>CM066039.1:15638231-18304481 GCA_033557465.1 Ichthyophis bannanicus | reverse complement strand
TAATGGACCGCAAAAGTCTGGCTCGAAGACCAAGTAGCGGCCCGGCAGATGTCTGCCAGCGGAACAGAGCGGAGGTAAGCCACTGACGTAGCCTTTGCCCGAACGCAATGAGCCGTGACTCGACTTTCTAAGGAGAGTCCGGCTGCCCCATAAGCCCAAGAGATACAGTCCGCAACCCAGATGGACAGAGTACGCTTGGAGACCGGGAGCCCCAATTTATTGGGGTCAAAAGACACAAAAAGCTGAGCAGCTTTACGGTGCTCCCGCGTACGGTCAAGGTAGAAGTTCAATGCCCTTCTACAGTCCAGGGTATGGAGGACCGTTTCAGCTCGGCTGGAGTGTGGTCTGGGAAAGAAGGTTGGAAGTACCACCTCCTGATTGATGTGAAAAGGGGAGACCACTTTAGGCAGAAATTTTGGGTGAGTCCGTAGGACTACCCTATTCTTGTAGAACCTAGTGTAAGGGGGATCAGACACGAGGGCCTGCAATTCACTTACGCGTCTAGCGGAAGTGAGGGCTATCAAGAACAGTGTTTTCCAAGACAGAAAACGGAGAGAACAGGTAGCCATAGGTTCAAAAGGCGGACAGGTGATCCGCTGCAACACCACATTCAGGTCCCAGTCAGGCGCTGGTGGGCGCAGAGGTGGTTTAAGTAGAAGGAGACCTCGGAGAAACCTCGCTACGAGAGGGTCGCTTGAGAGAGGTCTACCGTCCACCGGCACATGATGTGCCGAAAGAGCACTGAGGTGAACTTTGACGGAGTTGGACTTAAGTCCCAGATTAGAGAGGTGTAGCAAGTACTGCAAGATCACCGACACCGGGCAGGAGAAGGGATCCTGAGACTGTTGGGCACACCAGACGGCAAAGCGACGCCATTTAAGGGCGTAGCATTTGCGGGTAGAAGGCCGTCGCGAAGCCAAGACGACCTCCTCCACCTCCGCCGGCAGGAGAAGGGGAGCAAGGACTACCCTCTCAGCAGCCAGGCCATGAGGCTGAGAGACCTGAGGTTGGGGTGCAGTAGGGACCCCTGATCCTGAGTGAGGAGATCCGGTTGTACCCCCAGAGGGATTGGATCCTCCACCGCCAGTTGCAGTAGGAGCGGAAACCACGGCTGCCTGGGCCAGCGAGGGGCCACCAGGATCATGAAGGCTTTGTCTCGGAGAACCTTGAAAAGAGTCCGAGAGACCAGCGGGATGGGAGGGAAAGCGTACAGAAGGCTCCCCGACCATGAGATCAGGAAAGCGTCCGCCGCAACCCGAAGGGGGTGTGGCTGACGAGAGCAGAAGCGAGGAAGCTGCCGGTTGTGAGGACTGGCAAAGAGATCCACCGTGGGGAGGCCCCACTTGAGGAAGAGCTTCTGAACTACCAAGGGATCCAGACGCCACTCGTGCGGCTGGAGGACCCTGCTGAGTTTGTCCGCAAGGCAGTTTTCTTGGCCCGGGAGATAAACTGCCTTGAGGAGAATGCCGTGACTGACGGCCCAATAGCAGAGCTTCTGTGCCTCCCGGCAGAGGGGGAAAGAGCCCGTGCCCCCCTGCTTGTTCACGTAGAACATGGCAACTTGATTGTCCGTCTGGACAAGGACGGACTGGTGGGAAGTCAGGTGGGAGAAGGCCTTGAGAGCTAGGCGGATCGCCCTGAGCTCCAGGAAGTTGATCTGCTGAGCAGACTCCCACGTGGTCCAGAGGCCCTGAGTACGTGCCTCTTGGCAATGTGCTCCCCAGCCCAGGAGGGATGCATCGGTGGTCAGCACCCGGGTCGGCTGAGGTGACTGGAAAGGCATTCCGAATATGAGGTTCGGCTGCCGGAGCCACCACCGGAGAGACGAGATCAGCGGCTCGGAGACGCGCACTAGGTCTGCTAGGCCGCCGGTGGCTTGACGCCACTGTTGGCGGAGACACCATTGAGCAGACCGCATATTCAGGCGGGCATTGGGGGTCACATGGACGGTGGAAGCCATATGGCCGAGTAGTCTCAGGAAGCGCCTGGCGGAGACCAGGGGCTGGCTGCGAAAGCGGTCGGCTAGGTCCATGAGCCGTTGAGCCCTGTCGAGCGGCAGGTATGCTCGCGCCTGAGGAGTGTGCAGCCTTGCGCCGATGAACTCGAGATCCTGTGAGGGGAGCAAAATGGACTTTGCGAAGTTTATGACA
Organism: Ichthyophis bannanicus; assembly: GCA_033557465.1. Taxonomy (NCBI): domain Eukaryota; kingdom Metazoa; phylum Chordata; class Amphibia; order Gymnophiona; family Ichthyophiidae; genus Ichthyophis; species Ichthyophis bannanicus. The sequence goes on along the minus strand of CM066039.1, from coordinate 18,302,331 downwards.
AAGCCCAAGTGCTGCAGAAGAGTCACCATGCGGCGCGTGGCGTTGGTGACCTCCCGAGCGGACGCTGCTCTGATGAGCCAGTCGTCGAGGTACGGAAAGACATAGAGGCCGTGAAGCCGGAGATGGGCCGCCACGACCGCGAGACATTTTGTGAAGACCCGCGGTGCGGAGGACAGGCCAAAGGGCAGTACTCTGTACTGGTAATGATTTCCTGCCACCACAAACCTTAGGTATTGGCGGTGGCTTGGGTGGATGAGGATGTGCGTGTAGGCATCCTTTAGATCCAAGGAGCATAGCCAATCTCCCTGCTGGAGGTAGGGCAGAAGGATTCCAAGGGTAAGCATTTTGAACTTCTCCCGCACAAGGAACTTGTTGAGGTTGCGCAAGTCCAGGATGGGTCTGAGGCCCCTGTTCTCTTTGGTATTAGAAAATACCTGGAATAAAAGCCTTGACCTCTCAGGTGGTGTGGCACCGGTTCCACCGCCTGATCCTGCAGAAGACCTGCTAACTCCTGAAGGAGTAATTCCCTGTGCAGAGGGGGTCGCGGAGGTTCTCCCGGAAAATAGGAGGGAGGGACCTGGTGGAAGTGGAGAAGATAGCCCTCTCGCACGACTTGAAGCACCCAGGCATCTGCGGTGATGCTGGACCACCTGTGGGCGAAGTGAACCAGCCGGCCTCCGGTGCTGGGAGGAACCAGCGGGGGGGGAGAGGCTATGCTTTGCGAGTCAAAAACCCCCACCCTGCTGAGCAGGGGCTGGTGGTGCAGGCTTGGGGGCTTGCTGCCTACGGGACCCGTTACCCCGTCCCTTGGCCTGCTGGCCCTGTTGGGGAGCTGCAGGGGCCTGATAATGGGGGTATTGTTTGTAGGCAGCCGCCTTCCTCGGGTAAAAGGACTTTTTCCCCGAGCCCTTCTTCTTCTGGGAAGGGGCGGAGGTCTTCCTAGAAAGCCTGGTCCTGGTGAGAGTCTCAGTCTCAATTTGTGCAGCCTTTTCCGCCATGGGCTTGCCAAAGAGGTTCTCGCCTCGGCAGGGGACATCGACCAACTTGTCCTGCACCCAGGGCTCAAGGTCTGACGACTGAAGCCAAGCCTGTCGGCGGGCACCGATGCCGGCTGCGGCCACTCGAGCCGACGCTTCAAAGCCATCATAGGCTGCCCGGGACATGAACTTTGAGCATTCCCGAATGCCAGTGGACAAGGCCAGGAACCTCCGCAAGGGTTCCTCGGACAGACCAGCGGAGAATCCGGCTAGCTCTTTAGCCAGATCCCGGAGATACATGCCCATGTACAGCTGGTAAGTCTGGACACGACATGCGAGCATAGAGCCCTGGAAACACTTCTTACCAAGGCCATCCAGGTTACGGGCCTCCCTGCCAGGGGGCACCGAGGAGTGCATCTTCTGGCTCTTAAGACGATGCATGGCCGATTCCACTACCATGGAATGGTGTGGTAGCTGTGCCTTTTGGAAGCCAGGGCTCTTGCGGACCCGATAGATAGAATCGACCCGCTTGCTCAGGACCGGCGAGGAGGCCGGACTCTCCCACATGCGGAAGAGTAGTCGTTCCAGCATAGGAGGAACCGGTACAGTAAAGTGTTCCCTCGCGGGAGAGTCATACTGGAGAGCGTCGAGCTCTTCGGCTCGAGGCTCCTCCTCGGGATCCGCAGGGAAGGCCAAAGCCTTGGCCATATCCCTAACGAAGTCCGAGAACCGGGCATCCTCCGGGGGGGACTGCTTCCGAGGTTCGGACTCAAGTGAGTCCGAGGGGACACACCGAGTCCGAAAAGAATCAGGTGACTCTTCCTCTTCAGACTCCCAGACCGACTCCGACGAGGACTCGGTGGGGTCGGCCCGGGCAGGGCGCGGCGCCTGCCGCCCCGACGCCGAGGGAGTCGGCGTCGGCGACCTCGGTCCCGAACGGGAGGCCGAGGGTGACCTCGACCGAGGATCGACTCGAGTTCTCATCGACTCGAGGATCGGCTCGGTCTCCGGGGTCGACTTGGACGTCGACGTCCCGGCGGTCGGGGCAGCGGCGCCAGCGAGCAGTGCCCGCTGCTGGTCCATGAAGGCAGACAGTCTGCTCTCCAAGGCCGTCAACCTGAGTCCGAGCTCAGGTGACCCAGCAGCCCCCGACTCGGGCCCCGACGGCGTCGGGCCCGACGTCGGCTGTCGCGGAGGCGAGTCCAGAAGGACCACAGGACTTACCCGAGCAGGCATCTCCGACTCCAGGCGAGGTCGCTTCGGGAGGTGTTCCTTCTCCAAGGACCCGGGGCGGCTATCGGGGCTATGCGACCTGGCCCTCGCGGAACCAGGAGCGTCCACCGATGCCGCCCTCGCGGGTTTCACCGTCCGACGATGGTCCCCGGAGGGAGAACCCCGGTCGGAGGAACTCCGGCGACGGTCCGAGCTGGAGCCTTTTGACGCGGAGGCCTCCGACGAGGTCCGGGTACGGCTGGGGTCAGCGAAGATTCGATCACGCTGATGCCGCCGACTTCTCAACGCTTTTGAGGACATTTTGCCGCAGGGCCCACAGATCAGTTCCTCATGATCCGGGCCCAGGCAGCGGAGGCAAAAGTCGTGTGTGTCAGTGAGGAAAAAGGATTTAGAATAATGAAGGAAAATCGACTTTTTCGCGGGGACAAGACGGGGACGTCTGTAGGGCTCCGCGGAAAAAAGAAGACTGGCTAAGATGGCACCCTCGGGCGGGAAGACGACCGCGCATGCGCGCTGCAATTCCCAAAGGCTTTCTTTGAAAGCTGGGGAAAATTGCTCCGCGAGGGCTCCGTCGGCGCCGACGTCACCCATAAGTGAGGACTGACTTCCTGCTTGGTCCTGGAGAAACACACATACATATATACACATATATATATATACATATATATACACACACATATATATACACATACATATACACACACACATATATACATACACATATATAGCACAGTTACTTACCTTTAACAGGTGATCTCTGGGAACAGCAGGAATTAGTCATCACATATGGGTACGTCGGTACCGACGGAGCCTGCGCGGGAAAGCTCCCCAGCTTTTCAAATGAAAAGCTTTTGGGGCCTCCCACTGCACATGCGCGCTGCCTTACCGCCTTCCTGACCAGCTCTCCTCAGTTCGAGTTTAAAGCTGAGACAATAGAGAGAGAGGACAGGAAGATAGAGGAATAGAGAGACAACTCCTAGGGGAGGTGGGTGGGTTGTGATGACTAATTCCTGCTGTTCCCAGAGATCACCTGTTACAGGTAAGTAACTGTGCTATCTCTAGGAACAAGCAGGAATAAGTCATCACATATGGGGACTCCCTAGCTGAGATGCCTGGGAGATCCCCCTCCAAGGGTAACCATCTTCGGATGGATCTCAGGCATCCATTCTGGGAAGGTGGGCAGGAGTTGTTTAAGTATGGAACAGGTGTTTGAGGACAGCCTGACCAAACAAGGCATCCCGGCGGGAGTCCTTGTCCAAGCAGTAATGGGCTGTGAAGGTATGCACCGAGGCCCAAGTGGCTGCTCGACAGATCTGATCTATGGATACAGAGTGAAGATGAGCCATAGAAGTGGCCATGGCTCTCACATTGTGAGCTGTGACATGGCCTTCCAGAGAAATGTTCTTACTCTGGTAAGCAAAGGAAATACACTGAGCAATCCAGTTGGAAAGTGTGCGTTCGGCGACTGGAAGTCCCAAATGAGAAGGATCAAAAGCCACGAAAAGCTGAGAAGACTTTCGATGTGGCTGAGTTCTATTGAGGTAAAAGGCGAGAGCTCTTTTACAGTCAAGAGTATGAAGGTTCCTCTCTGCACTGGATGCATGAGAAGCCGGAAAAAAGACAGGTAGATATACCTCTTGATTAAGATGAAAAGGCGAGACCACCTTAGGCATAAAGTGGGGATTCGTCCTAAGGACCACCTTATCATGATGAAATCTGGTATAAGGTGGATTTGCCACCAAAGCTTGCAGTTCACTGATGCGGCGAGCCGAAGTGACTGCAATAAGGAAAAGGACCTTCCAAGAAAGAAATTTCAGGGAGGTAGATACCAACGGTTCAAAAGGTGGCTTCATAAGTTGACCCAGAACTAAATTCAAGTCCCATGCTACCGGAGGAGGCCGGATGGGAGGCTTAGTGAGGGTTAGGCCTCTCATGAATCTTGCAATAAGAGGATGAGAGGAAACAGATTGTCCATTGATAGGTTTTAAGGATGCTGTAATAGCACTTAAATGGACTCGTACTGAATTCGTCTTGAGGCCTGCATTGGAAAGATGCAGGAGATAGTCTAGTAGAGAATTCAAAGGAAGTGCCAGAGGGTCAAGACCCTGTTGAGCACACCAAATGGAAAAACGTTTCCATTTGAAAGCATAGGAACGCCTGGTAGAGGGTTTCCTAGAGGCATAAAGGATATCTTTCACTGGTTGAGAAAGATTAAACTCTTGAAGGCTTAAGCCTTCAGTAACCAAGCTCGGAGATGTAGGGACTTGGGGTTTGGATGCCACAAAGTCCCCTGCTCCTGAGACAGAAGGTCTGGTGCAGCTCCCAGGTCCAGGGAGGAGCCCTGGGAGAGCTGTAGAAGGAGAGGGAACCACACTTGGCGTGGCCAGCGTGGAGCAATGAGGATCATGGATCCGTGATCCCTCTGAAGTTTGAACAGAGTCTTGGGAATCAAAGGAATGGGTGGAAAAGCGTACAGGAATTCCTGACCCCAATGCAGGAGAAAGGCATCGTTGGCCTGAGCTCCCTGACACGGAGTTCTGGAACAGAACCGGGGAAGTTTGGCATTCCACGGACTTGCAAAGAGGTCTATGTCCGGGGTCCCCCATTCCTGAAAGATTCTGCGTATCTGGTCCATATGTAGGGACCATTCGTGTGGGAGCAGAACTCGACTGAGTCTGTCTGCCCGAGAGTTTTGAACTCCTGGAAGATATACTGCCAGAAGATGAATTTGGTGCTCTCTGGCGAAGGCCCTTAATCTGAGAGCTTCGTTGCAAAGCGACAGAGAGCCCGTCCCTCCTTGTTTGTTGATATAAAACATGGCCACCTGATTGTCTGTCTGAACTAGGACAGTCAGGTTGGCAAGGAGGGTATGGAAGACTGTGAGGGCAAGGAAGATTGCTCGCAGTTCCAGAAGATTGATATGAAGGGTGGTCTCTTGGGGAGACCAGGTTCCCTGAGTGGAGAGATGTTGAAGATGAGCTCCCCACCCTGTTTGGGAGGCATCTGTTGTGAGGGTTGCTTGGGGCAACGAAGGTTGGAAGGGGGTCCCCAACAACAGATTTTTGGAGGATGTCCACCACTGGAGAGACCAAAACAGACGTTTTGAGGTGAGTACCTGGTCTGACAGCAGTCCCGATGCTTGAGACCACTGGGTGGCCAATGTCCATTGAGCTGCTCTCATATGGAGACGAGCATAGGGCACCACATGAACCGTGGAGGCCATGTGGCCCAGAAGTTGCAGCATTTCTCTGGCTGACAAGTGACTTCTGGACTGAGCCTGGGAGGCCAAGCTTATTAGCCTTTGGTCTCGGACCAGAGGGAGGTAGGCCCTTGCAGTGGTGGAGTCCATTTGGGCCCCTATGAATTCCAGGGACTGAGTAGGGATGAGTTGGGACTTGGGAATGTTTACCACAAGTCCCAGATATTGAAGAGTACGCCTTGTGCGGTCCAGAGACATCTGGGCTTCTGACTGAGATGGAGCTCGGATGAGCCAGTCGTCCAGATATGGGAAGACAAAGATTCCCATGCCTCTGAGAAATGCGGCAACGACTGCCATGCATTTTGTGAATACTCTTGGAGCAGAGGCCAGACCGAAGGGTAGTACTCTGTACTGGAAATGTTTTCCCTGGAACAGAAATCTTAGATATTTTCTGTGGGATGGATGGATGAGTATATGAGTGTACGCATCCTTGAGATCTAGAGAAGGAAGCCAATCCTGACTCTGAAGGTATGGAAGGAGAAGGCCCAGAGAGAGCATCTTGAATTTCTCCTTGAATAGAAACCTGTTCAATTCTCTCAGATCTAGGATAGGTCTGAAGCCCCCTGTCTTCTTTGTTATGAGAAAGTAAGGGGAGTAGAAACCTAACCCCTGTTGTGGAGGAGGAACCTCCTCTATTGCCCCTTGGGCAAGAAGAGAAGAGACTTCCTGACCCAACAGGGTCAGAAGAGATGGGGGAGAACTGAATTGCCTCACCATGGTATGGGGAGGAAGGCTGGAGAAATGAAGTTTGTAGCCTTCTCAGATAATAGAGAGGGTCCATTGCTCTGATGTTATTTGCTCCCATCTGGGAGCAAAGTGAGCTAGCCTTCCAGGAATGGTGAGGGGCTCTGGTAGTGCTAGAGCCAGAAACGGCAAGTTCTCTAGAGGGAAGTCAAAACCCCTGAGGGGGTTGAGCCTGCTGGGATGTAGCAGACACTGCAGGCTTTGACTTTACCTGCTTAGATTGTTGACGCTTAGCCGCAAGGCGAGGCTGAGCAGATTGCTGGCCAGTATTTGTGGGAAATCTGGTCTTTTTATAGTAAGGCCTTTTAAAAGGCTTCTTTTTGGTAGGGGTAGAAGTAGACTTGGAAAGTCTATCTAGAGTGGCATTTTCTGCATCCATTTGAGCAGCTTTAATCTGCCAGTCTTCCCCAAATAAGTTCTCACCGGTACAGGGCAGATTCCTGAGGCCTTCTACAACCCAGGGTTCTAGGTTAGAAGCCTGGAGCCAAGCGAGACGTCGGGCTGCAATAGCAATTCCCGAAGCTCTGCCTGCAACTTCAAAGGAATCAAAGGCTGCCCTGTTGGAGAACTTGGAGACCTCGGAAAGTTGTGTCACCATAGAAAAGAAGTCCGCCCTTTGATCATCAGGGATAAAGGGGGCAAAATTCTGTATTTTTAGGGCAAGTTGCCCAAGATACATGCCCATATAAAGGCTATAAGAGTTGATCCTGGCTATAAGCATACTAGCCTGGAACATCTTTCTTCCAAAAGAGTCTAGGTTCTTACATTCTCGCCCTGGAGGGGTAGAAGAATGCCTCTTAGGACTCTTTATTTTCTTCATGGCAGACTTCACCACAATGGAGTGGTGAGGCAGCTGAGTTTTCTGGAACCCAGGCGAAGGAGGGACCCGATACATGGTGTCCAACCTGTGGGAATGGGGAGACAGTGTTAAAGGAGTCTCCCACAAATCCATCAAGTGTTCTTGAAGGATTTCATGGACAGGCAGAGTGACTGCCTCTTTAGGAGCTTTTGAGTATCCTAAAATGTCCAATTTTTTTGATCTGGGTTCTCTTTCAGAAGATGTAGTAATAGAAAGTATTTTAGCTACATCAACAATGAAATCCTGAAAGGATAAATCCTCTGGAGGAGACATCCTCCTCTTGGGAGAAGAGGGCTCCTCAGGAAGAGTAAGCTCAGCAGAGTCATCAGAGGAATTGAATTCATCAGAAGAATCTGAGTACTCCTTCTGTGCTTCCAATGTACGATACGCATACCGATCGGTATCGACATCGGGCGTATCGGGCATGGGATCGGTACCGGGCGAAAGCCGGAATCCGGCATGCGGAACCGATCGACGTTTAGAAGTCGATGGTCTCGGTTCCGGTGTAGATACCGGAACCGGGGTCGGTACCGATGAAATCGGTACCGAGGGCGTCGCAGCCTTAATGAAGGCCAGTACGGCTTGCTGCATGGTCTGGACAGTACTGCCCATAGACGCCACTACTGCCTGGATGTCGGTACCGGTATGGGCCGGTACCCCAGAGCAGTCCAACAGGTGATCTGTCGAGGCCGTGCCATCGATGTCAACCTGTGACCCCATGATTGCTTTGGAGGCCGGAACCTCCCGCCGGGGTTTTTTGGCCTGGGCAGAATCCTCGAACTCAGAACTGAGAGCCTCTCGATCTTTAGAAAGAGATTTGCTTTTAGAGGATTTGCCCACAGAAGTTTTGGTTACCTGAGATCCATCCGGAGAGGAAGACCTGGATGACTGTGATGCTTCTGAAGGAAACAGCACATGGAGCTTGTTAGCCCGGTTCTGCAAACCGCGTTTAGACATCTGGGTGCAGGATGGGCAGTCCGGTATGGAGTGCTCAGGTCCCAAACATTTGAGACACCATTCATGGGTGTCTGTGACAGAAATGACAGCACTGCATTTGGTACATTTTTTGAAACCAGGGACTGGCTTCTCCATGAGGAGAAATTGTGTAGGCCTTAAGGCCTAACACCGGGTACCAAGCTGTGCTGAAGAAAATAAAAAAAGTCTTTTTTTTTTTTTTTTTTGATATAGAAAGAAAGAAAGACCGGCGATACCGGTTTCGGTATGGGGAAGGCAGGTACGCGGTCTAAAGAAACAAACAAAAGTAACAAATTCTTCAGCGGTGACAGGAACACGACCTGCTGGCTCCGCGGAAAAAGAAGAACTGAGGAGAGCTGGTCAGGAAGGCGGGAAGGCAGCGCGCATGTGCAGTGGGAGGCCCCAAAAGCTTTTCATTTGAAAAGCTGGGGAGCTTTCCCGCGCAGGCTCCGTCGGTACCGACGTACCCATATGTGATGACTTATTCCTGCTTGTTCCTAGAGATGTATGTATGTATGTATGTATGTATATATATATATACACATACATACACACATATACACACACATATACATATATACACACATATACATATACACACACATATATACACACACACATATACATATACATACATATATACACACACACATATATACACACACACATATATACATACACACATATATACATACACAAATACATACACACATATATACATACACACACACACATATATACATACACACACACACACACATATATACATACACACACACACACACATATATACATACACACACACACACATATATACATACACACACACACACACACATACATACACACACACACACACACATACATACACACACACACACACACATATATACATATATATATATATATATACACACATACACACACATATATATATATATATATATACACACATATACATATATAGATAGACATATAAGAATATATCTATAGTGAGATATGGAAGGGCATAAAATACACACAAAAGATAGATATGAGTATGTAGGCCTATTATTATTATTATTATTATTATTTATTAACAATTCTTATATACCGCACTATTAGACATCAGCGCGGTTTACATTGAACAGAAAACATCCGACAGTTTACACGTGTCTGGTCGTTACATTTAACAGGAAGTATAACTTGGCGAAGTAGGGGAAACTAAATACAATGCAGGGTTACAGAGGATATCATCAGTCTGCAGCCAACAAGTCCCGAGTCTTCCAGAACTCTAGCATGGTAAGTGGACAGAAGACGCATAGAGATGAGATACCATGTTGACCTGCTTAAGGGCATAAAGTATCATGCGTTCTTACCATGAGGACGAGCTGCAAGGAGAAAGAGCATATCCCAGATTGGGAATACTATGGACCAAAGCAGGGAATTGGCAACTACTTAAGCTTTCACGTAAGAGAAGGCCTATGTCCTTTATGTCAAAAAGGAGATAGTAAAAGAAGGGAGAACCCTTCTAGTCATGGGATACATGACTGAAAAGCCTTTTCCAACCATCTAGGATAGCTGTTGGAGAAAAAACCCCCATGCTCTCTAACAAGGGCCCATAGTGGAAAGCTTCTCTGTAGGATTGCAGAGAGCATGATGCAGGAGAATGAGGAGATAGAACTGGCTGCTGGAGAGCCAGTATCTCTGTCAACTATACTGCCAAACCCAGGAGAATGGAGATGGCAGAAATAGAAGAGAATTTAGAAAGGCTGTAGTGAGATAATCTCCAAGATAGATGAAAGCACTGACTTGGAGCCACTACTAAGACTATACAAAATGTTAGTGGAGGACAAATCTGGTTGTTTGTGGACAAGAACCAGTGGTCCAAACATTAAGGCTCCTGCATAGGCAGCTGCTGGCAAGACAGCAGAAAGAATCTTATGTTCAAAAACAGAAAGGACAGACAGAACAGGAGTAGAAAACCCTGGACATGTCTGATAAGCTGCCCCAAGCAAAATGGAAAAAGAGGAGTTAACTCTGAGAGGAAAACTCCGCACTGGAAAGTGACAAAACTAGAGAGGCTGAAGAAAAAGCCCTCCAGTGAAGTAATATCCCTCTTACAGAGGAAAGACCTGATAAGAGGGTGAAGAGAATGGAGCTGAAAAAGACTTACCAAGTAGTAAGTCTATAGAAAGGAAAAAAGTACATGCTGGCCCAGGAACTATCATTTGATAGTGGTTAGACCTCTTTCCCTAGCAGGAAGAAGAGGAGAAACCTGTGACCTATAGGCATGAACATCCTGACAGCTCATAGAAATATAGAAAACATGGATGTCTTCTGGAAAGAGATCCATGTCTAGGGGTTAGAATGAAGTAGTGGATTGCCTCTATTGGGAAGAAGCAAACTGCAGATTCTAAACCCCAAGAGTCACAAGCATCTGATGATGATTGATCAGAAACCCTGCAGTTGCTGGGTTTGCTGAGCCTGGTGAGAGGTTGGGTTCTTCAGACCAGGATGCTGCTTCCCTTGTTTGGGAACATCTATATGATGGGCAGGTGATGAATAAAACCTTCTTCTCCTATGGGAAGAAGGTTTGGTAGGACATTTCCTACCTACTGGGACAGAAGAAGGGGTAGAACAACCCCTAGGAACAGGTAAATCAGTGGACCACTGAGTAACCTGACGTAAAGACTCCTTGTTGAAGAGATTTTCTCCAGTGCAAGGAGTATGTCCCAGTCTTTGCTGTGCCCAATTGTGCAAGTCTGAAGCTTGGAGCCAGGCTCTACGTCGTGCCCCTATGGCTATAGCAGAAGTCCTGCTAACAGACTCAAAAGAGTCCAGGGAAGCATGAGAAAGAAACCAAGAGATATTCTGGACATGCTTAAGCAGTGAGGAATAGTCTGCACTCTTGGAATCTGGAAGGAAAGGAGTCAAAAGATTTAATTTCTTTGTGACCTCCTCAAGAGACAGACTCATATAAAAAATATATGAGAGAATTCCTCCAGAAAGCATAGATGTCTGGAAGGTTTGACGACCAAAGGCATCTAGTGTCCTGGACTCACGACCTGGCGGATAAGAAGAGTGCTTTTTCTTACTCTTTACTCGCCTCATTGCTGATTCCACTACTATGGAATGATGAGGGAGTTGAGTCTTTTGAAACCCTGGAGAGGGGGGCACCTGATATAGGAGATCAGTTGCTCTGGAAAGTGGGGGCAGCCTTAAGGGTGCTTCCCACAGACCTAGAAGGAGATCCTGCAAGGAATGATGCAAAGGAAGCATTATGTTCTCCTTTGCTTTGGTAGGAACAGAGCCTTGTGCAGGGTCCTGCCCAGGGATAGGAATAGCAAGTGATCTTGCTATTTCCAGGAGAAAACTCTGAAAAGAGAGATCTCTAATGGGAAACTCCTTTGGACAGGTTAGATCAGAAGAACTAGCCTGAGCACCGAAGGATCTATCCAAATATATAGGAATAGAGGATCCTGCATGGTGGTATCCCTAAAGGATGGTCGCTGGTACTGGCTGTCAGGAGCAGCATCCATCAGTACTTCATCGTCCATGCCAGGTATCGACTCCAAGTCTGGTATAGAAGGGAACCGATCCTGTTGAAAGAAGCATGGCAGGAGCTGGCCACGATGCTACCGTGGATACCGGTGCCGATGCAGACACCGGTACCGATGTCGGAGCCAAAGCGGATACAGACATCGGAGTAGCCATCGGTGACAGCTCAATCGGCACCGAGGTAACCGAAAACCTCTGGCAGCCATCCTTGATACCAGGCCTGCGGTACCGATCGGTGTCGGTACCAAGGCGTGCCGGTACCCAGTCTTCCAGACTAGCAGCAGACACCGACTGTAAAGGTAATGTGGACATCGGTACCGACTTTGGTACCGTGTCTGATACCGGTGGAAGGCGGCCAACCGGTGGCAACTCAAACGGCATCAGAGGAACCGAGAGTTGCGGATCCGAATCATCGGAACCGGTACCAAGGCGAGTCGGTACCCAATCCTCCAGACTGGATATCGATTCCAGACTCGGCATCGAAGGAAGCGAGTCTATCGATGCACGTCTGGAGGGTACCGACGTCGGTGGTCGTATCGGTGTCAGTACCGATACCGGAAAGTCAGTCTGGGAAATATCCCCCGGACCCAAAGGTACCGAGGACGCCAGATGACGATCCCTGGTGAGGAGTGTTTCATCCAACACCAGTGCCGGAACCGGGGTATCGGTACCGCTCGAAGCGGATGCCACCACCGGACACGGCTCAGGTATGTTCTGTGGGAGGTGAACCCCAGGAACAACCTGAAACCCCTCATACGCTTTGGAGACCGAAGACTCCCACCGGGGTTTTGAAGCCAGTGGGCCCTCGAGGGCAAGGCCGGAGCCGTCTGCATGCTGTGCATGAGACCTACCACTCGAGGACTGGCTAGTCTTAACAGACTGTTTGTGGGTTAGCTGATCCTGTGTAGAAGAAGAATGGGATGGAGCCCTGAAGTTGGAAGGGAACAGAGTATCGAGGAAACCTCGATGTTGAACTCCTCTTCTCACCACACTGTTGCCGAAAGGCTCCGGAGGAAAAAGGTCAGGCCCCAAACAGGTTAGACACCGACTTTGAGGGTCTAAGAATAAAGTTTTACCGCCACAGTCTGAACATTTCCTGGAGGAAATGGCTGGCGGTTCCATGAAGGAAACAGGAAAGGCCTAAAGGCCTGAAAAAACCGTGAAGAAAAAATAGTCCTTGGAAAAGGAAAATCTCACAGAAAAGAAAAAGAAAACACTGGCGGTACCGGTGGCGTCGGGAAAGACAGTCGCGACCACAAGAAAAATAAAGAAATAAAACAAAATTTTCTGCGGTGACAGGACGACGTCCTGCCGGCTCCGCGGAAAAACGAAAACTGAGGAGAGGCAGTTGGGAAAGGCGGGAAGGCAGCACGCAGGCGCTGTGGGATGCTCCCAAAAGCTTTCTTATTGGACGCTTGGGAGCGTTCCCGCGCAGGCTCCGTCGGTACCGACGTACCCATATGTGAAGACTCATTCCTGCTTGTTCCTGGAGATTATTTACATCCACGCTTCCCCATACACACAACTGGCTTTATATACAAATATACATCTGTTTATAAATATTGAAAAAATACCCCTGATGCAGTCAAATCGCCAAAACATGTTGAGAATTTAATAAAATTAGTGTATTGTATCTTTTTGGTTTGTTTTATAGAACATTGGAAACGCTGAATAAAATTGTCCTCATCCGTTGATTGTTTTTACTACCACATTTCTGTAATTTCATTATTTTGGAATGGTGAGTACTGCCTCTTTATTGTGCTAAGAACTGCATATTTATGCACAAAACCAGTTGCACTCTCTGAAGGCTAACAGGAACACACTAGACAATAAAATAGTTACACAATTCTTTTCCACTCAAATTTTCTGTTCTTTGAAAAAGTGTAAATGTATATAGTAGAATGTTTTATTTGGATCTATAACATTTAAAAACATCCATTTTGACAAGAAATCATTCCCAATTGACTGCAATGTTTAACAACTGCATCGTAAATATATGAATAGCCATCTTACTTTGTCTTCTTGGGCTCCGGCGTCCGTGACACCCTGCGGATAGGTCTAGTGCTTGGAGATGGGGATTGCTGTCTTCGTGGTGGGGATGAAGAAGCTCCCCGAAGTTGTGGTGGTGGTGTTGCTGAGCTCCGTGGGAGTCGAGGCCTTGGAGAGGGTGAATGACGTTTATTTTGGGGTGGGGAATGAGTTTCACGACTGGTCCTGCTTGGAGGAGACCCTTTCCTATGCTTTAAAGACTCTGAAGGGGAGCGTCTTTTTGTCACTGGAGAACTTCTCTGCTTTGGTGGTGGTGAATGTGAAACTCTGTGCTTAGCTGGTGGAGAAGGCGAAGATCTTCGTTTAGGAGGTGGAGGGGGGTGATGAGGAGGAGATGATGTCCTTCTTTTAGGAGGTGGGGAAGGAGAATACCTCCTCTGAATCGGAGGAGAGTACCTCCGAGGAGAAGGAGAGCGCCTGCGTGGAGGAGATGGAGACCTAAAATACCAGAATTAAGGGAAGAGAAAGAGATATTTTATTAACTCTTATACAAACCCTTAAAATTCTGCAGGTTATCATGAAGAGTTCTTATCCTGCAGGAGAATTTAAAGGAGATTGGATTTTGCTCATGCCTTTTCAGCAGTAGTTCAAGGCAAGTTACATTCAGGTAAGGTAGATATTTCCCTCTCCCTGGAGGGTTTACAATCTAAGCTTGTACCTGAGGCAATGGAAGGTTAAGTAAGCTGCCCAAGGTCATAAGAAGCCATCAGTGGGATATAAACCCTGGCTTCCATGGTTCTCAGTCTTCTGTTTTATCATTAGGTATGCCTCACACGAATCATGACAAAACAAAAGTGGATTATGAGGGAGAGGGAATGTACAAAGCTCTTTTTATTCTTTCTGGCAGAACAAAGTTTTACAGTGGTTGCAAAACCACAAAACAGACTATTTTTTTTAAAGCAAAAAGGCATTCCCTTTAAAACCTCTATTGTATGCTGAATGCCTCCACAAGGGGCACCACATGGCTTACAACATAATGGCTCATTAAACATTTTTTTAAGCTATTATTAAGTTTGTTATTTAGTATTTTAGTATTTGGGTCACGCCTTTCCAATGATAGTTCAAGTTGAGTCACATTCAGGTATTTCCCTGTCCCCATAGGGTTTACAATCTAAGTTTATACCTGAGGCAATGGGGGATTAAGCGACTTGCCTAAAGGTACCCGAATCTCTTGGGTACTAGGCTGTTGCTCTAGCCACTTTGCTACACCTCCACTCTAGACTGTTATGCACTAACTTCTTTTTAATCATGTATAACATCAATGCAAATAAATTTAAGCTTTCCAAATTTTTGGTTTATTAAATCAGAGCAACACATGCTACATACAGATATTTGCAAAAAAGGGCCAAGATTGCCCACAATGGTAATACCAAGCAACGCTAAACATTCACCTGCGCCTTTGCGGAGAGGGTGTTCTACGCCGCCTTGGAGGAGGAGCAGGGGAAGGAGTGCGCCGCCTCCTCACTGGAGGGGGCGATGGGCTTCTCCTCCTTCTAAAAGAGAGAGTGCGCACAAGTTAAGAGATGCACCATCCTCAAGTATTCTACTGCAAAGATCTTTAACAAGTCCTCAGAAACAGAATCATAAGTAAAGCGAGAGAGCTTTTGACTGGTTGATGCCCTTAACTTTGCCTTGAGATAAAAAAATTCATCAGTAAATAAATTCTGAGTTAAATTATGTGGCATGAGGTCTAAGGGGAAATTTTGCTTAATGATAATTTCCTTTTCTGGAGTCCTGCTAGACCAGTCTAGACCAGTAGGTTATCGGTCCCAACCAGCAGATGATGAGAGACAGACAGTTCCAGAAAGTGCTGTGACCTCATCACTAGCACACCGAGTACAGCTAGGGGCACACTCTCCAGTATTTCTCACTAAAGCAAATGTGACCCACAAAAGGATCCTCCAGAGCGGCCCCCCAAAACCCAAAACTACATACAAGATCTGAATGGGGGACTATGTACAGAATCTACACGAACTGAGAACCCTAAAAGTCCCTATGTCCCCATGAGCAGCATCTCAAGAGGGTCCTGGACTGGTCCAGTGGGACTCCAGGAAAAGACGTTATCGGTAAGTAAAATATCCCCTTTCAGAGCATCCTGCTAGACCAGTCCAGACTAGTGGGAAGTATCTTTAGCTTTATTTCAGTCTTAATATACCGCTCAGACAGAGGTGCATCAGAGCTGTTTACAAAATAAAAGGATTTGTACTGCTAGGAAAAGGAAGTCAGGAACGCCATAAAATAAGAGGAAAGAGAGGATAGAAGTAAAGGCGCCAAACAGGCGGACGCACTGCTCAGGGGAGAGGGAGGGGACGCTGGACGTCAGCAGGAGGGAAGGGACAGGGGTGAGGGGGGAGGTCGAAAGCAGAGCAGAAGAGGTGAGTTTTGAGTCGTGCCTTAAAGGTAATGTAGGCAGGTTCAAGGCAGAGGGAGCGAGTTCCAGAGCCAGGGACCCAAGAAAAAGAAGGCTGAGGAGTGGGTAGATTCAAGATGGGCCTGAGATGGGGAAGGGAGGGATAGACGATTAGCGTGTATTGACTGGAGAGAGCAGTGTGGTGTGTGGAAGCAAATAAGAACATAAGATATGCCATACTAGGTCAGACCAAGGTCCATCGAGCCCAGTATCCTATTTCAAACAGTGGCCAATCTAGGTCACAAGTACCTAGCAGTTTTCCCAAAAGACACAGGTTCCACAATGCTTGTATTGGGTCAAGCATTGATATCCTGGGTCCCTTTTAATAATGGTTTATGGACCTTTCCTCCAGGAACTTGTCCAAACCTTTTTTAAACCCAGCTACACTAACAGCTTTTACTACATCCTCCAGTAACAAATTCCAGAGTTTGATTACACGTTGAGGGAAAAAATATTTTCTCTTATTAGTCTTAAATAGTTTACCCTGTAGCTTCATTGTATATCCCCTAGTCTTCCTATATTCTGATAACGTAAACAATCGATCTACGTTTACCCGTTCCACTCCGTTCATTAATTTATAGACTTCTAGCATATCTCCCCTCAGTCGTCTCTTTTCCAGGTTTAAGAGCCCTAACCTTTTTAGCCTTTCTTCATAGGGGCATCCTTCCATCCCCTTTACCATTTTGGTGGCTCTTCTCTGAACCTTTTCTAATAACGCTATATCCTTTTTAAGATACGGCGACCAGAATTGCACACAATATTCAAGGTGCGGTCTCACCATGGAACGATACAGAGGCATTATAATATCTTTTGTTTTATTTTCCATTCCTTTCCTTATGATACCTAGCATTCTATTTGCTCTCTTGGCCGCCGCTGCACACTGGGCAGAGGGTTTTAACATGTTATCCACAATGACGCCTAAATCTTTTTCCTGGATGGTAGTTCCCAATGTGGAACCTTG
This sequence comes from Ichthyophis bannanicus, assembly GCA_033557465.1. Lineage (NCBI taxonomy): Eukaryota > Metazoa > Chordata > Amphibia > Gymnophiona > Ichthyophiidae > Ichthyophis > Ichthyophis bannanicus. Next base: position 18,285,324 of record CM066039.1, on the reverse strand, counting down.
CATTGTGTAACCATGGTTTGGGTTGTTCTTTCCTAGGTGCATAACTTTGCACTTGTCCACATCAAATTTCATCTGCCATTTTGATGCCCAGTCTTCCAGTTTATCAAGATCCTCTTGCAATTTTCCACAATCCTCATGGGTTTTAACAACTTTAAATAGTTTTGTGTCTGAGAGATAAAGGGGTGAGCAGGAGTGAATGGATTTGTTGACGAAAGTAAGTAGCAAAACTATCCCCTTCCAAGAAGGACAAAAATGTGTCAGACAGCACCTTGGTGCTGAAAAAGGCTGAACACACTTGGACAACCAAGCAGAAGTGCTTGACAAACGTGGAGAACGAGGCCCGTGTAGCCGCTCTGCAAATGTCCAAGGGAGACAATGATGACACTTCAGCCCAGGACAATGCCTGGGTCCAAGTTGAATTAGCCTTCAAGCCAGCTGGCAAAGGCTTGCCTGCCAAGATATAGGTAGAGAAAATAGCAGCTTTGATACAATGGCCCAAAGTGGCCTTGGATGCAACATGTTCCTTTCGGGGACCCACAAACAGCACAAAAAGGTGATCAGAAAGTCAAAAGGTGTTAGTGATCTCCAGGTCCCGGAGAAGCACTCTGCGGACATCCAGAAAGCACATTGGCCTGTCACGTCTGATGCACTGATCGGTCACAAAGAAGGGCAGAGATATGACCTGGTTGACATGGAATGGTGAAAGCACCTCGGGCAGGAATGAAGGAACCGGCTGAAGGGCGACGTCCTCTGCAAAAATAGTCAAGAAAGGATCTCAGCAGGACATTGCCTGTAACTTAGAGATATGATGTGCCGAGGTTATGGAAAGCACAGTTACTTACCTGTAACAGGTGATCTCTGGGAACAGCAGGAATAAGTTTTCACATATGGGTATCATCGGTACCGACGGAGCCTGCGCGGGAACGCTCCACAGCATCCAGAAGGCAAGCTTTTGGGAGCATCCCACAGCGCCTGTGCGCTGCCTTCCCGCCTTTCCTAACCGCCTCTCTCCAGTTCGAGTTTTAAGCTGAGACAAAGAGAGAGAGAGAGAGAGGAAAGGAAAGATAGAGAGATACAACTCCTAGGGGAGGTGGGTGGGTTGTGGACTTATTCCTGCTGTTCCCAGAGATCACCTATTACAGGTAAGTAACTGTGCTATCTCCAGGAACAAGCAGGAATGAGTCTTCACATATGGGGACTCCCCAGTTAGAGATGCCAGGGAGATCTCCAAGGTTGTGAGTCCCTGAGAAGGGCTCTACCTCCCACTATGGATCTCAGGCATCCAACCAGGGATGGGGGGTAGGAGTTGATTAGGTATGGAACAGGTGTTTGAGAACAGCCTGACCAAACAAGGCATCCTGGCAGGAGTCTTTGTCCAAGCAGTAATGGGCTGTAAAGGTATGAACCGAGGCCCAGGTGGCTGCTCGACAGATTTGGTCGATGGACACAGAGTTTAGATGAGCCATAGAGGCTGCCATGGCCCTCACATTGTGGAGTGGAGGAGTGGCCTAGTGGTTGGGGCAAGGTACTTCAGGCCAGAAGGTCGGGGGTTCAAATCCCACTAGAGGACAGCAACCTTGGGGGCCGGAAGGACTGGGGTTTCTAGTCCCACAGGTGCTCCTTGTGGTCTTGGGCAAGCCACTTAACCCTCTATAGCCCATGTTCCCTGTAAAATAGTTATCTCCAAGTTATAATGCCCTGTTCAATGTAATTTCAGTTTGTTCAATGTAAACCGCACTGATGCAGAATAGCGCAGTATATAAGAGAATTAAATAAAAAAAAATAAATGGCCCTCCAGAGAAAGGTTCTTACTCTGGTAGGCAAAGGAAATACACTGAGCAATCCAATTGGACAGAGTTCTCTTAGAGACTGGAAGTCCTAAATGAGAGGGATCAAAAGCAACAAATAGTTGAGAGGACTTTCTATGTTGCTGTGTCCTTTGTAAGTAAAAAGCAAGTGCTCTCTTACAATCCAGGGTATGAAGATTCCTCTCTGCACTTGAAGCATGAGGTCCTGGAAAAAAGACAGGTAAATGCACCTCCTGGTTCAGATGAAAAGGTGAGACCACTTTAGGCATAAAGTGTGGATTAGTCCTGAGGACTACCTTGTCATGATGGAACCTTGTATAAGGAGGATTAGCAACCAAGGCTTGCAGCTCACTGATACGGCGAGCTGAGGTGACTGCAATGAGAAAAATAACCTTCCAGGAAAGGAATTTCAAGGAGGTAGTGGCTAAGGGTTCAAAGGGTAGCTTCATAAGCTGGCCAAGAACCAAATTCAAATCCCATGCCACTGGAGGTGGTCTAATGGGAGGTTTGGTTAAAAGAAGGCCTCTCATGAATCTTGCAATAAGAGGATGAGAGGAAATAGGATGTCCATTGAGAGGCTTAAGGGATGCTGCAATAGCACTCAAATGGACTCTTACTGAATTTGTTTTAAGGCCTGCATGGCATAAATGCAGCAAATACTCTAGTAAAGAATTCAGAGGTATTGCAAGAGGGTTAAGACCCTTCTCTGCACACCAAATGGTAAACCTTTTCCATTTAAAAGCATAGGAACGTCTAGTGGAAGGCTTTCTGGAATCATGAAGGATATCCTTCACCTGCTGAGAAAGATGCAAATCTTGAAGGTCTAGGCCTTCAGCAACGAGGCTCTGAGATGAAGAGACTGGAGATTTGGGTGCCACAACGTTCCCTCCTCCTGGGACAGGTCTGGAGCAGATCCCAAGTCCAGGGAGGGAGCTTGAGAGAGATGAAGTAGTAGAGGGTACCACACTTGGCGTGGCCAACGTGGAGCTATGAGGATCATAGACCCCTTGTCTCTCTGAAGCTTGAACAGTGTCTTGGAAATTAGGGGAATGGGTGGAAAGGCATAGAGGAAGTCTTGCCCCCAGTGGAGGAGGAAGGCATCCCTGGCATGAACTCCCTGACACGGAATCCTGGAACAGAACCGGGGAAGTTTGGCATTCCACGGACTTGCAAACAGGTCTATGTCCAGGGTTCCCCAAATTCGAAAGATCCTGGCTATCTGGTCCCCATTGAGGGACCATTCGTGTGGAAGCAGAACTTGACTGAGTCTGTCTGCCCAAGAGTTTTGAACCCCTGGAAGATACACAGCCATGAGATGAATTTGATGCTCTCTGGCGAAGGCCCACAATCTCAAAGCTTCGTTGCAAAGCGACAGAGAGCCAGTCCCGCCCTGCTTGTTCACGTAGAACATGGCTACTTGGTTGTCCGTGTGGACTGAGGGCTGTCTTGTAGCTGAGCAGGGTGTGGAAGACTCAGAGCTAGAAGAATTGCTCTGAGCTCTAAGAGGTTGATATGTAGAGATGTCTCCTGTGGAGACCAGATGCCCTGGGTGGAGAGATCTTGTAGATGAGCTCCCCAACCCTTTGGGGAGGCATCTGTTGTAAGGGTTGCTTGGGGTAGCAACTGTTGAAAGGGGGACCCCAGCAACAGATTTTGAGTGGACTTCCACCACTGGAGGGACCAAAAGAGGCGACTGGAAGTTGCTATTTTGTCTGACAGGCAAGCTGATGCCTGGGTCCATTGGGTGGACAGAGTCCACTGAGCTGCCCTCATGTGAAGGCGAGTGTAAGGAACCACATGTGCGGTGGATGCCATGTGGCCTAACAGTTGTAACATCTCTCGAGCAGTTAAATGGGACTTTAACTGAATTTGAGAGGCTAACTGCACCAAGCGTAGGCAATGGGCCTGGGGAAGATAGGCCCTTGCAGTTGTGGTATCCAGCAAGGCCCCTATGAACTCCAATAACTGAGTAGGGGTGAGTTGTGATTTTGGGATGTTTATTACAAGTCCCAGATACTGAAGAACACGCCTTGTGCAAGCTAGGGAAGCCTGGGCCTCTGACTGGGATGGAGCTCGGATGAGCCAGTCGTCCAGATATGGGAATACAAATATTCCTAGAGTGCATAGAAATGCAGCTACTACTGCCATGCATTTTGTGAACACTCTTGGAGCAGAGGCCAGACCGAAAGGAAGCACTCTGTATTGGTAGTGCTTTCCCTGATAAAGGAACCAAAGGAACCTTCTGTGTGTTGGACGGATGAGGACATGGGTGTACGCATCCTTGAGATCTAGAGAACAAAGCCAATCCTGACTCTGAAGGTATGGAAGGAGAGCACCTAGAGAAATCATCTTGAATTTCTCCTTGCATAGAAACTTGTTCAATTCTCTGAGATCTAATATGGGTCTGTAGCACCCTGTTTTCTTTGGGATAAGAAAATAGGGGGGAGTAGAACCCTGAACCCTGTTGAAGAAGGGGTACTTCTTCTATTGCCCTTTGGGCAAGAAGGGTAGCAATCTCCTGACCCAGAAGGTCAAGGAGAGATGTTGGAGAATTGAACTGTCTCACCATGGTGTGAGGAGGAAGGTTTAAGAAATGAAGCTTGTACCCCTCCCTTATGATGGAGAGGGTCCATTGCTCTGCTGTGATTTGTTTCCCATCTGGGAGCAAAGTGAGCTAACCTTCCTGGAATGGTGAGAGGCTCTGGTTCTTCTAGAGCCAGAAAGGCTAAGTTCTCTAGTTGTAAGTCAAAGGCCCTGAGGAGGCTGAGGCTGCTGGGCCGTAGCAGTCCTTGCAGCCTTAGGTTTGGCTTGTTTAGGTTGTTGCTGACGCTTTGCAGCAAAACGACCTGCAGAAGATGCCTGGTGACCATAACCAGGATAATATTTCCCTTTTTTGGGAAAGAAAGCCTTTTTGAATAACCTTTTCTAGCAGGAGCAGAAGTAGACTTTGAAAGTCTATCTAAAGCAGAATTTTCAGCATCCATCTGAGTGGCCTTTGCTTGCCAATCCTTGCCAAAAAGGTTTTCACCTGTACAAGGAAGATTTCCTAATCCATCCTGGACCCAGGGTTCCAAATCAGAAGCTTGTAACCAAGCAAGTCTGCGTGCACCTATGGCAATAGCCGAGGCTCTGCTGGCACACTCAAAAGAGTCAAAGGCTGCACGGTTGGAAAATTTGGAAACATCCTGGGCATGTTTGAGAAACTCCTCCCTTTTATCTTCTGAGATAAGAGATAAAGTTAGCAGATGATCTGTAACTTCCTTTAGAAACATCCCCATATAGAGACTACAGGAGTTGATTCTGACAGTAAGCATATTGGCCTGGAAAATTCTCCTGCCAAAAGCATCCAAGGTTCTGCATTCTCTTCCTGGAGGATTAGATGAGTGTCTTTTTGCACTCTTTATCTTTTTCATAGCAGACTCCACCACAATAGAGTGGTGAGGAAGCTGAGTCTTATGAAAGACAGGACAAGGAGGAACACGGTACATGGTGTCCAACCTGCGAGAATGAGGGGAAGTAGTAAGAGGTGTCTCCCATATGCCCAGCATGTGATCATAAAGGATCTCATGAATTGGTAAAGTAGTTGCCTCTTTAGGAGCCTTAGGATATTGTAAAATATCTAATTTCTTGGCTCTAGGCTCTGGTTCAGGGGCCACTGAAATAGAGAGGCCCCTGGCCACTTCCCTAATGAAGTCTTGAAAAGACAAGTCTTCTGGAGGAGACATTCTTCTTTTTGGAGAAGAGGGCTCCTGAGGAAGGAGTACCGATGCTTCGACAGAAGCCTCTGATTCATCAGAGACTTCAGAGGAATCGAAGTATCGCCTGTCCGGATGCTCTTGCAGAGCCCGATACGCGTACCGAGTGGTATCGACATCGGGAGTGATCAGTACCAATTCGGTACCGATGGGCATCACAGGACAGGGTACCGCTGCAGTCGACACCGAAGTCGATGTCGATGCAATCGGTACTGGCACCGGAACCGATATCAGTGCCGGTGCCGGAACCAGTACCGACAACGGAGTTTGTTGCAGTACCGGAGGCGTCTCAGCTTGTATGAATGCCGTGATGGCATGCTGCATGGTCAGAATATTCTGATCCATCGACGCAACCAATGTCTGGATGTCGGTACCAGTGGAAACCACCGGTACCCCAGAACATGGCAACAGGTGATCGATCGAGGCCACGCCATCGATGTCAACCTGTGACCCCATAGATGAAGCTTTGGAAGCCGGAGCTTCCCGCCGGGGTAATTCTGCCGGTGCAGGATCCTCGAGAGCAAGCCCGGAGGCATCTCGATAGAGGGAGATCTACCCTTCGAGGACCGGCTGAACTTATGTTTGGTTACCTGAGATCCATGGGAGGAAGAAGCAGCCCTGGAAGACGTCGATGCCACCGAAGCTGCATCAGAGGGAAACAGGGTACTGAGCTTTGCCGCTCGATTCTGTCGACCTCTTTTAGACATCATGGAGCAGGACTCACAATCGGTGATGGTGTGGTCAGGACCCAAACATTTTAGACACCAGTCATGGGTGTCGGTGATAGAAAGGGTACCGCTGCACTTCGTGCACTTTTTAAACCCGGAAGCGGTCTTTTCCATGAGGAAAATTTTTCTAGGCCTAAGGCCCAAAAGGAAAAATGCACAAAAGTGGGAAACGGTAGTTTTTGTTTTTTTTTAAAGAAAGAAAGAAAAGACCGGTGGTACCGGTCCGACGTCGAAGAAGGCAGACGCGCGACCAAAGAAATAAAGAAAAATAAAGAACTTCTTCAGCGGTGACAGGAACACGATCTGCTGGCTCCACGGAAAAGAAGAACTGGAGAGGCGTGGTTAGGAAAGGCGGGAAGGCAGCGTGCAGGCGCTGTGGGATGCTCCCAAAAGCTTTCTTTCTGGACGCTGGGGAGCGTTCCCGCACAGGCTCCGTCGGTACCGATAACCATATGTGAAGACTCATTCCTGCTTGTTCCTGGAGATGACTTTTTTCTGGTTGCAATGTAAGGTCCTTGAGCGTGGCCTGCTTTAATGGCTCAAACTGCACCCATGTTAGTGCCTGAAGCACTATGGCCAGATTCCACGGCAGAACAACCAGACTGAGTGGCGATCGCAAAGCCCGCACTCTCCACAGGAAACATCAGACGTTGTGATGACAAGCCAGCGACTGGCTGGCCAGTGGACCCCAGAAGTCTGCGAGAGCTGCTACCTGCACCCGAAGGGAGCTCCAGACCAACCGCTTCTGAAAGCCATCCTGCAAGAAAGAGGATAGAGAGCAGCCGCACCCTCCAGGATAACTCCTGACGAGCCCGGCACCAACAGTCAAACCACCACCAGGCACAGACGTAAGCCAAAGCCAAAGTCCAGCATCTGGCTTGCAGTGGACTGCTCACCACCGCTGCTGAGTAGCCCTTGCATATCAGCTGTCGCCTCTCAAAAGCCATGCTGGAAGCAAGAAGGGAGCCGGGTTGTCCATGAGGGTGGGCCTCTGTCATAGAAGCCCCCTGCGACTCCCCAGTGGGAGAGGGGGAACCATCTGGAATCAAACCAGGTTGGTGTACCAGGGCCGTTGCAGCCAATTTGGGGTAACAAGAACCACTTGCTGCAAGCGACGGTCTATTCGATAAAGCAGCAGGGGAATCAGGAGCCAGGGCAGAAATACATACGGGGGGGGGGGGGAAGGGGGGGAGGATGCGAGGCCATGGCTGCACCAATGCATCCACCTCCATGGAATAGACCACGCTTTGCCAACTGAAGGAGGGAACCTTTGAGTTCGAGGTCAGAGCCATGAGATCCATCGTCGGATTCCCCCAGCGATGGGCTATGTGGTCGAAGGTCCAGGATGCCAGTTCCCACTCACTCAGATAGAGGATGTGCTATCTGAAGTAACTGGCCTGGTCGTTATCCTCCCACACTATGTGCTGGGCTGAGCGTGCCAAGAGATGCTGCTCCATCGTGCATGTCACCTTCCGGCATTTGGTACGCCTTCCCCCGTGTCTGTTCACTTAGGTTACTGCAGTCTCATTGTCTGAGAGAACGCGTACGATCCATCCCTGGAGTAGATGGAGGAATTTATTTATTTAGCTAATTTTCTATACCACTGTATCTACAAGTCTAAGTGGTTTACATAACAAAATAAACAACAACTGTGCTTTATATGGAACATATAACATGACAGCAAGAACACGCTATATAAACAGATTAAGTAACTTACAATGGCATATGTAGGGGAGTGGGAGGGAGAAGGGGTGAGGTGATGGTAAGTTAGAGTGATAATCCTCGTTAGTTGTGTGGTTATGTTACATCGCGAAACAGTCCAGAAAAAGATTGTTAGATTGTCAATGGGACGTAAATTGTTCAGAAGTGCATTCCATAGGGCTGGGGCAAACAGGGAGAAAGACCTTATGGATGTTGTGTGGTTGGTTTTAGTGCTCAGTGTGGAAATGGAGAGTGTGTGTAGGGAATTTCCTCTTCTAGATCTGTGCAGGGTGGTTTTTTTAGCAGTGTCTGTAGATAGATTGAGGATAGGTCATGGGTGATTTTGAAGATTGTGAGGATGATGTTGTACTTTATCTACTGTGTGATGGGTAACCAATATAGTTGTTTAAGTAGCAGATATTTGGTCTGTTTTAGAGGCATTGCAGAGAATGTGTGTGGCTGTATTTTGGGCTAGTTGGAGTGGGTGAATTGTGTATGTTGGGAGTCCCTGGAGGATGAGGTTACATTAATCAAAGTGGCGGAAGATGAGCACCCGAAATGCTGTGCAAAAGTCATAACAATCCAGAAGTAGTTTGAGATGCTGTATTATTTTGAGCTTGTAGTATATGATTCTTATGGTACTGGTGATATGAGGAGTTAAGGTCAAGCACTGATCCAATGTTACTCCTAGGTAGTGAGACTCATTTAGTTGAGTTGTATTTCATCGATGGTTACGGAAGTAGGTGGGGTGAAGTTGGTGTGTCTGGTAATATGTAGGATGTCCGTTTTCTTGTAGTTTATGGAAATGTTACGTTGTGAGAGCCATTGGATGATGGATCTAAAGCATTTCTTTATGTTTGAGATTGCTGGATTGGTTATGGTGAATGGCGTGTAAATCATTACTGAGTGAGCGTTAAGCGAATGGCTCTCACCTCTAGCTGGTTGATGGCCCATGCTGCTTCCATTGGGGACCACGAACCCTGGGTCGAGTGTCCCAGACAGTGAGGCTGGCATCGGTGGTCACCACCACCAAGAAAGGTGTCTACAGAAACACTCCCCACAGGAGTTTGGTGAAAGAGGCCCAACAGCTGAGGCTGCGGTGAATCAAGTGGGGCAGTGGGAGCTAGACCAGGTAATCTTGCAAACAGGGGGACCAACACATCAGCAATTGATCTCTGCAGCAGGCGTATGTGGGCTCAGACCCAAGGAACCAGGTCCAATGTGGCCGCCATTGCCACGAGCAGCTTCAGATAATCCCACGCTGTGGGAGATAAAGCAGCAAGAAAACGGCCAAGCCGACGGTAAAACTTGAGCCACCTCTCCCATAACTAATGGGCAGACTAGATGGACCATACTGGTCTTTATCTGCCGTCATTTACTATGTTACTATATGCGGAAGATCCTGCCCTGGCGAGCGTCGAAAGGGGCTCAGAGGAATTCCAAATCCTGCGAATGTGCCAAGCAACTCTTCTCATGATTGATTATCCAGCCAAGCTATTGCAAGAGCTGCATCACCCACCGGACAGAGCGCTCTGCCTCAGGCAGCATCTGGTCCTGAATCAACCAGTCGTCCAGATAAAGATGCATGCAGATCCCTTTGTGCCGAAGGGCTGCCACCATCACTACGATGACTTGTAAAAGTCTGAGGGGCGGTAGCTAACCCAAACAGGAATGCGCAGAACTGATAACGTTGGCTCAAGACTGCAAACTGCAGGAAACGCTGCTGGTTGGGTGGGACTGGAATATGGAGGTACACTTCCATGAGATCCAGAGTGACAAGGAACTCTCCGCACCACCTTAATCACCATCCACAAGGTCTCCATGCGAAAGCGAAGAACCCGGAGGCTGCAGGTAATGCCCCTGAGATCCAAGATAGGGCGAAAGGCTCCATCTTTCTTTGGCACCACAAAATAGATGGAGTAATGACCCATGACCCTCTCGGCCAAGGGAGCAAGATGAATGGTTTGAAGGCCTAACAGCTGCTGTAGCGTAGAGCGTACTGCCTGGCACTTTTGAGTCCAGGCCGCATGGGGATATTACAAAGAAATCTTGAACGGGCTTAGCAAACTCTAGCATGTATCCTTGGCTGATAAGGTCCAATACCCACTGATCTAAGTTGGGCCTATTTTTGCCAGAATCACAGCAGGAACCCCCCAACCTGCAGCACCTCAGAACAGGCCTCCCACGCATCAGCAGGTTGCACAGGAAAAAAAAGGACTTCCGAGAGGACCCAGAGGATCCTTGAGACTGGCATGTCCCTCAAAAGGGCTAGTTGCAACTGTTGGAGCTGAAGGAGGAGGAAGACTGCTTCCCCTGACAGTAGCATCTGGAGTCGCAGACATCCGAGCATGAGGACCCCACAGATGAGGAACGCTTGGAAGAAGCTCTCTGCTTAACCTCCAGCAGGTGCTGTGGCTTGACCTCCCCAAGGTCCTTGACAAGCAAAGTCCCCCCTGAAAGGGGAGATTGGCCAAGCACATCTTGGAAGCTGTATCCGCTGACCAGTTCCACAGCCACAGCCAGCACCTGACAACATTGTACAGTGCCACACCACGCATAACCAGGCAGAGGAGATCACAGGAGTTTGTCAAAAAGGCCGCCACAGACTCCAAATGAGCCGTGTTCTCATCCTTAGGCAGCAACTGCAACCAGTGTAGCAAACCCCCACAGACAGATGCTGTATTGCCAAGGAGGACACAGAGAAGGCCATCTTTAGCAGACCTCCCACCTTACAGTCATTGAAATCCCAGAGGGCTGTCCCACTCTACACCGGAATAGTGGTACACTTTGTTATCACTATAACCAATAAATCCTCCTTGGGGTATTTCAACCAAGGAGATCCTCTTGAGACCCTAGATAAATTTGTCCCAATTGCCGCACAGTCCGTAGAGTGGCATCTGACATAATCTGCTGCAGTTCAGAGGGGAATGGAAAGGCCTTAGAAGGCATCTTGATGCCTCTGAAGATATAGTCCAAAGGCGAAGTAGTCGAGGCCACCGTGAAGTCCAGAATGCATAGTTCCAAAAATACCTGGGTTATCAGGGGGCAATCTCTTCTCTGTGGAACAAATGCAGTACCCTTGGACCCCGTCATCCTCCTCGTCTTGGCTGGAACCTTTCACCGAGGACAGGTCCGCAGTGTCTATCCCCTGTTCAGCACCCTTGTCATCGGGTGAGTAGAGGTCCCCCAGAGCCCAGACCAAAGACCTGTGCGGACACAGCACTCCTGGTCCCTGTCTGCTGTTGTGGCACATTTCCTGCTGGCTTTCCCAATGGACAAGCCTGCAGGCTGGGATGATTTAGTCGCCTGCTGAGAATGGACAGGCAGCCGAGCAAGATCTTTGTTCCCTCTCCATATTGGCCATGCCTGCTGGAAAAGTGCTACAAACTTTGCAGCCTCAGGCTCTTGACCAACAGGAGCTTGCTGCAGCTGCACTCGATCATCTGCTAACTGACTGACCAGTGCAGGAGAAGAGAGATCTCTCTGCACAGGACTGGCAGCACAGTCAGCTCTGAAGTTACGCCTAATGCAGGAGCTAGTGAGGAGTCACCCCGGGAACCTAGGCTAGAGACAGGCCAGGCACCCCTATGCAGGACTCTTAAGCAACCAAACTAGCCCTAGTGGCCAGAAGTAGTGCCCCCCCTAAATACCAATCAGACCAGTGGAGTATCTCATATCTCGGGTAAATGAGAATCAAATTGGACTGGTTTGCGCCCTTGTGACGGTCTGCAGCAGCTGAAAGCCTTAGCTATACTGATGAACCACCATCTGCTGAGACAGAGAAAATACAGGAGAGTGCCCCTAGCTGTACTAGGTGTTATGCTAGTGATGAGGTCACAGCACTTTCTGGAATTTTCTCTGTCTCATCTGCTGGTCGAGGAAGATAACCCGCTGGTCTGGACTGGTCTAGCAGGATGCTCTGGCTGACCCCCTTGGGTAAGTGGCCATGTGGGAGACCTGTATTTGAGTCTAGGGTACAGCTTCTAGTCCTTCTGTTAGCTGGTGAGGCACTGAATGTCGTGTTCAGCGTCTCAAAGAGCGGAGGGGCCTGCATACTCATTATTGTCAACATGATTGCGAAGATGCCAAACTTGAGGTGCACACACAACAGGCTCCAGAGGGCGTGTCAATTGCATACTATGATAGCTGGACTAGAGTGGGGAAGGGAAGGGAATAGCTTATAAAAACTGTATGAAAAATATAGTGTGAAAAAGTTCATAATACCATCATCTAGCAGACATTGGTTCTGACTGAGATGAAGGTCCAAGGCAGAGGAGGAAGACAAATGCCTTACACACAAACCCAAAGATGCTACTGGTATGCAAGTGGGGAGGGGTATTTTCTATACCAATACACTGCCTTTTGTCTTTAAAATAAACTGCATGAGCTATTTCCTAGAAACATTTCTTGCTTTTTCATTCTTGCTAATGTTGCTTGCCACAATTTTGTTTTTAAACTTTCAGAAAACGTATTACATTTCAACAAAGACAGACACATGCATAGGTCTTCTCTTCCCTAATTTCATTTTAAGAAGTTTCCTAAAATCCACTTGCATGAAAACTTTGTTTATTAATTTCCAGCTTAGATATAATCACATCACTATACCATACCAGAAACTGTACTTTCTGACATTTTAAGCACATGTAAAAATTACTTTTTTCACTGAAAGGGTGGTGGATGCTTGGAATACCCTTCCAATGGAGGTAGTGGGGCAATACAGTAGCAGAATACAAAAAGGCATGGGACAGACACAGTGGATCCCTTTATAGCAAGAAGATAAAATAAAAATAAATGTATCTATTACACTTCAACAAACAGAGGGGAGTGACCTGCACGAAGCAGCAGGTATACCTAGTCTAGCCACTTTACTAGGCAGATTAGATGGACCATGCTGGTCTTTATTTGCTGTTATATACTATGTTCTATAAACTGCAAGCATACATGCTTCCAACAAACTGGTCTGTAAGAAAACTTCTTAAAATTAAATTAGGTTTTAGTCACTTGTGCTTTATGATTCAGTATTTACCTTTTAGCAACAGGCGACTGCCACCTTTTTCCTGACTGCATCCTAAAAGCATAGAAAACTAAAATTTGTTCTGGTTGACAAACAACTTATGATGAAAATATTTAACATTAATGCTGCATACTGGATTACTACTAGAATCAGGGATGCTTCTTCCTATCACACACTGAACATGGCTGTAGATGAAGAGTGCAACATTCTACCCGTCTGAATGCTCCCTTCCTGTACTTCTCTCCTACAGCTGAATTTCTTTTGTAATGGGGTCCTGGGCTCCTCCCCCCCCCCACCCTTTTCCTGCTGCGTATTAATCAGATGATCAAGTCAAAGGCTGCAGATCCTGTTCATGGACAACATTAAAAAGTTTCTTTAGTAGAAATGTTTAGGAAATAGAGAAAATATGTTTACAGAGCTTCAGAAAGCCCTAGCACGTGGTCACTGGCTAAGGCAGTTACTGAAATTTTTAGGAGGGGATAAAGAGGGGAAAAACTACCCCAAAACAGTTGAAAGGTTTAGTGTTACTGCCTGGCAAAGACTGATTCCAAATGAGACAGCAGATAACTTCCAGATTAGAAATAAAGTTGTAGTTTATGCTTTAAAGTTGCCAGGTTTAACCTGCTCCTGTCTGACAGGAGTTTGCTGAAAGCTCCACCCAACTAGTTAACAAAATGTTCCATTTTAATAAGTATACATAGATCAGCCAATCAAAGATGTTTGTGAGAAGCCTCTTCATCAATGCAATAACCAACTGCAAACTGAATGCTAAACACTGCACCTCCCCATGCAATAAAAAGAACAGATACACTGCAGCTCTGTCAAACCTCAGGTCTGCCAAGTTACTAAAGGTCTGAGATTTCAAACACTGCGACCTAGGAATACACTGAAAGTGTGTTACCGAGGAGAAGAATCTTTCTGCCGTTTCCGCAGCGATGGACTCCGTGAGGCAGAATGCCGTCGTCGTCGTCCTACTTCACCATTCTTCACATTCAATTTTTTAGGCCTCTCATCTTCTGAAGATGATGATGAACCAGAATCTTGGAGGTGGGGGAAAAAGAAACAAAGCAAAAGGTACTCAACCAACTCCGGTAATAACTTTTACCAGCATCTCATAACTACTAATCCACTGGTAAATAAAGCATAGTTACTCACCTGTAGGTGGCGTTCTCAGTGATTAGCAAAAATAAATCTTCACGTATGGGTGACATCACCGACTGAGCCCTGCGCGGAACGCTTTTGGGAGGAATGCCACGCATGTATGCCCGCCTTCCCCACCCACAACGGTGCCACATTCTCCAGTACGATCACATAGCAGGAGCCAAAAGGCAACTCTCCGGGGAGCTAGGAGGGCTGTGAGAACTTATTCCCGCTATTCATGGAGAACACCTGCTAAAGGTAACTACGCCTTCTTCGTGAACAAGCAGGAAATAAATCCATATCCCAAGCTCTAGGCTACCGGAACAGAGGAGAAAGAATAGCCTGACCAGGCATCGAGAACTGGAGAAGCCAGGAAGACCAGAGAGGTAGTCCTGCTGAGGGACTCATCTGATGCAGTATCCACAATCAACATCGACCAAGGTGTGGAGGAGTGGCCTAGTGGTTGGGGCAATGTACTTCAGGCCGGAAGGTCGGGGGTTCAAATCCCACTAGAGGACAGCAACCTTGGGCTGGAAGGACTGGGATTTCTAGTCCCACAGGTGCTCCTTGTGGTCTTGGGCAAGCCACTTAACTATTTACAGGGAACATGGGCTATGGAGGGTTATCTCCAAGTTATAATGCCCTGTTCAATGTAATTTCAGTTTGTTCAATGTAAACCGCACTGATGCAGAATAGCGCGGTATATAAGAGAATGTAAATAAAAATAAAAAAAGGTATTTTTGAGCACGTACGCTGGATGGACAGAAGGGTTGGTGGGCAGGAGTTCATCCTCAAGACCCAAAGAGATGCTGGAGTACGGCCTGGACAAAATTACTGTCTCATCGGGCATCCCTATCCAGACAGTTCTGGGCTGCGAAGGTATGGTCTGCTGATCATGTCGCTGCCCTGCAGATCTCTTCTGCACAGATTGAAAAGAGGCTGGCTACCCATGTAGCCATCGCATGGATATTGTGAGCTGTGACATGATCCTCAAGACTCAGATCAGCCAAAGAATATGCCTGGGAGATGCAATCAGCAAGCCAGAGAAATAATGTGTGCTTCGAAACAGTGACCCCCGGCCTATTGGAGTTGAAGGAGATGAAAAAAAAAAAAGAAAAAAAAAAAAAAGAGGATTGATGGTGTGCCTTTATGTGTTCCAACTAGAAAGCCAATGCACGCTTGCGATCCAGCGTTGGTGTGAGGCTGGGGAAAAAATGTTGGAAGGACAATAGACTGGTTGAGGTGGAAAGCAGAGCCCACCTTTGGCAGAAAACATGGGTGCGTGTGGAGCATCACCTGCTTCTGATGGAACCAGGTGTATGGAGGATTTGCTCACTTGCTGGGCTGATGTGACAGCCACCAGGAAGAGGACCTTCCAGGTCAAAAACTTCAGCGGACATGCACTCAGCTGCTCAAAGGGAGCCTACATGAGCTAGCTGAGGACCACATTCATATACCAAGCTACTGGAGGGGGCTTAACTGGAGGCTTTGAGAGAAGCAAACACCACATGAATTAGCGTAGCAGATGCTGGGCCAAGACAGGCTTCCCGTCGCAGACACAATAGAATGCTCCAGTCTCACTGAGATGAACATGCACAGAGTTGGACTTTAGCCCAGAATTGGAGAGGTTCAAGAGACGATCTTAACAGCTAGTCCATGGGGCAGACAAAGGGGTCCAACGCCTGACCAGCACACCAGATGGCAAACAGGCACCATTTGAATGCGTACTTTACGTGTTGACTCCTTGCGAGATGCTAACAGGATCTCTATGACACGCGAACATGCACGGAACTCCCCAATATAACGAACCATCTTTTAGGGAAGTCTTTGACGTCAGTGGTTCGTTATATTGGGGAGTTCCGTGCATGTTCGCGTGAGAGCATGTGCGGCGTTTTTGTGAGCAATGTTGAAGTGCTGTTTTGGCTGCCTTTTCAAGTAAGTAGTATCTCTCGTTTTTAATAGCTAGTTGTTGTGAGTGTTGGGGTTGTTGTTTCTGGTTTTTTGAGTTATAGTTTTGTTTGTTTCTATTTTGTAGTATTTCCCCTGATGCAGCGATGTTTATCGCAAAACGTTAGTGAGCGCCACAGTGACGTCGGGGTAGCAGGCGGCGGACCATTCCCATGATTTTGTCAAGCTAAGTGGTTTTGGTTGGGTTTGGCCGCTGTTTGCTTTGAAATTGTTTTAAAGAAAAACAAAGATTGTGGGATGGTGGCGGCATGTGGTCCTTGATGTTAATGGGCTTTTGTTTGGCAACAAGATCTTGGCTTGCGCCTTGATTATATTTGCTTTTGCCCGTATTGCTGAGACCTTGCCGCCACTTGTCATTGTTACACAATTTGAAGAATTGAATGAAAACAAGCACAGTGTTTATTTATTCAAAAACAAGTGTTTTAGTGGAGTGAGTTCTTTTGCATGATTGCTTTCTACACTCCAATATTGTGACCAAGTAGTTTTGGAATAGCAAAGAGGTCCACATCGGGGGTGCTTCACTCCCGAAAGATCCGGTCCACCACCTCCCTCCTGAGGGATCACTTGTGTGGTTGAAGAACCTGGACGAGTCGATCTGCTAGGCCATTGCTCTTGCCAGGCAAATTTGTCACCCTGAAATCCATGACATGGAGCAGAGCAAACTTCCAGAGACAAACCGTCTCCCAACACAGCCCGTTCCCCCCTGCTTGTTCACATAGCCCTGATGTTCAACATCTACATGCAGCCTATCTGTGATATCATTCGGTCTTTCAAAGTGAATTGCCTGTTATACGCCGATGACATGCTCCTGTACATGCCATTCTTAACAGAGTGCCCCGATCTCTCCCCACTGACCAATTGTTTCAACGCGATATCAAGCTGGCTAAATACCCAAAATCTCCGAATTCAACATAAGAAAACTGAGGTCCTTTTCATTACAAGGGATCCAAACTTCATTACACCAACCTGCCTGAAAGTCAACGATGCTGAACTTCTTACCAAACCCTCGATAAGATACCTTGGAGTCATCCTGGACCAACGACTAGACATGAAAGCACACATAAGTAATATAGCAAGAACAGTGTATCACAAGATCCGCACACTCAGACACCTACGCTCCCTGCTCGAACCGGACGACTTCCGGACAGTTTATCAATCATTAATCATACCACATTTTGACTAGACAAATGCCATACTACAGGATCTCCCTCAATCTACCTTGCACCCGTTGCAGCTTGCGATGAACTCAGCAGCAAGAGTTCTCCAAGGGTCACCCAGATGGGATCACGAGACACCCATCCTGAAATGACTACACTGGCTCCCTATACAAGGCAGGCTCACTTTCAAAACCTTAATACTGACTTTCAAAGTCATCAACGGGCTCTCCCCTTCATCTCTAACTGACCTCATACAGAGCATCCCCTCTAATAGATCCAGAAGAGCACATGGAGTGGAGGAGTGGCCTAGTGGTTGGGGCAAGGTACTTCAGGCTGGAAGGTCGGGGGTTCAAATCCCACTAGAGGACAGCAACCTTGGGCTGGAAGGACTGGGGTTTCTAGTCCCACAGGTGCTCCTTGTGGTCTTGGGCAAGCCACTTAACCCTCCATAGCCCATGTTCCCTGTAAAATAGTTATCTCCAAGTTATAATGCCCTGTTCAATGTAATTTCAGTTTGTTCAATGTAAACCGCACTGATGCAGTATAGTGCGGTATATAAGAGAATGTAAAATAAAATAAATAAAATGCAATAAATAAACTAATAGTCCCAAAAGAAACAACCAAATGCACCCAGGCAACCGCAAACAGAGCTTTCAAGTTCTGTGCGCCGAGATGCTGGAACACCCTCCCTCCCAGCATCCGGGCAATCACTGATCTAGCCCAGTTTAGGAAGGCTTTAAAACATCACCTCTTCCTCCTGCATTACCCTGATGGCAGCGCTACAAGAGCCTCATCACCGAGCTAGCCAGTGCAGCACAAAGAGTTCCTCTTAGTCGCTATTGTACAGATGTAAATAGTTACCCATGTTCTTGACCCAAGTTCTAGTACCTGTTAATTGTAAACGCAGATCAACCAGTTTGAAATGTGTAGATAGTTGTTCCATGTAAACTGCACTGATGAGGAATAGCGCGGTATATAAGAGAATGTAAATAAATAAATAACATGGCGACTTGGTTGTCAGTATGGATCAGGACCACCTGATTCGCCAGATGTGCCGGAAAGGCATGTAGAGCATTGGCTATGGCCCACAGCTTGAGGAACTGGATCTGATGGAGACTTTCACTTTCGAGCCATGGGTGTGGAGACCATCCAGGAGAGCACCCCAGCTAAGCTTGGAGGCATCTGTCGTGAGCAGCCTGCAGGGCGCTGCTGGTTTGAATGGAAAACCCCGATGCAAGTTTGCGGGCACGAGCCACCACATCAGAGACTGAGCAAGGGGCGCAGTGACCACTACCCAGTCCCGCAGGCAACCCAAGGTTTGCTGCCATTATGGTATGGTATGGTTTATTTGATATACTGCACATCTATAAACTATGCAGTTTACAAAAAGAAATAATACACATTATGTGTGCAGGGTCCATTGAGCCTGCTGCATGCAAAGGCGGGCCTGAGGAATGATATGTATGTGGCTGCCATGTGAAGGAGGGCTCTCAACAGCCCACGGGCCATGGTGTGGTGTTGGTGCTGCAATGTGCCCACGACCTTGATGAGATATTGCAGGTGGTCCACCGGCAGGAAAGCCCTTGCCTGAGTGGTATCAAGGAGGGCCCCGATGAACTCTAGTTGCTGTACTGGCTGGAGGTGAAACTTCAGGTAACTGACCACGAAGACGAGGCCTTTGAGCACCTGAATGATGAGCTCAGTGGCTGGCATGAGACCCTTTATAAGCCATCAGGTATAGGAAGACAAAGACCCCCTGGAGTCCAGAGGAAAGTGGCTACAGCCGCCAGGGACTTTGTGAAGACCCTGGGGGCTGCGGTCAGCCTGAAAGGTAGTACCCGGTAGTGCTGGCCAGCCAGCATGAACCAAAGGTATTGCTTGTGATGCAGGTGGATTGGAATATGCACGTACACATCCTTAAGATCTAAGGAACAAAGCCAGTCACCTCGTATGAGGAATAGGAGCAGCATCCCCAGTGAGACCATTTTGAACTTTTCATGTACCAAGGACTGGTTGAGGTTTCGCAGATCCAAAATGGGGCAGAACTCTCTGGTCTTTCTGGGGACCAGGAAATACCTTGAGTAAAAGTCCTGACTGATCTGGGCTGGAGGCCCTTGCTCAATTGCGAGGTCGGCCAGCAGGGCCATGACTCTGTCTGCAGGATCCTCCGGTGTGTGGGGTCTATGGGGTGCTACCGTGATTATAAGGAGGTAGCATCTGGATGAAACGCAATCAATAACCGCTCTGGACAATCTGTAGCACTCAGGCATCTGAGGTGTCCAGAGGCTGCTGGTGGGAAAAGTGGATGAGCCATCCCCCCACCTGCAACACAGCAACTGACTGGCTATGCTCCTGAAGATCCCATCAAAACCCCCAACTGGCTTGGGCAGGGGGGGGGGGGGGGAGACAGGCTGGCTGCGCCCTCGGGGTCTTCTCCCTATGCTGAGAGCGGGAAGCCAGGGCCTTAGGCTGCACTTGTAGCTGGGACGGAAAGTACTTCGGTGGGCGCAGGAGGAAAGCATTCTTGGTTGGCGCTTTCTTCCGTGTGGGATCCAGTGTCTTTCTGGAGAGCCTGGTGAGGGTCACCTGCTCCTTTGTCAGCTCTTGGCTTACCAAAGAGGTTTTCACCCCGACAGGGGGCATTGGCGATCTTGACATGGACCCACTGCTCCAGGTCAGAGGACTGCAATCAGACCATCTGCCGTGCAGCAATCCCTACCACCTCCACCCTAACAGCAGATTCAAAGGCATTGTAAGCGCCCCGGGAACAAACTTTGAGCAATCTTTGCCATGAGCAACGAGACCTCGAAAGGATTGCAGCGGTCCTCAGTGATGAGGGGGCGACGTGCTCGATGTCCAGCGTGACACCTTTGAGGAACATGGCCATGTACATTTGGTAGGCCAGGATCTGTGCTATCAGCATGGAACCCTGAAAGCACCTCCTACCAAAGGAGTCCAGGGTTTGCACCTCCAGCATGGGCGGCACAGAGTTTTGGCACTCTCTGCCCACTTCAAGACAGACTCGACCACAATGGAATTGTAGGGTAATTTGAGACTTCTTGAACCCCGGAGCCTTTTGGACCCGGTAGAGGGGATCGAGCCAGCAGTTGATACCTGGGAGCATGAGTGGCACCTCCCATAGCCGCAGAAGCAGCCTCTGCAGGACATGGTGGACGGGAACAGTCAAAGCCTCATGAGGGGCAGAGGGGTATTGGAGAAGTTCCAGTTCCTCCGCCCTCTGTTCCTCTTCCAATTCCAGAGAAAAGGGGATGGCCTTGGCCAGTTCCCGAACAAAATCCTGGAAAGACATGTCTTCTGGGGATGACTTCTGCTGATCTGGAGGGGGCAATGTTATGGAAGGGAGATCCTGGGTCTGAAAGTCTGACACCATCTATTCTGCCTCGGTCTCCAGGAAGTTGAAGTAATGCAGAGTCTTCTCTGAGCGCCAACTGTGCGGCTCAGGAGAGGGCAGGCACTAATGGTTCCTTTTGTGCCTGGCATGCCAGTGGCAATACCAAGGGGTCTCAGACTCCAATGCACTAGAGACTGCTCCAGTACAACACCGCAAAAGCACAAATCATGCTGAACACAAGAGAAGCAGTCACAGGCGTGAATAAACCGGAAAAACAGAGTCCTTTATTAAACCAACGGCCGCCTGACACAGGCCGTGTTTCGTACCCTTCGTCAGGGGCTAGCCAGGCAAAAAAATTAAAAACAAACATATTAATCATGAAAATGATAAAAGAATAGCGCAGTATATAAGAGAATGTAAAATAAAATAAATAAAATGCAATAAATAAACTAATAATCCCAAAAGAAACAACCAAATGCACCCAGGCAACGGCAAACAGAGCTTTCAAGTTCTGTGCGCCGAGATGCTGGAACACCCTCCCTCCCAGCATCCGGGCAATCTTTGATCCTATATATAAGACAAAAATCATGTGAGTACAAGGGGTCACCTGGAGATCCAAGGCAACGTTTACAAAAAATATATATAAAATGGAATTAAACTCAGTTAAAGAATATTGACGACTGTGGTCCTAAAAAATATGAAATCCCAAAGAAAACGTGGCTACTAACCCTTATAAACCTGCTTTAAATTTGCAAAAGAAAAGAAACATATGGGTAATGCGATGGCATTTCTAAATATGAACCAAAAGCAATAGGTGTAAGAGGTACTCAGAGGAACCGATGATACTTTTGCATAAGAAAAATGTAAAACTAAGAGGCTTGATGTAAGGAGAGCATAACCTCAGACCAGTCCGATACCCTATAACAAAAATAGAGTCATAAAGAGCGTGAAATGTTCAGCTGAAGGAAAACACGTACCTCAAAGAAACTGCCGTCAATGCTCAGTTGATGCGCAGAAGGGAAGAGGACGCCCACACATGCGCGATATGAGAAAAGGGGGGCGGAGCCACCATTGGCGGGATACATAAAAAAAAATGAAACTCAATAAACTGAATGAAAACACTCATATCGAGCACGCAGATGTGGTACACAGAACATGAAAATAAATAGATAAAAAATGTAGCTAAAAGAGAGAAAAAACACAACAATGAATGCCCGTATGACACGTGAAACTATATACCATTTACAGCACCAGATTATGCTCAATGTGAATAAAACTCAGTAGTAGATGAATATTAGATTAAAAAGCCATAGGTTGTAGCAAATATCAAAAAGAACTTCTCAACATAAAACATATCGAACACGCAGATGTGGTCCACAGAACATAAAAATAAATAGATAAAAAATGTGGCTAAAAAAGAGCAAAACACAACAATGAATGCCCGTATAACACTTAGAAACGTGTACCATGTATAGCACCAGACTATGCACAATGTGAATAAAAACCAGAAGTAGATAAGTATAAGATTAAAAAGCCAAAGGTTGTGGGAAATATTAAAAAGAACTTCTCAACATAAAACGACTAAAAAGATGAGCCGCATCACAATCAGTGGCGTAAATAACAAATACCGAGCCAAAGGAATAAATGACTAATGGTGCCAAACACGTAAAACCATAAATAAATAATTAAAATACGTGAATTATCTAAGGGTACATGTAGGGGATGAACCGCATCACAATCAGTGGCGTTAATAGCAAATGCCGCGCCAAAGGAGTGAGTGACTAATAGTGCCAAACATGTAAAACCATAAATAAATAATTAAAATACGTGAATTACCCGAGTGCACATATAAATGAATAACAGAGAACCTACCTTGCCAGGAAAGAGCATGAAGGAAACAACGAAATACCAAAACTGTACTGCAGCAGGAGACACTCTTGAACCATATATAAGGGATAGTAATGAAAGTGGAATGGCTAAAAGACCAGACGTATACTAGAAAACAGGAAAACTGTTGAGTAGACCAGGCAACGCGTAATGCCCTAGAGAAGGTGAGCACACACATTACAAGATCAGAGAAAAACTGACAAATCTGTCTCCAAGTTCAAACCCGCTGGAGTCAAGGAATCTAAGTGAAAGATGAACCTTTGCTCGAGTCTCATAATAGTCTTGTTAATGTCTCCACCTCTCCAATTGGCCTTGACTTTCTTAATGACAAAAAACTTAAGATCCATTACTTTGTGACAGGCATCAAGCCAGTGTTGAACCAACGGCTTATCAATTAATTGGCGTTTGAAACAGCTTTTGTGTTCCACTATTCTGGTCCTTACGGGGCGGGTGGTTTTGCCCACATAGAGTTTTTTACACAGGCATTGGATGACGTAGACAACATTATTGGTTTCACAATTAGAGAAGTCGTCTATGTAAAAAATCTGGTTAGTAAAAAGATGAGTGAAGGAGTTACGTACAGGAAGTGAATTCAGACACACCGAGCATTTGCCACATTGAAATTGCCCTTTAAAATTTGACAGCAGCTTTCTCTCAGTGAAAGCAGAAGGTACTAGTAGATTATGCAAATTGATGTTGCGTCTATGTGCCACTGTAAGTTTAAGGTTTCGGAATGCTGGCAGAGTCTGTATCAAATGCCATGAGCATTGACGGCAGTTTCTTTGAGGTACGTGTTTTCCTTCAGCTGAACATTTCACGCTCTTTATGACTATTTTTGTTATAGGGTATCGGACTGGTCTGAGGTTATGCTCTCCTTACATCAAGCCTCTTAGTTTTACATTTTTCTTATGCAAAAGTATCATCGGTTCCTCTGAGTACCTCTTACACCTATTGCTTTTGGTTCATATTTAGAAATGCCATCGCATTACCCATATGTTTCTTTTCTTTTGCAAATTTAAAGCAGGTTTATAAGGGTTAGTAGCCATGTTTTCTTTGGGATTTCATATTTTTTAGGACCACAGTCGTCAATATTCTTTAACTGAGTTTAATTCCATTTTATATATATTTTTTGTAAACGTTGCCTTGGATCTCCAGGTGACCCCTTGTACTCACATGGTTTTTGTCTTATATATAGGACTGCGAGTGGATTACCCATATGGTTTTCTTCTTTGTTAAATTGAAGCAGGTTTATAATAATGGTCAGTAGCCATTTCAGTGTGTCTGATTCATGTTATCCTGTAAATGTATTGATCCTTAGGTTTATAGTCTTTGGTAATCTTCCGTTTTTTCAAAAAATCTTTTTAAAAAAAATCTTTTTAGAATGTACAGGCAATATATACATATACACATGTTTTGTAATGTGTCGGCCTTTCTCCATACTCACATGTTGCCATTATCCCCGATTTTTGACATCATATGGTCACAATAGTAATACTTAATTGGGCAACTTGTTCACAAGTTGCGTTTTGATCCCTTGATGTTTTTACTGACTCACTCCTATTGTTTTTTAGATAACCCCCCTTTTTTCATAAGTTATTGCTGTGCTAGTTGTATTTTATATCTGATTTGATCACATATCCTGTCTTTGTCCTCCTCCTTCTGCGTTCTCAGTTTAGTCAGCGGTAATTTGTGAGCAATGTTTTACCATATGGTTTTTTATTATATTTTTAATTGTATTCTTTATGTTTTTTAGCATTAGTGTATAACCTATGTTTGCACAAACAGTGTGAAGTAAGATTTATTTTACGAACTGCAACAGAGGTTAGTATTTAAATTTTACTTGCGCACATTTTGTATTAGGTCCCGAGCACTATTGTTTCAATTCTAGTATTTATATTTATTGCATCATTATTTGTTTTTCTTATGTTCTTACATTGTTTTTATATATTTATTGTTTTGTGTCTTTTAATATTAGTGTTTGTAACGTTTTTACTATAGGTTTGGCTTGCTGTTTCTTTTATCATTTTCATGATTAATATGTTTATGTTTTTAGTTTCTTTGCCTGGCTAGCCCCCGACGAAGGGTACGAAACATGGCCTGTGTCGGGCAGCCATTGGTTTAATAAAGGACTCTGTCTTTCCAGTTTATTCACGCCTGTGACTGTTTCTCTAGAGACTGCTCCAGCCACCGGTGTCGATACTGGTCTCCCACCTGCTGTCCCAGCTGCAGTAGGCAGGGCAAGGGTTTCCAGGATTGGCTGGAAGGAGTGCGGTGACAACAAACTCTGTGCCGTGAAGCCTGCATTCCACAGGGCTTCCACTGCCATCAAGTGAGCTTCCAAGGCTCATAGGCATTCCCTCCAGAACCACCAGAGATGACGTCGATGCAGTGGCCATTGCCTGTGAACATTCAGGTGGGGACTCCACAATGATAGGAACATCGGGAGACATCAGGCAACCCTCCTGGGCACTGGGAAAAGACTACTGTTCGGGATGGGTTCTCCCACCAGGCAAGCTTGGTTGGCCATTCTCAGCCCTTGCTATCCATCTCACATCTAGAGGGGCTGCGATGACACTGCACGCGGATTTTCTCCTTGGGCTCCCCTTTTGATGTGGATGGTGTGTCTGTAGCGCGACACCCCTCTCTGCTCAAACCCTTCTGGAGCCCTCTGCTCTTTTCACTTGGCCACCTCAGGCATGGAAGAGGTGGTAAGGGCTGAGGATACTATATCAGATGAGCCAAAGAGGGATTCCTCCTGCTTTTCCTGACCCTTCAGCTCTCGACGCATCATCTGCAAGCAGAGTTTGCAGGGCACCAGCTGGTGGTTGGGCCTAAGGCATTGCAAGTGCCAATTATGGCGGTCAGTGGCAGAAATGGTCTTGCCACATTTGATGCATTTTTTAAAGCCACTAACAGGCTTAGACATCCCGAAAAATACCCCCTCGGCAAAATTAAACTGGAAAACGACCGTGGGCAGGAAAAAGCCCCCAAAGGGTGCAAAAACTATAGAAAAAACCCTAACTGATGACAGGCAGGTGGAAGAGTGAGAAAAAGCTCAGCCACAAGGGCAAGAAATTCAAACTTTTTTCCGGACTGCAGAACACATTCTAGGGGTTCTGCCCAAAAAAGACAACTGGAGAATATGGTGCTGCAGTGGGTGGGGTAGGCAGGCATGCACAGCATACCTCCCAAAAGTTTTTTTTTGGAAGCTGGGGAGCGTTCCGTGTGGGGCTCCATTGGTGATGGCACCTATACTGGAGGACTTATTTCCTGCTTGTTCACGGAAAACAGAGGGCGCCTCCATGGGCAGGGCCGGTACAAGGATATGAGGAACCGTAGGTAAGTCCTCAATCCTACCATCTTCCCCGTTTCCATCCCCACACTGCCACTGCTGCCACCCCTCTACTGTAACATGCAGCAGCAGCAATACCATTTAAACCGCAGCACAGTAATTATCCAAACTCTCCACTGCTGTTTAACCTCCAACGCAGGTTTCCAGTTTGCACCCAAGCAAACAGGAATTCTCCACTGGAGGGGGCAGAAGTGGCAGGTCAAAGAGCAGTAACAGCAACACAGCCCAGGAGAGTTTGGGCAAGTGCTGCGTTGCGATTTTTATGGCATTGCCACCACTGCAGGTCCCAGAAAGGGGCGGCGACAGCAGCAGCAATGGGCTGCCATGGGAACAGTGATGCTCTAGGCAGCCACCTAGTTAGCCTATTGGGTCGCACCTGCCCGGTCCATGGGGCCCCTGATATCAGCAATGTAAAATGGCCATTTTTAACAAGCTATCGGTTCATAAAATCATCAAATTCAATTGAGGGACAAGATCTTATTTTTCTTAAACAGCAGCTAGAGGGTGCTATTCACTGGGAGTCTTTCACAAAGAATAAGAGATAGTTTGGGAGCTAAGTGTTCAAAAATAAACCTGTCCAGTCAACAAAATCTGGCTTTCATGGTATCACATGAAACTTTTCCTGTTCATCTACTGGTGCACTTTAACCAGTGTGCCATTTTGGTCTGATGCATCTAAGCAGCATAGAACTTATCACTATACCAGATGAGGACTGTTGATTCTGCCGTCTGTACTGACGCCTCTGTTGCACAGAATCTGCTGCAGCCATTTTGCCACCTCGTTCATCTTCTGCAAACCAAATAATTTAGGAAACAAACATGAACTGCAGAAGAAAAAGAAAAAGTGACAACAGAAGTGATGCATTCAAAGGTAGAGCTTCAGTATGGCCCCATCTTAATGCTTCAATGCTTAACCAGCTTCTCATCCTCACCACCAGTAGGGTTTTAAGGAATCCACAAAGAATATGCACGAGATCAAAAGTGGAGGATTTAGTGCATGCAGATCTTTCTCATGCATATTCCTTGTTGATATCCTGAAATCTCTACTGGCTATGGGGATCACCAGGACAGGTTTGGGCAGTTCTGCTTTAATACTTAGGCAATTTACTGCTCAGCTCCATGGAGTTGCATGATAAATATCTATCCCTTTCTAAAAAAGAAGCACAGTTAAGGAGAAATTAGACCTCACCCGCTAATTTAATTTCATGGAGTCCCTCCAATCCAGTCCAGACAATCGGGTTGTGTCCATCCACTGGCAGCTGGAGACCGATAATGCAAATCTTTGATGATGTCATTCTATATACCCCTGGGAGGTTGCCTTCTCCCTCCAGTATCCTAATGTCAAAGCAGCTACACTCCACTTTCCTACAGAAAACACCAACAACAAACTGCCGAAACTGATACAAGCAGCCGCAGTGGTAGAGACTGCCCAAACTTTTTTTTGTTGTTTTTATTTTTTTTTGAACCCTGCAGCATTATATCTCCTGAGCCCCCTGTTGGATCCAAAAACAGCCCTGTAAGGGATTGGACAGCCAACCGACCATGGAACCAGTCAACTCATCTCTCAATACGGGCGGCTCTCGCTCCACCGACAGATAACCAGGGCGGGTCCTGGACTGAATTGGAGAGACTCCATGAAAGTAAATTAGCAGCTAAAGTCTAATTTCCCCTTCATCCATGTCCATCCAATCCAGTCCAGACAATCGGGATGTACCACAGCAGTACCTAACAATGGGAGGGTCCCACGAGCCCCACCTGCAATACCCGGGCCCCAAACCGAGCTTATTCCCCCCCTTGTACATCCAAGCAGTTATGCTTTCCAAACGTATGCAAAGAGGACCATGTCGCAGCCCGACAGATGTCCACTGGCAGCACCAAGCTGAGTTCTGCCCAGGACGCTGCCTGGGAGCTGGTGGAATGAGTCTGCAACCCCTCTGGCACTGACCTGTGCTTGAGGAGGTAAACTGAGGATACTGCCTCCTTAATCCAGCATGAAATGGAAGCTTTAGATGAGACTTCCCCTCTGCGCGAACCACCAAACAAAATGAACAGCCGAACAGACTTTCGGAAAGGCTTCATACACTTCAATAGCACAGTACTCTACGCACATCCAGAGAATACAATTGCAGGTCTCCATCCTCCCCCGCTGATCCTGAAAACAATGGGAGAGACACCACTTGGTTGACGTGAAATGGGGAGACCACCTTTGACAGGAAGGAACAGTTTGCAAAACCACCTGCTCCTTAGACATCAGCAGAAATGGTTCACGGCAAGACAAAGCCTGTGTCTAGCAAAGCAAATGGCCACCAATACCACCATTTTCAAGGTGAGATCCTTCAGCAAGGCCAGGCTCAAAGGGAGCAGTGGTCAAATCTGTCACCACCTGGTTCAGGTCCCAGGAAGGCACGACCGCCTGCACCAGCAGCCAGACCTGCTTCATCACTTGTAAGAACTGCGCAGAATCTGGTGACACACCAACGGTGCACCCTGAACCTTTAGCAGGCTAAAGCTGCTACTTGCAACTTTAGGGGAGTTCAAGGACAGCAATTTATCCAGTCCATCCTGCAAGAATGCCAGAATATCCACTACCAAAGCCCCCAAGCACCGCCTGCTTCGCTGTGCACACCAGTTTTCAAACGCCCTCCAAATCCTAATATAGGACAAGGAAATGGACCGCTTTCTGGCCTTCAACAGCGTGGAGATCACTCTAGGTGAGAGCCACACCTCAAAAGCCGCACCCGCTCAAGAGCCAGGTTGTAAGCAAGAATCGATCCACCTGTGGTATCCGTACTGTCTCCTGCAAGAGCAGGTCTGCTCTCCTAAGAATTCGCCATGGTCGGTCCACCAACAGTCATGTCAAATCTGTATACCAGTGCCTGCGGGGCCACCAGAATCATGCAATCGCTGTGCAGTGCTATGCATTGTACCAACCTGCCGATGAGGACCCACAGAGGGAAAACATAGAAGACCCTCCCACGGCTAGGGCTGTGCCAGAACATCCAACCCTTCTGCCATTCTCTCTCTTTCCAACGGCTGTCGCTATGAGGCCCATCACTGGCTGACCCCCAGCACCGGTCGATGCCAGCAAAGAGTGAGTCTACTAGGACCCACTCTGCTGCATCTAGCTGATGCCAGCTGAGATAATCCGCTTGCACGTTGTCCTTTCCAGCCACGTGAGCTGCTAAGAGCGCTCTTAGATGGCCCTCGGCCCAATCCAGTAGAGGTGCGACTTCCGCTGCCA
Source organism: Ichthyophis bannanicus (assembly GCA_033557465.1). NCBI lineage: Eukaryota > Metazoa > Chordata > Amphibia > Gymnophiona > Ichthyophiidae > Ichthyophis > Ichthyophis bannanicus. Next base: position 18,256,222 of record CM066039.1, on the reverse strand, counting down.
AATATGCACTGCCTGTGCTGCTCTGTCTGTTGACATATGCCATGGCCAAGGCTTTGTCCAAGACTCGCACCGCTTAGGACTTCACCAGGGCCTCAATACACTGCAGTGCCATCCAAACCACTCAAATCTCCAGTCGATTGATGGACCATGAGCTCTCCTCCTCCGTCCATCTCCCCGGAGCCACTTGAGGAGCAACAATGGACCCCCAACCGCTCAGCCTGACATCCGTGGTCACCATAATAAAGTCCAGCTGCTCCAATGACACTCCCTTCCACAGGTTGCTGCTGTCCAGTCACCAACATAACGCTCTCTTGGTGTTTTCCCTGGGCACTGAAGCCGGCAGGACAGGAAATGCTGCTGCAGCAACCACCCCAAGAGCCCCTGCAGCGGCCACATATGAAACTTGGCTCAGGGCACTAAGTCCAGAGCTGCCACCATCAGTCCAGGAATCTTCAGATAATGTCATGCTGACAGTTGAGACATACAGAGGAACTTGTGCAACAGACTCTGAAGCTTGAGTACGCGTTCTTCCATCAGTGTGGCCAAACCTTCCACTGTCTCGAACTGGGCTCCCAGATAAATCAACTGCTGAGGCGGAACTAACTTGCTCTTTGTCAAGTTGAATACCCATCCCAGGCTCTGCAGAAAGGAGATCACTTGCTGTGTCACACACTGACTCTTGGTCCTTGACTTGGCCCGAATCAACCAATCTGGGACCCCCTGTTTTCGTAGGGTCGCCACTGCCACCACCGTGGTGAACATTCTAAGGGCTGTTGCTAACCCAAAGGGCAGCGCCTGAAACTGAAAATAGTCCAAAAACATCACAAAGCGGAGGAAGCGGTGATGCTCCAGGCATATCGGAATGTGAAGATATGCTTCAGTCAAATCCAGACTATGAAGAAAAAACCTTCAAAAATGTGATGACACTCAAAAAGGCACAAGGAAAAAAGTCAAAACATATATAATGCCTGTGAATCCGATTAACTAACAAACCTTACTCAAAGTAACAAAATAACATCTTATTCAAACAAACAGTTTTTCTGTCGGGATCCACCGACCTGAACCCACTGATCTGAGGTTATCTGGATCCAGGAGTGGTGAAAGCGCTGAAGGCGGCCGTCAATATTCTCCTCCAACCCCAGGCTCTCCCTCACCTCATTGGGGCTTTTTGGTAGTGCCAGAGGACCCAGCATAATAACCACGGCACGTCCCTCAGCTCCAAAACGACTGCCCTCTGAGTGAAAATGTCTCCTTTATGGAGGAGGAAAGCATGTTGCCTGAAAGTGACAGAAGTCCCTAGATCCGCCCCATGTGGAAGCTGACAATACCTTACCCCCGCGAGATTTGTTCTCCAGCAACTTGCCACCCTTTGAACCTCAAATGCCTGCCGCAACAGCGCCCCAAAGCGGCGATCTTGTGAATATCTGAGGGCTGTGTCACCCTCCACCAAAATTGTGGTCTTTTTGGTCACTCCCGTGACCAAAGCATCCACAACCTGGGTGTTCAAAACAGTTCTTTCTTGGCCTGCCGAATGGGAAAGAGACTGGCCATAGCCCGCCCTCCCCCCCAAGCCCTGCCTCGGGATCCTCCCACTCTGCCTTGATCATCTGCATGATGGCTTGATGAAGGGAACAGGAATGCAGCAGAATGCACATACTTCGCAGCAGTGGGTCTTCCAGGACCAACCCTTCCTGCTGTGCTCAGACAGGGATTGGTAGATAAGAGACATGAGCTCTTCCTTACAGAAAAACCATACGATGGTGGGATCCTCCCTCGAGGGGGGGGGGGTGCCCCTTCCCCCTCTGGCCCAAAACTGTTCAGGTCCTCTTCTGGGATTGAGTGACCCTCCCCTGCATCCATCTCTCCAGTGAGTGCATGTCATCTACCTCCTGCAGAATACCCTCCTCTGAGAGGCACAGACATTGGCAGGATTCTGCTCCCTCGCCATGGGCAGGATCGCTTAGGAGCCAAGTTCCGACTAGCTGGAAGTGTCCCCCCTAATCTCTGCTCCTTCTCCAGTCTATAAACCTGGTGGAGAAATAGTACAAACTCCAAGGAGATAGGGAAATGTCCCCCTAAAGCGGATCACTTGGCCCCAGGGAACTCTCTCTCCCCCAACAAAGCTAAAGCTGCGAACTCCGCACACAAAATGGGTGCAGCAGATTCTGCATCCGCTGACAAAATGGCCACTGGGGAACTAGCGTGGGAAAACTCCCACCTCTTATATGTGGAGGAAGAGGACCGTACCTCCTGCTTGTGGCTTCCCCTGGGCATCTGCAAACCCCCGGTAGATGGATTCGGCCCTTCTCCCCATTCTTCCACTTCGCGGCTCTCCTTTTCACAAGACCAAAGGCAACCAGCTTGTGACAGAGAGCTGCGGCAAGCACCACACGCTAGTTTAAAGCTGGGCACAATGAGGGACAGCTTAACCTGGGGCCAACGGCTCATGCCGCGAACCAGACTGCACCAACCCTGAGCGTAAAGACAACACACTTGCTTTCCCCGATCAGCAACAAGTACTCCCCATAACACCAGAAGATGGCTGAGCAGACTCCACATACCTCTGTATGATTGGCTGCCACCATCAGGAGAGCCAGATGCTGACCAAACGGCTCATGGGGTCTCCACGGGAGTCTCCCCCAACTCATTGAAGGACTCGACTGTACTGCACTTCCTTAGACTTGCTTTATTTCCTTAAGTCATTCATTTAATTACTTTTTTGCAATCTGTGCAGTAGATCCCCGTCCAGTACAACTCTGTGCTCTGCTTCTTTTATTTTCACTTCCTTGAAATGTGCAGAACTGACACCTCCACCTAGGATGAGAAATTCAGTCCAGACAGACCCCAGGAAAATCTGCCCACCAGCTGCTGGAGACTGAACATAATGGAGAAGGCAAGCTCCCAGAGGTATATAGAGTGACATCCTCAAATATCTGCATAATCGAGTGGAGGAATGGCCTAGTGGTTGGGGCAAGGTACTTCAGGCCGGAAGGTCGGGGGTTCAAATCCCACTAGAGGACAGCAACCTTGGGACGGAAGGACTGGGGTTTCTAGTCCCACAGATGCTCCTTGTGGTCTTGGGCAAGCCACTTAACTATTTTACAGGGAACATGGGCAATGGAGGGTTATCTCCAAGTTATAATGCCCTGTTCAATGTAATTTCAGTTTGTTCAATGTAAACCGCACTGATGCAGAATAGCGTGGTATATAAGAGAATGTAAATAAATAAATAAATAAAATCCATCTCTGGCTGCTGGTGGATGGACACAACCCGATTGTCTGGACTGGATTGCAGGGACGTGAAAGAGCATAACTTTTCAAGTTCTGTTTGTATTGTGAATTCACTTGAATTAAATCCTCGCCTGCCATGGCTTAAAAAGTATCTGGGGAGTAAGGGGATGAGGGTGTGATCAAAAGGAGAGGTGGGGGGAAGCTTCTTACCAGAGTCGGAGAGGTCAGCTTTTCTTGGTTTAGGTGCTGGTGAAGGAGATGTCCTTTTCTCAACAATTTTGTGTTTTGTTGCTGAAATAAAACACATAAAAGAGTATGGCTGAGAATCTTCCAGGGCACAGTGCAATTTTGTAGCTTCTCAAAAGCTACGACAGTTTTTACCAGTGGGCACCTTGAAAACCTGCATTTGGCATTTAACTTCAAAACATAATCCTCACACGTGTAGTGTACCCGATAACTTACAGTAAATGCACCAGAGAAGTAAAAAATGATGAAATTGGACCTTACCTGCTAATTTTCTTTCCTCAAGTCCCTACAACCTAGTCCAGAGGAGTGGGTATGCGCTCCCCTACTAGCGGATGGAGACTGAGAACATTGGTTCGTTATCAACCTATAAGTGGTCGTATGCAGCTTAGCACCAGCCATATACCCATGCCCTGTTCTACATTCATCTTCAAAACACTTATAAAATGTTTAAAATAAAATTCTGAAATAAAAATAAACCACAGGACATGGAGACATTTGACATCTTTAACAATGTCCAAACATAAGAACATAAGATATGCCATACTGGGTCAGACCAAGGTCTATCAAGACCAGTATCCTGTTTCCAACAGTGGCCAATCTAGGTCACAAGTACCTAGCAATTTCCCCAGAAGACACAGATTCCACAATGCTTATATTGGGTCAAGCATTGATATTCTGGGTCCCCATTAATAATGGTTTATTGACCTATCCTCCAGGAACTTGTCCAAACCTTTTTTAAACCCAGCTACACTAACAGCTTTTACTACATCCTCCAGTAACAAATTCCAGAGTTTGATTACACGTTGAGGGAAAAAATATTTTCTCTTATTAGTCTTAAATAGTTTACCCTGTAGCTTCATTGCATGTCCCCTAGTCTTCCTATATTCTGATGACGCAAACAATTGATCTACGTTTACCTGCTCCACTCCATTCATTAATTTATAGACTTCTATCATATCTCCCCTCAGCCGTCTCTTTTCCAGGTTGAAGAGCCCTAACCTTTTTAGCCTCTCTTCATAGGGGTTATCCTTCCATCCCCTTTACCATTTTGGTGACTCTTCTCTGCACCTTTTCTAACAACGCTATATCCTTTTTAAGATATGGCAACCAGAATTGCACACAATGTTCAAGGTGCGGTCGCACCATGGAATGATACAGAGGCATTATAATATCCTTTGTTTTATTTTCCATTTCTTTCCTTATGGATACCTAGCATTCTATTTGCTCTCTTGACCGCCGTTGCACACTGGGTGGAGGGTTTTAACATGTTATCCATGATGATGCCTAAATCTTTTTCCTGGGTGGTGGCTCCTAATGTGGAACCTTGCATCGTGTAACCATAGTTTGGGTTGTTCTTTCCTAGGTGCTTAACTTTGCACCTGTCCACATTAAATTTAATCTGCCATTTGGATGCCCTGTCTTCCAATTTAGATCCTCTTGCAATTTTCCACAATCCTCATGGGTTTAAACAACTTTAAATAGCCCCTTAAACTCTGGGTAAACCCTACACAAACTATAGTTTGAGATAGAAGAGCTCTGTGCAACAAGAAGACAACCAAACACTCAACCATTCACCACCTTCTCCCTGTTCGCCAGATTCGCAAAAAAAAAAAAAAATACAGACTGAAGAACTGCTAACACTGTCCTGGGCAAGTCCTGTTCTGAACTACAGAGACTCACGGAAAGAAAATTAGCAGGTATAGTCCAATTTCACCTTCATTATTTCTCCAGCCAGCTGTGTGGAAATTAATGCAACCCCTACGAACTGGTAAGTACCACAAGGTGGGCCTGTAGCATGCATGCTCCAAAGGCCACCTCTTGCCTAGCCTCAACATTGAACTTATGACGACACATGAAGGAGTGCATAGACGATCATCAGATCATCACTCCGCAGATAACCAGTGGTGGAACCAGTCCATACTCTTGCTGAATGGGCTTACAACTCAGGAGAATCTTCCATTCTTCATCCTATAAACTGATGTGATTAACTCCTTTATCCACCAGGCTTTGGATGCTGCTTTGCCCTTCTGTGAATCACAGACTACAAGCGATGATTTGAAATCTGAAACTCTGCCATTTTCCTCATGTAGCAATGCAGAACTCTGCATATATTCAACTTATGTTAAGACATGTGCCTTGTCTGCATTTTCTGCCTCTGAAAAAACTGGAAGGCTAACAGACTGATTAACATGCAAAGCAGACACCACCTTCTCTTTGGAGATTAAAAAAAAAAAGACACGCCTGTACAATAATGCTTGCAATTAAAAAATCCTCTGTACCAAGAAACAAAGCTTTCAGAGTCAAGTCTTTGAGAAGTCTCCTTTAGAAGCTCAAAGAGAGGTGCCGCCAACAACATCAAGATGAAATCTCAGAGGGATTACTGGATGGCAGGGCAGTCTAAAGTGTTTAGCCCCTCTCAAAAATGGAACCACATCTGCATGAGGAAAGGCTGCCCCTGAATCTGACCCCTGAAACAGGCAATAGCCACAACTTAAACCTTCAAGGAATCCAAGGCTAGTCCCATCTGCAGACTATTCTGCGAGAAGGCCTAAATATCCAGAAAAGCAACACCAAAACCCAGAGATGGTGTTCTGCACACCAGACCTCAAAAGACCTCCAAATACACATAAGCGAGAGAGACAGAATGCTTCTTTGCCTGGAGCAATGTAGCAATGACCTGTGAAGAGCTGCCCCCCCTCCTCGAGGATGCCCTTTCAATAGCCAGGTTGAAGTGAGAACTGCACCACTTCCAGCACCCACACCAGACCCCGGCTGATTCAGATCTTGTGTGGCTGGCAGAGAAAAGGATTTTTCCACTATTAACCTCACAAGGTCTGCATACCATAGTCTCTTTGGCTAATCTAGTACCACTAACACTACCAACACTGGATGGGAATCTATTTTCTACAACACCCTGCCAATCAGTGGTCAAGGCAAAACCACACATAGGAGCCCGTACCTAGGCCTCCTTTGCACCAACATGTCTAGTCCTTCTGACATTGGTTCTCTGTCACTGAAGAACCTGCCCCATCCTGGCGTTCTCTGCCAATGCCATTAGATCCATTACTATCAAAAAGCTAAAACATGTTCTATCAAAACAAAAAATGTTCTTATGAAAAAAGTGGATAATATTGAATTCTCCAAAAATTTCTTTGCATCATCAACATACCAGGGACTATCGGGCTTTTCAATTGACATATGTGACATATGTATAGTCGCTGTATCATTTGCCCCTTTGCATCAATGACCTCCCTAGGTAAGGAACACCCACAATATCAAAAACATCAAAAAGACTGCAGCATGATAACAGCATAACTTAGCTTCAAAACTTCAGCTCATGCGGCCAATCTGCGGCCGCATGACCTGACGTTTTGAAGCTCTCAATTTTTGGAGAATTAAATATTATCCACTTTTTTCATAAGAACATTTTTTTTTGATAGAGTGTGTTTTAGCTTTTTGATAGTTTATCACTCTACTTGACCGATTTTTGATTGGATTAGATCCATTACTGGCATTCCCCAGCAGCGAACCATCTCACGGAAGATGGTCTCCATGAGAGACCACACACCCAGAACTAGTGGGTTCTGACTTAGAAAGTCCGCCTGAAGGTTCACTTTCCCAGCTACGTGGGCCACTGACAGTGCACGAGGTGGTTCTTTGCCCAATGCAGGAGAGGTGCCACTTCCGCTGCCATCAGAGGACTCCATGTGCCGCATTGCTGATTAATGTAAAATAGTAAAATATCTGACATCCGGACTAAACTCCTTTCTGGTGGAGTTCCTCTTTGCCCTCTCTGTCCCTCTAAATTGTCGGTTACTCTCCCCCTTTTTACCTCTCAATCAACCTCCCACACTGTCTTACTACATCAAAGGCTAACACACCTTGTTAATGAAGACGTGCAGTTTATTTACAAACACACACCTTGCCCCATCTCTGGTCTGCCTTCAACACCATTTCAATGTATGACTTTTCCAAGCTTCTCGTCTCCTCTAGGAAAACAACCTGTTTGCTTGATCCAATAGCCTTGCCCGCCCTGGCTTCTCACCACATCCTTACTACTATATGGACAACATTTCTTCTCACTTATCACACCCATCTGGACATAATCCTGATGAACATTTGCCTATCCAAAGTGGCCTCTTGGATTAGAAACAATCTGCTTAAACTCAATATCTCCAAGACTGCTGTTATGTGGTTCACTAGAAATTCCTCTGTTCCGACTATTTCTCCCATTCTGAATGGCGCTCCTTTTCCATTCTCTCCTTTTAGATATTTCAGCTCTGTAATTTGAAGTTTATTTTATTCTCTGTGCCAAATTTGTTCCCTCCATTCCTTCCTTAATTCTTCCTCACTAACCACACGCATTCTCAACCTCATTATTTCCAAACTGGAGTATTGCAAAGTCATCTATGCTGGCCTTCCTGATTACCAGCTAAAAAGGTACCAGCTAAAAAGGTTACAGATGGTTCAAAGCACTACTGTCAGACTATTTGCACAAACCTCAAAGTTCGATCACATCACACCTTTACTACTTCAACACCTTTGCTTTTCATATTCATTATAAAATTTTGACCATCACCCACAGGACCCTACACACTGTTATTCCCTTCTATCTATTCTCCCTTATTATCCCACACACTGCTGGCCAGTCTCTTCACTATATTCATACCAACCGACTATCTCCCCCCAGTCTCCAAATCTTGCTATAGACTCAATCACACAGTTTTTTTTTAATTATCGTGCCCCCACACTCTGGAACTTCCTCCCATCTGATTTCCACCAGGAAACTTTGTTACATCAATTTAAGACTGACCTGAAAACTCACCTTTACCAACAGGCCTTTAACTCTGAATCCTAGTTATTCTCAGTGTCCCCTGCAGAATATTTGTTTTTAATATGTGAACATAAGAACATAAGATATGCCATACTGGGTCAGACCAAGGTCCATCCATATGTTCTGTGTAAACGTGCTCTCTAATTTGCTTTAACTTTTAATATGGAGTTCTCTTATGATTTTTGTTTGTAAACTGCTCTGATTTTCGAAGGACAGTACAGAAAGTCCTAATAAATCATAAACCATAAAGCGACCATTGTCACGTTGTCCAACAAAATCCTCAATAGTCTGCTCTGAACTCAAAGAAGAAAAGTTGCAAGGGCTAGAAACATTGCTCAAGTCTCCAGGTGATTTATCGACCAAGACGTTTCCTCCAGAGTCCACAAGCCCTGAACTATGTGGGACAGCACGAGTGGCATCCGTGGTGACCAGCAACTACTCCGATGGCTCCAAATCCATTATGGCAGCCAACTTCATGCAGTCCAGGCACTAGGGCAGACTGACCTCTCACACTTAAAGGAGTCTCACCCACAGGTTTTGCAACTGTTCTGACCAATGAGACAGAAGGGCTTCCTGAAGGAGGCTACATGTGTCCTGTCCCAAGGCACCAGTTTCAAAGTTGCTGCCATGGATCCCGAGACTTGGAGACAATCCCATGCCCTGGGGTATTGCATTTTCAACAGGCTCTGCATGTGTGCTTGCAATTTTGGTTTCCTCTCTTCCGTGAGGAAAACTGTGCCCTCCTTGGTATCAAACCATGATCCCAAGTATTCCAGAGACTAGGACAGTTCCAACTTGCTCTTTGTAAAGTTTACTACCCTGACACCTGAGCTGTAGTCCAACTCTCCTGGTAGGACTTCATCTAGACTAGCAAATCATTGAGGTATAGGTGCACCAGGATCCTCTTCTGCCTCAAGGCCACCATGACCACTATCACCATTTTGGTAAAGACCCAGGGAACTGTGGCCAAACAAATAGAAGAGCCTGAAACTGACCCATTTGGACTGAAAAGTGCAGGTACCACCGGTGACCTGGACAAACCCAGTTATGCTTCCATGCGGTCCAAAGACATCACAAACTCCCCTTTCAATATGGCCACTATGACTGATTGCAGGGTCTCCATGCAGACACTTGACACTCACAGACCACTGTTCACCTGCTTTAAATCCAGGCCCAGCCGAAATGTGTCCTCCTTCTTGGGCATCACAAAGTAGATGGAGTACTTTCCTAGTCCCCATTCCTCCACTAGGACTGGGACTATGGCCTTGAGCCATAGCAGATGCTTGGGCAAGTGTCCTGCAATGCCTGTGCCTTTGCAGGAGACCGGCAGGGGAAATGTCATAAAAGCAGAGGCGACACACCAGCTCGAATCACAGCCTTCTCGAATAACTTCCAGCATCCATGTCTGAAATGATCCTGATACAAGAAAAGCTGCTGCAAGAGACAGTCCAAAGTCTGCATTGCAGCTTGGACTGCAAGTCTTCACTAAGATGCTTTGGAGGTGCCCAAAGAGCTGGCTGCTCCCCCTCTGCTTCCTCAAAATGTCTGGCCTTGGCACATAAATTTCATCCAATTGGAGGCTCCCCTTCAGACAGAGCGAACTTTAGGAGCCTCCTGAAAACAATTTTGCAATGCCAAAGGCCTCACTCCTCCCCACGGTTTGTTCTCTGGGAGCCTAGTGACCTTAGATTCTCCAAGATCTTTTCCCAACTTCTCTAAATTCTCCCCAAATTGCAACTTGCCATTAAAGAGGTGCTTGCTCAGCCATATCTTTGACACAATCTGCTGACCAGTTGTGCAACCATAGAAAAACAGCATGCTTCACCATGATCATATTCTTGGCTGAGGCTGGACCAGGTTATATAAAGCAGCTTCCAAGAAAGAGGAATCTGACTCCAGTTGTGCCACAGCAAACTCTGTATCCATCGTAAGAAAGCCTTAACCACATAAGCTCCACAAATGTTTGCCTGCAGAGCCAGGGCAGACACCTCAAAAGACTGCTTCGGTAAAACCTTCAACCTGCAATCTTGTAGATCTTTCAGGACCGACACTCCTCTACAGGTATAGTGTTCTTAGATATTGCCGAGACTAGAACATCTACTCTAAGAAGGCACAACTGCTCCCTCTCCTTTAGAGGGATTGGATATAAATTTAGCCATGGTCTTACCTACTTGTGGGCCAGCATCCCGAGTATCCCACTCTACTATCAAGTCTTTTATCACCTTGTCAAGCAGAAAGGACCCAGGGGGCTTTCAGATGCCATCCAAGAAGGTCCTCCCATGGGGGTTCAAGCTCATGCGGTTATCTGTAATGTTCAATGCTGCCAAGGTGTGGAAATGAGGTTTGGCAGCTCATCCCCACACCTTGGGATCCTCACCCGCTGGGAACGCCCCCTCCACTTTATCATGGGGCTTGCTTTCAAGCAGAGATAAAGTACCCCCTCCCCCTCCAGAGGATTCAAGGAATCTAAAGAGAGCCTCAATTTCTCATCCATGCAATCGCTCCCTGGGTTCCTGCCATAGAAAAGACACTTCTGGCAATGTTCCCTGATCAGGACGCTGAGATTTCTCCTAAATCCTCCACCAGGCCCTGCTTTAAAACAAAAGACCCGGTGGAGTAACAGTATAAACTCCGGTGAAAAGGGGGTGTATACTTGTGAGGCAGCCTCCCCTGCCACTGCCTGGGAGCCTGCCTGAACCAGTCCCCCCTCCCCCCACTGACTGAAAAATCAGAAGCTCCACTGCTCCTTGGGAAGGCATACCTGCCACTGTGCTAATGATGGCAGTTCCTACCGAAAACAGGGGGTGCCTCAGCTCCTGCACCTTGCTCCACTGCCCTCACACGGCTCACTGTGAACATCCCTGTTGTCTGCAAGCTGTTCTGCCAAACCTTCCTTAAAACATACAACTGTAGCAAAGACTGTTGGTTGAGATTTGGTTCTGATGGCTGCCACAGGCCACACAGCAGCGGCTATGTTTGGCCAGTAAGGCCAAAGTGTTCCTAATTTCACCTTCTTTACGTACATGCTGAGCCTCCCCGCCCTAGTGAAACAGGCTTTCTTCCCTACCTCTCACCACACTGGATTCCCCTGTCTGTGTCCTCTTTTTTTCCTCTTAGCACTTGAAATTTGTCTCAACTCCTGGCCCCCTCCCAGAAGATGGGGAGGAAGAAAGCAGGAGCTTCCTCCTGTTCAAGCTACAAACCCCAAGCAATTGCTGTAGGGAGGCAAAGAGAAAGGAGTGAGTGATCAGGCCCCCAACAGGTTCTGCACTCCAAGGTCCTTCCAACCCACTGTTTCAGGGGCACCTTGGACCTTTCCCTATCCAGAGCAGGCTGCACAGGATACATTCACCTCTAATCTGTTGGAGACTGAGAATACTGGCTGGTGCAGAGCTGCAGAAGGCCCATTAAAGGGTGACATCATCAAACCAGTGTTCTCAGTCTCCATCTGCTGATAGGGGAAACATGTAACACACATCTGGACTGGACTGGAGAGGCAATAAAGCATAGCTACTCACCTGTAACAGGTGCTCTCCAGGGACAGCAGAAATCAGTCTTCACATATGGGTGACGTCGGCGCCGACGGAGCCCTCATGCGGAGCAATTCCCCAGCTTTCAAAGAAACCCTTTGGGACTGCATCGCGCATGCGCGATTCCCTTCCCGCCCAAGGGTGCCACCTTGCTCAAATGACATAGCTAAAAAGACGGCAAAATGAATAAAAATCAATAATAGGACTGCAACTCCAGGGGAGGAGGGAGGGTCGTGAGGACTGATTCCTGCTGTCCCTGGAGAAGACCTCTTACAGGTGAGTAACTACGCTTTCTCCAGGAACAAGCAGAAAGTCAGTCCTTATATACAGGACTCCCTAGTTATAGGCTACCGAGAACCCCTAGCTGAAAAATGGCTCCCTCTAGAACAGCTGCAGTAGCTGTGATAGGAATTCAGTGGAGACACCCCCGGTAGCCTGACACCAGAAGGCCGGAGGGTAGGAGTTGCCTAAACCTCAAATAAGTTACAGAGTACTGTCTGGCCAAAAGCACTGTCCCGTTGGGACTCTCCATCCAAGCAGTAATGGGCTGCAAAAGTCTGGCTTGAAGACCAGGTTGCAGCCCGGCAGATGTCTGCCAGCAGAACAGAGCGGAAGTGAGCCACTAATGCGGCCTTAGCCCTGACACGGTGGGCCGTGACTTGACCCTGCAATGGGAGGTCGGCTGCCCTGTACGTCCAGGCAATGCAGTCTGACACCCAGGTGGACAACGTGCGCTTGGAGACAAGAAGCCCCAGTTTACTGGGGTCATAAGAGACGAAGAGCTGAGTAGCCCTTCGATGTCCCCATGTACGCTCCAGGTAGAAGGCTAATGCCCTTTTACAATCAAGGGTATGCAGAACCGCCTCTGCTCGGCTGGCATGCGGTCTGGGAAAGAATGTCAGAAGAACCACCTCTTGGTTGAAGAAACTTGGGATGGATGCGCAGAATCACCCTGTTCCTATAAATCCGTGTGTACGGTCTTTCTGACACAAGAGCTTGTAGTTCACTCACTCGTCTGGCAGATGTGAGTGCCACCAAGAGAAGCACCTTCCAGGAGAGGAAGCGCAGACTGCAAGCGGACATCAGCTCAAAAGGTGGGCAAGTAAGCTGTTGCAAGACCACATTCAAATCTCACTTGGTTGCCGGAAGACGAATCGGGGATTTTAGTAGAAGTAGACCTCTGAGGAATCCGGACACCAAGGGGTGAACCGAAAGAGGTTGTCCTTCCACTGGAGAGTGGTGTGCTGACAAAGCACTCAGGTGGACCCTGATAGAGTTAGACTTGAGGCCTAATTCAGAGAGGTGAAGCAGGTACTGTAACACCACTGGTACCGGACAAGAGAAAGAGTTTTTGTTGTACTGGTTACACCACACCTCAAACCTACGCCACTTGAAAACATAGGTTTTCCTAGTGGACTGCCTCCTTGAGGCCAGTAGCACTTCTTCCACATTCTTAGGCAAAAGGAGAGAAGCCAGCACTACCCTTTTCAGCAGCCATGCCATCAGGTTGAGGGATCTGAGGTTGGGGTGTAAGATAGAGTCCTGCTCCTGGGACAGGAGGTCGGGCTGTGTCCCCAGAGGGCGTGGAGTTTCCACTGCTAGCTGGAGGAGAAGCGTAAACCAAGGTTGTCTTGGCCATCTGGGGGCTACCAGGATGACCGAGGCCTTGTCTCGAAGGATTTTGAATAGAGTCCGGGCCACCAGAGGCGTGAGAGGAAATGCATACAGGAGGCCCACGGACCAGGAAATCAGAAAAGCATGTGCAGCCATCCTTTAGGGGTGTGGCTGTCTGGAGAGATCTATGACCGGATGTCCCCAGCAATGGAAGATCTGCTGGGCTACTTCCGGATTCAGTTGCCACTCGTGAGGTTGGAGAATTCTGCCTAGCTTGTCTGCTAGGCAGTTCTCTTGACCTGGCAGGTAAACTGCTTTGAGAGACATACCCTGTCGGATTGCAAAGGAACAGAGGTCCAGTGTCTCCTGACACAGGATGTGGGACCCGGTCCCTCTCTGCTTGTTCATGTAGAACACAGCCACCTGGTTGTCTGCTTGTACTAAGACAGACTGATGTGAGAGAACATGACAGAAGGTTTGAAGAGCTAGGCGTACCGCTCAGAGTTCTAAGAGGTTGATCTATTGCGACTTCTCTTGAGGAGACCACAACCCTTGAGTGCATAAGTCCTGGCGGTGGGCTCCCCAGCCCAGCAGAGATGCATCTGTAGTCAGCACTCTTGTGTACGAGGGAGGTTGGAAAGGCACTCCCTTAAGCAGGTTGGATGGCTGAAGCCACCAGGTCAACGACTTCCGTAGTCATTTGGACACTCTGATCCTGTCTCGGAGTCATCCTGTGGCTTGTGTCCACTGATCTGAGGCACCACTAAGCTATCCTCATATGGAGACTGCCGTTTGGGGGTCACATGAACCGTGGAGGCCATGTGTCCTAGCAGGCGTAGAAAATGCCTCGCTGATATCTGAGACTTGTGGCTGATTTGGTGTACTAGCTCCAGAAGCCTCTGTGCTTTGCCCTCTGACAGGTAAGCCTTCGCTTGAAGGGTGTCTAGCCTTGCCCCTATGAACTCCAAGTTTTGAGTGGGGAGCAAAGTGGACTTTGCTTGATTTATGACGAAGCCTAGATGCTGCAGTATGTTGATAATGGGAGCTGTGGCCTGTTGTGCTTCTTGAGGCAACGGGGCTCTGATGAGCCCGTCGTCCAGGTACGGGAAGACAAAAATTCCCTGGTTCCTGAGGAAGGCCGCCACTACCGCCAGACATTTGGTAAACACTCTGAAGGCAGAGGCTAGGCCGAATGGAAGTACTCTGTACTGAAAATAGTTTCCTCCCACTACAAATCTGAGATATTGTCAGTGGTCTGGATGTACGAGGATGTGCGGATAAGCATCCTTCAGGTCTAAAGAGCATAGCCAGTCTCCCTGGTGGAGGTAAGGCAGCAATATTCCAAGGGAAAGCATCTTGAACTTTTCCCTCACCAGGAACTTGTTTAAGTTTCGCAGGTCGAGGATGGGCCGGAGGCCTCCTGTTCTCTTTGGTATCAGAAAATACCTGGAGTAAAAACCTTGGCCTAGCAGGCTGTGGGGCACCGGCTCCACCGCCGGGTCCTCTAGAAGACTGGCCAACTCCTGTAAGAGGAGGTCTGAGAGGCTCTCCTGGAAAGTAGGAGGGAGGTACCTGGTTGAAGTGGAGCAAATAGCTCTTTTGGACTATTTGTAAGACCCAGGCATCGGTGGTGATTGCAGGCCAACTGTGGGCATACAGGCTCAGCCTTCCTCCTGTGCAAGGCCTCACACCCCTGGTTGGAGAGAGACTATGTTTTGGCAGTCAAAATCCCCTTCCCGGCTGGTTCGGAGCCGGGGCCTGGGGGTCTTCTGCTTACGCGGGCCATGCCCCTGTCCCTTGGCCTGCTGCCCCTGTTGGGGAGCTGGGGAGGCCTGATGAGTGGGGTAGTTGCAGTAAGCAGCACCCTTCCTCGGGAAAAAGGGCTTTTTACCCAAGCCCTTCTTTTTAGAAGGGGCAGAAGTCTTCTTGGAGAGTCTTGTCCGGGTCATGTACTCTGTCTCGATTTCAGCAGCCTTCTCGGTCATGGGTTTGCCAAAAAGGTTGTCACCTTGGCAAGGGACATCGACCAACTTGTCCTGAACCCATGTCTCCAGGTCCGACAACATTAGCCACGCCTGGCACCGATGCCGGCTGCGGCTACTCAGGCCGAAGCCTCGAAGCCATCGTATGCTGCTCGAGACAAACTTCGAGCACTCCAGAATCCCAGTGGACAAGTTCTTGAAGCGCTGCAAGGGTTCCTCGGAGAGGCCAGCTGGGAACCCGGCAATCTCCTTTGCCAGGTCCCGTAAGTACATGCCCATGTACAGTTGGGTAGGTTTGGACACGGCATGATAGCATTGAGCCCTGGTAGCATTTTCTGCCGAGAGCGTCCAGGTTCTGGGCCTCCCTGCCAGGGGCACCGAGGAGTGCGTTTTTTGGTTCTTGAGCCTGTGCATGGCCGATTACACAACCATGGAGTTGTGCGGCAGCTGTGCCTTTTGGAACCCAGGGCTTTTGCGGACTCAATAGATGGAATCGACCCGCTTGCTGAGAACCGGCATCGAGGCCAGTGACTCCCACATGCGGAGCATCAGCCATTCCAATATCGGAGGAACCGGTACCGTAAGGGTTTCCCGAGGGGGAAGTCATAGTGGAGGGCTTTGAGCTCCTCGGCTCGAGGCTCCTCCTCGGTGTCCACCGGGAATTCCAAAGCCTTGGACATGTACCTGACGAAGTCCAAGAACTGGGTATCTCCAGGGGGGAGGGGGGGAACCTTCTCCAAGGCTCAGAGCCTGGTGAGTCCGGTGGGTGTCCGGGGACTCTTCATCTTCCGTTTCCCATGCCGAGTCCTCCGAGGAGGAATCGATGGGCTCCAAACGTGAGGGCTTCGATCTCGACCGCCCCGACGCCGAGGGCACCGGCGTCGATGACCTCGGTCCCGAACGGGAGGTCGAGGAAGACCTCGGCCAGGGATTGACTTGAGCTCCAAGAGTCTCGAGGATCGGCTCGGCCTCCGGGGTCGACTTGGACATCGAGGTCCCAGTGGTCGGGGTGGATGGACCAGTGAGACCGGCCATCAGCGCCCGCTGCTGCTCCATGAAGGCAGACATGCTGCGCTCCAAGGTTGTTATTCTGAGACCGAGCTCAGAAGACTCCGCAGCCTCCAGCTTGATGCCGGTTCTCCTGGAGGAGAGTCAACGAGGACAACAGCAGTTACCTTCCTCGGCGTCTCTGGCTCCATGCAAGGTACTTTTGCAGGGCTCTCCGGCTTCGAGGACCCAGGGCGGCGGTCAGGACTCTGCGACCTGGTCCGCGAGGGCCCAGGCCGATCAGAGGCATCCAACGCCGCCGCCCTCGCAGTTTTCTTCTTCCTCCGGTGTTCCCGCGAGGGAGACCCCCGCTCAGAAGACCCCCGACGATGTTCGGAGTCAGATAGCTCCCGAGACGTTGAGGCTTCTGAAGAGGACCAGACCCGAGTGGATTCGGACTCTGAGAAAATCCTTTCACGCTGCTACTGCCTACTTCTAAGTGCCTTAGAGGACATTTTGCTACATGGGCCACAGACTTTTGGGTCATGGCTGGGCCCGAGGCATCGGAGACAGCAGTCATGTGTGTCGGTGAGGGACATTAATTTTTTTTACACCAATCACACTTTTTAAACCCGCTGGCAGTCATCGGGGGGAAAAGGGCCCCTGTGAGGTCAAGCGACCAGGCTGCCAGTGAAAAAGAAAAAAAGCGCAAACGCTAGTCACTAAGGACAAAAACTAAAAATAAAGAATGGATTCAATACCGGTGTACTGAACCGAGGCGGGAAGGGGAACCAGTGTCGAACTGGGTCAAAGAAGAGAATCTTCAGTTTTGACGCACTTTTTCCGCGAGGGAAGTTGGACAACGTCCGTTGTGCTCCGCGGAAAAAGGGAGACTGAGCAAGTTGGCACCCTTGGGCGGGAAGGGGATCGCACATGCGCAATGCAATCCCAAAGGCTTTCTTTGAAAGCTGGGGATTTGCTCCGCACAAGGGCTCCGTCGGCACTGACGTCACCCATATGTGAGGACTGACTTCCTGCTTGTTCCTGGAGAAAGAAGCTTCTATTAAAGCATTTTGTGCAATTTTGAAGGAAAAAGCCCCACAAGCATAAGCCACATCCACTCAAGGTGAAATTAGACCTTATCTGGAGTTCCTCCAGTCCAGTCCAGACGTGTGGGTTATGCTCACCTACCAGCAGATGGAGACTGAGATACACAACTTCAGGTCAGTCTATAAGAAGCCTGTTCCTAGCACCTCCTGTCCAGTAGGACCTTCCCAAAGCAGATAGGAAATGCAAGGACCTCCATTCTCTGCCAAAAGCACAATGTAACCAAATACAATCTTTGCTCTTTCTCTATTTTACTTATTTATTTTTAAGGTACAGCAACCAAAGCATGGGGACCAAGGTCCCTAACTCCCAAAAACTTACCAATAGAGAGGAAAGTCAACCAGAAGCAGAACGACGGGATTACAGCAGACTGTTCCCTGCTGCCGGAACAAAAGGGTCTCTACACCCGAACCTTGGCTGCCAACACAAATCTTCAAGCAGACATGAGCTCGATACAACAGACTGCAACATCCTGGACTAGACTCCAGGAAAGAAAATTAGCAAGGTCTAATTTCATCTTCCTATTCGTTCTTCCAATCCAGTCCAGACGCATGGGACGTACCAAAGCAGTACTGATGATGGGTGGGACCCAAAACTCCGGTCTGTAAAATCCTTGCTCTAAATGTCATGTCCTGGCATGCCTGCACATCAAGCCAATGACGACACGTAAAGGAATGAAGGGAAGACCAAGTCACCGTCTTACAAATATCCTGAGTGGGAACAAGCCCAAACTTTGCCCAGGACGAAGCCTGAGCCTGGGTCGAATGTGTCTGCAAGTCCATGGGAACCGCTTGACACTGCATCAAATAAGCCGAACCAATGGCCTCTCTAATCCAGTGCGAAATAGAGGCCTTTGAGGCAGCCTCTCCTTTCCATGGCCCCCTGAACAGAACAAAAAGGCGATCCAAGCACTAGAAGCTCTACATAGCTTTCAGATACCACTTGAGAGAACAGCAAACATCAAGCAAATGGAGCACCCGAGAATACAAAGACTCCAGAAAAATGGGCAACGTAACCACCTGATTCAGGTGGAAAGGTGACAAGTTCGGCAAAAAAGGAAAGGAGGAACAGGATGGAGGACCACCTTTTCCTTGGACATGACCAAATAAGGCTCTTGACAGGACAAAGCTTGCAACTCCAACACATGGCACACTGAACAGATTGCCACGAGAAAGACAACCTTTAAGGTTAAGTCCTTCAGGGCAGCACCACTCAAAGGCACATCTGACAGTGCTGAAAGAATCAAATTCAAATCTCAGGAGGAAACCACTGACCGAGCGGGCAGTCTGAGGCTCATCACTCTCAAGAAATGGACTATGACCACATGGGAAGCCAGGATCTGACCTTGAATTAGACCAGAAACAGGCCAAAGCAGTCACTTGCACTGTCAAGGAATTCAGAGCCAGGCCCTTTTCCAGTCCAAGCAGCAAAAAGGCTAGAATATCAGGCAGGGAGGCACCCAAAGGACCGATTCCCTGGTCCTCACTCCAATTTTCAAAACACTTCCCACACTTACATAAGCCAGAGAAGTGTATCAGAGTCTCGCCTGCAGCAAGGTGTCCACCACTTGCAGAGAATAATCCTGACGACTCAAGCATGCCCTCTCAAGAGCCATGCCCGTAAGCGAGAATCTATGTACCTCCAGTAACAGAACAGGACCCTGGAAGAGCAGGCCACCTGCCTTCGGGAGCTTAAGAGGATCCACGACAAGTAGGCACACCAGATCTGCGCACCATGGCCGATGAGGCCAATTTGGTGCAATCAGCACTACTAGGCCCAGGTGAGATGCCATGCGCTGAACGACCCTGATTGATCAACAACCAGGGAGAAAACAAATATAGGAGCCCTACATCGGACCAAGGCTGAACCACAGCATCTTTCCCTTCAGCCATGTGCTCCACGTGTCTGCTGAAAAACAGTCTCATCTTGGAGTTGGCAAAGAATATCATGAGATCCATTACGGGCATCCCTCAGTGAGCCCCTACGAGTCAGAACGATGTCCGATAAGGCCCACTACCCTGGGTCCAGGTGGTGCGACTCAAGTAGTCTGCCTGTACAATCTCCTTGCCCATGACATGGGCAGCCGACAGAAATGCCAGGTGACATTCCTCCCACCACAGAAGCGGTAGAGTCTCTGCCACCACCAGCGAGCACTTGGTGCCCCCTTGGCAACTGATATAAGCCATTGTAGTAACACTGTCTGACAAAATCCGCACCGCCCTACCCTCCATGAGAGGCCAAAATGCCTGCAGAGCTAGGAACGCTGCCCACGTCTCCAATTGATTGATAGACCAGCTGCTCTCCTCTGGGGTCCAGGACCCTTGAGTGACCTGGAAGAGACAATGGCACCCTCCAGCCAGACTGACTGGTATCCGTGGTCAGAACTATTCACTCTGGTGTTTCAAGGGACATCCCCTTTGACAACTGCACCCTGTCTTGCCACCAGTAAAGGCTAACTCTGGCCTCTCCTTGCAAGGAGAGGTGAAACTCCATGGACGGGGGAGAGGAGATAACCATGATACGAGTGCCTTCTATAGGGGATGTATGTGTAACCATGCCCACGGAACCAGCTCCAGCATTGCAGCCATCAAGCCGAGGACCTGTAGGTAGTTCCACACACTCAGCCGTGGGATATGCATTAACTGTCGAACTTGGGCCTGCAGCTTCGTTATCCGACCCTCCAGGAGGAAGACCATGCCTGCCCTTTGTGTCAAATCAGCTCTGAGGTACGCCCAGGACTTAGTCAGCTACGTCCGACTTTTTGCAAAATTGGTTACCCAGCCCAACTCTTACAGATGAGCAATTACCAGCCAGGTCGCCCCTCTGCTCTCCTGAGGAGACTTCACTTGAATCAGTCAATCGTCCAGGTACTGGTGGACTAGTATACCCTACTTCCACAGGCTAACGCCACTATTACCACCACCACACCTTGGTGAGGGCCTGAGGTGCAGTGGCCAAGCCGAAGGGCAAAGTCCAAAACCGGAAATGTCCCAACGGGACCATGAAGTGCAGGAAATGCTGATGATCCTAGTGGATCTGAATGTGCAGGTAAGCCTTGGACAAGTCTAAGGCTATTAGAAACTACCCCTGAAGGCACAATCAAAGAATGCAAGGTCTCTACAGAAAACTGGGGCACTTGTAATGCCCGGTTCACAGTTCTGAGATCCAAAATGGGTCTCTACATCCCCTATTTCTTGGGAACTTCAAAATAAATGGAGTATTTCCCCGCACCCCACTCGCTGTGTGGCACAGGAACCACGGCTTTGAGCTGCCGTTCCAGGGTAACCCACACCGCCTGTAGCTTGATATGTGCCCCGCAGGGGGAAACCATAAAGGTGTCAGAGAGAGGATGCACAAACTCCATTGCATAACCCTCTGACTATAAATGGTATAACATTTTTTAAAAGCTGTCTGCTTCAGAGACAAAATCTACCAATACTTAAGGATTTTGATGTGCTGAATTAAAAAATTCAAATAAAAACCACCGATTGGCTACTGTTTCCATGATATCTAAGCTTTTCCATTTTATGCGTATATATAGCATGTTGGTAGTAGTGCTTTAATCACAATTATAAACCTAGGTCTTGTCATGTGTTTATGGTTGCTATATATATAATGACCTTGATAATATTTCACTTGTTGTCTTTGTTTAAAAATCAGCCAAAGGGTTATTTAAATACAATTGATTAAAAAAGTTAGTATGAAACAGAAAGCAAGAAAAGACTGCTCAGTATTCATTTCAGACCTTATCCAGTGTCTACTCGGCGTTTCTTGGCTTGTCTCTTGTATTCTGTAAATGGAGTATCTCGTCACTGTCCAGCAATAGTCTGCAAGCATCGACGGGCTCCATTTGCTTTGATATCTTTTCTCCACTGCTGCAATGTCCTGATGAAATTACTCGCCATGCCCATTGCTCACTGCTCTGCAGTTCGGTGGGAAAAAATCAAGATGAGAGTGGGAAAAACGCATCTTTAGTGACATGTTGCAGCCAAGACTTTTGTATGCATTGAGGAGTTTTTCCACTAACTCCCTGTAGTTCTCTGTCTTGTTTCCGAGAAAACTTGTTGCCACTAACTGGAAGGCCTTCCATGCCATCCTCTTTACAACGTAGTGCACGGTTAAATGCATCTTCTCAAAGAAGTTCCTTCAAGCAGCTGCGGCACAGCGGCTCAGCAGACAATTGTTCCTGAAGGCTCCTGCGTGCTGTGCACCGGCCACGATGGATGGGCTCAGCTATTCTGATGCCCCGACTCACAGTCGCATGCTGCATAGTCTCCTCTGCTTGCTGCCCCCTTCTGACCAGAGGCCCCCAAGACTTACCGGGCGGCTGCGAAAGGAAGACCACTGTAGGACTGCTGCTGCTTTTCCTTCACCTGTTTTTTTTTCTTTTTTTCCAATCTAATTACTAGACAAGAAAAGCTCCTAAAACACTCAACCTTCGCCTTCCTTCCCTGGAATTGGGGAGAGGGAAAAAGGGAGACCTCGGGGAAGCTGAAGAAGGGAGATGGACCTGGACCCCAAAGGCCCACCAGCCAGGCACCACAGATCTTGCGACTTCAATCAAAGCACAGAGGCTATGCTCACCACCATCTGCTGGAGACTGAACTTACTGGGGAGGAGGAGCTAGGTACAGGCTTCTTATAGGCTGACTTGACGTTCAGTGTATCTCAGTCTCCATCTGCTGATAGGTGAGTAAGTATAACCCACATACCTGGATTGGACCACAGGGACGAACAGGAATATAACCAACTTTCCACAACTGCACATGGCTTCTCTTTGGCATCTCGACACCCATCCTGCAGGTTCAATGACTCTCTCTTTCACAAACCCGGGCAGTACTCACTACCAACATTATCACACACATACATTAAAAAATGGCAATGCCTATATTACATAGTTCATATTCCAAAAGCGGAATTAGCTGCTAGCTTTGAATGTATGGGTAAACTAGAACTTATCTGCTAATTTGCTTTCCTTGATTCCCTCCAGTCCAGTCATGTGTTTATCACGTTTCACCAACAGCTGGAGACTGAACATGCCAAGATTTGATGATGTCACTCTAGATAGGCAGCTGTCACTGTCCATCAACTCAATATTCTAATGATAAAGCAGACTAGAAGAGCAATAATTAAGAACTAGCAAACACATAACCATAATCAGATCTACACCATCTACACTTCCCCCAAGCGCAAGTGCCTATGCAATACCTTTACCTTGTCACGTCGTGTTCGTTTTTTGTACAGCGGTGTGCAGCAATCCACTGAAGCCCAGAGTAGACTCCGTACTGACACATATACAAAAAGTGACCCCCAGATAGAAGCAATATATGATGTAATCTGTGTCAAACGGAATCACCACCAAACACGTGAACAGCAGCAATACAGGGAGAGTCCTGGACTGGAGGGACTCAAGAAAAGCAAATTAGCAGGTAAAATCTAATTTACCTTTCCTTATCACCCCCTCCAGTCCAGTCCAGACATGCGGGATGTACCATAGCAGTATTAGCCTTGGGAGGAACCTGCGAGCCCAGCCTGAAGCAGCGCCAAGCCAAGCTGTCCATCACTTGAAGCCTGCACATCCAGGCAGTAATGACGGACGAAGGTATGCAAGGAAGACCATGTCATCACTCTACAAATGTCCAGCGGATGCACCAGCCTTGCTTCTGCCCAAGGACACCGCCTGCACTTTAGTCGAATGGCATGGAGCTCTTTAGGCAACTCCCTACACTGCAGAAGGTACACAGAAGCAAGGGCTTCCCGAATCCATCAGGAGATAGAAGCCTTGGAAGCCACATCCCCTTTACAGACGCCTCCAAAAAGGACAAACAAGCGATCAGACTTGTGGAATAGCTGCGTTCACTTGAGATAGACAGAGCACCCTGGACACATCCAACTAATGCAGTTGACGCTCCTCTGAAGTATCCCCGCTCTCCTGAAACACTGGCAGCATAATCAGCCAACAGATGAAACAACCCTACTTTGGGTAGAAACAACAGGACAGGTTGTAAAACAGTCTTCTAATCGAGATGGATAGGAAAGGCTCCCGACACGATAAAGCCTGAAACTCAGAAACTGCTACCAGAAACACTGCCTTCAACATCAAATCCTTCACGGTGAACTCCCCAAAGGCTCAAGGGGAGCCTCTGTCAAAGCTGACAAGACCAGATTAAGATCCCAAGGAGGGACGAAATATCTCAATGGCGGTCAGACATGTTTCACCATCCAGAGAAAATATACCACATCTGGGTGGGCAGCCAAGGAAACCCCCTGGACATGCCCTCTATAATATGTTAGTGCAGCCACTTGAATGCGGAATGAATTGCAAGCAAGGCCTTTTTCAAGGCCAGTCTGCAGGAAGATCAGAAAATATCTGGCAGAGAGGCTGACAACAGCTACAGACCTCGCTCCTCACACCAAGCTTTGAACACTCTCCAAACTCATACATATCAGAGAGAAGAAGACCGCTTGCGCACCTTCAACAAAGTCATTACTACTGGAGCCGAATACCCCCACTTCCTCACCCTAGCTATGTACTTGATCGCTGGGCAAGGTCACCCTGCCGATATTTGTCTGAAACCTGGCCCCCAAATAGATGGGGTCTCTTGAGGGTTTAATGCACGCTCTGTAAAAATGATCATCCAGCCAAGTTCCTGCAGACCCTCAATGACTCAAGAGGTTGCCGTCTTGCTTTCTTTGAGTGACTTTGTGCGCACCAACCAGTGGTCCAGATAAGGGTGCATGAGAATGTCTATGCAACAAAGTGCTGCAGCCACTACCACCATCACCTTGGTGAAGGTGCAGGGAGTTGTGGCCAACCCAAAATGTATTGCCCTGAATCGGAAAGGCCCCATCTATACTGCAAATAGCAGGAAGCGCTGATGATCCGGATGAACGGGAATGTCAAATATGCTTCCATGAGGTCGAGGGCAGTGAGGAACTCGCCCTGCCTCACTGCCACCACCACGGAGCAAAGTTTCCATATGAAAGCGTGATACTTGTAGAGCACGGTTGACTTGTTTGAGGTCCAAGATGGGTTGGAAAATGCCCTCCCCTTTTTGGGTACAACAAAATAAATGGAGTATCAACCGCAACTTAATGGGTGGGCAGAACCTTTACTACCACCCTTCAGTAGACAAAGTCGCAACAACGGATCTTGGACCACAGCCACCTTTTCCGGCATCTTGCCAGGCGACTGCATAAATGCATCCATGAGTGGCCGGGCAAACTCAAAGGCATAACCTTCTCAAATCACCTCGAGAATTCACTAGTTTGACGTAAGTTGGACCCAGGCAGAATAAAACCATTGAGGCGGCACCCCACTGGCACTACCCTGGCTTGGATCCCCCTCACTTCATTGAGAATTTTTGGAGGCTGAGGAGGCATCAGAATAGTCTCTGCCAGACTGCCCTCTACAGGAATCGTTGTCTTCTTAGTTACAGTCGAGACCAGCGCATCCACCTTAGGTGACTTAAGCTGGACCTTTTTGGAGTCTGGGACACGGTAATGTCGTGCCATAGCCTGGCTGCCCTTCAAGCCTGCCTCTGGAGTGTCCCACTCATTCTGGATCATCTGCTTGATTACTCTATGGATGGGAAAGGCAATTTGTGACTTCTGGACAGCCTGCAAAAGTGGATCTTCTAAGGGCTCCTCAGTAGATGTTGCGGTGTGTGGTAGATTAAGGGTAGTCAGCGAATGGGTGATTAGCACTGCCAACTCTTTGTGAAACATGCAGACAATACAGGGGTCCTCCCCCTGCGGGATTTCTCCCTCCTCCAGCTCTGCGGACAGGCTGTCGCCTCCAAAGATCCAAGGGGTACTCCATCGGGTCCTTCCAAATGCTCTGAGTGAACAGATCCTGTCTCCTCCCAGAATTTACTTTCCACACTCCTACTTGAGTAAAGGCTCTTCCTCGGCCCTATTACTCACCAGGACCTCTGCAGCCTCTCTCTTCTAAGGTCCCCAGCAGCTCTTTCACCCAAGCCTTGCTTGAGGCAGTAAGCCTGATGCATGAGTACCAGAAAATTCATAGAAAACATGCCTGAAGATGCCAATGCTGGCAAATCCTTGGAGACAGGGGCCAGAAGGACTGAATCCAAACTGCTTGGCCTGGCAAATCATCTGCGTGACTGGGGCACCAAGCTCATCTAAAATGGCTGACATTCCTTACAAAACTGCAGTGGATCCTGTTGAGGGGGGAAGGCTGCCAAACTCTCTGCCCCTGCCTTACTAGCAGAGATACCCTCCTCTACCGACCAGCACTCTGCCTCACAACCCTGGCAAAAACCTGCAGGAGTCAGGGAACCCTTGTGGGAGCCACAAGCTCCACAAGTGACTTTGCTTGTCGGCATTACAGCACCGGCAAGACAAAAAAACCCAGTGAAACCGAAAGGAAAAGTAAATAAAAATAACCACATTTCTCAAGAAATGAAAGAAAACAAACAAAAAATTCAAAGAAATCCAATGGAGAACAAAAGGAAATGTCCCGAAGCAAGAAGCATGCCAAACTCAAACCACCACAAAGGTCACCAAGCCCAAAGCTCCCAGCTGGCCATGGCCCACTGACAGGATGCCCGCAGCTTCCCAAACCACCAAACACATGTTTTGCAAGTACCTAAACAAATCACTTACCCTAGACACTCACCCGGTAGCACTGACAATCTGAAAAGAGGCTGTGAACATGGTGGGAAGCAGAGGGGAGGGACCAGCACTCTGCCAGTAGAGCCCCGAAGACCTCTGCTGGACAGATTCAACGGTCCTGGCCGATGTAGGAGATCACTCTCTTTCCAGAGGAGACTGCACACCTCTGCTAGGCTGACTGCACCTCCCACTCAACAGATCGGTGAGCAGCCCGCAAAAACCACCAAAACTGCTTACAGGCAAGGCAGACTGACTTTTTTTTTTTTTTTTGGCTTTGAACACCGTCTTAAAGTTAAAGGGACACTATCGTGCCCTCTCTTGCCTAAAGCTGTTTACTTATAAACCAAATCCTATTACCTTCTTGCTTCTCATATAAATAATCCTCCTCTAAAAAGAGAAACAAACATATAAAAATTTTTTGTTGGAACGCACACCTTGAAGGGGGGAACACCTCCCCTTCTTGTAGTGTGTTCCGTTTTTTCTTATTTTAAATTTGGGGACATCACCCCAATAATGGATCGAGGGAACAAACCCTCAATACCAACCGGTAAACAAGGAAATATAGGAGCAGTACTTATCTTGAGCTTGTGCATATATTTCAAATCGTGCAGGCACGGTCCAGACAACAATCTTTAACGCTCAAGTTTCCCTTGAACGTTTTTCATTGTTTCTCCATTTCTGTTTCTCTTACTGAAAAGTGATCATTCAACCTTCCGGACTCCTTGCCTTGGATTAAAGACTAGACAACGCTCAAGCTATCATCTGTTCCAACTCCTCTCCAAATAATCTCCTCCAAAAGAGAATTTCTCTCGAGATCATAATTTCATGTGGGCTCGGGTAACCCAACGTTGTGCTGTTTCGAGCCGCCGGCATTCCCGGCTCTTCTTCAAACCCTATCGCTCATCTTCATCCCCCAAACAGACTCGATTTAAAGTCTCAATGGAGATCACATGACCGGCTGATAACCAATAGGCTCTTAGCAAGTCCAGGTTAACTTAATCTATACAATTATCCACCATTCTATATTTGAATTTAAACCATAAGGTTCAATGGAGCTCAGTGAATAAATCCAGAATTGTTCCCTAAAAGACAGTCAAAATTGTCTATCACCCCCCCCCCCTATTATAAGGTGGAATGTGATCTATTATTCGCCATCTTAGATCTTGAAAACTATGATTGCATTCTTGACAATGCGATACTAGTGGGGCTGTTAGAATTCCTCTATTAATACGAGAGCGATGTTCTTGAAGCCTCTTCTTCATATTTCGAGATGTTTTCCCCACATAAATTAATTTGCATGGGCAGATCAACAAATATATTACAAATGATGTTAAACATGTAGTAGCCCATTTATTATAAAATGTCCGATGACTGGTCGGATGTTCCCAAATTTCTCCTTCCATGGTCATATCACAAAAATCACATTCCAAACATTTGTAGTGGCCTACAAGGGCATTCGGCCTCATCACCTGTGGTTGTCTATTATGACACACTACCCTATCAGCAATACTCCTGCCTCTCTGAAGCCCAAACATTAAAGGTTTCAGAAATGTAGAATGTACCGATAATATCGGCCAATGAGATTTAACAATTTTTATGACTTCAGATGTACCAGGCATATAAGGTAATACCCCTATAAAAGGGGTTTCATCAGCTTGTAGTGGAACAGCAGATGGCATGTCCCACCATTCATTGTAATTAAATCAAGCTCTTTTATATGCTCGATCTATTATAATTTGAGGGTAGCCCTGTTCCAACAATCGTGCCTTTAGTTGTGCTGTTTGGATCTTAAAAATCTTCCAATGTGGAACACAAACGACGTAACCTAATAAACTGGCAGGCCTCGTCTTAAAGGTCCTGGATGGTAACTACGGTAATGCAGCAGAGTATTTCGTTGAACTTCCTTTCGGTACAAAGTTGATTTTACTTCTGATCCCTCCTTAATTAACCGGATATCTAGAAAATCAATCATATTTTTGTTTACCACCGGTGTGAATTGAAGATCCACCGATAAAGAATTAATCCAAACAAAAAATTGGTTTAATGAATCTTCTGAACCTACCCAGAAAAAAAAGATATCATCTAAATATCTTACCCATAGACGTATCTGTTGAAACCATGAAGGGTAGATATACCGAGTTTCAAAATCTGCCATAAAAAAGGTAGCAATAGAAGGGGCTACTGTAGCTCCCATTGCAATACCGTGAATCTGTTGAAAATACTGATCCTCAAATAGGAAAAAATGTTTTGTGAGGACCAACCTTAGTAGGTTCAATATGAAAGATTTTGGCAATCGAGCCGGTAGCTCAAAGGGAACTTGTTCAGCCATCCTCAAGGCGGCTTCCTGTTCAATATTAGTGTACAATGCTTTTATGTCCATAGTTACCATATACCAGGTGGTTTTATCCTCCGGTAAATCTCTCAATACTGATAAAAAGTGAAAAGAGTCCCTTATGTAAGATGTAATCGTCGGTAGCAGTGGCTGAAAAAATAAATCACAAAAGTTTGATAATGGCTCTAAAAGTGACCCTCGACATGACACAATCGGTCGGCCCGGTGAATTTTGCAAATCTTTATGAATTTTTGGCACCATGTACAAAATTGGAGTGACTGGATTCAACTGATTCAGAAATTGATATGCTTTTGAAGTTATCCAGTTATTTGACAAAGCTGTTGCTGTCATCCCTTGAATTTCAACTTGTATAGAGGCTGTAGGATTTTCATGCAACGCGACATATTTCTTATCCAACAGATGTTCCTTTACTATTTTCTGATATCGTTGTACATCTTGAATGACTATCGCCCCTCCTTTATCTGCCCTATGAATTATTATATCGGTGCAATCCTGTAAAGATTGCAATGCTATGTTATGTGCTTGCTTGAGATTAGAAAAATTTTTCTTCAAGCCCCCTTTCTCCCATTGAGTTACATCATGCAAGACTAATTTCTGAAACGTGTCTATTGCTGGATCAATTACCCCTGGTGGGATCCATTTAGATGGATTTCTAATTAAAGATGTTTCTTTACTACCTTCAATTATTGTCTGAGACTGAAAAAAATGCGTTACTTGCAATTTCCTAAAAAATCTATATAATGCCACCCGAATCTTAAAAGGGTCATACTTTGGGGATGGGACAAATGATAATCCTAGTTGTAACACTTGTATTTGTTCAGACGTAAGAGTCCTACTAGACAAGTTAATTGAGATCTCGTGTGGGATCGTGTAATTGGTCCCCTCCGACTCTCTTTGATATATGGAGGCCGGTACAATTGAGGGCGGCCTCTGAAAAAAGACTGTTGTGAAAAACCTCCTCTAGATGAAACCGAATTTTTAGAGGAAGAATTATCGGAGGACCCCTCACTGTCTTCAGTAGAATCTTCAAAAGTGATGTCTCTTTTCTTTTTGTCCCAATTCGTAATAATTGTCTCCATGTATAGCTGTTTACTAGCAATAATTTCTTAATTTTCTTAGTTGAAGCTATCCAATCAAGTCCAGCTGCTTGGAGCTTAAGAATACTGGATTGATGGGTGGCGACAGCTGTCTATCTAGGATGACATCATCAAATCTTGGCATGCTCCGGCTGCTGTTGAGGTGAGATAACCCACATGTTTTGACTGGACTGGAGGGACAATAAAGTAAGGAAGTACGTATGTGATAGAGTGGTGGAGGAGAGTACTGCCTGGGTCTCTGAAGACAGCCATTTAACCTGGGTGTTAAGATGCCAATGTGTAGTCATGTGAAGTTTTTGTAGAAAGTCTAAGTTGTGCTGCATTGATGTGGCTTAGGTTTATGGATGTTTTTCTTTCAAAACTGCACAAAATACTTAATAGAAGCATACTCACAAGAGATTGGGTGGGCTGCCTGAAGCAGCAAGCATTCTGTACTACAAACAGCACACTTCAAAATACCGTTAAGACATAGTTAATCTCTGCTAACACGATTAAGATAGGACTGGCTAACACCTAGGTACAACCACTGTGAAACTGCACAGATGTGCCCCATTATTTCCTTCCTATACTCCTCCACTGTTTTATCAGAGGAAGCAAAGTAAAAATTAAAGAGGTAAGCAGCATGAAGTCCCCCCTTCCCCCTTTAACAAGCAGAAAACATATCGGGAAATTTTACTTACCGTTAATTTCCTTTCCTGGAGCTCTGCTAGACCAGTCCAGACCATAGGGTTGTCTCCCCCAAGCAGCAGATGTGAGAGAGAAAAAGACAGAAGAATGCAATGACATCATCTCTGGTACTATATCCAGTACAGCTAGGGGCACTCTTCAGTTATGTAGCAAGCAGAGTTTAGCAAGAAGGCCCTTGAACCGAGATAATAATTGAACCGAGAACTATATATAATAGCATTTCCTTCTTATGCTATTCACAGAGACAGGCTTCAGACCAGCGTAGATGCAGGCATATCGAGTAATCGCCTCGTGGCAGGCCCCAATCAGAGGGCAGGTCCTGAATTGGTTTAGCAGAGCTCCAGGAAAGGAAATTAATGGTAAATAAAATTTCCCGTTCCAGAGCGCCTTCTCTAGACCAGTCCAGACCATAGGAGAGTGCCAAAGCTAAATTCCCCGAGGGTGGGATGAGAGCACAGAAGCCAACAACTGCAAACCAAAACGGACTGCTGTTCTAGCCTGAACATCCAAATGGTACTGGCGCGCAAATGTGGACAGGGAGGACCACGTTGCCGTTTTACAAATATCCAGGGGCGCCACTGTGGCAACCTCTGCCCAGGATGCCATCTACACCCACGTAGAGTGCGCATGCAATCCAGCTGGCACCTGCTTGCCAGCCAACAGGTCGGCTGAAGAGATGGCCTCTTGAATCCAACAGCCTAGAGTTGCCTTGGAGGCAGCTCGACCCTTACGAGGTCCTCCACATAGTACAAAGAGATGATTGGAGAGGCAGAAGGGATTAGTCACCTTTAGATATCAAAGCAAAATCCTGCGAACATCCAGTTTCCGCAAGGATGCATGTGTTCCAGCACATTGCTCTGGAGAAAACAATGGTAGCATGAGCCAAAAGCACCCTTTCGTAGAAAGGAAGGCACGGGACACAAGGTTACTCCCTCTGGGAAAAAAGAGAGGAACGGATCCTTGCAAGACAATGCCTGTAGCTCAGAAATTCGCCATGCTGAGGTAACGGCTACCAGAAAAACTGTCTTCAAGGTAAGGTCCTTAAGGGTTACTCAGCGCATGGGTTCAAATGTCTCCTGTACCAACGTCCTTAGGACTATCGAGAAGCAAATAGGCACCACGGAACGTACCAGAGGCCAGAGGGCCAGGACACCCTTTAGGAAGTGACCAACATCTCCATGATTGGACAAAATGCATCCCTGAACTGGCCCTCGAAAGACAGAGGGTGGCTAGCTGCACCCACAACGAACTGTACGCCAAGCCCTTCCAAAAACCTGCCTGCAGGAAGTCTGACCTGCAGTACACTAGCCCGCTAGGGCGAAATGGCAAGTTGCGAACATCAGTCTTCAAACTTGCGCCAGGCTCGCATGTAGGCCAGGGAGGTGGAACGGCGCCTGGCCAGCAACAGCAATGCGACCACGTCTGTCGGGTAGACTTTCTGTGCTAGTCACCTTCTTTCAATAGCCATGCCGTAAGTGAGAAGCGAGCCGGGTTGTCCAGATACACAGGCCCTTGTCTCAAGAGGTCCCTACGAGCCCCGAGAGGCATAGGAAGTTGGACCTGTAACCGATCCATATCCGCATAGCACGGCCACCAAGGCCAATCCAGAGCTACCAGGACTACCTGATGTGGATGACGCTCTATTCTCCACAGTATCCAGGGGATCATGGGTCATGGTGGGAAGACTTAAAAGAGCAACACAGGCGGCCATGGTTGCACCAAGGCGTCCTGCCTTCTGGAACCCAGGCTCCTCCATCGGGAGAAGAATGCCGTCACCTTAGTGTTGGCTGACTGGCCATGAAATCCATCTCCGGTTGCCCCCACCAGTTGACGATGTGGTGGAATGCTCAAGGCATGAGTTCTTATTCGCTGGGGTCCAAATGATACCGGCTGAGGTAACTGGCCTGCACGTTGTCCTCGCTCACGATGTGTTGCGCAGAGATTGACTTGAGATGACACTCGGCCCATTGCCGTCGCATTGTCAGATAGGACTCACATGGTCTGTCCTTGAAGCACTGCCCAAAAGCGCAACAGTGCTAAGTGAATGGCACAAGCTTCCAGACGATTGATGGGCCACTTTGACTCCCACCGAGACCACGTGCCCTGAGCCGTGTGATGGAGGCAGTGGGCATCCCAACCTGACAAGCTTGCATCGGTTGTCACCATTACAGCAACCACTGGCCAAGCAACACCTGCTGGAGGGGGCGCATGTGCGCCCTGGCCCAAGGAACCGTGTCCAAGGTTGCTGCCATTGCGCCAAGAATCCGAAGGTAATCCCAGGCACAGGGCACCTCTGACCTCTTGAAACTGGTTAGTTGTCATTGGAACTTGGTCCAGCGGTCCTCTGTGAGAGACATTGTACCTTTGGCGTTGTCAAAATGCGCCTTGAGGAAGTCCATCTCCTGGGACAGAGCCAAGGAGCTCTTGCTGTAACTGACCACTCAACCTAGTTGTTCCAGCACGTGTATAACTCGCTGCACGGCTTGCGACATTGCCATATACAAACATGCCCGAATGAGCCAGTCATCAAGATAAGGATGCACACAAATCCCCTCGCAACGAAACACCGCTGCCATTAACACCATAACCTTGGAAAAGGTCCGAGGTGCAGTTGCTAAGCTGAAGGGCAGGTTGCAGAATTGGTAGTGTTGCCCTAAAACTGCAAAGCACAGGTAGCGGTCTTTGCGAAAAGGGATGAGCAAGTACGCCTCTGTGAGGTCTAGGGTGGCGAGGAACTCGCCAGGTGGCACAGCCTAGATCACAGCCTGCAGCATTTCCATGTGAAAGTGAGGGACACGCAAACTCCAATTGACGCCCTGAAGGTCGAGGATCGGCCGGAAGGCTCTGTCTTGCTTTGGCACCACGAAGTAAAAGGAGTATTTTCCCTGCCCGTGTTCATGGACTGAGACAGGCACCAGTATCCGGAGTTGTCAGAGCCGATGCAGCGGGTCTGAGACGGCTCTGCACTTGACCTCAGTGCCACAAGACTATACCAAAAAGGCGTCGTGAATGGGTCTGGCGAGCTCGAGATCATACCCATGAAGTATGATCGCGAGCACCCAGGTGTCTGATGTGAAACAGGCGAAGTTTCCCACCGACCCATGGTACCTCGGAATGGGCCCCGGGCCCATCGGCAGAGGTGGGAGAATCAGATCTCCGAGAGCTGGCCATTGCGTTCTGTGTACGCTGAGCTCCATGAAAGGGATGTCCACAGTTGTTGGAGGCACAGTAAGGCATAGCCTGCCGACTGGCGCACGTGTCACACCTCCCACATTCCAGAATGCTAAGCGCCAAGGCTAGGGTCATGGGTCCAGAACACAGAGCCTTTAGGCTTATCCTCGGGCAGGCGCTAAGGCTTGACCTCACCCAGGTTTTTGACCAGCTTCTCCAAATCTTCCCCAAAGAGCAACCCACTCAAAATGACAAGCCGGACAAATGGGCTTTCGAGGCGGCATATGCTGACCAAATGCGAAACCACAACCAGCTGCGGCCTGTGCAGCTAAACTAAGTAGATCATAGTTTGCAAGGAAGGCGGCCAGATTCCAGGCAGGCCAAATTTGCATTCTCCAGCAACAGCTGGATCCAGCGAAGCAAAGCCAAAGCTATGAGACCACTGCAGGCTGCCATTTGTAGGGCTAACGTGGACATGGAAAAAGTAGTCTTTAATAAATTCTCCTCCTTGCGGTCTGCGGATCCTTGAGGGCTGCTCCACCCTCGACCAGAATAGTAGTTTTCTTGGTCATAGCCATGACCAGGAAATCTACTTTGGGATACCGGAGCCAGCGCTGAAGAGCCTCTTGGAGCCAGGCATAGATCTTTCCAAGGCAGCGAGCTGATTTAAGAGAGGCATCCGGCAACTCCTACTCTTCAGAGACTAGCTGTTGTAGTTCTGGGGGAAAGGGAAAGGCTTTTGCCAGCAGCCGGACTCCTCTTAGAATAGGGTCTGAAGCAGACTGCTCCGGAAGCCCAGCATTCTCCTGAATACAGAGTAGATACCACACCATTCACAGATGATGATGTGTTGGAGCAGCTTGCAAAACTGAAAGTGGCTAATGCCATGTGACCAGATGGGATACATACCAGGATACTGAAAGAGCTCAGAGAGGCTCTTGCAGGGCCATTAAAGGATGTTTTTAATAGATCCTTGGAGACAGGAGAAGTTCCACAGGACTGGAGAAGGGCTGATATGGTACCTCTTCACAAAAGTGGCAATAGGGAAGAAGTGAAACTACAGGCTAGTAAGCTTTACCTCGGTGGCAGGAAAAGTAATGGAGGAACCCCTGAAAGAGCAAATAGTGGACTTCCTCGAAATCAACAGGTTACATGATCCGAGGCAACATGGTTTTACCAAAGGACGATCTTGCCAAACAAATCTGATTGAGTTCTTTGGCTGGGTGACCAGAGAACTAGATCAAGGGCATGCGATGGATGTGATCTACCTAGATTTCAGCAAAGCCTTTGATACTGTTCCTCATAGGAGACTTATCAATAAACTCAACAGCTTGGGGATGAGTCCCAAGGTGGTGAACTGGATCAGAAATTGGTTGACTGACTGACGACAGAAGGTGATGATAAACGGAACTCACTCGGATTAAAGGACGGTAATTAGTGGTGTGCTCCAGGGTTCGATCCTGGGACCGGTACTGTCAATGTATTTGAGTGTGATATTGCTGAAGGACTGAATGGAAAAGTCTGTCTTTTTGCAGATGACATGAAAATTTGCAACAGAGTGGACTCCCCCCTGAGGGAGTGGATAACATAAGGAAAGATCTACAAAAGCTAGAAAAATGGTCTATGTTTATTACATTTGATATACCGCCCTTCATAACAAGGTGGTGTACAATCAATAAAATAAAAAGATGGCCAAAGACCCGAGAAGGAAAAAGAAATTACAATGCAAGACAGGACAGAGAGCAGAGCAATCAAGCAGACCAGACGGAGGAGACGGACAACACAGAAAAGGTCACATGGGGGGGGGACAAGGTGGTCAAAAACAGAGAACAAATGGGTTTTTAGACGGACTTGGCAGTTAAGATTTAATGTGAAGAAGTGCACTGTCCTGCACTTGGGCAGAAATCCAAGGGAACTGTATGCGATAGGGGTGAGAGGTTGGTGTGCACGGACCAGGACGACGACTGTGGGGCGATTGTTTCTGAGGATCTCAAGGTGGCGAAACAGTGTGACAAGGTGGTGGCAAAAACCAGGATGCTGCTGGGTTGCATACAGAGAGGAATTACCAGCAGAAAGGAAGAGGTACTAATGCCACTGTACAAGTCGCAGGTGAGAATCACTTGGAATATTTTGTTCAGTTTTGGAGACCATATCTTGCAAAGGACATAAAAAGGCTGGAAACAGTTCAAAGGAAGGCAACCAAATTTATTTGGATCTTGCGTCAGAAGAGACTTGAAGACCTAAATATGTAAACTCTGGAGGACAGGAGGGACAGGGGGGAAAGGATTCAGACCTTTAAATACTTAGAGTATTAATGAACAAGCAAACCTCTTCCAAAGATGGGGAAGCTGTAAAACTAGAGGGCTTAAACGAAGCTGCAAGGGGGTAAACTGAAAGGCAATGTCAGGAAATACTTTTTCCACTGAAAGGGTGGTGGATGCTTGGAATGCCCTCCCGAGAGAAGTGGTGGGAGCAAATACAGTGATGGAATACAAAATGGCATGGAACAGTGGATCCCTTTATAGCAACAGGATAAAATCAAAACAAACAACTATCTCTTATATCTCAGTAAATAGGGGTGACCCTACACAGAGCGGTGAGTACACCCCTAAAAAAAGGCACGGGGAGGGGTGACCTGCACAGAGCAGCATGTGCACCTACTCTTGCTGCCTTGCTGGACAGACTAGATGGATCATACTGGTCTTTATTTGCCATCATATACTATGCTCCTATGTATGTTACTATGACTTGTTCAATAAGGGCTACGAGTTGAGGCGCGAGTCGGATGACAGCAAGACATCGCCGTCTTGTTCCTTGTCTTCAGGGGAATCGAGGTCAGAGTGCCCAGAGAAGCGCCTTACGGCGGCATTTGGCCCCATGAGCCTCTCTAATGGCCCCAGACCGCTTGATCTCTGAAGCAGCCTTGCCTGCAGTCTCCGAGACTTGTCATGGTTCTGCTGCTGCAGGGAAAAATGAGGGCACAGCCCCAGACCGCCGGCCCAGGCTGCAGATTCCCCGAGAGCAGCGAGAGCTCTGTAGGCCTGTCTTCTACCCCTTCTACCACCTGTGCCAACAGCGTTGGTGGAGAGAGACTTTGGGACTGCTGGGGCAGCATAGTGCTGAACCCGGAAGCCTGACCTGGCGCAGGAGGCACACATCTGGTCCACCAAAACCCTGCACCACCTGCCACAGCCCAAACACCGTTGCATCTTGTTAGGCATCCCCACCGCAACTCAGATGAATAAGATGGCCGGAGACTGAAGTAAACGACTTCCAGTGGGGAGGCGAGCAGGAAGCCCCAGATGAAATAACCGAAGACGCGCTAGTGTGGCGTAGCCTGTTAGTCAGATGAGGAATCAGGTGGGAATCAGGTCATTGGCCTGAAGTGTGCGATGAGTGGGAATGAGGCTGCAGGCCCGAAGCACGTGTCAGCCTAGTAGCACTCACTATGCGCAGGCATAACACTCCGAGACTGCCCTGCACTTTCGCTAGTGGCTCTCCAGCAAAGTCTTACCACCATTTACCACGTGATACGCCGAGGCCAAACAGTCTGCGGTTGCTGCGTGAACCGCTGAAGCCGTATGCTTTTTTGTGTTGTTGTTGTTGTTTAGTTTGGCACGCCGCAACACAAGCCCCCCAAGAAAATACCAAAGGGTAAATGCACTGGTTTAGGCTTGTGCTGCAAGTCCTCCTGACCTCAAGCCTTCAAGAGCAGCAGTGAAGAGCGGCAATAAAAAATGCTTAAGGAGGACTGAAGCGTGCAGCGGAGGAGCCCCGATGTCTGCATCCGTGATTAACGTAAGCCTTGCCTTTTATTTATTTATTTTTTTTGTTAGCATGCAGCCGGGTTATTATGTCCAGCAGAGTAAGGTACTCTCTTGGCCCCCCTACACCACTGATCTGCTGCTGAAGTGCCGCCTCGTCAGGTGCAGTCACACCATGAGTATATCTCCTACATGCCCATGGGACCAGACCGAAGACCATCCAGAGAGGAGATGTACGAAGTCAACCACTATCTGCTGAGACAGAGAAAAAACTGAAGAGTGCCTCTAGCTGTACTGGGTATAGTACCAGGGATGATGCCATTGAATTCTTCTGTTTTTTTCTGACTCACATCTGCTGGTTGGGGAAAGACAACTCTATGGTCTGGACTGGTCTAGCAGAAGCGTTCTGGAATTGCAATTCAAATTCTTTAAAGTAGTAACATAGCAAATGATGACAGACCAAAATGGCTTATCCAGTCTGCTCCATGTAGGTTACTCCCTATGCTTTCCTTTAAGACCACTCTTGCAACTTTTTAAATCTCCTTCAATGTTCTACTGGAATGAATATGCCGAATGAGTAACTCACACTGCGTGTATATTGGCCATGGTGGTGTGTGCTTTAAAAGGCAACATTAAAGGAGAAATTTTCACTTACCCTTAATTTCCTTTCCTGGAATCCTGCTAGACCAGTCCAGACAAGTGGGGTTTACCTCCCCTTGCCGGCAGATGTTGGAGACAGAGTAAAAAATAAAAAAAACACACCACCAGAAGCCTGATAGGAATATATATATGTCTACTAGGGCCAAGCCAATCAGGCTTCTGGTGTGTTTTTTTTTATTTTTTACTCTGTCTCCAACATCTGCTGGCAAGGGGAGGTAAACCCCACTTGTCTGGACTGGTCTAGCAGGATTCCAGGAAAGAAAATTAACGGTAAGTGAAAATGTTTCCTTCCAATTCATCCTGCTAGATCAGCCCAGAGCGGGAAGTACTTAAGCTAACTGCCTTCTGGGTGGGAAGAGCGAGCCGTTGTAACAGCGTTGGCTCCAAACTGGACCTCCTCCCGAGCCTGGAGATCGAGACGATAGTGGCGGACAAACGTGGATAGGGAGGACCAGGTGGCCGCTCTACAGATGTCGAGGGGAACGACCTGCGAGCGCTCAGCCTACAAAGTCGCTTGGGCCCATGTAGAGTGTGTCCAGAGACCCAAGGGCACCGGCTTCCCCCGGATTATATAAGCCGATTTTAATGGTTTGACGGAGCCATTGAGAAATGGTAGATTTGGAAGCCGCAAGGCCCCTCCGAGGGCCCACAAATAGTACAAAAAGGTAGTCGGATTTGCAGAATGGATTTGTAAGCTTTAGATATCGACACAGGACTCTCCTGAGATCCACCACCCGGAAATCACTATTTGGGCCTGAACTTTGGTCTTTAGAAAAGGCTGGTAGCAAGATAGGTTGGTTCAGATGAAAAGGCATAAGGACCTTCGGTAAAAAGGAGGGAACCGCTCGCAGGGACACGCCCTCCTCCGAGGAGAGATAGGGTTCCTGGCACAAAAGAGCTTGCAATTCCGAGACCCTCTGGGCCGAGGGTTAACGCCACGAAGAACGCCATCTTGAGGGTCAAGTCCCGTAGAGATACCCTCTTGAGCGGCTCACCCATCAGGATCTTCAGGAACAAGGAGAGATTCCAGGATGGTACCACCGGATGGACCAGCAGGCATACGACTTTAGTACCCTTGAGAAACCTGGCCACAACAGCGTGAGATGCGATGGAGCAACTGCCCACTGGCCCATGGAAGCATGTTAGAGCAGACACATGAACCCAGAGAGATCCGAGAGCTAGACCCTTGTCGAGATCCTCCTGTAGGAAGGTGAGAATCTCTGGCACTGCGAACACTATGATTCAAAATTCGCCACACCTGGACATATGCCAATGATGTTGATGGGCACCGTGCTTTGAGAAAAGTAGCCACCACCCAACGAGAGTAACCCTTGTGGCTCAACTGGCGGCATTCAAGAGCCAGGCCGTAAGCGAGTAGGGAGCGGAATCATCCATGGTGATTGACCCTTGACGTAACAGCCCTCTGCGAGCCCCCAGATGCAGGGCGGCTGCCCAGGCTAACTGCATGAGGTCGGCAAACCACGGCTTCAGGGGCCAGTTTGGAGCCACCAGAATCACAGCACCCGGGTGTGTGTCGATTTGCTGGAGAACTTTCCCGATCAGTACCCATGGAGGAAAGACGTACAGCAGTATCGCCATCGACCATGGCTGGGCTAAGGCGTCCAGCCCCTGCGAGCCATGCTCCCTCCTGTGACTGAAAAAGGCCGGTGCCTTTGCGTTCGCTGCCGATGCCATGAGATCCATCGCAGGCCGATCTTTCACTCTAACTATCCGCTGAAAAGCCCATGGGGCAAGTTCCCACTCTCTGGGATCCAGAACGTGATGGCTGAGAAAATCTGCCTGTACGTTGTTCGTCCCTGCAATGTGTTGGGCTGACAGGGCCTGTAGATATCTCTCCGCCCAGGGAAAAAGAAGGGCCAGTTCCCTGTCCACTCTGGGGCATTTTGTGCCGCCTTGATGGTTTAGAGAGGCCACTGTCGTCGGTTTGTACATTGCAAACCGCTCTGATTGCCAAAGTAGGGCGGTATATCAAATAAAATAAACAAACAAAGAACATGGACTGGCTGGTTGCAGAGGAGAGACAGGAACCGCAAATAAGGCCAAGCAGACTGCCCGGACCTCCAGATGGGTTGATGGTCCAGTGCGCTTCACGAACTGATCAGGTTCCCTCAGCCATGCAATTCAGGCAATGAGCTCCCCAATCCGAGAGACTCACATCTGTGGTTAATAGGACCCAATGAAGGGCCTCTAAGAGGACGCCCTTGAGAAAATGGGATGGCAAGAGCCACCAGCCGAGGCTGCGCCGTGTTGATGGAGGAAGTGGGAGTTGACAGTTGTAATCCTCCAAAACTGAGGACCAGCGAGAGACTAGAGACTGCTGTAGGCTTTGCATGTGCGCCCTGGCCCAAGGGACCACCTCGATGGTTGCCACCATGGCCTCCAGGATCTGAAGATAATCCCAAGAGTGTGGTCTGCCCTGCAGAAGAAACAGCTTGAGTTAAGAATACTTGAGAAAACGCTCCTGCGTTAGGGACCCTGCCCTGACAGGTGTCGGACCAGGCTCCCAGGAACTCCAACTGCTGGGATGGCAATTCTTCGGATGGCAATTCTTGGAATGGCACCTGGGAAACCGTCCTGTAGGCCTCTGAGAGGGAATCCGCCCAAATTAGCCAATTGTCCAGGTAAGGGTGCACACGAATTCCCCATTTGCGTAAGGCCACCGCCATTACCACCATGACTTTGGAGAAAGTACGCGAGGCCAAATGGCATGGGGCAAACCTGAAAGTGTTGCCAGAGGATGGCGAAGTGCAGGAAACGCTGGTCATCTCGAATGGGAATATGAAAGTATGCTTCTGCCAGGTTGAGAGAAGCAAGGAACTCGCCTTTGTGCACCGCTTGAATCATAGACCGAAGTGTTTCCATCCTGAAGTGTGGGGTGCGAAGGCTGCGGTTGACCCCCCTTGATGTCGAGGATCAGGTAAAACGATCCGTCCTTCTTAGGCACCACGAAATAGATGGAATAACGACTGGAACCCTTCTCCAAAAGAGGAACAGGACGAATGATGTGCAAAAGACGACGAATGGTGGAGCGAATGGCTATCCTTCTTCGGGGCGCCCCGCCTGGTGTGACGAGGAAAGCCTCGCGAATGAGCTGCTGACATTCGAGAGCACGGCCCCGAGAGACAATGTCGAGGACCCACTGATCGGAGGTGATGAGAGCCCACTGCCAAGAAAAAAGCACCAACCGGCCTCCTACCGGTGGCGGCATCTTGGGTGGGCGGCCCGCCCCATCAGCAAGAAGATTATGTGGCACCCGAGAACTTGCTTGGGCCCGAGTAGGAATCATGTCCCTTCCGGGCGCCTCGAAAAGGTTGCGACTTCTAGCCGAAGCGACTGGACATAGCAGAGGACGACGGTAGCAATGGAAGACAGGGAATAAAAGCACAATGACCGGCACATGGATTACTTAGGCTTATTTTCCGGCAGACACTGAAACTTAACTTCACCCAGGTCTTTGACCAGCTTGTCAAGGTCTTCGCCAAAGAGAAGCTTACCTTTAAAAGGAAGCTTAGAGAGGCGTGTCTTACAGGTGACATCCGCTGACCACTGGCGCAACCAGAACCATCGCCTAGCCATGGTGACTGTCGCCAATGATCGAGCAGAGAGCCGTAAAAGATTGAAGAAGGCATCAGCTAAGAAGGCTGTGACCGACTCCAAGCGAGCCAGCGGTGGATCCTCCGGCAGGCGCTGAATCCACCATAACAGGGCATGGGCCACAAGCAACCCCACACAAACGGTGGCTTGGAGCAACAGCATAGATGAGAAGGCTGTCTTAAGACGACTCAACTTTCCTGTCTTGTTGGTCTCGAAGCACTGCTCCACCCTGTACCAGAATGGTAGTATGCTTTGTGACTCCTGTCACCAAAGCATCAACTTTTAAATATGCGAGCCATCTCTCCACATCCATCGGTGACCAGTGATAGCGTTGACCCAAACGTCAAGCTGTACGTAGTGAGGCATCTGGCGAATCCCACTCCCGAGACACCATCTGTTGAAGTTCCGCTGGAAAAGGAAAAGCCCTAGAGGGCTTATGTATGCCTTTGCAGGATGGGGTCTACTTAGGACTGCTCCAGCTCAGGAGGATCGGTGAGGCGCAAGGCCTCCACAACCTGAGCAATTAGCGCTGGTAACTCATCCTTGTGGAATAGCCGAGGCCTCTGATGGGGAGTATTCCCCATCCTCACGGTCTGAGGCTTCCATGTTGTCGTCCGCTGAAGACATGTCCTCTTCTGGGGCCACCGGCCATGCCTCCAAGCCCCAAAATACCTCTTTGGGTGGGTGGCTACTTCCCTTAGGAGCCGAATTCCCCAGAGGACGCTTTCGGGAGGTTGATGCAGAGTTTGCTCTGTTATAAGAGGAGAGATGTTCTGAACCAACTACCAAAGAGTAAGAGCACCAGATAAACAGGCCTGCTTAAAGAGGGCTAGAAACTGGGCATCTGGACTCTGGGAAGGAGCCTCATAGGACATCAGGGACTGTGAGGAAGAGGCCGCAGGCTGGCGTAAAAGATGTGAAGGTCTGGAGACACCTCTGCAGGAGGACTGGCTCTAAGGTTCGCCGAGGGAGGGGGTGCAGAGGAGGAGCTGTCTTTATTGGAGAGAGAAATGGGAACTGCCGAAGATTCTCCAGGGTGAGAGGAGCATGCTGAACACACCCTATCTTACAAATCCTTCTGCTTCCTGCTGCAAACGATGCACTGCTGTAATGAGGAAGGCACTGTGAAAGGAAAGCAGCAGTCCCGCCCCCAATCCAAAAACCAACCAGAATATAAGGGAGATAGAGGCCGTCAATGCTGGAGCCTGCTAGGACCCGAGGCAGAAACCCTGCTCTAATACAAATATTGTCAAGAGGAAGTGAAAGGAGCTGCTGCAAGATGGGGCATCCGTGGAGTTTCCCACTTCAACATGGTCACCGCAGTTGTGCCCGCGTGGCTGGAAGGAGCCCCGAAGATGGCTGCCACACAGAAAGCCTGCCAAGAGAAGGTCTGCGAACAAAAACTACCCTGCTCCCATGCACCCGGACCACTAGCAAGCACGCCCCAGGAGGGGGAAGGAACACAGGCAATCCGAGTGGGAGTGGCATCGAGGGGGGGGTTAACACTCACTGCAGATGGTCAGTATCCGGCAGTAGCAGAGCAGGGGAGCCAAGTCAGATGCATAAGAAAAAACAGACAGCCAAGCAGGTAGTTTAAAACAATAACTGTTGAAGAGTGCTGAAGGTTCCTCCTGCTCCCTGTTGAAGGGAGCTCAACTGGTCCTCCTGACCAGGAGCTCACCAAGTGCCGCAAGCAACTGGGCTGGGAATTTCAGAGGGACACCTTCTGTGCGTCCTGGAAGCATTCAGAAAAGAAAGAAAGAAAAATAAAGAAACCCTGAAGAGAAAAATAAGAGAACACCATCATCTGCTGAAGACAGAGAAAATACTGAGGGCGACCCCTAGGGGTATACCTATATGTCTAACAGGGCCCAGCCAATTAGGCTTCTGTTTTTTTTTTTTCCTCTGTCTCCAACATCTGCTGGCAGGGGGAGATAAACCCCGCATGTCTGGACTGGTCTAGCAGGATGAATTGGAAATTGCACTTTAAGATTAGGTGGTGGAGATATAAACTGATTGTGGATTCTTGGAATGCCCTCCTGATGGAAGTGGTGGGGGCAAATACAGTGACAGAATTCAAAATGGCATGGGACAGACAGTGGATCCCTTTATAGCAATAGGATAAAATCAAAACAAACATAACTATCTCTTATATCTCAGTAAATAGGGGTGACCTACATAGAGCGGTGGGTACACCCCTAAACAAAAGCATGGGGAGGGGTGAGCTGCAAGGAGCGTCAGGTGCGCCTGCTCTTGCCACTTTGCTGGGCGGACTGGATGGACTGTGCTGGTCTTTATCTGGCATCATATACTGTGTCACTGTGTAAAAAGGATGGGAACAACAGTTGTTGTAAAGTGCCATCGAGTTGGAGTTGACTCATGGCGACCCTCTGGATAGCTATTCTAAATTGTGTTCGGTCTTGAGTCAGGCGGCTCATTGTTGACAGGCTGGTACCCTTAGCTGCTGTTATTGTATCGATCCATCTCATTACTGGCCTTCCTCTTTTGCACTGACCTTCTATCTTGCCAAGCTTGATGTCTTTCTCTAATGATCTCTCTCTTCGCATGATGTGTCCAAAGTATGAAAGTCAAAGTCTTGTCACCTGAGCGTCTAAAGAAAGCTTAGGTTTGATCTCCTCTAGTACCGACTGGTTTGTTCTTCGGGCAGTCCATGGTATACACAGTATTCGCCGCCAGCACCATAATTCAAAGGCATCAATTTTCTTCCTGTCTGTCTTTTTCACTGTCCAGCTTTCACATCCATATGATGTCATTGAAAATACCATGGCTTGAACAAGTCGAATCTTTGTATGGAGAGAGACATCTCTGCTCTTGAGAATCTTATCTAGGTCTTTCATAGCCATTCTGCCAAGAGCAATGCGTCGTCTGATTTCTTGACTGCTTGTTGCTTCTTTATTGATAGTTGATCCAAGTAGATTAAAAGTTGTTCACAATTTCAATTTCTTCTCCTTCAATGATGAACCTGTTGATTATGCCAGTTGTCATGATCTTTGTCTTCTTAACATTAAGGTGCAGGCCCATTTTGAGACTATGTTCTTTGATAGTGAGAAGCAAATGTTTCAGATCATCTTCA
Source organism: Ichthyophis bannanicus (assembly GCA_033557465.1). NCBI lineage: Eukaryota > Metazoa > Chordata > Amphibia > Gymnophiona > Ichthyophiidae > Ichthyophis > Ichthyophis bannanicus. The sequence goes on along the minus strand of CM066039.1, from coordinate 18,211,614 downwards.
CTTTCAGCCAGTAATGTGGTATCATCAGCATAGCGAAGGTTGTTGATGAGTCTTCCACCAATCTTCACACCTCTGTTGTCTTCATACAATCCTGCTTCTCTGATGATTTGTTCTGCATATAAATTAAACAGGTAGGGAGAAAGTATGCAGCCTCGTCTTACACCTTTGCTTATTTTAATGAAAATCATTTTTATTGGGTATTTTCACAACACAAGAAATATAATTTCCAAAGCATCTGTGTAAGGCTAACAGACAATCATAACAGAAGTTAACATAGCAACACTGTAGCCTAGACAGAGAACACTGATGAAATGAAACAATCCATGTAGCAGAAGGCATGCAAACCATCACAGCTAGAATGTACTGGGTGCACAAATGCCTAAGGAACAGGAAGGCAGATGCAGACTCACCGAGCAGTTTCCTATCCCACCCTATAACCCCCCCCTTCCCCCCCAGTTCCCCACCCCCCTCCCGGCCCACCTCCCCCACCCTCTCAACCCCCACCCACCCAGGGCAGCATTTACAACAACCACACATGGAAAGGATAGCAACCCCTCACATCAACAACCCCTGTAAGTAGCAGCCATCCACTAGTAGCCACGACAGCAAGGGCCACATTGGCCTTCAGTGATTCTAAGGGCTATCTATGGCCAGCAGCGGAGCCCAGAGCTCCGTGAATTGATCCAGCCGCCTCTGTCCTAGTTGCTGTGCCGTACATCTCTCCATGCTTAATAAACCACGCATCTTCCCCTCCCATTCCTGCACACTCGGTGTCGTGGGCAATGTTCCCTCTAATTTTCTGTAGGCTGTGTGCGCATAAAATATCAGCTGTGCAGCTTTTGAAGGAATGTTAAATTTTTGTGCGCCACATAATGACACTCGGAGTTATATACTTTAAAATTTGACTACACGTCAGAATACAGTATGTACACCACATTAATTTTAATCAAATTAAATGAAAATAGATGATTACTAAATGAAGCGGAAAATTTCTAGTAATTACAATCACAGCTTTTAAATTTTAAGATGTCTGTGTTGTTTTCTATCAGAATCAGAACCGTAATTTTTGTGCGCTCTGTTGTAAAGTATGTGCACTTGCTCGGTGAGTTGTGTGCGCGCGCACACGCGCACAGCTTAGAGGGAACAGTGGTCGTGGGTGCAACCCAATGCCGCAAAATAGTCTGCTTGGCTAGCAGAAAGCCCCGCTCACAGAGCTGTCTTTGTCGCCCACTCAGGGGAGCAGCAGCGTTGAAGGAGCCAAACAGACACCAGGCAGGGCCAAGGAACACCTGCTGGCCAATCCAGCTACCAAGTCGCACCCCGACACCCTCCCAAAATGGTTGAATGGCAGGACACAACCAAATGTTATGCGCTAAGGTACCTTTCTCTACCCCGCATCGACGACAACTCTCCGAGTCAGTAATACCCATCCGCATTGCCCACATATCATGCACATAGGCTCGCCACAAAAATTTATACTGGACTTCTTGTATCTGCACCAACTCCGAAAGACAAGGTATAGCTTGAAAAGCTTGAAATAAGCGCTCCACTGTGCCCTCCAAAATCCCATCCGCCTGCCAACTACAGGCGAGCCTCGTTAGCCCCGTCAAATCAGCTCCTCACGCAGTCTCCGAACAGTGACTTTACCCTCCAAGGCACGAAAGAAGGCCACCATTCCTCGCTCTCCCTGCCACAGACTCACCCCGCCTCCTCGGTCCAAAGTGCGCACAAAATGCCGTAAGTAAAAATAGAAATCGTGGACAGGCAACCGATAACGACTGCGCAAAGACACATAAGAGTCCATCTGCGCCTCATTCTCCATCTTCAAGTGACCCACATATTCCACTCCACACTGCGCCCAGCGTTTAGCCACCCCACCCTGGCATCCGGGAAGGAAGTCCCCATTGCCGACTAAGGGAAGGCAATCTGAACATTGCCAAGCACAACCCTGAAGGCGACATATATGCTTCCAGGCCTGGCGGACAGCGCCAAGATAAGTGGATCGCCTCCAAAAGATGGGCAGTTCTCTATCGGAACGATGCATCCAGTAAAGCCTATGGTACGGCGCCGAGATGGCTTCCACCAGTTCGATGGGGAGAATCACGGCGGTCCCCCCGACCAGATCACATAGCGGCCGTAACAAACTAATCAGATTATACTCTCGCAGCGAACAAAGGCCAGCACCTCCCTCTCCATCAGGTCTCAACAGTCGAAAAAGCGATACGCGCTCTCTTCCCCTTCCAAAAGAATTTAGATAAGTGGCTCTCCAACACTTTTAGGTCTCTCCGCAGAAGCCAAAGGGGGGCGTGCCGCAACAGATATATCCATCGGGGTAGCTCTACCATTTTGAAGAGAGCAATACGCCCCTTCAAGGAAAGGGGGAGCTCTCGCCATTTCTGTAGCCGCTGAAGCGTTTTACTCAATAAGGGCTGCACATTAGCTATATACAGCTGACTAGGCTCACAAGGGATCTGTATACCAAGATAGCAGATAGAGTCTGCCGCCCAGACCAACGGAAAGGCTCCCTGCCAGAGTCCCCGAACCCTCCCACCAACGTCTAATCCCATCGATTTGGCTCTATTTATCCGCATACCGGAAAAAGCACCAAATCGTTCAATAGTAGTTAGAGCCTCCTCCAGCGATCGTTGCGGGTCCGTCAGACACAATAGCAAATCGTCAGCAAAGGCGCTAACCTTAACACCGCCACCCGGCCACGCAATCCCCCGAATCGTCTCCATCTGACCCAATGCGCGCAACAAGGGCTCCATCTGTAATATGAATAACAGAGGAGAAAGTAGGCACCCCTGTCTCGTCCCCCTGCGCAATTCAAAAGGTACCGAATGGAGGCCACCCACCACTACAAAGGCCAGAAGCGCCAAGTATAAGGCCTGCAGCCAAGTCAGAAAGGCTCCATCAAATCCAAACCTCCTAAGTGCCTCAAACATGTAAGCCCAAGACACTCTGTCGAAGGCCTTCTCCGCATCTAGACTCACCAACAACAGAGGATCTCCTCGCATTACACTCCATTCCGCCCCCAAGAGTACCTTACTTATATTAGAGAAGGCCTCCCTCCCTTTAACAAAACCGGTCTGGCAAGGACTAATGAGCCGCAGCAGAATTCCCTGCAGCCGCTGCGCTAATACACCAGCTAAGATTTTCATGTCATAGTTAGAGAGATTGGCCGATAAGAGGCCGGATCCTCCACATCCTTCCCAGACTTATGGATCACCGTAATCGCGGCCGTGCGCATGTCCCGGGGGAATTCCTTCCCCTCCAAGACATTATAGACTGCAGCCAAGGTTGGGGTCACCTGCAGTTCCAACATTTTGTAAAATTCGGCACTATAACCGTCCGGTCCAGGTGCTTTATGCGGCTTCCCTCGTCTAATCACTCTCTGGATCTCCACACCCTCGATTGGCCTATTTAACTCCGCTCGCTCTATCTCCGAGAGCTGCGGCAAGGGTGTCGTATCCAAAAAAGCCTGTTCTCCTCCCCTGTCTGCCGATTCTGGTGTATAAAGCTGCTCATAGAACTTCCGAAACACATCTACAATACTACGAGGGTCAGAGAGCCGAGCCCCCGTACTATCTCTTATCACGGCCACCACCTTAGACCCCCCCATCCTTAACTAAACGGGCCAAAAGCGTACCCGCCTTGTTACCAAAACGAAATAGCTGGTGGCGGTAATAATGCATGTTATAGACTGCACGCTCTTCCAATATATCATTAAGTTGCCGCTGAGCCTCCAGATACGATGGTACATGCGCTGACCCCCGGCCCCTTACTACCAGCTTCTGTAACCTCCGCAACTCCTGTGTTAACACCAACACCTCCCCGTTGATTCGACGCTTCTCTTGCGCTACAAACGCGATGATATGCCCCCGCAGGACGGCCTTCCTGGCCTCCCAACACACAGTAGCCGAACTAGCACTGGATTCATTGAAATGCAAGTATTCTTCCCACTTCTGCACCAAATAGTTCTTAAATCTAGCATTCGCCCACATCTGTCTAGGAAAGGCCCAGCGAGACTCTCCTCGCTCTCGCCCCTTCCAATCCATTCGCACCATGGCGTGATCTGAGACCATCATCGGCTCAATCTCCGAGCTGAGCACCCTGTCAAATTCCCGTTCAGCCACCAGAATATAGTCAAGCCTGGACCAGGTGTGATGTACCCTAGACAGATGCGTGAAATCTTTCTCTCCTCCATGTAAAGTTCTCCAGGTGTCCACCAGTCCACCTACTTGACACAGATAACCAACTCCCTTTCTACTCCAATCACCTTGCAGTTGCCCACCAGATTTATCCAACATAGGGTCATGGGGACAGTTAAAATCACCTGCCACAATCAACGGGATCCTCGGGGCTGCAGTTACCTTTCTACACACTCTCCGAAAAAAAGAATGGTCATATGTGTTAGGGGCATACACAGTGCCTAGAAAAGATTCCTCCCCATTCAGTTTTAAGTGCACAAACAAGTATCTGCCAAAGGGGTCCCGGTCTTCGCCCAACAGCTCTACCTTCAGTTCCTTACCAATTAGGATAGCGACTCCTCGCTTCCGACCTCCCGAAGAGGCCGCCAACACCTGGCCCACCCAGCCCCTCTGCAATTTAGCATGCTCTTTTTCGGAAAGGTGCGTTTCCTGCAAGAACGCAATCTGCGCTTTAGCCTTTCGCAGGGCCTGCAGTACACCTTAGTTCTCTTAAGGGGGGAATTAATCCCACCCACGTTCCACGAGATAAATCTCAAGTGATCCCTCACAGACCCACAAATTCAACAGGCAACAGCAAGATACACTCTCTCAAAACAGCCCAGGGTTGCCCAGCCTCAACCCTCGGCTCAGAAGTATGGTGGATGTGAAGAAAAAACCCAGCTACAGCAAACAATAGCTCCTTCCGCCCAACCAAAGTCCCGCTTGCTGCCCTCCCATCCCCCTCCCCCCTGCTACCCTCCCCTCCTATCCCCTCTACTGCAACCCCCACCCTCCCCACCCCCCTATTCCCCTCCCTGCACTCACTACCCTTCCCAACCCCCATCCATCCCCTTGTAAAAAATAACCCATCCCACCATCAGCCAGCATGGCTGATCTACAAGTCCCTGCCGTGCGCTGCAGGGCCGCCCCAAGTCCCCACTAAGGGGGAAAAAAGGGGGAAGCTAATCTGCCCCACATACACTTAGTTCCAACACATCTGCCACGATCTTACGCAAACAAGCACACACACCAAACTAGAGAGGAAAAGCTGCACACTCCCATCTCTGCCACAGTCACTCAAGATCCCCCATATCGCATCCACTCCCTCATAAAAAGGGGGAAGTAACTCCAAGGGAAAATCCCAAAAGGAAGAGAGGCAGAAAGAAGAGGGAGAGGGTCACAGGGCTAAATATATTACACAAAGACAACATAGGGCAACCACAATAACGTATAATAGTCCATAATCTGAAAAGCAGGCATGCCAAAAGGCGGGCAACAGCCCACTTGAATAACCACAGGTCTAAACATGATTACACATGGTGAGACATAGTTCGCATGGCAGTAGCTAACGGCCCCGTACTCTAGAGCCATAGGAACCAGCACCAAAAACCAGCAAAGTCTGCAGCCGCTCACGCTTACTGGTCGGTGGCCTGGTTTTGCTCCACCGCCCGCGCCGGCAAATTCTTCTCCAACTCCTTCAAGAAAGTCTGTGCCGCCTTCACCGTGTCGAAAATTTGAGTTTTACCCATGCTGTGCACGCGCAGGGTAGCGTGGAACGCCAGTGTGAACCGTACATTCTTTTGGAACAAGGCTGCACACACCGGGGTGAACTCCCTCCTCTTCGCAGTAACCAGGGAAGAGTAGTCTTGGAACAAGAGGAGCTGGTTATTGTCCAAGGTAAGCTGCCGGTGTTGGTGAAATGCCTGTAACAGACGTTCTTTGTGCGCAAAGTTAAGTAGTTAAGTATCCGAGCAATCACTACCCTGGGCCTAGGTCAGGACGCCATTTTCCCTCCGACCCGACTTTGATGTCTCCTACTAGCGCGTCAAGGCCCAGAGCTTTTGGGAGCCACTGTTCTATCAAAGGTACCAATTGCTGATCAGTGGTAGCCTCCGGTATTCCCACCAGCCTTATGTTGTTGCGGCGTGATCGATTCTCGAGGTCATCAATTTTTGCTTGCAAGGCTTCTAGCTGGGACCTCGTGCTATCAAGCCCCCGGGACTGCCGCCCCTCGTCATCCTCCACAGCCGCCACCCTGCTCTCCAGCTCCTCTATCCGCTGGTTCATCTCAGCCAGTGACGTGCCCATGCTCTCCAGCTTTGACAATATCTGGTCAAATTTAGGATCAAGCTGTCTTACCACCTCTCTCACCAGATCTTCTGTGGCCGACTCCACACTATCTTTGCTCGGCGAGGACGGCTGCGTGATAGACATGGCCGGAGCACCGGGCCTAGGCCCTTTCTCCTTCTCTTTCTCCTTGCGGGTCGGAGGGGGCATTGTGCTGAGTTCTACCACGAGATTGAGATGGTCCCAAGTTTAGGGTAGAGTTCCCCTCCCAACAGGGCGGCTTTCAGGGGCAGATAGTATTTCAACCAAGTTTCTCGAGGCGGCCCCGGAGCAAGCAAAGACACGTCTTTACCCGCTCATGCGTCACGTGGACTCCCCCTTTGCTTATTTTAAACCATTCTGTTTCTCCTTGTTCCGTTCGAATTGCTGCTTCTTGATCAATGTACAGATTGTGCAAGAGAACGATCAGGTGTTCTGGTATACCCATGCTTCTTAATGTGGCCCAGAGTTTCTCATGGTTTACACAGTCAAAAGCCTTGCTATAGTCGATAAAGCACAAATAGATATCCTTTTGGTATTCTTTAGTCTTTTCAAGGATCCATTTCACATCTGCAATGATGTCTCTCGTTCCTCACCCTTTCCTGAACACTGCTTGCACGTCAGGTAGTTCTTGTTCCAGGTATGGTTGTAGTCTCTTTTGAATAATCTTCAGTAGAATCTTGCTGGCATGTGGGATCAGAGCGATTGTATGATAATTTCACAGTCAGTTGGATCACCTTTCTTTAGTATTGGTATAAACACAGATCTTTTCCAATCAGTTGGCCATGATGTTGTCTTCCATATTTCTTGGCAGAGCCTTGTAAGTACGGTAACAGCTGCATCAGATTGCTGTAATACTTCTATGGGAATGCTATCAATGCCTGGTGCTCTGTTCTTTGATAAGGCTTTCAATGCTGCTTTAACTTCTTCTTTCATCACCAATGGTTCCCGATCATAAGGTACAGGTTGAAACTGCTGTTGGTCCACTTGATCTTTATCATATAAAAACTCTGTATATTCCCTTCCACCTTTTCTTGATCTTCTCAGCATCATTCAACATAGAACCTTGAGCATCTTGTAACATTCCAATTTGAGGCTGGAACTTTTTCTTTAACTCTCGCAGCTTTAGGAAAGCCGATCTTGTTCTTCCTCTAATAGTTTCTGCTTCTATTTCCTTGCATGCGTCGTTGTAGTACAGCAAGAGGATGGAAATCGCACATTGCTCACTTTGGTTCAAAACAGCAATGAAATGATTTCTTTTTTAAGACAGGGGGATTGGGAGGATAGTGAAATGAGACCTTACCTGCTAATTTTCTTTCATGGAGTCTCTCCAGTCCAGACCAGACCAGACATATGGGTTATGTCCCATCACCAGCAAGTGGAGACTAAGCATGCCAAGTTCTGAAGATGTTGTAGTATAAGAGCTCTGTGCACCTCTCATCAGACCAGTATCCTACTGACAAAGCAGATTAGAAAACAAACCATTAAATATGCAGTAAAACTCAGTTAGACCAATTAACTTTATGTTAAAAAAAAAAAAACAGACAAAAGAAAACCGACCTTGAGAGTATAGCGACAGACTTCCTCTCAATCTTCCCAGGAGGTCAAAAGCAAGTGGAAAAAGACTAATGTGGCGAACAAACACCATCTCCTGCAAACTGTTTTCCGAACTCCACTGTAATGCTCAACTCTTCTGTTCCAGGCTCGCCAACAACTGAAAGACATGGGTGGGCTCTGGACTGGACGGACTCCATAAAAGAAAATTAGCAGGTAAAGTCTAATTTCACCTTCATTATCGTCCCTCCAGTCCAGTCATATGGGACGTATCATAACAGTACTTATATCTGGGTGGGACCCATGAGCCCGGCCCATAAAACCTGTGCTCCAAAACGCGTGTCCTGTCTGGCCTGGACATCCAAGTGGTAGTGACTTGTAAAAGTATGTAAGGATGACCATGTCGTCACCTTACATATCTCCAACAGTGGCATGAGATTCAACTCGGCCCACGATGTTTCTTGCGCTTTTGTGGAATGCACACGTAAGCCCTGAGGCACAGGTCTGTGTTTAAGCAAGTATGCCGATGTGATGGCCGCTTTAATCCACCAGGCTATAGAGGCCTTGAAAGCCACTTCTCCCTTATGCAAACCTCCAAAAAGCACAAAAAGACTATCCGATTTTCAAAAGGATGGAGTGTGTTTCAAATACCTGCATAGAGTTCTGCAAATATCCAACAGATGCAGCTGTTAATCATCCGGTCCACTATTCTCACCAGTAAACACTGGAAGTGAAACCACCTGATTCACATGAAAAGAAGAAACCACCTTAGGAAGAAAGGACGCACAGGCCTCAGAACCACCTTCTCCTTAGAAATCATAAGAAAGGGCTCTCTACACAACAAGGCTTGAAGTTCAGATATCCTGCATGCAGAGCAAATGGCCATTAAAAAGGTAACTTTCAGTATCAGATCCTTTAATGTTGCACTAGCCAAAGATTCAAAAGGAGCTTCCATCAGGGCTAAGACAAGACCAAAGTCAGGTCCCAAAAGGGAACAACATGCTGTACACCAGGGGATGAATCTGCTTGACTACTCTATCACATTCGGATGAGTCGTTACTGACACACCCTGCACTCTACCCCAGTAACAAGACAAGGTTGCCACCTAAAACCGTAAAGAGTTTAAGGTTAAGCCCTTGTCTAATCCTGCTTGTAGAAAAGCCAAAACGTCCATTGTACTCCTTATACTAGACTGTGCTCCTTATACCAACTTTCAAACACTCGCCATACTCCGATATGACAACGATGTAAGACGCTTTCGGGACCATAATAGTGTGGCTATAATTTGAGGAGAGTAGCTTCTGCTCATCAACCTAATCCTTTCAAAAGCTAAGCTGTAAGTGAGAATCGATCCACTTGAGGCATGAATATCGGGCTCTGAGTCAAGAGCTTGCGTCTATGCAGTAGACACCATGATCTGCTTACCATCAGACGTATGAGATCTGCATATTACAGTCTCCGAGGCCACCAGGATCACTCGACATCTGTGTAATTCTAGCCTTTGAAGGAGTTGGCCGATAATTGGCCAAAACAGAAATACATACAGCAGTCCCTTGCACAGCAACGGCAGAACCAAGGCATCAAGACCCTTGGACACCCGTTCCTGACATTGACTAAAAAATCGTCTCACTTTGGCAATGGAAGCAGACGCCATCAAGTTCATGACAGGCTGACTCCACTATCAGACTATGCTGCGAAACAGAGTCCTCCAGGGATCACTCTCCGGGATCCAAATGATGTCTGCTGAGAAAAATCGGCCTGCAGATTTTCCTTGTTTGCCATGTGTGCTGCCGAGAGTGCCAGGAGATTTGACCTTTGCCCACTGAAGGATTGAGGCCACCTCCACTGCTTGCACGGTGCTTCCTGTATCGCCTTGCCTGCTTATTTATTCTATTGTGGTGGCACAGTCCGAGAACACCACGACCACCTTCTACTGAAGTAGTGGCACAAAACATAGCAGGGCTTGCAACACTGCCCTTACCTCTAGGCGATTGATGGACCACACATTCTCCTCCTGAGTCCACTGTCCCTGTGCCTTGCAGTGAGCTTCCCAACCTGAAAGACTGGCATCGGCGGTCACTATCACCCAGTTTGAAATCTCCAACGGCATCCCCTTTGCCAGGTTTGGCCAATTCAACCACTATTTTAGGCTCACCCTTGCCTCCCTTAGACATTGCAAGCGCTTGGAGAGCAGGTGATTCTGGGGAGACCACCTTGACAGCAGTGCCCTCTGAAGCATATGCATAAACGCCCAGGCCCAAGGAACCAAATCCAGCATGCTGCCATGAAATCCAAGAAGCTGCAGATAGTGGCACGCCGACGGTGCTTTCATCTACAAGAACCTGCATACCTGCTCCTGCAGAGGGAACGACACTATTCCGCTTTCTGTGTCGATCCATACACCGAAATATACCTGTTGCTGAGATGGGACCAATTTGCTCCTGGTGATATTGATCAACCAACAGACCCTCAAGAAAGGTCACGGCTCTCCGCATGACCTTCCACGACTTTGCCTCGATTAGCGCATCCCTACTTGGAAGGTTGGCTAACACACCCTGCTTTCGCAGCCCAGCTGCCATGGCTACTATTACCTTTGTAAAGGTTCTCGGTGCCGTCGCCAATCCAAATGTCAGCGCTCAAAAATGAAAAAGCTCCAACGGAATGGCAAACCGAACAAAACACTAGTGTTCTGGCCGAATGGGAATATGTAAGTATGCCTCCATGAGGTCGAGAGCTGTCAAAATCTTCCCTTTTCAAACGGCCACAATTATGGATCTTAACATCTCCATATGAAAGCACAGAACACTCAAGAACCAGTCAGAAAAAACCCTCCTTTTTGAGAGCCACACAATAAATGGAGTATCTACTTGATCCGCATTGTTCTTCCAGCATCTTGACCACCGCCTCTAACAGCAGAAGTCTCTGTAGAGTGTTCTCTACCGCCAGTGCTTTGACGGGAGACTTGCACAGGGACAACATGAAGGCATCAGAGATAGAATGGGTGAATTCCAGCATGTAACCTTCTCATATCATCTCCAAGATCCACTGGGCCCAAGCAGAGTAAAAATGTTGGAGGCGGCCGCACACAGGTACACATGTCACTTGAGCCCCTCTAGTTTCATTGTGGCTTCTTAGAGGGTGCTGCAGAACCCGCATAAAGCACAGCTACTTACCTGTAACAGGTGATCTCTGGGAACAGCAGGAATAAGTCTTCACATATGGGTACGTCAGTACCGACGGAGTCTGCGCGGGAACGCTTCCCAGCGTCCAATCAAAGAGCTTTTGGAAGCATCCCACCACGCCTGCGTGCTGCCTTCCCACCTTTCCCAATTGCCTCTCCTCAGTTGAGTTTTAAAGCTGAGACTAAGAGAGAGAGAGAGGAAAGGAAAGATAGAGAGAGATACAACTCCTGGGGAGGTGGGTGGGTTGTGAAGACTTATTCCTGCTGTTCCCTGAGATCACCTGTTACAGGTAAGTAACTGTGCTATCTCCAGGAACAAGCAGGAATGAGTCTTCACATATGGGGACTCCCAAGCTAAGATGCCTGGAGTCCCAGCATGTCATAGGTTGGAACATGCTATTCCCCACAACACCAGGCATCCTGAGGATGGAGGGTAGGAGTTGAAGAAAGAAAGGTGCTGTGGAACAGCTAACCTAGCATAGGACTGCAGAGAAGGAGTCCATGTGTGGATGATAATTATCATCAATGATATTGAAGAAATATTGCAATATGGACCTCCCCTAACAGGATTACACAGCAGTAAGGAGGTTCATGGGATCTACTGGGGAACCCAGTAGAGGAACCTCAAGGATGACCTCACTGTGAAGTGGAGGTAATAAACCTGTAGGAAAAAAGAGTGGAGGTCAGATTCCTGAAAGGTAAGAGGTGATCCCGGTGAGAACTGGGGTAGTACCAAAAACGGTGGGCTTTCAGCAGAAGGCTTTATGATAAAAGCCGAACTCTTATGGCGACAGAGTGGCTCACCCTTGGAAGCAAAAAGAGAAGGCCGACTGGATTGTACAAACAGGCACAGTCCTTGTGGGAGGAAAAGGTATGGAAACCCCTTGTATCCCAAAAGAAAGGACAAACGCCTGAGGCGTTAAGAGCCTGTGATTAGCTGAAGATCCGCAATGTCTCTCCTAACTGGGGTCAGCTAGGAGAGATACTGGAGCATGGAGAGCTTCAGAGGTACCTAAACCTTAAGGTTATGGTGGAAGTTGTTAACTACCACAAAAGTGGTTGTGAGTGTGGAACCCCAAACATGCTGGATAGCATAGGTATGGGTAAAGCCCATCTGTCAGAATCATATAGCTATATGAGCCTCGACAGTCAGGTAGATAATGCAGGATACCTATCTACCGATAGCAAATATCTCGACAGATACATACATACATATATATACATACACATATATATATATCATATAGATAGATATATGAGAATATATCTATAGTGAGATATGAAGGGCATAAAATACACACAAAGATAGACATAGACATCTGTAAGATGTATGCTACAGATATGAATATGTAGGCCTCTATATGGGTGTCTGCAATGAAGCAGACAGAGATATGCCTACAGAACGGTATTCACATAGGAAAATATGGAGAGGAAAGATTCATCTAACAACAAGAAGGTGGAACCTACTTGAGAAGATATATAGAGAATCTGTTCCCACTGGTTATGAGCTACAGGGATGCTAGGTAGTGAAATAACCAGGACGGTTACGTGAAAAGCAGAGGATGATATCAGTCTGCGGCCAGCAAGTCCCGAGTATTCTAGAACTCTAGCATGGTAAGTGAACAGAAGACGCATAAAAATGAGATACCATGCTGACCTGCTTAAGGGCAAAAAAGGTATCATGCGTTCTTACCATGAGGACGAACTGCCAGGAGAAGGCCTATGTCCTTTATCTGAAAAAGGAAAACCTTTCTAGTCATGGGAGACATGACTGAAAAAGCCTTTTCCAACCATCTAGGATAGCTATTGGAGAAAAAAACCCCATGCTCTCTAGCAAGGGCCCATAGTGGAGAGCTTCTCTGTAGAATTGCAGAGAGCATGATGCAGGAGAATGAGGAGATAGAACTGGCTGCTGGAGAGCCAGTACCTATGTCAACTATGCTGCCAAACCAAGGTGAATGGAGATGGCAGAAAGAGAAAACAATCCAAGTCTGTAGTGAAATGATTTCCAAGACAGATAACAGCACTGACTTGGAATCACTACTAAAACTAGACAGAAAGTTAGTGGACGACAAATCTGGTTGCTGGTGGACAAGAACCAGTGGTCCGAACATTAAGGCTCCTGCATAGGCAGCTGCTTGCTAGACAGCAGAAAGAATCTTACTGTTTAAAAACAGAAAGAACAGGAGTAGAAAACTCTGGACATGTCTGATGAACTGCCTCAAAGCAAGATTGAAAAAGAGGAGGCAACTCAGAGAGGAAAACTCCGCACTGGAAAAGTAACAAAACTAGAGAGGCTGAAGAAAAAGCCCTCCAGTGAAGCAATACTGCTCTTACAGAAGAAAAGCTTGGTAAGAAGGTAAAGAGAATGGAGCTGAAGAAGACTTACAAAGTAGTGAGTCTATAGAAAGGAAAAAAAGACATGCTGGCACAGGAACTATCGTTTGATAGTGGTTAGATCTTTCCCTAGCAGAAAGAAGAGGAGAACCCTGTGCCCTATAGGCATGAACATCCTGACAAGCTCATAGAACATAGAAAAAATGGATGTCTTTTGGGAAGCGATCCATGTCTAGGGTTTAGAATGAGAGCAGTGGATTGCCTCTATTGAGAAGAAGCAACTGCAGATTCTAACCCTCAGAGTCACAAGCATCTGATGAAGATTGATCAGAAACCCTGCAGTTGCTGAAACCCTGCTGTCATGAGCTCCCACCAGGCCCTGCTTTATGCAGTAGGTCTGGTGAGAAGCAATACAAACTCCGGAGAAAGGGGCATAGTACCTGTACCCTGAAAACTGCCACTGTCACCTGATAGAAGACCTTCCAGATCAAAACGCCAGGTTTCAGCCCCAGTGGAACAGGCTTCTCCCACTGGGGCTGAAACCTGGTGTTTCAGCACCCTAGTGAGCTACCATGGTTCCCAGAAGATCCTTCAAAATGGCTGCCACCCCCGAAGTGCAGAAAAACTCCAGTAACTGAAGAGAGGCTGCAGAGAGATGATTCGGGGTGCCTGTCGAGCCCTGCGAGCCTTCCATCCTCGAATGATGCGTCTCCAATTGTTTCTCCACCGCCTGACTTGCCTCCTCACACTCCCCGACATAGCCCAGCTGAGGAGCGCGAGCTATGGCGGTTGTCACAAGCAGTGCAAATGGGTTTCCCCGCCAGCATGGCCGTCTTCCCACTGCAGCTGAGATACCAGAAAACCCTCCGGGGTTCATGATGAACAAGTTACTTGGGCTGTAATGCCATTAAACCACTAAAGCCTTACTGATGAAAACACTGCCCTTTGTTTTGCCAATGCATGGGAGCTTTTTTTTTTTTGGTCAATAAACGCCACTGAAACCAATGGAACCCCAAAGTAAGAAAAGAGCAACAAACATGGTGAAATTAGGCCTTAACTGCTAACTGGCTTTCCTTGAGGACCTCCAGTCCAGTCCTGTACCTCTGGGTAGTCAGCCCCCACCAGCAGCTTGGAGACTGAGCAGGTCATCTTTTGATGACATCAGTGTACTTAGGCAGCTGGCACCACCTACCAGCCCCAGTAACCTATTGATAAAGCAGACTCACAGGAGCAACAAAATAAGCAGTTAACATGTATGCCAATGATATAGGTTTACAAAAGAAAGGAAAAATCCTCTACTAGAACCAGATTCCGCCCCCCCCCCCACCCTGCAATCAGCAGGGGCCCTCCTCCAGCAGAACAATGAAGCTTACCTGTTCAAAACTGCAAACCAAAAGATGAGACAGGCTCTTCAACATAAAAACACTGCTCTTATGTTCCTTAAAGAATGCGGTTCTCCTCCAGAGGCTCTGAAGCCTCCAACACCGTAGTCTTTTTTTTTTTAAATCACTGATCCTTTCCTAAAATGCTGTCCTTCTTCAGGCCCGAGTTCGCTAATATTGCTGCAGCAACTGTTTTAGGGAGGGTCCTGGGACTGGAGGTCCTCAAGGAAAGTCAATTAGCAGGTAAGGCCTAATTTCACCTTCCTTATCGTCCAGTCTTGTCCCAATATCTCTGGGATGTATCATAGCAGTACAAACTGTGGGACGGACCTGTGAGCCCAACCTGAATTACTGTCACACCGAATCTCAGATATCCCACCACCTGCAAATCCAGTCAATAGTGCTTCATAAAGGTGTGGAGGGATGACCAAGCAGCCACCCTACAGATATCCCCCGGCGGATCTACACCATACATCACCCACAAAGCGGCCTATACTCTGGTCGAATGAGCTTGCAGTCCTGCTGCTACAATCTTACTTCAACACATATGCTGACGCAATCACCTCTTTAATCTACCTAGAGATGGAGGCCTTAGCCATTGACTCACCCTAATATGGCCCTCCAAACAGGACGAATAAACAAACAGACTTCCAAAATAGAGTCCTCTTCAAATACTACTGCAATGCCCACCGAATGTCCAGGAGGCATAACTGTGGATCTGAAAGCTCCGCAGATACCCCTGAAAGAACCAGTAAGGTCACCAGCTGATTCAAGTGGAAAACTGAGACCACTTTTGACAAAAACGAGGCATCGGATGCAGTACCACCACCTCCTTCAAGACGAAGAGAAAAGGCTCCCTACACAACATAGCCTGGGAGTTCCAATATTCTCCTGGCAGAACAGATTGCAACCAGAAACACCGTCTTAAGCATCAAGTCCTTCAATGGACAGGACTCCAGAGGCTCAACGGCTGCTTCGCTAGCACAAACACTACTAAACTGAGGTCCCAGGATGGCACCACTGACCACAGCGGTGGACAGAGCTGCTTAACTGTCCTAAGAAAACAGACCACATTCGAGCGAGTTCCTAATGACACCCCTTGGATTCTACCATGGTAATCACCTTCAAGACCCTGCTACTAGTCTTCAAAGCTCACAAAGGACCTGCTCCCTCCTCTCTATCAGAGTTGATACAACCTATCCCCTCCAACAGGCTTAGAAGAACCTCGGAACTAAACATGCTCAAAGTTCCAAAAGAATCCTTAAAATACATCTCTGCAACTGTGAACCGATCATTCAGCTTATGTGCTCCAAAACTGTGGAACACCCTCCCACCACACATTAGGGCCATCTCTGATATCCCCCAGTTCAAAAAGGCCTTGAAGCATCACCTTTTCATCCAATACTTTCCAGAGAACACAATAACACAAGTTCATCCAAATAGCTCTAATCCAGTTCCTATCTAACAAGATGCCTTTTCATGTAATATTACTATCATATGTATATAGTTCAATGTTTATTATCCTTTGTTACAATTACCCCGGTTTTCCAAGTTTTTCTTCCTGTTCCATGTAAAAACAGATATATGTATCTTATCTGATGTTTTGTAGTTCTATGTAAACCGCGCTGATAATAAATAGCGCGGTATATAAAAATGTTAAATAAATAAATAATAAATAAATAATAATAAATAACAGGCAATTGCTGCCACCTGTACACCCTTAGAGGGGCACATGCCAGGCCATTTCCAAGACCGAACTGCAGGAATGCCAGCACCTCAGGTACAGACGTCCCAAAAGATGCACTGCCATTTGGCATACCAGGCTTCAAAGATCCACCACATCTGGTTTAATAGGTCAACGAGGTGGACAGTTTTCGGGCCTTTAACAAAGTGGCAATCACCAGAGCTGAATAGCCCCATTTCCTCAACTTAGTCCTTTCAAGAACCAGGCCGTAAGCAAGAATCAGTCCACTTGAGGCATTATCATCAGCCCCTGGGTCAACAAGTTGGGTCGGCTCGGCAGTCACCATGGCCTGTCTGCAGTCAGTCAGACCAGATTGGCATACCAAGGACATCTCAGCCAATTTGGGGCAATCACAATGACCAGCCCCCGTGTGCTTCGACCCTCTGCATCACGTGCCCCATGAGCGCCCAAAGGGGAAAGACAGAGCAGCCCCTCCATGGGCCACCACTAAACCAGGGCATCCAGACATTCTTTCCCTTCCCCTGCTGAAGAATCAGTTTGCCTTGGCTGATGCAAAAGTCGCCATTAAATCCATGACTGGTGTGCCCCACTGTTGCACTATCTGCTAGAAAATGGCGCCATTGCGCGCTCATTCCCCTGGGTCCAGGTGAACACGACTTAGGTAACTGGCCATCACGTTCTCTGTTCCCATGACATGTGCTGCGGAAATCACCTGTAGATGGTTCTCCGCCCATTCCAGCAAGACCTCAGCCTCGCGGTCCAAAGACACACTGCCTGTGCCCCCTTGACAATTGATATAGACCACCGTTTTAGCGTTGTCAGAGAAGATCTGAACTGTCCTCCCCCTATGAAGAGATAAAAGGCTTGAAGGGCATGAAGGACAACCTCATCTCCAGCCTGTTGATGGGCCATCCACTCTCCTCTGGGGTCCACCGGCCCTGAGCAATACGGCAATTGTAGTGAGCCTCCAGCCCCAGAGGCTGGAGTCTGTTGTCAGTGGTACCCACTACAGTGACTCCAAGGAAATTCTGGCTGCCAGGTTTTCGGGACACAACCACCACCTGAGTGTGTTCCGGGTCGCTCGGCAACAGGGCAGCTTCTGCATCAGGGAGTTCTGTTGGTGTGACATCTGCGTAGCAGTGCCCTCTGCAATAGTCGAATGTGAGTGCGAGCCCAAGAGGCCAGATAGAAAGCCGCCGCCATGGTCCCTAATAACTGAAGATAATGCCAAGCTGTTTGCTCCTTCATAGTAACATAGTAAATGACGGCAGATAAAGACCAGTATAGTCCATCTAGTCTGCCCAGTAAGATGGCAAGATTAGATGCACCTGCCGCTCCGTGCAGGTCACTCCTCCCCATGTCTTTGTTTAGGGGTGAACAGCCCCTATTTGTTGAGAAATTAGATAGTAAAGTTTATTTTGATTTTATCCTGTTGCTGTAAAGGGATCCACTGTGTCTATCCCATGCCATTTAGAATTCTGTCACTGTATTTGCCCCCAACACTTCCATCGGGAGGGCATTCCAAGCATCCACCACCCTTTCAGTGAAAAAGTATTTCCTGACATTCAATTTACCCCCTTGCAGCTTCATGTTATGCAGTTTCCCCGTTTTTGGAAGAGGTTTGTTTGTTCATTAATTCTCTTTTAAGTATTTAAAGGTCTGAATCATATCTCCCCTATCCCTCCTCTCTTCCAGAGTGTACATATTTAGGGTCTTCAAGTCTTCTCATAAGGCTTCTGACACAGGCTCCAAATCATTTTGGTTGCCTTCCTCTGAACTGTTTCCAGTCTTTTTACATTCTTTGTGAGATATGGTCTCCAAAACTGAACACAGTATTCCAAGTGAGGCCTCATCAGTGACTTGTACAGTGGCAATAGTACTTCTTCCTTTCTGCTGGTAATTCCTCTTTGTATGCAACCCAACATCCTCCTGGCTTTTGCCACTGCCTTGTCGCACTGTTTTGCCACCTTGAGATCCTCAGAAATAATCACACCAAGGTCCTTCTCCTGGTCCGTGCACACCAACCTCTTGCCCCCCTATCACGTACATTTCCCTTGGATTTCTGCTTCCCAAGTGCATGACACTACACTTCTTCTCATTAAATCTTAACTGCCAAACACTGGACCATTCTTCCAGCTTTTGTAGATCTTTCCTCATGTTATCCACTCCCCCAGGGGAGTCCACTCTGTTGCAAATTTGTGTGTCATCTGCAAAAAGACAGACTTTTCCATTCAATCCTTCAGCAATATCACTCACAAATACATTGAACAGTGCTGGGCCCAGGACCGAACCCTGGGGCACCCCACTAATCAGCCACCTTTCATCCGAGTGACCTCCATTTACCATCACCTTCTGTCGTCTGTCAGTCAACCCATTTCTGATCCAGTTCACCACCTTGGGACCCATCCACAAACTATTGAGTTTATTGATAAGCCTCCTATGAGGAACAGTATGAAAGGCTTTGCTGAAATCCAGGTAGATTGCATCCATCGCATGCCCCTGATCTAGTTCTCTGGTCACCCAGTCAAAGAACTCAATCAAATTTGTTTGGCAAGATCGTCCTTTGGTAAAACCATGTTGCCTTAGATCATGCAAACTGTTGGTTTTAAGAAAGTCCACTATTCACTCTTTCAGGAGCGCCTCCATTACTTTTCCCGCCACCGAGGTAAGGCTCACCAGCCTGTAGTTTGTCACTTTTTCCCTGTCACCACTTTTGTGAAGAGGTACCACATCACACCTTCTACAGTCCTGAGGAACTTCTCCAGTTTCCAAGGATCTGTTGAAACATCCTTTAATGGCCCTGCAAGAACCTCTCTGAGCTTGTTCAGTATCCTGGGATGTATTCCATCCGGTCCCATGGCCTTGTCCACTTTCAATTTTGCAACTTGTTTTAATACATTATCTTCTGTGAATGGTGTGGTATCTACTTCATTCCCATTTTTATATTTGGGAGTCACCGGTGGTCCTTCTCCAGGATTTTCTTTAGTAAAAACAGAGCAGAAGTATTTGTTTAGCAATCTCGCTTTTTCAATGTCACTTTCCATGGAGGATCCGCCTCAGGACCAACATCCTCTTCTGTGGAAGAAAGACCTTAACGCTGCATGTGTCGAAGCGAACTCATAGGTACTCTAGGTCTTGATGGTACCAGCCGACTCTTGGCTATGCTGATGACCCAGCCCAAGCTTTGCAAGAACTCGACTCTCGCCGTGGCTTGTTCACACTCTTGCTGGGACTTTGCCAGATGAGCCAGTCATCCAGGTAAGGATGCACCAGGATTCCTTCATGGCACAGCGCCGCCGCTACAACGACCACCATCTTTGTGAATGTATGGGGAACAGTTGCTAGCCTGAAGGGCAATGCTTGAAATTGGTAGTGGCCCATGGGCACTGTAAAACGGAGAAACTGATGATGCTTCTAACAGATGGAAATGTGCAAATATGCCTCTGTAAGATAAAGTGAGGTCATAAACTCTCCTTCTCGCACCGCCAGAATGAGACTGGAAGGTCTCCATGCAGAATCGGGGCACCTGTTTACCTGCTTGAGATTGAGAATGGCCCGAAAAGAGCCTTCTTTTTTGGGGATCACAAAATTAATGGAGTACCTGAGTGCAGTCATACTGGCTCTGTGACACCAGCACCTACGGCTCCCAACTCTAGGAGGAGCAGCAGGGTGTCCCGCACTGCCTCCTCTACCTTTCTTCGCACTTTGCAGGGAGACCGTATGAAGAAAGGTGCGAGAGGCCTTGCGAAATCTAGTGCATAACCTTCCTGGATAACCTTTAGGACCCATTGGTCGGACGTGATACGGACCCAAGCAGGGAAAAAGTCCCACAGCCAACCTCCCACGGACTGCACCACTGCCAGAGACCTCCTCATGTCATTGCGGCTTTTTCGGGGCCGAAGAGGCGGCGGCAGAATAGAAGCAACTCCCTGCTCCTTGAAACCCGCCGAAAGACCTGGCCTTGAGGAGAGAAATGTCCCCTCTTATAAAGCGCAAAATTCACAGCGCAGAACCGTCTGCAATCACACACCTGACCTTGCACTGGTGCCAAGGAGCGCCTTATTCTGCTTATCCTCAGGGAAGCAGCCCCTTTTAAGTCTCATAAGTCCTTTACCAATATCTTCAGCTCCTCCTGGTACAGCAGCTTACCCTTGAAAGGCGTGCTTGCTTAACTGGGCCTTTGAGGAGACATCAGCTGCCCAATTACAAAGCCAAAGATAACAATGCGCAGCTACTACCAGGGCCAAGCTCTTGGAGAGGCCTCTGATCAGATCTTAGAAGGCATCTGCCAGATATGCGGCCCTGGACTCCAGCCTTGCTGCTGCTTTCATAGGCTCCTGGGATTCCCCTGCGCCCACTGCAGGCATGCTCTTGCCACAAACGCTCCTCAGACTGACGCCTGTAAGGACAGGGCATTAACATCAAAGGCTTGTTTCAACAAGGTATTTAATTTCCTATCTTGTACATACTTATTTATTTATTTATTTAACAAGTTTTTTATACCGCCTTTTCCTTCAATCAAAGCGGTCACAAGAAATACAAGGTATAAACAAGGGAAACAAACAGTATAGACATGACAACATATGGTAATGTAGGAAAAATAACAAGGGTTAACAAAATAGTGGATTATTTATAAAATATATACAATAGATATCTTAGTCATTTGTTGATCCATAGTGCTCAATAAAAAGTAAAGTTTTTAATTGCTTACGAAAGTCATTTAAAACATCAATTGAACGTAAATCAGGGGGGAGAGAGTTCCAAATCAAAGGGGCAGCCAAAGAAATTGCTCGTTGTGATGTACATTTGCGTGATTTAGCGAAGTTTCTTGGGGTATTGAGGGTGTTTGAGGTGGATAATCTTCTAGGTCTGTTGCTGGTATCACGGGATAAGAGGTCATGGAGGCTGGTTGCAGAACTTTTGTGCTTCATTTTGAAGATGTTTATGATTAACTTATACTTTATGCGAAGGGTTATAGGGAGCCAGTGGAGATCTTTAAGGATGGGGGTAATGTGGTCATGATTAGTGGAACCGTTAATTATTCTGGCTGCTGTATTCTGTGCCATTTGAAGAGGTTTGAGAGCATGTTTTGACAGCCCATTGTAGATAGGGTTGCAAAAATCCAGAATGGGGGTAATAAGTGCCTGGCAGACTGTACGAAAGTGTTCATTAGAGATAAGAGGCTTGAGGCATCTAATTATTTTCATTCGGTAATAAGCGCTTTTAACAGTTTTCTTTATGTGAGATCGCAGGTCTAGCTTCTTATCGAGGGTTACCCCGAGGTATCTTACTTCATCCTTAATGGGAATCTCAGTACTTAAACGCCATACTGCCACCCATGGAGACTGCAGTCTTCTTGGTCACGGCCGACACCTCAGCATATACCTTCAAGGAGTGCAACATCCCCCACACTCCTGCTCAGACAGGGGTAAAGACGGGTCATCGTCCTGATCCCCCTCAACCCAGCTTCCAGGAAGTACCACTCATCTGGGATCATCTGTTTAATCACTCGATGCAATGGAAATACTCTGTGGCTTTCATACAGCTTGAAAAAGCAGATCTTCCAGCGCATCCTCCTCCAGTAACTGCCCTGCCGGCATATTTTTATTTATTTATTTATTTGTGTGCTTTTCTATACCGCCCCTTCCAGAGATCAGGGGCGGTTTACAAAGAACGAGTAAAATCAATTAAAACATTGAACACTGAATTACATAGAACATTTTAGCACAAAAATAACTATGATACATGGAACATGTTTAACTATTTACAGAGGCCTATTTACAGCAGTGGTTTACAAATTACTAAATATCATATAGGAGAACAATGTACTACTGGAGTGGTGAGTGATACTTTGAGTTAGGTAGGATAAACTTGCATCAGTTGCGTCGTGTATTCTTGTGTTGTGTGTTCAAGAGTGGGCTGTAAGTTGTAGTAGTGTTGGGCAAAGAGATATGTTTTAAGCTCCTTCCTAAAAGAAATAAGATCTTTAATCTCTCTCAGGTTGATTGGTAGCTTGTTCCACTGACTGGGTGCATAGTAAGAGAAGGCAGAATTGGTAGTTATTTGCTTTAATTTTCTCACAGATTTAGGAATTAGAAGCATTTTGAGGTTTGCTCTTCTTCTTCTTTTGTTTTCTAAGGGGGTATGAATTAATGTTGAAAGATGTGAGGGGGCTATGTCATTCTCTTCAGGGACTCCATTATTAGAGTTGCCAGATCCTCCCAGCAGAAGAAACGGACTATGCAGGATAACTCCTCTTGCAGGATCTCCCCTTCCTCAAGCTCCTCAGAGTATGTCCCTTGGGGAAACTGCTAAGTATATACGACCTAGATTGGCCACTGTTGGAAACAGAATACTGGGCCTCATGGACCTTGGTCTGACCAAGTATGGCATCTCTTATGTTCTTATGTCCATTTCTGCTTCTGCCTCCAAGTCTCCTGGCTCTTCCAAGTGAAGGGATTCCACCTCCTCACCCGCTTCACCTTCAAATTCATGTCTGGTTGAGACTGGCCCCTCACCTGCCATGGGGTCCTGCCAGATCTCTGCTGCCACTCTCTTCATGTGGCGTTCTGGCACGGAGGGCAGGGCATTTGTTCCCCGTTGCCTCATGCAGAATGCCTTGTGCATGAGGACAACTAACCTGGGGGAAAACACCCCCGGACCACCATCTCCCAAAGGTTCCTGTGAGATTGAAGGCCCTGGAGAGGTGGGTTCCCTACTGAAGTATTCCAAATAATGGCAGGGCAGGACTGACTGCTCCCTCTCTCCGAGCCAGCATTCCTGCTGCTATGGCGGTCAAGCCATGAATGCTCTTAGTTGGAAAGCTGCCTTCGGAACCCCTGGAAGGCACTGCTCCCCCAGATTTGTCTGCAGCATCATCCTGAAGACCTTTTTCCACCGTCCGTGCCTCTGCCTTTCAGCCATGGCATATGCCGGTGGCCAAGATGGTTCCTCAACAAGCCCCGCAAGCTAAACACTGTGGTTGCGCCAGCATAGCGAGGCTAGGGGAGAGGTTAGACCCAATGTCCCTTCCAGTTCCCGTCAGATCTTAAATTCTGCCTGCAGCAGGCTTCTGCCCTGTGTAACTCCTTTGCTTTCTTTTCTGTTTTATTTTTTAGCACAAGCCAAAAAAAACAAAAAAATGCAGAGACCCAGCGTCCAAGTTGTCCCCCCCATTACAAAGGTCAGGTGATCTCTGGGAACAGCAGGAATAAGTCTTCACATATGGGTATCGTCAGTACCGACGGAGCCTGCGCGGGAACGCTCCCCAGCATCCAAAAGGAAAGCTTTTGGGAGCATCCCACAGCGCCTGCGCGCTGCCTTCCCGCCTTTCCTAACCGCCTCTCTCCAGTTCGCGTTTTAAAGCTGAGACAAAGAGAGATTGAGGAAAGGAAAGAAAGATAGAGAGATACAACTCCTAGGGGAGGTGGGTGGGTTGTGAAGACTTATTCCTGCTGTTCCCAGAGATCACCTGTTACAGGTAAGTAACTGTGCTATCTCCAGGAACAAGCAGGAATGAGTCTTCACATATGGGGACTCCCCAGCTAGAGATGCCTGGGAAATCACCCAGGTTGTGAGTCCCTGGGAAGGGCTCTACCTCCACCCATGAATCTCAGGCATCCAGCCAGGGATGGAGGGTAGGAGTTGGTTAGGTATGGAACAGGTGTTTGAGAACAGCCTGACCAAACAAGGCATCCCGACGGGAGTCCTTGTCCAAGCAGTAATGGGCTGTGAAGGTATGAACCGAGGCCCAGGTGGCCGCTCGACAGATCTGGTCGATGGACACAGAATTTAGATGAGCCATAGAGGCTGCCATGGCCCTCACATTGTGAGCTGTGACATGGCCCTCCAGAGAAAGGTTCTTACTCTGGTAGGCGAAAGAAATACACTGAGCAATCCAATTAGACAGAGTTCTCTTAGAGACTGGAAGTCCTAAATGAGAGTGATCAAAAGCAACAAAGAGTTGAGAGGACTTTCTATGTTGCTGTGTCCTTTGTAAGTAAAAAGCAAGAGTTCTTTTACAATCCAGGGTATGAAGATTCCTCTCTGCACTTGAAGCATGAGGTCCTGGAAAAAAGACAGGTAAATAAACCTCCTGGTTCAGATGAAAAGGTGAGACCACTTTAGGCATAAAGTGTGGATTATTCCTGAGGACTACCTTGTCATGATGGAACCTTGTATAAGGAGTATTAGCCACCAAGGCTTGCAGCTCACTGATGCGGTGAGCTGAAGTGACTGCAATGAGAAAAATAACCTTCCAGGAAAGAAATTTCAAGGAGGTAGTGGCTAAGGGTTCAAAAGGTGGCTGCATAAGCTGGCCAAGAACCAGATTCAAGTCCCATGCCACTGGAGGTGGTCTGATGGGAGGTTTAGTCAAAAGAAGGCCTCTCATGAATCTTGCTATAAGAGGATGAGAGGAAATAGGATGTCCATTGAGAGGTTTAAGGGATGCTGCAATAGCACTCAAATGGACTCTTACTGAATTCGTTTTAAGGCCTGCATAGGATAAATGCACAAATACTCTAGTAAAGAATTCAGAGGTATTGCAAGAGGGTTAAGACCCTTCTCTGCACACCAAATAGAAAACCATTTCCATTTAAAAGCATAGTAACATCTAGTGGAAGGCTTTCTGGAAGCATGAAGAATATCCTTCACTTGCTGAGAAAGATGCAAATCTTGAAGGTCTAGGCCTTCAGCAACCAGGCTCTGAGGTGAAGAGACTGGGGATTTGGGTGCCCCAACGTTCCCTCCTCCTGGGACAGGAGGTCTGGAGCAGATCCCAAGTCCAGGGAGGGAGCTTGGGAGAGATGCAGAAGTAGAGGGTACCACACTTGGCGTGGCCAATGTGGTGCTATGAGGATCATAGACCCCTTGTCTCTCTGAAGTTTGAAGAGTGTCTGGGGAATGAGTGGAAAGACATAGAGGAAGTCTTGCCCCCAATGAAGGAGGAAGGCATCCCTGGCCTGAACTCCCTGACACGGAATCCTGGAACAGAACCGGGGAAGTTTGGCATTCCACGGACTTGCAAAGAGGTCTATGTCCAGGGTTCCCCAAATTCGGAAGATCCTGGCTATTTGGTCCCCATGGAGGGACCATTCGTGTGGAAGCAGAACTCGACTGAGTCTGTCTGCCCAAGAGTTTTGAACCCCTGGAAGATACACTACCATGAGATGAATTTGATGCTCTCTGGCGAAGGCCCACAATCTCACAGCTTCGTTGTAAAGCGACAGAGAGCCAGTCCCGCCCTGCTTGTTCACGTAGAACATGGCTACCTGGTTGTCCGTGTGGATGAGGACTGTCTTGTAGCTGAGCAGGGTGTGGAAGACTCTGAGAGCTAGAAAAATTGCTCTGAGCTCTAAGAGGTTGATATGTAGAGATGTCTCTTCTAGAGACCAGATGCCTTGAGTGGAGAGATCTTGAAGATGAGCTCCCCAACCTCTTGGAGAGGCATCTGTTGTAAGGGTTGCTTGGGGTAACACCTGTTGAAAGGGGGACCCCAGTAACAGATTTTGAGTGGACTTCCACTAGTGGAGGGACCAAAAGAGGCGACTGGAGGTTGCTATTTTGTCTGACAGGCAACCTGATGCCTGGGTCCATTGAGTGGACAGAGTCCACTGAGCTGCCCTCATGTGAAGGCGAGCGTTAAGAAACCGCATGCACAGTGGATGCCATGTGGCCTAACAGTTGTAACATCTCTCGAGCAGTTAAATGGGATTTTAACTGAATTTGTGAGGCTAACTGCACCAAGCGTAGGCAACGGGCCTGGGGAAGATAGGCCCTTGCAGTTGTGGTATCCAGCAAGGCCCCTATGAACTCTAGAGACTGAGTAGGGGTGAGATGGGATTTTGGAAAGTTTATTACAAGTCCCAGATACTGAAGGATACGGCTTGTGCAGGTTAGAGAAGTCTGGGCCTCTGACTGGGATGGAGCTCGGATGAGCCAGTCATCCAGATATGAGAATACAAATATCCCTAGAGTGCGTAGAAATGCAGCTACTACTGCCATGCATTTTGTGAACACCCTTGGTGCAGAGGCCAGACCGAAAGGAAGCACTCTGTATTGGTAGTGCTTCCCTTGATAAAGGAACCGAAGGAACCTTCTGTGTGTTGGATGGATGAGGACATGGGTGTACGCATCCTTGAGGTCTAGAGAGCAAAGCCAATCCTGACTCTGAAGGTCTGGAAGGAGAGTACCTAACCGAGAGAAATCATCTTGAATTTCTCCTTGCATAGAAACTTGTTCAATTCTCTGAGATCTAATATGGGTCTATAGCCCCCTGTTTTCTTTGGGATAAGAAAGTAGGGGGAGTAGAACCCTGAGCCCTGTTGAAGAAGGGGTACTTCTTCTATTGCCCCTTGGGCAAGAAGGGTAGTAATCTCCTGACCCAGAAGGTCGAGGAGAGATGTCTAAGAATTAAACCGTCTCACCATGGTGTGAGGAGGAAGGTTTAAGAAATGAAGCTTGTACCCCTCCCTTATGATGGAGAGGGTCCATTGCTCTGCTGTGATTTGTTCCCATCTGGGAGCAAAGTAAGCCAACCTTCCTGGGATGGTGAGAGGCTCTGGATGTTCTAGAGCCAGAAAGGCTAAGCTCTCTAGATGTAAGTCAAAGGCCCTGAGGAGGCTGAGGCTGTTGGGCCGTAGCAGTCCTAGCAGCCTTAGGCTTGGCCTGTTTCGGTTGTTGCTGTCTCTTTGTAGCAAAACGACCTGCAGTAGATGACTGCTGACCATAAACAGAATAATATTTCCCTTTTTTGGGAAAAAATCCCTTTTTGAACAACCTTTTTGTTAAAAGGAGCAGAAGTAGACTTTGAAAGTCTATCTAAAGCAGAATTTTCAGCATCCATTTGGGTGGCCTTTGCTTGCCAATCTTTGCCAAAAAGGTTTTCACCTGTACAAGGAAGGTTTCCTAGTCCATCTTGAACCCAAGGTTCCAAATCAGAAGCTTGTAACCAAGCAACTCTGCGTGCACCTATGGCAATGGCCGAGGCTCTGCTGGCCCCTTCAAAAGAGTCAAAGGCTGCACGGTTGGAAAACTTGGAAATATCCTGGTCATGTTTGAGCCAGGTGAGGAACTCTTCCCTTTTATCTTCTGAAATAAAAGGAGATAAAGTTTGCAGGTGATCTTAACTTCTTTTAGAAACATCCCCATATAGAGACTATAGGAGTTGATTCTGGCAACAAGCATACTGGCCTGGAAAATTCTCCTGCCAAAGGCATCTAAGGTTCTGCATTCTCTTCCTGGAGGAGCAGAAGAGTGCCTTTTTGTATTCTTTATCTTCTTCATAGCAGACTCCACCACAATGGAGTGGTGAGGAAGCTGAGTCTTATGAAAGCCAGGACAAGAAGGAACACGATACATGGTGTCTAACCTGTGAGAATGAGGGGAAGTGGTGAGAGGAGTCTCCCATATGCCCAACATGTGATCATAAAGAATCTCATGTATTGGTAAAGTGGCTGCCTCTTTAGGAGCCTTAGGATATTGTAAAATATCTAATTTTTTGGCTCTAGGCTCTGTCTCAGGGGCCACTGAGATGGAAAGACCACTGGCCACTTCCCTAATGAAGTCTTGAAAAGACAAGTCTTCTGGAGGAGACATTCTCCTTTTTGGAGAAGAGGGCTCCTGAGGATGAATCACTGATGCTTCGACAGAGACCTCTGATTCATCAGAGTCTTCAGAGGAATCGAAGTATCGCCTGTCTGGATGCTCCTGCAGAGCCCGATACGCGTACCGGGTGGTATCGACATCAGAAGTGATCGGTACCGGTTCGGTACCGATGGGCATCACAGAACAGTGTACCGCTGCAGTCGACACCGAAGCGGATGTCGATGCAATCGGTACCAGCACCGGAACCGATGTCGGTACCGGTGCCGGAGTCGGTACCGAAGGCGTCGCAGCTTGTATGAATGCCGTGATGGCACGCTGCATGGTCAGGAAATTCTGATCCATTGACGCAACCAATGTCTGGATGTCGGTACCAGTGGGAACCACCAGTACCCCAGAACATGGCAACAGGTGATCGGTCGAGGCCGAGCCATCGATGTCAACCTGTGACCCCATAGATAAAGCTTTGGAAGCCGGAGCCTCCCGCCGGGGTAATTTTGCCGGTGCGGATTCCTCGAGGGCAAGCCCGGAGGCATCTCGATACTTAGAGGGAGATCTACCCTTCGAGGACCGGCTGGATTTAAGTTTGGTTACCTGAGATCCATGTGAGGAAGAAGCAGCCCTGGAAGACGTTGATGCAACCGAAGCTGCATCCGAGGGAAACAGGGTACTGAGCTTAGCTGCTCGATTCTGTAGACCTCTTTTAGACATCATGGAGAAGGACTCACAATCCGCAATGGAGTGGTCAGGACCTAAACATTTTAGACACCATTCATGGGTGTCAGTGACAGAAATAGTGCCGCTGCACTTCGTGCATTTTTTAAACCCAGAGGCGGGCTTTTCCATGAGGAAAAATGTCCTAGGCCTAAGGCCAAAGAAGAAAATGCACTGAAGTGAGAAAAAACAGTAGGTTTTTTTTGGTTTTTTTTAGAATAAAGAAAGGAAAGACCGGCGGTTCCGGTCCAGCGTCGAGAAGGCAGATGCGCGACCAAAGAAATAA
Source organism: Ichthyophis bannanicus (assembly GCA_033557465.1). Lineage (NCBI taxonomy): Eukaryota > Metazoa > Chordata > Amphibia > Gymnophiona > Ichthyophiidae > Ichthyophis > Ichthyophis bannanicus. The sequence continues at coordinate 18,182,555 of CM066039.1, read as the reverse complement.
ATTAAATAAAGAAATTCTTCAGCGGTGACAGGAACACGACCTGCTGGCTCCGCGGAAAAGAAGAACTGGAGAGAGGCGGTTAGGAAAGGCGGGAAGGCAGCGCGCAGGCGCTGTGGGATGCTCCCAAAAGCTTTCCTTTTGGACGCTGGGGAGCGTTCCCGCGCAGGCTCCATCGGTACCGATGATACCCATATGTGAAGACTCATTCCTGCTTGTTCCTGGAGATAATGGTGCGTTTTCCTGCACTGTTGACCGAAATGGAGAAACAAACCACGCGGTTACAGATCGCCGCTTTTAGCACTTTCCTGCTCCAATCTCGTAACCCCCTTATAGGTTACTTCGCAATCGCTGCTGCACTCCTTACCTCGCGTTCAGCCCCTCACGGCTTCAGTGCATGAGCAGGAGTCTGACCAAGAGCCACACTGAAAAAACAACTGACCGGCTTTGATCTCAGACACAGCTCCTCACCAGATAATGGGTTTGGGAGCCGCTGCAGCTTATACTATGGGACCAGCAAGCCTCTTCCTCCATATGAGATTGAGCCCCTGCCCCGATGCAGCCCAGATCTGTTTTTTTTTCCTTTATTTGTCAGACAACAGCTTTACTGACAATTGCCTCCAACCAAAAGGGCTCCCATCAGTTGCTCAAAAGAGAAGTCAATGCAATCACCAAACCCAAGGGGATAAAAGCTAGCAGGCTCCTTAGTTGTCCCGTCAGCGAGTCCAGGTCTCTAGGATCACCCGCTCCAGCTGCTTGAAGACCGAGTTTACTGAGACTGGTAGGTGCTGCCAGTCATCAAAAGATGACATGCTCAGTCTCCAAGCTGCTAGTGGGGGTTGACTACCTGGAGGCATGGGACTGGACCTGAGGGACAATAAAGAGAAGCAGAGGCTAGAGTGGCTAACTTTGGCTACAACAAAAAAAATAATAAGAGACTGCTTTTTTTTTTTTAAGACTCATTGTCAAGGTCTCTTCAAGTGAGTAGGGAAAGTCTCCCTTTTGAGCACCAGGAGATGGTAGTTCAATGCAAAGAGGACAAACCCAGTGGTCTGGATCCCTGTCACCCGCTATTGACTCTTTGCCTAGAATGAAAAGAAACCTGTCTTTGTTTTTTTTCCTTTTTATAGGCCTGTCAGAGAAATCCAGTCTGTACAGAGAGTAAGAATACTGATCTGATGAGAGGTGCACAGAGCTCATATATCACGACATGATCATAACATGGTATGCCCAGTCTCCATCTGCTGGTGGTGGGGCATAACATATGTCTGGACTGAACAGGAGAAACGATAATGAAGGGGGGGGATTTAAACCTGAACCGAGCAGCAGCTTCAACCCTAACCTACTTACCAGCCAGACTAGATGTGTCACTTTGGTCTTCACCTGCTGGTGTTACTGTGCTATTATGAATGCCATGGAACTAGAGTTTAAAAATCCAATGTCCTTAGCAAGCAACAAGAAAGGAGTGATAGCAAACTGCTGCCACCTTTACTGGACTGTCTTCACAGATTAGTAGCAAAGCATGCTATGCAGCCAAAAACATTTGGCAACCACAGATTGCAAAAATTGGGCAGAATCTTGCTACATAATACATATCACCAAAAAAAAGGTCAAAATTACCTAGAAAGAAATATGACGGACAAGAAAGGAAGCAAACAAAAATGTTCCAATACTATACCTGGGGCTCTTCCTGGGGATACTGAGCCTCGACATTTTCTGATCCGATTTGATGGCTGTGGGGATGGAGAGCGACGTGCTTTTGGAGGTGGACTTGGAGGGGGAGAGGGTCTGTGTCTCCTCCTTGGGGGGGGGCTAGCAGAAGGAGAAGAGCGTCGAGGCTTTCGGGGTGGGCTGGAGGAAATTCTCTTGGGTGGTTTCTTTGGGGGCGGAGGAGTCCGTGAGCGTGAGGAAGAGGAGGAGCTGCTGCTGCCAGACAGCGAGGCTGATGAACGGCGTCTTCTATAAATGGAAGTAACAACAAAATCATATTTTTAAGATACATTTGTTCTCCAGGCAGTCTGGCACATTTTATTGAACGCTGCCATTGCATGTAAGCTCAGTTTGCAGATAGATTGCTTGCAATTCTGCACTGGACCCCTCTCTAAGAAAACCAATCCATAAGAAGCTAGATCAAATGGGAGGAAGATCTCCTTCAGAAAGGAGCTAAAACCTGTTTATGCTCATTTCTAGTGTCTATTTCAATAATCTATACATACCTGATCTTCTAATTGATGCTATAGGGTGTGTTAATTTTGGAGATGTCAATTTTAAAAAACACTAGTGAATAAATGATACAATTTCATGTGGCAAATCAACAACTAGCTTTAAATTTTGTGTAATACGTTATTTACCTACCTGTAATTTCTAGGAAATTACACAAAAATACACAAATTACTGAAATATGTTTAAGTGCTCTGATAATAGTTTTTACGTGTTTGCCTTTTGTTCTTCAATTATCAATTTATCTTACTTATTTCTGTGTTGGGGTTTACATGGTGAACTGGTTTAATATAAAAATAAATAGCAATTGCACACAAGGTCCCAGGCTTCTCCTTTTCCAGCTGCAACTGTTGAAAGAACAGTGTGAAGAGGTAAGGAAGATAGTCATGCCTACAGCGAGGTGGTCAGCTTAGTAAGGTTACAGCGAGTCTGTTCTGCAAGCTATACTGCGAAGTGAAGAGGAACAGGAGAGAGGAGAACTCAAGGAAAGACAATTAGCAGGTAAGGCCTAATTTCTCCTTTTCCTTCCTTATTGTCCACCAGACAAGTTCAGAACCAACGGGATGTAATAAGGCAGCCCTTGTACTGGGCAGGATTAAGAAAGCGTAGTAGTTTACCTGTATCGGGGGTTCTCCGTAGACAGCAGGGGTTTGCAGTTACACTTTATTGGGCGACATCCTCGATGAAGCCAAGTGTGCTGGACTCTCCCCTAGCTTAAAGAAGTCTTAGGGACTTTTCTGAGCATGTATACCACTTCCCGCCCTCCGGAGTCTCAGTTCATATTATAGCCGGCCTTGTGAAGTTGGTTGTTTGAGTCAGTCCAATGTTTCTTGGGGTTTTTTTTTCCTTTGTTTGTTTGTTATGTGGGGAAGGTGGGAGGGAGAGTGTGGCTGCATACCCCTGCTGTCTACAGAGAACCCCTATTACAGGTAAGCAACTATGTTTTCTCCAGAAACAAGCAGGGGGATGCAAGCACACTATATTGATGAATCCAGAGCTGAGAGCAACACTGGTGGTGGTTGCAGTACAGTGACCTGGGTCCCATTCTAGGGGTGGAGGATTATGGAGCGAAGAGGTTATGAAGGCCAGGTCTTGCGCTGAGGAATGGTCAATGCTGTAGTGCTTGGTGAAGATATGAATCAATGCCCAAGTAGCTGGCTTTACAGATGTCCTGAGCTCAAACTGATGCCAGACTGGCAATGAAGGCCATAGTGGCTCAGAGACAGTAGGGCCCAACATGTCCAGATGGCGGCATTTGGGCCAGAGTGTGGCAAAATGAGATGCAGTCTACTATCCAGGAGGAAATAGACTGTTAAGAGGCAGGTTGGCCTGGGTTGTTGGGGTTGAAGTTTATGAAGAACTGGGAGGCCGAGCGTACCTCTTCCGTTGCTCACAAGTAGTACAAAAGAGCTCTTCAGCAGTCCAAAGAATATAGTGTTTTTTTCCAGTAAGTTGGTGTGCAGTCCTGGAAAAAGGGCGGGAAGGACTATAGTCTGGCTGAGGTGGAAACTTGAGACAACCTTGGGGAGGAACTTTGGGTGTGTTCGAAAGATGGATCTGTTGTGCAAGAATTGTTTGTACGGGGGGTAGTGAACCAAGACTTGTAGCTCACTGATGCACTGTGCCAAAGTTATTGCAACGGGAAACACTGTCTTCCATGTGAGGTGCTTTTGAGAGACAGACTTCAGTGGCTCAAAGGGTGGTTTCAGGAGCACAGAGAGGTCCGGTGCTGATGGGGGCAGCATGGTTGGAGACTGTGTTCATGAGTCCTTTCATGAATCTGGTCACTACTGGATGCACAGATATAGGCTTCCCGTCGATAGCACTGTGGGAAACAGTGAAGGCCGACAGATGATATCTGACCGAGGTTGTCTGGAGTTCTGAATGAAACACATTTATTTATTTAAGTGGTTTATATATCACATTTCCATTGTTCAATATGGTTTACAAATAACGGAACAGAACAAAACATTACATAGAACACTTGAACATTAGTCTAAAATATTACAGAAGCAACCCATATAATCATGTAGGGAACAATTCTGATTGAGGCATCATAATATATGTACAATATATACAGGAACTGATTGGGTATATCAGTGTGGGGATTGGTGTGGTGTGCGTGTTTGAAAGTGAGGGGTGAGGGTGGGCCGAGTGTTTGTTAGGCACGGGCTGTATCTTAGCATTATTTATGGATTAGTGAAGCTGTTTGCTTGCTTGTTATTTCCTGGAAGTGCATTTGGAACTGATGCGTTTCCAGAAGTTTCCTGAAATCCTTGAAGGATGTGGCTATGCGAACCTTTGCAGGGAGGGAGTTCCATATCGTTGGAGCATACGATGAAAAACTCTTTCAAATGTGGATTGGTTGGACTTTGCGAAGTTTGGGTGCGAAGCTAGGTGGTGTTCTGTGGTGCTTCTCCTTTGCCTGTTGGGGAGTTTTATTTTTTGGGGTTTTTTTTATTATGGTCTCTAAGTATTCAGAGGACTGGTCGTGGAGGATTTTGAATATCATGATGATGTTCTTGTATTTGATTCTGTCTATTAGCGGTAGCCAGTGGAGTTCTTTCAGATAGGGGTGATGTGTGAGCTCCTGGATGTCCCGGTGAGTACCCTCGCTGTTGTGTGCTGAGCAAGTTGCAGTGGCAATAGATGGAATTTCAGCAATCCTTGGAGAATTGCATTGCAAAAGTCAATATGTGGAAGTGTCTTCCCTTGGAAGATAGTCCTGAAGTCGTGCGGTTCCAGTAGGGGCCAAAGCTATTGTTGAGTCCTTATTTTATTGCAAATTTGCTTTGTCGAGCTGTTGATGTGGGTCTTTAAGGTAAGTTGGTGGTCAATAGTTGGTGGTCAACAGCTAAAAACCATCCTGTTCCAAGAATACTTCAAGACAACCCCCATCAAACAACGCACCAACTCCTGAACTGCCTCATCCTGTACCCCTGAGCAACAACTGCTCTGCACTGTCCATGTCTAAAGTCTGTCTTATGTTGAAATCATCAATGTTGCCTAACTGGTGATGGTCCCTCCCTGTAACTTAATTCTCCCCCCCCTCCCCCCTATGTAACACCGCTTTGACTCGGTGAAAAGCGGGATATAAATACAGTTAAATAAATAAATAAATAGTTACACCAAGGTAGCGTACCTCAAGTTTTACCATTAGTTCTATTTGATTGACCTTAACTGTCTTTGGTGGGGCGAATGAGTGATCTTTGAAGACAAATAGCACTTCCGATTTTGTTGTAATTAATGGTCAGGCCTTGTTGGGATAGCCATAGGGCAACTGAATCAAAACATTGAATGATGAGAGTGAAGTCTGGGTCAGTGACTGAGAATGGCAAGTAAAACATTATGTCATCCGCATATAGATTGTATAACATGTTGTGTGACTGGAGGATCTGACAGATTGGCTGGATGTAAATGTTGAATAGTAACGATGACAGAGATGAGCCATGTGGTAAACCACGGTTTTGTGGGAATGGGTCTGAGCTTTTGTTCTCGGATTTTACAATCTGTAAGCGATCAGTCAGATAGGATTGGATCCAGCCAATCGATGATGCCAATGCCGTGTAGGTCTTTGTAAGATAACCTTGTGACATACAATATTTAAGGTAGCTGATATGTCGAAGGAATATGAGGATGAAGGCCTGTTTTGGTTTCTCAATTCCCTTGATTAGATGGTCAATGAGGGACATTAACAGTGTTTCGACTCCGTGGTTAGTCTGGAAGCCATGCTGATGTGGATCAAGTGATGCGTTTAGGCTGATATAGTTTTGCAAATGGAGCTAGATCATTTTCTCCATTATTTTCGTGAGGAATGGTAGATTTAAAATAGGTTTATATGAGTTTAATTCGGAAGGGTCTAGGTTTGGGTTCTTTAGTAGTGAGCATATAGATGCAGTCTTTAGACTTGTTGGGATGTATCCTTGCCTGAAGGAGAGCTGTAACATCTTGCCTATGATGTAGGCAAGTTCAAATCTTGTTGCTTTTATCCAGCTCGCTGGACAGGGATCCAGTGCCAATGCTGTTGTGTTCAGATTTCCGATTATATTGACCAGATGGTCAGATGAGACTGGGGAGAATGAGTGAAGGGTACTGGGTGTGCAGGGTATGCGTAAGCTTTTCGTTAGTGTAGCTGGGGGAAAGTTCTGCAGTTTGGTTTGGAAGTGATTTGCAATTTCTTGCGGAGTGGGGATAAACTGTGCAGTTGGGGGGGTTCTTTTAACAAGGATTTGGCTATTTCAAATAGCTCTCTGGGTTTGTTGAGGGACTTTAGTAATTTTTGGGAGTGTCTTTCTTGGCTTTGTTTGATTGGGCTCTATACATATCAAGGATATGAGGGTATTCATTCTTAGCTTGTTTGTCTAGGGACTGTCTCCATATATGTGTTGTTCTTTTCTTAGGCTTTGTTTGATCCTTTTTAAATTTGTTGTGTACCACTGTGTATGATGCAACAGGTAAGCAAGAATCTGGCTGACTGGGCAGGACACAGGGTTGAGCCGATGTGCCGCAGCCCATTGAGTGAAGCGTGCCCATTTCTGCTGATAAGAATGTTGTGTAGCTGGTTTGCGTGAGAGGCAGAGATGATGGCCAGGACATCATCCAGGAGGGAATCGTCCATCACAGTACACTGACTATCCTTCAGGCCAAGACTGCAGAGGTTGGGGTGTGTAATCAAGTGTCCATTGTGCTTCGTTACGAGAAATGGGTTGTCTCCCAGCAAGAGGGTTATTCTGCCACTACGGCAAGGAGGTTGGGGAAACCAGGCATGTCTCAGCCAGTGCGGAGCTATGAGGATAAATGTGGCTCTGTATTCCGCAGTCTCGACCACAGCAGGATCAAGAAGGGAGGAAAGGCAAAGAGAAGATGAAGACTCAAAGAATCAGCAAAGATATCATGAGCCTAGTGGTGCATGTTTGGGTGAATGGAACAAAACAATAGGCACTTTGCATTGACCTCTGATGCAAAGATATCCACTTCAGAGTGCCTCAGGTGTTGAAAAGGCACTAGGTGACCGAGTGCCTCAGGACCATTTGTGAAGATTCAGGTTGCAGTTGAGGGTATCTGTCAGTTGGTTTTGGGCACCCAGCAGGTAGGTCATTTGTAGAGTGGCATCAGTGACCAGGCAAAGAGCCAGAGCCAGAGGGCCTCTCGGCAAAGGTGGAGGAATCCAGACCCCCCCTGCTTGTTGATACAGATCATCATAACCTGGCTGTCCGTCTGCATTTGGATGATCTTGTGATGGGACCAATGCTGCAAGACCGTGAGCCTGTAGAACACCACCCATAGATCCAGTACACTGATGTGTCATGCCTGCTCTTGGGCCCTCCGGGTCCCTTGAGTGATGAAGTGTCACAGGTGAGCCCCCCTACCTCAGGGTGGATGCATCGGTGGTGAGGGTAAACTGTGCTAGAAGGTCCTGAAATGGGCAGTCATACAGCAGATTTGTGGGCTCTGCTCACCAACATAGTGATCGCTGGAGCACCTGAGAGGTATGATGTTGCAGGGGGATCCCTGCTTGAAGGGCAGAGTATGCTGTTTCCAGTTGAGTTGGAGGTGCCACAGCAATGGGTGCATGTACAATGGCGTTAGTGACACTACATAGACTGAGGCAATGATATGCTCTAGGAGGCAAAGGATGAAGTGCACCGAGGTCTGCCTGTGGTGAGCCAAGCTGTTGCTGAGTTGCTGAAATGTTAGGGCCCTGTCGTGAGGAAGGTAAGCCCTGGCTGTTATGGTATCTATGTGTGCTCCAATGAAGGAGAGGAGCTGATGGGGGTTCCAGCACACTGATGATGAAACAGAGGCTCTGCAGTGCGTGGACGGTGCTATGCATGACCTGCTCCGCCTGGGCCCTTGTGGTGGCAGAGACACCAATAAGGATAGACACAATGCCCCTGCCATCAGATGGGCTACTCCTACCATGAGGCACTTTGTGAACTCATGGCACTGATGAAAGTCCAAAGGGAAGCACCTTGTACTGGTAGTGTCGGTCCTTGAAGCGGAACTGAGACTCTGGAAGGCAGGTAGTATTACGCATGCTCTGAGAAGTCCCTAAGATTTTTCTGAGCTAGGGAAGAGTCCGGCACACCTGGCTCCATCAGGGAGGTCATCTAATATAGAGTGCCTGCATTCTCCTGCTTGTCTCTGGTGCTTGTCTTCTAAGCACTCCTGCACCAAATGCAAATTCCAACCTGGCAAAAACATCCAGCAGACAGAGCTTAGAGAAAGTACGTAAACACCACCACATTGCAGCTCTGCAAATATCTGCTGGCAACACCACATGCAACTCTGCTCAAGAAGCTGCCAAACCTCTGACTGAATATATTTTGGAGGACCTTAGCTGAACTTGACCCTGGAGAATATAAACTGATGGGATTGCCTCCTTTAAGCCAGCATGCAATGATGGCTTTTGAAACTGCCTTCACCCTTCTTGGTTACACCAAAAAGCACAACCTATCCAATTTTCAAAATCCTTGGTGATTTTTCTCCAAAGTACTACATAAAGACTCGCCAAACATCCAAAATGATGGAAACAGCTCCTCCTCACAATCCCTTTTCCTGAATGATGGCAACACTAAACTCTTGATTGACATGAAAGGCTCAAACTATTTTTGACAAAAATGAAGGAATTATCTGGACAGACACCCCTGCTCCCATATAAAGCAAGAACAATTCCTGGCAAGATAGCATCTGCTACTCCGATATCCGCCTCACTGAACACTTTACAACCAGGAAAATCATTTTAACAAAGGGTCTTTCATGGTTTCTTTTTTCCAGCGGATGAAAGGGCAAGGCGACCAAAGCATGAAACACCAGAGTTACACTACAAGCGAGAAAAACTCATCTGTAGCCTAAAGGCAAGAATCCTTTTTATTAAAAAAAAATAAAAATAAGACATGCTGCTTTTTAACATATTCATAAATGACCTGAAAACAGGAATAACGAGCAAGATGATCAAATTTGCAGATGACACAATATTATTCAAAGTTGTTAAAACACGAGAGGATTGTAAAAAGTTACAGGAGGCCCTTGAAAAATTGGAAGACTGGACATTCAAATGGGAGATAAAATTTAATGTGGAAAAGTGCAAAGTTATGCATCTAGGAAACAACCACCCAAACTTTGGTTACATGATGCAAGGTATCACCTTAGAAACCACCACCCAGGAAAAAGATTTAGGTGTCCTCGTGGATAATACACCGAAACCCTCTGCGCAGTGTGCAGTACCGGACAAGAAAGCAAAGAGAATTCTAGGAATCATAAGGAAAGGAATGGAGAACAAAACCAAGGATATTATTTATTTAGCTGTATTTATATCCCGCTTTTCACCGGGTCAAAGCGGTCAATTGGGGGATACATTTAACACAAGGGGATATGATTATAATGCCCCTATTGTTCCATGGTGCGACCGCACATTGAATATTGTGTGCAATTCTGGTTGCCATATCTTGAAAAGGTACAGAGAAGAGCCACCAAAATGGTAAAGGGGATGGGAAGTATACCCCCATGAGGAGAGGCTTAAAAGGTTGTGGCTCTTCAACTTGGAAAAGAAAGAGCCGAAGGGGGATATAATAGAGATCTATAAATTAATGAATGGAGTGAAACGGGTAAACGTAGATAAGGGTGTTGGGGCTACTTGGCAATAGTGATCATAACATGATTGCATTTGATTTAATAAATGAAAGGCGGACAGCAAGGAAATCCACAGTATTTTCATTTAACTTTCAAAAGGGAGACTATGATAAAATGAGGAAAATAGTTAACAAAAGACTAAAAGGAGCAGCTGCAAAGACTAAAGATTTGCATAAAGTGTGGGCATTGTTTAAAAATACTATCTTGGAAGACCAGAACAGATGTATTCCATGCTTTAAGAAAAGTGGAAGGAAGGCCAAAAAACTGCCAGCATGGTTTAAAGGTGAGGTGAGAGGCAGTTGCGGCCAAAAAAAGCATCTTTCATGAAATGGAAAAAGGAGCCAAATGACAAAAACGGGAAACATATGCATTGCCAAGTTAGATGCAAGGTATTGATAAGGCAGATAAAGAGAGAATTTGAAAAAAAACTTGAAGCAGCAGCAAAAATGCATAATAAAAACTTTTTCAAGTACATTTGTAGCAAAAAAAACCTGTGAGACAGTCAGTTGGACCACTGGGTGACAAAAGTAAAAGGGACGCTAAGTGAAGACAAGGCCATAGCGGAGAGACTGAATGAATTCTTTGCTTCGGTCTTTACTGAAGATGTCGTAGGGAATTTACCTGTGCCTGAAATGGTATATAAAGGTGATGTATTGAAAGAATTGAAAGCAATAGCAATAACCTGTGATGATGTATTACAACTATTTGATAAACTGAAGAGTACCAAATCATCTGGACCAGATGATATACATCCAAGGGTATTACTGAAAGAACTGAAATATGAGATTGCAGACCTACTATTAGTAATCTGTGAACTATTAAAACCATCTCTAGTACCCCAAGTTACAAGACTGAAGGCAGAGGGTAGGGCTAAATGGCCAATTTTCTCAATGGAGAAAAGTAAATAGGAGTCCCCCATGGATCCGTGCTGGGCCCGCTGCTTTTTAACTTATTCATAAATGACCTGAAAATGGGAATAATGAGCAAAGTTATCAAATCTGCAGATGACACAAAATTATTCAAAGTTGTTAAACCCAAGAGAATATTGCAAGAGGACCTTGAGAAATTGGAAGACTGGGCATCCAAATGACAGTTGAAATTTAATGTGGACAAGTGCAAAGTTATGCACCTAGGAAACAATCCAAACTTTGGTTACATGATGCAAGGTATCACCTTACAAACCACCACCCAGGAAAAATATTTAGGCATCATCGTGGATAATACATTGAAACCCTCCTCCCAGTGTGCAGCAGCGGCCAAGAAAGCTAATAGAATGCTCGGAATAAAAGAAAGGAATGGAGAATAGAACCAAGAATATAATGCCTCTATCGTTCCATGGTTCGAACGCACCTTAAATATTGCGTGCAGTTCTGTTCCCATATCTTAAAAGGATATAGCAGTATTAGAAAGGTACAGAGAAGAGCCACCAAAATGGTAAAGGGGATGGAAGGATACCCCTATGAGGAGAGGCTAAGAAGGTTGGGGCTCTTCAACTTGGAAAAGAGAAGGCTGAGGGGAGATATGATAGAAATCTATAAATTAATGAATGGAGTATAACAGGTTAACGTAGATCGGTTGTTTACGCCATCAAACTCTGGAATTAGTTACCAGAGGATGCAGTTAAAGCAGTTAGTGTAGCAGAGTTTAAAAAAGGTTTGGACAAGTTCCTGGAGGAAAGGTCTGCAAACAATTATTAAAGAGGATACAAGAAATCCACTGCTTACCCTGGGATGAACACGGTGGAACCTGTGTTGCTTTCTGAGAACCTGCCAGGTACTTGTGACTTGGATTGGCTGCTGTTCGAAACAGGATACTGGGCTTGATGGATCTTGGTCTAACCCAATATGGCATGTCTTATGTTCTTAGGATGGGAGGGTAAAGACAATCCTGTTCAAATGTGCGCTATGCCAGCACCACCACTTGATCTTGAGTCCCTCCTACAAAATGTTCACAACTGAAGCTTGCAAGGAAGAAAATCACTCTCTCCAAGCACCAAGCCTCAAAGACCCTCTAAATCAGGGGTCACCAACCTGCGGCCCGCGAGGTCCCTCCGTGCGGCCCGCGAGACTCTACCCCGGTGCAGCCCGCCAAGGCAAACTCACCAACTCCTTCTTCTGCAGCCGCGGCTCCCTGCCTCTTAGGGAACCGCGGCTGTGCTTGTAAAATCATCGCAGAGCCCTTCCTGTCTTGACAGGCTCCGTGCAGCATTGTCCCGCCTCCAAAGGAAGTGGTAAACAACTTCCTTTAGAGGCGGGACAATGCTGCACGGAGCCCGTCAAGACAGGAAGGGCTCCGCGATGATTTTACAAGCACAGCCGCGGTTCCCTAAGAGGCAGGGAGCCGCGGCTGCAGAAGAAGGGAGGGAGCTGACATGGAAAAATAAAAGTACAGGTATGAGCAGGGTTTTTTTTCGCGCGGGGGGGGGGGGGGAGGAGGGTGCGGCCCGCGAGTCTGCCGGTAGTCGGCTGTGCAGCCCGCGGCCCTCTGGAGGTTGGTGACCCCTGCTCTAAATCAATGCCAAGGAGGTCTCTCTAATGTGCCTGCAACAAGATCAAAGAGACCTCCCACTTCATAATTGTAATGTCTCAAACATGGCCTTTCAAAGATCAAGCCGTCAGACAAAAGGAGGATGGATCTTCCATTTCTACTGGCCCTTGAACTAGAAGACATCTCTCCTAAAGGAGATTGAGGCTCTTCCCCCACCTTAAGATGGATAATTTCCATGAATTGTCTCCTAGGCCAGTTCATTGCTACAAAAATGAGTGGAGGAGTGGCCTAGTGGTTGGGGCAAGGTACTTCAGGCCGGAAGGTCGGGAGTTCAAATCCCACTAGAGGACAGCAACCTTGGGCCGGAAGGACTGGGGTTTCTAGTCCCATAAGGTGCTCCTTGTGGTCTTGGTCAAGCCACCTAACCCTCCCATAGCCCATGTTTCCTGTAAAATAGTTATCTCCAAATTATAATGCCCTGTTCAATGTAATTTCAATTTGTTCAATTAAACCGCACTGATGCAGAATAGCGCAGTATATAAGAGAATGTAAATAAATAAAATAAATAAATAAAAATGAGTAGGCTGAAATGAGCTACTATCCTCTGCAGAACCTGGCCCAAAAGAGGGCAAGGGTGAAACAAGGCACCCCTGAGCAGGTCCAACGAAGTAGGACTTCCAAGCCCACCGCCCCCTTTTCCTTCCTTCAACCTTAGAAAAGCAGAATTTTCACATTCTGCCTTGCTGCTATTAGGTCCATAAGCAGCGTGCCCTACTGGCTCCCGATGATAGTGAAGACTTCTTCCAATTAATTTCTCCTCTCTCGGATCTAGGGAACGATGGCTCGGAAAATCTGTATTTATGTTCAGATTTCCAGCAGCGCGGGTTGCTGACAAAGCCTGAAAATGGATTCAACCCAGTGCAGCAGAAAAGTGGCCTCCTGAACTACAGCTGTGCTTCTCATTCCCCCTCTACCCATTGACATATGCCACTGCCATAGTGTTTTCAGAAAATATTGTGATGTTTTGCCCCAAATTAGGAGACTGAAGGTCTGTACAGCTCTCTGGATGGCAATTGTTTCGAAGTGGTTGATGTTGATAACGGTTACCCCTGCACTACTTGGCTCTGACAATGTGTCCCACAGTCACACAGGTTGGCACCCGTTGTTACAACCACCCGATTGGGAGGGCCTTCAAATCTGAACTTTTCACCAGATTTCGCAAATGAAGTTCACCACTTCAGGTTAAACCGTGCTGCTGGCGTCCACAGTATTTGTAACTAAATGACTGTGTTGACCACTGGGCTACTAAATATTGCTGAAGCAGGCACATATATGCTTGAGCCCACAGAACTAACTACAGCCATCACCATGGAACCCAGAACTTGCATGTAATCCCATACCTGTGGAGCTCTCCTTGCCAACAGGTCTTGATCTGAGCCTGGATTTTCAATGCCCACGTCTTTGTGAGAAAAACCTTTCCGTTTTCTGTCTTGAAATGAGTTCCTAGGCACTCGGTACACAGAGGGAATCAACTTGCTTTTCTCAAATTATACCACCCACCTGAAATCCTCCAACAATGAATCACTTGAGCATTAAGAAAAATAAGGCTCTCTCTAGGTTGTTGGGCGCACAAGCAAGAATGAGGAAGGCAGGGACCTGAACTCCTCCAGATATCCCCTTATTCTGCAGCTGGCCATGCAAGGACTCTAGACTCCTCCCCCAAATCACCTCTCTCAACTGAGGACCCAACTTTCCAGCTGGGCCCAGGAGTAGCACTAACCATACGCCAAACAGACCCAGCTGCATAGAAAACCCGTCACCATCTGCTTGAGAGAAATAACAACTGTGAACAGAGGCAGCATGGTGCCCTATGTAAAGCAGAGCTCACACTGACTGATCTACATCTCCATCTGCTGGTTGGTTGGCATAATCCATTGGTTCTGGACTGCGCTGATGGACAATAAGGAAATATGTCCAACATGTATGACAAAACATACATATTGTGAAGATCTTTCACCGTACTCTTAAAGACCTTCAGACAGCCTTCAAGCAGTAGACCGACCTCAGCTGGTGCCAAAGATGTCTGAACCAGCAAGGTAGCCACCCACCTTCATTAATTCTTTGGAGCATCCCAATTACAATGTAGGAAATTTTTCTTGTTTGCAGAAAATTGACTAATAAAATAGCTAAATTCTACAACAACTTGTCCATCGGCTATTATAACTGGCTCTAAATTCAAGGTTTTTTTTTAAACCACCTTTAAATAAATCTCTTGCCAAAACACAATAAAATGTTAGTACAAGTTACAATACATAATTGATAAATTTCAGTATGTACTGTTTTCACAACCACTTTTTGCCTCTACATTGTCCCGCAAGGTCTCCAAGTCCTTGTACATTTTTCCTACTGGGGCTGATGCAGAAAACCTTAGCGTAGCTTTTTTTTCCTGGCACTTTCCCACACTAGATTTGCTCTCCAATGCAGAAAGCAAGCTAGTGCTGTAAAGATGCCAGAAAAACTACTGTGATAAACTGCAATGCAGTGGGCATGAAAATCGCATGTAAAGTGCTGCATATTTAACTGTGCCCGACAAAGAAATGCACTGAAACGTAACACAGTTTTTTACAGTATTTTGAACGCTGGATCTTTATGCCAGCTTTGGGAAGGTATAAAGATCCAGCCGCAAGCAAAAGAATCATCTGAGGTGACGTTTGACAGGTCATCTCAGTTTGATCCAAGCATCAGAAAAGCCCCAGTGTCATCGGCACAACATTGGGGAGCCAGTGCCCCCAGACACTGACCCCCCCCCCAACAGAAATAAAAGCACTGGTGGCCCAGTGAGACCCAGTCATGATCCCCTTCCATTCCACTAGAAAATCACTGAATGCCTGTGGCCCCCACTAGAAGCCGCCCCCCCCCCAAAGCACGCTAAAATCACTGGTGGCATGTGGATCACCATTAAAGCGCCCCCCCCCCCCCCGCAGTACCTTTAAGTAGCAATGGGGGGTAGTGCTCCAGAGCTCTCCTGAAAGGTGATTTTTGCGGAATTTGCTGCGAGTCCTGTCTGTCTCCACATATTTACTTATTTGCCATTATTCGTGTGTTAACTTACCTTGCTGCTCCCCCTAAATTTGCACTTCTGTTCAGCCCCTCTCAGCTGAATAACTTATCCTTTTCCTTAACTGCAACTTTCCTTTCTTCCTCCTTCAACTATCTGCCTTGTCTGTTTTGGCCCAGGTTAACGTTTACTTCCATATCTATCCTTGCTCTGTCGCCATTGCTGTAGAATTTAAACCTAATCTCTGCTCTCAGTCTAGCTGAGTGGCCAACCCCTCCCCCCTACTGAGGTATTGTTTCAGATCCCATATCCTGTCCTCCCCGTGTGCCTGTTCCGATTGCCTTTCTGTCCATTGTGAAGAGCAGTGCTCCAGAGCTCTCCTGAAAGGAGATTTTTGCAGAATTTGCTGCTTTGCTGTGAGTCCTGTCTGTCTGTCTCCACATATTTACTTACTTATTTGTCATTATTCGTGTGTTCACTTACCTTGCTGCTCCCCCTAAATTTGCACTTCTGTTCAGCACCTCTCAGCTGAATAACATATACCCCCACCCCCCTCCACTCTACCCCCCCACCCCATGACTGGCTGTCTTTTATAGCTGTTATCTGCTCACTGTCTAATTTATGCACAGGTGCACCTATTCCCTTGATTCTCCTACCTTCTATATTCTCTGGCCTTTGTTCTCTCTATTCCTCATCTATGGCTCCTCATCACATTGTCTTCCTCTTCTTCATACTCCCCGTTTCCCCTCTTACCAGCACCTTCACTCCTCCCCTCCTTATCTCTCCTTTACCATCCTCACTTTCCCCTCCATTCTGTCTTCTACCCTGTCATCAGCTCTTGAGCTTCATCACTTTCTCCCTTTCATTCAATGATCTCCTCTCTCTCTCCAAGGCAACCTCACCCTCGTTTCCGCCGTACTGTCTCCTCTCTACCCCATACCCTGCTACTCTCCTTCTCTCATCCGAACATATCAACCCAATCCTGGCCCCCCTAGACTTCTGTCTCATTCTGAGAAGAGATCATCACGCAACATGTCTAATCTTATTTATATCCCTCTCCTTTCCCCTTCCACTCTCCCTTTCTCATGTGCCTTGTGGAACACACACTCTGTCTCTAACAAACTTGCTTTTACTCATGATCTCTTTTATCTCTTATGCTCTACATCTCCTTGCTCTGAGACCTGGCTCCTCCCAGATGATGCTGCATCTACTACTGCTCTCTCATGGGAGCTATCAGTTCTCCCACATTGTCCCACTGGCCGTAGTGGTGGTGTTGGGCTTCTACTTTCTCCCTCTTGCCAATTCCAACCTGCTGCCTCAGTCTCACTCCTTTCTCTCTTTTGAAGTCCATGCCATCCGCCTTTTCACTCCACTTCCTCTCCGGGTAGCTGTTATTCTCCTAGGACAAGCAGGATATGTGTCAGCCACACCTGGTGACGTCATCCAACGGCGCCATGCGGAAGTGCTCTCTAGAGCTCAGATTTCTCTGAGTATGAGTAGGAGGTCCCACCTCCCCGGCCCGCCCCCAGCCAGATCAGTCTTTTTTCTTCCGCTTCTGCCTCAAGACAGAATTGCTAGCTCTCTAAGAAACAAAATGCCCAAACCGGGTTTTAAAAAGTGCTTCCAATGCAAAAGGAAAATGAATGCTGCAGACACTCACCAGTCTTGCCTCCGATGCCTCGGGGCAGGCCATAACGTCCAGGATTGTCCCAGCTGTGCTCGGATGTCTCCCAGAGCGAGGAAGTTCAGGGGGCATACTCTGAAGGACTTTCTATCCTCCTCGGAGCCCACGCCTGCATTAGCCTCCTTCCCGGCAGTTCCCAGCACTTCTCAGGACCTTCGGGGGGCAGCGGCACGGGATGTGCTCTATAGAGCCTCCATCCCCAGCCATTCTGCACAGGACGCTTGCACATCTCCCAGACATCTGACCGGCGCTACCGCGAACCCTGCAGCTAATCCTGTAAGCTCTCCAGCTATCGCTGACTGCCCCGAGGTAGCTTCCAGGCCATGTGGTCCCTCCAGCTCCTTCCAAGATGGCGCCGTCCACGTTGTTCTCCCTGGTGCCACCTCTGACTCCGCCTCCAGACACGCCCCCTCCTCCCGGATTAGCCGAGACCAGTCTTGCTCCAGCCGCGCCGACGCCGCTTCGCCCCCTCGGGGCAGGGAATCCCTCCGCGCCAGGCCATCCCGAGCCTTCAGCAGCCCCAGCGTAGATCAAGGCCATCGGCGTGGGAGAGAAAAACGGCGCGATCAGAAGGATGGAAAAAATGGCAAGCACCGCAGCAAGAGGAAATACCTCAATAGGGACAGATCCTACGACCGCGGACACTGCAGACGCAAGCGATCCAGCTTTAGCAGGGAAAGCTCCTGTGGCAGCACTTCCCATAGCCGTAAAAGAAGCAGGCACCACTCCTGATCCAGCTCTCTTTCTTCCCGGAGGCGCAGGAGCAGCCGCTCTTCAGAAAACAGCACGTTTGCTGCGATCCTACAGCTGCTGGCTCGCCTGTTGGACCAGACAGCGCCTCCAGCCCAGCTCCTAGAAAGATCCGCCTCCAGAGAAGTGTTACCAGCAGCACAGCCCAGCCCTGTGAGGTCCAGCATTCCACAGGCACCCTCCCGCACGCCTCCCAGAATACGGTCTCCCTCACCAGAGCAAGTCTTGACCTCGGGGGAGAGCGATGAGGAGGGAGAGGCCCCGGACTCTCCCATCTCCAAGACTACGCCGGACGAAACAGAGGAAACTCAGCGTCCATTGCCACTGGAGGACCTCACCTATCACAAATTCCTGAGGAAGGTGATGAACAAGCTAGGCCTTCTAGCGGAGGACGCCGCCGGCGAAAAGGATCCAGAGGTCATGAAGTATCTTAGTGACCCTAGACCGGCTCTAGCCCTACCGCTCCACCGAAAGCTGCAGGACAAACAGTCAACACTATGGCAGTCACCGGCCTCCGGCCATGCCTGCTCCAGGAAGTTGGACAACAAATACCTCCTCCACCTGGCTCCGGGATTCAGTAAACCTCAGCTCCCGCACCAGTCTATTGTGGTATTGTCTGCGCTAAAGAAGGTAAAATCCTCCCGCACACAGGCTAACCACCCACCAGGCCGGGACCCTAAGCTCCTCGATGAAGTGGGGAGGAAGGCCTACCAAGGAGCAATGCTCAGCGCCAAGGTGGCAGCGCACCAGTTCCAACACATCCTATTCCAGGATGCTCTCCTAGCCGAACTCAAGAGTTATCTCGCGCCCCTACCCAAGGACGCTCAACTGACAGCCTCGGCTACATTGCAGGACCTGGCCGAATGCAGCAAACATCTGATGAGCACGGCCTTTGACGCCTTCGACACCGCCATATCAGCCCGCCGCTGGGCATGGCTGCGAGCTTCCGGCCTCAGGGAAGACACCCACGATAAAATCGCGGATGCGCCCTGCTCAGGCGAGTCACTCTTTGGCGACAAGGTGGCGGACACTGTTAATGGCCTTAAAGAGGATTGTACCACCTTACAAACACTGGCAGCGGACGGACTCGAACGCCATTCCTCATCACAAAAAGGGAGTTATTACCACAAACCCTTTTCCTCCTCCAGAAGATTTTACAACTCTAATCGGAGATGGCAAGCGCCTAAGTACAAGCAAACCTACAACCCTGCCTCCTCCTTTCAGAGGCAGCAGCCGAGGGAGCGCAGCAAACAGAAAAAGCAAAACTCCCAGCAGTCCGGAAAAAACACCACCTCTTTCTGACAACTCGCCTCGGCCGGGGCCCCTTCCTGGAACCCCAGCATCCCTGCCAGTGGGGGGCCGCCTATCCCTGTTCATGCAGGCGATCACCACGGACAAGTGGGTCCTTCAGATTATCCACTCAGGCTACCGTCTACGCTTCTCCTCCCCACCGTGGCAACGCTCACAGTCCGACTCCACCACACCTAACAGCACCTCTGTCGGAGCTTCTGCTACACCTCCTCGCTGCTCGTGTGATAGAGCAGGTCCCCCCGGGGAGATCAACACTGGCTTCTATTCCCAGTACTTCCTTATTCCCAAGAAGTCCGGTGGTCTCTGTCCGATTCTGGACCTCCGCAAACTGAACATCTTCATCACGAAGGAGAGGTTCAGGATGTACTCCCTCAACGCCATCCTACCTCTTCTGAAAGCTGGAGACTAGATGGCGACACTGGACCTGCAGGATGCATACTCCCACATTCCAGTCCACAAATCGCACAGGACGTTCCTGCGCTTCATAGCGCTGGGAGGCCACTACCAGTATCGTGTTCTCCCCTTCGGGCTCTCCCCAGCGCCCAGGATTTTCACAAAGTGTGTAGCGGTTGCCGCAGCACACCTACGCAAACAAGGCATCGCCATCTTTCCCTACCTGGACGACTGGCTGCTCTCGGCACCCTCGGCCCCCGAGCTCAGGATTGCCGTCCGATCAACAACAGATCTACTACAACGGCTGGGCTTCCTCCTCAACAAAGAGAAGTCCCGCCTTGACCCTGCCCAGAAAATAGAATTCATCGGGGCGATAATCGACACCTGTGCCTCGAAAGCTTTTCTTCCCGAGCAGCGGGTAGAGGTCATCACATCCCTAGCCCAGCAGATGTCCATGTCCAAACGGACCACAGCACGCTCCATCCTAAGCCTATTGGGACACATGGCAGCAACGACCTCGGTTCTGCCTCTGGCGAGACTACATATGCGCATCCTCCAGTGGCACCTACGGGCCCACTGGAAACAACTCTCCCAGCCGCTCAATACCCACGTCCCCATCAATGCCAAGGTCGTGAAAGATCTCCGCTGGTGGACAGACCGGAGCAACCTCTCAGCGGGCAGGGATCTCCAACCGCACAGCTACCAACTCGTCCTCACCACCGATGCGTCTCCCACAGGATGGGGAGCCCACCTCTCGCACCTCAGCACTCAGGGAGCCTGGTCCAGAGCAGAACGATCGTTACACATCAACCGGCTCGAACTCCGGGTGGTCAGGTATGCAGTGCAGACCTTCAAGGCCCAACTGGCCGGAAAGTCCGTCCTGGTACAGACAGACAACCAGGTGACTATGTTCTACATCAACAAGCAAGGGGGCACGGGGTCACGTCCCTTATGCAAAGAAGCCCTCCTGACGTGGTACATAGCCCTGGCCAACAACTGCGTCCTACAAGCGACTTATCTTCCTGGCGATCAGAACGCCCTAGCGGACAAGCTGAGCAGGCAGCTTCAACCTCACGAATGGACACTTCACACGGAGGTAGCGGCCAGCCTCTTCCGCCGTTGGGGAACTCCCCAGATCGACCTCTTCGCAACAGAGGTCAACACGAAATGCCTGTTGTTCTGCTCCAAGCACCCATCACCAAAGAGAATGGCCTCGGACACTTTCACGCTGCCCTGGGGGAGGTGGACGCTGGTGTACGCCTTTCCCCCAACTCCACTCCTTGCAGCAGCGATACAGCGGATTGTCAGGGACAGGGCACACGCCATACTGATCGCCCCCTACTGGCCACGCCAAATGTGGTTCTCCCTTCTACTTCGGCTAGCTCAGGAGCCGCCGATCCGGTTGCCAGTGAGATCAGACCTGCTCACCCAGAACGACGGCTGCACCCTGCACCCGAACCTGCAAACTCTAGCCTTGACAGCCTGGAGATTGAGAGGATGAATCTCGCCTCCCTCCGACTACCTTTGGAAGTGCAGCAGATCATCCTAGCCGCCAGGAGACCTTCCACAAGAAAAGCATATAGCCTAAAATGGAAGCATTTCAGTATTTGGTGCACTAACCAAGGACTCAACCCAGTCTCTTGCCCTGTGCCTAAGGTCCTGCAGTACCTCTCCACTCTTTTCAGCGTCGACTTAAAACCACAGTCCATCAAGGTCCACCTCGCAGCGATTGCATCTCTACACGAGCACCGGTGTGGGTCCACCAGAAGTTCCCTCGCGGCACTGTCCATCGTGGCGCAGTTCATGAAAGGCCTCGTGAACCTGCAACCCCCAGTCCAGAAGCTGGTACCTTCATGGGATCTCAATGTTGTCCTGCAGCAATTGATGCAGGAACCCTTCGAGCCGCTTCACACTGCGGATGGGAAATTCATGTCCTGGAAGACACTCTTCCTCATCGCCATCACCTTGGCCAGGAGGATCAGCGAGCTGCAGGCACTTGTGGCGCATCCACCGTACACTAAGCTCCTCCATAATCGAGCGTCTCTACGGACTCATCCAAAGTTCGTTCCCAAGGTCGTCTCTGCCTTTCATGTCAACCAGCCGGTTGAACTTCCCACGTTCTTCCCAGCTCCACATTCCTCTCCGAAGGAGCAATGCCTTCATTCACTGGATTGTGTCAGAGCCCTGCGCATCTACATCAATAGAACAGCAGCTGTTAGGCTGGGGACTCAACTCTTTGTGTCATTTGATCCTAACAGGCCTGGACGGCCCGTCACCAAGCGCACGCTCTCTCGTTGGATATCGGACTGCGTTGCATATTGCCTTCATAAGGCGGGGTCCCTCCCAGCGAGCAGGGCGTGGGCACACCAGCTCCGCGCTCTGGCAACCTGCAGGAGATTCCGGTGCGCGACATCTGCAAAGCCGCCACCTGGTCCTCACAGTTCACCTTCCAGAAACACTACTGCCTCGACCTCCAGGCTGAGTCCGACAGCGCCTTCGGCAGAGCCGTCCTGTCGACGGCCACCAGGCCGTCGAGCTCCGCCGAACCAAGGACCCTGCCTCTTGCTGAGACTATGGTCGGGTCACCCCGGCTCGGCTGATTCGGTCAGCACCCAGACTGACTTAATAATCCCCGAGGTCTAGACTACAACTCTAGACTACACGGTGACTGGTACTAAGTTCTGTTTTGCGTAGTTATGTTATCGTGTTGATGTTTACATTGCTATGTTTTGCACACCACCTCATGGTGGATCAATGTTGCACTGCTCACGTTGGTTGTGTTTAGTATGCCCTGTTTGCACTTGCACAATGGCACCCTGCTGTTCGCATATACTGTTACCTATTATTTTGCACATGTCTGCACTAGATTCTGCTGTGTTGCACCTTCAACAATAAATGCCTGTTGCCCCAAGGCGAGTTCAAGGTCTCTACCACTCTGTTTTGTTACATGCCTCCCTCATACTCCACAGCGCATCAGCTTGCTTGGGAGGCACCAGGTGTGGCTGACACATATCCTGCTTGTCCTAGGAGAAAACGGAGTTACTTACCTGTAACAGGAGTTCTCCGTGGACAGCAGGATAGGTCAGCCACACGAACCCACCCACCTCCCCTGTATGAGGGTGGCCTGCACCGGCCTGCGCCTAGCCAGTAAGGCATAGCTAATCACTCACTGATCTGGCTGGGGGCGGGCCGGGGAGGTGGGACCTCCTACTCATGCTCAGAGAAATCTGAGCTCTAGAGAGCACTTCCGCATGGCGCCGTCGGATGACGTCACCAGGTGTGGCTGACCTATCCTGCTGTCCACGGAGAACTCCTTTTACAGGTAAGTAACTCCGTTTTTATCGACCTCCTGACAAGTCTGCTTCTACCTTTTTCATTGACTTTGACTCGTGGCTTTACTTTTTTCTGGATTCCTCTTCCCCAGCTCTTATTTTTGGGGATTTTAACACTCATGTCGATAACCTCTCTGATCCTTAAGCTTTAAAGCTCCTCTCCCTTACCTCCTCATTTGACCTGCAACTTTGTTCCACTGCCCCCACTCACCAGCATGGCCACTGCCTTGACCTGATATTTTTCTCTAGTTGCTTACCCTCGAACCTCTGAAGCTCAGTTCTTCCCTTATCTGACCATCACCTTTTAAGCTTTACTCTTCATCACCCGCTGCCTCAGCTTCGTCCTGTCACCTCCAACCTATTTAGAAATCTTCATGCTATTGATCCCTTGGCTCTCTCTTCCACTATTTCTTCATCTCTTTCTTCCATTATGTCATCTAAGTCTGTTGATGAGGCAGTAACTTCTTATAATGCTGCACTCTCCTCGGCTCTGGATGTTCTCGCTCCGTCCATGCCACGTCCTGTGAGACGTTCTGCACCCCAGCCCTGGCTTTCATCCACTACCCGCTATCTACATTCCTGTGCCCGTTCTGCTGAGCATGCTTGGCTCAAATCCCACTCCCCTGCAGACTTTCTATACTTCAAATTCATGCTTGTCTCTTTCCAGTCAGCCATAGCTCTTGCCAAACAAGACTACTATGTCCATCTAACTCTCTTGCCTCTGATCCTCGCCGTCTCTTTACTACTCTCAGCTCTCTTCTCAAAGTGCCTCTGCCTCTGATCCCTCCCTCCCTTTCTGCCCAAACCCTGGCTGACTATTTTCATGACAAAATCCACAAAATCACCCTCCAATTCCCCACAAAGTCAGCTACTTCCCCTCATCCTCCTCCTTTTCACTCCCAACTCTCCCCCCTACCTCTGCTACCCTCTCTTCCTTTCCTGTGATCTCTGAAGAGGAAACTGCACACCTTCTTTCTTCCTCCAAACTCACCACCAGCTCTTCCGATCCTATCCCCACCCGTCTCCTATGCCCCATCTCCTCCACCGTTGTCCCTTCCATCTCTCATATTCTCAACCTATCGCTCTTCACTGCAACAGTCCCTGCAGACTTCAAGGATGCTGTGGTCACATCTCTCCTCAAGAAACCCTCACTTGATCCCACCTGTCCTTCTAATTATCGACCCATCTCTCTCCTTTCCTTCATTTCTAAACTAATTGAACGTACAGTTCACTGCCGCTGTCTCGACTTCATCTCCTCTCATGCCCTCCTGGATCCCCTTACAGTCTGGCTTTCGTCCTTTACACTCTATTGAAACGGCTCTTGCCAAAGTCTGCAGTGACTTGTCCCTGGCAAAATCCAAGGCCTTTTACTCTGTCCTCATCCTTCTTGACCTCTCTGTTGCTTTTAACATTGTTGACCACAACCTTCTCCTCGATACCCTGTCCTAGCTTGGTTTTAGGGGCACTGTACTATCCTGGTTCTCCTCTTATCTCTCCCATCGCTCTTTCAGTGTGTGTTCTGGTTTCTCCTCGGCTACCCCACTGCCAGTTGGCATACCCCAAGGATCTGTCTTGGGCCCGCTCCTTTTCTCTCTCTACACCCAGTCCCTTGGTGCGCTTATCTCTTCCCATGGCTTTCAGTACCATCTGTATGCTGATGACTCCCAGATCTACCTCTCTACACCTGAAATCTCTCCGGCAATCCAGACCCGGATCTCTGCCTGCCTTTCTGACACTGAAACTGAACATGGCCAAGACTGAACTTCTTATTTTTTCCCCCTAAAACCTCCCCCTCCTCTTCCTCCTTTCTCAATCTGTGGATAACTCTGTACTCCTTCCTGTTTCCTCAGCCCACAATCTGGGGATTGTCTGACTCCTCTCTCTCTTTCTCTCTCTCTATAACATCAGCAAAATCCGCCCTTTCCTTTCTGAACACACTACTAAAACGCTTATCCACTCCTTAATCACCTCCCGTCTTAACTACTGTAACCTACTCCTTGCTGGTCTCCCTTTGAATCATCTCTCTCCCCTTCAATCTGTTCAACACTCTGCTGCGCGGCTAATCTTCTGTCAGCCTCGTCATGCCCATATTACTCCTCTTCTCAAATCACTTCATTGGCTCCCTATCCGTTTCCTCATCCATTTCAAATTTCTCCTGCTGACCTATAAATACCTTTCTTCTCTTATCTCTCCTTACAACCCCCCTCGGTAACTCCGCTCTTCTGGCAAACTGCTTCTATCTGTGCCCGTCTCTTCTACTGCTAACTCCAGACTTCACTCCTTTCACCTTGCTGCGCCTTACGCCTGAAACAAACTACCTGTGTCTGTACGCCAGGCACCTTCTCTAACCCTCTTCAAATCCAGGCTGAAAACTCACCTCTTCGCTGCTGCTTTTGGATCTTGACTCACCTGATCTCCTCTTTCTTTCCCCTTACTTTATCCCTGCCTACACCTCCTGTGTTTGTCTTGACTAGACTGTAAGCTCTGATGAGCAGGGACTGTCTCGTACATGTCTGTGCAGCGCTGCGTATGACTTGTAGCGCTATATAAATGCTCAGTAGTAGTAATAATAATAGGAGAGATTTCTATATGCTCCTACCCCCCCCCCCCCCCCATTTTTCAAAGTGGCAGCGCTTGGCTCTGCACAATGCATTCCAGGGATGCATCACCCAGGGGAGTGGAGTGCAGGCAGAATCTGCCAAATAAGGAAGAAAATTCCTTATCTGGCAAATTGATCCCCCTCCTCCCCAGGTAGTGCATCCCTAGGATGCACCACAAGGGTCAGGCGCCACCACTTTGAAAATGGCGGGGGGTGGGGGTATGTGAGGGTAGGGAGCATACCCCCATTCTACTTACAGGTATTTAAGGGTGTTTGAGGGAGTGTTTAATGGAGGCCCACGGGCCACCAATGATTTTTAGCATGGTTAGGGGAGAGTAAGAGTAGTTACTCACCTGAAACAGGTGTTCATCAGGAGCAGCAGGAATCAGTCCTCACATATGGGTGACGTCGGCGCCGACGGAGCTCCCGTGCAAAGCATTTCCCCAGCTTTCAAGGAAAGCCTTTGGGAATGCAGCACGCATGCGCGGTCCCCTTCCCGCCCAATGGTGCCATCTTGCTCTGTCTGATGACATAGGTAAGAGACAGCAAAATACCAAATGAAGTATATGACTGCAACTCCAGGGGAGGAGGGAGGGTCGTGAGGACTGATTCCTGCTTCTCCTGGAGAATACCTGTTACAGGTGAGCAACTACTCTTTCTCCAGGACCAAGTAGGAAGTCAGTCCTCACATATGGAACTCCCCAGCTCTAGGCTACCGGGAACCCAAAGCTGAAAAAATGGCTCCCTCTCAAGAGCCTCAGTGTCCGTGATAAGAATATCCTCTGAGAACGCCCCCATACGGTAGCCCAACACAAGGGTCGGAGGGTAGGAGTTGCCTAAACCTCAAAGAGATTACGGAGTACCGCCTGTCCGAAAGCACTGTCCCTTCGGGACTCTCTCTCGAGGCAGTAATGGGCTGCAAAAGTCTGTCTTGAAAACCAAGTAGCGGCCCGGCAGATGTCTGCCAACGGAACAGAGCGGAGATGAGCTAGTGACGCGGCTTTCGCCCTGACACGGGGGGCCATGACTCGACCCTGCAAGGAGAGGCCGGCTGCCCTGTACGCCCAGGCAATACAATCTGCTACCCAAGTTGACAACGTACGCTTGGAGACAGGTAATTCCAGTTTATTAGGGTCAAAAGAGACGAAGAACTGAGTAGCCCTTCGATGCCCCTGCGTACGTTTTATGTAAAAGAACAACGTCCTCCTACAGTCCAGGGTATGCAAGTCTGTTTCAGCCCGGCTGGTATGTGTGGCCTGGGAAAGAATGTCGGCAGAACCACCTCCTGGTTGAGGTGGAAAGAGGAGACAACTTTTAGAAGGAACTTTGGATGAGTCCGTAGGACCACCCTGTTCTTATAGAACCGTGTGTGTACGGTCTATCAAAAACCAGAGCTTGAAGTTCACTCACACTTCTGGCCGAGGTAAGAGCTACCAGGAAGAGCACCTTCCAAGAAAGGAAGCGTAAATGACACGTAGCCATCGGCTCAAACGGTGGGCGAGTAAGTTGCTGCAAGACCACGTTCAAATCCCACTCAGTGGCTGGTGGACGAATCGGAGGCTTGAGCAGAAGGCCTCTGAGGAAGAGGGACACCAAGGGGTGAACCAACAGATTGTCCCCCCCACCGGTGAGTGGTGTGCTGATAGAGCACTGAGGTGGACCCGAACAGAGTTGGACTTAAGACCTAGGTCTGACAGGTGAAGCAGGTACTGTAGTACTACTGGCACAAGGCAGGAGAAAGGATCTTCATTGCGCTGAGCACACCATATTGAGAACCTACGCCACTTGAGGGGCATAGGACTTTCTGGTGGACTGCCACCTAGAGGCCAAGACCACCTCCTCAACTTCCTTAGGTAGAAGTAAGGGAGTTAGCACTATCCTTTCAGCAGCCAGGCCATCAAATTGAGAGATCTGAGATTGGGGTACAGAAGGGAACCCTGATCCCAAGACAGGAGATCGGGTTGCAACCCCAGAGGGAATGGAGTTTCCACCGCCAACTGCAGAAGAAGTGGAAACCACGGTTGCCTCGGCCATCTGGGGGCTACCAGAATCACCGAGGCCTTGTCCGGTAGAATCTTGAACAGAGTTCAGGCTACCAGAGGCATGGGAGGAAACGCATACAGGAGGCCTGTAGACCAAGAGATCAGAAACACATCTGCTGCCATTCTCAGGGGATGCGGCTGTCTGGAGCAAAACCTGGGCAGCTGACGGTTCAGTGGACTTGCAAAGAGATCGATGGATGGAAGTCCCCATCGTAGAAAGATCTGCTGGACCACCAGTGGATTCAACTGCCATTCATGAGGCTGGAGAATCCTGCTTAGTTTGTCTGCCAAAAAGTTCTCCTGACGAAGTAGATAAACTGCTTTGAGAAACATGTCTTGCCTGACTGCAAAGGAGCAAAGGGCCTGCTCCTCCTGACATAGTAGTCTGGACCCCGTGCCTCCTTGCTTGTTCACATAGAACATTGCTACCTGATTGTCTGTCTGAACTACGACAGACTGGTGAGAAAGGGCATGAGAAAAAGTCTGTAGAGCTAAGCGGATTGCTCGCAGCTCCAAAAGATTGATCTGCTGTGTGGCCTCCCGAGGAGACCAGAGGCCTTGAGTGCACGAGCCATGGCAATGTGCACCCCAGCCCTTTAAGGAAGCATCGGTCGTCAGCACCCTTGTGTGTGCCGGGGCCTGAAAGGTTACCCCCCCTGAGAAGGTTTGGAAGATGTAGCCACTAATGCAAGGAGTCCAAGAGTGGTTTGGACACTTTTACTCTGTCTCGGAGGTCGCCTGTGGCTTGCGTCCACTGAGCTCTGAGGCACCACTGAGCAGGCCGCATGTGCAGACAGGTATTCGGGTTCACGTGTACCCTGGATGCCATGTGGCCCAAGAGCCGCAGGAAGTGTCTGGCGGAGACCTGAGAACTGCTTTGGAACTGGATGGCCAAGTACATCAGCCGGTGGGCCCTGTCCTCGGGCAAGTAAGTTCTTGCCTGAAGGGTGTCTAGTCTCGCCCCTATAAACTCTAGGTTCTGTGAGGGGAGCAAAGTGGACTTTGCGAAGTTTATGACAAAGTCCAGATGCTGAAGAGAGACAGTGCAAAGAGTGGCTTGTCTGGCCTCCTGGAGAGAGTGACCTCTGATGAGCCAGTCACCCAGGTATGGGAAGACAAAAATTCCCTGATTTCTGAGATAGGCTGCCACCACCGCCAGGCATTTGGTGAAAACCTTGGGGGCGGAAGTTAGGCCAAAGGGGAGTACTCTGTACTGAAAATGGTTTCCTCCCACCATAAATCTGAGATATTGTCTGTAGTCTGGATGGATGAAGATGAGTATAAGAAAATAGGGGAAAGCCGACAGTCACCCAGGAGCGCACGGTTCGGACAAAGGTATCCTTGAAGGATACTACCAAAAGCAGTGAGGTTCCAAAAGGGAGTATAGTAGCCCAAATGCCCTTGAGTAAGGAGCAGACAGAGCATAAAGATTCCCAATTACCCATGCCTACCAATAGCCAGATTAATATTAATAAAATACAGTCTCTAAAATGCTTGTATGCCAATGCTAGAAGTCTAAACAATAAGATGGGAGAATTAGAATATATAGCATTAAATGAGAGGTTAGATATGATTGCACTCTCAGAGACATGGTGGAAGGAGGATAACCAGTGGGACACTGTGATACCTGGATACAAACTATATCGTAATGATAGAGCTGAACAAATTGGTGGAGGGGTTGCGCTCTATGTTAGAGAGGGCATTGAGTCAGAAAGGATTAAAGTTTTGCAGGGAACAAAATATGCTGTAGAATCTCTATGGATTGAAATTCCATTTATGAAGGGGAAGGTGATGGCAGTGGGAGTATACTATCGACCACCTGGCCAGAATGAACAAATGGATGATGAAATGCTCAAAGAAATCAAGGAAGCTAACAAAAGCCACAACAGAGTAGTAATAATGGGTGATTTCAATTACCCCGGTATCAACTGGGACAGTTGTCACAGCAGGACAAGCTAAAGAGATAAAGTTTCTAGATGAAATAAATGACTGCTTCTTGGAGCAGCTGGTTCATGAACCGACCAGAGGGGAAGCCATACTGGACCTAGTCCTTAGTGGAACGCCAGATCTGGTGCAAGAAATAAGGGTGTTGGGACCACTTGGCAATAGTGATCATAGTATGATCATGTTTGATTTAATCAGTGGAGGACAGATAGTAAAGGAATCCACAGTACTACCTTTTAACTTTCAAAAGGGTGACTATGATAGAATGAGGAATATAGTTCGGAAAAAACTAAAAGGAGCGGTTCCAAAGGTTAAAGACTTACAGCAAGCTTGGGTGTTATTTAAAAATACTATCCTCGAAGCCCAGACCAGCTGTATTCCACGCATTAAGAAAAGTGGAAGAAAGTCCAAAAAACTGCCAGCATGGTTTAAAGGTGAGGTCAGAGAGGCTGTTGCTGCCAAAAGAGCAACCTTCAGAAAATGGAAAAAAGAGCCAAATGATGAAAACTGGAAACAGCACAAGCACTGGCAAGTTAAATGCAAAGCATTGATAAGGCAGGCAAAGCGGGAATTTGAGAAGAAACTTGCTACGGAAGCAAAAACACGAAATAAAGACTTTTTCAAGTACATTCGTAGCAAAAGGCCTGTGAGAGAGTCAATTTGACCATTAGATGATAGAGGGGTAAAAGGGGCAGTAAGAGGAGACAAGGCTATAGCAGAGAGACTGAATGAATTCTTTGCTTCGGTCTTTACTGAGGAAGATGTAGGGGTGTTACCCAAGACTGAAGTGGTATTTAAAGGTGATACTGCAGAGGAATTGAGAGAAATATCGCTACACCGGGAAGATATATTACAACTATTTGATAAACTGAATAGTAGCAAATCACCTGGACCGGATGGTATACATCCCAGAGTGTTGAAAGAACTGAAATATGAGATTGCAGACCTGTTATTGGTAATCTGTGAACTTTCATTAAAATCATCTGTAATACCTGAAGATTGGAGGGTCGCCAACGTAACACCAATTTTTAAAAAGGGTTCCAGGGGTGACCCGGGAAATTACAGACCGGTGAGCCTGACGTCAGTACCAGGGAAAATGGTAGAAGCCATCATAAAGAACAAAATTACACAGCATGTAGATAGTCATGGCCTAATGGGAGACAGCCAACATGGCTTTAGACAAGGAAGATCTTGTCTTACTAATCTGATCTGTTTTTTTGAAGGTGTGCATAAACAGGTAGACAAAGGTGAGTCGGTTGATATAGTGTATCTGGACTTTCAGAAAGCTTTTGACAAGGTCCCCCATCAGAGACTTTTGGCGAAGCTAAAAAGTCATGGGATAGGAGGCAGTGTACTATTGTGGATCGGGAACTGGTTAAAAGATAGAAAGCAGAGGGTAGGGCTAAATGGCCAATATTCCCAATGGAAAAAGGTGAATAGTGGAGTACCCCAGGGATCTGTACTGGGTCCGCTACTTTTTGACATATTCATAAATGACCTGGAAAAGGGAATAACTAGTGAGGTAATCAAATTTGCAGATGACACAAAACTGTTTAAAGTTGTTAAAACCCAAGAGGATTGTGGAAAACTGCAGGAGGATCTGGATAAATTGGAAGACTGGGCATCCAAATGGCAGATGAAATTTAATGTGGACAAGTGCAAAGTTATGCACCTAGGAAAGAACAACCCACACTATAGTTACAAGATGCAAGGCTCCACATTAGAAACCACCACCCAGGAAAAAGATTTAGGAGTCATCGTGGATAACATGTTAAAACCCTCCGCCCAGTGTGCAGCGGCGGCCAAGAAAGCAAATAGAATGCTAGGTATCATAAGGAAAGGGATGGAGAATAAAACAAAGGATATTATAATGCCTCTGTATCGCTCCATGGTACGACCGCACCTTGAATATTGTGTGCAATTCTGGTCACCGTATCTTAAAAAGGACATAGAGTTATTAGAAAAAGTACAGAGAAGAGCCACCAAATTGGTGAAGGGGATGGAAGGCTACTCCTATGAAGAGAGGCTAAAAAGGTTAGGGCTCTTTAACCTAGAAAAGAGGCGGCTGAGGGGAGATATGATAGAGGTGTATAAATTAATGAATGGAGTGGAACGGATAAACGTGGATAAATTGTTTACGCTATCAGAATATAGAAGGACTAGGGGGCATGTAATGAAGCTACAGGGTAAACTATTTAAGACAAATAGGAGAAAATATTTCTTCTCTCAACGTGTAATCAAACTCTGGAATCTGTTACCGGAGGATGTAGTAAGGGCTGTTAGTATAGCTGGGTTTAAAAAAGGTTTGGACAAGTTCCTGGAGGAAAGGTCCATAAACCACTATTAAAAAGGGACCCAGGATATCAATGCTTGGCCTAGTACAAGCACTGCAGAACCTGTGTCTTTTGGGGAAACTGCTAGGTACGTATGACCTAGATTGGCCACTGTTGGAAACAGGATACTGGGCTTGATGGACCTCGGTCTGACCCAGTATGGCATTTCTTATGTTCTTATGTTCTTATGTCTAAGGAGCATAGCCAATCTCCCTGCTGGAGGTAGGGCAGCAGTATCCCCAAGGGTAAGCATCTTGAACTTTTCCCTTGCCAGAAACTTGTTTAGGTTTTGCAAGTCTAGGATAGGCCGGAGGCCTCCTGTCCTTTTTGGTACCAGGAAGTACCTGGAGTAGAAGCCTTACCCTTCCAGGTGGTGAGGCACCGGTTCCACCGCCTGTTCCTTTAGAAAACTTGTCAACTCCCGAAGGAAGAGGTTTCTGTGCAGAGGGAGTCTTGGAGGCTCCCCAGGAAAGTAGGAGGAGGGTATATGGTGGAAGACGAGCAAGTAGCCCTTCTGGACTATGCTGAGGACCCAGGTATCCCCTGTGATGGCTGGCCATCTGTAGGCGTACAGGGTCAGCCGACCTCCTGTGCTGAGTGGAGCCAGCTGTGGAGAAGAGGCTATGCTGTGGGAGTCAAAACCCCGCTCCCTGCTGTGCAAGAGCCGAAGCCGACGGCTTGGGGGTCTTCTGCCTACGGGGCCTATGCCCCTGACCATTGGCCCTGTTGGGGAGCTGGAGAGGTTTGATATTGAGGGTAGGATTTGTAGGCAGCACCCTTCCTCGGGAAAAAGGACTTCTTTCCCGAGCCCTTCTTTTTCTGAGAAGGGGCAGAAGTTTTCCTGGACAGCCTTGTCCTGGTGAGAGTCTCAGTCTCGATTTCTGCAGCCTTTTCAGTCATGGGCTTACCAAAAAGGTTTTCACCTTGTCAGGGACATCGACCAACTTGTCCTGCACCCATGGCTCCAGGTCTGATGACTCTAGCCAGGCCTGACGGCGTGCACCGATGCCGGCCGCGGCTACCCAGGCCGAAGCCTCAAAGCCATCATAGGCTGTGCGAGAGAGAAACTTTGAGCACTCTCGAATCCCTGTTGACAAAGCCTTGAACCTCTGCAAAGGTTCCTCGGAGAGGCCAGCTGAGAACCCGGCAATCTCCTTTGCCAGGTCTCGTAGGTACATGCCCATGTACAGCTGGTAAGTCTGGACACGGCAAGATAGCATAGAGCCCCGGAAGCACTTTCTACCGAGGGCATCCAGATTCCAGGCCTCCCGGCCGGGGGGCACCAAGGAGTGCATCTTCTGACTCTTCAGACGGTGCATGGCCGATTCCACAACCATGGAGTGGTGCGGTAGCTGCGCCTTCTGGAACCCAGGGCTCTTACGGACTCGATAAATGGAATCGACTCGTTTGCTAAGAACCGGCGTCGAGACCGGTGCCTCTCACATACGGAAGAGCAGCCGTTCCAGTATCAGAGGAACCGGTACAGTAAAGGCTTCCTTCGGAAGAAAGTCATACTGGAGGGCATCGAGCTCCTCGGCGTCCGCGGGGGAAGGCCAAAGCCTTGGCCATGTCCCTCACGAAGTCTGAGAACCGGGTATCCTCCGGGGGGGAAGGGAGGGGACTGTCCGGATCCAGAAGGTGTCAGGGGACTCCTCATCCTCCGTCTCCCACTCCGACTCCTCCAAGGAGGAATCGAGCAGCTCCAGCCGTGTGGGCCTCTGTGCCACCCGCCCCGACCTCAGCCCCGCACGGGAGGGGGACCTTGACCGAGGATCGATTCGAGACTTCATCGACTCGAGGATCGGCTCGGTCTCCGGGGTCGACTTAGACGTCAAGGTCCCGGTGGTCGGGGCAGATGCACCGGTCAGACTGGCGATCAGCACCCGCTGCTGTTCCATGAAGGCAGTCAAGCTGCTCTCCAAGGCCGTCAACCTGAATCCAAGCTCAGGAGACTCAGCAGCCCCCGACTCGGGCCTCGACGTCGGCTCCCCTGGAGGAGAGTCCATGAGGACAACTGCACTTACGTAACTCAGGGACTCCGGCTCCACACGAGGTAGCTTGGAAGGCCTCTCCGACTCCGAGGGCCCAGGACAGCAGTCAGGGCTACACGACCTGGCCATCGAGGAACCAGGAGCCTCCACCGACGCCACTCTCGCGAGCTTTTTCTTCCTTCTGTGCTCCCGGGAGGGAGACTCCCTTTCAGAGGAACCCCGACGGCGCTTGGGGTCGGACTCCCGAGATGTCGAGGCCTCTGACGAAGTCCAGGCCCGGCCAGACACGGAGTCAGAGAAAATTCGCTCACATTGATATTGACGGCTCCAAAGCGCCTTAGATGACATTTTGCCGCACGGGCCACAGGCCAGCGGGTCATGGTCGGGCACGAGGCATCGGAGGCAGCAGTCATGTGTGTCGGTGAGAGACAGTTTTCTTGCACCGATCACACTTTTTGAACCCGCTGGCAGCCATCAGGGGAAAAAGGGCCCCTGCAAGGTCAAACAACCAGGCTGCCAGTGAAAACACAAAAAGAGCGCGAACGCTAGTCACGAAGGACAAAAGTCGAAAAATCAAAACTCCGGACTCGATACCGGTGTACCGAGCCCAGGCGGGAAGGGGAACCGGCGTCGAACCTGACAAGGCAACGCAAAAAAATGCAGAAAAA
Source organism: Ichthyophis bannanicus (assembly GCA_033557465.1). NCBI lineage: Eukaryota > Metazoa > Chordata > Amphibia > Gymnophiona > Ichthyophiidae > Ichthyophis > Ichthyophis bannanicus. Next base: position 18,148,114 of record CM066039.1, on the reverse strand, counting down.
TCAACTTTTTACCGGGTGACACGAACCCACGTCCATCGGGCTCCGTGGAAAAAGAAAGACTGAGCAAGATGGCACCCTTGGGCGGGAAGGGGACTGCGCATGCGCCCTGCATTCCCAAAGGCTTTCCTTGAAAGCTGGGGAAATGCTCCGCATAGGGGCTCCGTCGGCGCCGACATCACCCATATGTGAGGACTGACTTCCTGCTTGGTCCTGGAGAATCCAAGCACACAGGCCACCAATGCTTTATAAGAGGTGGGAGGTGGGATTGGGGCTCACAAGGTCACCAATGGGAAAATTAGGTGTTACCTGCTAATTTGCTTTCCTTGATTCCCTCTAGTCCAGACCCGACAAATGGGTTGACATTCCCCGACAGCAAATGGGACTGAGCATGTCAGACCAGATATACTACCTGCACCATCCACCAAGGCCAGTAACCTCCTGACACAGCAGTCCCATGAGAAACTAACCCCTAACCATACGCCAAACAGCAAACACACACAAGGGGGCAAAGGCACACCTGGCCTCTCACTTGCTTACCTCATTATATTACGTCTGAAGTTATTCCTTGTCTGTTTTATTTATTTATTTTTTGTTTCGGGAAAAAAACCCCGCAAGGTGCTGAAAACATGGCCACCCCGAGCACGACCTGAGTGACCCGAAACAGCACGCTCTTCAACTCCTACTAACCTGGCCCAACAACTACAATCGAAAAATTCTGCAAGAGCCAGGCTAGCCAAGATGGAATACCATGGGTGGATTTGGGACTAAACTGGAGGGAAATAAAGAAAGCAAATTAGAAGGTAAGACCTAATTTCCCCTTCCTTAACATCCCTCCAGTCCAGTTCCAACAAGCAGGATGTACCAGAGCAGTACTAAATAAAGGAAGGACACGTGAGCCCGGCCAGGAACACTGAGGCCCCGAACGCCGCATCCCACACCGCCTATACATCCAACTGACACATGAACATATACAGGGATGACCATGTCATAGCTCTGCAAATGTCCACTGGATGCACCAGAGAATGCTTGGCCCAAGATGTCGCCTGCGCCCAGGTAGAATGCGCCTGCAACCCAAGGTACAGGCTGATTCTCAAGGATATAGGCCGATCCAACTGCTTCCTTTACCCAGCGTGCCACCGAAGCCTTGAAGGCCGCCTCACCCTTATACGGCCCCACAAACAGCACAAACAACCTATCAATCTTTCAAAAGGAGGCTGCATGCCTCAAATACTTGTGCAAAACTCGCCTCAAATCCAAGAGGCGCAGCTGCTGATCCTCTGCCGAATTCCTGAGCCCATGAGAAGGCTGGCAGAGACACTGCCTGATTCACGTGGAATGGAGACTCCACCTTGGGCAAAAAAGGATGGCACTGGTCGCAGAACCACCTTCTCCTTGGAAAGCACCAGAAAGGGCTCCCTACAGGATAGAGCCTTGAGCTCCAAAACTCGCCTCACGGATCACGACTAGAAATACAGTCGATGGCAGTGGGGGTGTACTATCGAGCGCCTGGCCAGAATGAACAAATGGATGATGAAATGCTCAAAGAAATCAAGGAAGCTAACAAAACTTACAGCACAGTAATAATAATGGGTGATTTAAATTACCCCGGTATCGACTAGGTCAGTGTCACGGCAGGACATGCTAGGGAGATAAAGTTCCTAGATGAAATAAATGACTGCTTCTTGGAGCAGCTGGTTCATGAACCGACCAGAGGGGAAGCCATATTAGACCTAGTCCTTAGTGGAACACCAGATCTGGTGCAAGAGATAAGGGTGTTGGGGCTACTTGGCAATAGTGATCATAGCATGATCGCGTTTGATTTAATTAGTGGAGGAGAGATGGTAAGGAAATTCACAGTACTACCTTTTAACTTTCGAAAGGGAGACTATGATAAAATGAGGAAAATAGTTAAGAAAAAAACTAAAAGGAGCAGCTGCAAAGGTTAGACTTACATCAAGCTTGGGTGTTGTTGAAAAATACTATCTTGGAAGCCCAGACCAGCTGTATTCCACGCTTTAAGAAAAGTGGAAGGAAGTCCAAAAAACTGCCAGCATTGTTTAAAGGTGAGGTCAGAGGCTGTTGTTGCCAAAAAAAGCATTTTTCAGGAAATGGAAAAAAGAGCCAAATGACGAAAACTGGAAACAGCACAAGCATTGGCAAGTCAAATGCAAGGCATTGATAAGGCAGGCAAAGCGAGAATTTGAGAAGAAACTTGCTACGGAAGCAAAAACACATAATAAAGACTTTTTCAAGTACATTCATAGCAAAAAAACATGACAGAGAGTCAGTTGGACCATTAGATGATAGAGGGGTAAAAGGGGCAGTAAGAGGGGACAAGGCTAGAGCGGAGAGACTGAATGAATTCTTTGCTTCGTTCTTTACTGAGGAAGATGTAGAGACGTTAACCATGACTGAAGTGGTATTTAAAGGTGATACTGCAAAGGAATTGAAAGAAATATCGCTACACTGGGAAGATGTATTAGAACTATTTGATAAACTGAAGAGTAGCAAATCACCTGGACCGGATAGTATACATCCAAGGGTGTTGAAAGAACTGAAATATGAGATTGCAGACCTGCTATTAGTAATCTGTGAACTTTCATTAAAATCATCGCTAATACCTGAAGATTGGAAGATCGCCAATGTAACGCCAATTTTTAAAAAGGGTTCCAGGGGTGATCCGGGAAACTACAGACCGGTGAGCCCGACATCAGTACCGGGAAAAATGGTAGAAACCATCATAAAGAAAAAAATTACTCAGCCTGTAGATAGTCATGGCCTAACGGGAGACAGCCAAAATGGCTTTAGACAAGGAAGATCTTGTCTTACTAATCTGTTATGTTTTTTTGAAGGTGTGAATCAACAGGTAGACAAAGGTGAGTCGGTTGATATAGTGTTATCTGGACTTTCAGAAAGCCTTTGACAAGGTCCCTCAGAGACTTCTGGCAAAACTAAAAAGTCATGGGATAGGAGGCAGTGTACTATTGTGGATCAGGAACTGGTTAAAAGATAGAAAGCAGAGGGTAGGGCTAAATGGCCTATTTTCCCAATGGAAAAATGTGAATAGTGGAGTACCCCAGGGATCTGTGCTGGATACGCTGCTTTTTGACATATTCATAAATGATCTGGAAAAGGGAATAACGAGTAAGGTTATCAAATTTGTAGATGACACAAAACTATTTAAAGTTGTTAAAACCCAAGAGGATTGTGGAAAATTGCAAGAGGATCTTGTTAAATTGGAAGACTGGGCATCCAAATGACAGATGAAATTTCATGTGGACAAGTGCAAAGTTATGCACCTAGGAAAGAACAACCCAAACTATGGTTACATGATGCAAGGTTCCACATTGGGAATCACCACCCAGGAAAAAGATTTAGGCGTCATCGTGGAGAACATGTTAAAACCCTCCGCCCAGTGTGCAGCGGCGGCCAAGAGAGCAAATAGAATGCAAGGTATCATAAGGAAAGGAATGGAAAATAAAACGATGGATATTATAATGCCTCTATATCGTTCCATGGTGCGACTGCACCTTGAATATTGTGTGCAATTCTGGTTGCCGTATCTTAAAAAGGATATAGCATTATTAGAAAAGGTAAAGAGAAGAGCCACCAAAATGGTAAAGGGGATGGAAGGCTACTCCTATGAAGAGAGGCTAAAAAGGTTAGGGTTCTTCAACCTGGAAAAGAGACGGCTGAGGGGAGATATGATAGAGGTCTATAAATTAATGAATGGAGTGGAACAGGTAAACGTAGATCAATTGTTTACATTATCAGAATATAGAAAGAGTAGAGGACATGCAATGAAGCTACAAGGTAGACTATTTAAGACTAAGAAAAGAAAATATGTTTTCACTCAACGTGTAATCAAACTCTGGAATTGGTTACCGGAGGATGTAGTAAAGGCTGTTACTGTAGCTGGGTTTAAAAAAGGTTTGGACAAGTTCCTGGAGGAAAGGTCCATAAACCATTATTAAAAAGGGACCCAGGATATCAATGCTTGACCTAATACAAGCATTGTGGAACCTGTGTCTTTTGGGGAAACTGCTAGGTACGTATGACCTAGATTGGCCACTGTTGGAAACAGGATACTGGGCTTGATGGACCTTGGTCTGACCCAGTATGGCATGTCTTATGTTCTTATGCCTTGAGAGTCAGGTCCTTCAATGTACCCTCCCCTCCAGAGGCTCGAAAGGGGACCCCAGCAAAGTCAACAAGATCATATTAAATACCACGAGGGCCCCAGGAGTTACCTGGGAGGGCGCAGCTGCATGACTACCCTCAGAAAACAAACCACATCCGGATGCGAGGCCAAGGAATCTCCCTGGCTCCGTCCTCAGTAACACATCAGGGTTGCTACCTGCACCCGTAGGGATCCCAGAACCAGCCCTTTATTGAATCCCACCTATAAGAACGCCAGAATAGCGGGCAATGGAGTGGCAAGGGGCCGGAAATCTGCACCCCTCACATCAGCTCTCAAACACCATATGCGCAGCTCCTTTACTGTGAAACCGCCGACAGGCGGGCCCGCGCCTGAGGGCCCTTTGGCGTGGCCCTTGGCATCTGTTTCTGAAGTTCCATTGGTTTGGGTTGTTGTGGTGTCATACTGTTATGGTTTGGCTTGACCTTTGGGCGAGGTGCGGTGGCTGGGTCTGTTTTCACCCCTTGCAGATGGTATGTAATGTACTGTAACCCATGTTGTAATGTATTCTGTATAGTTATTCTATGTATGTAATGTAATGTACTCCCTGTGTTATGTAATCCCTTTTATTACTGCTCTGATTTTATGAAGAGTGGTATATGTTTCATTTACCTCTGCTTAATCTTGTATTGTATTGTACTGAGACCGCTTTGATTGAAGGAAAAAGCGGGATATAAATCTGTTTAAATAAATAAATAAATAAATAAATATTAGTCACGCACGTTTGAGCCTGCAGTAGTACTGCAATCACCTGTGAGGAGTATCTCTTCTTCCTCAGTCAAGCCCTCTCCAGCCAAATTGTAAGCAAGAATCGATCCACTTGCGGCATAAGAACTGGTCCTTGGTACAGATGTTGCAGCCATAACGACAACCGCCATGGCTAGTCTTCCCAAATGAGAATCAGAGCGGCCTCGTGCCCCAGCACTACACTGCCCATACCACCTTGGTGATTTAAGTATGCTACCATGGTCGCATTGTCCAAGAACACTCAGACCGCCTTCCCTTGGAGCACTGGGCAAAAATGATGTTGCACCAGGAACACTGCTCTTATCACCAAGCGGTTGATAGACCAGCTGCTCTCCTCCGGTGTCCATAACGCCTGCATGACAGGGTCTGGCAGTGAAATCCCCAGCCTAAGAGGCAGGCATCCGTGGTCAGAGGCACCCACTGGGGCGGTTCCAGTGGCATGCCTGCTAGGAGGTTGCCAGAACCCAACCATCACCAAAGAGATGTCTTGATGCTGCTGGGACACACCAGCATCCTCAACCATTCCTCGCTCTGTGGGGACCAGCGTGTCAGCACTGTCCTCTGCAACGGATCCATCTATTGTTTCGGCCATCGAGCCCAACAGTTGGAGGTAATGCCATGCAGTGCGGGCTGCCATCCGCAGAACCTTCTGTACCTGTAGCCACAATTTCTCCATCCTTTCCACGGGTAGCGAAATGTGGTCCAGCGCCACCTGAAACATACCCTCCAGGTACACCAGATCTTGTAATGGGCATAGGTGACTCTTGGAGAACTTGATCACACAACCCAAGTGCTGCAGACAGGACACCACCCGCTGGGTAGCCTGTTGACTCTTCTTGGCTGTCTTTGCCTGGATCAACCAGAGCAGCAGCCACGACTACTATCACCTTAGTGAATGTCCGTGGTGCCATCGCAAGGCCGAAAGGCAATGCCTGAAATTGAAAATGCCCCATGGGAACGGCAAAACGGAGAAACTGATAGGCCTCTGTGAAATCCAGGGATGAGAAGAAATCCCCTTTGCATACTGCCACGATCACAGATCTCAACATCTCCATGCAGAACCGCAGCAGTCGCAATGCCAAGTTCACATATTCTAGATCAAGGATCAGTCGGAAGGAACCCTCCTTTTTGGGGACCACAAAATAAACCAAGTAGCGACCGGTGCCGCATTGATCCCGGGGCACCAGCACTATGGCTTCCAGTTGCAGCAGCAGCTGCAGCAGCATATCCTGGACCAACTTGGCCTTTCCCAGGGCCCTGCACAGGGACATCACAAAAGCATCTGGCAACTGACGGGCGAACTCCAACTCGTATCCTTCTCTGATCACCTCCAAGACCCACTGGTCGGATGCCATTTGGGTACAGGCAGACAGGAACCTCTGGAGGCACCCCATTCCGGGCCCTCCCCCATCTCATTGTGGCTTCTTGGCAGCTACAGAGGCGGCCAAAAAGTATCTTCTGTAGACCCCACGGCCTCCTCAAAAGGGAGAATTTCTGCTCGCGTAAATGTGCCCTCTGGAAAGGCACAAACCACACTGCCCAAAAGCATCGAAAGTCCCATGGCTGCCCCCGAATGGGAGCCTAACTCTTTGGGGCCTTGGGCTTGTCCTCAGGGAGCTTGAAACCCTTGGATGCCCCAGCTCCTTAATGAGCTTCTCCAGTGCTTCCCCAAACAGAAGCTCACCCTTAAAGGGAAGGCAGCAGGGTCTGTTTGACGGATGGTCTGCCACCCAATTTCACAACCACAAGAGCCGGCGGGCTGCAATTGCCAAGGCCACGGCCGTAGAAGAAGCCCTGATCAGGTTGGAGAAGGCATCCCGCTAGGAATGCCATCCACAACTCCAACCGCGCAGTCTCTGCTCCTAACTGAAGCTTAGCCCTCTGACTCCGGCAGACCCTGAGCCCAACGCAGACCTGCCCTGGAGACATAAGCTCCATAAATGGAAGTCGGCAAGAACAGGGCATTGATATCAAATGCTTGTTTCGGCAGGGTTTCAAGCTTCTTATCCTGAGGGTCCTTCAGGGTCGCTCCCTCTTTGACGGGAATCATCTTCTTCATGACTGCAGACACTGCTGCGTTCACTTGTGGTACCCAAAAGCTGCTCCCTAACGGATCTGGCAGCGGATACAGCCAACCCATGGCCTGACTGCCCCACAGGCTGGCCTCCGGCATCTCCCATTCTGCCTTCATCATGTGATGGAAAACTCTATATAACAGGAAGGCATTTTGAGACATCTGGGTATCCTGCAGTAAGAGGTCCTCCAGCGGCTGCTTCTCTGCTGGACCCAGAGCCACAATGTTCAATGCTGCCAGAGAATGGACAATAAAAACTGGCAACTCTTCCCTCTGGAAGACATGCACCACAGTGGCATCCTCTCCGGCCAGGGCCTTCTCAGGATTCCCCGCAGTCAGTCTGACCAACAGGCTCAAGGAGCCCTCCAAGGGATCCTCCGAGGCATCAGAGAGACCCCCCTGAGTGTCCTCCTAGGGTTCCATGTCCAAGCACAGATGCTTCTCAAGTATCTCCCCCACGATCCATGAGCTAGGGACCTCAGGCCAACCCTCCGATCACAATTTCCCCTTTTGCATTGCTCCTACACCAGGCTCCGCCAACCTCTGCTGTAGGCAAAAGGTCCGGTGCAGCAGCAAGACAAATTCTGGAGAAAAGGGCTCAGAGGATGTAAGCACCCCCCTTCTTTCCAAAAGCACCCCCTCCAGAAGTCCTGGCTCTCTCCCCAAGGGTACCTCCTGCCTGACCACCATTTGCCACTGACTGGCTGAGTCCAAGATGGTCTCCATTCCTGCTAAAAGCACAGATGGAGAACCCAATCTGGAGGCCTGCCCGGAAAGTGTCTTACCCCCAGAGTGCCTCTTCTGCACAGTTCCCTCTCTGACAGCGCCTCCTCTGCCATGCGAATCTCCCTCTCGCACGCCCGACAAACACTTGCTACAAAGAGACTAGACCGGCATGCGCCACAGGCATCCCACGTGGCTCTCTCCAATCACTGTTGCACTCAAATCGGCTCAACCAGGCTGCATCGCCATGCTGTGTGAAAAAAACTCAAACACCTGGCCTCGTGGCTCACCCCCCCCCCCCCAAGGAGGGACCCTGTGATGCCCAGAATGAGCGCTTTCCGACCAATGACCGACCGCACACTCTCAGCCAAGAGGTTTACCTCCACCAACAAGAGCTTCCCCGACAGTGCTGGATCACGGCTAAATCGGGGGTGGGGGAGGAGATCTGGCTACCCACAGTGTATCTCCCCAAGCAGGACCAGACCAACTCAACGGTCCTGGTCCCTCAGGGTGCCTGCCCCCGGCAATCCCATCCAGCTCTCAGCACTGTCGACACCAGGCCACCCAGTGAGAATTAAGCCCAGGTAGGAGACACAGCTTGACTGTCTTGCTGCCTTTTTTTTTCCTGTTACTTTTTTGTGCAGCGATGCTCTTGTTTGGCAATGGAAAACAGGATACCCAAAAATAGCTAACTCCCCTAACCGTGACCAGTCCAGCCTGACCCTGGGCCAGAACTCTACCCCAGCTGCTGGAGAATGAGCTACTGGCCTTGGTGGGTGGTGCAGATGGAATATATGGTCCGACATCACCAGAGTTGGGACATGCTCAACCTTCAGCTGCTGAAGGGGAGCATTAACCCGCTTGTCGGACTGGACTGGAGGGATAAGGAAGCTTTTACTTATGTCGAGGGGAGGGAACATTGGGGGGTACCGGCTGCCTAACACTGTGGCGATGACATTGGGGGCTTTCCCTGATGCCTGGATCATGAGAAGACCCTGTTTCTCTGGGACAGCATACCAAACTTGCACAGGATACAGGGGTTGCTATCACAGACTCCTATATGTGTGTGGCTTTCTCTCCCAGTTTAATGCTAACTTTTTGCACACTGGTTAGTTTGCATATTGCATCGCTGCGCAAAAAGTCAGTTAAACTTGTGCTATGAAACCCTACGCTGGAGCTTTAAGCACTGGGCTCCAGCGTGAAGTTTCTGCATCGGCCTGATTATGCTGTTAAAATAACTATAAATCAAATACATTAAAAGTAAGAGTTTGTTTCATTCATCAGCACAATACATGTTCATGTAACAGGAAAGAACAATTATAAAAAGATTCAACAACTTAGAATTTAAAAAAATCTTCAAATTAGATCGATTTCCAAAACTTGCCTTAAGGCTCATAATAAAATGAATAGAGCCCAGCTGTGTACAACCACAATAGCTGAACTTATTTTACTACTTCTGGATGAAGAACTGAACTGACTGTTGTATGAAGTGAGTTTGAAGCAAAAGTCTAAACATTCAGCAGCTTTGTGTTCTGCAATAATTCCACGATAAAGTTGTGTAAAGGTACAGACTGGGGGAAGGCTATAAGAAAAATGTCAGGGTGCTTGAAAAGCACATGGACACTGTCAAATCTAACACAGTAAAGTGGAAAAGTTTGACACCACTAACACACTGCCTTGATCAAGATCAGGGACGGCTCAAGGGTGACGTGGGGCCTCATTTGCATATCCACTGGACTTCATTTGCATCAATTTAATTTATTTTAAAATATATAAGCCCATCTAAAATTTTTGGCAGCTTTTTTTTTTTTTTTTTACTCCTGGTAATGATTTAAGGGCATGTTTACTAAATATTAATGTGCATTAAGTGTCATTGAGTCAATAGAAATAAATGGGTGTTCCTGCACTTAACATTTGTGAATGTGCACTAACATTTAGTAAACATGTCTCTTAATGAGTGTCTGAATACCATTTGCATGGGCAGTGAGGATAAGGAAAGGCTACCAGATTTCTAAATAATTATACTCCAGTGCCATTTGCCAGGCACATTAGGAAGTACTATAAACACTGCCCATTTAGAACCCATAGCAAACCCGCCATATCATAACAGCGCTACCAGGACTCACAAAGCACCAAACTCTACCTATGAAAAGGCAATACTGCAAATATTAAACCAATACATCTCAGCGAATACCAATACATCTCCTACTGGAGAAACAAAACAAGTGGCACCGTCAAACAGAAACTACATGAACAGAATATCTCAGCTCGGTTACACATGCAGAACATAGACCAGGGGTCTCAAACTCAAATTGCTTTGAGGGCCAAATGAGGACTTGTAAAGTAACCCGGGGGCCGCATAAGACGCGGGGCCTCATTTGCATAAGGGGGCTCATTTGCATAAATATTTGCATAATGTTACCATACACTAACTTTTAGTAAACATGCCTCTTTAATGAGTATGGATAAAGAAAGACTAAAAGATTTAGAAACAAGAAGACAATAATTAAACTGGGAACCCCAAAAGCCAAACTTGGAATGTACAACAACACTGTAGAAATAAAACTATAAATTAATTTCCTCTTGTACTAAACAAAGCGCAAACATTAATGATGCACATTTCCCAGAGCTGACATATTCCAGTTAATAAATTCAAAATAAAGAGATATTTTTCTACCTTTTGTGCATTTTTTCAGTTGCAATTGTTCCAGCCACTTTCTTCTGGTTTCTTCATGTCTTCTGCTAACTCTCCATCGTCTGCTGTCCATTTGCCCTTTCTTCTCTCCTAGTTTTTTTTCCATTCTCTCTCTACATCTGCTTTAACATACTAATCTTTCTCCTTTTTCTCTTTCCTCATTCCTATTTCATCCACTCAAATTTTACCCCTCCATCCTCAATCCCCACTTACTCTCCCAATACCTGGCCAATTGTAGATTTGTCTTCTCTCCCAGACAAAATATTTTTCCCCTCTCCATTTCACTTTCCCAGCTCCATCCCATTCTAATCCTCCCCCAACATCAGCTCCCTTCTAGTTCCAGCCCCACCCAGCATCCGCTCCCTTCTAGTCCCCCCATTAGTCCATTTCCAGTCCTATCCTAGCCTCACCATCAGCCCATTTCCAATCCTAGCCCCCCCATCAGCCCATTTCCAATCCTAGCTCCCTCCCCTCACAGCCCATTTCCATTCCAAGCCCCCCTCCCCATCAGCCATTTGCAGTTCAAGCCCCCCTTCCACTCAGCCCATTTCCAGTCCTAGCAACCCCCCCCCAGCACATTACCAGTCCTAGACCCCCCATAGCCCATTACCAGTCCTAACCTCCCCATAGCGCACTTCCAGTTTTACCCCCCATCACCCCATTTTCAGTCTTACCCCCCCCCATAGCCCATTACCAGTCATAACCCCCCTGCCAATAGCCCACTTCCAGCCCTAACCCCATTACCCCATTTCAGTCAGCCCTTCCATAGCTCATTACCAGTCCTAACTCCCCCCATCAGCCCACCTCCAGTCCTTCCTAACCCCCACCTGCCCATTTTCAGTCTTACCCCCCACCATAGCCCATTACCAGTCATAACCCCCCTGCCAATAGCCCATCTCCAGTCATAACCCCCCCCCCGCCAATAGCCCATTTCCAGTCATAACCCCCCCCCCCGCCAATAGCCCATTTCCAGTCCTACAACCCCCCCCCCTGCCAATAGCCCATTTCCAGTCCTACACCCCCCCTGCCAATAGCCCATTTCCAGTCCTACACCCCCCCCTGCCAATAGCCCATTTCCAGTCCTACACCCCCCCCCCTGCCAATAGCCCATTTCCAGTCCTACACCCCCCCTGCCAATAGCCCATTTCCAGTCCTACACCCCCCCCTGCCAATAGCCCATTTCCAGTCCTACACCCCCCCCCCTGCCAATAGCCCATTTCCAGTCCTACACCCCCCCCCTGCCAATAGCCCATTTCCAGTCCTACACCCCCCCCCCCCCCCTGGTAAATTAAAAAAAAAACCTGGCTTCTGCTGCTCAAGCAGCAAAATCAGCTGTCCTGCGGCCCCTTCCCCTGTGGCCGGAGATCCGAGTCTGCTCTATCAGCGGCGTGCTTTTCAAGCCGCGAAGAGAGTATTCCCCTCTCGCGCGGTTTCAAGCCGCGCGAGAGGGGAATACTCTCTTCGCAGCTTGAAAAGCACGCTGCTGATAGAGCAGACTCGGATCTCCGGGCACAGGGGAAGGGACCGCAGGACAGCTGATTTTGCTGCTTGAGCAGCAGAAGCCAGGTTTTTTTTAAATTTGACAATTGATTCTGCTGCTGCCACGGCGGCAACGGCAGAAGCCAGGGTTTTGGGGGTTTTTTGTTTTCCTCCGTCGCGGGCCGCACAAAGTTGTCTCGCGGGCCGCGTGTTTGAGACCCCTGACATAGACCGTCACCAAACAAAGAACAAGGGATCACAATTTAGAAATAGGAAGACAATAATTAAACTGGGAATCCCAAAAGTTTAGCAATACACATTTCCCAGAGCCGACATATTCCAGTTAATAAATTCAAAATAAAGTATTTTTCTATCTTTTGTTTGGGCATTTTATTTTTCAGTTGTTTTATTTATTAAATCCTTCTGACCCAGCTTCATACAGACCCATAGCCAGCTTGTCATTCACAGCCAAGATCATCGAAAAAGTCGTGCAACATCAACTAAAAGAACATATTGACAAGAACAACCTACTTGACTCACATCATCACAGATTACACCCATCTCATGGAGTGGAAACCCTAACTACACTTGTTGACACACTAATAAAAGGAATGCAAAACCCCAAACGAAGATTCCTACTGATCTTCCTAGACATATCCTCAGCATTCGACACAGTGAACCACAACACGCTACTGCAACGTCTACTCCGCTGGAATACAAAGCAAAGTCCTCAAATGGTTCCGGTCCTACCTGTCAGATCGTTGCCAGCAGATAAAGATCAGAGCAAGCATCTCCATGCCATACAAACACAAGGAATCCCCCAAGGATCCACCCTCTCGGCACTGTTATTTAACATCTACCTCCAACCCCTCTGCACGCTCATCAGATCCCACAACCTCAACTTCCACATCTATGTTGATGACATCATGATCTATGGCCCAGTCAATATACTCCAACCATTCTTCTCCACATATCAGAAATGTTTTGCCGCAATTTCCGACTGGCTGAACAACCACCACCTATCAACCAACTACAAGAAAACAGAAGCGCTAATTACAACAAAGGATAAAACATTTACCTCCCCAAAAATAATAACCCTGAACAGTACACCACAGAAATCAAAACCCAAATCATAAATCAGATACTTCAGAATCACCTTTGACCGGCACATCACTTTCAAGGCCCATATAAACAAAGTAACCAGGGCACTATACTACAAAGCAAAGACCATGTAACGCCTCAGACCACTACTTGAACCAGCAGTCTTCTGCAAGGCAATTCAGGCGATGGTCCTGCCACATCTTGACTACTGCAATACAATTTACCAGGGCCTCCCGCAGACCACACATTTACCCCTGCGAACTGCCCTCTACACTGCCCTCTTTTACACCTGCGGACTGCCCTCTATCATCCAAGGAGCAACAAGACATGACCACATCACGCCTGTACTAAAGCACCTACATTGGCTGCCACTATAGAGCCGCATAATATACAAATCCATCATCCTAACCCACAAAGCCATACACTCCAACCCCCCCACACACCTCTGCAAACTTATGGAAACTTCACCACCAAACAGAACCAAACGCACCTCCACAATGAACACCCTGACCATTCTCCATGCCAAGACCAAACACAACCAAAAGGCCTGTGGCCATGCCATTCCAGCTCTATGTGCCATCACTCTGGAGGAACAAGCTACCGGACCACCTAAGGATCATTGTTGACCTCACCACTTTTAGAAAATACCTAGACTTTCCTCTTCTCCGAACACTTCAATCACTCCATGTAAACTCTCCCCATTATTTAGTACCCCCAAAAAAAACCTCAACTCCCTTACATTTGTATATTGTATATAGTCCTCCAACTCCACCCTAATGCACCACTACATGTTGTATATAATACTGGTTCAACGTAATTCTCTATACAATTTGTTTCTTGTATACCGCTTTGACCCAGAGAAAGACGGTATTATAAATCCAGTTAAATAAACACATTTTTCAATTGCAATTGCTCATCACTTTCTTCTGTTTTTTCGTGACTTCTGATAACTCTCCATTGTCTGCTGTCCATTTGTCCTTTCTTGTCTCCTAGTTTTTTTCTGTTCTCTCTCTACATCTGCGGGAGTTCGCCTTCTTCCAACTCCTCTGGTTCTCCCGTATCTTCCTGATCCTCAGAATGCAGGGCGACGGTATTTTCTCCAAGAAATTTCTCCATGCAGCACCTACTGGTTTGCGGCTCATCCTCCTGCCCCCACTCAGCCACAGGCGCTCACTTTTTGGCATGTTCTGACGCAGCCAATGGGGCACCCTTACTTCCCTGCTTCAGGCAGAATGCCTTATGCAACAGGACAAGCTCAGGGGAGAATAAAACCCTTGAGCCCCGAACTCAAATCCCCTGGAAGGGGGGCAGTTCACTACACAATGCTGTAATACAGGTGGCGCGGAACCCACATCCCCCTCCAGCTGATCTGTCACTGCCCCTGCGGGAAGAAAGGACTGCCCCTCTGTGGCTTGCCCTACGCTTTTCGAGACCCCTGAGGGCCCCGGCCGCAGAGACTGCGCTGTGCTATCCTGAATGGTCTCTTCTGCTGTGTGTGCATTCATTTCACACCCTCTACAGATGCCTGAGGCCCCACAGGTGAGACAGGTGGCCCTTGCTGGCATGACACTGCTAAATCCCCCAGCACAGGAGAAACCTTAAAAGGACCCTTAAGCCCTTCTGTGACCAATAAAAGATTGCTGACTTGTTCTCCCCGACTCTGCCGTGTAAATGAGGCAAAGAAAGCAAAACCAAAAGTAAACTACAGAGGAAAAAAGACAGCCAAAACAAAAAATGGCAAAGGAGTTGAACCCACGTCTGGGCAGGCCTCCGCCCCCCCTTGCAAGCTAACCATACCTAGCCAGGCTACTCCTAAGATGGTGTGCTTCCCGCTCTGCTGTCTAAAATGGCGCTGAACATGCGATTTGTGGCCAGGCAGGCATGCCGCCACAGACAGGAGGGAGATCACTCCGTTTGATGACCACCGCTTAGCTCTGCTCCCCACGGCCCTGTATACCTTCTGAATTTCTTTCCGCTCCTGCTTCCTGTTCCTGAATGGCTTCGGAATGAAGGCGGGAGCCCAGTGGAAAGCCCCTTGCTGCTCTTCACCCGTTGTAGGGTTCAGGAGCACCAGCAATGTTTTGAGCCAATCGGAAGTTTGTTTCTTCCCGAGAGGGCCCCTGTACCTCACTGTCTGAGATTCGCCTGTCTTTTTTTTTTTGTTGTTGCTGTTATTCAAATTAGCTGGCAGCTTAGAGCCTCCAGATACCCCCTGGAAGTACTCTAGCTGAGCTGCCTGTACAAGCAAAGATTTAGAGAAAGCCAAAAAAAAAAAAAAGTTAGGCCTCTTAGTTGTCCTAAAGTGAGTCCAGACCCTGGGATCACCTGCTGAGCTTACTTGGAAAGGATAGAGGTGCCAGCTGACTAAGTACTCCATCATCAAAAAGATGACGTGCTCAGTCTCCAAGCTGCTGGTGGGGGTTGACTACTCAGAGGTTGGGACTGGACTGGAGGGCTGATAAGGAATGTAGATTTTTCTTCCCTCCCATACAAAATCTCTTTTCCCCTCTCCATCCTCACTCCCCCAGCCCCATCCTCTTCTAGTCCTCCCCCAACATCAGCTCACTTCTAGTTCCAGCCCCACCCAGCATCCACTCTCTTCTAGTCCCATTCTCCCATGCCAATTTGCAGTCCTAGCCCCATCAGCCCATTTTGAGTCCTATCCTAGCCCATCAGCCCATTATCAGTCCAAGGCCCCCCCCCCCCCATCAGCCTATTTCCAGCGCTATCCTAGCCCCCCATCAGCCATTTCCAGTCCCAGCCCCCATCCAAAGGAGCCCAACGGAGGCCTGAAGCCCCGAATCACCTCTGCACACAGCTGCTGGAGTGAAGAGGGAGAAATTTCACTTACCGTTAATTTCCTTTCCTGGAATCCTGCTAGACCAGTCCAAGATAGAAAGCAGAGGGTAGGGCTAAATGGCCAATTTTTCCAATGGAAAAAGGTAAATAGTGGAGTACCCCAGGGATCTGTACCGAGTCCGCTACTTTTTGACATATTCATAAATGACCTGGAAAAGGGTATATAACTAGTGAGGTTATCAAATTTGCAGACGACACAAAACTGTTTAAAGTTGTTAAAACCCAAGAGGACTGTGGAAAACTGCAGGAAGATCTGGATAAATTGAAAGACTGGGCATCCAAATGGCAGATGAAATTTAATGTGGACAAGTGCAAAGTTATGCGCACCTAGGAAAGAACAACCCACACTATGGTTACACAATGCAAGGTTCCACATTGGGAACCACCACCCAGGAAAAAGATTTAGGAGTCATCGTGGATAACATGTTAAAACCCTCCGCCCAGTGTGCAGCGTTGACCAAGAAAGCAAACAGAATGCTAGGTATCATAAGGAAAGGAATGGAAAATAAAACAAAGGATATTATAATGCCTCTGTATTGTTCCATGGTGAGACCGCACCTTGAATATTGTGTGCAATTCTGGTCGCTGTATCTTAAAAAGGATATAGCGTTATTAGAAAAGGCACAGAGGAGAGCCACCAAAATGGTAAAGCGGATGGAACACTACTCCTATGAAGAAAGGCTACAAAGGTTAGGGCTCTTCAACCTGGAAAAGAGACGGCTGAGGGGAGATATGATAGAGGTCTATAAATTAATGAATGGAGTGGAACAGGTAAACGTAGATCGATTGTTTACGCTATCAGAATATAGAAAGACTAGGGGACATGTAATGAAGCTACAGGGTAAACTATTTAAGACAAATAAGAGAAAATATTTATTCACTCAACGTGTAATCAAACTCTGGAATTTGTTACCGGAGGATGTAGTAAGAGCTGTTAGTGTAGCTGGGTTTAAAAAAGGTTTGGACAAGTTCCTGGAGGAAAGGTCCATAAACCATTATTAAAAAGGGACCCAGGATATCAATGCTTGACCCAAATACAAGCATTGTGGAACCTGTGTCTCTTGGGAATACTGCTAGGTACGTATGACCTAGATTGGCCACTGTTGGAAACAGGATATTGGGCTTGATGGACCTTGGTCTGACCCAGTATGGCATATCTTATGTTCTTATGACAAGTGGGTTAAGGCCCCCTGCCAGCAGATGTTGGAGACAGAGAAAAAAACTTCCAGAAACTTGACTGGGGCAACCAAGATCAAAGCTCCTTGGTGAGCGGCGATTCGCTGAAGAACTTTCCCAATCAGAGCCCAAGGGGGGGGGAAGACGTATAGAAGGACTTTCTTCGGCCATGGCTGGGCTAGGGCAACTATCCCTTGTGAGCTGTTTTCCCTCCAACGACTGAAGAAGGCCGGCACCTTGGCGTTCGTCGCCGACGCCATAAGATCCTCGCCGGCTGACCCCACCTTTGGACTATTCGCTGGAATGCTTGCTGAGCCAGCTCCCATTCCCTGGGATCGAGAACCTGCCGGCTGAGAAAGTCGGCCTGTACGTTGCTCGTTCCCGCGATATACTGGGCCGAGAGGGCCTGTAAGTGTCTCTCCACCCAGGGAAAGAGATGACCCATTTCCCTTGCCACTCCGGGGCATTTTGTGCCGCCTTGGTGGTTGAGATAGGCCACTGTTGTCGCGTTTTAGGAGAGAACCCGGACTGCCTGAGAGCGAAGGAGAGGAAGAAATCCCTGCAATACAAAGTGGACAGTCCGCGCAGACGGTTGCTAGTCCAGTGAGCCTCACAAGGTGTCTAGGCACCCTGTGCTGTGCGAGTCAAGCAATGGGCTCCCCAGCCAGAGAGACTAGCATTGGTTGTCACCAAGATCCAGCGAGGCGCTTCTAGGGACACTCCCTTTAAAAGATGGGATGGCGAAAGCCACCAGCGAAGGCTGCGCCTGATTGACGGCAGGAGCAGGAGACAAACCTCAAAATCCTCCGACACTGGAGACCAATGAGACAGCAGCGCCTGCTGGAGACAGCACATGTGCACCCCAGCCCACAGAATCACCTCGATGGCGGCTGCCATGGTCCCTAGGATCTGGAGGTAGTCCCATGCTCAAGGACAATCCTGTTGCAGAAACAGACGGAGTTGAGAGGAGAACCCGAGAAAGTGGTCTTGCGTCAGAAAGACTTGGCCCTGGCTGGTGTCGAACCGTGCTCCGAGAAAGTCCTGCTGTTGAGACGGCTGGAGGCAGCTCTTGGACCAATTGACCACCCAGCCCAAGTCCTCCAGGAAGGAGACTACCTGGGAGACGGTGTTGTGGGCCTCCGAGAGGGAATCTGCCCAAATAAGCCAATCATCCAGGTAAGGGTGCACCCGGATCCCTTGCTTGTGCAAGGCCGCCGCAACCACTACCATTACCTTGGAGAAAGCCCATGGGGCCGAGGCGAGGCCGAAGGGCATTGCCCGAAATTGAAAGTGCTGCCCGAGAATGGCAAAGCATAGGAAATGCTAGTGGTCAGTCCGACTTGGAATATGAAAGTATGCTTCTGCGAGGTCGAGAGAAGCAAGGAACTCTCCCTTGCACACTGCTTGGATGACCAAGTGGAGCGTTTAAATTCAGAAGTGTGGAACTCAAAGGCTGCGGTTGACCCCCTTATTTATTTATTTATTTATTTTTATTTATTTTAT
This sequence comes from Ichthyophis bannanicus, assembly GCA_033557465.1. Classification (NCBI taxonomy): domain Eukaryota; kingdom Metazoa; phylum Chordata; class Amphibia; order Gymnophiona; family Ichthyophiidae; genus Ichthyophis; species Ichthyophis bannanicus. The sequence continues at coordinate 18,129,559 of CM066039.1, read as the reverse complement.
AAACATTTATATACCGCATCTTCCACAGATCAGTTGCGGTTTACAGAGAACAAAACTTAACACTTGACAACGCAAGTTGTTTTACAAGGAACGTCAATGTTAGTATAATTAACCGAATATAAATTTACAAGGAACGTCATAATATAATTCTAACAATGTGAACAGAACATAACAGAACAAACTATTTACAGATATATATATATATAGATGTGTATACACACATATATATACATATACACACATATATATACATATACACACATATATATACATATACACACATATATATATATATATATATATATACATACATATACATACACACACATGCCTACATATACACATACATACACCTATGGGAGTAAAAGGGCATAAGATGTGGGGTCATCAAGGGGCGTAACTATAAGAGCTGTGTTGGGTGAAAGGATTTTAATTGGAACAGCCAGAAGCCTGTTTAGCCTTTATCTAAAGCAGGTGGGAGAGTCTCTGTGTTGTTATAGTATTTGGTGAACAGATGAGTTTTCAAATTCTTGCGGAATTCCGTGATCTCGGTTAGTGTTCGTAGCTCCTCGGGGAGGGAATTCCAGATGGTGGGGGCTACGTGGGAAAATACTCTGTGGTTTGTTGATTTGTGAGCTCTTGTGTAATCTTTTGGGGTTTTTAGTTTGTTTAATTGGCCTTTTCTTTGTGTAGGTTTAGGTGGTTCTTTGTGTATTAGGTTGCATAGTGTGGTTGGAGCTAAATCGTATAAGGCTTTGAATGAAGTAATTATTATTTTGTAAATTATCCTGCTTTGAATTGGAAGCCAATGGAGGGAAGCTAGTATTGGTGTTATGTGTTGGAGTGAGTTAACTTTCAATATAATTCTTGCAGCTGCATTTTGTGCTAATTGTATACGTTTGATGTTTTGTTTTGATATGCCCATGAGTATTATATTGGCAAAATCAAAGTGAGGAGTTATAGTAGCCTGGATTATATTAATGAAATCTTGTGAGAATACAAGAGGACGTAGTTGTTTGAGCGTTTTTAGTTTGAAGTAAATTTTCTTTATCGTATTGCTGATGTGAGTTTCCATGGTGAGATGTATGTCTAGTATAATGCCTAGGTACCTTATTTCATTTTTTATTTTAATTTCCTGATTTTGGAGTCTTATGTGTGTTGGTGGGGTATATGATTTGTTTTTAGTCACAATTAAGACTTCTGTTTTGGCGTGATTTATGTGGAGATTTTGAGCTTTAAGCCAAGTTGTGATTTCATTATAGCAGTCCGATAGGAGTTGGAGCGGTAGATTGGGTATCGTGAATGGAATGTACATCATGATATCATCTGCATATAGATCTAGAATGGGGCAAAAGGAGCAGTCCTTCTTGGGCTGTAGGGCTGGTACCCCTGCAATCCCTGCTGGTACCGGCTGCAGATCTCCGGCCTACTCAGATGCTGAAGCCTGAATCAAAGCTGACCAAACAAGATGGTTTCCTGCTACAAAGGACTTTTGCTGTGCTTACAGTCTCAGACCTGACCTTCACACAAATGCTTGCCAAGTGATCATACCTGAGCATGCAGAAGACTATTGTTTCTGTCCAATTAGTTTCCCAGGACAATTAGTTGTCTACATGCAAGAAAATCTGATCATCCACCAACGATGCTACTGGCCTTGGGATGTCTGGAACTGCATACTGATCTTCCCTCATTATGGCTCCTAGGTCTGCAGGATAAACACCTGTTCATTACCTTCTGATTCACTGAGAACCCCTCGGACTGTCTTGTGCCAACCAATCACCAGACCTATGATGCAGACTCATCACAAAGAATAATACAGTCTGCACAGAAGAACGTTCGCGCCTTTTTGCCATTTATGCCCCGTTTACCTGGTGTCTGCTACCTGATCTGTCTGCAAGACAGACACACACTACATGTGTGTAAGACCGTTCTCCTAAGGACTGAGAAGACTTTCACAGATACCTTCGGTTCTGTGTTCTCCCGTGGCTCACCTCCGAAAGGGCTATAGCCTGCGTTATCTAGCCTAGCTGCCTCTTTGGACCTGTGCTGCTCCAGACTTATCGGACCTCAGCCATCAGAGTGCCAACAGGAGCTAAGGTACAGTCTTATTTTTCCTCCTCCGGATGGGCAATGGTTAGCTAGAAACGTATTCCATAACTCTTCCCAGTGTAGAGCGAATCAGTGACTTCTGGTTGCTAATCAGTGATTTATCACTTTGTCTAACTGTAATCTTATGCTGCTACAATTTCTTACCTCACATTTCTAATTATATATTTTTTAGAGATATTTTTCTAACTCACTGTCCATAATATATATATATATGTATATATATGTATATGCACACAGACGAGACTTCTTCCGTGGCTCATTACCAGCACACTCAGAGAACCTTGGACTGGGTATTAGTAGCTAATTTCCTCTGGACATAACTGAGAGCCTAATTTATCTTTGTGTGCTACTAATAATCCCTACAGGGCACCACAAAATAAATAAAATAATGCCCCAACCCTCTCTCCAAGGGAGGAACGGGGCGAATGGCGTTCAGAAGGAGCCGATGAATGGTGGTGCGAATGGCCAACCTCCTTCCGGGCGCCCTGAATGGAGAGAGAAGGAAGGCCTCGCGAATGGGATGCCAGCAATCGAGAGAATAACCCCGAGTGACGATATTGAGGACCCATTGATCGGAGGTTATGAGTGCCCACTGAGAGAAAAGCGCCAACTGGCCTCCTACCGGCAGCGGCGTCTCGGGTGGGCTGCCCGCCCTGTCACCAGGAAGAGCGAGTGGCGCCAGAGAACTTTCTTGGGCCTTGCTAGGAGTTGCTGCCTTTTCGGGCTCCTCGAAAAGACTGCAACCTCTGACTGAAGCAACTGGAGGGAGCCGAGGAGGCTGCCAGCTTATTGGGACAGTATCTACGGGAATCGCGAGACCTAGAGGCACGCTCAGAGGATAAAACTGAGACGGTGTGAGGAGGGCTTGGGCCTATCTTCCGGCAGACATTGAGGCTTAACCTCACCCAGGTCCTTCACCAGTTTATCCAGATCCTCGCCAAAGAGGAGCCTACCCTTAAAGAGCCTAGAGAGGTGCGTTTTGGAGGCAACGTCTGCCAACCACTGACGCAGCCAGAGCCACTGCCTCGCTACAGTGACTGCCGCAACTGTCCGAGCCGAGAGGCGCAACAGATCGTAGAAGGCATCTGCCAAGAACGCCGTGACGGATTCTAAGTGCACCAGTGCTGGATCCTCCAGCAGGCGCCGAATCCACCTCCACAAGGCACAGGCCGCCAGACCCCCCCCCCCCCCAACAGTGGCCTGCAGCGACAGTGCAGATGACAAGGCTGTCTTCAGAAGACTCTCAATTTTACGGTCCTGTTGGTCCCGAAGCGCTGCTCCCCCTTTGACTGGAATGTTGTATGTTTTGTAACCCTGGTCACTAATGCGTCCACCTTTGGATATGTGAGCGACCTTTCCACTTCTGCCGGAGACCAGAGATAGAGCTGGCCCAGACGGCGCGCTGTACGTAAAAAGGTATCTGGAGCCTCCCATTCCCGAGACACCATCTGCTGAAGTTCCGCTGGAAAAGGGAATGCCTTGGAGGGCTTACGTATGCCCTGTAAGATGGGATCCACCTGTGATTGTGCCTGGGATTGTTGCAGTTCGGGCGGGTCAGTGAAGCGCAAAGCCTCCACGACCTGCGCAATTAAAGCGGGCAATTCATCCTTGCGAAATAGCCGGATATCCTGTGAGTCTTCCTGGCTAGCCGCTGAGGCCTCGGACGGAGAGTATTCTCCATCCTCATGATCTGAAGTTCCCAAACTATCCTCCGCTGAAGACCTGTCTTCCTCCGGGGCCAGAAGCCCCTCTTCTGTGTCTCATGAGACTTCTTTGGGAGGGCGGCTACCCTTGAGCTCTGGGGCCCCCTGAGAACACTTGCGAGAGGTGGAAGCTGAGGAACCCCTGCTAGAAGGAAGGAGCTCTGAGGGAACTCCTTAAGATTCAGAGCGCCAGAGAGGCCATGCCTGCCGAAAGAGGGCCAGGAACTGGACATCTCAAGACTGGGAGGTCGTCTCAGACTGCGAGGAGGAAGATAGAGGCTTTGGCAGAAGGAGCGGAGCATTTAGAGATCCTTCTGCGGGAGGCACAGGCTGAGGGCCGTCCAAGGGGGGGGCAGAGGGTGAGTTGTCAGAATGAGAGAGCGCGATGGAAGGCACCCTGGAAGATTCCCCCGGGTGAGAGGAACATGCAGAGCATACTCTGTCCTTCAGCTCCTTCTGCTTCCTGTTGCAGACAAGACAACGTTGTAAGGAGGCAGGCATGGAGGCAAACAGATGTTGCAGCTTCTGAAAAGTGAAATCACAATCTAGGAGAGGAGCTGGGGTGCGTGGAAACTCGAGGAAGGTGCAGACAAGGCACAGAGGCTGAATCGAGAGTGTTTCTCGCTCGAAAATGGCTACCGCAAACGTGCCCGCGCGACCCAGAGGAGCCGTGAAAAGGGCCGCCGTAATAAAAAACCCAGTAAAAAGCACCCGATCGCAGCAAAAACTGCTGAACCGAGATGATCGTGATGGGAGAAAAGAAGGGCAATCCAGCGGAGCGAGAGAAAACAGGATACTGGTGGCTGCACAAGCATGGCGGCGACAGGGGGGGAGGCTGTCACTCACTGCGTCCGGAGAGCAGGAAAGCCGAGGCAGAGGTCCAGGACAGCGCTAGCCTAGCATGAAATTAACTACAAAAGCTGCAGAGTCCTGAAGGCTTCCCCTGCATCCAGCCAAACAGGCCCTTGTGGCCAGGAGCTGGGGTCCCCCTGACGAAGGGAGCTCAACTGATCCTCGTGATCAGGAGCTCACCTTAACAATTTGGGGGCTGGGAAGACCAGAGGGGCACCTCTTGTGTGCCCTGGACACATCCAGCAATGGAGAAGAAAAGAATAAAAAAAGAAAATGAAGAGGAAATAAACACCATCATCTGCTGGAGACAAAGAAAATACTGAAGGGGACCCCTAGGAGTATACCTATACCTACCAGAGCCCAGCCAATCAGATGTCTGGAGGGTTTTTTTTCTCTGTCTCCAACATCTGCTGGCAGGGGGACTTAACCCGCTTGTCTGGACTGATATAGCAGGATGAATTGGAACGGCATTTTCCTTCAATCTGGTGGCTGTATTCTCATGTAGCTCACCGGTGTGCTGAGTGCTAGGAAACAGGAAATACCCTTTGACCTCCGGCACGCCAGCAGACTGCATGAGAACACAGCCACCGGAGTGAAGGACAATGCCGCTCTTCACTCCGGCAGCTGTGCAGAGGTGAGCCGGGGCCTCGGGGCTCCTAGCTCCCCCTGAAGCCGGCCCAGTAAATGATCAGGAGCCAAACAGCATGTGCAGCATGAAGTTGGCACGGGGCCTCCTGAAGCATGAGGCCCTGTGCCAACAACATTCTCGCACATGCGTCGGACCAGCCCCTGATCAGGCTGTCCCTCCATGAATTAAGAAAACTCGAGGCGGTCATTGTGAGGCCCAGGAGTACATTAAGAAAATCAAACAGTCTATGGCTATTGGACACTGCATTTGCACACAGTCTCAATTTCAAGATTATCTGCAAACAAGGCCTGTATGGGAAGATGGAAACCACTAATGAAGAAACCCCACATTAAATGCCACACAGCATTTACAACAAACATTTAGGGGGCACTACTTGCATGTGGGAAAAGATCTTGTGATCTGATGAGGTCAAAGTGGAAGTTTCTAGTTTTAATAAGCAATGTAACTTCGGTGTGGGGAATTCAGGTCAGACAAAAAAATTATTTGTGGATTATGGGGTACATTTCTTAATAGAAGATCACCATTTGTTGCTTCTTATTAAGCAATATAAGTGGCATACAACAAACAGCGCATCACCATGCTAGCACCACCCCTACAGTAAAGCAGGGCAGTGGCAGTGTTATGTAGTGGTGATGCTTCACAGTTGTAGAAACGGGGAGTCTTGTGAAGATCAAGGGAAAGATAGATGGCGCATAGTACGAATACAGCCTGGATGAAAACATGTTTTTCAAAACTTGCATGATGCATACCATCTTTTGAGACAGATAAAGTTTTGTGACCATCTTTCAGATGCAGAGCCCGTTAACAGGATATGTTTCCAACACTTAAGATCAGAATCTTACCTTCGAACTGGAGTTCTACTTCTCCTGTGTCTAGGTGGTGGAGGAATGCGCCTTGGGGGGCTTCTTCTCCGAGGAGAAGACCTCCTTCTGGGACTCTGTCTCCTTCGAGGGGAGTATGACCTATGAAGGAAGGAAGAGAGCTATAGAGAATTTCTTTTCCTCTCAAGTATTCATGAACTGCGTACTCTGTCCATTGCTGGTTTTAACACCAAACTCTAGTTTTGAATGTTGAAAATCCAATCCCCTCCACCAAAAGAAACAGGTCAAGATAGGCTATACAAATTGAGCAGATTTTGGCAGACTTCAAACCTAAACAACTTCCAGAACGCATTTGTGCACTTAAGAGTATGTACAAAAGTTAAAAAAAGAAAAAAAAAGGTAATTTGAAATCCACAGAACTCACCATTCATGAACAGTCCAATAAGAGGAAATTACATGTCTTGTGATTTGCTTTTCTTGAGTCTAGCCCTACCAGCAGATGGAGGCAAAGAATCAAAGCGAGGACATTAATCCCGTGCAGCTGTCAGAGTCTAGTATTCTTGTTCCAAAGCTAAGGAGCCACCTCCCCCTCCCGAAAACACCTGCGCAATCAGGCAACCCCACAGGGTTTAGGAAAAAGGACCACTGCGCCATTATGACAGAACTGATAGCACAACCAACTCCAACAACAGATAAAACAAATCAGCAGCTCTTTAACAATAACCAACAGCTACAAAGGCAGAAATTCACAACAAAACAGAGTGAGACCTAAGGCAGACTCAAGGAAAGCAACATTGCCAGGTACCTAATTTACCCTCTCTCTTCATCCTAGCCAGAATGTACCCAAGCTTCAATATACCAGGCAGGACCCTAATAAGCCTGTCTTAAAGATGCTCATCCCAAAGGCCATGTCTCTCCTTAGTTACAAATTCAAACAGTAATGCTTCACAAATGAACGCAAGAAGGACCAGGTGGCCACCCTGCAGATCTTGTCTGAAGATATGAGCTGCTGCTCTGACCATGAAGTGGAACAGTAGAATGAGCCTCAAGTCCTCTTGGAACCTGAACACCTTGCGAGCCATAAGCCACACATGACCTTCAGCCAGCATACTATCAAGGCCAATCACCCTTTCTTCAATCCAGTGATGCAAATGCTGAGGTATCTCCACAAAATGCATATCCAGGGGCCTGAATTCTCTGAAGTCCTTACTCTCTACCTGTCTCTGAAAGGACAGAACCCCACTGGTGATTCAGATGGAATGTGGGTAAGGAGAGCAATGTAGAATAGTCACCACAGAATTTGAGAGAAAAAAAAAAGTGGATCCCTACAGGAAAGGGCCGAGGCTCCGAAATCCAGATGGCCACCAAAAACGTAGCCTTCAAAGACAAGCACTTGAGATGTGCCACTCAGAAAGGCTCAACAACCAATCCTTTAGACTCGATTGAGGTCCCAAAGAGTCACTACCTGCCAAAATGGCAGGTGCATGTGCTTAGTTCCTCTAAGGAACCTCGCCATATCCAGGTGTGCAGATGGGGAAAACCCTTGGATCTTGGCATGGCAACAGGCCATCACCACCACCTGAATTCAAGAGTCCCAAAGAGTCACTACCTGCCATGTCAGCCTACAGAAAGGCTAATACCACTTGCGCAACAATGTTTGATGAGAAACCAGATCTGTCCCACACACCACACCTCAAACAATCTCCACACCTCAATATAAGCAAGGGAGATCAAGGTCTTCCTGGCCTTCGGCAAGGTGGCCACCAGTTCTGGAGTGTACCTTTAGGTCTTCAGCCTAGCCTTTTCAAAGGCCAAACCATAACACAAATGGACATAGATCCTTCTGTACTTGACCCCGCCACAGAGGTCATCTCCAAATTAGCTAGGGGAGGGGGGGCCCTCCACCAGCAACCAGATGCCTGGCCTAAGCTGGAGCACCCAACAGAACCATAGGTGGATGATCTGATGTCCTCCACATGGCGAGACCTACCAGCAGTCATGGAACAAACATGTACAGCAGCTTGTCCTGAAGCCATGGCTGTACCATGGTCTCGAGCCCAGCAGCCCCCGATTCCCCTCTTTGACTGAAGAAATGACACGCCTTGACATTCCTGGCCATTGCCATGAGATCCACTGCTAGTCAGTCCCACTTTTCCACTCTTGTGGAAAAGGCTTAGTCCACCAACTTCCATTCTCCTGGATCCAATTGGTGATGGCTCAGGAAGTCCGCTTGAATGTTCTCTATCCCAGTATGTACTGCAGAGACCATCACAAGATGACATTCCATCCAATTTGAGGTGTCCAATCTCTCAAGCCACCTGAGCACTCCACTTGCTCCCCTGGTGGTTCACATAAGCAACTGCTGTCACACAGAGTCTGGATCATCCTGCCTCATACCGCAGGGAAGACACCAATGCCAACTGAATGGCCAATGCTTCCAACGAATTGATGGACCAGCTAAGCTTATACTATGCTCCACAACCCCTGAATCACTGACACTAGCAGTGAGCTCCCCAGCCAATCAAAGTAGCATTGCAGAAATAACTCCAAGAGGAGCCTCGAAATCCACACTCTGCCATATTCTACATGAACACACACCCCATATGCCCAAGACTGTGGGGACCATCTGGATAACAAAGATCTCTGCAAAGGATGCATATGGGCTTTTGCTTGCAGGACCAGATTGAGCATCACTGCCGTGGAACCTAGCACTTGAAGATAGTCCCAGGATCTGGAACTCCTTGGTCCACAACAGCTCTCAAATCTGTGACTGAAGCTTTGCAATGCAAGCCGGAGTCATGAACACATTTCCCTTTCACAGTATTGAACAGAGCTTCCAAATGTTCCAAGCACTGTGAAAAACTATAGCAAGAGCCAGCTGGTCCTATCATCCAACTTAAGTGCTGCAGGAGCTGAATCATCCGCAACATAGCTATCTGGCTCGCCTCGAATGACCTGGGCCATCCCAGACAGTCTCCAAATATGGGTGAGCAAGAATCCCCTCCCTCCTGAAGGGCTGCCACTACCACCACAATTATCTTGGAAAATGTTCTGGTAGGGCCATGAATTGGAAGCGCCAGCCCAACACCATGAAGCATAGGTACCACTGGGGATCCTGCCTCTGTCAGGTCCAATGGCATGAGAAACTCCTTCTGGACCATTATCATGACCAAATGAAGAGTCTCCATCCAGAAATGGGATACCTTCAGTGACCTGTTGACCAACTTCAGATACAAGATGGGACAGTTATGCCTTCCTTCTTTGGAACAATAAAACATATGGAATACTCTGCCATCCCCTCTTCTCTGGTCAGTTCTGTGGCAACTGCTCCCAGGGCCATCAGTCTGTCCAAGGTGGCCTGAATGGCTGCCTCCTTCAAGCAACACCACGTGGAAGACTGAGAATGTGGCAGCGATAGGACAACTCCAAGGCGTAACTGTAACCGATGATGATCAGTACCCAGACACCAAATGTAATCTGGATCCAAACCTTGAAAAATCCAGAAAGCCTCCCTCTGATCCTGGCAAAGAAGGGATGGACCCACATGCCCTCAATGGGCTACTCAGCAAGAGGAAGGCCCACCTGAAGCCACAGGCTTGCTGCTCTGCATGCTCGCTCACCCAAAAGAACCAAGACTGATGGGCAAGGATCAAAGTCAGTTGGCCAAATTGCTTGACACTGGAACATCAGAACTCCACTTCCCGTCACTTGGTACCCACAGAGAAGAACAGAATCCTCATCTTCTGGCAGTCTTGGAGGCTTGGACTCCAAGGACCTTCATCAGCTTCTCCAGCCCCTCTCCAAAGAGCAGCTTCCTTTTGAAAGGTAGCTTGTTCAGATATGCCTTCAAAGTTGAATCTGCTAACCAATGGAGCAGTTGTAAAAAAAATGCTGAATAGAGACCATGCTTAAGTCCTTGGCCAACAGCCAAATAATGCCAATATGAGAGGTCTTCCACAAAGACTAATCCTGCCTCCAAGTGGGCAGAGCCCTGCATGGGCATCCACAGCTTGGGGTCCTTCTCCACATCAGCTTGGTCCAATGCAGACAGGCTCTATGTGGCTGCTCTGGATGGCAACCTGCAATGTCATCTCAATCATTCAAAGGTCTGTTTGAGGAAAGCCTCCACCTTCCAATCCTGGACATCCTTACAGGTCATACCCCCTCCTCAGGGATAATAGTCTTATGGGTCACAGCCAACACCAGAGCATCCATACTAAGGGCCTTTAAATACTCCTCGTCTTCATCCAGCAAAGGATACAACTTACCCATGGCCTTAGACACCTTTAGGTCCATATCTGAACTGTCACTCAACCATAACCAGCATCTTAATAGCCAGGTGGTAAAGGAAGGAGCACATTTGTCTTCTGGACCCTCCATTGGTGCAGTCTCAGTCTGAATGGAGGACAATGAACAGCCTCCTCAGGCCTGAACAAGGAGCACAGAAAGCTCACCTTAATGAAACAACCTTACAGCTGGAACTGCTTCTTCTTCTCTCACTATAAGGAAAGCTCCCCTTCCTCCAGCTCCCTGAGAACTGCACACCTGTCCAGGTCCTTGCTGGACCCCAAAAGGAGGCCACTTTGGCATGCACACTCCCTGACCATACGCTGGGGTGCTTCACCCCAATGTCCTTGCTGGTCCTCGCAGGGGCAGCACCCCCTTGGAAGCTCCGCAGATTGAAGGGAAGTCAAAGCATAAAAGAAGCAGTCCCAGAGCCATCCTTTCTGACCTGGGCCTATCATTTGCCATAACGTAACACACCTGGTGCAGCCTGTGCATAAAACCTGGAAAACCAGGAGTCCCAGTCACCACCAGCATACCATGCGCTACTGACGGAGCCCCCTCCACCTCCTGAGGACCTCTGGGATTTAGCAGCAGGGGACCTACAACCGAGTCACTGTGAGCCGTGTTTACTAACAAAATGGCAGTCATTCCCAAATTGTCACTGGAATCCACAGGCAGCATTCCCCATCTGCTTCCATATTTTCCCACAGCAACTACAGCAGCTGGCACAGCTATCTACGGCGCTATTAGTCTCAGCAGCTCTGAACCACCCAGTACAAATAAGGCTGCACATATGTGGCAGAGATCCTCCAACATCTGCTACCACAGGCCGTGCTCCCCTCTCCCCCACATAAGCCTACACACACCGATCTGCCTGTGACAGTAAGCATGTTGAAGAGGCTGCCCTTTGCACTACACTGGGATACTCCAAAAACCACATCAGATAAACACTTTTTTTTAATGGAAAGGAGGAAAGAGCCTCAGAATCACAGGAGGTAAGGGCAATGGAAAATGTTCTAGTAAAACCAAGCCCAAGCCTCTTAACATCAACGGTTCTAAAAAGAAAAAAAAAATCTCCTGCCATTCAATTTCTAATTGTTCACAATTCAATAATTCAAAAACATTCAAAAGTTCTTGTATTAGCATGGAGCATTATTTGCCTGCAATCTCTCAGAGCATCAAATCATTGTATATTCAAAACAAGAACATGTATCTTTAACAATAGCCGCTGAAGACCCTTGCCGCTGTAATCACAGAAAATCCAGTCGGGAAATCCACTGGCGGCCCTTGATCACCAGGGTGATTATCTGAGGGCCTCCTTTGGTTTATTATGCATTTAGCTGAGTTGGCCCTCAAATGGAATTATTTTGAGTTTGACCACAAAATTTATCACCAGATTTCGGGAGCAACAATGGGAGAGACTTTCGCCCCGTCAATTGTCAACCTTTTTATGGGTGATTATGAGGCCAGTGGCTGTCGTTCTCTCCTTTCGCCTCCCACATCAGGGTATGGTGCCGTTTCACTGACGATGTATTCATTATGTGGGAGAGATCGGTTGAGACTCTCTTGTAGTTTCACCGATGGTTGAACGGTTGACACCCTAACATCCAATTTACCTTGAATTATCATGAGAGCGAGATCACTTTTTTGGATGTTCGTGTGTCTAGGCAAATGGGTGGTTGAGTACATCAGTGTTCAAAAAGAACACGGACAGGAATGCATTGTTACATTTTTCAAGTGCTCATCCCTGGAAGCTGATGGAGAGGTTACCTTTTTCTCAATTCATTAGGTTCCGATGGAATTGCTCAAATATTAAAGATTTTGCTGTTCAATCTTGCATTCTCAGAAGGGATTTTGTAACAAGAGGGTATCCTGAACTGGTTGTGGATCGGGCCTTTAAAGGGCCAAACACAAATCACAGGGATTGGTAGTTACAACCTTCTGTTAAGAATTTTAGTGTAAATGATAGTGAGCTCATTCATTTTGTTACTCAATTCTCCCCTTTTAGTTACCGCCTACAATGGATTATTCATAAATGTTTTGGGGTCACACAGGTTATTCCTGGATTAAGGGGTTAAAAAAACGCAACATGTGTGGTCTAGGAATTGCAACATTACGGAATTGTTAGGTCCTGCTGTATTACGATCACATAAATGGGCTCCGCAAGGAATGATGGGGCATCAGATTTGCGGAGGGAATGCAATTTATACTATGTCTGAGGAATTAATGGATTTTGTGTACAATGGTCATTAATTTACAATTCATTGCAGCACAACTTGTGGATCTAATTGTGTGGTGTATTTCATACTGTGTCCTTGTGACATGGGTTATTTTGGAAACGGTAGAGTGGCGATTGAAAGATTAATATGATCTATACAGCTTAAACTTTTTTTCATGGGAAGCCCTCTGCACCTGAATTGTCTTTGTTGTTGTTACTAAGTGCCGTTAAGTCGGAGTCGACTCATGGCGACCCTCTGGATAGCTATCCTAAATTGTGTTCGGTCTTTAGTAAGGCGGCTCATTGTTGACAGACTGGAACCCGTAGCTGCTGTTATTATATCGATCCATCTCATTGCTGGCCTTACTCTTTTGCGTTGACCTTCAATCTTGCCAAGCATGATGTCTTTCTCTAATGATCTCTCTCTTCGCATGATGTGTCCAAAGTATGAAAGTCAAAGTCTTGTCATCTGAGCTTCTAAAGAAAGTTTAGGTTTGATCTCCTCTAGTACCGACTGGTTTGTTCTTCGGGTAGTCCATGGTATACACAGTATTCATTGCCAGCACCATAATTCAAAGGCATCAATTTTCTTCCTGTCTGTCTTTTTCACTGTCCAGCTTTCACATCCATATGTTGTTACTGAAAATACCATGCTTGAACAAGTCGAATCTTTGTATGGAGAGAGACATCTCTGCTCTTGAGAATCTTATCTAGGTCTTTCATAGCCATTCTGCCAAGAGCAATGCATCGTCTGATTTCTTGACTGCTTGTTGTTTCTTTATTGATAGTTTATCCAAGTAGGTTAAAGTTGTTCACAATTTCAATTTCTTTTCCTTCAACGATGAACCTGTTGATTATGTCAGTTATCATGATCTTTGCCTTCTTTACATTAAGGTGCAGGCCCATTTTGAGACTATGTTCTTTGATTATGAGAAGCAAATGTTTTAGATCATCTTCACTTTCAGCCAGTAATATGGTATCATCAGCATAGCGAAGGTTGTTGATGAGTCTTCCACCAATCTTCACACCTCTGTTGTCTTCATACAATCCTGCTTCTGTGATGATTTGTTCTGCATATAAATTAAACAGGTAGGGGGAAAGTATGCAGCCTTGTCTTACACCTTTGCTTATTTTAAACCATTCTGTTTCTCCTTGTTCCGTTCGAACTGTTGCTTCTTGATCAATGTACAGATTGTGCACGAGTACGATCAGGTGTTCTGGTATACCCATGCTTCTTAATGTGGCCCAGAGTTTCTCATGGCTTACACAGTCAAAAGCTTTGCTATAGTCGATAAAGCACAATTACTTACCTGTAACAGGTGATCTCTGGGAACAGCAGGAATAAGTCTTCACATATGGGTACGTCGGTACCGACGGAGCCTGCGCGGGAACGCTCCCCAGCTTCCCAAAAAGGAAAGCTTTTGGGAGCATCCCACAGCGCCTGCGCGCTGCCTTCCCGCCTTTCCTAACCATCTCTCCTCAGTTCGAGTTTAAAGCTGAGACAATAGAGAGAGGAAAGGAAAGATAGAAAAAGAGATACAACTCCTAGGGGAGGTGGGAGGGTTGTGAAGACTTATTCCTGCTGTTCCCAGAGATCACCTGTTACAGGTAAGTAACTGTGCTATCTCCAGGAACAAGCAGGAATGAGTCTTCACATATGGGGACTCCCTAGCTAAGATGCCTGGAAGATCCCCAAGGATATGAGACCCTGGGAAGGGGTCTACTTCCTCTTATGGATCTCAGGCATCCATCCAGGGAAGGAGGGTAGAAGTTGTTTAAGAATGGAACAGGTGTTTGAGGACAGCCTGACCAAACAAGGCATCCCGGCGGGAGTCCTTGTCCAAGCAGTAATCGGCTGTGAAGGTATGAACCGAGGCCCAGGTGGCTGCTCGACAGATCTGGTCGATGGACACAGAATTTAGATGAGCCATAGAGGTGGCCATGGCCCTCACATTATGAGCTGTGACATGGCTTTCCAGAGAAAGGTTCTTACTCTGGTAGGCAAAAGAAATACACTGAGCAATCCAATTGGACAGTGTTCTCTTAGAGACTGGAAGTCCCAAATGAGAAGGATCAAAAACAACAAAAAGCTGGGAAGACTTTCTATGTTGATGTGTCCTTTGTAAGTAAAAAGCAAGAGCTCTTTTACAATCCAGAGTATGAGAGTCTTCTCTGCATTGGATGCATGAGGAGCTGGAAAAAAGACAGGTAAATATACCTCTTGATTGAGAGCACTTTAGGCATAAAGTGTGGATTTGTCCTAAGGACTACTTTATCATGATGGAACCTTGTATAAGGTGGATTAGCCACTAATGCCTGCAGTTCACTGATGCGGCGAGCTGAAGTAACTGCAATGAGGAAAATAACCTTCCAGGAAAGAAACTTCAAGGAGGTAGTGGCTAAGGGTTCAAAAGGTGGCTTCATATGCTGACCAAGAACCAAATTTAAGTCCCATGCCACCGGAGGAGGCCTAATGGGAGGTTTAGTTAAAGTTAGGCCTCTCATGAATCTTGCAATGAGAGGATGAGAGGAAATAGGTTGTCCATTTATGGGCTTAAGGGATGCTGCAATAGCACTCAAATGGACTCTTACTGAATTTGTTTTAAGGCCTGCATTGGAAAGATGCAGGAGATAGTCTAACAGAGAATTTAAAGGTAGTGCTAGAGGGTCAAGACCCTTTGCAGCACACCAAATGGAAAATCTCTTCCATTTAAAAGCATAAGAACGCCTGGTGGAAGGTTTTCTGGAAGCATGGAGGATATCCTTCACTTGTTGAGAAAGATTCCAGTCTTGAAGGTCTAGGCCTTCAGTAACCAAGCTCTGAGGTGTAGGGACTTGGGGTTTGGGTGCCACAAAGTCCCTTCCTCCTGGGACAGAAGGTCTGGAGCAGCTCCCAAGTACAGGGAGGGGGCTTGGGAGAGATGTAGAAGTAGAGGGTACCACACTTGGAGTGGCCAGCGTGGAGCTATGAGGATCATAGATCCTTGATCCCTCTGGAGTTTGAACAGAGTCTTGGGAATCAAGGGAATGGGTGGAAATGCATACAGGAAGTCCTGACCCCAATGAAGGAGGAAGGCATCCTTAGCCTGAACTCCCTGACACAGAATTCTGGAACAGAACCGGGGAAGTTTGGCATTCCACGGACTTGCAAAGAGGTCTATGTCCGGGGTTCCCCATTCTTGGAAGATTCTCAGTACCTGATCCATGTGCAGGGACCATTCGTGTGGAAGCAGAACTCGACTGAGTCTGTCTGCCCAAGAGTTTTGGACTCCTGGGAGGTATACTGCCAGGAGATGGATTTGATGCTCTCTGGCGAAGGCCCACAATCTTAAAGCTTCGTTGCAAAGCAACAGAGAGCCAGTTCCTCCTTGCTTGTTTATGTAAAACATGGCTACTTGATTGTCCGTATGAATGAGGACTGTCTTGTAGCTGAGGAGGGTATGAAAGACCTTGAGAGCTAGAAAAACTGCTCGAAGCTCCAAGTGGTTGATATGAAGGGAGGTCTCCTGTGGGGACCAAGTGCCTTGAGTGGAGAGGTCCTGTAGATGGGCTCCCCAACCTGTTTGGGAGGCATCTGTTGTGAGGGTTGCTTGGGGCAACAACTGTTGGAAGGGGGACCCCAGCAACAAATTTTGAGTGGACATCCACCATTGGAGAGATCAAAAGAGACGTTTGGTGGTTGCTATTTGGTCTGAGAGAGCTCCTGAAGCTTGAGTCCACTGGGTGGACAAAGTCCATTGAGCTGCTCTCATGTGTAGGCGAGCATAGGGTACCACATGCACTGTGGAAGCCATGTGGCCTAGCAGTTGTAGCATCTCCCGGGCAGTTAAGTGGCTCTTTGACTGAATCTGGGAGGCTAACTGCACTAGACGTTGGCAACGGGCCTGGGAAAGGTAGGCCCTTGCAGTAGTGGTATCCAACCAGGCCCCTATGAATTCTAGGGACTGAGTAGGGGTGAGCTGAGACTTTGGGAGGTTTACCACAAGTCCCAGATACTGCAGAATGCGCCTTGTGCGGTTCAGGGAAATCTGGGCCTCTGACTGAGATGGAGCTCGGATGAGCCAGTCGTCCAGGTATGGGAAGACAAATATTCCCAGAGTGCGTAGAAATGCAGCAACTATTGCCATGCATTTGGTGAACACTCTTGGAGCAGAGGCCAGACCGAAAAGAAGGACTCTGTATTGGTAATGTTTTCCTTGGAAAAGAAACCGTAGGAATCTTCTGTGAGAGGGATGGATGAGGACATGTGTGTACGCATCCTTGAGATCTAGAGAACAAAGCCAATCCTGACTGTGAAGGTATGGAAGGAGAGTGCCCAGAGAAAGCATCTTGAACTTCTCCTTGCATAGAAATTTGTTCAATTCTCTGAGATCTAAGATGGGCCTGTATCCCCCTGTCTTCTTTGGAATGAGAAAATAGGGGGAGTAGAACCCTGACCCTTGATGAAGAAGAGGAACTTCTTCTATTGCCCCTTGGGCAAGAAGGGTAGCTACCTCTTGACCTAGAAGGTCGAGAAGAGATGTGGGAGAATTGAAGTGTCTCACCATAGTGTGGGGAGGAAGGTCTGAGAAATGAAGCTTGTAGCCCTCTCTTATGACGGAGAGGGTCCACTGCTGTGATGTTATTTGCTCCCATCTGGGAGCAAAATGAGCTAACCTTCCTGGAATGGCGAGAGGCTCTGGCTGCTTTAGAGCCAGAAAGGCTATGTTCTCTAGCATCAAGTCAAAAACCCTGAGGAGGTTGGGCCTGCTGAGTTGCAGCAGCACCTGTAGGCTTAGGACTGGCCTGTTTAGGTTGCTGACGCTTAGTGGTAAAGCGACCTGTAGAAGATTGTTGGCCAGAAATAGAAGGAAATCTGCCCTTTTTAAAGACAGACTTTTTAAAAGGCTTTTTCTTGGCAGGAATGGAGGTTGACTTTGAAAGTCTATCCAGAGCAGAGTTTTCTGCATCCATTTGAGTGGCTTTTATTTGTCATTCTTTACCAAATAGGTTTTCACCTGTACAGGGAAGATTTCCTAAGCCATCTTGAACCCAGGGTTCTAAATCAGAAGCCTGGAGCCAAGCAATTCTGCGAGCAGCTATGGCAATGCCTGAGGCTCTGCTGAGGCTCCCTTCAAAGGAGTCAAAAGCTGCCCTGTTGGAAAACTTTGAAATGTCTTGAGTATGCTTAAGCCAAATGAGGAATTCCTCCCTTTTATCCTCTGGAAGAAAAGGGAGGAAAGTGTGCAGTTTTTGTGCAACTTCTTTTAGAAACATACCCGTGTAAAGGCTATATGAGTTGATTCTGGCAATAAGCATACTGGCTTGGAAGATTTTCCTACCAAAAGCATCCAATGTCCTGCATTCTCTTCCTGGAGGAGCAGAAGAGTGTCTCTTTGTACTCTTTATCCTCTTCATAGCTGACTGCACCACAATGGAATGGTGAGGAAGCTGAGTTTTCTGAAATCCAGGACAAGGAGGGACACGATACATAGTGTCCAATCTGCGAGAATGAGGAGAGTGAGAGGAGTCCCCCATAGATCAATCATGTGTTCATAAAGAATCTCATGAATTGGTAAGGTGACTGCCTCTTTAGGAGCCTTAGAATAGCCTAAAATATCCAATTTTTTAGCTCTAGGCTCTGATTCAGAAGTTACTGAAATAGAAAGTCCTTTAGCTACTTCTCTTATGAAGTCTTGAAAAGACAAGTCCTCTGGAGGAGACATTCTTCTTTTTGGAGAAGGCGGCTCTTCAGGAAGGGCTATGGATACTTCAGGAGACTCGTCTGATGTATCGGAATCATCAGAGGAATCAAAGTATCGCCTGTCAGGGTGCTCTTCCAACGCTCGATACGCGTATTGAGCAGTATCGACATCGGGCGTCCCCGGTACCGGATCGGTACCGATAAGCAGACCTGGACAAGGAACCGCTGCAGCCGGTATCCTGGTCGATGTCTATGCAGTCGGTACCGGTATCGGCGCTGGTACCGATACCGAGAACGGAGTTTGTTTCGGTACCAGCGGCGTCGCAGCTTGAATGAAGGCCGTAATAGCCCGCTGCATGGACAGAACATTGTGATCCATCGACACCATGAATGCCTGGAAGTCGGTAACGGGAGATTGTGCCGGTACCCCAGAGCATTCTAACAGGTGATCGGTCGAGGCCGTGCCATCAATGTCAACCTGTAACCCCATAGGAGGAGCTTTGGAAGCCGGAGCTTCCCGCCGGGGTTGTTTTGCTGGTGCAGGGTCCTCGAGGGCAAGCCCGGAGGCATCTCGATGCTTAGAGGGAGATCTACCCTTCGAGGACCTGCTAGGTTTATGTTTGGTTACCTGAGATCCATCAGGAGAAGACGACCTGGAAGATGTCGATGCTACCGACGCTGCATCAGCGGGAAACAGCACATGGAGCTTAGCTGCTCGGTTCTGTAAACCCCGTTTAGATATTAGAGAGCAGGACGGACAATCCGGAATGGAGTGTTCAGGACCCAAACATTTAAGACACCATTCATGGGTATCTGTAACAGAAATAGTACCGCTACACTTAGTGCATTTTTTGAACCCGGAGGCTGGTTTTTCCATGAGGGAAATTTTCTTGTAGGCCCTGAGGCCCAAGAGGAAAAATACACTAAGTGAAGAAAAATAGATTTATTTATTTTTTGAAAGAAAGAGAGAAAGACCGGCGGTACCGGTCGGGAGTCGGGGAAGGCAGACACGCAACCAAAGAAATAAAATAAAATAAAGAACTTCTTCAGCGGTGACAGGGCTCGACCTGCTGGCTCCGCGGCAAAGAAGAACTGAGGAGAAATGGTTAGGAAAGGCGGGAAGGCAGCGCGCAGGCGCTGTGGGATGCTCCCAAAAGCTTTCCTTTTTGGGAAGCTGGGGAGCGTTCCCGCGCAGGCTCCGTCAGTACCGACGTACCCATATGTGAAGACTCATTCCTGCTTGTTCCTGGAGATAGCACAAATAGATATCCTTTTGGTATTCTTTAGTCTTTTCAAGGATCCATCTCACATCCGCAATATCGTCTCTCGTTCCTCGCCCTTTCCTGAACCCTGCTTGCACTTCAGGTAGTTCTTGTTCCAGGTATGGTTGCAGTCTCTCTTGAATAATCTTCAGTAGAATCTGCTGGCATGTGGAATTCAACGATGGAAAAGCTCTATAACATCAACAGAGACAAAAACCTGGAGCTGACTGTGGTACAGATCATCAACTACTAGTATGCAAACTCAAGCTAAAGTTGAAAAAGAGCAAGCCACTCATGAATGCAGCAAAATATGACCTTGAGAATATACCACTGGAATTTAAAGACTGCCTGCAAAATCAATTTGCTGCTAATTTCCACAGTCAGTTGGATCACCTTTCTTTAGTATTGGTATAAACACAGATCTTTTCCAGTCAGTTGGCCATGATGTTGTCTTCCATATTTCTTGGCAGAGCCTTGTAAGTACGGTAACAGCTGCATCAGAAAGCTGTAATACGTCTATGGGAATGCTATCAATGCCTGGTGCTTTGTTCTTTGATAAGGCTTTCAATGCTGCTTCAACTTCTTCTTTCATCACCATTGGTTCCCGACCATAAGGTACAGGTTGAAACGGCTGTTGGTCCACTTGATCTTTATCATATAAAAACTCTGTATATTCCTTCCATCTTTTCTTGATCTTCTCAGCATCATTCAACATAGAACCCTGAGCATCTTGTAACATTCCAATTCGAGGCTGGAACTTCTTCTTTAACTCTCGTAGCTTTAGGAAAGCCAATCTTGTTCTTCCTCTAACAGTTTCTGCTTCTATTTCCTTGCATGCATCACTGTAGTACTTTTCCTTGTCCTGTCTTGCTGCACATTGGAAATCTCTGTTGAGTTCTGTGATTGTCTTTCTTTCTTTCTTCTCTTGCTTTAGCTTCTCTGTGTTTCTGGGCAATTTTCGGAGTTTCTTCCATCATCCATTTTTGCCGTTTTTTCTTTTTCAACTTTTGTAGAGACTTCTCACTTTCTTCCAACACAACCTTCTTAATTGTCATTCCATAACTCTTCTGGAGCTCTGTCATTTGTATCTAAAGCAACAAATTGATTTTGCAGGGAGTCTAAATTCCAGTGGTATATTCTCAAGGTCATATTTTGCTGCATTCATGAGTGGTTTGCTCTTTCAACTTTAGCTTGAGTTTGCATACTAGTAGTTGATGATCTGTACCACAGTCAGCTCCAGGTTTTGTCTCTGTTGATGTTATAGAGCTTTTCCATTGTTGACTTCCACAGATGTAGTTAATTTGATTTTTATACAATCCATTGGGTGAAGTCCATTTGTACAGTCGCCGCTTGTGTTGCTGGAAGAAGGTGTATGAGATGAATAGATCGTTGGTCTTGCAGAATTCTATCAGTCTTTCTCCAGCTTCATTTCTGTTGCCAAGTCCATACTTTCCAACTACTTTGTCTTCTTCTTTGCCGCCAACTACTTTGTCTTTAGTCAGTTTGAAATCTGATTGGACCCCTCCGGGCCCTTTAGACCCTCTAGTCGATACATTTAAACAGACTTGTTCAAGCCATGGTATTTTCAATAACATCATATGGATGTGAAAGCTCAACAGTGAAAGAAATAGACAGGAAGAAAATGGATGCCTTTGAATTATGGTGCTGGCGGCGAATACTAGTCGCTTTTATTCGTAAAAGGTGGAATATCCTTGTGTTTCACCCAAAGCTGTCAGGTAATACTTTACGTATAGCATATAGTAGGGGTAGGAACTTGAGAGATCAGCTCTGTTCAGCAGTTCCCCGACAGAACGTTTTTGCTTTGGTATATAAACATAAGAAATGTGGACATTGCTCATACTGTAATATTATGGAAGATAAAATATGCACTAAATATGCGAAGAGGAGTCACTTGTATAATCAAGATACAACTTGTAACACCTCTTTTGTAGTATGTACTCTATGGTGTCCTTGCTTGAAGTTGTATATTGGTAAAACCACACGCCCTTTGAGAACACGGCTGGCAGAGCACAAATACAGCATTAATAAAGCAAGACTTGAAACGCCGCTAGTTCAGCATTGCATATCTTACAACTATGCATTTGAAGAATTGTGATGTACAGTATTGGAGTCTGTCCCGTTGAACATATGGAGAAGGGATAGAGGACGCTTGCTGTTACAGAAGGAACAGAAATGGATATATGACTTGAACACATTGCACCCACATGGGTTGAACGATAAAATTGAATGGACGTTATTTATTTGAGTATGAGCCGGGTTGTCTTGAAGTTCTAATCTGATTTTCTTTTTTTAAAAATATGTTTTAGAAATTTGATGTGCTAGATGTGTTTTGTGGAGCTGTGAATAAAGTTGTGTGTAAGATATGTCAGCTTTTGTGCACGAATCAGCTGGTAAGAAGTCCCTTTAAAAGTAATTGATGTCAGACGCTGCTGATGCAATAGAGAGGTATTCTTTATGCCCGAGGTCAAGGACGTGTGGAGACACTTTTTGCTTTGATTTTGGCAATATCCTTAATAACTGTGCTATCAGGAATCCCTGAAGAAGCCTATTAGGTGAAACAGAAGCTTCTGATGGGCATTTGTACTCTTTGCTGCAACGGTGGACACCTTCGGCTGTTCGGCGTTTGTAGCTAGGCAGTTAAAGGACGTCTGTTTGCCGACATGTGCTGGAATCCCTGGATTGCTCAGATAAGTGGATAAATACTCACTAAATGGTGTATAGCCAATATTGGTTGAAGAAAATATTTTCTTTATTCTTGCAGGAGGTGAATGTGTGATCCATTGGTTCCGGTTTCTTGCTGGAGTGCAGAAGCTGTTGAGTTTTCATAACAACTCGGAGAATCCCTAAAAGTACTTTTTTGGATGTTGGTAGTTTTTGATTATATTAGTAGAATTTGTGCAATATATAAAATTAATTATAAGAAAGGCAATGACCTATGAGGTAAGCGTCTGCCTTTAACCCTATGGTGAATATTTTTGCCATATGTAGGGGTAAGGCCATCCTGAGGTCATATATGCCTTATTGAATTGTGAAATATTTACATGCTAGAAAAGTTGGTTGGTGAGATTTTTTGAACATTAGTAGATAAATGGTGTTTATTAAGGGTGTTAGTGTATATTGATTTAGTTAACCCTTTGGCAGTTGGTTTTATTAATTATGTTGGCAAGACCATATGCCCTTTTAGAACTAGAATGGGTGAACACAAAAGTCGCTTAAAGTGTAAACGGAGGGAGGCTCCCATTGTACAACATTGTTTGGACTTCGGGCATGTGTTTTCAGATATTCGGTGTTTTTGTATTGATCAGGTGTTACGTGGATATGGCAATCGTGATATAGATCAATTGTTATGTGAACAGAAATGGATTTTCCATTTGGGGACTGTACATCCAGGCATCTCAACACTCTGATTGGAGCATCTGTTTTTGACACCTCTGGTGAAGGGTTTAAGGCTTGATTTTTTGAGATTATATTAACACAATGACAGTGGCTCTCTGACTTTGAGGTGGTGATGTTGGCTGATGGGACAGGTGGGTGGGTTTTTTGTTCACTTTATGTTCGTATTTTGGATAGGGGTTCATTCTTGTTTTGTTTATATTTGATGATTTGAATTTTATTGGTTCAGAGCTGTTATACAGTTGGGGTGCTTGCACCAGGATTTTTTGATTATCTGTCTTCTCCACAATAGGTTATGGTTGGGATCTGACCCTGGCTTGGCACATTTAGACATTTCCTCTCCATAGCAAGTTGCATTTTTACATTTGATGTATGAATGATGCTGTGTGTATTGGATGTTATTTGTTTATTCATTAAATTGTGGTTGGTATGTTTTCTCCAGATTGTGATATATGGTGATGTGCCGACGGCTGCGTGTTCTTTTTTGGGATGCACTTTTTGATGTTGGCACGGGGGTCTTGGGAGGGAAGTTGTGATGTGATTGTGTTGTGGATGGGTCCATTGGTACAGCAGTGCAGCAATGAGATTGATGGGTGTGTTTTAGAGAGTTTCCTATGGTGTTATGTCATTGGTTGGGATTTTTTAAGAAGTGCATGTGCAGCGTTTTTGTTTGATGCCATGGTTACATTTTGGATTGTGAGTTGCTATTGCGAGTGACATGGCATGTTCTAGGTGGTAAATATGTATTTCTATGATAATGAAGTGTAAGTGGATCATGCCTTGTTTCACTGGGGGTATGTTTAGCTTATTTTTTCCTGCTACCTCTCACAGCATTCTGCTGCATTTTTGGAGTTGGATCTGGGCCCATTAGAACAGTCCCTGATGAAGCACGCTGAGAAATGCTGAGCAGGTTTTTATGTGGGCATTGGATTCTCAGTGGATTTCCCGACTGGATTTTCAGTGTGATTACAGCGGCAAGGGTCTTCAGCGGCTACTGTTAAAGATAAGTGTTCTTGTTTTGAATATATAATGTTTTGATGCTCTGATAGATTGCAGGCAAATAATGCTCCATGCTAATACAAGAACTTTTGAATTATTGAATTGTGAACAAATGGAAAATTGAATGGCAGGAGGGTTTTTTTGGGGGGGGGGGTTGGTTTTTTTTTTTTTAGAGCCATTGATGTTAAGAGGCTTGGGCTTGGTTTTACTAGAACATTTTCCATTGTCCTTACCTCCTGTGATTCTGAGGCTCTTTTCTCCTTTCCATTTTTTTTTAAAAAGTTTACCTGGTGTGGTTTTGATAAATAGTGGAGTGGTGGTTTTTGGAGTGTCTATATGATTCCCATTCTGGAAATGTAACAGCCCATGCTGCTGCTCTTCCTTTTAAACTTTATTACTAAGCAGCCTCTTCCCTCCATCCTGTACCAGATTACTTAAAACCCCCAAAAGGATGACCAGAATGATAGGGAGAGAGACCCAAAGGCCTGTCGCCCTAATAGACAACCGGTGTTCTCCTCAAGACTGTCTGAATGGGCACGACACCCAGCTGATTTTACTAAATACCCAGCTAACTTAATCCAATGAATTGACATGGCAAAATGAGCAGGAATGGAAAACTGATTTAAGCGCGTTTTGTAATTAACACCTTAAAAATATAACACTATATTAAATATAATATGAATGGACACTTAAATGAATCTAAACAGTAACAAATGCATCATATATGGAACACCCTAAAATACTGGCTGTTTTCTACTGCTGGCTGGTACGGTCCAGCTAGCTACTCCTTCATGCCACCCCGCTGGCAAAATATGTCTGAGGAGAATACAGAAGTCCTCAAAATCCAATTAAGTGGCAGCCAGGAGGAAAGCAGGGCAGGGAAGCCAAGTGGCCTGGGGAGGGAGAAAGAGAGCAAGCTGCCTGTCAACCCAGCCAAACAGATCCCCTAAATTAAATTAGGTGGCGCTTCTGGAACAACCCGTCAACCAAGGAAAATGATCCTGAAGGATCACCACGCTAAGGACCCCTCGGGATCCTTTTAAGCCTAACTGGCTCCTCTGCTGTGTCTGCTAGAAAGAGAATACTGGAAGCTGGCAGCTGGCAGCTGCATGGGCTCCCTATAAAGGGGTGATGTCATTGCTTTGTGTTCTCTGCTGCCATCTACTGGGACAGGAGCATAGCCCACATGCCAGGAAGAAGCAGCTAAATTTGTAACTGGTGCTCAGATTACAATTAAACTATTTTACTTATGTACTACCGAAAGAAAATGACCAAGAATCACAAATTTAATCCTTCAAGAACAAGGGGTCAGGGGGGAAGGATGGGGATGTTAAGAACATAAGAAATGTCATACTGGGTCAGACCCTAGCTCCATCAAGCCCAGTATCCTGTTTTCAACAGTGGCTATTCTAGGTCACAAGTACCTGGCAGGTTCCCAAAAAGGTACACAGGTTCCACAATGCTCATCCTGGGATAAGCAGTGGATTTCCTGGATCCTCTAACAATGATTTATGGACCTTTCCTCTCGGAACTTGTCCAAGCCTCTTTTAAACTCAGCTACACTAACAGTTTTTACCACATCCTCCGGTAACGAATTCCAGAGTTCGATTACGCTGATAAATACAATCTCTCCACCCCAAATCCAATGAACTCAACTCACCTTGATCGTGACCTATGACGCCTTCTATGTCTAGAATGAGATGGCGATCGCGAACGAGATCGTGACCTAGATTTGGAGCGGGATCGGGATCTTTGCCGGGGCCTCTCCTTCTCCTTTTCTCTCTCCTTTTTAGAATTACGTTCTGGAGACACATCTTTCATATCTGATGCAGGTTCTAATTTGGGAACCTTTATTATATCACTGCAGAAATTAAAGGAAAAACAATGGTATTTAGGAACCGCCTCAGTTTTAATAAGGAGAAATTTCAATTATCGTTAATTTCCTTTCCTGGAATCCTACTAGACCAGTCCAGACAAGTGGGGTTATGTCCCCCTACCAGCAGATGTTGGAGATAGAGAAAGTACCAGAAGCCTCAGAGACACAGTAGGTCACATTCACTATACCCTGGGAAAAGCAGAGGAACGTTCATGCAAGTCACGAGTTTACCAGAAGCGCAACTGGTTAACAGCCATGTGCAACAAAGGCACCAAGCTGCAACTACATATAAAAGTTCTCCTGAGCTACTGAGAGAAGTAAAGCATCTGTACTAGGTTAGGCTCTGCTGAGACAGCCGTCCAAGAGAATGCAGAGAGAAGGAGCGGGTGGGTCCTGGACTGGTCTAGCAGGATTCCAGGAATGGAAATAAATGCTAAGTGAAATGCTTCCTTCCTATTCATCCTATTAAACCAGTCTAGACAAGTAGGCAGTACTGGAGCTACACCACCCCAGGGCAGGACGAGACAGCCGCCGCCGCCACAACAGCCCCTAAACTTGCCGAATCTCATCTTTGGAGATCAAGGCAGTAATGGTGAATGAATGTGGAGGACCAGGAAGCCGCACAACAAACATTGAGAGGGTCGACATACAACTGTTTTGCCCAAGAAGTCACTTGAGCACATGCGGAGTGAGCCCGAAGACCAGGGGGGGGCACGAGCTTTCCTCGCAAAATGTAGGCAGACTCTACTGCTCTTGTGCACAATGGTCGCTTTAGATGCGGCAAGTCCCTTGCGGGGGACCACAAACAGGACAAAGAGGCGGTCAGACTTCTGAAAGGCATTTACCACCTTGAGGTAACGATGAAGCACTCTGCTGATATCGATTGCCGCGAGTACATTGTTGCTCTCTGAACACGGTTTCTTAGGAAAAGATGGCCACGTGATGGTCTGATTGACGTGGAGGCAGAGACTACCTTCGGTAAGGAGGAGGAGGGGACCACCCAAAGGGACAGCTCTTCAGAAGAGAAGGAAAGGAAAAGGGGAAGCTGTAAAACTAGAGGGCATAACATGAAGCTGCAAGGGGGTAAATTGAAAGGCAATGTCAGGAAATACTTTTTCACTGAAAGGGTGGTGGATGCTTGGAATGCCCTCCCGATGGAAGTGGTGGCGGCAAACACAGTGACGGAATTCAAAATGGCATGGGACAGACATAGTGGATCCCTTTACAGCAACAGGATAAAATCAAAATAAACTTAACTATCTACTTTCTCAACAAACAGGGGTGTCCTACAGACAGCGGTGGGTTCACCCCTAAACAAAGACATGGGAAGGTGTGACCTACACGGAGCGGTAGGTGCACCTACTCTTGCTATCTTACTGGGTAGATTAGGTGGACCATACTGGTCTTTAGCTGCCGTCATTTACTATGTTACTATGTCACAACAGGAAAAAACCTGCAGTTCTGATACACACCTTGCGGAAGTGACTGCTACAAGGAATGCTGTCTTCAAGGACAAGTCCCAGAGAGTGACACTCTTGAGGGGCTGAAGGGGAGGCTTCATCCAGTACGAGAGAAAGATTCCACGGTGAAACGACTGGCCGTAACGGAGGGCGCAAAGATGTGGCTAACATTGGTATGAGAGGCAATAGAGCGTCTTGCTACAGGCCCACAGAATGAGGGCAGCAACCTGTACTCGTATGGAGTTCAAGGCTAGGCCCTTGTCAGATCCGTCTTGCAAGAAGGCGAGAATATCAGGAATGTGTACTTGCCAGAGTGAAAGCTTGCATTGCGAGCACCAGGTTTTGAAGAGGCACCAGACCCGGGCACAGGCCAGAGAGGTAGACTGAGCGGGCCTTGAGGAGGGTATCTACGATCCACTTAGAATAGCCCTTGTGCACCAGCAGTCACCTTTCAAGGGCCAGGCCATAAGCGAGTATGGAGCTGGATCGTCCATCCAGACAGGCCCCTACCTGAGAGGCCTCGGCACGAACAGAGGGCCACTGGGGCCAGCTGATGCACTAGGTCGAGCTACCATGGACAGCGAGGCCAACCAGGTGCCATTCGATGCGGTGGAGAGCCCAGCGAAACATCGACCAGGGATGGAACAGGTAGATTAGCATCGCTGCCAACCAAGGCTGGACTAGTGTGCAGACAGTGGGATCTGGGTTCCCTCCAGCGGCTGAAAACGACTGGCACTTTGGCATTTGATGAGATGGTTATCAGATCAACAGTTGGTTGGCCCCAGCAGCAGACTATCCGATGGAACGCCTGGGGTGCGAGTTCCCATTCGCTGGGGTTGAGCATGGCAAATGAAGAAAGTCAGCTTGCATGCTGTCGACACCCACGATGTGCTGAACCGTCATCTGTGGGTGCTTCTCTGCCCAGGCAAAGAGAAGAGCCATCTCTTTAGCCACTGCTGGACAATTGGCGCCTCCTTGTCTGATGAGATAATACACCATTGTGGTGTTGTCGCAGAGGATGTGAACTGCCCGATTGCAGAGGTGCAGTAGAAAAACCAGAAGGGCAAGATGCACTGCTTGGGCCTCAAGACGGCTTATGGTCCATGCAAACTCCCGAATGTTCCAGGAGCATTGTGTCATCCAGTTCAGGCAATGGGTGCCACAGCTGGTGAGACTTGCGTCTGTCATCACTACAATCCAGTGTAGATCTCTAGAGGGACTTGGGTGCATGTTGGCCGGACTGAGCCACCATTAAAGACTGGCGAAGCAGGCACAGAAGTGGGAGCTGAATGTCATACTCCTGAGAAACTGGAGACCAGTGGAAGTCTCATGTGCGCTCAAGCCAAAAGGACTATGTCGTTCGTAGCCGCTAGGGCCCCCAGGTCCTGGAGACAGTCCCACACACAAAGGCAAATTTTCAATAGGAAGGCCTGAAGCTGGTTGGAAAACTTGTGGAAACACTCCCGAGTAAGAAATACTTTGCCGAGCTGAGCGTCTAACTGGGCTCCAAGGAAGTCCAGGGATTGTGAGGGGTGCAGGCCACTCTTGGAAAGATTGATCACAGAGCCAAGCTTTCCCAGAAAGATCACCACAAGGGATACCGCATCGAGAACATCCAGATGCGATTTTGCTTTGGATGAGCCACTGTCTACGTAGGCGTAGACATCAACCCTTTGTCGCCACAATGCCGCCATGACCAAAACCATGACCTTGGAGAAGGTACAGGATGCCGTTGCTAACCTGAAGGGTAGGACGTGGAACTGATAATGTTGACCGAGAATGGCGAATCACAGAAAGCACTGCTGATCCTCACAGGTGGGAATATGGAAGTAGGTCTTGGTGAGATCTAGAGACGCAAGGAACTCTCCCTTCTGTATTGCTTATATGATTGACTGAAGTGCTTCCTTGCAAAAAACAAGGCATGCGAAGGGAGCGATTTACATCCTTGAGATCCAGAACAGGGCATCCTTCTTGGGAACGACAAAATAAACAGAGTACCAGCCAGACCCTCTCTCAGCAGGAGGTACTGGACAAATGGCCTGGAGCTCAAGCAGGTGCTGAAGCATCGTGTGCATGGTCACCTGCTTCTGGGGAGATCCGCAAAGGGAGACCAGGAAGGCTTCCTTGATGGGCTTGGCGCATTCAAGGACATATCCCTGGCAGATGATGCTTAAGACCCAGTGATCAGTAGTTATATGGGCCCACTCATGGGAGAAAAGAGTCAGCCGCCCGCCCACCGGCGGCGTCCCGGAGTGGGGCTCGAAGGCATCAATGGAAGGAGCGGTTGGATCTGGAGAACTTTGCCGAGGTACAGTAGCTGTCCTTAGAGTGACAGAACCCTTGAAAGGGCTGCAACTTGGGTCTAAATCTACCCAAAGAGGACTTGCCAGATCTATAAGCCTCGAATCACAGAAGCAAGGAGGAGGAGGATGTACTGGACCTCGAACATCACGAAGACAATTTGGGTTTGTCCTCGGGCAAACGCTGGGCTTAACTTCTCAGAAGTCCTTAATGAGTTTTTCAAGGTCCTCTCTGATCGGCGACAGGGAGGGGAGCAGGCAGGTATGCTCCTCTCTGCTCCCCACCGCATGGCCAATCAGGCCGAAGAAACACCCCGGCACCAGATTTAAAAACTGAAGCGCTCCTTGGCGCGCCTATGTCTGGCGGGCCCACGCCTAAGGGCCGCGCCAAAGGGTCCTTTGGTGTGGCTCTTAGGTGCGGCACTGTGGAAAGGTCGCAGCCTCCTCCTCCCCCTCCCTCGAGCAGCTCCACCAAAGAACTGGCCAGATGCAGCGGAACCACGCAAAACGTCACCATGTAAGCATCCTCCAAGTATGTCCCACGATCAATGTTCCCTCTAATTTTCTGTAGCCTGTGTGCGCATAAAATATCAGCTGTGCAGCTTTTGAAGGAAGGTTAAATTTTTGTGCGCCACATAATGACATTCGGAGTTATATACTTTAAAATTTGACTACACATCAGAATACAGTATGTACACCACATTGATTGCACTAGAAAACATTGTAGAACTTGTGAAAACCATAAATACATAACTTTTAAATTTTATGATGTCTGTGTTTTCTATCAGAATCAGAACCGTAATTTTTGTGCGCTCTGTTGTAAAGTATGTGCGCTCGCTTGGCGAGGTGTGTGCGCGCGCACACGCGCACAGCTTAGAGGGAACAGTGCCCACGATGTGTTATAATGTAGCCCATGATGCCCAGCTTGCCTGTATTGTAACCTGGTGTAATGTATTGTTATGTAATGCAATGTAGTGTTTAAATGGAAATGCGCAGTAGTACTAGTAGTAGTAATGGGAGACAGCTAACCTGGTTTTGCCCTAACTAGAATTTTGCTCTGTGTTTTTCGTCTTGATTAGCTTGTAAGCTCTAAGAGCAGGGACCGTCACTCTTATATGCCTGTACAGCGCTGCGTTGGTAGCGCTTTATAAATGGTAAATAGTAAAAATAGTAAAATAGTAAGAGGCTTGCCCTTGAAAGGAAGTTCCGCAAGGCAGGCTCTAGATGCCGCCTTCTGTGGACCAGTGAAGTCAGAGCCAGCGGTGTGCTACCGTGGCAGCTGCCACCGAAGGGCTGTCAACCGCATGTGGTCATAAGGGCATCTGCTAAGAAGACTGCAACAGATTCTAGGCATGCTGAAGCCGTGTCTTTGGGCAAAAGCTGAATCAATTGTAGGAGAGCACAAGCCGCCAATCCTCCACAAAACAGAGGCCTGGAGAGCAAGAGAAAAAAAAAACGCCTTCAAGAGGCCCTCAACCTTGCGGTCATGCTGAACCCGAATAGCACCACCTTCTACTGGCATGGTGATATGTTTGGTAACGGCTGTAACTATACCACCCACCTTAGGGAATCGGAGCCATTTATTGAAGTCTATGGGGGACCACACGTAATGGTGGTCCAAGCATTTTACTGTTCGTAGGGATGCATCCAGGGAGTCTCATTTGAGGGAGACCATTTGTTGATGATCCAAAGGGAACAGGAAGGCTTTAGAGGGTTTCCATATGCCCACCAGGATAGGGTCAGCCTGAGACTTGTTCTGGTTAGATGCCTGGTCTGGAATTTCGGTCAGGGCCAGTAGCTCCTCTTTATGAAACAGACATCCTGAGTATTATTTAGATCATCCCCTGGGTCTTCTGGAGGGGACCATTCTTCATTTTTGCAATCGGAAGCACTGTCTGGGCTGTCATCAACAAAAAGGTGATCAGGGTCATAATGAAGAGGAGAATCCCAGTCCTCAGAGGCCTAAGACAACTTTAGACTAGCGCTCTTTATACCCAGACACGTGGGTCACTTTGGGACGCTTACGGGAGAAAGGCAACTTGTCAGTGGGGAGGGAGGGGGTCTGTACGAGAGCAGAGCTGCAACACTTGTCAGGGCAGGTCTTCCTGAAGGGTGTCATAAATAGATCTGAAACCAGATCAGAGAGTGCCAAGGATGGACCCTCTGCCCCCGAAAGCTGAAACAATATGAGGGGTGGGGAAGGGGCATCTGCAGTATAGGGGGGCAGATGCTGCATTCTTAGTCGCAGGCACAGGAGATTATGAATTGTCAGACATTGTGCTCCCTGGAGCACTCCAAATCGGGGTAAGAACCCTCAGGCCGTGAACGGAGATCTTACTGGGATCCGTAGAGCATGCAGCGCAAAGCCATTCCACTAAATACCGGCATTTGCAGCCGCATGATAGACAGTATGACAGGGATGAAGGCAGTCCTTGCCACTGAAAAAACAAGCTCAAATGTAAGAAAATGTTCCCCGGAGACCACAGGGAGCTGAGGAGGAGCAGGAGCTGTTTCAAGATGGCCGCCACAAAGATGAGTGAGCTGTGCAACAGGCACGCTGCGAAGGAAAATGGCAGCAAGGAGCTGCAGGCAGCAGCGGTGCATTCCTCCCTATAAGGTCAGTGAGTCTCCTGGTTAGGTCTGTGAGATGGCAGGCAAAATGCGGTGCTGATCAAACCGGAGTCGGGGGGGGGGGGGGGGGGGGGGGGAAAGGGAGATTCACTCACTGCGAGTGAGTCGTTCAGAAAACTAAAGGGAGGAGTGGCCTAGTGATTGGGGCAAGGTACCTCAGGCCAGAAGGTCGGAGGTTCAAATCCCACTAGAGGACAGCAACCTTGGGCTGGAAGGACTGGGGTTTCTAGTCCCACAGGTGCTCCTTGTGGTCATGGGCAAGCCCATGTTCCCTGTAAAATAGTTATCTCCAAGTTATAATGCCCTGTTCAATGCAATTTCAGTTTGTTCAATGTAAACCGCCTTGATATCATGAAAGGCGGTATATAAGAAATGTTAAATAAAATAAAATCCTCAGGCTGTTTGTAGTACACAGGCTATATGAATAAAAGGATCCTCTGTTTTTTGTTTTGTTTTTTGAATAAAATAAGAAAGCGCTAAGAAGAGTTTCCAAAAGACACTGAAGGCTTCTCTCCCCTCAAAACAAGGCTGCACTGGTCCTCCTGACCAGTAGCGTGCCCCCCCTCGCTGTGGGAGGGTACACTGATCCTACTACTACTACTACTATTTAGCACTTCTAGAGCGCCACACACGCAGCGCTGTACAGCTAACCTAAAAGAGGTAGTCAGCAACATGAGACAGTCCCTGCCCGTCAGAGTCATGCTCATCGGAGCTTACAATCTACTTAGAATAGTACATTAGTTAAAACAGTGCAGAGCATCAATCGGTTCTACGCAAGGTACGGTGAGGTACAGTTTGGTCTGTAGTTGGCCATAAACGTTGACAGGGGTTGGGGCCAGATGAGGAAAGAGTCAGGATCTGAATGCAACAGTGAAGAGGTGGGTCTTCAGCCTGGACTTGAAGAGGGCCCTGGAGGATGCCTGGTGCACAGATGCAGGTAGGCTGTTCCAGGCATGAGGTGCAGCAAGGTGAAAGGATCGCAGTCGGGAGTTTGCGGTGCGGGTGAAAGACAATGAAAGAAGTAATTTGTTAGCGGAACGCAAATTTCGAGAGGGGACATATGGCGAGATAAGAGATGAGGTATTGAGGGGCCATAGAGTGAATGCATTTATAGGTCAGCAGAAGCTTGAATTGGATGCGGAGCTGGACAGGGAGCCAAGTGAAGTGATTTGAAAAGAGGAGCAGTATGGGCATGGCGAGGCTGGCAGATTAGTCGAGCAGCGTGATTTTCTATAGATTGGAGGGGAAGGAGGTTGCTCACGGGAAGACCAGCAAGGAGTAGGGTGCAGTAATCGAGGAAGGGAGGAGATTAAGGAGTGGATAAGCGTTTTGGTAGTGTGTTCAGAGAGGAGGGGCGGATTTTTCGATGTTGTAGAGAAAGAAGTGGCAGGTCTTAGCTACAAGTTGGATATGCGCGGAGAAGGAGAGAGAGGTGTCGAAGATAACCCCTAGGTTGCGGGCCGAGGGAAAAGGAAGGATAGTAGATCCATCCACATGGATTGAGAGAGGGGGAAGTGGGGGGGGAGGAGTTAGGTGGAAAGACAAGTAGTTCAGTCTTGGCCATGTTCAATTTCAGTCGTCGATGAGACATCCAGGCAGAGATCTTGGAGTGGGTTGCCAGAGAAATATTTGGTGTAGAGAGGTAGATTTTTGAGTCGTCGGCATAGAGATGGTACTGAAAGCCATGGGAGGAGATAAGCGCACCAAGACCTTGGGTATAGAGAGAGACGAGGAGGGGGCCTAAGGCAGATCCCTGGGGTACACCAACATGGAGCGGAGTAGGTGCTTAATCCAAAAGGTGTGTGAGCAACCCCGGGTGGTGGAGCAGCTCCCGTGCGTCCTGGAGATCTCCACGAAGAAAAAATACCCTCTGGCAGAACAATCTCACCGCGAACAGCCCGGAGCAGCTAAAAAGGCAACCATCATCTGTTGGAGACAGAGAAATACTGAAGGCAACCCCTAGGGGAAGCACAATATGTGCCAGGGCTGGGTCTCTGAAGTTTAGGGTGACTTTCTCTGTCTCAAACATCTGCTGGCAGCGGGACATAAACCCACTTGCCTGGACTGGCCTAGCAGAATGAATTGGAAGAACATGATATTGTAATATAAAATAAAAATGTACAGGGGGCAAAAGGCAGCTGCAACACTTCTGAATTTAGCCTGATAGCTTAAAGAACTCAACATGTTGATATTGATGGTCTCCACTGCCCCTCTCTAACATATCCAAATTCTGTGTTTGGAACATTATATTTACTGCATTTCCACATATAAACAAGGGTCTTCCATTGATTAGCAAATCAAAGTGCTAGTTAACCAGAAATGTAGGTGATCTGTAATAGGCTCCTGCATCAATGTGTTATGATATCTTTGTCATGCTCTACTCCCCTTGCAACATGGGCACCAAGCGCTATACTGTAGATGAGTCTCAAGATCTCTGGCACTTGCCTTGTTGATGTTGCCTCTTGTATAGAAGACTCTCTCAGTTTGACTGAAGACTCTGGTTCAGGCTTCTCTTGTTCTTTTTTCTCAGGTACTGGGGATACACTGTGGCTCTTGGCTTTATGAGGAGGGGATCGAGAATGGCTGCGCTTTCTCTCTCGTTTAATTGGGGATCTTCTTCTTGATGAAGACCTAGATTTGCGTCTTTTTTAAATAAACATAAAAAAACCCAGTCTCAAACTTCATATACTCTTCCAGGGTACACATGCAGCTGTACATAAGATGCTTAAAACTATATTGCAAACTTCAAGAAATTACTTGCTTAATAAATCGGAAAAAGCTGGTGTTTTTAACATAAGAACATAAGAAATGCCTTACTGGGTCTGACCAAGGTCCATCAAGCCCAGTATCATGTTTCCAACAGTGGCCAATCCAGGCCACAATTATCTGGCAGATTCCCAAAGAGGCACATAGGTTCCACAATGCTTGTCCCGGGACAAGCAGTGGATTTCCCGGGTACTCTTTAATAATGGTTTATGGAATTTTCCTCCAGGAACTTGTCAAACAATTTTTAAACTCAGCTACACTAACAGCTTTTACTACATCCTTCAGTAACAAATTCTAGAGTTTGATTACATGTTGAGTTTAAAAATATTTTCTATTAGTCTTAAATGGGTCGCATTGTAGCTTCATTGTGTGTCCTCTAGTCTTTCTACTTTTTGATGGCATAAACCACTGATCACATTTATCCGTTCCACTTCATTCATTAATTTACAGACCTCTTATCATATCCCCCCCTCAGTCATCTCTTTTACAAGTTTATTTTATTTATTTATTTTATTTTAAAGTATTTATATTTCGCTTTATCCTTGAATCAAAGCGGATTTCGCGGCAAACCAATCAAGTAGGGTAGTGCGGGGGTGTCGGCATGCAGTGGTTGTGAAGGTAGTGTTTGTGAGTGTGTGGATAGGTAAATCTTGATTTGGGGTGCAATATTTAAGGTTGAGCTATCTACATTGGGCTATATATATTTTCATGAGAGTAGTATATACAGGTTGAGCTATCTACATTGGGCTATATACATTTTAATGAGAGTAGTAGGATGTTTTTATGTTGTAGATGTCAAGTTTTGTGTAGCTCGTCATGTCTTGTGTAGCTTGTTTTGTGGGGTGGTTAGGGTGGATTGGTGGTCTTCATTGAATTGTTCAATGACTAGGGTGGTTTTAAGTAGCTTCCAGAATTCTTTTATATCTATCTGTTGTTGATTTTAGATTTTCTGTGAGGACATTCCAGATAGCGAGGGCAGCAAGAGAGAACGCTCGCATGGATGTGGATTTGTTTGTTCTTGTAAATAGAGTAGGTGCTGGTATATTGTTTTTGGTGCTGTTTCTGCTCGTTTTGGTTCCAATGAGTTCCTCTAGTATTCCTGCTGAGATGTTGCTTTTAATTTTGAAGATGGTAAGCACTGATTTATATTTTGCCCGTGAGGGGATTGGTAGCCAGTGTAGATCTTGTAGTATTGGAATTATATGGTCTTGTGTTGAAGCGCTAGTAATATTGCGGGCAGCAGTGTTCTGGACTATTTGTAGGGGACGGGTGGTTTGTTTAGGCAGACCTTGGAATAGTATATTACAGTCAATGTTCCCTCTAATTTTCTGCAGGCTGTGTGCGCATAAAATATCAGCTGTGTGCAGCTTTTGAAGGTAGGTTAAATTTTTGTGCGCCACATAACTACACTCGGAGTTATATACTTTAAAATTTGACTACACGTCAGAATACAGTATGTACACCACATTGATTTTAATCAAATTAAATGAAAATAGACGATTACTAAATGAAGTGGGAAATTTCTAGTAATTACAATCATAACTTAAATTTTAAGACATCTGTATTGTTTTCTATCAGAATCAGAGCCGAAATTTTTGTGCGCTCTGTTGTAAAGTATGTGCGCTCGCTCGGCGAGGTGTGTGCGCGTGCACACGCGCACAGCTTAGAGGGAACAGTGATTACAGTAGTCCAGTAGAAGTGTAATGATGGCCTGGCAAACTGTACGGAAATGTTCCTTATTGAGGAGGGGTTTTAGTCTCCGGAGATTTAGGAGTCATCATGGATAACATATTAAAACCCTCCGCCCAGTGTGCAGCAGCGTCCAAGAAAGCAAATAGAATGCTAGGTATCATAAGGAAAGGAATGGAAAATAAAACAAAGGATACTATAATGCCTCTGTATCGTTCTATGGTACGACCGGACTTGAATAGTGCAATTCTGGTTGCCGTATCTTAAAAAGGATATAGCGTTATTAGAAAAGGTACAGAGAAGAGCCACCAAAATGGTAAAGGGAATGGAAGGCTACTCCTATGAAGAGAGGCTACAAAGGTTAGGGTTCTTCAACCTGGAAAAGAGACGGCTGAGGGAAGATATGATAGAGGTCTATAAATTAATGAATGGAGTGGAACAGGTAAACGTAGATCGATTGTTTATGCTATCAGAATATAGAAAGACTAGGGGACATGTAATGAAGCTACAGGGTAAACTATTTAAGACAAATAAGAGAAAATACTTTTTCACTCAATGTGTAATCAAACTCTGGAATTTGTTATCGGAGGATGTAGTAAGGGCTGTTAGTGTAGCTGGGTTTAAAAAAGATTTGGACAAGTTCCTGGAGGAAAGGTCCATAAACCACTATTAAAAAGGGACCCAGGATATCAATGCTTGACCCAATACAAGCATTGTGGGACCTGTCTCTCTTGGGGATACTGCTAGGTACGTATGACCTAGATTGGCCACTGTTGGGAACAGGATACTGGGCTTGATGGACCTTGGTCTGACCCAGTATGGCATATCTTATGCTCTTATGTTCTTAGTGTTGTGAGTTTGAAGAAGGCTGTTCTGGGTATATTGTTGATATGCGGGTGTAGGATGAGTTGCTCGTCTAGAATCACTCCAACGTATCTGACTTCGTCTTTTATTGTGATCGCTGTATTGGATATGTTGATAGCAGTAGGGGGAATGAATGTGGAGTCTCTCGTGATAATTGCTTTAGTTTTTTTTATGTTGATGTTTAAGTTGTTAGTTAGCCAGGTTATTATTTCTTGAATGCAGGTTGATATGGTGGTATAGTCTGGGGAGTCCAGTTGAATAGGGGTATATGCCACGATGTCGTCAGCATATATGCCGTATTGTATCTTGTGTTTGTTAAATATTTTGCATATGGGCTGATTTATTTATTTATTTTATTTTATTTACTTCTCTTATATACCACGCTATTAAAATCAGTGCGGTTTACAATTGAACAAAAAAACATACTGCAATGTCACACGACAATTGAGTTTTTACATTGAACATGGACGAGATAAC
This sequence comes from Ichthyophis bannanicus, assembly GCA_033557465.1. Classification (NCBI taxonomy): domain Eukaryota; kingdom Metazoa; phylum Chordata; class Amphibia; order Gymnophiona; family Ichthyophiidae; genus Ichthyophis; species Ichthyophis bannanicus. The sequence goes on along the minus strand of CM066039.1, from coordinate 18,091,499 downwards.
CTGGAGGTAACAGGTTATATGTTATATGTTAATCAATTATAGATGTTGAAGAGGAGAGCTGATAATGCTGAGCCTTAGGGAACTTCTTGAGTAGTCTTGAAGGGTTCTGAGGTGAGGTTCCCAGATTTTACTCTCTGCTGTCTATCTTCAAGGTATGACTGGAACCATTTAATTGTGGTATTTTGTAGTCCAATCTCCGTTAGGCGCTTCAATAGGATGTGATGGGAAACTGTGTCGAATGCTGATGATATATCGATAAATATTAGTAGGAAGCCCTGATTTTTCTTGTCTATTCCTTTGATTTTGTTATTGAATAGATGTATGAGTAGTGTCTCAATGCCATGTTTTGGGCGGAATCCATGCTGGTGGGGATCTAGTGGGGCGAATTCGTCAATGTGATCTTGGAGCTGTCTCTGTACAATTTTTTCAGTTATTTTAGCCAGGAATGGGAGGCTGGATATTGGGCGATAGGTTGAAGGGTCGGTATTGTTGGATGAAGTAGATTTAGGAATGGGGCGGATAGTAGATTGCTTTAGGGCTTTTGGCATGTAGCCCTGGGTAAGAGAGGTGCTCACTATCTTTTGGATGAATTTGTTGAATTCTTCTTTGGTGGATTTAATCCAAGTTACCGGGCAGGGGTCCGATGGAGAGGTGGTGGTGTTTAGAGCAGTGATGGTTTGTTCTATTTGTTTTTTGATGGAATGCTGAAGTTCTTCCATTGATTGGTAGTTGTAGAGCCATCTGTTGCTAGTGTGTCCATAAGGGGGATGTTCTTATGCTGTGCGTTGGTGCTGTTCTTGGCTGTTAGGTAATCAGCAAATGTTTGCGGGTGCATTCTGCTTTCATCTTTCATTGATGGGTCATTCGTTAGGGTACGAATGATGTTGAAGAGTTCCTTAGGTTTATTACAGGCTTTTAGTACAAGGTTTGGGTGGTATTGTTGTTTATGTTTATTAGGTTATTGTAATCGTTTTGCATCTCCTGGTATTGTTTCAGTGTAGTTTCTGATTTGTTGCATCTCTAGCAACGTTCCAGTTGCCTTAGTTTTCTTTTGGATTGTCTTATTGTGTTAGGGTACCATGGTGTAGATCTGGTCCTGTTTTTGTTGTGGTGTAAATTCATACAAGGTGTTAGTTGAGATGCAGCAAATATGTTGGTATTCCATGAGTTGATGGCTTCGTCCAGGTCAGTGAAATCTTGGGGTAGAGACTGCACAGTATCTTTGAGGAATTGCTCTTTGTTAAAAGCTTTGAAGTGTCTTGTTGGATGTTACGTTTTCCGAGCTGCCTGTTCGGTATTGAGGTGGAGTTCAAATGATATGGCATGGTAGTCTAACCATGGTATTGGTGTAGTTTTAGGTGGTGTTATGAGACCTTTATCTAGGGTGTTGGTTGGAGCGAATATGTGGTCTGGTGTAGAGCAAGAGCGATGGGATGGGCCTGATAAGATTTGCTCGAGTTGAATGGATTCCATTGCTTTTTGAAATGCGAATTCTGCTGTTGAGGCAAATGTGAGGTTTAGGTCTCCTAGCACAATGAGAGTCTTGTGTGGTGAGTTAGCTGCATATATCATGTCTAGGATGTTGGATGTGTCCTCTGTTGGGGCATTGTGGGGGTCGGTATATTAAGCAGATGGATAGATGTTTATTTTCAGTGCTGATGAATTCACAGTGTTTGGAGCTTTTGGAGGATGATGTCTTAAGCCTTAATTCTGATCGGGCAAGGATTAATACTCCGCCTCCTCATTTGTGGGTTCTGGGGCAGTTGTAAGCTGTGAATGTTGGTGGTGTTATTTGGTTCAGTATTATCTGGTCTGTGCTTTTGAGCCATGATTCAGTAATGCATAGGATGTAAAAGTTGTTTTCATAGATGTAGTCGGTGATGGTGTTTGTTTTGTTGCATATTGATCTTGCATTTATCAGGCCTATGTTTAAGCGGGTGGTATGTGGAGAGTGCAATTGAGGTACGTATGTTTGTGGCAATGGTTCTGTTTGATAGGTCTCTTGCTGTGTGGTTTGTAGTGTGCAGATGTGTAGGCAGGTCTGTATATGGTAGGAAAGTATGATATAGGAGGAGCTTGTATGGCTGTAAAGTAGGTGGTGTAGTAAAATGCATCTGTTTGGTAAGAGCATAGGGTAAGAATTAGTATACAAGCATACATTTTTAGGATGAGTGTTCTTTTGTGCTTTTGCTGACCGTGTAGGAATTTGCAGCTTTTGTGTGCAGGAAGAGCGTGATGGGGTTGATGTTCCATGTTAGTGTCCTCCATGTGGGGTGAGCTACTCACCGTTGGATTGTGTTCTTGGTTGTTAGTCTGGAGAGTATCTATTCTGGGGTGGGTTGACTTATCAGAGCTTGGCTATACTAGCAATATGTAGACAAGCTGAAGAGCCCCAACCTTTTAAGCCTCTCCTCAAAGGGTATCCTTCCATCCCCTTTACCATTTTTGTTGAGGCTCTTTGTACCTTTTCTAATTCAGCTATATCCTTTAAGATTTTTCTACAGATTTAAGTTTTAGAACAGTTTTTTTTAAGACTGCACATAACTCTTCTCCGAGAACAGCCTCGTAGTGTCTCCTTCATATTCAGAAAAAGCCATAAAAACATAGTCTTGTGGCATTACAGTCATACTTTCTGAAATGCTAGAGTGAACAAATAGGTAACTGCAAAACTACACTTGAGGAAAGCTCTACAGCCAGCAGCTATGTCCCGTCAGTAATGATTGCTAGGCGAATCTAACAATAGGAATTTTCGATTACTTGCAAATTCTCATTTTATTAGTTCCTGCAAAAGTCAGGACCATCCATCTAAACAAAAACATCTTTACTAACAGATTCCAAGAAAGGATATTACTAGGGTATGCAGAGTGAAAATATTAGAGTATTTAAGAGGTGTTTTTTCTCTTTGTATTAAAGCTGGAGAAGCACTCAGCAGCAGCAGGAATATCTATGGTGTGCAGAAAAGTGAAATTAGGCCTTACCTGCTAATTGACGTTCCTTGAGTACCTCCAGTCCAGTCCCGAACAGTGGATAGTCACACCTCACAAGCAGCTTGGAGACTGAGCATGTCAACTTCAATGACATCAGCATATATAAGCAGCTGTTATCTCCCACCAGACTCCAGTATCCTATTGATTAAGGCATTTCACAGGAGCAACAATTAAGAGGAGCAAATTAGACTTACCTGCTAATTGTTGTTCCTGGAGGAAATCCAGTCAAGTCCTGACCTCTGGGTTTTGCTCCTCCTCCAGCAGCTTTGGAGACTGAGAAAACATCATCCTTTTGTGATGACCCTGGTATATCCTCTGAGGATCCGCCTCCTCACTCCAGTAATCTATTGACGAAGCAAACTCACCGGAGCAACAATTAAGTAGTAAACAGCACTACCAACGTAACCAACTGAACTATTATTATTATTATTCTCTATTGAGGGAACCCCTTAGGCCTGCATTCCCTTTTGAGAGAGAGAGAGGGTAGGGTCCCTCAAGTCTAACTCTGATGCGTAGAAAAACGGAATCCGCTCACCTGTCATGTCCCATCTGCTTCAGGACTTAGCACACTGAGAGAAACACTGGGAGAGATACGGGACTAGACTGGATTTTCTCCAGGAACAACAATTAGCAGGTAAGTCTAATTTACTCTTCCTGATCGTCTTTCCAGTCTAGTCCCGACCTCTGGGTATGTAACAGAGCAGTAAACACAATGAACGGGAGGGACCTGCTAAACCAGCCTGAAGCACTGCAGACCCAAAACACGCATCCATCCTCTCCTGAACATCAAGCCGATAATGTCTGACAAAGGAATTCAAAGAAGACCAGGTGGCTGCCTTACAAATTTCCACTGCCGGCACTAACCGGCACTCAGTCCAAGACACCACTTGCGCCCTAGTGGAATGAGCTTTTAACCCTTCTGGCACCCTTTTTCCTTTCAAAACATATGCGGAAGCTATGGCCTCTTTAATCCACAGGGTAATGGACGCTCACGCGAACAACTGTTCGGCTTCGGTTTCCATTGGAACACTGCTCATGCCGCCTTGCCGATTGATGTAGGCCACTGCGGTTGCATTGTCGGAAAACATTCGGATCCCCTTTCTGTGCAGACAAAGTTGGAAAGCTTGTAGAGCCAGAGTTACCGCTCTCAATTCCAACCTGTTGATTGACCAGCTCCTTTCCCGATCGGACCACTGACCCTGGTGAATCTTCCTTGAAAATGAGCTCACCAGCCGAAGAGACTGGCATCTGTCGTTAGAGGGATCCACTCCGGCGCCTCTAAGGGCATCCCCCCTTCTCTAGACACCCCGGGAGTAACCACCACTGTAGCGACTGACGGGTTTCCACTGGGCACGGCAGTCTGTGCGACAAAGAATCGTTCTGATGCGACCAGCGTCTGAGCAGGGCCCTTTGCAACTGTCTCATGTGAGCTCTCGCCCACGGGACCAGCTCTAGCGTCGCTGCCATGGTCCTGAGCAACTGCAGAAAATGCCACACCATGGGGGTTGTTCTGTTCAGAAATTGCCGGACCAAACTCCGCAAACTGCTCGCTCTTTGCTGCGGAAGGAATATTCTCCCTGCTTCTGTATCAAAGCGAGCCCCCAGATATTCCAGGTGTTGAGAGGGTACCAATTTGCTCTTTGCCATATTGACCACCCAACCAAGACTCTGTAAGAATGACAGCACTCTGCTTGTAGCCGCTTCGCTCTCGGCTCTGGACTTTGCTCGAATTAACCAATCATCCAGATAAGGGTGTACGAGAACTCCCTTCTTTCGCAACGCTGCCGCCACAACGACCATGACTTTGGTGAACGTTTGCGGCGCTGTAGCCAGGCCAAACGGCAAGGCTTGGAACTGAAAATGACCCTGAGGAACTGCAAATCGGAGGAACGTCTGATGCTTCTGACGTATAGGAATGTGTAGATATGCTTCAGACAGGTCCAGGGAAGTAAGAAACTCCCCTTTTCTTACCACCACGATTACGGATCTTAAGGTCTCCATGCGAAAATGGGACACTCGCAGACAACGATTTACTCTTTTGAGATCCAGAATTGGCCGAAAAGTCCCTTCCTTTTTCGGGACTACGAAATATATGGAGTACCGACCGCAGCCGCATTGGTCTGGAGGCACCGGCACCACCGCTCTGAGGTCGAGTAGCCTCTGTACCGTCTCCCCCACAGCTTTGGTCTTTACTGACGGCCTTGCATGGAGACAGTACGAACGAATCGCTGATGGGCCACTGGAACTCCAGCGCATAACCTTCTCAAATGACCTCCAGCACCCACTGGTCTGAAGTTACCTAGACCCAGGCGTGGTAAAACTCCCGTAGCCGACCCCCTACGGGTACCAGATCCACCTGGGTCCCCCTGACTTCATTGTGACTTTCGTAGGCTTGAGGAGGAGGAAGAAGCCCCAAAACCCCTTCATGCTCCCCGAAAGCGTCCTCTGAGACTGATTGAACTTAGGGAAACAAAAACTACGATATTCTCTCTGCGGACCTCTGGACGCGGGAGCCGAGCGCCCCTGCTTTGGTTTATTTTCCGGCAGCCTGCCTCCCTTGGACTCTCCCAGATCCTTCACGAGCTTGTCCAAATCCTCCCCGAACAGGAGTTTCCCTCTGAAAGGTAACTTACTGAGCCGGGCCTTGGAAGATCCATCCACTGCCCAATTGCGCAGCCAAAGGCAACGACGAGTTGCCACCACTGATGCCATGCTTTTCGATAAACTTTGGATGAGGTCATAATGGATATAGTCTAGATAAGCCGTTCCCGATTCCAGCCTGGACGTTTCTCCAATGGTATCCTCTACTTGCTCGCCTTGGATTCGTTGTGACCAGCGCAGACAGGTCCTCGCTACCCACGCTCCACAAATGGCCACCTGAATGGACAGAGCATTGACCTCAAAGACCTGTTTTAACAAGGTATCCAGCCTTCTGTCCTGTGCTTCTTGAGTGCAGCACTTCCCTCTACTGGGATGGTAGTCTTCTTTGTAACGGCCAAGACTATAGCATCCACCTTCGGAGACCTGAACAAGTCGCGATCCTGGTCCACCAGCGGGTAAAGATGTCGTATAACTCTGGAACCCTTTAGACTCGCCTCAGGCATGTCCCACTCGTCTTGTATCATCTCCTGAAACACACTGTGCACCGGAAACGCTCTTGGAGTCCTTCAAAAAACTTGAAGCAACGGGTCCTCTAATGTGGCATTTATTTATTTATTTATTTAGCAAGCATTTGTATCCCGCTCCTTCCAGCGATCAGAAGCGGGTAAGATTACATCGAGAAACTGCCGAATCAAGACAGATACAATTTTTGTTTACATACAGATTGGTAGGGTAAGCACATCACACAGAGTTAACAACTTCTTAGCTATGGGGGAGGTCATTTACATATATACATTTATACATTACAGGTTTCTCTGGGTTGCTGGGGAAGGGGGGTTGCCCCACAATAAGAGACTGTAAATAAATAAATGTGAATTTAGTTCAGGTTGAAATGATTTTGAAATATGTGCGTTTTGAGTTTTTTTCTAAAGTCTAGAAGATCATTGTTGGCTCGTAGTTCTGGTGGGAGTTGGTTCCATAGTGTTGGTGCTACATATGCAAAAGCCCTGTTGCTGGTGTTGACTTTGGTAGATCTTATATCGGTTGGAGTGTGGAGGGTGTTGGAGTTGATGGTTCTCCTGTTTCTGTTAGTGGGTTGTAATCTGACTAGTGTGTTGAGGAAGGATGGTGCTATGTTGTGGATGAGTTTGAATGTAGTCGTCAATATTTTGTATTTAGTACGAGCTGTTATGGGTAGCCAGTGCAATTGAATTAGTACTGGTGTGATGTGATCATTAAGATTTTTCTTCATAATGACCCTGGCAGCTACATTTTGTGCCATTTGTAGAATGTTCAGAGTTTTCTTAGGTAGACCTTGAAGAATGGCGTTGCAGTAGTCAAAATGTGGCATGATGAGTGCTTGAGCCACGGTTCTGAAATCTTGGGGATCAATGATGCTCCGAATGGGTTGAAGAACTCTCAGTTTGTGGAAAACTGCTCTGTTGGTCTTTCGGAGGTGTTTCTCCATTGTTAGGTCACAGTCAAATGTGACTCCTAGATACTTTATTTCTTTCTTTGTTTGGTAAGTGTTATTGCATAGCGTTATTGTTGAAGGTGGGTCAAAGTTCAGTTCTCTGGAGATATACATTACTTCAGTTTTCTTGTGGTTAATTGACATACTGCTTTGTTGTAACCAGTCTTGCATCTCTCCAATGCATGTCTCGAGTGGGCTGTAGTCCGGGTTTTTAGTGTCAAGTTGTGAGTATAACAATGTCATCGGCATAAATGTGGTAATTAATTTTGTGCCGTGTAAAAATTTTGCATAGTGGTTGCATATATAAGTTGAATAGTAGTGCTGAGAGTGCAGAGCCTTGGGGAATACCTTGCGTTTGGGAGAATGCTTCTGCTTTTTCGCCGTTGAATTGAACCTCTTGTGTTCGGTTTGAGATATAAGATGAGAACCACTTTAATGGGGTTCCTGATATTCCTATTGACTTGATCCTGTTTATGAGGGTTCCATGGTTAATTGTATCAAAGGCAGCTGAGATGTCAATGAATAAGAGTATATACATTTTCTTTTTGTTTTCAAGGCCCTTTAAGAGGTTGTTAAGTAGAACTAGTAAAAGGGTTTCAACTCCATGATGTTGTCGAAAGCCATATTGCTGGTCATCTAGAGGAGCACTGTCGTTCAGGTGGTCTTGGAGTTGTAGAAGGACCGCCTTCTCAATGATCTTTGCTAGGAATGATATACTTGATATGGGGCGGTAGGATGCTGGGTCTTCTTTACTGAGTGTGTTGTTTTTTAGAATCGGTCTTATGACTGATTTCTTTAGTTCAGAGGGCATGATTCCTTGTTGGAGTGATAGGTTAACTATGTGTGAGATGTATGGTGCTATGTCCTGTTTCACCGCCTTGAGCCAGGTTGCAGGGCAGGGATCTAGTGGGGAAGTGGTGCTGTTTAGGTTTGTGACAATGGTTGCAATTTGCTGGGCTCCGATTTTGTGGAAATGGTTCCATGATTGGTCTTGATTTATGTTGGCCTCACAGTTGCTTGGTGGGGTTGGTGGGGTTAAGTCTAGGGAGGGCGTTGGACTAGGGGCCGTCAGTTTGGTCGCGTAATGGTTTGCCAATGTTTGGGCCTTGATGGAGTTGTTGAGGTTATTACTCTGGTCCGTTTTGGTTAATGATTTGACGAGTTCGAATAACTCCCGTGGGTCTATTGATCGCCTTGCTTAGAAGGTTGGTGTGATGTACTTTCTTAGCGTTGTTAACGTCGTCTTTGTACTTTGCAAGAAAGGCCAGGTATTTGGTTTTGAGTTCGATGGATTTGGTTTGTCTCCATTTTCTCTCTATTTTACGGAGTTCCCTCTTTGATCTTGTTAGAGTTTCTGTGTACCAGGGTTCTGAGTTGGGCTTACGTGCATTTGCTGAGAAATTCAATGTTGGGTTAGATGCACTTTGAATGATTGCGTTCCATCTGTTCGTTAGTTCATCGAGGTCTTTGTAATCCAGGTCTATGTGGGATGAAATGGTGTTTATGAGGTGTTCTTCATTGAGTTTGCTGAACTTCCTGATTGGGTTGGGCATTCTCTTTTCCTTTGCGTTTTTGGGTAGGCACTGCAGTTTTATCTTGCAATTGATTTGGTGATGGTCTGACCATGGGACTTGGGTTATATTTATTATAGGTGGCTCTTTGTTTGGTTGCGGAATTCTGGGTATGAAAATCATGTCCAGGGTATTTCCTCTATCGTGGGTGGGGTCGCTCACTATTTGCTGGAAGCCCAGTTGGTCCATGGCTTCAAAGAAGGTCTCTGAGTGGGTTGGGGGAATTGACGCTAGGTTCAAATCTCCAAGGATAATTTGGAATTTTTTACTTTGGGTGGAAGGTGTTTGTAAGTTGCAGGTTGGTTTTGGCTGCTATGAGGACTCCACCTCCTCTTTTGTTAGTGCGCGGGCAGTTGTAGAGTTTGTAGCCGGGTTTCCTTATTTGGTTTAATGTTGCAGGATCTGAGTCAGTGAGCCAGGTTTCTGTTATGCATAGGATGTCTGGTTGTTCATCAGTTAGAATGTTGTGGATGATATGTGTTTTATTCCTTATTGACCTAGCATTAATAAGGATAAAGTCACATGTGTGATGCTCTGGGGGTGACGCCCGTGTGGGTTTGTCGTTTTCCACAGCTGTTCTTTGTTTTAGTTTTAGGGTGCTTCTGAGACTTGTTTCGCTTGGTAGGGACAAGACGCTGGGGTAATTTGGTTGTTTGAATGGTGGTGATGGGATTTAGGTTGTGTTGATGCAGGACGGGTAATGGGAGGGGGCGGAAAAGGTAGATTGAGGTATATAGTAGTGGTATCAAGTGGTGCGGGTTTGGGTTAACTCCATGCAAGGAAATCAGTATACACATGCACAATATCAGGAAAGTGTGGATAAGCTCCATTTCACGTCTGTCAAAAAATACTTGGTTAGGAAATAGTGTGGCGCAGCGACACAAAGTATAGCTGAGACAGCTTGGTTAGGAATACGTTAGTATAGGCTTGTGAGGTAGTTACTGGGTAACAACTAACTGGCAGGTTAAAATGGCTTGCGACACAGTGTTTCTTATCACTCTATACAAACCGAGATACAATATTATGAGATACAATATTATGGCTATGGAGCGATGGTTTCTGCCCCGATTTGTAACAACTTGCTGGCAAGGTAAATGGCTTGTGATACAGTGTTTCACATTCCTCTATACAAAACAGTAGTAGCTTTTAGTGTTGGTAATGGTTTACAGTGTAGCAACTTGCTGGCAGAGAACAAGGGTTGAGACACTGTGTTTCTTTACACACTATACAAACAGTGGTAGGTTGGGACCCTTTTGAGGGGGGTAAGGTCAGGGTGACACAATGTTATTTTTGAGGAAGTGAGTCAAGAGGTGGAGATGTCTATTAGACGTTTACCTGGGTGGTTTCGTTGGAGTTGATATCTCGTGTTGGCAAGCTCGACCCAGCCACGGGGAGCTCGAGGTGCGTGATGGTCTGGTTCGGCGAGCTCAAACCCAGCCTGGGAAGCTCAAGCCGTCAGTGATTGTATCCACTTGTGCATTTCGTATCTTGGGTTTGTCCTCTGATCGCTGGTGAAGTTTGCTCACGTGGGCCTCAGTTGGTGTGGATTCACATGTGTTCTGCGGGGGGGGGGGGGGGGGGGTTAGTTCCCGGGTTTGGTGAGAAACAGCAGCGGCTTTCTCGGCGTAGGGTACCCCTTGCTGGTTGCGTGTGTTGGCGAGCTCAAACCAGCCAGGGGAGCTTATAACCAGGTATGACTGAGGTGTCTTTCTAATTCGTATCTCCGGATGATTATCAAGAATGATGGGAAGGGCTGTGGGTCTCGCGATTCGGTTCCTCGGGGTTTCTTCTTTTTCCCCGCTGGTAGGTACCTCTCGCGGGTCTCTGCCGTGGTAGTTTGGCTGATGTTCTATGCGGAGGAGGCTTTTGGTCCGGTCTTGGTGACACCTGAGGTCTTGTTGTGGTCGAGGGGGTGGTTTTTCCTCCGATCCTAATCTCCACCGCCTCTGCTGGACCAGGCGAAGGCATATTAAGTGACTTAAGCGTCTCAGAAATGAGAGCCGGCAACTCCTCTCTCTGGAAAATGCGGACCACTCTGGCATGGTCCTCCTTGTCTGTGATTTCACCTTCCTCCACTTCGTCGTCCATATCCAAGTCTGGCTCCCCCTCGTCGGAGTGCAGGACTTCCAAGGCCACCGACTGTTCTTTCAGCTTTTTCCATCCTGGCTTTCTTGGCCAAGCTGCCTGTCAGCGCAGCACTCAGCGGGGTCCCTGGCCTCTTTTCTCCCCGTTTCCCGTCAATGGAACTTGACGGTCACCTCTTCTGCTGGCCCCCAAACGCCTGCTGAATAAGCGCAACAAACTCCGGGGAAAAATAGCCACAAGTCCGTCCAGCACGGAAGTCTGCGGGGATAGGAGATCCAGTGCGGACGAAGTCCCTGTCACCGGCTCCCTAAGTGGTAACTCCAGGGAACTTGAGTCCTGCAGCTTTATTGGCGCCGCCTGAACCTTTGCTTCCCCATCCAAAGAGGTCTCTACTGTGACAGCATCTTGTACACAGCCCTTACAGGCACCTGTGTCTGATACCGTTCCCCTCTTTGATCCGCAGACTAAACACAGCTGCTTAGAGGGCATCTGGCCTAAGTGGCTGCACAGCCTGTCCGCCCTGCTACCGTGTTTGCTGACATAGGCACACAGCTGACACTGCCACTAACAGCTTCAAAAATCGTGTTTCTTTTTTTTCAAAAAACGAAATCTTCAGCTGTCTTTTAGCCCCCCGGGGCCTAAAATCGTAACAGGAACTAAAAACCGAAGTTTCACGGCAAAAATAGAAGCCTCTAAAGGCCTTGAAAAAAGACCACGGTTTCCCGTGTTGTCGCCACGCGGTAGGCCCGTTTACTGAGTTTCCCGCTCTGAACAATCGCGCTGCGGACCCCCCTTTACCTTGTCCGCTCGCTCCTGTCCGTGCTCCGTGAGGATCGCCGTCGTCTCCACGCTCAACCGACCCACTGCTTTCAGCGTCGGGAGGACAGCAGAGTGAGAGAGCGAGAGAAAAACTGCTCTCTCTCCCGTCGAATCCTCTCCGGACATCCTCTTCACTATCAAAACTATCAAAATAAAAAATATCAAACACTAACACCTATCTCTTCTTAATTGTTTCTCCAGTGAACCCGGAGCTCCCGGTTCACTGATCCTCCAGCTGCTTGGAGACTGAGGTAACTGGAGTGAGGAGGCGGATCCTCGGAGGATATACCAGGGTCATCACAAAAGGATAACGTTTTCTCAGTCTCCAAAGCTGCTGGAGGAGGAGCAAAACCCAGAGGTCAGGACTAGACTGGAGAGACGATCAGGAAATTTACTTACTTTAAAATCTCTATGAGAACTCCTAACCCTAACAGGCAGAAAACCCTCCCACAAATGATGAACAAGATCACTTACCTTGTAGCCGGCAACTTACAGACCTAATTACTGCGGACGAGTCACACAAGCCTTTCTAGATCCTGCAGAGCTGATCGCACACCTGTCTCTGTCTTTGCTTAACCCTGCCTGATGCCGACTACTTACTGACACAGCCATCAAGACCAACTCCTAGGCCAACAAACATGATATGGATTTTCTTCAGGCCCAGAGACACCACCAGTCAAAATAGAGAGGGTTCCGGGACTGGAGGTACCCAAGGGACGTCAATTAGTAGATAAAGCCTAATTTTACTTTCCCTCCAAGTTCAGTCCCAACCTGTGGGATGTACCATAACAATACTAACCTTGGCAGGGAACTGTGAGCCCGGCCTGAAGAACCGGCTGAACCAAACTGCATGTCTCCCACCACCTGAATATCCAGACAATGCTTCACAAAGGTAAGCAGGGACGACCAGGTCACCGCCCTACAAATCTCCACTGGCAGTACAACCTAGACTCCACCCACGTCGCCGCCTTAGCTTGGGTTGAGTGGGCACGCAACTCTGTATGCAACTGCTTGCGCTGCAGTAAACAGGCCGGCAATGGCCTCATGGATCCAGGGTGAAATGGAGACTTTAGAAGCCGCCTCCCCCATGCATGGTCCTCCAAACAAAACAAACAGATGGTCGAACTTTCTGAAAGGCTCCGTTCACTTCAAATAGCGCAACACACATTCAAAGGGTGGAGGGGATCCTCCATTACCTCTCCTGTCCTGGAAAACACTGGAAATGTCACTGGCTGATTTCGACAAAAAACAGAGTATCTTCAGAAGGAAGCACTGGCCTTGCAACCACTTTTTCCCTTGTTAAAGTGAGAAAAGGCGCCCGACACAACAGGGCCTGAAGTTCTGATATCCTTCTAGCTGAACAAATGGCCACCAAGACGACTGTCTTTAACATCAGGTCTTTCAAGGTAAACCACTCAAAGATTCAAAAGGCATCTCCGTCAAAACTGATACCACCAGACTGAGGTCCCATGAAGGAACCACCGATCATACCGGTGGTTGGACCTGCTTCATAGTCCGCAGAAAATGGACTACATCTGGGTGCATCACCAGGAACACTCCCCGTACTCTGCTGTGATAACACAAGATGGCCAAATCCTTGTCCAGCCCTGCCTGCAAGAAGGAGAGGACATTTGACACAGAGGCCGGCAGCTGCTCTCCGCACCAGCCTTCAAACATCCTCCACACCCATATGTAGGTAAGGGAGTGGAGCACCTATGGGCCTTCAACAGGGTTGATATTACCGAGGCTGAATATTTATTTATTTAATGTCTCTTCTATACCGCGCTATTCACATTAGTGCGGTGTACATTTAACAGAACCTTATACAATGCAGTCAGGGCTGCCTTGTATTTACAATAAACAGGAACTATAACTTGGACATAACTGGAGTAACTATCAACAAGTTATTTACACTAATAAATATACTTCAAATAGCACAAATAACAGAATAGTCCCGCTTTTGCAACAGAGTCCTTTCAAGAGTCAGTCTGTAAGCGAAAATTGATCTACATGAGGCATCAGGAGTGGACCCTACAACAGCAGATCGGCCTGAGCAGGCAGGCACCAAGGGTTGTTGACTGCCAACCACAGTAGATCGGCATACCATACAGCACCTCAGACCCCCTCTTATACACCCATGATTTTAGATCTGTAGTGCACGCCCCATTTTGACTACTGCAACAGCCTGTTGCAGGGAACATCCAAAAGGAATCTAAACATTCTCCAGATGGCTCAAAATGTCACTGCAAGAATCATATTCAAAGCACACCTAACTGACCACATCACCCCCATCTTACATAATCTTCACTGGCTCTCGATAGCTAGTAGAATAAAATACAAAACCACCACCACCACATTCAAGTTATTCAATAACATTGCTCTCTCCTTTCTTGCATCACTGATTCGTAATCAAACACCAGAAGCAGAAGAAAAAGCAACTAGAACCTTCTCTTAGTACCTACTTCTATCCGAAAGACTAAACAAGCAATGGAGCTTTCACATACATAGCCCCCCATATTATGGAATACACTGTCAGACCCACTCAGATCAAAGACCTCCAATGTTACAATAGCCCCATCTGCAGCAGCAGCCAGTACACAACCAACACACCTGCCAAACAATGCACCCCCAAACCCTCCCATCCAAAATCAGTTACTCCCCCCTAGCTGGCACTCTAGCAAGTATTTGGGCTAACATTCTGGAGACCAATTCCTGAGCCATAAGTAGTGACGAGCAGCCACCACCAAGACCATACTTTTGGACAAGCCTCAAATCAAATCAAAAGGAATCCACCAAATATTTGCCCCAAATTTTAACTTAGAATCAGTGGGGGGCTTGTAGCTGTAAGATTCCTTGCGCCCATCGCAAACAGCCCATGCCACAAAGGCACCACATACCAACGCCTGCAATGAAAGGGCATTTGATGTCAAACACTTGCTTGAGGAGGGTCTCAATCTTTCTATGCAGAACGTCCTCGAGGGCCGAACTGCGCTCCACGGGAATTCCAGCCGGACACTCCAGCATCACCGGACCTCTGATTGCCGCTCAGGGAAGCAACGGCAGAAAGGCAGCACACCTCCTGCACAGCCACCAGCCAATCGGGGGCTCTCCAGCTCGGCTTAAAAGCGAGCATGCTGCAGGCATGGAACGATAGAGAATACCAGCATCGATTACAACAAGGTATGCCATCCTAAGCTGTAACAAGCCTCTTGCTATTTTCTAGCTCTGTTAAACTTTGCAAATAAGGTTACTCATATTGCAGTCGTTTCCACTTACCTCTATCTTCATATTTCTGACCTATTGCTTGTATCATTGTAACAACTTAGCTATTAATAATTCAAGGACGCTGTAGCAACTGCTACAATTTGTGACACTGGTAAACTACAACAATTGATTACATTGCATACTCCTGCATTGTACCCTTTACCTGCTTCGTTATAGTAACAGTGTATCTCTGTCACTTAAACTGGAGCTCAAGAAAGCGATCACGCTTACCCTAAATGTACTTTGCTACTCAATTACTCACTTCCACCCCCGTCCTACATACCCTCTCTCCCCCTCTTAACCTCCTTGGATCTGCTTACATCCATATCATTCCCTACCACCCTAGACATGAATACCATAGTTATAATAATACACACACACACTCACGGAGAGTACCCCCCCCCCCCCCGCGAAGACAAAACAGGAGGCTAATCCATATAAATTTAACACCAAAAGATAACCTCAAGAAAAGCCCTAACACCCTGACAACACTAAAATTCATACTCATCAATGCCAGATCAGTTAGAAATAAAATCCCGCTCATAATAGACTTCATTACTGACAAAAATCCAGATTTCCTCTGCATCTCTGAAACATGGTTAACTGAATCTGTCTCCATTCTCCTAAACCAACTAAAGGTGAATGGATACTCCATTTTCAATTGCACCCGAGATCGCAAAAGAGGAGGAGTACTCACAATAGCAAAATCTGGACTTCACTGCTCCCCCACCATTTGTGATAACCAAGATGGCATGGATATCCTAAAAACAGAAAACAAAAACATAGCTATTTGCCTTTTTTTTTACAGACCTCACACATCAAATACGCAGAATATAACCACTATCCTCAAATCTGCCTGCAACTCCCCAATGAGAAAGCCCCATATTATCCTTGGGGATTTTAATCTAGCCACTCTCTCCAACAACCAATCGACAACTTTCCTCGACTCAATGGAAGAAATGGGTTTCAAGCAGACAATTACCCCACTCACATTAAAGGTAGACCCTTGACATGGTCCTCCTACCTGAACTACCTCAATACACTCCCCCTACCATAACCCAGGTCAGACCATTCTATGATACGATTCTCTATTCACATACCTCGCACCTCCACACTGCATCATACTACTACACACAATTCCGCGATTCCGACTCTTTGTTGCTGAAAAGTTTATTGAAACAATCATACCACAGCTAGACGAAGACTCAAGCAGCCTTGACAAAGCTGTATCAAATTGGAACACTACGATAACGATAGCTTCCGAACCAACTCCTATAACTAAAAGACTACAGTGAAAAATATCTGAAAAATGGTATACCGCGCTGAACTAGCTAGCTTCAAAAAGGAACTCAGAAAGTTGGAATATAGATGGAGAACAAACACCCCAAACTTCGAGATCTATATTTTGCAACTCTTAACTCCTACAAAGAAGCTATAAGTAATGCCAAAAAAACACCACCATACAACAATTCTATCTAAAACCATCAACCGCCCAAGGGAATTATTCGAGATAGTTAAATTCTTAGCTAAAGCTCCCACTGCTAACATACACAAGATTCCTATTAATCCCCAAACACTAGCCAACTATTTTGCTGGCAAGCTAAAACAAAGCGTCTCTGCTCCGACTGACCCCCTACCCCCAATAATGAATAACACCAACGAATGGAAATCTTTCCACCTCATTAGTAGAAAGCAATTGCTCGAGATAATTACAAAGCTAAATACAACCGCGTATTTCTTAGATCCGTGCCCTGTAGCCTGGATTAAGACAACAAAACTAGAACTTACCCCTTACATTTTAGACATAGTAAGCCAATCCTTACACCGAGGCTTCCTACCAAAGGAACTCAAACTCTCAGCAATTCGCCCATTGCTTAAAAACAAATCGCTAAACAACAATGACCCATCTTCATATCGGCCTATCGCCAGCATTCCCTTCCTGGCTAAAATCATTGAAAAGGTGGTCCAACTCCAGCTGCAGCACTTTATAGACACTTTTGCACCCCTTGATGTGCATCAATATGGGTTTCACCATTTCCATGGTGTGGAAACTCTGCTCCTTCCCCCTGTTGACTCCCTTGCATGGACAACATTAAACAAGCCTTTATTTTGGTATTTCTCGACATCTCCTCCGCTTTTGACAGTGTAAATCATAACAGTCTCATCTCTAGATTCAGTCAATTAGGCATAAAGGAAGTAGCTCTTGATTGGTTTAAATCATATATATCTGACCGTGCCCAGTTTGTACAAATCAATCAAGCTGCTTCATCACCTTTCCCACAGGAGCAGGGAATACCACAAGGCTCTGCACTTTCTGCCCTCCTTTTTAACCTATACCTTCAACCGATATGCTCCATATTCAAAAGACACAATATAAACTATCACATGTATGCGGATGACTTCATGCTGTTCTCTCCAATTAACATATCTGACCCCAATTACGATGACCTAGCAGCCTGCCTCTGTGAAGCGGAACTATGGCTCCGCTCAAAGAATATGTACATCAGTTTCAAAAAGCCTGAAGTACTATTTACTTCAAGAAACCCTAACGTCACCCCATCAGTTATCAAGCTCCAGAACTTCATCCTCCCAGTAAAGCAAGAGATAAAATACTTAGTCACCCTTGACAGGACTCTTAGCTTAACTTCCCACATTAAACAAACTGCCAGAACAATTTTCTTCAAGCTTAGGACCATCCAACAACTAAGACCACTTAAAGACAGGGATGATTTCAGAACCGTTGCCCAAGCTCTAACACCCCACCTGGACTATTGCAACGGGATACTCCAAGGCATAATTAAGAACCTAAACATACTACAAATGGCTCAGAATGTTGCCGCTCGAATAATTTCCAAAGCCAGGCTATCTGACCACATTTCTCCCATTCTTTACACTCTCCATTGACTTCCCGTTGCCAGCAGGATCCAATATAAATCCATAGTGACTACATTCAAGTTAATCAGACCCGACATCTCTACAACACACTCCGCTCCCTCACTTCCCTTCTTCCCCTTACCTCTACCTCCCCCACTCACTCATCTCCCCCCCCCCCTTCGCTTCTAGCTACATTCTTTAGTGATAAAATCTCCAACCTCAGGTCCTCCCTTCCCTCCTGCCCTTCCCCCATCCCTCCCCCCATCGCATCTCCTCCTCCGTCCCCTGACCACTCTCACACCTGGTCTTCCTTTCCCCTTATAACCTCGGCTGAACTCCATCAACTCATCTCCTCTTCTAATAAGACCTTTTGTTCTCTTGACCCCATCCCCTCCTCTTGGCTATTAAATTCATCACTAGCACTCCCCCCCCCCCTTCTTTCTAAGCTTAATTCTAGTCTCTCCTCTGGTGTTTTTCCTCACTCTTGGAAACACGCTCTCATCCGTCCCATTCTCAAGAAGCCCTCCCTTGACCTATGATTCCCTCCCACTACCGCCCAGTATCCAACCTACCCTTTATCTCTAAACTTCTGGAAAAATTCGTATTTGCCCAACTCTCTCACCACTTAGATGATGTCAACTTTCTTCACCCACGGCAATCTGGTTTTCGTCAGGGTCACAGTGTGGAAACTGTTCTTCTTGCTTTCACTAACGCTCTTCACATTGCTCACGATCGTGGTGATATCTCGGTGGCGGTAGCCCTTGACCTGTCCGCTGCTTTTGACCTTGTTGACCACTCCCTTCTTCTCACCCGTCTTCGAGAGGCAGGTCTTCGCAGCACGGTGCATCACTGGTTTCACTCTTTTCTGTCTTCACGATCCTGCTCAGTCCTCTCTTCCTCCACTTCTGTTCCTTCCTCTGACCCCTTTCCTCTGTTATGTGGTGTTCCCCAGGGTTCTGTACTTGCACCTCTTCTCTTTAACCTTTTCTTGGCCCCTCTCACTCTTCAGATTCAACAGACTGGGATCAGTGCCTTTTATTACGCTGATGATATCGTCCTTCTACATCACACCTCTCCTTCTCATCCCGATCTTTCCCCACTTAATTCCTGTCTCTCCACTGTCGCCGACTGGTTGGCACAAAACTGTCTTCATCTTAATCTTACAAAGACTATTGCTATCTGGTTCTCCCGTGGTGGTCCCTCCCCTTCCCTAGCCCCATCTTTCTCAGGCTCCCCCATTCCACTGGTTTCCTCTTTCCGTTACCTTGGCGTTCTCTTTGATTCTAATCTATCCTTCCACGATCACATTTCTCATGTTACTAAGACTTCCTTCTTCTTGCGTCAAATTCGTGCTATTCGCCCCTTTCTCACCCCTTCAGCACTCGCTACATTACTCCTATCTCTGGTCATATCTCGTGTTGACTTTGCTAATTCTCTTTTTCTTGGTATTTCAAAATCTCAGCTTCACCGCCTTCAACGCATCCAGTACACCGCTGCCCGTATTGCTACCCACTCCTCTGCCCGCGATCACGTTTCACCTCTCCTCTCCCGTCTCCACTGGCTACCTCTACCCTTCCGCTCCCACTACAAACTGCTCACGCTGGTACATCGGGTCTTTCATGATAGCACACCACAATATCTGGCAGACCTTCTCACCTATCACACCCCCAGGTATACACCTCGTTCATTTCATCTTAACCGTCTCTCTCCCTTCACCCTCTCTTGCTCACCTTCAGTCCACCCGCTCCTCCGCTTTCTTCTTTGCAGCTCCCGTCCCTCTGGAACTCTCTCCCCCCTTCCCTCCGCCTTAAGCCCCACTACCTTACTTTTAAGTGTAATTTAAAAACCCACCTTTTCTCCCTTGCCTTTGACCTTCGCTCCCCTTTTGCTTAAGCTCTTTCACTTTGGTTTATGTTGTGATCTTTCTTCCTCTTTCCTGTCCAGACATTGTAATTTCCTTTTCCTCTCCTCTAGCTAATTTTTATTGTTTTTATGGTTGTTTTTATGATTGTTTTTATATTGTAAACCGCTCTGGTCCCCCTAAAGGGCGGTATATCAAGCTGAATAAAACAAACAAACATAATTAACAAGACTGCACCATTACATCTATCTACATTGATTCAGAGCCCCCCTGAAAACAGAATGAGCAGAAGGAACCTCAATACCATTTCAGTACCGGATTCAATACGAAAAACAAAACAAACAAGCAACAGTGCTATTTCCTATGTCGCACCTATTCAATGAAATAATCTTCAAGTCCAGTTAAGGGAAATTAAAGACCTCCAAACATTCTGAAAGGAACTAAAAAAACACACTTATTCACTCAGCATTATTATAACTTAGACCATTGCCCGGATCAAGCCTCTCTAGCACAAGCGGACCATCCCACCTAATTTCCTACTTACACAATCACAGTATCACCCCCTTGAATCACTGACAAACATTGTTTCACCTCATTCAAAAGTATATACCTCTGCCCAAACTGAGCCCCAAGGTTATGACACAAGTTGTAAATAGTTACTTCGTTCAGCTGTTTTATTGTAAATAGTTGTAATATTTCAAAATGTTCAATTTATGGTTCCTTTGTTTTATTTAAACCGCCCCTGATCTTTGGAAGGGGCGGTATATAAAATTTCCAAATAAATAAATACATACATAAATAAATAAATAGTGGTCTTTTTCGTCACCGCTGCATCCACCTTAGGGAAGCGCAAAAGCTCTCTATCACGATCCAATAGCGGGTAAAGACGGCCCATGGTCCGCATCCCCTTCAGTGCGGCCTCTGGGACATCCCACATCCTGGATCATCTGCCAGATCACTTGGTGCAAGGGGAACACCGCCTGTGACTTCCTGATAGCCTGGAATAGAGGACTCTCCAGAGAACCCCATATTGCGAGCCCTTAGCAAATGAGAAATCAAAGTCGTAAGTTTCTCTCTCCAGAAAACATGGACAATGCAAGACTCCTCCCCTTGGAGTATTCCCCTTGGACCTCGAGATCTGCTTCATCGGCTTCTACATCCGCATCAGCCTCAGGGTCACCCATATCTCCCCAAGGGTCATCATTGAGCCTTCGCTGGCTAGGACCAGGTTTGACCTCTGCCCTGTCACTTGTAAGGGTCACAGGCAGTCCTCTCTTCTTAGCTCTCTCCTGAGATCCCATTGGTCCTTCCTCCCCATGCTTCCACAAGAAAAAAGCCTTAGGCATGAGGAGGACAAACACTGGTGACCCCCCCCCCCCCCCGCCAGGAGGCCATCTGTAGACGAATCCTGAGAAGAGAAGGGTCTGGAGGGTCCACTGTCTCTGTTCTTGGGCTCTAGTCGAGGAGGCGGCTGACACTGACTGTCCCCGAGCCGGGCACTTCCTTTGTACCAGCCATGGGCAAACTATGATCTCTCGAGGATGGAGAGGGAACCTCTAACCCCCTAGGGATCCACCAGCCCGGTCTGACCTACTCTCCAAGAGGCCTTCCTCTGCTGACCAGGACTCCATCTCACAACTACGGCAGAAGCTTGCCACTGAAACTAAGCTCCTGCGTGTGCCACATGCTAACCATGTTGGCTTAGAGGGCATGATGAGCTCTGTGCTCTGCAGACCAGCCAAACAGCAACCTCTACCGCTGTAACACACTGCCCTTACCCGAATGCACAGTCTTCTGTTTGGGTTTTCTTTTTTCCCCTCAGTGGTCTCGGGGAGAAAAAAAATAAAGTACTAACAATAAAACACGAAGGAGTCTCACGAGCATCCGAAACCCACCCTGGAGGTGTTTTTTTTTTTTCTAACTCCCTGAAACTCGGCAGGATCAAAACAAGAAAAACGCAGCAAACAAAATGGCACCGGTTCCTTCTCCACGCCGTCTCCCCCAAGTCTCTCAAACTGATGTGTCCAAACCTGCAGCTCCCACTCACCAGAGAAACCACTGCCGGAGCCAGCAGGAACCACAAAGTACCCCCAACCGCGACGTTCAGCTGCTTCTACAGCTTCGGTGTCACCGGGAGTGCCCAGACCAACCAAGTGACAAGCCCCATACATGCACACAGCTCCTCTTGCGAGGGGATTGGGAGCTGCAGCTACCATGGTAAAATACCTGCAATAAGTCCTTCTTGCCTCGCTGAGGGCTTTTGCTGCCTGTCTGAATGTTCTGCTGCATGGAAGGTCTGCAGCCCTTTTCCTTTATCTTTTCTGTGTATTTTTTTTCCTTGACTTTTGATGTAACCCCACAATCATCTTGTGTTAAAGGGCCAGAACCAGGCTAAAACCAAAAACTCTCTCAGCTTATCTGCCTTAGTTGTTCCTTCAGCGAGTCCTGTTCTATGGGATCACACTCTCCAGCTGATTTGAGACTGAGATACTGGAGTCTGGTGGGAGATTCCAGCTGCCTATCTATGCCGATGTCATTGAAGTTGACATGCTCAGTCTCCAAGCTGCTGGTGAGGCGTGAAAACCCACAGGTCAGGACTGGAATGGAGGGACGATAAGGAAGAAGAGAGAGTTAGAAAAGTTGTGATACTTTCTGCTGCAGGTCTAACAACTGATGCTGTCATTGATCTTTATCACTATGACTAAAACTGTATTCAGTTATGGATCACCACGTGTTGAATCTCTCACACCACTGTGTGTCTAAAAAACAGGGAAAAATTACTTTCTAGTTTCTGCATATACCTTCTAGGACTTCGGGATCTGTCCCTTTTGTCTCTGCTCTCTTTGTCATCTTTGTCTCTCTTGTCCTTGTCATCATCTTGCTTCTTCAAAGATGCCATCTTCTCTTGTTCAATCTGTAAAATGAATTACACATACAGAATACAGCAATATGAGCTGCCTGCAAGTATAAATCGCTAATATTTCATTTCTAAAAAATTGCACAACTGAGCCAGAGAAGCTTACACATTAAAATCTGCCATTCTACCAATGAGGTTACATGCAGTTAACACATTTACCCTTAAAAATGTTTATACCAAAAACAGGTGAAATTAGACCTTGACTACTAATTTTCTTGAGTCCCTGCAGTCCAGTACAGACACGTGGGTTATGTTCATCCACCAGCAGATGGAGACAAGGAACACCAAATCAAACACTCCCTCTTACGTAGCCCATGCCCCACTGCAGAACCAGTAGGAACCTCACAAAGCAGAAGATCGGAGTCCCAGAAAACCCCCACTCTCCACAAGCACTACAGAACAACTTCAACCACAAATTCTGTGTATGAAGCTCTGTGCTTCAACACAAAACACAACACTAGCGCCCACAGTGTGATAAGTTTCTTTTTTTAAACTTAGTACTACTACTATTACTACTAAACATTTGTATACTGCTACAAGGCATACGCAGCGCTGCACAGACATGTAAAAGACGGTCCCTGCTCATCAGAGCTTACAATCTAGTCAAGCACACACAGTATGGTGTGGGCATGGGGGATACAGCTAGGGGGAATGGTAAGGAAACACAAAGGACATCAGGTGAGTCAAGATCTGAAAGCGGCAGTGAAGAGGTGAGTTTTCAGCCTGGATTTGTAAAGCATCAGAGAAGGCGCCTGACGTACAGACTCAGTTTGTCTCAGGCATAAGGAGCAGCAAGGTGAAATGAGCAAAGTCTGGAGTTGGCAATAGAAGAGAAGGGCACAAATAGAAGCAATTTGCCAGAAGAGCGGAGTTCCCGAGGAGGGGTGTAGGGAGGTATAAGAGAGGAAAGGTAGTGAGGAGCTGCAGAGTGAATGCACTTATAGGTCAGCATGAGAAGTTTGAACTGGATGTGGAAATGGATAGGGAGCCAATGAAGTGACTTGAGAAGAGGGGTAATATGAGCATGACGAGGCTGGCAGAAGATTAGCCGTGCAGCAGAGTATTGAAAAGATTGAAGGGGAGAGAAACGACTCAGAGGGAGACCAGCAAGGAGCAAGTTACAACAGTCTAGATAGGAGGTGACTAAGGAGTGGATAAAGTGTCTTAGTAATGTGTTCAGAAAGGAATGGGCACATTTTGTTAATGTTGTAGAGAAAGAAATAGCAGGTTTTGGCTATCAGTTGTATGTGTGTGGAGAAGGAGAGAGAGGAGTCAAAGACCCCAAGGTTGCGAACCGAGGAGACAGGGAGGAGTAATTTAGTAACCAAAAACACCTCATGGACCAAAGGGCCAGAACGGGGAAAACACAGCAGAACATGGAACCCCTGGCACTAACAGAACCACCAGGAGCCCCCAACCAAAACAACTGACCCAAACCTGTCTGCTCTAAAACACATTCTTCCAGAACAAACGCGTGACCAGAAAAGAACAGCAGCCAAGTCCCAGGAAGGAACTGGCCTGGACTGAAGGCCTCTAGGAAAGAAAATTAGCAGATAAGGTCTAATTTCACCTTCCTAATCATGTCTCCAATACAGTCCAGATACATGGGACAAAGTAGTACTACAGAGAGGTGGGGGTACCAAGACACCAGCTTGCAGCACCTGTATCAAATTCACAACCTGCTGTGCCTGCACATCCAGCCTATGATGATGCAAAAACAAATGGAGCAATGACTGTCGTCGCCTTGCAATGTCCTGAGGTGGAACAAGGCTAACCTTCGCCCAAGAAGAAGCCTGAGCCCTAACGGAGTGTGCTTTCAGACCCGCCAGAACTACTCACCCCACCCCTTCAATATGCCAACTCAATGGCCTCCCCGATCCAGTGGGAAATGGTTGCCTTGTCCTTCCTAAGGCACCCAAACAGCACAAAAAGAGGTATTCCGAACGCCTAAACACCATAGTCACTTTCGAGTACCGCTCAAGCGATTTACACACATCCAACAAATGAAGACTCCTGGACTCTGCTGTGTCCAGAGGACCGGCAAAAGCTGGTAACACCACAACCTGATTCAAATGGAAAACAGACACCACCTTCGGCAGAAAGGAAGGGACCGGATGAAGAATCACCTTCTCCTTGGACATCACCAAATAAAGCTCCGTACATGACAGAGCCTGCGACTCAGAAATGAAGTTTGCCGAGCAGATCGCCACCAAGAACACCACTTTCAGTGTCAAATCCTTAAAAGAAGCCCCCCCCCCCCTTGAGAGGCTCAAATGGTGGTGATGTGAGGGCAGAGAGAACCAAATTAAGATCCGGGGATGGAACAAGAGGATGATAAGACGATCTCAACTGCTTGAGCCCCCGAAGAAAACAAACCACATCTCCATGAGAGGCAAGAGTCTAACCCTGCACACGACCCCAGAAACAAGCCAAGGCTGCAACCTGTACTTTCAAGGAATTCTCAAGACCTGCCTGCAAAAAGGGCAGAATTTCTGGAAGAGATACCCCTAGGGGCCTCATTCCCCTCTCCACACCAAGTCTCAAAGATGCACCAAACATGCACATGGGCTAACGATGTGGAGCGCTTCCGAGCATGCAACAAGATATCAACCACCTGTGAGGAAGAGCCCCCTATGCCTCAAAAAGTGCCCACTCAAGAGCCAAGCCGTAAGTGAGAACCGATTCACATCCGAATGGGCCCTTTCATCAGCAGATCGTCCTCCCAAGAGGAAAGGAATGGATCCACTGTTAATGGATGCACCAGAACTGCATACCATGGCCACCTGGGCCAGTCCCGAGCTACTTACACCACACACTCCACTGAAGAACACAACCAATAAGAAGTCATGGAGGAAACATACAGAAGCCCATCGCTGGGCCAAGGCCGAACCAGCACGTTGAGTCCCTTTGCCATATGCTTTCTGCGCCAGCTGAAGAACCAGTGGTCTTGGCATTCAATACCATCAGCATGAAGTCCATCACTAACGCCCCAGTGCTCTACAATCAGCTGAAATGCTAACGCGGAAAGAGACCACTCCCCTCAGGTCTAACAGATGTCATCTCAAGTAATCTGCCTGAACATTCTCCTTCCCAGAAACATGAGCCATCAATGGTGCAAACAGGTGGGCTTTGACCCACTAAAGAAGCGGATCGCCTCCACTGCTACAAGCGAGCTCAGAGTACCACCCTGGTGATTGATGTAAGCCACTGTCATTACACTGCCAGACAGCATTCTCACTGCCTGCCGGCGAACGAGGGGGAGAAGGGCCCTCCAAGGCCCGTCACACATCTTCAGGCAATTGATGGGCTAATGACTCTCCTCTGGAAACCACCTAAGACTGGCAATGTGGCCCCCCAACTGAGCAGGTTGGTGTCTGTGTTCACCACTACCCAGTCCAGAGCCTTGAGGGACATGTCTGCCGCAAACCTTGCCAAATCCAACCATCAACTCAAACGCACCCTGGCCGTGCTCCAAAAGGCAAGCTGGACCACCATAGACTGCATCTGCAAAGACCAACATGCCAAGAGTGCTGCCCGGAGAGGGTGCATATGTAGCCAAGTCCAAGGCACCAGCTCCAAGGCGGCCACCATCCAGAAAATGACCTGTAGATAATCCCACACTCTTGGACAGGAGATCCTGCACAGCCCCCGCACCTGGGACTGTAGCTTCACTATCCTGCCTTCTGGCAGAATACCATGTCCTGCCATATATCGAAAAGGGCACCTAGGTACTCTGGGGATTGGGACAGTCAGGTTGCTCTTTGTAAAGTTGACAACCCAACCTAAGTTCTGCAGCTGGCAAACCACACGTCACCTCCCAACTCGCCTGCAAGGACTTTCCACAGATCAACCAAATCACCCAAACACGGGTGTACCAGGTCTCCCAGCCTTCACAACGTCGCTGCAACCATCATCACCTTTGATTAACACCAGAGAGCTGTGGTGAGACCGAAAGGCAGAGCCCGAAACTGAAAATGCCCCCCATGGAACTGAAAATTGCTGGAGTTCAGAACGCATGGTAAATGTAAATACGCCTCGGTCAGATCCAAGGAGGTCAAGGATTCCCACCATCGAACAGCCACTATCACAGACTGCAAGGTCTCCATGCAAAACTGAGGAAACCAGGGACCTAGTTTACCCCTTTCAAATCCAAAACGGGGCACCGAGAGCCCTCTTTCTTTGGCACCATGAAGTAGACTGAATACCATCCCAAGCCCCATTTGCCTTGAGGCACAGGAACAAAGGCCTCGAGCTGCAGGAACCGGATGAGCGTCAACCAGCCGGCCTGCACTTCGGCGGGAGCCCGACAAGGGGAAACCATGAAGGCACCCGAGAAGGGCCAGGAGAACTCGAGAGTGTAACCTTCACATGTCACCTCCAAGACCCAAGCATCCGTAGTGATTTGGGTGCAAAAGAGGGGTAAAACTGACGTAGACAGTTGCCTATCAGCTGCAGTTCCCGCTTTTGCCACCACGAGTGCCTCCACGAATGGGGGAACCTTTTGTAAGAAACAGAGACCTCTGTGGATTTGCTCCTCTGGCTGGGCAAAACCTCCGTGATTCATGGCCCCGACCCAGAGAGGACCACCCACATCCAGTTCCTATAGAAGCAGAGGGACCTGGTGTGTTCCTCAGTCCCTTCACCAACTTCTCCAGATCCTCACCAAACAACAAAGGGAAGCTTACTCAACCATGTCTTGGAGGCCACATTCACCAACATGTTCCAAAATCACAAGAAATGATGAGCAGACACCACAGTAACTATTGACTTAGCTGTTGCCCAAATTAGGTCATATAGCAGGTCAGCCCAAAAATGCAGTCCCAGACTCCAGCCTGGCAACCTCTGCCAGAAATGCCTCTGGAATCCTTTAGGACCACCTCAAAAAGGCCCAAACCACAGAGTGCCCCTTGCAAGGCTAAGGCAGAGACCTAAAAGGCCTGCTTGAGCAGCACCTCCGTCGGTCCTACGGGTCCTTCAAAGCTGTCCTTCCTTTCCACTGGAATAGTCATTTTCCTGATAACTGCCGTCACCAACGTATTCACCCAAGGAAGGCAGGAGCATTCTCTCTCATCCAGTGAGATAGGATAACGCTTAACCATGCTTCTCCTGGCCCACAACCCTGCATCGGAACTCTTCCATTACTTGTCAATCATCTCCATCAACACCCGATGGATAAGAACGAACTGAGAGGGCGTACTGATGCCTTCAATTAGAGGATGTTCTGTCAGCTCTGAAGAATCCAGCTGCAATCTGCAGAGCCACAAGGGTCCTTACGATAAGGGCGGGGAGCTCAGTGAATGGGTCCTCACCAGCCAGGAGCTCCCTCCCTCCTCTACTTCCTCCTGGTTTTGCTCCTCCAGAAGGTCCAAGGAACCCTCCAGCATCCCACAGGAGCCCCCATTGTCAAAATCCAGGGGATCCCTCTCTGTGCGGGTGCTTAGCCATAGCCAAGAGAGTCTGCCCCACCTCTGTAAAAGTCCCTCTCCCCACCTGACGTGATTCTTACCTGTAAATAGTTCCCCCTGCGTTATCCAAGTTCTAGCACCTGTTTCTTTGTAAATACAGAGCAGGTTAGCCTGCACTGTATAAGCTAATGTTGTATGTAAACCGCACTGATGTTAAATAGCGTGGTATAAAAGAGACATTAAATAAAGGGGGCAAAGCTAGCAAGGAGCTCCTACAGCTAAGCCCTGCTTTAAGCAAAAGGCCTTCAGAAAAGCCAGGATATCCAGCGGCGACGCCCATAAGGGCCATAAGCCAAATATCACTACTCAAACACTCTCCACACACTGATATACGACAGAGAAGTGGAACGTTTGTGCGCCTTCAGCAATGTCAATTACGGTTGAATATCCCCGCTTCCTCAGCTGAGCCCTTTCAAGAGCCAGGTTATAAAAGAGAACCAATCAACCTGCGGTATTAGAATGGCACCCTGTGACAGGAGAATGGACCACACCAGCAGATGCCATGGACTATCCACAACCTGACGAGATCCATTTATCACCAAAACTCTCGGCCCCAGTTGAAGCAGGAGCCTCTGCAGACTTGCCTCCCTGACTGCAGTACCAGCGCAAAGAGCAAACTCCTCACCCACTCAAAGAATCAAGAGCTCCCTTACTATACCAGAGCCCATAACCGCAGTCAAAGTAATGCAGCTGGGAAGACATTCTCAAAGTTAATCAATTCCCTTTTTTCCTCTTTTTAAAGGAGCACCGTACCAATCACCCTACTAACGCCTGTCAACCGAAAACTTTCTTTCCTTTAATTGTGGCTCTTTAGTGGAGTCCAGACTACACCGAAATCATGCTCACAAGCTGCTTGGAGACTGAGAATACTGAGTCTGGTAGCAGGTGCCAGTTGCCTAAGTAGAGTGGCATCATTAAGACTTGGCATACTCAGTCTCCAAGCTGCTGGTGGTGCATGATAACTCAAGAGTTGGACTGGACTAGAGGGGACGATAAGGAATGTTCAGATTTTCCTCACATCCACCATCTTCTGGAGACAGAACACTAAAGGGCCTTCTGGCAATGGAGGCAAACAGAGGCATGAGAGTGATGTAATTGAAAACTTGGGCTTTTCATTGCTGTCTCCACCAATATGCAGGTAGGGGAACACAACCCACCTGTCTTGACTGGCCTAGCAGGATGATATGGAAACGAACATTTCTAAACAAAAAAAAAACTGAAGCAAAGCAATCAGGGTAGGCCTCCAAATCGGCCTGGTAGGACTCTAGGAAAGAAAATTAGCAGACAAGACTAAACGTTTCATGTCAGGTTAGATAAAAATACCCCTGCTCCAAGCACCACGTCTGCAGGGGGACATCTCCTTTGGCCTGTACATCAAACCTACAGTGATTAGAAAATGAATATAATGAAGACACTTTGCCTATCTCCACAGGAGAAACTGAATGCGCCTCAGCCCAAGAAGCAGATACTCCTCTAGTTGAATGTGCCTTATGAGGAGTGATGCGACCCTTAAAAATAGAAACCGATACAACAGTCTCCTTTATCTACTAGGCAACAGAAGCTTTAGTAGCTGCCACGCCGTTCTTTGTTCCTGCATAGAGAAACAAAATTAACAGATCGCAAAAAATTATTGGTCATTTCAAGATAGCGTATTAAAACTCTCCAAACATCTAGCAGATGTACGAGGTGAAAAGTCAGTCCCACAATCTGAATTTCGGAAGGCAACGCCATATGCTAATTAACATGACAGGAAGAGACCACCTTCAGAAGGAAAGGGATAAATGCCAACAACAAAACTCTCCCTTCTGTAAATTGGGGAAAAGGTTCCCAACAAGATATGTTCCAAAGAGAGATTCTTCTGATGGAACAAATTGCCACCAAACACATTACTTTCAAAGTTTCTCTCGATGGGTTCCAAAGGCTCCAGGCACTGCATACTGAGAACCAAATTTAGGTTTTGAGACAGACAGGTTGGCCTTAATAGTGGCTGCAAATGTGTCACCCCCTTGAGGACACGAACAGCAGAAGGATATGAACTTAAGGAAGCGCCTTTCAGCTTAGTGCAGTAACACGCCAAGGCCATCATCTGTACCTTTAGAGAGAATAAAGCCAATCCTTTTTTTTCAAGCCTTTCTGATGAAAATTCAAAGTAGAGGCCACTGAAGCACGAATCTGAGAAATACCATGCCCTAGCAAATCCTAGTAAATTAGATCTCTTACACATTTGCAGAAAATTGGTGATAACGTCCACCATGTAACCCTTGCATCTTAGCCATGACCTTTAAAGATCTAAGCCGTAAGACAGAAGGGAGAATGGACTTTCATGCAGATCGGGTCTTGCAGTAGCAAACCTAGCTCCTGTCAAAGCTTCAGGCCGTCCACTACTTGAAGGTAAATAAGATCCACATACCACGGATGACATGGCCAATCCAGAGCCACTCGAATCAAACTAGGATGGGTTGCAATCTTCTGCAGAATGGGCCTAGCAATGGCCGAGGAGGAAAAACATACAGGAGCCCAGCCTGAGGCCACTGCTGCAGGGGGACATCCAAGCCTTCTGATCCCAGTTTTATGCAAATGAAAAGAAAAAAAATGAAGAACTCTGGCATTCTGCCCATTTGTCATTAAATCATGGGAGTATCCCAGCACCTCTGGATGAACTGTAAAACTGAGCGACAGCTCCCACTCCCCCAGATCTAAAGTATGCCTGGCTCATGAAATCTACTTGAAAATTCTCAGACTCTGCAATATGAGCAGCTGACAAAGTCTTAAGAAGAGTCTCGGCCCAGTTCATCAATACAGAGGATTCTCTGGCAATGGACATGCTCTTGCCCCCCCCCTTGTCGGTTAACATACGCCACCGCAGTGGCATGGTCAGAAAAGACTCAAAGGCTTGTCCTAGATTCACAGAAGGAAGGCAAACAGTGCTTTTCTAATGGCTTTCATCGCTAGACGATAGATAGAACACTGGACTTGAGTCAGTTACCATAGACCCTGAACCATCTGATCTAGACAATGAGCTCCACAACCAGGAAGATTAGCAACAGTCATTACCACTACCCAGTCTGGAGCTTCCAGATAGGACCTTTCAATAAGTTCTGGGTTCAACCATTGGCGAAAGTTGGACCTCTATTCCGATGTCCACAGAAACTGTTTCTCATAGCTCTGATGCTGTGCTGACCAGCATCTCAGAGAAAACAAACTTCCAGTCCTCAATTATACAACCTAGGATGCCATCAATCCACTACCAGTTCCCCTAGGAATATCAGCTTCTTGACTGTTGTTTCAACCAAAAAGCCTTATGAAGCAGGAAAATGAGTTCAGGATTAAAAAACCTCCCGACTGTGACTGGAGGACCTCTTTAGACAAAATATCCTTTTCAGCAGGCATCACATATAGGGTCTCAACCAGTTTGCAAGAACTCAGGGACGAGAGAGGGATAATACACCAACTGTAAAGCACTTAATTGTGGAGACAAAATGGTTGCATCTCCTGCACTTTTGTCAATACACCCAACAGACTGAATATTCTCATAACCCAAAGCGGATTCTAAAGATCTGTTGGTCTGCAGAGAAAGTTTCCAGACTGCATTCTATAACTGCCAGAAACAACTTCCCCAAAACAAAATTGTAGCAGGAACCACATGTCCAGTACTGCTTCTGTGAGCTCCTGCACCTGGAAAAGCGCACTTCAAGTGCTCTGACAGAGCCTCCATGCCACACACTTTTTTTAAAATTCCATATTTATTAAAGTTTCAATATACATCCAACAAAAATGTATACAATTGAAATATTGAGGATATATTATAACCCAACAAGGTAAAAAGGAAAAGTTGCAAAATCAAACAAACATATCTCATCAATTAGTCACAAAAAAGGAAGAGGCATCAGGAAATAAGAATCATCCCAGGGATCAAACCCTAGTCTACTACATAGACATATAACAAGTCAAAGACAGGGCGAAGACTTGTGTCAGCCATATGAGATACCACATTAACCACAAGCCCCTCCCTCACTACTAGGAATTCCAAGAGTTGCCCTGGTTCAAAAAAACAGAAAAAAAAAGTTTTAACCAGATAAGAAATTATACAAGAAGAAGGAAATTGCAAAATAAACTTACCCCCCAGGGAGAGGACCCTAGGAACTCCTTCCTCCTCTGTTGGGTAACCTGTGACAAGTCAGGAAAAATGTAAACAGACAGATCCAAAAAACTGCTCATTAAAATTCCTAAAGTAAGAAAGATCGAAGAATTACAGATTTATCGGGTTCCAGAGCTAGAGTTACTGGAAATACTTGTGCACCATCTCCAAGGCATCAGAATAGGGAATTTGGGAAAACTGAGCAAACGTAAATTATTTCTGAGGACTTGGTCATTCAAATATTCTGCCTTTCTTGTAAGCACAGTTCTGTCTAACTTGGGCTGAACACAGACCATGAAGTTGCAGCAGATCTTCCATACGAGCTTTCTTCCCTGCTTGTTCCTCTTGTAGCTGAGACCTCTAGGACACTAGATTTCACAGAAGAAAGTTCCATACTCACAGTTCCAACCACACTTTGAAGAGAGTTCATTGTGGCCAGGACATCCCATAGCTCTTCTAAAGTGATTCTTTCAGGTTTAACCAAAGTGCCAGACACCGGAATCTGTACTCCTCCACCACCTACTCCCAAGGAATCCCTATAAATGGAGAAAGATGGTCCAGCTGATCCTCCAGCACCCCTCAGAGTTTGGAGCGGAGGAAGCAACAGATGGCCCAGCCACGGATCCCTCGTCATGCCCCCTCTCTGGCGTGTTCGTCAGCAATCCAGGGGGAAGCACTCCGTCAGCTGCGTTAACACTTTCAGGTCTCGGGGGGTGGGGAGGGGGGGGGGGACGTTCGTTGCTCCGGAGACAGCTATACCCTGGACCGCTGAAGAACCATTCAACGGCCCCACCAAAGATGCTGCTTCTGCCTCTGGGATGTTGAAGCCACACTCCATCAAAATATTTTGCCCAGGAATGGTGACCCCAGCCAAGCCTAAGGATAGGTTGGCTTGCTTCCACTTATGACGCCCCATGGCTCCAGCAAACAGTCTCACAGGGCTCTAGACTGACAGGTTAGTTCAAGCAACCACCCCAAGGCTGCTCCCTGCCGCCATCTTGTCTATCTCCTGACATTTATGATACTCGGTCTGACTAGAAAAAAAGAAAATTAAGCCCAATTGCAGCAACAGTGCAAGGAGAAGCCATTTCCCACTGCTCCTAGCACAGACGTAAAGTGCCCATCAGGGCCACAAACACCAAAAATACCACTGCTCCTGTTGTGGATTCAACTCCCCATTCAGGAGCCCCTCTTTTACTCAAGCTGCTTTCCCAGGCAAGACGCATCTCCTGCTTGAATCCCTGAAGAGACTCGCAACCCCAGGGAAAGAAAAGAAAGGAGAACAGCCTCAAGCTACACTGTGTTCTGCCCTTTTTTTTTAATCACTTTAATGAGAACACAAGCTCTTGATGGAGTGGGAGGGAAATAAAAAGTGAAATTAGGCTTACCTGCTAATGGCTTTCCTTGAGTACCTCCAGTCCAGTCCCAACCTCTAGGTTGTCACCTCTCACCAGGAGCTCAGAGACCGAGCATGTCATCTTTGACGACATCAGTGTAAATTGGGCAGCTGGCACCACCCAACAGCCCCAGTAAACTATTGACAAAGTATACTCACAGGAGCAACAATTAAGACAACAAAATATAAATAAACTTTAAATACTAGAATCCCCCCAAAAAACGGGCAAGGCCACCCCCCCCCCCCAAAGGAAGCAGCAGCTTACCCATCGACACCTTGGAGCAGACATATCTACTCTGAGGTTACCACCTCTTTGCCAAGTGTCATCTAAGAAAACTCCACTATCAGTACCATGACCGCTTTCCAAATTTGCCCCTTGGAGAAAACACCAAAAAGGAAGATGAAGAATAAGGCAATAGCTCTCCCGGAAGCTTCAACTCTTTTACTGCTATTCTCCGAAGACCATCAATCCAAAGATTAACTTCTTCAGGCCCGGGATTGCTACTACTGAAGAAATAGGGAAGGTCCGGGACTGGACTGGAGATACCCAAGGAAAGCCAATTAGCAGGTAAGGCCCAATTTCACCTTCCTTATTGTTCCTCCAGTCCAGTCCTGACCTCTGGAATATACCATAGCAGTACCAACTTCAGGAGGGACCCGCAAGCCTGGCCTGAATCACTGCCAAAGAGAATCTTGGGTCTCCCACCGCCTGTACATCCAGACAGTAATGCTTCACAAAAGGTATGCAAAGACCCCCAGGTGGCCATTTTGCAAATATCTGCTGGTGGAACTAGCCTGGCCTCAGCCCATGGAGCAGCCTGTGCCCCGGTTGAATGAGCCCTCAATCCTATTGGCACCTTTCTGCGTCGTAGCAGATAAGCCAAGGAAATGGCTTCTTTCACCCATCTAGAGATGGAGGCCTTAGAAGCAGTCCTCCAAACAGGACAGAGACAGACGGTCTCACATCCAAAAAGGCTCAGTCCTCTTCACATAACACCACAAAGCTCTTTGCACATCCAGGAGGTGCAGTATTATGTCCTCTTGTGCCTCACTGATGATCCCCAAGACGACCAGCAGAGTGACCAGCTTTCAAATGAAAAACTAAGCACACCTTGGGCAGAAAGGAGGATACTGGGTCCTAGAACCACCTTCTCTTTGAAGATGAAAAGGAAAGGTTCCTGACATGACAGTGGCTTGCAACTCGGAAATCCTCCTGGCGGAACAAATAGCCACCAGAAACACGGTCTTCAACATCAAATCCTTCAGCATACAAGCACCTAGTGGCTCAAAAGGCTCTGCCGCCAGCACCGATAAAACCAGGTTAAGGTCCCAAGGAGGACTACCATCCGTATGGGAGGACACACCTACTTAACGGCTCGAAAAAAAACCTAACAATGTCCGAATGGGCCCCCAAAGAGACTTCTTGGACCCTACTGCAATAACAGGTTATTGCTGCCATCTATGACAGCAGTGAACTGCAGGGCAGGCCGTTTTCCAGACCCACCTATAGAAAGGCCAGCACCTCCGGCATGGACGCCAACAGAGGATGACACTTATTCTCTATGCACCAGGCCTCGAATATCCTCCAAACTCACACATAAGAAAGTGAGGTGGAGTGCTTGCCGGCCTTCAACAATGTTGATATCACCAGGGAAGAATAGCCTTGCTCTCTTTGAAGAGCAAAGCCATAAGCGAGAATCAATCCACTTGAGGCATCTGGACCAGCCCCTGCAAAAGGAGGTCAGGCCGGAGAGGCAGAGGCCACGTAGGGTCCACTGTCAGTCTAAGCAGATCTGTGTACCACGGTCTCCATGGCCAATTGGGAGCAATGAGAATGACTAGGCCTTGGTGTGCTTCGATTCTCTGCACCACCTGCCCTATGAGCACCCATGGAGGAAAGACGTAAAGGAGGCCATCAGTGGGCCAATGCTGTACCAAGGCATCCAGACCTTCCGACATTCATTTTCTTCTGCTGAAGAAATAGGTTGCTTTGGCGGACGTGAAGGTTGCCATCAGATCCATGATCAGCGGATCCCACCTTTTCACCACCTGCGCAAACACCATCTCGCTGAGACACCACTCCCGAGTCCAGGTGAAACTGACATTTAGTCGGCTGTTACGTTCTCTAGTCCTGCAACATGAGCCACCAAGAGCACATGAAGCTTGTCCTCTCCCATTTCCAACAAAGGGCCAATCTCACTCTCGAGCTGCACTCTACTTGTGCCTCCCTGCCACATGATGTAAGCCACTGTAGTGACATTGTCCACGAACACCCACACCGCCTTCCTGTGCAATAGGGTGCAAAACTCCTGAAGTGCCAGTTACACTGCTCTGATCTCTAGGCAGTTGATGGGCTAAGCACTCTGTTCCGAGGACCAATGACCCTGCGCTATCCAATCCTGAGAATGGGTCCCCCAGTCTGAGACACCGGCATGTCATCAATGGAATCCAGATGGGTAACTCCAGGGGCATGCTAACCAACAGTTTTTCAG
Source organism: Ichthyophis bannanicus (assembly GCA_033557465.1). Lineage (NCBI taxonomy): Eukaryota > Metazoa > Chordata > Amphibia > Gymnophiona > Ichthyophiidae > Ichthyophis > Ichthyophis bannanicus. Next base: position 18,055,555 of record CM066039.1, on the reverse strand, counting down.
TCTCAACCGATACCGGAGCGCCAACTGTGCAGCCCTCGGTCAGGGTAATGGGTGCGTGAAGAGGTGGTGTTGTGCTGAGCACCTCCGCAAGACAACCCTCTGTAAAGGTCGCATGTGGGCCCAGGCCCAAGGCACTAACTCGATGGCCACAGTCATGGATCCCAAGAGCTGTAGATAACACCAGGCTGTGGGACTGTTCCTTTGGAGGAACTGCTTCACTGGTTGTTGCAACATCTGCATCCACTCCACTGGCAGGGACACCTTGTCTATGTCAGTTTTGAAGAGTGCTCCCAGATACACTAGGTCTTGTGACGGCGATAAGCAGCACTTTGCAAAAATGATGACCCAGCCGAGGTCCTGTAGGAACTCGATAGCTCTTGCTGTGGCTGGCTGGCTCGCTCTCCTCTGTGGACTTCACCCTGATGAGCCAATCGTCCAGGTTCACCCTGATGAGCCAAGTGTACCAGAATGCTGCGACCACTACCATGACCTTGGTGAATATAAGCAGAGCGGTCACCAGGCCGAAGTGCAACACCCGAAACTGAAGATGCCCATAGGTAATGTGAAGTGGAAAAACTACTGATGTTTGGGGCGAATCGGAATATGAGAGCGAGAGGGGTCAGGAACTTGCCCTCTCCGATAGCCACGATAACAGGCCAGAGGGTCTCCATAAAGAAATGCAGTACTCGCAAACACAGATTTACATGCTTGCAGACTAAGATGGGCTGAAAAGATATCTCCTTTTTGGGGGGGGCGATGAAATAAATGGAATATTGACCATAGCCGCATTGACCTTGAGGAACCTCCATGACAGCCTCCAGCTGCTGAAGCTAAGGGTGTCCTTCACGGCCTTGACCTTGCTGGACACTTTGCAGGGAGACCGGACAAAGGCATCCGCAAGAGGACAGGCAAACTCCAGCACGTAACCCTCTCTGATGATTTACAAGACCCACTGGACGGGAGTGATCTGGGCCTAGGCCGGGTAGATGTCCCGCAGCCAACCTCCCACAGGAACTATTTCTGGCCGGGCCTCCCTCGTTTCATTGCATCTTTTTGGTTGTGGCTGAGGAGGATGAGTAAAAATCTCATCCTGTTCCTCGAAAACCACGACAGGCTTGTCCACAGGATGAAAACTGCCCTCTCTGATAAGGCACAATGTGCACAGAGCAGAAGCAGTGGAAATCCTGCGACTGGTCTCGCAATGGCATGGATGAAGGCCCCAGCTTCTGCTTATCCTCAGAGAGCCGTTCCTCTTTAGATTCCCCCAGGTCCTTTACCAATTTATCTAGTGCTTCTCCGAACAGGAGTTTACCCTTAAAGGGAAGCTTGCTCAAACGTGATTTGGAGGAAACATCTTCTGACCAATTATGCAACCACAAATACTGGCACACAGCTACCACCAAGGCCATACCCTTGGATAGGCCCCTAAGGAGGTCATAGAAGGCATCCGCTAAGTAGACTGCCCCGGACTCCAGTTTAGCTGCTTTTGGTGGCGAAGCCCACATCTCGCCAACACTGTCCAAGATTCCCTGCGCCCAGCGCAAACATACTGTGGCCACAAACGCTCCGCAGATAGATGCCTGCAAAGATAGCACATTAATGTTGAATGCTTGCTTCAGAAAAGTTTCCAACTTCCTGTCCTGCACATCCTTAAGGACGGTACTGCCTACCACCGGAATAGTTGTCTTCTTAGGGACTGCTGATACCACCGCATCCACCTCAGGGGAGCACAGGATTCTCTTTCCTACTTCAGCAGATGATAGAGCCGGATCATGGTCCGTGTACTACTTAGGGCGGCCTCCAGAACCACCCACTCATCCTGTAGTATCTGCTTAACCCTATGCAGAGGAAACACCAACTGAGCCTTTCGGACAGTTTGAAACAGCAGATCCTCCAATGGATCTTCCACTTGTGGAAGTCCTGCCACCATGTTCGGTGTCTTCAAAGACTGGGATAGAGCATTGCCAACTCCTCCCGGCAGAAAACATGCACAATGTGAGACTGCTCCTGCAGAATCTACCTTTCTTCAGGTTCCCCCCCCAGCTCAACCCAGAGATCTACTGGATTGTCCAAATGGAGGGATCCCAACTCTCCTCCTCCATATGCCATCAACAGGCACCAGGCTCCTCCTCAGCTGCCCCATTCTCAGGCAGCCCTCTCTTTGTTGCACTGTCTGGCACTTCAGAGGGCTCTGTCCCTTGCTGCTTCATGCAAAACGTCTTATGCATGAGGAGTACAAATTCGAGAGAAAATCCTGTCTGGCCACTAATCCCAGCCGAATCCTGAGACATAGAAGGCCAAGGGGAAGAAAACTCCCTGCCCTTACGCTCCAGCACTGGGGCCCGTCTATCACTCCCCTCTATGGTCGAGCTACTGTCACAGCAGCAGGCGAACCGTAGCCACCTGCAGACTGCAAGTCAACCTCGGACCCCACTGAGGTTCCTGCTCACCCATCTTTAACCGCACACTCCAGGAAGCCTTCCTCTGCTGATCTGGACTCCGCCTCACAGCCATGACAAAACCCAGTGGCTGAGACAGAGCCTCTTCTAGACCCACACAAGAGGCACATGACCTTTGAAGGCATGTTAGACACTGAGGAAGGGAAGCATCCCGAAGTCTCTCCCAATTCTACTGGCCAAAACACTGGCAGGCTTAATTGGGCAGAGGCAAATAAGGCAAATTACTGAAAAGAAAGAAAAAGACTGCCCTGCTGAAAAAAACTTCACCCCTGGGAATGTGTCTTGCCAAAAAGTCCCAAACTGCACTTCAATTGTTTGTTTTCTGTTTTCTCAACACCCTTTATCAGTCAGGCAGACACCAGCAAGGAGTCCATACTATACTAAGCCAATTACTGAAAATAAAAAAAAGATGCTCCTTAGTTGTCCCTTCAGTGAGCCCAGGACTCTGAGATCAGCTCTCTCCAGCTGCTTGGAGAATGAGTTTACTGGAGCTGGTGGGTGGCACCAGCTGCCTATGTACATTAGGGTGGTCCACTGCCATAGGGGAAAAAATAAAAGTAGGAATTTCTTTGCTCCCTGGCCTGATTCTGGTTCCATTTATGTAGAAAACAATGTGTGCAAAGTCTGAAGCTAATCAAATAATATTTAGGGGTGGCTCAAGGTCCCTATCTATCAGGCCCCTGGATCCCCCCCAGGGTTCATCAGACCACTGGGTATTATCCGCTCATAGACGGGGGTATCATGCTTGCCAAGTACTCAATGTGGTCCAGATGCTAGTAAGGACTTTGACGATGTGGGGAACATCTTACGGTGTTGCGAGACAACACCCAGAAGGAACTGGAGTTGCTCTTCTTTTGTGGTGTGTCGGCCGTTGAACTCCTCAATGAGTTTGATCCCTCGCTCAGCCACATCGTTGATCACTGGAAGATTTTTTACTTTCTTCAGACCGTCTTTGAATGATGCATTCTCTTCCCAGTCTTCTGGGTCTGCATTAAGAAAATCACTGATGTCGAGGTGTTTCAGGAAATGGATTGACTTGCGAGTTGCAAAAGATTCAAGTGGTGGAATCATGGAACTTTTCAATTCGACCCGCTTTGGGGGATCTTCGTCTTCGTCATCATCCTCATCGCTTTCATCTGATTCTGCCAGGATCATGGCCGACACTATGGCCCGCTTTGTCGGTGCTGAAACAGCTTCATCGAACAGCGACAGTGCCACAAGCTCCTCTGACACATACCACAGATGCTGTTGCAGTTTGTCTCTGGCCGCTCTTCCAACACGATCATTGTGGTAAGAGTGTAGTTTCTTCAGCATCTCCAAATCTGTTCGAGGAGCAACTGCGGCATCAGGGGCAGAAAACCAGGCTTCCACATGAATCAGGATGGAGAAAATGCTCACATCACGAACACAGGACTCCTCCCGTTGGGTAAGATCTTTGAGTTGTCCTTGGAACATCCAAATCTTGAGACAGTACAAGACTTTTGCCATCCATCTGGCATGATGGAAAGCTCCGGGTTTCTTGAAATGGAAACTAGGAAGATTCCCTCCAAGGCAGACAATCATTAACTCCAAGAATTCCAGGTAATCATCTCGGTGATTGCCCTGTGCCAACTTGGATTCCGCAAACTTCATGATGCGATCCCTGTCAGGTTGCAGCACTTCCAAGTCTTTTCCAGTTTGATAGTTGGACTTGTCAAGGGAGCCCCAATTCTTTTGGAACCGGCGAAAGAGTTGGACATCGGGACCCGATGAAGCTCCAGAGCATGTAGAGAATACTGCACCAAGAATTATTTCGTAAATGTGATGGCGGCATGCCAAATGAAGGACTGTGCGACGGAGTCTCTGTTCTAGAAGAATGCACGCTCCTGATCGACGTCCCGTGTTCGATGCAGTTGTATCAAAGCAGAAGCCTGCAACCTTTTCATCCACACACCATTCCTGTAACAGTTCATAAACTGCTGCAGCTTGATTCTCGCCCGTTCCTGATGTCAGTTTTGGTACACCAAGAAGTTGTGTTTCTCCAGTGGAGACAGCCGTTATCAAAACTGGAAGGCGGTCAACGGATGTGGTTGAACAGAGGAGAGATGGCAATAACTTGCTATCCCAATGCACAATGCATGTTTTGCCTTCGGCTTTGAATGCGTTGTGCAGGTCCGTCCATTGTTGCTGACTGTGCTTTTCTCTATGGCGCTTGACGCTGGAGCGGCTGATATTGAGCTCCCCAGGATAATGTCCCAGACTTATGGCGGTTTCAGCTACCACAAACAGAGCATTGCGATCCGTTGTCCCTGTCCGATCCAGGGCTGCTGTAAGCTCTGGGGTCCAGACATTGTTAGGTCGAAACTGCTTCGTTTGTGGAGTTGCTTTCTTCTGTCCGTTATCTGAATCCGCAGATGTCGACGAGTCTTCACCTGACTCTGCTGAGGAAGAAGATCCTTCCAGCTGAACTTGGCTTGTAGTTGCCTCGGCTTCGGCATCTTGTTTTTGTCTGCTCCTTTTCAGTTCTTCTTCTCGCTGTTGCGATCTTGCTTCCGTGTTGGCCAGTTTCTTGTCGATCGCGCACATTGAGCCGCGGCGCCCTGGTTCTCGTTGCGCTATTAAGAATTCTTTGTCTTCTTGAATATGAATTAAAGACATTGCATTGGCATGCGCCACATCAAATAGGTTTTTCATTGCAACCTGGAATTCTTTTTCATTTGCCTCTTGTTTCCCTCCTCTCCCTTTGTTTTTCTTCAAAGGTTTCCACTGATTGAACAATTTCTTTACTTTTTCTTGAATTTTGTCATTTCTTTGAACAGGAAGCCTGGCCTTTTCCCAGTAAGCTTCTACTTCACTTGTTACAATAGATGCACTTTCACTAACGCCTTTGTTTAATGTCATATGGTGATGTAAAAATACACTTAACACTTGCTCCTTGCTGGGGAGCTTGGCCCCCAGAATTGTGGTGGACATTTCTTCAATGTGATAAAAACCACGTTTTTTTCGCCATCTGAAAAGAATAAAGATACAAAGATAATAGTACAATGTCTTTGCCACCTCTCAGAGATGAGATTAGTTCAAATATGATGCAATCAAATGTAATCAGCGTGGAACTGAGTGGATGATACAAGATGATGCAACATTTCGTCATCTGCTCCCAGGGGGAAATCTCAAGACTTGTTGAGCCACCCCTAAATATTACTTGATTGGCTTCAAACTTTGTACACAGTGTTTTCTACCTAAATGGAACCAGAATCAGGCCAGGGAGCAAAGGAATTCAGAAATTCATTTTTATGGACCACCCTAATGTACATTGATGTCAAAGATGACATGCTCAGTCTCCAAGCTGCTGGTATCAGCTGACAACCCAGAGATCAGGACTGGACTGGAGGGACAATAAGGAATGGTGCAATTAGACCTTACCTGTTAATTTTCTTTCCTTAAGTCCCTCCAGTCCAGTCTCCATCTGTTGGTGACAGGGCATAACCCACACGTCTGGACTGGAGGGACGATGAGAGAAAAAAGAATAGCCCCTAGTGTCTACCTTACAGGGAAGGCACCTGGACTCCTCCAGGTGTACCCCAAATGTGCAGCCACCTTGACTGAAGCTAAGATCCTCTCTTGCACTGCTACTTAACTGGGGAATCAGTTCTCCAACTGGGCACAGGAGCTGCCACACAGACCAGTTAGAGCTGCACAAAATGCCTTGTCAACCACCCAATGGAAAAGAGAATTCAAAGTATTACGTGGCTGCACAGAGCCTCATACAGGCCAAAGTACTCAGCTCTTATTTGCTGGTAGACGGGCAAAACCCACGTGCTCTGGACTAGTCCCAAATCCAGCAATTTTAGAGCCCAAAGATCAAGGATTTCTTCAGTGAGCGGTCAATGAATCCAAAATATCAGAACTTTTGATATATGGAGAAATTGTAATTACTGTTAATTTCCTTTTCTGGGGCCCTGCTAGACCAGTCCAAACAAGTGGGTTATTTCCCCCTGCCAGCAGATGTTAAGGGTCCCTCAGAAGGATCCTTGTGATCCAACACCCCCACCAAGCTACGCTGGCTCTCCAAGCCAGAAGCTATCCCCAAAGTAACAGATCAACCAGAAAAGGGTACCTCATACACCCCCTGAGATATAAAATGGTCAAAATACACTGCACCCAGATGTAGAGTGGGCAGGAGCTATAGGCCTCTCTGGAAGAACTCACCATCTGCTGAGACGAAGAAATTTCATTTACCGTTAATTTCCTTTCCTGGAATCCTGCTAGACCAGTCCAGACAATCAGGTTTATCTCCCCTACCAGCAGGATGTTGGAGACAGAGAAAAAATACCTACCAGAAGCCCAATTGGCAAGGCTCTGGGTCACCCTCAGTATACTCTGACAAGCAACAAGGTAACAAGAAACTAACCGGATGAGAACCTAAACTATGTACACAAAACAGACGGTGTGGAGGAGCAGTGGAGGATACACACTGCTCGAAATGTAGGCCTTGGCTCCTTCGCAAAGCTACCGCTCGATCAGATACAGGGAGGGTCCTGGACTGGTCTAGCAGGGTTCCAGGAAAGGAAATTAACGGTAAGTGAAATTTCTCCTTCCAGGTCATCCTGCTAGACCAGTCCAGACAATCGGGTAGTACCCAAGCTAACTGCCCTCCGGGTGGGAAGATAAATACAACGGCTCTATGTTGACCCTGAACCAGGCCTCCTCCCAAGCCTGGAGAACGAGCCAATAGTGCCGGACGAACGTGGAGAGGGAAGACCACGTGGCCGTCCTACAGATGTCGAGAGGGGCGAACTGTGAGCGCCCACCCCGTGTGGCGTGCACCCATAAACATGAGGGCATGGGCAATGTGCGCATAAAATATCAGCTGTGCAGCTTTTGAAGGAAGATTCAATTTTTGTGCGCCACATGACGACACTCGGAGTTATACACTTTAAAATTTGACTACACATCAGAATACAGTATGTACACCACATTGATTGCACTAGAAAATATTGTAGAACTTGTGAAAACCGTAAATACAGAACAACTTTTAAATTTTAAGACATCTGTGTTGTTTTCTATCGGAATCAGTGCGCTCTGTTGTAAAGTATGTGTGCTCGCTCGGCGAGGTGTGTGCGCGCACACAAGCGCACAGCTTAGAGGGAACAGTGGGCGTGGGCATGGGCTTGCCACGGATTTTATAGGCTTATTCAATGGCCTGATGCAACCACCTAGAAATGATGGACTTAGAAGCCGCAAGGCCCCTCCGAGGACCTGCAAAGAGTATAAAGAGATGGTCAGACTTGCGGAACGGATCAGTGACCTGCAAGTAGCGATATAGAACTTTCCGGAGATCCAGTGTCCAGATATTCTTATGCCGGCCTGAACACTAGTCTTTGGAGAAAGACGGTAGGAAGATAGGCTGGTTCAGATGAAAATGTGTAATGATCTTCGGCAAGAAAGAAGGAACCGCACGCAGTGACATGCCGCCCTCCGTAAAGGAGAGATAGCGATCCTGGCACGAGAGGGCCTGCAACTCCGAGACTCTACGAGCCTTGAGTAGGGTAGCTACCACCCGATGGCATTCAAGAACCAGGCCGTGAGTGAGTAGGGAGCGGGGTTGTCCATTGTGATCGGCCCTTGCCACAGGAGACCTCTGCGAGCACCGAGCAGCAGAGGAGCCGCTTGGGCTAGCCATATTTATTTTATTGCTTTTATATACCGCGCTCTTTAAAATCAGTGCGGTTTACAGAATACAGTTTTGTGCGGAACAGGAGCACTTACATTGAAAGGGAGATACAACTTGGATTTCAAACTGGGGGAACTATCTACAGCTATCTCCAATATAAACATGAGTTGTCTGTAGCTTACAGTTGCCTAGGAGGGTGTATGGTGGGTGAAGTTGAGTTACTGGGTTGGTTAGTAGTGTAGGAGAAAGAGGTGGTGTTTTAGTGCTTTTCTGAATTGGGTGAGATTCGTGATTGCTCAGACAGTGGTTGGGAGCGCATTCCAGCAGCTGGGAGCATAGCGCTTAAAGGCTCGGTTCTTTGTTGCCTGGGTGCATTTTGTTATTTCAATAGGGGTCTGTAGGGTATTGGTGGCAAATGTCCTTTTTACTCTGTTTGCTGGAGTGGGGTAGAGAAGATCCGTTAGGGAGGTGGCGGATATTTTGTTGATAGCCTTGAAGGTCATCAGGACTACTTTATAAGCAAGCCGGCAGTAAATTGGTAGCCAGTGCTGGTCCCTTAGGATTGAGGTGATGTGATCTCTTCTAGTGGCTCCGTGTAGGAAGCATGCAGCTGCGTTCATTGCCATCTATAGTGGGTTTAGCGTGTTTTTGGGTAGGCCATGCAGGATTACGTTGGTGTAGTCAAAGTGGGGGGTAACCAGTGCCTGAAAAACTATTCTGAAGTCACCTGGTTGCAGCAGGGGTCGGAGATGTCGCAATGTTCGTATTTTGTGGTAAATTTGCTTGATAGTGTTGCTGATGTGCGTTTTAAATTCGAGCTGCTGGACTAGAGTCACGCCTAGGTAGTGGATGGTGGGTCTACTTGGGAGTTCAGCGTCTCTTGTCTTTAAGGTCGGCGGTGGTGAGAAGGATTGATTTCTTGTAATGAATAGAATGTCCGTCTTGCTGAAGTTTATCTTGAGACTCTGTGAGTGGAGTCAGTCGGTTACGGCCTCGAAGCATTTTACTAGTGGGGAAAAGTCTGGTTGGTTGATCATGAATGGGGTGAAGAGTAGTACGTCATCTTCGTAGAGTAGGCATGATATGTTAAATGAGCGGATTATTTCACGTATGGGTTGCATGCATATATTGAATAAGAAGGCAGAGAGTGAGGAGCCCTGAGGTGCACCATGTTTTTGTTGGAAAGTCTCAGAGGTTGTGGATCCTGTGCGTACCTGCTGCCATCTGTCCGTTAGATAGGATTTGCACCAATTCCATGCTGAGCCGCTAATTCCCTTATCCTGAAGCCGTATTAGGAGTTGCTCATGGTTTACGGAGTCAAACACGGCAGCAATGTCCAGGAGAATTATGCCATATGAGGTTAGCATACCAAGGCCTTCGTGGCCAATCTGGAGCCACTAGAATCACTGCACCTGAGTGTGTTCTGATCCACTGGAGAACTTTCCTGATGAGTGGCCATTGGGAAAGATGTATAGCAGCACTGTCACCGGCTACGGCTGGGCTAAGGCATCCAGCCCCTGCGACCCATGCTCCCTCTCTGCTGGCTAAAGGCGGCTGGAGCCTTGGAGTTCGTTGTCGACACCATGAGATCCATTGCAGGACGACCCCACCTCCACCCTATCTTCTGGAATGCCCATGGGGCCAGTTCCCATTCGCCGGGATCGAGGATGCGATGGCTGAGGAAATCTGCTTTCACGTTGGTCGCTCCCACAATGTGCTGTGCCAACAGAGCCTGTAGATGTTTCTCTGCCCACTGGAAGAGAAGAGTAATTTCCCTGGCTACTCCCAAGGCATTTGGTATCCCCTTGGCGGTTGAGATAGGCAACCATCATCACGTTGTCGGAGAGAACACAAACTGCCTGTGAGCAAAATAGAGGCAGGAATCTCAATAAGGCCAGGCAGTTGATGGTCCAACACGCTTCGCGAGCCAACCAGGTGCCCTGAGCCGTGCGAGTCAGGCAATGAGCTCCCCAGCCTAAGAGACTCACGTCTGTGGTCACCAAGACCCAGCAAGGAGTCTCCAAGGGAACACTTCTTAAGAGATGGGAAGGCAAGAGCCAGCAGCCAAGGTTGCATCTTGTCGACAGAGGTAGTGGGAGACGATAGCTGTAATCCTCCGACACAGGGGACCAGCGAGAGGGCAGAGCCTGTTGTAGCCCACACATGTGTGCTCTGGCCCACGGGACTACCTCAATGGTAGCTGCCATGGACCCCAGGACCTGAAGGTAGTCCCATGCTCTTGGGCAGTCATGACGAAGAAAGCGCCGAAGCTCAGAGTAAAGCTTGACGAAACGGTTGTGGGTCAGGGAGACCTTGCCCTGGTCTGTGTCGAACCAGGCCCCCAGGAACTCTAACTGCTGGGATGGCTGCAGAGAACATTTGGTGCGACTGACCACCCAGCCGAGGCTTTCCAAGAAGGAGACCATCTAGGCCACCGTCTCACAGGCCTCCAAGAGGGAATCCGCCCGCATGAGCCAATTGTCTAGATAAGGGTGCACACGAATCCCCCATCTGCGTTAAGGCTGCTGCCATTACCACCATGACTTTGGAGAAAGTACTTGAGGCCAAGGAGACTGAATGGCATGGCACAAAATTGGAAATGTTGGCCCAGGACGGCGAAGCACAGGAAACGCTGGTGGTCGCTTTGGATGGGAATGTGGAAGTATGCCTCTGCCAGGTCAAGAGAAGCAAGGAACTCCCCCTTGCGGACCGCATGGATGACAGAACACAGCGTTTCCATCCGGAAGCGTGGCACGCAGAGGCAGCGGTTGACGCCCTTGAGGTCAAAGATTGGGCGAAAGGAACCGTCTTTCTTGGGCACCACGAAATAGATGGAATACCCACCCATTCCCCGCTCTGCGGGAGGAACAGGACAAATGGTGCGCAGGAGGAGGAGGTGACGAACAGTGGAGAGAATGGCTGCCCTTTTCCTGGGCGCTCTGCCCGGAGAAACGAGAAAGGCCTCGCGAATGGGCCACCAAGCCTCAAGAGTGTAACCCTGAGATACAATACTGCCGAGAGAACAGCACCAACCACCCTCCTACCGGTGGCTGCATCCCAGGTGGGCGGCCTGCCTCATCAGTGGGAGGAATGCATGGCGCCGGAGAACTTGTTCTGGCCCGAGTATGGTTAAATTAGACTTACCTGCTAATTGTTGTTCCTGGAGTAGATACAGTCTAGTCCCGGACCTCTGGGTTGTCAAACTTAATCAGCAGCTTGGAGACTGAGGAACCTCCTTCTTTTGTGATGTCACCAGTATATCCTCCCAGTAGCCACCTCCACTTGCCAGTTTCCTATTGACAAAGCAGACTCACCGGAGCAACAAGTAAGCATGAAAACATGAATAACCACTGAACACTTTACTTAGCTTAACTACCTAAAACAGTGACAGGAAAACTCCACCCCCACCAAGAACGCTATGCTCAACCTTTAAACCCCTGCTGAGGCCCTCCCCTCACCTGTTTGGAGGACCTCACAAAAGGACACAGACCTGCCCACCCGGGACTGGTAGACCCCCACCAACAACGCCGCTTACCTGTAAGGGTCCCAGAACTTTCGCAGTCAAACGTCAGGCTGTATACTGCACCCAACTGCACCGGGGAGGGCAATGGGACTAGACTGTATCTACTCCAGGAACAACAATTAGCAGGTAAGTCTAATTTAACCTTCCTGATCGTATCTCCAGTCTAGTCCCGGACCTCTGGGTCAGTACCAGAGCAGTAAACTAACGGGAGGGATTGTCCTTACCAGCCTGAAGGACTGCCGCCCCAAAACAAGCATCCTGCTGTGCCTGGATGTCCAGCCTGTAATGCTTGACAAAAGAATGCAACGTCGACCAGGTCGCTGCCTTGCAGATTTCTAGAGGCAGCAACAACCTAGCTTCTGCCCAGGACGCAACCTGCGCCCTAGTGGAGTGAGCCCGAAGCCCCTCGGGCACCGGTTTCCCTTTCAACACATATGCGGACGCTACAGCCTCTTTGATCCAACGGGCAATAGAAGCCTTAGATGCCGACTCCCCTTTCCTTGCCCCCGCAAAGAGCGCAAAAAGCCTATCAGACCTGCGAAACTTCGATGTCCGGCACAGGTACTTCTTTAACGCCCGCCGAACATCCAGGGTGTGCAACTGATTCAGATCAGAGCCTCCTGGACCCCTTCTGAACACCGGTAACGAAATCTCGATTCAGATGAAACGACGACGCCACCTTGGGCAAAAACGCTGGAACGGGTCGAAGAACCACCCTGGACTCAAAGAACAAAAGATAGGGCTCCTTACAGGATAACGCCTGTAATTCCAACACTCGCCTTGCAGAACAGATCGCCACCAAGAATACCACTTTTAACGTAAGATCCTTTAACGACGCCTGAGACAGGGGCTCAAAGGGTCTCCGCTCCAAAGCATCTAGCACGAACGGCAGGTGCCACTTAGGGACGGTCTGTCTAACCGGGGGCCGTAACAGAGCCACCGTCCTCAGGAAGCGTTTGATATCCAAGTACTCCCCAAGCGATCGGCCCTCCAATTTACCCCCTGTAACATGCCAGGGCCGCAACCTGCACCCTGAGCGATGCAGCCGCCAAACCTTTGACGAATCCATCCTGCAGAAACTCCAAGATCTGTGGGACAGTCGATCTCAGGGCTTCAACCGCCCGTTCACTACACCAGCCTTCGAACACTCTCCAGACTCGAACATACATCAAGGACGTCGACCTCCTCCGAGCCCTCAATAAAGTCGAAATTACCGACGAGGAATACCCTCTGGCTGCTAACCTAGCCCTTTCAATAGCCAAGTCGTAAGCGAGAAGCGATCCACATGCGGCATTGACAGGGGCCCTTGAGATAACAGGTCCGCCCTGGTTGGGAGACGCAAGGGTTTTGCCATGAGAAGCCTCACCATGTCCGCGTACCAAGGCCGCCGTGACCAGTCCAACGCTATCAGAATGACCTGTCCTCGGTAACGTTCTATCCGCTGCACCACCCTGCCTATCAGGACCCACGGCGGAAAGATGTATAGGAGCTGGTCTTCCGGCCAATGCTGAATGAGAGCATCCAGACCTTCGGACATCCTTTCTCTTCTCCTGCTGTAAAACCGACTGACTTTCGCCGACTGGAACGTCGCCATGAGGTCCAAAACCGGGGTGCCCCACCGATGAACAATCATGTGGAAGACATCCGGGTTTAGGACCCACTCTCCGGGATCGACCTGCACTTGACTGAGGAAATCGGCCTCTACGTTGTCCACTCCTGCGACATGCGCTGCTGACAGAGCTAGCAGATTCTCCTCGGCTCAGCCACACAAGTCTTCGGCCTCGGCCTCCAGGGCTACGCTGTTGGTTCCCCCTTGCCGGTTGACGTAAGCCGCCGCAGTCACATTGTCTGAAAACACCCGAACCGCCCGTCCAGCGAGATTGGCCCTGCAGGAGTTTCAGGCCTATGACACAGCTCTCAGCTCCAACCTGTTGATCGACCAGGAGCTCTCTAGCGAACTCCACTGCCCCTGGGCGAACTGGCCTTGAAGGTGGGCTCCCTAGCCCCAAAGGCTCGCATCTGTCATCACCGGAACCCAATCTGGAGCTTCCAACGGCTTCCCCTTCCGCAATGATTTGGGGAGCAGTCACCAACGCAGGGCATCCCGCGTTTCCAGTGGACAAGGGAGCCTCCGAGACAACGGGTCCCACTGATGCGACCACCGCCGGAGCAACGCCCTCTGCAATGGCCTCATATGCGCTCTCGCCCAGGGTACCAACTTTATCGTCGACGCCATTGTGCCCAACAACTGAAGATACTGCCATGCTGTGGGAGCCGCAATGCATAAGAACCGACGGATCAGGTTGCGCAACCCCTGCGCTCTCAGCCGAGGGAGAAACACTTGACCCTTCTTGGTGTCGAACCGAGCCCCTAGGTACTCCAGGCATTGAGAAGGAGTCAGGTGGCTCTTGGCCATACTGACTATCCAACCTAGGCTCTCCAGAAATGCGACCACTCTCGCCGTCGCGTGCTCGCTCTCCTCTCGACTTTGCCCGAATCAGTCAACCGTCTAGGTAGGGGTGCACTAAAACTCCTTCCTTCCGCAGAGCCGTCGCGACCACAACCATTGTCTTGGTGAATGTGCGAGGAGCCGTTGCGAGACCAAACGGTAACGCCCGGAACTGAAACTGTCCGAAGGGGACTGCAAACCGGAGGAACTTTTGATGATCCGGCCGAATGGGAATGTGCAGATACGCCTCCGATAAATCTAGGGAGGTAAGAAACTCCCCCGCCCGAACCGCCACTATGACCGAGCAGAGGGTCTCCATGTGGAAATGCAAGACCCGAAGACAGCGATTCACCCCCTTGAGAGCTAAAATCGGCCGAACCCCTCTGTCCTTTTTGGGAACCACGAAATAAATGGAGAACCGACCGCAGCCGAGTTGGTCTGCTGGCACCGGCACTATCACTTCGAGGTCCAGGAGCCTCTGCACGGTCCCCCGCACCGCCACACACTTTGCTGTGGACTTGCAGGGGGACTGCACAAAGGCCTCCCGCACCGGAGACCGCAGTTCCAGTGCATACCCTTCTCGAATGACCTCCAGAACCCACTGATCTGAGGTTACCCGGCCCCAGGCGTCGTAAAACTTCTGCAAGCACCCCCCTACGGGAACTAGAGGCGCCTGGGTCCCCAGTGCTTCATTGCGCTTTCCTAGCATTGGGAAGGGAGGAGGAAGAGAAAGCCCCAAAACCTATTCCTGCTCCTCAAAACCCTCAAAATGCTTGAGTCCTGTTGAAAAACTTGCCTCTTTGGGCAGGAGTAAATCTTTGTGAACGAAAACGACGAAACTCCCGTTGCTGACCTCTAGCCACGGGAGCCGCTCTGCCAAGTTTGGGCTTGTCCTCCGGCAATCTACCACCTTACGATTCCCCTAGATCTTTAACCAATTTTTCCAAATTCTCGCCAAACAAAAGCCTTCCTTTAAAGGGGAGCTTGCCCAACCTTAACTTAGAAGAATTATCTGCCGCCCAATTGCGAAGCCACAAATACCGCCTCGCCGCAACCGCAGAAGCCATGCTCTTTGACAGCGCTCGCATCAGATCATAATGAATATCTGCCAGGTAGGCCGCCCCAGACTCCAGCCGAGACGCTTCTCTGGTACTGTCACTCTCCTGCCCCCCTGGGACCTTTTGCGCCCATCGCAGGCAGGCCCTGGCCACCCAGGCGCCGCAGATAGCCGCCTGAAGCAACACCGCATTCACATCAAAAACCTACCTTAGCAAGACGTCCAGCTTTCTGTCCTGGGGATCCTTAAGAGCCGCGCTACCCTCTACCGGGATCGCGGTCTTCTTGGTTACTGCTGCTACCGCCGCATCAACTTTGGGAGCTTTAAACACCTCCCTATCCTGCTCCACTAGCGGATAGAGGCGACTCATAACTCTAGAACCCTTAAGGGGTGCCTCAGGCACATTCCACTCCTCCTGTATCAATTCCTGAAAAACCCTATGCACCGGAAATGCTCTTTGAGTCTTCCGAAACACCTGCAATAATGGGTCTTCCAAGGTCTCATCCGCCCCCGATCCCGGGACCGGCATGTTCAAAGCTTTAGGCGTTTCCCCAATGAGTGCGGGCAATTCCTCCCTACGAAACACTCAAACTACCCTGGCTTGGTCCTCCTTTTCCGCGAGCTCCCCTTCCTCTAGCTCCTCTTCCATGTCGAGGTACAGCTTTCCTCAACAGACAGTTGCGCCTCTGAAGCAACAGAGGAGATCTTAAGATCCTCTACCAAACATGGCCTCTTAGCCTCAAGCAGTAAATTGTCAGCAACCTGAGACATCGCGGACCTTTTACCCTCGGGAACCTTACCTTCATCCTTAGATTGCCCTTGGGATAAGCCCCCCATTGCCTGCTGTAGAAGCACTACAAAATCCCGAGAAAAATGGACTCAAGCTCCTTTTTCCATGGCACCAGGGGAGGGGAGATATCCAGTGCGGAGGAAGGACCCGCTACCGGTTCCCCCAGGGTCAAACTGCTTGCTTGCTCGGTGGAAAGCCCTGATTCTGCCTCCAGGCGCTCTTCCGCGGAACACTGTCCATGCCAGCAGCTTCTTTAGAACAGCTCTTGCAGACCCCCGACTCTGCTGCCGAACCTCTTTTAGCCCCGCACACAAAGCACTGGGGCCTAGCAGGCATTTCAGCCAAATAACTGTTTCCCACCAAAATCGGGCCCCGGGGGCTCAAACCACCGCGTTGAAACCCTCGCACTGAAAAAAAAGAAAAATACAAGAAAGAGACCCCCGACACTGCTAAAAGCCAAATTTTCCTAAAAAGAAATGAGCCAGCAATAAAACGAGTGTCTCCGAGCTCTAAGAGCAAGGCCGGGACTGCCGCGAAAGTTCCCGCGTCGGCAACACACGGCTGGGCCCGCTGAGCATTTCGCACCTAAAAGAGACCGAGCAGAGAGTGAAGAAAACCACTGAACCTCTTATCTCCCGTTGATTTCTCCTGCCCCAGCACAGCCCCGAAAACACAACTTGCTGATACCCCGAGAGCCAACACAATCTCCTGTCAGCATCCGCACGGGGGGGGGGGGGGAGAGGGGAGAAGGGGAGCTCTCAGCCACAGCGCACTGACAGGCAGCACCTCTGTGTCACGCCGGCTGGAATCCGATGTAGCAGCCCAGCTACCAACGGGCTAAATGCTACCTGCACTGTAGTCTACTTCTGCTCCGGTAAGTGAGAAACCTCCAACCACCGAGAGCAGGCAGGACTCCGCAGGCAGGGGGAGAGCCTTGAGCCCTGCTTAAAGGTATAGCTCCTGACAATTCTTTTCTACCTAAACCAGGTTCTTTCCTTATCTGTTCTCTGTATTTTTTTTTTAAACAGCCAAATCACTCCTAACACTAAATCTGTCTTAATTGTTCCTCCTGTGAGCCCGGACCTCCCAGGCTCACTGTCCCTTCAGCTGCTTGGAGACTGAGGTAACTGGCAAGTGGAGGTGGCTACCGGGAGGATATACTGGTGACATCACAAAAGGAGGTGGTTCCTCAGTCTCCAAGCTGCTGATTAAGATTGACAATCCAGAGGTCCGGGACTAGACTGGAGATACGATCAGGAAGAATCATTGCCCTTTCAGGCACCCTGAAAGGGCTGCGACCTTTGGATAAAGTGACTAGAAGTAGCTGAAAATGCCGGCCTACTAGGCCAGTAACATCAAGCATCACAGGATCTGGAGGTATGCCGGAAAGTCAGGGAATAAAACCGCGACGAACGGCATGCGGAGGACTTTGGCTTATCCTCTGGCAGACGCTGAGGCTTAACTTCACCCAAGTCCTTGACCAACTTGTCTAGGTCTTTGCCAAAGAGAAGCCTACCCTTAAAGGGCAGCCTCAAGAGGTGCATCTTAGAGGCAACATCTGCCGACCACTGGTGCAACCAGAGCCATCACCGAGCTACGGTGACAGCCGCCACCTAGCAAACCGAGAGACGCAGCAAGTCGCAAAAGGCATCAGTTAAGAAGGCCGTGACCGACTCCAAGCAAACTAGTGCCGGATCCTCTGGCAAGCACTGAATCTACCACAACAAGGAACGGGCCCCGAGACTGCCACAGATGGTGGCTTGGAGAGCCAGCGCCGAAGACGAGAAGGCAGTTTTAAGACGACTCTTGACTTTCCCTGTCTTGTTGGTCCCATAGCGCTGCTCCCCCCTCAACTGAAATGGTGGTGTGCTTTGTAACTCCCATCACAAGTGCGTCCACTTACGGATATGCAAGCCATCTCTACCGTTCTGTCGGAGACCAGAGATAAAGTTGCCTGAGACGGCGAGCTGTACGCAAGGAGGCATCTGGTGCTTCCCATTCCTGAGACACCATCTCCTGCAGTTCTGCTGGAAAAGGGGAAGGCCCTGGAGGGCTTGCGAATGCTCTGCAGGATGGGGTATGTCTGCGACTGTGCCTAGGTACCAACGAAGAGCACTTATCCACATGCCAAGA
Organism: Ichthyophis bannanicus; assembly: GCA_033557465.1. NCBI lineage: Eukaryota > Metazoa > Chordata > Amphibia > Gymnophiona > Ichthyophiidae > Ichthyophis > Ichthyophis bannanicus. The sequence continues at coordinate 18,037,491 of CM066039.1, read as the reverse complement.
CAAAGACCAACCAAAACCGTGCATTGCAATATATATAATGTGTTTGGATATTTATTTATTTAGATTTTTCATCTAATCTATCCTTAACCTGGCACAGCAATCTTTCTTTTTTGGTGCCCCTGCTATTTTGTTGTCACACTCCTGTAGTTTCCTTGAGTCTTTCATACAATGTTTTAATTATGATGTATCATTTCTCATTACTTATTATTTTTTAATACATCATTATTCATTTATTGTTATAAATGTGTATTTATGAATGTTTACATGATTTTTATGATATTTATGACACATTCATTGTATTATATATGGTTTTAATTCATTGTGTTTTATTTATAGTTCCGTACTATTGTTTATATATGTACTTTAAGTAATTCATAATTTATTCTTGTTGTCCATATTTATTTTTGATTTCTGCTAATTATCTTATGTACACTGACGATTTTCTTAATCCTTTTTATATTATGAAGGTATTCATTACATTCTTTTATTTTTATTAATGTTTGTGTGTTTAGCCAATTAGCCCCTGAGGAAGGTGTTGCGAAACACGGCCTGTGTCGGGCCTGGCTGGTTTTTATTGAATAAATAGTTCTTCCATTGTAATCCACGGTTTTGGTTGGTCTTTGCGACTGTGCCTAGGGCTCAGTAAGGCGCAACGCTTCCACCACCTGCACAATTAGAGATGGTAACTCGTCCTTGCAAAAAAGGCAGATATCCTGCGTATCCCCCTGGCTGTCAGCTGAGGCCCCCGATGTAGAGTATTCGCTCCACGCAAGGCAAGCCCTGGATCCCGTGTCTCTCAACCACCACGGTGCAAAAAGGCGCTGACAAGCCATCCCACTAGAGGACAGCAACCTTGGGCCGGAAGGACTGGGGTTTCTAGTCCCACAGGTGCTCCTTGTGGTCTTGGGCAAGCCACTTAACCCTCCATAGCCCATGTTCCCTGTAAAATAGTTATCTCCAAGTTATAATGCCCTGTTCAATGTAATTTCAGTTTGTTCAATGTAAACCGCACTGATGCAGAATAGCGCGGTATATAAGAGAATGTAAATAAATAAATCCCGAGTACCCCGTACAGGACCCGAAGCGGCTATCAAGCGTGAGCAGCGACGGCAGAGGCAGAGAACCACTCACTCCGATCGCAGCAGAGCCAAGGCAGACGTGAGGGGAGGAAATCCCCGGGCTGTCAGTTGCTGCAGAGTGCTGAAGGCCTCCCCCTGTTCCCAGCAAGACAGGCCCTCATGGCCAGGAGCCGGAAAAAAAACCCTCGATGACGGGAGCTCAACTGATCCTCGAGACCAGGAGCTTCCAAGTGCTGCAGGCCTGGAAAATCCAGAGGGACACCTCTTGTGCGCTCTGGAACATCCAGCTAGATTCAGGTAACACCAACCAATTAAGGAAAAATAAAGAAAGACACCATCATCTGCTGGAGACAGAAAATACTGAGGGTGACCCCTAGGGGCATACCTATATGTCTACCAGAGCCCAGCCAATCAGGCTTCTGGTAGGTTTTTTCCTCTGTCTCCAACATCTGCTGGTAGGGGGAAATAAACCAGATTGTCTGGACTGGTCTAGCAGGATGACTTGGAAAGAGAAAATACCGAGGACTCACTCTAGCTGTGCTAGGTTTTGTCAGTGGTGATATTACGGCATAGTTTTACTTTCTTTTCTGTTTCCCATCTGCTGGCAAGGAGAAAAAACCCACTTGTCTGGACTGGTCTAGCAGGAAGATCTGGAAATACAGATATGCATATAAACATATACAGTATTTAGAATCCATAAAAGCTGGTTGTTTTTATTCCATTTTTCATTTAAAACTGGTGAAATTTAGTGGGTTCAACTATAACTGAATAAGTTCCTAAACAGAAGAGATACAAAAGTAACTGCATGGGTCTTTATCTTGACCAACCATGCATAGACTAGTGTTCGTGACAAACCTGACAATGCCGTATTCATGCTTTGGACATCCAAAAATAGGCATACATGTGCCGAAGCATGGAGACCTCCCCAGAGCCACTTTAGAAAGCTGTTTCAAAGACACCCCCAGCATGATGATGTCCCAGTCAGAACGGGGGCATGGTGTAGCTGTGTCTTGTGTATACCCAAGAACTTGGTGTCATCGCTTGATCTTAGAAACAGCCTGCATGCCCCGAGCCACATCAAAGTTTATACCTGCTTCGGGCATGAATAGGCATTGGAAAAGTGCTCATTTTGCTAGTCAAACATCCTAGAGGGCGTAAAAATGGAGGCACACTCAGATCGCCCATCGTTTTCAGATTGACAACAAACACATGACAGGGAATGAGGGCTCTTGTTTTCATTTTGCCATGCCAATGGACATGTCTGTGCAGAACAGCATAAGTAAAAGACATCCCTGTATCAAGATTTTATAGCAGGGAACGTCTATGATGCCAGTGAGTTTTTAAAATCAAGATGAAACAGACGTCCCTGATGTTTTCCTGGACAGTTTGCCCTGGATGTTCTTTCTAAAAGGCCACTTTAACGCAACAATGTCATCCCAAATGTCTTGTAGAATAGAACAGTTCTGATTAGAGTTAAGATAAAAAGGGCAAATCAAAATTTGAATACCCACTTACAAGCTCATAGTCTTCTTCAGTTAAGGTTATGTTGATCATAAAAACTATTACCACCAATATGCTGTCTGCCTCTCAAGCTTGGTCACTCCATGAGATTCAATGCTATTCTAGGTTGATTGTGGTAAAAATCGCACAGAGTAAATAAAGAGTCTGGTATTTTTACAACCTTACCACCTGCAGCACAATCACTTTACAAGCTACACTGCTTTAGGCCTTTACTAGAGCTAGCAATTATTTTTTTCCAATATTTATCAGATTTATTATCAACCTTCAGTGTTTTAATTCTTTAAAAGTATCAAAATCCAATACTACTCCAAACATAAATGCTCCATGTCTGATACTCAAGCCAGCACCTCTTATGCTGTGTACGCACAGGTCATCCTGAAAGGGCAGAGAACTCGCCTACCTGTCTTTGCTTTATTTCCTCTTTCTTCAGCTCCAGAAAAGCAGTGGGAATCCCAGCAATGTTTTCCTGTGCACTTAAGAGCAGAGGCCAAAGCTCTCCCATGAATTCTCTGGCATTCTTCCCATTTAAGAAACCAGTCAAGTTTATCTGCATCATTTTGGAGTCTGGATTCTGTAAAGAGAGAACAGACATACAGGCTACTTGGAACACAAAGGTCTTTTAGGTTTCATGAGAAATTCAGTTTCAAATTATCTATCAACCAAATAGACTAGAATATATACAAATACTATCTTAAATTGTCCTCAATAGAATAGCTTAGCTAAGTTATCTTAATTTCTTATCTTACTATTAAATCAGTGGCCTGTTAATCCTTTGTGGAGTTCATAACTATTTTGGACAGTGCAGCTACTATGTTTGAGGGCCTAAGATTTGTTTAAGTGCTATATATAAAGCTACAAGAAATCTTTTGTAAATATGGTCTCCGGAAGCCTTACAATGTAAAACCATTCTAGATCTTGCTTACTTCAAAAGTTTTAGAACAATCTGTTTAACAGATTGAAGCTGTGAAGTTCTCTAGCACTGTGAGCACTCTGAAAAGTAGCTGAAATCTCTGCTGAGGCTATCAAACAATTTTTGTACGTGCATTCACGTTATTACTGTCAGCAAAATACAAGATACTCAAATGTCAAGTCTGCACTGACTACTATATGGTAAGATAATTACCACACAGAACTGTAGGTCACCAGTATGTATATTCCACAAAGGGTTAAGAGGTCAATAGTCTCACGGAGCAATAGGCTTTTCATTATTAAGGGGATTGTTTTTTTTAAGCAACAAGGTCCATCAGACAAGCACAGCGCAAGAGTACAAAGCACAGATTCTCGGTGTCTTCTCTTTCTTCTTGGAACTTGGGAGTGGGGTTTGGAATCGCCAAGTCCCCTGTAGAGAAAGATGTTCCCTTGGCTTGCTTCCGATTCCCTACTGCAACTCAACCACCTTGAGTTTAATGTTATATCATTTATCTAAATTGTAAAAGACGAACAAGCAATAATGAGTACAAAACCACAAAGAAAAAGTTTGTTCTAAATCAAATGTTCAAAGCTTTAATCTCATGCTTTGTATACAGGGAATTATAACACTTAAGATGGACTACTAAAGAGTCACTAAAAACAACCTCATACGAACCTTAGCTTTTATTCAACTCATTCCAGAAAGGTAAGTCTTCCCCTGACCCCAGCCGCATATCCTGTGTATAAGAGGCATGAGGGCCCCCCAGAAGAATTTTCTGTTCACTAAAATCTACTTCCAAAAACAGTAACAATATTTAAAATAGGAACAGCTTTCAGTAGAAACTAGGAAGCTGAACTTCAAGCAAACTATAAAGGACAATCCCAGCACGGACACAGTCTAGCCAATTAGTGTAGATCACTTCCACCTGGGGGCTGCAGTGGTAAAGACAATTTTTTTCTACTCCTTTAAAAACAGCAGTACCACCAGCTAGAGACCTCAAAATAAAACTTGCCAGCTCCTCTATTCTCCTTTTACTTTGAATAGTATTTCTAAATAATCCCAATCCATTTTTCTAACATATTTTGAAATAAGACGTTCAGCTCTATAGTCACACCCTCTCTCTTCCACCTTCTCTCCCATTATTCAGACACTGCAGAGACAAATATGTTACCTGCAAGAGGTTCTGTGTAATTACTTGACCATCTATATTAGACTGTAAACATCAAGAAGCAGGAACTGCCTACTAAGTGTATCGTAAAGTCCTGTGTCCACTGGAGTCAAGATTTGAGTAGGAGCTTTAAAAAGGTTTTTATAACAAGTTGAAGATGCACCTTTTTTTTAAATCAGCATACCCTAGTTCTTAATGCGATTTTAGGGTGAATGCTTGCTGCATTTGATGTTTTGTTTATATTGTGTATTTAGTTTGCAGATTTAACTGCAAATGTTTAACCCCCTCCCTAGAAATATAATAAGAGGACTATAAATGAAATTTAACAGAGCTATAGAAACAGGGATCAGAACAGACACACGCCGATTTAACTGAGTTTATGTGGCTAGTCAAACAGAAGTTCAGAAACTACAGCTTCAAGAATGGATACAAAAAAACATAACAATTGATTTATACAGGGCTTTGTTTGAGGGGGTACATGGTGATACAGGAGTACTGACACCTTTTTCACTGCCAGTTAAATCTGACCCATGGTCCTCATGTATTAATGAAACAGCCCTGCATATGAGTACCAGCATCTTTTTTCTAGGAAAAATGCACTGGATTTATAGCTAAAATATATATTTTGCAAGTACTGCTGCTTTAAAAAGGATGTACTGTGCTCTGAATAAACTAGAGACCAATTCTAATATTATTTAACTGCATTTTGATGTTTAGCCCACCAAAAATTAATATTTGCATCCCCCCCATTAATATAGAAAAGCCTGAACGGTCTAACTTGAGAACTAAGTACTACAATTAATTCCTGCCATGTCAGAATTAGGTTTAGTGCTTCACACAACTTGGTCTACTACAGTGATCCCCAGAGCAGTGTAAAGCTTTGCCCGAGTGCTCTTTGCTGGAATTTTGTTTTGTTCGGCCACTTTACACAACTCACCTCCAAAACACACACTGCATCATCAAGAGTGTTGGTCAGAGCGACATTGGACACGCACTCTGCTGTGACCTAATAAGGTGATGGTGCTATACGTCAGACGCAAGGAATAACTTCCATTTTGGTTCAGGCCTTTTAAATCATAAATCACATCATCATTAGAAAATTGCTGTCAAAGTAACTTAGCATGTAACAGCAAAATTAAAACAATAAGTTTGTTTTTGTTTTCATCTGCGTAGCTTTCAAACTATCACCTTCACTAAACTTCCATCCTTAAGATTACAAAGTGAATTTCTTCTGACAATGTATTTCAATTTAAACCCTCTTTACTGTATCATTTGTGTTTCACACAGAAATTCATATCGTTTGCAAAAATGTCAGTTTAACAGTTGTCATTCAGATTCACTATTTTCTCTAAAAGTATTACCTTTACTTCTAGCTGATTGAAGATAAACTCAATCACTACATCATCCTCGAAACCCAAAATTTCCGTAACTCGTTTTGTTATCCATGGTTTAATTACTTCCAAGTTTACTTTTGCCATTTCTACCTGTTTGAAAAAAATATTTAATTAATGTCTTTCTTTGACTATAATCAGATCACTGAAACGGCATGATACAAATCACATTTCTATGTATTTTCAGTCAATACGGCATGCTCCTTACTTTCTTCATCTATGAAATCTTAGTCGGATCAGCCTGCTCTTTCCCAAGTGTGGAATATTCGGTCATAAAATAAGTTAACTATAGGAGGACTCATGGACTGCCTGTAAGCACTGTGCTTTCTAAAGCACAATCCAAGAGCATTAACATTTCCCAATGTACCCTAGTACAAATTATTGGTTTCAAAATATTTCACAATGTGTAGTCCCCGCTGGATTTCTACAATTCATAAAGATTTTGGAAACCCCAGTTTCGCCTTCTTTTAAAGGTAAGCCATGCTTCTTCAGCTGCCACACTGACCTTCTGCAAGTCATTTCTCTATCCATTACCTCAGGTACAACAGACTCTAGGTCCACTTGGACAGGGAAATTATTTGTATCCCCTTTTATAACTCTCCTTGGATTTGGAATAGATGAATAATTTAGACCACCCAATCCAAAGTATGTTTCCAGCTGACACCTAACATCTCAATAATAATATTTAGGACACCCCCCTACTGTATATATTCCCTGGAACAATAGTACTGCTGACAATGAGGGCCAATCAATGTAAATAAAATGAAATTCACTTAAAAAGTAGATATCTCTAGGGCTTTAAAAACAAGAAATACCTTCTTTTCAAGGCATTCTGCAAATTTCAGCTGTTTTAAAAGTTTCTTCTGTTTATTGCTGAAACGATTGTCCTGTTCCGCACTTGTACCCTATACAAAACAAAAAAAATAAAAAATTTACTGCAATGTTTTGTTGATAACAAATCCTTCCCAACCAAATAATCTCTGGTTGGCACAGTGGAGGATGAGGCATTGACAGATAACATGCCTTTAATTAAATAAAAGTGTACCACAAAAACTGTAGGTGTATCTGTAACTTAAAATGTTCTATATCCACATTTTGCTCTTGGGAAGCCCCTTGATCATCATAGATCTAATCAATTGTACATATAATTAGCATATTGAGCTATAAAGGCAGACTAGATAAATAAAAACATTTAACACATTGGCATCTAAGATCTGAATCTAAGGACATCCATATCTGCAATTAAAATCATAAAGGAATATTAATCTGGTGAGAAAACAAATCTACTGGAAAGCTTGGGAAAACACTGCTTAAGACATGGGAAACAGGGGGTAAGTGTTTACTTAATTATGGGGATTTCTATGATTTGGTGGGGCCACCAAGAAGTGGTATCCCAGCAATTGGGCCATGTCTTTAAAAAAGCTGTGCAATCTGGATTAGTCTATATCTACCGTTATTACTTTAGAAAGCGAGACCCCCTGCTCATTAAAAACTTTATTTTAATTTCAAGCCACATCATCTCTGAAACCCCTATACTGCAGCACACGTATTTTGCTTTACAGTGCCGGAATTGGACACACGTATCCACAGACAGGCGAGGCACAGCGGATCCCGGAAGGTAAACAGGCAGGTGGGCAGACAGGTAGGAAGTAGACGACTCTCAACAGGGCCTCTGCCCCGGCGGCCAGTACTGAGAGCAGGGCTCTGGTTTGCTTTATTCTCGGTGAGCGGAGCAGAAGAGGACAGGAAGAAGAACTCGGGGAGACGGAACGCCAGACCCTGTCTGACCTCCCTCCCTCCAGTCGCCATTTTCAGCGCTGGGAATGGAGGAAGGGGGCGGGAGCACGGAGGAACCAGGCCACCAGCGCGTCCCGCCATACTCCCCGCGGCACGCAAGACCGGAGCCGCACTTCCTCCTTCCCCACCTCCCCTTTCCTACCAACCCCGACACCCCCCGCCTCGCCAGGTTGCTTACGCGGAAGAAGCCCGCGTCCATCTTGCTTCCCTCGCTCGCTCTCGGCCTTCCCACAATGCAGCGCGCCACAAGGGGGCGGGTGGCAGTAGGCGGAAGTAGAAAGGAGGGGCGAACCGTGTGACGCAATCACGCGGGGGGGAGGGCGCTCGAGGACGGAAAGAAACGCTTAGTCTGAGGAGAGGAAGCGGAGGAAGGGAAGGGTTGGGTGGGTAGGTTGATTTGTTCTGGATTTATTTTCGCTTAGGATGTTATAAAAAGGTTTTTATTGGAGTCATGTTTTACTTCATTCATCCCAAGACTAGTAGAGGATGAAAGCAGTGGGTTCAGACGTTCCTTCATTCTACTGTCTCCCCCCCCCCCCCATGTATGCGGCAGGAGGCCTAGTGACTGCAGACCGAAGTCACTGCAGGGTTTAGGAGGTTGAACGAGTTCCCTCCTAATTCATGTTAAGGCTCGTTCAAACCTAATGCGGTGCTGTAAGCTCGGCCGTAATTCATTGGAGCACTGAAGTTAAAATGATCAGATACTTTGCAAATGGCAAGGAAGAATTGAATTCAGATATCGTAAATTTAAAGCATTCAATTGAATAAATAACATTTCCAAGCAAATTATAGACCAAAAAAGGTAATCATTAAAATCTCTCACAGCTACTGGTTAAACCATCCCCAGAAACTACCATAAGAACATAAGATATGCCATATTGGGTCAGACCAAGGTCCATCAAGCCCAGTATCCTGTTTCCAGCAGTGGCCAATCTAGGTCACAAGTACCTAGCAATATCCCCAAAAGACACAGGTTCCACAATGCTTGTACTAGGTCAAGCATTGATATCCTGGGTCCCTTCTTAATAATGGTTTATGGACCTTACCTCCAGGAACTTGTCCAAACCTTTTTTAAACCCAAGACGATACTTATTTCTGGAATTCAAGTCATTCACAAAAAAACATGTTTTCAATCTTTTAACTAAAATGCATGGGTCTGTATTCAAAACACCCGTTCCTTTTTGTCCAGCAGACCAGTCCAGACTGGGTTATGCCTGCCAACCAGCAGATTGAAAAAGACTATAGAGCTGTCAGCTGTGCTTTATAAGAGGCAGCTTTCCAGTATTCTATCTCTCCAGTAGATGATGACTGGTATTCAGTACAGACTGAATGTCTCCAACAGATGATGACTGGTATTCAGTACAGATGGAATTTATGTGAAGGTTCCTGGGTCCAGTTGGAGAGTGGTTTCTTTGGCGCCTTCTCTGACCCTTTTCAAATCCAGGTTGAAAACTCACTTCTTTGCTGACCTTTCGGATCTTGACTCACCTGATCTCCTTTGTGTTTCTTTACTATTCTCCCTAGATGTATCCCATGTCTACAGCTACTGCGTTGTCTGTCTTGACTAGATTGTAAACTCTGATGAGCAGGGACCGTTTTTTACATGTGTCTGTGCAGCACTGCATACGTCTTGTAGCGCTATACAAATGTTTAGTAGTAGTAGTAGTAGTAACATAGTATATGATGGCAGGTAAAGACCAGCATTGTCCATCTAGTCTGCCCGGCAAAGGTAGGTGCATGTCCCGCTCCATGCAGGTCACTTCTCCACATGCCTTTGTTTAGGGGTGTACCCACCGCTCCATGTAGATCACCCCTATTTGTTCAGATATAAGAGATACTTATGCTTATTTTGATTTTATCCTGTTGCTATAACGGGATGCACTATGTCTGTCCCATGCCATTTTGAAGTAGTAGTAATAGGTTTCTTTGGAGATTGTGATGCTGATGTCTCCCTTAGCCCAGGGAAGACTTTTGGACTTCTCTAGAGCATGCGTACATTCTCCTACCTTGCTGTTCCTGCTCTGAGCAATCAGTTTTGTCTGAGTGTGCTGCATGGCTCTCCTGACTCCGCACCTGACTGCCTCAGATTATTCTTGCTCCTGCTAGTTGAGCTTGTGTGGGTAGAGGGGATGTGACATTCATTCAGAGTTAGTTGCATGCCTTGGGATTTATCAGGGGGAATTCAGGTCCCTCCCCCAGTCCTGGTAGACCATAGGAAATATTCCTTATCGTCCCTCCAGTCTAGTCCTGGACATCTGGGTCTTGCATCTCTTCTAGCAGCTTTGGAGACTGAAGATTGGAGGATCGCCAATGTAACACCAATTTTTAAAAAGGGTTCCAGGGGTGATCCGGGAAACTACAGACCGGTGAACCTGACGTCAGTACCGGGAAAAATGGTAGAAACCATCATAAAGAATAAAATTACTCAGCATGTAGATAGTCACAACCTAATGGGAGACAGCCAACATGGCTTTAGACAAGGAATATCTTGTCTTACTAATCTGTTATGTTTTTTTGAAGGAGTGAATAAACAGGTGGACAAAAGTGAGTCGGTTGATATTGTGTATCTGGACTTTCAGAAAGCCTTTGACAAGGTCCCTCATCAGAGACTTTTGGCAAAACTAAAGAGTCATGGGATAGGAGGCAGTGTACTATTGTGGATCAGGAACTGGTTAAAAGATAGAAAGCAGAGGGTAGGGCTAAATGGCCAATTTTCCCAATGGAGAAAGGTGAATAGTGGTGTACCCCAGGGATCTGTGCTGGGTCCGCTGCTTTTTGACATATTCATAAATGACCTGGAAAGTGGAATAACGAGTGAGGTTATCAAATTTGCAGATGACACAAAACTATTTAAAGTTGTTAAAACCCAAGAGGATTGTGAAAAATTGCAAGAGAATCTTGATAAATTTGAAGACTGGGCATCAAAATGGCAGATGAAATTTAATGTGGACAAGTGCAAGGTTATGCACCCAGGGAAGAACAACCCAAACTATGGTTACACGATGCAGGGTTCCACATTAGGAACCACCACCCAGGAAAAAGATTTAGGCGTCATTGTGGATACCATGTTAAAACCCTCTGCCCAGTGTGCAGCGGCGGCCAAGAGAGCAAATAGAATGCTAGGTATGATAAGGAAAGGAATGGAAAATAAAACAAAAGATATTATAATGCCTCTATATCGTTCCATGGTGAGACCGCACCTTGAATATTGTGTGCAATTCTGGTCGCCGTATCTTAAAAAGGATATAGCGATTTTAGAAAAGGTACAGAGAAGAGCCACCAAAATGGTAAAGGGGATGGAAGGATACTCCTGTGAAGAAAGGCTAAAAAGGTTAGGGCTCTTTAACCTGGAAAAGAGACGGCTGAGGGGAGATATGATAGAAGTCTATAAATTAATGAACGGAGTGGAACGGGTAAACGTAGATCGATTGTTTACCTTATCAGAATATAGAAAGACTAGGGGACATGCAATGAAGCTACAGGGTAAACTATTTAAGACTAATAAAAGAAAATATTTTTTCACTCAACGTGTAATCAAACTCTGGAATTTGTTACCGGAGGATGTAGTAAAGGCTGTTAGTGTAGCTGGGTTTAAAAAAGGTTTGGACAAGTTCCTGGAGGAAAGGTCCATAAACCATTATTAAGAAGTGACCGAAGATATCAATGCTTGACCCAGTACAAGCATTGTGGAACTTGTGTCTCTTGGGAAAACCTCCTAGGTAAATATGACCTAGATTGGCCACTGTTGGAAACAGAATACTGGGCTTGATGGACCTTGGTCTGACCCAGTATGGCATATCTTATGTTCTTATGTTACGTCATCATTTTTGATGACCCTGGTATATATAGCTGAGGGACCGCTTCCTTGCTCCAGTATCTCAGTCTCCAAGCAGCTAGGAGTGGTGAGCCCAGAGGTTCAGGACTCACTTAAGGGACAATTAAGGAGTGTTTAGGTAGTGAAATTCTTTAAATTCAATAAATTTGGTTAGCTAGTTCAGGTTATTTATTTTGGTATTGAGGCGCGTTGGAGTGCCCTCCCTCCCCCCTCACTTCCTTGCCCTTCTCTGGGTGAAGTAGACTGCTGTGAGGCAGGAAGGGTCCGGCTCCCGAACCCACGACTTTGGGTGAGGAGCGGGAGCAGAAGCAGAGCAGCGTTAATCCGTAGCAGGATAGAGCAGGGGAATCGCTGCAGCAGCTCTGTTGTAAACACTTCGCTCCTCCACGATGCTGAAGCCGCGGACACCAGCTGAGCACGTGTAGAGTGAGTGAGACTGGATGGCGGCAGGAGGTAGCAGCATCGGGGGAGCGGCTTCTTGGAGGTAAGGGGTGCATACCTGTCAGCTTTCGGGCAGATTTGGCACTCAGCTCGTCACCGCTAAGGAAGGCAGGCCCGGCCTGTCTCTCACGCGGAAAAAGCCGTTATGCTGCGGTTCTTGTTTGGGGGCCATAGGGAGTCAGAGAGCTTCGTTGGAGCAAGGTTTTGTCAGATTTAGAGGGGGGAGCCACGGGGGTATCCCTCCGTTGGTTTGAGTTTGGTTGGCTTTCTTGGGAGCAGGCAACGGAATACAGGCTGGAACCTGCGGGCATTTAACATTTAACGGGCATTAGGGAGGAGTGGCTCAGTAGTTGGGACAGGTTACGGAAGGCCGGGGGTTCAGTTCCCACATGGGGACAAGCAACCTCAGGCCGGAGGGACTGGGGTCTCTAGTCCCATGGCCACTCCTTGTGGCCTTCGGCAAGCCACTTAACCCTCCATTGCCTCAGGTACACTTAGATTGTGAGCCTTTCGGGGACAAGGGAATAAAAAGTACCTGTTAGTATACATGTAAACCGCACTGATTCTAAAGAGCGTGGTATAAAAAAAACAAACGCAGATAGCAATACTGTCATTACAAGAAATGCCCTCTAAGTCACTCTGTTTAGTATGTGGAGCGAAGAGGGGATCCGTGTCAGAGGCAGGGGTATGTAGGGACTATGTCCAGGAAGCCTCTCCTATAGAACAGAACTTGGAGATCGCTCCTGGGAGTCAGAGAGGGACCTCTGCGATTGGGCAGGAACCCGGGCTGCCTGCTTTGCCCCCGCTGGAGCCCGTGGCAGGGCCGTCCTCTGTACCTGATCTTCCTCCTCCTGCTCAGGTTCCTGGGCCTGGAGGTTTAGCAGCAATCTTCTCTCCGGAGTTTATGCTGTTGCTACAACAGTCCTTCACTAAAGGGTCAGGGGACAGTTCGGCAGTAGGGGCGCTGCCGGGAAAGCGTCCGGGCAGTGTATTGGACTCAGGAGCTGGGGGTCTTCCGGCCAAGAGATCTAAGACTGTCCGAGACCAGCATGAGCAGTCGGTGGCGTCCAAGACCCTGCGCTCGGAGGATTTGGATCCGGATGTTGAAATGGAAGAGGAGCTCGAAGAAGGTGAGCTCGCGGACTGTGAGGATCAGGCTCGGGTAGTTAGAGTTTTTAGGCAGGAAGAGTTGCCAGCGCTCATTTCTGAGACGCTGAGGGCTCTTAATATGCCGGTTGCGGGTCCAGAGGAAGATGCCTCCTTGGAGGACCTGTTGCTATAGGCAGTGCGGAAAGCCCAGAGGGTGTTTCCAGTGCATAGAGTATTTCGAGAAATGATCCAGGATGAATAGGATATGCCAGAGGCAGGGCTAAAAGGAGCCAGAGTGATGGGCCGGCTTTATCCCTTGGCGGATCAGGATCACGAGTTATTCAAATCCCCTAAGGTAGATGCAGTAGTTTCAGCTGTTACCAAAAAGACGACCATTCCGGTGGAAGGCAGTACCGCTCTCAAAGATGCCCAGGATCGGAAGCTGGACACTTTGTTGAAGCAGGTTTTTGAAATCAACGCACTCTCCATGCAAGCGTCTATTTGTGGGGCATGGGTAGCGAGAGCCTGTCTGCGGTGGTCTCGGAGACTGCAAGGTGAACAGGTGGAGGACGCGGGCGGAGAGGCCACCAGATTGGAGACAGGGGTGGCTTATCTGGCAGACATTCATTATGATCTTATTTGTGGTGTAGCGAAAAGTATGGCCTCAGTAGTAGCGGCAAGGCAGTATCTGTGGCTTCGTAATTGGGCAGCAGATGGTTCATCCAAAGCCAGATTGAGTAAGCTTCCCTTTAGAAGTAGGTTGCTCTTTGGAGAGGAGAGGACTTAGACAAGTTAGTGAAGGATCTCAGAGAGTCCAAGGGCGGACATCTACCGGAGGACAAACCAAAACAGAATAAGCAAAATCCCCAGGCCAAGGGGCTGTCTTACTTCATCAAAGGCTAACACACCTTGTAAATGAAGACGTGCAGTTTATTTACAAACAAAGCAAGGATACTTATTCAGAAAGGCAAGTAATTCTCTTAGTTACACATGAGTAGTTAGGATAACTAGAAAGCAATTATTTACAGGAGAATAATACATCACGGATAGAGTTATGAGATATTGCAGCTATTTACAGAAGAATAATACTTCACCAAACTGGCATCATGCAGTCCTTTACACATCAGCTGGGAGAGCTCAGCGGGGGGGGGGCTGCAGAAGTCTGGGACTCTTCATGCATGGCATGCGCCTGGCCAAGCAGATCTACACTCTCTGTCTGTTCTGGATTTTTTCTGTACTTATATAGGCACAAATGTGTTGCAGCCAGCTCTCACCCATGAACTTCTCTCCACCCCATCCACCTTTTTGCTTTGGTTTCCGGGCAGGCTTCTGATCACCCCCCTTGGTTTTAGAAGCTCAAAACTTACACAATCAAGAGCTGGTCAGACATCTGAGAATGCTCAAAGGACACATCCCCCATGGTCTACATTCCAAGGCTAGATGAAGTGTTCTTTTGTCATCATTAATGGGTCTCCATTTGTTTGCCAGGAGAAGGACTCCTCCCTAATCTCCCAGCATCTTCCTGTCAAGGGAGACACCCCCCATGGTTTTAGAAGCAGCTCAAAGCTTCTACATTATAATTGATGAATTCTTATCCTGTCTACATTGGCTAGGCAAATGTTTCTATTTTGGCCAAGAGAATTGTTCAAAGGCCAAGGGAAGAATTCTGTCTCCCTCTCTGGCCTTCTAGCACTCCCCAGGCTAGATGTGTAAAAATCTCTCACTAGACTGTAAATACAGCTTTGGTCTCTGGGCTAGCAAGCTGACTCAGCATGATTCCTCAGTTGATTTCTCACATGCAGCAATTTCCTTGCAAAGTTGCAATATTCCTTGCTGATCCAAATAAATCTTTAATTAGTAATACAGGGGCCACAAAGGGATTTTCAACGGTTCCGATCTCAGAGGTTCGGCCAGTTTCAAAGAGGACGGTTTCCATATAGGAATCAGGGGTTTCGGGGTTTTTGAGGAGCAAACAGGGGGTTTGGAGGTTCCTCAGCCCCGAACATTAGAAAGTCACAATGAAGTCAGGGGGCCCAGGTAGGACTAGTACCCGTGGGGGGTCGGTTGCAGGAGTTTCTGCCTGCCTGGGTCCAGATTACCTCAGATCAGTGGGTGTTGGAGGTGATTCGAGAAGGATATGCACTAGAGTTTCAATGCCCGCTCCGCGAGTCTTTCGTTCAGTCTCCCTGCAAGGCGAGCTTCAAGTTAAAAGCTGTACAAGAGACCTTGGAAAGACTTATAAGCCTGCAAGCGGTGGTACCGGTACCATCAGACCAGTGCAACTGCGGTCAATACTCAATATATTTTGTGGTGCCAAAAAAGGAGGGCTCTTATCGACCAGTTTTGGATCTCAAAGGAGTGAATCGGTGCCTCCGAGAGTCTCATTTTCATATGGAAACTCTGAAGTCGGTTATTGTAGCGGTAAGAGAGGGGGAGTTGATTACCTCTCTGGATCTATCGGAGGCCTATTTACATGTGCCAATTCGAGCGGAGCATCAGAAATATCTCCGATTTGCAGTTCCTATGAGCCATTTTCAGTTTCGAGCTCTGCCATTTGGCTTGGCGACAGCTCCGTGGACGTTCACCAAGGTAATGGTGGTAGTAGCGGCAGCATTGCGAAAGGACGGAATACTGGTGCACCTTTATCTGGACGATTGGTTGATTCAGGCAAAGTCCAAGAGCGAGAGCGAGTTGGCTACGGCTCGGGTGGTCGGCTTCCTGCAAAGTTTAGGTTGGGTAGTCAATATGGCAAAGAGCAGGTTGACTCCATCTCAAACCCTGGAATACTTGGGGGCGCGATTCAACACGAGCATTGCGATCGTTTTTCTTCCACAGCTGAAGGCTCAGAGGTTGAGACAGCTAGTCTGCGACTTCTTGGGAAGGAAGATGCCAACGGCATGGCATTACCTGCAGCTGCTGGGAACCATGGCGGCGGCGCTCGATATGGTGCCGTGGGCGAGAGCTCACATGAGGCCGTTGCAGAGTGTTCTGCTGCGGAGGTGGTCACATCAGTCGGATCTGCTGTCTCGGAAGCTTCCCTGCCCGCTGGAGACCCGCTGGGCGTTGCAGTGGTGGTTGCGGGCAGGAAATCTGGAAAAAGGGATGCCTTTAGAGCCGCCATCCTGGGTGCCACTGACAACTGATGCCAGTCTTTCGGGCTGGGGAGCACACTTCGAGGGTCACTTCACCCAGAGAGCTTGGACATTGGTAGAAAAGGAATATGCCATCAACACCTTGGAATTGCGAGCGGTGACGCTAGCTCTAAGAGCATTTCGTCCTTACCTCCATGGAAAGGCGGTTTGGGTGTTTTCCGACAACCGACTGTGGTGGTGTACATCAACCGTCAAGGGGGCACCAGCATGTGTCACTGGAAACAGAGGCAGATCAACTGTTATGGTGGGCCAAGTTGAATCTAGTAGCCTTGTCGGTGGCGCATGTCGCGGGAGTAGACAACGTGGAAGCAGATTTTTTGAGTCAGGTCAAGGTAGACCCAGGGGAATGGATTCTCCATCCCGCAGTGTTCGAGATGGTGGAACAACCGATGGGGAGTCCGGTGATGGATTTGATGGCGACGTACTGCTCGGCAAAAAGCAGCCGTTTCTTCAGCAGGAGGCGCGAGAGGATGTCGGAAGGTCTCGATGCTCTAATTCAAAGATGGCCGGAGGATCATCTTCTGTACGTGTTTCCTCCTTGGGCACTAATAGGTCGGGTGCTACAAAGGATAGAGGTTCACAGGGGTCAAGTAATTTTGATAGCGCCAGACTGGCTGCGAAGGCCGTGGTACGCGGACCTGATGAGTCTCTTGGTAGACCGGCCGTGGCGGCTTCTGATGCGAAGGGACCTATTGTCGCAGGGCCCACTGCGCATGCCGCAGGTAGATTGGTTCTCGCTTACGGCTTGGCTCTTGAAAGGGCACGGCTGAGGGTGAGGAGTTATTCCTTAGAGGTGATTTCGACTCTGCTACAGGCTAGGAGAAGATCCACAGCAATGGCATATATCCGTGTTTGGCTTATTTTTGAGGCCTGGTGCGAAGACCGCCAGCTTCAAGCATTGAGGGCATCGGTGCCTCAAATTTAGTCCTTCCTGCAGGTAGGTGTTGAGAAGGGTTTGGCAGACGCCTCGTTAAGAGTGCAGGTGGCAGCACTAGCTTTTTACAGAGGTAAAGTTCAAGGTGAGACACTAGCAGCTCATTCGGACGTTAAGCGTTTTTTGAAGGCAGTGGCGATGCTGCGGCCGGCCTGTAGAACAGCGGTTCCGACGTGGAACCTGCAGGTGGTGTTTGGAAGCGTTGGTAGGTGTCCCGTTCGAACCCTTGTCTGCAGCTTCCATAAAGGATGTTACCCTCAAGGTGGTGTTTCTGGTGGCCATTTGTTCAGCTCGCAGGATCTCAGAGTTACAGGCTTTATCTTGTCAGGAGCCATTTCTGTCTTTTTTTTGAGAGGAAGGTGGTATTAAGGACAGTTCCTTCCTTTTTGCCCAAGGTGGTGTCGCCTTTTCATGTCAATCAGTTGGTTTCTTTACCGGTATTTGCAGAAGATAGCGGAGCTGCAGCATCAGAGAACTTGCCCTTGCTAGACGTTCGCCGAGTCCTTAAGAAGTATCTGTGAGTTACAGCGGATTTCCACAAGTCGGATAGGCTGTTTGTGTTGTTCGGAGGACCAAGAAAAGGAGAAGCGGCTTCCAAAGCAACTATTGCCAGGTGGCTCAAGGAGGCTATAGCATCAGGATACCTGTTGAAGGGTAAGCCCGTTCCGGCAAGGCTGAGGGCTCATTCGACAAGGGCGCAGGTGTCGTCGTGGGTGGATTATAGTTCGGTGCCAGCAGGGGACATTTGTAGAGCGGCTACGTGGTCGTTGCTGAATTCTTTTGTCAAGCATTATCGGCTGGATGTTTTTGTGAACATGGATATTCGTTTTGGATCAGCGGTGCTTCAGGCTGGTCTGGCGGGTCCCTCCTGTTGAAATGTTCACTGCTCTGTTACATCCCCAAATGTCCGGGACTAGACTGGAGGGACGATAAGGAAAACAATAAAGGAAGAAAAAGGTGAAATTAGACTTACCTGCTAATTGTTGTTCCTTGAGGAACTCCTGTCTAGTCCCGCTTCCCTTCCCGTTTTTTCTTCTTTGGAACTGCAGCCTGAAGCGAAGAAGACTCTGGTTGTTCAGGTAAGTGGAGCAACTGCAGAGGTTGTGGTTTCAGGAGGTGGTAGGAGTGTTATGAGAATGAAGCAAGGAGTCTGGTTCTCCGTAAGGGGTGAGGGCAGACCTAGGCTAGTCCAAAAGTTTGATGTAACCCCGGTAGAGGGGTACAAAAAGGGGGAGATTTCCTCCTTGTTAAGTTTTTAGTTATGATAGTGTTTGTTATTTGTGAGGTTGCTACTTAATTGTTGCTCTGGTGAGTCTGTTACTAGATTACTGGAGCAAGGAGGCGATCCCTCAGCTATATATACCAGGGTCATCAAAAAAGATGACGTACTCAGTCTCCAAAGCTGCTAGAAGAGATGCAAGACCCAGATGTCCGGGACTAGACGAGTTCCTCAAGGAACAACAATTAGCAGGTACGTCTAATTTCACCTTTTTCTTCCTTTATTGTTTTTATTTCTTCCTACCTTCCTTGAGTTTTCTCTGATCTTTTTGCTCCTCCCCTCTCTTTCCAAAAATAAATAAATAAAAATAAAAACAAAGAGGAACCCAGAAGGAAGGTAGATAAAACTTGCTCATCTGCCAGGCTGGTGCTGCAAGCAGAAGGATGGAGCTCTTACTAATACTCATTGTTCTTTCTTGGTGAGGGGAGGGAACTCTGGCATGCACTGGGAGCAGTGCATACGGCTGCCTAAATCTGGGCCATGGAGGCCATCCTGGGTGGTGCCTAGTGATCACTTCGGCCTGTGCTGGTGAGTTTGTCTTCTCATGAGGGGGGGGAAAGGAGGGTCATTTTGCTCCAAGTACAGTTGCTGTCAGAGGAAGGCTTTGCGGCTCAGCGCAAGCTTCGGCACATCATTTACTGGCAGGAGCAGCAGTCATCTGAAGCCGAGCAGGTCCAGTGGAAGCCCTATTTGAGAATGCCATGCACTGCTTGTCATGTGGCAGGCAGAGGAACAGTTACAGGGAACTACAGTGCATGCTGCAGAGTATTCGGGAAGTCTGTTTTATCATCTGCTTTGATCAGGCTGTTTTTTGACTGGCAGGACGTGCCCTCTCCTATGCAGTCCATGTTGATGGAGTTCTCCTCTGATTTCCCACTCTGGTGTCCACAGCGTGGGAGAATCCTCCATCTTTGCTCTCTGGCCCTTTGGTATATAGGGAGGAACTCCTGGGAATGGTTGCGCAGTCCCTGGAGCTTTGGATATTGAGCTGACGAAGCCAGAGGCAGGCCCCTCTGAAGACTATTTTACTAGATACCTGGAATTCTACCAAGACTTTTCCAATCCTTCAAGCTATTCAGAAGCACATTTCTGT
Organism: Ichthyophis bannanicus; assembly: GCA_033557465.1. NCBI lineage: Eukaryota > Metazoa > Chordata > Amphibia > Gymnophiona > Ichthyophiidae > Ichthyophis > Ichthyophis bannanicus. The sequence continues at coordinate 18,017,802 of CM066039.1, read as the reverse complement.
TGAATGGGATGCTCCTGAAGCATCCCAACCAGTGTAAAATACGCATATTGCTTTATGGTACGTACTCTGCCAGTGGACATGCCCATGGGCAGAGTTTGGGTGGAGCATACATGGAGTACACAAGTACACGTGTAGATTGTATAATACTATAATTTATGCATGCTGTTGCAAACATCCAAGTGCAAGCATTTACAGCAACTGTAAGGCTTTGAAGAGCTATATGGAATGCTCTCTAACATCAACACTATCACCACTGCACTTGATCCCTGCCCAATATCTTGAATAAAAACTACAAGAGCACAGTTTCTACCATCCATATCAAACATACTATAGACATCCTTCTCACAAGGCTTCATCCCACCCTCGCTTAAACAGGCCTCTATCAGACCTCCCCTAAAAGAGCCAAACCTGGATGCCAGCTTACCCTCCTCATACCAACCTACAGCTGGCATACCATTCTTAGCAAAAATCTTGGAAAAAGCCATTCAAACCCAACTCCAAGATCACATAGACCACTATGTACCACTTGACCAACACCAACATGATTTCTGCCCTAATCACAGTGCAGAAACCTTACTGACCTCCCTTCTAAACACACTCATCTCTGGCACAAAAATTCTCACCAGTGGATATATCCTACTCTTTCTGGATATCTCCACCACTTTTGAAACTGTATCTCAGCAAATCCTTCTCAACCAACTCCATCACATCAGAGTACAAGGCAACCCCCTCAAATGACTTCAGTTGGATAGATAGGAATGAATCCAACAGATAAAAGTTGGAACCCAAAGATCACATCCCTACATCCTAACTCAAGGAGTACTCCAAGGCTCATCTCTTTCATCTCTACTATTCAATATCTACATTCAACCTCTGCACATCCATCCAAAAATTCCATGTCAGCTACCTCATTTATGCCGACAATATAATGATTTAGATGCCTTCTTCCACATCCGTCCCTGAATATTCAAAAATCACTGACTGTTTCACTGAAATAGTCTAATGGCTCCACCTTCACAACTTGTCAATCAACCTCAATAAAACAGAAATTCTTCACAAGAGACCCCAACCTCTCCCCCCCCCCCCCTCATCATCCATCAAGATTGGCACCTCTGCATCAAAACAGAAATCAGATACCTGGGCACCATACTTGACCAACAACTAAACTTCCAAACTCAAATTCAGCCGCTAGGTCTACGCTACTACAGACTTATAACACTGGGTAACCTATGTCCCCTCCTAACTATGGAAACATTCCGCTCATTCTGCCAAGCCACCATCACCACACTATTCGACTACTGCAACTCAATATATCAAGGCCTACCCAAGCACGCTCTTCTTCCACTACAACTCGCCCAGAACACTACAGCAAGTACCATCTGCCGAGTTTCCAGACAAACTAACATCACTCCAATCCTCAAATTCCTCTACTGGCTACCCATCGGCTCAAGAATCAAGTACAAGGTCCTCACAACCATCCACAAAGCTCTAAACAACCACTCTGAGCACCTTCAAGCACTAATCCAACAGACCAAGAAGGAATAGCACACAAAATCTCTTCCACCTCCCTTCCCAGATTTGCAAGAGCAACCAGAGCACATGCATTAGAGTATTCACACTCTACATCCCCATCCTCTGGAGCTTACTACCCCCCACACTAAGAAACATCAACTCAGTTACAGACTTCCGAAAGAAACTAGAAAGCTATCGCTTTCAAGAACACTTGGGGTTGACTTCCAGCAGAGCACAACACATAATGAACCCTCACAAATTATAAGAATCTCTCCCACCCAGCCTCCCTAAAGCTCTCCCTCAGATGCTACAATCCACCCCTCCTCCAGTCCATTCTAATTGTAAATGGTTGTGATACCGTACTCTGTTTCTTGTTATCTACTGTTACTCTTAAGTTTTATGTTACCCAGTTATTTGCATAAATCCATTGTATTCATTCAGTTCCATGTAAACCGTTTTGACTGGTAGAAAAATGGTATAGTAAAGCCTGTTAAATAAATAAGGCTGGTGTAAATGTACAGATCTTAAAGGTGCCTACTTATTCTTATGTAATAGGCACCCTCTTATAAAATTACGTTCCATGTGAAACCATTGGGCGATTGCCTCCAGTCCTGACTGACTTGGGCAGTGAAAGACCTAGCAAATAAAGTTCCTCATGCTTGTCATCACTGGGCCAGACCAGGTATCTTCAATTATCTTTTTTTATTTATTTGCAAAATAGAAATTAAGGAGTCTTAGCTATAAAATAATATTTTATGGATTAGGACTTCTGAAATGCTTTAATGCATCTGGTATAAAGTTTAAAGTGTCCTTTTACTAAAGTATGCTGTGGTTTTATACCTAATATGGCCATAGCAAGTTAGGTACAACACCACCATGTTAACTGCTGGGGGATTGAGTGCATCCTGCTCTAATGTGGCAAATAAAGAGCACAGGTGCGCTTAAGAACATAAGAGATGCCTTACTGAGTCAGACCAAGGTCCATCAAGCCCAGTATCCTGTTTCCAACAGTGGCCAATCCAGGTCACAAGCATTTTGGACCAGACTCTTAACTGTCCACTCATCATATCTTTACTAGTCCACACCCAACCCCTAAATAGTTATATACATAGAGGCCAATTCTATTCTGGTCCTCCAGCTCCTGTGCGGCTCCTCAGAATGTGGACGTATAGCGGTAGCACCCAATTCTGATCCCACGGGGGCTAGACGTGCCTGAGAGTTCAGAATTGGGTCTACTGGCCTGGATGTGCAAGCTGGGTTCTGATTCTGATGGGTCGCACGCCCAGCAGATTCCCGACTAACTCAGCCAGGCTCTGTAATGGAGGCGCAGGGCCATGGCTCCATTATGGAGCCGCTGTCCCCGGCCGCCAACCCAAATTGTTCTTTCCCCGCAGTCCGACCCTCGATCCGGCCTCCCATGGCCAAGGTCGGGCTGTGGGGTACTCTCTGCACCCTCTCACCATTTTGTCCTGCAAGGCACTGCGGTCCCCTGGCATCCAGGGGGCTTATTCCACCTCCGAGGTGAAATAAGCCTCCCGACTACGTGGACAATCCTGGATGTACAGGGCCCACCTCAGAATCAGCCCTGTACATCCAGGGTCACGGCCCACCCATGCCCTGCCCTCACTCTGCCTCCAGACCGCCCCTTCCTGCTCCCGTCTAAGGCTCCTCGTAAAGCAGCATTGTTCATACGGGAAGCCGTTGCAGCAGCAGGGGGACGAATAGTGGGGATGTATGTCCAGGCAGGATATACATCCCCACTATCCATGGTGCAGAATGACCCCCATAGTGTTTAGTTTCATTTACTGTTACCTATGACCTATGTAACATTTTTGTTCTATTTGATCCATGTACATCGCTGTGACTTGTAGATACAGTGGTAAAGAAAAGTTGCTAAATAAATAAATATCCCAGCCCTGGTCCCAACTGAGCCAGAAGTACACAGGAGCAGGAGAGAACTGCCGGGACCTAAAAAAAATAAATGCAAGAAGCCTTTAAAAACAACACATCTACAATCTGTCGAATCTCATTTCTGAAAAGTTAAAAAAAAAGACTTTTTATTTGAAACACGACAATCAAAGTGAATTTAAATATATCTTTGATATGTAATTCAAAATATCTAACGCTAAAAGTAATGACCATTTCATATGAAAATCCTACGGAACTGAAGTGCAAGTAGAATTCGCCTTCACATCTGGTCCTTCTTCTGTGGCAGCTGTTGTCACAAGGGCTCAAAGACAAAGCACTCGGCTTGGAAGTCACCTGAGGAGCAGTAGCAAATACTTCATAGCTTAGCTTCTTTTTGCTGGTCCCTAGTAAGCCGTATGAACAGAAAGTGTCCCTACCCTTCTGACACAGTTAATGTACCAACCCTAAAAGTAAACTACAAATATAAATATTAAAAGGTGGGGGAGGAGTTTGCTCCCTCAGCAAACCGTTGGGTCTTTTTGCATCTATCAGAAACCCGAAGAAGGTGGCTGGTATTCTAATATAGGCACAGCTCTACAAAACATGAAAAAAAAGCAATTAAAAAACAAAAAAGAGAAACTTCAGTCAGGATTTCAGTTCGTGTGCTCGTTCTTCAAGAGATCTGCCATGTCATCTGTTCGCTAGGTGAATGTCTTGCGGGATGGACGTTAGCGATGTCGGCTGGCTGTTGAGGCTGCTCTGTCCTATTGAACTAGGGATTGTCACCTTCTTGGTGCTTTTTGATGCCAACTCCAGCTCTGTTCTTGTGTGCCTGCAGACAACACACATGGTGAGGCACATTCTGCTATATACTGACAGTCCCTTTCTTGCACCCCAGGAAGCTTCTAAGATACCCCAGGCAGTGTTGCTGGCTCCTCTTGATAGGAGGGGAAACTGCTTGAAGACCCACAATGCTAATCCATTCCAACAGGAGACTATGGCCCTCAATTTTCTTCCCTAAAACATGCTCCCTTCATCCCCAGGCCCTTTAAATTTACAGTGTTGATGAGGGCAACTCAGAGAAAACAAAAATATCCCCTTGGATTCATTTACTTATACTGGATCTGGAAGACTAAAACAACAATCAATAGCTGCATTTTTGAGGAGTTTTTGAAGATTAGTGACGCAAAGGGTGTGGTGTTCTCAGTGTCTAGTAATGGCAGAGGAAACCAATGTCGCTTCTCACTCCTTTATCAGTGTTGAAATATTTGATGAACACTAACTAAAAAGGATAGAATAGAGACATTGGTTTCCTCAGCCATTACCAGGCATAAATCATTGAAATGCAAAAGGTTACAATGCATAAATTGTCAATGTATCCCAACACTTGGCTGTGATATGTAATGACATATGCAGACAACACGGAGTCTAGATTGCAATTACATTGGGTTTAAGTAAACTATTGTCCCTTCAAAGACCTGATGAAAAGAATATAGCTCTTGAAAGCTTGTCAAAAATATATTAAATTAGTCCAATAAAAAGGTATCACCTACAGCTTGTTTGTTGACCTTAATTTTAACATGCCTTAAAAATGTTAGTACACACAAGTCGATTTAACACTGGTACAATCAATTAACACACAGAAAGTCGATTTAACACTCATTTAGCATAGTTGAAAATTCTAACGTATGCTAAATACAAATTTGCAACGTGAAGGCATGGGTAAAAATCAACAAAAGATCCATAGATGGGTGAGCCAAAAATTATTTGCTTGGGCAGAAGCCTAAAGCCTGCCTTTCCTATAGCTGCATTAAACCGTGTACATGGTCACCCTGTGACCCAGCCCTGTAGCTATGCACACATCCCCTTACAGGTACAAATGCCATTGAAAATCTACCTGAACATCTAATTAAAATCATTTCCCCTCTGCCCACACAAAGAAACAAAACAAATCTGGTCCCATTTGTACTCAAAAATAACCCCTCAAACAGGAGTCATAGCTTTTTAAAGACCCTTAATGAACACTAATTGGAGTCAAGCATTAGTATTACAGACCTGTTGTACATTTTCAGCGTGATTAGAACCAGTGTGAATATGATGATTACACCAACAACGACAGCAGCCACTATTGCTCCAGCGCCTGCAAAAGGATAACATTTTATCATAATATGTTTTATTTCCACAAAAAACCTACAATACGATTTCTCCTTCTTGTTTTTAACATGCATAACAGCTAAATAAATAAAGGACTGTGCTGGAAAGAACGAGGTGCTTAACTCCGTTTTTCATACCTCGCCAGTGAAGCCTGTTTCGGGAGCGAGTGATGTCTATCAGGCAGTGAATTACAAAATCAGGAGAGGTCAAAGGCTTTAGGATGCAAGTTTAAATCACCTTCTACTGTTGAACCTCTGTGTGGGCAAATCACTTTTAAGGAGTGCATTTTCAAAGACTTGGAAAACGTTTAGTTGTGTAAAAAATAGAGTCAATCCGTTTACGTGGGTATGTGAATTTTGACCTGCCTAAAAATACATGTCCTTTTGTAATGTGCACAAACCTGTCTCCATAAAATATGAGGAAAATTACTTCAGAAAACACACTTAGCCATTTTTTATTTTGCATTAAAAATAATAAATTAATTAAGTATAAAATGAGAGTTTTGAATAAATGATTGAACTGCTGCTCATGAAATAGCTCAGAGTAAAAACTGTGAGGTCCCCTTTCCATTTAAAAAGCATTGACTTGCCATAGAACCAACTGTGCAAGATTAATAAAATGAAAAATATTAAATGATATTAGCAGGTTCTAATTTTTAAGGGGTATGGGGCACGTTTCTTAAAGAGCTGGTAGTATGCAATTGGACCAAAAAACTAGCACAGAGGACCATACCATCTTCAGGGGGTGTTTGTGTCCATCCTCCTGCCGTAAGCGCATTCTTAACATGCAGCATTGCATAATCTGGCATGCAGCATCACTTAATGCACTGTCGCTGGCATGCCCCCACTTCAGTGTTCCAAGTCTCCAGTTTGCACGCATTAAAACACCTGTTAACCGGTTACTGGGATTTAGGAAAAGGGGCCCTAAAGGTAACTGGTTAATGGTGTTTTAACACGCGGCAGTTGGGAACACTAATGAGGGGGAATGAAAGTGACCATGCTGTAAAAGGCGCAGTATTCAGCCGTCATGCAATGGAGTGGGGAATGAGCAAAGTGTGGGCATGGAGAGGACGTTACTGCTAGCATGAGGGTAATTGCCTCATGCGATGTGGCAATTAGTGCAAATGTACCTACCGACACCTCTATGGGTGTTATTAGGTGCATGCGCATAAGTGCACTACACGTTAAGGAACTGGGACACACACTTGACTGCTAGCGCAGAAGCTTTGCACTTAACATGCGTTTGTAATGCATGCTAAGCACAAACCCTCAACGGCCTTTAGTTCAAGGGGCCCTAAAGTGTTTACATTTACACATGGTGGCAGTGTTTAAAACTAGACACCAACGGGCTGTCCATCCCCGCTATTCGTGCCTTCACCCCGCCGCAACTAACTTAGACGGGGGCAGGGAAGGAGCGGCTCAAGGGCAGAGTTTGGGCGGTTGCCGGCCCTGGATGTACAGATGGGGCAGGGGGGCTGGAGGACATTCCCCACAGCCCGACCCTGGCCGTAGGAGGCCAGATCTGAGGTCGGGCTGTGGGGAATTAGCTTTAATTTCTGGCGGCTGGTATCACGGTTCTTCAATGGAGCTGCAGTGCCTTGGCAACATGACGCCATAGTGCCATGGCTCCATTGAAGAGCCTTGACCGAGTTAGCTGGGGATAGACCTGCACGTGCGGGCCAGACCGAATTGCAGGTCTGTTCGCAATTCTGATCCCACAGTGCTAGACGTGCCCCGTGGGATCAGAATTGCGATCCCCTCTGTACGTCTGGTTCAGACGTCTGGAACGGAATCGGGCCCTATATGTATTACAGACTATTTAAAGTTAGAAACATAGAAACATGACGACAGAAAAAGACCACATGGCCTATCTAGTCTGTCCTTCCATAACAACTACAACAGTCCACTTTTTGCCTTTAGAGATCCTCTGTGTTGGTCCCATGCTTTCTTGAATTCAGTTACTGTCCTCATCTCTACCACCTCCACTGGGAGACTATTCCACGGATCCACTACTCTTTCCGTAAAGAAATATTTCCGCATATCACTCCTGAATCTATCTCCCTTCACCCTCATCCCATGTCCCCTCGTAGCAGAACTTGCTTTCAATTGGAAGAGGCTCTCTCCCTGAACATTTATGCCACGGAGGTATTTAAACATCTCAATCATATCACCTCTATCCCGCCTTTCCTCTAAGGTGTACATATTAAGATCCTTAAGTCTGTCCTCATATGCTTTATAATGAAGCCCATTAATCATTTTGGTAGCAACCCTCTGCACCGACTCCATCCTGTTCACATCCTTTTGAAGGTGCGGTCTCCAGAATTGCACACCATACTCCAAATGAGGTCGCACCAAAGACTTATACAGAGGCATTATCACCTCCTTTTTTCTGCTAGCCATTCCTCTCCGTATGCACCCAAGCATCCTTCTAGCTTTTGCTGTCGCCTTTTCCACCTGTTTAGCTACTTTAAGATCATCAGACACAACCACGCCTAGGTCCCGCTCTTCTTTAGTGGACAAAAGTACTTCACCTCCTATACTGTATTGCTCACTTGGATTGCTGCAGCCCAAATGCATGACCTTACATTTTTTAACATTAAATCCCAGCTGCCAAATTCTAGACCATTCTTCAAGCTTAGCTAGATCCCTCCTCATTTATTTATTTATTTATTTATTTAACAATTCTTTTATACCGCGCTATTACAATCAGTGCGGTGTACAATGAACAAGAACATACTACAATGCATACAAGTAACATTGAGTTTTACATTAAACAGGGAACTTCAACAATAGGACAACCGGGGGAACTATGTACAGATTAACTTAATGTACTATGTACAGATTAACTTAATGTTATATACAGTAATATGAAACTCGTTTGGATGTTGTAATGTGGTTCACTAATAGGACTAGAGAGAAGGTTGACCAGCTAGCCCTTTTCAGGTTGTATTGCGGAGCTAGTTTTGATAATGTCTAGGTTGACTTCTGGGTAGCATTTTGTAAACAAGTGGTATTTCAATGCCTTTCTAAATAGGATTAGGTTTTTGATAGCACGGATTTCGTGAGGTAGCGCATTCCAGTTTAGAGGTGCAAATAAGGAGAAGGCCCTGTTGGAGGTGGCCTTAGTGCACTTCGTTATTATTTTTGGGACTATTAAGGTGTTCATTGATGTGGTTCTCCTTTTTCTGTTTTCCAGGGTGACATGGATGAGCTTGCTGATTGTTATCTACCCCTTCCTGGGTGTCTACTCTATTGCAGATTTTGGTATCATCCGCAAAGAGGCAAACCTTACCCGACAGCCCTTCCGCTATATCACTAACAAAGATGTTAAAAAGAATTGGACCAAGGACAGATCCCTGGGGCACACCACTGGTAACATCCTTCTCCTCAGAGTGAGCTCCATTTACTTGTACTCTTTGTCGCCTCCCACCCAACCAATTTCTAACCCAAGCAGTAACTTTAGGGTCCATCCCTAGGGTGCTCAGTTTGTTTATAAGTCGCCTGTGAGGAACAGTGTCAAAGGCTTTACGGAAATCTAAATACACCACATCTAGAGCTCTCCCTCGGTCCAACTCCCTGGTCACCCAGTCAAAAAAATCAATCAGATTTGTCTGACAAGACCTGCCTCTGGTGAATCCATGCTGCCTCGGATCCTGTAATCCGCTGGACTCCAGAAACCTCACTATTTTCTCTTTCAGCAGCGTTTCCAATAATTTACTCACCACCGAAGTTAAACTAACCGGCCTGTAGTTTTCAACCACATCCTTACTTCCGCTTTTGTGTAAAGGCACCACATGAGCCTCTCTCCAGTCCTTTGGCACCACTCCTGACTCCAACGAGGCATTGAAAAGGTCAGTCAGTGGAGCTGCTAGAACGTCCCCAAGTTCCCTCAGTATTCTAGGGTGTATCCCATCCGGTCCCATCACTTTGTCTACTTTAAGTTGAGCTAGTTTCTCACGAACACAGTCTTCTGAAAATAGTTCAAGATGTCCCTCGCTTCTGTTCTTATTTGTGGGTGTTTTCTGAGGTCCTGCTCCTGGTTCTTCATCTGTGAACACAGAACAAAAATATTTGTTAAGCAATTCCGCTTTATCCTTATCAGCTTCTACATATTCCCCCCCTGCACCCTTGAGTCTGACAATACCACTTTTGCTCTTCCTCTTCTCACTAATATATCTGAAAAATGTCTTATCCCCCCATTTTATTGCATTGGCTATTTCCTCCTCCTTTTGAATCTTTGCCTTCTTGACTACTTTGCTAGCTTCTCTAAGTTTTTCCAAATACAGATGCCTGTCTTCTGCTCTCTGTGATCTCTTGTATTTCATGAAGGCCTCCCTCTTTTTCTTCACTTTTTCAGCTACTTCCTTCGAAAACCATAGCGGTCTCCTGTTCCTTTTGCCTTTATTTACCATTTTAACAAAAAGTTATACATGGATTTTCAATACAATACTCATTCCCTGCTGAAAGCATGTATAACTTTAAACATATAGGTTAAGAGGATGATTTTGGAAGTCCTATTTGTGATTAAATGTCTTTAAACAGGCCTATTCATGCATAAATTCCTGCCATACGTAAGTGGCCATTTTAGAAAGGGTGAAATTTATACATGGTGACCACAGCATATCCAAAGTAGATGGGGGCGTGCGCCGGGCAGGATTAAAATCTCCATATGCATGCCCTGTTTCGTATAGGGTATGCAGGTGTAAGACCATAATCATCCATGTCCACAGTACTTCTGCTCCCGGGCATAACTAGGGATATGGCCACAAAGGGGGTCATTCCATGCAACGAATAGCGGGGATGTATGTCCCGCTATTCGTACTCCACCCAATCACGTCTAACTTCCCCACTCGTTGTACGGGGAACTTAGAGGGGGCAGGGAAGAGGCAGATCAGGGGCGGCGTTAGGGCCGGCAGTGGGCGGTCATCGGCCCAGATGTACAGGGCCAATTCCAATGAGGTGGAATAAGTTCCCCGATCAGGCAGTGAACGGCAGGCCCAGGGCTGCAAAGTGGCGGGAAAGGGCAGAGAGCATTCCCTGCAGTCCGACCCTAGCCTTGGGAGGCCGGATCGGGGGTCGGGCTGCGGGGAAAGTAGTTCAGGAGTCGGCAGCCAGGGATCGTGCGTTTACAATAGAGCCACGGTGCCATGGCAACCGGATGCCATGGCACCGCGGCTCCATTGTAAAGCCCAGACTGAGTTAGTCAGGCAAGGCCTGGATGTGCAGGCCGGGCTGAATCGCAGTCCTGGCTTGCACGAACAGGTCTGTTCACGATTCTGATCCAGCGGGGCTAGATGTGCCCCGCGGGATCAGAATCGCGACTCCCTCTGTGCGTCCAGGATGGAATCGGGATTAAGGGGTATATACACTAGAATCCCCCAGTGTTTATTACCCTCTCTGAAATGACATAGGGGAAAGAGAGTGTCTTCTGTAATTAATTAAGAAGTATCTGCATGTGAACATTTGTGAAATGACCCATTTCCATGTGCAGGTTGCCAGGTTTCCCCTATCGATCTTTTTCCACATGTATCTTTCTGAAATTGTTCCTCCTGGAGCCCATGAATGTCTATTACAGAAACAGCTCTACGTTTAGCAGAGCAGTTTCTACTACACCAGTACAATTGTAAACGAACTGCCCTGGACATCTCAATTCCGATCTCCATGTCCTGTCTAAAATATGCCTTCACATGTTTAAAGTTAAATGGCAGCCACACTGTTGAATATTGACTTCAATTGGTCTAGCAGATGCTACAGGACCGCTCTTACTTTGGTACATGATTTGTTCTGGAGATCTCGTAGGTAGTGATGAAGTGCCGTTCACCATTTGTGTTGACGTGGACATCTTGGTTGCGGTCTAGAAAAACATAAGGAAGATTACAGCTATAATATGTACACTAGAACTTTCTGCTTCTACTCATGACAAATTCTAATTTTGGCACATTTAGGAAAAACTGCTGCTTTAAAGTCAGGCTTTCAAGATTACCATATGGAACATGCATGAGACAGAGTTGCATACACTGGATATGCAATTCTATCTTATATATATTCAGGGTGGCAATCTTGAAAACCCAACTGGATAGATGTGTCTGTTGAAGAGAGTTGGGAAACCCCGCTGGTCAAGAAATTTTGACAAAATGCATGCAAAGAAATATTTGAAGGCTCCATAGATATAAAAAGAGGCATTTTTTCATGGGAAAGGAAAGTGAAGAATAAGAGGTCACAATATGAAGTTGGAAAGAGGAAATGCTTTGTTGGAGAGAAAGTGGCAGATATCCAATCGAAAGGCAGTATAGGAGATGATTAAACTAGTCAGTAAGAAGATAATCCTAAAAGGATCAGCTGGATTTTTATGCTTGTTTATATATCTAAATCACCGTATTCTAGTGGTTTACACCTCTTATGCACGTGAAGTAGCTGGTGGCCATTCCTGAAGTATGCGAATCGAGCTGATCCCACATACTGTCAATGTGGGCATGCACACGGATAGAGCTTGGGCATAGCATGGATGTGGCATGTATTTACGTGCATATTTTATAAAATACGGCCAAATGCATGTAAGATAGATGCGGACCTTTACACCAGATCCAGAGAAGGTGCAAGTGACAGCAGCTTTATTTATGCCCGTTAACAGTCACGCCGCTATTCCATAAAGTGAAATCCATGCGGATAGGCACGATTAACGCGTAAAAACACACATCATTCCAGCCACCCCTTACAGGATTACTCTCCACATGACTAGGAACATCATGACTAGGAACATCATGCTGTCCCTGGTAGTATCTCGTCTCGACTACTGCAATGTTGTGCTGGCTGGCCTCCCTCAAACCCAGTTGCACAGACTACAACTTGTCCACCACACAGCTGCTCGTATTCTCACTCACGCTTTCCGTTTTGATCATATCACCCCCATTCTGATTCATCTTCACTGGCTTCCCTTGGTCTATCGTATACAGTTCAAAGTACTCATATACGTGCACAGAATCATCCACACCGGTGTCCCCCTTTATCTCGCCAATTTAATACACCTTCACTCAGCTCACCGTTCTCTTAGGTCTGTCCACTTGAATCGTATGTCCCTTCCCTCCCCATCACAAGCCCACTTGGAGTCTACCCGTTCCTCAGCGTTTTTCTTCTTGGGTCCCCGACTCTGGAACTCGCTCCCCTCCGCCCTTCGTCTGGAGCCCTCTTACAAAACCTTTAAGGCCAGATTGAAGACCCATCTTTTCTGCACCGCTTTCAATCTTCCCCCTCCCTCCATCCCCCTTTCTCCCCCGCCTCGATAGTTCTAGTTGTACCTATTTTTGTTGCTGTATACTTTGCTTGCTCTGTCTGTTGCTTTACTCTTCCTCTATACTCTATCCTTTTTCTTAATCCTTTATGGCGTTCCTTTTCAGCAGCTCATATATTTTTGTTATTGTACACTGCTTGATGCCACTGGTAAAAGCAGTATATTAAATGCACCAATAAAGATAAAGATAAAGCCAGTAAGCGACTGCCTAGTTCGCCTAGTGGTAACACCAGCCCTGGGAATGTTATTTCATTTGAAACAAAAGCCAGGATCTCAGCGAAACAGGAAATGATGGTGTTGCCATCATTTTCTGGTTCCTGTCAATGCTGCATGCTCTTTTACAAGAGTGTGCACCATTACACAGTATGCAAACAATGGTGTACATTCTTACAAAAGAGTAGGCACTATTGCTCAACAGTGAGCTCTCTTTTGCAAGAGTGAGGCGTGTTGAGGAAAAACAATATGAGATGAAAAATAACACAAATTGAAAAAGAAACAAAACACAATGAAAGTTTTAGCCATCCTTATAAAAAATGGTAGGCTGCTGCTGACGTTTATCTACATCAGTTAAGACATGCCCGCAGCAATAGTTGTGAGAGACTGCAGCATCAGAGTTAGGTGGGGAGGAGGATGGAGAGTGAAACTGAGGGGTAAGAAGGATCATGATGCCTGGGCCATTTTTTGTTCACAATCCAGCCCTGCCTGGCTTTTGGTTTACATATTGGATTTGCAAAGATCAATGCTTAAGATGAAACAGCTCGAAGGGCCTGCTAGCAGAGGTATTGGTAGACAGCACTTTTAGCAAACTGGGGGTATGCTTGGGACAGCATAAAGGACAATGGTGGGAAAAGAGTTGAGAGATCAAGCAAAGGACAAGATGGGGGTAGAATTGGTGTTGGATTACATATAAAATGTAAATGTGCATTTATCCAGCATGAAAGATTTTGAGCTGGATGGGCCGATACGAGCTTTATCTGCCGTCATCTACAAGGTTAGCATGTTTGCAGCAGGCATACAAGTTTTTATAGTTAATGTATTGATCCTGGAGTCCTCTGAGGTATTCCAAATTATTTGCAACAAATGAAAAACAACAACCACCTCTCCCCACACAGGCTTTTCAACTCTTGTAAAAAGCTTCATACAAATAGAATTAGCGAATTAACTACAGCAAATTAGCACCAGCAAGTAAATTGTCCGAACTGTAAATAGTTTCCCCCAGTTACCTCCATGTTAAAGCCCTGTTATCTGTAAACATAGGCCAGACTTGTCTGACCAAGTGTTATATTGTTTTAATGTAAACCGCACTGATGACAAAGCGCGGTATATAAGAACTGTTAAATAAATAAAATAAATACGTATCCACTATTGGGAATTTGAGTTCATAGTTCCTGCCCATTGAAACAAACAGTTTATGCACATAAATAACTATTTACTGTAGAAATGGGATTTGAAAAGTGTTCTTCCTGTGTGTCAATGACATGTTTCTGATCCCCTCTCAGCCCTTGTTTTTTTTCTTAACAAGCTTTAATTAGCTTTAAAGCTACAGATTAAAAGAAAAAATGTTATAGGGAGAAAGGAAAAACTAAAAACCCTAGCTAAGCTGCCTAAAGCTCCTTATCCGCTCCTCCAGTAAGCCCAGCACCTAGGCTCACTACCTCCAGCTGCATGGAGACTGGACACACACTGGGAGCTGGTGGGAGGTGCCAGCAGGATATCTACAGTGGTGTCACAGTTCTGACATGCCCAGTCTCCATGCTGCGAGAAGAGGTGCACAACCCAGAGGTGAGGGACTGAACTGGAGGGACGATAAGGAATAACTATTTACTGTGCAAATGGGATTTGAAAAGTGTTCTTCCTGTGTGTCAATGACATGTCTGCATGGGGCTCCGATGCAGGGCCTATCCAAGAGTTGGTTCAAGATGTTGGCACTGTAGACAAACTATTCTCTCATGCCTTCCCCCTTGCTGGGAAACTCTATTGTTTAGCTTTGAATGCCTTGCTTTTTGTCACATCCAGCCCCCCCCCCCCCTGAAGAAGCTATCTTCCTAGGTGACTACCTAGTTTAGCTGATCCATGCTCCCAGATCAGGACTGGCCCCAGAGGTGGTTCTGGGTGTTTGCACCCTAGGCAAACCATAAGTCTCACACCCCCTCCCCTCCAGAAGCTGCCACCTTAAGTAACCACCTAGTTTGCCTAACGGCAAGCCCTTTCCCCCGTTTACTAAGATTTCTAAGGAAGCACATGGACAAATGGGAATTCAACTAGAGGAACTTTCATAAACTTTAAATACTAGTCCCCTTTCTTGATTTAAACAAAAATGGAAACAGAAACAGGGACATACTGATTTTGTTAACTGAAACCTTCAATTCAATTATCCAAACATTTTTTGCATTTTAAAGATAAAGCAGAACCCCACCAAGAGCTGCTTCACTCAGCTTGAACCGAACAGCAGGGTCAGGAGAATGCCAGCTTTTTTCAAACTCGGTTACCGAGGACCCACAGCAGGTCCAGTCTCCAGCTATATCCACCACAAATCTTAGGAAAAGCAGAACCGCTTCTCCATATATGATGAATGGGGGCACTTTGAAGGCAATGATGACAGATGTGAGGCAAGTTCCTCCCATCTGTACTTTCCAGCTGCTTGTGATGTGAAACAAGGAAAGAGAGAAGTGTAATGGCTGCCCCCCCCCCCTGACCCCCCATGGCCTTAGATTATGGCCCATAGGCAGGACTGGAGAAGAGTGTGGGGAAGGACAGGGGTTGTCCTCGGAGACTGGAGAGCTTGGGAAGTCTCTTTTTGAACACTCAAAAATCTGCGCCCTAAGCACATGCCTGTGCTTCTATTCCTAAATATGGCCTGCTCTGAAAGCCTGCAGCCTTTTCCCCTGTCGTGCCACCTAGTAATTGGCAATTCTTTGGGTTATGAGAAAACCAAAATAAAAGGTTTTCACCTTTTGAAATGTCTGCCAATGCAGCGGCTCCTCATGGTCGCAAGCCACACATTTGGTTTGTCCTAGGAAGGACACAACAACAGCAAACACAACAAAATGCAGCTTTTATTTCCCCTGTGAGTGAATTTTGTTTTGTATAGTTTTATATCTTTTGGGAATAAAAACCATACACTTTCTATTAAGCCATCTAAGAAAGCAGGAAACACAGTTCCACAAGGAAAAATGCTATATAGATTAGGGGGTGGGGCGGCTTGTCAATCTCTGCTTGGAAGCTGAAGACAGACTGGATAAAGGCACATCAACCTTCTGAGAAGAGCGCTCAAGCCCAGAAATGTGATTTGTTGGCGTAGCTGACAGAGGACTTTGCCAATGATGAAAAGCACAACCCATTATCCCAGTCTGCTCAATGCCAGCATGGGGTATTGCCGAAACACCAAGCGGCAGTTATGATCACATACTGAGTATAAATTGTAATAAAATACAGACCATCCTAGGGGCTTCACCACCTTTTCCTCAGCACTGTAGGTTCCTTTTGGTTCAGTTCATTTTCTATAAATATTAGGCTTTGCATATCAACTGCTGCCATAAGGACTGCTTTGAAATCAAGTGACCCATTACAGTGCTCAGCATTTGGTATTTGTTGTATATTTTGCATTGTTTTTAAGCTATTTACATCCCTGTAATTCACTCTGTAGGGTGAAAGTGTGGAAGTTCTCTGATGATGGTGTCAAGTTGCAGACTTCAGTTTTCTTTCTTTCTTTGTATTCACTACCCTGAATGAATCTGATCTCAGAAGCTAAGCAGGGTTGGTCCTGGCTCGTACATGGATGGGTGACCACCCTGAAAACTGAGTTACTTACCTGTAACATGAGTTCTCTGGGGACAGCAGGATAAGTCAGCCACAAGTGGTAGTGACGTCATCCGACGGCGCCATAGATGGAAGTACTCTCAATAGCTCAGAAGGCTTTGCCTTCTGAGCATGGGCTACAAGCCACAACCCTAGGCCCACCCCTAGCTAGCCAGATCATCCCCAGCTGAGGTAATGCCTAGTTGCTAGGAGGCGGGCAATAGCCGGGGAGGAGAGTGGGATTGTGTGGCTGACTTATCCTGCTGTCCCCGGAGAACTCATGTTACAGGTAAGTAACTCAGTTTTCTCCTAGGACAAGCAGGATGAGCCATCCACAAGTGGTACCTCTCAAGCTTCCCACACTGAGATGGGAGAGGGGGGGGGGGGGAAGAAGCGGAGGCAGATCCAATTTGATGCAAACATAGTTTTTTGTGGCCCCAAGGGTGACAGCAGCAGTAACAGGTGAACTTGTGCAACAACAACATGCTCAACGTAAGTGCAACAGTGCATGTGCAAATATCAACAGTGCAACAGCGTATAACAGCGCATATCTAACAGAGACATAGTAAGGGATGAGCAATGGCCTGCAAGAGGCAAGTGTCAGTTGGACTTGAGTCCTTGATCAGGTGCCAGTAGGGGAACCACCGTGGCTGCCGAAGGAAGAGCTGCACTGGGCTGCTTGGTCCAAGCAGTAGTGTCTTTGAAAGGTTTGGATGGAGGACCATGTGGCAGCCCTGCAGATATCCGGTATTGGTATGGAGCGTAGGTGGCCAGCGCCTGGAGATGGTGCGAATTGACCTTTGGTGTAGCCTGAGACCCCGCTTGTGTTAAACAGAAGACGATGTGTGAAGAGATCCAAATGGAGGATAGCTTAAGTCCTCCTGGGGGGTTGCTAGGGAGGAAGAGGAAGCCTCCATGGCTAAGGTGGTGAGGGCATCCCCGGAGTGTAACTGTTTGTCCGTTCCTTCATCCCCACCAAGAGATTGTGCAGGGGACCGGGAGGCCACAGCCCTGGCCGAGGTAGCCAGGGGTGCAGGATTAGACAGCAGGGGTTCCACGAGTTGGTTCATAGAGAGGGCAGAAAGAGTGGAGGACCATTGTTGCAGCATGCTGGAGAGGAGCTTGAGGGTCAGCAGGTACCACTGGCCCTGAAGGGGGAGAGGAACATGGCTGTAGAAGAGGAGGGGACAGAGTAGTCTGTTCCTCTAGGCTCATCCATTGCTCTCGGTCTGTTCCATCATTAGAGGAGGGAGAGCTAGGTAGGTCATACCTGTAGGACTCGTAGGGGCTGTGGCTGCTGTCATTGGTGGAGCTGTAGTTGTGCCACTGTGAACGCTTGTGATGGTGGCATCTGGCTGCCTCTCTATGTTCCGGCAATGATGCAATGAGCTGCGTGGCCCTAAGCTGCTTCTTCTGTGTCGGCGTCTAAGAGTGCTGTGATTGCGTCGATCCTGCTCCCGTGCAGGTCAGTATTGCCTGATGCACTGTGCTGACGCATGGGGCTGAGTCTGCCATGCTGCTCTGAAGAAGAGATCAGTTGACCGCCACCTAACCTGGAAGCAGGAACTCCGGAAGTGCAGGAAGCATGAGGGAGGAGGCTCACACATGGGCAGCATGGCGGGGGACGGAAGCTTGCAAAGGCATGTCTCTGGCTGGAGCGTGGGCACTGAGGCTTTAAGAGGAACAGTTGAAGCCAAGCCTGAAGGAGAGCTGCAGCTGGCACTGGAGACCCAGAGGACCAGCCAGGATTGGGAGGTCCAAAGAACTCAGAGAGAGTGTGGCAACATGATTTCCTGGCCCTGGGAGACATGTGGGCACAGAGAGGACAGTCTTCATCAGGGTGTTCCTTACCAAGGCAACAGAGGCAGGATTCATGAGCGTTTGGGTTGCTCGTCTTCCTGGAGCACTTGGGACTCTTTTTAAATGCTGGTTTTGGCATGGTAGGTAATCCTCTGAATTTCTTTTAAAGTGACTTGCCCAAGGAGTGCCAGAGGGAATCAAACCCTTGATCATCTGAGTATGAGGCAGTTGCTCTAACCACTAGGCTACTCCTCCACAGTTAAAAGTAGAGTTTTCTTCTTGATTTCTTCTTGTTGAACTTAGTAGAGGTAGGGGAGAGAAAGTGAGACGTCTTGCTGGCAAGGCAGAAGACAAAGACTGGCTAGCTAGAGGCGGGCCTAGGAGTGTGGCGAATAGTAGAGTATTGAGAGTACTTCCGTCTATGGCACCGTTGAATGACGTCACCACCACTTGTGGCTGACTCATCCTGCTTGTCCTAGGAGAAATATCAGGTGCTTTAAAGTTACTGTGTGAAATAAAGCCCTGGCAATCTACTTCCTGTCACTCTTTGCCAAGAAAACGCAGGCGCTGGGTCACCAGGAGTCAGCATTTATATCTAGACCACACCTTTCCAGTATGAATTCAAGGTGAGTTACATTCAGGTGTCCCCAGAAGGTTAACAATCTAAAAAGCCGAGGCAGGAAGCCAGTGCTGAAGTCACGCTCTATCAACTTTTAATGCCTATTTGCAGCACACTAATAGCACGCGACTCCAGCGTGGGCGTGCAGAAAGGGGATCATATGCAAATTAGCCACGTTAGCCATTCATTAAACTGTGCACAAAAGGTAGCGTTAAACTGGGAGGGCAAGCCGAACACATGCGCACAAGAAGTCGGCGCTAGTTTGACATGCCATCCCAGAGAAACAGGGACACTGCGCAGGGTCGGGCGCCACCATTTTTCAAGATGGCAGAGCAGGAGCACGTGGGCAGCATGCCCGCTCGTTTCTAAAGGTATTGGGA
Organism: Ichthyophis bannanicus; assembly: GCA_033557465.1. NCBI lineage: Eukaryota > Metazoa > Chordata > Amphibia > Gymnophiona > Ichthyophiidae > Ichthyophis > Ichthyophis bannanicus. The sequence continues at coordinate 17,998,344 of CM066039.1, read as the reverse complement.
AGGGAGTGGGGGTTCAGGGCCGCTGGACCACCAGGTTGAGTTTTAGTTGGGAGGGGTGGAGGGTTTGGGGCTGTTGTGTCATCAGGTTTATTTTTGGTTGGGACCGGGGTGGGAGGGGAGATTGGGGCCACCATGCCACCAGGGATTTGCTTTCTTTCGGGGGCACGGGCCTCCGATAGTATTTTGATGGCATCATGAGCTTTCTGCAATGTCTGGATAGTGTTTGACATTTCTCCTCAGATGATCCAGGCATCAGGGAAAGCGCCCGATGCCATCAAAATACTGTTGGGAGAGGCGCGCTAGATGTTTAAGCCACCTCAGACCAAGGTGTAGAGATATTGGCACTAAGGCTGGTTGCAGAATCCCCTACGTGTTTCTCTGCATCCAGCACAGCTAATATTTGCATACCAGTTTATTATGTGCAGCTAATTTGCCTATAACTTCAATATATTTAAATACTCTTGGCATTAATTGTGAGCTAGCTTTTCCGTTGCTGTTTATGCGTACGTCCGTCTCTTTTCTGCATTTGACGGTAGCAGTAAATGTGCTTAAAAGTAACGTTATCTCTGCGTAAAGGCCGCACTAGTTTTTTGCATCAGCCTGGAAGTCTGCACCTGAGACAAGGAGGATTAAGTGACTTACCCAGGGCCACAAGGACTGCCAGTGGGATTCAAACCCTTGTCTCTCTGGCTCCCAGGCTATTTCTCCGTTCTACTTCACTTATCACACTGGTGATTGGGGCATTCAAAGAGAAGTCCTGTGAAACTGGTACAAATGCACATACTTTACTGGTTGGACACTGATTTTAAGATGGACTGTTAGCACCGAGGTGATATAAAGGAAAAACATTGTTTTGGGGTAAATGATGATAAATGGAAAAGTTTGTCTGGACCTTCCCTTGTCGTGGCATTTTACTGATTTGTATGGATGTTCAGAACTTGTACAGAAAATAAAACGTACTGCAGATTGTTCAGAACAAAAGGATGCATCTATCTTTCAGCACCGATCCGAGACATTTTCTCAGTGCTTCTCATGTAACCTTGCTGCAAGGATACTTTATTCCTGAGCAAGCTCCTTTCAGCCTAGCTGAAAAAGCCAATGGGAAGGTGAAAAGAAACCAAACCATGGACATGAATGCACTGTTGCTTTTCATTCAGAGTTGACGCCCATTAGATGGGTTGATTCTATTGAAATCTCAGCTTGAATGCCACTTGGTGGGTATAACATGAAACATTGCGTAACAGGAATGAAGTGGCAGGCATTTTAACAAGGACTTGGAGGCAAACGTTCAAGATGGAGGCGGCTGCTTCCAGCTTTCATAATTGCTTTGGTTGCACTGAAAGGCCGAACCTTACTGTCCCTAATAGAACAACACCATGTGCATTTGTATTGAATCAAAAATGCCATTCATAGGTGTATTTCATCAGGGCAAAGGACTCATTGCTCTCACCATGATTGTCCATAACCAACTATGAAAGGCTCTCCTCATGGACAGATCTGCCTGAAATTTGGTAGGGTAAAAGAGTCTCTTAACAGAGCTCCCAACACTACTGCCAAAACGTCATCCAAATCCATTAAGTGTCAGGGCTCTTGATACCTCTGCTGTGAAAATGGAGCTATCTGTGTATTGTCAGGAACAGGCAAAGACAAGCACAGAAAACACAAGGCCACTAGGAAACACGCCTTCCTTGTGTTATGTGAGAAGCACTACACCACTGCAATCTGCTCAGACTCTTATAGTTCATATGTAGGGTAGCCAACTGGCTCCAGATGTGCCCGACAGACTTGATCCAGTCCTGGGTTTACCCCACTACATGCAAGGACTTGTAGTTTTGCTGTTCTTATGGAGTGCAATAGAGAAATCAGAACTACATATCCCTGCATGCAATGGGATAAACTCAGGACTGGATCAAACTTGTCAGGCACCAGTTGGCAACCCTATCCATACGTAGTCTACCTGGCTGCCACATAAACATACAGGGCCTGAATTGCTATGGTTTTACTCCCAATTTTGTATGTAAGGAAAAAGGGTTTAATGAATCAAGCTCACTGAGACAATTTTCGCTATGTTATCTAGCAGGAAAATATGCAGACATCGAAGTATCTATATACATTTCCCCTGTTATCTGTCAATGAGGTTAGGCTGGACAAATTACATGTATACATTTGCACAGTCAATATATATTTGTATTTTTCACCTTGACCAGATTACACTCTCAGGAACGCCTTCATGTAGGAGAGCTAAATACAGTCACCTAGAAAAACTAGAATGCTATATTTAGCCACTTTGCACAGGAAAGTTTAAAACCCTTTGACCTAGCCAGCTTGATCCCTTTAAAATAGTGCCCACAAATATTTTTCACTCACTGTTAGCTCTGTGCTTTAAGCAAACAATATTTAGGAGATGAGTTTAGAAGCATCCTCATATCTAAACAGCAGCATTTATATGTATAGATTGGCAGAAACATGTAAACATTTTAGAACAGGAACTTTTTCAATATGGGGACGCTTACCTGGTTTAAATTTCCTGGACGCATGGTGAGAGCAAAGAGAGGGAGAGGTTTGGGTGAGCCGACAACAAAGACATGGATCCCTCTATCTCTAGGGGAAATTATAGAGATCAGCATGTATGGCTGCCGCAAGGTACACGAAGTGCCTGCTGGAAGGGGCTGCTCTCAATGCTGAGGTCTGCTAATCCTCCCTCTCCCCCCGATCCCACCTCAATCTCCCCCAATCACTCCACTGGCCTTGTATCAAGGCCATCTGATCCCCCAAACATAAAGATTCCCCAATCCCCATCCCCAGTCTCATTGTCTAGTGGGGCAGGAAAATCCCCACTCGCTTGGCTGGCCGCAGGTTCCAAAATGGCACCCAAAATCCAGTGACCCCCTAGCAGTGATCTTGGGGTACTATCGCTAGAGGTCAGGCTGCCAAATAAAGGCAAATTGCCTCTGTTGAACAGAGACATATACCCATGCAGCCCCACACCAATTTTACAAGAGGTTATACACTTAGCAGAGTCTCTTATAATCTACTATGATAATTCTCCACATCCTAACCTGGGTGTATGAATTCTCCTCTCCACATCCTATCTAAAATCCGCCTTTCAATGTGAGGGAGGAGAGATATCCATATATTTACGTAGCACTATAAAGAACATGCAGCTAAAAGTTTCCTGCATGCATGGCCTTTTACATCTTAATTCTTGTTGAAAGCCCTTGCAGGCCTGTTGCATGTGATAGCAATTAACTGAAGAGGAGGGCAGAGGCATGGGGGGGGGGGACACATCAGCAAGCTGTGGCACAGGATGAGTAATTCAGGAAAGCCCTTACTGTAATGGAGCCCCCCCCCCCCCAAGGACATTTGAGTAGTCGCTTCATAAGCAATTTTCTCTGTTCCTCTTCAGAAGTGACTCAGATGCAAAGTCAGGGCAAAGATACTAGGCGCCTTAAGTGAAATTGCAGCCTCGCACCTCTTAATTCCCTCCTGCCCCTAAGATTTTGATCAATCATGATCACCACAACATCCCTGCTCCCGAATGATTCTGTAAAAATGCATGAATGAGCATCGTACTTTAAATATTTCACTTTATTTTGTATATATTTGCACAATGAGGACAGGGTCCAGAAACCATTTACCTGGATAAATGGGCTTTTTAAAAACTTTCCACCCCCCCCCCCCCTGAAGGTTACTGTACATGCTGTTGTTTCTCTGTTGTTGTGCTCATCCGGACTTAGGGGCCGATGCAAAAATGGTAGAGCACACTCTACACATAGGTAGGGTGACCTCTGCACATATTTTTTTATATGTAGCCATTGCGCCACAATGCAGAAAAGGGATCAGGGCGAATGGAATCACTCTGCAGATGCCAGCACCAATGCCAGCACACGGCCCTGTAAATCCATTCAAATGACATGATAATCAAGCAACTAGCTCTTCCGCCCAGACGCCGAGAGGTGCGTAAAAGAGCAAAGACTGAATGCAAAGCCTGAACTTTAACGCCTATTCGGAGAAGTCCAAAGGACTCTGTGCTCAGTGCTGTGGAGGAATTTATGTCTGTTTAGTAAGCAGACAACTCCCCCATAGACTTTTCTGGGCTTTGCTGAAATGAGTTCTGAAAAAAAACAAACCAAAACAGGGGAATCATGCTGGAACGAATGAATGCGCATATGATGAAATTGTATGTGGCTCATGACAGCAACCATTCTGCTCAGAATAATATCGCTGTTGAAAGACACCAATATTATTCAGAGCAAAACTTCTGAGCAGAGCTATGCGCCACATAGAATTCCAACACATGCACAGAAGCGCCTTTTTGTACGCAGGATCTAGGCGCTGCTAAGGCAGACGTCTGTCTGCTGGTTTAGCACAGACTTTCTGCACCTTCCTCATTTGCATGCCATTTTCTTGCAGCATATAGGCGCATAAGGTCTGCAATACTCTCGTACTAGAAAATTATGCACACGGCTTTTAGCGCAGAACTCTAATGGCAGCTTTCTGCATCAGCCCCCTAGTGCTTTGCTTTAACTGCAGCTGCTATTTGCTGCCCCTCAGAAGCCGACACACCAGCCCCGCCAAGATGACTTCATCCTATGCAAGTTTTACCCCAATTAATTTATGAACTTGTAAGTCATGTTTTCCCTAGGAGCAACTAGACTCTGTGTCCATAAATGGAAAGAGGTTAAACTGGGACTGGCTGAGCCGTCCCATCTGACATGGGTTTTCTTCCTCTCTGCTTTTCCCAGACTTTGACTTCTGCTACTGTCTTTGACGCCACTACTGAAGACTGTCCTGTGCATCCACCACCATAAGGAAACACTTTCTGATCGGGTCTTCTATTTAGGAACTTCTTTTCCACTGATAAGTGCTCGTCTTTGGAGCATTATATATATGAATGATGTTATCATAGCCTCTTTCTCTCCTTCTAGGGCACACACCTCATGGAGCTTGTGGTACAGATCTGCAGCATGTTAAACTGTCTCCACTTTGCCTACATCCTTCCAAAGATAAGCACTCCAGAACTGGACACAATACGCCAGGTGAGGTCTCACCATCCTCTCCTGTTGCATTTTATTCCATACGTTAGACTTTAGGTTCCATGGTCCAAACCTCTTGCTAGACTATACTGAAATTTTGAGTACTATGCTTTGGTTTGGAGGACTTTTAAAATGGGCGTAGCCAGGGCTAAGACAAGAGCGGTCACATTTGCTTTCCACTGCGCCACAGCAGCAAAGGTATGCAAATTCCAGCAAGACAGAGACTCATCAGAAACTTGCTCAACAGGATGAAGCAGTCCTAATGCTGCTGCTGAAGACTAGAGGTGTGGAACAGGGAGCCCAATTTTTGCTCACAACCTGAAACATGTAATTCAATATGTAATCCAAAGTTTACATGAGTGATCCGATCACTCATTCAAGCTTTTCTTTCCAGTTCATTTTCATCCTCCTTTTTGATGCAAGGGTTATGAAAACTGAAGCAATGGGACTGGACCCTCTTGCTGAGCTCCACTAAAACTATAAAAGGCAGGCATCCACCCACTGTAGCCTGGCAAACTAAACTCAACCTTATATCAAAAGCAATGAAAATAAGCAGAACACTCCCTCATAGATAATGCAAGGAAACCTCAAGGAATATACAATAGAACACCGGTTCTCGACAGGGTTCCATGGAACCCAAGGTTCTGCACGCATCCCTAAAGGGTTCCGCGCAATATTATACATTCAGTGGGAGAGCAGCGGGGAGAATGAGTCCACAACAAAGAGTTTGAAAACCACTGCAATACAGCTTCGGCATTCTAAAATCACAAACCAGTCTTATGTCTTTAAGTAATCCATTTCAAAACTTACGTGTGCACCGCATACAGATCCCTCATCCCCTGTGAGCCTCCTGAGAGAGAAATGGAGACATGAAACATTTTTCTCCTTAAAGAAAAAAATGTTTCTAACTGTTCGCTGGACGATGCAAACCTGATTAATAGACCCTGGCGCAGCTCCACTTACAATAAGGGGACTGCATACAATGGGCCTGTTGTTTAGACCACTGCTAGGCATGAAAGTACTGCACTGAAGTATAAAGTTGGGCAAAATAAGTACAGAGCCCAGCTCGTGGATAATTTGATCTGAATCCAGCTTTGGACGCCTTACTACATAGGCTTTGCTGTCTAATGTAAAACCTTTCATGGGAATGGAGAAGATTTGGTGGGAAATTTTCCTGAAAAGGACACAGAAGACCCATCGTATTATGTCCAAGAGGAAAAGAGAAACCTCAGGAAATAATGGGGAAAAAATGGACTGTCAAAGGGTTGATGGGCTGGTATGTGAATGTTTCTCTTCTGCTTTGAAAATGTTTCATCCCTTTCGAGTTTGGAATAACAGGCAAAGAAAATCATTAACAAAATATGCACTTTTCCATGTTTAGACACCCAGAGAGACTGTGAAAAATTCCTTTATTTTTAAAACAGGAATGAAAACATCCTAATGCTCTTTATAGCTTGCCAGATTTTTTTCAGACAAATCTGTGGCACTGGTGAGGGGGATGGGAAGGGACACCTTATTTCCAGTTTGAGGGACAAAGTGTGGAAGAGGGACAATGAGTCATTACACTGTCGTCGTCGTCGTCCCCATCCATCCCATGACAGCAACAATATCACTTCCAAGCAGACAAATCAACAGAGAACTAGAGACAGTGGTGCATTTCCCTTGTATTGTGCAAAATGCTTGTAAATTCTAAAAACGGACATTCACTACATTGAAAATAATTCTTTTTTTTTCTACCCCCTCTGACCCAATTGCTGGAATCGGGGACAGGAGGTCTGCCAAATGGTGGAAGTTGGGGACGCAGCCCTACAATCAAGGACGCCTGGTCATCTTATTTATAGTCTGTGTTAAAAGGTTCTGGAACAGAAACGTTGCTGGAAATATTTAAAAATAATGAAGACACATGGAATATGATGATATGAAGCCAGAGGATCGTGCAGACAAAAGAATCATTTGTAGTATTTGCATGAAATGCTACTTCAATTCCTGGTCAGGTCTTCAGTGAGACTTCTGTCACTAGGACAGCCAGTATGATCCATCACATGTTTTCATGGAAGACTGGAAAGCAAGTGAAAACAGGCAGGAGCTCATAGATGTTAAGGTGTTTTTCTGTAGCTGAGAAAGCAAGAAGAATAAAGTATAGGACTTGGAGTCTGCTGCAGGCATGTGAAATGTGTAGAATGAACCCACAAAGTCAGGAGATATTATCAGCATCTGAATCATCAGTTTCAAAAATGCTGCTTGCCAACATTGTCTGGTAAGTTTCCATCATGCCTCAGGGGGCCTGGGTCATTTTTATGACACTCTGGTAAAGCTGAGACTCTCTTTCTGATATGAGCTCATGCGCTGAAGCACATCCGGTACAGGGTCTGGTTACAAACCCTTTTTTATGAGGGAGGGAGAACCCATCCATTGATGCTGTCAGTCTCTCCCATGAATTCAGAGAACAGGACCCCCTTATCCTCCCTTCCAATTGGATTCATGTCATCGGTTTCACTTTTGGTTGTATTGATTTTTTATTTAAATCACTTTAAGTGAAAAACAGGAACAAAAGAAATATTCAGCCAGTCAGAGGGCCCAGCAGCAGCACTATGGGGCATGCTGACCAAAGTCCGCAGCGATAGCACACATGGGGCCTGCGCTAACTTCAGAGTGCATGTGCGTCCATCCTTCTGCAGCAAACGGGATTAGTTTCAGCTACTAATGCCATGCTAGCCATGATTTGCCATCAATGCCTCCATTCTGCCCCTGGTCCACCCAGTTCCCACTCATTACATGTAGCACAGGGGCTACAGCTGCTTTTTACCATGGCTCACAGACCGCACACTAAACCCCGTGCTACCAGGTAGTGCAGGTCAGTAAAGACTTGGGTTCAGTTCCCAGACACAACAATTACTTTCTCAGGTTGGCAGGGGCTGGGGGTGCTGCAAAAGGAGAGGGAGTGGAGAGAATGTTAGCCCTCGGTGCGCCCCCTCCTCAGACTCAAGCGTTCACATGGGCTGGGGTCCAGAGGTCATCACAATCATTACTTCTCGGATAAAGAACTGTTGCCAGCTGAAGAAAGGGAAGTACAAACAGGGTAAAGGGCAACTCCTGTCTAGTGTCAAATGAAGGCTCATGGTGCCCAAAGCCCATCTGGTTCTGACTGAATGGGAATCCCAAAAGAGGAGAGGAGAGGAAGACTGCCAGACCCAAAATAAAATAAAATAAAAAGAAAGTGCTCAAACTGTATCAGAGCAAAAAATGCCGTGCGTCTGGAATGAAGCTCAAGTTGTTGTCCACTTGAGATTTAAATCAGAAAACATCTAAATGTCCAGTCGAGGGGCAGTCTCAAGGAGTGGTGAGTGGGACAAAGGTCCCTGGCGGCCCTCACTTCACATGGGCCTGGTACAACATGAAACTTGAATAACAAAAGGTTGAAAATGCTGAGTGTCTGTAAGCCAAGCAGAAGAGACTCGAGAGGACAATGCAGCTCTGTGCTGAAGCTTAGACCTTCATGTTATAAGAGCGTCTTTGTGAAAGTGCTTGGAGCAGGAGCTGGCAGCAGGCTCACCAGGTTTAGTGGTTGCACAACACACAGGAGATTTAAACATTTTTTTAAAAATACAGTTTCCTTCCTAGCCATTCCAGCAATTAATTTTTTTTTTGAGGCTGAGGAGAGTATTCCTGTATAAATAATAATAAAAAAGGTAATGTTTATTTATTTTTTATCGTCTTTGATATACTGCCTCATATAAGCTACTGCTGTCTACTAGTCAGCGTCTAGACCAATATTTAGACTGTTTTCAGTAAACCACAGTAAATCTCAGCTCCGTTCATCTTACTGCTCCTTATGCCTGGAACAAACTACCTGAGTCTGTACGTCAGGCGCCTTCTCTGACCCTTTTCAAATCCAGGCTGAAAACTCATCTCTTTTCTGCCGCTTTCGGATCTTGACTCACCTGGTCTCCTTTGTGTTTCCTTACCATTCCCCCCAGATGTATCCCGTGTCTACAGCTACTGTGTTGTCTGGCTTGACTAGATTGTAAACTCTGATGAGCAGGGACCGTCCCTTTACATGTATCTGTGCAGTGCTGCCTACATCTTGTAGCGCTATATATATGTTCAATAGTAGTAGTAGTAAAGATGTGGTCAAACAGCCTTGAACCTTAAGCCAGTAGCCCAATAAAAGCTTGGTATCCAACAGGGCTGACGCTGCCTATTAGGCAAACTAGCCAGTTGCTTAGAGCGCCAAAGTTTCAAGAGTGGCCCATTGCCACTAATCCGGCCTCTCTCCAGGACATGAAGCAGCGGCAATGAAAGTAAAACAGCAACACAGCACTTCTTAAAAGCTTCAGATGTGTGCTCTTTTGACCAGCCGCTTTTGCCCTCTCCCATGCAGACTTCCTGCTTGCATCTCCGCACCGGCCCTGGTACCTAGAGCTGGCTTTAACCATTAAGCAGCCACCTAGGATAGCAGCTTCTTGGGTGAGGGGCCGAGCACAGAACAGGTGCAGTCAAAGAAAGACCACAGATCCTGACAGCGACCCAAAATAACAGAACTATCGGCAAGTACTTTTAGCAACAGGGAGGTGAGTGATTTTAAACAGCACATTCACCCGGATAAATGGCTTTTGCCCTCATTGGGGATGCCTAAGAAACAGTGAAAAAATGTGCTTATTGTATACCTAGTTTCATCCCCAAGAGTGCACAAGGAAGGGAGTAAATTTATGCTTGTAGGACTGGATGCATATGTGGCAAATCTGGGACACTTATCTGAAGCGAGGGGGGGGGGGGGGAAAGGACACTTAGTTCCAGGTTTGAATAACAATGCGTGGAGGAGGGATCATTGCCTTGCCCCCCGTCCATTCCACGACAGCAACGGTATCATTCCAAGCAAACAAGTCAACAGAAAAGTAGAAACACTGATGCATTTCCCCCGTACTGTGCAAAATATAAAGACAATTTATTTAACATTTCTTATATACTGCCTTTCATGATATTTATTTATTTATTTAATTCTCTTATATACCGTGCTATTCTGCATCAGTGCGGTTTACATTGAACAAACTGAAATTACATTGAACAGGGCATTATAACTTGGACATAACTATTTTACAGGGAACATGGGCTATGGAGGGTTAAGTGGCTTGCCCAAGACCACAAGGAGCACCAGTGGGACTAGAAATCCCAGTCCTTCTGGCCCAAAGTTGCTGTCCTCTAGTGGGATTTGAACCCCTGACCTTCTGGCCTGAAGTACCTTGCCCCAACCACTAGGCCACTCCTCCACTTAATGAATATAAACTCAAAAAACGGACACTTTCCAATTACTAAATTGAAAATAAAAAATGGATAGTTGTCCTAAATTGTGTTCAATCTTCAGTCATGCAGCTCATTTTTGACAGACTGGCACCCATAGCTGCTGTTATTGTATCGATCCATCTCATTGCTGGTCTTCCTCTTTTGCGTTGACCTTCTATCTTGCCAAGCATGATGTCTTTCTCTAATAATCTCTCTCTTCGCATGATGTGTCCAGAGTATGAAAGTCAAAGTCTTGTCATCTGAGCTTCTAAGGAAAGCTTAAGTTTGATCTCCTCTAGTGCCGACTGGTTTGTTCTTCAGGCAGTCCATGGTATACACAGTATTCATTGCCAGCACCAGAATTCAAAGGCATCAATTTTTTCCTGTCTATCTTTTTCACTGTCCAACGTTTGCATCCATATGATATTATTGAAAATGCCATGGCTTGAACGAGTCAAATCTTTGTATGGAGAGAGACATCTCTGCTCTTGAGAATCTTGTCTAGATCCTTCATAGCCATTCTGCCAAGAGCAATGCATTGACAGATTTCTTGACTGCTTGTTGCTTCTGTATTGATAGTTGATCCAAGTAGATTAAAGTTGTCCACGATTTCAATTTCTTCTCCTTCAACGATGAACTTATTGATTTTGCCATTTGTCATGATCTTTGTCTTCTTTACATTAAGGTGAAGCCCCATTTTAAGACTATGTTCCTTGACTGTGAGAAGCAAATGTTTCGGATCATCTTTGCTTTCAGCCAGTAATGTGGTATCATCAGCATAGTGAAGATTGTTGATGAATCTTCCACAGTGTTGGCGGCAGAGGATCACATTTCTGTGACAACGGCAACAACACTAAACTTAAACTGCATGGAGGAAAGGCCTGGCAATCTACTAAAATGTTTTTCTACCAGCACAGTAATAATAATGAGTGATTTCAATTACCCCGGCATCGACTGGGTCAGTGTCACGGCAGGACATGTTAGGGAGATAAAGTTTCTAGATGAAATCAATGACTGCTTCTTGAAGCAGCTGGTTCATGAACTGACAAGAGGGGAAGCCATTTTGGACCTAGTCCTTAGTGGAACACAAGATCTGGTGCAAGAGATAAGGGTGTTGGGGCCACTTGGCAATAGTGCTCATAGCATGATCACATTTGATTTAATAAATGGAGGAAGGATGGCAAGGAAATCCACAGAACTATCTTTTAACTTTCAAAAGGGAGACTGATAATATGAGGAAAATAGTTAAGATAAAAAACTAAAAGGAGCAGTTGCAAAGGTTAAAAATTTACATCAAGCTTGGGTGTTGTTTAAAATACTATCTTGGAAGCTCAGACCAGCTGTACTCCACACGTTAAGAAAAGTGGAAGGAAGTCAAAAAAACTGCCAGCATGGTGTAAAGGTGAGATCAGAGAGGCTGTTGTGGCCAAAAAAGCTTCTTTCAGGAAATGGAAAAAAGAGCCAAATGATGAAAACTGGAAACAACATAAGCACTGGTAAGTTAGATGCAAGGCATTGATAAGGCAGGCAAAGAGAATTTGAGAAGAAGCTTGCTGTGGAAGCAAAAATGCAAGTACATTCATAGGAAAAAAACCTGTGAGAGAGTCAGTTGGACCATTAGAAGGTAGAGGGGTAAAAGGGTCACTAAGAAGGGACAAGGCCATAGCGGAGAGACTGAATGAATTCTCTGCTTCAGTCTTTAATGAGGAAGATGTAGGGATGTTACCCATGACTTAAATGGTATTTAAAGGTGATAGCGCAGAGGAATTGAAAGAAATATCAATACACCGGGAAGATGTATTACAACTATTTGATAAACTGAAACGTAGCAATCATCTAAGGGTGTTGAAAGAACTGAAATATGAGACTGCAGACTTACTATTAGTAATCTGTGAACTATCATTAAAATCATCTGTAATACATTGGCCATATGCCAATCTTCAGGTAACACCAATTTTTAAGAAAGGTTCCAGGGGTGATCCAGGAAACTACAGACCAGTGAGCCTGATGTCAGTACCAGGAAAAATGGTAGAAACCATTATAAAGAACAAAATTACTGAACATGTAGATATTCATGACTTGATGGGAGACAGCCAACATGGCTTTAACCAAGGAAGGTCTTGTCTTACTAATCTGTTATGCTTTTTTGAAGGTGTGACCAAACAGGTAGACAAAGGTGAGTTAGTTGATACAGTGTATCTTGATTTTCAGAAAGCCTTTGACAAGGTCCCTCATGAGAGACTCTTGGCGAAATTAAAAAGTTATGGGATAGGAGGCAGTGTACTATTGTGGATCAGGAACTGGTTAAAAGATAGAAAGCAGAGGGTAGGGCTAAATGGCCAATTTTCCCAATGGAAAAAGGTGAATAGTGGAGTACACCAGGGATCTGCGCTGGGTCCGCTGCTTTTTGACATATTTGTAAATGACCTGGAAATAGGAATAACGAGTGAGATAATCAGATTTGCAGATGACACAGAATTATTCCAAGTTGTTAAAACCCAAGAGGATTGTAAAAAAATTGCAAGAGGATCTTGATAAATTGGCACCTATTCTATGAAGTAAAGTACATACTTATGTTATTGAATAGGGGCACAGATGGTGAGATACACGTGTCAAACCTAGGCACGATCACGTACACCAACCTTAGACTTGATATAAATGCCTGTGACTGGATTTGTAGGAAGGATGTGTAAATTTGTATTCTAAACCTTACGCACATAAATTAGCATTCTGCTTATGTCCCACCCATGTGCTTGCCCACTACAAAACTACACTTCATCCCCTCAAGCGTATCCTTACAGAATTGTGACAGTCTATACTCAGCGCATAAATATCCGTCCTTGCACGTAGGTCATTGGAACTAGGCGACTTAAGCGAGTCGACAGCGTGCAACAGTATGGCATATCTTATATAGGCTGCCTAGTCAAAGAATGTTTTAACATGCCTAAATAAGCCTAGTTTATAAAAACAAGTAGGCACCTATGTGTCTTTGTAAAACACCAGTGTAAGTGGCAGAGAGCGTATCTTAAATTAAGGAGGGTTCTTGCTCACCCCGGTCCACACCCACAAGAAAGTAGGCACTATGCAATCAACATATGCACTTTTACACTTGTCAGTTACGTGGGCAGGTACTCACTTGCGCACGATAATGGCTAAAACACCAACATTTACATGTATTGTTGGTGCTAACAAATAGACATCTCCTTATAAAAGTACCCCCATATTACACAAAAGCATGCATTATTTGTCAGTAGGGCATAATTCTGTGCAATTTTATGAGACAACTTATGCATATAAAAGTGCATTCTATACATATAAGCCCCTTATAAAGCTATCTCTATTATGCATGTGTGTGCATGTATACACACACTCACATACCCACCTATAGAAAGCATAGTTTAATATCTCAAAGTATGGGGTGTTATTTTAAAAGCGCTATTCACGATTCAGACATCTGTAAATGGGCATGCAGACGTCCAAAACAGATGTTCCTGGAGCCTTTTAAAAGATGGGTCTGTGGACATCCCCAGTGCATGGAAGTCCACGTCTGAATGGGGAGTGAGGTGGAGGCCTGATCTCAGAAACACCCTAGACATCTAAAGTTAAACCTGCTTCAGGCATGAACAGGCCTGCAAAGTGTTCATTATGTCAGGAAGGTGTAATACCCCTGTAGTTGACACTATGGCCCCGATTCTGTAAGGTGGATAGCAGGGCTGCACGTCCTGCTGGGATGTGCAGCCCCGCTATCCGCCTTCACTGTATTCTGCCTCCTGTCCCCCCTGCACACAGAGAGCTGCTGTGCATGTTGTGGGGAATGGGGGCGGAGAGTGGGAGGAGTGTGGGTGGGGCCAGCACCCGGACATACAGGGCCAATTCCGGTCACAGCCCTGTACGTCCTAGGGGCACTGGGGGGGGGGGCAGCCAGATTATTCCACTTTGGAGCTGGAATAAGTGCTGCCCCCCCCCAGATCAGCCAGCCAGCCCCCTGGCAGCAGCAGCAGGCATGGAGAGTCCCCACTGTCCAATCCAGGCCCTGTATGGCCCTTTTGGGGGGTTAGGCAGTGGGGTAAAGGGGGACAGCAATGCAGTGGGCTGGCTGTGAGGTGGTGAAAATGTCCCCTGGCCGACTGCAGGGGCACACCAGGCCGTCTCTGGGTTCGATCCTGCACCCGTAGGAGCATCTTGCTCCCGACGCCTCCCGTGGTGCAGAATTGGGTCCTAACGGGCCCATCCTGCTCAGGGCCATCCAGATGGCCCAGATGTGTCCCTTGCTGAATCGGGCTCCACGTCAATGACCACCAATGAGGAATAGGAGCTCATGTTTTCATTTTGCTATGCCGCTGGACGTCCCCTTATGCTAGCTTGCCTTGCATGAGCATTCCTGACCCACACAGACCTAATGGGGACACCCTACACATCCATGTTGGGGATGTCTATGTTCCTGAAATCAGTCAGAGACATAGAAGTCCTTGGCGTTTTTCTGCACATTGCACCCTGGATGTCCTTTCTACAATCACCCTCATGATGTCCAATTAAGTATTTTTACAGGATCATCCTCTGTGGGGTGCTGTTGGGGTGACCATGCATGTTGAGTTAATGATCAAAAGGGGCTTCAATGATAATTGCAGGGATGGATGCACAAGGATGAAGAATTGCCTAGGGCACCTAATACCCAGGCATTGGGTCTGCTGGTAGCGGAATTTGAATCTCCTCTCTGCTACTGAGTTTCTCTTTTTTGAGTTCAGATTGATTACTTTAAATCTTTAGGCCTTCATTTGCTAAATAATAGCATGGGAGCACGTGAATATGCACAGCTGAAAATAATCACAGAGATTTCAAAATGAAATTGCTGCACATTCTTTCAGTCCCTTGAACTAACTCAGCCCCTTTTCTCATCTGGGTAAAAGTGCGCGTCCTGGTTCAGAGCATACATAACTTTTATCGTTATTTAGATATGTGTGTACTGAATATCAATGTAGGCAGCGCTGTGTGGCAACATATAGGGAGTAATTTTCAAATACGCACACCAACAAGATGGCGTGTAGACATTCCTGGGGCGTAGAATGGGAAGAGGGGCTGTGACGCACACCTAGATTTTATAGAATCAAAGTTTGCGTAATTTTGTGTGCGAGTATTTGTGAGCCACTGTGGTCATTTGAGGAGTGTCTTTTAGAAAGGCACCTAGTCATCTTTATAAAACGGGTGCCTTTTGGGCTTTCATATAGGCATCCTGCTGTTAAATTAGCCTCATAGTGGACGGCCCCTAATCTTTGCTGCTTACAATCTAGTCAAGACATCAGAGGTTTTGAGTTACAGTGATTTGGCAGAGCAGGACCAAGTGGGTTAGAGGAGGGATTAATTGAAGAAAGGGCAATGTTATTTGAGAAAGGTTGCAAGGAATGAGACTAATTAGGAGTCTTATAGGCAAAAGATAATGCGGCGATTGGGAGAATGATTCAATGAGACTCACTTGAGGACAAGAACTACGTTTGTAAAGGGGAGGGCAATTTTTAAAGTGTATTTCTGAGTTTGCATACATCTCCTCCTGATGAGGTTCTAAGTGGTTCACAGCAATTTATATTAAACAGTATTGGAGTAGACGACTAGCTTAGTGGGTAGAAAATCAGGTTGTGAATCATGGAAATCAGGGTTCAAATTGCACGTCTCCCACTGCCACTGTATGTGACCTTTTGCAAGTCACTTCATCTTCTATTGCCTGAGGTACAGTTTAGCCTCTCAGCCCATTTGAGCTGGGAAATAACTCATGTAGCCGAGTATGTAAGTAGCCTTAAGTTCAGATTTGAAAAGGGCGAGTAATAAATCTAAAAATAAAAGCATCTTTAACAAATGTAATAAAATATCATAAAATATGTGGCTGCAATTTAGGAGTCAATACTGAAACATTGTTATGCAGGTTAAACATCTCTGGGATCCTGTTGGTCTGAGGCGCTCTATAAATCTAAATTATGATCCTGCCTGATGTGATTTGCACTGGCTCTAGCTTCGAGACAGGATCTAACATCACAAGACTGAAGAATATCTGCCTTTAGCTGTCCACCCAAGAATAAACAAAGATTTTTTTAAAAATTAATATCAACCGATATTACAGTCTGTCTTTTTTTTTTTTTAATTTCAGATTGGGAAAAATCAGTCTACAAACAAAAAGCTACACGTGGAACTAAGAAGCCTGCTTTCTGGGGTATGCATGCATCCACAAACTCATGTGGCTCTAACCCCCCTCCTCCCACCCCATCCCCCCCAGTCCCTATGACATGCCCTGTAACTCTGGCCAAGATAAAACACCAAACAAAAATGTTATTAGGTGGATGCACCCACACACAGGGAGGGGGTGTGCCCTCTTCCCATCTGATAAATGATAAACCCTTTGTAAGGCAGGGTGCAAGAGTCTTCTTCTGTATAATCCTGGGGGGAAGAGAAGCAGCAAAAGCTATAGTGCGTAGGCCTTGTAACACTATATAAATGATTAATTGTAGCAGTAATAGTACTATAGCAGCAACGTAGGTTATATTCTGCTACCAGACAAGAAACATAAACTGACCAGGGACAAAACAGACCAGAACCAGACCCTGGGATTTGTTCTTACTGTTGTCTTCTCTGCACACTGTGATTTTATTCTGCTGATGTTGCTTCTCCTTTGCACATGATCTTCCTCTGTCTTTTTCTCTTTGCTTTGTCCCCTTAACTGGAAAATGTATTACTCTGGCAACACAAGTAAAATTGTCATGATAAATTTATCTGAATCTGAAGCTATTCACGTTGCAAAAAATGATCTGCTCGGAGACTCCTGCGCTCACATACCTGACAATAAACTTACAAAAACCCTCCAGCAGGCACCGATGGGAATTTCCATCTAGCCGCCCACCTCAGCCTTCAGGAACTGGCAGCTAGAGGCTCATACTGGCTATCACAGGTCAGATTGCTTTTATTAAGCTAGTGATTAATGCCACCTAATAAAGCTGTCAGAGAAGCCATGAGTCATTGCCATGTCTAGCACTTTTACAATACCAGTGGATGCCTTAATTGCGGTAATAAACTTAAAGCGTGGTTTCCTAATTTGGAAAATGCTTATCCGGGGGTTTCAGAGTTGGGTCCTGACCAATGTTCCCTCTAATTTTCTGTAGGCTGTGTGCGCGCATAAAATATCAGCTGTGCAGCTTTTGAAAGGTTACATTTTTGTGCGCCATATAACGACACTCGGAGTTATATACTTTAAAATTTGACTACATGTCAGAATACGGTATGTACACCACATTGATTGCACTAGAAAATATTGTAGAACTTGTGAAAACCATAAATACACAACAGCTTTTCAATTTTAAGAAAGTCTGTGTTGTTTTCTATCAGAATCAGAACCGTAATTTTTGTGCGCTTTGTTGTAAAGTATGTGCGCTCACTCAGTGAGGTGTGTGCGCGCGCACACGCGCACAGCTTAGAGGGAACAGTGGTCCTGACCCTGTCAAGGGAGAAACCCATCTTGCAACACTGGGCCATACTGCATCTCTAAGAGGAACTATCTGTATAATGACACCTGTTCTCCAGATAATTCCGACAGGCAGCACTATCCGTGCATAGTCAGCACCATATGGATAGTGCAGCTAAGAATCCTTCCGGGCTGTCCTGGCACTATCCATATAGTGCAAGGTGTGGCTGAGTTATCTGGAGAGCGGCACTGAATGTATGCATTTTATTTATGCATATACCACACCTGCTTCTTGAAGCTTACAGTCTGATAACACAGACAGATGGACCAGAAACTGATGTGAGAGAGGGGCCAATTGCAAGGAGTGAGGTCTAATGAGTGTCCCTCAGAGGGGAGCAGTCTCTGAGCATGGAAAGAAGGCCACGCACAGGACAAATAGGTTTAAAGTTTTAAAAAAAGGCCTCAAAGAGATTTACTTTCTGGTTGGCAAGAGAGAGAGCATGGCACGTGTTCAGGGAGATTATTCCAGGCATTGGCACAAGAAGCTGGAAGGCACGGAATTGAGATTTAGCACTGAAGAATGGCACAGATAACAGTAGCTTGTCCACTGAGAGATGTTCAGGAAGATGGACATATGAGAGGAATGAGAGGGACGAGGTAATGCATTTGTTGAAAAGGAAAAGCAGTATGAATTGTGTGCGAAGTTGGACAGGGAGTCTTTGCAGCTATTCCACAAGAGGGTCTACACAGGCAGATCAGCAATGGAGCAAGAAGGGCGGTACTACTGAGCTCTGAATCTGTGCGCTTCCTGGGGGCCTTGCTGAGGTTGGTATACATGCTATACAAGGCGACTGTATGATGGTATCCACTTATCTGAAGGACTATGACATGCCCTGAAACTCTGGCCGAGGATAAAACACCAAACATAAATGTTATTAGGGGGATGCAGACATACACAGGGGAGGGGGTGTGCCCTCTTCCCATCTGATAACCCTGACGTGATCGTCTGTAGTCAAATGAAGCCCCTGATGTAGCCTTAGTGAAGGAAAAATGAAGATCTTTGTTGGGCGATGAAGCGTTGGGCGGGCGATGATACATAGACGTTCGATAGCGGAGTCCTTCAGTATGCTGTAAAGCGGTTGAGTTGAGAGGTTGATAGTCATGAGGGTTTCTGTTTGTCTTTGCAGAACCCATTAGAAGATCCACTTGGAGGCTTCTGTATCTGGTTAAGAATGGTGTTTATCAGCTTTCTGAGCACAGGAGTTTGAGTGTGCGATAACCTCTATAATATCAACTTAATTCAGCTTATGTTTGATAGATTTATTAAAGGATCATATAAAGTAGTTTCTTTGAATCAGTTTAAACAATTTGATTGTTGAATTTAATACTGGGAATTTTTTTTAAGACCGATGATGTGTGAAATCTTTTTTCCCCTATGGTGACTGATTTTCGCCACATAGTGGGATTAATAAGTTATTCTGAGGTCTTTTTCTCCCTTATGGAAGGTTGCCTGAGGGTTGGTATATTTAAAAGGAGGGTGTGACAATTTTTGTATGTAGTTGGTGAGGAATATGGATTTATCTAAGGGATAGGTTGGGTATATTGTGGGTGATAAGTTTCCCTTAGTGCAGTGGTGTTTGATAAAATGTGCAAAACTAACCCATTTGGAAAATTCGCACCATGTGATGAGGTAGGATGACATGGCCTGACTCTGAATGCCCCAGGACTAGTTGCAAGCGGACCTCTAATGGCTTTTCTTCTTGGCAAAACACCTCTTTGAAAATAGGATGGCAGGGTATCATAGCGCCTTCAGCCACCTGTACATGAAGGATCAAACAAGGTCCTTTCATGAAGTCCGGGTCAGCAGGCTACAGTTTGCTGGTGGTATAGATGGTGGTTTAGGTTATAACATTTCATTCAAAAACAGCTTCCAGGTATCTCGTTCTGGAAGCATTCATTTCCCATCTAAAGTAATGCAACTACTCCCTTTCTCCTCCCTCCCCCAATATTTAAAGAGAAAGATTAAAGACAACAGGGGATATTCAAAGTGTTTTAGCTGGTTAATAGACCTGTTAACTAGCTAAAACATGCTCAGCCCGATATTCACCAGCACTAACCAGTTAGTATTGTTATTATTATTATTATTATTATTATTAATAAAGACTTGTAAAGTGCCGCAACATACGAAGCACTGTACAAACACAAAAGAGAGACAGTCCCTGCTCGTCAGAGCTCACAATCTAATAAGACAGAAAACAAAATAAGTTACATAATACAAATAACAAAAATTTACAGGACAAAGTAAGCAAATGTTGATAGAGAGATCAAGATAGGGTAAGACAGGAATGGAAAGCAATAGTGAAGAGGTGGGATTTTAGTCCGGACTTAAAAATGGCCAGGGAGGATGCCTGGTGCACAGAGATAGGAAGACTATTCCAAGCAAAGGGTGCTGCCAGTTGGAAGGAGCGAAGTCTGGAATTGGCAGTACGAGTAAAGGGCACAGATAAACGAAGACTGTTAGAAGAGCGAAGCAACCGAGAGGGGGTGTAAGGAGAGATGAAAGGTACTGGGGGGCAGAAGAGTGAATACATTTATAGGTCAGGAGGAGAAGTTTAAATTGGATATGGAGACGGAGGGGAAGCCAATGAAGCGACATGAGGAGAGGAGTGATGTGGGAAAAACGAGACTGGCGGAAAATGAGTCGAGCAGCGGAGTGTTGAATTGACTGAAGAGGAAAGAGGTGGCTCGCAGCGAGGCCGGCAAGGAGAACGTTACAATAATCAAGACGGGAAGTGATTAAGGAGTGGATAATCAATTTAGTGGTGTCAACAGAGAGGAAGGGGCGAATTTTGGAAATATTGTATAGAAAGAAATGACAAGTTTTAGCAATGAGCTGGATATGTGAAGAGAAAGAGAGAGAGGAATCGAAGATAACATCAAGATTACGTGCTGAAGAAACAGGGAGGAGTACAGAGTTATCAACAGAGAGAGAGAAAGGGGAAAGAGGAGGGGAAGCATTTGAGGGAAAGATAAGAAGCTCAGTTTTGGCCATGTTCAGTTTTAAGCGGCAGTGGGACATCCAGGCAGCAAGATCAGAGAGGCAGAGTGAGATCTTAGACTGGATATCAGGAGAGATAACAGGTGCAGAAAGATAGATTTGAGAGTCATCAGCATAGAGATGATAGTGAAAGTCATGGGAAGAGATAAGGGATTGGGTATAGAGAGAGAAGAGTAGACGACCTAAGACGGAACCCTGAGGAACTCCTACAGGTAGTGGGGTTGAAGAGGAGGAGTAGCCATCAAAGCACACACTTAAACAACGATGGGAGAGATAGGATGAGAACCAAGATAGTACAGAGTCTTTGAATCCAAGTGAGGATAGGGTGATAAGAAGAAGGTTATGGTCAACAATGTTGAAGGCAGCAGAGAGATCAAGAAGAATGAGGACAGAGTAAAAGCCTTTGGACTTTGCCAACAACAAATCATTCGAGACCTTAGTAAGAGCAGTTTCAGTGGAGTGTAGGGGACGGAAGCTGGATTGTAAAGAATCCAAGAGGGTATGAGAGGAGAGGAAATCAAGACAACGGTGGTAGACTGCACGCTCAAGTAGTTTAGAGACGAAAGGAAGGAGAGAGATGGGACGATAGTTAGAAGGACAAGTGGGATCAAGTGAAGGTTTTTTGAGGAGGGGTGTAACCACAGCATGCTTGAAAACAGAAGGGAAGGTTGCAGTGGAGAGAGAGAGGTTAAGAATATGAGAAATAGAAGGGACGAGAGATGAAAAGATGGAGCTAAGGAGGTGGGTGGGGAAGGGGTCAAAAGAGCAGGTAGTAGATTTGGAGGAAGAGAGAAGGAGTGACATTTCCTTGTCAGAGACCATAGGGAAGGAAGAAAGGGTGGCAGAAGTTTGGGGAGGGGAGAAATGGGAAATAGGGGGGGAAGTGGGGGAGGAGGGGAACTGGAGGGTGATTGTGTGGATTTTGTCATGGAAGTAGTTAGCCAAGGTTTGGGCAGAAAGGGAGGGAGGAATCAGGGGTACAGGCATACTGAGGAGAGACGATGAGGATTAGAGGAAAGAGAGTTAGATTGCGGAAGTAAATTTGTTTGAAAAGCGCAATGGCTGATTGGAAGGAGGAGAGCATGAATTTAAAGTGGAGAAAGTCAGGATAAGAGCGGGATTTGAGCCAGGCACGCTCAGCAGAGCGGGCACAAGAGCGCAGAAAGCGGGCAATAAGGGAGAGCCAGGGCTGAGGAGAAGAACGCCTAACAGGACGGGGGATGAGAGGGGCAAAAGTATCAAGGGTGGAGGAGAGTGCAGTGTTATAAGAGGTCACAGCCTCATCAATAGAATTGGAAAGCAGAGTGGATGAAAGAGATAAGGAGAGAGAGGAGGAAAGAGCTAAAGGATCAATGGCAAGAAGGTTTCTAAATAGGTTAGTGCAGACAGGACGAGGCTGGGGTGGGGGATGATGAATAGTAAGGCTTAAAAGGTGGTGATCAGATAAGGGAAGGACAGAGTTACAGAAATTGGAAGGTGAGCAGTAAGAGAAGAAAATTAAGTCAAGGCAGTGACCATGTCGGTGAGTGGGGCAGTGGAACAGAGTTGAAGGTTATGTGAGGAGGTAAGGGAGAGAAGCTTGAAAGCAGGGGGATCAGAAGGGCTGTCCACATGAATGTTGAAGTCACCAAGAATAAGAGTGGCGAAGGAAGGGTGAAGAAAGGTAGAAAGCCAAGAATCAAAATCAGAAAGAAAAGTAGAGACAGAAATGTCAGGAGAACGATAGATAACAGCGACTCGGAGTGGAAGAGGAGAGAAGAGGCGGATGGAGTGGAATTCAAAGGAGAGAGGGGAATGAGAGTGAGGTGGCATGAGGGTCTGGAAGTGACAGGAGGGAGACAACAGAAAGCCAGTACCCCCACCGCGACCAGTAGGACGAGGAATGTGGGAAAACTTATAGCCGCCATGACAAAGCGCGGCAATGGATGCAGTGTCATCAGAAAGAAGCCAGGTCTCAGGGCAAAGAGGTGAAATGAGCGGGAAATAAAAAGGTCATGAACAAAAGCAAGTTTATTAGAGATAGAATGAACGTTCCATAAGGCACAGGAGAAGGGGAGGCAGACGGGGAGAGAAGAGGAATCAGAACAAGGTTAGATAAGTACCACTGAATATCTCCACAGACCACATATAAACGCCGAGTAACAAGCAGACAGTCATTATAGGGTTAGTGGTAATATTCAGCCGCTAATCAGATAGATAAATTGGTTAAAATTAGCTCATCTGAATGGCTGTCCTAACTTTAAACAGTTTGTCCTATCCAGTTAGTTGCTGCCCCAATAGCAACACTGCTGTCTAGTGAACCCAGATATTCAGCGCCGGAAACTAGATAAGTTCCAACATTAAAAATCTGGTGGTGACTAGCTACCAGCACTCAATATGCCCCCCAACAATTTTAGGAAGTCAATGCTATCAACTTGTTGAGCTGAAATATAATTTTTAAAATGTCTTCAGTCTTTTCTCAGCTCTGCCACACTTGAACTGTGGTCATTCAAAGTGAGATTTATCAGATGCTAATTTCTCAGCAGCTGGTAGCCAGTTCTCTCTTGTAAGATAAACCAAAATTCTGGTGTCGTATCAGCATGGTAACAAAGTCCAACATGGGCGTTTCTGCAGAATATAGATCACATGATCTTGATTGACAATTTCGCACCCTCACACCCTCTGACACTGCAGCATTCACTGTGAAACAATTTCTTTTCATGCTTTCAAAGGTCATTCTCAATGTATTTAAGGAGCAGGCTGTTAAACATAAAATTAGCATCCAAGCAGCTAAGAAGAAATACTGTTGTTGTTGTTGTTAAGAGCCATCGAGTTGATGTTGAGTCATGGCGGCCCTTTGGATAGTTGTTCATAGAGTGGCTTCCATAGCTGCCATTATTGTATTGATCCATCACATTGCCGGTTTTCCTCTTTTGCATTGACCTTCAGCCTTGCCAAGCATGATGCCTTTCTCTAATGCTCTCTCTCTTCACATGATGGGTGCAAAATATGAAAGTTGAAGAACGGTCATTTGAGCATATCAAGAAAGCTTAGGTTTAGGTCTGATCTTTAGTTCCGACTGGTTTGTTCTTCGGGCAATCCATGGTATACATCAGCACCATAATTCAAAGGCATCACTTTTCTTCCTGTCTTTCTTCTTTACTGTCCAACTTTCGCATCCATATGACATTATTGAAAATATCATGGCTTGGACAGGTCAAATCTTTGAATGCAGAGACTCATCTCTGCACTTGAGAATCTTGTCTAGGTCCTTCATAGCTACTCTGCCAAGAGCAATGTGTTGTCAGAAATCTTGTCTGCTTGTTATTTCATTACCAATAATTGATCCAAGCAGGTTAAGGTTGTCTATTTTTATTTCTTCCTCATCAAGACTATGTTCCTTGATCTTAATAAGCAGATGTTTCAGATCATCTTCACTTTCAGCCAGTAAGGTGGTATCATCAGCATAGTGAAGGTTGTTGATAAGTCTTTCATCAATACTATTCGCACCTAATTAATCAAGAAGCAAGCTCCTCAAAATTATTTAAGATAGTGAGAGGTAGTACAGGATTATCTCTGCAGCCCATTCATTCAAATATAACTACTGATCAACTGGCATTATCTTTTCGGGATAAGATAGAGAAGGCACAGAATATCTATTTCTGTTTCTACCACGACAATTCTATTGGAAATTTAAATCATCCACCAGTTATGGATATTCTTCAGAGATTATCACTGTTGAGCTCTCTGGATAACTCCGACCACCAGTATTTTTTCAACCTCTAACTTGTCCTCTTTACTTGCTATTAAGAAAATTTTAGAAAATCTTAAGCCCTCCACATTGTGGCTTCACCACCCTGAATGAGACTGATCTCACGTGATCTCAAAAGCTAAGCAGCGATGGGCCTGGATGTGAAACCACCTCGGAATACCTTGTGCTGTAAACTCATTGCGCCGAAGAAAGGCTTGGCAATCTACTTCCTGCTGCAACTTGCCACAAAACTCCAGGCGGTGGGTTGCCAGGAACAGGGCCGGCCCAACCTTTAAGTTAATAGTTTATTTGGCTTACTATACCGCCTTTTGCCAGGTATACAAAGCAGTTTACAAAAGAAAATGAATTGGAAAAAGGAGAAAAAAGGAACTTCAATTGATAGGACAGTGAAAGCAAGAGATGAGAGAGGGAGGGAGGCATGCGACAGGTTCAAACAGCAAAAACACAGACACTCAAGAAAATCAGATGTACAAAGTCAGGGCATTCAAAGCTAAACAAAAGATTCTGACAGCCATGAGGGGGGGAGGGAGGGGTAAGGTTTGCCTGGGGCTTCAACACCTTGAGTCAACTCTGGGGCTCACCCTGGCCAGGAGTCACACACAAGCCCTCCACAGCATCAAAATTAGTTAAGAAACTCGGGAACCTCTAACTCCTTGCTTGCAAACATGATCTGTACTAGTTTACAGAGAGAGGAGTAATAGCAGATGTTTGGAAAAGAGCCTGCATTATGTCCAAGGTTAAAGAACCCTACTTTTGATCTGTCTATTCTCATAGGACAAGCAGGATGAGTCAGCCACACTTGGTGACGTCATCCAACGGCACCGAGACAGAAGTACTCTCCATAGCTCAGAAGGGCTTTCGCCCTTCTGAGCATGAGCCAACTGGCCCTACCCCCCGGCCCGCCCCTAGCTAGCCAGTTTCAGTTCTTCCACCTTGCCAGCAAGACGGACCTCTCTACTCTCCAACTGAAATTACCAAATACTACACTATTCTGAAGAGGAAATCCCTTCCTCCTTACTTACTCCATCTAACAATGTCTTTAGCACTGTCTCTGATTCTTCCCTTTGTTTGCAGATCTCTTCCATTGCCGTCCAAGGGGAGATGGCTGGAATCCCAGTGCCTGCCGGCCATGCGCTCGCAGCCTGCGGATGCCGCTACGGATAAACTGTTTCTGAAGATCTTCTGAATGCACGTGGGTTACAGACATTGCTGCTGCTGCAGCCGCTGCCGCACGGGATGTGCCTCTAAGGCCTCCACACCCGGTCACGTCGCCCACCACCTAAGGCCTTCTTCCCTGGATATGTCTAGCCTACGAGACTCGCATGGCACGGGATGTGCCCCCGGGCTTCCATCACCGGCCGCGGAAATCCGACCCTCCATGTTGCCTGCTCTGCAGCCCAAGCAGCTCTCTGCAGCCCCAAGCAGCTCCGATCCGACCGGCCACGAGGCTCCCATGGCGGTGGCCATCTTGGCTGATGACATCACGGCTCACGGCTCCTCCCCCTGTGGCGCCATTGGTTGGTGTCGATCCAAGCATCAGAGAAGGAGGAACCACCGCGCAGGAGACACTCCCACCACCGACGGTCCCGTTCGGCGCGGATGCATCGCCGAGGACCGCGTTGACTCTCTGGACGCCGGTGTAGAAATCACAGCAGCATCATAAACGGCAGCAGCAGAAGCAGCAGCTGGGGTGTCCAATCGCAATCGCAGTAAGCATTCTGCCTGCCCTTTACAGTTCCTGTCCGCTGCAGTTCATATGCTAATTGAAAATCTGAGGGATTTACTCTAAACTAACTCTGGCTGCATGCATATTTATGCCGACTGCCTTGCAAGAAGGCTGATGCTAAGATCCCTGAAGAATAGGAGGCTCTGCTCCGGACACTAGCAGCAGGTATTCTTTCCTCTTTCATCCAGCGGGATTCCCCCCCCCCCTTGCTCCAGCCCCCTGCCCTGGGCCCCTAGAACAGAGGGAGGACCTCCTGGAACCCTTCCCACAGTGCCGTGCTGACGAAACAGCAGGAAAGCCTCAGCAGAGTCCACTGCACCATTAAGGGCATCACTCCCATCAGCATGGCGATCTCATCTAGCGTCAGCGCTGTGCGCTTGTTTCCCCCTTTCGGCGCCAATGTCATCACGACTCCCGGTCCAGCCAGTCAGTGAGGCAGCAGCTTGGCAAGCAGTAGCTCAACAGGAATAAGGAGCATTGTCCAGGCATCCTCCAGGTTCTGAGGAGGAGGGAACTCCTCTTCACAAGCCCTTTGTCGAGGGAACGTTTTCCTTATGGCGTTGGACTGTCACCCTAAAATCACTCTGCCCCTGCAAACAAGGCATAGCGCTTATTAAGACTCCTTGTGTCTTAGCGCGACGGACTGCCTGTCAGGGATACCCTGAACCGCAACTAGACAAGGGAAAATCCTTGCGCAGGCAGAATAGCTACTTCACGGCTCTCCTGCTGGGCCTCCGGCATGCTGGAGTGGAGTGAGCAGTAGCCTAATGTTCAGAGCACGGGCAAAACGGCCATCAGAGGGGCACACTCACCACCAGGTCCCTGTGCAGGACCTGTGGCATTAGCACAGCCCTCCTTGGACCACAGGCAGAATCAGTGCTAAAGCGGGCAGCTCCTGCTATCAGCAAATCGACCCGTGGCATCGACACAGCCCGCTTTGGTCCTCAGGTAGCGTCAAAACTAAAGCAGCCAGCTCCGGTGGTCAGCAGAACAGACCCATGGCATCAACACAGCCACCCGCAGGCAGGATCTGGACTAGAGCGGGCAGCTCCTGCCATCAACTCCTCCAGCAGCCCTTCGAAACAAAGGCGGAAGGAGCCCAGGATCAGATCCTGAATGACCAATTGGCCACATACTAGTACAGGGCCTGCACGTAACATTAAACACCCCTACAGGGCTTCACATCTGCTTCAGTCTTTGAAAGAAAAGCTTCAGTCTTCAAAATAAAATGCACAGCCCCTCTGACGAATGCGGCACACTGAGTGCCTGCACACCAGGTTAGAAGAGCAGCCTAAGGGCGAGGGTTGGGCAGACTTCGAGGAGTCTCACATGCACCAGCTACATCTAAGAAGATGAAGGGTGGCGGCTCCACAGAGGTCTTAGGTCTCTGTACACAGCCACCGGCAAGCTACCAGCCTCTGCTCCCGGGGGTAAGACAACTGAGGCTGTCCAAGGGAAAGGTGAGACGGCCATTCCACGAATACAAAAAAAAAAAAAAATTGGCAAAGCAGCCCTGGAGAGGGAGTGCCTGAGGCAAGCAATTCTGCCAACATTTGTGGAGATCTGCCTACGGTCCCTCAGGCCCAGCAATACCTCAGACTCTGCAGCGCTGCCCTTGCGGCCAAGGGACAACTGCTCCTCGGACTCTGCAGCACTGCCCTTGCTTGCACAAGGGACAATATGCTCGCCTGCGTCTCGTGCCCTCATACTCCTCTGCCGGGACCACCCCACACCCTTGCCTGAGGCAGTGCCGTGTGGTGACAACAGACTCAAAAATAAATAAATATATAAAATAACATCTCTTGGTGTCTCCCCGGGCAAAGGGAACGATTCAGCAAACCATACCTGGACTCCCTGGTGAACCACCAGAAGCCTCACATTGACTGGTTGCTGTCTAAGCTAACATCAACATCACCGTGTCCACAGCAATCCTCCCATAACACTGACGGGACAACCCGGGTGGGGTTACAGTGTGCTACTCTACACACAGCCACGGTACTTAGAACAGAGACACAATTCTCCTTTGAGGATCTTGCAGAACATGTCTCTACTTTATCATGGCCTACCGTGCGAAGCCTGCACCTCTGGCAAAACTACCCAGCTGCCGTGCAAAGCCCAGAAGACTTCACAGTTACAATGGCAGAACCAAGACCCGCATCCCCGAGCTGCATTCAGTGCTCCAGAACGAGAGCAACAATCTATCACCTGTCCTTCAGATACAGGGACAACTGGCTACCACCAAGATTTCCCTACTAAACAACTCCTACACAGGAACCCCAGCGAGCTCTCCTACACAGGAACTCCAGCGAGCTCTGTGGCACTAAAACCTAGAACCTTGTGGCACCAAGATGTTGGCCAAGGTGGCAGGGCACAAGGCCAGTCGGGGGATCACCGGGCTTATGATCAACCCAGGTGCAGCACTGCAACACACACACACACAAGTACAGATCCATATCAACAAACATCACAGGTTCAAGACCTGGCTGCCGGCCCAGTTGGGCATTAGAACACACTGCCAGAGTGCCACAACGCGCCGCCAGAGTGCCACAACAGCTCCTCTCGCTAAGGCCTGCTTGTCAACAAGGTGGTCATAGTCCCACACCTACACACAAAGGGAACAGGTTCCCACTTCCTTACGAGACGAAAGGTTGCAGGAAAGTTGGCCTGGTGGCTCTGATAATAAGCACTGTCTACCATCCTAGGAAGGTACCTGGTTCAATTCCTGAGTTGGGACTTCTAATCACCAAGCAGGATGGGTTTGTGTTCACTGCGCAGGAGTGACAACTAGATCAAAAGCAAATAGGGATGGTTCTAATTTAAGTTCTAAACCCCGGACTTACCACTCTGAACCCTGACTTACCACTGCAAGCAGTACCCACCCTTCCAGGCAGGGTAACTGCAAGATGCCCTCCCAGAGACAGCTAACAGGGAGACCCATCTGCCAGACATACCTACAGGTGGGACTCTCAACCCAGGTGGGACTCTCATCAGCTCTGTCTTACATAGTGGGGCTGACCACTGATTGACCTTATACTGCTACAAATGGACAGAACCCAAGACATCCTCATCAGGTTGTAATTCACCTGACTCTGTTGGCCTCATACTTACCAATGCGATACGAATGAAACTGCGTCATCATCATGCAAGTCCTATAGCGCTTGGCACAAGTGCCAGAAAGGTTTCCCAATTCCCTGGCTTTGCAGCCTCCGACGATTGCGCTCGGCAGCCGCACTGGCACACTACTCAACTGGCTTACATGGTGAGCATCCCGAAGACAGAACCACCGCAGACAGAACTGCAGTAGACTGCCAGCAAGATTACTGCTAATCCTGATGCCATCTCGAGTAGTGCTCCAAACCGCTAGTCCTTCTACGCTACCATGACCAAGCCACATCAGCCAGGCTGTTGGAATGCAATATCCCTCTCGGGAGAAGCAGAGACTCTACATCCTGCATATCATCACAACCCTAAGCAGCTATATGCCCAGGATGTATGCGAAATGGCACGCCAGCAACACGGGACACAACTCTTCATATGTGACCTCGAAAAACCTGGTGTACTCCTCTACCAGGGATTCTCCTTGACCAGGGACCCAAGCAGGTGCTCCAGCCATGTCTAGGGCACTGCCACGCACGCAATGCCACCATGGCCGCCAGGCCATTGGATTGGAGAATACCTCTCTGGAGACACTCCATACTCTGGACATCATCACAGCCCTACGCAGCTACATGCCCAGGACATACACGAAACAGTGCACTAACAACCAGGGACCCAACTGGTCCCAGCGTACTGCACCTCTAGGAAGTCCGCATGCCCCTCCTCCTGGCACAAGCGGAGGCTCAAACCAAACACAGGACTCTAGCCGTGCCGAAGGATCCATCGACAGTCTGTGGCCCACTCCATGCAACATGGACAAACGCGTCGCCTGGCAACATGGACAAATGCATCGACTAGCAGTCTCAAGGTCTACACCATTACCTCCTGCCTGGACATATGACTCATGTCCTCTATGGTATCACTCTGGTAACAGACAGTGTTAATGCTTAGTTGCATCACTCTTGTAGCACTGTCAATATTGCTGCTGGTCCTAGCCTTGCTCGCAGTAACCACCTCACTGCCATGGCTGCATTAATGAGTCAACTGCCATGGCTGCATTAATGAGTCAACTGCCATGGCTGCATTAATGAGTCCATCTCGCAACACTCTTGCAGCACTTCCAATGTTGATGCCATGGCTATCCTTGCCCACAGTCGTTAACTCAACACTACTACTCGAGGGGAATCCCTCTACTACTGCACCTCTGCGGCTGCCCTTTGAGACCATTCTCTCTGCAGCTGCCCATGGAGACCAAATACTCCCACAACCACTGCTACCACACTTGCGCGAAGTGGGCCTGCATGTCTACACATTCAGTATCAGTACACGCAGCATCTCATGGGCGCACACTCATTAACACGGCACACTGCACGTTGTACTGTGTGCGTGCACATTGCATGTTTGGCACCGCCACCAGGCGCACTATGGCGTTGCCCTGCCCTACAAGGATATTCCAAAGTGTTCCAGGGCACAGCATTAAAACATCAAGCCCTGTTAAGGTGTCCCTGAACCTGATAATCGGCCTCCCCCTTTCCACCACATTGCATGACGGTTTGGGAGGCACCAAGTGTGGCTGACTCATCCTGCTTGTCCTAGGAGAAAACGAGGTTACTTACCTGTAACAGGAGTTCTCCGTGGACAGCAGGATAAGTCAGCCACACAAACCTGCCCACCTCCCCTGGGAAGGGGTCGGCCTCTGACCAGTGCCCGCCTCCTAGCGGCTAAGGCTCAGCTAGTGATGAACTGGCTAGCTATGGGTGGGCCGGGGGGTAGGGCCAGTTGGCTCATGCTCAGAAAGGTGAAAGCCCTTCTGAGCTATGGAGAGTACTTCCGTCTCAGCGCTATCGGATGACGTCACCAAGTATGGCTGACTTATCCTGCTGTCCACTGAGAACTCCTGTTACAGGTAAGTAACCTCGTTTTCACAAACATCACTGTCTCATTTCTAGTTTTCTGTTCATATAAAAGTTAACTGCATTACACGACACAACAGTATCTCAACCCAGAGCCGCCGAACCAATCTCCAATGATAACTTTCAATTACATATAACCATCCCTTACAGGGCTGGTATTACAAATCCATCTACGATGCAACCCTCTTTATGTACATAGTGTATAAAGTTCACCTGTTATCCAAGTTAGAATTCCCTGTTATATGTAAGTTCAATGTCTGAATGTTCCACATTGTACAAACCTGTTCATTGTAAACCGCGCTGATGCCGAATAGTGCGGTATAGAAAAACTAAAAATAAATAAAATAAATAAATAAACTGAAAAGGTTGTCACTTCACAACTGCTTGGCTTTCTTGAGAAGACAAACGTTTTGCATCCTAAACAAAAGGCTTTCTTCCCATTCACAGCACTGAGAAATTGATTTAACAAATTTTATCCTAATTAACACAGAAGGAGGTATGGTTGTATCCCTTTTCTCACTTGACTTTTCTCTTGCATTTCAATACTTTTATCTAGACTTTTTAATTAACGAGGTAGTAGTGGTTAGGACATGGTTCCTCAGGCTGGAGGGCCAGGGGTTCAAGTCCCACCTGGGGACAGAAATCTCAGGCCGGAGGGACTGGGGTTTCTAGTCCTATAGGCACTCCTTGTGGCCTTGGGCAAGCCACTTAACCCTCAGGTACACATAGATTATGAGCCCTTTGGGGACAAGGGAATGTATCCAGTACCTGTTTGTAGTGATTACATAATGTAAACCTGTTTGATTGAAGGATAAGGCGATACAGAAAACTGGTTAAATAAATAAGGTGCACAAGACATTACCCTTTGTTGGTTCCATTCTTAGTTGGACAATTGCACACGTGCAGACACATTTTAGATAGGATGCGGACATCAGAACTGAGACATCAACGTCGGGATATATTCAGCTATAACGGTATTTTAGAAACTAACCTGCTAAATGTGAAGCCGGTTCTGAAATATCCTTCCATGGTGCAATGGGAGGAACCAGTTCAGAAGTATATACATGAGAAATATGGACAGGGGAAATTCAGCAACTTATATTTGTACATGCCGGCATTTCACAATGAGCAGTTTTAATGTCGATACTTACAAGGGCACCTGGGCCATTTGGTAAATTGAGATGTACAGATCCTCTTAATTAATTACAGATGGCACTATCTTGACCCCATTTCAATTCTGAGCGGGAAATAAATATAGGAGGATTAAGGTGATTCTGCCCATTGCAACTTGTAAAGCCATTGTGCACAGGTGACTGGTGCTGTTTGAAGATCTTACAAAAGAACAAGCCCCATCCTACTGGGCAGGTGATCTGAATTAGGTGGAGAGGGCGAACTGTCTATGTGAAATCTTGAAATGGTTTAGGAAGGAGAATCAAATCCCCCCAGAGCTCCAAGACTTACAACTCTATGCCTGCATTTTCACCCAAATCATACCTCAGCTCGTGTTGACTAAATTGTCACATTGTATTCAGCCAAATAGCCCTCGAAAATATTCTGTTTATTATGTAAGCTTCGAAAATTAATATAATGTAATATTCAACTCTGGAAAGAATCACGCTACTAACTTTGAGTAACTTCGGGCAAAGAAATAAACCTGTCTTTGAGTTTACTCAAGCGTATCTCAGGGCAATAATAAACATATTTGTCTTCCTGCCCTTCCTGTATCAGGCGCCGTCATGCAATTTCCGTGTTTAATAATTGCTGTTTCTGGCTCAGAAGCAGCTGCATGTCTGCGTCTGATGTGCAGCGGGTGATGCTTGTTTTGGTCAGATCATGCCAGGGCATTGACCTGGAAGCTCTTGGAATTGCTGCAAATTGTTTCCTTTTCCTCCCGCTGTGTCTGCAGTAAACGATAGAGGTAGAAATTGTTCAATAAATTATAAGCTCAAATAAAGGTAGGATTTGGAGATTCCCATGTAGACTATTACTGCTTATCACATCTAAAGTGGCATTTTAGAAAGGACGTCCAAGGCCAATCAGGGATGTCCAGGGAAGAAGCTGTCGAGAAATACCAGGGATGTTTATGTCTCTGCCTGATTTTAGTAAAAAGTACGTCCCCGTCACAAATGTCCGCACCCACGGCCAAACAGGTGTCCCCCTTAGGAAAGCATGGGGTGGGAACATCCATCGCATACTAGCATAAGGGGACATCCAGCAGTGTGGGAAAACAATCACATGAGCTCTCAGTCCTCGTCAGCGTTTCTTATTGGCATGGCAAAGATAGGGGACATAAGCGTACCCCTTTCTCCAAACTCTCCCGATGTCTGGCTGACCAAACGAGCACTTTTCCAATACTTATTCATGCCTGGAGCAGGTATAAGTTTGGGATGTCCAGGATGTTTCTGAAATTGGACAAGGATGTCCAAGTTCTAGCACTGTATGGACAGTTCTTGCTCCCAGTGGTCCTGCGAAGCGATGTGTGAGTCCTCGTCCCAAGCTGTTGCCCGTAGGGAGAGGTGCTGCGAAATCATGACAAAATTGCTATATCTAGCACCTTCCTCCTGCCCCCATCGGCAGCAGCACATGCAGAAGACTCCCG
Source organism: Ichthyophis bannanicus (assembly GCA_033557465.1). Taxonomy (NCBI): domain Eukaryota; kingdom Metazoa; phylum Chordata; class Amphibia; order Gymnophiona; family Ichthyophiidae; genus Ichthyophis; species Ichthyophis bannanicus. The sequence goes on along the minus strand of CM066039.1, from coordinate 17,964,444 downwards.
CATACCTTCGCAGGAACATTGCCTTGTCCACGGAACTTCCAATGTACAATCAACTAGAGCGTTTGCAAGAAAGTATTTGTTACTGAGAAGTGGTTAAAATGTAAAAGCAAGCACAAAAAAAATGAGTTTTTAGACTAGATTTTAGGGATGTGCATGGAATGAAGGATTAAAGGAGTGGCCTGGTGCCCAAGAGGCCAGTGTCCAATTCCCACTGGCACTCCTTGTGGCCTTGGACAAGTCACTTTACTTCCATTGCCTTGGAAGAAAGGCCTGGCAATCTACTTCTGGTCATACCTTGCCAAGAAAACCCAGGGGCTGCTTAGTTGCCAGGAGTCGGCATTGACTCAACACACACTGCACTGCATAGGCAAAACATTCTTGGTTTGGTTTCAGTTTGCTTTTTTCCCTTATTTTGGGGTGTTTTTTTCACTTTGTTTCACACATTCAGTTAAATAATTCTTTTTAGGTGCGTTAGATATTTTTTACATATGCCGTAATTTGTAGATTAACGTTATGACGCCGCAGGGTGGGATCCATGGCAACTGGAGCAGTTGGAGCACTGTCCTGGGTCCTGCAGCCTCAATTCCAGGTTGGGCTTTCCAGACAAACACCCACAAGCGTTCCTCTCGAGTCCAGAGCAAAGTCCAGCAGACAGTTCCGTTATGCCAGCTCCAGCGCCTTGGGCTTCACTTAGCCCCAGGGCCGGGTGTGGCCTCTCCTTCTCAAAGTAAAATAGTTCAGAATAGAATTGCACACAAAATCACAAGTAGCCGAATCAAATCATCAGGTTCAAACCCAGAGTCTTTCTCAGGACAAAACAATGTTGCTGAGCTTCACAAGAAATAGCTGTGTAGCTGCCCCTCCCTTCGATCCTTCAGGTTCACTATAAACTGGCTGAACCTGCCCCAGGGCTAGAGCTTCCACAGTTTCTCCATGGGTTCCTGGTCCTTATTGTTTTCATATGCTTGAGTTTCCATAGCTTCGTTCCACCCCGGGGTACCTGCCTTTTTCCGATGGAAACATCGGGAGCTTTTCTAGAAACAGGGACAGGCTCCTCAAGGCTGTGCTTCCTTCCTTCCTGGGCCTCCCCTGCACTGCTTTTTAAACCACATACACCGCCAACAACCTAAGGCCTTGCTTGCTTATTACTGACTCCCTTTCCAACCTGTGGGTTCTCTTAATTGGATCACCTGATCCTTTCTGTACTGGGCCCTCCCATCCTAAGGGATTCTGGGACTTGTAGTCTGACTGACCCTGCCACATACCCTAAGGGATTCTGGGGCTTGTGTGACTGACCCTGTCACAACGTGCATACCATCGATTTTGTGAGCAATGAGATTTTTAGGGCACTGAAACAAATCGAATGCACGCTAGAAAATGCATGTCCCTTCTGAATTTGAATATGGCTAGTGAGGAAACATGACCCACTGACTCAGGATGTCTGTTCCAGGCACATAGAGTGAAAAAAGCAGAGTCAAGAGCTGGCCATGGAGAACAGCACCATGAAGAACAATTTGCTGGATAAGCGGAGTTCATCAGGAGGGGTGTGTGGAGAGTAGATGCATTTGTGAGCAAGAGAAGCTTGACCTGTAGCGGCAATGGACAGGGAGCCAGTGGAACCACTAGAGAGAAGTCACATGGTCATACTAACTCTTAGGGAAGCTAAGGTGTGCATCTGAATTCTGTATGCATTGCCATTTCACCACTGATTCCCAACACAACAATTTCCCTGCCCACTGGATGCAGTACAACATAAACTAAAAAGAACCAATAAATTGCTCAGAAGTAATAAAATGTAATTTCCGTTTACTCACGCCTTTATATTAGACAAACCTACATCCAAGTATATCTTTTTATTTCTGCAAAAATCTCCAGTGGAAGACCGTGTAGCTGAAGTGCATTAGAGAGATCCAAATTACAATTTTTTGATGCCACACTCCATAAAACGTTTATGAGTGTGTCACTAGCCTATTGACACTAATGTGCTGCAGCTTGGATCTGACAGCTTTCAAAAAACTTAACGGTGTTTAACTTCAGTCTGTTAAATATTTGTGACTCATCTGTGGTTAGCTAAGGTATCCTAAAACCATTTGATATTAAGTGTCGCAACCAGATAGTCAGGGTTAGCTGCCTGAAACTCCAGCTCTATATATTACAAAACTGTGTCCCGAGATATCAGGCATCATGGTTTATTGAAGACAAAGCGTGTTACCGTTTTGGAAAGGAGGACAAAACCACCTTCATATTGCTTTCCCTCTGCCCTCATTTTACTCTCCAGTGCAAAGAATGAGCTTGGGCGGGTTGTCCCCAAATCCAGTCTTTGCGAGCTAAAAACCAATCTGGTTTTCTGGATATCCACAATCAATATGGATGAGATGTATTTAGATGCACTGCTTCAGTTGTATGCAAATAGAGCGCCTGCACATTCACTGCAAAAATCCTGAAAATGTGACTGGGTTGTGGCACTTAAGAATACTTTGGGCCCCTTTTACGAAATCTGCCACACAGCCCATAGGAAAAAAATGGGCCACACAGCAGACAGCTTGAGCCCTTTACCTAGTAAATAAGCTCAAATGTCTTCACGATGACCAAGAACATTTTTGTCATCAACTAATTATTTTGGTTAAAGTGTTCCTTTTGGTTGTCAGGTGTATTAGTAATAGGATTTTGGACATTTCGCTTGAGTTCCAGTTTCCTTGTAGGTGAAGTTAAAAGGGGGAGGAAGGGCATATGCAAGTCATGCTGATCCAGTCCTGGTTTTACCTCCATGACACGTATGGACTTCTTCATGGTCCAGACATTGAAACTATGGGGTAATTTTGGAAGCCCCATTGGTGCTCTGGAAGTCTGAAAACAGGCACAGCGATGTCCAAAGCACAGAGGTGCCCCTGGAGCAAGGACATCGTGTAGGCGCGGCATGGTATTTATGAGAACTTAGATGTCCTTGCCCAAGTTCAGAAACTTCCTGGAGGTCCCGAGCCACATCGAAGGTTAAAGCTGCTCCAGGTACAAATAGGCATCTGAAAAGTGCTTGTTTTGTCGTTCAAACATCTGGAGGGTGCGGAGAAGGAGGTACACTGATATCCCCATTATTTAACAGTGTGACAGTGAACACGGATAGGGAATGGGTGCTAATGTTTTGTTTTGCCATGCTACTGGACGTGCCCATACGCAACCTTGCTTGAGATGGAAGTTCCCGTCCCACGGTTCCAGAAGTCTATATGGATGCCGGAATGGGCATCTCTGCTTCTAAAACTGGGCTGAAACATAGACATTCCCAAAGGTTTTCTGCATTCGCTGCCCTGGACATCCCAGACTGCACTTTCTAAAATGCCACTTCACAAGCCCACGTATGGATGCAGCAAGGTAAAACCAGAAGTGCATCAGTCCACTGACAAACTTGGAAGATCTTTGCTCAGCACGTAACATAAGTAGTGGCAGCAAATATTCATGGAAAGTTGACTTTTAGAATCCCAGGGACTACTTTTTGCTAGTGAATGTTCAGATTGCCATCATTATTTAAACTATATCACAACACTGACCCAAAATGCCCCCAAATAAAAGTCCCATACCAGCTGCCGACTGCTAGTAACCACCATGCCATCAGCCAAACAAAAGTAATATGGTAAATTTATCAAGCTAAATAGAAAAGACAGAAAAATGAAACCAAAATGCAAGAAATCTATTTAATCCAAAACATTCAGCTTTAAATTCAAACTTGAACATCCAAATGTACTAAAATCCCAGCTGGGGAATGTTTTGGCAACTAAGGCTCCTTCACAGGATCCAAAGCCTTGCATACAAATGTATAGTGGGTTATCTATTAATGGATAGCACATGCTGTGTGCAACAGGGCTGGAAGGAATACAATGGGCCATGTGGCAGATAGCATGCACTAATTCAATTAGCGTGACTCCAGTAGATAACAGTAACATTAATCACATAAAAACTCATGGACTGTTCCACAAGGCTTGGTGCTTTACCAGGGGTAGCGTACAGCCTCTCTTGTTTCCTACCATTTTAGCTGTGACTATTTGTCTGTCTGTGTGGACATTATCTTTGAAACCATTCAAATTATATTAAACACATTTTTGGGATAGGCAGAACTAGAAAAAAGCACGTTTTCCTGTAAAACCTATGGATCTAGCACAAAAAAAGCATGCAGACAAATTTCTCTGCAATTCTTTCTTTAACTCGTTTTGGTTTGTTGGGGAAGAGGGGGGAGGGGTTGTCAACCAAATGTAAACCACATGCATTCAGGGGGTATAATTATCATGCTGCAGTAAAATCTTACATTTTAACACAGCTTAGTTTCCTGCAGAAATCTCTAACCTCAGTATAGCAGGTTAGAGACTCCCACGGTGATCACCGCAAACTGTGTTATTCCAAGGAAAAAATATGCCAGCTCAAAGCTTAAGTTACTTTTCCCAGATGGAAGCACTGGGCCCCTAACATGTTCCAGGCCATGATCTTAAAGGATCAGCACTGTAAACACATCACCGGTGGTCTGGAGGTCCTCATTCCCAGGCATTACCAAGGAGTCAGGAATCCCCTCAAATAATCTCCCTTCCCCACAAATGCTTCTGAACCCCCCACACCCTCAAAGATGAGATCAAAAACCTCCACCTACCACGGACTCTGATCCAAACCACTTCCACCACTTTAAGGCTCTCCAAGCCTACCTTAAGTGAAGCTTGGTGGTCAGGTGGTATCCAGACAGGAGCGTTCCCCAATCATTCCTTTCTAGGCTGGTGCCAGATTCAATATAGTGTCCATGATCCCTAGTGGTAATCTTGCGGTAGTACTGCTAGAGGTCAACCTCAGTGGTGGTACCATGAGACTACCACTAGAGAACTTGGCACATGCACAGATGGTAACAAGTGGAGGTCGCTCCTGTCTGGGTACCACTGGGTACTGGACTTGATTTAAGCTAGGACTGGGAAGGCCTTACAGGAGTGGGGGGTAGGTTGGATGGGCGTCCAAAGAGGGTCTGAAAGAGGGGGTTTCTGTGATGATGCTTTTGGAGGTGGGAAAGTCAGAGGCATGTAGATGGGGCATTATTTGGGAGGTGGGGGGGAGGAACCTGACTCCTTGCTGATGCTGGAGGGTGGGGACTTTTGGGCCATTGGTGATGTGTTTATAATGCTGACCCTTCAAGATCAAGGCTGGACATTAGTGGCCTGATGCTCCTTGCAAAAAGATAATTACCGAAAGCTGCATTACTCAATTTGCACATTAATGAGGTGTTTCACATTCATTTGCATGTTTGCATCTCATTATATTCAATGGGTGTTGCAATGGCAAATTGTGCATTACAGTAAAAATAACACACATTATTGCCCTTTAACGTCCCTTATTACCATAATGCACTTTTGTAACTACAAACCCCCTTCAGGGGAAGATTCTAAAACTCCCACGAGCAACCTGCAGGTCCATAGGTACTTTGTACCCATGGTCCCGACCTGCAAGCTAATTTTCAAAGGAAATTTTCCTTAGAAAACATGGGGGCTGCTGGGGAGCTCTGTGGACTGCAGCATTGTACAGCAGCACAGAGAGTTCAAAGTTCAATCCCTGCACAGGGCTGGTGCAAGGGTGATGGGTGCTTTAGGAGACCTTTTGGTACCTTGCCCCCTCTTCAGTTGTCTTTCAAGTCTCTAGCCCTCCCCCACAAGGTTTCTATACTTAAACTCAACTATCATAATCACCTGAACACCTCCATTTCCAGCAAGTTCCTATAAAAACACATAAGTGGGCATCATACTTTGTTTCATGTATTCATACACAAAAGAAAGGAGTGAAGAAGCAGCCTAATGGCTAGAACGAGGGAAGCCAAGGTTCATAACCCCATTGCTGCTCCTTGTGATCTTATACAAGTCACATAACCCTCCATTACCTCAGCTACAAACGTGAATTGTAAGTCTTCTGGGGACAGGAAAATACCTACTGTACCTGAATATAACTTGCCTCGAACTTCTTAGAAAAGTCATGCTGTTGTTGTTAAGTTCCATCAAGTCGGTGTAGACTTATGGCGACCCTCTGGATAGCTGTCCTAAACTGTGCTCGGTCTTCAGTCAGGCAGCTCATTGTTGACAGAGTGGCATCCATAGCTATTGTGATTGTATCAATCCATCTCATTGCCAGCCTTCCCCTTTTGCGTTAACCTTCTACCTTGCCAAGCATGATGTCTTTCTCAAATGATCTCTCTCTTCGCATGATATGTCCAAAGCATAAAAGTTGAAGTCTTGTCATCTGAGCTTCTAAAGAAAGTTTAAGTTTCATCTCCTCTAGTACTGACTAGTTTGTTCTTTGGGCAGTCCATGGTATACACAGTATTCATTGCCAGCACCAGAATTCAAAGGCATACATTTTTTCCTGTCTATCTTTTTCACTGTCCAATGTTTGCATCCATATGATGTTACTGAAAATACCATGGCTTGAACAAGTTTAATCTTTGTATGGAGAGAGACATCTCTGCTCTTGAGAATCTTGTCTAGGTCCTTCATAGTCATTCTGCCAAGAGCAATGCGTTGTCTGATTTCTTGACTGCTTGTTGCTTCTTTATTGATAGTTGATCCAAGTAGGTTACAGTTGTCCACTATTTTGATTTCTTCTCCATCAACAATGAACTTATTGATTTTGCCTGTTGTCAGGATCGTTGTCTTCTTTATATTAAGGTGCAGACCCATTTTAAGACTATGTTCCTTGATCTTGAGAAGCAACTGTTTCAGATTGTCTTCACTTTCAGCCAGTAAAGTGGTACCATCAGCAAAGTGAAAGTTGTTGATGAGTCTTCCACCAATCTTCAAACCTCGGTTGTCTTCATACAGTCCTGCTTTTCTGATGATTTGTTCTGCATATAAATTAAACAGGTAGGGGGAAAATATGTAGCCTTGTCGTACACCTTTTCTAATTTTAAACCATTCTGTTTCTCCTTGTTTCGTTTAAACTGTTGCTTCTTGATCAATGTACAGATTGTGCAAGAGAACGATCAGGTGTTCTGGAATACCCATGCTTCTTAATGTGGCTCAGAGTTTCTCATGGTTTACACAGTCAAAAGCCTTGCTGTAGTCACTAAAACACATATAGCTATCCTTTTGGTATTCATTTGTCTTTTCAAGGATCCATCTCACATCTGCGATGATGTCTCTCATTTCTCGCCCTTTCCTGATCCTGCTTGCACTTCAGGTAGTTCTTGTTCCAGGTATGGTTGTAGTCTCTGCTGTAGAATCTTACTGGCATGTGGGATCACAGTGATTGTACGATAATTGCCACAGTCAGTCGGATCACCTTTCTTTAGTATTGGTATAAACACAGATCTTTTCCAGTCAGTCAGCCATGATGTGTTCCAAATTTCCTGGCAAAGCCTTGTAAGTATGATAACAGCTGCATCCAATTGCTATAATATTTCAAGAGGAATGCCATCAATGCCCGGTGCTTTGTTCTTTGATAAGGCTTTCAATGCTGCTTCAACTACTTCTTTCATCACCAATCATAAGGTACAGGTTAAAACGGCTGTCTGTCCATTTGATCTTTATCGTATAATGACTGTATATTCTTTACATCTTTTCTTGATCTTCTCAGCATCATTCAACATGGATTCTTGAGTATCTTGTAACATTCCACTTTGAGACTGGAAAGTGATTTTCCCAGGTAAAGAGTCTATTTGAAAACTGCCCATCCCTTGTCAGGAAAAGGCACACTGCTGGTTCTGGTTCTTTGAGTGGGACCTATTGCTTTGCTTTGATTACAGCTGTCCTTTGGTGTCACTGCCTCTAAGCAACTGCCTATTCTGCTTAATGGTTTCATCACCCTTGTCCCGACATGTGTTTTCTCTCCTTCACCTTCACTCTGCTACTTTCAGTAATGGCTACAAGTCGCATAAATATATTTAATCAGTGAGAGAAGGGCAATTGCCTGCCCAAGGAATTTTCACAGGGAAATTCTTTGTTACCTAGGCAAATTCCTTGAAAACTGTCCTTCCTAAGGAGAAGACTTCCAGAAAAAGGGTGAAAGTCACTAGTTCCACTGCTGTTTTAAAATAAAATTTAAAAACTCAGGGCCTGATATTCAGCGGTGGCATTTCCTGTATCAGGGGTCTGCTTTCAACATTAAAGACAAAAATAGGCACATATGGTCAATAAGGTATGTAGTAAAGTGTGAATGTAAATATTCCTGTGGGGGAAAATGAAGAAACAACAAAATCATTTAAATCAAATGAAGAAACAGCAACGTATATTAAAATATAGCAAATAAAATGACATAACTTAAATCGGGAAATAAAAGCCAAAAGCCTATCCTACTATACAGGTACAGCTTAAAATTCTGTGTGCCAGGCTTCAAAGGATCAAATTAATATAAAAGAAAGACAAGACAAGACACCCAAGTCAGAAGCAAAGGAACCTATAAAAAGATAATCTCCTGTTTATAAGTTAATACACTTACTGATACAAAATGCTTTGCCCTTGATCTGACAACCTTGACATATAATCCTGTAAATCACGCTGTAATTTTTTGAAATTTGTCCTTGATCTGACAATCTCCGTTACATAATCAAACCGCTCCTGATTGCTGGAAGTAGCGGTATACAAATATATGCTAAATAAATAAATAAATAAGTAAACCACCCTTAGTACAAACAGGGCACGCTTCCCCAGCTCACACAACCACTGCCAGCTCAAAAGAGTTCAAAAATAATATGACAGAAGACACTTAAGAGCAGGTTTACTAAGAAACGCGCTAGTAGCACATGTTGGAGTCCAAACGTAGAGCAGACAACCGAACTAACTTTTAGGGCCATGTACATCTACAGGTAGTGGAGGAGTAGCCTAGTGGTTAGAGCACTGGCTTGGTAACCAAACAACCAGGGTTTGATTCCCACTAGCACTCCTTGTGGCCTTGGGCAAGTCACTTAACCCTCTGTTGCCTTGGAAGAAAGGGCTGGCAATCTGCTTCCGGCCACACTGCTGGGTCACCAGGAGTCAGCACTGACTTGATGGCACACATTGCATTGCATTTGCACATCTGTTCCCCTGCTGTTAGTGTGGTATTAACATAACCAGCAGGTAGGCGCACTTCCCACCACCCACTGAGTTAGCATTAAATGCACTCACACTAATTGCAAAGTGCCGACCATACCTGTGCCCTACCGATAACCTGCTCAGTCTCTGAGCTATTTCATGCCACTCAGCTAGCATAGCATGGTGCTCTTGCAATGCACTGAAACCTATGCTAACAGTGCACACTAGTAAACATGCCCCTTAATATGGCAAGACTTCATATGAGCAGGGCAGAAGTTTAGACAATGTCAGAGCATGAAGACACTTACAATGATCAACGTGCTGAAAGCTCCTTCATGCGCAAAACCCTGAATGAACTGACAAGCTCACAATGATTCCTAAAAATGCAGTTACCAGTACAGACCATTAAATGCTGTACTTTCTCAAACCCGCCCACAAACATCAATAAAGACAATTTGGAGACACTAAAACTATTAAGATACAGTAGAAAACTGAACATTGTTATAGAACTCTATGGCACAGTCACCCTGCACATTCTGATATCCTCTCCTAAACCAACAAAAAACACTGTTAAAACTGAAAAACACCATAAAATTACTGTAAAATACAGAAAAGCCTGTCTTTAAATGGCATTTCCCTGCCACACATGATAACTGACAGCATGTTCTTGTCACAGTGACAACTAAGCATGAACACCCACGTGGTCACAAATCATTAAAACATAAAGTGAAAGCAAAAATAAAATCACATTTATTTTTTAGAAGTTTGCTGTTTTTCTCCCATGGGAATATTTACTTTCACACTTCCCTACACACATTATTGGCTGCATATATATATTTTGCCTTTAAATGTTGAAATCATATGCCTGATGTAGACAAACGTCAAAAGTTGAGTTTTTAATGCATCTGGGTACTTTGTATTTTATTGTTGATATATGCTTGATGTGTACTGGAGATGCTTAATAAAATTTGTCCTTATCTGTTATCTAAATTTCATGGCTCATAAATGTTTGTGCAAAGGAAGAAATATCTCGTCCTTGCTACAAATGTTCTCAAGCATTTCCATGAGGACTAGGGCCAGATTTAAGATTTTGACACCTAGAGGGAAGAACAGACAGCAGGTCCCAGACCACTAGAGGAACAGAGGAAGGTAATAGCGCCATAGTGACACCCCTTTGAAGACGCACATGTGCAGGGTCTTAAAATAAGTGTAAGGAGGTTTCTCTTTGGTGCGGATCTTTGATGCCTTCAAACCTTAGCGCCCTAGGCAGTTTCCTGTATTGCCTATGCTGAAATTCAAGCCTGGAGAGGACGAAGCTTTAATTTTATTATTTTTGGCAGCGATATTTGCTGTATGTTTAGTAACATTGTTAGAACTAGATTTTATTACGTTATAGAATTATTTGGGGGGGTTTAAATCTTTTTGTGACATCTACTATAGGTTTTTGTTATTGTACATTGTTTTTATTAACATTGTAATTTTATATGGCTATGCATATTGTCATTATACTCCTGCTGAAAACTTTGTATAATCACACCCTACCTATTGAGTGAATCAAAAGTAACCGATAACTTAAATTATATTTTTGTTTTTTTGTGTTTTTTGTCGGAAGTTTTTGCCGTGAGAGATTCCTCCCTCTTGGAGCGTAACTTCCCTTTTAATCACTTATGTGGTAACCTAACCACTGTATAAAATACTGTGAGGTAATCACATTCAATTCACTTTGTATAAACATTTCACAATTAAATGTAACATTCTGGGGGAAACAGCCATTGTCACCTGTTGCATAACTAATTTAGGCTGAAGGAAGACCAAGGTCCATGGAGTCCAACCGCCACGTGATTGCCTGGCAGCTTCCTCCCTGGGCCTAATCCAACCAGGGGAAGGTGAAGAGGAAGGTGGCAAAAATGCCATGGTCATAATATTGCTGAAATCATTCTCTCGGAAGGTTTTACATTTGCAGAGAGAAGGGCACAGCTTCCCTTGCACCATCTGATCTTTTGCCCTTTGGACAGTGTCTGCCTTATCCTTAAAGCTATTCGCGTTCAGAATACAAAATTACCAGACTGGAAGTGGACTGGAAGTTAGATGAAGTCCTGTGCTTATTAATTTCTAACAAGTAACTTCAATAAAATAGAAAATACAGCTGATTTGTATTGTGAGGCACACAAAATAATCATCCTTTCAGAGAAACTGGTGAAGGGATGGACGTAGAGATGCAGAGTATGACGCCTCTAGGACTGGAGGGCTCAGGGGGTGGGAGCTGGAGCACAGGGATATAGAGCTTGCCACCTCTAGGACTGGTGGGTTTAGAACTTGTTGTCTTTTGGGGACTGGATAATCTTGGATTTAAAGAACTATTGCTATTATCTGAAAGGCGTTCAGTGACATGTGAAATAAGGCCAGCGTTAAAAGGACCTACGTCTCCATCAAGCCCCAGTACATTTAATACTCTCTAATATGAAGCTGCAAACAGATGACCACAGTGATATGAGATACAATAACACTGCATTTCATTCAACGACAGAACAGGCATGAGCTGAGACCAGAAATCAAATGACATATAAGAAAGAACAAGATGAAATATCTATGTTTTTGCACAAAAATGTTTCTGCAAAATTTTTTTGCGAAAGGACAATGAAATATCTATGACTATAATCAAAGGTATTTAACATTGATCAAAGAGAAATTAGAGGGCAAGGAGACCTCTTGAGCAATTTATACTCAAGCAATCTAAGAACATAAGAACATAAGATATGCCATACTGGGTCAGACCAAGGTCCATCAAGCCCAGTATCCTGTTTCCAACAGTGGCCAATCTAGGTCATACGCAACTAGCAGTTTCCCCAAAAGACACAGGTTCCACAATGCTTGTACTGGGTCAAGCATTGATATCCTGGGTCCCTTCTTAATAATGGTTGATGGACCTTTTCTCCAGTAACTTGTCCAAACCTTTTTTAAACCCAGCTACACTAACAGCCTTTACTACATCCTCTGGTAACAAATTCCAGAGTTTGATTACACGTTGAGTGAAAAAATATTTTCTTTTATTAGTCTTAAATAGTTTACCCTGTAGCTTCATTGCATGTCCCCTAGTCTTTCTATATTCTGATAACGTAAACAATGGATATGCTGGGAGGAGTGGCCTAGTGGTTAGGACAAGGTACTTCAGGCCAGAGGGCCGGGGGTTCAAGTCCCACCTGGGGACAGCAATCTCAGGCCGGAGGGACTGGGATTTCTAGTCCTATAGATACTCCTTGTGGTCTTGGGCAAGCCACTTAACCCTCCATTGCCCATGTTCCCAGTAAGTATTAGCGTATGTGTGTCATATCCCCTCGTGTTAAATGTATCTCCCAATTGACCGTTTTGACCTGGTGAAAAGCGGGATATAAATACAGCTAAATAAATAAATAAGTTTACCCGTTCCACTCCGTTCATTAATTTATAAACTTCTATCATATCTCCCCTCAGCCGTCTCTTTTCCAGATTAAAGAGCCCTAACCTTTTTAGCCTTTCTTCATAGGAGTATCCTTCCATCCCCTTTACCATTTTGGTGGATCTTCTCTGAACCTTTTCTAATAACGCTATATCCTTTTTAAGATACGGTGACCAGAATTGCACGCAATATTCAAGGTGCGGTCTCACCATGGAACGATAAAGAGGCATTATAATATCTTTTCTTTTATTTTCCATTCCTTTCCCTATGATACCTAGCATTCTATTTGCTCTCTTGGCTGCTGCTTCACACTGGGCCGAGGGTTTTAACATGTTATCCACAATGACGCCTAAATCTTTTTCCTGGGTGGTGGTTCCTAATGTGGAACCTTGCATCGTGTAACCATAGTTTGGGTTGTTCTTCCCTAGGTGCATAACTTTGCACTTGTCCACATTAAATTTCATCTGCCATTTTGATGTCCAGTCTTCCAATTTATCAAGATCCTCTTGCAATTTTCCACAATCCTCTTGGGTTTTAACAACTTTAAATAGTTTTGTGTCATCTGCAAATTTGATAACCTCACTTGTTATTCCCTTTTCCAGGTCATTTATGAATATGTTAAAAAGCAGCAGACCCAGCACAGATCCCTGGGGTACACCACTATTCACCTTTCTCCATTGGGAAAATTGGCAATTTAGCCCTACCCTCCGCTTTCTATATTTTAACCAGTTCCTGATCCACAATAGTACACTGCCTCCTATCTCATGACTCTTTAGTTTTGCCAAAAGTCTCTGATGAGGGACCTTGTCAAAGGCTTTCTGAAAGTCCAGATACACTATATCAACCAACTCACCTTTGTCCACCTGTTTATTCACACCTTCAAAAAAAACATAACAGATTAGTAAGACAAGATCCTCCTTGTCTAAAGCCATGTTGGCTGTGTCCCATTAGGCCATGACTATCTACATGCTGAGTAATTTTATTCTTTATGATGGTTTCTACCATTTTTCCCGGTACTGACCGAGGCTCACCGGTCTGTAGTTTCCCGGATCACCCCTGGACCCCTTTTTAAAAATTGGTGTTAAATTGGCGATCCTCCAGTCTTCAGGTATTAGAGATGATTTTAATGATAGTTCACAGACTACTAATAGCAGGTCTGCAATCTCATATTTCAGTTCTTTCAACACCCTTGGATGTATACCATCCGGCTCAGGTGATTTGCTACTCTTCAGTTTATCTAATAGTTGTAATACATCTTCCCGATGTATCGATATTTCCTTCAATTCTTCCGCACCTTTAAATACCACTTCAGTCATGGGTAACATCCCTACATCTTCCTCAGTAAAGACCGAAGCAAAGAATTCATTCAGTCTCTCCACTGTCGCCTTGTCGCCTCTTAGTGCCCCTTTAACTCCTCTATCATCTAATGGACCAACTGACTCTCTCACAGGTTTTTTGCTACGAATGTACTTGAAAAAAATCTTTATTTCACGTTTTTGCTTCCGCAGCAAGCTTCTTCTCAAATTCTCCCTTTGCCTGCTTTATCAATGCCTTGCATTTGACTTGCCAGTGCTTGTGCTGTTTCCAGGTTTCGTCGTTTGGCTCTTTTTTCCATTTCCTGAAAGTTGCTTTTTTGGCAACAACAGCCTCTCTGACCTCACCTTTAAACCATGCTGGCAGTTTTTTGGACTTCCTTCCACTTTTCTTAAAGCGTGGAATAAAGCTGGTTTGGGCTTCCAAGATAGCATTTTTCAACAACACCCAAGCTTGTTGTAAGTTTTAACCTTTGCAACTGCTCCTTTTAGTTTTTTCTTAACTATTTTCCTCATTTTATCATAGTCTCCCTTTCGAAAGTTAAAAGGTAGTACTGTGGATTTCCTTACTATCCCTCCTCCACTAATTAAATCAAAGGTGATCATGCTATGATCATTATTGCCAAGTGGACCCAACACCCTTATCTCTTGCACTAGATCTGGTGTTCCACTAAGGACTAGGTCTAATATGGCTTCCCCTCTGGTCGGTTCATGAACCAGCTGCTCCAAGAAGCAGTCATTTATGTCATCTAGGAACTTTATCTCCCTAGCATGTCCTGCCGTGACACTGATCCAGTCGATACCGGGGTAATTGAAATCACCCATTATTATTACTGCGCTGTAACTTTTGTTAGCATCTAACAGCAGCTCTTTAGATATGACAGCACAGACGTGGCTGCTGAAGACTCGGATATCATGAGCAGACCAAGTCAAACCCCCTTATTTTAATAATCCAGCCACAGAGGCAGAGAGGAACTGGGTCCTATGTACTAATGTGTCGAGTGGAAAAGAATGTTGAGTACAGAGGGCCCAAAGTGACGTCATAGGCTGAAAATGGCAGGGCTCGGATCAGTCACTTCCCTACTGCTTCTCTCTCATTTCTTCCCTGTGATCTAAGCCCTGAGTCTGGGTGAATCGATCCCCTACTGGATATGGATTTGAGATTTAATGACTTTGCTTTTTCCAAATCCAAGCTCACGGTGAGTTACATTCTAGTACACAAGTTATTCTTCTGTCCATGAGGACTTTCAATCTAAGGTTGTACCTGCGGAAGCTTGTCAAGGTGACAAAGTGCATCCGTGGAAGGAGCAGGATTCGAACTCTGGTTGCAAGTGTTAATTATGCTAACTGCCTTAGTCTTTATGCTAGTGAATTTGGAAATAAGCAGGGAGGGGGAGGGGGAGCTCTGAAGCAATCTCAGGAGCTACAGTTTTATTGCAGTAGGCTAAGCTGAGTAATTGCTTTGCAAGGTCTCATAAGCAGAAACAGCCCACGAGGGCGAGGAACTCCTAAATCTCCTATCTTCTCTAGCAATGTACACTTGAAATATTAGTCTGTGGCTAAGAAAAGATTTCACTCTTATGCCATCTCCTCAAAATAAACCGTCATAAATATGAGATTTTGTTTAACAAGGAACCCATTAATAAAATATTTTCTTTTTTTGTCGGAGATAGTCGTCAAAGTAAGCGGGAAAGTTAACAACCGCTGACCACTGCGACTGCTCCTTTTTTAATTTTATTCAAACATTTAAAGTTTGGTTGTACTTAGCTCATGTGGAATTTCATGTAGAATTTCGTGGAAGCAGAGTAAAATGCCAGATATCCACCAGGCTGACGAGTGTGACACGTTTCGGGTTAATCACATGAAAAATATAACCCTTCTTCAGGTCATCTCATTCTGGCAACAAAATTGGAATTCTGCTCCAAGGTTTAGAGCCATTTTTCAAATAAACATCGGGTATGCCCCTTTTGTTACTTCGGCGTCTCTTGCCAGAATGAGATGACCTGAAGAAGGGTTATATTTTTCATGTGATTAACCCGAAACGTGTCACACGTTGTCAGCCTGGTGGATATCTGGCATTTTACTCTGCTTCCACGAAATTCTACATGAAATTCCACATGAGCTAAGTACAACCAAACTTTAAATGTTTGAATAAAATAAAAAAAGGAGCAGTCGCAGTGGTCAGCGGTTGTTAACTTTCCCGCTTACTTTGACGACTATCTCCGACAAAAAAAGAAAAAAGTTTATTAATGGGCTCCTTGTTAAACAGAATCTCATATTTATGACGGTTAATTTTTGATTCTGTTCGGTTTTCGTAATTAGTTTATCTCCTCAAAATATGCAAAACATACATTAAAAAGGCAGGACACAAAATTTCATTATGTGTAACGTCATTGCTCTCTGCAATGAATGGGAAAATTGTTAAAGGTGTTTTTTTTTTTAAATTTACCTTCATTCCAAGAGAAAAGGTCATGGACCAGCTCAGTTTCAGATTTTAAAGCTTTTGTGGTTTTTAATTGAAGCAGAAGAGAGGGAGTCTGACAGAAAAGCATCTCATTCCTGGGTCTGGATCATGTTTCTTTAATATTCTAAAGAGCGAGTTATATAAAGAAGGGAACCCCCCCCCCCCCCCCAATATCTCCAGTACTTGTTCCTCTAAAGAGGCAGTAAATAAAGCAGATACTGCTGTATTTAAATAGAATTACTGATCAAGAGCAAGGCAGAAAATGGGGAAAATTGTCATTTCTAGCTTATTTTCTGCTTTGTATCTCTTCCCAGAGTAAGTTCAAGGTGGGTTATAAGTTTGTGAAAGGAGCAACTATTTTTCACCTGCTACAGCAAAACCTCTCCTGCTTTTCACTTTTTTACAGTTATTCTTTACCAAATATCCCCAACCAGGTACTGTAAATATTGTGCGTGGGTCAAGAAAAGGCTGAGGGTGAAGATGTAGACTGGCTGTGAACTGCCAAAGGTTCCTGGTGCAGGGGTGCAGACGCCCATTGGCTAACATTTTTCAGCCTGTAAGAATGCTGTGGTCAGCACCACACTAAAGGCTTCTTCCTTTCATTGCATGTCACTTCTGTAACAATGGCCCAGATACCATGTTACATAGAAACATGACGACAGAAAAAGACCACAGAGCCTATCTAGTCTGTCCTTCCATATCAACAGCTACAACAGTCCCCTTTTTTCCTTTAGAGATCCTCTGTGTTTGTCGCATGCTTTTTTAAATTCAGATACTGTCCTCATCTCTACCACCTCCACTGGGAAACTATTCCACGGATCCAGTACTCTTTCTGTAAAGAAATATTTCCGCATATCACTCCTGAATCTATCCCCTGTTGTTGCCTTATGGACCAGAGGTACTAAAGGGTTTTCCCCATGTTGTATCTATGAAAAAAATGATTAGCACACATGGCCCTATATTTTGCTTACACCATCCCAGCGGCAAGTTTCCCGAATATGCTCTCCTGCCATCTCTCACTTTGCCATCCATAGCATCGCTTGAAAAGTTGCCGTTCCCAGTGATCAACACCTCTGCCTGCCAGTCAAAGAGTTCAAGGGATAGGGTCACTTAAACTGGGATTTCATGGAAAGAAAAACTCACGTAGCTGCAGGACGTAGCAGCATCCTTCTCTCTATAAGCGGGCAGTAAGCTTACTTCGTCTGTATTTTTTAATTCTGTTGTTTTCTCCTATCACAGAGGGCTTGAATACAATCATAAAAGTCACTGTATTGAAATGAGTGCGCTTGTAGGCCTGTCATGTGACTTCAAGACCATCTCTGCACAGTCTGAGGATTACTAAAAGGAAGAAAAATCACTTTGAGGGCAGCAATTTTCCCCCTCCACCTTAAGGCTTCCAGCTCAATGCTGAATCTTCTCCCATCATTTGACACAAGCTCTGCAGCTATAGTCTTTGCCCAGGGGCAACCAACTGCAGCGCCCTTCAGAAACAGTTTTACTGCAGGATGGAACCAGAACACAAAGCTTGGGATGTTTTTCTTTTCTCTCCCCTCTAGTGGACTGTCATAAGGCATTTAGCTGATCTCTTTAGGGAAAAAGCATGATTTTATAAACCATTATTGTGTGTAAAAAGCTGGTTTACACAAAGGTCCTCTTATAAAATTAGGTCAAGCCAGCAGGTACTTATAAAGTAGATGTGCTCCGGGAAGGAAGTCTGGGAGAATTCAGCATTTATACACATTTTATAACCTGCATGCTAACATTTATACCTGCTCTGGAGCAGGTATAATGACTGTGCCTTTAATCCGAGTGCAATATTTGTAGGACTTTTACTAGTATTTTACAAAGACACAGAGACATCTAAAATAGGTGCCTTCCTGCTATGTTAATCTAGGCGTCTTGTTATAAGATTGCTCCCTATCTTATTGTTTTTAAGATATCAACTAAACAAAGAACACCGTCTTAACTTCAGGTTCCAATTCTTCCCTGCCCTAGTTGACTGTCTATAAGGATGACTTTCAAAGAAAAAAACTAGCAGGTATGAGTCGATTGTCTGACACTTACAGCCTGGGGGCCTCATTTTTACAAATGGCTTTAAATATTGGAGTGAGGGACCGTCCTCTGCATCAGGGAAGGATAAGACTTGGGTACCAATGCACACGACCGCTTAGTCCTCTCAGAGGGGGAGCGCAAAGATGCCCCGGGGGAAAGGGCGCGCTCCCTTCCTCCCGCGGTCTGTGTGTGAGCGCGTAAATCTAATAAGCGTGAGGAATACGAAGAGGACGGAAGAGAAGCCCAGCAGCCCTTTCCTTTCAGATAGAAAGAGCGAAGGGTTTTAGTACATCTTCCTCCACACGGCTCAGAGGAATTCGAGTTCAATTGAACTACGTAAAACCCACAACTTGCAGATCTTACCTGCCGGGAAGGAACTGAAAGTTCAGGAGCTGCAATCCGGCCGCCCTTGGCTTTCGGGGTGAAGCGATCGAGGAGTTTCCCGGTCCTCAGCAGCGCCTCCTCCTCCTCCTGGACATCCCGATCGTTATGCCATGGTTTCGGGGGGACGTTTCATCGCAGGGGTCCCCGCACACTGCCCACTTCCCTCTTTTAGTTCTGCTTAGGTTTCCTTTTGTAGCTTCTTTTCCAGAAGAGGTGCCTGTGCCCTGTGGAATCCTGTTTGACCGGCTCGGCCACTCCTCGCCTTGTGCAGGTGATCGAATCCGATCTCGGAGCCTGTGTCGCTCGCTCGCTTCTGTCCTCTGCACCGCCTCCTCTGATCCGGCCAAGTGAGGAGGAGAGAAAGAAAATCCAGCCCCTAAATCCTTCCGTGGTGCAGGAAAAAGTTTGACACCTCCCAAGCAGAAAAGCGCCCGGTCTGGAAACGTTGCCAAAATAAGAGACGACGAAAAAGAAAAGAAAAACCTAATAAAGCGTACACATTCTGCAACCTTACGTGACCACATAGAGCGTTATGCACTAAAGCGAGAAATGACTTTGCAAAAGGAGCGCGAAACTCCTGGAAACTTGCAAAGAGGCCAACCGAGAGCTGCTGTGTTCTATTTTCAGTTTAAGCGCACGTTTGCAAAGTTATGGGCGGATGCAGAACGACTAGTGTGCCTTTTGCGCGCAGATAATGTAACTTATACGCACAAGTTCCACTACGCCAAATGCAGAAAATAGATTGACGCGTGCGTAAACAGCAAAAGTATGCGCACAGAGCAGCGCCAAGCATATTTAAATACTACACAAATAAGCTGCACGTATTAAAGCGTATTGCTAATAAGGTCCGCATCCCATGCAGAGAAACGCGTAGAGGATTACATAACCAGCAGGAGGGCCAATATCTCTTCGCCTGGTTTTGAGGGATTTAAACATCTTGCGCCGTTGCGCGTGTAGGGGAAGACTGTTTCTTTATTATGGGCTGAGTGCCAAAAGAGCCTGCACGTCCTGTGTGCATTTGACATGTATGCGCATGCGCACATGACCACTTGTAGCGCGCCTGTTTACGCATGCATTCTCATCTTTACGCAGAAGCTTTGTGCACAGCTCATGTGCCTACTGCATACTGGTGCTGAAATCTCGTGCTATCGGTGCCCTACGAAAACGCGTGCACAGCTAATAGCGTGCGACTTCAGCACCGGCTTTCTGCATTGGCCTGTTATTTTTGTAGTATTAAAGTTTGACACAAAATGCATTGGGGGAGGGGAGGAAAGCAGTTTCAGTGCTCTAAATTACTGTTAGTATGGGGGCCAGCACAGTTCCTGCCTCCTGGTTTCGGCACCAAATGTGCTTCTTGTGTTGATGCGGTAAGTGTACGGGGTGAATTCCTTGCAAGCAGCGCCAGGTGCGGAGGTGGCAGTAAGTGCGCCATGGCCGGGTTGGGGCAGGGGGCACCGTGTTAACTGCTGGGGACATACTTCTCATACCCCCTGACAGTTAACAAGGTGGTTTTGCACCTAATGTGCTATGGTTTTCAGTGCTATCAGCGTGTTAGGTACAACAGCATAATGCCCTTCTGCAGGCATCACGCATGTAAGCACAATTTTTCTCCACAACCATGAGCACAGAGTGCGCGAAAGAATTTGTTGCGAGCTTGCTTTCCCTGTTTAATGTGCACTTTTTGCGCCCAGCTCATTTGCGTGCTGTTTGCTTACAGCCTTGCTGCACAAAACGTTTCTGTTAAATCTCTATTTGGAAACCGTGTACTGCAGCTTTAGTGCTAGGCTGTGGAGTAGGGTTTCTGCATCAACCTATACGTTTGTACCTCAGGCAACGGAGGGGAAAGTGACTTGCCCAAGATCACAGGGAGCATTAGTGGGATTTGAACCCTGGACTCCCTCCTCTGTCCCTGTTCTAGGCACTAGGCTGCCCCTCTTGATTAGTCTCCGCACCACAATTAGACACTTTGAGATGGAAAGAGCAGTATGAAGCCTGGCTGCTTTAGAGGATTTTATTACAGAACGGAGACTGGAAGCCGCTGGGGGAGGGAAGAGGGTTGCAAACAGATGGCTTATGATTCCTGATGTGAAAAAATAGAATGAAAAGAAAGGAGTCCTTCAGCTGGGCTGACTCAGAGAGTCAATTGGTCTGAAATGTTCTCCCAGCGTGTACAAAATGTAGAGTTCTATGAATTCTTAGCTAAAAGTGTGCTTGTGAAAGGCCGAAGGAAAATCAAGGAGAGCATTTTCTACACAGCAAGAGCTGTAAATGTGTTTATGACCAATATTCTCAAAGCTGGTGACCCATAGAGCTTTCAGAAATTAGACGGAGTAACTTCAGGCAGGGGAGGATTATTGATCTTCATAGCTAGGGCTGGATTCATTGAGTTTACCATTTACAGCAATTACTGTATGATAAGAGACAGAGTTTAACACAATGTGCTTAGGGTATAGCAAGGTTACTTACCTGTAACAGGGGTTCTCTGTGGACAGCAGGATAAGTCAGCCACACCTGACTGGAGGAAGATCTAGACCTGGAACGTCTGGTGGAGTCATTGTGGTAGTGCCTGCGTCAGCACTTCCGATCACACCTGCTGATAGATGGCAAGGGCTGCAGCTGTGGCTGGATGTGATTGCAGGCCTTTTCATTGCCCCCTGCCCTTGCTGCATTGATGCAGTCTGTCAGAGTGTTGCCACGCCAACAGGGAGGCGTGCTTGATGCAGTGATGTCATTCTCCATCAGTGCGGTGATGTCGTTCTTGGCTTCCCTTGTTGCTGTGGCACCGACCAATGGCATCACAGGGGACGGAGTTAGGTGCATCACCATTCCCAGTGTCATGGCGATGGATGGATGGAGGAGTCTGGGTCCAGGGAATCAGCAGCGTTCATGGAGAGGCAGTCCCGGAGGACTTGAGGGGGCAGAGCCCAGACCATCAAGGAGGTTGGAGACACATTTATTTATTTATTTACATTCTCTTATATACTGCGCTATTCTGCATCAGTGCGGTTTACATTGAACAAACTGAAATTACATTGAACAGGGCATTATAACTTGGAGATAACTATTTTACAGGGAACATGGTCTATGGAAGGTTAATTGGCTTGCCCAAGACCACAAGGAGCACCTGTGGGACTAGAAACCCGTGTCCTTCCGGCCCAAGGTTGCTGTCCTCTTGTTGCAGCGAAGTGCACGCAATGAATAAAACCAGGAGTCAGTTCGAAGATCCAAGCCAATTTATTGTGCACAGTCTCAGGCAAATGTCACAATCAAAATGGTCTGAGCAATGGAGTCCAGTAAACAACACCTTTTATACCTTTCTTCTTCAGTTTAATACAGGCAAACTTTCTATTGGTCCTACTGACCCTTGCACCCATCCAATTAGGATCTCTCTGTGGGCCCAGTACTCTGTTCCCCCTGCTCAGAACTCTCTAACAAAGGCACAGTTCTAAACTTTGATACTTTTCTCCTACAAGGTCATTGCTTAGCTTAGAAAATGTGTGAATACAGAGCACTGGTACATGTCTGTCATCAGCATAGAATATTCAACAAAGGACTTATACAACCTTATCAAAAAGTGGTTTAAAGCAGTTTCTCTAACTTATACTGACTTTGGTCTTTCTCAGCATTCTTATTTGTAGGTGGGGGCTGGGACTCAGGCCTAGCTCACAGGCCTCTCATACAGTTACAGGCTATTCTAGGCTATAGACTACCACATTCCCCCCTTTGATTATTCTCACCCACAAGTGAGTAAGGGTGAGAATCAAATCACACATTACACTTGGTCCTCAGCATCATCATGTTGGGGTACAAGGGAATATTGCCACATAGCTAATACTTTTGTAGCTGCCTTACGTTCTACAACACTATCAATAATTGAGTTTAACATGCGTAAGCATAGGGGTAGGAGACATGGGAGAAACAAGCAAATAGCCAATATGAATAGGACAATGAGTACAAGTGTTTTCAGGCCGCCCATCCCTGAAAACAGAGAACCAAACCATCCATCGAGTTGCAAACCATGCCATGTCTGAACTGGTACATATGTTTGCTTCCTCATATGATTGGCTATATCTTCTACAACTTGTCCTTCATTATCGATTTGCAAACAACAGTTAGTTAAATTCAGCTTTCAACATAATCCTCCTTCAGCAGCAAGTAAATAATCTAATGCTAAGCAATTCTGATAAATGGCTGTACGCATCTGTGTGGCTTGTTTAGCTAACAGGGTTAGTGCCCTACTAGTTTCATTAGTTATTATTTCTACAACAGCTTGCAAACGTATAATACGATTTAACATATACACAGGGGTGCGGTAACCCCAAGAGCCATCTTGTGCCCAGGTGGCAGGTCCATAGTAGGAAACGATTCTCTCCGGTGGCCACTCTTCAGATGTTGCATCCCATTTGTCCCATTGGCCTATTTTCAAGGCCTCTCGTTTCTGTCGATTCTTGTATACAGGAAAACCCAGTCGTTCTCCATGGGAAATGGGCAGAAGAAAGAAAGAAGGTCTTATTGTCCCCAAAACACACGCACCTCCCCAGTTGGCAGGGAGTCTAGCATATGCTCGAGTTCCGCAGATCCAATATAGTCCAGGTGGAGCTTGCCAGTTATTGTGAGAAGCAAGATTAGTCCATAACCTGGCAAGGTTAGGAAAGATGATCAGAGGATTGGAGGGTTCCGGGGCATTGGTTCCTGACCACCAGGATGTCTTTTTGGTAGTAGCATTATAGTACGTCTGGTTCAAACAGACCAACTGCCCCACTTGCATAATCAATTGTGGTCCAGCTCGAGCAAAACACAGGTTTCAAACAATGGGGCTAGCTAGGACCCATTCACTGGTAGCAGTGTGCAGATCAGTTTGGTTATAGGGTACAGAATAATTCAGTTCTTGTGCTTCCCAGGGCCACTGGTCCCCCATCTGAGTTCCTCCACAGAAAAGACAATCAGAGACATGGAGGCTGGATGCTACCGCTCCAGCCAATTCAATGAACAAATTTCGAGAAGCATGGGGAATTACAAACTCTGCTTTCATGGCCTCATAGAAGGTATGATGTATTCGGTAAGGTGAAGAGACATGAGTTTTCGTATTAAGCTGGATATATACAATTGTCCCAGGGTCAGATCCACTTCCTGCAATACGTAGACCGAACCGGAATCCTTGCTTCCACTGGCTCGGGTCAAGGATGAGAAGTCGTAGGGGATTACAAGCACTTTTCTTGCATTTCTTGGGTTCCAGTAGAGGTAATCTTTCTAACTTGGCCTTGCGATTATCTCCAGTTTGTCCAGTAGGGCTACTAGACCAGGTAGCATAGTACACACAGCCCCATTTTGGGCAGAAATAGTCATCTTTTGATGGTTTTCCGTAAGTAGTTGGGGAGTGTACCCCAGTGCATATTCCCCATCTGTATGCACCTTCGGGACACCGTGTTTCCCCGAAAATAAGACCGGGTCTTATATTTATTTTTGCTCCACAAGATGCACTAGGGCTTATTTTCAGGGTAGGGCTTATTTTTTTGCCAATTTGTTTGCCTGTACAAGATCGTCTGATTCAAGCCAATCCACTGTAACCCAGGCCTGTTCTACCGGTACTTGTTAATAAATAAAACATACAATAAAAAAAGAATATAACGTGATGCCTTTTAATTAGACTAACATTTTGATTAGCTTTGGAAGGTTCAAATCTTCTTCCTCGGGTCAGGCGAGTATGATCAAAATTTACAGTTTATAAACTGCCCTGTTTGTAATGCTGAGGCCTCCTCTGGAGGACGGTCCATTGTCCCAGCTCAGCCCGGCAGCAGGCAGCCTCTTCCCCGTCAGCCCACAACCATCGGCATCCAGGGCTGAGCCAGGCTGGGAAGCGGGTTCAAAGCCCGCTCTGGCACCCCTCTCAGCCAGGATTTACAGCCTGCAGGTCATGCAAGGAAGGAAGGTTTGGACCTATCTAAGGCCTTTGGTGAGTACAGAATTCCACTAGCTTTTTATGATCTACTTCATAATAGGGGTGAAGCAAAGCCGGCCAATCGTGCTGCCTGTTCTCTGTGAGAACCTCCAGAGCAAGGTTATCGTGACGCTGAGCGGGAGATCTGGCTGCGCTGCTGCCGGTACAGGGTGGCGCTACGATACTGCACGTTTAGTGGCGCGGCGCAAGCAGCATGGTTGCTCCTCGTGCCTAAAAGCCATATCGCAGCACTGCGGAGGAAATTGTAGAGGGAAAGCAGGAGTCAGTGTTAATTAGAGCCATACAAAAAATAAAGTGAACGTCATTTGCTGTTTTTTAGAGGAAGGACCAAAAGGAACAATGCCTATTTATCTAAAAATGCATTCCCCTACCTCAAGAACACACACAGGCAGCCCTCCTCCATGATCTGCACTAGGGCTTATTTTCAGGGTAGGGCTTATATTAGGGTAATCACAGGAAAACGTGCTAGGGCTTATTTTCAGGATAGGTCTTACTTTCGGGGAAACACTGTACTTGTCATCATAGTAGTAAGCTTGTTCCCATGATCCACACCTGTAATAGTCATTTCTGTTTATCAGGTCACAAGCATCAAAATACAGGGACGCAGGTTTGGTGGGATCAGAGAGTTGAGTTGTAGCATTTATGAGGGCTCCATCTTCATCATTCCATCGTAGTTCCAAGACGTAGTAAGAAGGATTCTGTCGGGGGTCTAAAACAGGTACGAGTCTTTCCATTCGTACAGACATTTAGTTCTGTACCATTATACATGTAGTGACTGACTTTACCAGTGCAAGTGTAGTAAGAGTGATAAAGTTTGGGTGATCTTCATCCCAGTTCGGGTAGTGGTTATACAGGCTGCACAAGGAGGCAGGGCAAAAGTTGTTTCCAGGGGACCCAGGGCTACCGCAAAGATGGAACAGTAATAAGCGATCATCATGATCATAGTCTCTTAGTCTTTGATAATAGATAACTGAGATGTTACCTAGCATTCTATTTGCTCTCTTGGCCACTGCTGCATACTGGGCCGAGGGTTTTAACATGGTATCCACAATGACGCCTAAATCTTTTTCCTGGGTGGTGGTTCCTAATGTGGAACTTTGCATTGTGTAACCATAGTTTGGGTTGTTCTTCCCTAGGTGCATAACTTTGCACATGTCCACATTACATTTAATTTGCCATTTTGATGCCCAGTCTTCCAATTTATCAAGATCCTCTTGCAATTTTCCACAATCCTCTTGGGTTTTAACAACTTTAAATAGTTTTGTGTCATCTGCAAATTTGATAACCTCACTCGTTATTCCACTTTCCAGGTCATTTATGAATATGTCAAAAAGCAGCGGACCCAGCACAGATCCCTGGGGTACACCACTATTCACCTTTCTCCATTGGGAAATTTGCCATTTAGCCCTACCCTCTGCTTTCTATCTTTTAACCAGTTCCAGATCCACAATAGTACATTGCCTCCTATCCCATGACTCTTTAGTTTTGCCAAAAGTCTCTGATGAGGAACCTTGTCAAAGGCTTTCTGAAAGTCCAGATACACAATATCAACCGACTCACCTTTGTCCACCTGTTTATTCACTCCTTCAAAAAAACATAACAGATTAGTAAGACAAGATCTTCCTTGTCTAAAGCCATGTTGGCTGTCTCCCATTAGGTTGTGACTATCTACATGCTGAGTAATTTTATTCTTTATGATGGTTTCTACCATTTTTCCCGGTACTGACGTCAGGCTCACCGGTCTGTAGTTTCCCAGATCACCCCTGGAACCCTTTTTAAAAATTGGTGTTACATTGGCGATCCTCCAATCTTCAGGTATTAGAGATGATTTTAATGATAGTTCACAGATTACTGATAGCAGTTCTGCAATCTCATATTTCAGTTCTTTCAACACCCTTGGATGTATACCATCCGGCCCAGGTGATTTGCTACTCTTCAGTTTATCTAATAGTTGTAAGACATCTTCCCAATGTATCGATATTTCCTTCAATTCTTCCGCACCTTTAAATACCACTTCAGTCATGGGTAACATCCCTACATCTTCCTCAGTAAAGACCGAAGCAAAGAATTCATTCAGTCTCTCCGGTATCGCCTTGTCACCTCTTAGTGCTCCTTTAACCCCTTTATCATCTAATGGACCAACTGACTCTCTCACAGTTTTTTTGCTACGAATGTACTTGAAAAGGTCTTTATTTCGCGTTTTTGCTTCCGCAGCAAGCTTCTTCTCAAATTCTCTCTTTGCCTGCCTTATCAATGCCTTGCATTTGACTTGCCAGTGCTTGTGCTGTTTCCAGGTTTCGTCGTTTGGCTCTTTTTTCCATTTCCTGAAAGATGCTTTTTTGGCAACAACAGCCTCTCTGACCTCACCTTTAAACCTTGCTGGCCAATTTTCCTAATGGAGAAAGGTGAATAGTGGTGTACCCCAGGGATCTGTGCTGGGTCCGCTGCTTTTTTACATATTCATAAATGACCTGGAAAGTGGAATAACGAGTGAGGTTATCAGATTTGCAGATGACACAAAACTATTTAAAGTTGTTAAAACCCAAGAGGATTGTGGAAAATTGCAAGAGGATCTTGATAAATTGGAAGACTGGGCATCAAAATGGCAGATGAAATTTAATGTGGACAAGTGCAAAGTTATGCACCTAGGGAAGAACAACCCAAACTATGGTTACACAATGCAAGGTTCCACATTAGGAACCACCACCCAGAAAAAAGATTTAGGCGTCATTGTGGATACCATGTTAAAACCCTCGGTCCAGTATGCAGCAGTGGCCAAGAGAGCAAATAGAATGCTAGGTATCATAAGGAAAGGAATGGAAAATAAAACAAAAGATATTATAATGCCTCTATATCGTTCCATAGTGAGACCACACCTTGAATATTGTGTGCAATTCTGGTCGCCGTATCTTAAAAAGTATATAGCGATATTAGAAAAGGTTCAGAGAAGAGCCACCAAAATGGTAAAGGGGATGGAAGGATACTCCTATGAAGAAAGACTAAAAAGGTTAGGGCTCTGGAAAAGAGACGGCTGAGGGGAGATATGATAGAAGTCTATAAATTAATGAACAGAGTGGAACAGGTAAACGTAGATAAATTGTTTACATTATCAGAATATAGAAAGACTAGGGGACATGCAATGAAGCTACAGGGCAAACTATTTAAGACTAATAAAAGAAAATATTTTTTCACTCAACGTGTAATCAAACTCTGGAATTTGTTACTGGAGGATGTAGTAAAGGCTGTTAGTGTAGCTGGGTTTAAAAAAGGTTTGGACAAGTTCCTGGAGGAAACGTCCATAAACCATTATTAAGAAGGGACCCAGGATATCAATGCTTGACCCAGTACAAGCATTGTGGATCCTGTGTCTTTTGGGGAAACTGTTAGGTACGTATGACCTAGATTGGCCACTGTTGGAAACAGGATACTGGGCTTGATGGACCTTGGTCTGACCCAGTATGGCATATCTTATGTTCTTATCCATCCAGTCTCGGATAACTGCCCTCCCTCATTCTGACAGTAGTAGTCCAGCTCATTTGAGGTGTATCATGGTGTCCAAGCACTAAGAGGTACTGGAAATATGGCTGCTTGAACTGCAATATTGGGGGTAGAAATTTCTCCTTTGATTGCTGCTTCTCGGGCTGAGGCATCGGCGAATCTGTTCCCTCGGGACACTTCTCCATCTCCAGTCTGGTGGCCTCGGCAGTGCATTACAGCAACTTGTTTGGGGGCCCATACTGCTTCCAATAAAGTCAATATTTCTGGGCCATACTTGATGGACTTGCCTCCCGAGGTTATCAATCCGCGTTCTTTGTACAGGGCTCCATGGGCATGTAATGTTGTAAAGGCATATTTAGAATCTGTGTAGACATTCAGACGGATCCCAGTCCCTATTTTCAGTGCTCGAGTGAGGGCTATTAATTCGGCCTTCTGTGCTGAAGTTCCTGGGGCCAAAGCTGATGATTCTATTACCATGTCCAGGGTCACCACTGCATAACCGGCACATCGTTGTCCATTAATTACAAGACTGCTTCCATCCACAAAGAAAGTCCTTTCTGGGTTGTTCAAAGGGATATCAGTTAAGTCTGGGCGACTTGAATATACAGTGTCCATTACTTCTAGACAATCATGGTCAGGAGGGTCTGGACCAATCAGCAGTAGGGTAGCAGGGTTCAAGGTTTGGCTGACACTCAGTTGCAGCCGGGGATTTTCACACAGCATACTTTGATATTTCAACATTCGCGCGTTGGTGAACCAGTAGTTTCCTTTGTGTTCCATTAGGGTTTAAACAGAATGTGGTACAGTGACTTGAAGATTCTGCCCCAAAGTGAGCTTGTCTGCTTCACTCACCAAGAGGGCTGTGGCTGCTACGGCTCTTAGGCAAGGTGGCCATCCTTTGGCAACAGGATCCAATTGTTTTGACAGATAGGCTACAGGTCGTTGCCAGGATCCAAGGGGCTGAGTCAAAACTCCCAATGCATTTCCACATGACTCATGGACATAGAGATGAAATGGTTTCTGCATATCTGGTAGGCCCAAGACTGGTGATGACATTAATGCTGTTTTCAATGATTTGAATGCTTTATCCTGTTCTGGGCCCCATTCCATGGGTGATCTTTCCACTCCCTTCGTGGCTTGGTACAAGAGTTTTGCCAAGTGTGCAAAATTAGGTATCCATATTCGACAATAGCCCGCAGCTCCCAAGAAGGCCCGCACCTGCTTTCTGGTGGTGGGGGTTGGGATGCGGCGTACTGCTTCCTTCTGCTCGAGTCCCAATTTTCGGATTCCTTTGGATAGATGGAATCCCAGGTATTTCACTTCAGTTTGGCACAACTGCGCTTTGGCTCTCGAGACTTTGTATCCGGCTTCATTTAAGAGGTGCAAGAGATCACTGGTGGCTTGCACACATTCAGACTTGGAATTGGTGGCTATAAGCAAATCATCCACATACTTAAGTAAGATTCTCTTTCCTGGAGTTACAGAGTAGTTTGAAAGATCTTGGTTGAGAGCTGCACTGAAGATGGTGGGTGAATTCTTGAATCCTTGGGGCAAGCGAGTCCAGGTGAGTTGGCCTCGTCTTCCTGTAGTGGGATTCTCCCATTCAAATGCAAACAAGAGTTGGCTGGCAGGTGCCAGGCGGATACAGAAAAAGGCATCTTTTAAATCCAGAACGGTGAAATGAGTGGCTTCTGATGGAATCAGTCCCAGGAGGGTGTAAGGATTTGGTACTACTGGATGTATGGTTTCTACTGCACTGTTCACTCGTCGCAAATCCTGCACTGGGCGGTAGTCACCTGTCCCAGGCTTCTTGACTGGGAGAAGGGGGGTGTTCCACGGTGATTGGCATTCTCTCAGAAGTCCATACTGTAGTAATTTCTTGAGGTGACAATGAATACCTTCAATTGCTGGTCGTGGGAGGGGATATTGCCGCACATGCACTGGTTCCACTCCTGGTTTAAGGGTGACGAGCACAGGAGTTATATTCTTTGCTAGGCCAGGTGGATTATCCTCCGCCCACACTCCGGGCGGAGCTAAGATGTTTGTGGGTATACGGGGGTTAGCTGCTTTGGATGCAGGTAGATAGAACCGCCATTCTTCTTCTCGGGGGACAGTCAGCACCATCAGGCCAGCAGATTCCGAGTTCACAGTCATTTCCATTTTTCCTCCTTCAACAAAGGATATCTGCGCCTGGAGCTTAGCAAGCATGTCTCGGCCCAAAAGGGGAACTGGGCATTCAGGTATGTAAAGAAACTGATGTGTTATCTTCCGTCCACAGGCACGGTTCTGCAGGAAGGGTCTTGTGGTTCTAGTTCCAGTGGCGCCAACAATGGTGACAGATCGGGAAGACAGAGGATCCACTGGCTTAGCCACTACTGAATGTTCGGCCCCCGTATCCACCATAAAGTCCATATACTGGTCCCCAATCTTTAAGTTGACCATAGGTTCCTGGGGACCCAGGGAAAACTTGGAGCCCGGTCTGGCCTAGTCCTCCTCCTCATAGTAGTCCTCAATAGTCGCAACTCCCTCTACAGCGGCTTCTTCCTGCTGAAAAACTGTGCGTGCTGCATTCCTCCTCATTGCTGGAACCGGCCCCCTCCTCTCCTAGTGCTCCCCCTCCCTCTCCAGGGGGTGGAGCCAACATTCGGGCATTCATTCTTCCAATGTCCTTCTTCCTTACAATAGGCGCACTGGTTTGCACCTAAGGGGGACCAAGCACTCCCTCGGCCCCTTCCCCATCCTCGAGTCCTTCTGTTTGGATATCCTCCACGTCCTTCAACTAGAGCTGCAGCAAGCAGATCGGCTTTCTTCTTCATCTTTCTTTCACTTTCCCTTTTACATTCTTGATCACGATTCACAAACACCTTCTGGGCAACTTCCATTAGCTGTGCTGTATTCATGCCCACAAATCCATCCAGTTTCTCTAATTTTCGTTTTACGTCTCCCTGGGACTGACTCACAAAGGCAGCATTTACCATACGCAAATTCTCCTGGGCTGCTGGATCATATGGGGTATAGAGTCTATAAGCTTCAGTTAATCGCTCATAGAAGGCAGCTGGACTTTCATCTGGGCGCTGAAGAACATCTGCTACCTTCCCAACATTCATGGCTTTTTGGTCTCCCCTCCTCAGGCCCTGCAGTAGAGCCTGGCGGAAACGGGTGAGGGCTTTCTCTCCATCTGCACTATTCGGATCCCATCGTGGGTCCTCATTCAGGAAATCTACGGCTGCTGCCCGTCGGGGATCTAGGTCTCTCCTGTCTGCTACAGGGTTCTCTTCCAGCCATTGGGTAGTTGCTTGCACTATTCGCCCCCGCTCTTCAGTAGTAAAGAGGGTAGCCAAGAGCTGGCGGCAATCAGACCAGGTAGGTTGGTGGGTTTGCATGATTCTAGACATTAACTCTGTCAAATCTTGGGGTTTTTCAGTATAAGAGGCATAGTGCATTTTCCAGTTTAATAAATCAGTGGTAAAAAAGGGCAGATAAACAAGACTAGTTGGCCTGACCACAACCTGA
This sequence comes from Ichthyophis bannanicus, assembly GCA_033557465.1. Classification (NCBI taxonomy): domain Eukaryota; kingdom Metazoa; phylum Chordata; class Amphibia; order Gymnophiona; family Ichthyophiidae; genus Ichthyophis; species Ichthyophis bannanicus. The sequence goes on along the minus strand of CM066039.1, from coordinate 17,932,808 downwards.
CCCCCATCATCTAGAATAGGCAATCCTGGGACTTGGCGCAATGGCATCTGGCAAACTTCTTTCGGGCCCGTTTCTCTACTTCGGAGGGCATAGCGCAAATTTGCGCCACTAGAGCCTGGGCTAGCGGGTGACCCTGGACTGGCAATTGATGATCCCCCGCTGGCTGTTCCGTCAGGTGATGGCAGCCCTGCCGGGGTACTTTGAGAACTTTGTTCGGGACTGGGACTCCTGCTTCGGGAAGGGGAAGGTTGCTCTCTTTCGAGCACTGGAGGTGACTGACGGGGTGGAGTCATGTCGGCTGGAGGGACTCTCTCTTCCTCAGGCTCTGCTCGGGATAATGGTGGAGCTGATGGGACTGGCTTATACAGGAATTGGGGTGGATAATTCAGAATTTCTGCAGGTTCTGGGGCTGAGTAAATGGGGGGCTTTTCTCCCTTGGCCCCTGGGACTCCCTTTGTAGTTGCTAACATGATCCTACACTGTTCCTCACAGCAACGCTTCATCCAAGAGGGTTGCCTTTCACAGATTTCTAACCAGGAGTCTATATAGGGAAACTAGTCAGGGTAATTCCTACGCACTATCCCATGCACTCGGGATACAATTCTAACATCAAAAGTACCCTCTGGTGGCCACGCGGTGTCCAGCACCGGCCACTCCCTACCACATAATTTTCCTAACCGGGACGGCGACATTTTCATCCCGTAATCACCGCTAAATCCCTTCTTAAAATTCGTGATCATACAGTTCAACGGAGTTTGCACAGACCCCGCCCCTCCCATTATGACGTACAAAACAACAGACAAAGAGGGCGGGTAATATGGCTGCAGGTAAGGGGTCTGTACAGCCCACGGAACAATAAGGGAGACAAACACCAAATGTTTCCTCCTTTTCGCGACCTGGGCGTGGTCGCCCGGCCAGGAACTGCGCTACTTAGGAGTCCGCTTTCACTTGGTCTGTATTGCAAGACCTCTCATTCATTCATTCATTCAAACAAACAGGCATGCCACCGAGTTCCCAAAATTCCATAAAGGCCTACCTTACTTACTTATTCATGAGGGGTGGGGTTTCGTCCTTGCGCACTCTCATGCAAGGAGTACTCGGCCACACCCTGAGAGTTGATCAGGCTCTCGTTACCTTGTACCATTACCTTAAACCGTAATAGTCTCGTGCATGCGAGACTTTCCCATAGCTAGCTGACTAAGAACCAGACAAATTGCTACTCACCGGATCCGGCCACTAATGCGCTGCGCAACCAGTCCCTTCTTGGGTTGAATCCTGGACTCCCCTCGAGTTCGAGGTGTTGGCCGATCGGACCCGGCAGGCCGCCGAGGCAGGGCAGAACCCTCTCCGATACAAGGGGACCGGCGGCGCCTGGGGTCCTCTCCGCTGTCGGTCAGCCGCGATCCCGACCGGACCAAACCTGGAGGCAGTAATACGTGATATATTCACTTGCGCATCATTCACATACCGCACATTCCCGGCCAACGCACCAAGAATATGTTGCAGCGAAGTGCACGCAATGAATAAAAACCAGGAGTCAGTTCGAAGATCCAAGCCAATTTATTGTGCACAGTCTCAGGCAAATGTCACAATCAAAATGGTCTGAGCAATGGAGTCCAGTAAACAACACCTTTTATACCTTTCTTCTTCAGTTTAATACAGGCAAACTTTCTATTGGTCCTACTGACCCTTGCACCCATCCAATTAGGATCTCCCTGTGGGCCCAGTACTCTGTTCCCCCTGCTCAGAACTCTCTAACAAAGGCACAGTTCTAAACTTTGATACTTTTCTCCTACAAGGTCATTGCTTAGCTTAGAAAATGTGTGAATACAGAGCACTGGTACATGTGTCATCAGCATAGAATATTCAACAAAGGACTTATACAACCTTATCAAAAAGCGGTTTAAAGCAGTTTCTCTAACTTATACTGACTTTGGTCTTTCTCAGCATTCTTATTCTTAGGTGGGGGCTGGGACTCAGGCCTAGCTCACAGGCCTCTCATACAGTTACAGGCTATCCTAGGCCATATCCTACCACACTCTAGTGGGATTTGAACCCCCGACCTTCCGGCCTGAAGTACCTTGCCCCAACCACTAGGCCACTCCTCCACTCCAACTCCACATTGCTGGGGATGGAGGCCCAGGGGGGAGGGGGGGGGCGCATCCTGAGTGGCGGATGAGCTTCTGTGGTGCTGGTGCTCCACATGGCCTCTGGCTGACAAGGTGAGCGGAGTTTCGGCCATAAAGTTGCTGAGAGCGTGGAGTCTGCTTTTTCTAGACATCCTAGCGGAGTGGGGGCAGTCTTCCACCTGGTGGCTGATCCCCAAGAACCACACGCACTAATCGTGTGCGTTGGTGTCGTTCATCTTTTTGCTGCAGCGGGGACATTTTTTAAAACCAGGCTTAGGCATAGTTCCTTGGTAGTCTTTGTTTCTCTTCTGATGCTTGTTCCTTATTAAGAGTTTTCTTCTTCTCTTCTTTTATTATCTTTTTTCTTTTGTGGACAGCTGAGAGATCAAGAATGGAAACTGGGCTAGCTAGGGGCGAGCCAGGGGGTTGGGCTACCTTGGCACATGCTGGCTTAGAAGAACATTTCCATCCTTGGCACCGCTGGATGACATCACCAGGTGTGGCTGACGCATCCTGCTCATCCAAGGAGAATCCCTGTTCCAAGCCCAAAGACATCAATACTGCTGATAGAGATGCTTATTTTAAATAAAATCATTGAGCATGGGTATTCAGATAAAAAAAAAAAAATCCAGGAGCTTTCTCCAGTTGAACAATCCAAAAATCTTTGGAATCTTGCTTCATGGGATGCCACTAAATATTACCAAAGGGATAATTTCCCAGAGTTCAGACAACCTTTCCTCTTTGGATACATTTTTTGGCAGATAAATAGCTCTAGTTGGGCCATGTCAGGGCTGCTGTTAAATATGCTGGGCCCAGGGCAGAAACTGGAAAGGGAGCCCCCAAAGTCCACCTGCAGGCTCTACCTCCTTCAGCTTCCATCAGGCTTGAGGCCTCCTGCAGCATGGGGGCCCAGGACAATTGTCCTGCTACCTCCTCTCCCAGTTCTCTTCAATGGCAGTCTTGGACATTGCTATGAACCCCAGAGGACCTCTGAACATAAGAAATGCCATACTGGGTAAGACCAAGGTCCATCAAGCTCAGCATCCTGTTTCCAACAGTGGCCAATCTACGTCATACATACCTAGCAGTTTCCCCAAAAGACACAGGTTCTACAATGCTTGTACTGGGTCAAGCATTGATATCCTCGGTTCCTTCTTAATAATGGTTTCTGGACCTTTCCTCCAGGAACTTGTCCTAACCTTTTTTAAACCCAGCTACACTAACAGCCCTTACTACATCCTCCAGTAACAAATTCCAGAGTTTGATTACATGTTGAGTGAAAAAAATATTTTCTTTTATTAGTCTTAAATAGTTTACCCTGTGGCTTCATTGCATGTCCCCTAGTCTTTCTATATTCTGATAACGTAAACAATTGATCTACATTTACCCGTTCCACTCCGTTCATTAATTTATAGACTTCTATCATATCTCCCCTCAGCCGTCTCTTTTCCAGGTTAAAGAGCCCTAACCTTTTTAGCCTTTCTTCCTAGGAGTATCCTTCCATCTCCTTTACCATTTTGGTGGCTCTTCTCTGAACCTTTTCTAATAACGCTATATCCTTTTTAAGATACGGCGACCAGAATTGCACACAATATGCAAGGTGCGGTCTCACCATGGAATAATATAGAGGCATTATAATATCTTTTGTTTTATTTTCCATTCCTTTCCTTATGATACCTAGCATTCTATTTGCTCTCTTGGCCGCCGCTGCATACTGGGCCGAGGGTTTTAACATGCTATCCACAATGATGCCTAAATCTGTTTCCTGGGTGGTGGTTCCTAATGTGGAACTTTGTATCGTGTAACCATAGTTTGGGTTGTTCTTCCCTAGGTGCATAACTTTGCAGTTGTCCACATTAAATTTCATCTGCCATTTTGATGCTCAGTCTTCCAATTTATCAAGATCCTCTTGCAATTTTCCACAATCCTCTTGGGTTTTAACAACTTTAAATAGTTTTGTGTCATCTGCAAATTTGATAACCTCACTCGTTATTCCCTTTTCCAGGTCATTTATGAATATGTTAAAAAGCAGCAGACCCAGTAATTTTGTTCTTTATGATGGTTTCTACCATTTTTCCTGGTACTGACGTCAGGCTCACCGGTCTGTAGTTTCCCGGATCACCCCTGGAACCCTTTTTAAAAATTGGCATTACATTGGCCATCTTCCAATCTTCAGGTATTACAGATGATTTTAATGAAAGTTCACAGATTACTAATAGCAGGTCTGCAATCTCATATTTCAGTTCTTTCAACACCCTTGGAAGTATACCATCCAGCCCAGGTGATTTGCTACTTTTCTGTTTATCTAATAGTTGTAATACATCTTCCGGATGTATCGATATTTCCTTCAGTTCTTCCGCACCTTTAAATACCACTTCAGTCATGGGTAACATCCCTACATCTTCCTCAGTAAAGACCGAAGCAAATAGTGCATTACTGGGGTACCATCTTAAAATAGCAATTAGGGGATAGTCTATTTTTAAGTGAGTGAAGACTATCTCCTGATGTCATCCCCCTCCTCTCCACTTCTAAGTCAAGATGACCAATTCACACATTCAAGCATAGCCTTGGGATAAGCCAGCCCAGTTGTTCCAAAGCAGCACTGACCATTATCATGTAGGAGATCAAGGTTCATTTCCTAAGCCAGGATTCTGCCCACCTGGATTGATATCCTACGGCGGCAGTGCTCACATCCCCTGCATGACGAGAGTCTCACTCATTGCATAATGGAGGGCACTTAGTCGCCAAACTCACATGGTATGGTGTATCAGCTCCTACCTGGAGGGAGCTTTAGTCTGTGGCCCCTTGTCAAGGACAAGGGGCCACAAATGGACAAGATGGGAGGGGAGTAAGGCCATGGACATAAAATGTTTTCAGGACTTTTTTCCCCAGATTTTTGGACATGCTTTCAGTTCATTTCACACATTCACTTTTAATGAGAAAATGTTTAACATATGTTACATGACTTTCATTCTTAGGTTAACACACATTCAATTAATTTAGAGGGTAATTTTATAACTGGCCACCTACCTGTGAAGAGTAAATAATTAGGTGACTATTTAAATCCCATTTTCTAAAGACACATAGGTGACTATGGCCATGTTTACTAAACCAGGAGAACTGCTTCTGCAGCTACCATGCAACATAAGTAAAAATGCCAATGCCTTAGCTGCAATATTTGTGTGGTATCTGCAGAGGGTGTAGCCAACTGCAGCTCTACAGATACCTCAGAGATTTCTCAGTTACTGCGGTGACTTTCATCTCTGCATTGGCAGGTAGTGCAGGAACTCCCATGCAGCCTGCCCCTGCAGGGATTGCGGGATCCTGGGCGGGAGCAACAAAATGATAGCACAAGTATTTGCTCTGTCGCCCTGATCCCCATGGCAAGCTACATTTATCCCCTGTCCCTCAGCAAGAACCCCAAACACCCTACGGCCAGCTGCATTTACTCCCTGACCCTCAGCAGGCACCCCAAACATCCCACGGCCAGCTGTATTTACCCCCTGGCCCTCAGCAGGCACCCCAAACATCCTACAACCAGCTGCATTTATCCCCTGGCCCTCAGCAGGCACCCCAAACACTCTACGCACAGCTATATTTACCCCCTGGCCCTCAGCAGGCACCCCAAACACTCTACGCCCAGCTGCATTTACCTCCTATCCCTCAGCAGGCACCCCAAACACCCTACAGCCAGCTGCATTTACGCCCTGGCCCTCACCAGGCACCCCAAACACCCAGAGCCAGCTGCATTTACCCCCTGGCCCTCAGCAGGCACCCCAAACACCCTACAGCCAGCTGCATTACCCCAAACACCCAGAGCCAGCTGCATTTACCCCCTGGTCCTTAGCAGGCACCCCAAGCACCCAGAGCCAGCTGCATTTACCCCCTGGCCCTCAGCAGGCAGCCCAAACAGCCAGAGTTAGCTGCATTTACCCCCCTGGCCCTCAGCAAGCACCCCAAACACCCAACAGCCACCTGCATTTACACCCTGGCCCTCAGCAGGCACCCAAACACCCTATGGCCAGCTGCATTTACCCCCTGACCCTCAGCAGGCAGCCCAAACAGCCAGTTAGCTGTATTTACCCCCTGGCTCTCAGCAGGCACCTCAAATACCCAGAGCCAGCTGCATTTACCCCCTGTCCCTCAGCAGGCACCCCAAGTACCCTACAGCCAGCTGCATTACCTCCTGTCCCTCAGCAGGCACCCCAAATAGCAAGAGTCAGCTGCATTTACACCCTGGCCCTCAGCAGGCACCCAAACACCCTATGGCCAGCTGCATTTACCCCCTGGCTCTCAGCAGGCAGCCCAAACAGCCAGAGTTAGCTGCATTTACCCCCTGGCCCTCATCAAGCATCCCAAACACCCTACAGCAAAATGCATTTACCCCCTGGCCCTCAGCAGGCACCCCAAGTACCCTACAGCCAGCTGCATTACCCCCAGGCCCTCAGCAGGCACCCCAAATAGCAAGAGTCAGCTGCATTTACACCCTGGCCCTCAGCAGGCACCCAAACACCCTATGGCCAGCTGCATTTACCCCCAGGCCCTCAGCAGGCACCCCAAAGTACCCTACAGCCAGCTGCATTACCTCCTGTCCCTCAGCAGGCACCCCAAATAGCAAGAGTCAGCTGCATTTACACCCTGGCCCTCAGCAGGCACCCAAACACCCTATGGCCAGCTGCATTTACCCCCTGGCTCTCAGCAGGCAGCCCAAACAGCCAGCGTTAGCTGCATTTACCCCCTGGCTCTTAGCAGGCACCCCTAATACCCTACAGCCAGCTGCATTTCCTCCTGTTCCTCAGCAGGCACCCCAAACACCCTACATCCAGCTGCATTTACCCCCTGGCCCTCAGCAGGCACCTCAAATACCCAGAGCCAGCTGCATTTACCCCCTGGCCCTCAGCAAGCACCCCAAACACCGTACAGCCAGCTGCATTTACGCCCCGGCCCTCAGCAGGTACCCCAAACACCCAGAGTCAGCTGCATTTACCCCCTGGCCCTCAGCAAGCACCCCAAACACCGTACAGCCAGCTGCATTTACGCCCCGGCCCTCAGCAGGTACCCCAAACACCCAGAGTCAGCTGCATTTACCCCCTGGCCCTCAGCAAGCACCCCAAACACCGTACAGCCAGCTGCATTTACCCCCTGGCCCTCAGCAAGCACCCCAAACACCGTACAGCCAGCTGCATTTACGCCCCGGCCCTCAGCAGGTACCCCAAACACCCAGAGCCAGCTGCATTACCCCCTGGCCCTCAGCAGGCAGCCCAAACATCCTACGGCCAGCTGTATTTACCCCCTGGCCCTCAGCAGGCACCCCAAACAGCCAGAGTCAGCTGCATTTACCCCTTGACCCTCAGCAGGCACCCCAAACACACATAGCCAGCTGCATTTACCCCCTGGCCCTCAGCAGGCACCCCAAACATCCTACGGCCAGCTGTATTTACCCCCTGGCCCTCAGCAGGCACCCCAAACATCCTACGGCCAGCTGTATTTACCCCCTGACCCTCAGCAGGCACCCCAAACACACAGAGCCAGCTGTATTTACCCCCTGGCCCTCAGCAGGCACCCCAAACATCTTACGGCTAGCTGTATTTACCCCCTGGCCCTCAGCAGGCACCCCAAACACACAGAGCCAGCTGCATTTACCCCCTGGCCCTCAGCAGGCACCCCAAACACCCTACAACCAGCTGCATTTACCCCAAACACCCAGAGCCAGCTGAATTTACCCCCTGGCCCTCAGCAGGCACCTCAAACACCCTACAACCAGCTGCATTTACCCCCTGATCCTCAGCAGGCACCCCAAATACCCTACAGCAAGCTGCATTTACCCCCTGACCCTCAGCAGGCACCCCAAATACCCTACAGCTGGCTGCATTTAGCCCCTGGCCCTCAGCAAGCACCCCAAACACCCAGAGCCAGCTGCATTTACCCCCTGATCCTTAGCAAGCACTCCAAACACCCTACAGCCAGCTGAATGTACCCCCTGGCCCTCAGCAGGTACACCATATACCCAGAGCCAGCTGCATTTATCCCCTGGCCCTCAGCAGGCACCCCAAACACCCAGAGCCAGCTTCATTTACCCCCTGGCCCTCAGCAAGCACCCCAAACACCCTACAGCTAGTTGCATTTACCCCCTGGCCCTCAGCAAGCACCCCAAACAGCCAGAGTCAGATGCATTTACCCCCTGGCCCTCTGCAGGCACCCCAAACACCCTAATGTTGCCAGTCCTGCAGATTGGGAGATCCACTGCACCTGCCATAGTCACCTTGCTGGCCTCCACCCCATTCAGTCCCTCCCCTGTAGACTGTTCCCAAACCCTGTACAGGGTCTATCCAGGGTGGGGTTATCGGTGCCCCCCCTCATGCACAATGAATCCTGGCTAGCCAGTCAGGCTAGTATGCCCCCCATTCTCCCCTCCCCCCCCTTACAAGTAATGTCCAGGCTCCCCCACCCCAAAATCACAAAATTCTCAGCTAGCCATCCGGGGAAAGGGCTTTTGCCCCACCCCCACCCCACAGAAGGCCCCCCAAGACCTAGCCCGAGGAATCCCTGGTGGTCTAGAGGCAATGGGGGTAGGCATGGTTCCAGCTTCAATGGTGCTTTCTAAAACGACTCTGATCTTGCAGTGCCGCCCCCTAGCAATAAGATGTCAACACCTTTTTGTCACCACGTGTCCTGTTACTTGTGTAACCCCGAGTTAATATTATAAAGTCCTTTTACATACATAAAGCAGTGTTTATGCAAGATAAAAGTTTACAAAATGACCCCTTTTAGTGCACTAAATATTTTAAGGCTTGCTAATGAAACAAATGTATGTTAATAAATGCACATCCCTAGAAGGACAGAAGATCAAAGGTGGGGGGAGTCCCAGCTAGGCCGAGATGAAGGCTTTATACAAGCTAGTTCTGATTGAGCTATAAGCCCAAAGGTGCACAAGGAAGTTGGTGGGTCAAAAAAAGAACTAACTGGAGAGAGAAGAGGGAAGTTAAGTAATCTTTTCTCACCATGGAATCCATGTGGGACACATACAGTAGCTGTTGTTGAAGTAGTGGCTACACAAAATAAAATGCCCAGTGATCACTGTTTTAATTAAAACTGGATATTCGGTGGTGGACGATATCCGGCATCTGCTGCTGAATATCTGAGCTCTCCAGCCACTGATGCCACCATATTCAACCATTAACCATCTAGAGCAAAGTGTTAGAGTTAGGACTGCCATTCACCTGCTTAAGCTATCTGTTACCTCCAGCATCCTGTGACAGAACGGCATCTTTTCATAGAGCAGTAGTTCCCAACCTATGGTCCACAGACTATTAGAGGGGGTCTGCAGAGGCTGGTGGAGACTGGCAGGGGGGAAGAAAGGGAGGCTGAAGGGAATTGATTGGAGGGGAGATGGAGAGATAGAGACCGAGATTAGTAGGGAATACTGGAGGGAGGGAGAGAGAGAGAGAGAGAGAGACTGGTGGAGACCAAAAAAGGAAGGGAAATAAAAAGGGCTAGTGGTGACATGCTTGGGGCTTAGTGGATGGTGTCCAGGAAGAGTGAGTTTCAGCTAGAGATCCCTGGACTTTTTAGAGGTTGATATGGAGTCTACACAACCAAAAAGGTTGAGAAGCTCTGTTCTAGAGAAAAGCGCTTTTCATGCCAGAGGGGTAAACCAAGAAATTCAGATCTGCAGCAAAGCTCAAACAAACTGCAAAGGATCAAACAGTCCACTCTTCAGGCAAAAATACATCCGCGTGTGACACAGGGTAGCTGCAATGAATGACACAGTCCTGTCCTAAAGGCAGTGACTGACTTTCCTCCCAATCGCTTGGCTGTTCCTGCTGGCAATAGGTAGCAAGCTAGGTAAAGTTATGGGCTTCAGGCTTGCTGATTTAACCTCTCAAGCATGTAGAAATTCATATGGAAAAGGAAGCCTCTATGTTTTCTCAGTTCACAATAATTTCCAGGAGTGAGATAAAAGGAATCGAACTAACCATGCTTGAAAAGATTACAGACACTGCTTCTTTTCTGGTCAGACAGGCTACTTCAATCAGAAATTCCTGAATTCAGTCTTACAGCAATGTTATTTATAAAATTTTAAATTTACATACAGGAAAATAACATTACGATACCTTATTATCAATACATAACATATTGTCTCATCATAACAAGCCCACATCAAGAAGGTGTGCACACATAAATCTAAGAATCCACAATTGGTTTCTGGTAAATACATCTTAAACTCCATTTAACAAGTCAAGAGACAAAAAAATAATAACCACAACATTCCTAAGTCCTGTCCATTAATTCTTACTCTTAAGAAATTCTAACAGTTGTTCCACCTCAAAGAAAATACATCATTTCCCCTGAAACACTATATGACACTTACATGGAAATTTTAAATAAAATATAGCCCCCAGAGCCAGGACTCATGGGCGGACCTCCAAAAAGGCCTTGACGCTTTTGCGTGGCTCTGGAAACATCCGGGAAAATCTGTATAGGCTGACCACAAAATTTCTCAGCCTTTTTCTTAAAGTAAACACGTAAAATCCTCTCTTTATCTAACTCTGAAAGAAAAATAATTAATAGCGTAGCACGTGAGGGTATATCATCTGTAGCGGACTCCAAAAAAACAGAGATATCTAAAGTTGAGGAAGTTAACTGTTCATAATGCACTCCCGATTCTCCATCCCCCACAAAATCACGGGCTAATTTGCCCAAAGGTAAATAGTAAATCCTAGACAAACCAATTGACTCTACATCCGTTAAGTAACAAAACTTCTTTCAAATACTTATAGAAAAGAATAGAGGGGGATAAATAATGAGTCTGCGGGAAATTCAACATTCATAAATTTCTTGACCAAAGTGCATTCTCCAGAAACTCAAACGATGAAGTAAACAGGCATCTTGAGAAAACTTAACCAAAAGTCTCTGCTGCTCACACCTCTGAGATTCCTGTACTGCAGCAACTCCCTCCAGAGATACCAATCGTCCCTCATGATCCGCTAACTTAACTACTGTTTCTTTGGAGAAATCAGAGACTTTTTGGAGGGAACAAGTTAAAGTCGACTCAATCCGAGCAACCACTGCCCAAATATCCCGCAAGGTTATATCGGGAGGTGGAATCTGCTCTGAGGCAACCGAAGCAAAAGAAATAACAGAGGGAATAGGAAGAGGCAACTTTTCCGAGGGAGAATCCATCTTTAGAAACGAAGCCGGCAATAAAACTGATCCGGATTCCACCTGCCCCGCCTTCCCAGGCGAGATGGTCAAACCAGAAGACAATGGAATCTCTTGGCAGGGCGGAGTTAAACCCTTTACAATTGGAGAGTAATCGGATGAGGGCACACTCACAGTTGAAGCCTCTGGGGATTCGCCGCATGGCATGACAACCGGAGTCATAGATTCACTCAAACGAACGTGAGCATCCATCAGGCCAATGACTTTGACCACCTTGGTTTGGGCAGTCGATAAATTTTTCTTCTCTCTTTTCCCCATACCAAAATATATACTCTCTGTGCTCCGAAGGGGCGCCCAAGGGGGCAGGAGCTGTCCCTTTGGTAACACCCCTTCGGGCACGCGCTCCCCAGGCACATGCCCGCGACCGCGTCCCATGGTGGGGCTGCTGTTAATATAGCTCTTGTAATGACTCTGTCCAATCAGGCAAGTCCCTCGCAGGCACCAGGAACCAATAGGAAAATGCAGGCAAACAAACAGGTAAATAAACACCTCAATGTTATTTTTTAAGTAATAAGATGGGGGGAGGGGGTTGTTTTAATATTACCTTTCATGAAAAATTTAGGGCTTGATTTACAAAGCCTTTTTTTCCCTTAGATAGGGATTGGGTGTACCTACACCTATGTGAACCCAGGATAAATACCTGTATCTGACTCCTCTTTGTCCTCTGCAACCTCCCGGACATCCAAAGTGGATTTGATGCACAAAATGTTCTTAGGTGTCAAATTGCACACATGCATTCATATAATGCAGGGATCCACCCTTCCCTACCCCATTCCTAAATATCCCTCATGAGCTTTGTAAATCCTCTGACATGTCCTAAAAATCTGACATGAATTAGATGCAAACTGAGAAGGTTCTTAGCAGGGTCAGGCTTAGCAACTGTGGGACCCATCTAGACAATTTTGGTGGGGCCTTCTGGATTTAATTAATATGTTGTATGAAAAACAAAACAGTTATCTATAAGGTTTGAATTCCAACGCGGCTTCTTGTGATCTTGGACAAGTCACTTAACCCTCCATAGCCTCAGATACAAAGTTAGATTGTAAGTCCTTTGGGGACAGGAAATTATCTTCTATACCTGAATGTAACTCGTCTTGAACTTTTGAGAAAAGGCTTGAGCTAAATTCAGTTCCCCATTTGTTCGCTTGTATTTTGACATGTTGTTGTTAAGTGCCGTCAAGTTGGAATCAACTCATGGTGACCCTCTGGATAGCTATCCTAAATTGTGTTCGGTCTTCAGTCAGGCGGCTCATTGTTGACAGACTGGTACCCATAGCTGCTGTGATTGTATCGATCCATCTCATTGCTGGCCTTCCTCTTTTGCGTTGACCTTCTATCTTGCCAAGCATGTCGTCTTTCTCTAATGATCTCTGTCGCATGATGTGTCCAAAGTATGAAAGTCGAAGTCGTGTCATCTGAGCTTTTAAAGAAAGCTTAGGTTTGATCTCCTCTAGTACCGACTGGTTTGTTCTTCGGGCAGTCCATGGTATACACAGTATTCGCCGCCAGGACCATAATTCAAAGGCATCAATTTTCTTCCTGTCTATCTTTTTCACTGTCCAGCTTTCACATCTGTATGATGTTATTGAAAATACCATGGCTTGAACAAGTCGAATCTTTGTATGGAGAGAGACATCTCTGCTCTTGAGAATCTTATCTAGGTCTTTCATAGCCATTCTGCCAAAAGCAATGTGTCATCTGATTTCTTGACTGCTTATTGTTTCTTTATTGATAGTTAATCCAAATAGGTTAAAGTTGTTCACGACTTCAATTTCTTCTCCTTCAACAATGAACCTGTTGATTATGCCAGTTGTCATGATCTTTGTCGTCTTTACATTAAGGTGCAGGCCTATTTTGAGACTATGTTCTTTGATTTGAGAAGCAAATGTTTCAGATCATCTTCACTTTCAGCCAGTAATTTGGTATCATCAGCATAGCGAAGGTTGTTGATGAGTCTTCCACCAATCTTCACACCTCTGTTGTCTTCATACAATCCTGCTTCTCTGATGATTTGTTCTGCATATAAATTAAACAGGTAGGGGGAAAGTATGCAGCCTTGTCTTATACCTTTCCTTATTTTAAACCATTCTGTTTCTCCTTGTTCCGTTTGAACTATTGCTTCTTGATCAATGTACAGATTGTGCAAGAGTACGATCAGGTGTTCTGGTATACCCATGTTTCTTAATGTGGCCAGAGTTTCTCATGGTTTACACAGTCAAAAGCTTTGCAGTCAATAAAGCACAAATAGATATCCTTTTGGTATTCTTTAGTCTTTTCAAGGATCCATCTCTATTTTTGAAAAGGCATGTGATTAAGTTACTTCTGCTGCTCCTGTTCACTTCCAGCATAATTAGGACCAGAGCCGAGATCAAACACCATGAGCCTTTAGTCACACCTACCTGGGAGTTTCCCCCCCTATTTTCTACCTCCTCCACCCCCAACGTACGCAGTCTGATCAATGCAGTGACGATCTTAGGCTGGCACCCTTACAATCAGGGGCCCTAAACTTGTTCACCAGGTATTACCCTTAAGAACTAGAATGCTGCAAAAATAAAAGAGCAAGACCTAACTAAATCAGGAGAAAACTGTGCATACATCATAAGAAACCCCTAATGTTTGATGACAGACATGCAAAATACATACTGAAGGGAAAAGGTGCGGTCATAAAAATCATTTGTCCCGAAGACTGGAGATAAAGGTTCACTAATGCAAGAACCAATCAGTGTTTTAGCCATTACACACCAAAAAACCTTTACTTATTTTCCTTTAGCGCATTATGGGCATGTTTTCTAAGACATGCTATGTTTGTATGCATTAAGCTGCCACAGCTAATGTGGAGACCCACGCTATGAGAAGCGTGTTCAACGTGTCGCCCTGTAGTTACAGTGGGGAGGTGCACTGCAACATGCAACAGCACTTAACGCAGGTACACTTAGCCCCGCCCATTGAGGCAGTAAGTGCACCTGCACTAACGGCGACATTTGCAGTTAGCATGCACCAAAGACACCCACACTAACCATGATGTACCATCCACACCCACATTCTGCCCCTAATCGCTCAGTCACCATTCCATCGTGCGCTAACAGCGTGAGTTTTTTACCTTGCTGCTAGCGCAAGGTGATTAGCATGAGGTAAACCCTGTCCTAATCATTAATGCACTTTAGTAAACATGCCCCTATATGAAAGTATCAAAAAAAAAAAAAAAAAAAAAAAGACATATCACTTAAAGTCGCTGATAAGTCTGCAGGCCTCGAGTGCAGAATTTCCTGTAGAAATCTCCTTCGTGTCCAACCTGTCGTGCGAACCAGTGCTAAAAAATCATCCCTTAGACTATAGAGAACTTACAACTTCCATTGTGATGACTTTAGTAGGTAGCACTTTAGCTTTCAGGGACATGGTTACAAGTTCTCCAACCACACTAAATAAGCTGTACCCCTTTAAAACCATGTTCTGAGAGCCGAAACCAACACTCCTTGTTACCAATGGCAGGTTCCAGTGATAATTTTCTATAAAAGGTACAAAACATTGATGCCAATGGCACCTTCCATGTCCTCCTACAGCTGCAATGGGGGGAAAAAAAGACAAGTTCAAAAAGGTTCTAGCTCAATACTATTTGAGTGCACACGTTCTCTGCTGGACTAGGGACTTGGAAAGGCAAATTGTAGATCAGTGCAGGAAGTATTTTCCTACCCTAAAAGGCTTACAACCTAAGCTTTGTACTTGAGGCAATGGAGGGTTAAGTGACTTGCCTAAGATCACAAGGAGTGTGAGAAGTGGGATTTGAACTCTGGCCTCCCTGACCTTGTCCCACACCTTTATTGTTAGTGCCTTTTCCTTTGCAGAGCAAGAATACCTTTCTCTCTGTTTACCATTTGCTTCCTCCCAGAAACTGGGCATAAAGAAGAACCAGCTAAGAAGGCTCTGAAAGACCTAAAAAAAAAGAAGAAGGGAATTAACCAAAGTAATGGAAGATGGAACCTGTCCCTAAGAAGGAGAATCTGAGGACTCACTCTCGATAATTCTTTGTATCGCTGCTTATTGACAGAACTTTCATTTCCTTTCGCTTTACAGACTTATCTGGACCTTAGAGCGCAATTCACACTCTTGCATTACATGCCGAAGGGCAGAAATGGTCCTAGGAGGAAGAGACTCTTCAAATGAATCATGCAGTAATTCTTCCTACTGATGGCTGCCAGGTAGTTCATTAACTTCTGAGCCAATGTAAATCATTACCAGGAGTACTTATTTGATCTCTGTACTATCCAGAGCAGACAAAGTACCTTATGTAATAGTTCCCGGATTCTCAAAATCCTGAAAAGTCATTTGTTCTTCATTGTAGGGAGTTTGTATTCCAGATGTTTTGCTACTATAAAATAGACTTTTGTAAGAACCCAAAGAATCCCCTCATCCCACCTTAAAAAGCACACAGCTGTACAGGTTTCATGACTTCCCTACTGTACAGCACAGGCAGCAGGACCACTGTAGACTTTCCCACATTACTGGGGAGGGTCTGGGTTAGAGGGGAGGCTTCTTCCTAAACCTGTTCTGCCTCCAGCCACTCATCTGCCAGCGAGGCCACATAGCAGTCCAGTAAGAAACTAGAGGGGGGCTATCACCCAGCTACTTTCAGGTTCCAAAACGTTAGTCTCAACAAATGAGACTTTGAAATGGCAAACAAGAGGTAAAACAAGTCAATACTGAGCCATGGTGGTCGGAAGTTTTTTTTTTTTTTTAAAGCCAGCTAGCACGGCTAAAATGATTCCAGATATTCAACACTGGCATTCTGATAATGGCAGGCGTGAAATATCTGGATATTTAAATATTTCCAGGTTTTTGCTATATTACCTTTCCAAAAAATATCAATGCTGTTTAGAATAAAAAAAAAAAAGAATTAAGCAGGGGGGGGGGGGGGGGGGTATTACAAGACAGGGGTTATAAATCAGGGAAGGCCAAGTTGTGTTCCTTATTGCCAAAGACCTCGAAAAAGAAATGAGTTTTCAGGGCAGCATTGAACTTCTTATAATTTGACTCAGTATGGAGGGAGTCTGTAAGGGATTTCCATAGGGGGGGGGGGGGGGGTTGGCGGTATCAGAGTATCAACCAAGCCCAGCTGAGTGCCTTCATGTTGAGGGGTCAAGGGATGGCTGATATCAATATAGCTTGTGATAGGAAGACATTTAGCTTAAGTTTGTGGGAGAGCATCAAGGCAGAGAGGAAAAGCAGCTTATGTGGGAAATTGAACTGAATGTCATTGCCATAAAAGTAACCATCTATACCATAAGATTGGATAAGAGTAGCAAGTGGATTGGGACAAAGATTGAAAAGGGGAGGTGAAAGGATAGAGTACCGGGGAACACTGCAGGACAGGAGAAAGAAGAACACAAGAGAAGAGTCTTCTTATCTAGAGGAGGTGAATCATTTAAGCACGGAGCCTTGAATACCAAAGCCATTTTAGGAGACGTCCATGATCCACCTGTTTAAAAGTGACTAAGATTGAGTGAGACAAGTAAAGTTGCTTCAACCCAATCAATGATCACTTACCTTAGCAGCGAGCATGGTTTCAGTGCTGAAGCTGGTCCAAATGCCAGGATGCTTGCAATGTAACATATTGAAAGTTTCAATGTGACCTATTAACTGAATAGAACGATTTTTTTTCAGTAAGTTCAGAAAGAAACAGAAGAACGGAGATGGGCCTAGAGCTGGAGGGATCAAGGATAGGGCACTTGAGCTAAGGAATTACATTGGCTTGCTTCCATAGTGAAGTTAATTCCCTTTCAACGGGAGAGCTATCTATCATAGAGTGCAGGATACTGGAAAACCCTAACTTTGGAATTTTGACAAGTCAGGATGGCAGAGGATCAGAAGGGAAGGTAGTTGACTGCACAGAGGCAAAAGATTGAACAATGAACAACAAAGGAGATCACAGAGCAGTGGTGGAAGGGGGGGGGTGTTGAAACAATTAAGAGTAACAGTGCGACTTATGTCTTTAGGGGAAGGAAGCGAGTGCTGTGGCGAAGAGCTGATGAAGGAGAATAGTATCAGTTTTAGCTTTGAAACTAACAGCAAGTTGATCAGGTGAAAGGCAATTAATGGAGATTTGCAGGGGTTTTCGGGGGAGGGGGTTCCTGGTAAGATCAGAGATGTTATTAAGGTAGGGCATGTCAATTTTAGGGGTAGATTTTTATTTTTACAAACTACTAGTGACCAAATTCTGCAGTTTTGCATGCTGAATCTAAAACTATCTTCAGAAACTGCTTAAAGTGAGTCTTACCTACATCAAATCACAGTTGATATATGTGGAAATTAAGTAATATTTACTTGAATGTACAAATTGTCTGAACACCTGTAGCCACATGTAATTGTCTTTAAAATGTCATTTGCGCAGTTAATTTAATGTTATTTAACAAAATCCAGCAAAGAAGCCATATCTTGTTTGCTTCTGTTTCGGCTCATGAGCTACCTGCTGACCATCTGACCCCTAATATAATGTTCCCTCCTCTCCTGATTGTACACGACCTTAGTTGTCATTTTTTACACGCCTTTCTATGGACTGGGTTTGTGATGGCCAGTCTGGAAGCACCATGGCTTGCTCAGAAATGCCTTAATCTCTGCTATTGTCATGGTACAGGTAAAAGGAGCCTCAGAGCCTCTGGAGCTCCAGTCAAGTAATTGGGCGAGTGTAGTTGCTGCAGTGTTGATGGATGGTGTTTTCCTGGATCTCACACTGCTGTCTCCAAGCTGAGTCTTCTCATCTCTTTCACCTCTGATCTTCAATATCTCCTCTCTCCTGTTCCTCTTTACTGCACATTGCTTGCAGAACAGACTCGCTGTAACCATACTAAGCTGACCTTCTCGCTGTAGGCATGACTATCTTCCTTACCTCTTCACACTGTTCTTTCAACAGTTGCAGCTGGAAAAGGAGATGCTTGGGACCTTGTGTCCAATTGCTATTTATTTTAATACTGAACCAGTTCATCATGTAAATCCCAACACAGAAATAAGTAAGATAAATTGATAACTGAGGCACAAAAGGCATTAATAAGCAATGCAAACACACAAAAACTATTATCAGAGCACTTAAACATATTTCAGTAATTTGTGTATTTTTGCATCATTTCCTAGAAATTACAGGTAGATAAGTAACATATTACACAAAATTTAAAGCGAGTTGTTGATTTGCCACATAAAATTGTACCATTTTTTCACTAGTGCTTTTTAAAATTATGATCTCCAAAAACTGACACACCTTATTATTAAAGAGGGGTTTTTTTCTGTTAAGATTACTGTGACTTTTGATAATGAAAGAATAATACATCTGCCTGAGTTGACATATCTTTAAAAAGTAAGAGTGAAGTTGAAATAGCTTCTTCGAGCACACTTAGGGGTATGTTTACTAAGCAGCGGTAGCAGCTTCCACACGATATTGGAGACTTCAATGGGGCCGCTACCGCTGCTTAGTAAACATACCCCTTAGTCTTGTGCGGTTGGGTTCTTAGCAGATGCAGGCCTTGGTGGTACCATGGTTATCTGTGCTTGGGTTTAGAGGGGACAAAGCAGCAGGGAGCCACCGTACATAGGATTTGAGAAAGCTGATTCCAGGTGGATGCCTGGTCTGACATGGATACCGTGTCCAGTGCTGCCATTGATATTCAGCACTGTCATTTGGATAGCCTACGTGAATGGCCGTATGCCATTTTTTTTCTGCTGCCTAAGTTATTTATAGGGCAGCACTGAATAATCACAGCCATATGGATAAGTGCCAGCTTTGATCAGAAACAGTGCCAAGGTCATCTGTCAGGATATTCAGTAGGCACTATCCACCGTGCCACTGAAACTCTACTTCCATGGCACTTATTCAGTTAGCAGATAAGTGATGCTGAATACGGCATCCCCCATCTTTGTCTGAATCGCTCAAGTCTGCCTCCAGAGGAGTTTATAGGATAGCAAAAAATATGGAGAAACTTAAAAAAAAAAAATTAATAATAATAGCTTTAGCAATTATTTACTGAAAACTGGAAACAGTTCAGACAAAAAGCTAAAATGTTATTGCAAGACATATATACTGCAACAATACTAAACTACAGGAAAATGTCCAACTAGTAGGTTACATAATACAAAAATTTGGAATGCAAAATTGCAAATAAGAACATAAGATATGCCATACTGGGTCAGACCAAGCTCCATCAAGCCCAGTATCCTGTTTCCAACAGTGGCCAATCTAGGTCATAAGTACCTAGCAGTTTCCCCAAAGGACACAGGTTCCACAAAGCTTGTATTGGGTCAAGCAGTGATATTCTGGGTCCCTTTTAATAATGGTTTATGGACCTTTCCTCCAGGAACTTTTACCAAAGCTGGGTTTAAAAAAGGTTTGGCAACAGGACACCTTTGCATGGAGTCACTGTAGTTGATAATGTATCAGAATCAACTGCAGCTCTTAGAGACCCGAGATCACCAGCAGCGACTCTCTGCATGGTAGGAACCACAACAATTTAGAATGTTTAAATACCACTTATGATGTCACAATTATACGTTCGGAATGCACTCTCACTTCCTCATGCTTTCACTCTCGCATGACCTCCAGTTTCCGTAACAAGAATATTCATGAAACAACTCCACTTTCCAGGGGTCCTAGGACAGTTGTTGCTAAGCTAGGTGGTTGAACGTCTTCCAAATTTAGATGGGTGCAGTCATTTCTTTTTACCAAAGGGAGGCCCATACGATATTTAGCAAAGATTAAGACTATATTGATTTTGTATGCCTCAGCAGTACTGGTAATCTACAGTAAAGGTGCCAGTGACTTTCACTAGGGTGGATTCAGTCCTTACTTCTGGAGAACATACCATGTTACTTACTATATCTGACCTTAAAGAGTATGGGATATTACTTCCAACAACATATTTAAACACAAAGTGAGGCAGTCCTCACACTACCATCTGTATTAGTCTTGATCTATTTAATATGTGAAGGAGAGATGTCGAGAAGTCTTTGGCAGATCTAGAACTTAGAGGTTATATCAGCCAGCACAGAAAAGGTTGATCCTGACCCCTCTGGCTGTCTTTTGTGATAGAGTTATAATGACCAGAAATTACTTTTGTTTTCTTAATTTCTTAGATGACTAAAATGTATGAACTGCATGTGTTAGTGATGTTCTAATTATGTTTGTTTTCTTCATTCAGCCTGTTACTAGATGCATTTTCTTGGTTGATGCCCCCCCCCCCCATGTTGTTTGTATTTGTGAAGAAACTGATAAAATGATAGAACTGAAAAGAGAAGGGTTAATGCTTTTGGCCTCTTTTTGGGAAACCAGGCGATATCATAGTGACTATGAGCGTGTCACTTAATTTGCTTTCTCCATATTTCCCTAATTCTTACCGTCTCCCCTCCAATGCCTTGGGCTGCTATATACTTAATTGCTTGCTCGTTCTTGCCCAAAGCCACATCCATCTCCCCTCTCTTTGCTACAGTATCACAAGCCCTGCTTTTCTAGGACTAAAGAACCCCCGTGCTTTTACCATAGCAACCTGAATTAGCACATGAAACCAAACTTACGTCCAGCAGAAATATTTATACAACTGCACACTGGCTCCACTGAAGAGTCCATGAATTTAAGAAAAGAAAACAAACATAACACATGGGAAAGAAAATATTTGACCAATCGAATGGCTGATGGTATGAAAGACTTGGGGACACCTACAACCTACATACAGCATAAACAGGGCTTCTTATATTGTATCTTCTCTACATAGATGATACTTGCATACCTGCCAGTGCAATAAACAGAATACAAACCTTTTCAGTTAAATTAATTTAATTGCATAGTGCCTTTTATACAAACTGAATGTAAAGGTGCTTTCCAATTATACATCAGAAATGCATTATGTGGCTATCCCACTTTCTTCCCAGGATCCACACATTGCAGGACAGGTTTATACCACTGCAAAACAGAAGAACAGTATTCTAATTCTTACAAACAGCCAGCATGAAGCGTACAGAATTCCTCCAACTACAACAGCAGGATTTACATAGCATGTGTGCAGCAGACAGATCACATGGTTCTAATGCCCTGGGCCAAAAAGCTTACAATCTGAGTTTCAGCAGAGAGGAATGAGCTTTTCTCAAGGTCTCACGGTTAAGTGATGGAAAAACTGGACCAAGGATTCCAAGTTGGGGGGGGGGGGGCGTTGTCTGTGTTTTAACAGTCATATCCCACTGCCACCAATCACAAAATGACTTGTTACAAGAATTGATCATGCAACCTGGGAAAACCCATTAATGAAAGGCAGGAGCTGTAAAATCTTGCTTCAGTAACCCAGAGGTCTTCCTGTGCTGCTATTAGCCCGGACTCTCATTTTTATTACACCAAGGTTTACAAGGGCTGCACCTGGAAGCTCTTTCCCTCGAGTGCTGTATAGTACTTGGGGGCAGCAACCAAAAATCAAACAAATACGTAGTTTTTGGGACAATGTGTGTGAATGGTAGTTTTGACAAATCACCTAGGTAGGAAGCGTCTATACATATCCTCATAAAACCTGCAAAAATCACAGCTAAAATGCTCCTGCATATATTCATACCTGCTCAGGAGTGGATATAAATACAAACAGCTGAAGTACATGAGTACCTTACACCACACTTATGCCTCCACGCAACCAAGTATGCCTTAATCACTATGCATGCTTTTACGCAGAAACATGATGGCAGAAGACGACCACATGGTCTATCTAGTCTGCCCTTCCATATCAACTACAATAGTTCCCTTTTTACCTTTAGAGATCCTCTGTGTTTGTCCCATGTTTTTTTGAATTCAGATATTGTCCTTGTCTCTATCACCTCCACTGGGAGACTATGCCACACATCTACCACGCTTTCTGTAAAGAAATTTCCGCATATTACTCCTGAATCTATCCCCTTTCACCCTCATCCTATGTCCCCTCGTAGCAGAGCTTGCCTTCAATTGAAAGAGACCCTCCTGTGCATTTATGCCATGGAGGTATTTAAATGTCTATATCATATTGCCCCTATCCCGCCTTTCCTCTAAGGTGTACATATTAAGATCTTTTAAGTCTGTCCTCATATGCTTCATAATGAAGACCACTAACCATTTTAGTAGCCACCCTCTACATGGACTCCAACCTGCTTATATCCTTTTGAAGGTGCGGCCTCCAGTATTGCACACAATACTCCTTTTTTCTGCTGGCCATTCCTCTCCCTATACACCCAAGCATCCTTCTTGCTTTTGCCGCCACCTTATCTACCAGTCTAGCTACTTCAAGGTTGTCAGATACAGTTATGCCCAGGTCCCACTCTTCTTTCATGGACAGAAGTACCTCACCCTTTAAACTGTACCTACCGCTCCTTTGGCTTTTTGCAGCCCAAATACATGACCCTGCATTTTTTAGCATTAAATTTCAGCTGCCAATTCTAGACCATTCTTCAAGCTTAGCTAGATCCCTCCTCATGTTATCTACACCTTCCTGTCTATTCTATTGAAGATTTTGGTATCATCCGCAAACAAGCAAACCTGTATTTATCAGGGGTAATTTTATAAAAGCCATTTTCCATGGGAAAAAAAGGCTTTACTCTTTTTGTCTTACAGTCATGAAATTAGCCAAAGCAAGCTCCAGTCCTACGTCACACATGGTAACACAATATACAGGTAACTTGCATTGCAGGCTACGACAATACTATGTAAAACTGTTCACAAGCTGTGATTTCTGATTGAACTACACAAACAATCATGGCGATGCTCAGTGATCAATGCACGCATCTTTGTCCTCCTTTCTTTTGGGAAATAGGTAGAGAATCAGAATGTAACACTTGTTGGAAGAGGACCAGCGAAGGGCCTGCTAGAAGCTCCTGGATGCCTTCTGCCAGCACACACAAATTTTGTTGAACAAAATCTTGCTTACAGTAGCTCCTGCACCTTGGGAGCCAAATTCTCCACTCAGGTGTCATTTATTTCTGATACTAAGCTCTGGCCACCTCCCTATCCATGACATCCCTCAGGAATGAGTCCATCCAAAGCTTTGCATTCATCGTTCACTGTTTGAGACAGAAGCCATCACACATTCCAGGCAATGCATATTCTAGAAGCCAGACACAAGCAAAAAAAACATTTTGCAGAACAACTTTACCCACAGGGTCACACTTTCAATGACTTTTGGTAAAACACACATAGTAAAATAAAAAAGTAGATTACATTATTCAACTAACAGATGACGTACTGGACCTGGTTTCTTAGCTTAACCTGACCGATTGCCGCCAAACACCACCAAACTGGAACTTCTACTGCACAAAGCGCCTCTCTAATTTGCTACGGTTTTTAAAGATGGCTGATGCCAGTGCTATGTTTTTGGAATCAAATGTCCTAATGGAAGTGCTGCTTGTACCACTGGCCTCTAGATTGTAACACATGGAACAACAGTGAAATGACGAAGTATGGTGCACAGCCTCAGTGCTGCAGGACGCTATGAAGTCATCCTCGCAATACTGATGAACCAGTAAAGATACATATAGCATTTATACCATTTGCTTAGATTATCTAGCAAGATCTGCAGAGCTATATACAGAGTGCCAGCAAAACGTGCTGTAATACAGTGGAATCTCCCCCCCCCCCCCCACACACACACACACAAAGGGAACATCTGCTTTTTTAATTCACCTCTTCAAAAGAGAAAGTTTTCCCCAGAGGTCTGAACTGCTCCAACACACCACCAGGAATTTGTAAAATTAGAGAGAATATGCAAGTTTAAATTTTAAGTTCTATAAAGGAGAAGGTGGTGTGGGGGGGGGGGGGTGAGTATTATTTCTCTAGTATATGCCAATTATGTGTTTTCTGCATTAACTTACTTAAAAAAAAGAAAAAGCTAAACAAATCATAACCAGTTAGTTCAGATATCAAAGCATCTTTGTGATACTGTAATTTTATATTTGTTCCTACGGGACCATGACAGACAGATACAGGCTTTGTTCGTTATGTAATGTTGTCAAGGTAGCCAGAACCATATCATATATAGCAACAAAGGGTCAGGGGGGAAGGTGCTCAACATCACAAATACTTCTTTTCATAGTCTGCCATCAGTATACATGGTATACTAAAATGTGCACAGTTACACAGGCTTGTCTCTAAAGCTCAGAGTTTGGGTACAGGGAGCATATGCAACATTCTCAGGTCGCAAATAAAATGGGGGAGGGACTGGAACTGGGTCTCCACTGACTCCTGTTATATGCCGCTACACTAAATTAGGAAAGTCACAGTTCAGTATGGAAGGTTCCACTGTATTAGCCAGGTCATTACTGATCCTGTTTACGGCCTCTCAGCTTTGAAACTACAGTGCGGCGCCCTTGAATCGCAGGATAACGACAACGACTTTGGGATTATTGTAATACTGTAGATGCCAGATCAGGGCGCTTTGTCTGGACGATTTTCTGCTTTGGTCGTCTCATTTCATCTTCATCATCCTCATTTTCACTCTCGCAGACATGGACGACGACGCTGGGCGTGGACTCTGTTCCTGCATGCAGCTCATACTTCTCCCCTGCAGCCAGTTGCAAAGGAAACAGGGTAACGTTACGTCTTAAGGTAAGCTAGCATTGCTTTCCTTTTGTTTCCTGCTGTGTGTCTTAGTCTTGGTTTTGCATGACATTTGCTGTTTATTTCCTTCTTACTGTATGCCGCTTAGTGTTTGTGTAGATAATGCAGATCATCAAATACACGTTAACTATGACTATTATACCAACCCCGATCCTCTATCTTTAGCATTAGGTATTTTGCAGCATGCATTGCCTGATAGAATTCATGCAATGGCAAAGGGACTCCGACTACAGTTGTTGGTTATGAAACCAGCGCCATAATCCCAGCTATGATAATCTTCTGTTTAGAAACACGTTTCATCGCGGTGATGACGAGAGCAACATCGTACACATAGTTGAGTAAAGGCAGCAGCATTTATGAAGACCAGCCCATGCTGCTATATAATTTACTTTTAATTCACATAATTATATTCCACTTTTTCCTCTGAAAGGAAGTACTGAGCAGCCTACAATAAAATTCCAAATGGTAAAAAGCGCAAGAGGTTACCTGGACCCAGCTTGGAGACGGCACACAATAAGTCATAATTAATCAGTGGCGTGGCGTCCTCGCTCTGCTTCCACCCGACGGGCGGAGATGCTGGAGGGGAAATCAGGAACTGTTTGGTAGGCTGTGGAGGCAGCAGGAAGGACTTTTCTCCCTCCTCTCCAGAAACCTGCACCTAATTTGAGAGAAGGTATCAAGGTGAATTGCCATTCTTTTCTCCTCCTATATTCACAGCGGTCTCACTGGTTTGTGTCACCCATTGTTTCTCCATAAACTTTACACGTACAAATAATTGGGGGGTGGGGGGGGAGGGGGAATAGCTCTAACACCACACATGTACTTGTAAATCTCTTGCTGTATTCAGTGCTTCCCTGTATTTATTTATTTATTTACATTCTCTTATATACCGCGCTATTCTGCATCAGTGCAGTTTACATTGAACAAACTGAAATTACATTGAACAGGGCATTATAACTTGGAGATAACTATTTTACAGGGAACATGGGCAATGGAGGGTTAAGTGGCTTGCCCAAGACCAC
The DNA here is from genome assembly GCA_033557465.1 of Ichthyophis bannanicus. Taxonomy (NCBI): domain Eukaryota; kingdom Metazoa; phylum Chordata; class Amphibia; order Gymnophiona; family Ichthyophiidae; genus Ichthyophis; species Ichthyophis bannanicus. The sequence continues at coordinate 17,906,844 of CM066039.1, read as the reverse complement.
AAGGAGCACCTGTGGGACTAGAAACCCCAGTCCTTCTGGCCCAAGGTTGCTGTCCTCTAGTGGGATTTGAACCCCCGACCTTCCGGCCTGAAGTGAACTCAAATCCCAAGCAAGGGACCACACAGATTTAAAATTCAAGGTGCCATTATCTGTGAAACAGGAAGGGAGACCTATTGTATATTTAATCACAAAATTTAAGTGCTGCAGATCTGCATTCAATTAACACGCAAACCCCATCAAAAGCTCCATACAAAAGTGAAAAGGAGCAGAAAAAATATAAATATCAGTCATGAGGAAACCCAACAGAGGCTGCTGCTTGCTTCTATAAAATGTCAGTTCATTTCTAATCACAAACAAACTCATAGTAGTCAAGGATGAAGTTAAGTACCTGGGCATCACAATGGACAGAGCTCTGAACTTGAAATCTCACATCACCAAAACTGCGAGCAAGGCCTATCAATGTTTGAGGACCATAAGAAAGATCAAGCCACTACTCTGCCAAGACCACTTCTGCACAGTGTGCCAAGCACTCATCACACCTCTACTTGATTACGGAAACTTGTTATATCAAGGCCTCCCTCAGCAGACCCTACACCCACGCCAAATGGTGCAAAACACTGCAGAACGCATCATTACTGACACTCCAAGAGCTGAGCACATCTCCCCCGTCTTACAGCAACTACACTGGCTCCCAATGGTGGCCAGAGCAAAATTTAAAACAATCCTGATAATCTTCAAAATCATTCACCATCTCTCAGCAAATGCACTCCAAGATATCATAACAAGGGATATTAGTAATAGACCGAGAAGGACTAATAATGACAACATGATCGGCACGCCTGCAGGTTACCACAAGACTAAACAAAATATCTCAAGAAGAGCTCCATCACTAATGGCATCCACACTATAGAACTCCCTCCCAACGAGCCTGAGGGCATTAGAAGACATCAGACTTCCGCAAGGCTCTTAAAACACTGCTCTTTACAGAAACCTATGAGCAAACACATGGCACAGCAACTACCCCCTCCAACTCAATACCTAATCTTCCCCAGCAGACTTAGGAATTCAGTGTATAGTGTTGTGAAGCACCCTCATGTTAAATGTAACCCTCCATAGTGTTAAGTACCCTCATGCAAATTAAATACCCACATGTTAAATGTTGTTAAGTACCTTCATGCAAATTGTAACCCACCAAGTGTGCTGTCTAAATGTTGCTAAATACCCTCATGCTAAATGTAACCCTCCAATGTGATGTAACCACTTTGATTGTAGGATAAGGTGGTAAACAAATCTGTCTAAATAAATCAATAAAATAATCGCAGAGCACAAACACAAAGCTCAAAGGGATAGCATCATCTCTGCGGATTATCTCCTGTCTCTTATCTTAAATCTTTGTGAAATGATCCATGGGGAGGTATTATCTCAAGCTCTAAAATTAATTATAAACCCTTTCTTCAGATCAGATTCGTATAACTGGGGGGTAATGGAATATCCAAAGGTTTGGACCAGTTGCTGGAAGATAGGCACATGGGAACTGATAACAAACCTAAGTAATAACTCTTATCTCTTACATGTGGGAGTGAGCAAACACACCTGGACTAGCCACTGCTGGAGGCGGGATGTTAGCCTTAATGGTACGTCCCGGGGCAGTTTCTCCAAATGAGTTAGTTTAGCACATACCATGACAGTCATGAACCTCACTTCTAAGCCAGGGCATGTGGGTACAGTCTCAGTCTCAAATTTACTGCTAATGCATCGTGCCAGTGTGACACTTATGCTCTTATGGGGGAAGTTGTGTTTCCTTATATGTACAAACACATTCAATCTATAAATATTTGCATTTAAAATTACTAGTTTCTCAAAACAGAGAAAACTAAATGGAAGCAAACAAATATACAAGTCAATATAAACATATCATAGTTGATTACACAAACAAAGCATGGAATTAAATAAACATGGTTACACAATACCTGTGCAAAATATAATTTCAGTTTTTTCCCATTAAAATCAGACTCATGAAGTTCTATCCGCGCTCTTGCTGCCGCTTCAGGGTTACTGAAGTTTATCCTTACTCTCCTAAAGCTTTTAAATAACTGAAATGCGACTCGATCATCATAAACACTGAAGAGGGCTTGAAATCTCTCCTGGAAAACAGAAATAAATAAGAATTCACACTGAAAACAATCACTCAACATAATAAATTGCATGCAATAGCTTTTGAACTATGATGTCATATGCTGAGACAAGTACAGTACGTTTCTTTTAACTATTGACTTGAAAAGGAAGCTGTCAGAATATCTATACAGGAGTCTGCCACTCCATGCCTCAGACAACAAGGGGCAATGTTTCCAAATGAGCAAGTTCTATGCACACCTATGATGGTCTTGGACATCGCGCATAAGCAAAGGTATGATCTCAATCTCTAGTACTCGTTTTAATATTGGCTTTGTGCCAAACAGCTTCCTTCATGAGCTCACAGAGGTAACATATATATCAAGGGGCAAAATGGGGTGTTAAGACTCCAAATGTCTTGTGCTTTTATCAAGCCCAAGATTTGATTTAAAAAAACAAAACAAAACACAACATCTCAAATGTCTGTGGTCCGATTTCTTAAGGACATGTTTACTAAGGTGTGCTAACTCATGAAGCACAGGGTTTGCCGCATGTTAAGGCTCCCTGCTAAAAATCCCACGCAATCGAGTAGGGACTAAGCAGGTTAGGGGCATAATGTGGGCAATGATGGTGCACCAAGATTAGCACAGGCGTTTTGGGCATGCACTAACCACACTCGCTGCCATTAGCACAGACACCCTTACCAACCACCACCTCAGCATGAAAGTGCATCTGCAGGCTGGTTAGTGCAGTGCCATGATCAGCAGGGGCACAGATGCATACAGCCCCAAACAATTGCAATTTGGCAGCACAATTGCATGCTAGCGGCACACACCTTGGTAAACATGCCCCTAGTGCTATCCGTCAGAAAAGGCCAATCAGCTGATCGGGTGCCTAATAATCACTACCGCGTGCAGCCACTCTGGGTTTTGGCTTTCGTACACAATAGAATCTGTAACTAGTCTTCGGGTTGAGATCTTTCTGTTCATTTTCACCCTGTCAGGTTGAGAGTCTTTTGAATGTACCAAGGAGCTCTTAAAGCCTCCAAAAGGGTATTTGCTGGCAGGAAAGGCTCTTGGCTCTGCTGCTGATTATGCATTTTCTAGCTGGCCCAGAGAAGGGGCTTGTTCACAGAACAGCAAAACTAGTTCTGCCTCTGAGGAAACCTGCAATGAAACCACACTTGAACGGCTTAGAGATGATCTTGAGGCAGTGAGCAGAAATGACATACATAATTCTTAACCTCCTGAGGAAGTAACAAAAGATCGAGGGTGGAGAGCTAGGGAAACAATGAGTGTTATTTACCTAGCTTTCTGCCCTCAATATAGGTCTCATTACTTCCTCAGGAGTTTAAGAATTACACAGTCCACCCTCTAGTTCAGTGTTCCCCAACCCCCGGGCCGCGGACCGGTACCAGTCCGTGGATCAAACGGTACCGGGCCGCCCGAGGAACTTTAAATAATTTCACTGTGGGTCCTCCCGCCTCCTGATTGGACGTAATGAGTGCGCGCGCTCAAGAGTCACCCTGGAAGCTACAGTCTTCCTGCTTCCCAACGAGCGTCTTGCGACAGTTATAGAAAGCGGCAGGTGGGAGGAGGAGCCGCTGCCGCTGCGCGCGCACGTCTGCTCATGCAGCTCGCACACAGACAGCGCACGCTCTGCCCCCTCAACTTCTCTGTAGGACAGGAAAGGGGGAGAAGGGGAGCGGCCCATTCTGCGGTTTAATCCGTTTATGTGAGTGGTAATAAAAGGGGTCAGACTTCCCTTTTCACATCTTCCTAAATTAGCAATCCATACTTCCTTGGGAATTGCCCCTCCTCCAGGGGTTCTCTGGGCGTAGGTGCATGGGGGACCCACGTGTCCCGGTTAGGTGTGTTTTACGCTGGAAGTTAGGCGCAGGAGTTTACTGAAGTGTAAGATTGGTACCCCCTCCTAGTCCTGACTTGGTTTTTCAGGTTTGAAAAGGACCAAAATCTAGTCAAAGGAGCCGTCTTTTGGGGGTCGGCCTGGGCCTGAAGGGAAAAGGGGCACTTTACTTTGCAACACACGCACATCTGGGGAAACAAATGAGACTTAGAATGGTCTTATATAATTTGTTACATACAGATAGACATATATAAATGTATGTAATTTTATATATACAGATTTATAATAATATTTTGTAATGTGGAGCAGGTAAAATGGTATCTCAGGTAATTTTATCCACAGGATGTAGCTGGGCTATATAGGAGCCAATAGAAAGAGTGCCCCGGCTATTGCTTGCTAAGAATGATGGTGTGTTTAACAAACTCCTGATCAGGTTGTTTTCCTCATTTCTTAAATATCTAGCTTACTTTGCATTGAACTATTTCTGGAAAGGCATGAGCTAAATCCACCATAAAGGAAAAACAAATTTCCCCAGCAATGTTAGTTTAGTGATATTTGTAAACATAAGTGGAAGAGAGATTTTGAAATAATTTGGGAGGAGCGCAGGAGTGTCTGTCTCCTGAGACCCTTGTATGCCATGTTGTCAGAGGTGCAGCCCTGCTTCCAGCTCCTCAGGATGGGGTTGGTGGGATCCCCTGGCTCAACAAGCCCAGTCTCCCAAGATCTGTACACCTTCCGGCCAGAGACACCATGCTGTGTCTTTCGCTTGAGACGGCGCTCTGATATCTGTGATGTGGCGCTAGTGTCTGAGAGAAACCCAGATCTGATCTCCCAGGTCCATGCAGAGATACATGCGGGGAGAGAGGAAGGTGGCAGTGGAGACTGGAGAGTTTACATTGTGGACTGCAGCAGTCATGGCACTTACGTTAATGATGTCCGTGTCCATCGTGGCATGCGGGTGGAGCTGTCGGACAGTGATATGGTGATTTTTGGGCACAAGGAGGCTGAGAACTGGAAGTAGGCTCATGGGGGGGCTTGGACTGGAATTGGGCTGAGTGGAGGGGGAGCTAGGATTTGACATGGGCTGATGGTGGGGCTAGGAAATGACTAGAAATGGTCTGATGATGGGGGGGGCGGAGCCTGATGTCCAGCGGGTAAGACGCTTCGCGCTGAAGCTCCCGAGAGGCCTACTCAGAATCCTGACTTAATACCTGTACAAACTTACTATTTTGCTCCGAGCTTACCGGGGTACCTCGGGGGGGATGGCGGCCCATAAACCAGCGCGCTTGGACTTCGGGTCTCCTTCTTCTTCACACGGAAAACGCTCCAAAACAGAGGTGTCTTCCCCACAGAAGATGGTTCCACTTCGTGAAAACCCCGAAATGCACCTGGAGATTTTAGAGGAAATACGCGGCGTGAAGGAACTGGTGCAGTCCAATGGAGAAGCGCTTCGAGCCATGCGAGAAGACTTCGGAGTGCTCCAGGACCGACTTGAAAGTCTTTCATTACGGCAGGACAACATGGCGGGGGTCCTCGACTCGCACGTGGTGCGCTTGGGGCACACTGGACAAGGCTGAGCGCCAGATACAGAATCTTCAAAAGGAGTTAGAAGATAGCAATAATCGAGCCCGTCGCAACAATGTGAGGCTCATTGGAATACCGGAGGGGGTGGAAGCAGGAGATATAAGAGAATTCCTGCTCAAAACTCTTCCCTCCTTGCTGAAGATCACTTTTCATAGAGATCTGGAAATCGATCGAGCACACCGTGTTCCTACCCACATGGCGCTCAACCGAACGACCCCCGGCCTATTATCTTTCGATTACTACGATATCAACAAGTGGAACAAATTTTAAATGCTGCCCGGGCGAATCATCATTTGGAATTTGAAGGTCATAAAGTCTCCTTCTTCCCTGATTTGGCAAAGCCTACCGTTGACCGTCGGAAGAAACTCCTTGCTTTTCGCCCTCGACTTCAACAACTACAGGCTCGCTTTGGCCTGTTGTATCCAGCGAAGCTCCGAGTGACTCTCCACAACCAAACTAGGACATTCGAAGATCCTGATCTACTATCAACATTTTTAGACTCCAAAGAAGCAGAGCAGATGCGCTAATCCAACAACTTGGACTTATTATCTGCCGGCTCTGTCCGCCATTTTGCAGGGCCCGACGCGGCGGTCATAGCCAAGCACAGAGACTACCTGGACTTTCTTTCTTTCTCTATATGACTTTTTTGTTTTTTGGTCTCCTATCCCTCCATGATGTGTGCCTCGGTCGGATTCGGAGCACGCACAGTTCTACAGGTTATATGTTTTTTCAATTTCGGCCTTCTCTGGGGTTTCTCCCCGCAGACACATGGTCGCCAGTAATTTTTGGGGTTCTGCTTCTTCTCTACCGCACCGCGGTTTTTCTTTTTTAATGTGGGGCGCTTCATTGTATTATATTAGCTTATTTTCTTTCATGTCATGTGTACAGCCAGATACAGTTAATATGAATGCTAGGCATTGCTATTTCCCTAATTACGAAATACTGGAAAAATAGCTCCCATCTGAGCCCCAATGAATGGTGGAATCATGTCTGTCTCTACAGTAAATATGAACAAATACCTCGTATGTTTGCTTCTTCCGTTCAGACTCCTCATCATCTGTCTAAATGGAAGATGCTCAATGACTATGTTCACACTGCTTAATGCTCTCATCTGACTGTTTAAATTTGTATAAATCTCTGTCCCATGATCATTCTGTATCGTAGATACTCTTTTGTTCGTTTTGATGTACAATCACTGTTGTTTGGAAGCGCTCACATGCTGATATTATCGGCTCAGAGAAGAAGCATGGGGGTGGGGGGTAATAGGGTTTGCTTTTCCTTATTGTATACTTGTTTTGTCTCCTTTGGTGTGTTGTTTCTTTTGTTTGTTGCAAAATGAAAATAAAAGTTTAAAAAAAAAGAAATGGTCTGATGGGGGGCTAGGATTGGAAATGAGCTGATGAAGGGACTCGGACTGGAAATGGATGGGAGAGCTAGGACTGGAAATGGGCTGATGGGTGGCTAGGACTGGAAATGGGCTGATGCAGGGACTAGAAGGGAATGGAAGCTGGGTGAGACTGGAACTAGAAGGGAGCTGATGTTGGGGGAGGATTAGAATGGGATGGGGCTGGGAGAGTAAAATGGAGAGGGGAAAAATATTTTGTGTGGGAGGGATGAAAAATCTACAATTGGCTGGGTATTGGGAGAGTAAGGGGGATTGATGATGGAGGGGTAACATTTGTGTGGATGAAATAGGAATGAGGAAAGAGCAAAAGGAGAAAGATTAGTATGTTAAAGCAGATGTAGAGAGAGAGAGAATGGAAAAAAAAACTAGAAGAAAGGACAAATGGACAGTCATTGTCTCCTATTACCCCCAGATGGAACAGTCTCGTTGCAAAGAAACAAGCTCAGGGTTCTCATTGATTTGGAATTCTAGTGAGTTAAATAAATCACTTTATATTCATTTTTTGGTGTAGCTGTATTTTAATTTTGAAGGCATGTTTAAATACAATTAAATTAAAATTATTAAATTAAAACAAGCGGGCCACGGAAAAATTATCAAACGTTTACCGGTCCGCGGCGATAAAAAGGTTGGGGAGCACTGCTCTAGTTCAAGAGGATATATGCCCAAACAATCATTAGCATTACACATTTGCTTCCATAATTATAATGATGATATCCTTATAAACATATGGAGGAATGATTTAATTTGGCAAATATTAATTTCATACTCACGGAACTGAATGGGTCAATTAGCATAGGCAAGGAATTCAACATTCAAGTAGAAATGCTGGTATTTTCTGTCACTTTCTCTCACATGACCGACTATCACATGCTTTCAGAGCAATCTGGCCAATTTACCAAGGCTCCTATTTACTAACACATAGCGTGCTGCCAAGCCCATTATAATACGCTATACGGCAGATAACATGCAACACCACCATTAATCACACATTAAAGGTCCCTTTCACTAAAGCCTGTTAGCTAGTTAATGTACATTTTGACATGCGGCAATAGGTAGTTGGGGAAACATGCACATTAAATTGATGAACAGTGGGTGAGGAGAATGCGTTACCGCCAGCGCCAAAACAATTGCCTTCTGCTCAGTAGCAATGCGGCTCTTAACCTGGTCTCACCTAATGAATCCTGTATGGGAGTCATTAAGTGAACTCGCCTTAATGGAGCGCACACATTATGCTCTATTGTTTCACCATTCAGTAACCCATCTAAATAACTAATGCTAATATGTTTTATTTATTTGACAGGTTGTTTTTTATACTGCTTTATCATTTCAGTAAAGCAGTTTACATTGTAGCTTAAACTTGGTAATGTACATTAAACAGGAAATTGAAAACTTGGATTTTTTTTCTTAAGGCAATGGAGGGTTGAGTGACTTGCCCAAGGTCACAAGGAGTGCTAGTGGGAATCAAACCCAAGCCAGTGTTCTAACCATTAGGCTACACCTCCACAGTTGTCTAATGTTCTTAAACAGTGAGAAATGTCACATTTATTAAAGGGTGAATTCTCATTGACAGAGTGGTGGTTTGTTTTGTTTTTTTCATTTTGGATTTTTTCGCCTTTCTTTTTGTCATTTGGGCCCCTATTTACTAACGCTGAGAGACCCTTTTATTAAAGCCTGCAAAAGATTTACAATTAATGAGCCAAACAAACGCACGTGAATTGTAAAGTCTTGGTGTTTAGCTATCAGTTGCGTTCTTAGCAGATAATTTCCTTTAGTTATTTCTGTTGATCTCACCTTTTTTTTTCTAATTCTCTCATCTATGGCAGTCAACTGAGACCTCCAAAGAACCTGCACGGCATGTGAATTACAGTGGTGTGCAAAAGTCTGGAATCACTTGTAAATTTGACATTTTTTCAACTTCATGATTTTATATCTTAATTTATTTTTCCTCCCAGTGGCTTTTTCTGTGTATCTCATGATAAGTGATAGATTTGGCTATTACGGCCAACTTTTAGTATTGGTTTGGCCCTTATTTTCTCAGTTTGTTCCCCATAGTTGTCCTGTTGATAGATTTTCTGTGAAAATCATGTAATGTACATCGTTGGCCAACGATATATTATTGTAAGTATGCTTTAAAATATTATGGACACACACCAGGTTTCCTTCAAATGAATGTATATGGCCTTGAAAAAGGCCGTTTTTATATGCTAGTGACGGCTCAGTATTTTATGGGCCACCCTTTGTTCTTGATCACCTGACTGCACCTTGTCGGCATTGAATGAACCAGTCTGACAAGGTGATCGTTGGTGACAATGCGGTTCCAAGCTGCAATGAGTGACTCATTCAGCTCACGCTTTGATGTCGGATGCCTGTTGGATACTTCCAAGGCCACCTTGTGCCACAGGTTCTCGACTGGATTCAGATCTGGAGACTGGGCAGGCCAGTCCATTGACTTGATGTTGTTCCACTGCTTCCAGCTTATCACCTGTCTGGAGAGATGGCAGGGTGCATTGTCATCTTGGAACAGGAACTGGCCAGGAAACAGCTGGTGTGCTGATGGCACCATGCACTTTTGCAGTATGGTGATGTACTTGGCCCCGTTGACCATTCCATCGATGATGTGAAGACGTCCAACGCCAATGGCAGCCATGCAGCCCCAGACCATGACCTTCAAAGGATGCTTTACATTGAGATTGAGACACTCAGGCTTGAATTCCTCTCCAGGAAATCTCCTCACATAGGTGTGGGCCTGGTTACCAAACAGGCAGAAGGTTCTTTCATCGCTGAATAGCACCTTTTCCCACATTTCAATCAACCAGGTTGAGTGCTTTCTCACCCACACGATCCAGTTGCGCCTTTGTATGTCAGTCATCAGTGGCTTATTCCGTGCTTTGCAGCCCTGGAGACCAAACTGCAGGCACCGGCAATGAAATGTTGATGAGCTGACACTGACCTCACTCGTCTGACCACTCTCGAAGTAGCTGAGAGGTCAACTTGCGATTAGTCAGTGAAATGCATCGTAGTGCGCGGCCCTGGCGTGATGTAGATGCACGTGGACGACCTGAAAGAGGCTTATCCACCACTGAACCCGTTTCTTTCTTCTTCTGTACAATCTTAACAGCACTCTGACTGCAGCCAACTTTCCTGGCTATCTGAGGGCTTGAAAAATTCTTCCTCGCTCAAAAAGGACACACGAACACACTCCTCCAACGTCAGGGTCTGAGTCATCTTCATGGTCGATCCAGAAAGCATATGAAATTCAAAAATTCCGCGCATTTTTATAGCTGCACTGTTGGCTAGATATCTGCATCGTGATTGGTTAGTGAAACCAGCCTCCTGATTGGTCAGAAATAACGTGTGCATATTGGATAATCTCGATCCACAAAAATCGCAGTAACTATCTCCCAGTGTCTGTAAAGTACTTAAATTGGAAGCAAGGAATGCAAAAAAGTCAACTCTAATAGCCAAATGTATCCCTTTTAACGTGGTAGAAAGATGAATATGCTGGGCTAATGCAAAATTTTAAAAAAAAAAGTTAGAAAGTACAAAAAACGCAAAACTCACAAGTGATTCCAGACTTTTACACACCACTGTAACAGTCACTTCCCCTCCTGTGCACAGAGTACATGAGGAGATACCAATGCTGCCACCTTCTGGATTTAGCATTTTATTGGTTTTAATGTTTCATCACATTAGCAACACACCGCCTGCCAACAAGTATCCTCTGCTCCAAAAGGAATGTTGAGAACAAAAGCCATCTATATCGACTATGGGCTTCTCTGCTTCATCCACTTCCCTTCCTTCCTCTGCAGCACACGTTTTCTTTATATCTGTTATTATACAAATGCAAATAAAACAACAGAAGCACTCCCATTGGTTTCCAATTCAGTGCTACTAAGCCTGTGCAAGATGAATAAAACTAAAATATGAAAAAAATCATAATTAAGGAGACAGGAGTATCAGATTGATCTCCTCTTGTGCAAAAAACTCATAGTTGCCATTTGGTCCAATGCCAGTCTCATGTGTGAATGCTCCAAATGCATCCTAACAACTTGAGCAGGAGTTCTTATGACCTCTTGCCTCTGTGTTATGACCCTTACACACCCTCCACTTTTTTTTGCTTTATTGGTCAATTGAGTTCCATTGTGTCACATGCTGTATTTTCATGGATTTTATTCCCTACATTTACTACTCTTCTGTTGCAACCTCTCAGTTATAGTACTAAGTAAAATTTCTATTGCTAAAGACAAACCTAACATCATCACAGTCTACAGAATCCTAAACCTATCCTGGGAATCTTGATCTTGCTTCAGATGCAGCTCTGTTTTTCACATTCAGATAGATATTGGAACGATGCATTTCTCACCCAATCCAGTCTCTCATACAGAGGACTCTGCACCCTGTACCTGTGCCCAGGGGTAAACTAAGCAAGCTTTCAGAAGTTCTGCAGCCTCTTGCTATGCATTCTGAGAAATGGGCTCAGTTTCCTTAACATGGTGCCACTTCCTATGGGAGAAAAGCTCTGGGAGGTAGCTGGAATAAGCCTCTATCCTCAAATGGCAACATGAGATTACATCTTTGACTCATGATTTAAGATAGGACACAACAAGTAGCCTGGTGGTTAAAGCAGCAGCCTGGTGACCAGACACTGGGGTTCAAATCCTACCGGTACTCCCAGTGGCCTTGGGGAAAGTCACTTAACCCTCCATTGCCTCAGGTACAAACTTAGATTGCAAGTCCTCTGGGGACAGAGAAATACTCCCTGCACCCAAATTTGCTTTGAACCACCACTGGAAAGGCATGAGCTCAATACTAATAATAAATAAAGAAACACAAAACAAAACACTTTAGTACACTACACCAAAATCTGTGGAACAACTAAGACAAAATGGAATGAAGATGAGAAGTGAAGCACACGAACGGAGGCTAGATTGAAAGCCTCGTCCCTGTACATTTATTTACAAACAATGTATTATCAACCAATCCAAGAAATTCTTTCCCTAAGCAAAGTACAATTGACAAATACAATGAAATAAAAGATAGAGTCCTTAATACTTCTGAAGTCTTCATGGAGCGTTTTTCCCCACGGTAATTCCGTCCTGCTTCTTCCTGCTTCATCAGAACAGGGCTGGGATCTGGTACGGTCAGCCTTCAGTTGCAACCATCTGTGGATTTTCCCCCTGTGTTTTCTCCCTCCCTATCCCTAATCTGGACATTGCAACATGGCCCTGAGTTGGGGGCCATGTATCAGGGCTCCTACCTGAATCTTCCCCACCCCTAGGGAGAAAAAGACCAACGGAGATCAAACTGGGAAATCTTCTACATGAAAATGCACTTTCATTCCAATGTACAATTATCTGATAGAAAATATTCTTTACTTATTCCATCATTGTGGTTTTTTTTTGTTTTTTTTAAAGGAGTCATTTCAGGAAATCAAGGTATGTAAAGCTAGCGTCAGAATTTAGCCATAATACCGGGATTAACATTCCTGTTCTTTAATATGGAAAGGGAAGAGAAGACATCAGCTCTTAGGTCACACTCACTTTGTGTTCTTTGGTGGTATAGCAAGAACTGGTAAATAAATGAACTGAACCCTCATCAGTACAATGCCTTTGATACCCTCCTGAGCAAGAGTAGCCAGAGACCATTAAGATATCCAATGAACCAAACAAATTAACAAATTTCAGGTTCTTGTTTTCAGGAAATAGCTGGTTTATTCCAGCTTAGTCTGATAATCTTTCTGAATATTTTCCTCAGAACAGGACATTCAAAATGATCAATAAACTAAAAATCAGCAAGGATTCTTTTGGTGCATTTAACATTCTGAAATAAAAATAAAATACTTAAGAATCAAGGGGGGGGGGGTACTATTGTTCTGGGCAAAACACACTGCAAAAACACTTACCCTCTGCGGTTCCATCTCAAACACAGACTCATGCACACTGCAAGCAAACAGGGAAGTAGGCAGGTCACTTAAATCCATCATCTCTTCCAGCATGTCATCATTTTCACCAAAAATCATCTCCTCTTCTTCATCTTCTTGGTCGCTACTGTAAAAATCTGATTGGCTGTCACTCCAAGACTTCATGGTGTCTCTTATCATTATCTACCCAAAACTGCTGTATCCTCTCTGTTCCAGATCTCCAGACACGAAGCAGCAATGGCTTAAAAAAATATAAACGCAATATTGTACTCAAAAGGGTTTACCAAATTTTCACTTTCCGGACACAGCTTACCTTGCAGGTAAAGGATCATGTTTAAAGAAACAGAACAAATAGCTAGGATGCGTGATCCCTTGTTTGGTTCAGAAAGTTATCAAACATGGCTTTTTAAATGACAAAGTAATAGCATAGCTGGGTTTAATAAAAAGGTTTGTATAGGTTCCTGGAGAAAAAGTCCATAAACTATTATTACGGTGGCCTTGAGAAAGCCATTGCTTATCTCCCAGGGGTGGGGCTGTAAAAACAATATGGAATCTTGCTACTGTTTGAGAGCCTACCCAATACTTGGTACTTGGATTTGCCATGGTTGGAAGTCCCACACATGAAACCAATTATATCCCACAAACAGGTGCTCACTAAGATATAAACACTTTCCGTTGCTCTGTATTTGTCGGGCTATGTTCTTCAAAGCTGCTACCATCAGCTGCTTCTAGCTTTGTAGTCCCTTTGAAGTTCTCCTGTATAGATACGTGAATTGGTTTAATGTGAGAGAGGATTATATAGCCCTGAAGCAGAATAAGTTATTACTATTTGAAATGCAACAGTCATGCTCAGCAGTTTTCTTTGGGCATCATCAGGTTGACTGAAACCTAACAACATATTGTGCTATTGTTTCCTTATATCAGGCTGAGCGTTCTGGTTTTATAGTAGAGACTGAGATCTCATTTTGTGTCAAAAAGTAAAACAAGATAATGAACAATTGAAATTGACCACATTAAAAAAAAGAGACTACAAAGCTAGAAGCAGCTGATGGTAGCAGCTTTGATGAACACAGCCCGACAAATACAGAGCAATGGAAAGTGTTTATATCTTAGTGGGCACCTGTTTGTGGGATATAATTGGTTTGAAATTTTGGGGATGGTTGGAAACCCAGCTTGACGGACCATGAATTTTAAAAGTCAAATGCAACTGCAAATGGAGGATGAACCAAAGTAATCTGAGCAGATGGCTAATGAACCAGCAGTACAGTAACATCATAAACAGCAATTTTTAAATAATCACAGTTCCATATCCAGCAGTAGGAGAGATGAGTCCCAAGGCTGTAGTATTCACATTCAGGAGCGGCTCAATATGTTTCAGCTATAATACCTGTGTTTAAGGCTATAGTCTTAAAGAACTAAATCCTGGACTCCGGAAGGTGCCGCTCAGTGTCAAAAGGTCAGAAGTCAATATTTATACAAAAACCCCATTAACAAAGTAACTCTAAAAATAGCATGATTTTACTTTTAAAAGGTGAGGCACCTTTTTATTAAAAGTCAAACCACTATTTTAGTTTTTTTTTTTAGCTTTTTTGTGTAACTATTAACCTTTGACCCATCTGATGTCAAACTGTCAATCACCTATGTTTTCTGGTGTTAGTGTTTTTAAAGCTTTCGCCGTCATGGTGGTTCTACTTTTGCTACCCTTCAAGATAAGCTTGTTTTGGGTAAGTTTGGCATTTTTTGAGCCATTTAAGGCCCCTTTTAAGGCATTCTTCAAACAGGAGTCTTGTGTGGCTAGTGGTGGGAATATTTGGCTCCTATAACGGATTTTGTGTCACAGTAGTGGGGTTAGTAAATTACTTAGCATTCGTTACAGCTACAAAGTTTCCTTGTTGATCTGCAGCCCAAGCTTTATGAGGCCGGTACTATAAAGCCCATGAAATCTGTTTAACGTATTTGTAATAAATGACTTTTTTGTGTTAATATTTTATTCTAGCTTTGATTTACTCTGGGAAAAATAACACCCAGCACTTGGCAGCAGTGTGATTGTTCTGCATGCAGTAGTCATGTCTGTGTGAGGCTAGTATCACATAGCCCCTTCGGGTTTTATTTGATGTTTCTGTCATATATTTAACAGGTTTTTTTTATACCACTTTATCATTTCAGTCAAAGTGGTTTACATTGTAACTTAAACTTGGTAATGTACATTAGACAGAGATATTGATAACTTGTTCTTTTCTGAGGCAACGGAGGATTAAGTGACTTGCCCAAGGCCACAAGAAGTGCTAATGCGAATCAAACTCGACTCTTTGTTCCCAAGCGATCAGGGCCCCTTTTATTAAATGCCACTAATGTTTTGCACTTAATGTGTTTTGTCAACACACGTAAGTCTCAGCCTTAGTTGTTGGGGGTGCAATCTGCATGTTCCTGGCAACTAACACATGGCGCAATAATGCAGGTTCACCTAATGACTCCATGCCACACTGCACAGTAACATACAAATGCCAGTTAATGTACATTTTGACAGACTACATTAGCGTTCACTGCAGCTAGCAACCTTACACTAACCCACACGTTAACAGGGTTTAGTAAAAGGGATCCTAAATGTTTCTATGCTGTATTTTTTGGTTTGTTAATCTCGACAGGTGCTAGGGAAGTTTGTTTCCAGCATCTTGAAGGTAGTTTATTTTTTTGTGTACATGCCACTCTTATTATACAAGTGTTTTTCTACCTTGATCACTTATTGCATCACACTGGGGACAGTATACAGAAAAATCTTTTTGCTCCGACACAGAGTGGTGTGTCTCTCTGATCTTCTTTTCTTCCTCCTTCTCCTCTTTTGGGGGCTTTTGCAATTATTTTATTTTTCTCTTTCTTCCTTTTTATGTTTTTCTTTTTTCCTGTTTTCTCCTTTTTTTGGGATGTAGCGTTTGCAGTTTTGTTTTTGTTCTGTTTTTTGGCTCCTAGGTCAGCTTTTTTTTGTTGTTAAGCAGCACCTTCTGGAGTACAGGAGTTAGTTCTTTAAAGCTAAAGCCCCTGACCCAGGTATTATATTCCAAAATATTTTGGTCCATTCCTGAATACAAATACAATGGACTTGGGACTCATCTCTTCTGCTGCTGGATACAATTAATTATTTTAAAATGTTTTTATCTATGGTTATATTAAAATTTGACTATTCCCGTTGATTCGTTATCCATTTACTTGGATTAGTTTGGTTAATGCTTATGTTCTTAACAGCTCATCAAGAACAGAGGCCGTCAGATACACAATCTAAAAAAACCCACACAGCTGAAGCTATGCAAACTACAGCCGAGGATTATTATTATGTTTATGTAATTTTTAGATATACCGCCCAGGCTGAAGGGCATCAGAGTGGTTTACAATCACTACAAGCAGGTGCTGGATATTGTTTTAAGTCAAAGCAATACTAGTCTGGGTTTAACACTTGAAAAAATTACCTTAATCAAGTAGGCAAAATGGTCATTAATTGTACCTAGGTACCGATAGTCTTGTAACTGGTCTGCAAAATTTCTAGTACAATATTAAGTATAAAACGGTTATACTCTTGTTAAAACACTGTTCTCCAAAAGGATTCACTGGGATTTACTGTGCTGGGCTTCAAATGCTTTGAGGGATCTAGATATGCTCCTGACTTGGCAAATTTTTCCCCGCTGGCTTAAACAAAGGCAAAGTCATTTATTTCAATGAACAACTAAGTTCTTAAACTTTGTCAAACAGATGGTGTCATTCTCTGTGGACAAACAGACTGATTCTGTCACCACATAGGTGTCATCATCTGACAACGCCGGGAATAGATTAGTTCTTCCATAGCTCAGAGAAGGAGAAGTCTTTTTTTTTTTTTTAAGAAGGGAGTCTGAGCATACTCCCTTCTCTGCTTTCCCCTGTCCTTCAACTTCCTGCCTGTTTTTCCGCATGGATCTTCCTGCTCTCCTGAAGAAAGTACCAAGATTCACTACCTACTCACCCAGAGAGCCCGATTACAGCTAAGCCTGGCTTCAAGAAATGTCCCCAGTGCTCCAGGAAAATGAATGCCACTGATCTCCATGACCAATGCATCTGCTGCCTCGGACCCTCTCACCATGTGGAGTCCTATCTCTACTGTGGAAGAATGCTCACAAAGGCCTGAAAGAACACCCTCCGAGACTTCCTGGCCGAATCTTCCTCCTCAAGCCTGAGTCCACTTAACAACTGCAACGATGTAGCTTCTCCATCGGAAGAAGCAGCGGACAAGAAAAACCCCTATCATAGTCAGGCCAAGGACCACGGTGACTCGGTGCACCCAACAGTGGCATCCGCAAAACTGAGACCCATGGGGAAGGCACCAGTCCTTGTGACACCCGCATCCCTCTTTCTTTCAGCTTGGGTCTGCTCCCCAATCACAGTACAGAAAATCGCAAAGACATGGTGGCCCAGGCCCTCCTTTCAGCCAACAAAGAGCTACCCCTGGGTTGTGCCATCACCCATGTCTCCCTCACAGCTGAGAATGCCAACATTGCCACTGCAGTGGGCCCACTTCAGTGCAGGAAGACCCCAAGACTTACATGAACAACGGAGTCCTGGTGCCAACAAGACATGCTGATGGAAATGTCGTCAATCCAGCAGTAGTCCCTCCCTCTCAGAGAGAGCATGGCTCTGCCCATGGGGGCCAGCACAAGACTTAGAGGCCTGGCCAGGAGGCAGGATGGGGGGGGGGGGGGGGGGGGTAGAGCCAAGAAGACAGACCATGAATAGTTGTTTTCCACCACACAACTCTCCACCACTGCAACCATGCCCACACCACTGCAGAACCTCCTCCTGTTCAACCTCTGGGAGAGATTCCTAGCCCAGCATCTTCATGGATTGACCCTACCCTCTTACCAGCCCCAGCAGAAGCCCCCTTGCCAGCGTCACAGGCACTGATAAGGCCCAACACACCCATCCAGCCACTACCCTCTACATTCTCACCAAAGCCGTGCCACTCAGAAGAGGAAGGAAAGGTCCAAGGCTTCGACAGCTCCAACAGGGTCTGCTCACCAGCTACGCCACAGTCACCCAACATCCTTTCAGCAAGCAACTCCAAGTCAGACTTATCAGCTGATCGTTCTCCTAAAAGACTCCTAAGCAGTCATACCTTAAAAAGAGATGCCCACCTGCCTCTCAGCAAATAGCAAAGCAACGAAAGACAACTAAACTCCTTCCCCTATTCTCAAGCTAGATACAGCATTAGATTGGGGGGGGGGGGGGGCGATATTTTTTACATTTAATTACTCGTTTTTTCCAAACTGAACTCTCAAGTCGAGCTAGAAGCTGGCGCCAATGCATGTCAGCAAAGGTGCGAGATTCTTCACCCACTTTATGCAAGAGCAATCCGGCAGCACCCTCGCCTCACGGATTCGCGCTAAAGATCCGCACTGCTCCCGGCAGGTCACTCGGGGCCCTAGGCGGAGACTCTCCCGCGCTAAGGGGTGTAAAGGTAGTCAGTGCATGTCTACTCACAGCGGCGGCCGTGGGGCACAGGGACAGCGCCAGTCTGAGGCATGGACAGCGCGGAGCAGCAAAGGGCGGCCTCTCTCTCCGCTCTGGGGGGAAGAAGGGGCCGCGGCGGAGGCTCTGTGCAGCTGGAGCCCTGGGGAGCGAAAGGGGGCGTGGCAAGGGTGCCGCAGAGCACCGGTCCGCGCCTAATTGAGGCCGTGGGGAAACAACGACTCCGGTTCGTGCTCTAAACGTTCCCCCTCATGAGCGCCGGAGACTGACGTCACAGTCGACGCTTTCGATAGAATTTTACGTAGACCCGCCGGCGTCACTTTAGGACGCTCCGTCACCGCCTCGCCCGCTGGCTTTCGTACCGTAGTGCTAGGATTCCGGGTGCTTCTGTGGTGCCACCTCTCTCTCAGCAAGGCCGGGATTGGTAGGAAGGGAAGGTCTAGCAGCCAATGGCGAGAGGCGTTGTTAAGCCCTGTGCCGGGAACCAATCGGGAAGGGCGATATCACTTTGGATACCGGCGCCGCGGTCTGGGTTCTAGCTAGGCTGTCGAGTGAGCGGATGTAAACTGGCTCCTGATTGGCCACATCCGGCAGCTTTTGGCCGGTCATCTTGAGCCGTGGCTTTGGATTGGACAGCGCTTGGCCTCTTTTGCTTTAGGGATATTTTCTGCTTTCTTGACTCCCCTCCACCCAAGTGAACATTCTGCATGCAGTATGTTCTAGCTAGTTTATTTGTTGTATAAAGCTTTCAACTAAATTACTACCCTTAGATAATCAAATACATTCCTTGTACTTTTAGGATTATTTTTGTATTGATGTTTATTTCATTTTAGGCAATAATTTATGTAACCTGGCCATCTTTCTAAGACACTCAATCAAGCTGGGGGGGTCAAAGCTATGGAAATTACTTGTAGTTCTCTACAGAGCGATTTTTTTTTTCAAAATAGCAACATTCTGAGCTGCTCAACTCAAAATTGTATTTTGCAATCATTAGACCAGTGTTTTTCAACCTTTTTTGTGCAAAGGCACACTTTTTTCATGAAAAAAATCACGAGGCACACCACCATTAGAAAATGTTAAAAAAATTTACCTCTGTGCCTATATTGACTATATATAAAGTAATTCTCTTGAATAGGAATCAAACACAAAAAAAATATTTTATAATTACTTTATTATGAAATAATAAAGTATTTTATAATTGTTCATATTTCTGTTTACTTACTCAGTGCGAAACCTGGGCCTGTTTGGCTGAACACAAAGCTGATATTCTGGCAGGAATCGAAGAAAGACACACGTAGCTCTTCGTCAACAGCTCTCAGTCTCTCTCTGTCTTTAGTTTTTATAGCAATCAGGCTTGAAAAGCTCATCTCACACAGATATGTAGTGGAAAATGGGAGCAATGTCAAAATAGCTTTGTTTGCCAGAACGGGGAACTCCTTGGCAGTATCCAACCAAAAACTGTCCAAAGGTAGATCAGCAAATCTTAGCTTGAAACCACGATTTTGTCTCAGTTCAGTTAGTTCCTCCTGCTCCTGTAAAGTCATGTCCTTTCCACCAACTGATGCTGAGCTATAAGGGTCCCTAACCCAGTCAAGGCATTCAGTGGAGACTGAAGAGAAATAACATGACAACTTCTCCTCGAGAGTTTTTAAATGTTTAACTATTATCTCACCCAGTGCAGCAGTGTGAACACCTTGCCATTGCTTGGTGAGTGTGAACATTTCAAGATTGCCACTTTCCACGTGTTGATTCCAGAGTTGCACCTTTGAACGGAATCCATTTATTTTATCTGTACTTGTAAGCAGATTTTCATTTCGGCCTTGCATTCGTGTGTTCAGCTCATTCAGATGATGAAAAATATCTGCCAGGTATGCCAGCCTTGCACACTACTCATCACTTGTAAGCAGCTTTTCGTAATCTGACCTCTCATTTGTCAGAAACACTTTAAGTTCCTCCCGCAGCTCATACACACGAACCAAGACCTTGCCACGCGACAACCACCGGACCTCCGTATGAAACAGCAAGGTTTTATGCTTCGCTCCCATCTCCTCACACAAAGCTGCAAACATGCGACTTTTCACGGGTCGTGACTTTACAAAGTTTACCATGCGCACAACATCATCCAACACAGGAACTAGGTCTGCTGGTAAAGTCTTGGCTACGAGGGCCTCACGGTGTAAAAAACAATGCGTAACAATCACATCTGGATTTCTTTCCTTCACTCTGCTTACAAAGCCTTTGGTGCGCCCGACCATGGCTGCAGCTCCATCGGTGCAGACACTTGTGCAGTTTTCCCACTTAAGTCCTCCTTGTTCAAGGTATTCTGATGTGACCCGAAAAATTTCTTCTCCTGTTGTTTTTTCTGGCAATGCCTTGCAAAAAAAGAAGTTTTCTCTAATTGCATCACCATCCACAAAACGCACATTGGCCAAGAGTTGAGCATGTTAAACCCATATTAGAAACCCATATTAGAAACACTTTAAAGAAAATCTATTTCAAGCTTAAAATTCTCAAACAACTACGTCCGCTTGTATTTGTACAAGATTTCATTAATATAACACAAGCAATCATAACCCCTCACTTTGATTTCGCCAACCTAATACTTATAGGCATTTCAAAACAGAACATTAAAAGAATTCAATTAGCCCAAAATGCAACAGCAAGAATTATACTAAAAATAAACTCTCTCCAACACATAACACCTATACTTGCATCACTTCACTGGTTACCAATACAAAGCAGGATAATATACAAAACAATAATAACCTCATTTAAAGCATTAAACGACATGGCGCCGATTACTCTATGTAATCTAATATGCAAAGAAACACCTAAGCCTACTAATAGAAAAGAACAGTTAAATAAACTAAAGACCCCGAAGGACTTCATAAAAGCACATAAATTGACCAACAACAGAGCTTTCTCACACATAGCCCCAACTATCTGGAATTCCCTACCAGAGGATCTACGTTCACTAACAGAGATCCTGGAATTCCGCAAAAAATTAAAAACTTATCTATTCACTAAACACTACAACACCATGGAAAACCTTGCATTCAACATAGACAAAGGATAATCAGGTAAATGACCACTTAAAGCACAAACCTTCCACCTAAACGGACAACACTCAGCTCTAACGAATTGATGATCCTATCTCTTATGCCCTAATACCTACGCATGTATATAGTTGTATCAGTTATGTACTGTCTTACGTATATAGATACTCCACTTTGTTAGTTAACTGTTTTTACACGGTCCCAGTTCAAAAACTCACCTTGTTTACTTTTGATATGTTAAGATGTTCTATGTAAAATTAAGATGTTCTATGTAAAACAAACTTAGCTTTGTTAAATGTTGTTGTTTGTACACCGCAACTGATCTATGGAAGATGCGGTATAAAAATGAGTGTTAAATAAAAATAAAATAAATAAATGTCCACTGATATCAGTAGACTCGTCAAGTTGCAATGCAAATTTCTCACTGATACGGATCTTTTCCAAAACTACACTTTCTATGTCTGCAGACATGTCATTAATACGTCTGGAAATTGTGTTGTCTGAGAGAGGGACTTTGTCTATTTCTTTAGCTGCTTCAGGTCCGAGCATCTCCTCTACAATAGCTTTGCAGGCGGGAAGTATTAATGTCTCTGCCACAGTGTGCGACTTTTTTGACTTGGCTATAAGTTCAGCAACTTGATAGCTAGCTTTAAGAGCTCTTTCATTTACCTTTGTGGTTTTTCTCATGAAAGTTGCCTGTTTCTCCGTGTTTTCACGCAGGCGAACAAAAAAGTCTGCATTCTTGTTTTGAAGCGAAGGGTGTTTCGTTTGGAGATGGCGTTTAAGTTTACTTGGGACCATAGCACTGTTAGATAGCTTTTCACCACACACCACACACAGTGGAGTTGGTTTCTTTGCATCTCCGGTGAAAGTAAATCCAAATGAAATATAGCTTTCGCTATATTGCCTTGTGCCAGAGAATTTCCTTGAGCTAACCATCTTTGCTTTCTTTTGATCCCCACTCATACTTGGGCTCTTATCTGGCTCCGAATTTTGTTCAGAATCCAGTTCTTTCCTTTTCAAAAATTTGTCCATCACTGCAGTATCTATTCCTGTCTCACTGTCACTCAGTAATTACTGCGCTTGTCTCCTCCAGATAGCCGCTGTCCGTCACACTCAGCACTCCATCCAGATCCATCACTCAGCGCTCTTCTGTGCTGCGTCCACGATAATCCTCCAGAGTCCAGATCCTTCGGTGCTCTTCTGCGCATCGGCGATCTACTGCGATGTCTTCTCCTGTCAGTGTAACAGTGACACCGGAGCTATTTATAGTCCGTAACATGCGCTTCGGCTCACAAATAGACCAATCATTAGATGATTGGTCTATTTGTGAGCCAAGGCCACATGTTACGGATGAAATTGGAATTTTTCCCACGGCACACCAGACAATATCTCACGGCACACTAGTTGAAAAACGCTGCATTAGACATTTGAGAGTCTCTATTTATTTTATTTATTATTTATTTATTATTACATTTTCTTTTATACCGCGCTATTTAAGATCAGTGCGGTTTACAATAAACATTGAAACTACACATCTCAGTTTAGTGATTTGTGCTTACAATAAACATTTAAAATAACTCGGGTATACATGCAGTTGTTTTTTTTTTGTAGATCACACTTTGGGGTATGTTTACTAAACCGTCTTAATGTGTGCCTGGCGATAGTGTGCAGGCTGCCATAAAAGGAGTGGGCGTTTCAGTCTTAAAGCAGCAAAACGGGAGTATCGCGCGATAACGTGCGCTGCTGCGCACATCGTGCGAAGCGCCGCTAAGCACGTTAACGCGCGGTAATCCTAAGTAGGTGCCCAGACATGCAAACATTGAAACAGAGGTGTAGCACGATGATTAATACACTGACTGATAATACAGGGGTCATGAGTTTGATCCCCAGTGTGCCTAATACTTAAGGCTGGCTGAGGCATCAGCTTTGACATGTAAGTATTGTTTCCTGCGGCACTTTATTTGTATTTTATTAATTGCTGCCAGCAAACACACCCTCACGTACCGTAACCTAAGGTGCCGCATAAGGCACCTTATAAGGCACTCCATAGGGCACATTATAAAGTGCACTGTCCGCCACGGCACCCTATAATGTCCCCTATAGGGCACCCTATAAGTCGCTCCATAGGATACCGTATAGTGCACCTTATATGGATGGTAACCATAAGGTGCCCTATAGGGCGCCCTCTGAGGCACCTTATGGGTACAGTACGCTGAGGGTGTTTTTGCTGGCAGCACTAATGTATATTAAAAATAGATAATACTTTGGACAGCCCTATCAAATAACCCCCACTGTGGGTTTGAACCCATGACCTCTAGCTCCACAGGCAGTGAAGTAACCAGTGGGCTACAGCTCTATAGCTGCTAGCAAGCCCCTGGCTGGCTGCAGAAGGACTGTAAGTCACCACACAAACAGTCTGTTGTGGTCACCAGGATAGGGTTAGCCCACCCGTACCCATGATGCACTGCACATGCAAATCAGCCGTCTACAGATGAACACAAGATGGGGTATGCACCCCCACAGCACCTCGGCCTGGTAGGGGGAACTGACCATGTGTGTTACTAGCACAGAGTAGCTACACACCGTCACATTGTGCAGGTACTGTGCTCACCCTGAGGGTGTGGTGGGGCGCCCAGCACCAGGTCCACAGCACCTTCCATGACAGAAATAGGCTATGCTGTAGGTCCCCAGCAGTGCTAGTGTGTGAGATAGGTAGTTCCTGCAGACATACTTTGGATATATCTGTATTTCTCAGTCAGGTTTAACCCTTATGGACCCATAGGCAGATTATGTACCACCACCCAACCCACCCTCTGGGGCTGAGGGTGGGAAACAGGGTCTCCCACCGACAGATCCACATTTTACATCCCTGCAATGGCAGCAGTAGAGGGGACCACCAACCGCAGTCCTGCTGGGGAACAGACACCCTACAGGGCAGTCAATGCAGCTCTGTACACATCTATAAAGCAATAGTAGACAGACATTAGGCCCGTAAATACTCAGCTGCACCCCACCACTATCTGATATTCTCCTGCAGCAAGCCTGCAGCCACTGCACCCTGCAAGGTGTTCCAGCAAGACACATACTAGCTGCAGACGGTCTGATAGCTAGTCCATAGGGCATGTTCCTGGAGGAGATGCATGTATCCAGAACTGGGATGTCAGCATACACACCAAGCAGATAAGTCAGTGATTGGGCCCCAAAAGGGAATCCAGAAATATCACATGAAAGAAATATTATAGGGCACTATGGGGGAACCTAGCCATGCCGTGGTCATTGCTCAGTCAGGGTGAGAGTGAACTCCCAGCAGGACATGCTGTGGCCACCCTGTCTGTGCAGGTGGTGGCCGGGCACTACAATGTCCCAGCCATTGCCCTATGCCCTGTGCAGATGCATCCTGGCCAGGCCACCCTGTCCAGGCTATACCCATGGTACCTTGCTCCTCATTATGCACATTGGCAGGCCAATACTGGCAACAGTGCTGGCAGTGTGGGCTGTGGAGGGTGTTTGTAGCCACCACACACTGGATATACAGACACACACTCCCACACCTATGCCAGCATTGTACAACTATAGAGGTGTTTGGCAGCCCTGGCCACCGCTCCAGTCCTGGGCACAGTGCAGGCATGGCTATGGTACGCAATACTGTTGGGGGTCACCCCCCAGGGTGGTAAACACTGTCAGACACAAGACCTGTAGCACACTCCACAGACATCAGAAAGGTTGCCATGATGCAGCTCAATCAGACAATTGTACTTAACATCGGAATTGCTATCTGCCAGTTTTCATAGCAACCTTTTGATACCTGTGTACCGTATTCCCAGGTTTAGGATGGCATTGCTAAGGTATGCAAGTGCTAGTACTGGGAGATGCACGCAGGGCCCAATGTCCTGCCTCTCCAGGAGGCATTGGATAATGGAGCTCGTGGGTGCAGGTGTGTCTGCCCTTGTTGGCTGCTGCTTTATGGCAGAGGTTCCCAACTCCAGTCCTGGTGTGCCAAACACTGTTTGGGTGTTCATGCTGTCCCTCATGAATATGCATGAGATACATCTGCATACCATGGGGGCGGCGCATTGAAATGCAGCACAGGCATCTTTATTAGAGGCAGCATGGAACCTGAATGGTGTTTGGCCCATAGGACTGTATTTGGGAGACTGTGCTCTAGGGTATGCACATGTTTGTGTTCTGTAGGGTAAAATGTAGGTGTCTTGGGCATGTTTACGTCATCTGCAATAAAGGTTCTGTCTGTATTAGCACGTTTTAGTAATGGGTAAAATATGGGAACTGGGTTGGCAGGAACCACAGCTGGGACTTGAACCTGTGCCCTTCTGCTTCTGAACACACTGGCTGTGTGCACTGCACCACTGTGTTGCCACAGAGACAGTGCATTCCCTGCTGATGTCATGACTGTTCGTCAGACAGGGCCTGTCTGTTGCAGTGCATGGCACCCATCTACACAGGGCTAGGCCACGGTCTGCTCTGGGCAGCTGCCACTGCCCCCTCCACCACCAGTATCCCTCTGCCACCATGCTGACATGCCCTTCTGGTGGTGCTGGTGGAGCGCAGTCGCAGGCCATCCAGTGTGCGGGTAGGCAGCTGCCTATGGAGCGGGTTCTGGGGTAGGGGTGCCTGCATAGCTGTCCACGCTTCCCCCCAGCACCGCCTGCCAATGTCCCATGCCATTGGGGGTACCTGTTGGGTACTATTCCCTGTGACACCATGGGAAGCACACTTGTGCCCATGTTGGGCCCTCAGCAGTTGCTGTCTGGCTGCTCTACTGTTTCAGCATTCCTATGGGCCAGCTAGGCATCACCCTAGTCCGCACTGTGGGCCATTTGCACCGCCGCATGTGCCGCCTGAGGCCCTCTGTGTCCCCTTTTTCAGCATCTGTCCAGTTTCCCATTCCGACATGCCCGCCCTACTGTTGCAGAACATGTGCACGCCATAGGACACCTGGCCAATGGGGTCGGAAACCCTGCGCAGCACAATTTCACTGTGGGCTCATTCACCTTGTATGGGGACGGAGCATAGACCCTTCCAAAATTCATATTGTTTTTTTGGAGCTTTCTTGGGAGTGTTTTTTGATGTTTCCCATTGCTATCACTATTGCCCAGCTTGGTTATGTTTTTTTTACATTTACTTCTGTTTATTTTCAATGTTTATTTGCCCTTTTGTTCCGTGCACATGTATCACACTTATCACTTTTTGTAGGTTTCCCTGGTTTTGCTGTACATTGCTGACGGAAATGGTTTCTTTTCCCTTTAAATCAGCTCTAACGCCAGGGTTTCACTGGCATTAGTTTTGAGCCTCGGATTTCACAGCGTTGGTGTGCAGGGAGCCTCTCCCCTCCCACTCTCCACCCATTGACCCCTTCTCTCCGCCCCTGGGGAGCCTTCCTCCGCCCTCTGGGTGCCTTTCCCCGCCTTCAGCGCTCGTTTGCGCCGCAGCGTGCGTTATCGCGCGATATGGTACCTGTGCGCCTTAAAAAGCACCATCATCGTGCGATAAGGTACCTTATCGCGCGATAACGTCACAGAGCACATGTTAGGACGGTTTAGTAAGCATACCCCTTTGTTCATATTTGAAAAGCATCTTTCAGTGGGAGCATTGGAACCTGGCGAACAAAAACAAATCAACCAATTTGCATAAATTATATGGTACCTCATTCCTTTTGAGGTGTCCAAACACCTTCCATTTTTTTTTGGTCAACCGTGGTGTCTGTTTTTTTCCATTCTTGAATGTTTTCTTCAAAAACAAATGACTAAGAGAACTCAAACAGTTCAGTATCATCTATTACTGACTCTAGGCCGGGTCTTGTAGACAAAACGTATTCTAAAGACGACTCTAGCTCTCACCATTCTGGTTGTTTTTGAAGGAGAGTCCACTGTTGTCTTCCAGT
The DNA here is from genome assembly GCA_033557465.1 of Ichthyophis bannanicus. NCBI lineage: Eukaryota > Metazoa > Chordata > Amphibia > Gymnophiona > Ichthyophiidae > Ichthyophis > Ichthyophis bannanicus. The sequence continues at coordinate 17,879,512 of CM066039.1, read as the reverse complement.
CTCCTGGAAGCGAGTGGTTCAATGATCCAAGCAATCAAAGCAAGTGGTGTAGAAAGATAACACACATTGCTTGAAATCTGCTTCATCAATGCTGCCCTCTTCTTCCCGTGCTACAAATGCGGAGGAGTGTAGCAGTGGGACACGTGTTTTAAAATAGGGGAAATTTAGATGCCCTGACCAAAGTAATATGATTCCAGGGACAAATCCTTAAAATATGGACTGTCCCATAGAATATGGGATGGTTGGTCATTTTAATTAATGGCAATTTACTTTGGTCACATTGCCAAGAAAACCCTGGAGCTGCTGGGTCACCAGGAGTCAGCATTGACTCAAAGGCACACATTGGATTTGATTTCTTATGAATGTTTTACTGTTTGCCACACTATATAGTTTTAATAAGTACTGCATGATCTAAATGTGTTTTAAATAAATATATATTTCTCAAAATAATGCAGTAAAGTCAGTAATTTTGAACGAGAATTTAAATTACACTGCAAAAAAAATATTCAAAGATATACCGGTAAATTTGTAGTTCTTCCAGTAAGTATATGGTGGCAGATAGACCAGTATGGTTCATCTAGTCTGCCCAGAATACTGTAATAACCATCCCAATTTACTCTGATTAATCACCATTGGTCTAACCCTGCAGAACGGGTTTTATGTTCTTACCTTTACCTGCAGTCTCCGGTACACTTTTTAACTCCTTTCTCCAATCATGCTGTTACTGTCACACTTTCTTTCCAGCTCTTCCTATTAGCTTTTCCTTTATTTAACATCCTCTCTTCCATCCAGTCAAGCCTTTTTCTACCTTATTGCCCACATCCTTCTCAAACACCCCTCTCTGTTTCATTTTCCCTTACCTTCCAGTGGCTGCATTGTTCAAGGTCATATTTGCCAGTGTTGCAGAGTTGCCAGGTTACTCGGTTCCAGGAACGAGATTTCTTGCCAGTTCTGATTTAAATTTGTATTGCAATGCATTATGGTATTTGTAATCCCTGAATTTACTCATTGGAATCAGTGCTGCAAGTCCCATAATGCTTCAGAATGAAATTGTCAGAAATCCAGGAGTGACAGTGCCTCTGTATAAGTCTCTGGTGCGACCTCATTTGGAGTATTGTGTGCAATTCTAGAGACCACACCTTCAAAAGACTATAAACAGGATGAAGTCGGTGCAGAAGGTGGCTTCTAAAATGATCAGTTGTCTTGGTTATAAACCATATGGGGACAGACTTAAAGATCTTCATATGTATATATTAGAGGAAAGCAGGGATAGCAGAGATATGATAGAGGCGTTTAAATACCTCTGTGGTATAAATGCACAAGAGGAGAGTCTCTTTCAATTGAAAGTATGCTGTGCAAGGATGGGGCATAGGATGAGGGGATAGACTCAGGAGTAATATGCAGGAATATTTCTTTACAGAAAGAGTGGTAGATGTGTGGAATAGTCTTCCAGTGGAAGTAGTAGAGATGAGGACAGTATCTGAATTAAAAAAGCATTGTACAAACACAGAAGATCTCTAAAGGAAACAAAAGGGACTATAGTAGTTGAAATGGAAGGGCAGACTAGATAGGCTATATGGTCTTTTTCTGCTGTCATGTTTCTATTGAGTAAACTATACACAGAGATCAATTTTCCATTACTACTAATTTATATATAGCTAATAGAAATGTGCAGTGTTGTTAAAGTATAATATTTAGCCCTTAGCACTCTAATATTTGTTAGTATTTATATGCAGTGTGGGTGTCATACAGTGCATGGCTTGAGCCTGGGATTCTACTGAAGAATATTTCTAGGCTGTCAATAGAACGTTTGACCAGACTGTTACCACCTGGAGGCAGGGGACCACACATACTAATATAGTGAATGATGGCAGATAAAGACCAGCATGATCCATCTAGTTTGCCCAGTAAGGAGTTTAGAGTGCTACCTGCTGCTACATGCATGTTCCCCCCCCCCCTCCTTTGTTTAGGGTTGTACCCGTCGCTCTGTGCAGGTTACACCCCTCTATTTGTTGACGTGTAAAAGGTAAATTTGCTTTGATTCCATCCTCTTTCTATAGAGATCCTTTGCGTCTGTCCCATGCCTTTTTGAATTCAGCTGTTGTTTTTCCTTCTTTGAGAGAGCATTCCAGGTATCCATCCTTTCTGTGAAAAAGTATTTCCTGATGTTACCTTTTTAGTTTATCTCCTTGCAGCCTCATTTCATTCTTAGCTTTCCTGTCTTTGAAAAAGGGTTGGTTGTTCAGTGATCTCTTCTTTAGTGTATGTATATTCAGGTCTTCAAGTCTCTTCACATACTTCTTCTGGTGCAGGCTCCAAATCATTTTGATCACCTTCCTCTGAACCTTTTCAAATATTTTCATATCCTTTGCAAGGTACAGTCTCCAAAACTTAACACAATACTCAAAGTGAGGCCTCACTAACAATTTACGAGTATACAGGAGTATTAATAACTCCATTCTTCTGCTTATTATAGCTCTCTGTATGCAGCCTAGCATAATTTTGGCTTTGTCTATCACCTTGCCACATGGTTTTGCCACCTTGAGATCTTCAGGCACTATCACTCCCTCTCCTGGTCCATGCACACCAGCTTCTTACGTCCTATCGCATACAGCTCCTTTGGATTTCTGCATCTCAAGTACAACACTCTGCACTTCTTTGGTTTAATGCTTGGCAGTTAAGATTTAATGCATTTGTCTAATTTTTGTATATCTTAACTCATATTGTCATCTTTCTCTTGCAAATCTTCATGCCATCTGCAAAAAGGCTAACATTTCCTTTCAATCCTTGGGCAATATCACTCACAAAGACATTGAACAGTACTGGTCTTAGGACTGATCTCTGAGGCACTCCACTACTCATCTTAATTTCTTCAATGTGAATTCCCTTTACCACCACCCTCTGTCATTCAACCAATTTCTGATCCAGTTCACCACCTTGGGACCCAACCCTTGGCTGCTCAGTTTATTCATGAGCCTCCTATGAGGAACAGCATTGAAGGCTTTGCTGAAGTCTAGATAGATCACATCCATTGTATGCCCTTGATCTAGTTCTCTGGTCACCCAGTCAAGGAAGTCAATCAGATTCTTTTGACATGATTGCCCTTTGTTAAAATCATGTTGCCTTAGATCATTCAACCCATTGGATTCAAGAAAGTCCACTATCCTGTCTTCCCAACACAGCTGTTCAGGACCAGTATCTGGACAGCTCCTCCCATTCATGTGATGGACAATTTGAAAATAGTAATGCGTTTTGCATTTTTGAAAAAGGCTAAAAAGGACCAGCTTAACAACTTATAGATATCAGGCATCAAACTATTACCAAACACTGAAATCCTTGCAGAGTTTTTTGTTTTTTTTTGCTGTTAGGCAGACTTCAAAATACATAATATATCTATCATTCATGGATTTTGGTGTTTCTGCCAAAAGTCTGTTACAGTAAGGGATATCCCATAGTTTCAAGTCGGCTTACTGCCAGAGGATTATGGGACAGCATCCACCTTGACTCCTAAATTTTGTTTTGATGTTAGTGTTGCTGACGTGGCAGTATGCCTTCAACTAATTAAAGTTTGGACGCAGTTGACTTGACTTGGTTTAAGATGCATAAGACAGTACTTCTTCCTTGTGCTTGGAGCATGTTGAGACTTGTTTTCAGGCATCAGTAGTTGTAGTCAACCATGTTGTTAAGCATCTTTATGGTTTAATCTGTTATAAATTAAGGTGTAAATGTACTCAGCATTTTTCCCATAGACACAAAATGGGACAAAATCCTATGGTGCATTTTGTCCTAGATGTTAAAATTAAGGTTTGAACTGACTGAGCCTAAAATTTCACTGTTGCTGTCTCCAAATGTCATTGCTGTTCTCACTTGCCACATAGGGCTGCCAGCTAAGTCGTCACTGTGCACATTTCACTAGGAACGCTGATTAAGATGCCATTCTGACGACTCCGTGGCAATGAGAATGATGGGGAAGAGAAAGGAATCCAAGAGTGACTCACAATGGTCAGACTCTGGGCTCTGGAGTTCTATTTGTTTTATTTTATTTAGCTGTATTTATATCCCGCTTTTCACCGGGTCAAAGCGGTCAATTGGGAGATACATTTAACACGAGGGGATATGACACACATACGCTAATACTTACAGGGAACATGGGCAATGGAGGGTTAAGTGGCTTTCCCAAGACCACAAGGAGTGCTTATAGGACTAGAAATCCCAGTCCCTCCGGCCTGAGATTGCTGTCCCCAGGTGGGACTTGAACCCCCGGCCCTCCAGCCCGAAGTATCTTGTCCTAACCACTAGTCCACTTCTCCCTACATTGGATAGACTAACTCTTAGTGCTGGGCCCCATGGTAAATATCCCACACTAACTGGTTAACACATGATTGGGCAGGTCAAGAGCGGAATGTGAGCATTTCGGGTGTGTTGCTAACCATGAATGTTGCAGGTAGCGTGGCTTCGCTTAACGCCACCTCAGGGGGTGGCAGTAAGTCCACCTGCATGCCAGTTAGCATGATACAGGGCAACGTGTTAACAGCAGAAGGGATAGACGCACATGCCGCCTAAAGTTTGTGTGGGCCTCTGTGCTAATTTGGGACTCAAAGATCTGCTACTGGCGCTCCCTTTAGTAAACACGCTCCTATGTCTGCAGAGCTTACCTCAGAAACCTTGTGAATAAACCATTGCAAATCAATCCTCCTCTCCTATTCCTGTTTATATGTTGAAGGCAAATAATGATTAAATGAGTTAAAACTATGTAGTTCTGTAGTACCAGGTATTTTTATAATTTGCCTTCTAGTCTGCTTTCTCAAGAAAATGAAGACTTATGAAAATCACTGTGTGTGTGTGTCTGTGGGGACATGAAGACTCAGACAAGAGTGGGTCTTTTTTATTTTAGCATTCACAGATATGCATATCCTGGAAAGCAGGCTCCTGGTCTTGCCTTTATATCTCAAATAAGATATTTTGTATATTGATTGGAAACTGCTATTGGCTGTGGGAGTCATTTGCTGTAAATAATTGAACTGTTTTCTTACCTTAAGCCAAAGATGATAATCAACCAGTTGATCATTACCCCGATTAGTATAATTTCCATCTTGAAGAATGCAAAACAATATGTTACTAAGTTTTTAATAGCTGGGCTGTTAGTGGGCCAGTTCATGTACAAAGAGGTAAGCTGGAGGAAAGGTGCTCAGGCTTCTTGAGGGTAATAAGCAAGGATGGGTTGTACATCCAGCACACGGGTCTGCCTACAGCGCCGAGCAAGGGACGGTCCCCAAGACAAAGCAGGTAAAGTGTGGGCAGTGTTTCCAACCCGGACGCAGAACAATATTCGCATGCAGTTACTTCCCTCTACTTATTTTATGCTGATGGTTAGAGAATGTATATTTAACAAAATCTTTTGTAGAGATATTGCTGTGTGAACAGAAGTAGATATAATAACACCTTCAAGAGTTAAATATTTTAAGTTGAAAGTTCTTATATGCCTGCACCTGATAACCCTAAAGTCACAGATCTGGAATGGAAAGATGAAAATGTATTAAGGCAGAGGTTCCCAACTCCAGTCCTGGAGGGCCAAACACCATTCAGGTTTTCAGGCTGTCCCTAATGAATATGCTTGAGATACATTTGAATACAATGGGAACAGTGCATGCAAATGCATATTTACTGATCGTATCTCCAGTCTAGTCCCGGACCTCTGGGTTGTCCACCTTAATCAGCAGCTTGGAGACTGAGGAACCTTCTTCTTTTAATGATGTCACCAGTATATCCTCCCGGGAGCCGCCTCTATTCGCCAGTTACCTCAGTCTCCAAGCAGCTGAAGGGACGGTGAGCCTGGGAGGTCCGGGCTCATTGGAGGAACAACTGAGTGTAGTGTTAGGAGTAGTGGAGAGAATTAAAAACAATAAGAGTTATTGCGGAAGGGAATCAGTCCAGCTGTCAAAGGCTGTACCTTTAAGCCGGAGCAGAAGGCTCTCTCCCCCTCCTGGAGGTGTTCCCTGCGCCTGGGGGGTTCCCTCTAACGGAGTGGAGATATTCTCCGGAGTGCTGCGGCTGGGAGGTCCCGAATCCAGCGGAGTAGCTGCAGAGAGAGTCACAGCCGGCGTTTGTACAGAGGCCCTGCCTGTCTATACGCCCTGGCTGAGCATGTTGCCTGTCAGACAGTGAACGCGCGAGGATACTCGGCCCTCTGTTTTCCTCCCCCCCACCCCCGCCACTGTGCAAGTCCGGGCAGGGACTGTGGTCGGCGGCAGGGGCAGGCACTCAAATTAGCCTGTGTCGGGGAGCGGCAGACCGACTAAAGGTAAGAGGGTCCATTGGAAGTATTTTCCCCGTCAGCGCATTTGAGCGCGAAATGGGTGGCAGGCCCGGCCGCATGGTGACGGCGCGGGAAAACCCTGAGCAGCGTCGGGCCTAGTACGGAGTGCTCGCGGGGGGGGGGGGGCGAGGAGAGCCTCGATAGCGGCAGCATCAGCATTTCTCGGATTAAAGGATTTCAGCCCTTAGGGCTTCCTCCGGGTTTGTTGAATTTAGTTTTCAAGGCAGGTGTTGGCCTTGCCATTGGTGTCTACCCCGAGCCTGAGTGTTTTAGAGGTGGATAGCAGGTGCAGTTTAGGGCCGGGATGCCCTCTAGGCCCCAGTGTTTTGTCTGTGGGGCTAGGAGGGCCTCGGCTGCGGATTCGGGGGTATGCAGAAGTTGTGTAAAGGAGACCTCTATCATGGACAGCGCTGAAGAGAACAAAGAGGGGCGTGTGGCCTCCGAAACAGGGCTGTCGGTCCTTCCAGCACATAGTACACCTCTGGAGGATCCTTTGGAAGGGCCTTCTTCTGCGCCGGACGTCTCGCCCACTCTGCCGGCCTGGCCTAAAGGGCTGGAATCTATTTTTTCTGCGGACTTCGTAGCGCTCTTGCAGCACGCAGTTGGTAGCGTCTCGCAGGGGCAGGTTAAGGAGCAATCCCAGATACACGGGGTGAAGAGGTCGGCGCTTGCTCAGAGTGTGGACGAGTTGCAGGGAGGCACTAAGAAATCACGGATAACTGAGAGCCCTAAGGATCCCTTGGGGGAGTCAGAGGGACAACTATCAGATGACGAGAGTCGAAGTCTGGACATAGAAGAGGAGCTAGAGGAAGGTGAGCTCGCGGATAAGGAGGATCAGGCGAGAGTGGTACGGGTCTTCTGTAGGGAGGAGCTGCCAGCGCTCATTGGTGAATCGCTGATGGCGTTAAATATGCCGGTCCTGGGGTTGGGAGCAGATGAGACTCTTGAGGACCCCTTGTTACAAGTTTTTAGGAAGAATCAAAGGGCGTTCCCGGTGCACAGGGTTTTCCAGGAGATGATTCAGGAAGAGTGGAATGTGCCAGAGGCACCCCTTAGGGGGTCTAGAGTTATGAGTAGACTTTACCCCCTCGTGGAGCAAGATAAAGAGGTGTTTAAGCCTCCCAAGGTGGACGCAGCAGTGGCGGCAGTAACAAAGAAGACCACAATTCCGGTTGAGGGCAGTACGGCCCTTAAGGACACGCAAGACAGGAAGTTGGATGTCCTTGTGCGGCAGATCTTTGATGTGAATGCCGTGGCGCTCCAAGCGGCTATCTGCGGAGCCTGGGTGGCCAGAGCGTGTTTAAGGTGGTCTCAGAGGGCCCACAATGGTCAAGAGAGCGATACGGTTGGGGAGGCGTCCCGATTGGAGTCCGGAATGGCATACTTGGCGGATATTCATTATGATCTAATGCGAGCTCTGTCAAAGAGTATGGCGTCCGCAGTAGCAGCGAGGCGCTATTTGTGGCTTCGTAATTGGGCAGCGGACAATTCGTCTAAGTCAAGGCTAAGTAAGCTTCCCTTTAAAGGGAAGCTCTTGTTTGGCGAGGATTTGGAGAAAATAGTTAAGGACATTGGTGAATCTAAAGGGGGCAGCTTACCAGAGGACAAACCCAAGACTGGGCGGTCGGCACCCGTGGGCAAGGGCCAGTAGCGGGATTTTCGTCGTTTTCGGTTCCAAAGGTTTAATCCCAGCCAGAGAGGAGGGTTCCCAAGCAGAAATCAGGGGTTCCGGGGTTTTCGAGGGGCAGGGAGAGGATTTGGAGCGGCCGGATCTTCCTCTTCCTAACACCAGAGGCAGGGGGACCCAGGCGCCGCTAGTACCTGTAGGAGGGCGGTTGCTGGAGTTCTACGACGCCTGGGAACGTGTCACGTCCGATCAATGGGTGCTGGAAATCATCCGAGAAGGGTACGCGCTGGAACTGCGGTGTCCGGTGTGGGAGGCTTTTGTACAGTCACCCTGCAAGTCGGCGAGCAAGAGTGCGGCGGTGAGGGGGACCTTGCAGAGGCTTTTAGATCTCAGGGCAATAGTTCCGGTGCCTTCAGACCAGTCAGGCTGCGGTCGCTTCTCCATTTATTTCGTGGTTCCAAAGAAGGACGGCGGGGTCCGACCTATTTTGGATCTCAAAGGAGTGAATCGGTGTCTTCGAGTGTCGCATTTTCACATGGAAACCCTGCGTTCAGTCATAGTCGCAGTCCGAGCAGGGGAGTTCCTTACCTCCCTAGATCTGTCGGAGGCGTATCTTCACATTCCCATAAGGCCGGATCATCAAAAGTACCTCCGTTTTGCGGTTCCCTTCGGGCAGTTCCAGTTCCGGGCTTTGCCGTTTGGCTTGGCGACGGCGCCGTGCACATTTACCAAGATCATGGTGGTGGTTGCGGTGGCCTTGCGACGGGAAGGGATTCTGGTGCACCCTTACCTGGACGATTGGTTGATCCGAGCGAAATCGAGAAGGGAGAGCGAGACGGCGACGGCCAGGGTAGTAGAGTTCCTAGAGAGCCTGGGTTGGGTGGTGAATATGTCAGAGTCACCTGGTTCCCTCACAATGCCTGGAGTATTTAGGAGCTCGGTTCAACACACAAAAGGGGCAGGTGTTTCTGCCTCAGCTAAGAGCGCAGGGCCTGCGGCAGCTTGTACGACGGTTCTTGAGCAGCAAGGCTCCCATGGCCTGGCAGTACCTTCAGTTGTTGGGCACAATGGCATCCGCTATAGAGGTGGTGCCCTGGGCGAGAGCACACATGAGGCCGTTGCAGAGGGTGTTGCTCAGGCGCTGGTCTCACCAACAGGACCCGCTATTGCGGCGGCTCCCTTGTCCAGAGGAGACAAGGGTGTCCCTGTGCTGGTGGTTACTGCCCGAGTCATTGCAGAAGGGAAGATTTGCTATGATGCGTTCAACTTAAACAGTATTCAAAAATAACTTTTTTGTGTCACTATTGTGAATATAGAACATAAACCTGTTTCCAAAGGTCTCAGATTTCCTGTAGCACAATTGGCTGACTAAAGTCTAGCCATTAGTGCTTGCTCGCATCAATGACCTTAATACTGGAAACCGGCTCGTGTTTTACTTGCACACAGCTAATGTATCGCTTGCTCCCAGCTATATTTCTGCTTCGTGACGTATTCAGTAACGATTAAAAAATAGAAAAATCTTATTATAAATGTTCCGTCACTTAGCTGCACGCTTTTGTAACTTCCAAAATTCACCGCCGTGTGTATCTTCAATGACATAGATCCCAGCATCATAGCAAATCTTTGATTATATACGTTCAAGAAGTGACCATACTAAATTGCAGAAGGGAAGACTGCTGGAGGATCCAGTCTGGTTACCTTTGATGATGGACACCAGCCTTTGGGGCTGGGGAGTGCACTGCCAAGGCCAATTTACGCAGGGACAATGGAGTCCGCAGGAGCAGTCTTGGTCGATCAACAGGTTAGAGTTGCGAGCGGTATCGTTAGCCCTGCAGAGTTTTCAAGTCTTCCTCCGGGGGTCGGCGGTTTGGGTGTTTTCCGACAATGCGACCGCAGTGGCGTATGTCAATCGCCAGGGGGGAACAAGCAGTCTAGCACTGGAGTCCGAGGCAGAGGACTTGTGCGGCTGGGCCGAGGAGAATCTAGCAGCGCTTTTGGCAGCACATGTTGCAGGAGTGGACAACGTAGAGGCCGACTTTCTCAGTCGGGTGAAGGTGGATCCCGGAGAGTGGGTCCTTCATCCAGAAGTGTTCCACATGCTGACGCGTCAGTGGGGTCTGCCGGTCATGGACCTCATGGCAACCTTTCAGTCGGCCAAGGTCAGTCGGTTTTACAGCAGGCGAAGAGAAAGGATGTCAGGTCTAGATGCTCTCATTCAGGGCTGACCAGAGGAGCAACTCCTGTACATTTTTCCGCCGTGGGTCTTGATAGGCAGGGTAGTGCAGCGGATAGAAAGGTACAGAGGACAGGTGATACTTATAGCTCCAGATTGGCCCCGCCGCCCGTGGTACGCGGATATGATAAGGCTCCTGGTGGCACGGCCGTGGCGTCTTCCGGCCAGGGCGGATTTGTTGTCTAAGGGGCCTCTGGTAATGCCGCACGTGGATCGCTTCTCGCTTACGGCTTGGCTATTGAAAGGGCTAGGTTAAAGGCGAGAGGTTATTCTCTGCCAGTAATTTCCACCTTGTTGAAGGCACGGAGGCGGTCGACATCCTTGGCGTATGTTCGAGTCTGGAGAGTATTTGAAGAATAGTGCAGCGTGAGGGCGCTCGAACCTTTGAGAGCGCTTGTTCCGCAGATCTTGGAATTTCTGCAAAATGGCTTCGACAAGGGGTTGGCAGCGGCGTCTCTTAGGGTACAGGTCACGGCCCTGTCGTGTTTCAGGGGTAAGATAGGTGGGCGGTCGCTCGGGGAGCACTTGGATATTAAGTGTTTCTTACGAGCGGTGTCTCTGTTAAGACCGCCAGCTCGACAGCTTGTGCCTACGTGGCACCTTCCATTCGTTTTGGAGGCGTTGAAACGGGAGCCGTTTGAACCCCTGTCTCGTACCTCGTTGAAGGATCTTACCCTGAAAGTGGTGTTCTTGGTGGCAATCTGCTCAGCTAGGAGGGTCTCAGAGTTGCAGGCGTTATCCTGCAAAGAACCTTACCTTTCGTTCTTTGACTCTCGAGTGGTGTTGAGGCCTGTGCCAGGGTTTTTACCCAAGGTGGTGTCGGCATTCCATCTAAATCAGGAGATTTATTTGCCGGTGTTTCGTAGTGACGCTGGGGGATCGCACCCGAACAGGCCGAATCCCTTAGATGTCCGGCGGGCGTTGAAGAAGTACCTAAGTCGGACGTCAGAGTTTCGCAACAAAGGCGGGCCCTCCTTTTGACGGCGAACCTCAGGCGGTCACCCAAATTGGGGGACGCCTGACGCAATTTTACAGAGAATGGCAGCGCATCTCCTCAGACTCCTGGGTTCTACGGATCATCCGAGAAGGCTACCGCCTGCGCTTCGCAACCCAGCCAACACAACGCAAGCACCCTGTCAGCGACACACCAGCACACCTGCGCCTGGCAATGGCTGTGGAACTGCTAAACCTGCTGGCCTCCCGTGCTATCGAGGAGGTACCTCCTGGAGAAAGGAACTCCGGCTTCTACTCCAGATATTTTCTGATCCCCAAAAAGAAGGGTGGGTTCCGCCCGATCCTCGACCTACGCGACCTCAACAACTTCATAGTCAAGGAAAAATTCAGGATGTACTCCCTCAACTCCATCCTTCCCCTAATCCAATCTGGCGACTGGATGGTATCCCTGGATCTGCAGGATGCCTACACGCATATCAGCATCCACCAATCACACAGGAAGTACCTCTGCTTCCAAGTGCTGGGACAGCATTACCAGTAAAAGGTCCTTCCCTTTGGGCTGTCTCCTGCTCCTCGAGTTTTTACGAAGTGTGTGGCCATGGCCGCGGCACACCTCCGCAAGCACAATGTGTCCATCTTTCCTTACCTCGACGACTGGCTCCTCACAGCCCCGTCGGTCCCGGACCTCCTCGAGTCCTTGAAGAGAACCACATCACTGACCACCTCATTGGGGTTTGTCCTCAATCTCCACAAGTCGCATCTCATGCCCTCCCAGAAGTTGGAATTCATTGGAGCCGTGATAGACATGACAGCCTCAAAAGCCTTTCTACCCGACCGCAGGCTAGCCGCCATCACCTCCCTAGCATACAGAGCGACGGTGAAGAAATCCTCTTCAGCGAGATCCCTACTGTGCCTGCTGGGCCACATGTCTGCAACCACTTCAGTCCTTCCCATGGCGAGACTCCGGATGCGCCCACTCCAGTGGCACCTACGCACGCACTGGAATCAGCACTCCCAACCCCTCTCCAAACGCATCCCTATGACCTCGCAAATCAAGTCTCAGCTTCACTGGTGGACCCAAACAAGCAACCTATCAGGGGGCAAGGACATCCACCCACCCGAGCATCAAGCGATCCTCACCACCGACGCTTCCACCGCCGGCTGGGGCGCTCACCTGCGGCAGTTACGCACACAGGGAGCGTGGACTCCGAGGGAGAAGCTCCTGCACATCAACCTGCTTGAGCTAAGAGCCATCAGATACGCTCTCACAGCCTTCCTCCAGCAACTGCAGGGCAACACAGTTCTCATCCAGACCGACAACCAAGTAGCCATGTACTACATCAACAAACATGGGGGCACCGCCTCTCGCCCCCTCTGCAGAGAAGCCCTACGGATATGGTTCCTAGCCTTAAGGAACAGATGCAGTCTGAGAGCCTCCTATCTCCCAGGAGATCAGAACATCTTGGCGGACAGACTAAGCAGACAGCTACCGCCTCACGAATGGTCCCTTCTCAGAGAGGTCTCCGACAGTCTCTTCCAGCGATGGGGTACACCGAACATCGACCTGTTTGCCACGGAGCAGAATACCAAGTGCCCTCGGTTCTGTTCCAGACACCCGTCAACCAAGAGGCTGGCAGCGGATGCCTTCGACGTGTGCTGGGGGGAGTGGTCTCTCGTCTACACCTTTCCCCCGACCCCCCTCATCCCAGCAACACTTCAAAGGATTGTCCGCGACAAAGCCCGCACCATCCTAATCGTGCCACACTGGCCATGCCAGATGTGGTTTGCTCTCCTCCTGCGCCTGTCCTGCGAGGCCCCGATTCGCTTGCCACTCCGACAGGACCTCCTATCGCAGAACGGAGGCACGACATGGCACCCCCAACCTCGAAGCCCTAGCTCTCACTGTCTGGAGGTTGAGCGGCGAAACCTCTCCGCACTCCACCTGACCTCCGAAGTGCAAGACGTGGTTCTCGCAGCCAGACGACCTTCTACAAGAAAGTCCTACGGGCTCAAATGGAAAAGATTCAGCATCTGGTGCGCGGACAAAGACCTTGACCCCGTCTCTTGCCCGCTACTGGATGTCCTGCAGTACCTTAGTTCCCTATCAAACCTCGGGCTTAAGACCCAGTCCATCCGGGTGCATCTTTCGGCGATTGCTGCTTTCCACGACCCGCCCGAGGGTGCCAGCTCCATCGCGGCACTGCCCATCACGGCACGCTTCATGAAAGGCCTAACAAACCTGAAGCCTCCGGTAAGACAACCGGTCCCGGCCTGGGACCTCAACACAGTCCTGCACCGTCTGACACAAGAGCCCTTCGAGCCACTCCACTCAGCTGAGATGAAGTTCGTCGCGTGGAAAACGCTGTTCCTGGTAACCATCGCTTCAGCAAGGAGGATCAGTGAGCTTCAAGCGCTAGTTGCTCACCCCCCTTACACGCAACTACACCAAACCCATGCTTCCTTGCGGACCAACCCCAGGTTCGTACCCAAAGTACCTTCCGTTTTCCACGTAAACCAGTCCATCGAACTCCCCGCCTTCTTTCCTGAACCGCACGCGTCAGACGAAGAGCGGCGATTACACACTCTGGACTGCCTTCGAGCCCTCAGGGCATACCTGCACAGAACGCAGCCTGTCCGGCAAAGCGACCAATTGTTCGTGTCCTTCGACCCGAGAAGACCCGGGAGACCTGTCAACAAGAGAACACTCTCCCATTGGGTCACAGCCTGTGTAGCTTTCTGCCTGGACCCGGACGGTACCCAAGTGTGTGCGAGAGTGGGCCCACACCATCTCAGGGCACTCTCTACCTCTATTGCCAACCTTCGCAATGTACCACTGAACGAAGTCTGCAAAGCTGCCACTTGGTCTTCTCCACATACGTTCCAAAAACACTACTGCCTCGACCTTAGGTCCCAAGAAGAAGAGGCCCTTGCCACGGCCATCCTCTCTATGGCAGCTAGACGTCCCGCAGGGACCCCAGAGAAACCAAATGCGTGACATGCACCTTGAACTGCCTTGCACTGTTTGCACTGTTTTCACTGTATGCATTCTTGCACTGTTTGCACTGTATGCGCTGTTTGCACTGTATGCATTGTCGCACTGTTTGCACTATTTTACGTTGTTTGCACTGAGACACTGTTTGCACTACGTTAATACTGAGTAAACAAGTTACTACCAACACCGGTCTCCTTCTTGTATATGCGTACGCTGGTCTCCTCCACCACTGCAACTGCTACAGCTAGGGAGTCACCATGTGTGGCTGACGCAATCCTGCTAGTCCATGGAGAAAACGGGGTTACTTACCTGTAACGGGAGTTCTCCGTGGACAGCAGGATAAGTCAGCCACACAATCCCTCCCACCTCCCCTGGAGGAGCACAGCTCAGAGACCGCGCCCCCTAGCCGCTTATACTAGCTAGGAACATACTGGCTGGGCTAGGGGGCGGGCCAGTAAGGTGGGCTACCTGGGCATGCCCAGAAAGGCTCACCTTTCTGAGCTCTAGAGAGCACTTCCGTACCTATGGCGCCGCCAGGAGGACGTCACCATGTGTGGCTGACTTATCCTGCTGTCCACGGAGAACTCCCGTTACAGGTAAGTAACCCCGTTGAATGGGCATCATTGGCAGTCCTGGGAACACAAGGGGGTTGACATTGGAATGTAATGGGAGGAGAGGATTGGAAAGGGGGCTGATACTGGGGAGGGTTACTGGGATTGGAAATAGGCTGATGGAAGGAAGTGAAGAAAACAAAAGAAGAGACAATAAATGGCAGATCGACTATAGACCATAGAAAGTGAGCTAAGAGAAGGCAGGAAAACAGAAGCCTCAGATTGGGGCCAGCATGATCAGAGAATAAAATGGTCAGACAACAAAGGTAGAAAAAATCATTTTATTTTCAATTTAATGACTAGACTTTTTTCTAACTTTATATTTTACACATTATGGGGAAATGCATCTCTTGTTTATCTGATGTTGCATTGCATGCAGAGTCTGGCTTCTTGGGGTTTCGGTTTAATTTTTATCTCTATATTTCTCTTTTTGTGTTGTGCTTATTTATTGATGAAGGCCTGTCTGTACTTCGTGTGTGTGTGTGTGTACAACCAATGCTGCGTATTTTGTCAGTATAGAATTTCTGTTTAAGAATGTTTAGCAATCTTGCTTGTTCAGTTTGCACATTGCCTTCTCTGCAATTTTTTGGGGGAGGGGAGGCGGGGAAAGGGAAGGGTGGGGTGGGTATGGGCGGAGCATGACTAGCCACAGGTGGTGGGATTTTCTCTTTCAAAAAGTTGGCAACCCTAATCTGATCCAGTTAGTGTGAGGTAATTTGACAGGCTTGATTGTCTCTCAGGGGCATTGCAAGGAAACCATTCAAAATCTTAGAACAAATGACTTTTGATCGATGTTTTTTAAAAAACTGAGGAAATTAGTGCTTTCTGCATGTGCTGAAAGATTTCAGAGTATACAGATGGTACAGTAGTCTTTAGAGCAGGGGTTCCCAACCCAGTCCTTGAGACACACCTAGCTGGTAATGCTTTCAGGATAAGCACAATGAATAAGATCTGCAGACAATGGAGGCAGTGCCTGCAATCTCACTCATGCATATTCATTGTGCTTATTCTGAAAACCTGATTGACTAGGTGTGTCACGAGGACTGGGTTGAGAACCCCTTTTTTAGAGGGACAATCTGTAAAAGGAAACTGATGTGACAGCAATCTGGTGTCATCTGTGTAATGGGAGGTACTTCTGTAGTACTCATGGGTGCTAACATGCTTTTCAATGTAGGCCATACTGATATATTGCCTAATAAAATGCCCAACAGTATAAACTGCTGACTATTCTGATAATAAATGACTGATGCATTCTTTATGCAGAACCCAGTGACGGAAATGACACAGCCAGAGTAACTCAGTCATCCACGGTTGTAGAAGGTTAGTTGTCATCTGGTTTGTCTTTGGTTCTTGTGAACGAACTAGAACTTTAATGTAGCTTAATGGATGGGCCTAACCCCAGAGCACTTTTACATCTTTCTGGCAGGACACATTTTATGCCACACGCCCAAGTAAATTAAAACATTAAGTCAGCACTTATGCCACAAAGGCCAGATTTCAGATGCTGGCCCCCATAAGCAGGACCCGAGAGCAGGGGGAAGGGAGGGGAGGGGAGATCCTCCCCCTCAAGATCAGAGGTCATGCTTCTAAAGTAAGCGGAATTAGGCTCCTGTTTGGTCCCTTCAAAATTCTCACTCTAGACAGTTGTTTGTGTGTCACTGACATTTAGATGTCCAGAGGGCGATGTAAAGACAGGTAAAAGGATGCAGCCTTGCCGCTCACTACAATTCATGGGAAAACAAGAGATTTTAGAAGGAGGAAGTGGAGACATGGAAAGCTTAGTAAGGCAAGGAAGTGATAGAATTTCCTGACTACCACCCTTCCAGGTTGACAGTATTGAAGGTAATGTACTTATTAACATTACTTGGATTGTTTTTGGATGATCATTAAACAGTAGGGACGTACCCAAAAAAATTTGGTTCATGTTTGTGTCATTTTCAGATGTTTTTCCTGATTTTCAGGCAATTGTTGGGTGTTTCATACTTGTTTTACTACATTTTTTAAAACACGTTAATTGACTTAATGCATATTTATGGGTTAATGTTTGATAAATCAATTTAGCATGTACATTGGGGTATGTTTGCTAAAATGCAGTAGCTTACTGCATAGTCACCCACAAAAATTAGTGCAGGGGTAGTTCCAGACCAGTAGTAACACATGGGGCAGGCATGGCATGTCCTCACGCAGTTAACATGGCTCTAGCTTCACTCATATGATAAGCTGATTGCTGCAGTTACCACAGGTGCAGTTACCGCCATCCATCAGGTGGTAGCAAATACACACAGGCTAACCGTAACATTGATGGTGAGCACGCACTAACGAGACCTGCTCTAACTGCAACATTGATGGTGAGCTTGCACTAACGAGGCCTGCGTTAACTGTAACATTGATGGTGAATGCACACTAACGAGATCCATGCTAACTGCAACATTGATGGTGAGCGCACACTAACAAGGCCTGCGCTAACTATAACATTGATGATGAGCTCGCACTAACGAGGCCTGCGTTAACTGTAACATTGATGAGCGTGCACTGAGGCCTGCGCTAACTGTAACATTGATGGTGATCTCACACTAATGAGGCCTGTGCTAACTGTAACATTGATGATGAGCTCGCACTAATGAGGCCTGCGCTAACTGTAACATTGATGAGCTCGCACTAATGAGGCCTGCGCTAACTGTAACATTGAGCTCGCATTAATGAGGCCTGCACTAACTGTAACATTGATGATGAGCTCGCACTAACGAGGCCTGCGTTAACTGTAACATTGATGGTGAGCTCACACTAACGAGGCCTACGCTAACTGTAACATTGATGATGAGCGCACACTAACAAGACCCACGCTAACTGTAACATTGATGGTGAGCTCGCATTAACGAGGTCTGCGCTAACTGTAACATTGATGGTGAGTGCGCACTAACGAGACCCACGCTAACTACAACATTGATGGAGAGCTCACACTAACGAGGCCTGCGCTAACTGCAACATTGATGGTGAGCTCACATTAACAAGGCCTGCACTAACTGTAACAATGCTGATGAGCGTGCACTGAGGCTTGCGCTATCTAACATTGATGAGCACACACTAACGAGGCCTGCGCTAACTGTAACATTGATGGTGATCTCACACTAACGAGGTCTGCGCTAACTGTAACATTGATGGTGAGCACGCACTAATGAGGCCTGCGCTAACTGTAACATTGATGGTGATCTCACACTAACGAGGCCTGTGCTAACTGTTACATTGATGGTGAGCACGCACTAACGAGGCCTGCGCTAACTGTAACATTGATGGTGATCTCACACTAACGAGGCCTGTGCTAACTGTTACATTGATGGTGAGCACGCACTAACGAGGCCTGCGCTAACTGTAACATTGATGGTGAGCACGCACTAGCAAGACCTGCACTAACTATAGTGCACAGTCAACACCCACATTCTACCCCAACCTGCCTAATCTCCATCCCTACCCAGGCTAAGTGGTTAGCACAAGACTTTTAGCGCGGCTGCATTTTTAGCATGTGGTATATCCTACATTAACCATTAGCAAGCTTTAGTAAACATAACCCAGAATTTATAAGGTGTGTTAATGAACTGAATGCAAATCCCTAATCTACAGACCTAATGGGAGATATCACAGGCATTAGCTTCCCATGATTTTCCTGGAAATGATTGCTTCTTCCCTGGAAAGAACACGCCAAATAATAATGGCATTGTTATTACAAGTTGTGTTTTACATTTTGGAAAATCGGTGGTCCAGAAATCTGTTTGGTTTCAGACTCCTTGCTGCAATCTCATTACTTCCCCATGAAATTTGAATCATTGGTATGTGCAGAAAGGACCCATGTGTCTCCAAACCTTATATGCAAGAATACTGAATTGTTTTCGTGCTGGTCCTTTAAAAGGCATCACGGTCTATCAAGAGTCCGGGTTTGTCCAGGCCTGTTATGGCTTCTAAGAACTCTGCACAATGCAAGGATACAGATTGCTTGCCTAAGAGATTCTGCATTATGGTAAGCTGGCAGAAACCCTGTATCAAGATGTGTAAGGTGCTTCCAGCACATATGAACTCCAGGTGTTCACCAGTTTGGGGATTTTGTATTCTTAAAGGTTTAAAATGTAGTGATCCATACTCATCACACATAAAGTGTCCGGTATGGCCTAGTATTTATGGCTAAGCAGGAGACTAAGAAAGTAGGACTGGGGTTTCTAGAACTGTCCTGATGACTCTACAGTCAGTCAGATTTTCAGGGTTACACCAATGAAGAGGCACAAGTTAGACCTGCATACAATGATTCACTAAATACAAGGAAACGTAGCTTGTACTAATTCCAACTGACTGGGTATGCCTCCCAGGAGAGAGGTGAAAAGCTCGGATATATTTAATTTTTTACTGCTTATTCATTGTAATTAATGAATTTGCTATAAACCACTTTGGGTAATCTCTTGAGATTGATAAGGCATGGTATAATTGCGACATAGCATAAACATGAGATAAATTTGTATATTTCAGCTTTCTGGTGTATGCAGGTTTCTCTCATGCAGGTTCATTGTGGACAGCCTGAAAACCCAGGAGTCACCAGGAGAGGTTTGAGAAGCCCGGAAAAAGGCCTTGGATTATTTAAAGCATTCATTCATTTCAGTGTTGCGGTACACAACTTCTGTCAGGGGAAAACCATGCATAAAGAACTATGGAACCGCTGGAATCTGGCAGAAACTGGTGCAGGTCTATATTTGACCTCCCTGCCTCTCAGTTCTTGTGACTCGGCACTAAAAGACAGTGTCGCTTTTATTGTGATTGAACGAAGTGATCCCCAAGATTGCTTTTAATAATCATTTACTAGAGTGACAGGTAACTAGTGCGGTTGCTGTTTTCAGAGGAGCTTAGTCTGAGCCAGTTTGCTTTTATAGCAGAATGGATAGTGATTGCTTTCTGCTTTATTCTCCAAGAATATAGAACTGAAGATTTATCCAGTCTGGTGGCTGACAGAGACGTCACAACAGGTAACATCCCTTTTTTTTTAAAATCTTTTATTTATGAAGATACCTTATACATAGTATACTGAAACAGTAACTATAAAAGAAAAACAGAGTACATCATATAAAAAAAAAATATGCAAATAATACATCATTTTTATACAGCCCACGTCTCGGAGACCATTACATTAAGATACGAATATACCAATAGAAAACAAAGCAAAAGGACCAGAAGGTCCATTTAGCCTACTAATGCTGCCGGAAGAATTCCCTCCAAACCCTCCTATTTGCCATCATGAAACAATCGATGCCTTTTCACGGTCTACAATCCACTTCTCTAGCTCAGATGGGATGGAAAAAGCAAACTTATCATTAAGCAATGATATACAGCATTTACATGGATATTTTAGAAAAAAGGTCGCCTCCAAAGCAAGTACTCGAGGTTTTAACAACAGAAACGACTTCCTACGAAGCTGTGTGGAACGAGTAACATCTGGAAAGATAGATACCTTATCTATCTCCACAAAATTGGACCTCCCTCCTTTTGAAATAAGACTTCAGAATTGAAATCTTATCACTTTCCAAGGATAGAGTAACCAACAAAGTGGCTCTGGTGGAAATAACATCTTGAGATTGCTCTAGAAAGGCAGTTAAGTTGAAATCATTCTCTGCTGATGGAGACACCTCTTCTTTATCCACCGGGGGAGTGGAAATTTTTTGAGACAAATAATAACATTTAGTAACCAAACAAGACTCAGCCTGTGGGCAAAGAAGGGTGTCTTTCAAATATTTTCTAAAAAGAATTAAAGGAGACAACAATGGACAAGTAGGAAAATTTAACAAATCGAAGATTCTTACTACGATTTAAGTTCTCAAGATTTTCAAGCCTCTGATGCAGAAGAAAGCTATCTTGAGCATGAGAGGCCGCAAAATCAGAAAACTTATTAACCTGAGACTCCATCTTCACCAGATCAGAGCCAAAGGCTCCAATCTGGGAGTCAAGAGATTGAAATTTTTGCACCGAATCCTTAGTAAATTGACACAACTTGGGAACAGTTTCTATAAGCATTTGTTCTGTTCGTGAGACCACACTCCAAATATCCGAGAGAGAGATAGCAGAAGCAGAGGGTTGAGCAGGCAAAACAGAGGAACGCCTCCAAGCAACTTCCTTGGGGAGCAATATCGAGGAAGCTAAAATAGGAGACAGTTTCTCAGACAGCTCTAAAAAACCAGGAGGGAGTGGGGGAGTTCGCTCTACAGAGCTTAAACTTGCGCCATCATTCACAGGGTCAGAAGGCTCGGTACCTGTTTTGGAGACTCGAGGAGTAGAAATCAAATGTTTTTCAATTGCACCAACTTGCACATCTTCAGCAGGGGGTTTCTTTTTCCGCTTCCCCCCCGGCATAACTTCCTCTCAGCTCCAAAAGGCTCCAAAGGGGCTCAAAAGGGGCAGAAAACCCCCTTTGAAAGCGCCCCTTAGAAAACGCGCCGACGGCCGAGCGCCGAAAAAGACCCAAATATAAAAGGCCTGAAGATGACGTCAGCAGCAAGTGCCCGCTCAACTGCCAGCCGCGAGAACCAGCCTCCTCACCCCAATGGCACCGGACAGCAGATGGAACGCTCCCCCAGGTAACATCCCTTTATCGTGGAGTAGCAATCTTTATTTTAGCTTCATATGCTGTGGTTGTCAGATTCATGTACCATTGCATAGGGAGTACATGCTATGATAAGGATGGGAACACTTCCATTAAAGAATGAAGCATGCGATGGGGTGCAAGGTGCTTGCCCCTTTCTGTGTTATGTGAGACAACTTCATCTCATCCTCTCTGAGAGATTGAAGTGAATTTAATTTATTGAAAGGGGGCTATTTACCAAGCTGCATTAGATGTTTAATGCATGCTAACAGTGAGGCACCATGTTATTAGTATGTGATAATTGCTGTTGAATTTCCTATTAGGGAGCATGAAATGGGATTGTGTGTTGCATTTAACACAGAGGTCTTTGTCTGCTGCATTAGCCAATAATGCGCAATAATGTGTTGCTGTTAGCTACACCTCTGGGCGTGTTATTGGCTGTGTGTAATAGTGACTATTCTCTGTGTTGATGGCCTGGTTGCTTTCATCAAAGTGCTGGGAAAACTCCCCACAGTTCCCCCCCCCCCCAAGACAGTAATGCACAACTCAATGCCCAATCATCCCAACTACAATTAGGAGTTCATGGTCTAGTGTTTTAAGTGCCCTCATGCTAAGGGGCTTGTTTACAAAGCCGCAGTAGCGGTTTCCGATCGTTATTGGAGCCATGGCCCCATAATGAAATCAATGGGGCCGTGGCTCCAATAACGATCGGAAACCGCTACCGCGGCTTTGTAAACAAGCCCTTAAATGTAACCCTCCATAATGTTGTAAAGTATCTTCATACTAATTGTAACCCACCAATTGTGCTGTCTAAATGTTGTTAAATACCCTCATGTTAAATGTTGTAAAGTACCCACATGTTAACTGTAACCCTCCAATGTGATGTAACCACTTTGATTGTAAGATAAAGTGGTATAAAAATCTGTCTAAATAAATAAAAAATAAATAGGTGCAAAACCTTAGCAGGGGCTAGTAAATAGTCTTAAGTGTGTATTGAGGAAATACTAATGTTTAACTTTATTTTTTTATTTTGAAATTCTTCAAAATGTATTGCATGTTATTTTCTTGTGCTATTATTGATAGGCTGTTAAGGTGCTCTGAGTCTTTGGGAGAAGAGAGGGGGCATGAAATTAAATGAAAATTGAAACAAAAGCACAGTTCTGTATTTTCTCTCATAGATATTTATTTTATTTATTGTGTTAATTACACTGGATGAGCAGTTGATACACGTAATAACATAATTTTATTTATTTATTTTATTTAACAATTCTTTTATACCGCGCTATTACAATCAGTGCGGTGTACATAGAACAAGAACATACTACAATGCATACAAGTAACATTGCGTTTTACATTGAACAGGGGACTTCAACAATAGGACAATCGGGGGAACTATGTACAGATAAACTTAATGGTATATACAGTGATATAAAACTCGTTTGGATGTTGCAATGTGGTTCACTAATAGGACTAGAGAGAAGGTTGACCAACTAGCCCTTTTCAGGTTGTATTGAGGTGGTAGTTTTGTTAATGTCTAGGTTGACTTCCGGGTAGCATTTTGTGAACAAGTGGTATTTCAATGCCTTTCTAAATAGGATTAGGTTTTTGATAGCACGGATTTCGTGAGGTAGTGCATTCCAGTTTAGAGGAGCAAATAAGGAGAAGGCCCTGTTGGAGGTGGCCTTAGTGCACTTCGTTATTATTTTTGGGACAATTAAGGTGTTCATTGATGTGGTTCTCCTTTTTCTGTTTTCCAGGGTGCCATGGATGAGCTTGCTGATTGGCGTAGGGGGGCAGTTATTTAGTGCCTTGAAAGTAAGGACTAAAGACTTATACTGGATTCTGGCATGTAATGGTAACCAATGCAGTTCTTTCATGATGGGTGTTATATGGTCAGATCTTGATGAGCCGGAGAGTACTCTGGCGGCTGTATTCATGGCTAGGCGGAGCGGATTTAAAGTTGATTGAGGGAAGCCATGAAGGATGATGTTGGCAAAGTCCAGGTGTGGGAGGACTAATGCCTGGAAGGTTGTTCGGAAGTCTGTGGGATCTAGTAGGGAGCGGAGGTGACGTAGCGATCTGATCTTATAATATATATTTTTTGTGATGTTCTTGACATGCGTTGTCATATCCAAGTGCTGATCCAATGTGATGCCAAGGTAACGGATGGTAGCTTTTGATTTCAACTCTATGTTGTTGACGAGTAGTGATGGAGGAGGTATAAACTTACGGTTCCTTGTGACAAAAAGAACGTCAGTTTTGTTGTGGTTAATCCGAAGGTTTTGTGATAGCAACCATTCGGCTACAGCTTCAAAACAGTTGATTATTGGGGAGAATACTGGATGTTCAATTGTGAACGGCATATATAGGAGGATGTCATCTGCGTAAGCGAGACATTGTACATTAAAGGATCTGATCAAGTCACATATCGGCTGCATGTAGATATTAAACATTAGTGCCGATAAGGACGATCCTTGTGGTACTCCCTGTGATTGCAGAAAATGATAATTACACTTACCTGGTAATTGTAGTTCCTTTAGTGACGACAGTTCAGTCCTCTACCTCTGGGTTGTCAATCTCCTCCTGCAGCTAGGAGACTGGTATGTCAGAATGATGACATCACTGGATATAGCCTGCTGCACTCCCACTTGTATCCCAGTGTAAACTATAACAAAGCAGACTCAAAGGAGCAACAAATAAGTAGCAAAACATGAAGACAACTGTATTATACGTAAGTCCCCCCTGACAACAATCCTTCTTACCTCCTGCCCTGCCAAGGAAAAGGACACAAATAGAAGAAATGAAGAAAGCTAGGCTCACCTGTAACCCTCTTCTGTTCGGTACAAAGTGTAAAACCTGCGAGAAACATCCGGGCGGGAAGGAGGACTGAACTGTCGTCACTAAAGGAACTACAATTACCAGGTAAGTGTAATTATCATTTCCTTAGCGTTCCTCCAGTTCAGTCCTCTACCTCTGGGAAGTACCAGAGCAGTAATCAATGGGAGGGACCCTTCCAGCCGGCAGACAAAACAGCCGAGCCGAAACGAGCATCCGAAGCCGCAGCCAGATCCAACCTGTAGTGTTTACTGAAGGTATGCAGGGACGACCAAGTCGCCGCCCTACAAATGTCCCCCGGGGGGACCAAACCATGTTCTGCCCAAGAGGACGCCTGCGCACGGGTGGAATGCGCCCGCAGACCTGTAGGCACCACACGCCCCCGGAGCACATAAGCGGATGCAATCGCTTCCTTAAGCCAGCGGGCAATAGAAGCTTTAGCCGCCGCTTCGCCCCGACGAGTACCGCCGAAAAGCACAAACAAACGTTCTGACTTCCTGAACGACTCCGTAACCTGCAAATACTGACGCAAAGCCCTCTTCACGTCCAGCCGCCGAAGACCGCGATCCGCGGCATTGCCCCCCAAAGATCCTAAGACTGGCAATGAAACAACCTGATTTAGATGAAAAGGAGACACCACCTTCGGCAGAAAGGATGGAACCGGACGCAAGACCACCTTCTCCCTGGAAAAGGAAAGGAAGGGTTCATGGCACGATAACGCCTGCAGTTCGGAAACCCTCTGTGCGGAACAAATGGCCACCAAAAACACCGTTTTGAGCGTCAAATCTTTCACAGACGCTCGACGCAACGGCTCAAAGGGGGACTCGGCCAGAGCCGTGAGCACAAGATTCAGATCCCACGGGGGAACGAACACTCTGCGTGCCGGCCGTACCCGAACGACCGCTTTCAGAAAACGACGCAGGTCGGGATGAGTTCCCAACGAGCGGCCATGGACTTTGCCGCGAAAACAGGACAAAGCTGCCAGCTGTACTCGTAAGGAGCCGGCCGCAAGCCCTTTGTCAAAACCGTCCTGTAGGAATTCCAAGATTGAAGGAATTGAAGCCGACCCTGGCCGAACCTGACGCTGGGAACACCAATCCTCAAAAATACGCCAGACCCGCACATACGCCAAGGACGTGGACTGCTTACGCGCCCTCAGTAAGGTCGCCACCACCGCAGATGAGTAGCCCTTTTTCAAGAGTTTAGCCCTCTCAATGGCCAAACCGTAAGCGAGAACCGATCCACCTGAGGCATGAACAGGGGTCCTTGGAGCAACAGATCGGACCTGTCCGGGAGACGCCAAGGTTCCCCGTCCAACAGACGGACCATGTCCGCGTACCATGGACGCCTCGGCCAATCGGGAGCCACCAACAGGACCGGTCCCGCATGCGCCCCGATCTTCTGGACCACCCGGCCTATCAGAGCCCAGGGCGGGAAGACATACAGAAGGCCGGTCTCCGGCCACCGACGCAGCAAGGCGTCGATGCCCTCGGACATTCTTTCTTGACGTCTGCTGAAGAATCGGCCGACTTTCGCCGACTGAAAGGTCGCCATGAGATCCATAATCGGAGTTCCCCAGCGCCTGACGATCTGACGGAAAACCGCGGGATGCAGTTCCCACTCCCCGGCATCCACGTGCACTCTGCTGAGGAAGTCCGCGGTGATATTGTCCTTGCCGGCTATGTGAGCTGCCGAAATCGCCGAGAGACGAAGCTCTACCCACGCGAAGAGCAGGGCGGCCTCTGTCTCCATTGCGGCACTCCCGGTGCCCCCCTGGCGATTGATGTAGGCCACCGTTGCCGAGTTGTCGGAGAGCACTCGCACGGCCTGGCCGCGCACCAAGGCCTCGAACGCCTGCAGGGCCCGAAACACCGCTCGAAGTTCCAAGCGATTGATCGCCCACGAGGACTCCAGAGGGGTCCAAAGTCCTTGCGCAAACTGACTCTCGCAGTGGGCCCCCCAGCCCACCAGGCTGGCATCCGTCAGCAATGGCAACCACTCTGGCTGATCCAACGGCAAGCCCTCCGCCAGAGACGAGGGGCGCAGCCACCACTGAAGGGACCGCTGAACCGGGCCCGGGCAAGGGAGACGCTTGCTCAGCGAGTGCCTTTGATGCGACCAACGACGGAGCAGAGCCCTCTGGAGAGGTCGCATGTGAAACCTGGCCCAGGGCACCGCCTCTAGCGTCGCCGCCATGGTGCCCAACACTCGGAGATAATCCCAAGCCGAGGGAGCCGCTACCGACAGGAAGCGCCGCACCAGAATCCGCAACCCCTCGGCTCGCTTGGACGGCAGGAACACTTGTCCCTTGTACGTATCGAACCGAACTCCCAGGTATTCGAGAACCTGGGTGGGCTGCAAACGGCTCTTGTCCGGGTTGATCACCCAACCCAGTTCCTGCAAGAACCGCACCACCCTGTCCGTCACCCGGAGACTTTCCTCCGCGGACTTGGCGCGAATCAACCAATCGTCGAGGTAAGGGTGCACCAGAATACCTTCTTTGCGCAACGCCGCTGCCACCACCACCATTATTTTGGTGAAGGTCCGAGGCGCCGTCGCCAGGCCGAATGGTAAGGCCTGAAACTGGTAGTGACCCCAGGGGAGGGCAAACCGCAGAGAAAACGCTGGTGCACATCGCGAATGGGAATGTGCAAGTACGCCTCCGAAAGGTCTAGGGACGTCAAGAACTCCCCGCGTCGCACCGCTACGATGACCGACCGCAACGTTTCCATCCGAAAGTGCGGGACCCGCAAACAGCGGTTTACCCCCTTCAGATCGAGAATGGGACGCAATTGTCCGCCCTTTTTGGGCACCACGAAATAAATGGAATAGCGACCCAAGCCGTACTCGGCCTCGGGAACCTCCACGACGGCTCCCAAACGAAGGAGCCTTTCCAGGGTTTCGCGAACGGCCGCCGCCTTCGCAGGACCCCGACAAGGCGACATGACAAAGGCGTCTCGTACGGGCCGGGCCAACTCCAGCGCGTAACCGTTCTGAATGATTTCTAGCACCCACTGATCTGAGGTGATGAGGGTCCAGGCGGACAGAAACTCCCGAAGCCGACCGCCAATGGGAGGCTCCACCGCCGGGACCCGCCTCGCTTCATTGGGTCTTACGGGCAGAAGCCGCCGGGAGGGAGGAGGAGAAACCTCTACTAGCTCCCCGAAACCCCCGAAAGCCCTGACCCCGAGAGGGAAACCTCCCTCTCTGGAAACCCCCAGGCCGGGTAGAACGAAATCTTCTGAAGTCCCGAAACGGACCCCGAGGCCCCTGGGCAGACTTGGCCTGTTTGGGTTTGTCCTCGGGTAAACGGCCCGCTTTAGATTCACCTAGGTCCTTCACCAACTTCTCCAAATCCTCCCCAAACAGTAACCCCCCCTTAAAGGGAAGCTTACTGAGGCGGGATTTCGAAGGACCGTCCGCGGCCCAATTCCGCAGCCACAAGGAGCGACGGGCCGCTATCACAGAAGCCGTGCTGTTGGCCAACGCTCGAATTAAGTCATAATGCACATCCGCCAGGTAGGCTGCACCTGACTCCATCCGGTCGAGCTCTTTCACCTCCTCGAGGTCCATGTGCGGGGATTGGCGTAGCCGTTGGGCCCAGCGCAAGCACGCCCGGGCAACCCAGGCCCCGCAGATGGAGGCTTGAAGCGATAGGGAATCCGCCTCAAACACCTGCTTGAGCAGACCGTCAATCTTACGGTCCTGAGGATCCTTTAAGGCCGCACTTCCCTCTACGGGAATGGTGGTCTTTTTAGTAACAGCCGAAACCACGGCGTCTAGACGCGGTGCTCGGAATCGGTCTTTAGCGGTTTCAGCCAAAGGATATAACCGGCCCATAGCACGAATGCCCCGGAGCCCCGCCTCCGGTTTATCCCATTCGTCCTGAATCATCCGCTCGACTACTCGGTGCAGCGGAAAGACCACCTGAGTCTGACGAACCGCTTGAATGACTGGGTCCTCTAAATCGTCCTCCACCGCTGCCGGCGGAGCCAAGTGTAACATCTGCAAGGTTTCCGATATTAAGGCAGCCAACTCCTCTCTGCGGAACAGGCGAATAAGCTTGGCTTGCTCTTCGGGCTCCGGGATCTCTCCTTCTTCCAGATCCTGTGAGCTCTCCTCAGGATCCCATTCCGGATCCGGGGTCTCCAGCCAGGAACTCTCCAGCGTATCAGCCAGCCGTGCCCGTTTTGACGCTGGCTGTTCCGTGACCGCCGCACCTTCCGCTACCAACTGCGGAGGTTGAGACGCCGGCGAAGCCTGTCTCTCGCCCTGCTGACGCAGGCAAAAAGCTTGATGCAAAAGAAGGACAAACTCCGGACTGAAACCACTGAGACCTGGCGGCTGAGGTTGCAAGGGTTCACCGGAGGGCCCCGGCAGCGATCCTAAATCAGGCTCTTGCTCAGCGAGCCGCGGTGAGGTAGCGCCCGCCCCCGCGGGCGCCGCCTGCACCTCCGGAGACTCTTGGGCGGCCATCTGCAGCTCCACCTCTGAAGAGAGAGCCGTACAGCCCTTACACACCCCGGTGTCCGTGATCGTGCCCCTTCTGGAACCACACACCAGGCACCGAGGCTGGGAAACCATCAGGAGACACCCAGCACCCTTAAGGACTGATGCCCAGGCGGTATAGTACAGTGGGCTTTTCTGTACAGGTTTGTCTCCTTCCTTGGGCTTTGAGTTTGTTTTCTTTTTTTTTTTTTTTTTTTTCAGATAGTTTATTGAGCTGGGGCAGAAGGGTAGCTAGCCCCCCAAGAAAAAGAAAAACCCCGCAGCCCCCCTTCCACCCCGGGAACACCCAGGGCCGACAGAAGAGGCTGAAGAAATAACCAAACAAAATAGGCCTCCCAAAAGAAAAGAAACAAAGCAATCAACAAAGAAATATAAAGAAAGCTAACTAATCAAATCAAAAACGCAGCAGTGTCCCGTTAGAAAAAACGACAACCGATGCTCGTACACGCGGCTGCAGCGCGGCACACAAAATGGCCGCCGCGACTGCAAGCCGTGCAGGAAAAAGGCGCCAAAACACTGCGGGCGTTCTTAGACCCCCGAAACAGCGCGGCAGGGATGAAAAGAGCAGACGGATGCCGGCGGAACACTTACCGGTCCTGTCTGCCACCCCTCGATCGCTGCGGAGAGCGTCTCCAACCCCAGGCCCTGAGACAAGCGAGGTCAGCCAACACCCGACCAGCCTCTCACAGAGGCATAGCTGTGCGGAGCTACCGGCGGTTAAGAAGGGCTCACCTCCGTAAGGTCCGGGAGGTGAGACCTCTGGGCCAAGCGGGGGGAGGGAGGGAAACTCGAGCCTGAGCCAAAACCCCCCCTCCAGGAAGAAACCCCCAGGACTGACACAGGCAGGGATCAAGAAGGGTATCTTCCTCTTCACTGATTTCTTCTGTTTTGTTTTGGTTTTTTTTTAAAGAGATACCGTCCAAATAAATATCAACCCACTTAACTCTCCTGACAGAAAAAGTACATGCTCCTTATCCACTCCTCCATAGAGCCTCTCCCTAAGGCTCGTCAACACCTCCTGCTGCAAGGAGACTGGTTACACTGGGATACAAGTGGGAGTGCAGCAGGCTATATCCAGTGATGTCATCATTCTGACATACCAGTCTCCTAGCTGCAGGAGGAGATTGACAACCCAGAGGTAGAGGACTGAACTGGAGGAACGCTAAGGAATGGTTCTGAGGATGCGTGGCCTGTTTTTACTTGTTGCCACCTGTTAGATAGGTAGGATTTACACCACTCGAGAGCTGTGCTTTGAATCCCCTTATCTTTCAAGCGTTGTAGGAGTATGTCATGACTCACAGAGTCGAAAGCAGCGGAGATGTCCAGGAAGATGAGGACGAAACCCTGTTGTATGTTATTTATTCCTGTTACCAGAACATTGAATAGGGTTGTAAGGACTGTGTCAACTCCATGTGCTTCCCTGAAGCCATGTTGAGATGGATCTAGTGGTGCTTCAGTGTCAATATGATGTTGGATTTGTTGTTGGGCGGCCTTCTCAATGATTTTTGCAAGCTGTGGGATGCTCGAGATAGGCCTGAAGGAATCAACCTTGGATGGGTCCAGTCTATTATTCTTCAGTAGGGGCTTGATGGAAGTGTGTTTTAGACTCTGCGGGAATGAACCTGTTGAGAAAGACTGGTTCAGTATTTTGCTCAGTATTTGACTGAGGTCATGTCGCATGTCTTTGATCCAGCTGGCTGGACACGGGTCATTAGGAGCTGTACTGGGGTTGATCGAGGCAATAATGTTCACAACCTCTCTGTTTGATACAGTGGAGAAGTTGTGTAGTGGCATTGCATGGGATGCTTTAGGTGAAGTGGAGGCGTTATTGACATTTATGTCTGTGTTGGTTTTAATCATCTTTGATTGCAGGTAGTTTGCGTAGTCCTGCAGCTGAGGCATAGGGGGTTGTGCTGAGACCGGTTCACCTGTTATGGACTTTACTATGCTGAACAATACATGTGGTTTGTTGATGGAGCGTTTTATTAGGCCTGTGTGATACGTTTTCCGGCTCTGTGATATCTTTGCTCGGTGGGTAGTTAGGTATGAGCTGTATGCTACCAACGCCTCAGGAGAGTGAGTTCGTCGCCACTGTCGCTCAAGTTTGCGTAGATGATGGAGAGATGTGCGAAGGTCTGTGGAGAACCATGGAGTATGTTCACGTTTTCGAATTCTCTTTTCGGTGAGCAGGGCCGGATTTACCTTGAGTGAGGCCCTACGCCAACAAAAATTGTGGGCCCCCAGCAGGGGCGGCCCAAGGGGGGTGCGGACCTCATTTGCATAAGGGGCCTCATTTGCATAAATATTTGCATAATGTTACCATATACTAACTTTTAGTAAACGTGCCTCTTAATGAGTGTATGGATAAAGAAAGACTAAAAGATTTCTACATTACTATAATCCAGTGCCAACTGCCAGACACATTAGGAACTACTACAAACACTGCCCATAGTAAACCCGCCGTATCCTAACAGCACTACCAGGACTCACAAAGCACCATACTCTACCAATCAAAAGGCAACACTGCAAATATTAAACCAATACATTTCAGAGAACAACAATACATGACCTACTGGGGAAAGAGAACAAGTGGCAATGTCAAATAGGAATTATATAAACAGAACACCTCAGCTCAGTTACACATGCAGAACATAGACCATCACCAAACAAGTAATCACAATTTAGAAATAGGAAGACAATAATTAAACTGGGAATCCCAAAAGCCAAACTTGGAATGTACAACACTGTAGAAATAAAACTATACATTAATTTGCTCTTGTACTAAACAAAGCGCAGATGTTAATGATGCACATTTACCAGAGCTGACATATTCCAATTAATAAATTCAAAATAAAGAGATATTTTTCTACCTTTTGTGCATTTTTTTCAGCTGCAATTGCTCCAGCCACTTTCTTCTGGTTTCTTCGTGTCTTCTGCTAACTCTCCATCGTCTGCTGTCCATTTGTCCTTTCTTCTCTCTTCTAGATTTTTTTCCATTCTCTCTCTACATCTGCTTTAACATACTAATCTTTCTCCTTTTGCTCTTTCCTCATTCCTATTTCATCCACTCAAATTTTACCCCTCCATCCTCAATCCCCACTTACTCTCCCAATACCCGGCCAATTGTAGATTTTTTATCCCTCCCACACAAAATATTTTTCCCTTCTCCATTTTACTCTTCCAGCCCCATCCCATTCTAATCCTCCCCCAACATCAGCTCCCTTCTAGTTCCAGCCTCACCCAGCATCCATTCCCTTCTAGTCCCTGCATCAGCCCATTTCCAGTCCTAGCCATCCATCAGCCCATTTCCAGTCCTAGCAACCCCCCAACCCAATACCAGTCCTAGCCCCCCCATCACCCCACTTACAGTCCTTAACCCCCCATCACCCCATTTTCAGTCCTTAACCCCCCCATCACCCCATTTTCAGTTTAAGCCCCCCTATAACCCATTTCCAGTCCTAACCCCCCATCAGCCCACTTCCAGTCCTAACCCCATCAACCCATTTCCAGTCAGCCCCCCATAGCCCATTGCCAGTCCTACCCCCCCCCCCATCAGCCCATTACCAGTCCTAATCCCATCATCCCACCTCCAGTTTTAACCCCCCAGCCCATTTCCAGTCCTAGCCCCCCATAGCCCATTACCAGACAACCCCCATCAGCCCACAGCCCATTACCAGTCTTAACCCCCCCAAAGCCCATTACCAGTTCTAACCCCCCCCAACAGCCCATTACCAGTCCTAACCCCATCAGCCCACCTCCAGTTTTAACCCCCCAGCCCATTTCCAGTCCTAGCCCCCCCCATAGCCATTTACCTGATAGCCCCATCAGCCCACAGCCCATTACCAGTCTTAACCCCCCCCCTAAAGCCCATTGCCAGTTCTAAGCCCCCCCCAACAGCCCACAGTCCATTACCAGTCCTAACCCCATCAGCCCACCTCTAGCCTTAACCCCCCCCAGCCCAGCCCAGCCCAGCCCAGCCCCGCCCATTTCCAGCCCCAGCCCCCCAATAGCCCATTACCAGCCCTACCCCCCCCAGTCCATTTCCAGCCCCAGCCCCCCCCAATAGCCCATTACCAGTCCTACCCCCCCCATAGCCCATTACCAGTCCTACCCCCCCCCCCCGGCCTAAAGAAAAATGTAATTTAAAAAAAAACCTGGTGGCTGCCGCCGCGGGGCCCCCTCTGCTGCCGCGGGGGCCCCGTCTACAAGCTGAAGCGGTGCGGTGCGGTGCGGTCGGGTCGGGTCCGGTCGGGTCTCTCCCTCCCTCCTTCCCTCCCTGCAGGCTGCGAGAGACGCGAAGATAGAGCGTCTCCTCGCGTCTGTGTTAAGCCGGCAGGGGCTGATGGGAAATCCCATCAGCCCCTGCGGGCTTAACACAGACGCGAGGAGACGCTCTATCTTCGCGTCTCTCGCAGCCTGCAGGGAGGGAAGGAGGGAGGGAGAGACCCGACCCGACCCGACCGCACCGCACCGCACCGCTTCACCTTGTAGACGGGGCCCCCGCGGCAGCAGAGGGGGCCCCGCGGCGGCAGCCACCAGGTTTTTTTTTTAATTGAGTTAAAAAAAAATTACCTGGTTCTTTTTTTGTGGGCCCCTGCCGGCTGTGGGCCCTACGCCATGGCGTACATGGCGTATAGGTAAATCCGGCCCTGTCGGTGAGTGAAGGGCAGGAGGCAGCTCTCAGGTTTTCATCCCATTTGGATATGAGATCATCTAAGTCCATGGTTGTGTTGGCCATGAGAGGTCTGAGGTTCTCTAGCACTATGCTCTGGTTGAGTGGTCTAAAGCGGGTTGTGTGGGATCCAGATGTGTTAGAAGACTTTCGGCTTTTGTGGGATGTATTAATGGGTATATTGAAACTGAGAAGACTGTGGTCCGACCAGGGTACTGGTATTATAGATAGTGCAAGAGTTAGGGGTATTGTGGCGTTGGAGAGAGGCGCGAAAATGAGGTCTAGTTTGCCACCCTTAGTGTGGGTGGGAGAATCGACATACTGTTTGTAACCTAGGTCCTCCAGGGCGTCAAGGAAAGCTGCTGAGTGGCTGTCTTGGAGAGATGGGAGATTGAAGTCACCAATTAGCCAACTTGGTGAGCGTGAGGTGGATGTGGTGCATGCCTGCTCAATTATAGTTGGAAGATCATCTGGTGAGGGGGAGGGTGCGCGATAGAAAAGGTTGATTGTACAGAGCTCATTAGCTATAGTGAGGGAGTCAAGATAAGTTGAGCTAGAGGAGTTGCACATCTTGAATTGTAAATCAGCTTTGGCCAGGATGAGGGTTCCGCCTCCTTTTTGACTGGATCTGTGAGATGTGTATATCACAAAACCTAGTGGCAGCATCTGATTCAGTAGTACGTTGTCACAGTCGGATAGCCATGTCTCCGTGATCATCAAGATGTCGAGATTATATTGGGGTATCAGGTCAATGGCTGCGGGCCATTTAGATCGTACTGATCTGGCATTTATCAGTGCACATTTTAGTAGGCGTTGGTGATGTTGCTTCTCTTCTTGTATCCTTTTGATGGTTTGGAGAGGAATGTTGAGTAGATGGGAGTGGGATGTAAAGTTATTTTTTGCAGTAGTGTGGTGGGGGAATTCGGACCATCTCCTTCCGTATGTGCGTAGGATTGGTATATGATATGTATCATGGTTGAATGCATTTGATGTGTAAGGGAGACCAAGGGTAAGGAAGGTCATGAATAAGAGCAGAACTTTGTACATTCTCTTGGGTGTTAGTAATGCGAAAGATAATTATGGAAATGTTGGTTACTGTGCAGTGTGATGCAATATTCGCACTCAGGAAGGATTAATTG
This sequence comes from Ichthyophis bannanicus, assembly GCA_033557465.1. Lineage (NCBI taxonomy): Eukaryota > Metazoa > Chordata > Amphibia > Gymnophiona > Ichthyophiidae > Ichthyophis > Ichthyophis bannanicus. Next base: position 17,845,014 of record CM066039.1, on the reverse strand, counting down.
CAATAGTACTGTGAATGCAGGTGGTAATAGCAATAGTGGTAATAGTATATAAGGATTCTAATTACTGGTATACAGTAAGATAATTTCATGAAAAGCATTAAAAGCAGTTGGTTCTAATGTGCTTCGGGAGGATTAACACAGTTGAGTGAGGGTAAGTTACTGGAGATAGTAGTACGGCAGCTCAGTTGAGTAAGGGTGGAATTACTGTCAAGTAGAAGGTACTACAGGTACTAATGATTTAAGAAGGTACTAATGATTTAAGGGCTGGTCTTGAATGCATCAGCCAGAAAGTGCGAGGTGCTGGCTTTGACAATACCATTATTAGTGATCTTTCCTTTGTCTCCAAGCAGGAATGAAGATCCTTGATGTTACAGAGATTGAAAACCATGCTGAAAGTGTTTCAGGCAAGTAATGGGGGTAACACAGGTACAGTGCACTTACCTCCTTTAAAGTGCTGCTCATGTTATGCTACCTTATAGTGCTCTACAAAAGAATAGGGTCCTTCTTATGGAGCAATATAATACAACAATTCTACGAAAATTCTACGATTAGAAAAAACACCAGGAACCAGTCATTGATGCTATAGGCGCCGCTGGTGAATTTGAATTTTCACTTCCCAGCATATAGGCAGCCGACTGGTCTGAGACGGTTCCTAGGAGATTATTCAATCATTAAGTTTTGTGATATCACCCTCCCATATATTCTGTAACAGTGTGTTTATCTGGAGTGACCTTATAGTGCTCAGCATCTTAGCTTGTTTCTTTCCTGGCTTTATTTATTTATTTAACCAGTTTTGCTGAAGTTATTGCCATTTTCTAAAAGCCATATAGGACGATTCTTAACCTCTGTCAGATGCCTTGTCGTTCGCACCCTGGATATTTTCCTTCTGTTTTTATATCTCCCTCCTATCTCAGCCCACCCATAAACAGTAGCACACGATCCTTGACCAAAGACCACATCACCCTCCAGAATTTGGCTAATGTGAACTCTACGTCTGGCCACTAGGTGTCACCATCGTTCATTAGCAGAGATCTCCACCTCCTAGAAAGTGGGAACACGGCCCCTGTACGATCTCCATCCCCAGCTGACCTAAGGAGCAGAAACCAAACGTGGGTACCTCACCCAGGTCTTCCATATGGTAGCACCCTAGCCAGCTTGCAGCTATTGATACAGTTAAAATGAGGCAGCTGGGATTTCATTACACATTGTAGTTGCTTGCCTCTGTTTTGTTACATATTTGCATTGTTTTTTATCTTTTGTCATCAATATAGAGAGGGTTTCTCCAGAACAAAAGCATAATGACGTGCTGGAGTTCAGGACCTCAGGATCAGAAGAGAGCACTCTGTGATTAACTAATTTCTGTACTAATGTCTTTGGTATTCATTTGTGTACATCTGCATCCTTATTTATTTATTTATTTAACTCTTTTTTTTATACCGCTTTATCCTATTGTAACAGAACAATTTACATTAAACAGGGAAGACAACTTGGAAGCATTGATATAAGTATTTGGGGAGTAACTATGAACATTTGTAAATGTATGGAGGTATTAAGGGGAAAACTTGGGGGGGGGGGCGGGGTGAGGCTGGGTGGGTGAGAGGGGAGCTGAGGAGAGTGTGGGCTAGGTTTGCGGGTAGCAGTCTCTAAAAAGGAGAGTTTTAAGTGTTTTCCTGAAGAAGAGTAAGTCATTTGTAGTTCTTAGCTTTTCAGGAATAGAGTTCCAGACTTGTGGTGCATAAAGGGGAAAGGCTCTCTTGGATGTGGTAGCGTTGGTTTTTGTGACTATCAGTGGTGCTTGTTGTATTTTCCTTGAGGCAGATTGTCGCTCTCTGTTGTCGGGTATGATCTGGAGCAGGGTTTGAAGGTGTGGTTGATGAAGAGTCATTGAGGAGTTGTAAGAATAGCTTTGAATTTTGAACGGGAAGCCAATGCAATTGTTTGAGGTAAGGTGTGATGTGCTGGTTTTTTTTGCGTTGAAGAGGGTTCGTACAGCCATGTTGAGTGCCAGTTGGAGAGGTTGGATGGTTGAGTTTGGTATGCCTCGAAAGATGACATCACAGTAGTCAAAATGAGGTTATATGGCTGCTTGGAGGACTGAGCGGAAGTCATGGTCAGGAAGGAGTGGTTTAAGATTCTTGATTGCTTTGAGCTTGTAATATATACTCTTGAGTTACATTTCGTATGTGCTTTAAAGGTATTGTATATTTTGTTTCACTTGGATGTGTGTTCCATCAGTAGGTATGGAGGTTGATGGTATGGAGCTGGCGTCTCTGGTGATGATCATGGCCTCAGTCTTCCTGAAATTTATGCTCAGGTTATGTCTTTGAAGCCATTTGCAGATTGTGGAGAAGCAGTTTGTTATGGGTGTGGTGTTGGGATTTGATGTGTTAATAGATGTGTAAATCATTACATCATCCACATAGATATGGTAGAGAATGTTGCAGGACTTTATTATGGTACATATTGGTTGTAAGAGGTTGAATAACAGTGCTGAGAGGGTTGAGCATTGTGGGACACCTTGGGTTCGAGGGTAAGGGGATGATGTTGACTGGTTTATCTTGACTTGCAGTTTGCGATCTGTCAAGCAGGACTTGAACAATGAGAGGGGGTGTCTGATAATCCAATGGATTGAAGGCGTTGAATAATGAGGTCATGTGCGATGGAGTCAAATGCCGCTTTTATATCCAGGAAGATGAGAATGAAACCAAATTTGGATTTGTCAGTGTCCTTAATTACACAAATTTAATGTTGGTCTATCTTTATCAGAGCAGTGACTTTATCAAGCTTAACTATCGCTCTGTATTTTAACTCAATAGTACAATGTATCCTTTATACTGACTTTGGAATTCTTATTTGTATGAAAACATTTTAACTTGTTAACATTTTAGAACCTTTTAGAAGCAACTATGAGGTCTCAGACTCTACGGGCAAACAGAAACCAGTCTCAAACTATCAACTGGTTACAGCCCTTATTGCATCAAGGACCTTTTATCATGCAATCACTCTAATTCACTTGTCAACAGTCAATAGTCAACATCAAAGATGAAATCAAACAATGCTTAGCTATTAAACGATGCTTAGCGTTTAAATTGTGCTTAGCTTGCGCCGTAGTCCCCAACGCTATCAGTCACGCTTTCTTTGCATTTTACCCTTATACGATTTCATCAGGGGGTAACTTGAAAGCACTCAGAAACGTCAGTTGCGATTACAATCGAAGCTTACCGGCTTTTAACAAGGTCAACAAGTTAAAATGTTTTCATACAAATAAGAATTCCAAAGTCAGTATAAAGGATACATTGTACTTTCGAGTTAAAATACAGAGCGATAGTTAAGATTGACAAGTGTCCTTAATTAGACATCCTTGACTTGAAAACTCATCCCCCTTAATGTACAGTTGTTCCAGGGCTCCTTGCTACAGGCAAACAATGTTTTAAATGCAGACAAGTGCTGCAGGTTTGCATTATCAGACTGCAGTGCACATTGGGCTTGTGGATGTATTACTCAGCTCAATAGGTTTTAGCACAACAGAGAAAAACTGGAGAGCTTGGTTCAGTTTCACCAACGATATGACCTTGAGTGAGTCACGTAACCTCTCTTTACTCCGACTTAGATTGAAACAGTGCCAACTTAAGTATTAGACAAACGAGGTAGGAAAGAACAACCTGAATCAAAGCAAAACAACAGATCTTCTAACCACAGAAAATCAAAAGAACTCATCAGCTCATACGCTTACTAGCTGGGAGGATGGACAGTTTTTAGATAGAAAGCACCAGCCCTGCTGCCTACAGCACACAGATAAAGGAGCAGAGTGATGAATCACATTGTGGAATGAATCGTAAAATATGTTTATTTAACAGTCCCATAAGTCTCTCCTTACAAAGGCCATGTTTCGGCTGGTGGAAGCCTTTGTCAGGGGTAATGGGACTTCAGAAGAGCAAATGCTTGTCAGGATGGATACAACACAAATTATTCCTATCGTGCAATTAGATAATACTGCGTAAAAATGCTGTATTACAGAGCTCAAGAGCTTCAGATGCCGTCAGACACACCGTGAAATAAACGTATTTTACGATCCATTCCATAGTATGATTCATCTTTCTGCTCCTTTATCTGTGTGCAACTTTAAATAGCCCATTTGCGTAGGTAAAGACGAAATTAGACTTACCTGCTAGTTGTTGTTCCTTAAGGAACTCTAGTCCAGTCCCGGAACCTTAGAGTCTAGAACGCCTTCCAGCAACCTTGGAGACTAAATGATGTCATCTTTTTCTGATGCCACTGATACAAGTAGGCTAACTCCGCCCCCTTTCAACAGTACCTATTGACAAAGCAGACTCAGCAGAGCAACAAATAAGTAGATAATAAAATATATTAATAGGCAAAAAATACCTTTAAACAACAAACCGTAAATATATAAAAAAAAAATTTTTTGCATGCTTACAAAGCACTGCTGCCACAAAATATCCTGAAACATTGAACTATATGTAAATGTTTGCAAAATTTTAAAAGCTTTAAAATTAAATTCCTAACAACTTAATAAAAAGACTCAGGCTGATGAAAAAACCCCTTGAAATACACTGGGAGGGATCCGGGACTGGACTAGAGTTCCTTAAGGAACAACAATTAGCAGGTAAGTCTAATTTCGTCTTCCTTTGCGTCCCTCTAGTCCAGTCCCGGAACCTTAGAGGATGTAAGAGCAGTTAATCTTAATGGGAGGGACCCGCAAGGCCAGCCTGAAGAACCGCTGAACCAAAACGCCCATCTTCTGCTTCCTGCACATCTAACCGATAGTGCTTAGCAAAAGAATGTAAAGACGACCATGTAGCCGCTCTACAAATATCTCCTACTGGAACTAAACTAACCTCCGCCCAAGACGCTGCGTGCGCTCTGGTTGAGTGGGCTCAAGACCCACCGGAACCGCCTTTCCTTTAAGAAGGTATGCCGATGCTATCGCTTCTTTTAGCCATCTAGAAATAGAAGACTTTGCCGCCGCTTCTCCTTTACGAGGACCTCCAAAGGACACAAACAATCTATCAGATTTCCTGAAAGTAGCGGTTCTGCGGAGATACCACTTCACTCTACGAACATCCAGAAGATGCAATCTACGACCTGACTTATCTTTCTGGCTCTTTGAAAATACAAGCAGTGAGATCACCTGATTAACATGAAACACTGAAACCACTTTCGGTAAGAATGCTGGCACTGTACGTAATACAACCTTGTGATTAAAAAATGATAAATATGGCTCTTTACAAGATAAAGCCTGCAACTCCGAAATTCTTCTAGCAGAACAGATCGCCACGAGAAAAACCGTTTTCAACGTTGAATCCTTCAATGACGAAACTCCCAATGGCTCAAAAGGTGGACCCATTAGAGACTCTAAAACCAAATTTAAATCCCATAAAGGCATTAAATTACTTTTAGGAGGCCGCATAAGCAATACGGCTCTTAAAAATCTACGAATGTCTACGTGAGAACCTAATAGCTGACCCTGAATCCTACCACGATAACATGAGATAGCTGCCAGTTGCACTCTCAAAGAACTAGCCGCTAGACCCCTTTCCACACCATCTTGTAAAAAAGAAAGAATCTGCGGCACCGAGGCCCCTAACAGCCTAAGATTCCATTCGGCACACCATGCCTCAAAAATTCTCCACACTCGTATGTACGCCAGCGAGGTTGAACGTCTTCGTGCCTTCAGTAAAGTAGAGATGACCGCCGATGAATAGCCCTCGGCAGTCATCCTAGCCCTTTCAAGAGCCAAGCCGTAAGCGAGAATCGAGCCACCTGGGGCATGCATAATGGACCTTGCTGTAAAAGATCCTCTTGACATGGAATCCTCCATGGCATGTCCACTAGCAGATGCACTAGGTCCGCATACCAAGGTCTTCGAGGCCAATCGGGCGCTATTAGCAACACCCAACCTCGATGTCGCTCCACCTTTTGAAGTACACGCCCTATCAGAGTCCACGGAGGAAACACGTAAAGGAGACCGTCTTCCAGCCATATCTGTGCTAAGGCATCGAGGCCTTCGGACATTCGTTCCCGTCTTCGGCTGAAAAATGTGACACCTGCGCCGACTCGAAAGTTGCCATCAGGTCCATTAGGGGAATCCCCCATCGTTGCACCAACAACGCAAACACTTCTGGGTGAAGCTGCCACTCTCCTGGGTCTACTCTGCGACGACTTAGAAAATCCGCTTCCACATTTTCCACTCCTGCAACATGCTGAGCGAAAAGAGCTAACAGATTGCGCTCTGCCCACTTCAAAAGCTGACTCGCCTCCGTTTGCAGAGCCAGACTGCCGGTTCCTCCTTGGCGATTGATGTAGGCGACTGTCGCATTGTCGGAGAACACCCTTACTGCTGCATGATTCAGAAATCTCTGAAATTCCTGCAACGCCAAACTCACAGCTCTCATCTCTAGACGGTTGATGGACCAAGTTTGTTCCTCTGGTGACCAGAGACCTTGGACAAACCTGCCTTGGAGATGAGCCCCCCAACCTGTGAGGCTTGCATCCGCCGTTAGCAAAATCCAGGATGGAGGCTCTAGAGGCATACCCGCCTCCAGATGCTCCTCCGCTAACCACCAGAGAAGATCCTAACGAACCTCTGGAGGACAGATTAGGCGCCGAGTCAACGCATCTTTCTGGTGAGACCATCGTTGCAGAAGTGCCCCCTGCAATGCTCGCATATGAGCTCTGGCCCACGGTACCACTTAGATCGTGGCCGCCATTGTACCCAGTAATTGTAGATAATGCCACGCTGTCGGCACCTGTCTTGCTAGAAACCGACTGACCATCTCCCTCAACCCTTGAACTCTGTGACTTGGGAGAAAAACTGCAGCTTTCGCTGTTTTGAAACGTGCTCCTAAATATTCTAGAGACTGTGTTGGTTCCAACTTGCTCTTTGCAAAATTGACTACCCAATCAAGACTCACCATCAACTGTACTACCCGCGCGGTGGCTATTAGACTCTCCTGCCTTGACTTTGCTCGAATCAGCTAGTCGTCTAGATAAGGATGCACTCGTACCCCTTCCTTGCGTAGTGCAGCCGCTACCACTACCATAACCTTGGTAAACGTTCACGGAGCTGTAGCCAATCCGAAGGGCATCGCCTGAAATTGGAAATGCCCCATGGGCAGAGCGAATCTCAGAAATCGTTGATGATCTTTCCGCACGGGGATATGTAAATACGCCTCTGTCAGATCTAATGAGGTTAAGAATTTGTTTGCCTTCACAGCCGCGATGACAGAGCGTAGCGACTCCATTTTGAAATGGGTGATCCGAAGACAACGATTTACCCTTTTTAAATCTAGAATCGGCCGAAAAGTGCCCTCTTTCTTTGGCACTACGAAATAGATGAAGTACCGACTGAGACCGCACTGCTCCGCAGGAACGGGTATTACCGCCTGAAGCTGCAGTAAACGCTGCAGTGTGTCTGTGACTGTGTTCACTCTTTGTGGAGTGCAGCAAGGAGATTGAACAAAGGAGTCTGACTTGGGCCGAAGGAGCTCTAGAGCATAACCTTCTCGAATGATCTCTAAAACCCACTGATCTGTGGTAATCTTGACAAAGGCAGGGTAAAAATCCCTCAACCTTCCTCCCACGGGAATAAACCCTGCCTGAGCCTGTCTCATCTCATTGGGATTTCTTAAGATTTGTGGCCTGAAACTGAGAAAATCCCCTTCCGGCTCCCCGGAAACTCCGAAATCCTTGACCCCGTACTGAGAACCTTCCCCGTTGGGGCTGGCTAAAACGAGGCATCCGAAATCTACGAAACTCTCTAGAATTTCCTCGTGAGCCTCCAGCACCTCGACTCTGCCTCGGCTTATCCTCCGGCAGACGACCACCCTTGGACTCCCCTAGTTCTTTAACCAACTTTTCCAAATCTTCACCAAACAAAAGTTTACCCCTAAAAGGTAACTTACTAAGACGAGCTTTAGAAGAACCGTCCGCTGACCAGTTATGCAACCAAAGGTATCTTCGGGCCGCTACAACCGAGGCCATACTCTTAGCCAGAGCTCTGATAAGATCATAATGGATGTCCGATAAATAAGCAGCACCCAATTCCAACCGAGTTACGTCCCCTAACTGCTCATTTACCTGATCTACCTGCAACTTTTGCGACCATCGCAAACATCCTCTTGCGACCCATGCCCCCGCAATCGAGGCTTGCAAGGAAAGGGCGCTAACATCAAACACCTGCTTAAGCAAAGTGTCTAATTTCCTGTCCTGAACATCCTTTAATGCAGCGGCTCCTTCAACCGGAATCGTAGTCTTCTTGGTTACAGCTGAAACCGCAGCATCCACTTTAGGAGAGCGAAAAAGCTCCTTATCTTGATCTGAAAGAGGGTAAAGACGAGTTAAAAATCTAGAACCTCAAAAAGCTGCCTCAGGACAGTCCCACTCCTCTTGAATCATAGACCTGAAAACTCTATGAACTGGGAAAACTCGCTGGGACTTCCGCACCGCCTGCAAAAGTGGATCTTCCAAAGATTCTTCAGCTACCGAATCCCCCACAGGCATATTAAGTGACCTGAGAGTCTCAGAAATCAAAGCAGGCAACTCCTCTTTACGAAATACTCTAACAACTCTACTTTGTTGTTCTTCTTCTGGCAACTCTCCTTCCTCTAATTCCATCTCAGAGGACTGATCTACATCGTCCGCACCTTCCAACACTTCTTCGAGAAGACTATCATTTACTGCCTGCTTACTGATCTTTGCTAACCCTGCGTACTCCTCAGGTAGACAAACAGACCCAGTACGCTTCATACCCTCTGAAGTTTGAGAAGAAACCCTTAACATAGGCTGCAGAAGCTCCAAGGCCTGAGACATCAGCAAATAGAAATTAGGAGGAATAGAATGAACATCTGCTGTGCTCATAGATGGAAGCACCAGAGCATCAACCTCAGCAGAAGACCCAGGCCCTGTCCGCACAGGACTTAAAGCAGGTGGCAGAGAATTACCAAGTTCCCCTGTTAAAGCAACCTGAGCACCCAAGGAACTTCCTTGGGCTTTGATTGCACCATCGGGCTCCAAAGTGCATGACTTACACCCCCCCGAATCCATTAATTCTCCACGCCGCGAGCCACAAACTAAACACCATGGCTTAGCCGGCATTCTATAATAAAAAGTCAAAAACACAATTAAAAAGACTGTACCTTTAAAAGGATTATTTTCCCAAACTAAAGAGAATAATAAAGTCAAAAACACAATTAAAAAGACTGCTGCTTAACTCCCACATAAGCTAATGAAGAAATCGCGCGCCGAACACTCGCGCGCCGCACAACCGCGCGCCGAACTCTCGCGCGCCGAACACTCGCGTGCCGCACACCCGCGCGCCGAACACTCGCGTGCCGCACTCTCGCGCGCTGAACACTCGCGCGCCACACACCCGTGCACCGAACACTCGCGGGCCAAACGATCAACGGCAACAAGGTGGATTCAAAAAACAACTAATTAATTACCAGTACCTTCCCCCACATACCTTAAAGTCCTGGGCAAGTTCAATGCGTCGGAGCTCAGCCGTTCAGCAGCTTCGGCACCAATGTCAGAGAAAACAAAATGCCCTGCAATCCCTTACATCTAAGGGCAGTGCACAGCCTAAAACTTTTTGTTTCTCTTCTTTTCTCTTTCTCTCCACCTGCTCCTCACCCCTCTTACTGGGTTCGGGAGCAGGGAGGATCTATCCGTTAAAACTATTAAGCCTCTGATCGTTTAAAAGATGGGGAGGAGGCAAAACAAAACAAATTAAAATAGCCCAGCAGGAAGCTTCAGCAGCAGCAGCACTCTTAAAACAAAAAGAGAAAATCTAATCAAAATTTGAATCAAGCCAAATCAAACTAAATAAATAATTCAGCTCTACTTGTTTGTTACAACTGAGCCCAGATACAGGCTCAGATGTCTCAAAAGCTGCTTGGAGACTGAAATGCTGTTGAAAGGGGGCGGAGTTAGCCTACTTGTATCAGTGGCATCAGAAAAAGATGACATCATTCAGTCTCCAAGGTTGCTGGAAGGCGTTCTAGACTCTAAGGTTCCGGGACTGGACTAGAGGGACGCAAAGGAATGGCATTTGGAAATTCACCCTTTTATGCATATACATGAAAGAAATGTTACTGTTTAAACGTGTGTAAACATTGTAGGTGTTCTGACAGGATCATTCTGTGAGGGGCAGTTGTGAAGTGATCATGGTCATTGAATTTAAATATTAAAACCACAGGAGGTGGACTAAGGATCTGGGAAAGGGAACCGGGGGCACAAGGCTCAAGAGTTGCCTAAGATGCCCCAGCCCTGCCAAAAGATGGCATAGTCTGTCAGACGGCTGCCTGGGTGAGAATCTTCACAGTCTTGACAATGCATATATTTATATGATTTTTGCAAGGTATTGTGGGTAATGTAGTTCATTCACACCAGACACAGCTGCTGACAATAATTTAGTTGTGCACAAGTGTTAAAGCCAATAAGATACTTCTTTATTTATGGGGTTATTTCTCCCAGCACAGATATGCTTGGTAGCACATAAATTAGGTTACTTGCTTGCAGTGTTTAACTTGGTAAAACAAAGTCAAAAATCAAAATCAGGAAAACAACCTTCAAACTTGTCAGGCAATTAGCTAATGTTTTCTTAGCATATCTCTAACAAACGAAAAGCCACAAAGAAAGAAATAAACTGTTCTTGTAAGGTTAACTTCTGATTACTTTCCACACAGATCCAGAAGTAATTCTCTCCTAGCTCACAAGCAATTAGGTGCAGCTCAATTGCTATCAGTTATCCAGCTGAAATCCTTTAGCTGGCTTTCTACTGTGTGAGTCAAATCCTGCTTCAGGAGCTTTTCTTAGTGGAATAAAGAACAAATTTATATTTCTTTGTGATGGCTGCTGTGCTTTATCACAGAAAGTTACCAACGGAGTTTGGATAGAGAGCAGTCCATATCAGGGGCGGCCCAAGGGGGGTGCGGGGCCATGTGCGGAGACTCGGTGCGGGGCCTCATTTGCATAAGGGGCCTCATTTGCATAAATATTTGCATAATGTTACCATACACTAACTTTTAGTATACATGCCTCTTCATGAGTGTATGGATAAAAAAAGACAAAGATTTCTACATTACTATAATCCAGTGCCAACCGCCAGGCACATTAGGAACTACTACAAACACTGCCCATTTAGAACCCATAGCAAACCCACCGTATCCCAACAGCACTACCAGGACTCATAAAGCACCATACACTACCTATCAAAAGGCAACACTGCAAATATTAAACCAATACATTTCAGAGAATAACAATACATGACCTACTGGGGAAAGAGAACAAGTGACAATGTCAAATAGGAATTACATAAACAGAATACCTCAGCTCAGTTACACATGCAGAACATAGACTATCACCAAACAAGGAATCACAATTTAAAAACAGGAAGACAATAATTAAACTGGGAACCCTAAAAGCCAAACTTGGAATGTACAACAACAATGTAGAAATAAAACTATAAATTAATTTCCTCTTGTACTAAACAAAGCACAGACATTAATGATGCACATTTCCCAGAGCTGACATATTCCAGTTAATAAATTCAAAATAAAGAGATATCTTTGTACCTTTTGTGCATTTTTTTTTCAGTTGCAATTGTTCCAGCCACTTTCTTCTGGTTTATTTGTGTCTTCTGCTATCTCTCCATCGTCTGCTGTCCATTTGTCCTTTCTTCTCTTCTAGTTTTTTCCATTCTCTCTCTACATCTGCTTTAACATAATAATCTTTCTCCTTTTGCTCTTTCCTCATTCCTATTTCATCCACTCAAATTTTACCCCTCCATCCTCAATCCCCACTTAGTCTCCCAATACCCGGCCAATTGTACATTTTTCTTCCCTCCCACACAAAATATTTTTCCCCTCTCCATTTCATTCTCCCAGCCCCATCCCCTTCTAATCTCCCCCAACATCAGCTCCCTTTTAGTTCCAGCCCCACCCAGTATCCGCTCCCTTCTAGTCCCCACATCAGCCCATTTCCAGTCCTAGCTCCCCCATCCATTTCCAGTCCTATCCGAGTCCCTTCATCAGCTCATTTCCAATACCAGCCTCCCATCAGCCCATTTCTAGTCCTTTCCTAGCCCCACCATCAGCCCATGTTAAATCCTAGCTCCCCTCCACTCAGCCCATTTCTAAACCAAGCCCCCCATGAGCCTACTTCCAGTTCTAGCCCCTCCATGAGTCCATTTCAATCCAAGCCCCCACCACAGCCCATTTCCAATCTTAGCTCCCCCCAACACCCAATTCTCAGTTCTATCCTAGCCCATCCATCAGCCCAGTTCCTGTCCTAGCTCCCTCCCCTAAGAGCCCATTCCAAGCCCCCCTTCCCATCAGCTATTTGCAGTTCAAGCCCCCTTCCACTCAGCCCATTTCCATTCCAAGTCCCCCTCCCCATCAGCTATTTGCAGTTCAAGCCCCCCACTTCCCCACAGCCCAATTCCATTCCAAGCCCCGTCCCCAACAGCGATTTGCAGTTCAAGCCCCCCACATACCCACAGCCCATTTCCATTCCAAGCCCCATCCCCAACAGCTATTTGCAGTTCAAGCCCCCTTCCACTCAGCCCATTTCCAGTCCTAGCAACCCCCCCAACCCATTACCAGTCCTAGCCCCCCCATAGCCCACTCCCAGTCCTAATCCCACCAGCCCATTTCCAGTCCTAATCCCCATCACCCAATTTTCAGTTTAAGCCCCCCCATAGCCCATTACCAGTCCTAACCTCCCCATCAGCCCACTCCCAGTCCTAATCCCCCATCACTCAATTTTTAGTTTAAGCCCTCCCATAGCCCATTACCAGTCCTAACCCCCATCAACCCACTTCCAGTCCTAATCCCACCAGCCCATTTCCAGTCCTAAGCCCCCATCACCCAATTTTTAGTTTAAGCCCCCCCAGCGCCCAGCACCACTCCTAACCCCTCCCCAGCGCCCATCACAACTCCTAACCCCCCCAGCAGCCCAGCTCCCATCACCACTCCTAACCCCCCCAGCCAGCCCAGTGCCCATCACCACTCCTACCCCCCCCAGCCAGCCCAGTGCCCATCACCACTCCTAACCCCCCCCAACCAGCCCAGTGTCCATCACCACTCCTAACCCCCCCCCAGCCAGCCCAGCCCATCCCATCACTACTCCTAACTCCTCCCCCCCCAGCCCAGCCCAGCCCAGCCCATCACAACTCCTAACCCCCCCCCCAGCCCAGCCCAGCCCATCACAACTCCTAACCCCCCCCCCCAGCCCAGCCCAGCCCATCACTACTCCTAACACCACCCCCCAGCCCCCCACCAGCCCAGCAGCACTTCTAACCCCCAGCCCAGCCCAGCCCAGCACCACTCCTAACGCCCAGCCCAGCCCAGGGAAATTTTTAAAAAAAAGAAAACCTGTCTCCTGCCGCTGTCGGGGCCGCCGCGGCAGAATCGAGCGTGCCGCGGGGCCCCCCTGTACCCACCCGGCAGAGCCTCTCCTCCCTGTAGCAGCTCTCTCGTTGGAGCTGAAGTCAGACGCGCCGGCTTGCAGAGCGCGAGGGAAGAGTTTTTCCCTCGCTGCTCTGTTAAGCCCGCGGGGGCTGATGGGAAGTTCCCATCAGCCCCCGCGGGCCTAACAGAGTCGCGAAAGGGAAACTCTTCCCTTCGCGCTCTGCAAGCCGGCGCGTCTGACTGCAGCTCAGAAGAGAGAGCTGCTACAGGGAGGACAGGCTCTGCCGGGTGGGTACAGGGGGGCCCCGCGGCACGCTCGATTCTGCCGCGGCGGCCCCGACAGCGGCAGGAGACAGGTTTTCTTTTTTTTTTCAATTTTACTTTTACAAAAGAATGTTTTTTGCGCGGGGCTCCCTGAAACGCGGGGCCCTGTGCAAAAAACATTCTCGCTCAATGGACGGGCCGGCCCTGGTCCATATAAACAATATCTTGATCTGCTATTATTTCCCCTTCATCAACAAGCATAGGGTCACTATCATGAATTGGCACAGATGAATCTTTCAATGGAGCACTTTCAGGAGAACACTTATTTCCCTGCTGTCTTTCAAGGTTATAGCTAGGGCATAGATCAGTGTTCATACCTGAGCTTCCATTGTTGCTATAGTTCCTCTCTATATAGCCTGGCCAGTATGTAGTCCAGTTCTTATGTCCAGCCTTCCAGTCCTGATCCCTGGACACTGGATCTCTCTTCACATACCTTCTGGCATAGGTCTTAGAGTCCCTTCCACGTGCAGCCGTCTCCCTCACAGGTAGCCTCTGGTGATTCCTTGTTCTGCAGCACCATTCCTCTGGCTTTCCCCAGTCCAATGGTCTATGCTGGCCCTTGGAATACCTCCCAGTATACGTACTGCCTTGGACTCTTCTAGACCTCTCAAAGGCTTTTCTCCTCTTCCTTCCAGAGGGTTTCTTTCCTTCTCTATCCGTTCTGTTTGGCTTCTGCTTCTGCTGATCCTTCAGATGAAACTGATGATCAAACTCAAGCTGATTCTCAGGATACTGAGGACAATTCTCTGAATATCCAAGGTGATCATGAAGCTGGTCATCTGTAGAATAAACTCTACTCTTATCCTGCTTAGATGAGTGATCCTCCCTAACACAGTGCAGCTGTGCTGAATCAGGCCCTGCCCTTTGAGATGAGTGCTTAGGGATTACCTCATAGCCCTCCTGATTGAACACACGTTTCCTCACTTCAGCTCCTCTAATGGCTGTTGGAAACCTGGTGCATTCTGGGACTGGTAGTCTTTTATGGCAAAATTCTGTTTTCTCATTTCTACCAGCACTGACAGGTTGCTTGTTCAGAGACACTTCACCTTTTCTATAGCCCCTTCCTGAGCTATGATAAGCTTCCTTATCACAAGTCGTAGTCTGCGGCGTGTATATAGAGGGCATGCTAAAAACAGTAAATTAATTATGCTTATGTTTATTGAGCTTCATATTTGCAGCAGGGCGGTGTACAATAAAAACATACAGTAGAGGAGGAAGGAAAGGAACCCATGGATCTGATAGGAAAGATAGGGGCATTCACACAGGATAGAGGATCAGAGACTGAAGGGGGAAGAGTCGGGGAGTTAAGCAGCTGGCAGGTCAAAGGATTTCTGAAAGAGATTTAAGTTTTGAGTTGTTAAAACATAACTCAAGGCCCACTAAATAATAATGCACAAGTTTGTAATCTTAACCCAATGTAATTTTATTTTAAAAAATGGTAACGCCCACTTACAAATGTGCGGTTAACGGAACTCCAGGCACCCTAAATGTTTCATGTACTCTCGCCACCATTTTAATTGCTTAAATAGAAAAGGGGATGGGTGCTGGAGTGGTCGGCTGCAAAGTTAAATTATTTCTTCAGCTAGGAAACCAAATATGACACACAATTTTGTCTAGCTTTCCATTTTTCACTTAGGGAAGTGGTTGTATTTCCTCCAACGCAATTAATTAGAGTGGATAGAGCCCACTCATGAAAAATATTCCTGCTGTGAGGGGGTTCAGGATTACAATTTTTTTTACTTCCTCCGCATTGTAAAACCAGTAATTTTGGGAAATACAGTCCTTCCTCTTTTTGTACTCCATTAAGAATAAGGCGTGGACAAAATGTCCTAGTGTTTACACAGGCACCTAGTCAGCAGATCCAAATTTGAATCCATATTTTGCAGTGAAACCCTGAAATAGCACAGTGTAGGTCACAGGTAGGCAACTTGGTCCTTGATCATGGTGAACAGCTCTGGTTTTTCCTATATCTACAATGAGGTCAGTTGTTAGCCATATTTTGTTACTCTGAAAGCCGTACCTGTTCACAGATCTTTAGCACCAGAGTGCCCCCTCCTCATTCTGCACAGCATGTCTGCCTTGCACTGGTCCATTCTGGTATTATTTTTTAGAACACTCCCTTTTATTTTTGTCTGTTGCTTCCACATCGAGGACCGTTTTATGCAACGAAAGAGGAGTGAAAAAAATTGCTTGGAAACTGAAGTGCAAACATTGTATTCCCCATAGGGCCAGTGGGAAAACAGCAAGGGTGGCTTTGAAAATTTGGTATTGGTAATAGCAAATCCATTCTCTCCCCACCATCTGTCTTGACTTGTCAGCAAGTAACTCCTTTATTAAAAAATATGATAAAGCACGGAGAGGAACATCATTGCATTATCAGGCCCCCAACAGTCTCTGAATCACTCTTTCATAATTTTAGGGAATACTAAATCTACTTACATTTAAACTAAACAAAATAGGAGTGTAGAAATAACCAAAAACAATGTTCACACTGATATAAACACAAGTTTGAATTTTACTGTTTATCAATGCAAAGAGTGACTTGTCATGGTAAGGCACAGGAGACGTGTAGCAACAGTCGCAGACACTCAGCAGCCATTAAAGTAGACTGGGCCGGTACCAGAACCGTCTGCCCAGTTCTTTCAGACAAGCACCACCATGCAATGTTCCGCTTGCATAACCTTAGAGCTTCCATCCCCCATGCTCTTAAAAATGGGCCCATTTCAGCATTAGCCACACATAACGAATAAGGTTGCAGCTTTTAAGCTGTTGTTCTCACATGTTGAAAGACATGTCAGCAAAGTGCACTTAGGAAGGAAAATGTTCAAAAGCTGTTTATTGGGGTGTACTGGCTTGTCTGAAAATTGCCCTTCTCTGCCTAGCTAAAAGCAGGCATGTTTCACGGGACAGGGATTTATAGCTAGGCAGTTGGGGGATATTTGTATCCTCCCAGAGGCAGGGAGTGGGTATATTCTGATAAACAGCACACAAATCACATTGATTTCTAGGTCTGATCTTTTACTGGTGTTCAAAGTCTTGTAGCAATCTCAGCCAGCCATTCCCTACCTAACTTGCTAGAAATCTACACAAAAAAAACCCACCTTTGATTTGGAGACGTTTTGAGTCAGTGCAATCTTCCTGATCTTAAAGCTGCTTCACTTTCACTTAAGAGTCATCAGCTCTGCCCTACAAGCCCTTGATAGCGTGCTAGACATCTACTGGCCTCTTAAACAACATGCACCTTAAAAGACCAAATTCACTTCCATCGTATTTGGTCTCTGTTCATAAGATAAAAATGGAACTCAAGAGAGCCGAATGCTCCTGGTGCAAATACAGAGATCAATTATCATTGGTAACCTGTAAAATCCTTCAGCCTAGGAAAGAGGCGAAAGAGTAGCCAAGTGATTAGAGAAACAGCCAAGAGACCAGGGTTTGATTCCCATTGGCACGCCTTGTGACCTTGAGCAAGTCACTTACTCTCCATTGCCTTAGAAAAGAAATGTCTGGCAAGCCACTTCTGGTCATACCTTGCCAAGAAAACCCAGGGTCTGCGGGATTGTCAGGAGCCAGCATTGACTTGATGGCACTGTAGAAAAAAAAAAGTCAAGAGGTTCTGAACCCAGTCATCAGGGCACACCCAACCAGTCAACGAAGGCAATGCATGCATATCTCTCCTGCATATTCACTGTGGCTATCCCCTAACACCTGACCGGCTAGGTGGGTCCCAAGGACTGGGTTGAGAACCCCTAATCTAGATGTAGGTCCATGCTTAGACAAGCCCAAAAAAGCTTAAATTCTGGGCCTGCTTAAGGACAATAGCTCCTATCCCCAGCAATGTTTCCTCACACTCACATGGGGCTCCCCTATTTCACAGGACAAATTTCAACCTTATTCTTATCACATTTATCCCCTGGTGTTGAATACCCAAGCCCCAGTATGGCCATTTCCCTGAGGTTCACAAACCGGTCCTCCCTTTTACAATCCTACCCAAATCACTTGATTTCAACTCGACTCCTTCACCCATATTTCCAGATTTGGACTGCTGCTTTCACCCAACACGGTTTCTGTTTGGCTCTGGCAGAAAACTTGCCCCTCTGACAGAAGGGATTCTACATTTAGTAAGTGCCAGCTTGTCCCTTCACCCTGGAAAGAGAACATCATCTGTCCCCTCTTAAAGAAACATGGTCTTGACACATCCATTTTGTTTAGCTTCCAATTTCCCTCTAATCTGATCTTGGCTGAAGTAACTGAACAGTTGGTGTTTCAAAAACTGTCTGCTTTTCTAGACACCACTAACTACCTCCATCCAAAGCACTCAGGCTTTGAGTGGGGGGTATAGCATGAAAAGATGATATAAATTTTGTTTAACAATTGGGAAACAACTGCAATATTTATTAATTCAACTCTATTTCAACTTGGCCTAGTTGATCATGACCTTGTATTAGGGAGGTCGTGCCTTGGGCGGAGCAGCGCTGACGGCTGGTCTCATTGCTGCTCCCTGCCTCAGTGTTCTCTGCGCCGAGCATCCCTCCCCCAAAGGGGGCAGAGTTGGAGGACCGGGGCCCAGCAGTGGAGGACTGTGTGATGCTGCCATCTTTTTGAACCACGTGGCCACCCGAAGAGGTATTTTCATGCCGGGACTTGCTTGCTGCCGCTGTGAGCCCAGCGGTGTTAGGAGAAGTCATCGGAAGCAGTGGCGTGTGGAAGGCTTCCGAGACACGGCATGGGATAGAGGCCCATGCAGGCACATCCGGAGCCGGAGCAAGCAGAGAGAGGAGAGCTTGAGCAGAGGTACTTTGCACAGCGGGAGAAACAGCTTGAGCAGAGGTACTTGCTGCAGTAGGGGAGGCAGCTTGAGCAGAGGTACTTGCCGCGGTGAGGAAGTCTTGTAGGGCATGACCCCTGGATCTCCGGGCTCTTGGGGACATTTTCCCACAGTGGAGGCAGTCTTCTACATTGTGCTTCACTCCCAAGCAGCGCAGGCAAAGGTCGTGAGAGTCTGCGCTGCTCATTTTCCGTTTGCAATGGTTGCATTTTTTAAAACCAGGTTTTGGCATTGTTTGCTTGAAGATCCGATTGGTGATTTTGTTGAAGATGAATAGGAGAGCAGGGTCCGTCTTGCTGGCAAGGCGGAAGGAAGAATACTGGCTAGGCTAGGGGTGGGCCGGTAAGGTGGGCTACCTGGGCATGCTCAGAAAGGTCACTTTCTGAGCTCTAGAGAGCACTTCCGTATGCATGGCGCCACCCGAAGGACGTCACCAAGGATACAGGTGTGGCTGACGCAATCCTGCTGGTCCATGGAGAATTATTAATTCAACTCTATTTCAACTTGGCCTAGTTGATCATGACCTTGTATTAGGGAGATTAAGGGAAGTCCAAGTTATTGACATTGTTCTTCAGTGGTTTTTCTGCTACTTTGATTTGCATACATTCAAGGTTATCATTGACTGTGTCAGTCTAAACGTTACCCATTAAACTCTGGAGTCCCACAGCGATCTATATTGGTTCCCTGGGATTCAGTCCATTCCTCTTTGCAGATGATATTAAAATTCTGATAACGCACCATAATTTTGATTCCTCTTTTCAGTCTGACTGCCTTATAGCATTCAATTCAATCATTGACTGGATAAAATCTCACAGGCTTCTACTGAATGCTTTGAAATTTGACAAAACACGTGGCAAAGGATGATTCTGTTTCTTTGAGGCAGACCACCTAATGGAGGGCCTCATTAAGTTTGATCAACCAAAAACCAAGCGCTGCATAATGCGTATGCCTACCAAATTCCTGCTTTGTATGGTTGAAGAAGATTGTTTCTCTTGGTTACGAGTCTACACAGCTAAGTTACATAATTAAAATAGTTCATTATAAGAGGGTTACACCTCTCTATGACCAGTCTGACAAAAATAATATTGCTCTACTGACCTGGTCTTTTTGGTTTTGGAATTTGGTTGAGCAAAAAAACTTTTTTCTAACATCCCATCCCATTCTTGCTGGGGGGCTGCTACTTTTTAAAGACTGTATCAGATCTATTGGATACCTCTCTGACTTTTCAGCCCCATATTTTTGACAATCAAACTCCTTTTTTGCTCTTAGACTTATCCGATCATTACGATCCAGCCTACATTGTGATGCATGAAGATCCTGGCTCACGCTTTCATCTTTGTAGAATTATTGCAACTCCCTGCTCACTGCTGTTCTTTTCTACAATATTTAAAGGTTACAACGTATCCAAAATACTGCAGCTAAAATGAACTAAGGAAGCACAATCTTTTGAACATATTTCACTATTCCTGAACGAACTATCTTGGCTTCCATTTTCTTGCAGACTTAGGTATAAAGCCTTGACTGTGACCCACAGAATTTAGTACATTGGACTTCCTTCATGTACGTATTTGTTGATTATTCCATACTGTTGAAGATGCTTGCTGAGGTCTTCCCAGACAAATCATCTGACAATTCCTCCTCTGTTCCAGTTTAGACTTAAATTGACTCATACAGCAGCTTACAGCTTTTAGGCCCTATCGTTGTGGACTACTGTTCCCTCAAACTACACCTGGCGAGCTCCACTAAGAAATTTAAAATTAGGAATTAAAACTGGCTTCTCTTGAAAGACTTTGGTGAAGATGGACCTACTGACGCTTCCGCCTCGTTGGCTTCCTCTTTCCTTATACAGCTGATATTATTTCAAGTACTCTGGACCGATGGTTTGGCTATTCATCCTTCCTCTGCACCTGTGTCTTTCTCGCTCTCTCAAGTTTAACTCATCAATTTTACCTTCCGCTTTATAACTAGTTTGTAAACTACTTTGATGAGTACCTTGTAATCGAATGGCAGAATAGGACATACCAATAAATAAGTAGCCTAGTGGTTGGGGCAAGGTACTTCAGGCCGGAAGGTCGGGGGTTCAAATCCCACTAGAGGACAGCAACCTTGGGCCGGAAGGACTGGGGTTTCTAGTCCCACAGGTGCTCCTTGTGGTCTTGGGCAAGCCACTTAACCCTCCATAGCCCATGTTCCCTGTAAAATAGTTATCTCCAAGTTATAATACCCTGTTCAAGGTAATTTCAGTTCGTTCAATGTAAACCGCACTGATGCAGAATAGTGCGGTATATAAAAGAGAATGTAAGTAAATAAATAAATAAATACATTGACCTGACACACAAGTACTTTTGACCGGCAAAATTTGCACCCAGGTGGCTATTCAAAAATTGCCCCAGAGGATGTCAGGCAGCTTCTAGTTCTGACCCATTTAATACCTGGAATATGCATTATCCCAGCTGAAATTCAGCACACAATTCAACATTTTTTACTTTTTTTGTGATTTTTTTTCTGTAGTGCCACCAGAATGGGAAAGAGGATGGAAGGATAGCCCTATGAGGAGAGGCTAAAAAGGTTAGGGCTCTTCAACCTGGAAAAGAGACGGCCGAGGGGAGATGATAGAAGTCTATAAATTAATGAATGGAGTGGAACAGATAAACGTAGATTGGTTATTTATGCCATAAAAAGTAGACAGAGGACACACAATGAAGCTACGGGTAACCCATTTAATACTAATAAGAGAAGATATTAGTTTCACCCACAACATAATCAAGTTCTGGAATTTGTTACCGTTGGATGTAGTAAAAGCTGTTAGTGTAGTTAGGTTTATAAAAGGTTTGGATAAGTTCTGGAAGAAAGATCCATAAACCATTTTTAAAGAGGACCCAGGACATCCACTGCTTGCCCCAATACAAGCATTGTGGAACCTGTGTGTCTTTTTGGGAACTTGCCAGGTACTTGGGACCTGGATTGGCCACTGTTGGAAACAGGATACTGGGTTTGATGGACCTTGGTCTGACGCAGTATGGCATTTCTTATGTTCTTAAGTATCATTCAAAAAACAGATGATTTGTTATTTGACAAACATCAAGCAGAATTTAACAGAATTCATTAGTATGACTTTTGTTTGCAGAATTCCAGCAGGGATAAATCACATTCCTCACACAGCTTGTGCCTGTTAATATGAAGGAACCCCCTGTTCTTGCCACTGGCCATACTAGTTTCAAGGATGCCATCATATCTATTTCAGAGTACCAGGTACAACTGATTCTTAACTCTATAAAAAAATACAAGAAAAAAAAAGTGTTATAGGTTCAGGGGTACGGTCTTTATTTCAGGTTGCACTGATTTTCTAAGAGGTGCAGCATAGACATGGGGGAGGGGAACACTCTTTTTCCCATATAACAGAATGGAAAATAGACTGCTATTTGAAGCTTTTTATTAGCCAACATCTCTAGTGCCAAGTTAGACTATTGCTCCAGGGATATGGGTATATTAACTGCTCTTTATCAGCAGGAAATAAATGCATGCTACATCCAGTCTGCAGTTCTAGATCCCCCTGCACTGAAAGATTATTAGCGTGTTTGAATTAAGAGCAGAGGGGAAAAATGGTTTTCACTATCCATTTCTCTTTAAACTGTGGCTGAAAGCTAAAACGGAAAGAGAATCCTTCAGAAGATGGATATACACCAGTCAGTTATAGTTTTTCTAACTTGCTTACAAGTAATATATGAGTGTGTATACTTTGCCCGAGTTTACTGCAAAGGGAAGCTTATTAAAGCTTTGTTATATACAAGGCTCCGGAGCGGACATGGGGTGAACTCACCTTTGTTAAATGCTGCCTCTGGTAATTCTGAGTCAAACAGGACATTATTTAAAAGTTGATACTGAGCTATAAATGAAAGCTAAGCATGGTAAAGGTGCAGGTCCCCAAAAAGTATTTCCAGTAAAACTGGAGTCTGGACTTCCAAAACAACCATTCTGTGCGCAATGTAGAAGGTGCCCTTGACTACAAAGTAATTGTAAATCCAGCAGTATTGCCAAGGGAAGTTATCACAGGTGTAATAAAGGAGAATTAGATATGTTAAAGCATAATTCTTTAGATCTTTAAAAGGCACTCCCACAATGTCTACACAACCCAAGAGGACTGAGCTCCTTAGATATCTGAATGCATGTTGACAGGATTGCCCCAGACTATAGCTAGCTGTAGCTTGGACTAAGTGGGTACCAAGTCTACTGCTGTCTCCATTGGGGACCCATGACAAAAAAAATCACTTGCATGGCTTAAGTATCAGTGCCAAGTGAGCAGAATCTGCTGGTGGCTCAGCTGTGAGCTAGGCGCTTTAGGTAGGTGTGTGCTTAAATCCTGCAACTTCTGTTTGAAGAAATAGTCCACGGTTGTGTAGAGCACTTTCAAACAGAAGAGTCAGGGGAAGAGCAAAAAACTGAAAGTAAGTTATAAATAAATAATGCCATGGCCTGGCCGCTGGAAGCCGTCTCATTCTCTTTTATTGTGCTCCAGGATATCAGAAGAGGCACTGGAGGTCCTCAGGAAGTCATGCTCTTCTTGGGTTACCGGCAGTGTGGCAGGAGCATAAATCTCAGAGAGATGGTCATTGCTTTGTAATGCGCCATAGGAGAAAGAGCCCAGCTCAGGTTGGATCCCAGTTCCTTTATCATGCAGGCTGTGCAGACCTAGGATATAAAATTGTTACAGTATTAAAACTATACAACAACATTCATCCACCGTGACATTCAGAACCACTTCTGAATTCTGTACGCACCTTGTTGTGCGTCACAAGACCGTAAGAGAAACATAGGGCTTTGCACCCTATGATGCGAAAGTGAGGAGGACTATGGAGTAGGGCTCCTACACTTTCTCACAGCATGTGAGCGCTGCCATCATATGAACTCCATCACATGAAGCCGTCCCATTTCTATGCAGGGGGTCAAGTTGACCACAGAATGGAATCTCTGCCATGTCAATCCCTTTCCACGTTTAATATACCACTGTAAATACATTTGGAGTTACCTGGCATTGAACTTATTGAAACATAAGGCTCAAAGGCTGTCAACTTCTTTTTGTTTCTTGTGATCAGAAAGACTCCAAAAAATGCAATGAGACACCTAACAAGTAAATACAAATAGTATCGTAACTGATAAGTAAAACACAGCCACATCTTTGCCCCAAGCCTAACTACTTTCATAACTTGCCTTCTGCACTCAGTTTACTAGATCTTTGTTAGTCTCAAACAGCACAGAAACACTATAAATGCAACACTTATATGAAGGTGCAAGAACACAGCTGGAACTTCATCAGCTAGGTGATTTGTGCAGAACTACTCAGCAATAAGGAGATTTTCCTAAGTCCCTTACTCAAAGAGGTGGGTTTTGAAGACAGCTCAGAATTTTTGTATCATGATTCAAGGCGCAGCTGTGGGGATAGGCTGTTATATGGGATGAGGATCCTTAAAGAAAGTATGTAGATTGTGTGGTATTTGGCTCTAGAAGGGGGCATGGAATGTGTAACTGGTTCCTGTGAATTGACTGCAATGCATGGGTTCGGCATGCAAGGTGATAAGAGAAGATAAGTAATCGGGGATGTCTGGCTATAATGCTTTCTGGATCACAGTCAAAATCTTGAAGGAGAAAGAGGAAAAGATGGGAAGTCAATGGTGGTGTATTAAAAGAGGGGCAACAGTGTGGGCTGCAGTGTGTCCAAAAAAGGACGTATGGCACAAAAATGAACTTTTAGCAACCACACTGACTTCACTGATGAAAAGGTTTGGCATCAAAGTGGAAGTCTTAGATGCAAGTGTGCTGGGGGGAACTGGAACTTCCAGTGAGTGATGTGGCTGTGGATTTTGGGCATTTAGCTCGAGCTGATTATCATACTCTAAAGGCAATGTCTGCATTCAGACTTTAGTCTGGGACTTTGCCAGTCATATACATTTGAATACCAAAGAGCAGGAAAGATTTTTTTCTCACCCCAGTAGAAACAAACTTATGTGAAGGACATCTGAACCTCGAAAGTCCAAGTAAAATGTTGCCCCTGATTGATGAGAAAGATTAAACAAGAGTTTACACACAAGAATTTGTAATTATCTTCCACGCTGTCGGCTCAGAAAGGTCACAGCGGACACTATCACAACCTCCTAGAGTTTCTCTTTAAAAGCCAGAGCCAGTAGGGAATATGGACACGGAAGTAGCTGAGGATTTCACACCTGCCTTTTTATTTAGACAGTTTTGTACACCGTCTTATCCTTCAATCAAAGCGGTCACCACACAATTGGGGGATACATTTAACATGCAGGGATATGAGACACATACACTAATGCTTACAGGGAACATGGGCAATGGAGGGTTAAGTGGCTTGCCCAAGACCACAAGGAGCATCTGTGGGACTAGAAACCCCAGTCCTTCCGGCCCAAGGTTGCTGTCCTCTAGTGGGATTTGAACCCCTGACCTTCTGGCCTGAAGTACCTTGCCCCAACCACTAGGCCACTCCTCCCTCCCTACCTTACTGAAAAAGCACAGGGCTTTCAAAAGGAAATGATGTGTTTAGTTTGACTTTCCCAATCCTACTACTAAATACAAGTTCTTCATGGAATTTTGCAGCTTGATTTAGCTGCTGCAATGAGGACAATTTTCAGCGGGGGTGGGGAAGGGGGCGGGAGGGGGTCAGATTTACCCAAGTAATTGCTTAGTTGGACAAATTCCTTAGAATGCTTATTCTTCCCAATTACATGCGACGACAGAGAAATGGCTGAAATGTAAGAATATAGTCAAGGAGTAGACGGACTGTCTGTCTGTTTCAACAGCAGACATGATAGACTTCTAGCTAAACCTAGTCTAACGTAATTGCAGGTATTAAAATACTCCCCTGCGGCAGACGGAATATAGTCAAACAGGACACGAGGCTGCTAGTTACTGCACAATTACCTGCGGTAATGGCCATCGTGGTAGACAGGATATAATTGATGCTAGCAATCAAAGATGACTCATACAGCTGTGAGGCCTGACTCAAAAACCTTCCAAGACAAAGAAACAAAGTTTTATTGCAAAACTAGAGAGGATTAAATTTGCTCCTTGAATAGCTTAAGACCGTATCTAACAGAACAGTGATTCTCAAACCTGTCTGGGGGTGGGGGGGGGGGGGGGTGGAATCACCAGCCAGTCAGATTTTCAGGATATATTCAATGAATATGTATGAGAGAGATTTGCAGGCCTACTACTTCCATTATATGCTGTTCTCCCTCATACATATTCATTGTGGATATCCTGAAAACCTGACTGGCCGGTGGTCCCCCAGGACAGGTTTGAGAACCACCGAGTTATAATATTTATAGTAATTTCTGCAGCACCAATGGACAGGTGCAGTACCATACAGTGGTGATAAGTAAGTATTCAGGTACAATATGTCTCTTCCCCAAAAACTGTTTACAATCTAACAGGCCAATGCAGAAAGCCGGCGCTGAAGTTGCACGCTATCAACTTTTTACGCCAATTTGCAACATACTGAAAGCAGGTGACCTCAGCACCGGCATGTAGAAAGTGGCTCATATGCAAATTAGCCATGCATTAGCCAATCGTTAAACTGGGAAAGCAAGCATGCAGAAGTCAGCGCTAGTTTGGCATGCACTCCCAGAGAAACAGGGGCACTGTGTGTCTAATTTGCATATGAGCCGCAACAGTATTTTGATGGCATCGGAGGCTCTCTCGAAACCTGGATCATCGGAGGGGAAATGTCAAGCTCCCCTCAGATGATCCAGGCGTCTGAGAAAGCCGCTGATGCCATCAAAATACTGTCGGGGGCCGGTGTCCCCAGCAGAAAGTGAATCCCTGGTGGTCTAGTGGCCCCGAACCCCCACTCCTCCCTCCCAACTAAAAATAAACCTGGTGGCCCATCAGCCCCAAACCCCCCACCTCTTCCCAATACCTTCAGAAATGAGAGGGAGCGCTGCCCATGGGCTCCTGCTCTTGCCCAGCCATCTTGAAAAATGACGGTGCCTGGGATGCACCGGGTGGGGTCAGACTGCCATGAGGCATATTCTACCTTATATGGCAGTCTGACCATGCCTGGTGCATTCCAGGATGCACCATGAGGGGCCAGGCACCACCATTTTTCAAGATGATGGGGCAAAAGTGGGAGTACATGCACAGTGTTCCTGCTTGTTTGTGAAGGTACCAGGAGAGGGATGGGGGATTTGGGGCTGTGGGGCCACCAAGTTTATTTTTAGTTGGGGGGGGGGGGGGAATTCGGGGCCACTGGGCCATCAGGGATATGCTTTCTGTCAGTGGACCAGCCCCCATCAGTATTTTGATGGCATCAGGTGCTTTCCCCGACGCTTGGATCATCTTTGACATTTCTCCTCAGATGATCCAGGCATCGGGGAAAGCACTAAACATTTAAGCCACCTCAAGACCAGGTGTAGAGATACTGGTGCTAAGGCTGCTTGTGAAATCCTCTACGCGTTTCTCTGCATTGGGTGCACTGCCATCTTATTATGTGCAGCTCACTTGCCTCTAATTTAACCCTTTTGCGTCGCCATTATTGTTTTGTAACTGAAATTTTTTTTTCTGTTTTTTTTTATTAAGATTTGAGCTAAATGATGCAGAATATAAAGTTTTTTTGAAAAAATTGTATTTCTAAGAAACAATATTTACTGTTGCCATATGGCAACTACGGTCCTGAATGGCTGAAAATTAAAACCAGTCTTGGCATCGGTTTCATTTACTACTGGGTGTCATAGTTTAAATAACAGTTTCTTTCAGATGTCAAGCACAGACACACATCACATTTCACACACAGTGTGTGGATTTTTTGGAAATATAGAATCCGGTGAAAAATTTGGGGGAAACTTTGAAGGTTGCCATATGGCAACAACAGCCACCAAAGGATTAAATATATTTAAATGCTCTTGGCATTGTGTGCTAGTTTTTCCTTTGTTGTTTATACTCACGCCTGTCTCTTTTCTGCATTTGGCGGTAGCGGTAAGTGTACTCAAACATGGCATTATCTATGCTTAAAGGACACACTAGGTTTCTGCATCAGCCCTTAAAAATAGGTACCTGAAGCAACTGGAGATAGTGATTTCTCAAAGGTCACAAGGAATCTTACTGGTAGAAGCAGGAATTGCTGAACAGGGACTGGTCTCTTACATGTCTTTGCAGCGCTGCCTATGTCTCGTAGCGCTATACAAATGCTTAGTAGTAATAGCAGCAGCAGCATCCCTGGTTCTCAGCTTAGTTCTCACACAAACCTAGCCGGTCAGGTTCTCAGAACCACCACCATGAATATTCATGCAAATCTCTCTCATGCATATTCACGGTGATTATCCGGAAAACCTGTCTGGCTAGGTGTGTCCTGAGGACTCGGCTGAGATCCCCTGCTCTAACCACTAGAGCACTTCCTCTTTGTATTACGCTACTCTAGCTCAGTTGCAGTTCTTCCACTGTGGACAGATAAGCATACAAACAGGTTTGCTGGAGGAGCAGGTCGGTGTACGTACACATCAGCTTGCTCACAGCTGGATACATTCTTTTGTCTCCCTACATTCTCATCACTGTGATTTTTCCTCCTCTTTGCCTCTAGGTACTGAACCGTTGATACGACCATGATTCTAAGACAGGATGCTTTTAGCCACTCTGTTAACTCACTCGGCCTGGAAAACAGCTGTTGCCGACATGGCTACAAGCATGATGTAGAAGATAGGGTAGCTTAACTGGAGGTTTCCTTCGATGGAGACAATGATCATTCCAGCCACTGCTTTCACCGTCACGACTGTCATGGATCCTGTGAAGAATGAAGAGGGAGGAGCTGATACCCCATGAGAAGGTGCAGAACACAAGACAACGCATCATAAAGCTGACACAGGCACACAGCAATAACAGTCCATGTTTCCAAATGCTTTCTCATCCCTTTCCCAATGCTGAGATTTTTTTTCCCTGTATAAGGATTCAGCAAGGCTCACCTGATGGTAGAAAAGACTGACACGTCCCAAACATTTGCAAAATAAAGTGAAAAATATGAAAAAAAATAAAGACAGAAGCACCAAGAAGTGAGAAGCACCAAAGAACCGATAGCTGCAGCACGCCTATAGCTGCATCAGAAATGCTAAACGTCCAACAGTTTGATTCCTGAGGAGTTCCTCACGAGGAAGCTATGGTCTAGGGATCAAGGAACCCCTATACTTATTGTACCCAAATTAAAAAGGTGTGACTTAAATCCAAAAATCCTTTCCCGTTAGCTTCAGCTCAACAAGAGTGCAAAGCACACGTTTTTGATCAGCTATTAACCCACTCTGAGCCTCTCCTCCCTACATCACCTTCAGAAATGTGAGTTGGGGGGAAGGGAGCTCAGTCTGCTGGTATGTAGTAAGCTACTTGCTGGAAATGACAAACCTCTCATGCAATACACTTGGGAAACATCTTTTATCATTTTACAGCTTGTTAGTCCTCCTTCAGTATTTATATAAAAAATATGTATAGACCCTGAAGCCGGGCCATACATCAATACTCCATGTCATCTCCCCAAAACAGAGCATTTCAGCTATGTTGACTCAGCTGAAATGAAATGGAGAAATTTCACTTACCGTTAATTTCCTTTCCTGGAATACTGCTAGACCAGTCCAGACAAGCGGGTTATGTCCCCCTGCCAGCAGATGTTGGAGACAGAGAAAAAAAACACTCCACAGCTGTGATTTGTTGGACTCTGGGTGACATAGGAGTGCCCCTAGAGGACCTAGTCGGTATTCTTTTGACAAGCACCAACATAAGGAGAAAACCTGACTAACCAACTCAACTATGTACAGATAACTAATTCAATTAAAGCCCTCAACTCGAACCATGAAAGGTGGAGAAGGATCAATCGTGATTCCTTGGAGAAAAAACCTGAATCCACTGTCGTGGACTTTCTCCGGAATTTGTAATTGGCTGTGTCTGAAGTTAGAAGAACGTTGGCTCCTCTGCACCAGCAGTCGTGACACTGATAATGGGGTGGGGGTTCTGGACTGGTCTAGCAGTATTCCAGGAAAGGAAATTAATGGTAAGTGAAATGTCTCCTTGCAGTTCATACTGCTAGACCAGTCCAGACAAGCGGGAAGTACCCAAGCTAATGAACCCCAGGGTGGGCAGAGAGAGCCACCGACAGCACACTAGCCCCAAAACGACTGTCCTCATGTGCCTGAACGTCCAGGCGATAATGCTGGACAAACGTAGACAAGGAAGACCAGGTTGCCGCTCGACAAATATCAAGAGGGACTACGTGTGATCACATGGCCCAAGACGCAGCTTGAGCTTGAGTCGCATGTGCGCGAAGACCAGCAGGCACTGGCTTGCCTTGCAGAATATAGGCTGATTCGATGGTACGGCATATCCAACTGGCGATAGTAGATTTTGAAGCTGCCATACCTTGGAACGGTCCCGCAAAAAGCACAAAAAGATGGTCGGTCTTGCGAAAAGAAGTAGTGACTTTGAGATAGCGAAGAACAATCCTTTTGAGATCAACCACTCGGAGATGTCTGGAACATTGTTCCTTAGAAAAGGCAGGCAACAAAAGAGGCTGATTGACATGAAAAGGAGTAATCACCTTAGGCAAGAATGAGGGAACAGTACGAAGGGAAACTCCCTCTGCTGAGAATGACAATACGGATCCCTGCAAGAGAGGGCCTGCAGTTCCGAAATGCGATGAGCCAAAGTTATTGACACTAAGAAAACCGTCTTAAGTGTCAAATCCGTTAAGGAAACTTCTTTTAATGGCTCGAAGGGCGGAGACATCAGAGCCCGTAGTACCAAGACAAGATCCGAAGAAGGGACAAGCGGACAGATTGGAGGGCATAGGAGCTTGACTCCTTTAAGAAAATGAGACACATCGGAGTGGGACTCAAGAGAATGACCGCAAATTGGTCCCCTATAACACATCAGTGCTGAAATCTGTACTCGTAGAGGCTCTCTTGAAGAAAGGCCAGAATGTCTGGAATTTCTGTACTCCAAGGAGAAAGATGATGTTGAGTACACCAGGACTCAAACACTCGCTACACCCTAGCATATGCTAAAGAAGTAGACAAACGGCGAGCGTTGAGGAGAGTTGACACTACTTTGGAAGAGTAACCCTTACGGGTTAATCTACGGTGCTCAAGGGCCAAACCGCAAGCAAGTACGGAGTTGGATCTTCCATCAAAATTGGACCTTGCCTGAGAAGTCCGAAAGGAGTTTGTAGTCTCAGAGGTGGGACTTGAGATAGTCTTACGAGATCAGCATACCATGGCCTTCGTGGCCAGTCTGGAGCCACTAAGATTACTGGACCCTGGTGTTCCCTAATCCATTGCAGGACTCTTCCGGTCATTGGCCAAGGTGGGAATACATAGAGCAACTGGTGTTTTGGCCATGGCTGCGGTAAGGCATCTATGCCTTTAGAGCTGTGTTCCCTCCAGCGACTGAAGAACATCGGAACCTTCGCATTCGTGGCTGACGCCATGAGATCTACTTTCGGTTGCCCCCACTTCTGAACTATCATCTAGAACGCTTGCCGGGCCAGTTCCCATTCGTTGGGATTGAGAGTGTGTCGGCTTAAAAAATCCGCCTTCACGTTGCTGGTTCCCGCAATATGTTGTGCTGAGAGAGCTTGAAGGTTCTTTTCCACCCAAGGGAAGAGAAGGGACATCTCCTTCGATACCCCTGCGCACTTGGTGCCGCCCTGTCGGTTGAGGTAGGACACTGCAGTGGCACTATTGCACAGAATCCGTACTGCTTGTCCCTGTAGGAACCACTGAAACTTCAGTAAGGCGAATCAAGCTGCTCTCACCTCGAGCCTGTTGATCGTCCATCGTGCTTCGCGTGTCGTCAAAGTTCCTTGCGCTGAGTGAGTGCAACAGTGTGCTCCCCATCCGGCCAGACTGGCATCGGTTATCAGCAAGATCCAGCGTGGGTTTTCCAAGGGTACTCCCCTGAGGAGATTGTGAGATGCAAGCCATCACTGTAGACTGCGCCGGACCTGCAGCTGTAATGGGAGACGGATCCGACAGTCTTCTGTTACCGGGGATCACCTGGAAAGCAGAGCGGCCTGCAGACAGCGCATGTGAGCCTTTTTCCAAGGCATGAGCTCGATGGTGGCGGCCATGGATCCCAGAACCTGGAGGTAATCCCATGTCCGGGGGGGGGGGGGCTTTTTGGGCCAAAAAACTTTGGATCTGAGAGGCCAGCTTTAGGAAAACGGGCTTGAGTCAAGAATACACGCCCCTGACAGGTATCGAAGTGTGCTCCAAGAAATTCAATTTCTTGAGACGGATGGAAGCAACTTTTGGTGCGGTTGATTACCCAGCCAAGCTGCTGAAGGAAGGCAACTACCGTGGAAACTGTTTTGCGAGCCTCTGGAAGGGAGTCCGCGCAAATGAGCCAATCATCCAAGTATGAGTGTACTCCGATTCCCTGCTTGCGTAAGGCTGCTGCCACAACCACCATCACCTTTGAGAAGGTTCAAGGTGCCGAAGCTAGGCCAAAGGGCATTGCCTGAAACTGAAAATGTTGGCCGAGTACTGAAAAAATGCAGGAAGCGGTGGTGGTCTTCTCGAATGGGAATATGAAAATATGCTTCCGCGAGATCCAAGGATGCTAGAAACGCTCCCCGGCGTACTGAGTGAATGACTGATCATAGAGTCTCCATCCGGAAGTGTGGTACTCGAAGGCTGCGATTTACGCCTTTTGAGGTACAAAATTGGACGAAATGAGCCATCTTTTTTGGGCAGCAAGAAATAGAGGGAATAACGGCCTAGCCCTCTTTGCAATGGAGGGACTGGGCAAATGGCTTTTTTTTATTTTTTTATTTTTTTTTTATTTTATATTTTACAACATTTCACTATATATCAAGAAAGTACAAACATTCCTGAAGAAGAAACAGGAAAAACTCCAAGAAATAAAGCACGAAGCAACTGGAAAACCCAGACCAAGTAATACAAAAAAGTTTTCCACCCTAGCCCACAATGGAGGTGGAGGAGCCAAACCATCATTAACCAAAGATGATAAAAAAAAAAGAAAAAGGGCAAATGCTACACTAGAATACACTTTATGAGATAGCTGGAGAGTCTCCAACCGAGGGCTCCAAACGTTTAGCAGTAATGAAAGCTAACAGTTGGGACGGTTCGTAAAAAACATAGGAAACTGAATGCAACTTAACTAAGCATTTACAAGGATGTTTAAGAAAAAACAAACCGCCCAACTGTAAAATACCTGGGCGCAACAAAAGAAATTCTTTTCTACGCTTCTGAGTAGTTCTAGCCAAATCAGGATAAATCCTAACTAACAAACCTCGAAAGGGTACATTCCTTTTCCTGAAAAAAAGCTTCAATAGCCATTCCCTATCGGATAGGAGAGCGAAAGTTATCAATAAAGTAGAAGGAACAGGATCTTCACTCTTGGAACTCTCTAACATTTCGGTAACATTTAAGATATTAACTTGGTTCTGAGAACTACCCATCAAAGCATCCCCAGCAGTAGGATCAACCAATGTCATCTTAGCCTTAGGTAGATAATATGCCCTAACCAGAGGTGGGATTAAATCAGATGATACCCCCAAAACTTCCATTAAATATAACCGAAACATTTCTACAGGGGAAACAGACATTATCCTAGGAAAATTAATTAATCTAAGATTATTCAACCTAAAAGAATTGTCCAACTGTTCCAACTTAATCTGAATTGAGAGAAAGGATTTCTTAAAGCCATCCGTTTGTTCTTCCAGACCCTCCACCTTCTGTTGCACTGTGATAACTTCTGAATGTAAACCAGAAACTCTTTGCTGCAAAGCGTCCACAGTTGAACCACTTTCTGCAACTTTCCGTTCCAAGGAAGATACCTTAGGGACAATCGCTTCCCCCAGAGAGAATAGCCTGCCAAATGGTCTCTAAAGTAAAAATCTCAGGACGCTTCAAGGTAAATTGCTGTTGGATTAAAGAAACCTCAAAATCCTCTTCCACAACTGCCCGACGCTGTTGCCCTCGATTCACAGCAGAATGCTGATCCTTAGGCTCTCCTTGACTCGGCACCGAAGCTGTTACATACTCGCCCAGCCCAGCGACTGGCTGCATACAAGCCTGCCGCCCCACAGATCCTGATCCATCCGAGCCACCGGAGACCACCACCTTCGGGATAGCGCCAAGCTCCAGGAAACCTGCTGGTAAGGGCTGCCCTCGAGTCATTTTCGGAGCCGGGCTCTCAGGGGAGAGAGATATACCGGAAACAGATGCCGAGCCACCCGACTCCAGCGTTCTGTCTGCCCGGAGCTCATCCCCTTCTCCTTCTAGTGCACGCTGAGACCGCAACACGAAAGAGTCCATTGGACCCGAAGAAATCGGCGTAGAAGTTGGGGGGGGGCTGGATGGATTCAGCGGGCCCCTTCCCCTTACGTTTCCGACCCATTAAGAAAACGCGGTCACAGCGAAGCAGCAGCCGCCGCCATCTTAAACGAGGCTCCTCCGCAAATGGCTTTTAAGGTGAGGAGCCTCTGAACGGTAGACTAAATGGCCACTCATTTTTCCGCTGAGCGTCCTGGAGAGACCAGGAAAGCATCGTGAATGGGTCAGTAACATTCGAGAGAATAGCCGTGAAAAACTATATTGAGGACCCATCGATTTGAAGTTATGAGTGCCCACTGTCAAGAAAAAAGGGTCAACCGTCTGCCTATAGGCGGAAGGATCTTGAGTGGGCGGAGCGTCCCATCAGTGGGAAGGACAGGATGCTCCAGGGAACTTCCCTGGGCCAGAGTAGGAGTCCGAACCTTTGCGGGCTCCTTGAAAGGACTGAGCCCTCCGTTCAAAGCGATGGGCTGAAGCGGAAGAAGCACCTGGCTTAAAAGCGTGGTATCTTCGTGAGTCCTGAGATTTAGACAATTGCCGAAAACCGTGGGAACGAGATCCACGATGAGAGGATGCCTTTGACCTGCCCTCAGGTTGCGGCTTCACCTCCCCGAGATCTTTAACCAATTTATCAAGATCTTCGCCAAAAAAGAGTCTCCCTTTAAAAGGCAACTTAGACAGGCAGGTCTTAGAAGCAACATCCGCTGCCCACTGACACAACCATAGCCATCTTCTAGCCACGGAATGCGCCAACAGTCGCAGAAGATCCAAAAGGCATCTGCCAGGAATGCAGCGACTGATTCAAGACACGCCAACTCTGGTTTGTCTGTAAGCTGCTGAATCCATCTGAGGAAGGCCCAAGCCACCAAACCTCCACAACCGCTGCTTGTAGGGAAAAAAGAGGACGACGAAAAAGCTGTCCTAAGTAGACTCTCGACCTTACGGTCTTGTTGGTCTCGGAGTGCCGCACTGCCCTCAACCAGAATATTTGTATGCTTAGTGACCCCGGTCACCAGAGCATCAACTTTTGGGTATGTCAGCCAACGGTCGAGGTCAGTAGGAGACCAAGGATACAACTGACCAATATGACGTGTGGTGCGGAAAGAAGAATCCGGAGAGTCCCATTCCCGAGATACCATTTGCTGCAATTTCACTGGAAAAGAAAAAGCTTTGGAAGGTTTACGAATACCTTGCAAAATAGGATCCGGCTTCAACTGAGCCTGGGGACTCTGCGGATCAGGCGTGTCGGCCAGGCGTAGCGACTCTATCACCTGTGTGATTAGGGCTGGCAACTCCTCTTTCCGAAAGAGTCGGATATCTCTTGAGTCCTCCTGAGCTGTGACTGAAGAATCTGAGGGGGAATATTCCCCCATCTTCCCATTCAGATGATTCAGGACTTCTGTCCAAAGATTTATGGTCCTCATGGGCATCAGAAGTGCCCCGCAAGCTCCACAAAAGGTCTCTGGAAGACCGCATAGCCTTAAAGTCTGTGGATTTATGTGACCGCTTGCGAGATCCCAAAATATCCCTGTTAGGTACAGAACCGGGAAAGGAGGGTATCCCAGAAGATTCCTAATGCCACAGGTTCCATGCCCGGCAAAAGAGTTCCAGGAACTGTCCGTCGGCCGAAGCCGAAGAGACTTCAACAGGTTGTGGAGGCAAAATGGGAGCAGATTAGGAACCTTCTGCAGGCGGACTGGGTTGCAGCACTTCCAGTAAAGAAGGTGACAAGGTGCTGATGTCCGCAGCCGGCAGCACAGTGGAGAGTGAAGAAGAGGACTCACCTGGATGCATTATATACAAAGAGCACAAGCGATTAACTAAATCTTTCTGCTTCTTGCTACAGACAATACATCTGTGCAGAGAAGCAGGCATGGTAAAAGTGTAACTTTTTTTTTTCAAGAAATCACAATGTGATTGAGGGAACAAAAGTGAGCTTAAAACTCTCCCCTGGAAAGGTTCCTGGAAGGCTCAAGCGCTTCCCTGGTGACTATTCCACAGAAAGACTGTCCAGAGCTGCTCCTGCTAAAAATACTGAAGAAAAAAAAGTTGGTCCCGATTTTCAAAATGGCCGCTGGCAACTTTAAAACGAAAAATAAAGAAAACCTGTGCTCTAAAAATTTCAAAAACATGGCAAAATTGGTTGGGGAGAGGTAAGGAGTGCTGCCAGCAACTTAAAAATTCAAAACCTGACGAATCCCGAATCGCCAAAAATGGAGGTGAGAAGGAAACTATCAGTTACTCACTGTGCTGGCACAGAGGAGCTGAGTTCCCACAGCGGAGTAGAGAAACTTTCAAAGTCAGTGTAAGGTAATTACAGCAACTGAAAGGTAGGGAAATTAGAGTTTGTTCCCTCTCCAGCCACTTAGACTGTCATGGCAGGGGCTGGAAGGTGTTTCTGGGGAGGGATGGGGAGCTGCACTGACAGTGAAATCAGGAGCTCAGACCCTGCTGTATTGCTGCTTACAGTCACCTCCCCATTAAGGAGGGAAGCCTGGGAAACCCAGAGAAACACCTCTTGTGTACTCTGGGTGCATCCAGGAAATCAAAATGAAGAAAAGAAAATAATTAATTAGACAAACTTGTCTAAGACCTTCATCTGCTAGAGACAGAGAAAATACTGACTAGGTCCTCTAGGGGCACTCCTATGTCACCCAGAGCCCAACCAATCACAGCTCTGGAGTGTTTTTTCTCTGTCTCCAACATCTGCTGGCAGGGGGACATAATCCGCTTGTCTGGACTGGTCTAGCAGTATGAACTGGAACTTTCATTTGTTGTATAGTGCTGAAGTATAGTGCTATATTCTCCCTCCAAAAGATACATACAGCAAACATACCCAAAACAGCAACCAGCAGAAGGATAACTGCAATGTAGTTTACTTTCTTCTCCTTATAAAAATAAAGCAGGAAACAGAAGACAATGATCTCCAAAAGCTATGAGGGAGCGGAAATGAGAGAGATAAAACAGAGATTGTTACCAGGATAAACACAGTAAAAAACCCCAACAACATTTCATAACAGAGAGAATCAATCAAGTATTTCCTATTCTGAATATTAAACAAAACGTTAAAGAGGTCAGAGCAGAAATCTGCAATGGTGCAGGGCGTTTCATAAAAGTGAACACTGTGAAGCCATTACACTTGCTGTTTTTAGAAATGGGACGTTATACAGAATTAGAGTACACAAGAAGAAGAAACATGTATGGACAAAAAGAACTCACACTATTTATTACAGGACACAGCTCTGACTGTCCATTACACCACAGTGGTACCCTCCAACTAAAATGACCCAAGGGCTGGAAAAATGAGGGCCCTGTTATTTTCATCCAAAAGTGTTTTAATCCTTTGGGGAAATTTCTTCAGAATGGTGAGTTTTGCACATACCATGATGGTCATGAACCTCACGTCTAAGCCAGGGTATGTAGTATTTGCATCGTGCCAAAGAGAGCCTCTTTCTGGAATTTGTTGGATATGTGTGTGAGTATTTTATCAAGGTGTGCTTGGAAATTCTTCTTGATCAAGCCTGTGGCATCCATTACTGTCTATGGCCACAAAGCAGAATGATGCAATGGGACAAATTCTAAGAGAAACTGGTAAATGTGCCGCAGGCTGACTGGCCAAAAAAAGTTCACACACAGATTTTTAATATTGTCAGATACACTGTATTACTAAATTATCAAGGTTCACCCCTTATCCTTTTGGAAAAGCAAACCAGATCTCTGTAAGATTTCAGAGCTGAGGAAGGGTAAAAGATGGAGGAGTTACTGCAAGGGTGGTCATTTCTGGATTTGAAAGATCACTAAACGGATCTTCTTCTTAAGCTACTCAAAGAATATGCAGGAGATACATATTGACCATATTCCAAATTATATTATAGCCACTGTATGGAAATGTATTTTGGCTACAATAAGAATGAGGCTCACTTGTGCTTCTTGAGAACGAGTCCAAACTATTTATGGTTGAATGAATCCAGCAACAATCTTACCATATATAAAAGAAAAGGCCAGCTAACTAAATGCCGGACGATATTGTCTCCTGTCATCTTCTCGTGACTGTTAGGGCCAAACGTTATCAGCACATAGGTCCCAATGATTGCCAAAGCACAACCTATGAAGGATAAAATATATCGTCCTTGGTGGGGTGGAGGGGAACCAGAAAAAAGAAACAGAAGTGCCGTGAGTTGGGTTAGTAATCATGCAAGTGATATATTAATAATGTGGTTATAGTAGCATAGCAAACACTTCCGGACAACATAAGATCAGCTAAATCCATCAACGATTTAAAAAAAAAAAAAACACAAGTAAAAACTCATCTATTCAGGGAATACTACGGACTTGATGACAAAACATAAACCAAACGCCAACATGCCACAGAGAAGACCAGAAAAGATAAATCAACCATCACTACACAAAAAAGAAGTTATTTCTACATGTAAACAGTTCACTCCTCCCATTTATCTCCAAGTTACACGTCCCTGGTTAATGTAAAGCAATTCCTCCGTAATTGCTTTTATGCTGTTTGATGTAAACTGCCGTGGATAAAGGCGGCATAGAAAAGCTGTTAAATAAATAAACAAATGTTCACCCAATCTGACCAATTATGTGCCTTGGGGGTTTTCTACCACACTGGATTCTCAATGGTAGTTCTTCCTTCATGTGTCTTTCACCTGACCTCTCGAGCCCCCTTCCTACCATTGCTCTTTATTTCTGTCCCTATCATGTTCATTGACGTCTGGGATGCAGTCACTGTCAATCCATGCAGACTACTCTCAGCCCTCTTGGAAGCTCAATGCAGCTGTACCGCTGCCGTTGAGGACTGTAACCGCTGCTCTGTGCAACTTCTCGCAGTGTTATTAGTGCTCTAACTATGGTCTGCTTATTTGGAAGCTTGATGGGTCCTATGACGTTTTCTCTGCCCACTGCCTTATATTCTTCCCTCATTGGTCCTCTAAAGTTTCGACACACTCAAAACAAACATTGGGCTTAATTTCCTCTACATGTTATCTCTTACCTTTCAGTCCTAATCATGTTTAAATTCTGCCATATTTAGGATGAAATATTACTTAGATTATTTACCAGTGGAATACATCAAGCTGAAGAACAAAGGGGTGCAGCAGCTTCTAGGGGGAGTGGGATTAATGCTTAGCAAGAGCAGCTGGCAACCAGGGTTCAAATTCTGCCCTCCAATGACACTCCTTGCAACCTTGGGCAGGTCATTTTATCTCCCGCTGTCTCAGGTACCCACTTAGACTGTAGGCTCTTTGGAGAAGGGACTTATCATATTGATTACGTATCACTACTTGATGTACTAATTGTGTACATCCAGTGGCACCACACAATTGGCAAGTAGTATTATTGTTATATATAAAATGATGTTGTCAAAGTTATCCATAGACGGTGATATACTTACTGAAAAAATCCTTTGGGTTCCATTTTTCTTTAATAAATATGATTCCTATAATTGCACTCGCTGTACAGAGAGAAAAAGATTAAAATTAAATTAATGTGGCATTGTCTAAAATTGAGGGTACAAACCCCTTTGATTATTTTACTGATTCTTTAGAGTCTCTGCAAAACAAGCAGCCTGCCTCATTCATCTGTTATATCATGTTGCATGGTGTTAAAGCTTCTTTGAAACAACCCTTCCCCATAAGATCCTCACTGTTGGCTAGACTGATAGTGAAGTTACAGCACAAGTTCCCCAGGGGTCACTCATGGCCAGCTTCACTCACATACAAGAGGCACAACCGCAACTGGTTATAAATGATGTTCTGCTGATAATGGCCCCTACCAACCTGCTCATTCCTGAGACTTTATACTTTACAGTAGCTTTGGTTAAAAGAGTCCTCCAGCCTGGCCTAGAAAAGGGAAGAGCTCTAGGAAAGTAGAGTAAGGACTAAAAGCAATTGACCAAATACCTTTTACAGCTGTAAATATGTTTTTACTGTGATAGAAAAGGCTCAAGAAAGGTGACCTGCCTTCCTCCTAAACCTGTGCCTGTGAAGAGATCGCTACCCATTACCTAAACACAGCAGCAAGTCTTTTCTCCTTGAGGATCAATGAGTACTGTACTATAGCAGCAGCCAGGGTCCCCTCTCCTGTTTAGGACAGGCAAGAGGGAGCATGGCCTGCTACAATGGTGAGTGCATTTTAAAGGGGTCCTGAAGCAAGAACAACAAAGTGGTAGACAGTGACTCTCTCTCTTCTCACTGTGCTTTTACGAGGATCTCCGAATCAAGTCTGGATAATCTATGTATGTTTGCAACCTTGATTTGTTTTTAGGACAGGAGAATTACAGCAAACCACAAGGCATTATCTACATATTAAAGGCTGGTAATGGTTCTACACAATAACTTCAAATTGTCATACTGCAGCAGCAGGTCATGCCATTAGTTTACATTGGTCTACCCACAGCACCTAAACATTGCCCATATAAATCTGTAACTTTTTAGCGGTACTGACTGTCCAGGTGTACACACCCTTACCTATAACAGACACAGCACTGAGAGGCACTATTAGTGAGAGAGGTGCGAAGGCATAGGAGGAAAACACTCCCAGTTCCCCCAAGAGAAGCAGAAAGAGGCCACACCACCATGTTTTGGTCTTAAAGTACGCACGAGTGTCTTTGGATCCGGCCAATTGGATATGGCTGTACTTCTAGGAACAGAAAAAAAATACACACAGATGGAAGGAAATTTGGAAACTCTTTGCAACAAGAGGCTGAAAGAAGTGCAGAGGATGTGGGACATACCTGCAGGTTAAGTGCAATACTGATAACCAAGTGCCCAAATATAGCAAGCAATGCACCAATCAGGTTTTCCTAGATAGAAGTAGAATACAATATTGCTCAAAATTATGGAATGAAGCTGCACAAAGAATAACTGAAAGAAAATGTAATGGTATACATTGGAGAGCAGGAATTATGCTCAGCTACTTCCTGATGAAACAATGACATTAGGATGCCCGACTCCTTTATGTTTTCTTTCCCGCTCCTAAACACAACTTCACCTTTTAAACTATTCACCTTCCTAAATGAGTATTTTTAAAGCTTTAGGTACACTATTTATGCTCTGTTACTAAGCTTTCCTGGTATACTGCTCAGAGTTGTCAAGTTACCCAGTTCCAGGAGTGTGATTTTTAAGCCAGTCCTGGATTTCTGACAAACAATCTCATTGTGATGCATTATGGGACCTACTGCATGAGTACAATGGGTAAAATCAGAGACTACAAATACCACACTGCACTGCAAATTTAAAACCACAACTGGCAAAAAATCTCACTCCTGGAAGTGGGTAGCTTGGCAAATCTGGATTGCTGTAGTTCATCACGAATATGCTCAGCCAGTCTTGATTTTACCCTACCGCATACATGGATGTGGGACAGGGGGGTTTTCGGAGGGGCAGTAGTGTTAAGATATTGCTGATGGCTCTTCTCAATCAGGTCCATGTTTGGATCAACAAGGGGTTTTGGGTCCTTCTAATTTCATTGGATCTGTCAGCTGAGTTTGACCTAGTTGAATGAGACTTGCTGTTGGAGCTGTGTAGACTGCTGGGCATTGGTGATGTGCTCGATTGTCTGGCCTCTTATGATGAACAGGCATTTTCAAGTTTGTGGAAGGGAGGGTTCTTCCTCACTCCATGTATGGAAATGGGGGGTTCCACAGGGCTCCCCCTTGTCGCCTCTGCTGATCAATATTTCTCTGCAGCCTCTGGGGGTCTCGATACAGTTTTTATGCATATGCTGGTGATCTTCAGATCCTGACACTACTAGTTAGGACTACGGGAGAGGCTGTAGGTCGCCTAAATGAGTGCCTGGAGCAGGTGTCTCTTTGGTTACAGGGAAGTGGTTTGGTGCTAAATGCAAAGAGAACAGCGTGCCTACGGTTCGGGAAAGCAGAGCATTCCAATTTTTGCCAGTCACCCACCATCTCTGGCTTTGAGATCCCCCGGCTGGAGGCATTCAGGTCACTGGGGGGTACTGACGGAGCGGATGGGAGCTGGAGACTGCCAGATCAGTAAGGTTGTCCAGGCAGGCTGGCGCATCAGCTACGTCTGTATATTGATAGTGCCGCGCTAAGGGTAGTGGTTCGGACATTCCTGCATGGGTATTGGATTACTGCAACAGGTTGTAGGTGGAAATGTCAAAGGGGAAGGTTTGACGCCTTCAGATAGTGCAGAATGTCGCTGCTTGGCTTCTCATGGGATTGGGATGGAGAGTCAGTGCCAAATCGTTACTGCATCAGCTGCACTGGTTGCCAGTTTAGTAGCGGGGGTTGTTTAAACTACTGGTCATTGTGTTTTTCAGTCTGCACGACATTCGTCCGGGTTATTTATGTGCCCTGCTTGGTTGATATGTCCCCTCCCATTCTCCCAAGCTCAGTAGCTTAAGGTACCCGAGTTGGACGTGGTTTGCAAGGTGTGAAGTCAGGAAAGACATTTCAGGTGGCAGCACCTGAACATTGGAATGCCTTGCTGTTAGAGATCCAGACAAAGACATCCTTGTTGGCCTTCTGGAAAACTGTAACGACCTGCTTTTTCACTGCCGCATAAGGGGGAGCTGGCAGTCAGGGAAATGGGGGTTGGAGTTGTGTTTATTGTTTTTATGTTTTGTTCACCCTTTTGATGGATGGGCACCTCAGGAAGGTGGTATAAACTTTTCAAAATAAACAAACAAGTCAGTCAGTCTGATTTCCCATTGGTTTACCTAAAAATCAGCACTTCAAGTCCCTGCATGCAGTCGGACAAAACCAGGACGGGTTTAGCCTGTACCTAATGAATGGCAGCTACTGGGTAATCCATGTAGTACTCTGCTTCAGCTCTCGTGTGTGTTCTGTTGTGCTCTTACCTTGTATGAGAATGAAGAGTTCTGGTCAGAAATTATGGCTGCGGTTAGCTGTTGTAGCTGCAGATCTGGACCGTTGCTTCTCTCCATCCTGTATGACACATGTAGCGCTTCAGTTCTCGCTAGGCTAGTTCTTTGTAGTGCTTTTACCTTTTTTGTCCAAAGACTTAAGAATAAGTTGCTTCTGGTAGCATGTTTCTTGTGCGTTCATACCATTTCTCCTCCAGTTACTCATGGGTAATTTGTAACTGAACACCAGAATTTGGCGCTGTCACTTTCCTCGCTTCCCTTTTCACAGCAAATGTAGATGGGCACGTCCTCTCTGAGGAAAATAAAAATACATTAGGCAAATGCATATTTCTCTTACACAGAGACTCTTATTGCCAGTAGCTATTTGACTTGCTAATGTTCTATTTGTTGTCTCTCCAACTGGTGAACTCTTAATAGTACTGATGGAATAGTAAATGATTTAATTTTTCTAACTGAACAGGGCATCTTGTTTTATTTAGATTTTGCTGTTTTGAATGCTGATTTTTATGATTATGTGATCTTTTGGTTATAGGGGGATGATAACTAGCGACCCATCTCCCTCCTTCCCTTCATATCCAAACTAAAATATTCAAAATGATAATTTATATTGTTATGAGTTGTCATTTTATTTCATTTTGCTTTATTTCTTCCATGCCATTGTATCTAAAATTCTAAATGGTTCACAAAGAAATTCTCCTCCCCCATCCATACTCCCTCTGCCACCCTTTCCTCCTTCCCTCTGATCTCTGAGGAAGAAACTGCATGCCTGTCCTCCTCCAAACCCACCACCTGTTCATCAGACCCTATCCCCACCCATCTCCTATGTTCCATCCCCCTCACCATTGCCCCCTCCATCATTCATATCCTTAACCTCTCACTCTCCACTGCAACTGTCCCCGTTGACTTCAAACATGCTGTTGTCACACCCCTCCTCAAGAAACCCTCACTTGATCCCACATGCCCTTCTATCGACCCATCTCCCTCCTTCCCTTCATATCCAAACTACTAGAATGAGCAGTCCACCATCGCTGCCTCGACTTCCTCACCTCCCAAGCCCTCCTCGACCCACTACAATCCGGCTTCCGGCTTCTACACACCATTGAAACGGCACTAACAAAAGTCACCAATGACCTGTTCCTGGCTAAATCTAAGGGCCTCTACTCTATCCTCATCCTTCTTTACCTTTCTGCTGCCTTTGACACCATTGACCACAACCTTCTCCTCATCACCCTCTCCTAGTTAGGCTTCAAGGACTCCGTACTATCCTGGTTCTCCTCCTACCTCTCCCATCGCTCATTCAGCGTATGCTCTGGTGGCTCCACCTCCTCCCCTACCCCGCTTCATGTAGGTGTAC
This sequence comes from Ichthyophis bannanicus, assembly GCA_033557465.1. Taxonomy (NCBI): domain Eukaryota; kingdom Metazoa; phylum Chordata; class Amphibia; order Gymnophiona; family Ichthyophiidae; genus Ichthyophis; species Ichthyophis bannanicus. The sequence continues at coordinate 17,800,869 of CM066039.1, read as the reverse complement.
CCCAGGGATCTGTCTTAGGCCCCCTCCTCTTCTCTCTCTATACCCAAGGCCTTGGAGTGCTTATCTCCTCCCATGGCTTTCAATACCATCTCTATGCAGATGACTCACAAATCTACCTCCCTATACCTAATATTTCTCCGGCAACCCAGTCCAAGATCTCTGTCTGTCTTTCAGACATCGCTGTCTGGATGTCTCATCGATGACTGAAATTGAACATGACCAAGACTGAACTCCTTGTCTTTCCACCTAACTCCTCCCCCCCCACTTCCTCCTCTCAATCCATGTGGATGGGTCTACTATCCTTCCTGTTCCCTCAGCCCATAATCTAGGGGTTATCTTTGACACCTCTCTCTCCTTCTCCGCTCATATCCAGCTTGTAGCTAAGACCTGCTGCTTCTTTCTCTACAACATCAGCAAAATCCACCCCTTCCTCTCTGAACATACTACCAAAACGCTTATCCACTCCTTAATCACCTCCCGCCTCGATTACTGCAACCTACTCTTTGCTGGTCTTCCCGTGAGCCACCTCCTTTCCCTTCAATCTATACAAAATCACGCCGCTCGACTAATCTTATGCCAACCTCGCCATGCCCATATTACTCCTCTTTTCAAATCACTTCACTGGCTCCCTGTCCAGTTCCACATCCAATTCAAGCTTCTCCTGCCGACCTATAAATGCATTCACTCTATGGCCCCTCAATACCTCTTATCTCTCCATACGTCCCCTCTCAAAATTTGCGTTCCGCTAACAAATTACTTCTATCAATGCCTTTCACCCGCACCGCAAACTCCCGACTACGTTCCTTTCACCTTGCTGCACCTCACGCCTGGAACAACTTACCTGCGTCTGTGCACCAGGTGCCCTCCCTGGCCCTCTTCAAGTCCAGGCTGAAGACCCACCTCTTCACCGTTGCATTCAGATCCTGACTCCTTCCTCATCCCACCCTAACCCCCGTCAACGTTTATGACCAACTTCAGACCAAACTGCACCACACAATACCTTGCGTAGAACCGATTAACACTCTGCACTGTTTTTAACTAATGTACTACTCTAACTAGATTGTAAGCTCCGATGAGCATGACTCTGACGGGCAGGGACTGTCTCATGTATGCTGACTACCTCTTGTAGGTTAGGTTAGCTATGCAGCGCTGTGTGCGTGGCGCTCTAGAAGTGCTAAATAGTAGTAGTACTAGTAGTAACCACCACAATAAATATGTATGAGAGTGATTTGCTTGAACTGCCTCCTTGGTATGCAAATCTGTCTTATGCATATTTGTTGTGGATATCCTGAAAACCTGACTGGCTAGGTGTACCCAGAGGAATGGGTTGAGAATCTCTGCCCTAATGGCATAGAAGGGAAGGGGGAGGGATTCTGGAGTTTGCTCAAGCCTTTTTGCAGTCATTCAGGCGAGTTATAATCAGGTACAATTCATAATTTTCCTGTCCACGTGCAAATGAGATATGTGCAAAACTTCAGTGGAAAGTGAGAGGTGCAGACAACAGAAGGGTTATCAGTGGTGCCACATGCATGTGCATAGATTTCATGCATGAACATGTTGCTCAGTTCTGTCGTTTTCCCCTCCCCATTTCTTTGATGTCAAACTCTAGCCTGTTCAAGAAGCAAAAAAAGCCACTAATGGGTAAGAAATAACTCTGATTAACCCTCACACTTTATAAGATCCAAATAAACTAGAGTTAAAGTGGTAAACTCAACTAAAATAATTATAAATCACTACTCGGGGTTACATTACACATCTACATTGCCATTTATATGAGACTGAAACCAAAGCACAAATGAGGGGTGGGATATTAGGGAGTCTCAGTAGAAGGGCACAAGGCACAAACCACAGTCAGTTCTTAATGAGTTATTGCCCAATTTTCATTCATTGGCCCCAAAGTACGTTTTTTTTTTATCATTTCTAAATGCATTTAAAGATGCAAAAAAACACTTAGCTCTTTGATGGCGGTGAATCCCACACATCAAAATGTGACAAAGCTGAAAGACCCTAAGTCGACTCAAGTTTCACCCATAACTTAAGGGGCTGAATCAGGACTGGTCTGACAGCAAGAAGGAAGCCTTACGGGACCACTTTGGGGCCAATGAATGAAAACCGGGCAATAACTCATAGGCATGTGAGCGGTTAAGAACTGACCATGGTTTGTGTTCTGTGCCCTTCTACTGAGGCTCCCTAATATCCCACGCCTCATTCGTGCTTTAGCTGCGGTCTCATATAAATGGCAGTATAGATGTGTAGCCCTGGGTTAATGATTTATAATTATTTTAGTTTAAAATCACTTTAACTCTAGGTTGTTTGGGACTAATGGGTAAGAAGCAAAATATGGCATTACTATTTTCTCCTACACACCAAACCTTTCTTCTATAAGCACAAGCTTTATCTGAGGAAGGACTGTTCACCGGCAGACACACATCAAAACTGTCTTTTCCTACATGTGCCAGAATTTTGTGTCACCTCCAACAAGGTATTAGAACGATGGCACTACTGAGTTCTGTGCTCCACCTTCTAATTTTCTGCATGTTTCTCTCCATCAGGGCAAAGTGATGGCTTCATTAACATCTCATTTCAATACACGCAGCTCATTTGGATATCATTTTAATACATGTCACACTGCTGTGTGCGCACCACTTTCTGCGCAGATAATGCACACACCAATCTCTTCTTTGCATCACTAGTCGGCAGTAGTTGTGTACAGATGTCACCTTACCAGCATGCAAAGGATGTGCTAGTGTTTCTGCATCGGCCCCTAAGTTTGTATCTGAGACAATGGAGGGTTAAGCGACTTGCCCAAAGTGAAAAAGAGCATTAGACTATGTAGTGTTTTGCGAAATCTTTACAGGTATTTGCTATTCGTAGGTAACTTTAAAGATCATTTGCAGAGAATTCTAAGGAATCACCAGTTTGAATCCATTGTCCATAGAAAAAATTGGATCATCCTCCAAGATCATCATGTTCTCTATCTCACATTATTTAAGATTAATTAACCACCTTTATGAAGAAATCCACCCAAGGCAGCGTTTTCAAATCAAGTTTAAAAAAAACGCTTTTGCTCTTTTTAAATCTTGACTTCTCTACAGTAAATCTACGTAGTTCCAGAGTCTTGTTTACCTTGGCTTCCTTTCCAGCACTGTTCATTTCACCGCCAGGACAATATTTCCTGGTTTCTCTTGCAGCTCAAAGACTGAAATCCCGAAATACGTTAGAATTAACAGATAAACCCTCTAACCTACCGACAAACAGCCCCCACCACGCACTCCGCACTCTTGCTTTCACCCCATACCTGGCTCCTCCACCACCACCACCACCACCAGTACTTCCTGCGTCTCTCACTTCCGCCATTCCAACGCCCCGCCCACAATCCCATCGCTCTTCAGCAGGCTCGCGCAAGCAATTGGCTGCTCGGAGCAGCACAGAACGATCCTATCGGCGGAGAAAACCACGTGAAGGCGGGACTAAGATGGGGGGCGTGGCTTCAAGAAGGGAGCGAAGATGGAGAGTGGAGGTGTGGTATACTCGCAACCGAAAACCCGGAAGTATGACGTCCCCGCCTTCTTGTTTTTCTTAAGGGACAGAGCTGATGCAGGAGGCGGAACCAGGGGCACGTCATCACGTCTGTAGCGTCTCTGCTGTTGCCGCGGCAACCGTCCATAAACGGAAAAGTATGGGGACAATGGCGCCTTTGCGCTGAGTACCGAGACACGCGGGATGCGGTGCGACTCCTTTCTCTCTGTCTCCGTCGCACCGGGCGGACAGTGCTAGCCGAATAACGAGCTGAGCTTTATTTGACTTCGAACGACTCCCGAGGTTTTCCTGTTAGGCGCATGGGTGCAGCCGCCTCCGCGATGATTAGCCCACCAGGGCGGGCCTCAGGGCCAGTGCAAGGTATTTGACGTCTCAGGCGAACCTTTAACTCCCCCGGATCTGATAAATGAACGCAACAGTCCTGATTATATGATGAACGCCTCCCTTCCAACAAGCAGCCTGTAAAATGCATAACCGGACGTCATAATTGGCGACTGTTTAGTTCGTGCTGGATTTATTTCCCATTTGGCAGCGTAGGCACAGTGCCCCTAGGGCCTGTGAAGGAGGGGAGAAATAAAGAAAAGAAATGGTGCAATAGAAATGTCTTGAAATTCTAGACGTTTTAGGTGCGTTACATTTCCAAAAAGTTTCTTTTGTCAATTTGTTTTCAGCAAAGTTTCGAATCATGTCCTCAAAGTTCATGTTTTGGAGTGAAAGTGCCTAGGGCATACGGACACCAAAATCTGGCCCTGTACCTAGTCCTGCGTAATGCTTGGACAGGCCCCGTGGCGTGGGAGCATATATGTTTAGCAGGGCTGATGGTTGCCCGTTATCACTGTGGTATATTGAGGTTTGCTAGAACAATATAATTGGGGAGCAGAGGCATAGATTGCTTTTGTGGTTTGTATAAGAGTCAGTAAGAGAGAGGGATAGTGTCAACCAGATTCCTGTTAATTCGCACACTAAACTTCTTATTACAAAATGTCTTCAAAAGGAATGTGAATGGGCAGATTTAAAGAAATCCTCTATTGGTATCATTGGACCATATGTACTAAGCTTTATTCCTGTGGTTGCAAAGATCCCTATTTACTAAGTTGCATTAAGGTTTTGCAGTTTCTGCATGGTAATAACCAAGCTAGTAAGTTTTGTGAGCTAATCACAAAACTTCTGTGTTAACCGTAGGGGGTATTCCCAGCATTTTTGCAAGGGTTACCATGCAGGTAGCACACACACAAAAGTCGCTGGTGTCTGTGTTAACGGCAGGTTTGGTAACATGATGAAATTAGCTACATCTCTTGAGGTGGCATTAACTGTTTCCTCTACTTTATCTGACGTGTTAACATTTAATTTACAGTAAAAATCTCTGTGTTAACTGTAAAATGTAGTTTCTGCATGTTCTCTGCCCCAAAATAGTGTGGTTTGTTAGAACTGTTTTAAGAGTTAACTTGCCCCCATGCTGTTAGCATGAGGTAATTCCCATACCAAACTGCTAATGCAGCTTAATAAATAACCCCAAAATGCGGAAAAAATCTTTAAAGCTTCCAGTCCTTTACGACATCAACTTGGGTAATAATTTAGTAATGGACTTTACCAGCCTTTTATTCTGTGTAGTCTTATACAGTGATTAAACTGATGATTGTAACAAGCTTGTCTTTTTCCAGAACCATTTCACATAGTTGTACAAGTCTAAAAAATAAAATCAATCTTAATGTTTTTAAAAATCCTCATGGTAATGAAAGTGTTATATTTGGTGTCTTGTACAGGTTATGTTTAGGGGGGAAAAGAAGAAAATGTATTAGAGCAATTATATCAAATCAAACTGGCAGTATGCTAACCTGCCCTCCGAACATTGCATCACTGGCCAATAACTTGAAAAGGATACACGATGGATATTCTGGAAAACTATATACAGGTATGATGAATGGAAGAGGCAGCGAAAAGCAAACGCAGTAGAGAACATGCACAGTTTAATAAATAATTTCAGCTGGATGTGATAAAACATGTCTCCTTTTTGGGGAGTAATTTCATAAGTGATTCTAAAAAAAATGTAACCTCCCCCCCAAAAAAAAACAACCCCCACGCGTTTTTATATCCATTTACCCCTTGATCCCTTCCCACCAAGTGCCTGTGTGTCTTTATAAAAGTGCGCACATACACTTGCATAAGTTTACCCTTGCTCTGAGACGTGTAAATGTATATGTGCGGCAGGGCCGGCCTGTCCATTGAGCAAGAATGTTGTTTGCACAGGGCCCCGTGCTACATGGGGCCCCGTGCAAACAACATTCTGCCCATCAGCCCAGGAAAACTTTAAAAGAAAAAGCAAACTTTCTGCTGCCGCCGTGGCAGCGGCAGAATCAACTGTCTCCCACGGGGCCCCTGCCCGCCCAACAGAGCCCTCCCTCCTGACCAGCAGAGCCCTTCCTCGATCACTCTTCTCGGCGTGGTTTTCAGAGTCGCAACGCAGGGGCGGCCCAAGGGGGGTGCGGGGCCTCATTTGCATAAATATTTGCATAATGTTACCTTACACTAACTTTTAGTAAACATGCCTCTTAATGAGTGTATGGATAAAGAAAGACTAAAAGATTTCTACATTACTATAATCCAGTGCCAACTGCCAGACACATTAGGAACTACCACAAACACTGCCCATTTAGAACCCACAGCAAACCCGCCGTATCATAACAGCACGCACACATAAAAAGCAGGCACACCAAAAGATTGCAGCTACTTTTGTGCAATCTGCAACTGGTGTTCACAGGGACATAGGTGAAGCAGCGATGTACGCATGAACTTCATGAAATATCTGTGTACACAGAGTGCACATGCACATCAGGGGCGTTCCGCGTTCCTCAATAGATTTATTCAGACTGCTAAAAAACGCCGCGCTTAGTAATCCTCCTGAAGAAACTCCTTTTGGAGTGAAACGCTAAAGAGGTGCCAAGGGAGGCGTAGAGGAAGATGATTGAGATACGAGTTTTAAAGTTCTATAGTTTCTGATACAAAGGAGGTGGAGAACTTGGTGATTTTTGAAAAAAAAACCACTCCCAGGTTTGTCGTTGATGCTATTAAGCGCCAATGTTTACTTAGTAAGCTATCAGTTTTGAGCGCTGCCTTGGTCTGAGACTTCCTGGGAGCTGTATGAGAAATTGTTTATAATTAACATGTTTTCACAGTTTTCCACATAGAAGATAGTTTTCCACTTTGATTATTGGACGATTCATATGGAGTGATTTCTAATGAAGTGAGAGTTGGTTCTAAATGGGCAGTGTTTGTAGTAGTTCCTAATGTGCCTGGTGGTTGGCACTGGATTATAGTAATGTAGAAATCTTTTAGTCTTTCTTTATCCATACACTCATTAAGAGGCATGTTTACTAAAAGTTAGTGTAAGGTAACATTATGCAAATGAGGCCCCGCACTGAGTCGCCCCGCACCGAGTCTCCCCACATGGCCCCGCACCCCCTTTGGGCCGCCTCTGATGTGCGTGTGCACTCTGTACACAGATATTTCATGAAGTTCATGCGTACATCGCTGCTTCACCTATGTCCCTGTGAACACCAGTTGCAGATAGCACAAAAGTAGCTGCAATCTTTTGGTGTGCCTGCTTTTTATGTGTGCGTGCTCCTGCACAGTAGCCCCTTTCCATGTATAAAACATGCTTTACATGTGAAAAATGCTTTATTCAATTTCTTCATATAGTTATTAATTTAATAGCATTTATACCCCACACATCTGGTACAAGGCTTCTTTGAATGACAATAAAAGCCCTTTCAGGTTAATTTTATAATGGGCCACCTAGTTTAAAATAGCAAGTAGGCACCTGTTTAGGTATTATTTTATAAAGGCATGTAGGTGCCCAGGTGTCTTCATACAATACTGCTGTTAGTATAGCCGGGTTTAAAAAAGGTGTGGACAAGTTCCTGGAGGAAAGGCCTATAAACCATTATTAAAGAGGACTCGGGATATCTACTGCTTGCCCCATTACAAGCATTGTGGAACCTGTGTCTTTTGGAAGCTGCTAGGTACTTGTGACCTAGATTGGCCACTGTTGGAAACAGGATACTGGACTTGGTCTGATCCAGTATGGCATATCTTATGTTCTTATGTACTTGCCTAAGAGGAAGAAATTGTATCTTGAATACACATGTAAACATTCGCACATAGAATGCACTAGTACGGGTGTAGGTTAGTGTATTTTATAATCTCTGTGTGAGCTCCACCCCCATGCACGTCTACCAGCAAAACGTATATGCCATCTTGTCAACATAAGTACTTTTATGCCGGCTGGAATTTTAGAACAGGCCTTTTGTGAATGTATGGGGCCACCTGCGCATGAAAATATCTTTATGAATGTACACCCTTTGGAAGTAATTTTATAAATCAATTTCTGTGTGGGTGTGGCTGCATATACGTATACATGGCCTTTTATAAAATACTGATCATCGTAAAAGTATGCCTGTAATTTTAAATCACTGATAACTGGAAGGCATTGTAGCCAAACCCCAGAAATAAATCGAGCAAGTGCTGTGCCAATAGGTGTGTACAGAATGGTGTCTGAGCGCTCAAGTACATCAGTTATAAAATATAATTTACATACATTTAAAAAATAGGCGTGGGTATTTACACCAGCTCTACGGCTGATGTAAGTATCGCACCCACAATGTAGGCACAAGATCTGTCACTGAAGCCAGTATTTTATAAAGACAAGAGATACCAATTTGTCTTTGTAAAATTTCCTTGAAAGCATGCCTAAACTAGGAGGCGCCAACAGTGGCATAAATATTGGTAGTTTAGTCATTTGTGTGTGTCAGTGACCTCTTATAAAATAGTGACTGGCATGAAAGTGTGCATGCTGTTTACATGCCACCTACTTTCACTGTAGGTGTGCACGTTTATATTATTTATTTTTATTTCTGTATTTAAAAGGTTTTATTTATTTTTTAATTATTTAAAGTCTCTCTTATACCGCGCTATTTGACACCAGTGCGGTTTACAATGAACATTAAACTACACATCTCAGTTTAGTGATTTGTGCTTACAGTGAACAGGTATAATAACTTGGGAATACATTAAACAGGTTTTATATCCCACTTTATCCTTGAATCAAATCAGATTTCACTGCAAACCAATCAAGTAGGGTAATGCGGGGGTGTCGGCATGCAGTGGTTGTGAAGGTAGTGTTCGTGAGTGTGTGGATAGGTAAATCTTTATTTGGGGTGCAATATATACAGGTTGAGCTATCTACATTGGGCTATATACATTTTAATAAGAGTAATAGGTTGTTTTTATGTTGTGGATGTCATGTCTTGTGTAACTCGTTTTGTGGGGTGGTTAGGGTGGATTGGTGGTCTTCATTGAATTGTTCAATGAATAGGGGGGTTTTAAGTAGCTTCCGGAAATCTTTTATATCTATTGTTGATTTTAGATTATCTGGGAGGACATTCCAGATAGCAGGGGCAGCAAGAGAAGGCTCGCATGGATGTGGATTTCTTCGCTCTTGTGAATAGAGTAGGTGTTGGTATGTTTTTGGTACTGTTTCTGTCTGGTCTTTTGTTTGTTTTGGATCCAATGAGTTCTTGTAGTATTCCTGCTGAGATGTTTTTAACTTTGAAGATGGTGAGCGCTGATTTATATTTTGCCAATGAGGAGATTGGTAGCCAGTGTAGATCTTGTAGTATTGAGGTTATATGGTCTTGTATTGAAGCACTAGTAATAATGCGGGCAGCAGTGTTCTGGACTATTTGTAGGGGATGGGTGGTTTGTTTAGGCAGACCTTGGGAAATGTATATTACAGTAGTCCAGTAGGGGTGTAATAATGACCTGGCATACTGTACAGAAATGTTTTCTATTGAGGAGGGGTTTTAGTCTCCGGAGTGTTGCGAGTTTGAAGAAGGCTGTTCTGGATATCTCGTTAATATGCGGTTGGAGGGTGAGTTGCTTGTCTAGAATCACTCCAAGGTATCTTATTGTGATCGTTGTATTGGATATGTTGATAGCAGTAGGGGGAATGAATGTGGAGTCTCTTGTGATAATTGCTTCAGTTTTTTTATGTTGTTGTTTAAGTTGTTGTTGGTTAGCCAGGTTGTTATTTCTTGAATGCAGGTTGATATGGTGGTATAGTCTGGGAAGCCCAGTTGAATGGGGTATATGCCATGATGTCAGCATATATGGCGTATTGTATCTTGTGTGTGTTAGATATTTTGCATATGGACTGAATATAGATGTTGAAGAGGAGAGCTGATAATGATGAGCCTTGGGGGAATGCCTTGAATAATCTTGAAGGGTTCTGAGGTGAGGTTACCAGATTTTACTCTCTGCTGTCTGTCTTCAAGGTATGATTGGAACCATTTAATTGTGGTATCTTGTAGTCCAATCTCTGTTAGGTGTTTCAATAGGATGTGATGAGAAACTATGTCAAATGCCGATGATATCGATAAATATCAGTAGGAAGCCTTGCTTTATCTTGTCTATTCCTTTGATTGTTATTGAATAGGTGTATGAGTAGTGTCTCAACGCCATGTTGTGGACTGAATCCGTGCTGGTGGGGATCTAGTGGGGCGAATTCGTCAATATGATCTTGTAGCTGTCTCTGTACAATTTTTTCAGTTATTTTAGCCAGGAATGGGAGGCTGGATATTGGGCGATAGGTTGAAGGGTCGGTATTGTTGGATGAAGTAGATTTAGGAATGGGGCGGATAGTAGATTGCTTGAGGGCTTTTGGCATGTAGCCCTGGGTGAGAAAGGTGCTCACTATCTTTTGGATGAATTTTGTTGAATTCTTCTTTGGTGGATTTAATCCAAGTTACCGGCAGGGGTCCGATGGAGAGGTGGTGGTGTTTAGAGCAGTGATAGTTTGTTCTATTTGTTTTGTTGATGGAATGCTGAAGTTCTTCCAGTGATTGGTAGTTGTAGAGCCATCTGTTGCTTGGGTGTCCATAAGGGGGATGTTCTTATGGTGTGTGTTAGTTCTGTTCTTGGCTATTAGGTAATCAGCAAAGGTTTGTGGGTGTATTTTGCTTTCATCTTTCATTGCTGGATCTTTCGTTAGGGTGCGGACTATGTTGAAGAGCTCTTTAGGTTTATTACAGGCTTTTAGTACAAGGTTTGTGTGGTATTGATTGTTAGGTTATTGTAATCTTTTTGCATTTCCTGATATTGTTTCATTGCGTTTTCTGATTTGTTGCATCTCCATCGACGTTCCAGTTGGCATAGTTTTTCTTTTGGATTGTCTTATTGTGTTAGAGTACCATGGTGTAGAATTGGTCCTGTTTTTGTTGTGTTGTGAGTTTAATTTGTTGTGGTGTAAATTTATGCAAGGTGTTAGTTGAGATTTAGCAAGTATAGTGGTATTCCATGAGTTGATGGCTTCGCCCAGGTCGGTGAAATCCTGGGGTAGTGACTGCATGGTATCTTTGAGGAGTTGCTCTTTGTTAAAGGCTTTGAAGTGTCTTGTTGTATGTTCCGTTTTCCGAGCTGCCTGTTCGGTATTGAGGTGGAGTTCAAATGATATGGCATGGTGATCTGACCATGGTATTGGTGTAGTTTCAGGTGGTGTTATGAGACCTTTATCTAGGGCAGGAGTCTCAAACTCCAGTCCTGGAGGGCCGCAAACCAGTCAGGTTTTCAGGGTATCCCTAATGAATATGCATGATATATATTTGCATGCACTGCCCCCATTGTATGCAGATATATCTCATGCATATTCATTAGGGATATCCTGAAAACCTGACTGGTTTGAGACCCCTGATCTAGGGTGTTGGTTGGAACGAATATGCGGTCTGGTATAGAGTCAGAGCGATGGGATGGGCCCATTTAAGATTTGCTTGAGATGAATGGATTCCATTGCTTTGTGACATGCAAATTCAGTTGTTGAGGCAGATGTGAGGTTTAGGTCTGCTAGCACAATGAGTCTTGTGTGGTGAGTTGGCTGTGTATATCATGTCCAGGATGTTGGCTGTATCCTCTGTTGGGGCATTGGGGGGTCAGTATATTAAGCAGATGGATAGATGTTTGTTTTCAGTGTTGATGAATTCACAGTGTTCGGAGTTTTGGAGGATGACATCTTGAGCCTTAAGTCTGATTGGGCAAGGATTAATACTCCGCCTCCTTGTTTGTGGGTTCTGGGGCAGTTGTAAGCTGTGAATGCTGGTGGTGGTATTCGGTTCAGTATTACCTGGTCTGTACTCTTGAGCCATGATTCAATAATGCATAGGATCTCAAGGTTGTTTTCATAGATGTAGTCTGTGATAGTGTTTGTTTTGTTGCATATTGATCTTGCATTTATCAAGGCCTATGTTTAAGTGGGTGGTATGTGGAGAGTGCGATTGTGGTACATATGTTTGACGATGGTTCTATTCGAGTATATTTGGTGGGTCTCTTGTGAGGTTTGTAGTGTGCAGATGTGTATACAGGTCAGCATATGGCATACTTCCCTACCATATGCTGACCTGTATACACATCTGCACACTACAAACCTCACAAGAGACCCACCAAATATACTCAAATAGAACCATCGTCACAAACATATGTACCACAATCGCACTTTACAGCCCTACAATATCCCCATATTGATGTTCCATGTTAGTGTCCTCCATGAGGGGTGAGCTGCTCACCGCTGGATTGTGTTCATGGTTGTTAGTCTGGAGAGTATCTGTTCTGGGGTGGGATGGATTATCAGAGCTTGGTTATATTAGACAGGTATCACGGTTGTACAGGTGGTCTACTAAACAACATAGTATACAGTATCACTTGCAGTCGGGAGGAGGTGCTTTCTGGGCAGAGCGTTGTAAGCTCATGTTGGAGGCGAGAATCCCTGTGTGGCCAGGTAAGGTGGGCGATGGAACGGCACAGTTTTTAATAATCTCATCTCGCTCGTTGCAGGCAGGCCTTGGTTGCTTCCCTCCCTCTGGGGTCTCCGGTGGCGATTGCTGATGGTGGATGGAAGTGTGCTTAGATGCTGAGCTCTTGTCAGAGGAGCGAAGGAGGGGGAGAGCTGCAGGATTCTTCACGGCCATTGGCACTTATACACATGGGTGCAGCTGAAGCGGAGAGAAGGAGGTGTTGCGGCTTGTGCCCTTTACCGTTACCGTGCCTAAGGGCCACGCCAGAGGGCCCTCTGACGAGGCTCGCCTGGTGCGGGCTTGCCCGATGGAGGAGCTGCTGAAGTGTCCCTCCCACTGCCCTGATTGGGCAGGAGCCTCTGAGCGGGAGAGGGTTGCTTTTGCTCCTGCTTAGGCGCTTCTTCCCGATCGGGGGAGCTGGTGAAGATGGCTGCTTGCCAAGGGCTTCCCTCCCGACAGAGGAGCTGCTGATGTGTCCCTCCCACTGCCCTGTTTGGGCAGGAGCCTCTGAGCAGGAGAGAGCCGAGTTTGGGCGGTACGAGCAAGTACATGTGTTGACTATAGAATACAATAATTTATGTGTATATTTGCAAAAAGTAGGGGTTGTCATTTACACCAGGTCTTGGACCATGCCCATTATTCAGTTGATATTAACATTTTTGGAAGCTTTTCCTACTTGATTGCCCCTAATATTTTTCAATCTAAATAGAATCAGCAGTGTGCATTATCTAGAAACTCCTTACTGGGTAGATATTATATTCATATATGTTCTGCTATATGATGAAATGTCCACTAGGGGCTAGACTCAGTCTATGTATATCACTCTAGTCCTAAATTTATCTGGATAGCGAACTGTTTGCCACTCTTTAGATAACTGGCAGCATTTATTGCTCTTCAGATATATTCAGCACTGCTTGTTATATAGAGCTGAATACACACACATACAATATTTAATTGCTACAGTGTTTAAGTATCGGGCTAATAATTTTTAAATATCTATCATAATCACATCATTAAAAACTGTTAAGCAGATCACATTCCATGGTAAAAATACAGGAGCTGTCTTTCAAATTAAACATTGGCCAGAGTTGCTAATGTGTGCAGTCTCGTGACTATGCACTAATGTCATTAATGTGATATACTAGAAGCGCTTTGGATTCTGACAGTGAAACTGATGTGCCCATAGAAAAAAAGGATTTGATATAATGTATAAAGACCAATTTTAGATAAGATGTGGAAAGGGGGAATTAAGATGTCCAGGTCCGGGGCACTTATTTTACAAAGGCTTTGCCAAATGTAGAGCCTCTTATAAAATATGTGTAAAGATGTTCAGGAGCGCATGCAAATGTCTAACCATGTCCAGCTGGAGCAATGAATTTATGAATAAAAAGCTACATTTCGGGGGTGGAGGGGAGGAGCGTCCAGCTTCTGATTGCATGGTCTGTTCAGGGGAACTCATTCGATGGCCTCGCCACTAGGAACACTTGGAGCTCCACCTTCATGGTGGACGCTAGCCGAGTAGGGGTTCAAATGGTGGGGGCAGTCTTCTGATGTGTGTAGTGGAGAATTGGAGGCAGTAGCCTCTGTAGATGTCAAGGACCATCTTGTTGGTGGTGATGCTCTGCCACGCCTCCTGGAAGGCAGAGAGGCGGCCTCCCACCGGCAGAGTAGGGCCCCCCGGGATGTCAAAAGGAGGGAGTACTTTTGCCGGTGAGGAGATGGGCTGCTTCTGTTGGTAGAGCTCTTTCTGGCATGGTTTGTGCTGGTACGGCTGTTGTTTGGAGCAGTGCGGTTGCCACCTATGGTAGGAGCTGTACCTGGGGGGCGTCGAGTGGGATTTTTTGTGTTGTGATCCCCATTCCAGTCCCTCCGTGGCCAGGGTCTGTAAGGTGGTGCAGCATTTCAGGTCACTGACCGCAGCTTAGACCTTGTCCCTGAATAGATTGTCCCCTGTGCAGGGGGCATTCTCCAGTTTCTTGTGGGTATCCTCGTGTAGGCTGGAGGCTCACAGCTAGGTTGTGTGTCTCAATGCAATGGTTCCTGCTGAGATGCGTGCCACCGTGTTGAAGGTGTCAAATGTAGCACAGATCAGATGTTTGCTGCATTCTGTAAGGCCAAACAGGATGGGGGAGAAGGCTATCTGTGACTCGGGTGGTAGGCTCTCTGTGGTCATTTTGAGATGGAGGATGTGCTGGAATTGATGTACAGCAATCTTGGCGCTGAGCACTGTGGCTTGGTAGGTCTTTCTTCCAAAGTCATCCAGGATCTTTTGGTCTTTTCCTGAAGGCGCATTGGAGTGTGATCGTGTGTCCTTTGCCTTTTTGAGGGCCGACTTGATGATGATGAACTGGTGTGGAAGTTGTGTCTTCTTGAATCCAGCGGTTTGCTGTACTTTTGGTATTTTGCATCGGGCCTTCTGGAGGTGCTGGGTGTGGATACTGATGTCTGCCAGACCTTAAGCATGTTGTCCAGTAGATGTTTGTGACAGGGAGTGCCACCAGGGTTCTTGGGGCATTGAGTACTTGAGGAGACCCAGCACTTTGTTTCTGGGGTCCGTGGTGTCAGCAGGGGCTAGGGCTAGGTGGGAGGACAGCTTCTGGAGAAACCTGGCATACGTGAGGCCCTCTGGTGGGGATGGCGGCAATGGTAATGGTGTGTTTGTCTCTGAGATGTGGTCCATGGAGTCAGATAGGTTGCCATCACTGTCGAGGTCCTTCGTAGCTGGACATGGGTCTTGGGGTGGATCCCTGAGTCAGGGGGGGTCACTGGGCGGTGAGGTGTGGCAGCGGCAGAGTGCTTGGCTTGTGATGTGCTGTTTTAAGCTGTCTACTGGTTGATGAAGTGAGTTAGGAGCTCTATCATTGCGGCTGGTTGCAATGGTGGGGACAGTAGGAGTGTTGTCACTATAGGGGCAGGTTTCACATTGTCACTGCCCAAGGCGGTGACTTGCAGAAGCATTGCTCTTTTCGGGGGGGGGGGGAGGGAGGTGTTAGAAGGGGCACTGCTGGGAATGGTCCACCTTTTGGTTTCTGTGAGGCTGCGTCTGTGTCTGCTTCTGGACCTGCTTCTGCTGCTGCTGTTGCTGGAGCTGCTGGATCAGCGTCTGCGGTGTCTGTTGTTCCCTCTGTGCAGTTCTCTGTTCCTTCATGGTGCCGGGCTTGCAAGGGCAGGGGAGGAGTGAGCACGATTGTCTGTGCTGAGATGGTCTCTGAGCTGGGCTGTGCTGATTCGCTCGGCATGGCGATGCTGTTGGTCTTCTGGCGTTGACCAATGGTGCCGGGAGGAGGCGGTGCTTGAGCACAGGATGCTTCCTGATTCAAGATGGCCACCATTGTCTTTGAGAATTCTGAATTCTCCATTCTCTGTGTCGGTCTTGGAGGTTCTCCAAGTGGGGAATGGGGGGGTGGGGCCCTGCAAGGGCGCCTCCCATGCTACGGTAGAACTTGCCATGTCGAGTCCATCGGGTTTGTGGTCTGAAGAGGCCCTGTGTTCCCCGATCTTGCTGCCCTCTTTGGAATGGTGAGATGCCACATGGGAGGAGAGGGATCCCGTCGTAGGGTTCTGTCTGCTGCAGGGGTCGATGTAGTGAGGGGGACATCCTGGCACAGCGGGGCAGTCCTGCACGTGGTGGGAAGCCCCAAGACATTGCACGCACTGGTCAGTGAAGTTCATCATCTTCCCGCAGTGAGGATACTTCTTAAAGCCAGGTTTGGATGATTTTGTTGTCTTTCTTTCATTTCTTTTCCTTTTGATGTTGTTTTTCCATGGTGTTAATGGAGAGCTGAGAGAGATCCATCCTTGTGGCAAGGCAGAAGAAACAGAACTGGTCAGGTAGGAGGGGGGCAGGGACACCTTGGTACATGGAGAGCGGTTCCGTCCAATCGGCGCCATTGGATGACCTCACCTGGTGTGACTAATGCAATCTTGCTGGTCCAAGGAGGAATGTTCAGTACATAGGCCCCTTTTTATATTTATTATTTATCATCACTTTACAAAACATTCTTAAGACTGAATCTTGTTGAAAGAAATACAATAGGCATCAGTCCAAAAAAAATGCTAATAATCAAAAGAAGCAAAATAGGTTTAATGAACTATGACAAATGTTCTAACAATCTCGACATCTATTTAGAAGCCCTTAACCTGGGAGAAAAGACAAATACATCAGAAAATAAAATAAAGACATCCTAAAAGAACAGAAATCCTATTAGGCATCAAGAGTAGACACTGCCGGAAGCCATCAGAAAGGACCATAATCACAAAACCGGAGAAAATTAAACAGAAAATTCTGCAGCTGTTTAAGATTGTAGAAAATATATTTAACATCATTCAGCTTAATCGCATAACAAAGGAACCTCAACACAAAGTTGCACTCAAAGCAACTACAATATAAATAGCCTCTTAGCCACAAAGGCACTAGAAATATCAGGAAATATAGAAACCAGTGAAGCCATAAAACTGCTTCTCTTAAATTTTAAATTGAAGCTTCAGTGTCTAGGTCTTGTTAGGTTTAAGAGCGTAAGTGATCAGTAGTGTTCCTTTACTTTGGGATTCATTGGGGGTCTTCCAATAGCCCATAGATATCAAGACAGCACTTGGATATGTCTTTCTGCCTATTCACCTCTTTAGCATCTCCAGTACTTCTTGGAAGTTATGTAGCCCTAGTTATTGGTAGAATAGACCCAGATGATTCTTGCAGTATTTCCTTAAAAAGTCTCCTCACATATCCACTGGAGATGCTAGACCTAATGAGGGAAATATAAAAACTCCCTCAAATTCAGTCTCTTAGGGGCATGTTTACTAACGTGTGATAGGTTTTTGCACTTAGCATAAGGCCATTATACTTACAGTGTGATAACTGTTGGAGGTGAGTCCAGGATGTTCCAAATAATTACCACATGAAAAGTTCTCTAATGTGCGGCAGCGGCATTTACAATTGATGCAGGTGCACTTAATGTCACCCTTTGATGTGGTTTACATGCGCCCGTGCTAACTGCAACATTGACAATTTAATTTAATTAATGTAATAAACGTACAAGCGGAGTACAATAATGTCATCAAAACAATTCACGTAAAATAATTACATAAAGAGGAAGTTTATGATAACATTAATGCACACGAGATTGCAACGTTCTTATGGGATAATACCTAGTCAAACCATTAGACAATTTTTTTTTAAGTGTCGTCAAATCAATGTTGACTCCTGGTGACCCAGCAGCACCTGGGTTTTCTTGGCAAGGTATGACCAGAAGTAGATTTTCAGGCCTTTTCTTCTGAGGCAATGGAGGATAAAGTGACTTGTCCAAGGTCAAAAGAAGTGCCAGTGGGAATCAAACCTTGATCTCTTGGGTACTAGCCTGTCAGGTCTATTTCCTTGAATGTTAAATATACAGTAACACCTTGAACTACATTAGTTATCCCTGCGCTACCTGCAATGTGTGGCCAACGCCTACTCTCCACCCTCAACCCACCCAGTTCTCATCTGCCAAGTGGTTAGCAAGGGATTTTTACCATGTTCGCTGTTCTTAACACGTGTTAGCCATTACTGCAGTGTGGGGCTAATTGTGGCAGCCTGCCTGGCCTGTCTGTGTCCTGCCAGGCCAAACCTCTGAACCAACATGGGTTCCTGCACCAAGCCTCAGATATGCTGATGCCACAGAATCACTTTCTGCCAACTACCAAGTGCATGGATATTGAAGACCATTGTTCTCTATTATGCTTGTTTGATGCCAATAGATTTCAAGCCTAGCTTGAGAGCTTCTTCAGACCTTCGAAGTTGGAACAGTATATTGGGACTCTGGTCATCTGCCTCTGCATTCCATCTCTCACCCTGGACCCTATTGTGCAGGTGACTACTTTGTGAAAGCCTGTCCTGATTCACCCGATCACCCGATGTGAAGTCCTGGGTCTAACCCAACTCAAGAACAGGGCATGGGCCAAGATAACAACTATGCAAAAAGAATAAGAATATTCATATGATAAAAAGGTGTGGTGTGGTTTTTTTTTTGCTTTCGGCTACCTAACGTCTTTTTGTTACTTGCATTAGCACAGAGATACTGTGAGACAAGCTAAGACTTCTACAGGCCACCTTAGGTGTTCTGTATTTCTTCCTATCACCCCATGTGGTTTGTCTGCCACAGCTGGAGGCTGCATTGCCAGCTTATCTCTTCTACATGGACCTTTGGCTGCCTTGGACCCCAGTGGCATTCCTTCCTCCAGGCAGGGCTGAAGGTATTGTTTTTTGTTTCCTATACTGATGTGTGTTGGGGGGTGTGTGTATCTAGCTGTTGTTAAGTGCCATTGAGTCTGTGTCAACTCATGGCGACCCTCTGGTTATCCTAAATTGTGTTCGGTATCTAGCTAGATAGCTCCATTCTGTGCTGTAGTGAGTGCAGACTGAGCCATATGACTTTTGGTTATCAGCTTAGGGGGTTATTCCATAAACTGAATAGGCCGTTTGCATGTGCACGGGAGACGTGTATCTCCTGAAGACGTCTACCACTGTATTCCAAAATATGGCTCTCATACACATCCACGGTGCAAAGACAGGGTTCTTAGAACAGGGTGTGGTTTGCTGTGGAGACGTATATAGCGTACTCAGGAAAGGCATGTGTACATTTTGTGTGTTCCCCATAGATGTGCCCAGTATTCCTGCCGAAGACGTGGAATAAGGCCAGTACTTAGAAATTATTCTGATGTGTTTTATATAGAGTTTGTGACAAGTATGCTGTAAGCTGGTGTGGTTGCAGTCTGTACGAGGTGCAATCAAAAAGTATTGAGACTTGTACAATAACACAAGAAGTATAACACTGACAGTTATGCACTTCATCTCCTTCAAAGTAGTCCCCTTCCAATAAAACACACTTTTTTTTCAACATACCTGCCACTGCTGGAAACAATTTTGAAATGCCTCTTTTGTTATGCTCTGAACTGCTGTGTCAAATTTTGCGTAATGGTCTCCAAGTTGTCAAATTTCCTTCCTTTCAATGGTAATTTCAGTTTTGGAAACGAGAAAAGTCACAGGGTGGAGGTCAGGTAAGTAAGGAGGCTGATGGACTTCCTCGATTTGGTGTTTGGCCAAGAACTGCTGGACAAGATGTGATGCATGAGCTGGGGCTTTATCGTGATGAAACAGCATTCACCGTTCTTGTGCAACTTTGGCCTCTTACGATGAACTGCATCGCTCAAACAAGTCAGAACTTGGATATAGTACTCCCTATTGATGGTTTCGCCTTTTGGAGCATATACTCATGATGAACAATACCCTGGTAATCTAAGAAAACTGTCAGCACGACTTTAACATTGCTCCTCTCCTGATGGGCTTTTGTGGGTCTCGGAGTGTTTGGAGTCTTCCATTGTGAGGATTGAGCCTTAGTTTCCGGATTGTAACCATAAACCCATGATTCATTTTCAATGCATTCAACAACTCCCTGGCTGCAGACAATTGATTTTCATTTTGGTCAGGGCCAGAAGTTTCGTCACGAATTTTGCAGACATATGTCTCATCCCCAAATCAACAGTAAGAATGAATTTTATTGACCCAAAACTGATGTCCTTGTCCTCGGCAAGCTCCCTGATAGTCAGTTGATGATTTGAGCGTATTGCGGCACGCACTGTTACAGCTTTGTCTTCGTTCCTGCTCGTAGATGGCCTTCCAGAATGTTCGTCACTGTCAACACTTTGGTGGCGCTCTTGGAAACGTTTGTACTAGTCAGAAACTTGAGCAAAACTCGTGCATTCATTGCCATACATTTGCTGTAACTTGTCATAAGTCTTTTTGCACGAATCTCCAAGTTTCGAGCAAAATTTAATGCAAATTCGCTGTTCAATTTGGTGTGGAGGAGTAACCTAATGGTTACCAAAAGACCAGGGTTCGATTCCCACTAGCACTCCTTCTGGCCTTGGGCGAGTCACTTAATCCTCCATTGCCTCAGAAAATTCCATTATCAATGTCTCTGTTTAATGTACATTACCAAGTTTAAGTTACAATGTAAACCACTTTGATTGAAATGATAAAGCAGTATAAAAGACCTGTTAAATACATTTGTTCACTCTTCTTAAATCTGACAAACTGCTTTTACACGATACCAAACATCACATGATTTAAAAATGCACAAGTGTGCTGCAGCCACGCTACCCTCTGCACATGCAGAGCACGTAACTAGGTCACTGCATGCTTAATAGCATTGCAATGTGACATTGTTATATAGCTACACAACAAGTCTCAATACGGTTTGATCACACCTCGTAAAACACCTCAAGATGCATTTATAATGAACAGAAATCCGGGGTGACGGGATCTTGTAAGCTAAAGGGACATTAATAACTACCCTTAAAGACATTTTAAGAAGGGTAATTGTGATTATTCTGGCTATGCTGACATTTGCTGTTTGTGCTAAAGGAGCTAATCTGGGAGATCCTAACAATTCCTGTGTTATGTAAAATGGGAATTTGATGAAAGAGTTGTATGTGAGTCTGCAACAGGATCTTGTTTGAGTGAGAAAGGGGAATCATATTTGTAGGTCTGGGACTCCATGCTATCATGGTATACCAGCTTTCAGTTATAGGTGCTGAGCATATTTTTCGTGTGTGTGTGTGTGTATGTGTGTGGTTTGAGAGTTGCAGGGAGGATCTGGTATGCTGATCTGCTGGACCATATAGATGACCACAGTGTCGCCAGTGTGACAGGGAAGCCATACATCAGCTGGGCCAGGCACTGGGAGACATGTCTGATGTTGTGCCAACAGTCCCCAGATTGTGCCATGTGGCCTCTATCCTTACCCAGTCCATGCGAGAATGGTGATATATCTGGAGACTGGCTACTTTTTATGATGGCAGAGGGATCCTTCCTCCCCATGTTCACACAGAGCTAACCAGGGGAGCATTGCCACACAGCAGACTGTGGGAAGCAGGCAGGGTTTCCCTGCAGATAGCATATGTATACAGACCAACATAAGCCAAGACAGAGAGGGGACATTGTACGGGACAGGTGTAACCACATGTAGGGAGCTGCTGTGAGAAATGCCAGTAC
Organism: Ichthyophis bannanicus; assembly: GCA_033557465.1. NCBI lineage: Eukaryota > Metazoa > Chordata > Amphibia > Gymnophiona > Ichthyophiidae > Ichthyophis > Ichthyophis bannanicus. The sequence goes on along the minus strand of CM066039.1, from coordinate 17,779,464 downwards.
CCAGATATATGAGAAACGGATGCCATAGCCAGACAGCCATAGCCCTTAGAAAAGCATAGTTATGTCATCAGCTATACAATGCATTCTTTGGGGAATTGCAAAGTTAGTTTAGGTTTTTGTGAGGTTGGTAAAGGTCCATACTTGGCATTTGAAAGAGTGTTTTTAGAGATGACCAATGCAAGAAAAACTGAGGAGTTGTTATACTGCCATGTACTTTTTGATGCAAGGTATGTCATGACATGCATGTTAATATTTACTTGATCTTATTATATTTTAGAGTGCACTGAGATTCATGCCCAGAACACTGCAAAGTAAACACTAGTACAGTGTTTTTCAACCTTTTTTGTGCAAAGGCACACTTTTTTCATGAAAAAAATCACGAGGCACACCACCATTAGAAAATGTTAAAAAAATTTACCTCTGTCCCTATATTGACTATATATAAAGTAATTCTCTTGAATAGGAATCAAACACTCACACCAACCCCCCTCCCCTGCTGGTTCACACCAACCCCCCTCCCCTGCTGGTTCACTCACACCCCCCCCCTCCACTGCTGGTTCACTCACCCACCCCCCTGTCACTTACTCACCCCTCCTGCTGGGTCACTCACTCACTTACCCCCCCTCCCCTGCTGGTTCACTCACACCATCGCCCCCCCCTTGCTGGTTCTCTCACACCACCACCCCCCTCCACTGCTGGTTCACTCACACTCCCCCCCCCCCTTGCTGGTTCACTCACACTCCCCCCCCCCCCCTTGCTGGTTCACTCACACACACACACCCCCCCCTGCCCAAGCCGCTGCTTCTGCTTTGTACAGAGCAGCGGCTGCACTACACTTACATTGAAAAGTAAAGAGAAACTGTGTCAGGAGCCCTCCGGTCATCGCAGAGCCCGAGGAAGTGATGTCATGGGGGCGGGCTCCTCACAGGCTGTCTTTCCTTTTCAAAGTAACTTTTTTGCAGCGCATGTTAATTTGAAATGGAAAGACAGCCTGTGAGGAGCCCGCCCCCATGACATCACTGCCGCATGCTCTGCATGATCGGTGGGCTCCTGACACAGTTTCTCTTTACTTTTCAATGTAAGTGTAGTGCAGCCGCTGCTCTGTACAAAGCAGAACCAGCGGCTGCACTGCTATAGGGAATTGCGATCGCGTTCGCGCCGCGGACTTCGGCACAAAAGCCGGTTTTTTGCTCTGGCCGCTCCCGATCTTGCGGCCAGAGCAAAAAAACGGCTTTTCAATGGCCGGTTTTACAACTGTGCCGGCAGCCGGCCTGGCCATGAAAAAACCGGCCAGGCCGGCTGAAAACCGGCCGGTTGGCAATCCTAATTTGTGAGCCGAGGCCACATGTTACGGATGAAATTGGAATTTTTCCCACGGCACACCAGACAATATCTCACGGCACACTAGTGTGCCGCGGCACAGTGGTTGAAAAACGCTGCACTAGTATATATAGTCTAGTTTGCATCAGCATGTATGTATCCTCTGTATTTGTCTAGTTTGCATAAGCACAGCATTGTCAGTGAGAGGAGCAGTTTAGGAGATGCATGTTTTAGCCGAAGAGACTTGGCCATCAGAGGCATCCATGAGTATATCGTGGAGACGGGTGGGATCGAAAACATGCATTTTTCAAAAATACGATGAGCGCAGGGACGTCCAAAACAATTGCAGCGTTTATCTGTGTCCTGTAAAATTAGCAGGGACGGGTTTCTCTGCTTCAGTTTATGGCCCGTGCCTGCACCCATGCGCATGCTTTGCGCTTGATACATGCAAAGGCGGGCTGAACAGTACGCTGGGTGTGCTGCGCTAGACACGTCTACAGGCCGATTCCATAAACATGGGCATGTCTAAACCCGCGGATGCGGAATTGGTATGGAATGGTGGGTATCCTTGAACGTTCTTTAATTTTGACTTTTATTTGCACCACCTACAAGTTTCACAGCTTCTGTTTGCATTGGATCAGTCACACCAGCAAAACTTCTGGTTATCGTTTTATTTTGTCTAGTGATGATCACACTGTGTTTTGACACCTTATGAATCTCTGTCCCTCTGCTGACTTGCCACCATATTGCCAGGTGCAGGATAACATTCACACTCCTCCACTCATTTAAAACTCTATACTGCAATGGTCGTGGAGGGTTTCTGATTGTTTTTATTTCCTTGGATCCTGCTCAGGATGCTAATTGTGCTCTCTCTCCACTCGATTCAAATTTATTGCAACACTTTTTGTGTTTTCGTTTCGGTTTAATGTCTTGGACTCCTCTCAGAATACTATTTGTGCTACATGCCATGTCCTTCTCCTTTTGTGTTTACTCCTTGTAGGCTATGGGCCTGATTCTGCAAGGCGAATAGAGGGGCTGTACATCCCAGTGGGACGTGCAGCCCTGCTAGTCGTCCTGCCCAAATGCCAAAAGCTTCTCTCTCTGCATGCACAGAGCAGCTGTGTGGGGAGAGCAGGATGGGGACGGAGAGTGGGTGGAGTGTGGGTGGGACAGGCACCCAGACGTACAGTGCCGATTCAGGTCTTGGCCCTGTACATCGGGGGAGCACCAGGAGGATGCCCAGCTTATTCTGCCTCGGAGGTAGAATGAGCGCGGGGCGGCCCTTTGCATCCATCAGGCAGCCCCCCAGGAGCAACAGAGCCATGATCGGTGAGGCCCCGCTGCCTGATCCAAGACCCTAGCTGTTGCCTGTTGAGGGTCGGGTGGCAGGGATTTGGGGGTCGGCACTGCGGCAGGTTGGCGGTGAGGCAGAGAGGACATCTCCTATGGGGCTGTAGGGGCATGCCATGCCGTCTCAGTGTCCAATCTTGCACCCACAGGAACGTCTAGCTTCCATGGTGCAGAATCTGGTACTAAAGAGGCTGTCCTGTTCGGGATCGTCTGGGCGGCCCAGACATGCCCCTTCCTGCATCGGGCTCCACATGTTCAGAGTGTTCTTTTGAAGTATTCTGCCATTGAAGGTGAGTTCTTTGAATGCATTCCAATTGTTTCAGCTTTAGGGTCATTATTTATTGGTGTTTTGGTTTTGCTTTTATCATTTACTTTTTAACTTATTATCATTTTAATTCTGTGTCTTATTAATTATCCTTACTTGCTACTATTTTCATGTATTATGTTTTGTTTTCATTCATGGTTATTTATGCATATGGCCTTTATTGGTTTAGTTATCATTTGCCATTTTTGACCATATTTATTTTTAATAGTTGCTTGACTTCGGTTCCACTTTTAACTGATTTATCTTTTTAGTATTTTACTGCAATCATTATTTATGTATGTTATTTATGTGTTTTCCCTTCTTAATTGTATTTTATGAGGTCGTTGTCCCCTGAAGAAGGCTATTGGCCGAAACACGTATTGGGCTGACCTTGCAGTTTACATAATAAAGCTCTCTGTCTATCTGGTGGCGCTGTGGGTCCTGCTCTCTTTGTGTCTATTGACACTGCAGGTGGGGTGTTCCCTTTGCTGTTCTAATAGAATGTTTGTAATACAAGTCAAGGTTGTATTTTGTAGATGTTTTTGAAAAGCGAGACAGAATGTTTTTGTTTACAGGAAGCTTGTCCTGATTATGAATGAGCAATGTCTGTGCCTAGTTTGACCTGAAACTTGTAGTGTTTAGCTTGATCTGTAAAGCAAAGCATGATGTAGAGCTGGGGTCACCAACCTCCAGAGGGCCGCGGGCCGCACAGCCGACTACCGGGAGCCTCGCGGGCCGCACCCCCCTTCTCCCCGCCCCAGCGAAAAAAAACAACAAACGCAAAATTATGAAAACAATGGCTGATCACCTTTATTGAATTTAATGAGATGGCTGATGATTCATGCTAGCAGACAAACGCTTAAAGTCCGGCTTCACAGATGACACTGACAGGAGAAGGGACGCTTGCAGGTGGTCGTCGGTGAGCTGCGAGCGCGTGGATACAATGGCGGGAATCCTTGGCGGGCCGCACGTAATGTTAACCGGGGTAGAGCCTCGCGGGCCGCACGAAGGGACCTCGTGGGCCGCAGGTTGGTGACCCCTGATGTAGAGTGATAAGATGAAATTGTAGAATGTAGCATTTTTTTTCCCAATAAAAGTAGTGCTATGGCCTAGCTGGAGTAGGGATTTACAGGAAAGTGCTCAAGTTAGCAGGCCTGTGAATCTCTTACTTAAGGCCTTAAGTACTGTTATTGATATAATTCTCTGTGTATTTGTGTTTTCATTTTTTTCCTTACTTGAATTTAGAGAATTAGAGCCAAAGATCCGTGGTTGGATTTTGCTACTTGGTGAGCCCAGTCAGAAATAGTACAAGCAAGCAATTAGTCTTAGCCATATGATTTCTGTCTCGGTACCATATTAAAATCCTAATATATAATCATAGAACCTGCCTTCTGTTGCCGCTCATTACCTTAAAGTCTTCCAGAACCAACTGGGAAGGTTAAACAGACAGTCCCTAGGCATATTTAGTGAGCAATATCTTATCTTATCTGTCTATTAATACCTCCTACAAGGCTGCACACAAACATTTGCATTAACCAGTAGCACACATTAGTAAACATGCTCTTTAGGGTAGTTTTCAAAAATGTCCAACTTCCGGTGCTCCATACTCAGATTTTTCATCAATACACTATCACATTTCTAAAGTCTGACTCCCAAATGTCTCATGCCTTTTTAGTAGTAGTTCAAGGCAAGTTACATTTAGGTAACGCAGGAGAGTTGAGTGACTTGCCCAAGCCCTCAAGGAGTGTCAGTGAGATTTAAACTCTGGCTTCATTCGGTCCAGCCCACTACCCTAACCACTAGGTTACTCCTCCACTTCAGTTTTAGTCTCCAAATCCTCACATTCATGATCCAGACCATCAACACATTCTTGCAGATGACTGACAAGTCCCAGAACACTTTCTATATGTTGAAGAATGGATCTTTCTAGTCCCACTATTGGCAACCAAATGCTTTCCAGAGTAATTGTAGTGGGCTTAGTTGAAAACAGCACTGACATATGCTGGTAGTACATTCTCGGTTGAGACATTTATTCACAGGTTGAGATGCCACTTTCCTCTTTGGGCCTGCAGCCACCTCCCCTTCATGCCTAAGGGTGTTCCCTGTTTGATCAAGCTTCCCTCACATTCCACCTTCATCCCTAATGCATCTTCCCTGGTACTTGTTGTAGGGCCTGCACCCCTGTTGATGCCCCTGAATGAGAAGGGTAGGAACACTCTTCCAGGCTGAGCAATACCTCACTCTCACTATGGGCTGATGTCACAAGCCTTGGCCCCTTAGCTCTGGGATACTCAACATGAAGACTGGATACTCTGTTGAACCAGCAAAGGCCCTTGTGAGGCATTTGGGTTCGAACCCTGCTGGAGGTCAACGACCTCGGGCCAGAGGGACTGGGATTTCTCATCCCACAGGTGCTCCTTGTGGGCTTGGGCAAGCCACTTAACCCTCTGTTGCCTCAGGTACAAAACATAGATTGTGAGCCCTTCTGGGACAAGGGAAATATATGCTGTACCTGAATGTATACCGCTTTGACCCAGTGAAAAGCGGAATATAAGCATTGGTAATTAATAAATAGTTTGACTCGGCCCCATACTGAGAAATGCATACAGGGAGCTCATAGAGAACAGCAGGAATCATCCATTCAGCTCACCATCTTGACTCCTCCTTTCAGCTACATGGGCCCCTTTTATAATTTATAGATTTCATGCTTCAGCTACCTACAGCACTCCTATAAAACCTTTTATGAGTTATGTGGAGAGGCTGATATCAATATTAAAGCTCCAGTTCTTGCGACATGTTTTGGCTATATGATTTGTGTTTTGTCTGCAAGAAAGTATTTCTTTAAGCATTTTTTATTTTTTTACCCATGTGAGGAGGCACCGACATGGGGGTCTATGTATGTGCCTGCCATTATAGGAACTTTCTGATATGAAAGAGCCAAGAGATTGCAATTTTACTGCCCCTTCCCCACCAAATGAAAGATTGTCTATCTTGATGAGATCACCAGAAGCATAAGCTGAAAATGAATGGAACCCTGTTACACAAATCAACTGATATTGTACAGCACACACTTTACAAGATCTTATTACAGAAGTTTCTTCAGTGAGCAGGTTTTCTCCTTCAAGGGGCGCCATTGCATTAGGATTGTTTTGAATTTATTAAATTAACTCATTTACCATACTGTACATGTAAAGGTGTCTTAAATTACCTGAGTAGGATTGATTTGCTTACAGTTGGGTGTACACTGTTCCTAACACACCTAATCCAGGTATTAATGGGCCATGTGTCACTAGCACTGTGCTTCATAAACTCTGAATCGGTTAATCCAGTAGGCAGACACCCAGAATTTCCAAACAACTCTCCTTAGGAAGGTGAAATCAGAAGTGTCATTAAAAAGTATTACCAGTGTTGTATATGCTAACCAGCCCCACATTTAAACTGGGACAGTACGTTTTCACCGATTGTTTGTTAGGAGAGCAGTAGAAAATGACCTCGAGGTTGCTATTCATAATCATTGCTATTCAATTGTATACTTAAGATCCGAATCACTCAAAACCAGGACTTGGACATCGGATATGATTACTTTTATCCGCTAAAGTTAACAAGTAATTTTTGGCTAGAAATGTTTCTCTGCTCCAGTTTTGGTTTTGGTTTTGGTTTTGGATTTTAGTTATACCTGGGTAATTAGACCACCTCATATTCTGTAGAATAAAAAGTTATTGTGAACTCTGACCTGAGAGGAGTTTGTTTTTTGTAGCTCAGAGGCTCTGCATATTGCAGTGTAATAGAATATGAGTAATTCTCTTTTCTGTTAGATTTCAGAGTTACTCCTTCTTGCTCTGTGTGTGTGTGTGCCGTTGAGTTAATGCTGAGTAATAAATTATTGGTTTCATCCCAGTATGAGCAACTTTTCATGATCTCGTTTCAAATATGCACACTTGCTCATCTCGCATCATCAATCTTTGAAATTAGATGGAAGAAGCCCACTGAGTACACTTGAGCTAAAGACAAGAAACCCAAATTGCCTGCATTCTAGACCCTAGACTGCCTCATTTAAATACGATCAAGCAATACTTGTGTGCCTACACTCTAATGGGGAATAAAGAAAATAAATAGCAATATTTACTCTGCTAGAAAAAAATTGCATTTGTACTGAACTTAGTGAAGGATGGCATGTATGTTCATATTCACAATATAAATGTGGGTTTGATTTTATAACGGGATGCCTATTTTACAAAGGCAACAGTAAATGCCATTATAAAACTCCTAATAATAAAAAAATAACATAGGCCCAGCTCCTGTAGTGGCCAAATCCTCTCGCACGAATGCTCCCCTGATCCAAAGATGTAGATATCTGCATGCACACAGGTACAACCTCTCCCTGCTTCACCCAGATATAACCTCCCTGGGAACCCCTACTTGCGATGCGCCATTGTTCAGCTCGTGTACCTTTTACGCACATCTATCCACACATGATGATATACGAGCTTTTTCTGCTTGGAAAATGGGATTTCCATGTGGAAAAAAGCTTTATAAAAATACCCATGTTGTCATCCCAGTTGCACCCTTTGCTTAACCCTTGCTCCCTTATCAGCAGCACTGAGCATCCGGGTTGATTTGGATTATTTTAGGTTTATTGCTCTTGCCTTTTCTAAATCCGAGTTCCAGATCAGGTGCATTCAGCTACATGAATTATTTCCCTGCTGTAACTGAAGCAATGGAGAGAAGTAACTTGGCCAAAAGTCACAGAAAATGTCAGTGAGAAGCAGATTTGAACATTGGCTTTCCTCGTTTGCAATCTGCTTCTTTAACCACTAAGCTACTTGCTTTTATAAAAAATGCATCTTGACATGTCACAACTTTGAAAGATCATTCTCCACTCTGCTGCTCTTAGGATACTACAACTTCATATCTTTGAACTGCACAATACATATAGATACTTTAATTGGAAGGGTAATAGGGAGAATAAGGAAAATGGTGTTAATATCCAGAGTGGGGTTATGACAGCAGGAAAGGTTAAGCAAAGAAAGTGTGGCCCACACTGTTTCTTTTAGCATGTCTCCATGAAATCAGAATAAAGATGCTGTAATTAACAATGCCGGCACAGCCCGATGGCTTTGTTGTAGTGTTGCATGATGTCTTAGGTTTTCCAAGTCTGACTTCTGCTGCTTGGACATCGACATCTTGAGATTTTGGAGGAGGAAATTTTAGCTTTTGTACATTGGTGACAACTAGTAGCAAGGTTTGGGGGAGAATAAGGAGCCCCAGTGTGCGGATATTGCAGAGCACTACTGCTGTGATGTCTGGGTAGATAAGAGGAAGTTATTACAATGATGGCCGTTTCTATACTAAATATGTGCCTTTATTGTTTATGATTTAGGTTTTGCAGTGTCGGCCAAAACCACATCATCTATTCCAACAAAATATCAGATAATACGTATCCCCTTCTCAGAAAAGAGAGGATTTAATTCTCAAGCACAGAGATTTCAATATGATATTACTGAGGTAACCTTTCCATCTTATGCAAAGAATTGTAGTTGCTGTGCTAGTTCACTCGGATATGTAGAAATAAGAGCCATTGAATAAGTTGTAGGCAATACTTTTTTGCTACGTTAACACATCTGTGATTAGTTTGAGAGTTAAGTTATCTGCTCTCTATGATGACCAGACGATAACTTTCAAAAACTAGTTGCAGATGTGTTAAGTTAATGTGGCAATTAGTATCGCATACAACTTGTTTGCTGACCCCTGTTTCAACCGATGTATCCATAGCTGTATATTATTTTATTTATTTATATTTCTTATATACCGCACTATTTGCAATCAGCGTGGTTCACATGGAACAGAAGCATGTTTCTATGTATGCTACTGTTTCTTACTAACTTTATTATATTACCGGTAGGGTTAGATGTGTCTGCAGCCTCATTACTATGATCTCTGATCCAGTAAAATCACACAAGTTAAGCAAGGTTGGATCCTGAATGGGAGATTCCAAAGTGAGTGTGGGAGGACCTACTGTTGGCGAATCAGTAGGGGCCCCTAGAGTCAGTATGGAACTAATGCTTCCCCCCCACCACCCCTCCATATAGGGCCCGATTCTGTCCCGGATGTAGATCCCCTCTGAACCGGACGTACAGAGGGGATCGCGATTCTGATCCCGCGGGGCACATCTAGCCCTGTGGGATCATAATCATGAACAGTCCTGCATGTGCAGGACTGTCCCTGGCTAACAGACAGAACTTTTTAAATAGAGCTGTGGTGCCATGGCGTCATGTTGCCGTGGCACCGCGGCTCCATTTAAAAGCCGTGATGCCGGCCGCCTGAAAAAGGAGTTTATTCCCTGCAACCTGACCCCCTGATCTGGCTTCCTAAGGCCAGGGTTGGGCTGTGAGGAATGTCCCCTGGCCCCCCTGCCCCAGTCGCGCCCCGGGCAATTCAAAAACACACATCCAGGGAAGTTATTCCACCTTGGAGGTGGAATAACGTCCCTGAACGTGCAGTGCCGAAATTAGAATCGACCCTGTACGTCTAGGGCCGGTGACCGCCCACTGCCCAACCAGACTCTGTCCCTGGGCTGCCCATTCCCCGCCTCTGTCTAACTTCCCCACATAACCAGGGCTCAGAATAGCCCCCATAGTGTTTACGGAAAGTTTGTACTGCTTTTAAGTTCTGTCTTCAGCATGCGACATTAAACAGCCTCAGTACACTGAGGATTCAGTGATACTTTTTTCCAGGCAGAGGAATATTAATATCAATGTCACATCTAAATCTGACTAAGTGTACTATAGTCTGATAAGGGGTGGGAGGGAAAGGTAGAATTTCTCCATAAAAAGCAATACGTACATGCAAAAGAAAACCACCAATTGAGAATGACCACAGCCGTGACACTCGATTGTTTCTCCGGAGACAAGCAGGGTAATGCTGGCACACTCTAAGGGGAAGTCCTGATTCAGCCTTGTGTGCCCAGATCTCTCTCAGCTCAGAGAAGCTTAGTTGAGCCTCCCTGAGCATGCGAACCTGCTTCCTGTCTGCCTGCCTGCCTCTGGAAGTCGGTTTTCCTCTGACTTTGTCAGATTTGCTACGGTTTGTCTCTCCCTTCTCAAGAGCCTGCAGTCTTCTTTAAAAATCCTTTTACCATATGCCACTACACTGTGATTACGAATACATTTCCTGTCGGTGTGTAAATTAAAAAAAAAAAACAACAAAAAACAAACCAACAACCATGCAAGACTATCTTCTTAGTTACGGCGGCACTGCCAACTCTGAGGGTCCCGTGCCACAAGAGCTCAAATCCAGCTATATTTAGTGGCAAAATACCAAGCCCAGAACAGGCACAATTGGCTTACAGAAGATAGCCACGATGCTGAAGGCGCTTCCCCCGACTATGTCTTCTGGGTTAGGGGGTCCCTCGGCTAGCACTGCTGACTGATTTCATCCCTCCCCCACCGGAGCTCACGCCAAACCTGGCTCCTGCTGAGGAGACAGCTTCATCGTTGGGCCAAAAAGCAAATGCAAAGCAAAAGCACCACAAGAGCCACTCCTCCTCCTTGGGGACTTCGGGTAAGCTACCGAGTAAATGCAAACTACCCGCTTCCTGACACCCAACAGCCCTTCTCCCCTCTCCGGGGCTCTGGCAAGCCTTCACTCCTCCCTCCTGATCCTCCTACAGAGATTTGTCCAGGACAGCTCAGCCATTTTACAGGCTGTCTCCTCTAATCCTCCACCGTGAATGGAAATGCCGGTTGATCCGAGGAGCTTCATACCTCTACAGATCACTGAGTCTCCCTCCCACGTAGCCTGGCAGCCCTCACCGCCTCTCAACGAGGAGGCGGATATCTTTGGGCTTACCAATCACCCATTTCTCCCAACCAGGACCTGCAAGATGAACCAGTGGACGACCTATCCTACCCTAAGTTCCTACAGAAAATCTCCAAGGCGTGCACCCTCAGTGAATAAACAAGATTTCAAATCCATTCTTTAGGCCTGCAGTTACCCCCAAGGAGGTTCTTACACCCCCTATATTCCATGTCCCTCAAGATCTCCAAGCTTCCATCTGGAAAACCCCAACTTCCGGAAGCGCTACCTCTCATCAGCTGGACTTGAAGTACAAAGTTCTCCTGGCCCTTGGCTTTGAGCACTCACAACTGCCCCACCAGTGAATGGTCTCTGAGGCGGTCCTGAAAAAGTCCAAATTGCCCTTCCAAACACCACCTGGGAAGGAGCAGAAGACTTTGGATGCCATTGGTTGCAAATCCTACCAAAGCATCACCTTAGCTATGCGCATCCTCGCTCATCAACTGCAGGTGCTACATTATCACCATGACCACCTCCTCCAATTGGATGTCCCTGCTTCGGAGGACCCAACTCAATTAGCCGCAGACCTCCACAGGTCCCTCTACCACATCATCTGTGCCACATATGACCTCTACTAAGCGGTGACTGCAGAGCGCACCACTGAAATCTCTGCCGAAGGACAGCCTGGCTCTGTGTCTGGATTCAGGGAGGATCTCCACAATCAGCTAGCTGATGCTGCTTGCTAAGCTGATGGCTTCCTGCACCTTTGACCAAAAGAAGCTATCTTAGAGGTAAAAGATCATTCCTCCACTGTCCAGGAACTTGCGGCTCAACCAGCAGAAACTACTTCATTGGCACGTCACCTGAAATGCCATCTTATCAGCGTCTATACCACTATCTGTATTTTCTGCAATTTTACTCATGTCGCTGATGCATGCCCTACCCATGGCCGCCTCAGCACCATCTTCCAAATCAGCCATATACACAACATAGTTGTCAGCAGGAGTGGAAGACCCAACCTCTTCCTCAAACCACTCTTCCCAAAGTCGCTCCTACTTTTTTGACTACCTGGCGGTAGGCAGATGCATCCATCATTTCACAGAGGCAGACTCCTGGGTACTATCCATCCTCTGGTTAGGTTCCAGACTCCATTTTTCTTCACCTCCACCTTCCTGGTCTGCTCCTGGAATCACCAATCTCCCCAGCCATCACTTGTCCATTCTGGAACAAGAGATCACCAATCTGTTCCTCAGTGCCTCCATCGAGCTGGTTCCACTTGACAAGAGGTCAGGGATTCTACTCACAATTTTTCCTAATTCTCAAAATGTCCAGAGGCCTCCACCCAGTTCTCGACCTCCATTTCAACACCTTCATCAAGTGGGAAAAGTTCAAGATGCACTCCCTGAACTCCATCCTTTCCCTGCTCAGCTGCCAGGGATTGGCTTGCCTCTCTCAATCTGGAGGATGCTTACACCCATATCCCCTTCCATCCTCATCACTGGAAATACCTTTGCTTCAGATTTCTTGACCACCATTATCAGTACAAAGTCCTTCCCTTCGGCCTCTCGTCTGGTCCCCGGGTATTCATAAAGTACCTAGCAGTGGTAACCGCACCTTCGATGGCAGGGCCACTGCATATACCCCTATCTTGATGACTGGCTCATCTCTGACTCAACTTAGGAGGCCACTGCTCATACCGTTGAGGCTACCTCTGCCACTCTCCAGGCTCTCTGCTTGCTCTTGAACACCCAGACACTGGAGCCCATTCCTCAACAGTGCCTGGAATTCATCACTGTACATATAGACACTTTACAGGCCAAAATCATCCTGCCTGAACAGTGGGTCCAGGTCATACGAATCCTCAGCATCACTCTCGCCACCTGTTATGTGGCATTGGGCCATACGCTCCTCATACTACTGGGGCACATGGCTACATGTCCACATGGTACTGCTGGCATAGCTGCATATGTGCCTCCTGCAATGGCATCTGTGGTTCAGCTGGTGCTAGTGCTGCCAATCTCTCCACAGCCGGATATCCATGACAGGCCCACATCGAGTGACCTTGCTCAACAGTCTCAGACGATGAATCTCCCTGTCCAGCCTCACAGTAGGTTGCCCCTTCCTGGCACCTCTTCATCATCTCACTCTGAATACTGCTGCCTCCATGCATGGTTGGGGAGCACACCTGCAATGGCTATTCATGCAGGGCTCATGGTCCCCATAGGAGAGAGCACTGCACATCAATGTTCTGGAACTCTGGGCCGTCTCCTATGCTCTCACTGTGTTTTCCCACTGGGTGAGTCAATCTTGTCCTCATCCACATTGACAATCAAGTGTCCAACAAGCAAGGAGGCAAAGGTTCACGTCGGCTCTGTAGTGAGGCCTCATGCCTCTGGAACTTTGCCCTCTCCATCGGAACAACCCTGTGCGCAACATACTTACCTGGAGTTCTGAATCAGATAGCCAACAAACTCAGCCACCATCTAGACCCATATGAGTGGTCCCTCGACTCGGCGACCCTTCAAAATCTTTTCGGTTTAAAGAGCGTGCCAGATGTGGATCTCTTCACCTCCGCCAACAATGCCAACTGGTCAGTATTTTGCTCCTTCTGACCATGCCCACAGCGCTGGAGTCCTGATGCCTTTTGCCATGGACTTGTCCCATGGCCTCTTTTATGCCTTTCCCTTTTTTCCCACTCATCATGCGGGTTCTGCTCAAGATCAAACAGGACAGAGCTTCAGTAATCTTGATAGCACCAAAAGTGGCCTTGACAACTCTGATTTCCCCACCTCCTAGCACTCCTACAGGAACCTTCCATACCTTTGCGAACTCAGCCTGGTCTTCTCATCCAGAGTCATGACCGCCTGCTGCACCCCATCCTGCAGAGCCTCTCCCTCACAGCATGGTGCCTTCAGGGCACCACGAGCTAATTCATTTACTACCGCAAGAGGTCCTCACTATTCTTTTTGCATCCAGATGACCAGTAACACAGCGTTCTTACTAACACAAGTGGTCTAGTTTCTCAAGATGTGTGACCTCCAACGGACAGGATTCCATCCACTGTTCTGTGGGCCATATACTCTCCTACCACCTTCACCTGTCCAACTTGAACCACATGCGTCCACTACCACGTGTTGACAATTGCTGCTTCACACATCCCTCTCAATGGTCAACTCATTTCTATGCATCCAGTCATCTCTAGATTCATGAAGGGCCTTATGAACACTAAACTGCCCATTCGATCTCCCACACCAGCCTGGGATCTTAATGTGGTCCTCTCAGAACACATGTGGGCACCCTTTTAACCCTTAATGTCCACATTTCTCAAGGACCTCACCTGGAAGATGGACTTCCTACAAGCCATCAACTCTGCAAGAAGATTGGGGGAGCTTCAGGCATTAGTACACTACCCACCTTACATGCAGTACCTTCACAACAAAGTAATCCTCAGAACTTATCCCAAGTATCCCAATATTGCTAAGACCGCTGCAATCTGGTTCCCCCACAGCTCCCCTGTTCCGTCGCTTACTCCCTCTTTTTCAGGCACCCGTATCTCTTTAGTCTCCAAACTCCACTACCTTGGTGTCATTCTCGATAGCAACCTTACCTTCCATGATCACATCTCCCACATTTCTCGGCGCTCTTTCTTCTGCCTCCGACAAATTCGGGCCATTCGACCATTCTTATCCCCTCAAGCCCTCACTACCCTTCTACTTTCCCTGGTCATCACTAGATTGGATTTTTGTAACATCATCTATGCTGGTATCCCCCAATATCAATGACACCGATTACAGCTAATACAAAACACAGCCGCCCGGATGATATTACACGCCTCCCCTCGCGATCATATTACCCCGCTGCTGCAACATCTCCACTGGCTATCACTCGCATTCCGGATTTCTTTCAAGACCCTTACATTAGTGCACCGCGCCATCTATCTTTCCCGACCTCAGTACCTCTCCGATTTACTTACTTTCCATACTCCCACTCGCAGCCTTCGGTCCATCCATATCAACCGTCTTCACCTCCCAGCTCCCTCCAAAGCTCATCTACAATCTACCCAGAAATCAGCCTTCTTCTATTTGGGTCCCTCCCTCTGGAACTCCCTTCCCACTTCCCTCCGATTAGAAGAATCCTACCCCAAATTTCGCTCCCTTCTTAAAACCCATCTTTTCTCCTTAGCTTTTAATGTTTCTCTATAAATTTCCTCTGACCCCCCTCTTCTCTCCCTATTGCTGTCCTTTCCTGTCTCCTGTACCTCTCCGATTATTGTAACTTCCTTTTCCTTTTCTATTTCGAATTTAATTTGTACTGTAAACCGCCCCGATGTAATGGGGGGCGGTATATCAAATGTAAATAAACAATAAGTTTCTTCCCAAAGTTTATCTTGGACTGTCACATCAATCAGCTCCTCATCCTTCCTGTGTTCTTTCTGGCACCCCCTCAGGGCTCCCCGGAAGAGAAGCTTCGTACCTTGGACTGTAGATGGGCTTTCTTATACTATCTACATCACACAGAGACACTCCGCAAATTGTCTCTGCTGGTCGTCACATTCAACCCCAACAACCTGGGGCAGCTAGTGGCGAAACAAACCATCTTGTCATTGATAGTAGAAGGCGATGCAGCCCGCTATGAGCAAGCCACCCTGTCATCCCCTGGGCACGTGGGCCGTCATGACCTCAGAGCTGTGGCCTTATTGCCAGCCTGGCTTCTGTCTCCTCACAAGATATCTGCAGGGTAGCTACATGGTCCTCCATCCACACTTTTGCAAAGCACTACAGTCTGGACCATTCATCAGCAAAAGACTTTGCTTTTGGCCAGGAAGTCCTCTGGAACCTGTTCGCTGTGTGACTGTATTTTGTCCTCTACAGTCACACAGGCTGGCACAAAACGCCCCAAACAAAAACAGGTGAGACTCGGCTCTGGACTTATCTTAGTGTGCCTGCATCCCCCTACTTGTCTTCAGAGAAAGCGTAGTTGCTTACCTCTTATAGAGGTTCTCCAAAGACAGCAGGGATATGCAGCCACACTCGCTCTTCAGCCATCCCTTTGACATAGAACAGAGCATGATGCCTCTGTCATCACAGTATCATAATGTCAGCGGAATTATACAACACATTTCAACTCTTATCCTTTGCTCTGGTATGAACTGACTTCCAGAAGCAAGCAGGCGGGAAGCAGGAACGCATGCTCAGGAAGGCTCAGCAGAGCTGAGAGAGTGTGGCTGCATACCCCTTTAGTTTGGAGAGCACCCATTACAGGTGAGCAACTACGCTTTCTCAATTGCTAACAACTGAGTTCCCATCCTAGAAATAACTTCAGAATAGATTCTGCCCCTTTATTATACAACATACAGCACTTGGACAAAAATAGTTTACAAATAATAAGAATACTAAGCTAGATTCTACAAATAGAAACTAGAACTGTTGGGTAGCATATGCTATTGAACTGTTGGACTAGAGCTGCCCTGGGCAGGAGTTCCTGCATCCTCAGGCTGTATGAAACACTTCCAGTGAGATTTATTTTGTATTTAAGCCAAGGCTGTGGTACGTTAGTTATTTGTGGCATGGTCCAGAATATCTCTGCCCATTCTTTTTTTTTTATTGATTCTTGCACATTCCTTAGGCGATGGCCCGTGGCAAAAATTATTCTCTGTACAACCTCCTCCTTCTGTCTCTCCCTTAGGCTGTCCCTCCTTTTAGAGGTATGTCTGTATTACATGTTAACATGATGTAGTCTTTCCCTGTTACCTATGGATCCTTTGCTTATCACTTTGATATTTTGATAAGGTGGTATAAACTGGATTTATTGTTTGGTCTGTATAGTCTGATGTTTGTATGTTTGTATTTTATGCTAACCTGATGTAGTCTTGTAACCGCTTTGATTGTAAGAAAGGCGGTATAAAAAACCTGTTAAATAAAATATAAATAAATAAATAAATAATTCCGCAAATACCCAGGAATAATTAGACAAATCTATACAATTTTTATGAAATAGAATTAAAAATAAAATATAATAAACCCATAAAATAGATGCCAACAGAATTCCTTCCAACCCCTCAACAAACAATGTGAGAACAAAGTGGACACATCTGACATGAACACATTTTTCAGGACACATCTGCCATAACAGGAGATATTAAACATTCTAGCAAGCACATGGGGAAACGTTACTATCAATTTTAATCTCTAATGCCTGTAACATGGGAAATAAGATTCCAGATGTTGAGGCTTTAATGGAAGAGGTTGACTTGAATTTAGTGGCACTTACAGAGACATGGCTCACGGACAACCATCACTGTGGTGTAATTATACCAGCCTATACCTTATTCAGGAAGGAAAGGGTAGGAAGAAGGGGAGGTGGAGTGGCACTATATGTAAAAAATAATATTAAAGCTATAGAACTGCAGGGCTTAAAAGGAAGAGAAGAGGCACTGTGGGTTAAACTAGAAAGAGGGAAAAGGAAATCCATTTACATTGGCGTTATATACAGATCCCCATCACAGAGGGTAGAAGCAGAAGAAGATTTAATAGAAGACATACACAGTATTGCCATGAAAGGAGAAGTGCTACTGATAGGTGATTTCAATATGCTGGATGTGGATTGGCACATCCCTGCTATGGTGTCATCTAGAAGTAAGGAGATCCTGGATTCTCTATAGGGAGAACTATTCAGGCAACTGGTAATAGAACCCATTCATGATGGGGCCATACTGGACTTAGTGCTTACAAATGGGGAAAGTGTTTCTGATGTTACAGTGGGAGATCATCTCACATCCAGTGATTACTAGATGGTATTAGGACTAGGGCTGATAAAATCCATTAAAAAACGAGGGTCTTAGACTTTAGGAAAACTAACTTTTCCAAGATGGGACAGTACCTCAAAGAGTATTTAACAGGATGAGAACAGCTGGGTGATGTAGAAAAACAGTGGGCAAAACTGAAAGGGGCTATTTTAAGGGCAACAAACCTTTTTGATAGAAAGGTAAATAAATGTGCTATGGTCTCAAAAGAAGTAGCTGAAAAGGTGAAGAAAAAGAGGGAGGCCTTCATGACATACAAGAGATCACAGAGAGAGGAAGACGGGCATTTATATTTGGAAAAACGTAGAGAAGCTAGCAAAGTAGTCAGGAAAACAAACGTACAAAAAGAAGAATAAATAGCCAATGCAATAAAATGTGGGGATGAGACGTTTTTCAGATGTTAGTGAGAGGAGGAAGGCAAAAGTGGTATTGTCAGACTCAAGGGCGAAGGGGAAGAATATGTAGAAGCTGATGAGGAATTGCTTAACAAAAAATTCTATTCTGTGTTCACAGATGAAGGGGTCAGGAGCAGGACCTCAGAAAACACCCACAACTAGGAACAGAAGTGACGGGAATCTTGAACAATTGTCAGAAGACTGTGTTCATGAGGAACTAGCTAAACAAAAAGTAGACAAAGCGATGGGACCGGATGGGATGCATCCAAGAATACTGAGGGAACTTGGGGAAGTTCTAGCGGCTCCACTGTCTGACCTTTTCAATGTCTCTTTGGAGTCAGGAGTGGTGCCAAATGACTGGAGAAAGGCACATGTGGTCCCTTTACACAAAAGCGGATGTATGGATGACATTGAGAACTACAGACCAGTTTAACCTCTGTGGTTAGAAAATTTATTGGAAAGGCTACTAAAAGAGAGAACAGTGAGGTTTCTGGAGTTCAGTGAATTGCAGGATTCAAGGCAGCTTGGCTTCACCAGAGGCAGGTCTTGTGAGATAAATTTGATTGATTTCTTTGACTGACTGACCAGGGAGTTGGAGTAAAGCCTTTGACACTGTTCCACACAGGCGGCTTATAAACAAACTAAGCACCCTAGGGATGGACCCTAAAGTTACTGATTGGGGTAGAAATTGGTTGAGTGGGAGCGACAAAGGGTAAATGGAGCTCATTCAGAGGAGAAGGAGGTTACCAGTGGTGTGCCACAGGGATCTGTCCTTGGTCTGATTCTTTTTAATATCTTTGTTGGTGATATTGCAGAAGGGCTGTTGGGTAAGGTTTGCTTATTTGCAGATGATATCAAAATCTGCAATAGAGTAGATAACATGAGGAGGGATCTAGCTAAGCTTGAAGAATGGTCCAGAATTTGGCAGCTGAAATTTAATGCTAAAAAATACAGGGTCATGCATTTTGGCTGCAAAAAGCCAAAGGAGTGGTACAATGTTGGGGGTGAGGTACTTCTGTCTACGAAAAAAGAGCAGGACCTGGACGTAATTGTGTCTGATGATCTTATAGTAGCAAAACAGGTAGAAAAGGTGACTGCAAAAGCCAGAAAGATGCTTGGGTATATAAGGGGCTGAATGGTCAGTGGGGGGAAAAAATGAGGTAATAATGCCTCTGTATAAGTCTCATTTGGAGTATCGTGTGCAATTCTGGAGACCGCATCTTTAAAAGGATATAAGCAGGTTAAAGTCGGTGCAGAGGGTGGCTACTAAAATGGTTAGTGGTCTTCGTTATGAAGCATGTGAGGACAGACTTAAAGATCACTTTAGAGAAAAGGCGGGATAGAGGAGATATGATAGAGACATTTAAATACCTCCGTAGTATAAATGCACAGAAGAGTCTCTTTCAAGTGAAGGCAAGTTCTGCTACAAGGGGACATAGGATGAGAGTGAAAGGGGATAGACTCAGGAGTAAATATTCCCTTAGCGTCCCACCAGTCTAGTCCCGAAACATAGAAGTTACCTCCATCTTCCGCAGCTTGGAGACTGAGCATGACAGAATTCCTGATGACCTCATCATATATACTCCAGGGACCGCCTCTGATCTCCAGTACTCAGTCTCCAAGCAGCGGTAGGGGATGTGAGCCCAGGGACTGTTGACTCACCGTAGTAATTATTAAGGGTAGTTTGATTTGGTTGATTTGAAAAAGAAGATAAAATATCTCAAGTACTAACAGAGCAGTTTTGGCTCCTTTAAATTGACGTGTTTGGAGCAGTGTAACTCTCTGGCACTCGCAGGGGATTTGAGCCGCCCCCCTTCTCCCCCCTCTCCGGAACGGTGTGACAGTACGGAGTGAGTGAGGGAGTCGGCTTGGGGTCCTCCGGCAGCGCATCCCCCGAGGCGGGTGTCCTGCCGTTGAGGTAGCCTGACACGCGGCTGGAGCAGGAAGGGACGCAGCTCTCAGCAGCGGCAGCACAGTGATCGGCGAGTGCAGCGGCGGGCGGTTAGCTCGCGGAAGAGAGACGCGCAAGAGATTTGGCAGTCCCCCCGGGCCGGGGTAAGTGCCAGGAGCGTGACTGCATGTGTATTTGGCATCATTTGGTTGGGCCTTGGTTTCATGGCGTTCCTGGTTTTTGGCGGCCATTTTGAGGAACCGCGTGGAATTGGCGCGGGAAAGGTTGAGGGGCTTTCAGGCCATTGGTAGGCCAGGAGAAAAACAGTAGGACGTGTTTGGAGAGTGCGACTTAGCGTCCCGTTTTGCTGGGTGTAGACTGGGCAAGTTAGGTAGGTGAGTGAGTGTGTTTGTCTTTCCTGCGTTTGGATGCCTCCGAAGCTGCGCTGTATTTTGTGCGGGGTTCGGAGGGCGTCTGTGTCAGAGTCAGGAGTGTGTAGGTCCTGTGGGCGAGAGCAGGCCCTGGAACATATGGAGGGCCTGGAGGAGACAGGGGGTGCCAGGGAGGACACGGGCTCGTCGGTTGCCCTGGGGCCTCAGTTGTCACCCCCGGAGCCTTTGCCGGGGCCTTCCTCTGTGAAGGAGCCACCTACCCTGCCCGCGGAGTTGCGGGGCGGTCTGGGGGCTATTTTCTCGCAGCAGTTTCTGCTCTTGCTGCAGCAGTCCATAGGAAACTCTGGGAAGCCGGAGGCTGGCCCGGGGGACAGCTCCTTAGGGGCTAAACGGCAGGATACTTCGCTGGAGGTAGGGGGAACCCCGGCTAAGCGGAGTAGGCGTTCAGGGGACAGTATGGATCTGGATTTCGTACTGGAGAGCAGCGTGGCTGCCGGACAGGCTTCTGAGGATGAGGACGAATTAGAAGAAGGTGAGTTGCAGGAGCAGGATCAGCAGTCTAGGATTGTTAGAGTTTTCAGGAGGGATGAGTTGACGGCCCTTATAGGGGAGACCATGCAGGCGTTGAATATTCCTACGGCGGAGCAGGAGGTTGACGCGTCGCTGGAGGATCCCTTATTGCAGGCGGTGCGTAGGTCGCAGAGAGCGTTTCCTCTCCATAGGGTCTTCAAGGAAATGATTCAGGAAGAATGGGATACTCCGGATGCGGGGGTTAGGGGCTCAAGGGTTTTGAGCCGCTTATACCCTCTGCAGGAGGCCGATAAAGAGTGGTTTAAACCTCCAAAAGTGGACACAGCGGTCTCCTCGGTCACTAAGAAGACCACTATCCCGGTAGAGGGCAGTGCGGCCCTTAGGGATCCGCAAGACAGGCGGTTAGACTCCTTGTTGAGGCAGGTGTTCGAGGTTAATGCCCTTTCGATGCAGGTTTCGGTCTGTGGGGCCTGGGTGGCTAGAGCATGTCTGCGTTGGGCCCAAAGGATGAAAGGTCTTCAGTTGGAAGAAGCCGTGGAGGAGGCCGCACAGCTGGAGTCGGAGGCCGCTTATTTGGTGGACAGTCAGTATGATCTCATTCGTGGGGTAGCCAAGAGTATGGCTTCCGTGGTAGCAGCGAGACAAGCCTTGTGGCTCCGTAATTGGGCTGCGGATGCGGCCTCCAAGGCACGACTCGGTAAACTTCCCTTTAGGGGTAAGCTACTCTTTGAGGATCTGGAGAAGTTGGTTAAGGATTTAGGAGACTTTAAAGGTGGAAGGTTGCCGGAAGACAAGCCAAAGGTAGGGAGGCAAGGGGTTCCTTCCTGGAGTCAGCAGCGCGATTTTCATAGGTTTCGGCCGTCCCAGTTCGCTCCGTCTCTTAGAGGGCGTTTTCAGTACAGGTCCCCGGGGTTCCGGGGGGCAGGAAGAGGTTTTGGGGCCTCTTCTTCCTCCGCGAATGGTAAAAGGCCACAATGACGCGAGGGGGGTCCAGGCTGGGGTAACTCCGGTAGGGGGTCGTTTGAGGGAGTTTTTTCCAGCGTGGGCCCAGCTTACCTCCGACCAGTGGGTGTTGGAGATCGTCCGCGAGGGGTATGCGCTCGAGCTCCGAAGACAAGTGTCGGAGGCGTTTGTGCGGTCGCCTTGTCGGTCACGGGCGAAGCAATTGGCAGTACGAAAAACTTTGGAAAACCTGCTAGCATTAAAGGCGGTAGTACCGGTACCGCCGGACCAATGCGGGTCAGGTCGATACTCCATATACTTCGTGGTACCAAAAAAGGAAGGTACGCTGCGGCCGATCCTGGACCTAAAGAAGGTAAACCGGTGCCTACGGGTATCGCATTTTCGCATGGAGACCTTTAGGTCTGTGATTCTGGCGGTTCGCCGGGGGGGGGGGGGGAGTTCCTCACGGCTCTGGATCTCTCGGAGGCGTATCTGCACATTCCGATCAGGGAAGAACATCAGAGGTTTTTGCGGTTTGCGGTGCCCATGGGCCATTTTCAGTTCCAGGCAATGCCTTTTGGGCTGGCGACAGCGCCCAGGACGTTCACCAAGGTCATGGTAGTGGTGGCAGCGGCGTTGCGGAAGGAGGGGATATTGGTGCACCCCTACTTGGACGATTGGTTGATCAGAGCAAAGTCGAAAGAGGAAAGCGTCGCCGCAACCGAGAGAGTAGTTCAGGTCTTGCAGTCGCTGGGCTGGGTGGTGAACCTAGCAAAGAGCAAGTTGCAGGCGTCTCAGCAGTTGGACTACCTGGGGGCTCGTTTCGACACCGCCCTGGGCAGGGTGTTTCTCCCTCAGGACAGAAGGGACAAGCTGAGGTGGAGTGTGAGAGCCTTCTTCGGCTGCCAGGCGCCCTCGGCGTGGCACTACATGCAGGTGTTGGGCACAATTTATTTATTTATTTAACAGTATTTCTAAACCGCCTTATCATAATAATCAAGGTGGTATCACAGCAAACAATCTGGTAGTGTGAGTGTGTTATACATGCAGTGAGGGTGAAAATTTAGTTGAGTGCGTGTTGAATTGTGTGCTAGATTTGTTTGAGCTATGTACAATGTGGGCTATATACAGTGGTGCTAAAAACTTTTTATATACATACAGTGTTAGGCGGTAACATGTGCTGCTATACAGTCACTTAGGTTATGTGATGTGTCCATAGTGTTCTATGAAAAGCATGGTTTTCAGCTGTTTTCTAAAGTCTTTGAGGTCTGTAGTTGCCCTCAAATCGTCCGGTAGTTTGTTCCATATTGTTGGAGCAGCCATGGAGAGTGCTCTGTCTGTTGTGTCCTTGCGTGTGTATTTGTATTCACTTGGGGTGCTGACTCGGTTGTGTGTTTGTTTTCTTCTAGGGCGTGTGCTGGTGTCTGGTTGTATGAGGGTGTGCAGGCTGTTGGCTGATGTGCGCTGTTTTATCTTAAATAGGTTTATGATAGTTTTGTATCTGATGCGTGCACCGATTGAAAGCCAGTGTAAGTCCTTTAAGGTAGGTGTGATGTGCTCCTGTCTTGCAGTTCCGGATATGATTCGTGCTGCGGTGTTTTGTGCCAGTTGGAGTGGTTTGATGGCTTGTTTCGGTAGTCCAAGGTATATCGGATTGCAGAAGTCCAGTAGTGGGGTTATCAGTGCTTGACAGACGGTACGGAAGTGTTCTGGGGCGAGGAGTGGTTTCAGTCTCCTGATGATTTGCATTTTGTAGTAGGCTTTTTGGGTTGTTTTGTCTATGTGTGGCTTGAGATTGAGTTTATTGTCCAGAGTAACCCCGAGGTATCTCACTTCTGACCTTATTGGTATGGTAGTGTTTTGTATCTGTATATTTGGTGGGTGTATGAAGCTTTGGTTCCGAGTGATGATTAAAGCTTCAGTCTTGTTGTAGTTTATTGCGAGGTGGTTGTTTTGACACCAACTGGTCATTTGGGTAAGGCAGTCTGTTATCTTAGAGAAGTCCGGGTTGTCGGTTGATATCGGGGTGTATATCATGATGTCGTCCGCATAGATTGTGTATTGAATGTTGTTCTCTTTCATGATGTTGCATATTGGTTGGATGTAGATGTTAAATAGGAGTGCTGAGAGCGCAGATCCTTGAGGTACTCCTTGACGGACTTTTATGGGTCGGGAGGTGATGTGTCCCACCTTGACCTGTAGCTGTCTTTCGGTTAGGTATGAGTGGAACCATTTCAGTGTGATACCGTGTATACCAGTGTTCTTTAGTCTTTCCAGGAGCGTGTTGTGGTCCACTGTGTCGAAGGCTGAGGAGATGTCGATGAAGATCATTATGATTCCATTCCTGGTGTTGTCAATTATTCTTAGGATGCTGTCGAAGAGGTAGATCAGTAGCGTTTCGACACCATGGTTGGGACGAAATCCGTGTTGGTTGTCGTCGAGTGTTTCGTGTTCGTCGATGTGATCCTGAAGTTGTAGTTGAACCGTCTTTTCGATGATTTTTGCGAGGAAGGGTATGCTGGAGATTGGTCGGTATGCTGCTGGATCTTTTTTGTCAAGAGTTGTTTTCTTTGTGATTGGTCTTACTGAGGCAAGTTTTAGTTGCTTTGGCATGAGTCCTTGAGTGAGTGAGTTGTGTACCATTTTATGTATGGTGGGGATGAGGCTTGATTTGGTGGCTTTGACCCATGACACTGGGCATGGGTCTGTAGGAGCAGTGCTTGTGTTGATTGTAGAGATGATGTGGGATATATGTTCTGTTGAGGGTGAGGAGAATGTGCCCCAGGTTTTGGGGTGTACGTCCGTCCCGGTGGTCCTACTAGGCATTGTTCGTTCTGTGGAGTGAAATTTGTCTTTGATGTGGTCGGCGAATTCCTGTGGATCAACTTGTACTTCCCCTTCTGTTTGCTCTTTTGTGAGGATTTTTACTATTTCGAAAAGCTCTCTGGGTTTGTTGATGGAAGTATTTATCATGTTTGTGTGGAATTCCCTCTTTGATTGGTTGATGTGTTCATTGTATTGCTTTTGCTTCGTTAGATAAAGATGCTGGTCGGCAGTTGCTTTGTTTTTTCTCCATCTCCGTTCAATCTTTCTGAGATCCCTCTTTTCCTGTCGTATTTTTGCTGAGTACCATGGTTTGTTTTGTCTCTTGTAGTGTTGTTTCTTGGTCCCGCCATCAGATGGTTTGGCGGCATTGGCTAAAATGCTGTTCCAGCTGGAAACTTGTTCCTCCAGGTCGTCTGTAGTAATGTTCAGGTGTTGTATTGTGTCCTGTATGAATTCGTCCTTGTCGAAACACTTGAATCGTCTTTGTGTGTGTGAGATGTTTGCTCTGTCTGGTCCTCTTGTGACCGCAGCTTTGTCTCGATTAAGTAGTGGTCAGACCATGGCACTGGGGTAATGGTGGGTGGAGAAATCAGGTCTCTTGATGTTAGGTAATTGGATGCGAATATGAGGTCTGGGGATGATCCGTGTCTGTGTGTTGGTGCATTGATTATCTGTGTGAATTGAAGTGAGGACATTGCTTGAAGGAAGGCCTCTGCGTCTTTGACATTGGTGGACTTTAGGTTGAAGTCTCCAATCAGCAGCGCTGGTTTGTTTGTTATGGCACAGGCTTCTTCGAGTGTGAAGGCTAGTTCATCGGGTGGAGCTCTGGGTGCTCTGTAGGTTAGGCAGATTGCAATGTTCTTGTTCTTGATGCTAATTGTGTTACATTGCTGTGTATCGGTGAGGCTCTGTGTCTTGAACTTTAGTTTTGTTTTCGCTATTATCAGGACTCCTCCTCCACGCTTGTGGGTGCGTGGGCAGTTGTACGCTGAGTAGTTGTCCAGTACTAGTTGGTTGAGTAGTACGTTGTCAGTCGGGTTGAGCCATGTCTCTGTGATGCATATTATGTCGGGCTGTCGCTCTTCAATGTGGTCAACAAGAGTGTGTATCTTGTTGCAGACAGATCTGGCGTTTATGAGCTCAATCGTTGTTGTCTTTGTTGAGGAGGTTGCTGTTACATGTGCTTCCTTTGTGCCGGTGTGGGAGTTTGATTTGTGTCTGTTTGGTCGCTTTGACTGGGAGGTTCTGAGTGTCTCTTTGTATGTGTGCTGTGGTTCTAAATATAACAATTCACCAACCCCCAGTGAAAACAATAAAGAATCAATCTAACCAAAATTTCACTGCAATAGTACCATTCAAATGCTTTTTCTTTTTGTCGGAGCTAAGCCGTGGGAGGGATATGATGTTTAACTTATCCCCCAACCAGACTGCTAGCTACTTTTTATCTTTTTTGGTCCTGTAATGTGTAGACCTTGCCTTATAGATAAAAATTGTTCTTATTACTTAACTGAAGTGACGTTATTTTTACGTTTTCCACACCAGCCCAATCAGAGCAGGGATTCCCCTAATTAGTGGGGTGTTCCCCTGTTCTCATTGGACGGCTCCTGTTTAAATATGTGAAACACATTCTTCCGCATTCATTGAACAAACTTTGTACCTTGGCCGCACTGACGGCGTCTCTGGATACTTCGTTGCCTGAATAGGAATTGATTGACAGCATTTGATACAGAGCCTGATGGCTCGAAACGCGCGCGTCATGCTATTGAAAATTTTTTGAGCAACGGAACTGTTTGGAACTATTACGACACTTCATTTAAGTAATAAGAACAATTTTTATCTATAAGGCAAGGTCTACACATTACAGGACCAAAAAAGATAAAAAGTAGCTAGCAGTCTGGTTGGGGGATAAGTTAAACATCATATCCCTCCCACGGCTTAGCTCCGACAAAAAGAAAAAGCATTTGAATGGTACTATTGCAGTGAAATTTTGGTTAGAGTGGTTCTAAATATGGCAATACAGTTGGTGGGTGCCATGTTGTGTTTGCTTGTGGGTAGTGGATGTGTGTGGTTGGTGGGAGGAGTTGTGTGACGAGTAGGTAGAGTGGGAGGAAGTATGTGGCGTGCATGTTGGTTTTTTGTGATGTCCTGTTAAGGTGATGCCTGTTTTCTTAAGTCTTCGTCTGTTGGCTGTTTGGTGAGAGCTGTCTATTGTGCGATAGCCTGTCCCGTGGAGGGAGCCTGTCCCGTGGAGGGCGAGCCGGATCTGTGTAGGGCGTCTTGGAGCGGGAGCCTGTCCCGTGGAGGGCGAGTCGGATCTGTGGAGGGCGTCTTGGTGCGGGAGCCTGTCCCGTGGAGGGCGAGTCGGATCTGTGGAGGGCGTCTTGGTGCGGGAGCCTGTCCCGTGGAGGGAGCCTGTCCCGTGGAGGGCGAGCCGGATCTGTGGAGGGTGTCTTGGTGCGGGAGCCTGTCCCGTGGAAGGCGAGTCAGATCTGTGGAGGGCGTCTTGGTGCGGGAGCCTGTCCCGTGGAGGGAGCCTGTCCCGTGGAGGGCGAGCCGGATCTGTGGAGGGTGTCTTGGTGCGGGAGCCTGTCCCGTGGAGGGAGCCTGTCCCGTGGAGGGCGAGTCGGATCTGTGGAGGGCATCTTGGTGCGGGAGCCTGTCCCGTGGAGGGAGCCTGTCCCGTGGAGGGCGAGCCGGATCTGTGGAGGGCGTCTTGGTGCGGGAGCCTGTCCCGTGGAGGGAGCCTGTCCCGTGGAGGGCGAGTCGGATCCGTGGAGGGTGTCTTGGTGCGGGAGCCTGTCCCGTGGAGGGCGAGCCGGATCTGTGGAGGGCGTCTTGGTGTGGGAGCCTGTCCCGTGGAGGGAGCCTGTCCCGTGGAGGGCGCCTTGGGGCCTGTCCTGTGGAGGGAGAGCCGGATCTGTGTAGGGCGTCTTGGTGCGCCTGGTGCGCCTCCCTCCTAGGGGAGCCTCTCCCGCGGAGGGAGGGCCGGATCTATTGGGGTGTGTGTAGTGGAGGTGAGAGTTTTGTATTGGGGGATGTGTGATGTACTGTGAGAATTCTACTTGCGGTTCTGACGTCCTTTGCCTCGGTCTGCTCCTTGTTGGGTTCTGCTGGGATGCTGTTGGCGCTGCTGTTCTGGTTGTTTCATGCTGCTTGCCTTCGTGCCTCGCCTGGGATTCCGGAGTGGTGAGGTTTTTCCTTGCAGAGTTGGCGGCCTCGATAGAGGTGGTCCAGTGGGCCAGGGCGCATATGCGTCCCTTGCAGAGGGCGTTGCTGAGGAGATGGTCCTACCAATCGGACAGTTTGTCAAAGAGTCTGGTGTGCCCAAGGGAGGTGAGGCAGTCGCTGCAATGGTGGCTGGACCCGGTGAATCTGGAGAGGGAAATGCCTCTGGAAAGCCCGGCATGGAAAGCGCTGACGACGGATGCCAGTCTCTTCGGATGGGGGGCGCATTTCGAGGGGCAGTACGCGCAGGGTCAGTGGACGGAGCCGGAACGGGCTTGGTCGATCAACCGGTTGGAGTTGAGGGCTGTCACACTGGCGCTGCGGGCCCTCCGACAGTGGTTGCAGGGGACGGCGGTCAGGGTCCTCTCGGACAACGCCACGGCAGTAGCGTACATCAATCGGCAGGGCGTCACAGGCAGTGTGGCGCTCGAAGAGGAGGCGGATGTGCTGCTAGGGTGGGCGGAGGACCACCTGGAGGCCCTGTCGGCGGCACATGTGGCCGGAGTGGACAATGTGACCGCAGATTTCTAAGTCGGGTTCGGGTGGACCCGGGGGAATGGGAGCTCCATCCCGAAGTGTTCCAGGCAATCGTTCTCCGCTGGGGGCTGCCGGTGATGGATCTCATGGCGTCTTGGACCTCGGCGAAGGTGGACAGGATTTTCAGCAGAAGGCGCGAAAGGATGTCGGAAGGGCTGGATGCCTTGATACAGCAGACCGTCCACCGGCCACCGTTGAATGTCTTTCCTCCGTGGCTCCTGATTGGTCGGGTCCTATAGCGGGTAGAGTGTCACAGGGGGCAGGTGGTGCTGATAGCACCAGATTGGCCGAGACGACCGTGGTACGCGGATCTTATGCGTCTACTCCTAGAGCCCCCTTGGCGGCTTCCTCTCAGGAAGGACCTGCTGATGCAGGGGCAGCTAGTAATGCCACAGGTGGATCGATTCTCGCTTACGGCTTGGCTCTTGAAAGGGCGCGCCGAGGGCCAAGGGTTTTTCCATGGCGGTGATTGCGACTTTGCTTCGGTCGCGAAGGAGGTCCACGTCGTTGGCGTATGTACGCGTATGGAGAATCTTTGAGGCTTGCTGCAAGGACAGGCAGGTTGAGGCAATGTGGGCTTCTGTGCCACAGGATGGTTTCGAGAAGGGCCTGGCGGCGGCTTCGCTCCGGGTGCAGCTGGCGTCTCTTTCTTGCTTTCGAGGAAAGATACAGGGGAAGCCGCTGGGTGGTCATCCGGAGGTGAAGAGATTTTTGAGGGCGGCGGTTCTCTTGCGTCCGCCGCGACGGGATCCAGTCCCGGCCTGGGATCTGAATTTGGTATTGGAGGCCCTGACGGGGGCGCCGTTTGAACCGTTGGCTGGGGCTACCTTAAAAGATCTCACGCTGAAGGTAGTGTTTCTGGTGGCGATAGCTTCGGCCAGGCGCATTTCTGAGTTAGGCTTTGTCTTGCGAGAGCCCTTTCCTGGATTTTTTTTTTTTAATTTTTTTATTTAGTGTACACTTATATCCCGCCACTTCCAGCGATCAGCAGCGGTATTCGACCACAGAAAAAGAGTGGCTGTACTGGCCATAATTTACAATACACAGGATGATTAGTGGAAGAGGTACAGTTCACAGCACACAGTATGATTAGAGGGCATAGTACGGTTCACAGCACACAGGGATAAGGTTTAGACACATTGAGAAGGGAAATATTTACAATTAGTATTTACAAAAGAATTTACAATTTACATAAGCAGATACATATTCACACAACAGTGAGTCTATTGGTGGCGATCTCATTGCTGACATGAATTCATACAATTTGGTTTGTGGATTGAGATTATATAGTGTTGAAGTGTGACTGGAATAGGTACGTCTTGAGTTGTTTTCTGAAGACCATTAAGTCACTGCACGCTCTTAGATCTACTGGTAGCTTGTTCCAGAGTTGAGGTGCTATGAACGAGAATGCTCGGTTGCTGGTCTGGACATTGACGTGCCTCATGCGGCCGGGGACCAGTAGGGTGTTGAGGCTCGGGGAACGTCTGCTCCTGTTATTTGTTTGGGCTGACACAAGTGAGCCGAGGTAAGAGGGCGCGATGTTATGGAGGAGCTTAAATGTGGTGACTATGATTTTGAGGCCCACAGAGTCGTGTTGCGGACAGTCCCCTCCTTTTTGCCAAAAATTGTGTCGGGTTTTCATGTGAATCAGGTTGTTTCCTTGCCAGTGTTTCAGCGGTCAGGCAAGGGGAAAGAGGGGGGGCGTTTGCACAAGCTGGATGTTGGTAGATCCCTGAGAATGTATCTCCGGAGGACGGCGTCTTTTAGAAGGTCGGATAGATTATTTGTGCTGTTTGGGGGGCCGAAGCGCGGTGAGCAGGCGTCTAAGCCGACTATTGCTAGATGGCTTAAGGGAGCGATAGAGTCAGCTTATCTGTTGAAGGGTAGAGTAGTGCCTAAGGGGTTGAAGGCACATTCGACCAGAGCGCAGGCGGCCTCCTGGGCGGAGCTTAGCTTGGTGCCAGCCATGGAGATTTGTAAGGCGGCTACGTGGTCATCTTTGCATACCTTTGCGAGGCACTATAGATTGGATGTGCTGGCGCAGAGGGATTCTCAGTTTGCGTCGGCGGTGCTTCAGGCGGGTCTTGCAGGGCCCTCCCATTAGATGTTTACTGCTCTGTTACATCTTCTATGTTTCGGGACTAGACTGGTGGGACGCTAAGGGAAATGAAATTAGACTTACCTGCTAATTGTTCTTCCTTTAGGACCACCAGTCTAGTCCCGTATCCCTCCCAGACCTTACCTGCTGACGTCGCCTGAAGCTAAGTACATACGCGGGGTGTTCGGTCAGGAGGCCTGGGGGGGAGAAATTGCAGGTCCGGGGGGAGCACGGGGGTGAGGCTCTCAGTTCTCGGGCAGCGGTTTTGCGAGAGGAATGGGGGTTTTCATTCCGTTCCATTCAGTTGCATGTGTTTCCAGACAATGGTTCAAATTTTGCATGGTTAGTTATGCCTTGTTGGATTGCATTTTAAATGGCATTTGCCTTTGACTTAATCTTTGCTTTGGTGAGTCTGCTTTGTCAATAGAGTACTGGAGATCAGAGGCGGTCCCTGGAGTATATATGATGAGGTCATCAGGAATTCTGTCATGCTCAGTCTCCAAGCTGCGGAAGATGGAGGTAACTTCTATGTTTCGGGACTAGACTGGTGGTCCTAAAGGAAGAACAATTAGCAGGTAAGTCTAATTTCATTTTCTTTACACAAAGGGTGGTAGATGTGTGGAATAGTCTCCCGGTGGAGGTGGTAAAGAAGAGGACAGTATCTGAACTCAAAAATGAATGGGACAAATACAGAGGATCTCTAAAGGGGGAAAAAAGGGGACTATTGTAGTTGATATGGAAGGGCAGACTAGATGAGTCATGTGGTCTTTTTCTGCCATCATGTTTCTGTTTATATCATTCTTCTGAAGTTATTGAATTTCTCTTGCTAAGTGACTGGACAGTGATGAAATGTAGTAATAATGCTTTGAATGTTATTTTTATTAGTTGAAATGTCAGATTGTGAAGGATAGGAAGCTAACAGCTTGCTTATAGGCCCACAGTGGGCATGACAAACGTGGTCTCTGGCCCACATTTCTCTGCACTCTATTTATTTAAGCCATTTATCGTCAATCAAAGCTCCTAAGTGGACACAGTGAAAACATACATATTTATCAAAACACAAACAATACATTACACAAATCCAATCTAGCCACTTAGCTATGCTGAGACCATTCTATATCTGAAACAGTCCCTGAGTACTTAGTGAGTAGGACAGAGGGTGAGGAAGGATTTTGGTGTCGGGTAGAAGATGTGGGCAAGGAGGGAGTTGGTGTTGAGTTGCATTTCGGAATTGTAGGTGCACATCTACCAAAAGCTGATGAATCTCAATGGGGCAGACTAATGAGCCATTTTGGCATTTATTTGCAGTCACTAAATTATGTCTGGCACATAGAGCTTATCTGAATCCCAGCTCTGCATTACTGGGGAATAGCAACACTGCAGTTATCTCTTATTTAAAACATTTATGACAGTCCAAGTCACCAAAGTTCTTAGCGAGTTACAGTAAACATTTATCAGCAGTCAAATATCACTAAAGAAACATAACAGCCAATATAAAATACCCACCTTTCATGCAATGTGGGCTCCTAAAATGTACTGTCAGGGCATTTGGGCTTCTGAGATGCTAAACCTGTAAGTTGTGCATGCTGAGATCTTGTTGAAGGTGATGCAAAATCTGTAAACTCAAATGATTATTGACTATTGCTTCTGGTTACAGGGCACTGGGGAATTATCAGGGAGTAGGTGTGGGTGAACCATGGAAAATGAGAGACTACTGGAGAGAACAATAGTTTGATACAGATGTTTAGCTACATATATTTTAACAAAATAGAACAGGTTTATTATCTGGTAGTTTTAAATCTATACATCTAGAAGTAGGGCATGTCTCTTAAGTCCACTCCCTTCCTATCACTGATATACTCCTAAATAGTTTTTACATGGTTTGCTGTTGGGCTTGCTGGAGCCTGTTACAGGACAAAAGAAAACATCCATCAATCCTTCAGTAGCATTCATTTTAAGTTTCGCTGGCAACACCCTAAGTCTGTCATACCTAAGTTTTCTTAGATTTCATTTCTTTGCAATATAGTGAGGCCCTAAGGGGGCTGATACATAATTAACGTCTGATGCGGGTACACTCTGTATGTTCTGTGTAATCATAGATCAGTGATGATGAACTCTGTTGCGCTGCCTTGCCAAACATGTGAACCTGCTGGGTCAATGTGTGCCATCGTCGGTGAGCAACATTAATTTTCGCTTGGGAGGTATACCTGTAGAGTATGCAAATGCGATCCGGATTGCTTTTGCCATAGGAAACCAGAGAGACTTTATATCATGCCTAGGCTGTTCAACCAGGAGGAAGCAGGACTTCTCTGTGCAGGGGCCACTCTTCCATATAAATTTGTTTCAGAACCTAATTTTGTGAAGATTCTTCCCAGGCAGTTCCTGCCCTTTAGGGGGGAAGAGCGGGCATCTGCTATCCCAGAAGAGCAGCTATACATAAATATAATCTGTGAACAAGGGAGATAAAGTGGTCTATTCAAAGTTGCCCAGTGAAGGGAATAAAGCCTTTTCCTGTTTCTCCACACTCCCCTCATTCAGAATTTAAGTAGATTGGGACACTGTGACACTGACCTCTACTGGAACCTGTGCTGATATATGTGGCCTGATAGTAGGAACAGATGGACAGTGAACTCTGGAAATGGTCTGGCCCTAATAAACGATAAAGAGTCCTTCATGCCAAAGTGTACAGATATACAAAATAAAATCTCATGGGGCTAAAAAGACACAGGCACATTGAGTACAGTCATCTCTAGATAAGGAATAGGACACCTTTTATTTGCGATAACCTCAAAGACCAATAGTGCAGTGTATGTAAACGACTCTGTGCTGATATCTGTTAAGGTGGTTATTTTTGAGGCATCGACATGTCTTAAAAGCAGTGTTGACATGTGTAGATTGGCTTACATTTGTAAATAATAAATGATAACTGTCCAAGAAAAAAGACTTATTTTGTATCATCAATACATGTGCACCAAACAATTCAGCAAATTAATAAGAGGGAAAAAAGATCTCAGAATTCATCCTTCCTTTTCATTTCTAGCCATAGAATGCAGAGTAGTGCGATTTATTTTTATTTATTTATTGTTATTTAATTACTATTTATTTTTTATTTAGCCAGTTGAAAGCCTTGTGAAGAGGACATTCTATGGCTAGAAATGAAAAGGGATGCATTCTGAGGTATTTTCCCCTCGTATTCATTTGTTGAATTGTTTGGTGTGTGTGTGTATGTGTATGTATATGTATATACACACACACACATATATAATTTTGTTTTTGTTTTTTTAATTTAGATTTTTATTTGCATTTACAAAAACATCCAAGTCTATACATAAATGAAAAGAAACAAGGACTTCAACAAAGCAAACAAAAGAGAAAAAAAGGAAGAAAAGCAAAACCATTATCAAATTAGTCCACAAGACAAAGGAAAAAACTTGGAGGTTCCAGGAAAATCCATAGATAACCAATACAACTCCACATGTCATGGTTACACAAAAAGAACTAAATCAAAGCAGGCAGAGACTTGCGCGTCAGCCGTATGGGTAGTCACAGCAACCTCAGACCCTTCCCTAGCAATTAGGAACTGCAGGAGCTGCTTGGGTTCAAAGAAAAAAAGCTTTATTTTTATAGGTATTTTATTTATTTTATTTAGCATCTCTTATATACCGCGCTCTTTAGAATCGGTGCGGTTTACATATAACAAAAATTTGTGCAGTGCAGGCAGAACCTACACTGGACTATTTTAATAGGTAATATAACAACGAGAGGGACATTTTAACATAAAAATAGCCCCCAGAGAGAGGACTCTGGCTCTCTATGCCAGGAATTCCTTTCTCCTAACCTGAGTGGTACGAGACAAGTCAGGGAAAACACGAACTTGAGAGTCCAAAACTGCTCGCTGAAGTTCCTAAAATATGAACGAAGAATTAAGGCTTTATCTGATTCCAATGCCTGTGTAATAAGAAGGGTAGTTCTCTCAAATATTATCTCAAGGGAGCTTTCAAGGAACCACGGAAGATCCCCACCCCAGGAACAATATTCCCAGGACTATTACCTTGGTCACTTGTGCCCAAAGACAGGTACTGAACCCGGGTCAGGGGAGGAAAATGCTCTTGTGGGATCTTAAGGACCTTGCAAAAGTATTTCCTCACCATCTCCGTGGGAGACAGAACAGGAGATTTAGGAAAATGTAATAGTCTCAAATTGTTTTTCCATGCTTGATTCTCCAAATGCTCAATCTTCCTAGCCAGCAATATCCTGTTTTTGACTTGAGCAGCCTGTGTTTCTCGAAGTTGTCCCAGCTCCAAATCCAATCGAGAAATGACTCCAACTTGCTGCTCCTGGGCACTGCGAGCCTCAGCTAAGTTTGTTTTCAGTTGAGAAATTTCCATATTCACAGACCCCACAACTGCAGTCAAAGCAGCTATAGCATCCCATAACGCATCCAATGTTATGAGCGTGGATTTTACCATACCTCAAACTCCAGGAAGATGCGCTCCTCCAGACTCCACAAGCTGTATACCCGCATCCCGGGAAGATGAATCACCAGCCACTGCAGCAGCAGCGCTTTGTGGGGAACTAGTACGCAGCGCCAAAAACACCCGTGAGCCGCCTTCACGTCCCTGCAACGGCGTGCGCATTGCTAAGCCGGAGGGAAGCACTACCCCAGGCGAACTCCGACTTCCAGATTGTAACGGGGGGGAGTGCGCTGCTCTGGAAATAACCAAACTCCTGATGCGCCCAACGCCGCTGAAGAGTTCTCATGTGGCATTGTCGAAGATGCTTCTGTTCCTGCCTCTGAAAAGCCACACAGCTCGAGTCCTCTGACTGGCACCGGTGCTAGGTAGACGCCAAACCCAAGGGTACGTTGTCCTGCTCACATTTCCTCCGACCCATTGCAAAGACGGGCCCAGAGTCGGCACTTGCAGGTCTGAGTGGAGATCAGCGCAGAGCTTCAGCTCAGGAGCAAATGCCTGCCACCATATTGTTTCTGGTGCACATATATTGATGATATAAGGCATAAAATGTTTTTGGACAGTGATCTTTTCTTATAATTTTGATTTATATCACTGTGATCTACTTTGTTGGGTTGTTTACACAGGTAAATGCCAGTTTAGAACAGGCTTTCTTCAGACATTAGCATGCTTACCATGGCTGTCTTCCAAGGGGGAATGATTTTATTTATTTATTTATTTAAACAGTTTTGTATACCGTCTTATCCTTCAATCAAAGCGGTCATAACACAATTGGGGGATACATTTAACACGCAGGGATATGAGACACATACACTAATACTTACAGGGAACATGGGCAATGGAGGGTTAAGTGGCTTGCCCAAGACCACAAGGAGCATCTGTGGGACTAGAAACCCCAGTCCTTCCGGCCCAAGGTTGCTGTCCTCTAGTGGGATTTGAATGATGGAGCAGGGGAGAGGGAGTGGTTTCGGTGGGCCTACTAGTCAGACACGGATTCCCCATTTCATATAGGGAATCCACGGCTCATTGAAATTCTTAACGCTGGCATTTATATCAGCCCCCAGACACGAATAGGTGCCTTCTGGCAAGGGCAGCTGTGAATGCCGATGTTGGGGCCTCCATCTTTTCCACCTCCCCTACCCAATGTCCAGCAGCCTCTATTCCCCCCCTCCCCCCCCCAAAGCAGCTCTGATCCACCCATCTATTCCCACTCGGGGAACCACAACATTCTGCTAAGGGTCATTGTTGCCATTTTGGATCTGACCGCATGCTGAGCAGGAGCAACTGGGCATTACTACTGCTCCCACTGTCCACCAGTGACCCCTGTTAAGCCCAGAGTTGGGGATTGGGGTTTGGCAGACTACTAGGGGAGGCCATTTGGGAGGTTTGTCATCATGGGGTGAAGCAGGAAGAGGGTATTGTGATGTAGGGGGTGCCATTTGGGAGGGTGGGGGGGATTGTCTGTTTCTTGGAGGGAGGTGGGGGGATTGGAGCTGTTTTGGGGGGGGGAGAAGAGGGACTTGGATAATGGGTAGGGGAGGTGGAAGAACCTGGGGGGGGGGATGGAGGGGGTATTTGAGGTTGGAGCAGTGATCAGGGAGGGCCCCAATATGTGGGAGCTGAACTAGGGTATACTGTCTGTGCTGGAGCAGTAGTTTTTAAGAGGATGCTCCCACACTTAGATGCTGGTGACAGTAGGATGGGGGCTCCATGGCTATTTCCCCCCACTCATCTTCATGAAATTGCCAGACACGGAGTGGCATGCCATCCTGCACTTATTTTACAAGAGGTTCGGTCATGGCTTTCCACATCCTGACATGGGCCTGTGAAGTCCCCTTCCTACAGCCTTGTATGTAAGCCTAAAATGTGCCTTAAAATGTTTCAATGAAAAATTGTTTTCATGCACTCTCAATTATTGCTCAGAGAAAATGGTTTGTGAAGCATAAACTGAGTATTTGCTGCTTACAGAATTGTTATTTGAAGATTTGCTATGATTCAGGATAGCAAGGTGTGAACTTGTCAATTATTTTCCTAAATTGAGAGTTGACTGAACCCTTCTCCCTTCTCCTTTAAATAGAAATATTAAAATGAAGGGGTGTGGCCAGGTATACGTGGATAAGTGAGCATCCAGTAGCAGAGCAGATAGCCTGGAGAAGTTATTTTGTATAGATTCCTGGATGTGGCATGACAATACAGCTTTTAGAAACATAGGGCCCGATATTGAGCTAGGCTCATTGCGCCTCGTTGGCACATAGCCCTTCCCGCCGACCTCTAACCCAGATATTCAATGCTGATCGCCGCACACGCCGGAAGCCACCAAAGCAGTGATATCGCATGCTGTCTGGTTAGTTCCTGCGCTCTAAAGATAGGCGAGGGTTTTCCTTACCTATCTCTTCAGTGCAGATCGCTAACTGGGCAGCATGCAATATCACTGCTGCCTGGCTATCGCTCGTCACTGCCTCTGTTCCGCCCCAGAACGCCCCCAACACGCCCCAGTGCTAACCGGAGTGGAGTTAGAAAGGGATATTCAGTGGCAATAGCTATGAAAGTGCCACTGAATGTCCCCATTTAAGACATTTACATGGTTTACTGGGCTGTAAACCATGTAAATGTCTTTCGAAAATCGAAATTAGAAAACTGGCAGATAAAGACCATACAGCGTATCCAATCATAGCAGCTACTAAGCTCTACAATCTCTTCGTCTCCCTTATAGAAACATGAAAATGAGTTTCCAGAAGAGCTGAAAATATATATTTTCTCCTTCTTTTTGAGCTAGGTGTCTTAGGACTGCAATGATAATTTATGGGTTGGGCACTTCCTGCTCATTAATACAGCGGTGCGCCCAGTAATTGCCTTGATGGTGACATGAGTTTCACCCTAGAGTTCAAATCATCTCACTGTGTAGAAGGAAGGCTCCTTTTATTTTGTTTTGAAGTTTATATATAGAATCCCTCCCTGTTCTCTCCTGACTAGCCCTGAAGGAAATCTGAGTCAGGTAGGGTGTGGTAAATGTACGTCATTTTCTGCCCACATTGTGAATTATTTCTGTCCCTGCCGTGCATATACATATGTCTCGGATTTGCATGCCTTGTTTTGCGGTTTGATTTATGACTTTTTTTCTGACCGTGAATTCTTTATGTGTAAATGAAGCATAACTTCTCGTTTGAGACTCTTCAGTCACGCATAAATAACAGTTGGTCCTTTGATTAAGGTTATGTCTTTTCATCTGTATTTCTGTCATGTCCACATATTGGGGGCCCTCTCTGTAAATGGATATGGCTGAACCTTCATAGGAGATAGTCTTACTGAGGTTCCATCTCTCCTACCAGATTTCATTCAGATCTGTCCATGGATCGGGATCCACCCATGAATATGGTGGGAAAACAGGGCCAGGTGTAGTAATTACTTTATCTTTGAGGCTTTCGAACTGGTTTCATTTATCCAGGCTAAAGAGACTTTGAGGTTCATGAGAGGTCTAAGTGATCGCCACCCAGTCCTTGCTGAAATAGAGAATATATTAGCTGGCTTTTTAGGGGATTTAGGTGCATGTTTACTAAAGTGTGGTAGTTTTACCATGTGTTAAACTCCAAAGGTTAGCATGGGAGGTGGCATGGATCCACGTTAACTGTTGGGGATGTGCCCAGTCTGGGCCTTTTCAGTTACTATGGGGAGATGCACCTCACCGCACTAGTTGGCCAGGACATCTAACAACACCCATTGAGGAAACAGTAAGTTCATCCACGCTATTGGCATCAATTGTGCTTAGCAGATGCCAGTGATCAGGGCTGCCCAAGCTGCCCCACAGCCACCAATTCCGTTGGGAGGGGGAGGGGCGGGCAGCAGTATTTTTAAAATGGCAGCTTTGTGTGGCTGCTCTATTGCCCACAGCAGGACATATGCTTCAGTACACATGGCCTGCCGCTACTGACCCCCCCCCCCCCCTCCAACAGTAAGGTTCATCGGAGAGGGATCAGAAGCAGCAGGTCACATGTGCTGAAGCACATAACCTGCCGCGTTCAACAAAGCGGTGGCGTAAAGCTGCCCACCTGCGTTGGTTATCCTAGGTGGCTGCCTAGCTTGCATAGTGGATGGGACGGCCCCGCCAATGATGGCCGTGCAAATTGTGATGAACCATCAACATCCACAGTCCCTCGCAACCTGACCAATCATTGCCCCATTCCACGCCAAGTAGTTAGCAAGGGATTTTTACTATGCTGCCCCTTGCTAACAGCCAGTATCGCATGGTAAACCCTGCACTGATCGTTAGTGCATGTTAATAAACATGCCGATTAATAATCATTGTTGTCTTTTTTCTGAAGTATATCTTGGACTCTTTTCAGTGTGACTTGCTGGGATGCAAAGCTTTATTTGTACTTACATAGGGGGAGTTCCCCTTTTTCTTTTTTTATATGCATAGATTGTACCCTCAGTTTTTTAATAACTTATGTTTTCATTGGCTATCCTGAAAATATCTAATAAAAATACAATAAAGCATAGAACAGTGTCGGACCTGAATTTATACGTGCAAAATACACCTTTATGCCACTTTCCACGCCTGTACCTTTCAACTCTTTCACTCCATAAGCCCTTCCGAAAATAGTTCAAGAACAACATTTTGATTCTAAGCCTTACAGCAAGAATGGTGTTCCAAAACCCAGGAACAAATCTGTGTATAGTGAACTATGCCAAAGTTAGTTTAAATATAGAAATACCAGTTCAGAAAAAGGCAAACTCAAGTTTGGCATCATCACCTCTGCAACAGTTTAATCAATTTATAGGAGTTCTGACACCCCCTCAGACACCTAGGAATCCCAAGTTTGTTGCTGGAAAGCTTGTGCCTTTTAAACGTCCTTCTAGTCCATTGTTGTACTTTTTCTTTTTAGAATGAAAATCCAGGCCCAGGTTCCTACGAAGTTGCTCATGGATCGCATGAGAATAATAGTGTCTCCTTGTCAAAGAAAGGAACCGGAGCTTTTCCTTCCAAGGTAGGAGACATTGCACTAGCTCACATCTTCCTCTAATATCTTCTTGAGAGGTACAGGCATTATTGTCTGAATCCAGTAGCTAATGCTTTTTATGGGCTTCTTTCTGTTATGTGTATCATGAGTTAAGCTGGAAAAGTTTAAAAGCATTAGTAGGGCTGGGTGGTAGAATGGGACAGCAAAATGCATTTGGAAAATCCAGCAGAAGGCCTCCTGTAGATGCAAATTTAGGAGGTGATTTTCAGTAAGCTGCTGAGTGTCAAAGGACTTGGATATTACTCTGGGAGTTTCTCTTGCCTATGTGTACCTGGGTACAAAAGCACTGAAAGGGTGCTGGATGCTTGGAATGTCCTCCTGATGGAGGTGGTGGGGGCAGATACAGTGATGGAATTGAACATGGCATGGAACAGTCACAGTGGATCCCTCGTAGCAAGAGGATAAACTCAAAATAAATTTAAATATCTTTTATGCTTCAACGAATGGAGGGAGAGAACCTTCACGGAGTGGCGAGTACAACCATAACTAAAAAGCATAGAGGGGTGATCTGCACGGAGCGGCATCTATTACTCTAGCCACCTTACTGGGAAGACTAGATGGACCATACTGGTCTTTATCTGCTGTAATATACAGTAACTGAATTCAAAAAAGCATGGGACAAACACAGAGGATCTCTAAAGGTAAAAAGGGGACTGTTGTAGTTGTTATGGAAGGACAGACTAGATAGGCCATGTGGTCTTTTTCTGTCGTCATATTTCTATGTTTCTATGTTTCTTTGCTTCTTTGCCTTTGCTAGATCTGCGGGTGGAGGACTGGGGTCAAAACTCTATCCATGTAAGTTTGAAAATTTCAAGTCTATATGTGTAGTTTACTTTCCCAACCTAAACATGCCTCTGGGATACTTTTTTTTTTTTTTAAAGTGTCCTGCTATGAACAACACATGTACCTTTAGCGAGAAATGCGCTCTGTGTGACTAATGAATCTGGTGCCCCCCTCCATCCATTAGTCCAACCAGGAGCAAAAATCACCCACACAAGGCAGGAAAGACAATAAAAAGCAGGCGTAAGAAGGCGGTCCAAACAAACTTTATTAAGATTCCTGACGCGTTTCGGCCCTCACAGCCTTCTTCAGGGAGGTAAAAGCCTCAAAATTAAAAACAAATAAGAACAATAGTCAACATTATAATTACAAACAAGAACTCACTCAAAAATTAAAAAGTTACAAAAACAGAATTAAAAACATATTCCTATAAGTACAGGTAACTGATGCAACAAAGCAATGACTTAGCACAAACAATAAGAACATACTTATATGAAGGGACGAGGAGGACGAAGTGAAGTAAATGAGCCTTCAGTAAACACCATGAAATATACGTCTAAAATCCAACTTCACCAGTGTATGAATCTAAACATTATGTAAGGTAGTGCACCCTACATAAATTAAGGAGTGGTAAAACTAAGAAAAGGAAATACCTGCATGCTGATGCCACAAAAAGGACCTAAATTCTCATGGTGACATCTGT
This sequence comes from Ichthyophis bannanicus, assembly GCA_033557465.1. NCBI lineage: Eukaryota > Metazoa > Chordata > Amphibia > Gymnophiona > Ichthyophiidae > Ichthyophis > Ichthyophis bannanicus. The sequence goes on along the minus strand of CM066039.1, from coordinate 17,738,084 downwards.
ATATGGAACAGTAAAGTGAAAAAGAAGGGCAAATGTGAATGTATATCTCAAAAACGTGTACCATTAACTGCAGTGCAAGGAGCAGCAAAAAAAAAAAAACCACTTCCCTTGTAGTTGTGCCTTAAATCTCACGGACTTGCGCGTTGAAAGAACCCCGATGGGGAAACAACTTCCTTTTAAACACTATGTTGAGATTCGCGCCAAAACTAAGGTCAAAGTGCACTGACGCAGGGAAAGCTATATGAAGAAAATCGATAATATAAAACTGAAAGTGAAATGCCACAAAAGAAATGAAATAAGTGAAATTGTAGCGTTCGTATATAATTGCTGATCGCCAAATCTTAGCCTGTCATATCATTTTAAGGCAGGGCAAAACCTAATTAAACAAAAACCAATGTAAATATGGCTTTGTAAAACATGTGCTGCCCTTAAGGAGGGCACATAAAAAGGAAACTAAAATTATGCCAAATCCTGTGCGATCCAAGCCTGCTGCACTAGATAGTGACGGAGCCGAACATCAGATGACTACGCTCGTACTTGATCACTTTCTGATATATTCGTGATGAAAATTAAAACACAAAAACACTCTTGCCCCAGAGGAGGGCATAGCTGCAGATATGATAGGTAAAAAATGAATGATTAAGAGAGAAACCCAAAGGAATATAAAACAAAGGGGCACCCCCTATGCATATCGCTTAAAAGAACTATAAAATGACCAGAAGAATAAGAGCATTAAGATAGGTTATAAAGAAGTAACTGAGGATAAAAATATGGCAAATGTAATGTCTTGATGACTCCGGCCCAGAACTGTATGTCTATCGTAGCTCATGCCGGCAGTATTAGGGAGGGGGAGGGGGAGGGGATGCTGGCCATGTAAACGATGGAGCCCAACCAAGATAGGAAGCATGAATAAAGAGGGCACCATTAAAATTACAGGTAGATAATAAAGTAAACTTAGTGTGTACAAATATTTATCTGGTGCCTCTTTTGTAAAAGAAAGACCCTGTGTTGCTTATTATTATTTCAAGAAAGAACCTGCTTTTCATTGAATTGCATATGTTTATGGGCAATGCATATACCGTACATGGATCTGGAAAAAAGATTTTCTTGTGTCAGTCCTCATATCCCACTGACATAACCTGAACATTTGTGGGGTAAGTTTGTAAAGCATTTTCTATGTGGGGTCATTCCAAACTGAATAGCAGGGATGGATGTCCGGCTTGGACGCCCATCCGCTGCTATTTTCAGGGACCTGATTCCGGCACTAGAGCTCCCAACACGTACGAGGCCATTGTGCAGGGAGCTCTGGACAGGGGTAGGAAGGGGCAGAGGCAGGGTGGGGAGTGGTCGGAGTGGAGTTGGGCCGTCGACCCCAGACATCCAGGGCTATTCAGGTCACAGCTTTATACATCCGAGGAAGCAAAGATGGATGGGGGACTTAGTCCACTTCAGAGGTGGAATAAGTCTCCTTGAGGATGCAAAGGACGAGGTGAGAAGCATCAGGGGGTTCCCCTCCTCCTGATTCTGACCCTGGCATGCCCCTCCAAGGGTCTGGAGGTGGGGAAAAGCAGGTTTTCGGGGTTGCTGGGCTGTGGGGCTCCTGCTGGGTGTCCTGCTTCCATGGCGATGAGACGCCACAGCTCCGGGGCTGCAGTAGGAGCATATGGAGGGATGGACGGGGAAACAGATGGTCCACACGTCAGAATCGGATACAAATCTGGCACGTCCAGATTTTGGACGTCCGGGCAGGCCAGACGTCCCCCGAATGGAATTGGCCTGCACGTGTAAAGCACGGCGCCTATAACTTTGCATGAGGTATACACCATTCCTGCTAAGCAGCTGAAAGCTGTGCAGAGTCCTCTGCCGGCTGCTGCTTTAATATCGTGCTTACAGTCATGAGGGAGAGGCTGGCGGAGGACTCCCTGGCAGCTTCAGGCTGGCAGAATGTTGATAATGTGTCCTGATGTAGGCATTTGTGGGGGGGAGTGGAGTTTTGATATGTGCACACACACCCCTTCATCTGAGCACATGTAAATTTGTGCAAGAGGATTTATGCACTGTTAGTTCTGGTTCAGGAGGCCTCTTTAATAAAGGCCCACAGGTGCTTATGTTACCTGTATTAAATAAGTGCTTTCGCATAGGCACACTGTTAAACGAATTACTCCCTCGATGTGGACAGGACGTCAAACAAAAAAGCTCTTGGAGGGACACACGCACAAAGAAGAAAGAGAGCCCAGATCGGGATGGGGCTTTCCTCAGGACACTGCATTTCCTTTCTGAATTTTCACTAGCTTTTCCTGTCTTCTTAAAACTATATCTCTAAAGCGTATCAAAATGAACTGTTCCTTTGCGTCCCTCTAGTCCAGTCCCGGAACCTTAGTCTAGAACGCCTTCCAGCAGCCTTGGAGACTGAATGATGTCATCTTTTTCTGATGTCACTGATACAAGTAGGCTGACACCGCCCCCTTTCACCAGTATTTCAGTCTCCAAGCAGCTTGTGAGACGTCTGAGCCTGGGACTGGGCTCATTTGTAGCAAACAAGTAGAGCTGAATTATTTATTTAGTTTTATTTGGCTTGGTTCAAATTTTTGATTAGATTTTTTGTTTTTTCTCTTTTTGCTTTAGGAGTGCTGCTGCTGCTGAAGCTTCCTGCTGGGCTATTGTAATTCATTTTGTTTTGTCCCCTCCCTCTCTGTTTAGAGGTTTTTTGTTTTTTCCCCATCTTCTAAACGAGCAGAGGCTTGAAAGATTTAGCGGGGATAGATCCTCCCTGCTCCCGAACCCGGTAAGAGGGGTGAGGAGCAGGTGGAGGGAAAGAAAAAGAGAAAGATAAATAAAAAGATAAATGCTACGCAGAGCCCTTAACTGAGAAAGGCTTGCAGGGCATTTTTTGTTGTGTCCGATGTCTGAGCCGAAGCCGCTGAACGGCTGAGCTCCGAGGCAGTGAACTACCCCCATTTCCCTGCGTTGGACTTTAAGGTATGTGGGGAAAGAGCTGGCGGTTAATTAGATGGTTTTGAAAGCGGCCTTGTTACCGTTAGCAGTTTTGAACGCGAGTGAACGGCGCGCGGCAAACTCTGCAGTTTTTTCAGCTTATGCAGCTTAGTTGTTTTTGCAGGTGCGTGAAACGGCGCGCAGCAGTCTCGTGTGTTCGATAAAGCAGGTTGATGGTTGCACGCGCGTGAACGGCACATGTCAGCCTCAGGAGACTTTGGCTTAAGCAGGAATCAGGCAACAGTAATTTTAATTGTGTTTTTTATTAGCGGTTTTTAATTTATGGTTTAATAATAGTTTTAGTTTGGGCTCCTAATCTTTTCACCATTCTTAGGTTTAAAAAAAAAATAAAATAAATTTAAGATAGTAAAGCTTGCTTATTATTGCAACTGTTGCTGGAAATTTGTTTAATATTAGTCATAATCTCCACTATTTATTATAGAATGCCAGCTAAGCCATGATGTTTAGTTTGTGGCTCGCAGCGTGGAGAAGTAATGGATTCAGGTGTGTGTAAGTCATGCACTTTGGAACCTGATGGTGCAATCAAGGCCCAAGGAAGTTCCTCGGGTTCTCATGTTGGTTTAACAGGGGAACTGGGTAATTCTCTGCCACCTGCTTTAAGTCCTGTACAGAAGTTGATTCTCTGGTGCTTCCATCTATGAGCACAGGAGATGTTCCTCATTCTATTCCTCCTAATTTCTATTCGCTGATGTCTCAGGCCTTGGAGCTGCTGCAGCCTATGTTGGGGGTTTCTTCACAAACTTCAAAGGATAAGAAGCGTACTGGGTCTGTTTGTCTACCCGAGGAGGACTCCGGGTTAGCAAAGATCAGTAAGCAGGCAGTAAATGATAGTCTTCTCGAAGAAGTGTTGGAAGGTGCGGACGATGTAGATCAGTCCTCAGAGATGGAGTTAGAGGAAGGAGATTTGCCCGAAGAAGAACAACAAAGTAGAGTTGTCAGAGTATTTCGTAAAGAGGAGTTGCCTGCTTTGATTTCTGAGACTCTCAGGTCTCTTAATATGCCTGCGGGGGATTCTGTAGTGGAGGAATCTTTGGAAGATCCGCTTTTGCAGGCGGTGCGGAAGTCCCAGTGGGTTTTTCCAGTTCATAGAGTTTTTAAGTCTATGATTCAAGAAGAGTGGGACTGTCCTGATGCAGCTCTTCGAGGTTCTAGATTTTTAACTCGTCTTTACCCTCTTTCAGATCGAGATAAGGAGCTTTTTCGATCTCCGAAAGTGGATGCTGTGTTTTCAGCTGTAACCAAGAAAACTACGATTCCGGTTGAAGGAGCCACTGCATTAAAGGATGTTCAGGATCGGAAGTTAGACACTTTGCTTAAGCAGGTGTTTGATGTTAGCGCCCTTTCCTTGCATGCCTCGATAGCGGGGGCATGGGTCGCGAGAGGATGTTTATGATGGTCACAAAAGTTGCAGGTAGATCAGGTAAATGAGCAGTTAGAGGAGGTAACTCGGTTGGAGTCGGGCGCTGCTTATTTATCAGACATTCATTATGATCTTATCAGAGCTCTGGCTAAAAGTATGGTCTCGGTTGTGGCAGCCCGAAGATACCTTTGGTTACGTAACTGGTCAGCGGACGCTTCGTCTAAGGCTCGTCTTAGTAAGTTACCATTTAGGGGTAAACTTTTGTTTGGTGAGGATTTGGAAAAGTTGGTTAAAGAACTCGGGGAGTCCAAAGGCGGTCGTTTGCCGGAGGATAAGCCGAGGCAGAGTCGAGGTGCTGGGGGCTCACGAGGAAATTCTAGAGTTTCGTAGATTTCGGACGCCTCGTTTTAGCCAGCCCCAACGGGTAAGGTTCTCAGTACGGGGTCAGGGATTTCGGAATTTCCGGGGAGCCGGCGGGGGTTTTTCTCAGTTTCAGGCCCCAAATCTTAAGAAATCCCAATGAGATGAGACAGGCTCAGGCAGGGTTTATTCCCGTGGGAGGAAGGTTGAGGGATTTTTACCCTGCCTGGGTCAAGATTACCACAGATCAGTGGGTTTTAGAGATCATTCGAGAAGGTTATGCTCTAGAGCTCCTTCGGCCCGTGTCAGACTCCTTTGTTCAATCTTCTTGCAGCACTCCACAAAGAGTGAACGCAGTCGCAGAGACGCTGCAGCGTTTACTACAGCTTCAGGCGGTAATACCCGTTCCTGCGGAGCAGTGCGGTCTCGGTCGGTACTCCATCTATTTCGTAGTGCCAAAGAAAGAGGGCACTTTTCGGCCGATTCTAGATTTAAAAAGGGTAAATCGTTGTCTTCAGATTACCCATTTCAGAATGGAGTTGCTACGCTTGGTCATCGCGGCTGTGAAGACAGACGAATTCCTAACCTCATTAGATCTGACAGAAGCGTATTTACATATCCCCGTGTGGAAAGATCATCAACGATTTCTGAGATTCGCTCTACCCATGGGGCATTTTCAATTTCAGGCGATGCCTTTTGGATTGGCTACAGCTCCGCGAACGTTTACCAAGGTTATGGTAGTGGTAGCGGCTGCACTACGCAAGGAAGGTGTACGAGTGCATCCTTATTTAGACGACTGGCTGATTCGAGCAAAGTCAAGGCAGGAGAGTCTATTGGCCACCGCGCGGGTAGTACAGTTGATGGAGAGTCTTGGTTGGGTAGTCAATTTTGCAAAGAGAAAGTTGGATCCAACACAGTCTCTAGAATATTTAGGAGCACGTTTCGAAACAGCGAAAGCTGCAGTTTTTCTCCCAAGTCAGAGTTCAAGGGTTGAGGGAGATGGTGAGTCGGTTTCTAGCAAGACAGGCGCCGACAGCGTGGCATTATCTACAATTAGTGGGTACAATGGCGGCCACGATCGAAGTGGTACCGTGGGCCAGAGCTCATATGCGAGCATTGCAGGGGGCACCTCTGCAACGATGGTCTCACCAGAAAGATGCGTTGACTCGGCGCCTAATCTGTCCTCCAGAGGTTCATCAGGATCTTCTCTGGTGGTTAGCGGAGGAGCATCTAGAGGCGGGTATGCCTCTAGAGCCTCCATCCTGGATTTTGCTAACGACAGATGCAAGCCTCACAGGTTGGGGGGCTCATTTCCAAGGCAGGTTTGTCCAAGGTCTCTGGTCACCGGAAGAACAGACTTGGTCCATCAACTGTCTAGAGATGAGAGCTGTGAGTTTGGCGTTGCAGGAATTTCAGAAATCTCTGAATCATGCAGCAGTAAGGGTGTTCTCCGACAATGCGACAACAGTCGCCTACATCAATTGTCAAGGAGGAACCGGCAGTCTGGCTCTGCAAACGGAGGCGAGTCAGCTTTTGAAGTGGGCAGAGCGCAATCTGTTGGCTCTTTTCCGCTCAGCATGTCGCAGGAGTAGAAAATGTGGAAGCGGATTTTCTAAGTCGTCGCAGAGTAGACCCAGGAGAGTGGCAGCTTCACCTGGAAGTGTTTGCATTGTTGGTACAACGATGGGGGATTCCCCTAATGGACCTGAGGCAAGTTTTTCGAGTCGGCGCAGGTGTCGCGATTTTTCAGCAGAAGATGGGAACGAATGTCCGAAGGCCTCGATGCCTTAGCACAGAAATGGCCGGAAGGCGGTCTCCTTTACGTGTTTCCGCCGTGGACTCTGATAGGGCGTGTACTTCAACGGGTGGAGCGACATCGAGGTCGGGTGTTACTAATAGCGCCCGATTGGCCTCGAAGACTGTGGTATGCGGACCTAGTGCGTCTGCTAGTGAACATGCCATGGAGGATTCCGTTTTGAGAGGATCTTTTACAGCAAGGTCCATTACGCATGCCCCAGGTGGCTCGATTCTCACTTACGGCATGGCTCTTGAAAGGGCTAGGATGACTGCCAAGGGCTATTCGTCGGCGGTCATCTCTACTTTGCTTAAGGCACGTAGACGTTCAACCTCGCTGGCGTACATACGGGTTTGGAGAATTTTTGAAGCATGGTGTGCGGAACGGAATCTAAGGCCGTTAGGGGCCTCTGTGCCGCAGATTCTTTCTTTTTTACAAGATGGTGTGGAAAGGGGTCTAGCGGCTAGTTCTTTGAGAGTGCAGCTGGCAGCTATCTCATGTTATCGTGGTAGGATTCAGGGTCAGCTATTGGGTTCTCACGTAGATATTCGTAGATTTTTAAGAGCTGTATTGCTTATGCGGCCTCCTAAGCGTAATTTAATGCCTTTATGGGATTTAAATTTGGTTTTAGAGTCTCTAATGAGTCCACCTTTTGAGCCATTGGGAGTTTCGTCATTGAAGGATTTAACGTTGAAAACGGTGTTTCTCGTGGCGATCTGTTCCGCTAGAAGAATTTCGGAGTTGCAGGCTTTATCTTGTAAAGAGCCATATTTAACATTTTTTAATCACAAGGTCATATTACGTACAGTGCCATCATTCTTACCGAAAGTGGTTTCTGTGTTTCATGTCAATCAGGTGGTCTCACTGCCGGTATTTTCAAAGAGTCAGAAAGAAAAGTCAGGTCGTAGATTGCATCTTCTGGATGTTCGTAGAGTGCTGAAGTGGTATCTCCGCAGAACCGCTACTTTCAGGAAATCCGATAGATTGTTTGTGACTTTTGGAGTTCCTCGTAAAGGAGAAGCGGCGGCAAAATCTTCTATTTCTAGATGGTTGAAAGAAGCGATAGCATCGGCATACCTTCTTAAAGGAAAGGCGGTTCCGGTGGGTCTTCGAGCCCACTCAACCAGAGCGCACGCAGCGTCTTGGGTGGAGGTTAGTTTAGTTCCGGTAGGAGATATCTGTAGAGCGGCTACATGGTCGTCGTTACATTCTTTTGCTAAGCACTATCAGTTAGATGTGCAGGAAGCAGAAGATGGGCGTTTTGGTTCAGTGGTTTTCAGGCTGGCCTTGCGGGTCCCTCCCATTAAGATTAACTGCTCTGTTACATCCTCTAAGGTTCCGGGACTGGACTAGAGGGATGCAAAGGAAGACGAAATTAGACTTGCCTGCTAATTGTTGTTCCTTAAGGAACTCTAGTCCAGTCCCGGATCCCTCCCAGTGTATTTGAAGGGTTTTTTTCATCAGCCTGAGTTTTATACACTTTTAGAGTTTTGCAGACATTTCGATATAGTTCAATGTTTTAGGATATTTTGTGACAGCAGTACTTTCTAAGCATGCGAAAAAAAAAAAAAAGAAAAATTTATTATATATTTACAGTTTAATGTTTGAAGGTATTTTTTGCCGATTAATATATTTTATTATCTACTTATTTGTTGCTCTGCCGAGTCTGCTTTTGTCAATAGGTACTGGTGAAAGGGGGCGGTGTTAGCCTACTTGTATCAGTGACATCAGAAAAAGATGACATCAATCTCCAGGAACAAGCAGGAATGAGTCTTCACATATGGGAGACGTCGCCGACGGAGCCCGCATGGGAATGCTCCCCAGCATCCAATCAGAAAGCCTTTGGGAGCATCCCCCGCGCCTGCGCGGTGGCTTCCCGCCCTTCCTACTGCCTCTCCCCAGTTTTTCGTTTCCGCGGAGCAGGCAGGACGTCCCTCCTGCCACCCCAGAACTTTTCACCTTTTTTTCTTTTCTTGTTTCTGTAGTCACGGCTTTTCCTGCCGACAGCGGCACCTCTGTGCCCCTTTTGTTTTTCTTTTCTCACTTATTTTTCGTCGCCTAGCGGGACCATTTTTCCCTCTGGGCGCCGAGGCCTACCGGGCTTACAGCATGGAGCCCCAGAAGTGCCCTCACTGCGCGGACTTAGTTTTCCACATGGACTCCAATGCCTGGTGCCTCTCTTGTTTGGGGCCTGACCCTTTCCCCCCGGGTCCTCCGGGCTACAGTGTCGGGAGAAGACCTTCCCTTTTTCGGGTATCCCTCGATGACGTTTTCACGCCCAAGGCGCGGTCATCGGGTTTTTCTTCTCTCCAGGATCAGGTAACCACGCAACAGTCTGTTAAGACTAGCCAAGTCTTGAGGGGCGAGTCTCATGCACGGCATGGCGACGGCTCCGGCCAACCCCTCAAGTTCCCCTTGGCTACTATACCCCGGCGGGAGTCCTCGGGCTCCAAAGCATTTACGGGGTTTCGGGATGTTCCTGGGGTTCGCTCCTCACAGAACATTCCCGAGCCGTGCTCGAGGGAGGTACCCGCTTCGAGCGGTGCCGATTCCCCGGCATCGGCGTCGGCGTCGAGTGTTCCACTCTTCACCAGGGATCGTCAGCTGGTGTCCTCGGCGCCTCCGGGGCCGATCGACTCGACCGAGTCTGACCTCCCTATATCCAAGCCGTGCTCGAGGGAGGTACCCGCTTCGAGCGGTGCAGACCCCCCAGCATCGGTGTCGGTGTCGAGCGTCCCGCTCCTCACCGAGGATCGTCCGGGGCCGATCGAATCTGTCCAGTCTGGCGTTCCTTCATCCCTGCCATGTGCGGGGGTGGCATCCGCTACGGGCGGTGCCGACCCCTCGACGTCGGCGTCGAGCGTTCCGCTCCTCACCGGGGGCTGTCAGCCGCGGTCCTCGGCGCCTCCGGGGCCGACCGACTCCTGCCGGTATGGCGTTCCTACGGGGGTGGTATCCGCTTCCGGCGGTGCCGACCTGTCGGGGTCGAGTGACCCGCTCCCCACCGGGGATCACCTGCCGCTGCCCTCGGCAGCTCTAGGGCCGACCGACTCGACACAGTCTGGCGGCCCTACGTTCAGGCCATGCGTGGAGGTGGTACCCGCTTCGGGCGCATCGGCGTCGATGGTTCCACTCTTCGCTGGGGATGGTCATCTGGCCTCGCTCCCCTCAGGGCTGGTCGCTTCGACCCGCGCTGGGTTTCCGGTATCCCAGCCCTGCGCGAGGGTGGTACCGGGTTTGTGCGGCACCGCTCCGCTGGAGACGGCAGGAGCGTCGAGCGCCAGGGACCACCATCGGCCTTCCCTGGGAGCCTCGGGGTATGTCGATCAGCCCCAGACGGGCGACCCCCCGGCATCGTCCGAGAAAGGGGGCCCCGGGGTCTTTGATCGCTTCGATCCAGCCTGGATCCGCGCCGTCCCGCAACGGTACCCCGGCGTCGGCGCAGGAGTTTGGCACTTCCCTTCCCGCAGGGGCTCGTCATCGGGCGACCTGGGTACCCTCGGGGACGGGTCGTATGCCCGGAAGGATTCCCTCTGGGACAGGCGGGCTCGAGAGGGGGCCCGGCATCTGGCAGTGCCCGCCGCCCGACATCGGCGCCGGCGTCGGAGGGGCCCCTCTCCACCGAGCTTCATCCTCGGGGGCCCTTGATGCTCGCGACGCCGATCGACGCGGTTCCAATCCGCTCCCCGGGATCAGCACCGCCGGTGCGGCTGCCCCCGCCGGGGCCCTCTAGAAGGGAGTCGATTTTCATCGCTCGGTTCGATGCCCAGCCTGGAGTCGGTATCCAGCCTCGAAGACTTGGCCACGACATGTCTCGGGATCGGCCCCTGTCCCCTCCCGCGACGCAGAGCGGAGATTGTTGACCACTGCCCTCCAGCTGCCACAGAACAGCTTCAGTTGCCGGGGGCAGCGCCGCCCCCGAGTTCGGGGCCGAGGCCGATTCCGGCGGCTCAGTCGGTGCCATCGACCCCTTCGATGCCTAGCTTGGAATCAATTCCAGGAGCCGAAGACGCCTTGTTTACCACCCCGGTCCGGGGCTGTTGGTCCCCCTCCTCTGCCCAGCGGGCATCAGCCCGAGAGGCTTCTCTGTGCCCTGGCGGCCTCTCCCGCCACCGCCTCCCATGGCATAGCCCCTCCGGGAGAGCCGTCTTTTCAGAATTTCCTCCTTGACATGGTGGACTTGCTGGCCATCCCTATCCCGGACATAACTCCAGGCCCTGCGGAACGGGCCGCCGTGATGCTTCCTCTGCATCCCTCCCTGCAGGATCTCCTGCTGGGGGCTTGGCGGTCGCCTTTGAGGGTTCCGGCACCGTCGACTGCGATGCATGCTCTGTATCGGGTGCCTCCCTCCCCGGGGTTTCGGCAGCACCAGCTTCCACATCGTTCCATTGTGGTGGAATCGGCGCTGAGGAAGGCCGGAAGCAAGGAAAAGCATTCTTCTCGCCCTCCAGGCCGCGCCTCGAAGACGCTAGATACCCTAGGACGTCAAACCTTCCAAACGTCTATGCTGGCGTCCAGGATTATTTCATATATTTTTTTATATGAATCTGTCGCTCCGGGAGGTCACTGAGAGATTATCTCTGTTGTCTCCCTTCTTGTCTGCAACCAAGGCCTTTGAATATTCCTTGCTTCTTTATCACTGCAGGAATATCTCTGGGTTCCTTTCTCATGCTTCTCTGGACTCCTTCCTGTCGGTCAGCAGATGCTCTGCTGTTGCCATTAGAGCACGCCGTACAGCATGGTTGCAGGCGTCCGAGTTGTGTAGACGGGCACAGCATAACCTGGGTAATTCTCCCTGTGACAGAGATCACCTCTTCAATAGCGAAGCCTTACGTCAGGTCGCGCAGTGCTTCGCTAACCTTCCCAGCGTTAGAAGCCATCCTAGGGCCCGGCTTCTCCCCGGCGGTGGTGCGTGCCTCACCAGGCCCTCCTTCCCTAGGAAGAGGAAATGTCACCCCTCCGCCCACCCGCCAGGTGCGCCCAAGCAAGGGACCCCTCACCCTGGGTTGAAGTCCCCGGGCCCGCGCCAGAACTCTCATACCAAGCAGTTTTAGGCTCCGGTGGGTGGCTGCCTGCAATTTACCTTCTTACCAGAAGTTTACAATTGAGCTCTACTCTGGGGCTCGTTCAGTAGGGCAAATTCCTCTCTTATCTCTCCCTATACCCCTCCTCAGAAACTCTGCTCATCTGAGAAATCGCTTCTATCTGTGCCCTTCTCTTCTACTGCCAATTCCGGACTTCAATCCTTCCACCTTGCTGCTCCTTATGCCTGGAACAAACTACCTGAGTCTGTACGTCAGGCGCCTTCTCTGACCCTTTTCAAATCCAGGCTGAAAACTCACCTCTTCACTGCCGCTTTTGGCTCTTGACTTACCTGATCTCCTTTGCATTTCCCTACCATTTCCCCCTAGACATATCCCGTGTCTACAGCTACTGTGTTGTCTGGCTTGACTAGATTGTAAGCTCTGATGAGCAGGGATTGTCTCTTACATGTGTCTGTGCAGTGCTGCGTACATCTTGTAACGCTATACAAATGTTCAGTAGTAGTAGTGGTAGTAGTGAAGGTTTGAATTGGCCCCTAAGAGTGCAATTTTCACTAGACTGCCTAGGTAAAACCTGCACTTTCTGCAGATCAGCCGTGCACATCTGGAGGGGAATTTTAGAAGGATGTCCAAGCCAGATCATCTGGGAAAAATTGTATTTTATTTAAAATGATTTGATATACCGCCATTTGAGTTTTACATTGTGGCGGTTTACAGTCCAGTCAAATCAATGGTTACAAAGAGATAAGCGTATAACACAAATACATTAGAGACAATGTGGAGGAAATGCTTGTGGAGAAAACATCAAAAATCCAAGACTGGCTGGGCAGAGACACAAAAGGAGTTGTTGGAAACAGGATACTGGGCTTGATGGACCTTGGTCTGACCCAGTATGGCATATCTTATGTTCTTATGTACAGAGATCAAAATACAAACGGTCTAAAAAGAAACTTAAAATCTACTTAAAAGCTTGAGCGTATAAACAAGTTTTGACTCATTTTTTAAACTTCCACATATGAACTTTCTAATCTGAGATCTGCTGGAAGGGAATTCCAGAGTTGGGGTCCTAGAGAAAATCAGTCATAATCTAGTTTTTGAAGGAATTGTTAAAAGGTTTGCATGTGAAGACCTAAGGGAATGGGAAGGACAGTATGGTAATAGGGCATTCAGATAGAGAGGAAGTCATCGAAAATATGTACAGTGGATGAGAATAAGTATTTTAAACTGAATATGTTGGATATAATCGGCAACTGATATTGTTTTTCCAAAAGGGGTATTACAGGATCATATCTTTGTGCATTATATATAAGCTTAACCACTACATGTTGAAACAACTGGATTCTCTTTAGTTGATATTGGGGTATTGAGAGTAGAGAATTGTAGTAATCTATATGATTAATTGCAAGGGCATGAATCAAGGATTTCAGTGACCTAGAATCAAGATAGTGTTCAGGGATCTGATTCTACATAATGCCACGTATGATAAGCGAATGATATAAGATATTTGAGATTTAAAGGATAAATTACCATCCCAGATTACTCCAAGAGATTTCAGCTCCTGTTTGACTGTAATAGGGACCAGAAGCGTCTTAAGACAATCTGCTGCCTGAGGCGAGAATAGAGCTGATGCATCCCCCCTGCTGTCTGGCAGTGTAGGATTGCCAACTGGCTCTAGATGCATCCGACAGGCTTGATCCAGTTCTGGGTTTACTCCATTTCATGCAGGGACTTGTAGCCTTGCTTTTCTTAGGAATCAGAACTATCCCTGCATGCACTGGGGTGAACCCAGGACTGAATCAAGCTTGTCAGCCGCATCTGCGGCCAGTTGGCAAACCAACCTGGCAACCAAAATGGAAGGGCCTTCTCTAGTCAGGGACAGGGAGTCCCTTCTCTCAGAACATCAATCAGGTGGCAGGCCCAAGAATAAAGAAAACAATATGCTCCCTGGTTATGTAATAATATTTCTTTTTAACTTTGCAATGATGTTTATATGCAGCAAAAATTGGAGCAGTTTAATTATGTAGCCTGGAAATGTAACATAAAACACTGACTCCTGACACTAAACACTGGATCAGCTTGGCATTTAGTGTAAATAATATATTCTGCAAAAGACAAAGGAGATGCAAGATGATCACACACCAAGGAGCGAAAACAAAAAGCGAGAATCCATGGTGCAGTTTATAACACCAAAATGAAATTCCTGGAATTTTATTTTGGTGTTTTAAACTGTGATAGGTTTCTTGCTTTTTCTTTTTGAACATATATTTTACATCCAAGGAAACCCCTTTCCCAACAATGGGTGCACAGCAGAAATAAGACATTTCCCACAGAACTCAAGATACCAAAAATAATTTCTGATTCTGATATCACCTCAGTAACAGCAATATAAACCCTCATGAGTACTGGGCATATTGTGAAGTAATACAAAATCCTGCAAAAATTACTCAGGACCTATAGAGAAATTCTACCATACCGCAATAGCATCAACTTCCAAAAACTCGAACAAGGGGCCTATCCAGAAAAGAGAAGCAGTGGGCAGTGGGCCCTGGAATGTCCATATACCTATCCAGAAAACCAAACAAGCCAGATGAACGCCAATCTCTACATTAGAAAATCCCTGCTAACAGAACACATAGGGGCTTGTTTACAAAGCTGCGGTAGCGGTCCGCGATCGTTATCGGAGCCGCGCGATCGCGAATCGCTACCGCGGCTTTGTAAACAAGCCCCATAGCCTCAGTTCCACAGGCAGAACACAGAGATCCCCACCAAGTAGGGAATATATTACCACAAGCTAAAAATAGATGGGGGAGGGATTCAAACCCATTTAGGTGGTTTGCAGACACAGTTAGTGCCACTGACTAGCCCTGGATGCCGTCACTCCCTGATGCCAGCCGGCTAGCGCAGGAGTGTTCCAGGGGTGGAGCCAGAGGCAGCCACTAGCCGGTCCCAAAGCAGTAAAAGTTAGGTCCCTGAAACACTTGCCTAAATGTTGCTGCTTTAGTTAACTGGCCAGCGGCTGAATATCCCTGATCTTTCTTTCTTTATTCAGCTTTTAATATACCGCCCACACATGAGCATCAGAGCGGTTTACAATAAGATGCTAAATGCTGCTAGGAAAAGAAAGAGTGCCAGTAAATGAACAGGAAAACATGAGAGGAGAGACCTGAGGGGGTAGGTGGGGAGAGAGGGTGGAGGAGGGAGGTCGAAGGCTAGGTGGAAAAGGTGGGTCTTCAGTCTTACTTTAAAGTTGGTGAAGGAGGGCTCTAAGCAGAGGGCTGGAGGGAGTGAGCTCCAGAGCCTGGGGCCAAGAAAAAAGAAGGCAGAGCACCGGTTGGACTCCAGGCATCCTCGGGCCCGTGAATTTTTCTTTTCAGTGTGATCTGTGCCCTTTTTCTACTAGCATTTCCTCAGTAGTTTGGCCTCGCCAGGGCTCTTTTTCCCCCGATGGCCAGTGGCTTTAAAAGGAGAGGGAAGTGACATGCGGTTTCAATGTGTGGACCTAAGCGCATGCTGGGAGATGTGAAGGCGGATCAGCTTGGAGAGAGATTGTGGTGCGCCAGTGTGAATTGCATTATGGATGAAGATGAGAATTTTATACTGAATGTGGAAGGCCACTGGTTAGCTAAGGCACCATCCAGACAGCTCGGATATTCAGTTCCAGTGGGCAGATATGGCTTTGGCACTGAAAATGCAGGTTCAAAGTCCAATGACGACGGCTAGCCGCGTTCTCAGCATTAGCCACCCCTCAGTGGCATGGTCAGGACTGATATTTTGGCGAGGCTTGGGAATAACATGGGTGGGCACAAAGCAGAGCAAATGCTGACTCTGCTTCCAGTTATCCTCTCATTCCACTATTCTGCTGCTGCTGGTGCTGACTGGGTGGTCCTGATGCCAAGGACCACCAAGCTCACCATCGGCTCCACCCTTGCATGCACTACTGCACCAAGGAAATAGAAAGAGATGCACATGCCCCTGTTCCATGCAGAACAAAGACAGAACATGTTAAATCCCAGACTGACATATCCCAATCACTAAATTGAAAACAAAGTGCATTTTTCTGCCTTTGTTGACATTTTACTGTCTAATCAAGTTGATCTCACTCTTTGGTTTCTGCTTTCTTCTGTCGTCTTTTAACTCGTTTTCCAGAGTCACCAGTCCATTTGTCACTTCTATCCCCTCCTGTCTTTTTCACTTCCTTAAATCTCTGGTATTGCTCTTTTCCTTTCAGCTTTCTTCCATTTATTTTCCCTCTCCACTCTCCCCACACATGTCCAGCCTTGGCCCTCTCTCTACATGTCCAGTCTTCCCCCACATGTCCAGTATCAATGCTTACACCCCTTGTCTTGTCTCCCCCCCCCCCCCCACATGTCCAGCATCAGCCCTCTTTTCCCCTTCTCCAGTCTCCCCCCACATGTCCAGCATCAGCCCTCTCTACCCATGTCCAGTTCCCCCTCACATGTCCACCATTGGCCCTTTCACCCCCTGTCCTGTTGTCCCCCCCCCCACATGCCAAGCATCAGTCCTCTCTTCCTTCCTTCCTTCCTTCTGCTGAAGGACAGCAACCTCAGGCCGGAGGGACTGGGGTTTCTAGTCTCACAGGTGCTCCTTGTGGCCTTGGGCAAGCCACTTAACCCTCCATTGCCTCAGGTACAAAAATAGATTGTGAGTCCTTCGGGGGCAAGGGAAATATATACCGTACCTGAATGTACACCGCTTTGACCCAATGAAAAGAGGTATATAAGTATTGCTAAATAAAATAAATAAATGTCTAGTCTTCCCCCCACGTGTCCAGCATCAGTCCTCACCCCCTTCGTCCAGCATCCCCCCACCATACATGTCCAGCATCAGCCCTCTTTTTCCCCTTCTCCGTCTCCCCCACACTTCCAGCATCATCCCCATGTCCAGTCTCCCCCTCAATATCCACCATCGGTCCGGTCTCCCCCTCACATGTCCAGCATTGGCCCTCTCTCCTCCTATCCCCCATTTCCAGCATCAGCCCTCTTATCTCCCTTCCCCACTCTCAATGTGAAACAGCTGCCCTTCCCCCCCCCCTACCCTACCCCCCCCCCAGTCTGCTGCTGCTGCCGCCCTTCTCAGCAGCAGCGGCAGTAATCGCAAAAACAAAAGTGCAGGGTCTTTTCACTCCAGTGGTGCTTGGAAGGCCTCACCGGTCCCACCCCCTCTGATGCATTTTGCATCAGAGGGGACGGGACCAGCAAGGACCTCAGAGTGCTGGAGTCGCAAAGACCATATGCTTTTTTTTTTTTAACTGACAGCCTGCCTCTGCCACCGCTTCTCACTGGGTCTGGATTGGCGGTAGCAGTAGGAGAGGGGGTGATGCTGCCGCAGACCCAGGCGAAACGGCAGAAGCAGCGCTTCTCCCAACAATTTAACAAAGGCAGAGCGAGCCAGGATGTTTTTGGAGCATTTTTTGCCATGCTCAGAATTTTGTCGCCAGAGGTGGCTGCCTCACTCTGCCTAATGGTAGAGTCGCCCCTGATAGGACGCCACTCAAATCAGGTAAAGTAGGAACTGGACTCTTGGTGGAAGAGATCCAGAGTGCTTCACTTTTGCTAGAATTCAGGATTAATCTATTAGCTTTGATTCATTGTGCAATTTTATTTAGCTGCCCTGGCGTTCTGAAATAAATTGTGTGCTCCGCTGAATGTCATTGGCATAAATATATATGCTGATCCCTTAATCCTGTATCAAGATTGCGAGAGGTGCCAGATAGATGTTAAATAGGGGAGGGGCCAACACAGAGCCCTGGAACGCCCCATAACTCAAAGGTAGTTTCGAGGATAGTGGGTTGCAGTATGGATATTAGCCTGAAAAGATTTTTCTGGAGGAGTAGGATCAAAACCAATTTAAAACATTTCCAGCGATTCCGACATGTGTTAGATGGCTATGTAAAAGGGAATGATCAATTAATGTCGAAGGTGGTTTCCTCTTTCATTGCAAGGAGTGCAGTCTCCGTGCTGTGATTAGAACGAAAACCTGATTGTCGTGGGTGAAAAGTATTATTTACCTCCAGAAAATGGGTAATCCGCTCTGAGAATTCAAAAGACTAAGGACATCTCTTCTACGGGCTTGCAGGGTCTTCTATAAAAATATTTACATCTCCTAGAGTTAGGGCTAGGCCTGAAGAAAGACTAAAATTACTCAGTTCTTCCAAAAAGCGGGAGGAAATGGGAGGTGCCTGATAAAAAGGCACGTCCAGCTGCAGACATGGTTTCACAAATGTGGAGGTGCCTGATATGGTTCTGGGGATGTTTATGTAAACATCCATATTTCAGAACCTGGACGTCTAGGATGGATAGAGTAGTGGGCTAGGAACAAGACAGCTGGGATTAAAATCCCACTGCTGCTATCGTTGACATTGTGCTGAGTACTGGGGATGATGGAATGCTTCTTCCGACTGGTGGCCTGAGGTTTATTTATCGATTTGTTTCTTTACTTTGATGCGTAAGGCACTTCACACAAACCAGGAAATTCAGCTGAATACTGAATGGTTAATTTCTAGCTGGAGGTGCAGCTAAAAGGAAGCAAAAAAAGTTGTCTCTCATCTTGTTTACCACAGAAATTATAGTGTTGTGGGTTTTTTTTTTTTCATGAGTTGAGGACAAATTTCAAAGCCATTTAGAAAAATTGGCCTGTCTGAAAGTGCATGCGGGCTTCTGCAATGCACAGATTTTTATCCAGATTGCACTGTGACTTTCTCAAGGTCAGGTCAGGGGAGTAAAGAGCCTGAAGGCATAGGACCTCCCAAGGTGCGCATTTCCACACGTATGAGGACACATAGATGGCCTCTTATAAAATTCTGACTGGCATAAAGGCATGTGCTTTGCCGTGATGGTGCATACTTTGTCAGTAGGCGTGCACGGGGATGGAATTTGCGCATAGATTATAAAAAGTGCTATCTGCGCTGCTGACATGTACACTAGCTGCAGGCACGAGATCTGCCGCTTAAGCCAGTATTTTATAAATACAAGAAGACACCTACTTGCCAATATAGACACATGTAAATGAGGCACCCCTTATAAAACTACCCTCCGCATCTCTGCCTTACATAGCTAACATTCAAAAGGAAGTTTCCCACGGAGGTATCAGGTACCTGCCCATTGTAGAACGAAACCACATTGCTTCTATCATGGAAGCGCCGCCCTCCTATGAGGATCATTAGAGCTCGCATTAAGAGGGGCATCTTTATTGCCCTTGTAGAGAGATCATTTGTTCATCATTCATTTGTTTTAGTTTTGATCTTGAATGTTTGTTCCCAGGCTTCTCGGATGCCATGCAGGAGAACAACCAACACACCAGCAGCCAACACTTACATTATTCCCACCTCCCTGAGCACCAGGAAGGACTTCAGTAGAGGAAACTCCAGCATGTTTAAACAGCCCATTGCCGTGAAAGTGAGCAGCACGAGAAACGAGACCCCGGCTCCAAATCACTATAATGTAAGAAGCATCAATTAACACGAAGTGGCATGTTTGCTAAGGTGCGCACTCGTACCATGAGATTGTGCTGCCAAGCTAGTGTGGAGGCCCGTGCTAATTTTTTGGGAGGTGTGCATCTATTCCCCTGCCAATAGCATGAGGCATCACGCTAGCCGGCACGTGGGTGCACTTCACGCCACCCATGCTAACGACAACAGGTACAGTTAACACATACCCAAAATGCCCAGGCCATGCCTCTATCCCACCCAATTCTCACCCAGTCACATGCTGTTAATGTGCTTCAAATCCTGCCCTGACTATTAGTAAACATGCCCGTATGTAAATGAGAGTTTTATGCACTAACTTTTCTCTATGTCCAGCCTCCCCATCTAGCCTCCTGGCTGTCTGAGCACAGAGTTCAGCTGTAATGGCTAGCCCATGTATAAGCGCCAACTGATGCTGCTGAATATCCGCCCTCCATGTTCTTTTCAGCCTGCTTTACAGTGGGACGGCCGTATCTGGCGCTATGTTTGTGTTGTTGTCCTCCCCAGTAACATTTGTGTTTGACCTGTGCACATCACATTTTCAAGATTTGATAGGGGATGCACAAGGATTCTGATAGGTGTTTTATTTTGGGGATTGTAGGTGTGGACATGCCTGCCTGCAGGCTGGGAAAGTTGGCTCTCTTACTTTGCAATGGAATGTCTTGTGTTTTTTATATATTGAACAAATACATGCTAAGAAAAAGAATCTGTGTATAGCTAAACTTAAAGTTGTGTCGGTGTCAGAATGTGGATTTAAAATACAAAAAGAATTTGTAGCATATGTTGCTGGTGTTCGGAATTCCCACCGCAGGCAGTGAAATGCTGCTGCCGTCACTACCTGCCTCGGGAGTTTGCCAGAGACATTGGTACAAGTCTTGTGTCCAGAAACAGTGGTGGCTCCCAGTGTATCTATGTGTGATTATTGTCAGGACTCGCTGGGAATTCAATGCCCACCAGTTTCCTGCCAGTCATGGGCTAGTCTATGCAGGAATTGTTGAACCGTGCATGTAAGGCCTACCAGCATGCTGCGCACTTGTCGTCCAGCCAGTTTTCCAGATCCCTGCAGTTGTGCATAATGTGAAATGCCTAGAACTGGGTTTTAATTAGCTAAAGCGTTTATTATTGTTGGCCTGCATGAGAAGTTGCTGTAAACTGCAGCTCAGCAGCGCCTGGGAATCTGAGACTGGAGCCCGTCATAAGAAATGAATTCTGCTCTTTCCATAGGCATCAGTGGCTAGCAGTGTCGGGAGCAGCAGCAGCATCTCCGCTCGTGCCGCATTCTTATCAAAAACAAGAAGAGAATTTCCTAACTTGCGAAAGGGACCCTCCCCATGTAAGTGTCTCAGTGCCACAGGGGTGATAGGATTTCAGAATGGATTACATCTTATATTTCCAAAGTCACTTCTAGGGGTAAAGGAGTGCTTGATGGAATGGACGTTATACCGTATCTGCACATAAAGGTGGATGCATGTGGCCTTTGTGGGCATCATTTCATTCACAAGTTGAAGAGATGTCTCTGAGGGTGGGGATTCATGCATATTTTACCGCACAACAATTATGCCCACCAAATAGAGCTTCAGATGTGCCGTATTTAAAGAAGTGTGATTGCATTTTATTAGGCTGAGAGCAGGGCTGGTCCGTCCACTAGGGCAGCACAGCACGGTGTCCTTGCCAGGCTATGTGCTTTGGAAGTTGTGTCGGAGGGTGGTCAGAAGCAGCAGGTCATGTGTGCTGAAGCCCATGGTCTGTTGCGGGCTGCTGCTGCCAAGCCAAGCCGCCTCAACCTCCCCCCCCCTCCGCCAGAATTGACAGACAAGGGACGGAGGGAGGGCACCATATCTTGGTGGGAGGGGGTGGCTCATCCGGGGCTTCTACCTGGGGTGGCAGAAACCCTTGGGCCATCCCTGGTTGAGAACATTTTTGGTTATCTTCAACTGCAGAAAGAGGTTAAAGCCCAGCTTTGGGGGCCAGACCTCTTGGAAGAGAGAGGGGGGGTTGCTGTTTGTTGTTTTACTGTTTTTATAGTGTTGTAAACTGCCTTGAGCTTTTTGTTTAGGTGATCAATAAATTGAATGAAATAAATCAAACCAATAGCTGGTATAAATGAGTGTGCATAGTCTTCCTAGAGTAATTTCATACCTAAAGGAAGCACACACATTCATTCAGAAAAGCAGCAGGCTTCATACTGAACAGCGTGCATGTACTTTTCGCTGAGCTGACCAGAGCAGTTATAAAATGATCTTCGTTACTTGTTTTGTGATACGTTATAGACTGAATGAATGTGAATGTTTCCTAGTTATAACATTTTGAAACAGGCAAACAAAGAGACAAAAACAGAGTGATGTAAATGGTCAGCTGATTGGTTCTGAAAGCTTAAGGAAGTATATGCAGAAGGTGAACATACGAGGTCATCAGACGTGGCCTAATAATGTGCCTCAAAAGATCCTTCAAATAGCCCTTCTCTCTACTGTCTACTTTTAGCCCATAATTGCAGCTCCATCTGTGGCTCTCATCTTTTCCCTCAGCTGGGAGCGTCATATACTTGAATAGCAGGCACTTACACTAAGGGGGCATGTTAACTGATGTGCGCTAATCCCATGTTAACCAGCACAGAACATAGGCGCTGACACATTGTGGTTAGCGCATGAATGTTGCAGTTAGCCCGGTGCCACCTCTAGTTAGTGCGGACCTCCTATGCTCATTTCACAGCTCAGACATGCACTACCAGCACGCCCCTAGAGCTTTTCATGTCATGCAGACTGTGCTCACTCACAGGCAATGCCTTCTCCCACAACAATCTCCTGCCTGGTTTGTAAAGTCTGGGAATCATGAAAACGCTCACTTCTGATATTCGCTGCTTGTGCTCCAAATTGTCACTTTTTTATCCTGCACCTCCAAGGTTCCAAAAAATACAGACGTCTCTTTAAAGAAAGAATCCCGAGGAGCTGACTGAAAACGTTGGCATTTTTGAAATTTTAATCTGAGTATCAGGTGTTAAAATATGATGACCTCAAGCTTTCAAAAGAGAAAATCTTGAAACAAAAACATACTTTCTCATAGACTATGTACTTGGTGCATTCCAAGAAAATTGTTATTCTCTTCCTGAAGTACTCAGAACCTCACCGCCACCCTCCCCCGTAGAGCCTCATGGATAGAAGTCTGCTGCAGAGGCAGGTTTCAGACTGTTCTAGCAGCAGCTTAATAGGGAGTCTGGTGCAGGACACTGGAAGAAATGCAGATTTTTAAGAAAATAACTTTTCATATAAAAGGTTTTTCTTCTCTTTTCCAATTTTATTGTCGTGCACTTTCAGGGAACATTATAGCACACACGACTACAAGATTTTTTTTAAATTGTGCTTTTTTTTCTCCTTCATACTCCTCACCTTCAGCCCTCCTTCCCAAGCACCTTGCCCAGCTGGTTCTAGAAACCTTTGCCAACCCAAGAATTAGAGGGTTTCCCTGGCGAGACACACCCGTAACACTATTTGGCAGGAGATGCCAGCATAGCAACTGTAGGGGTCCCTCTCCCCCTGTGAATCTTATTAACTCTTTCTTCCTAAATTTTGTATTTTCCTATATACTTAGGTCATTATATAGTTAATGATTCTCTGCTGAGAGGGTCATCCACAGGCACGGTGTCTTGCTTTAAATCAAAAACACCCCGTTGTGAATCTCCCACGTCCTCGAGTGTTGGGCCTGGATCCTACGATCCCTATGGCTACACCGAGCCAGTGAAAAAACACATCTACCCGTGAGTATTTCATTTGTAACTTCTCATAAAAGCTATGTTAGTTAAACTAGTGCCAATTTTCATTGTGATAAAATGATGTTTCCATATTCATCATCTGAAGTTTATAACTTCAGGCCCCATGGGCCATGGAGTAGAGCGGATGGGGCAGACGCCATTTCCTCCGTTCTTTCCAGTTGTAACTTGTAATGTTATTCTTTGTTTTACATTATTGATTTTGATTGCCTTGTTTTACTTTTTAAATTATTTTTTATTGTTCTACAGAGGGGCAGTATAAAATCTGAGTTAAAGGTGTGAATAAAGACTAAGAGGAAAGAAACAAATTCAAAAGTCAAGATGCAGTTGAAACAAAGAGGGGTTTATATATATATATGCAGAAGGGAATTTTCAGTGGCCTAATCAGGGGCAACTGGTCAATTTTTATAGTTTTAACTGAATGGTAATGACATTTTTGTAGACGAAAGCACTACCTCTGCATCTCTGCTCCAGCTATGCCAGTCCCTAAATGTCCCGCGATTCCTGGACCCGGTCAGTATGAACTAGTTGACTACGAAGGACCACCCAAGAATTATATCTCCAGTGCTGTATTTGTATCGAACACAAGTCGCTGGACAGGAGAAATTGTTGGCAAAGGTTTCCCTGGGCCAGGTAAAGTAGAAAAATTAAAGTGCCGAATGTTCATGCTACCCACATATTTTCTAAAATGGAAAGAACGCAGAACATAGGGAAGTTTTGCATTAATCCTTGCCCTGACTAGTTTTCTAGCTCCCACTTAGTGCCGCCTGTAAGGGACTCATGGCTCCTTTGCAATAAGCTTGTCTTGCAGACAATTTGCCCTGTTTGTGACCATGCAGGACTCAGATGTCCAATTGGAATTTGTGGGATGGGTCTTTCTCTGCAGTACTGACAGCTGTGTGCCTGATAGACCATGCAATGCACAGCGGCATGTAAAAAACAGTCGTCAGTGCTGGGAAGACCTTTAACCTTATGCTCCCTCAGTTAGCTTCCAGGCTGCTCACCTCATTCAAGCATAATGAAGTTGGTTTCCAAAAGCTACTCATCCAGGTAAATGGGCTGTTTTGAGAGTTGCCCACCAACCCTGCCAGTAAAAGTGGGCAGTGATATTTCTTTGAGTTTGTGTGGCTCTTAAGATCTGTTATTTTGCTTTGAGTGCAGTTGCTTTTTGCCACCCCCAGAAGGCTGCCATCGGAAGCGACCACCTAGTTTGCCTAATGCTTATGCCGGCCCCGACTGTTGCACGTTTGCTTTGAAATAACATTTTCTTCTCTGTGAATGTGGAAGTTTTCTGGAAGTATGTATTTTGGCGTTTCTCCTCGCCTTTTTTTTTCTCTCTCCTCTGTCTTGCTCCATCCTTTTTTCCATACCTCGTTAACATTTCCCATTGCATCCACTTGCTGAGTAACTTTCAAAGTTCTCAGAGGTAGGTGCAATATCTTAGGCCTTCATGAATGTGTGCTGTATAGAGCGTGGGGGAGAGCTCTGTAGCATAGACCTCCACAGCCATTATTTACATTCATAGTTACATTAATTTGTGAATGTACATACTAAGATCTTTTCAGACTGTTTTGTTTGCATGTTAAGTTACCCATTTTCAGTACTTAGGTTACTATGTTAGCCCACTTTAATCGTTAATAAATATAACAAAAGAAGAATATGAGGCAATACCTTTTTAGCTTTCAACAGATAAAATCCTCTTTCTCAGGTTGTTCTGATTTGAAGAAGAAGGTTTGAACCCTTGAAAGCTAGTCAAATAATGTATTAAGTTAGTCCCATGGAAAGTTACCACTTTTATTCTTTTTTTGTTTTATTTATTAACTAGTTCCAGGACTTTGGCTAGACTAGGACTGATTCTGGAACTAGGTCATTTAAACATTGTGAGTTTGAGTAATGCTAGTAGCATGTGCTGTTTAAACCTGAGTGAACTGCAGGAGATAATCTCAGCCATTTACATGTCAAAAAGTTAGATTTTTATTCCGGGAAGAGATTGTCAAAAGCTGGTTGTGTCGTAACATCTTGATGCTTTTTATAATATAGCTATAAGGGAATGCAGAGAAAGAGAGAGCAAGTGCTGTTGTCACGCTACACTCCTCGCCTGCTGATGAGCGATAACAGTAGCTTATCAAACTAAAGATATTACTTACTGGAGGAGGAATTACACCTAGTCAGCTCTAGGATATCTGTTTTAATGATCTTGAAAGCATTGAGCAGTCTCTGTACAAATTCTGTTGCCCTAGAGCTGTGCTATCTGACTCTCCAGTCATTTTTTAGGATTGTTGTTGCTGTTAAGTGCCGTCAAGTCGGTGTCCACTCATGGCGACCCTCTGGATAGTTGTCCTAAACTGTGTTTGGATTTCATGCAGCCGGCTCATTGCTGACAGAGTGACACCCATAGCTGGTGGTGTTGTATCGATCCATCTCATTGCCGGCCTTCCTCTTTTGCATTGACCTTTCCAAGCATTATGTCTTTCTCTAACGATTTCTCTATTCGCATGATGTGTTCAAAGTATGAAAGTCGAAGTCTTGTCATCTGAGCTTCTACGGAAAGCTTGGGTTTGATCTCCTCTAGTACTGATTGGTTTGTTCTTCAGGCAGTCTGATATACACAGTATTCGTCACCAGCATCATAATTCAAAGGCATCAATTTTCTTCCTGCCTATCCTTTTCACTGTCCAACTTTCACATCCTTATG
This sequence comes from Ichthyophis bannanicus, assembly GCA_033557465.1. NCBI lineage: Eukaryota > Metazoa > Chordata > Amphibia > Gymnophiona > Ichthyophiidae > Ichthyophis > Ichthyophis bannanicus. The sequence goes on along the minus strand of CM066039.1, from coordinate 17,712,571 downwards.
ACGTTATTGAAAATACCATGGCTTAAACAAATCAAATCTTTGTATGGAGATAGACAACTCTGCTCTTGAGAATCTTGTCTAGGTCCTTCATAACCATTCTGCCAAGAGCAATGCATTGTCGGGTTTCGTTGTTTCTTTATTGATAGCTGATCCAAGTACAGTAGGTTATAGTTGTCAACTATTTCAATTTCATCTCCATCAACGATGAACATTGATTTTGCCAGTTATCAGGATCTTTGTCTTCTTAATGTTAAGGTGCAGGCCCATTTTAAGACTATGTTCCTTGATCTTGAGAAGCAAATGTTTCAGATCGTCTTCACTTTCAGTCAATAATGTGGTATCATCAGCATAGTGAAAGGTATTGATGAGTCTTCCACCAATCTTCACACCTTGGTTGTCTTCATACAGTCCTGCTTCTCTGATTTGTTTTGCATATAAATTAAACATGTAGGGGGAAGGTATGCAGCCTTATCATATACCTGTGCTGATTTTAAACTATTCTGTTTCTCCTTTGTTCCATTCAAACTGTTGCTTCTTGATCAATGTAAAGGCTGTGTAAGAGAACTATTGGGTGTTCTAGTATATCCATGCTTCTTAATGTGGCCCAGAGTTTCTCATGGTTTACACAGTCAAAAGCCTTGCTGAAGTCAATAAAACACATTTAGATATCTTTTTGTTTTTTCAAGGATCCATCTGACATCCGTGATGTGTATCTGAAGGAGGGGTTGGCAGGGTGGGAGGGGATAAAGGAAGTGGAATTGCAATGGGCCAAACTAAAGGAGACAATAAAAGGGGAAACAGATACATATGTAAGGAAAGTAAATAAAAACAAGAGGAAAAGGAAACCTATTTTGTTCTCCAAAGAAGTGGCTGCACAAATAAAGGCAAAAACCATAGCTTTCACAAAATTCAGAAGTTCGCAAACAGAGGAACACAGAAAAGAATACAGGATCAAACAAAAAGAGAAATAAGGATAGCAAAATCAAAGGCAGAAGATAAAATGGCTAAAGATGTGAAGTGTGGCGACAAAACGTTTTTCAGGTATATTCGGGAGAGGAGGAACATCAGAGGTGGAATTGCAGGACTCAAAAGTGCCGGGAACGGATTTGTGGAAAGTGACATTGAAAAAGCAAAAATGCTAAAGAAATACTTCTGTTCTGTTTTTACTAAAGAAAATCCTGTAGAAGGACCACCTGGGATTGATATATATACAGACGGGAATGGAATAGATATCACATCATTCACAGGAGATGATGTGTTAGAACAACTTGCAAAACTGAAAGCGGATATGACCATGGGACCAGATGGGATACATGAGGAAAGATCTACAAAAGCTGGAAGAATGGTCTAATGCTTGGCAGTTAAGATTTAATGTGAAGAAGTGCAGTGTCATGCACTTGGAAAGCAGAAATCCAAGGGAATTGTATGCGATAGGAGGCGAGAGCTTAGAGTGCATGGACCAAGAGAAGAACCTCGGAGTGATTTTGTTTCTGAGGATCTCAAGGTGGCGAAACAGTGTGATAAGGCGGTGGCAAAAGCCAGAAGGATGCTGGGTTACATACAGAGAAGAATTACCAGCAGAAAGGAAGAGGTACTAATGCCACTGTACAAGTCGCTGGTGATGCCTCACTTGGAATATTGTGTTCAGTTTTGGAGACCGTATCTTGTAAAGGATATAAAACCACTGGAAATGGTTCAGAGGAAGGTGACCAAAATGATTTGGAACCTTGCAGAATTATATCGTTTTTTCTCCAGTTTAATTTCTGCTGCCAACTCCATATTTTCCAACCACTTTGCCTTCTTCTTTGTTGCCAACTTTTGCGCTCCAGTCGCCCATGACTATCAAAATATCCTGTTTGCATGTTCAGTGAATTTCAGCTTGTACTTGTTCATAGAACTCATCATCCTCATCTTCTACAGCTGTTGTTGGGGCATCTACCTGAATTATAGTTGTGTTGATGGGCATTCTTCGTAGACGAATAGAAATTAAGCGTTCACTGATTGCATGGTATTTCATTACAGTTCTTGAAAGTTTCTTCTTAATTATAAATGCAACACAATTTCTTCTTTGACTTTCATTTCCAGCATAGTAGACCATGTGATCATTGGATGCAAAGTGCCCGATGCCAGTCCATTTCAGTTTGCTGACACCCAACAGATCGAATTGTACACGTTCCATTTCATTCTTGACCACCTTCAACTCTCTTTGGTTCATGCTTTGTACGTTCCATGTCCCAATATGTAAGACATCTTTGCAACTTCTGACTCTCATTTCACGTGCAGCTACATCAGCAGACGTCCTGAGGGCTTTGATCCAATTGCACTGTAGATGCTGGCTTTATTTTGAAAAGCCTTTATTTCATTCCCAGTAGCCAGTTGAGTGCCTTCTGACTTGGGGGTCTCATCTTCCAGCACTATAGTCCAGTTTGTTTTGTTCTGACTATCCACTAGGTTTTTGTGACAAGATACAGAAATAGATTGCCAGGCCCTTCTTCCGCACAGGTAATTCTATTGTTGTTGTTGTCACAGAAATGTGATCCACTGCCGCCAAAACCGTCCTATTCTGCTGTTTGTCTTGGTCGGGCACCTCAGCTGAGACCTGTCCATTTTGGGAGAGACTCTGCCAGTGGTTAAGCTACCAATAGCTTAGCTCTCAGCATCACTGATGCACAGAAACCCTCACAGCACAACAAGCTGCAAACAAAGTGAGGGAAAGTGCCTATAAAGTTCATTTTTTTTCTAATTCATTCAAAGTTACATTTCAGAATTCAACAGCAAACTTCACTGTTTAATAACTAAGCCTTGATATTGAAACATTCACTTATCTGAATATTGCAGTGCTCTCGCAACGGTACTACACCCAACAAGGTTTTCTCAAAACTGATGTAAAAGTTACGTTTTGATGGACATAACCACCTGTTTTACCGGGGTGGAGAAGTGACCATCCCCGTTGGCATTTTATAGCAATGCTGACTCTGAGGCTATGTCCATGGAAATGTAAGGTTATGTCGGTTTTGAGAAAGCCTTGTTGAGTGCACCGTTGTGAGAGCATTGCAGTTATTCAGATAACTAAACATCAATGTTGAAACATTCACTTATTAAACACTGGAGTTTGCTGTTAAATTTTGAAATATAACTTTTTATGAAATTGAAAACATGAACTTTATGTTCATGTTAGGGAATTTGAAGAAAAAAATGAGAAATATAACTGGACCAATGATGAGTTTTAGAGCAAAATGCTAATCTGTGGAAAATAGCTATTCAGCTCTTTTTGACTGAGGTTTGCAGCTTCCTTTTATGAATTTATAAGCAAAGGGTGGATCAATTGAATATACATTTAGACCTGGCATTCATTTGCCTGGATTTGAGTCTAATTTATGAGCCCAGTGCTGAAAATCAATGCTAAGCTCCTAACTACTAAATCCATCCTGATTGTTGCCCACTTTTTATCTTCCTAAATTTAGGAGTTCAGTGAAAATTTAGTTTAGGAACTCAGTCCTAGTACATTTTCAGAGAGGCCAACTAAGGAACTTAACTCTCAGAAGATAGGGGCATAAATCCTTTGAATATAAGGCCCAAGCTTTTTCTTAGCCTTATATTCATTCACCTGGACATTCAGGTATGGTATATATTTCCCTTGTCCCCAAAAGGCTCACAATCTACGTTTTGTACCTGAGGCAACAGAGGGTTGCTTGTCCAAGGCGCGCACGTGGGGTCTAGAAACCCCAGTCCCTCCGGATGAGGTTGCTGACCTCCAGAGGGATTCAAACCTCCAGCCCTCTGGCAACTTGCCTCAACCACTAGACCACTCCTTCCTCCAGTATAGGCTTGTTCTGGGAGCACAGAGTCATGTTTCATTAACAACTGAGAGTGACTGCTGACTCCCCAGAGGCCTTGCATCAACCACAAAGTCGCCCCTTTAAAAGATCATTTTAGATGAGAACTAATCTCTGTTAAAGCCGTATGTGAGTTGTCATTGGGTTTCTATTAATGTGCCTAACAACCAAATAAATGCAAGTCTTCCTGTGAGGACTGCAGTCCTGTAGGTACTTAGCTTGCATCTCATAGGAACATTTCATGTCGCAGTTTTCAAAGGGCCTACTTCATAGCTGCACTGGAAAATACACATGAAGATTTGAAACTGCAGCTGCTGCATGTAGTTCCATCCTTGGACTTATTCCAAGCCCTCCCTCTTACCCACAATTGGGGAGAGGTAATAATCGAGCTTCATATTGTTCTCCAAAGGTGCCCTCAAAGAAGGATTCCATCTACGTTTGCACCTTCAAGAAGGACTTTTCAACAGCACATATGTAGTAAAGTTGTATTACGCATTCTTTATGAGCTATGCACAAATCTTTAGATCCTGTTGTGCATGGCTAAGTTCATACTGATTATAAGGCACAAGGGGACTCTCCTGACACTCGTGGCTGTGAGGACAGAGGAGACAGACAGCGTGCAGGTGCAAGACAGAAAAGGAATGATAAATGAAGAGCGGAGAGCACTGGTAAGTGCTAGATTTTTGAGTTAAAAATAATAAACAGAATTCTGAAACGTTAACTACCTAAAGTGAGCTGCCTCTGGGCAGGGGCTGGTTTGCACAACTAGGATTTGAGTAGCAACATGCTAACCTTGAACTGACCTTTTCAATAATAAAGACTTGGATCGTAAGTCCTCTTGAGCATGGGAATAGCTGCAGTACTTAAATTGTAACTCACCTTGAGCTCAAATTTTGGAAAAGCCAACTAATTTAAAACACAAATCCAATTCCAAAGCAGGGGGTGTCAAACTCTGGTTGGCTAGGACCACAGACAGGTCTGCTTTGCAGGATAGCCACAAGAAACTGCACAAAGAGATGCCAAAGAGGGCAAGACTAAAGGTCCATCGAGTGGCCAATCCAGGTTACGAGCACCTGGCAGGATCACAATGAGGACTAAACTGAAGTCACTCAAGGAACCACAATTACCAGGTAAGTGTAATTCCTATATTCCATGATACTTATCCTAAGGATAAGCAGTGGATTTCTCCAGTCCACTTTAAGAATGGTTTATGGACTTTTTTCCAGGAACTTGTCCAAACCTCTCTTAAACCCAGCTACACTAGCAACTTTTACTACATCCTCCGGCAACGAATTCCAGAGTTTGATTATGTATTGAGTGAAAAAATATTTTCTCCATTTAATTTAGCTGGTTTGGACAAATTCCTGGAGGAAAGGTCCATTATTAAAGAGGACCTGGGAAATCCACTGTTTTCCCCGGGACAAGCATTGTGGAACCTGTGTGCCTTTTAGGGAACTTGCAAGGTACTGTACTTGTGACCTGGATGGGCCACTGTTGGAAACAGGACACTGGGTTTGATTGACCTTGGTCTGACCCAGTATGGCATTCCTTATGTTCTTAAATGTTCTACATTGTAGTTTCATTGCATTCCCCCTAATCTTTCTACTTTTTGAAGAAGTAAACCTGTTCCAGTCTGTTCATTATTTTATAGAACTCATCAAACAAGGGACTTGATCAGGGCCAATGGCAGCTTCTTCCTTCCATGCTGGACACAGTGGAGCAGTAAGGAATTTGTCACAGTTCAAAAAATTTCCATGTCCGTGATTTGTCAGAAAATCAGCAGTGGCAACGTTTATTCATGAAGCATATTTGCATATAGCGAGACTGCTTTACAGCCATCCTTTGGTTACCTTGCATTATTTAAACTCAGGCAGCGGTTTGGGGGTGCTTTCAAAACTAATATTGATGTAACTCACACACTAGTGGAATAAAAGTTCTGAAACTCGGGAAAGTTTTGCATTTGTATTAATACAGTGATGTCAGCAGACTTTATAGAATGTTTTTTAACTGCAATTTCTTTTCCATTCTCACTTCCTGATATCTAAAAACATAGAACTTCAGGGTGAGAGGGTACTTGTCTAACCGAGTGCCTAGTTACGCTGATGATGGGCGGTCTATCAAATTCCAGAAACTGTAACTGTACAATGCATCTGTATTGAGCCTATTTTCTAAAGAAAAGCAGACGCCTATTTCCCTTTATAAAATAGGGACATAAGTGTCCAAAAGCACACGTTAAATCTAGGAACGGTGCAAATGTCCACAGCTATGCATGTAAATTTGTGCTGCACCGAAGCTCTGCCCATGTACCCCCACAATGCAAGTCCTACTCGCAATACTTGCAGAATAGCGACTGGTTCTAGCACATGCACAGAAGCCCGTTCATACACAAGTCCTTGAAAATAGGTGATTGGTGCACATCTTTACACAGCCCCTGTTGAAATTCCCCCCCTGAATGTCTGCATTCTTATCAGAAGGTTCAATGGAATCTCATTTTTGGGGAAGACAGAGCTCTGATGGCGGGCTTGTCAGATACAGCAAATTTCTAGTCATAAGATACCTATAAAAGTTCTGAACCATCAGCAGAGCAGTGTTTCATAGACTAGCATATCACATTACACCGTAATTAGAACATTGCAATAGGATGTCACTGCATTTCAGTCGCATACCTGGCTACAAATATGGAACTTGATATTTAATGTCAATAGATGAGGTCTAAGGGCTGACAGTCACATGTAATATTCCAGATGAGTGTAAGGTGTTTTGGTGCTATCATACCCAAGAATGAAGCTGCTATATGGCAAAATCATTATCTTCTCCTACTACTGGTTCTCTCTCTGCTTGCATATTAGTTTAAGATCTCAAAATGGCAGATGAAATTTAATGTGGACAAGTGCAAAGTTATGCACCTAGGAAAGAACAACCCAAACTATGGTTACACGATGCAAGGTTCCACATTAGGAACCACCACCCAGGAAAAACATTTAGGCGTCATTGTGGATAACATGTTAAAACCCTTGGCCCAGTGTGCAGTGGCTGCCAAGAGAGCAAATAGAATGCTAGGTATCATAAGGAAAGGAATGGAAAATAAAACAAAAGATATTATAATGCCTCTGTACCGTTCCATGGTGAGACCGCACCTTGAATATTGTGTGCAATTCTGGTCACCGTATCTTAAAAAGGATATAGCCTTATTAGAAATGGTTCAGAGAAGAGCCACCAAAATGGTAAAGGGGATGGAAGGATACCCCTATGAAGAAAGGCTAAAAAGGTTAGGGCTCTTTAACCTGGAAAAGAGACAGCTGAGGGGAGATATGATAGAAGTCTATAAATTAATGAACGGAGGGGAACGGGTAAATGTAGATCGATTGTTTACCTTATCAGAATATAGAAAGACTAGGGGACATGCAATGAAGCTACAGGGTAAACTATTTAAGACTAATAAAAGAAAATATTTTTTCACTCAACCTGTAATCAAACTCTGGAATTAGTTACCGGAGGATGTAGTAAAGGCTGTTAGTGTAGCTGGGTTTAAAAAAGGTTTGGACAAGTTCCTGGAGGAAAGGTCCATAAACCATTATTAAGAAGGGACCCGGGATATCACTGCTTGACCCAGTACAAGCATTGTGGAGCCTGTGTCTTTTGGGGAAACTGCTAGGTACGTATGACCTAGATTGGCCACTGTTGGAAACAGGATACTGGGCTTGATGGACCTTGGTCTGACCCAGTATGGCATATCTTATGTTCTTATGTTCTTAGACTTCATCCCTCAGCCCCCTTGACACTCTGCTTTTTGAACTCTACCCGCTTTGCTCCTGAGTTTGTTGTTCCCCTTCTTCTTACTTACATCTGGATCTCATGCTCCCTTTCAATCCTACCACTGATTTGTTGTAAAACTGAACTTTTACCACTTTATTGCTCTCATAGTTTCTAACTGTCCCCATCCTCATATTTCTCTCTGTGACCCCTATCCTTCTACCTAAAGTATTAGCTCTGCCTGCTAGTGAGCCCCTTCACTGATCGTAATAGTTTAATGTGTTTTAATATTCATTTTGCCTATTCTAGCCTAATAGTTAGAGCCAGCTGGCTATGGTTTATTAAGATGTGATATACACCCTTCATACCGGCAGAGCGGAAGCCAAGGTTCGAATCCCACCTCTGTTTCCTGTGATCTTGGGCAAGTCACTTAACACTCCATTGTCTCAGGTATAAACTTAAATTGTAAGTCCTCCAGCGACAGGAAAATATCCACAGTACCTGGATATAACTGACCTTGATCTTCTGAGAGAAAGTGTGAGCTAAATCCAATTCCCTTTCCCTTTCCCACCTACTTAGTAAAATAAGGTTCAGTTTTCAATAAATCTCTAAGGGGCAAAGATAAACAGCTGAGTTTGTGCACTTATCTTTGGCAACATTTTCCATCAAAACTAATCAGCTAGATTTGCAGCTGAAGATTTACTCAAATCCAATTCTTTGTGACTAAACTGTCTGTCTAAATTTAGCTTATCACTGAAAGACTGCATTGAAGGACTAAATTGAAAACTTGTCTTAGGAATGCTTTTTGAATCGCCACCAGCTGCACCCTGTGAATTTTGAAGAACAAAAGTAATTGGTCAGTAATGGAAAATTTTCAGTCCGAGATTTATCTAGTTGACTTTTGAAAACTGACCCAAGGGTAGACAGTGAGAGGTAAGGACCAATTGGTCTGTTCTTTTTGCCTTGTTAAACCCAGGCTAAGGATTATCCCAGCTGTCACCTGTTCAACCTCGACCACCTGCAGGATATCACTTCTCATCCAAGCTAGGTTTTCTCACCTTCTCTCTTTGGTGTCTATCATTCTGGATAAATAAACATTTCTCAGCACTTATATCATTTAGCTGACCTCAGCTGCTCTTACCACTACCCTAAATACTATGTATGTGATGATGGATCCCGCTTGGATTGTACTGAGAAACGATATCATTTTTTAAAACAAAAATATTTAGGTGGATTAATGGCTAACTTTTAGATGAACAACTTGACATTTATCTGAATAAGAAAAGGGGCAAAAGGTGGTCTGCGGGTGTGCCAAAGTTATCCAGCAGCAGCAATAGTTAAGTGCTATCTGCATAACTTATCCATATAGTAAGACTGCCCCAATAGATAATATATTTGTTTACGTTTATGTCCATATATTCAGCAGCCCTATTTAACCAGGCAAGGCAGGTGAATATCAAGCATAAAGAGAAGTAGATAAGTCATCTTTTGATCTGAATGTTACACCTTGTGTTCACTCTCTGTGCTATAGAAATATAATCATCAGAGCACAGTCACTTTGTCAGCACTTGGATGTAATACATGTTTCTGTATAACAGCAAAGTTCCTGAATCAAGGAACAGCGAGCTGGCTTTCTCACGTTCTCCTCTTTTCATTGCAGGCACTTATGAGCCGCTCAGACCAGGAAAACAGTCATTTCTCTGCAATAATGACAGGAAGTGGATTCCCGCATAACAATTATGTTGGAACTCGATAAAAAGTTGGAAAGCAAAGAAGCTGAGTCCTTTCATATTTTGGAAAACTCACAGAAGGCTGCATTTCACCCTCAAGTAGTGTAGCCTTTGCTGCTGGTATGTCAGCTGGTGTCAAGGAGGGACACTAGCAGACACGTAACATTTCCCTTTCTTTTTGTTCTATGGTAGAAGGACATTATTTTATCAATTAGGTTGAAGTAAAATAGCATTTTCATACCTTGTAATTAGCATTTTGGGACCCCTCTGTACTTAGTGTGGTCCGATTTTGTATAGATCGTCTGGATCAGAAAAGGAATGTCCAAAGTAGGATGTTCAGTTTGCAGCGTATTTTAGAAAAGGGATGCTAAATGCAGAACCTTTAGTAAACTATGCACAGATTACTGGAAAAATATGTGTATATTAGATAGGCTGGTCATAAAGTTTTAATAAATGTATTTGCAGCATGTACAGTAGAAACAGCCATTTTACAAATAAAGACGTTTAAAACACAAAGCAAGGCATCGGTTAGGGCTTTGTGCATGTAAGTGCTTCCTATCTATACATATCGGCATCGACACTTGCGTGTGTTAAGCTTTTGTAAAGCTGCACATCCAAAGGGAATCCATTCAGAACCAAGCTGCAAAACTCTTTTTGCTATTTGAGGTGGTTTTGAACATGACAATGAGGTCACTTAGCTGCAAGGCTATAATTTGAGACTATTGGGTGTGCTATGCTCCCCCCCCCCCCCAGCCCCTGAGATTTTGATAATTAAACTCAACAATCATAATCATCCCAACACCACACTCCCACAACAATCATGCAAAAATGCATAACTGTACCTCTACATAGTGAACTTTGCTTTGTATGTATATGTGTGCCTGCTCTCCATGCTGGTGGCTGTAAGGGTTTATTGCTTTGCTTTAACAGCTGCTGCTTTTTGCTGCTCCTCAGATGCTGCTGCCCTAGGCAAACGCCGCCTCATGTCTAATCATTGAGCTGGCCCAGGTTAGCTGACATTTATGTGACCTGGAGCAGGTGTTAATTTTTGAAGTATTTCTGTTACAAAATAGAAAATACATCTGTAACTTTAAGGTCTCCCTAAACCACACCCAACTCATGGCCCCTTCAAATCTGTGTATGCAAAGTACATAAGAAATGCCATTTCCAACACATCCTGCTAGACCAGTCCAGACTACCGGGTCATGTTCCTCTGCCAGCAGATGGTGAGACAGAGAAAATCACAGAAGCTTTGTGACATCACCCACTGGTATATAGTGTCCTGCCCCTAGGGGTGAGCTTCAGTATTTTCTCTGTCTCAGCAAATGGTGAACTTCTTAACGCCTGAAGGATTTTAAGAATTTTGTTGGAGCATCCTTAAAGTGGACTTCTTGGTACACTGCGGTGCTCCTTTCCAGAGGTTTTTTCACTTGACTTTTCAGAATTACTCCTGGTTAGGAGGATTAGTAGAGCACCTCTGAAGGGAAGGGCCCCTGTTCATGAGGAACAGGGCAGCCTTCCTGTTCTACTCTTCAGCTCTTCACCTTCATTTCAAGGCTGTGACTTCGAGACTCTATAAAGTTAAAAAAAAAAAAAAATTAGGCACAAACAAACTTCGCTAAACTACAAGGCACCTGCTTCGAGGATTGAACTGGCTGATTCTCCCCTTCATTTTTACCACAGCTCTGTCTTTGACATTCCCTACTGTTCTCTGCCTGGTCACGCTGGACCCCAGTTCTCCCCCCCCCTTTTCTCTTTCATTGCATTACTCATCGGGGCTGCCTCTGCCTTCCCTCCGGGTGTGAGTAACTTCAAGGGGCTGCCTGGTTACCGGGGCCGCAGTGATCGCATCTCTTCAGGCCGCTGTTCGGCTCCCCGCCTATCCCACGGTTCCCGCCTAAACGCTCAACTCGGTGGCCATTTTCAGAGGGGAAAAGACTTCTCCACTGCTACTGCTCCCATGGTGGCCATTCTCTGAAAAGTAAACTTTTCTTGCTTCTTGCCACCTTTATTCTTTGCAGAGGTTTTCTTTAGTTTTTTCTTAAATTTCTGCAGCCATGCCTTCCTCCCTACTCCGTTGTATGGTATGTGGGGGAAAAAAACGTAAAACCCTCCACAATAGCTTGTGTGGTACCTTTGAGGCTGATCCTGGGGGTCCATCTTCAAACATACCCCTCGTATGGCTGTGCTACCGTGGTGCTTCCTGCAGGCAAAGCTCTTCCTCCTCTTCTCCTCCCTGAACATTCCTCTCCTCTGTCCAGCACCTCGCTGTCCCAGCGTCCAGCTTCCCAACTCACTCTGCTTCCTCAGCTGGATGCCTTCAATGCAGACCAACAATTTATGTCCCTGTTCTGACAGGCCTGTTCCTTGTGGCACTCCGGTCCCTTGCCGGGGTCCATGTCTGTGCAACTTTCTCAGCGAAAGCATGCCAGGCTCAGTGCCACTGAAGCTCCTGCCATTCTCTGCATCTCATGTCTCCTCTCCCTCAGGGGACATGCACGTTGCTGGAGAGAATGGTGAATGCCCTTCTGAGTACATCTCCCTTATCTTTGGTTCTGACAGAGAGGAAGATGAGCTTTCTCCTACGGAGGATCAGCAAGAGGAGTACGACACTCGCGATGATGGACAAGATATTCGGCTCTTCTGTAAGGAGGAACTGCTGGCTCTCATTGCTCAGATTTCAGAGGTGCTTCACCTGTCTGAGATGCCAGGTTCTTCAGACCCCGTTAGACCTCATATGGATTCCATCTAGGGCCTTTCCCTTCCCCACAGAGCTCCAGCACATGGTCATACTGGAATGGGGTTCTCCAGATGTGTCCTTGGCTCCAGTGCTCAAGTGCTCCACTTGAGCCATTTCTATGTCTGGTCCCCGGAGGACCTCAAAAAAATGGATGCCTTTTTCTAAAGCTGATGCTCTCATAATGGCAGTCACCAAGCACACTACTATTTCGGTCGATGATGGTACTGCACTTAGGGACCAAATTGACTGCAAAGTAGAGGGTCTACTGAAAACTTCCTTCTCCACTTCTTCCCTTGCCTTGCAGGCAGTGGTTTGCAGAGGATTTGTGGTGTGAGCCCTTCTGTGATGGCTGCAGCTCCTCCAGGATGATCAGGCATTACCTCGTCTGGAATCGGTCACCACCTTTATCGCTGATGCCTTCTATGACCTTCTGCGCCTTTCTGCATGCTCAGTAACGGCAGGGACAGTGGCAAGGTGTTGACTTTGGCTTCAACATTGGAATGCGGCTGCAGCATCCAAATCCTGTCTTGCCAAACTTCCCTTCAAAGGAAAGCTCTATTCGGCAAGGACTTTGAGAAGCTTGTTGAGGATCTGAAGCTTGTCAAGGATCTGGTGGAGGTTGAGCCTCGGCCTTTGCCAGAGCATTGGCCAAAGTCTAACTCTTGTCGGCTTGTGGCTGCCTGTTCTTCAGCCTCGGCTTTAAGTTATGGTTCAGAGATGCCCGTCGATACCGGCCTGGGAAACCAGGGACTCCATGAATAGGTCTGGCGTTAGGGCCCAGTCCTTTCGTAGCATCTGCCACAACAGGGATAACTTCTTCTCTGCTGCCACATGTTGGAGGTCGTCTGCATCTCTTTTCCCACAAATGGACCCACATCATGTCAGACAAGTGGGTGCTCAAAGTAGTGTCCCATGGCTATGTTCTGGACCTTGCACCCATTCTGCACACCTTCCTGATTTCCCCCTGCGGCTCATCTGCCAAGAGGACAGTGGTGTTCCTTAACCATCGCTGTTTACTCCAGCTCAGATCTATTTGTCCAGTCCTTCCAACCAACAGGGGTACATGGCACTATTCCATCTACTTTGTAGTACACAAGAAGGATGGTTCCTTCCACCCCATCTTGAATCTCAAGAGGGTCAATCATTGCCTTCACGTGCTGTGCTTCCATATGGAAACTCTCAGGTCAGTCATCCAGGTGGTCTGCCCAGGGGAGTTTCTTGCCTCTCTGGACCTTGCAGCAGCATACTTTCACATTCCATTCTGCAGAGAACACCAGCAGTATCTGTGTTTCATGGTGCCCAGCAGACATTATCAATTTCAAGCCCTGCCCTTTGGCCTCACCATGGCTCCCCGGGCCTTCTCCAAGGTCATGGTCATTGTTGCTGCATCTCCAAGACATCTGCGTCCATCCTTACCTGGATGATTGGCTCATCAGAGCCAAATCCTTTCAGGAGGCACAGTCGATGGTGACCCAGGTTATCATGTTCCTGAGCCAGCTTGGATGGGTAGACAACTAGGCCTTGAAGTTCAGCGGCTACGGCAGCCACTGGGCCCATCTCTCAGCTGTGACAGGGAGGATTTTGCAGCCATGGTGTGGAGGCTTTGCGGTCCACATTGGTAGAGTGTACAGAGGGACCTACATTGCTTTCTTTCCAGCTGCGGAAACCATTACCTCCGATGCTGTGTTTTCTGTGAGAACTGCAGACATTCCTTGTCCTTGCCCTGGTGAACAGACCAACCTAAGAGGATGTGCAATTTTGTCTTGCAGGTTTTGCTTTGTGGAGAAGAACTGATAGAGGTAACGTTTCCAAGGCCGTACCAAGGGCTGTGTGAGCAGTGCGACTGCACAGGGCGCAAGCTCAGAAGGGGGCACTGATATCATCACTGGGCTTCCAGGAAGCTCAAAAAGAGTGAGCTGTCAAATGTGGCTGTGTGGAGGGGGCGCCAGATTAGTTAGTCACACAGGGCGCATTTCTAGCTTGGTATGGCCATTGTGTTCCATAATGTTAGAGCAGTTCCCACACTTGATATCTTACAGTTCACACATTTTTTATTGCATAATTACAAATTAAACAACCATCATTTATTTTTTATTTAACATTTCTTATATATTGCCTTTCATGATATCAAGGCGGTTTACATTGAACAAACTGAAATTGCATTGAACTTGGAGATAACTCTCCATTGCCCATGTTCCCTGTAAGATAGTTAAGTGGCTTGCCCAAGACTACAAGGAGCACCTGTGGGACTAGAAACCCCAGTCCTTCCGGCCCAAGGTTGCTGTCCTCTAGTGAGATTTGAACCCCTGGCCTGAGGTAACTTGCCCCAACCACTAGGCCACTCCTCCCTTTATAACATGAAGACATAATAGGTTGTCTTGATCCCAGGAAATAAAAAAGGAAACACTCCTTAGATAGCTGCACCTTCCTTCCCGCCAGCATTGTTACTAGTACCATGGTGGTTCTCTGTATATTGATGCAACGCATGCCACATTTTCTTGAACTGCCTCCCTTTACATAAACTGCTGCTGATCATTGGAAGGAGAGGTATAAAAATAAGTTCAAATAAATAAATAAAAATTGCCTGGCAACTTGTAGTTTGACCTTTTGTATCATGCATTCAGAGCCATTCCCCAGATAATTTGGCCGATAGCTAAAAAGTTCATATGAAGTTCACAACACATCCTCTTAACTGCACTGAAAAGGGGGTTTCCTGGGAGTGTTCATGTTTGGGCAGAAATGGCATTTTCAAAACTGCATAATTTATCCCCCCTCTTTCCCCTGCTCAGAAAAGGAGGCGTATAATTCACTGCTGCTGCTACTATTACTAATCGTTTATATAGCGTTCCAGGGTATAAGCAGCAGTGTGTGTGTGTGTGTAAATTAAAAGCTTAAATAGTTTACTTATTTACCTTTTTTAGCTATATAACGTCTTTATTTTACAAATTTCCGGTCACCATCTTTTTTTTTTTTTTAACTTCTATGCTACGAGATGTTCTCACTTTTTTGGGCCACCCTGTATATTCACATACAGTAAGAGACGGAGCTTACAATCTAATCAAGATCAATAACACAGCAAACTGCGAAGTAGGGGAAATGGGTAATGGTACATAGAAGGCAAACCGGAGAATAACCAGGTATTTCTGTCACTGGGAACCCGAGGAAGCAAATTTTTAAAAGAAAAATGATTTATCTTGTGCCTTTTCAACAGTAGCTCAAGGTGGGTTGCAATCGGATTCTAACGGTATTTTCTTATCCCCAGAGAGCTTCCAATCTAACAGGCTGATGCGAAAAGCCGGTGCTGAAGTCATGCTCTGTCAACGTTTTTCAGCTATTTGCAGCACACCAATGGTGCGTGACTTTAGCGTCGGCATGCAGAAAAGGGCTGATATGCAAATGAGCCACATGTTAAACTGTGCACAAAATGGCAGCATTAAACTGGGAGAGCAAACCAAACACATGTGCAAAGAAGTCAGTGTTAGTTTGGCATGCTCTCCCAGAGGAACAGGGGCATCACGTGGCTAACTTGCATATGAGCCCCGAAAGTATTTTTTTTTTTTTTTAAACTTTATTTATCAATTTTACACAGTACACAACACAATCCCACACAGGTTAAACGAACCAAGAACAATCATACAACTAAAACAAAACTTAACCCCACCAAAAACCCAAAAACCACCCTCCCCCCACCCCACCCCCCCCTCCGCCCACCCACCCTCCACTGGAACTGTATACATACCAGAGATAAGGAACAGTCCGAGACATGAGCACTTACTGCCAACAAAAAGTAAGCCCAATCATACCCTCTAACAGGGAACAGCACCACCGGACCCAGCTTCAACATAGGCTCTTAATGCATTCCATTTCTGAAAGCTACCAGGGCTAAGGAGAACGCCTTTGCGAGGCAACTGCTCGTATTTACAAAAAACATTGACCAGCTGCCACCATGCTTGAAAGTGGGCCACTGCCATGTTCTTCCAGTTGCGTACTAATAGGAAGATCGCCACCCCCAACATAAAATCCAGTAGGAATCTAGAATCCTTTCGTAAAGTGGGGTTAGGCATTGCCGAACGAAAGGCAATCAGCCCCCAAGTAAGGGGGAAGGATGCATCAAGGTCAAGAATCGCTCGCATTTTTGCCCACACTTGTGACCAAAATACCTGCACCCCAGGACAATCATACACCAAATGTTTCAATGTACCCTGGTGCACCCCACAGGTCCAGCACAGCGAGGAGCGCGAGTTATCCCATTTATTCAATTTAACAGGCGTAATATACGCCCGATGGGCAAACAGGAAAAGGGTCTGGGTGATAGAAGCCGCCTTGGCTACACGGACTTGTCGCGCCCAGAACCTTTACCAGTGAGATTGTGGCAAACATACACCAGTTTCTTGTTCCCAAACTTCCTGTAGCCGCAAGACCCGCAATGAAACTCCCGTTTGTAGCTCCTTGTAAAAGGAGGAGGCGGGCTTGCCCGATTGCTGTAAGCGCAAGAGCCTATCTTCCACCTCCGAGACTCCCGGCGATAGCTCGCACCCTGCCAGCGCTGTACTCAGACAGTGACGCAGTTGAAGCCACTGAAAATACAGGCACCCAGGAAGCTGGAAGTCCTGCTGCAGGCTACTAAAACTCTTCCAGTTCCCATTATCTCGCAACTGTTCAATAGTCCACACACCCTTCTCGTACCACTGCTTCCACGCAAACGACTTTCTTTGAATCTTAAAGTGTGGGTTGAACCACAGGGGGAGGCCTGAAAAATTACAGCCATCTAACCCCAACAAACTGGCGAACGCTCTAAAAGCCCTCTGCGTGTCAACAATCACCCTGGGTCTACCAGCATCCTCCCTAAACACCATACCTGGAAGGAGATATAAGGGAAAGGGGGAGACAAGATCCTTCTCCAGTACCAGCCAGGCCGGACTCAATTCAGAGATCTGTTCTCCCCACCTGATACCTTGCCTTAACAAGAAAGCATGATGATATGCTAGAAAGTTGGGAAAGCCCACCCCCCCACTTTCCTTACGAGCTTGCAGTTTTTTAAGGGCAATACGAGGGGGCTTGCTCTGCCAAAGAAAAAGCGCTAGCACTCTCTCAATCTGCCGGTATACCTGCAACGGAAAATAAAAAGGCACCATTTCTAAAATATAATTAACTTTAGGTACAATGGTCATCTTAATTGTCTCGAGTCTGCCCCACCAGGATAAAAACAACGGGGACCATTTGGCAGTCAGGTTTTGAAGAGTGGCCAGGACTGCCTCAGCATTATATTTCAGTGTTTCCTCTAAGGAGTAGCAGTAGTATACCCCTAAATACTTTATCTTACAGGGCTCCCACATAAAGGGAAAGGAAGACATATCTGACTTATGAGTTTGCAAGTTAAGGGGGAAAGCCACGGACTTAGCCCAGTTTATTTTGTAACCAGATAATAAGGAGTACTCCTCCATCTGCTCCAAGATACATGCGACAGAACCAGGACCCGTAAAAAGCAGGAGATCATCTGCGTACGCGGACACTTTGATCTCTCCCCCTGCCAATCTGACGCCCCGGATATTAATATTTTGTCTTAGAAGTAGGAGCAATGGTTCAAGCGCAAGGTTAAACAACAGCGGGGATAATGGGCAGCCTTGACGGGTGCCCCGACCTAACACAAAGTCCCCTGAATTGATACTATTAACATAAATAGTGGCAGAAGGGCGTGTATACATGACTTTCAATAAACTCATAAACCCCTCTCCAAATCCAAACCATTCCAAAGCTGAATAGAGAAAGGACCATTCTAACCGGTCAAAGGCCTTTTCGGCATCTAAGGAAAGGCCGACCAATGGTTCATGAATATACTCAGCCCCCGCGAAAACATGACATAATAACCTGGCGTTATCTGCAGTTGACCGTCCGGCAACAAAGCCACATTGATCCGGATGGATTAAACTAGGGACCACCACAGCCAGCCGCCGTGCCAATACTGTGGCAAAGATTTTATAGTCTACATTTAAAAGAGATATCGGGCGGTAGTTACTGACAAGCTGCGGATCTCTGCCTGGCTTTTCTAAAACAATGATTCGGGCCGCTGCAAAGGTGCCCACCGCAGGGCTTTCCGCCACTAAGGCATTAAAGTAGTGCTGTAAAAAAGGACCTAACTCTTTGGCAAACGCCTTATAAAACTCAGCAGGCAGTCCATCAGGTCCTGCCGCCTTGCCCGGTTTTAGGGAAGAGATAACAAGCTCAATTTCCTCAATAGTAATGGGACCATCTAAATCTTGTCTCCTAGCCTCGCTCAGTAGAAGCCTCTCAACCTTACCCATTAACCGCCCAAAGGCTTCCGGAGAGCAACTCGTTTCCGAGGAGTATAGGCCCACAAAGAAAGACCGAAAAGCCTCCGCTATATCGGTGTCCTCTATTAAAGACATGGGGTTCCCCGCAACCCTGATGGCAGCCACACGGCCGGCATCTTTCCGCGCTCTAAGTGCGTTGGCCAAAAGACACCCAGCTTTATTATGTTCCCAGTAATAAAGCCCATCCTGAGCTTTAATGCTCTGGGTAACCTCATCCGAAATCAAACTATTATAAGCGTATCTTAAGCGCTGCAACCTAAGCAGGATACAAGGATCCTGTCTCTTAACCAACAGACGTTCGCCCGCTTTGATTTGCATATCCAGATCGGTTAGGTGCTCCTTACGTTGCTTAGCCTGAAAAATGCTACAACTGGTAATCTCAGCCCGAATCGTAGCTTTGAAACCCTCCCACCTTGCCCAGCCGGACGTCAAATGAGGCTCATTAAAATGGAAATAATCCTTGACAGCCAGTCGTAATTTGGCCTTTATGTCCTCATTCCCCAGCAGGGCTCTATCAAAAGACCAAAGCTTTGAAGCACGCCCTACACTTCTATCCTCCAATAGAAGAGAAACAGCTGCGTGGTCAGATATATGTATAGCATGAATCTCAGCCTTCAGAACAATCATTGTCAGGGTCTTAGAAAGCAATAGGAAGTCGATCCTAGACAGGGACTTGTGCGGGGGAGAGAAAAACGTGAACTCCTGATCTGCCGGATGTAACACCCTCCAAATATCCACCAGCCCAGCATCTTGAAGGAGCGAGACCAATATTGAGTGGGCTTTCGGGGTCTTGGTTGACCTGGGGGTTTTTTTATCCACTAAGGAGTCCAGCACTAAATTGAAATCCCCTCCCACAATGTAAGGAACCGGGGCCCCCTTATACACTTCCTGCGCTATAGTCCTAAAGAACTCTGGGCTGTCGTTATTGGGAGCATAAACATTAAATATGTTCAACTCCAAGTGCCCTACCTGAATATGAACCCTAACCCATCTACCACTTTGGTCCGTACTTGTCTGCACCACCCGCGGAAGTAAAGCCCTCCGCACCAAAACCGCAACCCCGTTATGTTTCTGAACCGCAGCAGAAAACGCCGCCACCATGAATGGCTTGATGTTTAATTTTAACGACTCGTTAACATTAAGATGGGTCTCTTGCAATAACATAATGTCTGCCTTCTCCTGCTGACCATACTGAATTATTTTTTTCCTCTTTATGGGGCTATTAATACCTTTAACGTTCAGGGAAAGAACCTTAATAGGTGCCATCAGATTACATCAAAAGGCCTACATTTATGACAATCAGCGCCTCTCCCGTAGGCAGAGCAAGCCCCACTCGACATACGTGACCCCGTTGCATCCTCCTAACACATAAAACTGGCTTACACACAGACACTATATTCAAAACAGCTCTATGAAACAGACCTATAACCCATATTCCAGTGGACCCATTGGAGGGCACAATACCCATAACCTAAAAAGGTGAACCCTAGGAGGCAGAAGAAGCCCAAGAACCAGCATACTTTTATCAATGTGTTTGCGCATATCACAAAACCCGATGCAAAAATAACCAAGATAGCGGTGCAGGCACCATTGTTACCATGCTGCCCACACCGTTCTATCCCACTCAAACAATTGCGAACCAACACCACCCTTCAACCAGATTGAAATATACCAGCAACCCCCTAAGGGGGTACCCACATAGCAGTTAAGACATTAATTCTGCTTCTTTATTGTCCAAAAAATGCTTAAGAGATTCTGGATCATCAAAGTTCCTTGTCTGATTATGCAGCGTTACTCTCATTCTGGCCGGATATAGGAGACCATAGCGTGCCTGAAGATGCTGAAGCCTGGGCCGCAGCGCAGCGCCAAGAAGGCCTTCCTCCGGTCCACTGTTGCCTTCGCAAAATCCGGGGAAAAACAGTAGCCGATGGCCCTCATACTCCAACGGCGATCGCAGCCGTGCTGCCTCCAGAATTTTCACAGCGTGTTGAAATCGCAGTGCTTTAAAAATAATCGGCCTGGCTTTCTTATTTTGTAATACCGGCTGCGAAGGCACACGATGGGCTCTTTCTATCTCGAAGGGAAGATCAAATGAAAGCTGTAGAACTGCAGGAATGAGCTGCTGCAGGAAAGCGCCCATGTCCTTGCCCTCCGCACCCTCCGGTACCCCGACAATCCGCACGTTGTTTCGTCTGGATCGATTATTATTGTCCTCTATCTCTCTCTGCAGAGCTTGTATCTGTTTGGTATGCTTGCTCACCTCGTGCAGCCTCTCCTCGTGCACCGCCAGCTTGGCTTCCGCGTTGCTTTGACGCACGGCAAGGCCATCCATCTGATTTTTAAGAGCATGTATGTCCCCTTGCATAGAGATCAGTGAATCACTGTTAAGGGTAACAATTTCTTTGACCGCACGGATCTCCGCGAGGATCTCCTGCATCGCTTCCGCACCTTCACGGCATGCCGCCATTTTCTGGGGGGATGGAGGTTCCGTTTTAGAACGTTTTACGCTGGAAACCTGACCTCCGGCAAAATCCAACCGAGTCGGTTTTGTTCCCACCATACTCCTGCCGCTAGAAGATCCAACGGGGTAAGTTAAGGTTCGCAAATGCTAGCGCAAACACCAGGATTCAATTCCAAGCCCCGGGGAGCTCGAGCTTAGGCGTCCATTCCGCCAACGATCAGGCTCCGCCTCCTCCCCGAAAGTATTTTGATGGCATCAGGGGCTTTCTCCGATGCCTGGATCAAACTCCCCTCAGATGATCCAGGCATCGGGGAAAGCTCCCAATGCCATCAAAATGCTGTTGGGTGCCGATGCCCGCAACAGAAAGTGAATCCCTGGTAGCCCAATGGCCCTGAACCCCCCCCCCCATCCCACTAAAAATAAACCTGGTGGCCCAGCACCCCCACTCCCCACCCAACCAAAAATAATCCTGGTGGACCAGCAGCCCCAAATCCCCCACCACACTAAAAATAAACCTGGCAGTCAGGTGGCCTAAAACCCCCACACCACACCCCACCCAACCCCACCTCACCCCACCCAACCCCACCTCCTCATGTCCTGCCTTCTTGAAAAATGGCAGTGCCTGGCACAGGGCAGCATCAGATTGCCATATAAGGCATGTTCTACCTTATACAGCAGTCTGACCCCGCCCGCTGGTGGGGCAGAGTGGGCGCACATGGGCAGTGTTCCCACTCCTTCCTGAAGGTACTGGGAGGGGGTGCTTCAGGGCCACCAGGTCTGTTTTTAGTTGGGGGGGGGGGGGTTTGGAGCCACTGGGCCACCGGGCTTATTTCTAGTTGAGAGAGGAGGTAGGGGTTCAGCATGACTGTGCCATCAAGGATTTGCTTTGTCGGGGACAGTATTTGGATGACATCGGGGGATGATGGTTGACATTTCTCCTCAGATGAGCCAGGCATCAGGGAACACACTCATTGCCATCAAAATACTGTCGGGGGCATGCGCTAGATTTTTAAGCCACCTCAGACCCAGGAGGAAAGATATTGCCACTAAGGCTGGTTGTGAAATCCTCTACATATTTCTCTGCATCAGGTGCAGCCAATATTTTCATACCAGTTTATTATGTGCAGCTCATTTGCCTATGATTTAAATACTCTTGGTGTTAATTGTGCACTAGTTTTTCATTTGCTGTTTACACACGTGTCCATCTCTTTTCTGCATTTGGCAGTAACAGTAAGTGTACTTAAAAGTGGTGTTATTTATTTTATCATTTCTTATATACTGCCTTTCATGATATCAAGGCGGTTTATATTGAACAAACTGAAATTACATTGAACAGGGCATTATAACTTGGAGATATCTATTTTACAAGGAACATGGGCATTGGAGGGTTAAGTGGCTTGCCCAAGACCACAAGGAGCACCTATGGGACTTAGAAAAACCCCAGTCCTTCTGACCCAAGGTTGCTGTCCTCTAGTGGGATTTGAGCCCCTGACCTTCTGGCCTGAGGTAACTTACCCCAACCACTAGGCAACCTCTCCCTCATTATCTGTGCTTAAAGACTGTGCTAGTTTTCTGCATTGGCCTGCAAGTTTGTACCTGAGGCAATGGAGAGTTAAGTAGCTTTCCCAAGGCCACCAGAAATGCCAGTGGGATTCAATCCCTAGTCACTAGGTCACTGCTCTAACTACTAGGCTACTCAGTTCATAGATAATGTCTTTGAAAATTGCCTACCAGGTCTGTGGTTGCAGAACTACCAGAAACCTTCCCCTCTTATTTTCAGATTTTTCTTGGAAACGTTTTGTATCTGAAGATTGCGTTATCAGTATTTCAAGGGATGCAAAAATGTAGCTGTCTGGGATGTTCCCTAATTTGTTTCTTTAGCAAACACTACTAAGTCGACTTAGGGCCCCTGAGGCCAGAAACAAGTCTTTTTTTTTTTCTTTCCTAAATGAGCCTCGTAAGCTCTTTCTGGACTGGATTTGTGGTTTCATGACTGTAAACAAATAAGAAAAGATTTGCATTAGCGTGATGCTGACTTTCTGACTGGAAAGCCCCTGTTTGAAGCTTGAAGGTAATGAACATGCGTTACCCTTTAAATTATGGGTGCAAAGTACAGCACTGGGAAACTGCCCTGGCTCAAGAATAGTACGAGGGTATTAAATGGCTTGTAGGACAAAATATTGTGATTGATCAAAGTTCTACTAGAGAGATAGTACCTGACCTATGGGTGGCGCTAGAGGATATGGGGTATGTGTGTAAGAAGGGGCTGATTTGTTTCCCTTTCCAGGTTTGCTATATTTGGGACACACACATAGCTCCAAGGAGGAGAAAGTCTTAGGGGTATGTTTAGTAAACAGCGGTGGCGACTTCCATGTGAATTCAATGGGGCCACGGCTCGGATATTGCACGGAAGTCGCTACTGCTGCTTAGTAAACATACCCCATAGTCTTAGCTAGAGATAGGTACACCCCGGACCAGGAGCTGCTTCTTGAAACTGGTGGCTAGGTTTTTGTTTCCCAGAGAGCAGGATTGGGTCCACAAGATAGATCTCCCACTTGGTATTATGTGGGGCAACCACTAGGTCTCCAATCCAGCCCTCGAAACTGTTGATATTAAATTCCAAATTGAGATTATAGGAACCTCTTCTTGTAATTTGCTGGTATTTTCTTTGGCTGTGTCACTGAGGCCCTTAAAATATAGTTGCCTGGTTTGTGTGCGCTCATTGCAATGTAATCGAAAGATGAATCCCGGCGAAATACAAAGAGGTTATAAAGGAAGATGTTTCTGCGTAAAATGCAGAGCTATACAGGGAAGACTTTTCACAGTTTCCACCCTTCCAAATACAATTTTTTTTCTGAAGTGGTTTTGCAGAGAAACTTGGTTTAAAAGAATAAGGAGATTTATGCAAATAACCACTGGAATCTTGTTTCTATGATTAGCATTGCTGATTTTGGAAATAAAAGGGGTGTGTACTCTTAAATGTCCCTAAAGATATTTTTCTCAACTACAGTAGGGACCTTGCCAAAGGCTTTCTGCAACATTTGGTAGAGGCACTGCCCCCCCGCCCCACACCCCTTCTCCCCCTTAAACTGTGCCTATGGAAAAAAGAGAAGAGGAAAGCAGGACAGAGGATAATGTAAAGATAACCTAAAGCTCACTATACTGCAGCCAGCTGGCTCAGAGGCCCATCAAAAGGAACGATGTCAGGCATAATTAAAAGCTTGACTAAGGAAATGGGCTTTCAGCCTGCTTGAAATCTCTTATATGACGGTTCTGCTCAGAGGGTAGGAGGCAGAGCGTTCCAGAGTTTGGGTGCTAAGAAGAAGAATGCAGATTGGGTGTTGGCCTCGGCTGGCTTTTGAGGCTCATAGGAGAGAGAAGAGATTTTCCTGGGAAGAGGAGATTTGGCATAAAGAGATGTGTGATGTAAGCAAAGAATACAGACATGTTGGGCAGCCTCTTTTTAAACTAAGAGGGTTGTTTTAGAAGCATTGAGGTGTGTAGCTTGAAATAACACGTCTCAATACCATTTTAGAGCCTGCTTTTTATATACCTGCGAATGCTCACCATGTCTCTCCAGTCAGGGGAAGTGAAGGGCGTGGTGAGGGCAGTGCAGACATGGATTCCCAATTTTAGAAAGGGAATCCACATCTGGAACAAAAAATGTAGATGCGGGCATTTACACCTGCCCACAGGTACGAATAAGTGCCCGTGGTGGCTCTCCTCCCCAACCCTAGAAACACCCCCTGGCAGCCTCCACCTCCCCTGCAGGAGTGAAGGCTCCAATCCCCCCTCATCCTATTCCTGCCCCCCCCCTCCAGCTTGATTTCCATCCAAGTGCTTACCGGGGTTGTTGGTGTATAATGGAGGTAGGAGCGAAGCCCTATAACTCTTAGCAGTAATCACCAAGATCACTGCTGTATCATTTTGAAGAGCCACCTTGTTCCAGGCAGGAATGAGTGGGCCTCGCTCCTGCCTCCCCTATATGCTTGGGAGTGGATATGACTGGGTAAGCGTTTTCTGGGGAGGTGCCATCATTTTTTTCAGCAGGTGTATTTGAGGAAGATAGGAAGGGACTTTTGACAGCTTGGTTGATGAGAAATGAAGGAGAAAGGATTGGAGCCTTCACTTGGGTGGGAAGGGGCTCAGAGCTTCTAGTGAGGTGGGGGTAGGAGTTTGGATCAGAGCCTTCACTTGGGTGGGATGACTGCCAGGGGGTGTTTCTTGAGGTGAGGATGCAGGTTGGGGAGAGGGTCCCAGAGCTGTGGTCCTGCACCAGTCTGCTTTCTGTGCTGATGCAGTGATTTTAGGAGGCTGCTCTCATGTCTATGTGGGGGGAGATTTCCATGTCTTTTTTCCCTATGTGCAGCTTCCCAAAATCACTGCTCCTGCCAGATGTGCAGGGGCATGCTCCTGAAGTCCTGCAGCTATTTTACAAGGGGCTCTGCGTTTGGCAGAATCTCTTGTAAAATGTTGTCCTAATTCTCCACATCCTGAGATGTCCTTTCTAAAATTCCACTTCACACATCGTAATGAGTATTTTACATTTTTCCCAGAAAAAGACTGAGAGCCAATAATGTTAAAAAAAATAAAGGGATTGCTTGGTCAAATTTGTGAACATTTCTCAGAATATGAGTAGCAGGATTTTGGACTAATTGGAGATGTTTGAAATCAATGGATCTGAGACCAGAGTACACAGAATTGCAGTAATCCAAACAGAACATGATGGATGCATGAATAAATGATCTAAGTTGGTTGGGAGGATGCAGGAAAGCCTGGATAGATCAAAAAACGTCTTTGATGTAGAGGAGATATGTGGTTTTATTTTATTTATTACAGTTGCTTATATACCGCACTATTCGGCATCAGTGCGGTTTACAGTATAACAAAGTGACCAAAACACACATTCTGTTTGGTTTTACATCGAACAGGGGTATAAACTTGGATAACAGGGGTTGAACTATATACATGAACTATTTACGTGAAATAGGCTATATACATGAAGTAAAATTCCTATAACGGTTGAATTGTACAATAAATAATGGATGGATAATTGGTAGTTTGATGGATAATTGGTAGTTAACAGTAATAACAAGATACTAATGAATCTACCAATTGGAGAGGGTTCCCCTGTATAATAGGGGGAATAGACAGGTGGTGGGATCTACTGATGATACTTTTATCAAGGGATTTGTCTGGGTTTGGTTTAAGATCATTCAGTTTGCCAGTTGGCTTTATAATCAAAACACTGATTCATTAGGAGTCAGATCTGGGTTAAATAGTTCTGTGTAATGCACTTGCACAAAAATATCTACTGATGTTATGGTCTTGTACTAGGGTAGCTAGGGGACTGAGAAAGATATTGAAAAGTAATGGAGCAGGGACCGAGCTCTGTGGGATCCACATATCAATACATAGGATCTAGAAGTAGTAGAATTTAGAGAGACTGAGAGAGAGAGAGCACTCAAATAGGTATTGTGTCCTGGTCTAAAACTGGCCTGTCACACAGTTGACTTTATTAACAAAATTCCACAGATGTGAGAAAATGCTTTTCTCTGTTAATCTGGAAATGATAAGGCAGGTTGGAAAATGGATGGTAATTGGCAGAAATGGAGGGATCTAAGTTACTGGGCAGAATAGATGGATCATGATGGTCTGTATCTGTCCTCATTTACTATGTTATTATAGATGGATGATGGACTTTTTCCACATATCTGGGAAAATGCCTAAGCTAAGAAGCTTGCCTGATGATTTTCAAAAGGGTGGCAATAATCCGAGGGATGGATCCTTAATCCATTTTTAAGGGTAGAGATCCAGAGCACAGGTGGTAGATCTAATAGTAGATATGATTTTTGACAGACCAAAGTCTGAGACAGGAGAAAAAGACGACCAGGTATGTCTCTACAAATGCAGTGGGGGAGAGGGACAAAGGAGATGGAGGAACCTCAGAAAGAGATGGCCCAGAGTGGGGCAATTAGGAAAATGCTGGTGAATATTATCAATTTTAGAGTAGAAGTAATTACCAAGATCATCTACTGAAGGAGTGTGGGTAGTTGTGGATGCCATGCTAGCTTTGTTTTTAAGGTCAGATATTACTGAGAAGAGTTTCTTCGATTGGTTAGCTGAGGAAGCAATGACTTGAGTGAAATAGGCCTCTCTTTCTTTTTTTTAACTTCTTGAACATAATGTTGGCATCACTGTTTATAGAGGAATAGGGCTGATGAAATCTTGTGCTTATGCTAAAGACACTCTGTCATGAATGTAGGCAAATTTGTTGGCATTCCACAGGGAGTGGAAAAAGGTAAAGGTGAGAATGGGCAGAAGGGTGGCAGTTTGCCTTGGAAGGCCAGGTTTGGGACTGATATCCTCATCAGATAGGAGGAGCAGGAGAATATGGAGAAGAGAGGCAAAAGTATGATGAAAGTGACAAGGATGAGATGGTCTCTGGAACAGTAGAAATACCAGGATGAGAAGAAAACATTTGAAGCTTAAGTGGACAGATTAGAAGACCGGGTGATTGGTGAGGTGAAGAATGTAGACAATGGGTTCAATGGACTTGATGTCAGTAGTAGGTTGCAGTAGGGATTTCAATAGGGAAGGATTATCATCAGGAAGAGAAGATAGTGTGGAGCTATAGGAAATAAAGATAGGGAAAACCAACTAACCAGCGGCCAACTGATGGAAGCCCAAGTGGGTTGCAGTATCTTCCAGGTATACCACCACGGACCCTTGCCCAGTTTCTTGGATCAAAGCTACCAAATCTAGCTTGATACCATACATAAACAACATTGTGCTTAATTCTCTTTCCCAAGGTTTTATGCCAATATAACTAAAGCAAGCTACAGTTAGACCAATACCAAAGAAAACAACTCTCGACAAAAGTAATCCTGCTGCATACAGACCAATTTCTAGTATACCATTTCTAGCAAAAATCATAGAAAAATCAGTCCAACAGCAATTACAAGAGCACATTGACAATCATGCCCCCCTAGATGATAAGCAACATGGTTTTCGTCCTAATCATGGAGTTGAAACTCTTCTGATATATCTCTTTGACAATATCCTACGTGTTATAGACAACAACAAAAAAGGGATTCTAATGATCTTTGTAGACATTTCCTCAGCGTTTGACACAGTTGACCACCGAATTCTCCTGGAAAGACTACAGAAGATTGGTATTCATGGTATTACTCTCAAATGGTTTCAATCTTACCTTTCTGACAGGCAGATTAGAGTAAAAGTAGGATGTAATACTTCCCAATCAATAAAGGTACTGCAAGGAGTCCCTCAAGGATCCGCCCTCTCATCTCTTCTTTTTAATATTTACATACAACCAATTTGTGATATCATAAAAGCTTATAACATCCAATACACTATTTATGCAGATGACATTTTGATTTTTACGCCTTTTTCTATTAACCCTGTATATTCCGATATCTCAGTCTGCTTAACTGAAATGACAAGATGCTGTAAGGAGAATAATTTTTCAATCAATTATAGCAAAACTGAGGCCCTTATAATCACTCATAACCCTGAATTCTTACATCCCCCGAACATCAGAGTTGATAGCACAACCATTCCAATTAAAACGGAAGTTAAATACCTTGGTGTTACTCTGGACAGTGAATTAAATCTCAGAGCACACATTAATAAAACAAGAATGCGTATTTCAGGATGCGAATCATAAGAAGACTAAAACCGCTTCTTGCCTTTTTCGTACCGTGTGTCAAGCGCTAATAACTCCTTTACTGGATTTTTGCAATCCCATCTTCCTTGGGCTAGCACTGCAAGCTCTCAAACCTCTTCAATTAGCTCAGAATGCTGCAGCCCGTATTATATCTGGAACATCTATTCATGAACACATTACTCCAGTTATGAAGGATCTTCACTGGCTCTCAATCCAAACACGCATTAAATATAAAACAATAATTAACATATTCAAAATAAAACATCATATCTCAGCTAATAGTCTGTACTCCCTCATTCTTCCTGACCCCAGCTCCCGACCAAGAAGAAAGGGAACTTCTCACAGTGTAAGCTCTTCTAGTAACTTCAGAACATCGCGAAAGGATACTACAGAGAGAGCATTTTCCTTGGCTGCCCCAATAATCTGGAACTCACTCCCAGACGACTTGAGATCATCAACCGAACTTAAAGACTTCCGTAAGCAATTAAAAACTTTGCTTTTCATTGAACATTATGGTCCTATTACTTAATCTTCAGATCTACCTACCCACCACTTCAAATCTCTTTAAATAGTTTATATTGTCATATGATATTTTTTATTTTATATAACTTTGTAGTTTAGCACACGTTATGTTGTAATGATTAATGTGCACTGTTTTAATGATTATATGTTTTAATGTTTATATTTTTCTCACTACTCTCAATAAGTTTTGTCTGTTTTGTTTCACTGCCTTGATTGTATGATAAGGCGATATATAAATACAGTTAAATAAATAAATAAATAAATAAAATATGCAGATGAACTGCAGTCTTTCCAATACCTGGATGGGCGCTCAAGGGTCGCAACAGCCCAGGCTTCAAATAAGTTGTGGTGTTCTCCAGAGGCAACCATCATGGCACACCTGCTGATTTCTCTGGCAACTGGTTGGGCATCCAAGGAGTATGGGGTAGCAGCATCCTTGGCTCGAAACCAGTTGTGGTGACCCCCAGAGTCAACTGGAAAAGTAGGCAGATATACTGCATCCTCTCCAATATCTCCTAATCGCAATAGCTCGCAATGCCTGGTGGTGCAATGGCTTGAGCAGAATTTGTTAAAACTTAACCAAAGTAAGAGTGAGTTCATAGGCGAGCTAACTGAGGAGGTCCTTGGATATTTTGTTGACACTTGTAAGCACAGTGCTTAGTCCCAACGATGTGGGATGGAATGTGAGGGTTAAATCACATCTTTTTGATGTTTATGGCAAATATGTTGACTGCCTGTATATTTGTCTCATGGGGACTAATTAGAAGTGGCAAAATACTGCCACACTGCTGATAGCTGAAGCATAGGGAGGTGCATTTGGTTTGTTAATGCTCTTTAAAAATTCTGTATGCACAACATCTTTAATGCCTATTAACCTATGAATTCATGTATGTGCAATTTGTGTGCATGCATTAAAAAGGTCCAACATGCATTTAAAAAGGGTATTCAAATGAATATTTGAAACAAACTGAAAAAGAATTTCAAAAGATTGGGGGGAAAAAAACAAATGGACTAAAAACAAAGCAAATGTTCTTGGCCCGCGTGTATTGCTTTCGGAGTGCATAGGTATGACTGTCACTGTCTATCAGCTGTCAGTAGAGGCACAATTGTATTTCAAAATGTTAATTTTGGGTTCTAGAGCATTGATCTGGGTCA
Source organism: Ichthyophis bannanicus (assembly GCA_033557465.1). NCBI lineage: Eukaryota > Metazoa > Chordata > Amphibia > Gymnophiona > Ichthyophiidae > Ichthyophis > Ichthyophis bannanicus. The sequence continues at coordinate 17,682,355 of CM066039.1, read as the reverse complement.
GCAGAGTTATTACATAGAATGAGCCTCATTCGTCTAATCAAGGGCTACTGGCATTACTCTCAATTGTAGATATGAGGTTGGACACTACAAAGCATAAGGGCTCTTGCTTTAAGAAATGAGCTTTGTTTATTTAAGATTTTGGAAATGAGTTGAAGCATGGATCTTTGAGTAAGTCTTTTCAGGGAGATGGGAAAAAGATGAGTTGGGAGGTAATGCTTGGTGCATGATCCAGTGCAAGGTAGGGGAATGTTCAATTTCTGGTGTATGTTTTGTTGGATCTGAGATTCGAAAGACTTACGCAGTTGAATTGATGTTAAATGCATAATTAAAAAAAATATTTGCCCTGGTTATTTCCATAATTTTATGTGTAGATAGTGCAATGGTAGGCTGCTTTTATAAAATTTCTCTCTATAGTGTGAAGCGAGGCTAGGGGTAGGCTACGAGCCGGGGGCTGGCACGAAGCGTTACTTACACTTACAGATCTCTGAGTGATACATTCAGCAAGCCCATATGCAATATGATAAAGGAAAATGGCACGGTTGAAGAATTTCAGACAACTCTGTACATTTTGACCTTTATTATTAAACAGTTTGTCATAATATACAACAAAAAAATGTTAAAAATAAACATTACAAATTGTGAAAAAGCACTTTTTCATTTGAAATGACATAAATGCAGCTATGCTTTGTAATTGTAACATAAAAAGAATGCACGTATTTATGCAAACACAACACATACAAAATAAATTGGGAATTAGAAATGTATAAAGTAATTCTAGTTCTAGAGTCTTGACAGGCAATGACGGTCAGCCTTGACCGTGTAACCGCTGGGATGATTCTAGATTCTGTCCAACCAGTGATGATCACTGAGGCTGCCAGATTATCTAGTCAAGCGCAGCATATGTTAAGGGAATGCAATGATTATGAAAATTTGGGCAGTTTTGGCCTTTCTTAGTTTTGTAACTTCCATCTCAAGGTCTCTTGGCGTGAATGTCCAGTAAAGGCACCTACTAAAAAGAGTTATCTTGTACAGAGCAAGGCATTTGTTTAAACACAGATTCTGTGTGCATTAAGTTTGAAAACCAGGTTCTGTGGATGAAAATACTCACCCATGTACATTCAAACTGAAGTAAAATAGAGAGGGGGGGGGGGGGAAACTAGGTACATAAGTAGCATTCTATCTCCACAGTTCCCTTTTGAAATGTACAATTAACTCATACCCAACAGACTGCCTCTCTTTACGTGGGCAACTTTGTGCATATTACGAAACAACATACATTGAGATGAAGTCAGATACACTTACTTACCTCCCACCGACTTACACAGGTTAATTCTACTCACTAACAAGTGATCAAGTCTTTGAAAATGTTCCCCTTTGGGGTTTGTACTTTCCTTATGCAAAGTCTCTGAAACAGATCAAATGCAAATCCCAGAATACCAGGACCATGCAAGAATGGTCTGGTACGAGTGGAAGGAACGCACTTAAAAATCTTCAGCAGATCAACAACACCTTTCTAGAAAACCAAGCAGGCAGTGTGCCGACAGCTCTGCTGTCACTCCTTGCAGTTCGGAGTTAAAATGGGTAAGTCGTGGTACAGAATTAGATATGAAGACAATCTGGAGCCAACTTTCACTGCGCTGCCTAGAAGCACAGTATGCAGGCCATGTTTGTACTCATGCAAGTATTACAAATTACGAGGGTAGTTTCTGTTCAAAACTATGTAACACTTCTGTATCCACTTGCTTTGCCCCTTCTATATCTGCAGAGGTTAGGTGGGAGAAACGACATATATATATATTCCCCTGACCCAGCCCCTTCTCTGGAAAAGCTCAAGACTTCAGTGGCCACCTGTATGACAAAGTTTTCAACCCTTTGATCTAACTGGCTAATTTAGCTAGCTACATCCCTTAGGAAATTGCCTCTTAAGAGGAGCAGAAAGCAAGATCAATAATGGAACAAAAGTATGCTGAGGTCTGGGTTTACGTTACACTTTACAGATATTTTGGTGTACTCTTATTCATAATATTTTATAGAATTCTTCAGAGCAGGTCATACTTGGCTTCAATATCTTATAAGCACTGAGATACATAGGTCACCCATGTCAAGTTAAATGGTGAATATCTATATAGTTGGATAGATGACACTGATGTTGCTGAAAACTCAGCTGATTTTACTTAAAAATATATGTATTTGTGCACTACCACTTGGATGGATACATTTTATCCATCTGGTGGCTGAATATTGCTGCTCGGACAGTTTCAGGACGTTTCAGGGCTGACCGAAAACTTATCATGCCCATTTTTTAAATGGATAACTTTAGCCATTTAACTATTTAAACAACCAAAACAATGTGTACCAAACTGCTTGTGTACTAACTGTGGGGCATGAAGCATCCCTCCCATGGTTTGAGCCATGCCAAGCACCGGCATCCCATAGTAGTTTTGCAAGACCTCACCTACCCACATGCTGAAAGTGCCAGAAAACTGTGGCATGCCTCGGTGTTACCACACAAGCAGCAGATGTCCGCGCAGCGTAGAAGGAATGCTGGGCCTAAGTTATCCATTCATATGGCCCAGATTTTTTTACATAAAAAGCGCTCATATGGTCGGTGTTGCAGTCAACCACATAAATGCTTTTGAATATTGACTAGAAAATATTTCTTGAACACAGTCTCTTGCAATGCAAAAGTTCTAAACCTACTCACTAAAATCACTTTCAATAAAAAAGGCTTCAAAATACTTCCGTTTTGCATTTGATGGCATTGTGTCTCACTTCCATGAGAGGGCATCGAAGCAAAACTTTGAGGTTATATGGTGTAGCTGTCCATTCCATTTTGTCTGGATCTCTCTTTCTCATGCTGTGGGAAAAGTCTGAGGAAGGAGGTCCAGCTCATGGGTAACACTTCATTATAATTCCTTGAGCGTGATCTGGATTTGGCCTTCCATTTCTGTCATGTCAAGTAAAAAGGCCACGTGGTTGCTGTAATGTTTGATGATATTGTTGTCCATGTTCACTAGTATTCTGAAAGAGAAAATACAATTAGGACATATAAACTGTACTGTAGTCAATTCTGCATTGGGAAAAATGACCACAAATCACAGACTGGTCTTGGGAATAATTGAGTTGGATATCATTTGGCTTGCAGTAAAGATGGCATTTCTGATTAGGCAGGAGCTTTTATTTTGCTTTCTTTCATTTTCCCAAATGAAAGGGAAGGAAAAGCAATGTTTTGTTGGATTTTTTGTGTTTCATTTCATTTTGAAGAGAAACTGGCTGCCAAACTAAAAAAACAAAATGAGCTCCCTCCATCCAAACCCTTCTCCTGCCTGTTAAAGTAGTAGATTGCTCTTTAGCCCTTTCCCATGATCCTTTTGCCCTCTTCTTACCCCATCTGAGGGTTTAAATGGGGCAGGAGCAATTTGCATTCACTCCTGTGTTGTTGCTGCAGTTGACCCAAAGCAGTTGATGTTATATAATAGTCTTGACTCGGACCTCTTCTTAGAAACCATGGCTGGAGTGGGAGGAGGGGCAATTTTTGCCAGTTAGGTGGGTGGAGCCCTGGACCCTGCTACTTTTTCTTCCATTTTGTGCACTAAAAACAACTGAGAACTTTGCAATTACCATTGGTGTTAGCGCCTGGGGGTTGGGAATGGCGGGTATATGTTTGACAATGACAGTATGCAAGCTGTTTTCCTCTCCCAGCCTGAATGTGCACCCCCGGAACATCTCTGTTTAACATGGCTAAAAGTGTGTGTGGCAAAGAAACCAATGCACAGAGAGTGATTTTCAACCAAGTCGATTTACCTAGATAAATAACTTTAAATGAACTGAATTTAAAAAGGGCATAAGTATGTAACTGAAGAAATAATCCTCCTGACGCCTAGGTCAATGAAGTTCAGCTGCACAACAGAGCTGACGCGCCCCAGGAAGAACAAAAACGTATTGAACCAGTACTTGACCCCCCGAAATGACCTTTTATAAATTCCAACCACCCTATGCGCAGTAAAACCTATGCAGGAAGCGCCGGTACGCACATATGTTTACCTGCCACTTGGCGTGGTGTCCTGAAGCTGGGGTGGGGAAGGGGTTTCTGGCTTTTCAGAAGAATGCACATATCTTTTCAGGGGAAAACTACCCACACAAGTCAGCAGATATTGATTTGAGTTGCTACTTTTCCTGGGATAGCTTTCAAAGTGAAAAGTATTTGCACGATCCCTACATGTTTCCTGATGACCCAACCAGTTGGGGTTTCAGTCTATTCCTTGTGAATATACATAACAAACATTTACATACACCAGTGACCCTCTAGATCAGTGATGGCTAACCTTTTTGAGCCCGAGTGCCAAACTGCCGCACAAAACCAAAGAATTTCCTCAAAGTGCCAGCACGTCAATTAAACCTCAGCTCAGTTACACATGCAGAACATAGACCATCACCAAACAAGGAATCACAATTTAGAAACAGGAAGGCAATAATTAAACTGGGAACCCCAAAAGCCAAACTTGGAATGTACAACACTGTAGAAATAAAACTATAAATTAATTTCCTCTTGTACCAAACAAAGCACAGACGTTAATGATGCACATTTCCCAGAGGTTTCATATTCCAGTTAATAAATTCAAAATAAAGAGATATCTTTCTACCTTTTGTGCATTTTTTTTCAGTTGCAATTGCTCCAGCCACTTTCTTCTGGTTTCTTCATGTTTTCTGCTAACTCTCCATCGTCTGCTGTCCATTTGTTCTTTCTTCTCTCTTCTAGTCTTTTTTTCCATTCTCTCTCTCTCTACATCTGCTTTAACATACTAATCTTTCTCCTTTTGCTCTTTCCTCATTCCTATTTCATCCACACAAATTTTACCGCTCCATCCTCAATCCCCACTTACTCTCCCAATACCCGGCCAATTGTAGATTTTTCATTCCTCCCACACAAAATATTTTTCCCCTCTCCATTTTACTCTCCCAGCCCCATCCCATTCTAATCCTCCCCCAACATCAGCTCCCTTCTAGTTCCAGTCTCACCCAGCATCCATTCCTTTCTAGTCCCTGCATCAGCCCATTTCCAGTCCTAGCCCCCCATCAACCCATTTCCAGTCCTAGCTCCCCCATCCATTTTCAGTCTGAGTCCCTTCATCAGCTCATTTCCAATCCTAGCCCCCCATCAGCCCATTTCTAGTCATTTCCTAGCCCCATCATCAGCCCATGTCAAATCATAGCTCCCCTCCACTCAGTCCAATTCCAGTCCAAGCCCCCCCCCCATGAGCCTACTTCCAGTTCTAGCCCCTCCATGAGTCCATTTCAATTCAAGCCCCCACCACAGCACATTTCCAATCTTAGCTCCCCCCAACAGCCCATTTCCAGTCCTATCCTAGCTGCTCCATCAGCCCATTTTCAGTCCTAGTTCCCTTCCCTCACAGCCCATTTCCATTCCAAGCTCCCTCCCCATCAGCTATTTGCAGTTCAAGCCTCCCCTTCCACTCAGCCCATTTCCAGTCATAGCAACCCCCCAACCCATTACCAGTCCTAGCCCCCCATCAACCCACTTCCAGTCCTAAACCCCCATCACCCCATTTTCAGTTTAAGCCCCCCCCTATAACCCATTACCAGTCCTAACCCCCCATCACCCCATTTCCAGACATCCCCCATCAGCCCAAAGCCCATTACCAGTCTTAACCCCCCCATAGCCCATTATCAGTCCTAACCCCCCCATAGCCCATTACCAGTCCTAACCCCCCATCAGCCCACTTCCAGTCTTAACCCCATCAGCCCATTTCCAGTCAGCCCCCCACAGCCCATTGCCAGTCCTAACCCCCCCCATCAGCCCACAGCCCATTACCAGTCCTAACCACATCAGCCCACCTCAAGTCCTAACTCCTCCCCATCAGTCCATTTCCTGTCCTAGCCCCCCCCCTTAGCCCATTATCAGTCCTAACCCCCCCCATAGCCCATTAGCAGTTCTAACCCCACATCACCTCATTTCCAGACAGCCCCCATCAGCCCACAGCCCATTACCAGTCTTAACCCCCACATAGCCCATTACTAGTCCTAACCCCCCCAACAGCCCACAGCCCATCCAGTCCTAACCCCGCCCCATCAGCCCCTTTCCTGTCATAGCCCCCCCCCTTAGCCCTTTCTCCGTCCTAACCCCCCTCACCCCATTTCCAGACAGCCCCCATCAGCCCAAAGCCCATTAGCAGTCTTAACCCCCCCCCCATAGCCCATTACCAGTCCTAACCCCCCATCACCCCCATTTCCAGACAGCCCCCATCAGCCCACAGCCCATTAGCATTCCTACCCCCCCAGCCCATTAGCAGTCCAACCCGCTACCCCCCCCCCTCCCCCATTAGCAGTCCTAACCCCCCCCCCCCCATGGCATATTAAAAAAAAAAAAAAAAGCTGGCTTTGGCTGCTGCCGCTGCCGCGGCAGAATGCAATGTCCCGCGGGGCCCCCTCCGCCCGCTAAACCCCTCTGCAAGGGCTTTCAGATTCGCGAGGGAGAGCTTCTCCCTTGCGTCTCTGTTAAGCCCGCAGGGGCTAATGGGAAATTTCCCATCAGTCCCTCGCGTCTAAAGGGGCTGATGGGAAATTTCCCATTAGCCCCTGTGGGCTTAACAGAGACGCGAGGGAGACGCTCTCCCTCGCGAATCTGAAAGCCCTTGCAGAGGGGCTTAGCGGGCGGAGGGGGCCCCGCGGGACACTGCACTCTGCCGCTGCCGCGTCTGCGGCAGCAGCCAGAGCCAGCTTTTTCTTTTTTGCGGACCTACCCGCGTGCCAGCTGCAAGGCCTTCGCGTGCCACAGCTGGCACACGTGCCATAGGTTCGCCATCGCTGCTCTAGATGTAACTTTATCTCATGTGTATTTTCTGTGGCTACCCTCAAAACTAAGACAGGGTAGTCCTAGAGGACTAGGTTGGGAAACTCCCGTTTTCAAGGTTTCAAGTTTATTTGATGATACTACTCCTCAAGTGAAATTGTCTTAAGGGTCTCCAGGAGCTGAAATTCCTTTTTCAAGATGTCTCGCACAAAAATAAAATTGCTTTTGTAATTCTCACAGACTTCAATTCCCCATCAAAATTGCTGATCATGAACACAGCTTTAGGTGTGTCTCTGTTCAACCTTAAACTTTAGTCAATCTGTTTTCAGGCATGGTTTCTTCACCATAGTTCGAGGTACTAAAGCAACAGGCAGACACAATGCATGACCCTATTGTCATTCGAATTATCCAGCCTTACTTTGCATTAAAAGAAATACTTAAAAAAACCCCAACTGGATTAAAGCCAGTGAAAACATGCACTAGTCTTTTATGCAGCCAGCAATGTCTGCAAAAATAGAGCCATTTCTTTGTGCAAAAGACTTTCTGTATAGGATCTATGAAAATAAAGTGCAGTTTCCTGGAATTCCTGCTAATCAGATTAAGGGAGTGAATGCTTGTGATAGGTGATTCATCGAGCCACCTAAGAAATCATTTTTGAAAATAGTAATTACTTCATTTGAAATGATACACCCACTGTAATTCTAAAGCATTTTTTTCTTTCTGAATAGCATTTCCTATTGATTCATACAATGGAATTAGGCTATGCTTTACTGTCTTTCCTTGCCGTGAATGCACGGATAGACCAGGGTAGGCGCCCACCCTTATTTGCACATTTCTTAGTGCTTTGCAAAAGCAAATGGTGATTAAATAACAGTTGTCTCAAAGTCACTGAGCTGCAGTGTGTGGGCTTCACAATGCACACGCTCGGGCTCACAATGGGGCCGTGCGTCCCACAGAATCCAGGCATAAGGACTCTGTGTTGGGGAGGAATGTCTACTTGGTTTTGGCACCATGCAGCGCTGCTGGTGCTAATCCTGCCTGGGAAATTCTATATTCTTTGGGGTCACATAAGGAGAAAATAAAAAGCATTCTTGTTGACAAAGAAAGGTCATGGGTTTGAAAAAAAAAAGAACTTCACGGAGAGTTTCTGCTGGGACATGTAAAGACGCAGCGCTGGCTTGTTCAGTATCGGTCTCCTCTCCTTGTGCTTCCTAGTTGAGACTTGTTCTAGCCCATCCAGGCAGATACTCCTCTTGCTTCGCATTCCCGTGCTCCCAAAAGCAGGTTTCTTTCCATGGATGCACCTGAACTAGAGAAGAGGATGGCTAAATGGGTCCCATTGGACCTCCTCCTGACAAAGGCTGGAGGCAAGAGAAGCAAGGGCAGCCAGTGCAGTAGCCCTGACTTCCATGCCATTGGGAGCCCTAAGCCTGCCTGAAGCTAAAGGCGGCATATGCTGCTAATAGACTGTAGGCCCCCCCCTCCCCTCCCCTCAGCATGTCTACCACTGGCCCTGAGAAGGGAGAAGGAAGAAGGAAGAAAGTGCCCTGTTCAGTCCCTAATCAAAATTCTCCAAAGCATTGAAATGCTGCTGTTGTGTGGTATTTAAAAGATCTTGGGGAAATAATTAGATATCCTAAATGAATATTTTCAGCCTGCTGTGCACTAGGAAAATTAATATAAAAAAATCTGGAATAAGTGACACAGAAATATTTCTAGGGAGAGGAGGAGTAGCCTAGTGGTTTGATTCCCACTGGCTCTCCTGGTGGCCGTGGGCAAGTCGCTTAACCCTACATTACCTCGGAAGAAAGGTCTGGAAATCTACTTCCGGTCACACTGCCAGGAAGCTGCTGGCTCGCCATGAGTCAGCACTGACTCAAAGGCGCACACTGCACTGCAAATATTTCTAGACGTTAATAAAATAGAAGGGTAGGGCTATAAACTCATCATAATCCTAAACTGGTGCCAAGAACACTCAGTTTTTGGCTAGAAAAATATCATGGCAGGCTACGTTTGCCATCGTCTGTTACTATGTTACTAAAGCCAAGCATCAGTTTGTATTTTAAACACAAGGTATTTACCGAAGAACTCCCAGTGTTTGTTGTCAATTAACCATCTGTAATAATTACAAATTATCAGATGGCTACATGTTTACTTATCTAGCGGGTAAACCACTTCCACTTTCACAAAGATGTAGGCTGACTCGTATTTTTGGTGAGACAATGGGAGCCAAAATATTCAACTGAATACAGCAGAACAAGTGAAATACATTTTGGGTCTGCTTGTCTACCCCACCGTCTTAAATAAATATTGAAAGAGGATCTTAACACTGGAGGGATGGAATAGTCGCACTTTGCTATATAAACAGTGGGTTGGTTGTCATACCTTGCTCCAGACTCTACGGTAGTATTTCTCAACCTTTTTCATTTTGGGGCACATTTTTGAGTTCATTCAATCCTCATGGCACACCAAAACACCAAACCAAAGTTTGCATGATTCTGTGCGCCTCATTCTTCTGCCTTCGGTCTGATGCCTGAAGTATAAGATTTCTTTCAACCCAAACTGCTGCATTTTGACTAGAGGGCACAAGAGAGTGCATTGAGCAGCCAGTGGAGGTGCTCCTCTTTGCCCAGTGGGTCTGCTCCAGTCACATCCATCTCCTCCTATCTGGGAAATGTCAGGACGGGAGGGGCAGATTAAGGAGCACAATGGCTCTTCTTGGCTCTGTTTGCCCCAAGCTCACTCTCGCATCATGCTGCTTGGGAGGGAAGGATTGCAATGGGAAGTAGAGGCTAGATCTCCAGGACACTTCTAAAAAGATGGGGCAAGAACCTCATGAGGTCATGCAAAGCCATGCTCCTGGCTATCTCCACCAAGGCACACCAAGGACATTCCCAAGGCACACTGATTGAGAAGCACTGCGAGAACTCTTGGTGACTGGAGGGGAGGGGGGGGTAGGGGTGGTTCTGCTGCTATAACCCTTGATCTTTGGCCTTCGTGCATGTCATTTTCAAAGGGAAAGAGCCTGCAGACATTTGCACTTGCTTTTTTATGTGTGGATGACATTTATTGGGAGTTTTGCCCTCATCCTTCAGAAAACATGTCCTTGGGAATGCCTCCCTCAGTCTGGCTAAAAGTACGTGTGCTAGGGACCCCTGCACATATTTTCAGACAGATTTGAGTGAAAGCAATTTTGAGGTAGTTAAATACATTTATCCTGACAAATTGCTATCTGCATGGGTTGACTAACTATTTGAGAATTGTCCCTCCTAAATGGAGATTATTTTCCTTTGACACAGATCCAGATAAGGAGTTCAAACTTGGATATGTCAGGAATTTGACCTATGGAGCTTTTTTTGAGGGAGTGGGGCAATTTTCAAAGTAGTTTATGTAGGCAAAAATCATTTCACGTGTTAATCAGCTGTCTGGAAATTTTCTTCAGTGCAGCTGAAAGTCTACATTCCACTAAACACACTTTTAACTGCATTGAGAGGCAACATTTCCAGGACAATGAATAGGTTGGAAGAGGAAGAGTGTGCACATAGATGACATTTTCAACTCTTTGTATGCACTTTCTTAGCAAAAAAACCCAAACAAACAAACAAAAAAAAAAAACAACAGGTGACCCTATGTGGTTTGGACCTGTGGCAAGTTTAAAAGCAAAAGAACATGTGTACGGTGGCTCTGAAAATCAGTACAAAGCCCACAGGTAAAATGTCATGGTCTTTTGTCCCAGTGCATTTGGAAATTGCCTCCATACTGTGCTATATTTTATCATTTGCTATTTTTGCTCCCTAGAGAAAGGGGCCCCAAACCTCTTTGGCTCCTCATCTGTCCGGGTTTTCAGAAGATCCACAATAGGGAGGAGAGTAGCCTAATGGTTGGAGCAAGTTACCCTCAGGCTGGAGGGCCAGGGGTTCAAATCCTGCTAGAGGACAGCAACCTTGGGCTGGAAGGACTGGGGTTTCTAGTCCTACAGGTGCTCCTTGTGGCCTTGGGTAAGCCACTTAATTCTCTGTTACCTCAGTACTTGAATGTACACTGCTTTGACTTGTAGAAAAAGTGGTATATAAGTCTAGCTAAATAAATAAATAAGTATAAGGGAAACATGCAAGTATTAGAAACCTAGGATGTACAAATTTACCTTATACAGTGTCACTGTGAATCTCCTGAAAACGTGACTGGCTGTGAGGTCACCAGTACAGGTTAGGAGAGCCCTAAGATAGAGAGTAGGACATTTAGACACCTTTGGAGCCCTTTACTAAAGCCTGCTAAACAGTTATGTACATTTTAGCAGGCAGTAAAGGCCCATGGTAACAGGTAACATGTGGACATCAAGGTTGCAAATGGAACATTCAAGATGGGATGTTCACAATTTCCCGCTCAACACCGAGCCGTCTGTGAAATATGTACAAGGACGTGCAGGAATCGGTGTGTATTTTCCAGCACTTATAGCAGCAACAGCCATTTTATAAAGGTTCAATAAAAGGTCAACATCTCTTGGTGGCTCATATATTCATGTACCAATGCAAAGTTTTTAAGTGATGATTTTCATAATCGGCACTTGCAAGTACTAGATTTCATAAAACTACATATACAACAGAAGCTAAGCTCCTGAAGTCTAATTGTACAGTTGTAGTCAACATTATTGGCACCTTTGCATTTTAGGTATGTTGTATCTCAATATCTTGAGAAATAATTGGAAATATTCCTACTGTATGTTTATGTTTAAAGGTATACAACAAAAAAAGATGTCTGCACAACGTAGATGTAGTAATTTCTGAGAACCCCTCCCCCCCCCAAATATGACCAGGACAAAATTAATGGCACCCTTCACTCGTAATTAGTTGCACAACACCTGGCAGGGATGACAACCTCCAAATGTTTCTTGTAGCCACCTGTAAGTTTCATACATCTGTCCACTGGTAGTTTCTCCCACTTTTCAACTGTGATTTGTTCCAACTCATGAATGTTTCCAGGATTTCTTTTACCAATGCCAGATTTCAGCTCTTTCCAAAGGTTCTCAATTGGATTGAGATCAGACTCATTGCTGTCCATTTTTTTTTTTACTTTCTAACCATTCTTTTGTATTTTTGGATGCATATTTTGGGTCACTGTCCTGCTGGAGGACCCATAACCTTTGACCCAGGCCTAGCTTTCTGACACTAAGGAGCTTGTTTACAAAGCTGCGGTCGCGGTTTCTGATCGTTATCGGAGCCGCGGCCCCATTGATTTCAATGGGGCTGAGGCTCCGATAACGATCGGAAACCGCGACCGCAGCTTTGTAAACAATCCCCTAAGTAGCACATTTTGCTCCATTTCTTGGTAGTCCTCTGACTTCATGATTTCTTTACTACATTCAGGCTTCCAGTTCCTGAGGCAGTAAAAAAGCCCCACAACTAAATGGAACCTTCATCATATTTAAATGTAGGAGGGGTGTGTTTTTCCTTACATTTACAGGTGAAGAAATTAAGATTATATCGCTGCTCTGCATTGCCAAAGAGCTCAAGTTTGGTTTCAACTGTCCACCAAACATTTTCCCAGGATTATGGTTTTTCAAGGTGGGTTTGGGCAAAGATCAGGCATGTCTTTTTATGTCTGTCTTTGAGAAGTGGGGTCCTCCTTGGCCTTCGCCCATGAAGTTCTTCTTTGTTTAGTTGAAACCACCACTCCAGATTGCTCCAGTTCAGCCTTAATCTCTTCAGATGTTGTATGTGGTGGTTTTCCAACAGTTCACACTAACCTTCGAAGACTTCTTGGATTAATTTTCTTCTTCCCACTGTGTCCTGGGAGGTTCTTGACATTTTCATGAGCAGAAAACTTAATAACATTGCAAACTGTAGACGCAGGACTCCTAAGGTCTTTGGAGATGGCCTTGTACCCTGTTGAAGTTTGATGTTTGGTGATAATGACTTTTCTGATGGTCTCAGGCAGCTCTTATGTCTTCACCATTGTGGGAACAGGGAATGAACGTGGTCATTTTAAACATTAGAGTCATCCTTCACTAGTTGAATCAAGTCATGTGAGTACTGACAATTGATCACAGGTGTGTTTAATTTTACTGCAATGGGAATGTGGTTCTTTTATTCATAAGGGTGCAATAATCATGTCCTGGCAATGTCCCAGTTTTTATACTAATTCCTTTTTGAATTGGTCTTGTTTTATTTGGCTGTTTTATGTCAAATATGTGTGCATATATAGTCCAAAGCCATTTCACTGGCCAGTTTATTTTAGGAGGTATTAGACATTAAGGGGTTGAACTGCAAGAGTGCCAATAATATTGATCACAACTGTAATATCATGTAAGTCTACAGATCTGATTTTAGGTGCAGGACAAGCTGATATTAAACCTCATGTATCCAGATGCCTATGTGTGAAAATTGGTTGGGTTTGTTTGGGTGGAACAATGTACATGGAATTTGCAGGTTAAATGTCCTGTTGAAAATTTATCAGACTGTGTGTTAGTGTAGCAATGAGAGAAGCAAAATATAGCAGAATTTACTTACCCGCGTTTACATTTTTTGTAGACTTTATGAATTCTGTCTTCAAGTACGCCATACTTTTCTGAGATCTGTAACAGAAGAGAGCGTTATCGTCTTTGCGTAGAAAGGGGGGTAGCCAGAGGCGTTCTGAGACCTTATAAAATATTTTTTTCTGTGCACAAGCCACTAGAGATGGGTTGCAAGTTTGTGTTCTTAAGTTTCCATTCTTAACCAGGGGGTTTATTGGTGGGGGGAGCTTACTGAATCAATCAGAGATTGGATTATTTAGAAAATAGGGGAGGCAGGAATTATACAGTTTTCATGCTGTTCTTTATTGCAGCTTTTCCACCTGAGAGCTTAAACAGTTTGATCTCTGATCCAGAAGGAAGGAAGGAAGACTCCCCACATGTTAATGCCCTGATTCTGGGCAAGGTTTATTGCCTGGCCTATCCTTAGTTGTCCTGCAGAACTGGTAAAAATCTTTATGTTCTCAGCAGTCTTTATTTTACAGAGAAAGCAATGCATTTTGTACCGGTTTAACGTGTCTGGCAGAAAACAGGAAAAAATAACGATTTATATACAGGTTTTTTAAAAAAAATGTTGCCTGGTAGGCTTCTCCTACTCCTTTGAAATCTACTCCAGCTGGGGCTATGCCATCAAAGACCTTCATTCATAGTTTTGCCATTTTTAATCTCTTCTCCACTCACATGTATAATAACCCGGCTGTCATTCTGGCCGAGGAGCCTGCATTCTGGTTTTTCCCTTACCAGTCGATGGGTGATGCTGTGGCACAGTGGCTGAAACGCTCACTCTTCAGGGGGCTGTGATCACTGCCTCCATCCTGCCCTGCTCTTTGCCAACCCTCAGAATTTGCCTCCCTAAGTGACCATCTAGTTTGCCTAATGGTTGGGCCGGCCCTGTCTGGAAATGAATAGGAGGGTCTGCAGTAAGACTGCAAGTGATGAGAACAATTTTCTGCTTAGGTGCTAAAGATACAAAGAATTACAATATATTTATAGACAGTAGCTTCAGGAAGAATATATTTAATTCAAGGACAACAGTGTCATAAACTCAGATTAGCTGAATTCAAATGACTGCTACAATGATCTCCTAGCCTTCTGGCCAATTAATTCAGCCTTCATGTTCAGGCCTTTTTGAGTCAGTAGAAACCCTTTAACAATAATGAGGACAACAGTCAGTGGGGTGAATATGCATATTTTCAGCCAGTGTATGTATATAAGATGGACTTCTGCATATGCAGTAGGGAGGTATATGGCCAAAGCATTTTCAGGTGTGTTCTTTTTAAATATTTGGAAATGTTCTTGATTTTTGGGTGGTATTTTTCTGATTGTTTCATAAGTTTTTAAAATATGCATTAGAAATCGTGACTGCACACAGATTGATTGTATGTTCATTAATGTTTATGTAACTTTGCACTAAATCAGTTTTGCACATGCTAAATCTTTGAGGTGTGCTAACAAAGTGAATGCATGTCCCTACTATAGAGTCCTAAACGTATCCAGATATATTATCTGTATAAAGTTATGAAGACTATTTATGTGATGTACTTATACAGATAACTTTATCTAGATAAAGGTTAAATATTGCTGCTCCCTGGATAAATTGACTTATATGGACAAAAGTTATCCATTCAGTGGCCTGGGAAATGTAAAGCAAATCACTTATGCAGACGGCACCCGATGCTGACCACATCAACCCCGCTTTTTCTAAAGGATTCATTTGGGTAACTTATCTCCTCCCTCCTGCATTACAGGTCATTAATTCCTCTGAGAGGAGGATAAGGAAGAAAAACCTCCAGTACCAGCAATGACAAAAACGTTAAGGGCAAGAAATTATGTCGCCATATCTCATCCTGGAAGTGTCCCTGAACATCACTGCCAATTACTCATTGAACCGTCCTGGACGTGTCCCTGAACATCACTGCCAATTACTCATTGAACCGTCCTGGACGTGTCCCTGAACATCACTGCCAATTACTCATTGAACCGTGTGCTCTAGCTTGCTAACAGTGAAGACCTTCCTTCATCTTTGACAAAACGATGATGTTGTTCCCAGGGATTCACGTCTCTCAAATGTATCCCAGATTGCATCTAGACTGTAGAGAAACTCTTCCTCTGCTTTATCTACACTGCATTTCCTTCTTTCGGTGTAACTCACAGGTGTACTACAATTCCAGACTAGAGCGCTGTAAAGACCTTTGATTACCTTGGGAGCTGGCCCATCATCCACACTTAGGATGGAGGCGCGGCCTACAGCAGAATTCATTGTGTAAACATGACTATTTACTAGATCTCTTACAACACATTATGAGGGACATTTTAGAAGATCCCTCCAAGTGCACTCTGGGCTATCTAAGCCAGAACAGGTTAGCCTCATGGTTAGAGTAGTGGGTTAGGAACAGGGCAGCCAGGGTTCATATCCCTCAGCTGCTATAGCTGTGCTTGTGCTGAGTACTGGGGATGATAGAGTGCTTTCCTCTGGATGTTTTTCAGCCTAAAGAAGTGCTTAGATGTTTGTTCGTTGCTATGCATGGCTTAGAGCTGGTTTAAAGTTAGACATGATGCCTTTGTCCACGATGCTGTAATCAGGTGGAGATGACCTGGTCCATGGGTATGCCCTAACCACACCTTCATGGTCCTGGAAACACCCCAGCCATGCCTCCGTTCAGAGTCCTCACGCTGGGGTCATCCCTAGATCTGGCTTCTAAAATAGCTCTGGAGATGTCTCTGTGCTTTGAACGTCTCTATGCCTGTTTTCATACATCAAAAGCACAAATTTCATCCTTTATCTATAGTTCTCAGTGCTGGTTAAAAGATATTTTAAGTGATCATAACTAATACACCAGCCTCAAAATGTTTGTGTCTTTTGATATCAAAGTAGGCTGTCTTATTGAATGCTTTGCTGATAAGGATCATGTCATGTGGGTTCCCATAGCTAAAGAACCGAAACAGACTGTGCAAATGGGGAGAAAGTACGTTGGTATCAATTTCACTGAGAATAATGCACTTCTGCAATTGAAAAGCATGAAATAACCAAGGTAAAGGAATGGCCTTGGACAGGCGTTCTTCAAAACAGGTTATGAATGCTTTTAATAAGGATCTCTCGTGGTCGGAGTTCAAGGTGCAGACTGTCCAACTGAAAGCACCAATCAGGCTCCACATTATGATTTTCCTCGAAGTCTGTCATGAGTTACGTTACTCTGACCAGTCCTTCTGGATACTGATGGTAGTGGCAGCTGTAACAGCAACAGTACAGTGCATGCCTGCCAACGTGAGTCTTGTTTTTCATGGGAGCTTTCGATCTCAGGAGTCGGCCTTTCTCTCATTGCCAGATGTTGACATGCTACTCCTCTGCACCTCCACCACTTCTAACGGTGGTCTGGGGCATGACGACAGAATGGTGCCCTCTGGCGACTACATCAGGAAGAAAAGCCAAGTTGATGCAAAGGACTTGATTTTGGTTCATTGAGGGCAATGGAGCAAAGAGAACACTTTCATCAGCTGGCACAGTGAGCCTTCTGGAATTTTAGGCATGATAGATTTTTGCTTTCTTGCAGTGTTACTGGTTATAAGTGAAGGGCTGTGAAACCTGCAGATGCAGTAACCCATGAATTAATTTAATTTCCAATTTTTTGTCAATCGGAATGGTTTTGCAGTGTAGCGTATAGTTATTGAGGTCAACAAATACCTTGTAGGTGAGAACGTTTTACTGGAGTAATGATGCACTTTGACTTGGATTTTGAGAGTTCCGCTTAAGAGCTCATTCTGGCCCGACCCAATGAAGAAAGCAAAGCTAATCAAAATATATTAAGTTAGTCCAATAAAAAGTCATGAATCTGCCATTTCGTTGCTGGCCATGATTTCTAAGTAGATCGATCACAAGGTCATTGATGCCATGGTCTAGTCTGGAAGAACCACAGAGTGGACTTTGTAATTAATTGTGCAAATAAAGTTCAGTGTGGTACTTACAGCATTCCTCAGTCCCTTGAGATCTGGAGTCTTCAGCATTAGTGCATCAAAGACTTCATCTGATTCCCTTCGTACATATAATAATACTGAGAAGACATAATGGCAGGGTTAGTTTGTCATCAATCTTTCAAGTGCCCTGTATATTCTATACTACTTTTCTCACGTACAGTTCTCATGGGTCACCTAAGCTCTCATTTTTAATACAGTTTGTATGTTCATATGACTCTGTTATCTTGGTGACATTTCCTAAGTATTTCATTTTTATATGTTAGTGGCAATTCAGGGAAGTTGTTGGAAACCACTTGCTATTCTACACTTCTGTCACAGAATAACAATATTTTTTCAGGGACTTTTTTCTCAAACACATTCTCTCTAAAGAAAAATAGTTACATAATGAGGGCAATCCAAAATATGCTTATGGCTTTTACCAGGAGAGTCTGGGTTTTTGAAATTTCTGCATTAACAAGAGATGCCTAACTGGGTCAAACCAAAGATCCATCAAGCCCAGTATCCTGTTTCCAACAGCGGCCAATACAGGTCACAAGTACCTGTCAGGTTCCCAGAAAGGTACACAGATTCTATGTTGCTTATCCTGGGGTAAGCAGTGGATTTCCCTGGTCCTCTTTAATAACGGTTTATGGACTTTTCCTCCAGGAACTTGTCCAAACCTCTTTTAAAACCACCTACACTATTTCCAGAGTTTGATTACATCTTGTCTAGGTCATGATTTTAATCCCATGTCATAATGATGGAGGATGTCAAAGTTCACAATTCCACAGCTAAAAAGTGGGCACACAGGGAAGAGCACACCATAGATTCAAGGACTCCCTGAATTATAACCTTAAAATCTGCAACATAGATCTCAACAGTTTGGAAAAGAGTCAAGTGGAGGCAGCTTTGCCATTTGACCACCCAATGTTTCTTAGTGGACAAAGGTTAATAGTGGAGTACCCCAGGGATTTGTGCTGGGTCCATTGCTTTTTAACATATTCATAAATGACTTGGAAAAAGGAATAATAAGTGAAGTGATCAAAAATGCAGATGACACAAAATTATTCAAAGCTGTTAAAACACAAGAGGATTGTAAAAAATTGCAAGAGGACATTGATAAATTCGAAGAGTGGATGTCCAAATGAAATTTAATGTGGACAAGTGCATAGTTATGCACCTAGGAAAGAACAACCCAAATTATAGTTACATGATGCAAGGTAGCACCTTGGAAACCACCACCCAGGAAAAAGATTTAGGCGTCCTCATGGATAACATGTTGAAACCCTCCACTCAATGTGCAGCAGCAGCCAAGAAAGTGAATAGAATGCTAGGAATCATAAGGAAAGGAATGGAGAACAAAACCAAGGATATTATAATGCCTCTGTATTGTTCCATGGTGTGACCGCACCTTGAATATTGTGTGCAATTCTGGTCACCATATCTTTAAAAGGATATAGTGTAATTAGAAAAGGTACAGAGAAGAGTTATCAAAATGGTAAAGGGGAAAGAAGGATACCCCTATAACGAAAGGCTTAAAAGGTTAGAACTCTTCGACCTGGAAAAGAGACGGCTGATGGGAGATATGATAGAGCTCTATAAATTAATGAATGGAGTGGAATGAATGGAGGTAAACATAGATCGATTGTTTACACCATCAAAAAGTAGAAAGACTAGACAACATACATTGAAGCTACAGTGTAACCCATTTAAGACTAATAAGAGAAAATGTTTTTTCACTCAACGTGTAATCAAACTCGAATTCATTACCAGAGGATGAAGTAAAAGCTGTTAGTGTAACTGCTTTAAAAAAAGATTTGGACAAGTTCCTGGAGGAAAGGTCCATAAACCATTATTAAAGAGGACCGGGAAATCCACTGGTTACCCCGAGACAAGCATTGTGGAACCTGTGTGCCTTTTTGGGAACCTGTCAGGTACTTGTGACTTGGATTGGCCGCTGTTGGAAACGGGATACTGGGCTTGATGGACCTTGGTCTAACGCAGTAGGGCATCTCTTATGCTCTTAAAGTTTGGAAACCAAGTGAGCATAAATACAAAACAAAAAGACTGAGATAATAAAGGCCAACTCCAGCCTCATCAACTGAAGGTTTCATCTCATTTGCAAGTCTGAGATTAACCCTGAATCACATCAAAGGATACATCAATAAACCTAGATAGAGGGAATTGCTAAAATCTCATATCTCATCAGTGGGAGACTCTATCACCTTGAGTAGGCCATGATTTTTACCGCCTATTTAGAAGTATAAAATCAAATGAATCAATATTTATTTAAACTCTGCAGTTCATGTTTGTTTAAATTGCTGGATGCGGTGTTTAAAACTGAAACTGGCTATTCCAGGCGGGAATCTAGATATCCTCCGGCGCTGAATATCTGATATCAGCACCGAGTGCTGGTGCTCTCCGGATAGAGATGATATTCAGCTGCGATCTGACCACATAAGGTCAGGGCAGCCTTCTTCAATGAGCTAACTTTATGTGGTTACTTATCTGGTTAGCGGACTGAAAATCGCTCTAAGCGCCTAAACGCCGGGCCCATCCTCACCCTGCCCATGGTTTGTGGGTTTGGTTATTTCTTTACATTTTATGCTTTATTGTACATTGCTTTGTTGTGACTTGTGAAAAGCAATACAGAAAAATCTTTTCATAAACTGAACACAAGTTAGAAAAAGGAGGAGGCCCTAACCTCATCAACTTGTGCAGGAGACAGAAATTTTGAAAAGAAGAGCATCTATCTTTAGTTTAATAATTTCATATAACATCATTCACGGAGCGCAGAAATGAGAGACAAGGAGACAGAGAAGGTTAAAAAATCCCTTAGGGGTCAATTTCCAAAAGCTCTTATCAGGATAACTCTGCAGGTTATCTGAATAAGGGCACTGAGAGAGAGATTCTGTGGTACTATCTGTCCCTGGGCAGTGATGGAAATTATCTGGATAGTGACCGCAGGATCCAGATATTAAGTAGCAGTCACTATTTGATTACTGCAGCTAGATATCTGAAGGATATTGTGGCATTTAAATATCCAGTGCTCTGAATATCAGCCCATTAGTTACCTAGTGTGTGTGGTTGGGGGAGGGATTTATAATTCACTCAACTACGTAAGGAGGCAGCGGAGGTGCTGAATTTGCTGAGGCTTTCTGCTCAGACTTTACCTCTTTGTGTGCCTTCGTCCTTCGGCTGTTTGGAGGGTGAAGGATCAAATTCATCCGGGAATGACGGACAGCTCCTTTTCAGACTAGGCAGACAAACAAAAGGAAACATCAGAATGAAAAATGAAACAGCAGAAATGAGCTTATTTACATACAGTTTAACATGTGTTTGCCGTTCTTTTACCTAATCATTCATCTAGATGCCAGCTAGGTAAAGAGTGAATTATCCCCCCTAAGGAATTTCAGTTAACAGTTGCTGAAAAGTATAAACCCCAACTGCATAGATGGGACTGATATAAAAGTGCGCAAGGACAGCTGCCTTTTTATGGCTTAGTCCCTTTGAGGGAGGAAGCAGAGGCTTTCGAAATCATGTGTTTACAATTCTTTTATGAGTTTTTGACTTGCAAGCATGATACTTAGCTAGTTTCCCACTCCCCCTTCTAGTTGCTTTCCTTACTAAATAGTTTTCTATTCTTGTTTTGGGAAGATTTTATCTGCTGAGAAAATTAGCTGAGCTTTCATGTCAAATATTTATGGAAAAATAATGGATTCTTTATGGCCTCTGATACGTTTTACTGGACCAGTGCAAGACTGATCCGGAGAAGTTGTGGGTACATGACTTTCAAAGGCGACACAAGTTTGACATCTAAAAAATGGAGTCCCAGGGTCTTCAAAGCTCCTGTAATACAATGGGGGTCTTTTACTAAAGGGCACTAGCTGACAGTGTGTGTGTGTGGCACATGCTAAAAGCTTGCCTTGGATATGTGTTGCCAGCTAGCGTGGAATCATGACAGCGTGGGCCGATTTCCACACTAACTGTGCATCTGGTGTTAGGGAGAGAGTGGGAAGGTTAGGGGTAGAGAGTAGGCGCGGTCATCTCTGCGCAGTTAGCCACGTCCCGCACGATTAACACAGGCTCACCAAATGTCACCTCAATAAGTGGAGTTAAGTGCACTCGTGCTAAAATGGCATGCATTAAGGGAAAGTGCTCCATGTTAATAGCTGGAAAAATGTTTTCCACACCCCTGACATTTATGCAGTGGTGTTGCTTTTGGCATGTTAGGTGCAACACTTTAGTGCCTTTTAGTAAAAGGGCCCCACTGTCTTTTGGATCATTTGTGTTTTGGTCCATAAAAAGGTCCCTTAGTCCATAGAGCACCCTGTCTTCTCCAGGACACATACTGCTGTCTGCTACAGAACGGAAGAGCGGGCGCTTCATCTTATGCTTTGTCTACTTATTCATTACTCTTCAACTAAAGATCAGTTCAAGCTGTCATTGGGTCCGTGTTAGGTATTAGGATATCAGCATAGATAAGAAAGATCTTTGAATTCATGTTTTAAATGATTCACAAGATACCAAACGGAAACATCAATGTTAATAAGAATCAGTGCTAGTCAGTGCTAGTGGGCAATTTAAGATGTGTGAAATATTGAGTGTATTTTTGGGTGGTAGCCATTTGGAATTCTCAAGCAAAGTTGACCAGCAAGATTAGGGAAGAAAACCGAATAAATCTGATTTAATTGAAAACAACCTAGGAAAACAATTATTTCCTTCCTTGGACATTGATATTCCCATTTTTATGGAGGAGAAATGAGTATTTACACATTTGGCAAGCATATATTTCTGTGGGAGAAGGATCCCTGTAGGAGTCCTGTTCTGTTTCTGGGTTGCCAATTGACCTCTCACCCTAAAAATGTGTAGAGATCACTCTTTGGAGAAGCACCGATCTCATAATATTTTGTAGTTTTTGTAACAGCACTTTAGATATATTTTAAATACTGTTGTGTGAATTTTTTCTCTCAAAAAAATTAACTTCTATGGCACGTACAGCTAGATCCATTTATTGCCTAACACTGTGTTGTGCTCTGGTGTTGGAGCACGCTTCTTGTTGCTGCACTTGGATAAACTTCATGGGATGCAGGCAATGGTATGTTTCAAGAGCACTGATTGAGGCCCTAGAATGTGGTTTCACAAGTAATAGAACATTTTTCTCCATACCTGTTTTTGTTATCAGGAACAGCAGGGATTACCTTGATTGAAAAGAAAACGATGTGTTTATTGTCATGGTTATTCATAATCTTAGACCTACACAAACTGTCTCATTCTGACTGTCCTGTCCAAGGCTTTGTTTTCAGAGAGCCAGCACTTTCGGTTCACGTTCAAGCCTCTTCTGACTGTCACGCTAATCCCCCCCCAGTTTACACTGCCACATTCCTCTCAGGCTGACAGCAGGAGCTCTCATTTCGCTAAGCGCCCTTGGATACACATAAATAGAAAGGAACCACTGATGTCCAAAGCAGGGGTTGATGGTTGCCTCTTGTCTTCTAGGCTGTAGTGATTTTGTGTTTGTAATCTGCCTTGAACATTTTAATGGCAAGTCAGTATATAAACTGAATTAAATGATTAAATACTGGAATAAAATTAGAAAATCAAGTGATACACCTGGAGTTTACTCTCCAGACCTAAATATGGTCCCCTGGGAACGCCTACCCATGTTCCTGATGTCATTAGTTGCTTCTATTTAAGGGGTGGTTTTCAAACAAAGTATCTATTTATTTATTTATTTTATTTATTTAACAGGTCTTATATACCGCGCTATTTGACATCAGTGCGGTTTACATTAAACAAAATAGACTCAGATTTAGAGAACTTGTCCAAGTTACAGGTAACAGGGGAATAAACAAGGATTAACTGGGGAATAGCATATGAATAATTAAATAAAAGCAATTACATCAGACTAGAGATCTTGAGTGGGTATAGAGACATGTCATAAATAACATTTAACAGAGCAGGTATATACAGTGAAATATCATAAGGTGGAACGGTCTAGCGAGTTAAGTCCCCAGTTAGCTAATTAGATCCCTCTGAAAACAATCCTCTCTCTATATCTCCATGTAGAAAAGGATTTTCGATTTATTTGGTTTCTTTCTTGAGCAGAGAATTGTGGCTGCCATGTTGGTCCTCTTGGATATGTGGAAATAGGGGTCATCAAACAATTTGTAGGCGAGATCTTTCTATGGGGCTAATTCAAAGGCGCTTCTCTGGTTTGCATTCTCTGGCACCATGAACATTATCTCTGACCGCCTCGGCGCTCTGGATGGTGCCAGGGTGATCTGAGGGCAGAGACTTGAGTTATCCGGATAGTGGTGATTTTCAGTGCTGCTCTCTGGATAGAGCCAGTTATTCACCACACTATCTAGAAAGTCGGTGACAGGACACTCTCTGGACACTGCCATTGGAGATCTGGAGATTTTTTTATTTCATTTAAAACAAAAGACAAGCAAACAGTGACCACCGTGGGTGCAGCATCACCTCATAAAAGCTTGCCACAGATAAATTAAGTTTATGTAATGAGAAGGTCTTAATATCATCCACAGCTTGTTGATCGAAGCTTATTTCCACATTATTCACTTTTTATTCCAAGAAAACATAAAAACAAAAGGAATAAAGAATGAGGGCAGAGCTCCAGGTATCAGACCAAGAAAAGGAGGAATAAAGAGGTGGCAGAAGGCTGCTAGGCTGTACCCAAGTCCCAAAATCATCTACAGATAGTAACTTGAACATTGAGTTTTGCAAATCTATTAAGCTCTTTTGCAAAGTCAACAAATCAATAGATATGAAATGCATATTAAATTGTATATACCGTATACAGCTTTTTCTTTCTAAATGTATTAACAAGATCAAGTATCTTCTTTTCCTCTACTCAGTGCTTCTTTATAACCCCCTGTCCCAGACAGTGGGTATAAATATCACAGTGATGAAGGGTTGGACCTCTCACCCCTACTCTTATGCCAGGGGGAGTGGCAGCTATCATCTCTTTCCTCTCCTCAAAGCTTCAGTGCAGGGCCAGAACCCAGGGGATGGTGAAAAATGGAAGAGAATGGGTAAGTCTCTCCCTCCCCCCCCCCCTCCACCTAAGTGTGCTTGTGGTTTCTAGGCTGGTTGGTAGCATCCCTGCCTGCCCTGCTATGGAGACAGGAGCCATACCAGGAACAGGAAATGCCATTGGGATGGGAAGTGCAGAACTACCAATAGTCACCCTCACCCAAAGGACCGGGATCTATGATGCAAATCTGGAATCTGGATCTCATGTGCCACAGCGCTACAGCTATGTCCTAGAGCCAACCCAGGTACCACTTTCTGAAAATGCATTACACTTACCACACCACATCTGTGAAAGTTTGAAAAATGGACATTGGGGATGAAGAGCACGGGCTGCGTTTCAAGATCTGTCTCTGGCCTGAGGTATGTGATGTCGTTTCCACGTAAGCCGGCAAGTAACGATCCTTTCTCGTCTACAAAGAAATTAATGCATGGTTCTAATTATTTAAAGCCATTTCTTCCACTGAGAATATAACCAAAAACAAATGAATTGAAGAGGTACAGACGACTGCTTAAGGTGGAAGGCATGGATTATGCTCCTGACTTTATTTCACGAACAGCAAAAGACAATCTTTACTGTTGACACTCGCTCGATAAAACTCTAAAACGTCCATTTTATCTTCCCAGTTAATAGTCAATTGAGAATGAACCATTCAGTTCCAACCTCATTCTCTCTGCTCCCGTTCCCAGAGAAACTTAAGCCGGTCTTGGCTTTTGGGAGTCTTTTTATTTGAGTTTTCAATTTGATTATTTGCTTTTCCAAATTCAAGCTCAAGGCAAGTTACAGTCAGGTACAAGAGAGATCAAAAATTTGGATGTTTTATTAAATGACGTGCTGATATTGGTAAACTTTAGTAAAACTGAGCCTTGATTGTTATGTTAGAGCCTAGATATTAATTTCCAAGAACTTTACCTCTTACTGCTTATTCCATGTCAGGGTATGATAAAATTAAGCATTATTTAGGTGTTATTTTTAATAGAGGTTTGAATTTCAAAGCTCAGGTACGTAAGGTGATTCACACTGTTCTTTATAAATTATGATTCGTTCAAAAACTATGTGATATTTTGGAAATACGTGACTTTCAAATGTTGCCGGAATGATTGACACTACCTTGTTTTGACTACTGTAATGTGATTTCTATTGTCTTACATTCATGGCAAATCGACTTCTAGGAATTCTGGTGAATCAGTACTGGGATGTTCTGCCTCCCAAATCTTGCATCACATCTTCATGGAACTTGCTGAATCCAAAGACCCTTGTGAATTATGCTAGGAGACAATGCATCGGTGTTCAAAGATTGTAGAAACTCAGGATCTAAGATCCACCGTTTGGGGAATTAATAACAGAAGATGCTCTCTTTTCATTACTCAGGCAGCCTGGGAGATTCCAGCCTAACCTTTATACTTCTCTGTTTGTTTAATGCCTCTGGATGACCAATGTAGCAGCAGAACATAGCAACATAGTAGATAACGGCAGCTAAAGAGCGATTTCTGGTAGACTAAAAATGTATATTTTATATTCCACTTTTGAGGCAAGCGCTAGCTGAATTGTGACTATGTTGGGTTCCATTGTTTAATCTTTTTTCTCTTGAATTTTATGTGTTTGCCTATAATAAATTGTTTTAATATTTGACCTTTGGTGTATGGTTTTACTTTTTTCCACCTACGGAGTTGAAGGTCATCTCTAGAGAGGACTGTTCACTCTTCCCTAGTGACTGTTTCATCCCCTGTTCAAGTGCAGCATCTAATTAACTACTGGCTAATCAGAACCTTTAACCTGGCCAGGAAGTCCCTCCCCCGAGGAAACCGTGATACTAGGATCATAAGCAGGAAGGCTGCGGTTCCATGTTTATCTAATTCCCTTCTTCAGCTGGCACCAATGACAAGGTCTCACCAGCTCTGCTCCTCTTGGTGAGACCAGCTCATAACTGTTCTACATAGAACTCGCACATCCAACAAGCTGCAGCGGTTTACAACAGAATTACAGTCACGTACAATCCTTCTAGCAGCTCAGTCCCCTGCCCAGTACTGGATCTGCCTCTTATCACATCACTGAAATCCCCTTTTGCATCCTCTAGAACCTAGTCCTCAGCCATCGTCAGCTTCCACTTACCCTTACTGCTGGAATCAGGGCATTTGACTTTTCTTCTGATCTGTTTGCGTTCTTCATCCCGCATTTTCCTCTCTGCCCCCTGCCACACACAGTGAAACTGAACTCAGTTACAGCTTCTCTTACATCAGTTTTTATTTTTATAACTCTGAATTTTGAAAAGAGCCCAAGGACCACTTGGTGTCTCACTGGAAAGTCACTGTAATTGTTCACAGACCAGCATCAGAGATATGAAGGTGCAGTGTTGTGTTGTATGTTGGGGGCACAGTGTTATGATGTATGGTGAGGATGTAGTGTTGTGTTGTGTTGAATGATGAGGGTGCAGTGATTTGTGCTAGATGCTGGGGGTGTATTGCTGTGTTGCATAGTGAGAGTACAATGCTGTGATGTATGATGAGTGTGCCTTGGTTGTGCTGTTTGGTGGAAGCAAAGTGCTGTGTTGAATGGTGAGGGTGCAGTCATCTACAATGAATGGTGTTGGTGCGGTGCAGTGCAGTGAAGGCACAGTGTTTGTGTTGTATGGTGAGGGCACAGTGCTTGTGTTGTAATGGTACAGTACTCTGTTGTATGGTGAGTGTGCACTGCTTGTGTTGTATGTTGGGGGCACAGTGCCATGCTGTATAGTGAGGGTACACTGCCTGTGTTATATGGTGAGGGTGCAGTATTGGATGGTGAGGGTACAGTGTTGTGTTGCACAGTGATTGTGTTGTATGTAGGGTTCACTCTTCCTCTAGGTCACTTTCTGAACGTTTACTGATGTAACTAATTGAATCTTTGTTCAAATCAAACAGCTTACTCAAAACTCATGGAATCGTAAAGTAATTTGTTTTCTTTGATAAACACACAACATAACAGTGGGTGAAAGGTCTCAGACTCACAGCGGCGTTAAACCTTAACAGCTCGTTTCGGTTTAATACGCCTATTAGCATCAATGACCTTTATTAAAAACAGTACCACTGTGTCTAAAGTAAGGTCCCCCCAGGAAAAGTTAGCTAAGCTTGCATCTCTCCAACGATGTGATAACACAAACAAAATAACAAAATAAACAAGTGACACTTAAGAAAAGGTTGAGTGGGAGTTTTAAAGGGCGGTTTGACATCAGTAGCCCGCATGCGCGGCGTCTATTGGGACTTAGGAACACTTTGTTTGTTTGGATTCAGCTCCTATTTTCGCAAATCTTTTAAGACGTGGGCAGCATCAATCTTTGTAAGTGGAGGTAGTTTTTCGTGGTGTTTGGAATAATGTAGAAGTTGGGGAGTAGAAACTGCTGCTTATTATATTGTATTTTTATTTAACACACAGATTTGGTAGAAAGGAATGATCTCCTGATGAAACTGTGGCAGTGAAACGCCTCAGTGGTGCCCAGGGAGAGCGTTGGGATCAGAGATCTGGAGTAGTCCCCAGCTGGAAGGCGGCTAAGTGTCACTTGTTTATTTTGTTATTTTGTTTGTGTTATCACATCGTTGGAGAGATGCAAGCTTAGCTAACTTTTCCTGGGGGGACCTTACTTTACACACAGTGGTACTGTTTTTAATAAAGGTCATTGATGCTAATAGGCGTATTAAACCGAAACGAGCTGTTAAGGTTTAACGCCGCTGTGAGTCTGAGACCTTTCACCCACTGTTATGTTGTGTGTTTATCAAAGAAAAAAATTACTTCACGGTTCCATGAGTTTTGAGTAAGTTGTATGTAGGGTTGCCAACTGACTCCAGATGCGCCTGACAGGCTTTATCCAGTCCTGGGTTTACCCCATTGCATGCAGGGATGTGTAGTCTTGCTTTTCTTCTGGAGTGCAATGGAGAAAACAGATCTACATATCTCTTCATGCAATGGGATAAATCCAGGACTGGATCTGGCCTGTCGGGTGCATCTGGAGCCAGTTGGTAACCCTAGTTGTATGTTGACATAGTACCATGCTGTATGGTGAGGACGCACTGCCTGAGTTATACGATGAGGGCATAGTGTTGTGTTGGATGGTGAGGACATAGTGATTGTGTTGGATGGTGAGGGTGTAGTGTGTTGGGTGGTGAGGGTGCAGTGCTGTGTTGTATGATGAGGGCACAGTGATTATGTTGGATGGTGAGGGCACACTGATTGTGTTGGATGGTGAGGGTGCAGTGCTGTGTTGGATGGTGAGGGCACAGTGATTGTGTTGGATGGTGAGGGCACAGTGCTGTGTTGTATGATGAGGGCGCAGTGATTATGTTGGATGGTGAGGGCACAGTGCTCTATCATGTATAGCACCTCTTGAGTGGAAGGAAAAACAGAAAAATCTTTTCAGAAACCAAT
The DNA here is from genome assembly GCA_033557465.1 of Ichthyophis bannanicus. NCBI lineage: Eukaryota > Metazoa > Chordata > Amphibia > Gymnophiona > Ichthyophiidae > Ichthyophis > Ichthyophis bannanicus. The sequence goes on along the minus strand of CM066039.1, from coordinate 17,653,633 downwards.
AATGCCAAACTCTGTTTTCTTCAAGAAGCAATCCACAATGAATATGCATGAATATATTTGCATACAAGAGAAGCAGTGCATGCAAATTTGACTGATGTTAAGCCTGGAGGGAGGGTGGGGTCTGGGGGTGATTCAGCTGGAGCAGGGTCCTCCTGAGATCGACGTGCTGGTGGGGGACCCCAAGGCTGAAGAGCAACGAGGGTGGACCATCTACTGCTGCCCTGCTGCATCTCTGAACCCTGCTCCTCTGATACTCTAATGTGCTCCTCCCATGAGCCTCTGCAGCAGTGATAGGCAGTGTGAACTTAAGGGCCAGGAATGGGGCTTCTTCTTCAGCATGGGACCCTCACAACATGGGGCCCAGGTTATCTATCTCAATTCTCCCTCCCCCCAACCAGAAAGGCCTGTCTGCAGCAAAACTCCTTTGAACACTGGAAGTGACATACCTGAGTCAGTACATCAGATTCCATCTCTGGTCCTAGTCTGGATTTGAATAAAACCCACACCTTATTCTCCTGTCCAACACTCATGTGTGTGTTGCTCATTTCCCTTAGGAGTTACTCTAGTCCCCTGTTGATTCTGTTTGTCTGTCTTGATTAGACTGTAAGCTCTTTGGAGCAGGGACTATGTCTTATGTGTGTGTGTACAGTACTACTAGTAGGAGGAGTCCAGAATTGGCCCTTTAAACAAGAAAATTCAGCAATATTGCTTCCTCCACTCGAAAGAAAATAAATCTTAGTAAAAAGGATTAATGAATAACAGAAGGGGCAGCTCCACCTTAGGGAGTCTCCCTGGAGCACCGAAACCAGGAGGTGGCTGTTTAAGGGACTATGTCAGTTGCGCTTTTATCTGATCAACTCACCCACTGCCAGGTTATGAACGACAGCACCAAGGCTGTAATTTGGAGACTATGCTGAGAGACAGACCAGTAAATTTATGTAAACTCGACTGCAAGATGATTCCCTGGATAAACAATCCTTCCCCAGCAGGCACTAGATGATTTGAGGCTGTTCGGCAAGCCAGAACTGGAGAAATGGGTTGACTGCAGCATGACAGGCGGAGCAGTAAGGTGGGATGCATCATCTCACCTAAGATCAGTAGGGGATGAACGATTCTAAGGTAGAATTCTCTCATGCCCGTAGGGGTGAATAAGAAAGCTACCTGCTGAAGTTTTCATAAACAGTGAAAAGTGTAAGATCCACATTTTTTAGAGGGAATGCTTATGGTAACGGGGCATGCTAACCCGCAATCTGATCTGAAAAGCTACATAAGAACTACCAGAAAGTCACCCAAAACGTTCATAGAAACATTACCACAATTACCAAGATGTGTTGAAAGTGGTACTACAATGCATTCTAGCTGGGGCTGCAGAACATCTGGACCCTGCAGTCAATGTGATCATCCTGTGCCTCACTTCTAGTCCCACCTCTCAAGCTTTGTCACCGACTCTCTGCACGATTGTGACCAAGTGACTTTTACCCACGTGTCACTTGGTTTATGCTTCTGTAATTGAAACAGAATCTTCCCCTCTTTGAAAGCAGCCTGTCGATCGATCCATGAGATGGCGAGTGGGGTAGGATATGTGGTTGTGAAGTATTTACATAATGCTTCTCAAGCTTTTCCTGGAGGCACACCTAGCCGGTCAAGTTTTTAGGATCACCGTAATGAATATGCACGAGATAAATCTGCATATATTGGAGACCCATTAGGGGTAATTCCATAATGAGGGTGTCCAAGATACATGCTGTGTGTTTCTTAAATCATGGTATTCTAGTAACTCACCCATGCAGATGGGCACATACACATGTATACTGACCAATTGCTATTCCATAAGTAAGCACGTATGTGCCATCACATGTACCTATAGTTTAGGGAGCAGCAGAGACAGAGAAACTCATGTAGGTGATAGTATTCTGAGCATGTGCCCTCAAACATCAAGGTGTGGGCATTTCCACCTGCCATGATGCAAGTGTTCATGTCTAGTGTGCACACGTTGGGGTCCATTTAGCCCTATTCTATAGCGTAAAGCATGCGCGTGCTTTATAGAATCGGCGTGCCGGGCGCATGCATATACACGCATGCCTCGGGTGTACCATTATAGAATTGCTCTCATTGTGTGCAGATCTCTCCCATGCATATTCAGTGTGATAATCCTGAAACCCTGATAGGCTAGATGTGCCTCCAGGCAGGGCCGGCGCTACCATTAGCAAACTAGGTGGTTGCCTAGAATGCTGTTCCTACAGGGCGCCCCTCTCCTGGGCCTGCAGCAGCAGCAACGGCTCCCAAACAGCGATGTGGTGCTTACCAATACACTCTGGCATTGCAACACAGTTTATTGCTCTTACTATGAAGCCGTTTCCGCCCCCCTCTATTGCAGCTTCCAGCAGCTGCGGCAATGGTGGCGGGGTGGGGGGGGGGAGAAGGATGGAGGTCCGTCTAGACTGTCTCTAGTCCTTGCACCAGCCCTGCCCCCAGGAGAGGGTCGAGAAATTCCGCAGATACAGAAATCTCAAATCATTGACCAGCTGCACCCCCTCCCCCCCAGCCTGGCCAGTTATTGTGTACTGATCAGTTGCTGAGGAAGATTGAGAGCTTGTAGGAGGCTGCAGCCTTTCCAGATCAGTTTGTGTCTCTGCCATCTTGGGAAGGTTTGCATACAATTAATCCAATTAATCCCAGTTAATCCAATACCCAGGCCTGCGCCAACTAAGCCATCAAAACGAGTCAGCTATCCTCAATGCCTTCATTTGAGACTGTTTCCGGTCTGGAGATGAAGCCCATAATTATTCAATAGGTCGTCCTTAACAATCTTCTACAGTCTTTAATTCATTTCAGCTTGCCATTATTTTCCCCTATGCAGGAACTTCCTCATTAACTAAAACTGGCATTGCAATGCTAGGGCAGCTAGTGATGGTATATTTCCGCTTGGGACACCCCATTATTTCTCCCATGTTCAACCCCTAAGAACTTCTTCAATCAGAATGAAAAGAAAGCAATCACATATTTCAACAGGGCTGTGGAAAGGAATAGGAGAACTGAACGGAAGCCTTCAGAAGGAATAGATGTGGAGAGAGAGCTTGTCTCTTAGTGTGGGCTGAAGTGGAGCTGAATGACCATTGCTTGCCTTACAGTATAATCAAACATCCCTGACTGTAATTATATCGGCACACCTCTCAGCTTCAGCTCTCCATGGGTGTGTGTGTGGGGGGGGGGGGGATCCCCTGAAGTCTCTGTTGAGTCAGCACCTGGGAGGTGCTGATGGTGGGGATTGAAGGGGGCAGCAGGGATTGTGCAGGCAGTGTCCCTCAATGTTGCCCTGGAACAGAAGTCAAACTCTCCTACCTTGTCACAAAATATTTTGATCTGACACACTGCTCTGTGAACAAGTCGATTGATTCCTGTGCTGTAGTCATAAGTGTCAATCTGCAGGTTCAGGGGGACACCTTTCACTCCCTTTTGCGAGGAGAAGTCTGTGCTCAGACAATTAATTCCGATGAACAACTGAGAGGAAAGGGGAATACAACAGAATTTTAATAAGCATATCACCTTTTAGTCACCCTTTCTGTGCAATAAGATTGAGGGATATTACCCCCCCCCCCAAACAATGGCCACCCATTTCTTACATTTTTTCCAGCCAACAAAATGGCTATCCATGCTCAGACTCAGAGGCAGGCTGCGGACACCGTTAGACTTCAACCAGGTAGTAGTGACTAGTTAACTTTAACTAGGTAGATTGATTGACCCAACATAAATGGATAAATTCTCTGACTATCCAGTTAAAGTTAACCAGGAAAATTATATGGTTAATTTTATCCAAATACTGGGCCACTGACTATTGGCTCCATATATTCTATATACATGTATATCTGGGGATACAAGACATATAGAAATATATAATTCAAGTGAATTTACTGTCTCAGCCTGCTGAGAATAAATGCTCCCTATGACTGAGAGCAGCCATATTTTTGCCCAGTGATGAGAGTGGCATGTCTCGCCTTCCTTGAAAAGCGACAGATGAGCTGATGTCATTGACTGTACCGAATGGCCACAAGGAGTATTCTTCAAAGTGACTTAGCCGGAACTAGTGTTAGGGTATTAGATGCTCTAGGCAAAGCATTGGCCTTGTGCCCTCTTTGATTAAGCTTCAGGCCTCTATTCTCCCCATAAGATTTTGATAAACTCACCTCAATGCCACCCCTCCAAGAACAAACTTGTAAAAATGCAGAACTGGACCTCATACTTTTAAATATTCAACTTTGTTTCATATCTGTAGTTACATAAGGATGAGAATTTTCAGAAGCTATTTGCCCAGGTAAATGGACTATGTGAAAATTGCCGCCTTCCTCGTGGGCCAGTGCCCTAGCTGATGGGTTTTGAGCATGTGGAGCTGTCGGGACCTATTATTTTGCTTTGACTGCAGCTGCCCTTTGCTGCTCTCCAGAAACGTTCTCACAAGGTGAGCACCTAGACTGCTTGATGGTCACGCCAGCCATGCACCTAGCTCAGGATCTTGATTAGCCAGCCACAGACACATTCAGCAAGTGCATTCTCACCTAAAGTGGAGAAGAAATATGCAAAAATTGCAACTCTTTTGCAGTGGTATGATGTGTATGTCTATCTGCGTGGAATGAGTTTATCTAGTTATCTGTGGGGGACTGTAGGATAGATGCCTGTGTGTTGGGGTGTGGGAATGCTAGGGGGTGTGCAGGTGTGGGAGTATATATGAGGGGATGGGGGGTTGTGTGGGATGTGAATGTGTGTGTGTTGGAGGTGTGTGGGGGATGGTATGTTGCACTCTATCTACATTCCCTGCACCCCCTTTTACTCCCTCCCTCCCTCTCTCTTCTTGTTCTCTTTCCCTATCTTCCCTGTTCCCCCAAGCACACTTCCAATTCCTCTCCTCTCCTCTCTCCATGTACTTCTCCTGTTTCCTTCCTTGCTCTCAAATTCTGCCCCATACTTTATACTCTGCCCCATCTCTCCTCTCTTTCCCCTTCTCCATTTATGCTTCATTCCTTCATGCCTCCCATATCCTTTCCTCCTATTGAATCTCACCTGTTATGTTCCACCCCCTTCCTTTTACTCCTTTCTAACACTGCCCCTTCTCTTATGCTCCCCCCTTTCCCTCCCTTGAAACTTGACCAATCTCTCACTGGTTCAGCAGACCATTCTCTGTTCTCCCAGGACTTCTGCTGCCTCAGCAGTGTCCTCTGTCTTTTCAGAGGGCAGGACCTGGGGACTCCCGCTGGCTCAGCAGTGGAACTTCCCTCTCCCCTCTGCTGGTGAGACCTGGGTCTTCTTGCTGGTACTTCACTTTTCCCACCACTCAAAAGCTGTAAGAACCTATTTGCACATGCACAAGCAACAAACAGATGTGTATGGATGGACGGTCAAGCAGACAGACAGAGAGAGCCTCCCTAATAGTTACTATTGCTTGGGAGAAACATGCCTATGAAATGCTAAATACTGATATCTCCTTGTCATAAGGAAGTTCTCTTTTTCTTTTGCTATTTAGCCTTTAATCCATAACTTTTTATTAATTTGTACCTTTTAAGCCTTTTTTCAGTGTGTTCCTCATTTCATCTTCATGGATCATGAGAAATTTACTACAAAGCCCTGGAGCTTTTGGAGGTAAATAGTTGTCCTCTGAAGTCACAGTTATCGGCTTTTCAAGGTGCATACCTCAGCTTGGAAAGGAGTCACTTATCTATAACCAGAGCTTAACTCCCTACAGAAGCAGGTGCTACAGAAAACGACATCTGACCTCCCCCTTCCCTACGACCCTCCCCCCCACCCCCATCTCTCTTCTACAAGCTCCCAGAAATTCTGCTCTTTCCAACCACACCCCTGAAGAAGCCCCAGGCCACTGTGGAGACCAGCATTCTTCTAGCTGGGGAATGAGAGCATTTGCTGAGAGGGGCTCTGAGGGGGGGGGGGGGAGTGGAGATGTTACATGTTTTCATTCTTTCTACAGTTTTACCTTGAAGGTGTTTATTAGTCTCTCAGGGCTGTAAAAGACCCAGGTTACCTTTAGGTTGAAAAACTATTGCATTTCAAAACAAGCTCCCCCTTTCGAGCATAACAAATGTGGGGTCAATTTTCAAAGTGTTTATGCTCCTAACCTTTAGAGTTAGACTCCTAACTTGGCCTCTTTGAAAATTTACTAGGACTGAATACCTAAATTTATGCTCAAAATTTCAACAAACTCCTAAATTTAGGAGCCTAAAAAGTGCTTGGCAACAGGGGCAGATTTAGGGAAAGAAAAATATTAGGAACTTAGCACTGATTTTCAGCTCTGGAACATTTAAATTAAGCTCCTACACCTGGGCAAATAAATGGCAGGGCTTACTCGTAGGGGCATAATTTTTAAGTTCCTGGGCCCAAAAGTCAAAGAAAGCGGACCTCCTAAATTTCGGGGTCATAAGTTAAGTGCCTACATTTCCTCCCTATTTTCAGCCTAACATAGGAATCTCACTTTTCAGCTGAAAAGTTACCTAAATTTAGAACAAAGTTATGCTTCGTAATTTAGACCTGCGACTCTCCGTGCATAACACGCTTTGAATATTATGAACCGTAGCATCTCTGGTTTAATCTTTACGCACCTTTGCTTCTTCATTAACATCCCACACGAAAGACAATGCGTTATACGCCACTTCCTCTATGTGCTGCACGGTGTTGAAATTTTCCTTACAGTCAGCTGGAAAACAAAATTCCCAGTGCTTACAATGTAATTGCGATAACAATTGTGTGGTACACTTGAAAACACCTCATGAGATTATGGTTTGCAAGCCAAAAACATTCCTATTGCCAGATGAAGTTTTTATTTTTTTTAATTTAAAAAATGAAGTGAACTTTGTTAAAGGAAAGCGTTTGACACAAGACATCAAATTTTGTAGGCTTGGACAGAGCGCACAATATTTATAGAAGCCATCTTTTTTCCTACCGACATCGATGACCCGCTGCTTGGCGGTGGGTTGGCGGGAGTGCCAATGCTGCCAGCGCTTCAGCTGCTCGTCTGGGTTCTTCTCGTTATCGAAAACAACCATAACGACACTCTGCGAAGAAGGTAAGATGGGAGCACATGTGAGACCGTCCTTGAAAAGCCTCATCGTTGAAAAAGCGCCCTTTTAGAAAAGCCTAGGAAACACAGCACACAAGGACAGCCAGGCCCATCTAACCGGCCCATTCCTGCTGCACTACCTCAGAGCTTCGCCTTCACCTCCTTGCAGCCATGATGCTCTGGGAGTTATTTGAGAAGCCTTACTCGTTAAATACAGCCTTCACATGTAAACGGTAATTTTAGAAAGGACTTTGACGCAGGATTAGCGCTACCCATTAGACAAACTAGGCAGTTTCCTAGAATGGCAGTGTTTTCAGGGTGGCCCATTGCTGCTACTGTCACAAAGCCAGTAAAGCAGTAACACAGTGCTTACCCAAAGCCTCCGATGCTACATTGCTGTTTGTGCTCACTTTGACCTCTGACACAGACTTCCTGTTTGCATAGGGGTGTTTCTACAGGTTTCAGAGAGGGGCGGCAGGGGTGGGAGCAGGATTGAGGGTTCACCAAGGACACCTCTTATCCTTGTACAGGCCCTGCCTCAATGTCTCAATTCCAGTCTCCACGTACTATGTAAAATGTGTGCCTTGAATCCTGTTACTGTTCTGGCCTCTGCCATCTCATTAGGAGACTTTTCTAATACATCCACCTCCCTTTCTGTGAGGAAACATCTTCCTTTGTTACCCTGGGTTCTGAGTCTTCTCCCTTTCAACCCATATCATGACCCCATCTCCTAGAATTTCCTTTCCATGGAAAAATATTTGGGTGGATGGATGCATTCTTTAAACCTTGAAGGTATTTGAATGTCTGAGTTCTATCCTCTTCCTAAGATGAAGACGTTAGGTTTCTTCATGCACTCTCTCCCTCTGTCATCTCATATCCGCTGACTTTTCTTGTACCTGCAAACACGGTCAGGTCAGTTTTTCAAGGGGCCTATGCATTTTACAGCCATCGCTAAACACAATTCCCCTGCTCATGGATTTTCCATGGCAATGTATCGACAGTGCCACTGAAAACTCCCTCAAAACACCCCAGCACTTACGGATAGTGCTGGGATGGAGGTAAGGTGGAAATTCAGTTAAACAGATTCAGCTGCTCTTCGTATTGTTAAGTGGTTTAATATGGGCCTGGAAAAGGCAGTCCTAAATGAAAGCGCTGGACTATATGGATGGTGGTTGAATATTGACATGATACATAAGAGTGATTTCTGCATATTTTCATGGCTGCCACATATCCATATAGTGTGTTGAATAAATGCTGTAGCTGTTGTTTAAATAAAATGCTCACAATCGGGTTTGAATAATGACTCATTTATTTATTTCAACTTATTTTTATACTGCCTTTCTACCATTCAGAGCGGTTTACATATAACTAAGGATCTGAACAATGCATGAAGACGCAAGCTGTGGTATAATGAAACAGAACTTATTGGTATTAACAAGTTAACGATACTTGGTCAGAATTATGAGGTCATAGTAACTATATATAAAGGAACGTTCTTCTGAGTTGTGTCTTCTTTACTTGCAAAGGTCATAGCCGTCTTCAGGCAGTGAGCTGACAGCAAGATGCACATGATAACACCAGAAGGGCTGGCTCCAGAATTGGTTCAAGGTGTTGGAGCCCTAGGGAAACCTTAAGTCTTATGCTCTCCCTATTGTTTAGTTTTGCATGCCCTGCCCTTTCCCACCCCCCAGAAGCTGCCACCCAGGTGACCACCTAGTTTGCCTAATGGTTGGGCTGTCCCTGCACACCAGCTCCAGAGGTCAATAAGGAACCAAGAGGCAACTGTAAGGCCTCATCCACACACAGTGAGACCAGAAGGCTGCTCTCTTCAAACCATGTAGTCTTGAGTGTACCATTTACATCTTGTAGCGTTTCACTCTGTAGGGAGTGCCTCCTAGCCAGTCTGCCTTCTGAGAAAGGGTAGATTATGATGCTACCGACATGCAGCTTCTGAGGTTTGTCGCCAGTTTGGTCAAGTTGTTTAAGATGGGGTGGTGGGAAGTGGGAGCGTCTTTTGAAAGCACCAAGAAACATCACTGAGTTTTGAAAATGTAAAACTGTGCTAGCACGTCAAAGGCAAGTTCTTCTATTTTAATCATTTTGCAGAGTCAATTTAGCAAAGTCTTAATTACATCAATAAAAAATGGAGAATCTTTACCAAGAGCTTACTTAACTTAGTGGCCATGTTGAAATGAAATGCAACGGTAAAACTGATTATGTGTACCGTAGCTATTCATTAATCACATTGACATTATCTAAGCTGATAATGATTACAAGGATATTATTTTGTCCATTTTCTATTAATTTCCCCTTTCAATATAGCATGCTGTCGCCAGGCTCTTTTGTCTTGTAGGTGCGCTTATCCAGTGGTCTTACCTTTACTTTATTTGAAGACAAATGCAAACATTTGCTCCCTTCAGTTGTTCTTAGATTGACAGGGTAAAACTGCCCTTTGTTGAGGTAGGCCATTGGCGAGTCCCCTGATTTCATATGAAGAGCTTTGGGAGATCCCAGGGTGTATTCAAAGTCCCTGTTGACACAAAGGAAGAATTCTGAGCAAACATTTGACATCGCCATATTCTTAAAGCCCAAACTAAAAAAAAAAAAAAACCAGCACAAACACATTAGCGGGTGTGATTGTTTCCATTGAGCCTAACTAAATAGCTCTTTGTTATTTCGAAGTCTGTGGGGCCAAAAACTGCCACTAGTGTGATGTTATTTCTTTCTATAGTAACATATATCAATGAAATGCAGACGTATGTAAAATAATGTTGTAGCCTAGTGGTAAAAACAGCAAGTTGAGGATTCAGATCCCAACCATCATAGGCAAGTCACTCCACCTTCCATTGCCTAAGGTACAAACTTACAGGCCGGTGCAGAAACCCTATACCAGTGATGGCTAACCTTTTTGAGCCCGAGTGCCCAAACTGCCGCACAAAACCAAAGAATTTCCTCAAAGTGCCAGCACGTCAATTAAAGCTCCATTTGCATAAGGTGCTTCATTTGCATAAATATTTGCATAATGTTACCATACACTAACTTTTAGTAAACATGCCTCTTAATGAGTATATGGATAAAGAAAGACTAAAAGGTTTCTACATTACTATAATCCAGTACCAACCGCCAGGCACATTAGGAACTACTACAAACGCTGCCCATTTAGAACCCATAGCAAACCCGCCGTATCCTAACAGCACTACCAGGACTCACAAAGCACCATACTCTACCTATCAAAAGGCAACACTGCAAATATTAAACCAATACATCTCAGAGAACAACAATACATGACCTACTGGGGAAAGAACAAGTGGCAATGTCAAATAGGAATTATATAAACAGAATACCTCAGCTCAGTTACACATGCAGAACAGACCATTACCAAACAAGGAATCACAATTTAGAAACAGGAAGACAATAATTAAACTGGGAACCCCAAAAGCCAAACTTGGAATATACAACAACACTGTAGAAATAAAACTATATATTAATTTCCTCTTGTACTAAACAAAGCGCAAAAATTAATGATGCACATTTCCCAGAGCTGACATATTCCAATTAATAAATTCAAAATAAAGAGATATTTTTCTACCTTTTGTGCATTTTTTTTCAGTTGCAATTGTTCCAGCCACTTTTCTTCTGGTTTATTAGTGTCTTCTGCTAACTCTCCATCTGCTGTCCATTTGTCCTTTCTTCTGTCTTCTTGGTTTTTTTTCCATTCTCTCTCTACATCTGCTTTAACATACTAATCTTTCTCCTTTTGCTCTTTCCTCATTCCTATTTCATCTACTCAAAATTTACCCCTCCATCCTCAATCCCCACTTACTCTCCCAATACCCGGCCAATTGTAGATTTTTTATCCCTCCCACACAAAATATTTTTCCCCTCTCCATTTTACTCTCCCAGCCCCATCCCATTCTAATCCTCCCCCAACACCAGCTCCCTTCTAGTTCCAGCCTCACCCAGCATCCATTCCCTTCTAGTCCCTGCATCAGCCCATTTCCAGTCCTAGCAGCCCCCCAACCCATTTCCAGTCCTAGCAACCCCCCAACCCAATACCAGTCCTATCCCCCCCTCATCAACCCACTTCCAGTCCTAACCCCCCATCACCCCATTTTCAGTTTAAGCCCCCCCCTATAAACCATTTCCAGTCCTAACCCCCCATCAGAACACTTCCAGTCCTAACCCCCCATCAGCCCACTTCCAGTCAGCCCCCCATAGCCCATTGACAGTACTAACCCCCCCATCAGCCCACAGTCCATTACCAGTCCTATCCCCTTCTGCACACCTAAAGTACTAACCCATCCCCATCAGCCCATTTCTTGTCCCAGCCCCCCATAGCCCATTATCAGTCCTAAACCCCCCCATAGCCCATTACCAGTCCTAACCCCATCAGACCACCTCCAGTGTTAACCCCCCATCAGCCCATTTCCAGGCCTAACGCCACCCAACAGCCCACCTCAAGTCCTAACCCCTCCCCATCAGCAGTCCTAACCCCCCCTAGCCCATTAGCAGTCCTAACCCCCCCCTCTCTAGCCCATTAGCAGTCCTAACCCCCCCCCAGCCCATTACCAGTCCTAACCCCCCCCCCTAGCCCATTACCAGTCCTAACCCCCCATCACCCCATTTCCAGACAGCCCCCATCAGCCCACAGCCCATTAGCAGTCCTACCCCCCAGCCCATTAGCAGTCCTAACCCCCCCCCCCTAGCCCATTAGCAGTCCTAACCCCCCCCAGCCCATTCGCCGTCCAACCCCCCCCCCCCCCCATTAGCATTCCTAACCCACCCCCATGGCAAATTAAAAAAAAAAAAAAAAAGCAGCTGGCTCTGGCTTCTGCCGCGGCAGCGGCAGAATGCAATGTCCCGTGGGGCCCCCTCCGCCCGCTAAGCCCCTCTGCAAGGGCTTTCAGATTCGCGAGGGAGAGCGTCTCCCTCGCGGCACTGTTAAGCCCGCAGGGGCTAATGGGAAATTTCCCATCAGTCCCTCGCGTCTAAAGGGGCTGATGGGAAATTTCCCATTAGCCCCTGCGGGCTTAACAGAGACGCGAGGGAGACGCTGTCTCCCTCGCGAATCTGAAAGCCCTTGCAGAGGGGCTTAGCGGGCGGAGGGGGCCCCGCGGGACACTGCATGCTGCCGCGTCCGCGTCCGCGGCAGCAGCCAGAGCCCGCTTTTTCTTTTTCTGCGGACCTTCACGCGTGCCAGCTGCAAGGCCTTCGCGTGCCACAGCTGGCACGCGTGCCATAGGTTCGCCATCGCTGCCCTATACTAAAGCCCAGTGCTTAAAGCTCTAGAGCAGGGTTTCATAGCCTGACTTTAACGCTGATTCTTTGCGCAATATTCAAATTACCCAGTGCACAAACGGTCAGCATTAAACTGGGAGAGCAAGCCGAACACATGTGCACAGAGGTCAGCGCAGGTTTGGCATGCTGTCCTGGAGAAACAGGGTCATCTGATATGGAGTTTGACACTTCACCTCAGATGACCTAGACATTGAGGAAAGCCTCTGATGCCATCAGCATATTGTTGGGGGGCTGGTGCTCTCCCCAGACATCAATCCCTTGACCGAGACCCCCACCCACCCATCACCCACTAAAAATATCTCTGGTGGTCCAGCCTTATATGGCAGTCTGACCCTGCTCAGGATGCACCGCATGGGGCCAGATGATGCCATTTGTCAAGATGACGGTGCAGGGGGTGGAGTGTGTGTGCAACACGCTCGCTTCATATTAGAGGTACTGGGAGGGGGCCACCAGGGATTTTTTTATTGGGTGGGTGGGGGAATCGAAGCAGCGTAACCACTAAGGATTTTTTTTTTAATGAGTGGGTGGGTAGGGGGGGGGGTCGAGGCCACTGGGTCACCAGGGATTTTTTTTATTGGGTGAGTGGGGAGATCAGGGCCACCAGGGATTTGGTTTCTATCAGGGAGGGGCACTGGCCCCCCAACAGTATTCTGATGGCACTGGGGGCTTTTCCTGATGCCTGAATCATCAGAGGTGAAGTGTCAAACTTCACCTCAGATGGTACCTTTGCTCCCGGCGGGATCTTTACGCTGTCCCAAAGCTGGCATGAAGAACCAGCATTATAGACAGTGTAAATAACCGTGCTAAGTTTCAGCACAGTTTTTTTACATTGGGCGCAATTACTTATGCAGTGGTTTGCATGCCAAGTGCGCTGCAGTTTAGCGTGCTTGCTTTTTGGTGGTTTTCCGGCACTAGCTTGCTTTCTGCATCAGAGAGGAAGCCTAGCGCGGGAAAAGTGCCATAAAAATGCCGCACTAAGCTTCTCCGCATTGGCTCGTTAGCTTGTACGCCCTCCAAGGATACGGAAATATTTGCTGTACTTGAATATAGCTTGTCCTGCACTACCGATGAAAAGGTGCAAACTAAAGTCAAATAAACAAATGTACTCAGAGCCTTAGGTGCACAGCACCGAATAGGTGCCAATACTGGACTTCTGATTTCGCAATGCATTGCAGAGCATTCTGCGCCATAGAATTGCAAACTCTAAGATGCTTTGATATATCATTTAGAAGAAAGGACTCAATCCAAGGAAGCGGATCCTACAGCAATATGAGCAATGTGACTAATTTGTAGTATACAAGGCATTTCACTGCAATTATGAGTTACGATCACAGCAGTAGCTGCTTGGAGCCTTCACCCTCTTCACACCCGCAATCTGGAACATCCTCCCAGAAACTCTAAGAGCTGCCGAATCTGTACCTGACTTATGAAAAAAACTCACGACCCATCTCCTCATCAAATTCTTTGGACTTGATGAGTTAGGTTAATCCCACATGGCTTACCCAAGTTCAAACCTCCCCCTCCCCCAATCCCTAGCAATCTGACAATATCATTGATACTATGACTACCATGTTTTAACCCCAGTTAATGTTTCCCCCCATCCCGGCTTCATGTTTTACACCCACCCCCACTAAACCTAGTTCTACAAACTTTCAGTGTCATGTATAGCAGTTAATGTTCTAGGTAAACCATTTTGACTGAAGAGAAAGCTGCAAATACATTTTGTTAAATAAATAAATAAAAAAATGATGTAGGTGGCATATAAACATTTTGTTTTGCTTCTGATAACAACAAACTCTTGTTTGACACATCCATACACACCAAATTATTTCAAGATCTGTATATTGACTTGAGTTTCTTTACAGAAGCGGTAAATGATATCCATCAACTTCTTTATAGTCAGTCTTGCAATGAAATCCAATTGCTTCATGCAATGATTGAGAGCTAAATCTATTTCCACCAGCAGGGTCATCTCCTGAACTTTCCCTTCATTCATACAAGCCCCAAACTTGTGCTGCTTGTTATGAGTAGTGGTAGATGAACCCGCATAAGCTCGTTTCCTTTATCTACCCACTACATCACCTGCATTAGTGAAAATATGTTCTGAATGTCCCCTTCACAGGTGCAGCTCAGTCTTAACAAGTAATTGAGAGCTAATTTGGCAGAGGGGGGAAGGGGCTGCAGTGCAGTTGAACTCTTCCAGCAAAGACCCGCGATCTTCCTCTAGCAAGTCCTGAAAGACAGCATCTGTCTCTTGCCAGTGGATAGAGATGAACGGACTGTTTATTAGGGGATAGTCTTTGCGTGTATTGCCCATACTGTGATAACTGATTCTCGATTTATGGAGGTCAGGAAGCCAACATATATTGGTTTTTATATGTATGTACAGTATATATATAGACACATGGATCTAAGGTTCAGGTCATAGTTTATGAAGGTTTCACTCAAGGCGGTGATGTAGCTAGAAATAGGCAGCCCTATATGAGAGTAACAGCAGAACTACAATAAAATAACTAGATGCCAATGAAATACACAATTAGAGCATTGAGGTAAACTTGGAAACAGGCAAATTAAGTCATAATAATAGCAATGGTATGATATAGTGTCAGTATCAAACACATTAAGGCAGCACAGTAGAACATTCATATACATAAATATGGTTTTAAGCCTTTTTATTAATAGCTAATGAGGTTCCTATGTGTCTTTATAAAATAGGCACCTAGAACTATCCCCAGTAGCATGCAAACACTCTTGCACAAATATGTACATGTTTTACAAAGTATGTACATACATCACAACGTTGCCCTTCTTCACCCAAACGTCCCCGGGAACACCTACATGCACATTGCAAAAATATAGGTGCTGTCTTTTTGTATGCCTCCTTTTATATGTCTCTATTTGTGCAGAATTTTATATTAACCAGCTTCCATATGCAAAATATGTTTTCTATGCAGAAAAAGCTTTATAAAGTTATTCTCTAAAGGCCCTCTGACAGTTCCTAAAGTAGATATAGTTTTGATTTAGGCAACACTAATGCCTTGATTGGCTGGCTAGAGCTTTGTAAAAGTTCCCTCCCCAGGTCTCCTTGTAAGGACGATGCTATTTTTTCCATTTACATACCAAAGGCTCGGTATTCTATGAGGTAAACTATTAACCAAGTGTTGCAAAGCACTGGATATTTGAAGCTATTTTTGTTCATTGCTGAGTACATTTTTAGATGAACTGAACCAAGACAGTCTTTGACAAGAAAATATAAAATAAGTCTTGTGTCGAGTGTTGAGCAACATCCCAAAAGGGAAAATGTTAGGGCCAGTTTCTGCTCTTTTCCCTTCCATTTTCCAAAAAAATACAGGATGATTAAATTTAAGTCAATACGCATAGTTATTATAAATTGATTGTTTTCTTCTGTATCGTGGAACCTTGCATAACGTGTTCAGTAGAGACAACTGGCAGGAAAATGGAAGGAGGTGGACACACTCAGGACTTTCTTGAGGACCCTGCATGGCACTAATTTGGATGTAAATAGCCAGCATATGACTCTAAATAACACACTAGGCCTTACTAGTTAGCCAGTGCTACACATTGTACAGATGTAAACTCTGGAGGGGCTATTTTATGAGTATATTTATTTATTTAGGGATTCTTCATATCTTGCTTCCACACATATCAAAGCGATTTACAAAGGCGAATAAGAAGAAAATAAAGGAAGCAAATGGGCACAACAGGGCAGGTAAGGAGAGGCAAAAGGGAACCAGGTTAAGAGGAATCTGCATAGAGGCAGAGGAAGGGCCGGTGCAGTTGGGGGGAAAGAGACTGGTGAAGGGGAAAATCAGGGAGAGTTATCATTTTAACACTCCTTGTGACCTTGGGCAAGTTACTTAACTCTCCATTGCCTCAGATACAAACTTAGATTGTAAACCCTCTGGGGACAGGGAAATGCCCAAGTACCCGAATATAACTCACATTGAACTACCATTGGAAAGGTGTGAGTTAAATAGTAATAACAAATAAATCAAATTGTGCATCTGCTCACCAAATGCTTTAGTGAAGAAAAAGGTTTTGAGGCCAGTCTTACATTTTTTGTAATTAGATTCAGCACAGAGAGGGTCGGGAAAAGAGCTCCAAAGTGGGGGTGCATGGAACTAGAAGGCAATGAGCACGACACATGGGCAGAAGGCATGGTATGTGTTCCTGCAGAGATCAAGTAGGTCGGGTGGAAGAGGGAAGGAGGTGGGTGGAGAGGCAGAGAGGGCGACCAGTATAGAAGGCCCTGTGCTCTATGAGAAGAATTTTGAACTTCATGCAGTAGGTAACCAAGAGTCAATGGTGTAAGATGAAGGGAGGGGTAAGGTGCTCATGCTTCTGGGATCCGTGAATGAGTTTAATGGTGATCTTTTGAACATTTTGGAGGCATTTGATAGAACTACCAGGAAGTGCAGGGTATACGACGTTCCCACAATCGAGTCTGGACAGCAGCAAAGTGTGAGCTGCTGTAGAGAGAGTCCTGGTTGATGTAAGATCTGAGTAAGACTAAGGATCCCTTTTACTAAATTCCGGTAAGGTTGTGCACTTAGCATGCATTTGTAAAGCACATTAATACAAAGCCTCTGCATTAGCTTGTTCCTGGCAGTTAGTACATTAACGTGTGATGCAATTCGCGTGGGGGCACCTAACGAGCGCCATAGAGGAAACCCGCCTCTTCGAAGCTACTTTTGCCCATGTATCATCCATGTGTGTTAAAACCATCTCTAGCCCCGTTTGTTGTGATTCTGTCTTGCATAGATTGTGCACACCTTGCAGTGTTAAGTAGTAGTAATAGTGCTTTTAGGTGCATCTGCTCCGTTGCCATTTGTGATCACGCGCTCACCATACTCACACTTTGGCCCTAACCCGCCCATTCTCAGCATTAGCGAACAAGTGCCAGCTAACATGTGCTTTAGCAGTGGGTAGCTAACATGCCCATGCACTAGTGTTCACTGCACAGGCTAACGCATGTTAACTGGTTAGCAGCGCTTAGCAAACAGGCCCCTAAGACGGAGCTGAAGAAGGTCTGCGTGTGTTAATTACCTCTTTGTGCTGGAAGTCTCGTAGTCCTCCAAGCAGGTGTGCTCTTCCTGTGATTTCAGAATATCGTTGAGTAGCAGGGACTGCAAGAAAACGGGAAGATTAGGCTGCTCAGAAGCCACATCGTCTGGGGGCAATTTTCAAACCGTTCACTTTGGGAAAGTAGGTGCATGCTACAACTTTGAAAATGTGCTGCAGGAATAAAGCATCGGAAGACGTTTGCATGCACTTCTGCGATGCAGGTGGAAAATGCAGTCTACACAGCGGAGTTTCTGATCCCAAGCAAAACACTCCCTGGGAAGATTCCCCCTACATGTGGCTCAGTGTGCACACTTTGCATTGAGAGGAGGCATTTTGGCTAGCTTGTCCGAACATTTGCTGGCTTCTTGGCCATATACTCCAGCACTGAGCATGTTAACAAAACAAAGTTCATAAGCTGGCGTTTATATGTAAGGGAAACAATTAGTGGGTACTTAGTGTGTGCCAACAGCATTAGTGGCTATTTTACTGCTATGGGCCCTGCAGTTGATAGCGCCCACTTATGCATCGGCAATCATTAACGATTAGTAAATGATGACTTCATAAAATCAGGGGGGGAGGGTGAGATTTTCAGGGGCAGTGGACAGCACATTTAAAGCGCCTGGTCATCGTCGCTTTAACATCAGCCTGGAAATTCAATTCTGGAGCCATATCCGGGCCCTGACATTGAAGATCCGGCTTGTTCAGATTGCGATTTTGCAAATCTGGTCAGCAGTGATATTCAGCCACTGGCCAGATTGCAAAAATGGCTAAAGTTAGGACAGACGTTCAGCTGAATATCGCTGCTGCTCAGTTAACTCACGGTGCCATCCCCGCCCCGCCCTGGAACACCCCAACACTAAGCGCTTAGCGTTAGGATGTTCATTGGCCCAAATCAGGAATATTCAGCAGCAGTAACTGAGTTAGCCCCAGTGAGCGGCATTTATGTGGTTTGCAAGTCTGCAAATCGCGTAAATGCCTTTGAATATCCCCCCAGGCTTTTTATATCAATATGCAAAAGAAAATTTCCATTATGGAACATGAAAGCGAGAGCTTTCAAGACCAGATGTCTAATGAGCTTCACTCATGCTTTCTTTATACTAATTTCAGTTTCATATAGAACTTTCTGCTTTCAAATTCCTTTTTCCTAATATTTTTTGACTGTGTCTTTGAATAGAGCTACCATGTCTTTTGTGGGAGGACTGTAGATTTTTATAGCTAATCCTTGGATCTGATTCATCCAGCAATGGGAAATCAACATGACTTTTAACAGAGTTATTCATGAATTTTCAGGAGCAGTTGTGTCACTGTGGTTTCAGTAACTTGTAGACAGGTTAGAGGGAATTCTCATTACTGAGCACGTTTCCCTGTGTGGCTACCAGCAAATTTTGACAATGAAAAATATGCACATACTGTACTTCTGTTTTGAAAATGATGTGACTGTACTTACACGTGCTTTTTAATACGTACACATTTTCTGGCTTATTTTACGTGCATTAGTGCATATTATGAAAAATATACACACAAAAGCAAGCCCCTCCCCATCCCTGCTTATGGGAATGTCTCCACTCACTCTGAGTACAGGCTATGTACATGTAACCTTATGGGAGGCATATTTGGAGGGATTTCTGCAATTCCCAGATTTGCAAACCGCATATATCCCGCTCACAAGGATATAAAGCAGTACTCATACAATTAGTGCCGTTGAATATCCCCTCCAAACCCGGTTAAATGCTCTGCCGCTAACCAGTTAGTGATGGGGCCTTTCGGGGCTGGAGCAGGAGTGACATCACCAGATAGACAGTCAGCAGCAACATTCAGCCTCATCAGGTTTCTGCTCATCAAATTGTAAAAATACAATGTGGAAGAACTGGATATTCCGTGCTAATTGCTGGATGTGGTCTGGCCCTGAATATCTGGGTTTAAATTAAAGCAGTGATGGCCAGATGCTCTAAGAGCACTGGCCACAACCACTGAAAATACTCCCTTATGTGTATATCGAATGTGCAATTTTATATGTGCCTATTTCCGTACATAAAGCACTTCTTTACAAGGAGAAATGGGTTTTGGAAGTGCCCTTTCTATGACCTTGAAAACAAGTGAAAAAGTCATACCTATTCTCGGTAAATTGACCTCAGGCACTCATCCCCTTCCTAACTCCATCCACCTCCAGAAACGTCTATGGCTTCATTCTTATTAATATCAGGAGCCTTGGTAGAAAATAGTTTTCTGCAGAAGAGCTACTGCAACATCTCATTAATATCATAATTACTCCATAATATTAATAAAAATGTCCTTTGTAGGGTAGCCTCATGGTTTAATGTTGTATATCATGGCACAGAAGAGTCAAATCTGAGTCTCCTGTGAGGCTCAGGCCCACCGCAGAGGGAGGAACGATTTCTGCTGATAATATGCTAATTTCTCCTGACCACTAAGTGGATGTCTTGGATGATGCTTCCTTCCAATCCTCAGGTCAATAAGCATTCATATGTTGCCCAAACGAGGCATCTTGGAAAGGGTGGGAGACATATGGAAGAGGGGTTAAAATAGGGATCAAATGAATCCTCATTAACAAACTGGAAGACTGAGGGGTGTCAAATCAGATTTTCTACTTTGCATTCTTTCTATAAAAATCATCTTTACCTCAGACGGATCTTCTTTGAACGTACTGTCTGGTTGCCATCTTTGTTGTGATGGGGCCACATGCATAGTATCAAAGAGATGTGATTTCTCAAAAACATCACATGAGGAAATCAGGAAGTCCTCACTGTGGCTCGTGCACAGTTTGCTGGTGTTTGGTGGCAGCGACGACTTGCTTGAGTTAATGAGGCAGTCTAGAGCCATGAAGTTTTTTTTCTGTGCATCGGGGTACTCTTGTGTCATGATGGAAGCATGGTCAACTATCTGCTTCATGAGGTGAGCCGAACCCTCAAAGGTGCCAAAATCAGACTCAAATTCCATTCCGTTGCAGTGTCTAGTGAAGAGAAACAAAGGAAAAAATGTGTTTTGGTTTTAGAAATGGTAAGCAGTAGCTCTCAGAATACTTCACTTATGATCAAGGGATCAATGCTACAAAAAAGAAAAAGCTGAACGTCTAAATTTAGACTCCTAAGCTTGGAACCTACATTGTCTCCCTATGTTCAGTCAACTGTAAGAGCCTAAGGGGCATGTTTACGAAAGCCTGCTATCTGGGTAGCAAGGGGTAGCACATGTTTTGATGGCATGCTAAAAAGTAGCAGAGACCCTGCATTAAAAAGCATGTGCTTCCCGGGCAGCGCACGGCCTGGTGGGGCATGCGATTTCCTGCCCTGGCGCTGCTAGCATGGGTCTTAAAGCCTGCAATGGCAATGCTTGGTGGGAAGCCGCTATCAGCAGCACAATGTTTCCTGCGGCGAGCTGTGCTAAATTCAGGAGGATGGCTGTCTCCCCCCCTCCCCCCACATCTAGTGCAGTGCCCCTTGCAAGTAGTGTGGGACTTGGTAAACATGCCCCTACATTTTCTGCTGAGATTCAGCTAAATTTAGGCATTCAAAAGTTAACCACCTAAGTTAGGGTTTGCCATTCATTTTGCTGCATTTCTCAACCTAGTGCTAAGCTCCTAACCCTTTTCTCCACGCTCTTAACTGCTCTCTGTTACCACCCACAGTTTATGCTCCTAAATTTAGGAGTTTAGTGAAATATTGAGCTCTAAAAGTTAGGAGCATAAACCCTTTGAACATCGGCCTCGGATAATTTCCGTGAATAGTATCCCAGGGCTCCAGTGTCAATTTAAGCTTTTCCGGTTTTCCACTGAAATTCCCCTGCACCCCCACTCTCAAAACCCCTCTTTACGCTCCACATCCCTCTTTCAGTTGTTCAGTGGGGGTGTGCAATTGTTAGTGGGCATTCAGTTCGTTAAGGCATTTAAAAAATTACTGTGCACTAAATCGATTTAATGCATATTAACTCACTGCTCCTCAATTAATTCATTTTCCTTTTGTTTATTACAATTTATATAGTGCTATCATCAGTTAGGGTGCGTTAAATCAATTTTGCACACTCAAAATTCCCTATTAAAATGAATATGTAAAACTAACCAAGGAAACATCCAAAAATTGGGAAAAATTTGGGAAATAAAAACGGACTTTTTCTTTCCCATATATGTCCCTTTTGTTCTTTGTTAGTAAAATTCACACTTTCCTCACTTTTCCTCAGGCTAACATAGTCTCTATAATATGCTTTGTTTGTTTGTTAGTTTCTGCTTCTGCTACAGATTACTGTCACCTCCTTTCTCCCACCCTATCCCCTGCAAAACAGAAACACCCTCCACTTCAAAACTGCCCCTACTCTGTTACATAAAGATCTGATGTTCATTTGGTAATACACACCAACAAACACATCCTTCCTATTCCTTCACTATGCACCTCCCAATTGCCTTTTCTAGTCTCCTCCTCCCTCACTCTTGCAGAGATCTGAGATACCTACTCTCTCCCGACTTCCGATCGGAACCTGAACCCTATCTTTTCAGGCTAACCTTGCCTGGCTCTTAAGTATGTGGGATCCAATTCCTATGTCTGCTCTGACATTATTCACTGGTCTCATCGTGTCTTAACTTTGTACTATGGGGTCTTTGACTCTTTATTGGTGCAAGATGCCTTGACAGGAAACCATATAAGAATTAAGAAAGACAAAAGAAGGTTGGATCAGATTTTGAGAAAGAGGGTCAGTACTAATGACGGGAAAGATACTGGTCTAGGGCTCTTTCTGATACTGGTGCCAGGCACATGGTACTGATACTATGTACATGGAGAAGAAATGGGACCTCTTCCCATGAATGTATGCACTTTCCCAAGACCCTCATCGCATGTTTAATGTGTTGATAAAGATTTATGGGATCTCTCTTGGAAAAGAGACCTGGATTCACTGTATAGAATCATTGGTACTAACATTATAGTTTCTACCTCACAACAATTTAAAGGCCCAATTCACTGAGCCTTTTTGCCATAATGTGGCATGGAAGAAAAACTTTAGTGAATGAGATCCTAAAATGCATCTTTAGCTCATCCCTAGTAGTCCCAAGAATGAAAATTCAGCTAAATCCCATGAGAAAATGAAATGCAATTAATAATAATAATAATAATAATAATGATAACAACTGCATCTTCCAATGAAGAATCCACTATAATAATAAAACCAGTCCCATACTGTGTCTTCCAGTAAAGAAGCCACTATAATAATGAAGAAATGTTGACTGATGATGTCAGCATCCAAAGAGCAGTTTACATGGTTCCCCTTCATATCAACATCATATCCTCATAGGAAACAGAAACATAGCTAGATCAGTTACCTATGGCTTCCAGCCATTTTTTTGCTACCTTAAAAGCGACAAACTCTGATTAGTAGCAGGGTACACGTTGCATACAGTTTCCATAGACAAACTCTCAAATCCCAAAAGGGAATTCTAACCTTTTTGCTGCTTCATTACGGCCAGTTGTACCAGATGGAAGAAATCTCTTATCCTTCGGGACCTTTGAAAAGAAAGTGGAGGGTTTTTGGGGTTTTTTTTGTAAATGCATGAATACTTTATTTATTTCTGCATTTTTCCAGGCAATTTAAAGAAATGGTATGGAAAAAACTGCAATGTACGAGCAGCACCTAACTTCTGAAAACATCTAATGGGAGCTTCACCCAGTGGTTGGCCAGGGAGCAAGGGTGGAAATAGCTCCTAGAAGAGTATAAAGCGACTCCTACAGAGTTCTCTTCTGTTACTGACAGCAAGAAATGAAGCAGACAAAAGGTAATTTCAGCCAAGCTTCATTTGCCCTTCCATCTTTTTTTCTAGCCACTATCTTTCTCCTCCACCTTTCCTTTCTTCCACTGTATTTCCCTAAGATACGAAGCCATCTCCTTTTCAAGAATCCCCAAATATTGGTATGTACTGCATCCATGGAGGAGTTTTCATGATGGTATGCCTGGTGAGAACCTGGTTGGTCTGTGCCAATAAGAAATGTTTTGTAAATCAAAACAAAAAAGTTATTTTGCCTAGATCAGTCAAGTCTAGTGGACTGGAAAGCTGAGGGTGAGGAGGGGAGGCAGAAGAGAGTTACACTACCCTGTAGTAATCATACAGCAAGCTCAATGCAGCCACACTGTCATCATCCCCGTTAATCCTCATCATGGCCTTGGTGGCTGCTGTCAAGGGGTTTTCCAGGTATGTCTTCCAGGCTTCATCATCGTTAGCGTAAGAGAACTTCTGAAAGCCGACATTCTCACTCTGTAGCACCATGATGGGCCGGAAGCTGGCAGATAGGGAAGAAAGGAGGAGAAAAAAAATGGCTTCTTGAGATGGTGGCCTAGGGGAAAGGCAAGCTACATCCACAGAGATGCCACCTTGAAAAAATACGCACACATTGCCTTCTATGACTTCATATAATATAACAGCACTGTGCCATGGTGTTACACTATGAAATCCCAAACCCTCCACCTTCCCATGAATTTCAGATTAATCTTTACGCCATTACCAGCTGTAAAAATTGGTCGTGATATTCAAAGGGGTTTATGTGGTTTGCAAACCATATAAACCCCACTGAGCCCAGTATTCAATGCAACTAACCAGATTGTGCCAGTGAGGTCCATGGCAGGGCTGGGGTGGTCCTGCCTGGCACCTACCCCGTTAGTGGTGATTTTCAGCCTGCTAACCGATTAGGTAAGCTCATAAAGTTGGGACAGGTCAATGGCTGTTCTAACGTTATGCAGTTTTGCTGTGTGATTAGTGGCTGAATATTGTCACTGATGAACAGCAAAAGCTGTTAGTGGTGAAAATGGATATTTAGCCCTGGATGCTTTAGAAACACTGACCACCACAAGTTCAGCATCGGGAGCATTAGACTTTAGAATAGTTCTATTTTGTCTTTTAGAATCAGAACGGAAATTTCCTGTACTAATAATCTGCCACTGGAGGAAACGTACTTATGCAATACAAAGGTTAAATTAATAACTCTTTTTTTCTTCCTCTTTCCCGTTGCTGTTTTGGGGAGGGGCTCCCTGGGCTATCTGACTTTATTGCTTTTGGCCAGCTTGCATGGGAAAGTGGCAGAGCACTCAGTCTTTGAAGGCATTTACACGGCTAACCTCCATAGTTATTCGTGTAAAGGTCCTAGCCGGGATTTTCCAAGGGCACCTACATGGCTATGTCCCTAACGCACCCAGCTGCTATGCGGCTAGCGTCAGGGCGTATTAGGGGCGTTAGGGGGTGGAGCGGTAATGAAGGAAAGGGCTAACCGGGTAGTACCGATTTTCGATGCTAGATAGGCGAGATTTTTTCTCACCTATCTTTCAGGCGCAGGGGTTAAGCGGGTAGCATCGAAAATCGGTACTACCCGGTTAGCTCCCGCGGCTTCCGAGGTGTGCGGTGAGACCTGGATTTTCAATGCCGGGGCCACATATGACCCCGACATTGAAAATCCAGGTTAGACGGAAGGGGGCAGGCCACCCAGTTTAAAATCGGGCCCAGAGTCCTCAGGCTAATACTGCTGCATTGCATACAGCAGTAGTTTGGTGCATCAGGTGTCAAAGATCCTCTCAAGGAGAGTCCCTAATTGTACCCTTGCCAAAAGAAATCACACAATGTGACGCTTGCCAGAAAGCTTTCTCAGGAATAGTCCCATACACTGGAACTCACTCCCAGAGAGGCCAGGTTTAACTCCACTACCTCTACTTTGGAAAGCAGGTGACAGCCCAGCTCTTCTCCCAAGCTTTAATGGCTATGGTGACTATCGAATCAGTCATACTGCATTAGGTCTAGCTTGCCACATACCCTGTAACTAAGACTTGTTCTATTCTGTACATATAATTTACCCTCTGTCTAGCCACCATTTATTTATCCCTAGGCCTTTCTCTTACTCATCTTCTCTTTGTATATGTCCCATCTACATTTGTCCTTTCTGCTGCCTAGTAAAACGTTCATTGTGTAGTGCTGACATTGTGAGTATTCTATTTATGTTTTAGGAATGCCCTACTGTGCTGCCTATTATGATGCATCATTTGTGCTGCTGAGACTGTATCCTATTTCTGTTGCATGAATGTTCTACTGTGCTGTCTTAACGTTACATTACGGACACTCTTTCAAATTATTGCTATTCTAGGATTTATTTTGCCCATCTCCAGGTTTATCTCACTGTTCTAATTGTGTATTATACTGTCATTTGGTCATTTTGCTATCGTTATGCTGGTACTTCAACGTAAGTTGTCTATGTCAAGCTATACATGTTGCACACTCTCTTCATGAAAGCAGTTAACAAATTCTAATACATAAATACAAATAAAAGAAATAAAGCCAAATGGACTGCAAGTGTTAAACCCATCTAGTAACTCAGGTTACAATGTCAGCTTGAATGTGGCTTAGTATGCAGACCCTTTAGCATTTTCCATCCTAAAGAGATGCAACGTGTTCCGCCTGCCGCACACAAACGCAACATGATAGACTAAAGCAGACGATATTGCTCCTGCCACTTAACAGTTATGAGGGAAATACACATTGTAATGAAGACATCAGGCGATAAGATGCCTTCAGCCCCTCAGTCATGAAAGGACTTGAATAATAATAATAATATTCTGCTAGATGTAAAGAAGTGGCATGAAAGTTCATGGTGTGTAGATCAGAAACGACCTAGAAACATGCCGTTCTTGCAGATGGCTCTCAGTCAGGATAAACCAGTAATCCTGAGTGTATCATGCAAAGCCGAGCCTTCCCCTTTCTCCTGATTGTGAGGGATGGATATTTTGGCTGATTCTGCGCTTATCACCATTCCACTGATCAAACACACATTGCTACGGCTCTTCTACAAATCTCCTCCTGTCTCTCCCATAGCCACAAAGGTTACGTCCTCTGTGGAACACATACAATTCACAGGAATTATGTCAGAGCAATGAGTTATGGTATCCTAGACATTGGAAGGTCAATATTCAGAGGTTGAGCGACTGCATAAAGATATAAGGATAACTTATCCATACAGCTTGATATGGATTTTCAGTGCACTGTGCATTCAAGTAGAAATACATAGAATTCTGTATATAACGTACCGTGTTTGCATAAAGTGTGGTCTGCTTTTTATGCGTTCAGACGAGCACATAAGTTATATAAATAGTGGCTGAATATCGCTGCTATCTGTATAATTTCTGGACCCAGCCCATTCATAAGGCCCATCTTATTTTGGACTTTTCTGTCCAAATTTTATCTGTATAAGTTGCTGGGAAATTGTGAAAAGACATGGAGGTGGAAGGTCACGCGAGGTGCTGAAGAAACTGGGATGTATGTTGAGCTTTTTCCGTGGTTCTCCCCTGTCTACACTGTAAAATTGGGCCCTGAACTGGGAGAATTCCTTTCCTGCCTGTGTCTACTTACTTCGCACACCACTGCCTAGCACCAGGATGGATAAAAACTGCCGTGGGGGATGAAATCAGCTCGCCATGAGAGAGACAAAGCGGGAGCAGCTGCATCTAAAATGGCGACAGATCTTCCTTCACCCGGTTCCTCGGCCCCACAAGCACTAGTAGAAGAGGTGTCCGCTGCAGTGACTGGCATACTGACAGGCAAATTTGATGCCTTGATGTGTCACTTAGAGGCTCTCAACAAAAACTTTGAGGCCTTTGGGCAGCGACCTCAGCAGGCCAAACACTGCGTGTCTCAGGTGGAGGATGACCTATGGGCAGCAGCAAAATAATTAAAACCCTGCAGGAGACTGTATCCAAACAAGGTGATAAGCTAGACGACCTCAAAAATTGAAGTTGCTTAATTTCGCTGGTATCCCAGAGGCAATCAAGGACTCTGAGTTCTGAGAGTATCTCACAACTCTACCATTGGGGGAGGATTGGGACCAATTGGTGCACCAATTGGGGCTTGTTCGCGCCACAGATGCCCGACTCAGAATTGTGCTAGTATGCTTTTTCAATTTTATACCCAAAGAGAAGATGCTGGGTGTAGCGCTCACTCACGGTCCCATCCAGTGTGAAGGGTTCCACATCAGCATCTTTCAGGACGATTCAGCACAGTTAAGCCAATGGAGGAAGGTGGGAGTGTGCCAGGGGCTGATTGAGGCTCATATAAAATTTATCATGCAGGACCCGCCCAGTTGCGGGTCTTCCATAATGGCATTACCAAGGTGTTTGAAGATCCTGACTCAGCATGTGCAGTCTGTACAAACATGACAATAAGATGGTAGGGAGGGAGGGAGTCTGTGGAACTCTGCCTGTGTACTCATACCCAAAAAAAGAGCCTCAGAACACTTGGAAATATTAATAATATCAAAAGAAGGAATGCTATAATATCCTTGCATGGCCGGGAGGATTATCGTGCAGGGGTCAGTACCCCAGGACTGGACTTTGGTGCCAGACAGACCTGGCTGGTATCACAGACTGGTGGTTTTGTATGGGACAGTCCATGTGGAGGAATGGGGGCTTCTTTTTAATCCCAGCAGGATTCTTATTGACCAGCCACGTGGGGCTTCCACTAAAGGGACAGACTGTGCTGTGCTGTAACCTGTGGGAGGCCAACAGTGGAGTGCACACCTGGATGGTTCTTATCCTGGATGTATACAGTAATGTATTATATTTTTATGTTCATTATATAGAAGTTTGGTTTCACTCCTTGCAAAGTTTCCCCAGCTGTAACTGCTGCTTCGTGTAACTTAAGGGGCAAGGTTTGTGGGGCTTGAATCTGACTTCTTTGTTAAGTTGTCTGGGAGGAGGGAGGGGGAGATGGGCGATGGGATAATTGCAAGGTACTGGTGTATGGGGGGATATACTGGATGAATGAGGAAATGGGGGAGGGGTAGGCATGGTTGTGTGAATGGTGGATGGAAGGATGGGACAGGTTTACAAGGTCGGGCCAAGCTTGTAGATGGGTGCATGAGGAGGGAGGACCCATAGACTTTATCCCAGGAGGGATTTTCCACATGGTAATAGGAGGTGGCTGGGACTGGGGGGACAGGAGACTGGGAGAATGGGAGATATCATTGCACAGTGAAGACAGGGAGATGAGTTATCATTGGGAGGGGGGAGTAACTAAACTTCAGAAGGTGACTCTAACATGAGTTGGGAGGAGTTTGAAGGAGAAAGGTTAGGGGTGGTAGAGGTATACGATGGAGGGAGGGAGAAACTCTGGGACAACCAAAAGACACGGAGATGGTCAGCATCCAATAATGGTTTCCATGGTCACTTCTGGTATCTTTTTCTGTTTCGCAGTGTAAGAGATGGGGCTCTCCTTGTGTCACCTGACTCTTGGTAAGAGGGTGAGGGGAGGCCCGGAAAGGGTACATATAGAGCAGCGCTTCCCAGATTGTGGGTTATGACCCCAAATGGGGTTTGCAAAAGCCGACTTAGGTTCACGACAAAACCGGAATAAAAACAAAGTCATTGTCCTGTGCCTTCTGTTGAGCCTGTCTGCCGGTAGCGTCAAAAAAGATACTGGAGGGGCAGTAGCATGGAGAGAAAGGTAGGGCCTGGTAATCATGAACTTGTTTCTGGCAGTGGAATGGAGTCACAGCCATGGAGAGTTGTAGAGATTTGTAAAAGGAGAATGTAACATGGTAAATGACGTAAAATACAAATGAAGGGTGTTAGTGGAAGGAGGGGGGTCAAAAAATCTATAGGAAGAAACTAAGAAGATGCAAAAGAGTTGAAAGAATAGGCGAGAAGAAAAATGTACTTATATAGAAACATAGAAACATAGAAACAGGATGACAGAAAAAGACCACAAGGCCCATCTAGTCTGTCCTTCCATAACAACTACAACAGTCCACTTTTTACCTTTAGAGATCCTCTGTGTTGGTCCCATGCTTTTTTGAATTCAGTTACTGTCCTCATCTCTACCACCTCCACTGGGAGACTATTCCACGGATCCACTACTCTTTCCGTAAAGAAATATTTCCGCATATCACTCCTGAATCTATCTCCCTTCACCCTCATCCCATGTCCCCTCGTCGCAGAACTTGCTTTCAATTGAAAGAGGCTCTCTCCCTGAACATTTATGCCACGGAGGTATTTAAACATCTCAATCATATCACCTCTATCCCGCCTTTCCTCTAAGGTGTACATATTATGATCCTTAAGTCTGTCCTCATATGCTTTATAATGAAGACCACTAATCATCTTAGTAGCAACCCTCTGCACCGACTCCATCCTGTTCACATCCTTTTGAAGGTGCGGTCTCCAGAATTGCACACCATACTCCAAATGAGGTCGCACCAAAGACTTATACAGAGGCATTATCACCTCCTTTTTTCTGCTAGCCATTCCTCTCCGTATGCACCCAAGCATCCTTCTAGCTTTTGCCGTCGCCTTTTCTACCTGTTTAGCTACTTTAAGATCATCGGACACAACTACGCCTAGGTCCCACTCTTCTTTAGTGGACAAAAGTACTTCACCTCCTATACTGTATTGCTCCCTTGGATTGCTGCAGCCCAAATGCATGACCTTACATTTTTTAACATTAAATCCCAGTTGCCAAATTCTAGACCATTCTTCAAGCTTAGCCAGATCCCTCCTCATGTTATCTACACCTTCCTGGGTGTCTACTTTATTGCAGATTTTGGTATCATCCGCAAAGAGGCAAACCTTACCCGACAGCCCTTCCGCTATATCACTAACAAAGATGTTAAAAAGAATCGGACCAAGGACAGATCCCTGGGGCACACCACTGGTAACATCCTTCTCCTCAGAGTGAGCTCCATTTACTTGTACTCTTTCTCGCCTCCCACCCAACCAATTTCTAACCCAAGCAGTAACTTTAGGGTCCATCCCTAGGGTGCTCAGTTTGTTTATAAGTCGCCTGTGAGGAACAGTGTCAAAGGCTTTACTGAAATCTAAATACACCACAACTAGAGCTCTCCCTCGGTCCAACTCCCTGGTCACCCAGTCAAAGAAATCAATCAGATTTGTCTGACAAGACCTGCCTCTGGTGAATCCATGCTGCCTCGGATCCTGTAATCCGCTGGACTCCAGAAACCTCACTATTTTCTCTTTCAACAGCGTTTCCATTAATTTACTCACCACTGAAGTTAAACTAACCGGCCTGTAGTTTTCAGCCACATCCTTACTTCCGCTTTTGTGTAAAGGCACCACATGAGCCTCTCTCCAGTCCTTTGGCACCACTCCCGACTCCAACGAGGCATTGAAAAGGTCAGTCAGTGGAGTTGCTAGAACGTCCCCAAGTTCCCTCAGTATTCTAGGGTGTATCCCATCCGGTCCCATCGCTTTGTCTACTTTAAGTTGAGCTAGTTTCTCAGTCTGTAAGTCCCGCTTTTCTGATAAAATCCTCCCTAATCATCTTCTGGGGCTCTGGTAGGACTCCCCCTCTGCTTGTGTTTCTCTATTCCTTTGGCTTTATTCACCAAAAATCTCAACAGTCTTCTCAATTGATATCTTCTATGAGGAGCTATAACAATGGGGGAAAATCTCTCTTTTCTCTCCTATAGCAAAAGCCCCACAGTAGCTCCTCCCCCCCCCCACACTGATTCATAGACTCTCTCCCCCTGAGTTCTTGAGAAGTACTGGAGAGATGGATCCCTCACAACAGAACTGGACTTCCTAGAGCTGGAGATAGGAGGAACCTCATAGATCTCACTCACATCCTGAGGGAATCACAAAATTTGGCACTTGGGCTGAATTCCCCAAATCCTCTTCCTTCTCCTTTCTCCATAGTTCAGGCCTAGTCAGCCTAGAGAACCTCTACTTTCCCTGTTTGGTATTACCTAGCTGATCATCAGAAAGGCAGGCTCCCCTTTCTGGCTGCAGAGCCCACTTGGGTTCCCGCAGCACCTTCCACTTGCAATTATCGCTCTGTAAAACTCTCCACATCCGATCGAATCAGAGTCTCCTATGTACTTCCCTCCAAAGTACATCCCTTGGCCAGCGATGGACTGGAAGATTCAAGCTCCAATACCTAATCCTTGTACAGGGATTCCTGAATCTTTATCTTTATCTTTATTTGTCACTTGATATACCGCCCAAGCATATGCGTCAGAGCGGTGTACAATACAACAATCAATTAGAAACAGGAGGAAAGGAAAGGAACGCCATAATTCTGCACAAAGACTGTTGTGTCATGCTACTCTTGACTAGTGAGGGACATATATCTCCAGTAACTCATAAATATGGAATGAAAGGAGTGCTTGCTACATTCTAATTACAGTTCTCATGACATGTATTCTAGTTGCTTAAGAGTGATGTAAATAGAACAAGGAAGTAGTGAGAAATAATTTCTCCAGCTGGCTTGTACATATGAGAACTGTTCCTGCATCTGCCCATGCTAAGTTGGTAATTCCCCACCTGACCATTTTTCAGCGATCACTGAGCCTACTTCCTCTCAAGAGCACAACATAGCCAAGCACTCATCACCAACCAAAGCCCATTGCCAAAGTCCAATTTATGAGCAAAGTCTTCAGACAAGACTTACGAGAAAGTAGATACAGAACTCCGGACATACTCAGAGTTATTTGGATTTATGCATACGTGAAGGACAAAATAAGAAAAGTTATAAAATACTTTGAATATATAAATATGACACAGCTGAACCAACTTATAAGTCATAAAATCAGAATTGGATGAGGTCATACCTTTGAAAGGATAGAGACAGAGTGGAGATTGTCCAGAAAAGAGCTACCAGACCGCTAAGAGTCTGCACCCAAAGCCCTATGAGACTTAAAGACATAAATATGTCTAACCTAGAGGAGAGGTATGGAGAGGAGAGATGGGGGAGATATGACAAGGACATTCAAATGCCTCAAAGATAGAAATTACACTCAATAGGTGAATCTTTATCAGTGGAAAACAAAATGTTTTAGTGAGTAGAATTAGGAGTAACAGGGCTGCCAAGTGACCAATTCCAGGAGGGAGACATTTTTGGTCAGTCTGTTTTTGAACTTACATCCCCAGTCAGTGTAGTGTTTGAAATCCTTGATTGTTCCCATTAAAATCAGTGCCACAGACTCTATAATGCATTGGGCTGAGGACGTCAAACATCCAGAGCTGGCCTGAAATCTCCCACCTGGAACTACGTAGCCTGGTAGCCCTGGAGTAACATCAGAAAATAGTTCTTCACAAAAATTGTGATGGATTCATGGGACAATCTCCCAGTAGAGGGCATGGGGGGAAAAAAAGGACAGAATTCAAGAAAGCCTGGATCATCAAAAAGGATTCTTAGTTGCGAAAAAGTGAAGGGAAAAGCCAGTGATTAATTGGGATCTGTGGCATGTTCCAGAAAATGAACTGGACAGAGGAGATGGGCCTTATGATCTATGTTTCCATGTTACGGAGAGCCAAGCCCATCCCTGGACCAAGTGGCACCCTATGCAGGAGGGCGAAGGAGATCTCCCTCCAAAAATGGGGGTTCTGTTGGCTCTGTGTCCATCGTGATTAAAGGCTACTTGCTCCATCCAGAAAACCCTCAGTAAATTGTTTACATTTATTTGTTTACATTAATTTTATTTGTCTAAATTAAGTTGTAAGTTGAATTAAGTTACTTTCCTTGGTATGTTGAGTCTAGTTATCTGTATACTGCTTTGACTCTTATATAAAGCACTATAAAAGAATTGTTAAATAAATAAATAAAACCTTCTCTCCGAATCAACACTGGGCTACAGAGTTGGCTGAGCAACAGCATCTTGTACAACAAAGACCCACCCAGAAAGGAAGGACTCTTGACTGCAGTGGTGCATCTTGGCTATGGCAACTCTCTTTCCAGGAGCATAGGTTGCTCATCTCTAGGCCAGCACTGTGAAGGATTCAGTTGAATCCCAAATGCATCAGGTTTATCCAGGTTGATCTGCAGCCTGGCCATGTTCAGGATGCAATAGAAGCAACAGTCACAGCCCCTGTGGATGGGAGTTCCACAGTGATGCCAACTGGTAGGCAAAAGAGTCCCACCAGTACTGGGTTCTGAAAGTAACAGCAGTCTGTGCCGCGGAGCTGGAGGACTGCTGTTGATTTAGGCTGACAAAATGGAGAGCAGGGTAGGATCGAAATCTGGGAAAAATCTCGGATAGTTGCATTGGAGACCCAGGATGTCTCAGCCTGGGGTCTTGGAAGTAGCTTAGTAATGGCTTGAGAATCATGGAAGCCAGGGGCTCAAATCCAATGTTTACCACAGACACCCCCCCCCCCCTTTTGACCTTGGGTAAGTCACAATCTTCCATTACCTCAGTAAGCACTTAAATGGTAAGCTCTTCGTGCCATGGACAACTTGTACCTGAAAACGTATCACCACTGCTACAGTATAAAAAACGAGAAGTAGGATTATTTCCCAGATCATTGATGGCAGTGAGAGAATCTGATGCAAGCTCTAAATGGGCTAGACCAAAGAGCTGAAGAGTGCTGGGCAGTCCCCTAACCCCCAGTTCAATAAACCCCTTAACCGTTTCTTTTCTTTCCCAAGCTCAGTTCTTCCCTGAGACCACGTCTCTCCTGCAAGAGTGACACTGAGGCCAAACACCTGGCTGATCTTGCTGCCCTCTCTCTGTTTGTGGCAATCGGACCCTGCGTGGTCTTGCGCACAGCCGCACAGCACCACCCTCCTGTGCTGCCGGGGGGCACAGCCCATTTGTTTGCAAACACACCTGAACATGCTGACAGGTCACCTTTTTTTCCTTTTGTGTGCCTCCCCCTTCGCCCTTAGAGTTTTCAGTAATTCTTCGGGTAAACAAACAGGCTCCGTGGTGATGAAAGAGGAGGATTGGCTGCCTGAGAAGCCAGGGGGGAAGAGATGCAGGCTTGTGGAAAGGCCCCTGCCTTCAGATTCTCCTTCTTTCTTTTGTTGGGTTCCAGCTGTTGATTTGACTCTTCAAGTCTTCTGCTCCCGTGCAACCTGCTGCCCAGCTGCCGGTGACCTGCCGCTGTTGTACAGGCTGGGAGCAAGGATCCCATGAAGCAGAGCCCCTCACAGTCAGAACCAGGCAGCCTGTCTCAGATCAAGGTACCGTCCACCGGAGAAATGTCATCTCTGACAGGATCAGGCAGGTCGAGCTGCCTGCATAAAGCTATCCTGACCTGCGCCCCCACTCTTCGCAAGGGAGGTGCCTTAGCCAAGCTTTTCTTATACTACCATTTATTTCTGCCTCTGCGCACCTGTTCTGTCCTCTGTAGACTGCACCAACAGCTGGAGCAACCCATGTAGGTGACCGAAAGAAGCAAGGACTTGAGATTTGTGCTTTGTTCACTCACTCAGCTAATGCACGTGACCTAGATGAGGTCAAGATGCTGATTTAGGCAAGATAAGTTTCTTTTTAATATTAAGTGTGTCCATAAGGATTTTAAGGACCACAAGCAGTTCCCCGTCCTTTTAGATAACTAACTATTGTTCTCCTGTAACAGTGAGTCATGTTTCACTAATTTTGTTTTCTATAAATTCAGTTGTTTTATATAAGTTCAGTAGTGTTCAATGTAAACCGCCTTGATAATCTTGAAAGATGGTATAGAAGAAATATTAAAGAAATAAAAGGTTCTGACTAAGGCAACAAGAAACCTGTAAATTCAGAGTGCAGTTAAGTAAATCGTTTCAATATCCTTGGCATTGATTCACTTTACTAAATAGATACAATGACAGATTTTGGGTTTTGCTGTCTCTGGGCCACTGCTGATACCGTTGAACATTCCACCTCCACCTCCAGAGAAGATCAGACAATGCTAAATAAGTCTGAAGTCAATACAGCATGGGACAGAACCCCAATATAAACTCTGTACCTTAACTTCAGGACTGATATCCTAAGCCATGGGTCTCCATCTCCAGTCCTGGAAGGCCGCAAACCAGTCCAGGTTTTCAGGATATCCCTAATGAATATGCATGAGATATATTTGCATGCACTGCCCCCATTGTATTCAAATTTATCTCATGCATCTTCATTACAAAATATTACTCCCTTCACACCCAGACCACAAACACTTCCCTCAATAAACAACAATTGCAGAGTACAAAATAATAACAAAATAAACTACCCTTACCATAGACCAAATCCAAACTACATTCAAAAGAAAAAACTCCTCAATAGGTGGATAAACACAACAAAAACAAATATAGCATGGGTAGGAGAAAAAGCCTCAGATGACTTATCATCCCTCTATGTGGCTACTCAAAGCCATAGGGGAAAACAGCTCCACATCACGGGCTTAAAAAACTCCTCCCAACACACCAACCAAATTCAAAAAAGTTTTTATTACAAAATTCTTAAAATCTCTTACAAAAGCATTTAGAGCAGGAGGTACCCCAAGGCGCTTTGACGGCAACAGTCGCTTAATCATTATTATAACACTAACTCAATAAGCAAGAGCTATTAGGCAAGACTCACAGGCCCACACAATGACCACCTATAAGAGAAGAGAGAGGAAATAATCAAAAAAACTTTCAAGCATACTTCAAAGACTTGTTCGCATCCCCATACTTAGCTCTATATAGATGATCTTCAAATCACTCCTTCTCTCCATCGATAAAACACTCCTGCAGGGGACACCAACAGTGCAACCACTCGTTGAACACCAACTCTAGTGTGGGAAAACCCTACTCAGAATGCCGACGATATGGCTACTGCTTTTCAACATCACACATGACATCCACCACCAAACCAACTCTCAGCATAACCCGACAAAGATCTTTGTTTCGCTGGCAATAAGTTTCTTCAGGGGTTAAACTACATGCTGAAATTCTTTGTGCAGAAAAACTGATGTCAAACACCATCATCATTTAAATACCAGGCTAAACCCAATCAGAACGCAACGGATCCAGAGTAGAACTAGGTGGTGCCCCTGTTCAAGCCATCATGCCAAAAAATATTCTGGTGTTACTTCAGTAACTGCAACACATGTTCCCTCTGTTACCAGATACATCGTGAATTAATGCATAATGCTGCTAGAGAAATAAAACAGCAAAATTAAATTAACAGAACCCTTCACCTTTTGGTCACACACGCAGAACACAGACACTGAATAAGAGACCGCATTGTGGGTATATAAACATGCAGACGCAAACGGGACAGGAAATCCCAAGAAGTTAGGCTCTGCATGCAAGGGGACAATGGAAAACTAGAAACACAAATGCCTTTGACTGATGCATTCCAGTTACGAAACTGGGTGTATTAAGCAGTAAATGCAAAGCGGAGACTTTAGATAGGGGAGTAGTGGGGACTCAACATTGAGGACCCGAGAGAGCAGGGGCTTGGAGACTGATGGGAAGGGAACACTGGGGGCTCAGTGAATGGGTGAGGGCTTTGGGAAGGAGAGATGGGGCTGGGGTGTAAAATGGGGAGAAGAGACAGAAGGATAAAGGGTGTGGAGAGGTCAAGAGATGATGTGAAGGATCTGGAGGACTGAGAAGAGGGAAAGTTTACGTTAATTTACTACTGGCGACTGTGAGGGGGTGAAAGACAATGAAACTAGTGACCTCAGTAGCAGGTAAGTGAAAAGGGAAATGGAGGCAGGAGAGATGAGGAAGATGAGGTTCTTTCTTCTTCGGCCTCGCGCCTGCTTGGAGCAGCAGTTTGGGAGCGGGCTCACAGTGTGTTGGGTGTTTCATGCTAAGAAAAACTCTTGCGTTTTATTTTGTTTGTTGGTACAATTTCAGCAGGAGTTACCAATTTTTTACAAAGCATTTTAGTTAGTTACCTGTGGACTGGAGATGGCAAACCTTTTGCTCTGCATGCGACCCCCAAATTTCGGTCACCCTAGGCACAGGCCTAGTATGCATATCTGAACAGGAAGTCTCGAACCTGGCGCCAACACCGCAGCCCCTCAGTCCCTGTTTGGGATAATTCTGAAGGCCTCAGATGTGAAAACACAGCTGAAGCATCACCAGTCACTTTTACAGGACAGGAAAAAAAAGATGCAAAGGACAAGTATGAAAGGGAATTACTCAGATAAAATGATACAGCTGAAAACTCTCCTTCTGTGCCTGACTGACACTATGCCTCGCTTTCCAGCAGGGCTGGCTTAACCACTAGGGAGACTAGGCAGTCACCTAGAGTGGCAGCTTTTTGAGGGGGCAGCAAAAAGCAGCTGCATTCAAAGCAGAACAATAAATGACAACCGCATAAACTCAAAGAGTCATCAGTGCATATTTTAACCTGCAGGGAAGGTGGCAATTTTCATAGTCTCTTTACCAGGGTAAATGGCTTTTGGTAATTGCTTTTCTTATGTACATATGTATGTAACAAAGTTTAATAGTCAAACTATGGAGGTCAGTTTTCAAAAGGCACTCAATATTCGGCATGGCATCGCATGTATAGGAGCCTTTAAAAGAAATCTGGTGGTGTTATCCTTAAAATGCTGGGCATATTATTCATGTAGGCTTGCCATTATACACAGAGCAAAAGGAACATGTTTGGAAGGTTCTGGCGGTGGCATCTACTAGACATATAACTTATACACTGATATTTGGCAACTGTTTAGAAAGGCTGTTTATGTAGCTGCCACAAAGTCCAAGTGAAGATGTCTGCAAATCTATGTCAGTTTTAGAGGAGAGGGCGGGGATGTGTAAATCCAATGTAAAATCGACATCTCCTCCGCTCACCATGGACGTGTGTTTCAAATCAAAGCAGGAAGACCGGGAAAGCTCGGAGATGGGAGTGGACGTGCAGCAAGAGGAGTTGTTTTACAAAGCTACATGCGGGAAAATTGATGGCAGAAGCCCGGTAACTTATATGGCATCTTGCGACTGGCACTTACGTGTGTATCATTGCCATTTTGCAAATCTAGACATCTAGATGCCACTAATTAACTACAGAGGCCTCTGTCTTTCTCCTATTGCGATTTAGAGGGGGAAATAAACTTTGCAAAGGGAAGGCCAGAAGGGGCACATTTTTCCCTATTCGTGTCAGGAAGCAGGTGCAAATCCACACGTGGACAATTTTAGTGTAACACATGCATCCTCTGTGTGAAATTGGGGTTACACGTGTATATTTTGGTGCTGTTCTGGCCACACCCTCATCACACCTCTGGTGCACCCCGATGGGCATCCATGTGTAAAACAGTCTCTTTCTAAAATGGCCTTTTACTCATGGATGTGATTAGCATGTGTAGGTGTTCATATAAGGTTTCTAAAAATAACCCTCCTTATGATTTATATGTTTGGCTTGATCGTAGAAAGTCAAGTATAAACTGGGCAACCGTGCCAAATATATAAGAGCAGGTGCTCAGCATGCCTACGTGTAACTTACATATAGAAATGCCAATGTTTGGTGCTTACATGTATAGGGCTGACACTGAACGCTGAACGGGATATTCAACGGCACTAACCGAATATTCTCTACTAATGCCACTAGATGTCCCAGTGCTGACCTCTCAGCATCAGTGTGTCATGGGCGTTCCGGGGCAGGTCGTGGGTGACCTGTGGGCAACCTGTGGGCAAAGCTTGGCACAGCAAAAGTTGGCCTAGCTTTACCCATAGGAGCTAACCGGGTAGCGGTGCAATATTGCTGCTATCCGGTTAGCTTCTGCGGCTGTGGAGGCCGT
Source organism: Ichthyophis bannanicus (assembly GCA_033557465.1). Classification (NCBI taxonomy): domain Eukaryota; kingdom Metazoa; phylum Chordata; class Amphibia; order Gymnophiona; family Ichthyophiidae; genus Ichthyophis; species Ichthyophis bannanicus. The sequence continues at coordinate 17,614,725 of CM066039.1, read as the reverse complement.
GCGACGACCCGGGTTTAAGGATCAGTGCTGTCGACTACGCACTGTACTTGCCTTTAGCTTCCGGCGCTGAATTTCAGGCCCATAATTTATATGTGTGACAGAATTTCTCTATGTACCTGTATATTTAGCAATGCTCATTACACCTATAAGGGGGTATTTTAGAAGCCCTATTTGTGCTTCAGAAGTCTGAAGATGGGCATAGAGACGTCCAAAGCAAGGAGATATCCCCAGAGCCACTTTAAGAATTGGTTTCAAGAGGTCCCTGGCGTGAGGATGTCCAAGACGGAACAGGGATGTGCTCTAGGCATGTCCAAGGTGTTCCCAAGAACTTTGATGTCCTTGCATGTCCCAAGCTGCATCAAGGTTTACATCTGCTCCAGGCATGAATAGGCATCAGAAAAGTGTTCATTTCTCCAGCCAAGCATTTGGGGGTGTGCAGAAGGAGTTATGCTCATATCCCCAATTTTTTCCATGTTGACAACAAACACTGATGGAGAATGAGGGCTCTTGTTTTTGTCTTGCCATGTCGATGGACATCCTCCTATGCATAATAGCATGAGACAGACATCCCGTGCCAAGATTTTTAGTGGAGACAACTATGTTGATGCCAGTGCAGATGTCCACATTGGGGGTGTCTATGTTTCTAAAATCAGGCCGAAACATAGATGTCCCTGGCTTTTTCCTGCACATTTTGCCCTGGACATCCTAGATTGCATGTCAATGCCCTTCCTAAAATGTCACATCATCTGTTGTTGAATGTGCAAATAATTTCTAACATCCACATTAAGAATTTCAAATTATTCCATATGCATTCTGCTGAAAATTGATCTCATGACGTTCAGTTGATCTGCTTTTGCAGGATTCTTCTGAGAGAGGTGGTGTTGAGATGATCGTTATTGTTGAGTTTAAATATCAAAATCTCAGAGGAAGCCGGAAGGTTAATTGAGGCGGTTGCAAGACTGAACAGTCACCTAGAGACTGAGGGCCTCATTACTTTGCACCAGCCCTGAACCGAATCGAGTAATCAGATTATGTGCCGCAGGGCATTACTGAGGTCCGTCTTCTTTTTACTCTGACAAATCTAGGATGTGCTGTCATGTGATCGGCAGCCACAAGACCCTCATGATGTGCTGGAAATGTCTTATCAAGCAGCTCCCCTTGAGGAAAACACACTCTCTGATTTTATAAAGTATTTTAGCAAGGAATTCCTTCCAGCACATCATTGATTATTCCTGTTTCTTTGGTTGAAATAATTGTGATATGGTGGTTTCCACCTGCTCCTTTAGACTTCTAGCTTAGGCGGAGCTGAGGCTGGGATCTGCCACACTGAACCTGTTTTATACCGTCTTCCAACTCTCTTAACCAAGTCGTTGCGATCACAGTCCTTCTGGCGTCCTAAATCTGACCACTACTGTCACTCTTGAGCAATAAATGCAACTCTGTCCTTGACGGAGCCAGAGAGGAAGGGGAGGGGCTGTGAAGAGTGCATTTGTAGTATTTCCCGCAAGGACCAAACCAGGAGCAGAAGGCCTGACTGGGAGAATCCAATCCAGATCTCCTAATAGTGCTGCATAGCATCACCATTACGAGTGGAAGAATATATGAGTGGTTAGAGCAGCAGATGGAGAACCAGCAAAGCCAGGGTTTGAATCTCTAGAACATAAGAACATAAGATATGCCATACTGGGTCAGACCAAGGTCCATCAAACCCAGTATCCTGTTTCCAACAGTGACCAATCTAGGTCACAAGTACCTAGCAGTTTCCCCAAAAGACACAGGTTCCACAATGCTTGTATTGGGTCAAGCAGTGATATCCAGGGTCCCTTTTTAATAATGGTTTATGGACCTTTCCTCCAGGAACTTGTCCAAACCTTTTTTAAACCCAGCTACACTAACAGCCTTTACTACATCCTCCGGTAACAAATTCCAGAGTTTGATTACACATTGAGTGAAAAAATATTTTCTTTTATTAGTCTTAAATAGTTTACCCTGTAGCTTCATTGCATGTCCCCTAGTCTTTCTATATTCTGATAATGTAAACAATCGATCTACGTTTACCCATTCCACTCTGTTCATTAATTTATAGACTTCTATCATATCTCCCCTTAGCCATCTCTTTTCCAGGTTAAAGAGCCCTAACCTTTTTAGCCTCTCTTCATAGGGGTATCCTCCCATCCTCTTTACCATTTTGGTGGCTCTTCTCTGAACCTTTTCTAATAATGCTATATCTTTTTTAAGATACAGCGACCAGAATTACACACAATATTCAAGATGCGGTCACACCATGGAACGATACAGAGGCATTATAATATCCTTTGTTTTATTTTCCATTCCTTTCCTTATGATACCTAGCATTCTATTTGCTCTCTTGGCTGCCACTGCACACTGGGCGGAGGGTTAAGAACATAAGAACATAAGATATGCCATAGTGGGTCAGACCAAGGTCCATCAAGCCCAGTATTCTGTTTCCAACAGTGGCCAATCTAGGTCATATGTACCTAGCAGTTTCCCCAAGAGACACAAGTTCCACAATGCTTGTACTGGGTCAAGCATTGATATCTTTGGTCACTTCTTAATAATGGTTTATGGACCTTTCCTCCAGGAACTTGTCCAAACCTTTTTTAAACCCAGCTACACTAACAGCCTTTACTACATCCTCCGGTAACAAATTCCAGAGTTTGATTACACGTTGAGTGAAAAAATATTTTCTTTTATTAGTCTTAAATAGTTTACCCTGTAGCTTCATTGCATGTCCCCTAGTCTTTCTATATTCTGATAACGTAAACAATCGATCTACGTTTACCCGTTCCACTCCGTTCATTAATTTATAGACTTCTATCATATCTCCCCTCAGCCGTCTCTTTTCCAGGTTAAAGAGCCCTAACCTTTTTAGCCTTTCTTCATAGGAGTATCCTTCTCCTTTACCATTTTGGTGGCTCTTCTCTGAACCTTTTCTAAAATCGCTATATCCTTTTTAAGATACTGCGACCAGAATTGCACACAATATTCAAGGTGCGGTCTCACCATGGAACGATATAGAGGCATTATAATATCTTTTGTTTTATTTTCCATTCCTTTCCTTATCATACCTAGCATTCTATTTGCTCTCTTGGCCGCCGCTGCACACTGGGCCGAGGGTTTTAACATGGTATCCACAATGACGCCTAAATCTTTTCCCTGGGTGGTGGTTCCTAATGTGGAACCTTGCATCGTGTAACCATAGTTTGGGTTGTTCTTCCCTAGGTGCATAACCTTGCACTTGTCCACATTAAATTTCATCTGCCATTTTGATGCCCAGTCTTCCAATTTATCAAGATCCTCTTGCAATTTTTCACAATCCTCTTGGGTTTTAACAACTTTAAATAGTTTTGTGTCATCTGCAAATTTGATCACCTCACTCGTTATTCCATTTTCCAGGTCATTTATGAATATGTCAAAAAGCAGCGGACCCAGCACAGATCCCTGGGGTACACCACTATTCACCTTTCTCCATTGGGAAAATTGGCCATTTAGCCCTACCCTCTGCTTTCTATCTTTTAACCAGTTCCTGATCCACAATAGTACACTGCCTCCTATCCCATGACTCTTTAGTATTGCCAAAAGTCTCTGATGAGGGACCTTGTCAAAGGCTTTCTGAAAGTCTAGATACACAATATCAACCGACTCACCTTTGTCCACCTGTTTATTCACTCCTTCAAAAAAACATAACAGATTAGTAAGACAAGATCTTCCTTGTCTAAAGCCATGTTGGCTGTCTCCCATTAGGTTGTGACTATCTACATCAGGGGTCTCAAACTCAAATTGCTTTGAGGGCCAAATGAGGACTTGTAGAGTAACCCGGGGGCCGCACAAGACGCAGGCCTCATTTGCATAAGGGCATCATTTGCATAAGGGCATAATTTGCATAAATATTTGCATAATGTTACCATACACTAACTTTTAGTAAACATGCCTCTTAATGAGTGTATGGATAAAGAAAGACTAAAAGATTTCTACATTACTATAAACCAGTGCCAACCGCCAGGCACATTAGGAACTACTAGAAACACTGCTCATTTAGAACCCATAGCAAACCTGCCGTGTCCTAACAGCACTACCAGGACTCACAAAGCACCATACCCTAACTATCAAAAGGCAACACTGCAAATATTAAATCAACACATTTCAGAGAACAACAATACATGACCTACTCGGGAAAGAGAACAAGTGGCAATGTCAAATAGGAATTACAGAAACAGAATACCTCAGCTCAGTTACACATGCAGAACATACACCATCACCAAACAAGGAATCACAATTTAGAAACAGGAAGACAATTAAACTGGGAACCCCAAAAGCCAAACTTAGAATGTACAACACTGTAGAAATAAAACTATAAATTGTTGTACCATATAAACCTGGAGCTCTTCTTTAGTGTTAATCCTTTAAGAATGTCTCATGACTTGGTTGCACCTTAGTGTTTCACACAAATATTTGTCAAAAGGAATGTTTGTGTTTATTTCTATTTGCTATACTGCCCTTCATAGTTTTCCAAATACTTATTTTTTTTTATATTTGGCTCCCACAAAGCAATTCTGCTCTTTTCTGAGTCACCTCACCCCACAGACATATATTCAGTGCTTGCCTTCTGTCTCCCCCGTACCTCTGCTGTCTTCATGAGCCCCTTCATTCTCTCACACTCTCTCAAGGACTCATCACGGGACTGGACTGCCAGAGCAAAATCTTCTTCTTTTATCACCAGGGCAGACTGTGTCTCCTGCAACCTGAGAGTTATTTGATTATTTGTAGTCCTTAGCTCCTCTGCAGCAATTGCAACATCTGACTTTGTGGCTGTGGTGATCTCCAGGGCAGCACTCAATCTCTCCTTTTCATCCTGCGCCATCTCCTTCTCCTCAATCTCCTCATGCAACTTTTGACGTAATCGCATCATTTCCAGCTGCACCACTTTCAGCTCTTGTGCATGCTCCTCTTGCAACATATTCAGACGCTCCTCCAGCTGAGCTGAGTTTTTCGGGTTCAGTTCCTTCTCCGTATGCAGCCTGAAGATGCTCAGCTTCAGAGTCTGGATGCTGCTTTCCATGTGGCAGACACGGCTTACCAGAGCTTCACAGGAACGGAGGCGGAAGTGAAGTGCTTCATTACAGAAACGACGATAGCGCTGGTCTAGCGAGTGGCCACCGCCGCGCGCTTCTCCGTCTCCATGGAAACCCCGTTTTTGTTTCCTCTGCATCGCGGGCCGCACAAAGGTCTCTCGCGGGCCGCATGCGGCCCGCGGGCCGCGTGTTTGAGACCCCTGATCTACATGCTGAGTAATTTTATTCTTTATGATGGTTTCTACCATTTTTCCCGGTACTGACGTCAGACTCACCGGTCTGTAGTTTCCCGGATTATGGAACCTTGCATCGTGTAACCATAGTTTGGGTTGTTCTTCCCTAGGTGCATAACTTTGCACTTGTCCACATTAAATTTCATCTGCCATTTTGATGCCCAGTCTTCCAATTTATCAAGATCCTCTTGCAATTTTCCACAATCCTCATGGGTTTTAACAACTTTAAATAGTTTTGTGTCATCTGAAAATTTGATAACCTCACTCGTTGTTCCCTTTTCCAGGTCATTTATGAATATGTCAAAAAGCAGCGGACCCAGCACAGATCCCTGGGGTACACCACTATTCACCTTTCTCCATTGGGAAAATTGGTAATTTAGCCCTATCCTCTGCTTTCTATCTTTTAACCAGTTCCTGATCCACAATAGTATACTGCCTCCTATCCCATGACTCTTTAGTTATGCCAAAAGTCTCTGATGAGGGACCTTGTCAAAGGCTTTCTTAAAGTCCAAATACACTATATCAACCGAATCACCTTTGTCTACCTGTTTATTAACACCTTCAAAAAAACATAACAGATTAGTAAAACAAGATATTCCTTCTCTAAAGCCATGTTGGCTGTCTCCAATTAACTATCTACATGTTCAGTAATTTTAACTATTTACATGTTCAGTAATTTTGTTCTTTATGATGGTTTCTACCATTTTTCCTGGTACTGACGTCAGGCTCACCGGTCTGTAGTTTCCTGGATCACCCCTGGAACCCTTTTTAAAAATTGGCATTATGTTGGCCATCCTCCAATCTTCAGGTATTACAGATGATTTTAATGATAGTTCACAGATTACTATTAGCAGGTCTGCAATCTGATATTTCAGTTCTTTCAACACCCTTGGATGTATATCATCTGGTCCAGGTGATTTGCTACTCTTCAGTTTATCTAATAGTTGTAATACATCTTCCCGATGTATCGATATTTCCTTCATTTCTTCCGCACCTTTAAATACCACTTCAGTCATGGGTAACATCTCTACATCTTCCTCAGTAAAGACCGAAGCAAAGAATTCATTCAGTCTCTCTCCTATCGCCTTGTCGCCTCTTAGTGCCCCTTTAACCCCTCTATCATCTAATGGACCAACTGACTCTCTCACAGTTTTTTGCTACGAATGTTCTTGAAAAGGTCTTTATTACACGTTTTTGCTTCCGCAGCAAGTTTCTTCTCAAATTCTCCCTTTGCCTGCCTTATCGATGCCTTGCATTTAACTTGCCAGTGCTTGTGCTGTTTCCAGTTTTCGTCATTTGGCTCTTTTTTCCATTTCCTGAAAGATGCTCTTTTGGCAACAACAGCCTCTCTGACCTCACCTTGGGCACATTGCTTCAGGTACAAACTTAGATTGTAATCCCCCTGGGGACAGACAAACTGCCTATTCTACCGAATGTACCTTGCCTTGAACATCTATGAAAGGTGTGAGCTGGATTCAATTCCCCTACATTTGGCCAACCTCAGTGGGGCTCTGTTGAATTCCCACCAATGAGTCATTACCATACAGAAAACCCTTAAAAGGACAGCACCTGAGACATACAAAGTTCTTTAGGTACAGTCTGTCTTTGTTCAGAGGGCTTTTTTTTTTAGCTGTTTGATATCAGCTCGATTCACACCACTTCTTCTTCCCTTTCAACCCTGATCCCCTCCTCATTTCTCCAACTATCTCTCCAAGAGGCAGTGAGCGGGACTCATTCCAATGCTTCTTACTTTTCATTTTGAAGAAGAAAATGTGGAGGGATGAGGAAAACAAAAGTCCTGGAGGAGGGGGTAGGGTGGACCACAAAAATATTTTTGAAAAGGACATTCCCTGAAGTGCGTAGGTGAGGAAGGTAAAGAACTGCCAAAAAGGGAACAAGGAGCAGAGAGAAGGGAGGATACAGATGAAGTGTGAGTAAAGAGGGTGTGTGTCAAGCTTGACAGGTGTAATGCACTGTGTAGGCAGTCCTAAATAAAAAAAATACAAATTTCCTGTAATTGATGGTAGGCGTTCCGTCTCTTTGATATTAGTCATAAAAAATTATTCTCTTCTATTTTCCCCCCAGACTTACTCGAGCCCTGGCACATCTGTTCTACAATCTTTCTTTCCTTTATGTCTTTTGTGTTACCTTTTCTTCCATGATACATCTAATAAATCAAGGGTGGGCAATGGGGTGCTACAGTATTTATCTTCATCCCAAATTCCCATACAGACCTTATGTCGACCCTATGGCACCAAGCACTGAAAACCAGGTTCAGTGGAGGAGATATGTTTTAAATCAAGGGATATGGGCGTAACAAAACATATAATTTGTAATTGTTAAAAAATATATATATTTTTGCAAAAAGAAATAAAATAGTCAAAGGCAAACAGAAGAAGACATAGGAATAAGACCAAAACATAACAATCAAGAGAAGCAAGAAATAGGTGCTTTAATATACTGAGCAGTCCAAAGGCACTTGCTGTTTCATATCAAAGCAAACTAGTTTCTTGAGATGGACTGATCCGGAATGTGTTATCTGATGCTTGGCACTCTGTTGGGGTTATGAACACTAGATGGCAGTGAGGAGCAGAAGAGAAGTGGTCTACTTGATGATAGTGCTTGGTGCTACCATTTGACCATTGAGGAGCCTCGGTGTGTAACATTAAGATAGTAATATATCAGAGCACCTTACAGTAAACTGGTGTTGTTTAGTACCAGTTTATGGTTTATTAATAACCTGATATACTACCCTTCCTAAAGCCAGAGTGGTGTATATTCATAAAAATCAAAGAGGAGGAAAAGAACATTATTAGAAGGACAGAGCATTCATAGTAAACGGTAGAGTGGCAATCAGAAAGGGTGGAGGGGCCAGGGAAGGCAGAGAGAAGAGTAAAGGGGAAGAAAGAAGGGGATGGAGAAACGCAGGCTACACAATAAGAAAGTTCAGCAAGGAACAGGAGTTTTCAAAGAAGCCTTAAATTTATTAAACGAGAGTAAACTGGGTCAGGAGGTAAACTATTCCATAGGTGAGGGGACAGGAAGTAGAAGGTCGAGTGCCTAGTGGACTCATACCAAGCCTGAGAGACAGAAGAGAGATAGAGACGATTGGCATGGATGGAGTGCAGTACATGGGAGGAAGCATAAGGAATGATTAAGGAGGAAAGATACGTGGGAGATCCAGAATGTAAAACTTTATGATTTAATGTAAGAATCTTAAATTGAATGTGGAATGAGATGGGAAGCCAGTGAAGGTGGTAAAGAAGAGGGGTGATATGGTCAGATCTCGAAGTGTGGGCGAATAGACGAGCAGCCGTATTCTGAATACTCTGAAGTTTTTTGATCTGAAAATTAGGTAAACCAGCAAGAACGATATTACAGTAGTCTAAGTGCGATATGGCAACAGCAGGGAGCAAAGTGGTAAGAGCATCTAAAGAAAGAAAAGGCCAGATTGAACGTAGGGCTAAGAACGAGCTTTTAGCCAATGCACTAATGTGATCCTTGAAAGAAAGCTGAGAATCCAGCATAATTCCAAGATACTGAAGTTTGGAGACAAGCAAAAGAGAAGTGCATTAAGCAGAGGAGTAAGAGAAAGTGGGTCGGAGGTGCCAGTTGTCCAAATGGCAGAGGTTTTGGAGACGTTGAATTTGAGCCTATTAGATGATAACCATGAAGCGATGGCAGAAAGTCAAGCATTAATGGCATCTATGTTTCCATAATCAGGTTGAAACATAGATGTCCCTGACTTTTCCCTGCATGTTTTGTCCTGAAGATCCTAGATTGCCCTTTCTAAAATGTCACTTCATCTGTCATTGAATGTGCAAATAATTTCTGAAATCCAGATTAGGCATTTCAATTTATTCATTAACGGGGGAATAGATCCTGGTGGAGAGAATCAGTATGATAACCAGATAACCAGAAGGATGTCATCTGCATAATAGTAGGTGGGAATGCTGCAGTCTTGTACAATGATAGTAAGAGGTGAGAGGAAAACATTGAAGAGCAGCAGAGCCAAGACAGATCCCTGAGCGACAGCACAAGTGATAGAGTGTGAAGGGGAACACTCAGAACCTAAGACAGTGAAAGAACGACCAGAGAAAAATGAATGGAATCACTGAAGAGCTGTGCCACCAAGCCATCAAGACCCATGCTGGCCAAACGAGCTATGAGAAGGGAGTGATCCATAAGGTCGAAGGTGAAAGAAAGTTCCAAAGAAACTAAGAGAGTGATGTTGCCCAGATCAAGTGTTCTGCCTATTTTGGTATGTGCAGGACAGAAACCCGACTGGCTTGGGTGAAAAGCATTGATTTGATTGAGATGGACGCTGAGCTGAGAGAAAACTATTTTTAGAGAGAAAGGGTAAGTTGGAGACCGGTCTATAGTTTTCAGGGAGAAACCCATCAAGCGAGGGCTTTTTAATGAGTGGGTGTATAAGTGCTGACTTCCATGCGGAAGGGAAAATGCCAGAGGAAAGACTGTTATTCATGGCATGGGCTACTGGGAGAAGGGCTAGGGAAGGCTCGGAAAGCCTTGCTGTGAGAAGAGGATCAGAGAGAGAGGTGGGCTTCCTACTTGAAGTGATAAGCTTAGTGAGCGAGTTCAAGGAAGGTAATTGGAAAGAATGCCAGGTATGAGTCACAGAGAGTACAGTACTAGAAGGAGATGCTAATGACTGACCAGGGGTACCAGAAGGTAGAGGAGCAAGAGAAGAGGAATTTGAAGGTAGATTGGACCTTATGTCAGCAATTTTCTGACAAAAATGAGTAGCAAAGCAGCTAGAGGATGGGATATTGAAGGAGCAGGGATCAGAAGGTGGGCGCAACAGTCTAGAAGTGACTGCATATAGCTATTTGGAGCGATTCGGGGTGGACATAATCAATTTGGAGAAGTAAGTCTTTTTTGCTAAATTGACAGAGATGTGATTGTGGTTAGTCTGCATCTTGATCAAAGTCAGAGCAGCGTTAGTCTGCAATTGCACCACTGACATCCCTGCAAGTGGAGGAGATGAAGACCTGAGTGGTACCAGGGAGGACGGAACCACATAGTGCAAAACTGAAGGGGTGCAAAAGAGCCAAGAATGGCAGCTTGAGTCCATTGATCAACTTGATTCTTCACAGAAAGGGGGATAAGAAATCTGCAGGGAAAAGGATGTCAGAGGACAGAAAGGAATGTAGCATCTCGGAGGTAATTCTCTAAAAGGGTTGAAGTCGAGAGGGCTGATGAAGAGACGACCGCTTATGGGGTGGGAGACGTTCGATGAGGATTCAGTAGTGGTCAGTCCAGGGGAGAGGGAGGGTCCTATAGTCAGATATATCACCTTCAAATTACCAGATGTTATTGCATTTGATCTAGGACATTTAATGTGAGTCATACGCGATTATCTAGAAATAGCGCACTCTAAGGTTCAATTGTTTTGTGTGCATGATGATCTTTCATTTCACATTAACCCCATTCTCCAACATTGTGTTGTACATAAACCTGGAAACTTGTTAAGGACCAATGAGTTTCTCAGATGCTGTGGTACGCAGTAGTTGCAGCTGTAAGCTGGAATAAGACATCCTGAAATTCTCAAGGGTCTCTGTGCTCCGCAGTGCACCTCAGCTCCTGGGCTGCTTGCAGTGTAACACACTCGAAGTAAATGCATTTTTGTTCTTTGCAGTCAGACCTCAATAATGGGCTGCAATGTTTCATTCAGCAGGATCATAACTCAGGTTTTCATAACACACCTTCCAAATGACAAAAAATGTGCCTCTGGCAATTATGGTTTCGACCAAAAACCACAACTGGGAGGCTCTTCTCTGCTTAACCCTTTACAGGCGAAAAAGCATAAGTCTTTCCCTTTTCCATGCCGACACAGACAGAACTGGGGCCGTTAGAGTGCAAACTAGGCCTTGTGTGATTTGAGAGTTTACCCCTCAACACCCCCACCCCCATCAAACTGAGTTTTATCTGCACTTCCTTGGAATACAACTTTTCGAAAAACAAAATTATGTTCTTTTTTTTTTTCTTTATGTTGTCTTGTATGATTTCCTTTAGCCCTGCTGTGTCTGGAATCTAAATTTAGAGGCTGGTGGGGGGGGGGGGGGGGGGAGAGGGGGATAAGGGGGTGACAAGTTGAGATTGTGAATGTAGGGTAATGGTAGAGCTGGTGAACTGCAGATCCAAAACCCAAGAAAAATGGGATATCTTGGTATGGATGGGACCCACCGAGATTGAAGATCCTTTCTGCTTTCCATTCTGGTGTGCGTGAAATGAACTGATTCTGCCTGCAGTGGGTCGAAGCTCCAGCATGATGCCTGAAGACAATTTCAGGGCCAACACAGAAATCAGAAGCCTCTGTAAGATGGATGTACCTAACCGATGGAGTAAGCAGGAGGCAGATGGGACAGTTGCCTGGGGTCCAAGCCTTGAGGGGGCCCTCATAGATAAGGTAAACAGCAATTATACAGGGGGTAATTTAATAAACTTTTCCCACGAGTAAAACTCAATTTCACACACATAAAAGGGCTTTTATAAAATGACCCTGGGGGTTTCTCACATAAAAGTCAGCATGGTGGCAAGAAGGCACGCACTTTTACAGTCTTCTCCCAAGAACGTTTTGCCAACCAGGTGGCATGAAGGAATAGCTGGTTGTGCCGCACTATAAACCAACCACAGCAGACAACTTAACTAGTCTTTTAGGAAGTTTCCTATACGATGTGTTTATTTGTCACAGTTTCAGATTCATTTAAGTGTCTAATTCATATTGTATTAACATATACTGTTGTGCTTTTTAAATATTAATTACAAAATCACTTAAATCATTTTTCCATTCCTGCTCATTATTTTGTCATTTATCAGATTACGTTAGCTGGGCAGTCAGAAAAATGAGCCGGGTGGCCTGCCCATTCAATGGGTCCAAAGGAGAACACTGCTTTTATGTGACTTGCGTGTAAGTGTCTTCGGGCGGATTTGAGCAGAGCGGAGATGAAGTCACAATTTACATGAGTTATTTAAAAAATGTGCACAAACATTTACGCTTGCTCCCAAACAGGCAGAAATGTTCATGGCTTCAATCTAGCTGCAATTTCTGCTGGTTGACCCTTAGTAGTCTACAAAGACATTGGCGCTTACTGTATGTGTCTTTATAAAATAGGCTAGAAATATTTGCCAACTTGGCCTTCACACGTTGGCTACCTATTATCAAACTACTCCCATAAAGTGGCATAGCAAAAGCAGACACAAATGGGAGTAGGAGGGCCGTAAGGCTGCGCTTCTACTCGGGTCCAAGCCACCGTTAATCCATCCCTGCCTATGGATAAAATGCTTACTACAGCTGGCCTTGTCTATCTGACCTCCGATCTGCACCAAGGATGCCCTCATGTAACAGATCACTAAGTAGTGTACACATACTGAACACGTGATATCGTCTTGGGGATACTCGAGCAAGCTGTGTTCTTTCTCCGAGTCCAATACACTGGCCCATCTTGGATTACACTTTTGGTCCAGTTTTCCAAATTAAATTTGTCATGGACTTTCCAAGCTTGTCTCAGCGATTCTTTTTTCAAGGGACATTTTTCCAGTTTGAATGCAAGTACATCTTGGATCTTTACTGCAAGGTAGCTAAGAACCATGGAGCTTGTTAGGAAGGGATAGGACAAGAGGATTGCCAAGGATGTAAGAGGCCTCCCACCTAGCCTACAATGACTTTTATCAACAGTCTTTCAGCAAAGAAGTATCCAGTCCATCAAGTCACCCAGTCTCCCACCTTGTTGGGATTCAAATCAAATTGATTGGCTCAGATATCACAGAAGTGAATCAAGCCATAATGGGTTGTAGCAAACAATGTCCATAAGCTGTTCCTCAGAAGCCAAAAATCATTCCATCCCTCTCCATGTCAGTGCAAAGCAGCTCCTGTATCCCTGATCTGTCGTTAAGACCATCTTCTACAATAACCTACGATTCAATGGTCACCTTAACTCGTTGGACTGGTGGTAATTTTGTCTCATGAGTGAACTCATAAAAGTGAAATATATACAAGCTTTTTACTGCAGAAACTTGAAAAATGGAAAAGCTCAGTCTCCACAGTCATTAACAAAATAAACGTTTAGCCATAAAAACAATCCAGCAGTCTGGGGGAGTCTATAGGAAGTCCTATGTATAATTTCTTTGTAAAAGCTGTCACACAAGACCACCTGATGCCTGAACAGGTGTTTCTCACTTACAGTAGCAAGTGCACTACGGCAGCTTACTTGGGGCAGAAGACAGACAGGTGCCTTATTCTAACAGGTGGTCTCTTAGATACAGGTGCTATTTCTGCTGTTGTACGTACTGCAAACACACAGGGAAGAATCTCTAAGTGTTTCAGGGTATCGAAGGTGGAAAAGAGGTCCACCCAGCATTTCCTGGTACATGGGATGAGTTTAACACAACACAAACGAAATTAAAAAAGAAACTTCAAAAGTGCTGAAGGCAGCTGGCAGCCTCAAACTTAAGATAGAAATGGCATCTTGCCCCCGTTTAATCTCACCAGACTAGTCAGAGGATTTCAAACAGATTTAAAAGCCTAGCAGATCATTTCCAGCATAGAAAACATAGCAAGAAGAGAGCATTAACTGCCCTGTCTGCAATAATACTTACTCAAGTTCATTGGACATGGTTTCTGAGCGTCCTTAATAGTCAGGTAATCAGATGTGGTGGCTATTCTTCTAACGCCTGCTGAGCACGTTCATAGCCCGTGGAGACAACTATTAGATTTATGTTGAGGTTTGCGTGTGCAGGTATTTTGCTGACAGGTAGGTTGCTTGGGAGCCAAGCTGATTGGCTACGAGCACAGGTGCCTATGAGACAGGTACATCCAGACAGGTGCAGCTGTTAACCCTTTATGTACCCAAGCTTGCCTAGTGCCTAACCGAGTGAGTTGGGAATGGTTTCTTGGCTGTTGAGCAAAGAGACAACATGAAAGAGACCAAGGGATGGGCGAACGTTTAATAAAACAGACAGAGCACAAACAGGAGATTTTATAGCAAAGCGATGCAGTGAATGAACCAAAGGCACTGTAGACGTGCTAGTGCTTGTTAATGTTTTAAATGCTACAATAGAGGCTTTACCTTTTAAATCACATTGCCTGGTCCAGCTTGGAAGAAGGTGTGGTCCACTGATGCTGCTTCGGGGTTCAAATCCCAGCTCTGCCACTTTTTTTCCCAGCTCATCTTATGACCCTACACTACAACCTTTCCAGTGGAATTATAACAGCAATTTCCTTAGGAATCATGGTGTGAATATTTATAAGGCATTACTGAAATCCCTGGATTACTGTTACAGAGTTACAGTATTTGAAACAATCTCACTAATGTTCTTTCTGTAGACTTTAGAGCCCACTTCAGAACATTTTTTTCACTGTTACTAAATGTCAGGAGTCTTTTCTAGCATGAACTGTTGAAACCCCGGACTGGTGCTTCCCTACTACCCCCCCCCCTCCCCACCCCCCCAGGCCATGCCACTGGTGTCTAGAGTTTCTGGCACTCTGGGAACTATTTCAGGTAATCTTACAAGATGGGCTTCACCTCCTGGGGAGCTGATTTATAGCAGAAAGATTTTTATCTGTACTAAGAGGGGGAAACCAGCTACATGTTGGGACTTTCCCTAGGCATTAACTGTTACAACAGGATTAAAAGCTGTCCCAATAGTTATGTTTCGGATTTTCTGTGTTCTTCTTTTACCTTGAATTAATTACATTTAAATATGTTTATTTTATTTTAGCTTTATTTTATTCTGAACAGCTTTGCTGTGTTTTTATAATGCAAAAGACAGTCAAGATATTATATTTATCTCTCTCTATATATCAATAGATGGGATGTATCACTGTTCCCTATGGTTTCTCTTAGATGGTTTTCCGATGAGCTTCTGTTGCAAGAGACAAGCTGGAGAACTAAAGCAATGACTCATAATAGTAGGGTCTGGAGGGCTGGATAAGGATCGGGCAGGCATGTTAGCACAAGCCTTGGAGAAACTTTAATCCCTCTCTCTTTCTCTCCTTCTTGCTCTCACCTGCTTGTTAATCTACCAAACCCATCTACTTACAGCAAAGGCAAAATAGGGAAGAAAGAAGTGCTCCAGGTGCCTAAGTTCTGTCTTGTTGTGAAGGGCAAAACGTATATGTGAAAGGTCTTCATTCAAGAGGTGGACATGAGGATTCACTGCTGAATGTTAATAACCTTTTTTAGTTGCCTTGTGAGGCCAATACAGAAACAGTAGCGTACCCTTTGCACATGGATAATGTGACATCCACACACAACTACCGCCGGCGAGCAATGCGGAGAAGGAATTGGCACAGGCATTATCAGGCACACAATAGTGAGATACATATTAAAATGACAACCAAATGAGCTGTGCCTATTGAAATGAGGTGCTAACAAAGCCATTAATATTTTGCCCAGATGTAGAGAAATGTACAGAAGACCAGAAGGCGGAGAACAGAGTTCAATAAGAAGGGACCCAGGATATCAATGTTTGACCCAGTACAAGCATTGTGGAAACTGTGTCTTCTGGGGAAACTGCTAGGTACATATGACCTAGATTGGCCACTGTTGGAAACAGGATATTGGGCTTGATGGACCTTGGTCTGACCCAGTATGGCATATCTTATGTTCTTATGTAATATCACCGTTGCTCTAACGCCTCATTGGAGGTGACGAAAAACTCTAGCACGTGAAGGAGAAGACAGCTTTGGCATGCGTGTGCCGGCGAACACTCATTTTTTCGGCATGAAGCTTGTGCGCATAGTAGAAAGTTCAGTGTGTAGGAGATAATAGAAATGCCATCTTTTGCTTCTTACCTATTAGTGGCTTTGCTCTTCGCTTGGGCTAGAGCTCGACACTAAAGAAATGGGGAAAATGACAAAGAACCGAGCACCAGAGGCCTGGGAAATGCAGGAGAAGAAAGAAGGAGAGAGGAGGATGAGGGGGCAGAAGCTTGGCCCCTCGTCATGAGGTCCTGCAGGTTGCTAAGACGGTGCCTGTTCCAAACAAGGGCAGCACTAACTGCCATTAGTGCCTGAACTCTACACACATGCCTAGGAAACCGCTGGTAGTACGGCTATTTTCTGCACATGCATCAGCCCCCCTGCTTATTTTACGCCAAAGTTATGTGCATACCTCATTTGCCTAGGTTTCCATTACTGCATATAGCTTTAATGCCGGCTTTCTGTATCGGCCCGGGTGTTCCATTCAGACTTGGATTTTGGCAGCCTATGGAAACATCCATGCAGCTGCCTCGGAAGTAGATGGTGTTGCTTGGTCCTTCTTTATAAGACAGAGGGAGAAGGGAGATAGAGTCAGTGATCTTACTGTGTTATCCAGTTCCATCTGAGCGAAGGCAGCATGAACGCAGAGGTGAAGCAGCCTAGCGAAGGTCATGCAGATGGGACCTGGCAATGGGGTTCTACTGGCTCATGGTTTTAAGCCCTAGTTTCTAAAGCACATGCTGAGTTCTCTCATTTTGTTGTGCACTGTATGATGGATTCTCAAGACTGGTTGGAGAATATAAAACTCATGAATGATAACCCAGTTTTACAACAAAGAGGACGTATCATGGAGTTTGCATTGTTATCAGTCAAGCAGTGATCTTTCTGACAGAGTTATTTGAAATTGTGAAATCCCTGTTAAAGCATGATAACAATGACAAAACAAGGAACACGCCAGACCCACAAACCCTTGCAAACTTCTTACAATCCAAATTACAAATAAAACAAACTAATACAGTCTCACCACTACTTCCCCAAGCACGCAATGGCTGCCTGAAAGAATTCCTCACACCCTCTTTAGAAAACATGTAAATCATCATAAAAACAATCAATACAACAACCTCACCAATGGATCCATGCCCAGTAAGCTGTATAAAGCTTGCCCAATCCGACATAGCACCATTCCTTAAAAGGATAACACAACTCTCCTTCGAGCAAACCTATCTATCACCCTGCTTCAAGAATGGATCAATCAGAACCATTCTAAAGAATCCAAAACTAGATGCAAAAGACCCAGTTTCCTATAGACCCGTCACCAGCCTGCCATTTCTTGCTAAAATATTTGAAAAAGTAGTCCAATTACAACTGCAAGAGTATGTCAACACAAACTACCCTCTAGATTCACAACTTCACGGCTTACCTTACCACAGCATAGAAACACTTATCACTTCCCTCTGACAACATCACAAAAGACATTCAGAACCTGTGACAAGGATTTGTCCTAATATTTCTGTATATTAAAGTGAATTTGATTCAGTATTACACAATCTACTACTCATACGTCTACAAGAAACTGGAATTCTGGGATCTGCATTAGAATGGTTTCACTCCTATCTAACACAATGTAAACAACATGTCAAGATAGCAAACATTAAATCTTCCCCATTCACGCTAACCCAGGGCGTCCCACAAGGATCAGCACTATCATCTATTCAACATTTACCTACAGCAGCATTATGCAAATCTACAACATCCTATAGCACATCTGTGCGGATGATGTAATGATTTACATGCCATTCTCCACCACAAAAACCTGCTACACTCCCTTAATAGATTGTTTCAATGCAATCTCCAACTGGCTACTACAGCATAAACTCAAAATAAATTACAAAAAAACGGAAGTACTCTTCATAACAAGAGACGAAAATGTCACGCCACCATCAGTGCTAAAGATCAACAACACAGAGCTTCAAGTTAAAAAAGAGGTCAGATACCTAGGAATAATGATCGGCCAACAATTTACACCACAAAGGCATATCAACAATATCACCAGAACAATCTACCAGAAGATAAAAACCCTCCAGCACCTGCTCAAAGCCAATGACTTCAGAAGAGTCCTCCAAGCTATCATATTCCCGCACATAGACTACTGCAATATCATATTACAGGGCCTTCCTAAATATGTACTACAACCATTACTAATGGCACAGCACACAGCAGCCATGCTTCTGGAAAGAGCATCAAGAACATAAGATATAACCCTCATCCTTAAGAAGTTACACTGGCTCCCCCTTCTATACCACATAAGATACAAGGTAATAATGACTATCTTCAAAGCCCTTCACAACATGACCGCCACACACCTGCAAAACATGATAAAAAAACCTCCACAGAATAGGAGCAGAAGACTAGATGCACAAAACACGATAAGCGTACCCACAGAAAAACTGAAATCTACTCAGACAACCAGTGCAAGGGCCTTCTCA
Organism: Ichthyophis bannanicus; assembly: GCA_033557465.1. Classification (NCBI taxonomy): domain Eukaryota; kingdom Metazoa; phylum Chordata; class Amphibia; order Gymnophiona; family Ichthyophiidae; genus Ichthyophis; species Ichthyophis bannanicus. Next base: position 17,596,190 of record CM066039.1, on the reverse strand, counting down.
CTGTACGCACCCGGAATCCAGAATAACCTTCCCACAAAAGTAAGACATTTACCAATTCCGAAAGGAACTAAAAACATTGTTATTCAAAGAGCTCTTCAAAGACGAAAGATAACCCAACCTCACCAGGAGCCGTCCTCAGCCCTTGCACTTGGATATGCATACATGGATTTTTTGACAAACAGAATCCATTACCACGATGATTAACAAACCTAATCATTGAATTTCAATGACCTGTAACTACCCTCTCAAACATCAATGTACCATATACACACAACCACTACTCAACCTCTCATTTGTAGAAAGCTCATCTCATGTTAATATTCCCCAGTCACAAAATACTATTTGTAAAAAGCTCACTTCACTTCATGTTAATATTCCCTGTTCAATGTTAAAAGTTATCATTCTATGTTATCATTTCCTGTTCTAGGTAACGTTCAGTTGAATTGTTCCATGTAATCTGCATTGACCTTTGGAAATGCGGTATATAAAAAAAGGCTAAATAAATCAATAAGTATGAGGTGGCTGGACAGAATGTACAGTCTCTGATCCTATCTTTCCTCCTACCTGTCCCAATCTGCAAGGACCTAAATGTGGCATCTTGACCTTTAAGATATGATGGTTTCATAATGAGTTCCCAGATCTAGGGTTGCTTGTTGTAATCCAATTTGTACAATTTTTGGTAAAAGCAGTTAAATAAATCAATGATTCTCTTTTATTGATTACAATATCAATAAGTGTGTAGCATTCTCCTAATCTTCCTGTGCATGTAGAATAAGTGGGTTTCTGGGGAGTGGGAGGTTGTAAGATTTTATATTCATCCATGAAGAAATATTATCACACCTCCACCTCCCCCTTCCTGTACTTTCCAGAACTCAGCTGAACCTACGCGCAAGTCCCTTTCCCACATGGGTGAGTTTGTTTTGTTGCAACATAATATTGTAACTGTTTGAAACCAAGGCTCCTGCTAATTACACCCTCAGACGGGGCCATTGTGACTGGGTAATGACAGGACAGCTTGGAAGTTGCTGGCCTGAGGGGAAGCTGAGCTTGATTAATACCTGCTTCTCAGACTCTTAGGGAAAATGCTTTCCTTGGGAGATTGGTACCCTAGAAAAATGGCAGACCTCCTTCTACCTGAGTTGATGTGGTGGAGAACCAGGGAGGAAGACTGGACAAGTCAACTGGTCCTTATCTGCCACCATCTGCTATGTTACTTATGGAATCTGAGATCGGATTTGTGAATTTTTCCTGATGATTTATTTAGGTAATAGGGGTTAGCTTAAACCCAGTTCAAACCTGCCCCATTTTAAAAACGTTTGGTGTGCATTTCTGCAAATCCTTTTAAGAATAGAAGAACATAAGATAAGCTGAGTCAGACCAAGGTCCATTGAGTCCTGCATACTTACTCTGGCAGTGGCCATGTCAGGTCACAAGTAAGTGGCAGATCCCAAAAAGTAGATTTCTTTCTCATAGCTCATTTCTAGGGATCAGTGATGGATTTCCTGCATCTACCAGAACCTTTCCTCCAGCAACTTGTCCAAATCTCTTTTCAACCCCACTATGTTAGTTTCCTTCATCATGTTCTCAACAATGGATTCTACAACTTAACTGTGCATTGTGTGAAAAAAATGATTTCAGACACTTGAAATTTAATTTCAAATCCATAAACCTTCCTATCAGAACAAGTGAGAAAAATCGAAGATAGTCCACATGAAATTCAAACACATTAGATTTACCTAAATCCATTTGTGGTGTGTTCTGGTTTAGCTCTGATTAACAAAATCCACTCAATTTTGGCTTCAACATCACTTGAATTTAATGCCTACCATCTATAACCCCTCCCACATTTAGAACCTTAGAATTTTTCTAGAGGTTTCCAAAATCCTCCTTAACAAGGTAACCAGTAAATACAATATGCACGGCCAAGAGTCTACTTATATCATAATTTACAGATGCCCAAACTTCTTGCGCTCTTCTTTTTGTTTTCAGCCTACTTGTTTCCTCCATTGCTCTTTTTGAGTTCCAGCTCAGTTGGAATCGGACTCTATTGGGAACAGCACCACAAAACTTCGTTCACAGTTAACATGAGTTTTTCCCCCTAGTTTCATATTCCCTTCCCAGCTCAGCTCATCTAGCACTGTGATAGCCCACCAACCATGGGCCTGCCAGAATTTGGATAACATGGAGCCTGAGTTGTTGCCCCTGAGTAATCTCTTGTCGCGCTATTCTGATCTTTTTTGAAACTCAACATGAGACACTTGTGTTTAGCTGAAAACAAAGGAAATCATTATTTATGCATTTCATTTTAATGAAGCCATCAATGCATGCAGTATTAGACATGCATTGAATGCTTTCTGGCGTTTCAGGGCTGTTAGGCCATGTCTAGATCCTATTGCACAGATCACTGTCATGCTTAGTCTGTAATCTCTTGATTGGATTACTGCGACATTTCTTATGCTGATTTAGCACTTTGTCAATTAAAATGACTGCAAGCTATCCAAAATACTGCCATACGTATTCTTTCCCATGCCTGGAAATATGACCCTTCTGTTCACCATCACTGGCTCCCTATCATAGTGTGTATTCGATACAAAATTCTGACTTGAACCCACAAGGCCATTCATGATGAGGCGCCAGACTACATCTCTTCTTTGATCACTCTATATGCCCCCACCTGTTAATCTGGTGGGGGCATATAGAGGGAGGAGGGAGGAGTGGCCTAGTGGTTGGGGCAAGGTACCACAGGCCAGAAGGTTGTTGGTTCAAATCCCACTAGAGGACAGCAACCTTGGGCTGGAAGGACTGGGGCTTCTAGTCCCACAGGTGCTCCTTGTGGTCTTGGGCAAGCCACTTAACCCTTCATTGCCTATGTTCCCTGTAAGTATTAGTGTATGTGTCTCATATCCCCTCATGTTAAATGTATCCCTCAATTGTGTTGTGACCACTTTGATTTAAGGATAAGGTGGTATACAAAACTGTCTAAATAAATAAATCAATTACACATCAAACACCCTGCCAAAGCAAAATACAAATCCACTCAGCAACCAGCCCTCTTCTTTCTAGCCTCCACCCTCTGGAATATGCCCCTTCACTTGCAACTGGAACCAATTTTCAAATGCTTTAAAAGTGCACTAAAAATGCATCTCTTTGAGTCAGTGTTCAAAGCCTCCTGATTAAGGTACTGGGTAAACGCTGACTGAGCTGCTCCTTCTTCTCCCTTCTGTCCTCCTTGGCTGCCCACCCTAACTCCCCTCTACTCTCGTCTTGCTATGTCCTCTTTCCTGTTTATGGTATGGACTTCCTTTCTTGCCTCTTTTTCCTTGATTAGAAGGGTTTTGTAAACCGCATTGCATGTACTCATAAAATAAACTATAAGCCATAAACCATCTTACGTTGGAAAGTTTTTGCATGGTTTTTACATATAAAACCCCCCACCCCCAGATGAGGTTAAGCAAGTCCTCATTGGGAGCCAAGGGTTGAAATGGATAGCTACATTCTGCAGTGGAAGGGGAAACTCCTTCAGTGAGACATATTCTAGCTCTGTATTCCAGGTTTTTTGTTCACCACTCACCATGTGTTTCACTTTTCCCATTGCAATATATTTTGTTGGTGCATGCAGGAATAACTTGGTAGCAAGTTTCACAAACATTATTTTTTTTAACAACATATTCTTAAGAGACAGACAGGGCTTGCTCCAGTAAAGGCTTTTCTGTCATCCTGAGTAGTCACCTTGTGGTTAGAGAAGTGCATTATATGCAGGGAAGCCAGGGTTCAAAGTCCACTGATGTTTCTTGGAGCCTTAATTTAACTTTCCATTGCCATGTACAAACTTAAATTGTAAGCCCTTTGGGCATAGGGGAAAACTTGCCATACCTGATTATTACTTGCCTTGAACTATTACTGGAGAGGCATGACCTCAGATTCATACATACATTCTGTGTCTTCAGGAAAAGGCCTCAAAAAGGAAGTCCCAAAGCTAACAATTATTCTTTACCACAGAAACACTGGAAGGCATGTGATCTCTTTTTTTGGACTGACAAATGGACATTGTGTAGAGAATGGACTGTCCATTAGTTATCAGATCTTTCTTTTCTTCTGATGTCTATTGCAAACCACTTGTGATCCCTGAGATATCCGTGTCAAAATGTCCAAAATTCCGTGGGAGGCACAGCAGAGAAGGTAGACACATCTAAATGCTTTTCAAAATTGACCTCTCTCTGCCCCAAAAGATAAACATTTCTGCAAACCTATAAAGAAAATGGGGATTTGAAAAACAAGGGTCCAGATGCGTGCAGAGAGAGGGCTGATTTTGGAAATGTGCATGTGAGAAACATGGACGTCACCAGGAAGGGTGCCATAGACATGTTGAGGGCGGCATTTCAGAATGCGCATGTGTATATGTTACCACCACCAAATCCCAGGCTGCCATTCTAGAAATGGTCCCCAAAATTGTGCTTGTTATATTTTTTGTCGGACATAAATCACATAGAGAAGGCACTTAAACCCGACTCCTAATGTGATACATCTCCCTTTTATTCAACCGCATAGGTCAATTTATATCAAATTCAATAGACAGTGCACCTTAAATGATAAAAGCAGTACTTATCTCATGAGTAAACGCGACGTGCACGTTTCGGGGGAAAAAGCCCCCTGTATCAAGCGTTCCAAAACACAAACTGAACTCGTAGAAACTTAATGAAGAAGAAGTTTCTACGAGTTCAGTTTGTGTTTTGGAACGCTTGATACAGGGGGCTTTTTCCCCCGAAACGTGCACGTCGCGTTTACTCATGAGATAAGTACTGCTTTTATCATTTAAGGTGCACTGTCTATTGAATTTGATATAAATTGACCTATGCGGTTGAATAAAAGGGAGATGTATCACATTAGGAGTCGGGTTTAAGTGCCTTCTCTATGTGATTTATGTCCGACAAAAAATATAACAAGCACAATTTTGGGGATCTTTAACGGTATATTTGGTTGGTGACATTTTGATTACCGTTTTCGTGGGGGTAATTTTGGATTGATTCTAGAAATGGTGACATGCAGCGCTTCAGAAGTATGCAAACTGGCCTTGATTTCCATCTGCTATCCTGCTATGAGGGGGAAAAAGTATTGTGGCGATAAGAGGAAATGCCTCTGTTACCCTTAGTATTGAAAGCTGGCTGAAACGAGCAGTTTTGAAACTCCTATTTGTGCCAAGGGGCAGGGATCTAGATATGGACGTGTCCTCCGGTGGTTTTAAACTTGCAGCGCCCTTCTGGAATTGGAGATGCATGTGGATCCTTTTATTGCCACCCTGGATACACCTCCATCACACGGAGGCATGGAGGTGATCATATTGGACAGGTATAAATTTGGCGCTTTATAAAATGACTCTTCAGGCATGGATGTGATTGGTATGTCTGAATGGCTGTTTCCAGATGTACAAAGCATGAAGAGAGCTTCTAAAATGACCCCCCGACTATCCAGGTTGCCCTGGCACCACCATGACCGCAAACATTTTCCACCATGGAAACAGGATGGACAAATGAGACGGTCACCCTGGAAACAATTCTTAACTGACAAACTTGTGAGGCTCTCATTTCTGCTCAAGCGACTACCTTTCACAGGCTGTTAGTGTTCACCTAGCCTGAGGGAAATCTGAAGCGTGTTGTTTAAAGTTCTTTTAACGGTTTGCCGAGATTGTAAAGAGAAAAGAAGCTTTCCAGAAGGAGTTTCTGGCAAAGGCATAACAAGGAACAAAGACAAAACTTTTACCAAAAAGGGCTCACAGCACCTGAATGCATTTCTTGTTCTTCAATTTTTTTCTTAAAGAAAAAAAAAAATTCACACGACCACATAACTACCTTCTATTATAAAAAAATAAAACAGGCACTTATTCTGATTCTGTTCTTTGCAGCTGAAGCTCGTAATCCTCAAATCTAGCCTTCAAAAATGTCTTTCTCCATCCCTCTGCTGTCATGCAAAGATCCAGGGTTTAGAGAAACCAAAACAGGCTGAACCGACACAGTTCTTGCATAAAACACATGCAATCATGTCCTGAAAAGCAGATCCGAGGGAGGAGAGGATCTCCAAAACAGCCATTAGGAGAAGGCCGCAAGCAGGGAAATGGACCAGAGCTCCAAATACGGCAAGAACGACTGACACAGGACCTGGACCTGCCTTGGACCGTGGCCCTGGGAAGCACTGGCACGCTATCTGTTATGCAATCCAGTCCCAGCAACTCTCCATTCTCATTGCTTGTTGTGTTCCCATCATCTGAAGGATTACATATGAAAATCCAAAATGAAATCTCAGACCATTTTTCTCGTTGACTGAACAGTTGTATGACTGTTAAGCTCTCTTATCCATGTTGATGGCTCACATAAAAATCTTCTCAGAATCATTTGAAATCCCCACCTTTACCTCTTAACCATTTTTAAGGTGCATTTTGCATCAAGCAAGATGTTCTATTAGTAAGACATTTTTCAGCTGTCTGTCTATACATGTTTGCATGTATGTGGATGTGCGCACACACAGAAACACACGCACTAAGAGATGGAGAGGCCTTGGGAGGGGGGGGGGAGGTGTCACCCAAAGAAGTGGTGATGACAGTAGCCCAACAGAGCATGAAGGAGTTTGTGTATGTGTGTGTTGGGGGGGAGATGGTGTTGGCGCTAGGCCCTGTCACCCAAAAAACAGTAGTCTGACAGAAAGTGAAAGAATTGGGTGGTAGGGAGGTGAGGCCTCCATCATTTGATTAAGCAGTGGCCTAATGGTAGCTAAAGCCCCCCTATTTTTCCCCATCTGAAATGACTGAAAGTTGTATTTCTGCCCTGAGGGGGGAGGGATTGGGAGAGAGTTGTCACAGGAAAGCAAGAAGGGGCCACAGGTGTCTAGAGCCCTTGTGAGAAAGTGTGACTGTGAACCTCCTCATCCCACACCCCAAGGAGACCATCTTGGAGCTGAAGGAAAGAAGCGGCTAAGAAAAGCTCTCTGTTCATTGAGTCCCTGTAGACAGAACTCGTAATATTTCGCATATTCCTTTCCATGGCTTTATTATGTCACTAGGATGGTACTTAAAACAAATATGTCACTAGAGAAGCTTAGCAGCATGTGTGATGTCACAGACACCCTATTGTTTCCCTGCCCCACCCCTCTTCTTCCCCACATTCCTCAGACAATCAACAGACAATCCTCTCCGCCTCCCGTCTACCCTACCCCAACACACTTCTCACAGCCCCACTTGCTTTACTCTCACACTCCTGCCTATTTCACTCACCTGCACAGCTCCCAACACGTCACCCCCTCTTCAGCACACACACACACCCCATACCTACATCCCCAAACTGCACTTTCCCAACCCCCTCCCCCCCCCCAACTTTCCACACTCTATATGCCCACAGGCTTCCACACTCTACACATCCCATTCCAACCATTCTCCACAGCCTCCACAACATTTTGTCATCTCCATACTCTCACACTCCATATACCCACACCTACCACAGACACACCACCAAGAGACACACATATTTCCATATCTCCACACCCTAATGAAACACAGCAAGGGGAAATGCACCATAGTGTCACACTCTAAGTCTCTCATTGACTAGCTTGCCCTAACAGGATTTAACACAAGTCCCATTATTATGAATGAAGCCTATTTATTAACTACGCATTTAATACAAATTCACATGTGTTAATGAACATTAATGAATGTTAAATTGTTAATATAAAAGAGTAAATGAGGGCCTAAGTGTGCACTTTCTAAGACCGACGTCATCTGAACAATAATGAGACCATGTGTGAATGCCGCCCCATGTGATTAAAACACTGGAGTGAAATGAAAGGACAATTAACAGTTATTATTCCCACTCATTACCCTACTGAGGCTCTCAGCTCTCGAAGGAACACACACCACACTTTCTGTTCTACTTCTACTATGCAGAAACAGCTTTAAGGAGCAATAGTTCAGATAAGCTATGGAGACGCGCCATATCAGCGGTTTGTGAATTTCATTTTTTGTACTGACTTTGCTGATAATTATGTAAAGATTTTCTCATTTCATGCTCCTGGGAGGAGGAATAAAACCTCTCTGAGTTCAGGCTGCATCTCTTTGTTGCTGCTCTATGCCTGACCCACCTTTCTTTGAGACTCATCCTTTGCCTGGTTTCATCAAGCATGTAGAGACTCATTGTAGTTTGGTCCTTCTGCAGTCATATAGAATACAAATCTGCAATGCAAAACTGAAATGCTTCTGCTCTGTGGCAGAAATCATGTCAGGGCAAGAGTCTAGCGGGAGCTCCTAGTCCTGAGGTGTAATGGCGTGAAGACTGAGTCTTGTCCCTTCTCTTACAGTTGCACCAGGCTTCTGTTTTTTTTTATCTCCAACAGGCAAATTGGTCCCTGTTTCTTCCAGCCAACCTGGTTAGCCCTCCAGTCATATCTGAAGAAGGAAGCTATGTGTCCTTAGAAGCTGTTGTGTGTGTCACTTTCGAATTATTATTATTGTCGGTCCAATGAAAATTGCCAGACTTTCTTAAGAATCCAGTATTCTAAAACACTGGCACCTCCTCTGCTACATTTATTTAAAATCACTGTATTTTTATTGCAATACATATTTAAATGCTTCAGGAATAAGTTTCCCAAAGGAGCAATATCTCCAAATGGTTTAGATTTGCGCATAACATGACAGTAATGAACCTTATTCCTAAACCAGGGTGTGTGAAGTATGATCTCAGTCTTTCAAAATTGCTGCTGATACTCACAGTTAATACGTGCATCATGCCAAGAGCGCCTCCTGCTGGAGTTCATAAGATATAGCATGTATCGGCAGCACTGTACCTAGCCCTGTGTGAGCCATGCAGCCTCACAGGGTGCAAAAGATTAAGGGTGCATTTTGGGTTGCAAGCCTCTGCTTCCCCCTCGCTACCTGCCGTTGCCCTGTCGCGGTCACTTTTTGTGTTTTATAAATGCTTAGTAGAAGTAGTGTTTTCACGTCATCGTTGGTGCCAGCAGCAGTGGAGCAGGCCTGACTTCAAATTTTAAAAAAACCCCATGCGGTCCTTTCCAGTTCCACACTTGCGCACAGGTCTGGTGCCTCCCTCCCTCCTCTGAGGTAAGTCGCATCAGAGGAGAGAGGGATCAGATCCGCATGCAAGCGCGGAGTCAAAAGACCTGCATGTTTTGCTTTTTAAATTTGCAGTCAGGTCTGCTCTGCTGCTGTCACCGTTCCAACCACACCACTCCTTTCCTCTCCTCTGAGCACTGGCTTCCTGCGTCTTTCCGTGTGTCACTTTTTATGCTCTTCGCGAAGCACACTATTCCTTCTTCATTTTTGTTCCTTCTCATTCTCTTCATTCTTCATCGCTTCATCGATTGGCGGGCCCTGGCCCCCGCGCCACTATTGCTCACACTTCGGCTTTTAGTGTGGCGGCTCCAGAGCTCTGGAATTCTCAACCCTCCTATTTGTGCTCCCAGCTGGCCTATGGCCACTTTAATGCCCAGCTTAAAGCCTATTTCTTTGGGCAGGCTTTCCCCCCCTATGGCTTCTTGACTCTGGTACCCTCTTTGCTGCCTTTCGGACTGCTGCTCGTCTGTGCTTGGAGCATGGGCTCTTTGATGTGTGCTGCTGTTGTCTTTCCTGCCTTTGGTTGTCTTAGCTGGCTTTTGGTATTGTAACCTCTGGAATTTACTCCCCGATCATCTCAGAGCCATCACCGAGGCTAAGGATTTTATTTATTTATTTATTTTATTTATTTATCTATTTCTTCTATACCGTCCCTTCCAGAGATCAAGGGCGGTTTACATGGAACAAGTTAACAATTTTGTATACTTCGGTATACATTTACATTGAACAGAAACTTTCTAACTTTTTACAAATAATAAATGCGATAAACTGTCCAAACTATTTACATAGGTTATTTACAAGTGGTTATATACAATGTGTTACAGAATCAGGGCCAAAAATCTTAAAATCTTAAAACAACACTCTACTCTGAACACTTTGGTGACATCACATGATTATTTTTATTTCTACCTTTTTGTTATCTTCCCTTTTTATTTTCCTTTTTATGTTCTTATATTTAGGCTTTGTAAATAAGTTAATTTAATATAATCCCTGTTTGTTCCTTCCCTTGTTTTTTGTAAGTTTTGAACTTTATTGTAAACCGCTTTGATTTTAGGATTAAGCGGTATATAAATCCTTTTGAATAAATAAGAAAATAAACAAACCTAGGCCCCCAGTCCCTTTTCTGTCCTGGTTTGTCTGTCTCTGTCTTGTGTTCTTTCCATTTATGTTTGTTTGATTGGCAGCATATCAAATCAATAAACTGTAACTGTAAACAATAGATTTTGATAGCCGGTGGGGAGGGGGTAAAGTTTAAGGTTTGCCTAGGGCGGCAACAACTTGAGGCAACTCTGGGCACAACCCTGATTCCTGGGGTCCAGGGGTGAGGATAAGGAAGGCCTTGGAATCAGGGCCAGCCAAACATCTTTTTGGTTGGAGGCGTCAAACAAACCCATCTCTAGCCCTGCTCCAAGCTTTCCAGTTGCTGATGCTGTCTTGGGAAAAATATTGATGGGGCCACTGAATTCCACCACCTATGAAGATAAGAACATAAGAAATGACATACTAGGTCAAATCAAGGTCCATCAAGCCCAGGATCCTGTTTCCAACAATGGCCAATTCAGGTCACAAGTACCTGACAGTTTCCCTAAAAGGCAAACAGGTTCCACAATGCTCGACCCAGGGCAAGCAGTGGATTTCCTGGGTCCTCTTTAATAATGATTTATTGACCTTTCCTCCAGGAACTTGTACAAATCTTTTTTAAGCCCAGCTACACTAACAGCTTTTACTACATCCTCCGGTAATGAATTTGAGAGTTTGATTATGTGTTGAGTGAAAAAAATATTTTCTTTTGTTAGTCTTAAATGGGTTACGTTGTAGCTTCATTGCATGTCCCCTAGTCTTTCTACATTTTGATGGCATAAACAATCGATCTACATTTACCCATTCCATTCCATTCATTACTTTATAGACCTCTATCATATCTTCCCTCAGTCGTCTCTTTTCCAGGTTGAAGAGCCCTAACCTTTTAAGCCTTTTCTCATAGTGGTATCCTTCCATACCCTTTACCATTTTGATGGCTCTTCTCTGTACCTTTTTTAATTCTGCTATATCCTTTTTAAGATATGGCGACCAGTGTGGCCTTGCGCAAGCCACTTAACCCTCCGTTGCCTCAGGTGCTCAGGTAGATTGTGAGCACTTCAGGGACGAGGGAATATATCCAGTACCTGCTTGTAGCGTTTGTAAACCACTCTAATGCCTTTCAGCCTGGGTGGTATATTAATTAGTTAATTAATTAATTTATTTATTTAGATAGATTTGTATGCCACCTTTTCCTTCAATCAAGGTGGTCACGTCACATAACAATTGGAGGGTTACATTTAACATTAGGGTACATGTAAACATTTAGACAGTACAGTACAATTGAGGTAACATTTAACGAAGTTATTTAATAACGTGGTATGATAGACTTGTGTGTGTGGATAGGATGGGTGTGTGTTTAGTTGGCGGAGGTAGTAGTATTTCTATTTGGGTAGGGGATGTTGCATGAATGCCCATAGGTTTTTATAAATAACAATGTTTTGAGGTCTTTGCGGAAGTCTGTGAGGTCATCTAACGCCCTCAGGCTCGTTGGGAGGGAGTTCCATAGTGTGGATGCCAGTAGTGATGGTGCTCTTTTTGATGTTGTTTGTTTGGTTTTGTGATAGTCTGCAGGTGTGCCGATCATATTGTCGTTATTGGTTCTTCTAGGTCTATTGCTGATGTCCCTTGTTATAACGTTTTGGAGTATGTCTGCTGAGAGATGGTGAATGACCTTGAAGATGATCATGATTGTTTTGTATTTAGCTCTTGCCAGCATTGGGAGCCACTATAGTTGTTGTAGGACGGGAGTGTTGAGCTCGGTCCTTGGGGCGTCTGTAATGATGGTGCTGTGGTGTTTTGTACCATCTGTAGTGGGTGTAGTGTCTGCTGAGGAAGGCCTTGATATAGTGAGTTTCCATAATCAAGCAGTGGTGTAATGAGTGCTTGGTACACTGTGCGGAAGTGGTCCTGACGGAGCATTGGTTTGATTTGTCTGATTGTTTTCAATCAATGATATATCTTGTTTGCAGTTTTGGTGATGTGGGATTTTAGGTTCAGAGCTCTGTCTAGTGTGATGCCCAGATACTTAACTTCTTCTTTGACTACTATGTGTTTGTCTAGGATGCTGATAGTTTGTGGGGGTATGAAGGTGGGGTTCCTGGTGACGAACATTGCCTCAGTTTTGTCATAGTTGACTGTTAAGTTGTTGGCTATGAGCCAGTCATTCATGTCTTTGAGGCATTTGGTTATTGTTGTGGTGTCTAGTGCTAGTAGGTTGATTGGAGCGTACACCATAATATCGTCAGCATAGATGTGATAGTGAAGTTTGTGGTGCTTGATGATGTTGCATATGGGCTGTATGTAGATGTTGAAGAGCACTGATGATAGGGCTGAGCCCTGAGGTATTCCCTGTGTGACAGGGAATTGTAGTGATTTCTTTTGGTCGTATTTGACTTGTTGCGTTCGCCCTTCCAAGTATGATGTAAACACTTCAGGGTATTCTTGCATAATCCTATCTGTTATAAGCGTTGCAATAGCTTACTGTGTGACACAGTGTCGAAGGCCGCCGAGATGTCCATGAACACTAGCAGGTAGCCGTTTAAATAAAGATAAAGATAATATTCTCCATTCCTTTCCTTATGATACCTAGCATTCTATTTGCTCTCTTGGCTGCCGTTGCACACTGGGCCGAGGGTTTTAACATGTTATCCACAATGACGCCTAAATCTTTTACCTGGGTGGTGGCTCCTAATGTGGAACCTTGCATTGTGTAACCGTAGTTTGGCTTGCTCTTTCCTAGGTGCATAACTTTGTACTTGTTCACCTTAAATTTCATCTGCCATTTGAATTTCATATGCTTTAAACTATATGAACATGTAAATATGCGCTGAGACCTTTCTTGGACAATTTTCATGTTTCAGCATGTTTACTGAATTTTATGAAAACATTAAAGAAACAATAGAAATTGAGAAAAGAAATAAAAAAACTTAGTGCAATACAGAAACCAGTGCATAAATATACAAAAGGAATAATAACATTATTAACAGCATTAACCAAAGTGAAACAGTTATACAATTCACATAAATTATGGATCTTAATGCTATGTGGAGACACAATTATGAAAGATAAGAATATCTAGAAATGATTAAATGAGGAGAAAGAAAATACCTAGAATAATAAGTTTTGTATGCAAGTTAGTCATAATATAAAATCATGATATAACTGCAAGGGTGTTAATAGGATATTATAATAAGAGAGAGGAGACAGGGTCCCATAGTTTCTTAAGCTTGGATACCTTGTTAGTCTTTTCAACTGTTTTAATTTCAAACCAGACAAATCTTTTCAACTGTGAAGAATCATTTGAATTGATAAAGAAATTAAAATATGAAGTTTGCGGGAATTGGGATTGTCAATTGGTAAAGATGGAAAATAATAACATAACTTTCAGTTAAGGGTATATCAAAATGAAACAGCTTCTGAATGTACTTTCATATTTTTTGCCAAAAATTATTAATCACCTTGCATTCAAATAACATGAAGAAGAGTACCTTCATCGGTATCACAGTGCCAACACTTATTGGTGGTCAATAAGCCAGCTTTACTTCAGTCATTATATTTTATTTGCCATCGTGCTCTTTGGACCCCCCACCAAAAAATGTAAACTAGCTGATAATGTGGGACGATTAGCATGTAGCCAAAAGTGATGCCAGTCTATAGTAACATCTTCAGGTAAATGAAGATCATTCCCCCAAACCTTATGAAGAGAAGAAGACGTGGAAGTAGGTTTAGTTAGTACTTTGTAAAAGGATGAAGCAATATGACCTTTGCTGAAAATGTTATCTGAAAGAACATAAAGAGACGGCATGGGAATTAGTGTATCAAGTTTAATAGAACTTTTTTTAAGAACATGCGTTAATTGAAGCCAAGCAAAAAATTGGTTGGGTTGTAATTTGTATTGGGATATTAAGTTATGAAAAGAGACAAAATTCGAACACAAGGCACCGTATACTAATGACTGCCATTTCAACCAGGATAAGACTTTGTGATCTATTTTAAATTTGTGATTATGTCATAAGGAAATTTCATAGGAATGCCAAATAAAGATATAAAGCTTTTTATCTAATTGAAGAAGAGCAAATTGTGTATCTAACATAACTTTGTTATTTAAGGTAGTGTTATGTAAATCAACAATATATTTTAGGGGATAGGTGATATTACATCTAGTTCAACGTCATATCACAATGGCAACAGTTCCTCAGGTGGATCAGAGAGAAGCCAGAACGAACCAAAGGAACCAGGAAGGCCGTATGATATAGTTTAAAAATCAGGGAAGGCGAGGCCTCCAGCGCATTTGGGTCATTTGAGAGTTTTCAAAGTGATTCTAGGAGTTTTATTTCACCATAAAAATTTTACCAGTTTGGATTCTATTATTTTATTAAATTTGGAGGGGGGGGGGAATCCAGGCAACATCATGAGAATATAATTAATGTGTGGCATCATACCCATTTTAATAGATTCTAGTCTCCCCCATATGAAGTGGAGTCCATTTTTGAACATTTGCATCTATAATAGCGAGAATATGTTCCATATTTATGCGTAGAATCTGTTCAACATCCTTATTTAAAAATATATATAAATATTTGAATTGTTAGGGAGATCATTTAAGGGGAAATCCTGTACATCTGTTTGAGAAGTATGAACATTGAGTGACATTATTTCAGATTTATCCCAATTAATTCTGTAACCAGAAAATATTGACAGTGTCAATAAGATTAGAAATAGAAATTTGGGGGTTAGTTAAAAAAAGTAAAAGATCATCAGCATATGCTACAAGCTTGGTTTCAGTATGTTTGGTTTTGATACCAGTAATGTGAGGATGGGAACCCATTGCTATTAACAAGGGTTTAGAGTCTCAATTAAAAAGCAGAGGCGATAAGGGGCATCCTTTCTGCTTCCACAATGGAGCTGTATTGGTTTAGAGATATTATTGTTGACTATACATTGGGACATGGGATTATAAAATGACCTTCCTGAAGCTCGATAGCATGTAAACTGCTTCCAGGTAGGGTACAGACAATGAGGATTCAGTAATTGGATAGAGGCAGATAGACCAACTTTGCAACTCGTGATAACAGGGAAAGAGGTTACTGCGCTGGCTTCCATTTCCAGACGCACAGAGGGAGAAGTCCGTGACTTAGAGGAATTCCAATCAAATAAAAAAGACATTTTTGCTTTGTTCTTTAAAATCCCTGGAGAATTTGAAGAGCTTTCTGAGATCAGCCGTGTTGTAGCACGTCGTAACTCCGTAGGGTTTTCATTCATTTTGAAATGAAATATGGAAGGGATTGAGCTCAGGCCTTTTGCAGGAGTAACTCAAGAGAAGTTACATTCAGGTACAGTAGATATTTTCTTTTTCCCAGAGGGCTTATGATCTAAGTTTGTACCTGGAGCAATGGAAGGCGACTGGCCATAGATCACAAGGATCAGCAATGGGATTAAACCTGGTTTCCTGCTTCTCCTCCATAGCAAAATGTGTCTTGATTTCGTCCCGTTTGTAGGTGCACAGTTCTACCACCTGGCTCTGGGGAAAAGAGCATGCTTTAAAGCCCTCTAGGACTTTATCAGCTTTCTTTTGACATCTCCTCCTCACCCCCTCCATTTTGGCACTCTCCTGTGACTGAGAGGGCAGGATCAGCTCCTTTGATCAGTCATTCACCCCAAGCCAACCCAAGAAACAGACATCTTAGCAGGGAAGAGTACTTTCATCTCTAGTACGAACAGTAGCTATCAGGCTATGGGACAAGGCAGGAGGGTCTTTTTAAATCAAGCTTTCTTTTAATTAGCAGCAACTAGCCATCACTCTCTATGTCACCTCTAATTGTTATTTGTATGGGTGTCATGACATAAGGTCATAAGCTGTAACCTCTGCCTGAAAAAAACAGAAAAAGCGAGAATACCAAGAGAATGTCATGTTGCTGTTTACGAAGTGTGTTCCCTCATCTGGAAATGGAAAGAGCTGAAAATCTGCAGGTGCAAACTTAAGTGATTATTTTGGCCTATTACACCTTCCATAATATAGATCAATTCCTGGTAACCCCTAAGGGTTTTATGCCATAGACATACACTACAGCCATGGGCTGAATGATCACTTGACCTTTCCATCGTTACTATTACTCAGCTGGTCAACAGCGAGGTTATCTTTGTACTCTTCTGTAGACTGGGAGCTATAGTGGGTTGCAGAGCACGCCAAGGTTAGTAACATTCAGGGAAAATGGGTGCGTACGGAGGCTCCCTAATGACAAGCCTGGGTCCACCAAGTTTGTTTCATTTAAAAATGAATTCATTCTATCTGCCTCATAGGAAATGCCTGTTACTGCTTGTTAAAGGATAAATAATCTTTAAAGCCAATAAAGAAAACTTTAAGAGAATAATAAATGGTTACTCATACATTAAAAGTTTATGAAAATTTTGTTCTAGATGCTAATCTCAGCTTCATAATGGAGCAGTTGTGCTGCCGTCATGCAAAAGCTATTTTTATTTCCCTGCAAATTGGCAAAGCACTCCAAAGGAGACCTGAGCGGAACTGTAAAGCTTCTAGATTACGGGAAGAGCCACAGAGTCAATGTCCACTGGCCCTCAGGTGCTACACTTCTAGGATGTCACTTTGGGCAATGCTTCTCCCATCTCTATTCCTTGCATACGCTTTAGGGGTCATCCCTGTGACTGACCAGTTTCATGCTCGCTTGCCCTCTGACCTTGCTATGAAGTTTGCAGCTTTCGGATCACTGCCAAGGTCCTCAGATCACTCTCTTCCAACAACAGGGCTTCCTAATCCTGTCCCGGGGCCCCACAGCGAGTCAGGATTTCAGGATAACCACAAGGAGCAGGGCCAGTGCAAGGATACTGGGGACCCTTGACGAACCTTCATCCTTACATCCCCCTCCATGCCCCTGAGATTTTAATAATTAAACTTACAATTATGATCATTCCAACAGCACCCCTTCCACAACAATCATGTAAATTTATTTATTTTATTTATTTTATTTACATCTCTTATATACCGCACTATTTGCGATCAGCGCGGTTTACATAGAACAAACAATATCCGACAATAAACAAGAGTCAGGTCATTACAATGAACAGGAGCAGTAAACTTGGATAACAGGGGAAACTATCTACATGTGTGGAACATTGAACAAGGTAACTGTATATATGAGAGATGGAGTTATTGTGTGTTGCTCATGCATGGTGGCTGGGGTTCGGGGGAGGCTGAGAGGTATTTAATGAAGAGGAAGTGTTTTAAGGCCTTCCTAAACTGGCTCAAGTTGGGGATAGCTCTGATGTGTGGTGGTAGGGAGTTCCAGAGGCTTGGGGCACTCAGACTGAAGGCTCTGTTTGAAGTTGATATGGCGCATCTTGTCATCACTTTTGGTATTGCTAGCATGTTGGCTGCAGAGGTTCTTCTTATCCTGTTGGGTGTGGGTGGTTGTATGAGGTCACATATTGAAGAGGCGGATAACCCGTTGATGGCTTTGAATGTCATCACTAAGGTCTTGAAGCTAATCCTGGCTTGGATGGGGAGCCAGTGAAGCTGCATCAGGAGGGGTGTGATGTGCTCTCTCCTTGGTGCTCCAAAGAGGATTCGCGCAGCGCAGTTCATGGCAAGTTGTAAGGGATGTAAGGTTGTCTGGGGGAGTCCTTGTAGGATGGCGTTTGCATAGTCAAAATGAGGGATGATGAGGGCTTGGTAGATGGTACGGAAGTCGCTCAGCTCGAGTAGAGGGCGTATGTGTCTGAGGGATCTGATCTTGAAGTAGATTGCTCTTACTATTTTTGCTATGTGCTGCTTCATGTTGAGGTTCTGATCCAATGTGACTCCGAGATACCGTATGGCTGATTTTACTTGTAGTTTGGCATTGTTTACTTCCAGTTGGTTAGGTGGAGTGAATTCTGGGTTTCTAGAGATGAACAGGACCTCAGTTTTCTTATGTTGGATACGCAGATTTTGGGAGAGGAGCCATTCTGATATTGCATTGAAGCAGTTGGTTAGTGGGGTGAGGTCCGGGCAATCCAGTGATATTGGCAGGTACAGTAGGACATCGTCTGCGTAAATCATGCAACTCACATTGAAGGATCTGATGATGTTACAGATGGGTTGGATATAAATGTTAAACATAAGTGACGATAGGGAGGATCCTTGAGGGACTCCTTGACTTTGTAGGAACGGCTCGGATGTGGTTCCGTTTGTTCGAACATGTTGCCATCTTCCAGACAGGTAAGACCTACACCACTCAAGCGCTGTTTCGGTAATGCCTTTCTCTCTTAGTCGAATCAGGAGAATCTCGTGGCGGACTGAATCAAAGGCTGCCGCAATATCTAGAAAGATAAGTGCGAAACCTGTACGTGAGTTGTCAATGCCTGAGATTATGGTGTTGAAAAGAGTAGTGAGTAGTGTTTCCACACCGTGTGACTCTCTGAACCCGTGTTGTGATGGATCTAGAGGTGCGTTAGTGTCCACATGATCTTGTAGCTGCCTGTAGACTATTTTTTCAACGATTTTGGCGAGCATCGGGATACTGGATATGGGTCTGTAAGACTCGACCTTTTGAGGGTCTAATTTGGTGTCTTTAAGCAGCGGTCTGACGGAGGTCTGTTTGAGCGTGGATGGGAATGACCCGGTGCTGAATGATAATCCTATCATTTTAGCTAAGATTGGGGCAAGGTCGGATCTCAGATCTTTTATCCAGAATGCTGGACATGGATCTGAGTATGACGTGGAGGTATTTAGGGTAGCAATGGTGTCTTCGATAGTTCTCTTAGACGGAGTGGTAAAAGTGGTTAGAAACGCTGTGCGTGCTTTGTCATCAGGAGGGTCTGGTATCATCATCTTGTCAGTCTTGCATAGTTTTGATTGCATAAATACGGCGTAATCCTGTGGGTGTATAGATCCTGTGCGTTCCGGGGTCGGTTCTTTGGCAAGATATTTGACCAGGTTGAAGAGGTCATGCGGTTTGTTTAATGAACGTTTCAGAGTGTCAGTGTGATGTTGTTTCATCTTGTCTGTGACTGCCCTGCGATGTGTGTGTAGGAGTTGGATGTAAGCTGCTTGGTCACTGCTGGTGCGTGATTTCCTCCAGCGTTTTTCCGATCTTCGTAGGAGGGTTAGTGATGCCCTTAGGTCAGCTGTGAACCATGGTGCGGATGGTCTTTTCTTTGGGGCTTTAGATGTGGGGGGACGGATTGTGATCGAGCTGAGTCTGCTGTTCCACGTGGAGATTAGGACATCTAGGTCTTGTGAGGTATTGTCAAGGAGAGAGTTTGTTTCAGCCAGGATACGTTCTTTGTTAAATGGGTGAAATCTTCTGGTATTTGCGGTTGTGTTTGTTTGTGAGTTCGTCATGGGTCTCAGTGACTTGATGGGGGTCGGAATTTGAAAGGAGATGAGCTTATGATCCGACCATGGAACTGCTGTTAGTGATAACATGATGTTTTGTGCTTGCTGAAGCACCGATTGTGGGGCGTATATCAGGTCGAGAACATTGCCCTTTGTGTGTGTAGGTTCATGAACCAATTGGGTGTATCCCAAGATATCTAGGGCTTCTGTGAAGGCGGCTGCTTGATTGTCCTGTAGGGATGGTAAGTTAAAATCTCCTAGTATCCAGTTAGGTTTATGTGGAACATGGGTATTTGATGCTAAGTTTATGATATTGGAGAGGTTGTCTGGATCCGCAGAGGGTGCTCTATAAATAAATTGAGGGAGGAGTGGCCTAGTGGTTTGGGCAAGGTACTTCAGGCTGGAAGGTCAGGGGTTCAAATCCCACTAGAGGACAGCAACCTTGGGCCGGAAGGACTGGGGTTTCTAGTCCCACAGGTGCTCCTTGTGGTCTTGGGCAAGCCACTTAACCCACCATTGCCCATGTTCCCTGTAAGTATTAGTGTATGGGTCTCATATCCCCTCGTGTCAAATGTTTCCCCCAATTGTGTTGTGACCACTTTGATTGAAGGACGAGGTGGTATACAAAACTGTCTAAATAAATAAATTGGACCTCATACATTTAAAGATTAAACTTTGCTTTGTATCTGTGTGTGTTCCCAGCCACTCTCCCCACTGGTATAAGAATGTGCTGATGGCTCTTTGAGCTTGTGGGGCTCTCAAGACCTATTGTTTTCCTTTGATTGCTGCTACTGTTTTCCATTTCTCAAAAGCAACTGCCCAGTTTTGCCTAATGAGCCAGCCCGACAAGGAATATTCATGAAATAATTTTCCACAACACCTTGAAAACTCGGTATATGAAAATTTCTCTCTAGAATATTCATTGTGGATATCCTGAAAATCCAGCTGACTGTGGAGGTCCCAGGACAGGATTGGGAAGCCCAGTGCTGGATGCATCAAACTCACAAGCGACTGGGCTCTAGCCAATGTTTCTTCTGCTCTTATTGTTCCAACCTGGGTCATTTTCTTTCTCTTGCAATGGCCGATACCTGTTAAGATTCTGACTGACAGCACCACTTGCAATGAATGAGGTTGGGATACAATTAAAGCTTTTTTTATTTATTTAAAGGGAGAGGTAAATACACACAATTCGGAAAGCCAAGAATAAGGTAATTGAGTAGGAATTTATTAACCACACATCTAGGTTCCAGGGTCATTTTAGATTTACCCACCACTTCTTCAGACTGATCCAGAACCTTTGTAGAGTTTCAGCTTGAAACGGTTATGGAACAGAGCTAATGAAAGTGAGATTTCACCTTGTGTGGGACTAGAAGGCCTAGCCATGTTATGAACCAGCTGCTTGGTGAAGACATCCTCACAGGCTTTCTCTCCACTAGTCTAAAGCTCAATGTTGAGCCATTGTCCATTCATCTTGTCGGCATGGGGAAGGGAAGGGGGTTAAACTGTGCTTGGCTATATTAGTTTAATAGCTTTGCAGGGCACAAATGTTTGGCTGGTAATCAGAGCCTGAGGGAATGGGATGTGATTGCTGTATCGCACTCACCCGCCCACCTCTTGGCAGGCTTTTGTCTTTCTGAAAGGCACCAGAACTCTGCCAAGCTATTGAAGAAAACTTCTACCTTGCCGACTCCAAAAAGCTGGCTGAGTTGAAATGCTCCCTCAGGGTATGTGTGAAGGAGGCCGTCGCTTCTGCATAAAACAGAGTCATGAGAAGAAGATGGGTGTGTCAGACTGACATCCAGACCTGTTCATCTTTAGAAGCTGAGAACTCTCCATTATTAAAGTCCCTTCTCCATAATATTGAGGCTGTGTTCCGAATGCCCTCTTGATTTTCCCACTGAACCCTTCAGGGAACCACTATGGTGCTTTGGGCTCCCATGACAGCCACAGTAGGGGTTTGAAGCATGATTAGGCAAAGGACCCTAAAGGTCACAGCATGCCTCAAACCCTGAATATTGGAGAAATATAACTTTCCATTTAAAAGCTGCAGTATTTTCTCCTGTTCATATATAGACATGTCAACTTTAGTCACATCATTACAACACAAAAGTATTGTTATTCTTCAAGGGTTAGTGGTGCCATCACAGGTCAAAGAATGATAAAGAGAGAAAGTTGCAGAACATAGACAGGAGCAGCTTTCCAGTGTCAAAGCCTAGGAGCTTGTTCCTTAAAAAAACAGTATTGATAGAGACTGGGGAACACAATCATGTGTCCTGCCCTCCTCAGCGTCACCTACTCTTCCCAATAGTTTATCATTTTGGCTTGCTTCAAAGAGACTAAATGATTTTTAGAAGTGTAATGGGAAAAACAATTAAAGAGCGGCTAATCCTGTTACTTAGGCTGCAGTGCTGAACATTGCAACATGGAGAACCTCTCTGGGACAACAGATCCAGGGAGAGAGGCCCAGAGAAGGAAGGGAAGGATGGCTACTGCAACTGTGGTGACTGAGGGTGTCTTTCTCCAGCCTCAGGCCAGCAAAGGTCTTTTGAGTCCCCGAGGCATGTCATTTGGGGACAAATGAACAACAGAAGGGAAAAAAAGAAGACAAAACCAAAATCAAATAACCTCTATGTTTACAGGGAGGTAATTTTGTAAAACGGTACCTATGTAAAATGTCCAAAAGAGCGCCTATTTTAAAAAATCAAGTATAGGCACCTATATACTTTTATAGAATTAGCTTTCAGAACTATCACTGACAGTATAGAAATTCTTATGCACAAATTTATACCTGTTCCAAAGAAGGCACAACCAAGTGCGTGACCTATACGTGGGCATGTATATTTTATAAAAAACACACTGACATTGCAACTCTGCTGCAGCGCCACTGAAGCCAGGGATTTGCGTATCTTATAAGAGCCATCTTCCACATATAAAACCTGGAAAAAGTATTGTAAAATTACTTTCATAACATGTGTATCTATCTCTATATATTATAAATACAATTTTAAGATCATATGTACTGTACAGACATACATAGACATGCACATCTGCTGGCCAAAGTGGGCCGTCATTTCACAAACTAGATGCAAGGTATCAACTGCTTGCAATCCAATGCTTATTTCCTAAGGGGCTTTTTTGTTGCTTTGTATTTTTTTTTAACAATAATCCATACAATTTTCATTCAGTCGGCTGAATTCTCACATTTTGTACCTTACAAAAAAAAATGTTCTCTACCTCCTACGTAAATGGCCTCCAGGAGTTGCAGTTCTGCCACTGTGACTTCTGTACAGAGAGTTCAGTATCTGCACTGCTCAGAGACCCCAGGAGGAGTGCGGAGAGTAGGAGGCAAGAGATTGGAAAAGAACAGCTCACTGTTTCTCTTGGATTATGAAACCTCCTTTGATTTTGCAATATATCCCTCTGTCTGTTAGCTCAGGAAATGGATTTACTGTTACTGTACTGTATTTTGGCTCCAATGATACCGCAAGGTAGAAGATCGCAGTAACAGTTAATGTGGGTGAGCTTTGAGCACAAACTGCATCAGATGCAAACCGTGGCGTTAGAGAAGGTTCAGTGAAAGGTATGATCATAAATCCCACAGCCCGCACAATCAGTGATCACAGAATTGTAGTGCATGGGGCCAAAGGTCAGAGGACTGATTTATCAAAGACTTTCCCTTCTTCTGCAACCTACATAAAGTCCTGTAGAAAGTGACACCTTTATCTTAGAAGCAAAATGGAAAAAATGATCCCCATACGAGCTTGGAGAAGTTGCTTGTTCATGGGTCT
This sequence comes from Ichthyophis bannanicus, assembly GCA_033557465.1. NCBI lineage: Eukaryota > Metazoa > Chordata > Amphibia > Gymnophiona > Ichthyophiidae > Ichthyophis > Ichthyophis bannanicus. Next base: position 17,572,879 of record CM066039.1, on the reverse strand, counting down.
TCATTCACCCAATTATAGCTGAGAAATAAGATTTGTAAACAAGGGGTTTGATATTTATATCAGGTTCTTTATACTGCTTTATCATTTAATCAAAGTGGTTTACCTTGCAACTTAAACTGGATTTTCTACATTAAACAGGGACATTAATAACTTGGATTTTTCTGAGACAATGAAAGGTTAAGTGACTTGTCCAAGGCCACAAGGAGAGCTAGTGGGAATCAAACCCTGATCTCTTGGTTGGTAAACCAGTGCTCTAACCACTAGACTGCTCTAACCACTAGGCTACTTCTCCACTCCATGCCATTCCAGTGGGAAACCAGACAGCTAAAGGAGCTGAATGTGATGGTCGGTGGAACAATCCAGATAGCGCCACTGGGTGGACAAAAGGCACATCAGAAGTGCTGACACTTATCTGATTAGCCTAATATTCAGCCAGGACTTCTGCGGGCAATGTGGGCCACCTAAAATCACGAGACTTTGGCCAAGCAGAGGGAGGTGCTGGGCCTAGGAACTTCAAATGATCCCTTCCTGGGACTCCCCATATTGTGGGGGCTGCTTGGGTGGAAATTATGCCACTAGTGGGTGACAGTGAAGGAGAGAGCGGCAAAGGGTAGGAAGAAGAAGTAGTGTAAAAAGGTGGGAGTTAGAGGGAGTGAGTTCAGGTGAACCAAAAAAATTACAAGGGACAGAGAAGCCTGAATTTCCACAAACATACCACCAGACACCCCCTATGGCACACATGCACACACACACACCACCTGATATATCCCATGACACACATCTGCACATCACTCAATACTCCGATGACACAGATAGACACAACCCCATGACACACACACACAGAGCACCCAACAACCCCACGATACATACACATGTATACGCAAACACGCCAACACATCCTCCATGACACACATACATACAGACCCCCAACACACACTGCCAACATGTGCACACACACAGACACAAGTGCCCAGCACACACTGCCAACATGTGCACACACACAGACACAAGTGCCCAGCACACACTGCCAACATGTGCACACACACAGACAGAAGTGCCCAGCACACACTGCCAACATGTGCACACACACAGACACAAGTGCCCAGCACATACTGCCAACATGTGCACACACACAGACACAAGTGCCCAGCACACACTGCCAACATGTGCACACACACAGACACAAGTGCCCAGCACACACTGCCAACATGTGCACACACACAGACACAAGTGCCCAGCACACACTGCCAACATGTGCACACACACAGACACAAGTGCCCAGCACACACCGCCAACATGTGCACACACATAGACACAAGTGCCCAGCACACACTGCCAACATGTGCACACACACAGACACAAGTGCCCAGCACATACTGCCAACATGTGCACACACACAGACACAAGTGCCCAGCACACACTGCCAACATGTGCACACACACAGACACAAGTGCCCAGCACATACTGCCAACATGTGCACACACACAGACACAAGTGCCCAGCACACACTGACAACATGTGCACACACACAGACACAAGTGCCCAGCACATACTGCCAACATGTGCACACACACAGACACAAGTGCCCAGCACACACTGCCAACATGTGCATGGCCCAAACACACATAGACACATACAGATCTCCAACATAACTGACAACACATGCAGAGCCCTGGCGCACACATAGACACACAAATGCACCACACAACATCCCCCATGACACGCACACACAAACACATGACATGATGCACTGCCAAGTTATACATGCTAAATGCTAACTACTAATACTAGATACTCACAGACAGACAGACATACTGATGCACAGGCCCTGACTCACTGGCAGCATGTATAGCCGCTCACACGCACACACATGCACACACACGCACACAAGCACACACACACACACACTCTATGACCACCCATGTTCACATTCCCACAGATAAACAGCTAAATGCTCTGCTCATGGAGAGATCCACATCATACCATAGATATACAGACTTGCTCACATAGACCATCAAACACTACCCACACTATGCTCAGCTGTCCATTCACATATCCCCTGCTATCCTACTGAAACACACATCTCCATGGCCGTTTCCAACGAGCCCCTCTCCCTCAGACATACCTGAGTATCTGAATGGCAGAAAGGGGAAATCAGCCATTATGTCACACTCTAAAGCGTGCACTTTTCAACCTTAATATATGCACCTGTGGGGGCAATTTCCAAAAGGCATTTACTCTAGGAAATACGGTATCTGAAAATTACCCCTCCTGCAGGTAAATGTATTTGCTGATGGTTCTTTCAGTTGTTTTGCTTTGACTGCGGCTGCCCTTTGCCACCTCCAGATACTGCCGCCCAAGATGATGCCTAATCTGCCTAATGGTTATGCCGGCCCTGCTTACATTCATCAGCTATATAAAAGAAAGAACGCTCCACTAAGGCGTTTTGGGAAATTGTGCTTGCCAAACTTCATCAAGTAAATTCCCTGTGGAATAAAGCAGATCTGGACTAAAGGTTTCAGTTCAGGACTGGAGGATGAAATGCCTTCAGATTCAGGAATATAATTTTAACGAAGCTCTTAGTCTTGGCAGTTGCACTATGGCAGGGCTGGCTCAGCTAACAGCCAAGGCCAGGCTAACAGTTGCTTAGGGTGGCAAAGAGCAATAGCAGTCAATGCAAAACAGGTCCTGGCAGCCCCAAAAACTCAAAAAACGTTCAGGACATTCTTTTACCTGCAGGGAAAGTGAGCACAAAACAACGTTTAATATATTATTTATCTGCAAGACTTCACTTATTGATATCTATGTAGATTCCAATAAAATAAATTAACAAAGCATCAAGGCAAAGACAAAAAAAATTGCCTATTCTAACTACATGCCTGTAATATGGAACTATATCAGGGGTGGTCAACTCCAGTCCTGGTGCACCATGATCCAGCCTGGTTTTCATGACTTCCCTAATGAATATTCATAAAGTATATTTGCATCCACTGCCTCCCAATACATGCAAATATATCTTATGAATATTCATTAGGGGCATCCTGAAAACCAGGCTGGATTGTGGTGCAACAGGACTGGAGTTGACCACCCCTAGACTACATTTTCTCAAGATATACTCATCCTAGGATTATGGATGATGAAATAAAAATGCCTTCAATTGCTTCTGTAAAATTTCAGTATCAGATAAAGTTCTTACTTCAGCTGGAAGGGAATTCCACAGCTTTGCTCCTGTGAATGAGAACATATGCGCGTGACCGCAAAACTTTAAAATGAATGGTCCTAAATAGGGTTGCTCCAGATGCGCCTGACAGGCTTGATCCAGTCCTGGGTTTACCCCATTGCATGCAGGGACATGTAGTCTTGCTTTTATTATGGGGTGCAATGGAAAAATTAGAACTACATGACCCTGCAGTTGGCAACCCTAGTCCTAACTAGTGCATTGAACAGTTTTCACTAGTATCAGGTAGTTTTTTTGGGTCTGGCATTCTTGCTCCTTTGGGTTTTCAGCTCAGTCAGAAACAACTTTACAACACGCAAAAGAGCTTTTAGTAGTAATGAACCCCAGCTCTGGATTTCAGTGCCAGAAGATCTAGATTCCGTGATGACTTCGTAATGTTTTGCAAACTGCATAATTTGGTCATTTTCCCCAGTTGTAACTTAATGATAAGGTGATAAGAAGGGGGTGACATATTTCTTCTATTCTTATCTAGTAATTTGATTGCTGATGTTTGTGTCATTTGATTTTATGCTATTTTCTATGCTTCTGTTTATTGCCAGCTGTTGGTTTATTTGCTTTGAGTTTTTATGTATTTTATCTTGTATTTGTGTAAATCACCCAGAAGAGTTTTTCTGATGGGTGCTTAATAAATGGTGAGGTTTAAATACATAACTTCGGGAGAGTTTCTCCTTCTATTTTTATAATCCCCTCCCATAATCCTTGACCAGGGGCCACGATCCACAGTTTCCTCTGGAACTCAGATCATGTAGGCCCTAAGTTTGGGCTTGAGATACTGTATGGCTTTTGAGCAACATCTCTCCTCCTCCGCTCTCCTCCACACCCTGGGGTTTCTGAAAAGCGCTTGTGCAATATTTTCCACCCTGAGGGAAAGAAGGCTAGCCCCAGGAATCACACCCAAGTCTTCTGCATGCCAGTGTGTAGCACATATTTATTTATTTAACCAGTTTTGTATACCACCTTATCCTTCAATCAAAGTGGTTGACAAGACAACAAAGGCTTACATACTGAGGGTAATGGAAAACAAAAACGATACATTACAATATAAATACAAAACAAAACAGTATGTTATAATACTATATCATAGTGAAATTAAATATACATAATGGTTAATTTAAGTTATTTCACCAAATGATTCTTTAAAGATTTGCAAAAGTCCTTAAGGTCTTCCTGAGTTCTTAAGTCTTCAGGAATAGAATTCCATAGCTCTGGTTCCATAAAGGAAAATGCTCTTTTAGAAGTCATTTGTTTTGATTTGTTGAAGTTCAAAGGAGTATTAAGTTTATTGATATTTTGAGATCGTCTTGGTCTTATGCTCTTGTCTTTTGAAATAATAGATTGTAGAATATCCGGAAGGAAATGTAACTGTTTGAGGACAGGAGTTATGTGTTCAAATTTTGTAGAGCCAGTTATAATACGCGCAGTGGTGTTCTGAACTAATTGGAGAGGATGGATAGAGTGTTTAGGGAGACCTTGATACAAGATGTTTCCAAAATCAAGTAGAGGTGTTATGACTGCCTGACATATTGTGCGAAAGTGATTTTTACTTAGTTTTGGTTTTAGTCTTCTTATAATCTTTAAACGATGGTATGCTTTTGACGCAATTTGGTTTATATGAGATTTTAAATTTAAATATTTATCTAATGTTACACCTAAATATCTTACTTCATCTTGTGACGCTGCAGCAGTACCTGAAGCCATGGAAATAAATACTGACCCGGTGGCAAGACCTGGTATTGCAGGAAGAGGCAGTAAAATTCCTTCCCAGCACAGATCACAAGGGAACAATCAGTCAGATCAGCCTAACCCGGGGGAAGGGAGGAGCGAGGTCACTGATTGGGCACACCCTGCTAGGAGGTGGGCTTCCCAGGACAGATGTACCCTGTATAACAGGAAGAAGGAAAATGAAAGAAGAGGCAGAGAAAGAGGCAGAGAAGGAGGCAGAGAAAGGGGCAGAGAAGGAGGCAGAGAAGGAGGCAGAGAAAGAGGCAGAGAAAGAGGCAGAGAAGGAGGCAGAGAAAGAGGCAGAGAAAGAGGCAGAGAAAGCCAGAAGGCAGCTGGAAAAGCAACAGAGACATATGGGGAGAAGAGTTGGAATGAAAATCCCAAGGAGAGAAAGAACCAGAGGACAAGCTGGTTAGAGAAACAGAACTGGTTGAGAAGCCAGCCAAAGGAACCACAGAGGGGAGCATTTACCAAACCAGGATACAGATACCAGAGAGGCTCAGTGCAGCAGGAAACCTTCCAGGACTCAGAGGAGGGCGTGGCACAGAGAGACCCAGGTGGGAAGCCTAACGGTTTGGAACCAGAAGCTCAGCCGTGGAAATACTGGCAACCGGTTGAAGAATCTCCCTGCATTCCTCATCAAGGTACTTTTAACTGCAATAAGAGTTTTTATGACAAGCCAAACTGTGTTATTGGTAGTTTTGAAACCCAGGGAAAGCCTAGGATCTATCCAGACAGTTGGCTACAGCCAGAACCTCCAGCAATTAAACCTTGTGTCTCTTTTAAAACTCCTGAAGAAAGCAGTAAAGAAGCTAGCCTTAGAAATACTGCAGATATCTTTACCAGAGATATTTACCAGAGGATTTTAGAAGCATCCAAAGGGGAATTGCCAAAGGAAAACCCTCTGCCTGCCTATGATGTAAGATTTCCAGCACTTGCTGATAGAGACAAGTGGGGGAAGGGTAATTACAGCACCGTGCCTAAAGAGAGTGTGTGTACCGGTAGAATAGCTGTGAATGAAGCCAAGCCTCCCAGTCTCTGTATACCACAAGGAGAAGCAGTTTCCTCACCTGCTCCTCACAGCCAGCAAGCTCAAGTATTATTAAGAGGGCTTCAGGCTTTCTTAGAAAAGCATCTTGTTCCTGAGCAGACAGTGTCAAGCCCAGACCCCCAAGCAACGCTGTTAAATCCTTTGCCTATATTAGACCAGCCCATGGACTGCTCGACCTGCCTCATAGACAAGGTTTAAAGGGAAGCAAGAGCTTGTGTAGTGATCTGCTACAAGAAGTGCTATAGTACATGTTTGGAGTGCATGAACCCAAGAGCTTATGGGGATAAGAAAATAAGCTGATTGTTTTCACTCAATTGTACTGCATGAACTTTATAATTTCCTGTTTGTAGCTGGATAAAATATAAGACCCACATGCAAGGAATGTGGCTGTCTTGAATATAAGTTTAAGTTGGACATTATTGAAGAAGCAGTCTCTTTTCAACTTTCTGTTTGGCTATAAAATATTAACCTTCAAAACCTGTACAAAGTCCTATCTTTGGAGCGGGAGAAATAAACCCTAATAAAGAAATAAATTTTCTCTATTCGTGCCTTGCCTGTTCACTCGGTCACCCACAACTACAAGATGACCTCCAGGCTAGCCCTACCTTAAACCCTCAAGGTCAAGGTACGGGCACTAGGGGCGCTACATAGAGTGGCGTAGTTTTTAGGATTCTCCTACAGGCGAAAAGGTGCCACTGCAGAAGAACTTATTTCCCGCTGGACCCCGGCCGAAGAGCTGACAAGCCCAGCAGAGGAGGAAAACGACTGCGGAAAGGCTACAGGAGCCAATCCTGAAGTGCTTCATATACACCATCACCAGGTAAAGGGTATCCGCCCCGGGTGGTGGAGGATACTAGAAGGAGAGGTCCCCTAGTGGTAATAGGGGAAAGTGAAAAAAAAAAAAAAAAAAAGGGAAAAGTCCTGTTTTTTTTTTTTAAAACACATAGAAGTGTTGAGATATCGCACTTGGGTCCTGTGTTTTTGTTTTCCTTGCAGGAATTTTCAAAATGGAATTGAATCCGAAAGAAATTTTCACCTGGATGGCGACACAGTTGAAGCGCCAGGCTGACCTTTCTCTGGAGGCCCAGCAGAGAGCCGCCGACCAGTTAAAGGAACAGCAGCAGCCCCTTCTGACTTTATTGGAGGAGTATTTACGTGAAAGAAAACAAGCTACTGTACCAGTTCCTAATACAGGTTTACCTTTGAATACAAATGAGCTGCCTGTGAGCACAGGAGTCTTATTTAACTTTGGACAACTTACCAGCCAAGATGACATTGATGACTACCTAGAAAGTTTTGAAAGGGTAGCACGGCTAAGCTTATGGCCAAAAGAGCAATGGGCCTTAAGGCTAGCCGCTTGTCTCACTGGGGAAGCCATGGCGGCCTATCGGGCCATGCCAGCTGACTTGGCTGGGAATTTTGAAGAAGTGAAAAGGGCAATTAGGGAGAGACTAGGTCTCACTCCCCTGATATACCGCTCTCGTCTGAGGAGTGTGAGGCTCAGACAGAGTGAGACGCCAAAGTCCTTATATCATAGGATAAGGGGTTTATTATATAAATGGCTGAATCCAGAAAGGAGATCCATGGACTCCCTTCTGGACGAGCTAATCCTAGAACAGTATATGGAGGCACTACCCTCAGAGATCCGTACCTTCTTGGTCCTCCAAAATTGTAGAACAACCCAAAAGGCCGTGTCTCTCTCGGAGAGATTTGTAGAGGCCGAGTTAACTGCCCGGAGAGGGGGCACCCCTTTAAAGGATTGGAGTCAAGGAGGATCCGAAAGGACAAGGAAGGTACAGGACGATCCTCTCGGTATTTGCATGCCTCTTAGGAAAGATACAGCATGTAGAGTAAAATGTTATAAATGTGGACAGCTAGGTCATATACAAAAGTTTTGTCGTATGAAAACTGCGTTTGTGGCAGATAACTGTTCAGAGAATAGACCGGGATTTCTGTTGCCTGTGTCAATACAGGGGGTCACTACACAAGCATTGCTGGATTCTGGGGCAGAACTAAGTATGATCTCGGAGGAATTCTGGAGAACTATAGAGGACCAATTGGCCCCGGAAAGAATTCCTCCTGCTAATGAAGTAAAGATTAGGTGTGTGCATGGAGGAACGTCCTCCTATCCGGTATACAACCTATCTATAGCAGGCCTAGGTACCCTAAGAACTATCCCGCTAGCAGTAGTACCCCGTCTCCCCCATTCCATGATTTTAGGCAAAGATTGGCCCCAGTTCCATCAGGGTCTAGTGCAAGGGATAAGAGAAAGAGAAAGTTCCCCAGTAGAAGAAGACCCCGAGGAAGTGCCAGCACTAGCCACCCAAAAGCTAGAATCAGTGCTACGGCCGCTGATACCTTCTAGCTGTAAGAATAAAAGAAGGGAAACTCCAAGGAGTAGTGATGCAGACAAGTCTAAATTTGTTTTAAAGTTTTGTAGAATGACCCCTAACGCGCGGGCCCCCAATAGAGCCACACCAAACGCAGCAGGGTTAGACCTCAGCAGCGCGGAAGATATAGTCGTGCCCGCAGGAGGAAAGGCATTGATAGACACTGCTTTACAGGTGGAACTGCCTGCCGGCTGTTATGGCCGGTTAGCTCCCCGGTCAGGCCTAGCGCTTAAACATTTTATAGATGTTGGGGCAGGGGTCATAGACCCAGATTACCGGGGTTCCATAAAGGTGCTTCTTTTTAACTTTGGTAAAACCAATTTCGGGGTGAAGAATGGCGACCGTATAGCACAGCTCATATGTGAGCGCGTCGGAATGCCCCCGGTAGAAGAAGTACCTAATTTGTCCACAACAATGAGAGGGACACAAGGTTTTGGGTCAACCGGGACCAACAGTTGGCAGGGCTTAGCAGCTTCGGTGGAGAGGGAGGACTTAGAAGAGGAAGACCTCGGACCCCAGCTAACGGACTGCCAACAGACGCCGGAACCACGCTTAGACGAAGGGCTTTCATGGGCCCAAAAGCAGGAGCTGGGACAAGTCCTCTCCCGCTATAAGGATGTCCTCACCCCAATGCCGGGCGAAACAAGACTAATAGCCCATGAAATAGTCACAACGCCAGGGGAAGTGGTCAGACAGCGTCCTTACAGACTTCCGGAAGCTAAAAAGAATGAAGTAATCCGGCAGGTCAAAGAGATGCTGGCTATGGGGGTGATTGAGGAGTCCCGTAGCCCGTGGAACAGCCCTATAGTTATGGTTCCTAAACCAGATGGATCGATCCGTTTCTGCATCGATTTTCGGAAAGTGAATTCGATATCCAGATTCGATTCGTACCCGATGCCGAGGATCGAGGAACTCTTGGACCGCTTGGGGCAAGCCAAATACCTCACGACCCTAGATATGTCTAAGGGTTATTGGCAAGTCCCCCTCACGAGAGAAGCCCGGCCGAAGACCGCTTTCAGCACCCCAGTAGGCCTATATCAATTCAGGAGGATGCCTTTCGGTCTACATGGCGCGGCCGCTACATGTCAGCGTCTCATGGACATGGTCCTTCGCCCTCATCACGCATACGCGGTCGCCTATATGGACGACGTAGTGATCCATAGTGGGACCTGGACTCAGCATCTCCAGCAAATAGAAGCGGTGCTACTATCTATCCGAAATGCGGGCCTCACCTTGAACCCAGCAAAATGCCTCTTCGGCGGTCAAGAGGTGAAGTATCTGGGCCACGTAGTCGGCCGCGGAACAGTAAAACCCCTGGTGAATAAAATCGCCAGTGTGCAGGCCTTCCCAAAACCCAGCAACAAAAAGCAGTTACGGAGTTTTTTGGGGCTAGTGGGATATTATAGAAGGTTTATTCCACATTTTTCTGAGAAAACGGCCGCACTGACAGAGATGCTCCGGAAGAACGCCCCAAATAAGGTGAAATGGAGCGCAGAAGCAGAAAGGATGTTTGACCTATTGAAAAAACAACTTTGTGAGGCTCCAGTATTGAAGGGGGTAGATTTCTCCAAAACCTTCATTGTCCAGACTGACGCCTCCGATACGGGTCTCGGGGCCGTCTTATCACAAAGACATGAAGGGGTAGAGCACCCTGTGCTATTTTTGAGTAGACGACTGCTACCAGCAGAGCGGAATTATTCCACTATAGAACGCGAGTGCCTAGCTATTAAGTGGGCTATCGATGCGCTTCATTTTTATTTAGTGGGAAGGAGATTCATACTGGTCACGGACCACGCACCTTTACGCTGGCTAAACCAGATGCACAACCACAACTCCAGACTTACTCGGTGGTTTATGGCATTGCAAGCCTTTGAGTTTCAGGTGGAACACCGTGCCGGCAAGCTTCATCAGAATGCTGATGCCCTTAGTAGAATCACGTGCTGGCCGGATTCTCCTAAACCAGCCCGTGATATCTTAAGGGGGGGGATCTGTGACGCTGCAGCAGTACCTGAAGCCATGGAAATAAATACTGACCCGGTGGCAAGACCTGGTATTGCAGGAAGAGGCAGTAAAATTCCTTCCCAGCACAGATCACAAGGGAACAATCAGTCAGATCAGCCTAACCGGGGGAAGGGAGGAGCGAGGTCACTGATTGGGCACACCCTGCTAGGAGGTGGGCTTCCCAGGACAGACGTACCCTGTATAACAGGAAGAAGGAAAATGAAAGAAGAGGCAGAGAAAGAGGCAGAGAAGGAGGCAGAGAAAGGGGCAGAGAAGGAGGCAGAGAAGGAGGCAGAGAAAGAGGCAGAGAAAGAGGCAGAGAAAGAGGCAGAGAAGGAGGCAGAGAAAGAGGCAGAGAAAGAGGCAGAGAAAGCCAGAAGGCAGCTGGAAAAGCAACAGAGACGTATGGGGAGAAGAGTTGGAATGAAAATCCCAAGGAGAGAAAGAACCAGAGGACAAGCTGGTTAGAGAAACAGAACTGGTTGAGAAGCCAGCCAAAGGAACCACAGAGGGGAGCATTTACCAAACCAGGATACAGATACCAGAGAGGCTCAGTGCAGCAGGAAACCTTCCAGGACTCAGAGGAGGGCGTGGCACAGAGAGACCCAGGTGGGAAGCCTAACGGTTTGGAACCAGAAGCTCAGCCGTGGAAATACTGGCAACCGGTTGAAGAATCTCCCTGCATTCCTCATCAAGGTACTTTTAACTGCAATAAGAGTTTTTATGACAAGCCAAACTGTGTTATTGGTAGTTTTGAAACCCAGGGAAAGCCTAGGATCTATCCAGACAGTTGGCTACAGCCAGAACCTCCAGCAATTAAACCTTGTGTCTCTTTTAAAACTCCTGAAGAAAGCAGTAAAGAAGCTAGCCTTAGAAATACTGCAGATATCTTTACCAGAGATATTTACCAGAGGATTTTAGAAGCATCCAAAGGGGAATTGCCAAAGGAAAACCCTCTGCCTGCCTATGATGTAAGATTTCCAGCACTTGCTGATAGAGACAAGTGGGGGAAGGGTAATTACAGCACCGTGCCTAAAGAGAGTGTGTGTACCGGTAGAATAGCTGTGAATGAAGCCAAGCCTCCCAGTCTCTGTATACCACAAGGAGAAGCAGTTTCCTCACCTGCTCCTCACAGCCAGCAAGCTCAAGTATTATTAAGAGGGCTTCAGGCTTTCTTAGAAAAGCATCTTGTTCCTGAGCAGACAGTGTCAAGCCCAGACCCCCAAGCAACGCTGTTAAATCCTTTGCCTATATTAGACCAGCCCATGGACTGCTCGACCTGCCTCATAGACAAGGTTTAAAGGGAAGCAAGAGCTTGTGTAGTGATCTGCTACAAGAAGTGCTATAGTACATGTTTGGAGTGCATGAACCCAAGAGCTTATGGGGATAAGAAAATAAGCTGATTGTTTTCACTCAATTGTACTGCATGAACTTTATAATTTCCTGTTTGTAGCTGGATAAAATATAAGACCCACATGCAAGGAATGTGGCTGTCTTGAATATAAGTTTAAGTTGGACATTATTGAAGAAGCAGTCTCTTTTCAACTTTCTGTTTGGCTATAAAATATTAACCTTCAAAACCTGTACAAAGTCCTATCTTTGGAGCGGGAGAAATAAACCCTAATAAAGAAATAAATTTTCTCTATTCGTGCCTTGCCTGTTCACTCGGTCACCCACAACTACAAGATGACCTCCAGGCTAGCCCTACCTTAAACCCTCAAGGTCAAGGTACGGGCACTAGGGGCGCTACAATCTTTAATTTTTATTTCTCTATTTAATAAATTAATTTCAATTGATAGTTTTAAGGACTGGCATTTAGATATGAACATTGCTTCTGTTTTGTCAGAATTTATTTTTAAGTTGTTGTCATGAAGCCAGTCATTCATATCAGCCAAACAGTTATTAATTTTTGTTGTATCAAAGGTATTTTGGTCAATTATAGTATAAACCATAATGTTGGGTGAATCTGGAGCAAGCTAGCAATCCTACATATATTTGACAGAGCCATCATCTGAGATCTGTGTGCCAGTCTGTTCTTGCTTTCAGCCTTGAGACTGTTGGGCACATCAGAAAATGGGTTAGTCACAAGTGTTTTGCTTTTTATTTTAAATTCGGAAGTAACAGTGAATTCTGAGTGACCTTTAAAAGTGGCACCTTGCAGAATGAATAGACAAACTTTGTGTGTAGGTTGCCAGGATTGCTAGGTGACTTTAGAAGAAGATGGGGAGGCTGAGCTATCCTGGTTTTACCCTACTGCACGCCACACCTCAATTCTGGTTTCTCAAAGAAAAGCTGAACTCCAGATCCACAAGTGTAGGAAAAATAAGCCAGTTCGAATTATGCATCTTCCTTATGGTGATTCTAGGGGGCGCTATAATTTAAGCCAGTCGCAGAACTGCCAAGTTACCCTGTTCCAGAAGGCAGGGCCATAGCAAGGGCCGTGTGAACAATGTGACCACACAGGGTACAACTACCAAAGGGGCACTGGAGTTACCACCGGGGCTTCCAGGAAACCTGATAAGTGTGAGTTCTGTGTGTGGATGGGAGGGTGCCAGTTTGCTAGTGACACATTTCTAGCTCACCAAGGTCCTGCCAGGAGGGAGACTTTATAGCTGACCCTGGTTTTGAACTTACGTTCCAGTACAGTGTGGGATTTATAGTCCCTGATTGTACCCATTGAAATGCATGCTGCAGATCCCATAATGCTTCAGGAACAGGTTCCCTGAAATCTAAGAATGACCTAAAATCTTCCTCTTCAAATTGGGAATCTTGACAGCTCTGTAGTGATGCTCAAACCTGTTCTTCAGTGCCTCTCCCATCCAGTTGGGTTTTCAGGGTATCCCTAATGAATATGCATTAGATATAGAAACATAGAAACATGATGGTAGAAAAAGACCATTTGGCCTATCTAGTCTGCCCTTCCATATCAACTACTATAGTCCCTTTTTTTTCTTAGAGATCTTCTGTGTTTGTCCCATGCTTTCTTGAATTTAGATACTGTCCACATCTCTACTATCTCCATTGGGAGACTATTCCATGCATCTACCACTCTTTCCATAAATAAATATTTCCACATATTACTCCTGAGTCTATCTCCTTTCACACTCATCCTATGTCCCCTCATTACAGAGTTACTTTTAATTGAAAGAGGCTCTCCTCCTGTGCATTAATGCTGCAGAGGTATTTAAACGTCTCTATCATATCTCCTCTATTCTGCCTTTCCTCTAAAGTATACATATTGAGATCTTTAAATCTGTCCCCATATGTCTTATAACAAAGATTACTGACTATTTTCGTAGCCACCCTCTGCACCGACTCATCCTGTTTATAGTCTTTTGAAGGTGTGGTCTCTAGAATTGCACATAATCCTCCAAATGAGGTCTTACCAGAGACTTATACAGAGGCACTATCACCTCCATTTTTCTGCTGGCCTTTCCTCTCCCTATCAGAGGTAGCCCAAGGGTGATGAGGGGCCATGTGCGGAGATTCATTGCAGGGCCTCATTTGCATATCTGCAGAACCTCATTTGCATAAATTTAATTTATTTTATTTTATTTTAAAATGTATACGTTGCCCATCTAAAATTTTAGGCGGCTTTCAAAGGAGTCCAATCACAAGCCTCTTTTTTCTCCTGGCAATGACTTAGGGTCATGTTTACTAAATATTAATGTGTGTTAAGTGCCACTGCGCCAATAGAAATAAAAGGGTGTTGCTGCACTTAACACACATTAACATCTGTGAACGTGCATTAACTTTTAGTTAACGTGCCTCTTAATGAGTGTTTGAATACCATTTTCATAGGCAGTGAGAATAAAGAAAGACTACCAGATTTCTACATTACTATACTCCAGTGCCAACCGCCAGGCACATTAGGAACTACTAAAAACACTGACCATTTAGAACCCACAGCAAACCCACCGTATCCTAACAGCACTACCAGGACTCACAAAGCAACAAACCCTACCTATCAAAAGGCAACACTGCAAATATTAAACCAATACATCTCAGAGAATTCCAATATATCTCCTACTGGGGAAAGAGAACAAGTGGCAATGTCACACAGAAAGTACATAAACAGAATACCTCAGCTCGGTTACACATGCAGAGCACAGACCATCACCAAGCAAAGAACAAGGGATCACAATTTAGAAATACGAAGATAATAATCAAACTGGGAACCCCCAAACCCAAACTTAGAATATACAACAACCCTGGAGAAATAAAACTATAAATTAATTTCTTCTTGTACTAAACAAAATGCAAAGAAGTTAATAATGCACATTTCCCAGAGCTGATATATTCCAGTTAATAAATTCAAAATAAAAAAGTATCTTTCTATCTTTTGTTATTTGGGCATTCTATTTTTCAATTGCAATTGCTCCAGTCACTTTCTTCCAGTTTCTTTGTGTCTTCTGCTAACTCTCCATTGTCTCCTGTCCATTTGTCCTTTCTTCTCTTTTCTAGTTTTTTTCCATTCTCTCTCTACATCTGCTTTAACATACTGATCTTTCCCCTTTTGCTCTTTCTTCCATTTCTTTCTTTATTCCTTTTTCATCCACTCAAATGTCTCTCTTCCATCTTCAGTCCCCACTTACTCTCTGTTGCCTCCCACTCAACCAATTTCTAACCCAGTCAGTCACTTAAGAGTCCATCCCTAGGGTGCTCAATTTATTTGTAAATTGCATGTGCAGAATGATGTCAAAGGCTTTACTGAAATCTAACCCACATCTAGGGATCTCCCTTGGTCCAATGCCCTGGTCACCCAGTCAAAGAAATCAATCAGTTTTGTCTGACAAGACCTGCCTCTGGTGAATCCATGCTGCCTCTGATCCTGCAATCCATTGGACTCCAGAAACCTCACTATCATCCCTTTTAGCAGCGTTTACATTAATTTACTCACCACAGAGGTCAGATTAACTTGCCTGTAGTTCTCAACCTCATCCTTACTTCTGCTTTTGTGTAAAGGGACCACATCTGCCTTTCTCCAGTCCTCTGGCGCCACTCCCCACTCTAAAAAGCATTGAAAAGGTCAGACAGTGGAACCGCTAGAACTTCCCTAAGTTGCTTCAATATTCTTGGATGTATTTCATCTGGCCTCATTGTTTCATCTGCTTTTAGTTTAGCTGGTTCATCACAAACAATCTTCTGAAAATTGTTTAGGATCCCCTTCACTTCTGTTCCTATTTGTGGGTGTTTTCTGAGGCTCTGCTCTGGGTCCTTCATCTATGATCACAGAACAGAAATATTTGTTAAGCAATTTTGCTTTATTCCCATCAGCTTCTACATATTCTTCCCCTTCACTTTTGAATGTGACAATACCACTGTTGCACTTTGTAAAAAGGCGCGGGCAGGGTCCCGGTGCCTGCCCGTAACCGGGTGCTCTGCCCGGCGCGGGACCCTGCTCGTGCACGGCAGTGGCGCGGGTGCCGCGCTGGGCCGTGCACGGGGCGCGTGTTTTAAATTGATTGGCTCCGCTCGTAAAGGCAAGCCATCGGAGCCAATCAGCGGGCAGGCTACCATGTGCTCTGGCGTGCGATATCGCGCCGGAGCACAGGCTGTCTGGCGGGAGGCTCGGCAGGACCAGCGTCGGCGTTGTGCAGGGAGTGGTGAATTTTTTCTTCGGGGACAGGAGGCGGCGAGTCGGTGGAGTCCCAATTCCGGTCGGTGCAAGAGAAGGGTGCACAGGTCGCGTGTCAGGTCAGGGCAGTGTCTGCGGCGGAGGCTTGGAGCGGCGAGAGTTGCGGCCGACGGATCAGGCGAGTGGGAAAGGGCTTGGGGTTGGGGGAGCCACGGCAGTGCTGGTCAGCCGGGAGTTAGCTTCCCGGGACAGTTTGGGGGGGCGATAGGGGGAACGGGGGTCGGGCCGGAGCTGCGGCGAAAGGACGAAGGCAATATAAAAAAACAAACAAACCCAAACGCTACAAGCGTGAGCCTCAGCTGTCGCTGCAGTGATCGGGGAGTTGAGTGCAGGAACCTTTGTTTCTGCTGCGAGGTAATATGGCGGGATAGCAGCCGGCAAAAAAGGGGGGGGGCAGGGCGGACAAGGGGAAGCAGGCCAGAGGGCAGAGAGGCCGGGGGTTGGAAAAAGCGGTGCGGCCTGGGTCTCGGGGGGCCAGTTCGGCGGGGGGGGGGGGACGAAAAAAGGGGGTGCGAGGTACATGGGGTTCTGTGAGGGGGCAGAGGGGACGTCAGATGGAGGAGGGGCGCAGTGATGGTGGTGCAGGGCAGACTGCAGGTGCTGGGCCTATAGGACAGGCCTTGGCCTCAGTAGGGTCAAGTGCTGACAATGTAGGGGCGATGGGGCACAGGGGGGTGCAGACAGATGGTGTGGAGGTGGGGAGTTCTAATGTGGATCAGGATCCAGGGCAGGACTGGGGCTTAAGCCCTGCGAGCCAATGGGGTGTAGACCCTAGGTCAGGTTTTGGGGTGGCAGGGGGGGATGGTTGGAGTTGGCTGTCTCCGGCTGGGGGATTGGTGCCTCCTGGGGTGGGTATGTCCCCCCCGGGATGGTACGGGCAGTCGGGGCAGCGGGCGGGGTGGGAGCACTGGTTGGGAGGGGGCAGGGTTCGTCCAGGTCTGATTGGACATGGGCTTGGCCCCCGGGGAGTGCCCCTGGGCTCTCTTTTGGTTTTCCCATTTTGTCTTCGCAGGTGCCGTATATGGCTTCACCAGTGGAGGGTTCGTCAGCGGTGCGGTCCTGCAGTGAGAGGAGTATGGAGACGCAGCCCCACACGGACGTGGGGGCCGCGGGAGTCAGGGTCCAGGCTTCGGTGACTGAGGATCAGCAGCGGCCAATGGTGACTGGCACCGGCGGGCGCCCCTCGGCTGAGATCTGCGGAGTCGCGGACAGGACAGGTGAGTTGCGGGCGGCTGATGTGGGGGAGGAGCGGGAGCATGGGTCTCGGCCAGAGAAGTCTCGCAAGGCTCGCGGGAAGAAGAGGCATGGGTCTCACCGTCGGCGCGACTCGTCGTCGTCCACCTCTTCGTTGTCGGATTCGTCTGATGCGGCGGAAGTGTCAGAGAAGGGGAGCGGGGTGGATTTGGGAAAGGGGGCCGAAGAAATTATAGCAGGTGGGGGATCTGCGTCCACGGTGGCATTATCGGAATTGTGGGAGGGGGTCCCCAAGAAGCTGAGGCGGAAAATCCGCAAGCGGAAATATATTGATATTTTTCGTTTGCTAGAAGGGCGGAAGTATTCCGGGGACAGTAAGAAAAAACGGAAGGAAGATGAGAAAGCGGGGCGGCTTCGGAAAGTGTCGCGGAATGTGGTTAATTGGGTGCGCTCATTTTTGAGGTTAGCAAGCGTGTGGGGTCATCATTTTCCTCACCAGTATGGGCTGTTGTTGTCCTATGCTGATTCGATTCTCGAGGCTTCTCAAATGCACGAGGGATGGTCGTGGCTTAATTATGATGAGAAGTTTCGAGATAAAATGGAGGAGAATAAGTTGTTAACATGGGGTACCCAAGATATTAACCTTTGGCTAACGCAGATGTCGGTCAAGAGCGGGGGTGGTGGGGGTAGTGGTGGAAAAGGAGGGACGGTCGCAGTTGGGGGGGCGCCGCGGTCCTTTCGGGGAGGACTCGCTTCAGGACCGGCCAGGTCGACCCTTGGGACAGGGGGCGATGTCTGCTGGAGGTTTAATAGGTCCATGTGTCCCTTCCCGGACTGTAAATTCCGTCACGCGTGTTCGGGCTGTGGGGGTCCCCATGCGGCATCCAAATGCGCTAAAAAGGTGCCTGGTGCTCAGCCAGCGGTGGGGCTCAAGTAAGGGGCGTTCCTTTGAGATTGCGCCTTCGCCGATTAAGGTTCCGCTTTTATGCCAGTGGTTGCGGGCTTATCCGCGGAGGCGGGATAGGTTGGTTTTGCAATGGGGTTTTAGTTTGGGTTTTGTGGTTCCGGTACAAGGGGTGGTTTCAGTGTCTTCGACACGGAACTCTCCCAGTGTACGGCGCTGGGGGGCGATAGCGCGGGAGAAGATAACAGAGGAATTGCGGTTGGGTAGAATTGCGGGGCCGTTCAGGCATCCTCCATTCCCAGACTTTGTGGTATCGCCTTTGGGCATTATTCCGAAGAAGGAGCCTGGGAAGTTTCGGCTCATTCACAATTTGTCTGCCCCGGTCGGCTACTCGGTTAATGACTCGATTCCGCGAGAGTTGTGCACGGTTCGTTATGAGTCGTTCGACAAGGCCGCGGATTTAGTCCGGAGAGCGGGGCGCAGGGCGTTGATGGCAAAGGTTGATATTGAGTCAGCTTTTCGCTTGCTGCCGGTTCATCCGGCTTCCTTCAGGTTGTTGGGTTTCCAGTTTGATGGGGAGTTTTATTTTGACAAGTGAATGCCAATGGGCTGTTCGGTATCGTGTGCGTACTTCGAGAAGTTCAGCTCTTTCTTACACTGGCTGTTAGTGTGTAGAGTCGGAAGGGGGGAGGTGGTCCATTATTTGGACGATTTTTTGTTTGTGGGGGCGGCAGGATCAGCGGGGTGTAGTGAGCTGTTGGCTGGCTTTATGCGTTTAGCTGGCGAGTTGGGGGTGCCCTTGGCGGAGAGTAAGACGTTAGGCCCAACGACGAGGTTGTCTTTTTTGGGGGTGGAGTTGGATTCCCAAAGTTTGGAGGCAAGATTGCCGGCAGAGAAGGTGGAGAAATTGAGGGTGCTGGTGGCTAATTCACTGGCATCGTCTAAGTTGAATTTGCGGGAGCTACAGGCCTTAATTGGATCTCTCAACTTTGCTTGTAAGGTCATTCCCATGGGGAGAGTCTTTCTTAGGAGCCTTGAGGCGGCGACGGCTGGGGTACGGAAGCCTCACCATCGTCTACGAGTCTCTGCGGTTATGCGGGAGGATTTGCGGATTTGGGATTTCTTTTTGCGGGACTTTAATGGCACTTCGGTTTTGCGGGATGTGGAGATATCTAGTCACAATTTGCAGCTGTATTCGGATGCGGCAGGGGGTGTGGGTCTGGGAATATATTTCAACGGGGCTTGGTGTGCGGACAGTTGGCCACAGGAATGGGCGACCGAGGGGCTTTTGCGGAATATTACCTTTTTGGAGTTGTTTCCCATTTTAGTGGCTCTTTCATTGTGGCCTGATAGATTGGCCAACTGTAAGATTGTGTGGTGGTGTGATAACGAGGCGGTGGTGGCTGTTGTGAACCGGTATACTCCACGCTGCCGTTCGGTTGCAGCCTTAATGCGTCAAGTGATACTAGCTTCTTTGCGTTTGAATGTGGATTTGAGAGCCCATCATATTCCGGGGCGTACTAATGAAATTGCTGATGCTCTTTCTCGTTTACAGTTGGGGCGTTTCCGGCAGTTGGCGCCGGAGGTGGACGAGGAAGGGCTCTGGGTCCCGTGGAACTTGTGGAGTTGTGGCCCACCGAGATGAAGCACCTCTTGAAGAATTCGGTGGCGGAGCGCACGTGGGACTCTTACCGTCGGGGTTGTGAGCGTGTGTGGGAGTATCTGTGTGGCATGGGGTGTGTTGGAAGTGAGGTGTCGGAGCATATGCTAGGCATGTATGTTGGCTGGGCAAAGGAGCAGGGGTTGACGAGATCGGCGGTGTGGGGGCATCTTGCGGGGTTCGAGTTTTTTGCCAGGGCGGTGGGTTGGCAGGGCGCAGTGCAGGGGAGGCTGGCTCGGCGGTTACTGCACGGGTGGGAGCGGGAGCTCCCGCTGCAGAGCGACCGCCGACTTCCGATCTCCCATAGCTTGTTGCAGCATTTGTGTCACGGGTTGCCGGGGGTAGCGTCCTCCCCATATGAGGTAGTCCTCTTTCGGGCAGTTTTTTGTTTGGCGTTTTTTGGGGCTTTTCGGGTTGGTGAAATGGCAGTGGCTTCTGTTAAGGCGGGGTTGGGTCATTCTTTGCGGTTGCAGCACGTGTGGAGGGAGCCGGGGAGCATTCGCGTGCTGTTGGCTAAGTCCAAAACCGATCAAAAAGGAAAGGGCTTGTGGGTGGTACTGGGAAGGATTGGGGGGATAACGTGCCCTGTAGTGGCCCTCGGGAATTACTTGGGCGTGCGCCCGAGTGGTAGCGAAGGGCTGTTTGTACACGAGAATTCGGCACCCGTGACCAGGTATCAGGTGTCGGCAGTGCTATGCATGGTGCTGCGGGGGATCGGCACCGATCCGGGGTTGTTTTCGGCCCACTCTTTTCGTATCGGAGCGGCCACTAGTGCGGCCGCAGTGGGTCTGTCACGGGAACAGATTCAGAATATTGGCCGATGGCGGTCGAAGGCGTTTAAGGGTTATGTGCGGCTATGAGACGCCGTGCGGGTCGGGGGGGGGGGTACTAATGATTTTACTTTCTGTTGCAGGTGCAGGGCAGGCTGCAAAAAGCTGCTGGATGCTGGGACACTCCTTTGTCTTTTGGGCGGGTCAGAGAGTGGCAGTGCGGCCTATCGGGGCGAATTTAGGAGTGGACTCAGCGCGGCTGGCGATTTCATGGCTGGGTGAGCGGGGGCTGAGGTGGTCTCAGCTGCTCCCTTTGCTAAGGCATCATCTGCGGGTTCGTGGACAGCCAGCGATCGTCCTGGTCCATCTTGGGGGCAACGATTTGTCGGAGTGGTCCTGCGAGCAGCTAATAAGGGTGGCAAAAAAGGACTTGAGGGCTCTGCTCCGTTTGTTGAATGGAGTCGTGTTAATTTGGTCAGACATTATCCCGAGACCTTCATCCTGGGGCCAGCGCAGATGGTCCCGAGGCTTGACCAAGATTAATCGACAAATTGGGAGATGGGTCTGTGAGCAAGGGGGCTGGCAGGTGCAGCATCCCTGGGTTGATGTGGCCTGTCCCGGGTTGTTTAGAGCGGATGGGGTGCACCTCTCGCCAGAAGGAATGGACTTGCTCTTAAATGACTGGCAAGAGGTGTTGGAGAGAGTTTTCGGGGTGTGACACACTGGTCGCAGCTGCCTGTAGGTTTTTTGGGGGGTGCGGCATAGGTAAGGTTAGGCCTGTGCCGGTGGCAGTGGCGGGATCCCGGAGGTTTCCGGGGTCCGGAGCCTTTGGCGACTCGGGACGGGGGCGGGGTGCCCTCGGCCCGGACTGCCCCTGGAAGACTTTTGCTAGTAATATGGCGAAGTCGGATAGGGGTAGTCGGAACGTTGCCGGTGGTGTGAACTTGGCTGGAGCGGAAGCAAGGTCGCTTTGCTAGTAGCATGGCTGGTGACACAACGCTCCGCTGGTGGGGGGGGAGGGGTTTTTTGAGATCATTGTTACTGTTATTGTTTGGAAAATTGCTGAAATAAAGCTGCGACCAGTTGTCACCATACTTGGCGTCTGTGCAATCTGTGAAAGCTGAAATGGGAAGTGTTTAGAAAAGGGTGTGGGGGTGGGGGGGGGGAAACTAAGGCTTGAAGGAAAAAGGGGGAGCACCGGGTCTGGCTACCCGGTTAGTAAAAAGGCGCGGGCAGGGTCCCGGCGCCTGCCCGTAACCGGGTGCTCTGCCCGGCGCGGGACCCTGCTCGTGCACAGCAGCAGCGCGGGTGCCACGCTGGGCCATGCACGGGGCGCGTGTTTTAAATTGATTGGCTCCGCTGGTAAAGGCAAGCCATCGGAGCCAATCAGCGGGCAGGCTACCATGTGCTCTGGCGTGCGATATCGCGCCGGAGCACAGGCTGTCTGGCGGGAGGCTCGGCAGCCCACCCGCCCACCCAGCCTTTTGTGATGGGGCTGGAGTCGGGGTGTCGCAGCTGGGGGGAGGGGTGAGGCGGGATCCCGGAGGTTTCCGGGGTCCGGAGCCTTTGGCGACTCGGGACGGGGGCGGGGTGCCCTCGACCCGGACTGCCCCTGGAAGACTTTTGCTAGTAATATGGCGAAGTCGGATAGGGGTAGTCGGAACGTTGCCGGTGGTGTGAACTTGGCTGGAGCGGAAGCAAGGTCGCTTTGCTAGTAGCATGGCTGGTGACACAACGCTCCGCTGGTGGGGGGGAGGGGTTTTTTGAGATCATTGTTACTGTTATTGTTTGGAAAATTGCTGAAATAAAGCTGCGACCAGTTGTCACCATACTTGGCGTCTGTGCAATCTGTGAAAGCTGAAATGGGAAGTGTTTAGAAAAGGGTGTGGGGGTGGGGGGGGGAAACTAAGGCTTGAAGGAAAAAGGGGGAGCGCCGGGTCTGGCTACCCAGTTACTCCTCTCACTAACATATCTGAAAAATGTCTTGTCTCTTCATTTTACTGCATGGGCTATTTTCTTCCATTTGAATCTTTGCTTACCTGACTACTTTCCTAGCTTCAATAAGTTTTTCCAAATATTGATGCTTGTCTTCCTCTTTCTGTTATCTCTTGTATTTTATGAAGGCCTCCCTCTTTTTCTTTATCTTTTCAGCTACTTCTTTTGAGAATCATAGTAGCCTCCTTTTCCTTTTACATTTATTTAACTTTCTAACAAAATGGTTTGTTTCTCTTAAAATATCCCTTTCAGTTTTGTCCATTGTTTATGGTTTTAGGCACTTGATATACCACCCTTTACTGTGTGTATCAGTGTGGTTTACAGATATATTCTAACAGGTACTTGTTTTTCTATGTCCCCCAGCTTTTCTCATCTCACTAACAACTCCTTGAGGTATTGTTCCATCTTGACGAAGTTAGTTTTCCTAAAGTCTAAGGCCCTTGCTTTTGAATGAATTTTATCAGCCCTAGTAATAATAATACTGAACCATACCATCTAGTGATCACTGGATGTGAGATGATCTCCCACTATAACGTCAAAAACACCCTCCCCATTGGCAAGTCCCAGGTCCAGTATGGTCCCTTCATGTGTGGGTTCTGTTACCAGTTGCAAGAGTAGTTCTCCCTGTAGAAAATTCAGGATCTCCTTACTTCTAAATGACACTGCAGCAGGGATGTGCCAATCAACATCCGGCATATTGAAATCACCTATCTGTAGCACTTCTCCTTTCATGGCAATATTGTATATGTTTTCTATTAAATCCTCGTCCACTTCTTCTCCCTGTGAGGGGGATCTGTATATCACACCAATGCAAATGGATTTCCCTTTCCCTCTTTTTAGTTTAACCCACAGTGCCTCCTCTCTCCCTTTTAAGCCCTGTAATTCTATAGCTTTAATAATATTTTTTACATAATGTGCCTTTATTGCAAATAATTTGCACAAATACCTTATGCATATTCATTAAGTGCATCCTGAAAATTTGACAAAGAAGGGCCCAAGGCCCACTTGGACACCACTGCATCCTTTGCATCCTTATTAAAAATTAGCATGAGTGACTGTGAAGACTCAGATCCAAAACCAACATGGATCATTCATTCTTGTCACAACCTGCTTCGAAATCAGTGTTTGAACCGAGCTGGAATGTGGGCTCCAAAATCAACCCACCCTGAGTGGGAGAAAAGAGGTACTGAAGCGGCTTTCTCCAGTGGGCCGATCATTCTTTTTCCTGGCCTGGATCTGTGTCACAACCAGGAAACTCTGACAAGCTGCCTAAGGCCAATCTCCCAAGACCTATTAGAACAATAAGAACTGATGCAGTGAATTTCTCCAAGCAGGGAGGGACACGGAACTCTTGGCTATGCTCTGTGCAATTACACCTTAATGTGTAAATAAATACCACTATTTATGCTGAGGAGGTAATAGACAGTTTAATCTCTTCTTTAATTTTCATAGAGCGCGGTTGTATTAGTGCTGGAGGTTCACTGGCCTCAAAGGTGTGTATGTACGTGTGAAGGAGCCACATTCGTAAGTCTTCTGGGATTATTTTTTTAATATTTTGTACCAAGCAAGTGTTTCTAAGATTGTTACATACTGGATCCAGTTCAGACTTCTTACTCTTATCCATAAGACCCTACACTCTGGAACCCCTGCCCACTTATCCCGTACCCTCCACCACGGGTCTGCCGATCAATTCATACTAATCGTCTTCATTTCCCTTCACCCTCACAGGCCACTTTGAATCCACACAATACTCGGCTTTTTATTTTCTAGGACCCAGTCTTTGGAACTCTCTCCCTGCTGACTTTTGCCTCGAGTCCTGGTATCTAAAATTTAAATCCTCCCACCTGTTCCAATTCACCTTTTATCTTCCTCCACAGGCTTCTTAGGGCTCTGCTCTCTCTACACTCTGATTTCGCCCCTCCCTCACCATTTTCCTTTTCCCTTTGCCATGATTTTGATAGCGTTCTTTTCCTTGTCTTTTATCTGTTTTTAATTTTTATTGTACTCCGTTCTGCTGTTACAAAGGGTGGTATATCAAGTTTTAATAAACCATAAACTATATTTTAATTTTGAAACTAATAATTAGTCTGCATTAGCACAGTAACCCCTTTTCTGTAGGCACACCTAGCCAGTTTGGTTTTCAGGCTTACTACATAGAATATGCAAGAGATAAATTTAAATATATTGACAATCCATTGCAATTTTATTACAGACTATTTCTTCTCATAAAGCTCTGATTTAGCTTTAGAAAATGACCCCTCCTATGTCTATCCCACACACTCTCAAAGGCTGAAGACACTGGCCAAGATAGTTTATGATAGCAGATCAGTAGAGGATAACCAGATGGCCCACTTGATTCAATCCAAAAATTTCAGCACCCGTACCAATGCTAGTTTATCTCTCTAGTGCAGCTTTTCTGATAGAGCGAACAAAATTAGGAGAAAATTTTAGGTTACATTGTAATGAGAACTTTAAGTTTCTGCATATTTTCATTCTCCGGGCTTGTACTGTTGTTTCTTCCTCCACTGCAACTTAAAGGCAGAGCTGGTGTTAGCATTTCTGGTGCCCCCCTGCAACCTATAGATCGGCACCCCCTCCCTCATTATCGTTAATGCGGGCTTTTTCCCCATGCTCCTTTGTGAACTCTTTTCACATGATGATAGTATTTCTCCTTCAAGTCCAGTGTTGTAAGAAAATTGCAGTGAGGGGGCAAATGCATAGCCAGAATAAAAATAACTACTGAGTAGTAAATACTTAGAATCATATGAACAGGCTGTGATAGTCCAAGCACATGCTAAATTTTAGATATGGATCAAAAGAAAAACACTCAGTGGTACGGACATCTCAGAAATCTTTTACTCATTGATAAAATATGCAGGAGAAAGATTTTGTACAGAATGTAGAAATCGACAACATGATAAACAGTCAATGTACATCTAGAACCTATAAGCAAAATTGGAAGAATGTTGATGCAATGAATAGTTGCAACATAGTCTGTCACTGTGGGAAGGCAGTGACAACATTAATATACTGCTAATTTAAACCACCTTTATTAAGCAGGTTTCAACGACAAACCAGTAGGTTACAAGTTATGGCACTCTGAAGAATAATTAGTAAAATAGGCCAACAGTATACAAGCAGATCATTAGACTGCTGTAAAATAAGAAAATATACTCTGAATATATTATTCATATACCAGCATTTCAGAATGTTTTTCTGTGCCCAAGGAATAAATTAGATCAAGAAGCTGAAACATTAGTATCCATAAAATATGTTAAAACAATCTGATGACTATTTTTCCCTAAAATCGTTTACTGTGCCATGCTTTGATAAGACAAACAGCTTTTGCAGACTTCCAAGCGTGAAAGTCACATCCTTAAACAGCCAACCCGTATTGCAAAAGATGATCATTTTGGGCCATCCTGATCACGCATCTTTTAAACAGCTCCCAGAGCTCCAATGGGAGTCACAAAATGATTGCCCTTGCCTCCCCAATAAATCAATGCTTTCTCCTTGCTGGATCACAGGATTTGTTTTCATTATTTGATCGAGTCTGTGTTATTCTGCCTTTCTCTCGCTCTAGCTTCTCTTCCTACTAGCAATCATGCAGTCAATGTACTAGCAGTAGGAAGTGAAGCTGGGAACAAGAGAAAAGCGAGACTAACACGGCCACTTTCTGGCCGGACTGGGGAGTAAGATCCATGCCTTTTTCCAGTAGGTTTCAAGATTTCTTTCCCAAAATGATACTGTTGTCCTGGGTGAGGCAAGAGAAAGAACTCTCACATGCAGGAGTCTGCATTGTCGGCAGAAACTACAGTAGCATAATAGCTTGGTGCAAGCAGCGTGGGTGCAACTAATGCCAGCTCAAACATAGTAATTGCAGGGGGATGTACCTGCCCTCTCCTACAGTTAGCCTACACATGTGTTGTCAGCATAGAGCTTAGCAAACATGCCACTAAATGTGCCAAACTATAAACTGTGTTATGGTTCTTGCTTTTTCTTTTTGAATCTATATGCTGCATCCACAGAAGCCCCTCCCTTGACAAGGGTGCAGAGCTGAACTAGGACATTCACCATATATTTTTTAAAAAATCTGATTCTGGTCATCTCACTAACAACAACATAAACATTCTCCGGTACCAAGCATATTCTGAATTAATACAAAATCCTGCAAAAGTCACTGAGGGTCTACAGAGCAATTCTACCATACCATACTATCACCAACTTCCAAAACTCACACAAGGAGCATATCTAGAAAAAAGTGGCACTGTAAATATTGCAGTGGGCCCTAGAACATCCATAAACCTATTTGAAAAGCGGAACAAGTCAGATTAGTACAGTACAGATCCCTATGTGCAAACTTAGTCATACACAGACCATCACCAAGTACAGAATAAGTGACCACGACCTAACAATAAAAACATATGTAGACAAAATATAAACTGAAACCCCAAGAAGCTAGATTCTACATGATAAATAGAAAGAAATGCATTTCCCTGTAAAATCTAAAGATAGCGCAAAGTCCAATCACTAAATTAAAAATAACATTATTTCTTCTGTCTTTATTGTTTGATCATTTTATTCTCTGATCATGCTGGTTCCAATCTCAGGTTTCTGTTTTCCTCTGTCTTTCTACAATCTCTAGTCCATCTGCCATTTCTAGTCTCCCCTTTTGTTTTCTTCACTTCTTTCCATCTTGGATATTGATCCTTTCAGCTTTCTTCCGTTTATTTTTCTATCTCTCTGTCCACTCAGATTTCACTACTCCTTCTTACAATCCAGTCGTCAATGCCCCTCTTTTTTACTCCATCTACCCACCACTTTCCAACCCTCACCCCAATCCTTCCATTCCCTACCTCTTCTTCCCTGGTCCATTATTTCCCAGTCTTTCACTCACTCTTTCTATCCCCCCCCCCCCATCTCTCTCTCGCTCTTCACTCCATCCAGCATCTCCACTCTCTCTCTCTTTGTCCTTCCGTGCCCCTCCCTCTTCCTATCCCTCTTTTTCCAGCATCTTCCCCCTCTCTATACCTTACGCCTCTCTATACCTTCCCCCTCTCTCCCTTCCCTATTACTCCCATGCCCAGCATCTCTCAGTTTCTTTCCCACTCCCATGTCAATCTTCTCCCCCCCCCTCCCTATTACCCTGGTGCTCTGCGTCTCCCATGTCCCTCTATTCTACCCCCATGTCCAGCATTTTCCCATAGTCTTCCTATACACCCCCATGCCCTGCATCCCCACTCCACCTCAAAAATCTCCACTCCTTGCTTCTCCCTGTGCCCACTTCCCAGGTCCAG
Organism: Ichthyophis bannanicus; assembly: GCA_033557465.1. NCBI lineage: Eukaryota > Metazoa > Chordata > Amphibia > Gymnophiona > Ichthyophiidae > Ichthyophis > Ichthyophis bannanicus. Next base: position 17,545,019 of record CM066039.1, on the reverse strand, counting down.
TATCTCACCTTGATCTCCCTAGTCCCCACATCTAAAATGTCTCCTCCATCTCCCTGCTGTGTCCCTGTACCCCTCCACATCCATAATTTCCCCTCCACCTCCCAATGCCCCCCTATGTCCAGCATCTTCCCTATTTTCCTGTGATACCCCTGAGTCCAACATTACTTTATAGCTGTAAACTTGTAAGAAGAGGGTGAGGGAATTCTCCAGGTTGCTTTGTATTTAGCTAGTTTTGGTTGTGCTTCCTGTATGCTTGCTTCTATGATATAAGAAATAAAGGATTTTATTTGTAAGAAGAATCTGTGAGAATTTTGTGCCAAGTACGAGTATAATCTGCATGAGGTGTGGTTTATTGGGAGGAGGACGTAGGCCTTCCCTGTATGTAAGGTTTTGTTTCCCTCTTGCACGGAGGAGGAGGGGTGGCAATCCGCCTGGCCAACGGACTGCCCCCTCCCCCCCCCGGTTCCGTACACAACTTATCAAGATCCTCTTGTAATTTTTCACAATCCTCTTGCGTTTTAACAACTTTGAATAATTTGGTGTCATCTGCAAATTTGAACACCTCACTCGTTATTCCCATTTCCAGGTCATTTATTTATTTTATTTATTTATTTATTTATATTCTCTTATATACCACGCTATTCTGCATCAGTGCGGTTTACATTGAACAAACTGAAATTACATTGAACAGGGCATTATAACTTGGAGATAACTATTTTACAGGGAACATGGGCTATGGAGGGTTAAGTGGCTTGCCCAAGACCACAAGGAGCACCTGTGGGACTAGAAACCCCAGTCCTTCTGGCCCAAGGTTGCTGTCCTCTAGTGGGATTTGAACCACCGACCTTCCGGCCTGAAGTACCTTGCCCCAACCACTAGGCTACTCCTCCACTCCTGTCAAAAAGCAGCGGACCCAGCACAGATCCCTGGGGTACTCCACTATTCACCTTTTTCCATGGGGAAAATTGGCCATTTAGCCCTACCCTCTGCTTTCTATCTTTTAACTAGTTCCTGATCCACAATAGTACACTGCCTCCTATCCCATGACTCTTTAGTTTTGCCAAAAGTCTATGATGAGGGACCTTGTCAAAGGCTTTCTGAAAGTCCAGATACACTATATCAACCGATTCACCTTTGTCCACCTGTTTATTCACACTTTCAAAAAAACATAACAGATTAGAAAGACAAGACTTTATTTGGCTAAATCCATGTTGGCTTTCTCCCCTTAAACCATGACCATCTACATGTTCAGCAATTTTATTCTTTATAATGGTTTCTACCATCTTACCTGGTACTGACATAAGGCTCACTGGCGTTCCATCCCCATGTCCAGTATCTTTCTTCCACTCTCCCCCTATCCCCCAACTCTTTGTACCCCTTCCCACCAGACTCTGTGCCTTTTTCACTTTCCCTTTGTACTCTCACCCATTCCCTGTTGCACTCTTACCTAGGGTCCTTCAGCAGGCATGATCAGGCCGGCAGCTCTTCTGCCTGTGCGCAGGATCTTCCATGTAGAGCTGTGACTGTGGCATTGCACAATTCTTCCTGTGGGAGCAGCAAGTCCCGCAGTTTAGGATCCTCTGTTCGGGGCCACAATTGCAGCCTTGCTGCTCATCGGTCAGAAGAACTGTGCAAGTCCTGCAGGCAGGATCCTCTATTTGGGGCAGCCTTGCACAATTCTTTTGCCCGCGGGAGTAGCAAGTCCTGGTGGCAGGATCTTCTGATCGCAGGGTGGGAAAGAGAGAAAAAGATTGAGGAATGGAGGCAGTATGGTTAGGACTGGCACCCGCTGCTGCCGGCGCCCCCTTGCTGCGCTTACCTGCTTAGAGGTGACTCAATATAACTCTAAAAGTCCTCATAGTCTCTGGCTGCAAAATACCATAAGTGCACGCATCAACAGGAATGAGCGGACCAAGGCAATATTGTCTCTGATTCAAGGCATAGAATTAGGAAGGATAAGGGGGAAAGTCGGTTAATGTGTGCCATTGAGTCAGTGTTGACTCCTGGCAACCCAGCAGCTCCTAGGTTTTCTTGGCAAGGTGTGACCAGAAGTAACATAAGAACATAAGATATGCCATACTGGGTCAGACCAAGGTCCATCAAGCCCAGTATTCTGTTTCCAACAGTGGCCAATCTAGGTCATACGTACCTAGCAGTTTCCCCAAGGGACACAGGTTCCACAATGCTTGTATTGGTTCAAGCATTGATATCCTGGGTCCCTTCTTAATAATTTATTTATTTTATTTTATTTATTTAACAGTATTTCTAAACCGCCTTATCTTAATAATCAAGGTGGTATCACAGCAAACAATCGGGTAAGGTGAGTGTGTTATACATGCAGTGAGGGTGAAATTTAGTTGGGTGAGTGTTGTATTGTGTGCTAGATTAGTATGAGCTATGTACAACGTGGGCTATATACAGTGGTTCTAAATACATTTTCTATACATACATTGTTTAGGCGGGGTTATGTGCTGTTATACATTCTCTGGGGTTATGTGATGTGTCCATAGTGTTCTATGAACAGCATGGTTTTCAACTGTTTTCTAAAGTCCTTGAGGTCTGTGGTTGCCCTCAAATCGTCTGGTAGTTTGTTCCATATTGTTGGAGCAGCCATGGAGAGTGCTCTGTCCGTTGTGTCTTTGCGTGTGTTTTTGTATTCACTTGGGGTGCTGACTCGGTTGTTTGTTTGTTTCCTTCTAGGACGAGTGCTGGTGTCTGGTTGTATGAGGGTGTGCAGGCTGTTGGCTGATGTGTGCTGTTTTATCTTAAATAGGTTTATGATGGTTTTGTATCTGATGCGTGCACCGATTGGGAGCCAGTGTAAGTCCTTTAAGGTGGGTGTGATGTGCTCCTGTCTTGCGGTTCCGGATATGATTCGTGCTGCGGTGTTTTGTGCCAGTTGGAGTGGTTTGAGGGCTTGTTTCGGTAGTCCGAGGTATATTGGATTGCAGAAGTCCAGTAGTGGTGTTATCAGGGCTTGACAAACGGTTCGGAAGTGATCTGGGGCGAGGAGTGGTTTCAGTCTCCTGATGATTCGCATCTTGTAGTAGGCCTTCTGGATTGTTTTGTCTATGTGTGGCTTGAGATTGAGTTGATTGTCCAGAGTAACTCCGAGGTATCTCACCTCTGACCTTATTGGTATTGTGGTGCTTTGTATCTTTATATTTGGTGGGTGTATGAAGCTTTGGTTCCGGGTGATGATTAAAGCTTCGGTCTTGTTGTAGTTTATTGCGAGGTTGTTGTTTTGACACCAACTCGTCATCTGGGTGAGGCAGTCTGTTATCTTAGAGAAGTCCGGGTTGTCGATTGATATCGGGGTGTATATCATGATGTCGTCTGCATATATTGTGTATTGGATGTTGTTCTCTTTCATGATGTTGCATATTGGTTGGATGTATATGTTAAATAGGAGTGCTGAGAGTGCGGATCCTTGAGGTACTCCTTGTCGGACATTTATGGGTCGGGAGGTGTTGTGTCCCACCTTGACCTGCAGTTGTCTTTCCGTTAGGTACGAGTGGAACCATTTCAGTGTGATGCTGTGTATACCGGTGATCTTTAGTCTTTCCAGGAGTGTGTTGTGGTCCACTGTGTCGAAAGCAGAGGAGATGTCGATGAAGATCATTATGATTCCATTCCTGGTGTTGTCAATTATTCTCAGGATGCTGTCGAAGAGGTATATCAGTAGGTTTTCGACTCCTTTGTTGGGTCGAAATCCGTGTTGGTTGTCGTCAAGTGTTTCGTGTTTGTCGATGTGTTCCTGAAGTTGAAGTTGAACCGTCTTTTCGATGATTTTTGCGAGGAAGGGTATGCTGGAGATTGGTCGGTATGCTGCTGGATCTTTTTTGTCGAGTGTTGTTTTCTTTGCGATTGGTCTTACTGAGGCAAGTTTTAGCTGCTTTGGCATGAGTCCTTGAGTGAGTGAGTTGTGTACTACTTTATGTATGGTGGGGATGAAGCTTGATTTGGTGGCTTTGACCCATGACACTGGGCATGGGTCTGTAGGAGCAGTGCTTGTGTTGATTGTAGAGATGATGTGGGATATCTGTTCTGTTGAGGGTGAGTAGAATGTGCCCCAGGTTCTGATTTATGATTAATGATTTATGGACCTTTCCTCCAGGAACTTGTCCAAACCTTTTTTAAACCCAGCTACACTAACAGCCTTTACTACATCCTCCGGTAACAAATTCCAGAGTTTGATTACACGTTGAGTGAAAAAATATTTTCTTTTATTAGTCTTAAATAGTTTACCCTGTAGCTTCATTGCATGTCCCCTAGTCTTTCTATATTCTGATAAGGTAAACAATCGATCTACGTTTACCCGTTCCACTCCGTTCATTAATTTATAGACTTCTATCATATCTCCCCTCAGCCGTCTCTTTTCCAGGTTAAAGAGCCCCAACCTTGTTAGCCTTTCTTCATAGGAGTAGCCTTCCATCCCCTTTACCATTTTGGTGGCTCTTCTCTGAACCTTTTCTAAAATCGCTATATCCTTTTTAAGATACGGCGACCAGAATTGCACACAATATTCAAGGTGCGGTCTCACCATGGAACGATATAGAGGCATTATAATATCTTTTGTTTTATTTTCCATTCCTTTCCTTATCATACCTAGCATTCTATTTGCTCTCTTGGCCGCCGCTGCACACTGGGCCGAGGGTTTTAACATGGTATCCACAAGGACGCCTAAATCTTTTTCTTGGGTGGTGGTTCCTAATGTGGAACCTTGCATCGTGTAACCATAGTTTGGGTTGTTCTTCCCTAGGTGCATAACCTTGCACTTCTCCACATTAAATTTCATCTGCCATTTTGATGCCCAGTCTTCCAATTTATCAAGATCCTCTTGCAATTTTCCACAATCCTCCTGGGTTTTAACAACTTTAAATAGTTTTGTGTCATCAGCAAATTTGATAACCTCACTCGTTATTCCACTTTCCAGGTCATTTATGAATATGTCAAAAAGCAGCGGACCCAGCACAGATCCCTGGGGTACACCACTATTCACCTTTCTCCATTGGGAAAATTGGCCATTTAGCCCTACCCTCTGCTTTCTATCTTTTAACCAGTTCCTGATCCACAGTAGTACACTGCCTCCTATCCCATGACTCTTTAGTTTTGCCAAAAGTCTCTCATGAGGGACCTTGTCAAAGGCTTTCTGAAAGTCCAGATACACAATATCAACCGACTCACCTTTGTCCACCTGTTTATTCACTCCTTCAAAAAAACATAACAGATTAGTAAGACAAGATCTTCCTTGTCTAAAGCCATGTTGGCTGTCTCCCATTAGGTCATGACTATCTATATGCTGAGTAATTTTATTCTTTATGATGGTTTCTACCATTTTTCCCGGTACTGATGTCAGGCTCACCGGTCTGTAGTTTCCCGGATCACCCCTCGAACCCTTTTTAAAAATTGGTGTTACATTGGCGATCCTCCAATCCTCAGGTATTAGAGATGATTTTAATGATAGTTCACAGATTACTGATAGCAGGTCTGCAATCTCAAATTTCAGTTCTTTCAACACCCTTGGATGTATACCATCCGGCCCAGGTGATTTGCTACTCTTCAGTTTATCTAATAGTTGTAAGACATCTTCCCGATGTATCGATATTTCCTTCAATTCTTCCACACCTTTAAATACCACTTCAGTCGTGGGTAACATCCCTACATCTTCCTCAGTAAAGACCGAAGCAAAGAATTCATTCAGTCTCTCCGCTATCGCCTTGTCGCCTCTTAGTGCTCCTTTAACCCCTTTATCATCTAATGGACCAACTGACTCTCTCACGGGTTTTTTGCTACGAATGTACTTGAAAAGGTCTTTATTTCGCGTTTTTGCTTCCGCAGCAAGCTTCTTCTCAAATTCTCTCTTTGCCTGCCTTATCAATGCCTTGCATTTGACTTGCCAGTGCTTGTGCTGTTTCCAGGTTTCATCATTTGGCTCTTTTTTCCATTTCTTGAAAGATGCTTTTTTGGCAACAACAGCCTCTCTGACCTCAGCTTTAAACCATGCTGGCAATTTTTTAGACTTCCTTCCACTTTTCTTAAAGCGTGGAATACAGCTGGTCTGGGCTTCCAAGATAGTATTTTTCAACAACACCCAAGCTTGATGTACGTCTTTAACCTTTGCAACTGCTCCTTTTAGTTTTTTCTTAACTGTTTTCCTCATTCTATCATAGTCTCCCTTTCGAAAGTTAAAGGGTAGTACTGTGGATTTCCTTACTATCCCTCCTCCACTAATTAAATCAAAGGCGATCATGCTATGATCACTATTGCCAAGTGGCCCCAACACCCTTATCTCTTGCACTACATCTGGTGTTCCACTAAGGACTAGGTCTAATATTGCTTCCCCTCTGGTCGGTTCATGAACCAGCTGCTCCAAGAAGCAGTCATTTATTTCATCTAGGAACTTTATCTCCTTAGCATGTCCTGTTGTGACACTGACCCAGTCGATGCCGGGGTAATTGAAATCACCCATTATTATTACTGCACTGTAACTTTTGCTAGCTTCCTTGATTTCTTTGAGCATTTCATCATCCATTTGTTCATTCTGGCCAGGCGGACGATAGTACACCCCCACTGCCATCGCCTTCCCCTTTTTACATGGAATTTCAATCCATAGAGATTCTACAGCAAATTTTGTTTCTTGCAAAACTTTAATCCTTTCTGATTCAATGCCCTCTCTAACATAGAGCGCAACCCCTCCACCAATTTGATCAGCTCTATCATTTCGATATAGTTTGTACCCAGGTATCACAGTGTCCCACTGGTTGTCCTCCTTCCACCATGTCTCTGATATTCCAATCATATCTAACCTCTCGTTTAGTGCTATATATTCTAACTCTCCCATCTTGTTTTGTAGACTTCTAGCATTTGCATACAAGCATTTTAGAGACTGTATTTTATTCATATTAATTTGGCTATTGGTAGACATGGGTAATTTGGGATCTTTAAGTTCTGTCTGCTCCATACTCGAGGGCAAGTAGATTGCCAGGTCTTTCTTCTGAGGCAATGGAGAGTAATGTGACTTGCCCAAGGACACAAGGAGTGCTAGTGGGAATTGAACCTTGTTTTCTGGGACACCAGGCTACTGCTAAAGTGCATTAAACAATTAATATGCTTTTGTCCTTATATAGGACCTTGACTCCTAGCAGAAGTACTGCAAAACTACCACTAGGGGTCACAGCCACCATTTTGAACCTGGGCGGCAAAGGGGCGGGAGCAGGATGAGAACACTCTTGCCCCAGCCGCTACATCATGAGGGATACCCCAGTGCGTGCTGGGGAAGGAGTTAGGGGAGGGCAATGATCTTAGGGGAGCATGTGATCAATGTTCCCTCTAATTTTCTGTAGGCTGTGTGCGCATAAAATATCAGCTGTGTGCAGCTTTTAAAGGAAGGCTAAATTTTTGTGCGCCACATAACGACACTCGGAGTTATATACTTTAAAATTTGACTACACATCAGAATACAGTATGTACACCACATTGATTTTAATCAAATTAAATGAAAATAGACAATTACTAAATGAAGCAGAAAATTTCTAGTAATTACAATCACAATTTTTAAATTTTAAGACGTCTGTGTTGTTTTCTATCAGAATCAGAACAGTAATTTTTGTGCGCTCTGTTGTGAAGTATGTGCGCTCACTCGGTGAGGTGTGTGCGCACGCACATGCACACAGCTTAGAGGGAACAGTGCATGTGATAAGAGGTTAGCCTTTGATTAAGGGGTGGGGGTTTGATTGGGGGACTATTATTGACATTAGGAGGGTTGGGGCTGGCATTGGGGGTGCTGAGGCCAACCTTAAATGCATTGGCAGATAGCACTGATGCATGCACGCTATGCACTGATGCATTTAACATGGGCCCATGTGGTAGATTGTTGCCTGGTGCGCTAATTGCAGGGCATTTGCTGACTATGCCTCTAATAGTGTACATGCTTCGTAGTTACCGCGTGTTAATTTTTGCGCCTAACATATGATACGTGCAAAAACTTAACGCTCTTTAGTAAACATGCGCCTAAGTTTTGTAAACAACCCTGGGGACTTTACACAATCTTTGCCTTTTTCTATTAAATGTACGTCTTGCCAGGGCTGACTTGGGGCATCTGACGTGAGGGATGTGTTGAACATTTCCTTCAGCTGCTAAGCATACTGTCAATCATCTTTCAGCTGAACTAGCTGGACTATCTAAAATTCCATCACACCCCATTCCCAGTGATTTAGGCAGACTATCTGAGTGTGTGCCTGTCTTAACAGAGGTTTGCTGAACTGAGCTCACAAGCCCTAAAGCAGCACTGCTGGGTTACCTAAAACCTGAACAGAGGGAGAAGAAGGCAACTGGTCTTGGTTTTGCCCTATCATTTCTACGGACTGGTGGAACCATTTTTCTTTGAGAAATTAGAAGCAAGATTCCATAGATGGAATGAGGCTAAAACCAGAATGGGCTCTACCCTTCCCTTTTGACATGGAGTTGTTGATGATAGATTCAGAGAAGAGACAGGGTCTGGTCTCTAAACATATTCCATGATGCACAGCACAATATAAGAAGTGGATGGTTGCCAGGCAGAGTAATCCATTTAATTTACGTGCTTGCTTTCGTGAAGGCTCAGACTGACACACCAGTGTTAAAATGACAGATTGATTGTACCCACTGATGGAAACAACAAGACTTTATCAGTCCCTTAATCCAATGTGCAGCACTCCGTGTTTCTTGTGCATTCCTGTCTTTAAGGGAACTTTGGGTGTGATTTAAAACCTTGAAAGTTATTGCAGATATTTTAGCACAAGCGCTGAATTTTGACATTTGTTCCCTCTTTAACGAGGCTAGATTGACTGCGACAGGAGCCAGAGCGATGTCAGTTGCAGGCGCTTGGCTGTTTACACTGCTCTCTCCCAGTAGTTTTGATTTGAGTAGAATCAGGTCACCTTTCATAACGCATCTAGTAACAATCGATGAGTTGGGGGGATGGTAACTTTATTCTTGAAAGTTATGCCTGTCTTATGGTTTTGTATTTTTTTTGTACTTTTTATTTCTTTTTTAAGTTTTATACATTTTTCTCTGCCTAAAAATAAGGGGTTTTCCTGTTGATTGATAGAATAAAAATACCGTAAATAAATGAATAAATAAATAAAGCAAAGACTTTGTTTCTGCAATATTCCAGAGCTCTATAAATACTCAACTATCTAGAGATGGGTTTATTTTCTCATGCTTCAAAAAAAAAAGAAAAAGAAGAAACTGGGTTTTGGTTGTCAAATACCACATCATAGATTGTTTAAATGGCCCTTCTGGGTTGGCTGATGAGATCATTGGATTGCATAGTGGGCACATTATGCTGATGGACCAGTGTCTGATCCGATCCCCAGCCACATCAAATCACAAATGAGCCAAGAAGACCAAAGCATGTTCCAGCTCACAAGAGCAGTTCTCACATTTCAGGAACTTGTCTTCGAAAACAATGGATGTGGTATTCATTTTAATTGGTTGTTTTCCGCTCCACTTTAATAAAGTCAACAGAAAGAAGCTAGGATAACAAATGTTATTTGCATGTTAAGTAAATAATATTTGGAAACACTTTTGCAATCAATTTTGACCATAAGTAGGGTGTGTTGGCTTCCGGCAGTTTTGTTTTGGATTTGATAATGCAGTTAGGGTGTGAATTATGTACAAGCACCAGTTTGCCAGTGCTCATAGTATTGTCAGCTATGCACACGTCAGCTCTCTTGATTGACTGCAAATGTGAACATTGCAACAATGAATTCAGAATCCAAAACATTTCTCTGTGGACAAACCCAGGGGCACCCAGAAAGAGACCTAGGTCTTCTTGCCTGCCTCAGTTCTTGTTCCTCCTGTCTTTCACACATCTGCTGGGGTGAGGGTCAGCCCTGTACTACTGAACTGCTCTTACAGCAACACCCAATAGACAACAAGGAAGGTGCTTTGGAAATAGCTCTAAGTGAGCTGCATCTCAATCTCTTGCTATCAGAGGTCACCACTTGGGCTATATGGAAAGAGATGTGGGAGAAATCAGAAATCACTGATACGTACCAGAAAGGCAGAAGAAGACAAACAAAGATGATTGTCCTGGATGTGATCATTTAACATAAACTATGTGCCCTAGATACTTAGAAGTACTGAACGTGTTTACCTCTGTGCAGTCTTCAGAGAAAGGGGTGCAGCTTAGGCCTTGCATTCTAATACACCGTGCATATCGGTCTGCTGAATCACTGATGAGGCTCCAAGAAATTTCTAATGAGGTCATTGCCTGGAAGATGATGATGTCGCATGGAAAGGAATGGCTTGTCCCATTCTGATAAGCCTGACACCCTTTTCGTCAGGAGTATTAGGGAACACGCATGTGAGTTGCTTTTTAGGAACTCATTCCCTGCCTCACTTCCTGCACCCCCTCTCCAGACCCAGTAGAATCACTGATATATGCAGCAGAACTTTCTTTTCATGTTGTTTATATGTTTTTTCTTGGGTGGATTTATTGTTTTCTTTCATTTTCTGGAGGCTGTGTGAGGGTTTATTTTCTTTCATTTTATTTTTACTGCATAGTCTAAATTACAAAAAAATGCCCCTCTGGGCTGGTTTCCACGTCCTCCTCCCCCCAAGCCCTGGACTCCTCCCTCCTATTATTTTACCCCATTTGCAGTCTGTAGAGGGGGCAGGACCAGGGCAGGCCGAAGGGTTTATGCAGCCCTGGACAGAAACCCTTGCATGCCGCCCTCCCCGCACCATCCTCCCCACCTTCCCTGTGCTGAGCCACGTTGCCGCTGCTTCTGACTCCTCTGACACAACTTCAGGGGGGGGGGGGTTTAAAAGCGGCAGGGAATCAGCAGCAGTTGGGGGCAGCGATGCTGCTCGGCTCAGCATGAGGGGGCAGCAGGCCATGTCTGCTGTGCTGCCCACGGAGGTCTGCCACCCTAGACAACAGCCTAGGTTCACCTAGTGGATGGGCCAGCCCTGGGCAGAACTGATCCACGGTTGCGAGGTTAGAAGTGATGCTGACTACCTGAGGAGCAGAGGGGAAAGAGGTGATGCTGGCCACCTGGTAGGGGCAAGGGTCAATTTGGCCCCCTGGGAGAGGGCTAGTGGAAGGAAGGGGATATGCCTGGCTATGGAGAGGGTGGGGCTTCGAGCCACCCCAGGGGAGGGATAGAGCCTTCAACCACCCTGGGAGGACACACAGCTGAAGGTTAGGGTGTCAGATAGCCTTGTGCCAGCCCTGTTCAGTCGCTCTTACCCTGCTGGTTACAAACAGCAAAATGAAGTCAGGATGGGGGAAGGTCCACAGAGTGGGGGATAGGGGGAGGGTCTGGGGATTGTTTTTAATATATGGGGCAGAGCCTGAATTTTTAAAACTAAACAAAATGAAAAAATTTGTTTTGTTTCAAATTTTCTGGTTCATAAAATCACGTCCTCGTCCTTATTAAGTGACAGGGAATTTATGACAAAATGCTGAATCCCATTCAAAATGATGCGGAAAATGGAACAAAAGGTTTTCTTTTATTTCTGTGTTTTAGCTCATGCTAGTCCCGGCGCATCCTAAGAATAATTTTGTGCATGCTAAAACAGAGAAACAGTATAAAATGAAACAGAGAAAAAGAAAACATAGCAAAAGAACAGCAAGTAAATTGAAACATACGAGTTACACTCTTATCTGAGAGTGTGATGCACTCATGGTTCCTATATGGATTTTTCTCTCATCTAGCGGCATTTACCACTGCTGCGAATCCAGGAATTTGCAAATGGAAGATCATAAAATATCGAAACTGTGGTAGTGTTAAAGGTATTGGTAGTCCAAATCTGTCTTTCATCTTGGCACTTTGGTAGTCTCGTTGTTGCATCTCTCCAAGCTTTCATGATATGTCCACTGTGTTCTCAGGTGGAAAAGCCATCTGCAGAAAAATGTGACAGGTCTCAGACAAATTGCCCAGTGTCTGGGCAACATATGCCAAGAGAAATATTTGAATCCAAAGAGGCTCAATGGAGCAAATGAACAGCAAACCTAAGGAAAGTGTATACCACCGGCCAAAGTCAAACGAATTTCACAACAATTCAAAGCAAATCAAATAGAGGAAGAACATTTTCAGAAGATTTTTTTTTTTTCATTTGGAATTTTTATTAGTGAATAGCACACCAATAAACAGCATAATTAATACAGCAAATTATCACCCCAACCCACCCCCTTCCTCACTGTAACAGAACAGAGGAACCAAAGTAAACTGCTCCTAAACAATGAAAACATTGAAAACATTGACGTAATCCAAACAATGATCAATTCCACAACGTTATCATTACGCAGCAGAGGTGGTATTCCCCTGCTTTAATCCCCCGATCTAAAATTCAGCAAAGCACGGGCGAATCCCCCGTGCCAATTCCCCCCTCCTCTCCACTCCCCCCTTTCCCCCTCCCCCTCCCCCCATATACAAACACTTAGGTCTATTTCTGCATCTTCGAAACCCTACCTATGCCCACGGTGCCCCCCACCAGGCGCTACTCCCCCCCCTGCCCCCCTCCTACTTCCCCCCCTACTCCCTCCCTCCTCTTGCCATTCCTCCACCCATTTCCATACTTTCTGCCATTGTTCCCCACTTCTCTCTCCTCCCCCCCCCGGCGCAGCTCTGTCAACCGGTGCATCAGCCCCACTTCACTCACTCTTCGGATAAAACCGGCCACCTGCGGGGCACTCTGTCCCCCCCCAGTGCCGGGTTATTTCACAACGGGCCGCTACTAAACAATGGTGTAAGACCCCCGCCGCCCTCCTGGGTATCTCTTCTTCTAAAAGGTGTAACAGGCAAGTTTCGGGCTTTTGTGGCACCTTATATCCTGTCATCTCAGATATCACTTCTAAAACCCTCGTCCAGTAAGCTCGCATATGAACACACTGCCACCACATGTGCATCCAATCCCCCTTCTCCGCGCACCCTCGCCAGCACTGGTCATCCTGTCCCTGCATGGCTTTGCAACGACGGACTGGCGTCCAGTACCATCGGGACAGCACTTTATAAGCATTTTCCTTAAGGGATGCCGAAATGGAGACATGCGCTACTGTCCGGAGCACCTTGGTCCTCACCTCTTCACTCCACACCATCCCCAAGTCTGCCTCCCATTTCAGCATATATGGCAGTTTACCCTCCCCGGACTCCATTAAGCCCCTATATATGCGGGATAACACCCCCTTTTGTCCCAAGTGCCCTGTGCATAAAGCCTCAAACCAACTACAACGCCCCCAGAGGTCCCTCCACACCCTAGGCTGCCGGAGGCAATGACAGAGTTGCAAATAAGCATAGTGGTCATTCTCTGTCAACCCATAGAGATCCTTTATACCCTCGAACCCATATATCACCTGGTCATGTAAGAGCTGGGATACGTGCGTCAACCCCCCGCTAGCCCACCTTCGGAGGATCCGCACGTCCGGCCCCTGCCCCTTCTCAAAACAGGCCTCTAAGCCCATGCCCTGTGTATACCCTTTTCCCGCCACCAGCTGTTGTTTATACCGTTTCCACACTTTCAGACTATGCGCTATCATGGGGTTTGGAATATGAGTGGCTTCACCCGCTCCTCCCCGCCAAATCACCCTCTCCATGTCCGCCCCCCCCATCTGTTCCTGCTCCATCTGTACCCATATATTTATATGCAGCCGATTTGTGAATTGATCAGATCCTTCAACGTGCAATGCTTGGCATACGCTGATGACATCCTCATATACATGCCGTTCAAAACTGACCAACCAGTGTTTACTCCAATAACCAACTGTTTCGGAGCAGTAGCTGAATGGTTGCTGACTCAAAACCTAAGAATAAATCATAGCAAAACTGATGTCCTATTTGTTACAAGGAATCTTAAGTTTGTACCTCCGCCGTCACTGCTGGTCAACAACACAGAACTGACGTCCAAACCCACGATCAGATACCTCGGCATAACATTAGATCAACACCTGGACATGACAATGCACGTGAAGAATGTGACAAAGAATATATACCATAAGATCAGAACACTACGCCACCTCCGTCCACTACTAGACTATACTGATTACCGGTCAACCTTCCAGGCACTAGTCCTGCCACATCTAGATTTTGCAAACATCATCCTCCACGGGCTCCCTCAATCAACCTTAAATCCACTACGTCTGGCTATGAATACAGCTGCTAGAGTCCTCTCTGGGTCACCAAGGTCTGCTCATATAACGCCTATCATGAAAGACCTACACTGGCTACCACTACAAGCCAGACTCTCATACAAGTCACTAGTTTTGACCTTCAAAGCCATGAATATCTACCCACCAACACCAATCAGTAAACTAATCCATAACACCCCTGAAAATAGAAACAGAAGGACTACAACTATGAACACTTTAATAGTTCCTAAGATGATGACTTCATGTACTAAAGCCACATCAAACAGAGCTTTTTCATTGTTCGCACCCAGGAATTGGAATAAACTTCCCCACGAAATCCGCGGCATCAAAAGTCTATTACAATTCCGCAAAGCCGTAAAGCATCACTTATTCACAAAATACTACCCAGAAGTGTCCATGGACACTCACACAGCCAACAGGCCTCCTACTCACACCAAACACCCTAGCACTTTAATCCAACCAGAAAACGGTTAGTCCCCACGAAAATCCACCTTACTACTATAGACTCATCCTACCCATGAATACATGTTCAATATTCACTCGAGTTTAAATATGGTACATAATTAAAGCATATAAATAGTATATTGTTTATTGTACATAGTTATCCCTTTTATTCCATGTTTTATATTCCCTTGTTCTCTGTAAACTCGATGTTACCTGTACACATTGCAGTATATTTTGTTCGATGTACACTGCGCTGATTTTAATAGCGCGGTATATAAGAGATGTTAAATAAATAAATAAATAATTGTTTCACTTCATTTCGTTGCCACTCATATACGGTTTTCAATTGCGCTGCCTCATAGTATTTCCCCAGGTTGGGAACCCCCAGCCCCCCCTCCTCTCTCGCTCTCTGCAATATGCTCATCGCCACTCTCGGTCTTCGCTGCTTCCATATGAATCTATTTACCATCCCTTGCGCCCGTTTCAATTGGTCTCGCGGTACCTCTATGGGGAGTGTCTGAAACAAAAACAGCAGGCGTGGTACAAGCATCATTTTAACTGTTGCTATCCGCCCGAACCAAGATATAAACCCCTTTCCCCAACCCCCTAGCCAACTCTCAGTCTGCCCGAGTACCTTCCCATAATTCAGTTTGTATAGTGACACCGTTTTATTACTTAGTCGTACTCCTAAGTACCTTATGCTGTCCCTTGTCCACTTAAATGGGTATTGCTTGGCCAACCGTGCTTGCTCAGCGCTCGAGACCGCCAAATTTAAAATCTCCGATTTAGCCCAGTTGATTGTAAAACCCGACAGCTTACCGTATTCCTCCAATTCCCACATCACTATTGGGATGCTCACTCTGGGACGACCCAAGCTTAAAATGATATCGTCAGCAAACAAGGAGATCTTGTAGCCCCTCGTCCCCACCCTTAGTCCCCGGATATCCTCTCTTTCTCGCACCCTCTGTGCAAACTGCTCTAAGGCAATGGCAAAGAGCAACGGTGACAGAAGGCACCCCTGTCGGGTACCCCTCCCCTGCTCGAAAAACCCTGAGTACGCCCCATTCACCCGAACACAGGCTTGCGGGTGCTCATAGAGTGCCTTTATCCAAGCCAAGAAGTCATTCCCCAGCCCAACCTTCTCCAGCACCTGGAACAAAAAGGGCCAAGCTACCTGATCGAAGGCTTTTTCGGCATCCAATGACAAGAGCAGGGCCTCTTCCCCGCTCTGCTCAACTGACCAAACTATATTCAATATTTTCCTAATATTGTCCGCCACCTGTCTGCCTGGTATAAAGCCCGCCTGATCCTGGTGTATCAGTTTTCCTATCACCTTATTTAATCGGGCTGTTAAGATCTTTGCGAGTAGCTTAGCATCGAGGTTAAGCAAAGAAATGGGCCGGTAGGATGCACATTCCTGTGGGTCTTTCCCCGCTTTATGAATAACCGTAATCCCGCCCAGCCCATAGTGCCCGCTAGTCTCCCTCCCACCCGTGGCAAGTTAAATAACTTCACCAGTGGCTCGGTCAGGAGATGCCCAAACTGTCTATAGAATGGTCCTGTTAACCCGTCTAAGCCTGGTGCTTTCCCGATTTTTAATTGTCGGATTGCCCTCTGCACCTCCTCCCCGCTTATCGGTCTATTGATTTCCCCTTGCTCCTCCCTCCCCAATTTAGGCAATCGCACTGACGCAAGGTATTTGCTCACTCTGTCCTCTGTTGCCGAGTCCCGGGCTTTATAGAGCTCTTGGTAAAATTCTCTAAAGACATCCCTAATTTCTCCATCCTTAGTGACCAGGGTCCCTCCTTTCGATCGGACTCGGATGATGTGAGAGCGCAGCTTTCTCTGTTGGAGCCTCTGCGCCAGAAACTTCCCCGCTTTATCCCCCCCCTCAAAAACCTCTTGCCGTAGGAGTTGCAGCTGATACTTTAGCCGTTCTGCCTGTAGCGCATTTAACTGTGCCCGCACCGCCAGTATCTGTCCTCGATAAGATCTCGACTGCCCCTGTGCGTCCAACTCTTCCAATTCCAATAAACGGAGCCTCAGTGCCCCCTCCCTGCTCTCTCTCTCCCTCTTTATCTGTGCCCCCCACTTGATAAGCACCCCGCGAATCACTGCCTTGTAGCCATCCCATACCCCACCCCAAGCCACCTCCCCGTTATTATTGGTTATAAAATATTCCCTTGTTTCCCTCCCTACCTCCTCGCGAACCCTCTCGTCATCCAGCAACGACTCATTCAACCGCCAATATTGTAGCCCTTTCCCTTCATCTGCCATGCGCAAAGAGACCGTCACCGGGGCATGATCAGACCATGTAATGGCCTCCACTGCTGCTTCAATAATCCGACCCCCTACTTCTTTGGAAACCCAGATAGCATCTATCCGGGAGTAGGACCCATGTGTAGGCGAGAAGTAAGAAAATTGCCTCCTCCCAGGGTATTGTAGCTGCCAAGCATCAACCAATCCATGCTGCACCACAAAAGCTCGATACCTTTTCCTGTCCGCCCGCTTACCCTCCCGACCCCCAGTTGCATCCCTTGCTGGGTTCCAGGTAAGATTGAAATCTCCCCCGCATATAAGGGTACCCTCCCCCATGTTCCCCACTTCCTCGGTCAATTGCTTCCAAACATTACCTTGTGATCCCGTAGGGGCATATAGGTTCACTATACAGAACCATTCATTCCCCACTCGCACCCTCAACAGTACATATCCCCCTCCCTTATCTCTGACTACGGAGTGTACTAGGGTCTTTAATCTGGAGGCTATCAAGATGGCCACTCCCCCTTTCTTCTTTTCAACTGTATTAGAGGCGTGGATACATACCCCAAATCCCCTAGGCTTGACCAGGTACTCCGTTGTTTTGGTAAGGTGCGTTTCCTGAATCAGCCCTATCCCCGCCTTTTGGCGAGCCAGCTCGTCATACAATTTCTGCCGTTTAAAGGGCGAATTCAGGCCCTTAACATTTAAGGATACAATTTTTAACTCCCCCATCTTGGGGTACCTCACTCCCCGCTGTCAGCCCATAGGTGATCCAACCCCCCTCTCCCCCCTCCCCCTCTCCCCCTCCCCCGCTCCCCCCCTCCTCCTCCCCCCTCTCCCCCCTTTCCCCCTCCCCCTCCCCCCCACTCTCCTTGACCTCACCCCCCCACTCTCTCCGAGGAGAGATTCGTCTTCCATATAGGTGACTTCCTTCGGGCCTACCTGTCTTCCCCCCTCCCTTCCTCATCCCCCCGTTTACTCTACCCCCCCCGACTCAGCCGCTACATGCTCCCTCCCCTCCCCCAATCTCGCCCACTGCCCCCCCTAAATACCATCCCCCTGCCTCTTCGCCCTCCCTGCCCCCCTTACTACTACCCCCTTGGCCCCCCCCCCTCCTGATGCACCCCTCCTACGATAACCCAAAGATATATATACGCAACAGTACTACAAAACACAAAACTTTAAGAGTTCTACTTCAGCCCGCTCCGCTCTCGGCTGCTGATGTCCCGGGGCTCTCTCCAAGCTTGCGCGCCAGTCTCCGACCCTCCGTTGGAACTCGATGCCACCGCTGGGCTCTCAAGGCTGGGTTAGAGGACGTCGACGTGCTAGCCCCCTGTCTGGCTGTGGTCACATTCCCTTCAGGGATATTCAGCAGTTCCAAGTCGTGCAGTGCTCTCCAGGCTTCCTCTGTAGTTTGCACTCGTTTTGTCCTACCCCTGGCCGTAATCAACATGCCAA
This sequence comes from Ichthyophis bannanicus, assembly GCA_033557465.1. Lineage (NCBI taxonomy): Eukaryota > Metazoa > Chordata > Amphibia > Gymnophiona > Ichthyophiidae > Ichthyophis > Ichthyophis bannanicus. The sequence goes on along the minus strand of CM066039.1, from coordinate 17,526,721 downwards.
AAGGGAACAGCCATTTATATCTTATGTCCTCTTTTCGCAAGTACTTCATGACTTCTTTAAAGTCCCGTCTACGCTGTAATGTTCCCCCGGAGAGGTCTTGAAAAAACTCCAAGAAGTGTTCTTCCCACTGGAACTGTCTCAGCTTCCTGGCTGCCATCAACAGCCTTTCTTTAATCCTGAAGGAGCCCAGGCATATCACAATGTCTCTTGGTTTATTGTCTCTTTTGGGTCCCAGGCTCCTGTGCGCTCTCTCGATTTGTGACAGTGTAATCTCAGTGCCCCCGTCTGGGTCTGCTGTCTCAAGCAGGGAGCTGAAGATTTTAACAATCACGTCCTCACAGTTGCGGTATCGTGCTTCTTCTGGGAGGCCCCGGACACGTATATTACATCGGTGGGATCTATCCTCCAGGTCCTCTGCCTTCATCTGCTGCTCCTGCTGTATCCGCTTGATATCTGCCCAGTCTTTTTGCAGCTCTTCGAGTTCTTCTCCCTGCTGCTGCAATTGGGTCTCCATTTCTTCCATGCGGTTTCCGATCTCCCCTATATCTTGTCTCAAAGAGTGGATGGACTTTCTGAGCTCCCGCGACACCCCGCCGATATCCGCTTTGATCTCATCCTTCAGCTCTGTGAGCCAGTCTTTCAGTTTCACGATCCCTCCTGGACTACAGCTCCATTCCAACTCTTCCACCAGCTCTTGGGCCTCTGCCTGCTGCTTGCTATGCTCTTTGGCCCCCTCCTTGCTGCTCTTGGCTGCTCCATAGGGAGACCGGTATTCCGCCAGCTTCTTACGCGCTGACACCCCCACTTTATTTTTGTCCATTGTGACTCAAAATTGGAAGTTCTTTATGGCCCCACTGTATGGCAAGCTATGACTTTGGATGCTACTGGGCCTTGCCCCCACTATCTCCTCTGGGGCGTTGGGGCCTCGCTTCTCCCTGTCTCCTCTACAGCTTCATGTCCTTGACAGCCTGTCTCCTCCACCCCTCCTCAGTGCTTGCCCGTCTATGTCCTCTGATCTGCGGTGCTCCTTGAGGGCTGATTCTCTCACCTCGGTCAGCAGGTTCTCTGCCGTCACCGCCACAGGCTTCCTCTTCAGGGCCTCTCAGCCCACACTCCACTGCTTTTATTGTTTTCCCCCGCAGCACTCCTTTTCCTCAACTCTGCAATCCACTCAGCTCCGCGTGGCCCTTTCCCTCAGCCGCCGCTGTCACTGCGGGCTGCGCTGCACGGGCTGCTGCCGCCCTCCGAGCTCCTCTGCTCTGCACTGCAGTGCTGTGCGTGCCGGCCCCGCTGCCGTCGGAAGTTGTGAGGTCCCCCGCCGGCCCGCTGCTCAGTGGCGCTGTCTGATTGCCGGAATCTCACTGACTGGGCCTTGGGTCCCAAGCGCCTCTCTGCTGTGGCCTCCCTGCACGCCTTTGGCCCTTGCCGCCGATCCCGGCCGACCACGCGGTCAGCGCTCAAGGCCGCACGTGAGGCTCCCCCTTCAGGGAAGTGCCGATGCGGGGCCAAGCTGCGTCTTGTCTCCTCTGCCCGGTCCTCGGGTCAAGCGGCGTCGGTTCTCCCACTTCACTCCTCTCAATTAGCGCATTTAGGGGTATTTAGCCCCCTTTACACAGGCTTGGATGGCTGAGCTCTCCGTCTAGCCCACCATCCGTCCCGATGACGTCACCGGAAGTCCTTTCAGAAGATTTTTACAGTGATGATAAGGGTAGCCCATCCCAAAGAGTGAGATTTACCATCCCAATGAGTGAGATTTTAAGCTAATGAGTGAGGTTTTTCTCACTGGCATTCATATTATAAATTTGGAAAGATCTGTATGTTGTTTGCTTTGCAAATGAAAGGAGTACCAGAAAATGATATTTAGCTTTCTTTGGTTTGATATAAAAAATTCCAGTTGAACTAGGACATTTCCCAGTAGAACTCACCATACCAAAAATTTACAAAAAACAATCTGATTCTTGTGTCATTTTAGTAAGAACATAATCCCTCTTCAGTACCAGGCACATTGTGATGCAATACAAACCCTACAAAAGTTGCTCAGGACAGAACAAATCCTAACATTCCATAAGAGTACCAATGAGAGCCTACAAGGGGGTGCTGATAAGTCTTTGGCTTTGTAAGAAAACAAAAAGCTACAGGTTTGAAAATATTTATTTACTCAACATATTCCCCACTGAGCTCCACACACTTATTACTTCATTGCTCCAACTTTTTCAAGCCCTCCAAATAAAACTCTGGTGGTTTCTCTGCAAACCACTCATCATCAGCTGGTGTGGCTCCTCAATGCTTGAAAACGTTCTTCCCTTCAAGTGTTTTTTGAGGTTAGGGAACAGGTAATAGTCAGAAGGGGCCAGGTCAGGTGAGTATTCTGGATCTTTCAGCACTTCTAAGCTGTAGATCAGCCAATTTCTGCTGCGTGATGGCTACAGTCTGAGGAGAGGCATTGTCCTGTAGAAACAAGACGCCTTTTGAAAGCTTGCCTCGGCATTTGGAGACTAATTCCCGCTTCAATTTGTCCAGAAGTGAAATGTACAGGGTGGCCCAAAAAAAGTGAGAACATCTCGTAGCATATAAGTTATTTAAAATTTCAAAAAGACAGATGTAAGCGATTGACAAATTTAAAAAAAAAAGATGGCGACCGGAAATTGTCGAAATAAAGATGTTATATAGCTAAAAAAGGTAAATAAGTAAACTATTTAAACTTTTAATTTACGAGATGTTCTCACTTTTTTGGGCCACCCTGTAGTAGTTTGCCGGGAGGGTGTCACCCTTTTCCAGGTAATCAACAAGCAAAATTCCATCTTTGTTCCAGAAGACAGACGCCATCACCTTGCTTGCTGATTTCTGAGTCTTGAACTTCTGAGGACGTGGGGAACCACTGTGTCTCTACTCTTTGGATTGCTCTTTGGTATCTGGATCATACATATGGATCCAAGTTTCATCCATAGTGACAAGACGATCCAAAAATCCCACAGCATTCCTATGAAATCAGTCCAAAATGGCATGTGAAGTAACCACTCGATTGTGCTTCTGGTCAGCATTGAGGCATTTGGTAACCCATTTGGCTGAGAGCTTCCTCGTGTCTAAAATGTCATGGATGATATAGCCCACACATTCTCGGGATATCTTCAGTGTCTCTGCTATCTTTTTAGCTGATATTCTTCAAACCTCCAGGATCATGGACTGAACGACAGCCACATTTTCTGGAATTGTCACCTCATTTGGTCTCTTGGGACGTTCTTTGTCTTCAGTGCTGAAATGTCCTGTCCTAAACTTAGCAACCCAGTTCTTGACTGTACAGTAGGAAGGACACTTATCATCTAATGTAACCGACATATATCTCTTAGATTTGTTTGGCTGAGTTCCCTTTTAAGAAAAGATATTTCATCACTTCTCGGCCCTCTTTTGTCGTGAAATCTCCATTGTTTTCTGACCTTCTGGTTTAGGACCTACTGAAAATAAAGCATATAAGTTACAAGCATGAACTTTTGGCCAGTCACAATCAAAACAATGACATTCAACATTAGATAGCTGTTTTTATTTAAAAAGTAGGGGAAATAGGGAAAGTCAAAGACTTATCGGCAACCCTCAAAAGGCTGCACTGTAAATATTGCAATGAGCCTGATAAAATCAATGCCGTCTACTGGGAAAATTGAAGAAGCCATATTACTGAAGATCCCCACAGAGGCACTGCATGCCTAGCCCCAGTTACACATACTAAACATAGATAGACCCTCACCAAGTACAGAACACAAACTCACTGGATGATATACATCCAAGGGTGTTGAAAGAACTGAAATATGAGATTGCAGACCTGCTATTAGTAATCTGTGAACTATCATTAAAATCATATGTAATACCTGAAGATTGGAGGATCGCCAATGTAACGCCACTTTTTAAAAAGGGTTCCAGGGGTGATCTGGGCAACTACAGACCGGTGAGCCTCACGTCAGTACCAGGAAAAATGGTAGAAACCATCATAAAGAACAAAATTGCTGAACATGTAGATAGTCATGGCTTAATGGGAGACAGCCAACATGGCTTTAGACAAGGAAGATCTTGTCTTACTAATCTGTTATGTTATTTTGAAGGTGTGAATAAACAGGTAGACAAAGGTGAGTCGCTTGATATAGTGTATTTGGACTTTCAGAAAGCCTTAGACAAGGTCCCTCATCAGAGACTTTTGGCAAAACTAAAGAGTCATGGGATAGGAGGCAGTGTACTACTGTGGATCAGGAACTGGTTAAAAGATAGAACGCAGAGGGTAGGGCTAAATGGCCAATTTTCCCAATGGAGAAAGGTAAATAGTGGTGTACCACAGGGATCTGTGCTGGGTCCGCTGCTTTTTGACATATTCATAAATGACCGGGAAATGGGAATAATGAGTGAGGTTATCAAATTTGCAGATGACACAAAACTATTTAAAGTTGTTAAAACCCATGAGGATTGTGGAAAATTGCAAGAGGATCTTGATAAATTGGAAGACTGGGCATCAAAATGGCAGATGAAATTTAATGTGGACAAGTGCAAAGTTATGCACCTAGGGAAGAACAACCCAAACTATGGTTACACGATGCAAGGTTCCACATTAGGAACCACCACCCAGGAAAAAAGATTTAGGCATCATTGTGGATAACATATTAAAACCCTCGGCCCAGTGTGCAGCGGTGGCCAAGAGAGCAAATAGAATGCTAGGTATCATAAGGAAAGGAATGGAAAATAAAACAAAAGATATTATAATGCCTCTATATTGTTCCATGGTGAGACCGCACCTTGAATATTGTGTGCAATTCTGGTCGCCGTATCTTAAAAAGGATATAGTGCTATTAGAAAAGGTTCAGAGAAGAGCCACCAAAATGGTAAAGGGGATGGAAGGATACTCCTATGAAGAAAGGCTAAAAAGGTTAGGGCTCTTTAATCTAGAAAAGAGACGGCTGAGGGGAGATATGATAGAAGTCTATAAATTAATGAACGGAGTGGAACGGGTAAACGTAGATCGATTGTTTACGTTATCAGAATATAGAAAGACTAGGGGACATGCAATGAAGCTACAGGGTAAACTATTTAAGACTAATAAAAGAAAATATTTTTCACTCAACGTGTAATCAAACTCTGGAATTCATTACCGGAGGATGTAGTAAAGGTTGTTAGTGTAGCTGGGTTTAAAAAAGGTTTGGACAAGTTCCTGGAGGAAAGGTCCATAAACCATTATTAAGAAGGGACCCAGGATATCAATGCTTGACCCAGTACAAGCATTGCGGAACCTGTGTCTTTTGGGGAAACTGCTAGGTATGTATGACCTAGATTGGCCATTGTTGGAAACAGGATACTGGACTTGATGGACCTTGGTCTGACCAAGTATGGCATATCTTATGTTCTTATATAGACCAAAAACTGAACTGAAACCCCAAGAAGCCAGACTGTGCATTTCCTCCAGTACTGTGCCAAATATTAAGGCAGGAGATATAAATTCCAAAAACAGACATATTCCACTCACTAAATGAAAAATATAAATTAGCTGTCTGGACAATCTGTTTTTCTAATCATGTTGGTCCCAGCCTCTGGTTCCTGCTTTCCTCCATTTTCTCTAAACTCTCTCTCCAGGATCTCCAGACCATTTGCCTACGTCTCTTTCCATCTCTAATCTTCATTTCCTCCCCTACATCCATCTCTTTCAGCTTTTTATTTCTCTGTCCACTTACATTCCACTTCTTCTTACTATCAAGTCTTCACTCTCCTACTTTTTATTACTTTCCATTTTTTTCCCTCACCCTAGCCTTCCCATTCCCCATCCCCTTACTCTCCAGTCTCTCACCACCATCCAGTATCTCCCCTCTCTCTCCCTTTCCCCTCCTTCCAGCATCTCTTCTCATTCTCCCCTTTGTTCTCATTCTCCCCTTTGTTCAGCATCTCCTCTCTCTTTTTCCCTTAATCCAGCATTTCTGTCTATTCACCCATCCATCCAGCTTCTCCGACTTCCTCCCATGTCCATCATTATTCTTCTGTTTTCCTACTCTCTCTCCCATGTCCAGCATCCCCATCTCCCCCCGGCACCATCTTCAGCTCTCCTCTCTGGAGGATCGAGCCTCCTGCACCGGGAGGGACTGCGCCCAGCTGACCATCTCCTGCCCAATCGGGGCAGGTAGCCACGTGCATTAAAGTTCACCGCGCCGGCAGGCGCTCTTCACAGAGACTCCCCCCGGCACCATCTTCAGCTCTCCTCTCTGGAGGATCGAGCCTCCTGCACCGGGAGGGACTGCGCCCAGCTGACCATCTCCTGCCCAATCGGGGCAGGCAGCCACGTGCGTTAAAGTTCACCGCGCCGGCAGGCGCTCTTCACAGAGACTCCCCCCGGCACCATCTTCAGCTCTCCTCTCTGGAGGATCGAGCCTCCTGCACCGGGAGGGACTGCGCCCAGCTGACCATCTCCTGCCCAATCGGGGCAGGCAGCCACGTGCGTTAAAGTTCACCGCGCCGGCAGGCGCTCTTCACAGAGACTCCCCCCGGCACCATCTTCAGCTCTCCTCTCTGGAGGATCGAGCCTCCTGCACCGGGAGGGACTGCGCCCAGCTGACCATCTCCTGCCCAATCAGGGCAGGCAGCCACGTGCGTTAAAGTTCACCGCGCCGGCAGGCGCTCTTCACAGAGACTCCCCCCAGCACCATCTTCAGCTCTCCTCTCTGGAGGATCGAGCCTCCTGCACCAGGAGGGACTGCGCCCAGCTGACCATCTCCTGCCCAATCGGGGCAGGCAACCACGTGCGTTAAAGCTCACCGCGTCGGCAGGTGTGCCCGCGCCTGGCGGGCCCGCGCCTGAGGGCCTCGCCAGAGGGCCCTTTGGCGTGGCCCTTAGGCGGGGCACGACAGAATATCCAAATCACCAATGCACAAACTGCAACTGCACTACTGTCCTGAGCGCCTGACTTTGGAAACCCAGCTAAGACGCCATCCTATCCCAGTAAGCTACAAGCAAGTGCTTAAAACCAGGTACCGGCGTCCTTATTGCAAACTGCATACTCAATAATATCTAAGTGATGATGTCTCTGTTGACCACATAATCTCTTATCCGATTTTATCAAATTTGATTGTTGCCTTCTCTGCCGCAACACAACACATGATTGCCTATGCTACTTTGTATATTGCCTATGCTAATTTGTATATTGCCTATGCTATTTTCACATATTTTGACTGCTTTTTTTCCTCTGCGGCCACATAACCTCCAGGCTATCAGTCAACTCTCGCACCACACCCCATAAAGCCACAAACCACCACATATCTTTCTTTACCATCCTTATTGCTCACAAACCTACTTTCCAAGCTGAGCATCCTCGTTTAGGCCTGATAGTACCTAAGTAGGCAAAAAGGCATTGACAACATTCACCAACTACCCGAGCAGGCAAACCTAACATTATCTCCAATCCCCCGCAGAAGGTACCTCTTCCATTCAATGGAAACCCCAATGGCTCTACCATTCAACATCCTGGCTATCTGCATTTTCTTTCTCCTAGGCTGGCTTAATGAAGCCCTGCTTGATCCTGATGACTTTCGGACTATATTTCAAGCTTTAACCTTACCGCACCTCGACTATGCTAATGCCATTCTTCAAGGCCTCCCACACTCCACCTTAAGCCCTTTACAACTTGCCATGAACACTGCAGCCAGAGTCCTCTACGGAGCATCAAGAAGGGACCATGTCACACCCATCCTAAAGCAACTTCACTGGCTCCCCATACATGGCAGACTATTGTTCAAGACATTACTACTCACCTTCAAGGCCATTAAAAGCATCACTTCCTCCTCTCTAGTAAACCTCATTCAGGCCGTTCCACCCAACAGATCTAGGAGAACGATATCGGCTAATGTGCTAGTAATCCCTAAAGCAGCGACAAAATGCTTATTAGCGACATCTAACAGGGCCTTTAGCTTCTATGCCCCTAAGTGCTGGAACACATTACCTCCAGAGATTCGGGCCATCACTGATCTATCTCTTTTCAGAAAGGCACTCAAATCTCACCTTTTCCCCCAATATTACTAAACCATTCAGCCTTTTTGAACACTACCCAAACTAAGAATAAATCCTGTTGTGTATACATGTAAATACTCATGTAAATAGTTTCAGTTAATGACTTCCCCCTATGTTTTATCCAAGTTCTCTGACCTGTTCAATGTAAAACCAAACAGTTTGTTGTTCTGGTCTGTTGTTATATTGTGAACCGTGCTGATACTAAATAGAGCGGTATATAAGAGCCTGTAATAAATAAATAAATAAATAAATTAATTAATGTTCCCTATTCCCTTATGTCCAGCATCCCCACGAATGTTCCCTATTCCCTTATGTCCAGCATCCCCATGAATGTTCCCTATTCCCTTATGTCCAGCACCCCACAAATGTTCCCTATTCCCTTATGTCCAGCATCCCCACGAATGTTCCCTATTCCCTTATGTCCAGCACCCCCATGAATGTTCCCTATTCCCTTATGTCCAGCACTCCCACGAAAGTTCCCTATTCCCTTATGTCCAGCACCCCACGAATGTTCCCTATTCCCTTATGTCCAGCATCCCCACGAATGTTCCCTATTCCCTTATGTCCAGCACCCCCACGAATGTTCCCTATTCCCTTATGTCCAGCACCCCCACGAATGTTCCCTATTCCCTTATGTCCAGCACCCCCATGAAAGTTCCCTATTCCCTTATGTCCAGCATCCCCACGAATGTTCCCTATTCCCTTATGAACCAATCAGAGACCGTGGCAGGAGGTTCAAAGTAACCTTTATTGATCCACGGATAAGGTGCGCCAAACCCAACACAGGCCGTGTTTCGTATACCACTTCTTCAGGGGTTATAGGCTCACTACAAAATATGCACATACATATGAAAACAACAGCAAACAGAAACTATTGTATAAACATAAAAGCAAATCATGTTATACCACATTAAATAAATGAATAAATACTAAAATAAATAAATAAAAAAATTAATTAATTAATTAATTAAAAATTAATTTTTTTAATAATAATAAACAAATAATAAATAAATAAAAAAAAATAAATTTAAAAACATATAATCGCTCAACATGTGATAACTCACTTAATAAAACCATAAATAATACGTTGCATTAAGAATTATTAATTAATACTAAAAAATATGATAATGGTATTAATGACTATGGTGATAACAACATTAAAAATTAAAATAATAAAAAAATAATAATCTTAATGTATTAACTGTGTGTATATGTTCATAAAACAATCACCCTCAATTGAAATCATAATAACAGGAGAAAAAGGAGAAAAAAGGAGGAAGGAGGAGGACTTAAGGAACAAGAATGTTAAATTCTAAAGTCAATTTCAAAAATAAAATTAAAAATAAAAATAAAAATAAAAATTAATAAATAATAAATAAATAAATAACCTAATAAAAAAAGCTCTTGAAGTGTCGATGAAAAATCAAAAATAATAACTAAAGGCTAAATTTTCATAAATAATAAATAAGATATAACTAAAAATAAATAATAATAAATAAAAAACAAATAATAATAAATAAAAAAACATGTACATATGTAGTAGAATTGCATAAAATTTGTATTATAAAAATAGGCAAAAACACAACGGTTATAATTAAAACAATGATAGGAAATTGTGTGAACATAATAAACAAGTCATTAATAAATAATACTAAAATCAAAATCAAAATCAAAATGAAATAATAATAATAATAATAAACCTACCACTGCACCAAGCTGAATTGAGAAAAACCTTGGATTGGCAGAGGCACGGATCCCACCTGCCTCTAGTGCGCGATGCAATTTAGACTGTGTGTAAACAAACTAAAAAATATAAATCAATAAGTAATTAATAATAAGATCAATGATTAATTTAAACAATGGCAAATTCATCATAGGGTGGCAATATCTTTCAGAGGAATTATCAACAAAAAAAAGGCCATCATAGAATAGGGAGAGGCCAGTGTCCCTTCACCTAGGATAAATGCAACTAAATAAATGTTGTGCCTCAAAGCTCAATATATTTCTGCCCTGAGAGAGACTTATAAATGTAAGGGGAAGTGTGTGAATTGTATCATAATGTGGTAGAGTACTAAATTGTCAAAGTTTAACAAAAAGGGGGTTATACAAAAACCCTTTTCTTGAACACATTGACTATCAGTGTAAAAACCTATTATTTGTTTAGATATTATACCGTAGTGTATGATATGGACATTTAAAAAGCACTACATCTGGAGCAAATTCTATTTTGTATAAACTAGAAACTATGTTTCAAATTCCTTATCGTGGATTCCAACTTATGCTTAAATGTAAGATCACCATTTCGGCGAGAAAAGAAGGGGGAATACCGTGCAAGCCACCATTCACATATTACTAATACTGTGAACTTAAAAAATAAAAACGAAAACAGAAAACCTCGTCACGTTTTAATATTGTATTTAATAAAGGCTCTGGCTCCACAGACCAAGCCACATTTATATTATTGGCACCCAGTCCGGCCAAATGAAAGATATATGTGCAAAGTGATATTTACTGTGAATAGTACGGGACCGTAAAAACAAAGCGGCAGAGCACAGTGAAAAACCTGTGAAAGTTCCCTATTCCCTTATGTCCAGCACCCCCACGAATGTTCCCTATTCCCTTATGTCCAGCACCCCTACGAATGTTCCCTATTCCCTTATGTCCAGCACCTCATGAATGTTCCCTATTCCCTTATGTCCAGCACCCCTACGAATGTTCCCTATTCCCTTATGTCCAGCACCCCTACGAATGTTCCCTATTCCCTTATGTCCAGCACCCCCACGAATGTTCCCTATTCCCTTATGTCCAGCACCCCTACGAATGTTCCCTATTCCCTTATGTCCAGCACCTCATGAATGTTCCCTATTCCCTTATGTCCAGCACCCCTACGAATGTTCCCTATTCCCTTATGTCCAGCACCCCCACGAATGTTCCCTATTCCCTTATGTCCAGCACCCCTATGAATGTTCCCTATTCCCTTATGTCCAGCACCCCCATGAATATTCCTATTCCCTTATGTCCAGCATCCCCACGAATGTTCCCTATTCCCTTAAGTCCAGCACCCCTACGAATGTTCCTTATTCCCTTACGTCCAGCACCCCTACGAATGTTCCCTATTCCCTTACGTCCAGCACCCCCACAAATGCTCCCTATTCCCTTATGTCCAGCACCCCTACAAATGTTCCCTATTCCCTTATGTCAAGCACCCCCACGAATGTTCCCTATTCCCTTATGTCCAGCACCCCCACGAATGTTCCCTATTCCCTTATGTCCAGCATCCCCACAAATGTTCCCTATTCCCTTATGTCCAGCATCCCCACGAATGTTCCCTATTCCCTTATGTCCAGCACCCCCATGAATGTTCCCTATTCCCTTATGTCCAGCATCCACATGAATGTTCCATTATCTCTCCTTTATGTCCAGCACCCCCAGGAATGTTCCCTATTCCATTATGTCCAGCACCCCAACGAATGTTCCCTATGTGCAAAGTGATATTTACTGTGAATAGTACGGGACCGTAAAAACAAAGCGGCAGAGCGCAGTGAAAAACCTGTGAAAGTTCCCTATTCCCTTATGTCCAGCACCCCCACGAATGTTCCCTATTCCCTTATGTCCAGCACCCCTACGAATGTTCCCTATTCCCTGATGTCAAGCAAACCCACGAATGTTCCCTATTCCCTTATGTCCAGCACCCCCACGAATGTTCCCTATTCCCTTATGTCCAGCACCCCTACGAATGTTCCCTATTCCCTTATGTCCAGCACCCCTACGAATGTTCCCTATTCCCTGATGTCAAGCACCCCCACGAATGTTCCCTATTCCCTTATGTCCAGCACCCCTATGAATGTTCCCTATTCCCTTATGTCCAGCACCTTCACGAATGTTCCCTATTCCCTTATGTCCAGCATCCCAACGAATGTTCCCTATTCCCTTATGTCCAGCACCCCTACGAATGTTCCCTATTCCCTTATGTCCAGCACCCCTATGGATGTTCCCTATTCCCTTATGTCCAGCACCCCCACGAATGTTCCCTATTCCCTTATGTCCAGCATCGCCACGAATGTTCCCTATTCCCTTATGACCAGCACCCCTACGAATGTTCCCTATTCCCTTATGTCCAGCACCCCACAAATATTCCCTATTCCCTTATGTCCAGCATCCCCACAAATGTTCCCTATTCCCTTATGTCCAGCATCCCCATGAATGTTCCCTATTCCCATATGTCCAGCACCCCTATGAATGTTCCCTATTCCCTTATGTCCAGCACCCCCTCGAATGTTCCCTATTCCCTTATGTCCAGCACCCCTACGAATGTTCCCTATTCCCTTATGTCCAGCACCCCTACGAATGTTCCCTATTCCCTTATGTCCAGCACCACACGAATGTTCCCTATTCCCTTATGTCCAGCACCCCTATGAATGTTCCCTATTCCCTTATGTCCAGCACCTTCACGAATGTTCCCTATTCCCTTATGTCCAGCATCCCAACGAATGTTCCCTATTCCCTTATGTCCAGCACCCCTACGAATGTTCCCTATTCCCTTATGTCCAGCACCCCTACGGATGTTCCCTATTCCCTTATGTCCAGCACCCCCACGAATGTTCCCTATTCCCTTATGTCCAGCACCCCCACGAATGTTCCCTATTCCCTTATGACCAGCACCCCTACGAATGTTCCCTATTCCCTTATGTCCAGCACCCCACGAATTTTCCCTATTCCCTTATGTTCAGCATCCCCACGAATGTTCCCTATTCCCTTATGTCCAGCATCCCTATGAATGTTCCCTATTTCCTTATGTCCAGCACCCCACAAATGTTCCCTATTCCCTTATGTCCAGCACCCCTACGAATGTTCCCTATTCCCTTATGTCCAGCATCCCCACGAATGTTCCCTATTCCCTTATGTCCAGCACCCCCACGAATGTTCCCTATTCCCTTATGTACAGCACCCCCACGAATGTTCCCTATTCCCTTATGTCCAGCACCCCATGAATGTTCCCTATTCCCTTATGTCCAGCACCCCCACGAATGTTCCCTATTCCCTTATGTCCAGCACCCCCATGAATGTTCCCTATTCCCTTATGTCCAGCACCCCACGAATGTTCCCTATTCCCTTGTGTCCAGCATCCCAATGAATGTTCTCTATTCCCTTATGTCCAGCACCCCCACAAATGTTCCCTACTCCCTTATGTCCAGCATCCCCATGAATGTTCCCTATTCCCTTATGTCCCGCACCCCTATTGAATGTTCCCTATTCCCTTATGTCCAGCACCCCCACGAATGTTCCCTATTCCCTTATGTCCAGCACCCCTATGAATGTTCCCTATTCCCTTATGTCCAGCACCCCTACGAATGTTCCCTATTCCCTTATGTCCAGCACCCCTACGAATGTTCCCTATTCCCTTATGTCAAGCACCCCCATGAATGTTCCCTATTCCCTTATGTCCAGCACCCCTATGAATGTTCCCTATTCCCTTATGTCCAGCACCTTCACAAATGTTCCCTATTCCCTTATGTCCAGCATCCCAACGAATGTTCCCTATTCCCTTATGTCCAGCAACCCAACGAATGTTCCCTATTCCCTTATGTCCAGCACCCCCACGAATGTTCCCTATTCCCTTATGTCCAGCATCCCCACGAATGTTCCCTATTCCCGTATGTCCAGCACCCCCACGAATGTTCCCTATTCCCTTATGTCCAGCACCCTGTAAACGGGGGGCACTGGTCGTGAATGTCCACAGTCTTGGCAAAGGCAAAATATTATTATGACTTGCAAAGGATTGTGGGGGATGTAGTTCATTCATACCAGAATCAGCCGTTCACAAAATAATGAGTTGTGATGCTCGAGTGTAAGCAAAGAAAAAGAGATTTTATTCATGGGGTTAATTCTCCCACACAGATTTACTTGGTAACACAAAAGGACACTTGCTTCAAGTATTGTACTCAGGAAAAACAAAACATGATATAAGGTAACTGTACTTCTTAAGCAATAAATCAATAAAGACCTTGATGGGAAACAGAAAAGGTCTTTTTGATGGTGCCTGCTAATGACCTTCTTAGCAGTGCTCCATAAGGCAAAAACAAAACCTAAAAGTAACAAAAAAACCCTGTTCTTTATCAAGGATAATTTTCTTCTATTCACACACACAAAAAGAAGTTTCCTTCCAGAGCTCACGTGCACTTGTGCCTGGCTCAATTACCAATAATTAGCCAGCTGCAAACCCCTTTGCTGGTTCACTCTCTCTATGTGGCTCAATCCTACCCTAAAGCTTTCTTGCAGAGACTTTTCTGGGTAGATAAAAGAACAAGTTACAGTTCCTTTTGGTGGTTGTTGTATTAGTGAGAAACTACTTTAAAACAGCAGCCTAGACAGAGAGCAATCCATGTATTCATTCTGATCATTTGATATATCTCCTTCTTCCTCAAATATCATGGAATCAATATCATGGTCTGGCTCAGAGGAATTCCCTAATTGATCACTCTCAGGATAATATTTGTTTCCCTGCTGTCTTCCTGGAGAAGAGCTAGGGCATAGATCAAAGTTCATACCTGAGCTTCCCTTGCTGTTAGGTTTCCTCTCCTGGTATCCTGGCCAGTAAGTAGTCCAGCTTTTATGTCCAGCCTTCCAATCAAGATCCCTGGACACTGGGTCTTTCTTCACATACCTTCTTGCACCGGTCTTAGGGCTCCTTCCAAATGCAGCCGTCTCCCTCAAAGGTGCCGTTTGGGAGTTCCTGGCTCTATAACCCCAATCCTCTGGCTTCCTCCAGTCCAATGGAGTATGCTTGCCTCTGGAATCACTCCTAACACACGTACTGCTGTGGGCTCCTTCTTTAGACCTCCAAGATGTCTTTCTCTTCTTCCTTCCACGTTGCTTCTGCTGTTGTAGTCCTCTCTCTTCCTTCTCCCTGTTCTCTCTGTTCTCCTGGTTCTGTCTGTTCTCACCGTTCTTGCTGTTCTGTCTCTGTGTAGAATATCCTTTACTTTTAACGTGCTTAGAGGGACACTCCACCCTAGCACAGCCCAGGTGTGCTGAATCAAGCCCTGCCCTTGGAGATGAGTGATTGGGGATTACCTCATAGCTCTCCTGATTGAACACATGTTTCCCCACTTCAGCTCTTCTAGAAGCTGTTTGAAACCTGGTGCATTCTGGGACTGGTAGTCTTTTATGAAAACATTCTGTTTTAGTATTTCTACCAGCAAAGACAGGTTGCTTGTTCAGAGCCAATTCACCTCTTTTATAGCTCCCTCCTGAACTATGATAAGCTTCCTTATCACATACTCCCCTGCTTAAGTTATTACGGACTGGTGCAACTGGTGAAACTTCTTCCTTACAGTCCGTAATACGGGAAAGGGCATCCGCATTTTTATGTAACTTCCCAACACGATGTTCCACTTGAAAATCAAATGCCTGTAAGGCCATGTACCAGCGTGTCAACCTGGCATTGTGGTTCTTCATTTGTTGAAACCACTTAAGTGGGGCATGGTCTGTAACCAGTTGGAACTTCCTCCCTGTAAGGTAAAACCTTAATGCCTCCACTGACCACTTTATAGCTAAACATTCCTTTTCTATTGTGGAATACCTCTGTTCAGCTGGTGACAATTTCCTGCTCAGGTACATCACAGGATGCTCGTCCCCTTCATGACATTAGGATAAAACAGCTCCTAGCCCTACATCCGAGGCATCTGTTTGAACCAAGAAGGGTTTCCTGAAATCCACCCCTTTCAGTACTGGTCCTATTCACAACTTCCCTTTTAGGACTGAAAATGCTTTTCGGCTTCAGGAGTCCATTTCAGCTGGTTTGGGCAATTCTTCCGCAGCATATCAGTAAAAATTGCACTTTTCTCTGCAAACTGTGGTATAAATCTGCGGTAGTATCCAATAAGTCCCAAGAAACTCCTCAGCTGTTTCTTTGTTGTTGGAGGAGGAAAATTCCTGATGCTATCCACCTTGCTCATTAGAGGTTTAATTTTCCCTCTTCCCACCAGGTGGCCTAGGTATTTTACCTCTCTATCAGCAAAGGCACACTTCTTTGGGTTCAAAGTGATTCCCGCTTGCTTCATGGAGCATAAGACTGCCCTGATTCTCTTTAGATGTTCCGCCCAAGTGTTACTATGGATTATGACATCATCCATATAGGCAAAGGCATAATTTTGATGGGGTCGAAGTACCTGGTCCACTAGCCTTTGGCAGGTAGCTGCTGCTCCATGCAGTCCGAAAGGCATCCTTTTGAACTGGAAAAGGCCAACGGGGGTGCTGAACGCAGTCTTCGGCTTCGACTCCCTGGTTAGAGGGATTTGCCAATAGCCTTTTGTCATATCAAGGGTGGTTAAATATTGAGCTTGTCCAAGCTGGTCCAACAGCTCTTCAATTCTTGGCATTGGATATGCATCAAAAACTGATATTGCGTTTACCTGCCGGAAGTCAATACAGAATCTTAAAGAGCCATCAGGCTTTGGCACCAAGACTATGGGGCTATTCCAGGGACTCTTCGACTCCTCTATTACTCCCATGTCTAACATTTCCTGAACTTGTGCCACTACGTCCTGTCTCTTTGCTTCAGGCAAGCGGTATGGCCTTTGATGAATTAATTTCCCAGGTGGAGTTATTATCTCATGGGCAACCAAATGTGTCTCCCCAGGTATGGGAGTCAAAACATCTGGGAATTCTTTAAGCAATTTCCTTATTTCTTCCTGCTGTACCACTGTCAGGTCCTCACCTATTTGGGGTTCTGAACTTTCTTTACAGTCAGATACTTGGGGTCCCAAATCCTCCTCTTCATGCACCTCCCTTTCACGGGCACAGGTGGCAGCTAGGCTCTTAACCCCTTTGTCTTCAGTAGAACCAAAGCCTTTGGTTCCACGCTCAGAATTTGACAAGGATGTGACTTCCTCCACAGGTGGGAAAACCCAGTCTCTCACATATCAATTGAGCGATTCTGTCTCCCGTCTTTACATGGTAATCATTCTGTCCAAAATTAAATAACAGAACTTTAAGATTGCCCCTGTAATCGGGATCAATCACTCCTGCTCCCACATCAATGAAATACTTCAGGGCTAATCCTGATCTTGGGGCTACTCGCCCATAGCACCCAATGGGTATTTCTACTTGGAGTCCAGTGTCAACCAGGGCTCTCCCTTGGCTAGGTACAGTCACATTTTCTACACTGCACAGGTCAAACCCAGCAGCTTGAGGGGTTGCCCGCTTAGGAGCTTGGGCCTTCTCTGTGACCCTATGATACTTCAAGATAAATATCTGCTTCTTGGTAGTTTGGTCTTCTGGAAGCTTAACCATCTTTTTAGCTGGGGTCTGAGGACTTCCAAACAAAGGCCCGGGAGCTATTACCATCATTCCTTCTCCCTCCTTCTTTCCTAGTCCTTTCACTAGTCCCTGCTTAAATCTTGGCCAGTCCCTTCCTAGATCCAAATCAAATGGAAGCCTAGGCACCACTGCTAAAAGAATTTCCTCTTGTTCTCCCAGGCACTTAACCATTAGCCTATAGGTGGGATATGATGTTGCAGCACCATGAATGCATCTGATGTGAACCTGGCTTTCAGGGGTTCTAGGCACAAATCCTTCTTGGGCCTCTATCATCTTCCAAAGCCTCTTTGACAGCATACTCTGGTCTGCCCCAGAGTCTAACAGAGCATTTGTGGTAATTCCCTGCACCTCAACCACCAAAAGGAATCCTTCTTTGGGCTGTTTTAAATCAACACCCATCAAGCTAGTGTGTATCTGGCATCCCCTTTCCAAATGTCCCCATTTTCCACATTTCTTTTTACTCCACTTTGTAATCTGGGTTGGCACAGTACTATTATTCTCAGAAACATTTTTAACCATTTTCTTTTCTGATACAGCACAGCTTGCCTCAGCATCAACCTTCAGAGGGCCACCCATTCTATGGCAAGCCTGCGTGGCTTCCAAGAATCTCTCTGCTAGCATGGTTGCCTCTCCAAGGTTCTGGCAATTTTGCTGTATAAGGAAAGTGTGCAGATCTTTAGGCACAGCAGACATAAATTGTTCAAGCATAATAATGTCTAATAACATTTCCACAGACTTTCCCTCAGGCTCCAACCATTTTACAGCCAATCCTCTGATTCTCTGACTCAGAGCCCTGGGTGTTTCACCCACTCTTAATGCAGTAGCTCTAAACATTCACCTATACTCTGAAATAGACAACCCTAGGCGATCTCTTATAGCAGCCTTTACATCTCTATAATTCAAAGCTTGAGCTGCTGGCATTGCCCTATAAGCTGCAAGCGCCTCCCCAGTTAATGAGGCTGCCAGCCTTACTGCCCACTGGGTCTCTGGCCATGCTAATGCTTGTGCCACTCTCTCAAAAGATTCAAGGAAATCATCAACATTATCATCTGGAGTCAGCTTCCCAAAACCAAATGCCCCAATTCCCTGATTGAGTTCCACATTGTCCACATGTGGTATACCAGTTGTTACTGCTGGTCTTGCATCCGGTCCACTTTGGTTATGAAGAGCAATTAAGGCTTCCACCAGATCAAGCACTGGCTTCTGCTGGTCCCTTAGTGCTTTAATTGCAGTGTCCTGAGCCTGCTGCGCTAGCTCCTGTTGCCTGCTAAATTGGGCTGCCATCCAGCTGGCCAGTTCCTTCGGATCCATCTTATATCCCTGCAAGAAAACAAAAGAAAAAAAACACAGAGCAGCACCCTCCAAACAGGTGTTTTTCTCCTATTTTCTTTTTCAATTACCCCTGTGTCTTACTCCCATCCACCACTAGACATGCCCAGGTACTTATTACCTTATGCCAGTGATGAATCCAGCTTACACAGGGTCTTTTCCTCCTTGGAACAGCTCCTGGAACAGCCACCTCTTTTTTTCTCCAAAGTGTTGTTAAGGGAAAAATCCACTTTCCAGCTTTTGACTTGAACTTTTTTCTTTCAGATTTCAGTTGTAATCCTTATAAATCCTGTAAATCCTTTGTGTAAAAGCAATCCGAACTACTACGCCACTGTAAATGGGGGGCGCTGGTCGTGAATGTCCACAGTCTTGGCAAAGGCAAAATATTATTATGACTTACAAAGGATTGTGGGGGATGTAGTTCATTCATACCAGAATCAGCCGTTCACAAAATAATGAGTTGTGATGCTCGAGTGTAAGCAAAGAAAAACAGATTTTATTCATGGGGTTAATTCTCCCACACAGATTTACTTGGTAACACAAAAGGACACTTGCTTCAAGTATTGTACTCAGGAAAAACAAAACATGATATAAGGTAACTGAACTTCTTAAGCAATAAATCAATAAAGACCTTGATGGGAAACAGAAAAGGTCTTTTTGATGGCGCCTGCTAATGACCTTCTTAGCAGTGCTCCAAAAGGCAAAAACAAAACCTAAAATTAACAAAAAAACCTGTTCTTTATCAAGGATAACTTTCTTCTATTCACACACACAAAAAGAAGTTTCCTTCCAGAGCTCACATGCACTTGTGCCTGGCTCAATTACCAATAATTAGCCAGCTGCAAACCCCTTTGCTGGTTCACTCTCTCTACGTGGCTCAATCCTACCCTAAAGCTTTCTTGCAGAGACTTTTCTGGGTAGATAAAAGAACAAGTTACAGTTCCTTTTGGTGGTTGTTGTATTAGTGAGAAACTACTTTAAAACAGCAGCCTAGACAGAGAGCAATCCATGTATTCATTCTGATCATTTGATATATCTCCTTCTTCCTCAAATATGGAATCAATATCATGGTCTGGCTCAGAGGAATTCCCTAATTGATCACTCTCAGGATAATATTTGTTTCCCTGCTGTCTTCCTGGAGAAGAGCTAGGGCATAGATCAAAGTTCATACCTGATCTTCCCTTGCTGTTAGGTTTCCTCTCCTGGTATCCTGGCCAGTAAGTAGTTCAGCTTTTATGTCCAGCCTTCCAATCAAGATCCCTGGACACTGGGTCTCTCTTCACATACCTTCTTGCACCGGTCTTAGGGCTCCTTCCAAATGCAGCCGTCTCCCTCAAAGGTGCCGTTTGGGAGTTCCTGGCTCTATAACCCCAATCCTCTGGCTTCCTCCAGTCCAATGGAGTATGCTTGCCTCTGGAATCACTCCTAACACACATACTGCTGTGGGCTTCTTCTTTAGACCTCCAAGATGTCTTTCTCTTTTTCCTTCCACGTTGCTTCTGCTGTTGTAGTCCTCTCTCTTCTTTCTCCCTGTTCTCTCTGTTCTCCTGGTTCTGTCTGTTCTCACCGTTCTTGCTGTTCTGTCTCTGTGTAGAATATCCTTTACTTTTAACGTGCTTAGAGGGACACTCCACCCTAGCACAGCCCAGGTGTGCTGAATCAAGCCCTGCCCTTGGAGATGAGTGATTGGGGATTACCTCATAGCTCTCCTGATTGAACACACGTTTCCCCACTTCAGCTCTTCTAGAAGCTGTTTGAAACCTGGTGCATTCTGGGACTGGTAGTCTTTTATGAAAACATTCTGTTTTAGTATTTCTACCAGCAAAGACAGGTTGCTTGTTCAGAGCCAATTCACCTCTTTTATAGCTCCCTCCTGAACTATGATATGCTTCCTTATCACAACCCCCACGAATGTTCCCTATTCCCTTATGTCCAGCACCCCCACGAATGTTCCCTATTCCCTTATGTCCAGCACCCCCATGAATGTTCCCTATTCCCTTATGTCCAGCATCCCCACGAATGTTCCCTATTCCCTTATGTCCAGCATCCCCATGAATGTTCCCTATTCCCTTATGTCCAGCATCCCCACGAATGTTCCCTATTCCCTTATGTCTAGCACCCCCACGAATGTTCCCTATTCCCTTATGGCCAGCACCCCCACGAATGTTCCCTATTCCCTTATGTCCAGCACCCCCACGAATGTTCCCTATTCCCTTATGTCCAGCATCCCCACGAATGTTCCCTATTCCCTTATGTCCAGCATCCCCACGAATGTTCCCTATTCCCTTATGTCCAGCACCCCCACAAATGTTCCCTTTTCCCTTATGTCCAGCACCCCCACGAATGTTCCCTATTCCCTTATGTCCAGCACCCCCACGAATGTTCCCTATTCCCTTATGCCCAGCATCCCCACGAATGTTCCATTATCTCTCCTTTATGCCCAGCATCTCTCCTCTGTCTTCATACTCCCCCTTGTGTCCAGAATTTCCCTTGTCACCTTATTCTCTCCACCACATGTGCAACATCTTCCCTCCCTCACTCCATATCCACCATCTGACCTCTATCCCTTTCATCTTATGTCCAGAATCTGCCCTCAGTCTCCCTTCTACTTTGTATCCGGTTTCTGCCCTCCAACCTCCCCTTTGTGTCCAACATTTACTCTCCAATTCCCTCTTTCTGCCCTCCACTCCCCCTTTTAAGTCTAGAATCTACCCTTCCCCCCCTCCCCGTTCATATCTAACATCTGGCCTCTGTCCCTAATTATGCTCCTTCGCAGCCCCTCCTCTGTGCCGCTTGCCCACTGCTGCCACTGATTTTTCTGTTCCATGGCAGCAGGCTTCTGACTTAAAAACAAAACAAAAAAAAAGCATGCATCTTTGCTCTAGGAATGCTGGTCTGGTCCCTCCTCTTCTGATGTGAAGCATGCGTCAGAGGGAGGCGGGACCAGACCAGCCTTCTCAGTGCAGGAGTTAAAGACCCTGCATTTCTAGGAGAGTTTTAAGTTAGAGACATGATGCACAGGAAAAGCAGCGACAGTGGGCAGACAAGCAGCGAGTGATGGGGGCGAGGAGGTTGCCCCTGAAACGGCAGTCAGATTCCTAGAGTTAGCCATGCCTGGTTGTAAGCAGAGCCCGATGGCAGCACCAACACAGCTTGGCAGAATGTGTGAGAGAAGAGGAGCAAAGCGTGTGAGTGTGAGGGTTGGGCTGAAAGTGTGTGTCATACACTTAATGCATGTGACTTGGCATGTCTGTTTTTTATCTGGGTACCTAAGTAGTTACCTGGCTGAAAACCGCCCTCCTCCTTCTGTGCTGATAGGTGTACTTTAACGTGGTATTAAAGGACAGAGTTGGAGTGGGAGATGGGGGAGGGTAGAGTCGGCAGCCATGCAGGGATTTTGTTTTGAAATCCCCGTGGGCTGCTTATGGAGCAGATTTGTAGTAACAGGTGCTAACTGACTGCCTGGCCAGCTCTTCATTTTCAAAGGAAACTGTGGGTACAAAGTACCTGTGGCCCTGTTAGTTCCCAAAGGAGTTTTCACGGTCCCTGCTTGTTGGAGGATGAAAACATGAAAAAGATTAAAGCTCGACATCTTGATGGTTAAACTAAAAGCATTTTTACAAGAAAAATACTCCAAAAACAACAATAAAATCTGGGGCCGACAATCCTCCTATAAAATATTCATTGTAAATTGCTGTAAAATTTTATAGGGATTTTTCAAAATAAAGTACGAAGACTTCAATAAAGATATACACCTGTTTTAGAGAGCTGATTGGAGGATCCATTGCACCACTGCATTAAACTTTTTTTTATAGAGACTCAGTGTATTCCAGGAATTTTATTTACAGATAAGAGGTCTTGTTTCAACAAATTTAGAGCCCCCTCTGGGTTTAGATTTTGACAAAGTATTGTTGCTGTTTGATATGTGCTGAATTCATACACACAGAGAAGCTTCACTAAAAACAGAGCTCTCCCATCTGCCTGTGCTATCTTCCAGTCTGTAACCAATAGAAAGGCTTTCTCATCTGCCTGCGTCCCATTCTGCAGTCTCTAACCAATAGAAAAGCTCTCCCTTTTGCCTGTGTTCCCTCTCATAGTCTCTGACCAATAGAAATCTCTTCCATTTGCCTGTGTTCCCGCCCACAGTCTCTGACCAATAGGAAAACTCTCCTGTGTGCCTGTGCTCTCTTCCAAAGTCTCTAACCAATAGGAATGCTCTCCCATTTGCCTGTGTTCCCTCCCACAGTCTCTGACCAATAGGAAAGCTCTCTGATGTGGCTGTGTTCTTTTCTATAGTCTCTAACCAACAGAAAAGCTCTCTCATTTGCCTGTGCTCCCTTCCATAGCCTCTAACCAATAGGAAAGCTCTCTCCTCTCCCGTGCTCCTTCCCACCATGGCTAAATTAAATCTGGATGTTCAACTCTGGATAGAAAACTGCAGAAATTTAGGACTGCCTTTTTTCTGGCCAAGTTTTGTGCAGTTATCCGGTTAGTGGACTGAATATCATCGCTAACCAGATAACACCTAACTCCACACAAGCTCATCCACAGATCACCCCAGCACTATGCATTTAGTGCCGAGGCAGTCAGAGGAAATATTCAGTGACACTATCAGGGTCATCCCGAGGCACAAATAGCGGGGATGGATGTCCTGTTGGGACATCCATCCCCCCTATTCGGGCCCTCTTCCGACCCCGACTAACTTTCCCGCACGGTGTACGGGGAAGTTAGATGGGGCGGGAAAGGGGCAGAGTGGGGACAGCATTAGGCAGGCAGTGGGCAGCCTCATACATACAGGGCCGATTCCAATGTCTACCCTGTATATCCAGGGCGGGCTGCCTGTACGGGGAACTTATTTGACTTCTGAGGTGGAATAAGTTCCCATAGTCAGCGGGGGATGGTGGGTCCGGACATCGGGGAAGGTAGGAAGGGGTAGAGGGCATTCTCCTCAGCCTGACTCTGGCCTTGGGAGTCCAGATCGGGGGTCGGGCTGCGGGGAATGCACTGTTTGGTCTGGCGGCCGGGGCTCGCAGCCTTTGAATGGAGCTGTGGTACCATGGCAACCGGACACCATGGTGCCGTGGCTCCATTCAAAAGCCCTGACTGAGTTATCCAAGCAAGGCCTGTACGTGCAGGCCAACCTGAATCAGGTTCCTGGCCTGCATGTACAGGCCTGGATGCGATTCTGATCCTGCGGAGCTAGACGTGCCCGGTGGGATCAGAATCCTGGCTAACTCTGTGCAACCAGTTCCGACTGGGTGCAGAGGGCCGGGACGTCCAGGACTGAATCTGGCCCTATGTGGATAGTGCTACTGAATCTCTTGCTGGGTGGCACTATGCTGCTAATCTGCCCCATAGATTCTTGAGGCAGATGTGCACCTGAAAGTAGTTTCCAAGCTCCACTTAGTTGTTTTTTTTCGCAGCTAGTTAAGCATTTTTCTTTGCCACAATGGTAGCAAAAACGTTTGCCACAGAAGCGTTCTCCCAGCTGCCTGAGCTGTCTTCAGAAAGTCTCTCACTTCTCGCAAATCTACATGTCCATGGCCAGGGGCCACAAGGTGAATCATATGGAATTACTAATCCTGAAACATTCAGACCTCTATGTACTTAGCCTACCATGTATCTATTGACTTGAGCCACTGTTGGTCTGCTGACCCTTTCTCTCTGTTCTGTGTCTGTGTAAGCAACACGTACAGAGCTTAACTTCTATCACACCTTCTGCCCCAGCTCAGTTGCTCCAGGCGATGACGTACAAAACTTAATGCAAGCGAATCCCTTGGGTAGAATAGAGCCCAGAAGCTGGGCTGAAAGCCAGCCAAACAGCAAAAAACAGAAATTGAGAACAACACAAAGCATTCAGAAACAGTCATAAAATAAAAATGCTTAGTGTCTTGTGCTGCAGATTGCAAGCTCACAATTGCATAGCAGAGACATGTTTTATTAGACACACTAGATTCAAAGCTTCGGTTTTTAAGTTTTAACCAATAAAACAGCCTGATTTAAAAGAATTCTACAGTAAGTGAGTGTTTATTGGAAAAATACTACTTTCCCCAGCATTCATCGCTCTTCTCGCCTGCCTTGGGTCTTCCACTCTGTGACTTCTCCGCAGCTGCACAAGGATAAGGTACCCGGGAATAGCACCTGCACTGCAAAAAACACCGATTTTTCTTTTGTACGTTCAAAGACCTCATAATTTGCTGGAAAGTAAGCACCTAAATTTATCATTTATGAATACCTAAAAATAGAAGCCCTAAGTATCATGTACCAAATACTCTGAACAGCTCAGATTTGGTGCCAAAACAAGCCAGTTGTAGAGTCGCTAATGTCCTCTGTTATCCTAATACAACTAGATATAGATGTGTCTAAACCATAGTGGGCTTATGTGCCGCGAGTGCAGTAAACATTCCCAGAGTTTTACTGTAAACATTGCTTCTATAAACCCACAGATTGGTTAGAGGATTTAAAAGAGATACGGGTATGGAGCCTTAAAACCTCATGAAATATGAGTACCTGGCTTAATCTGTCATAGGTGACAGCTTTCTGTATGACAGGCGAATTCCCCCACTGTAGGTAGAGGTTTGACCAATCAAGTGTCAGGATTCATGACTCTGCTGCAGGCATCTACTCTGCAGACAATGGAGTAATTATAGTTATTAAATTGCCTTGCCTCACCTTTAGCAATTCCTTTCAGCAGGTATGCCTCTTGTATGACAACCCAAGGGAAAAGTAGGCTTGCTTTAGCTTCCATTAGAAAGGCTATGCTTTCTCCCAGCAGTGGTTCAGGAATTTCATCACAAAAGGACTTAATGACATGTTAAAACACAAAACTCCGCTGCTGTTAGTAATGACACAACTCTTTTAACTGCTGCTGCTAATGATACCAGTCTACTACTGACTCTGCTAAACCTCTACTAATACTTTACTGCTGCTACTAATGACACAGCTCTTCCAACTGCTGCTGCTAATAATAATGCTCTACTATTGATTCTGCTATACCTCTACTAATACTCTACTACTACTCTACATAACTATAACTCTACTAACTGCTTTGTTGCTGTTATTAATGATAGTACTTTACTAAGAACTTACTAATAATAGTGCAATTTATTTTTTTAGTATTTATCTCATGCCTTTCCAGTAGTAGTTCAAGTGCATTATATTCCCACAGATTATATAGTAGGCTTACATAGTAACATAGTATATGATGGCAGATAAAGACCAGTTTGGTCCATCGAGTCAGACCAGCAAGGCGGCAAGAGTATGTGCACTTGCTGCTCCGTGCAGGCCACTTCTCCCCATGTCTTTGTTCAGGGGTGTACCCACCGCTCCGTGTAGGTCAGCCCTATTTGTTCAGATATAAGAGATATTTATGCTTATTTTGATTTTATCCTGTTGCTATAATGCAGGGGTTCTCAACCCTGTCCTCGGGACTCACCTAGCCAGTCGGGTTTTCAGGATAACCACAATGAATATGTATGAGAGAGATTTGCATACACTGCCTCCATTATATGCAAATCTCTTCCATGCATATTCATTGTGGTTATCCTGAAAACCTGACTGGCTAGGTGGGTCCCGAGGACAGGGTTGAGAACCCCTGCAGGGATCCATTATGTCTGTCCCATGCTATTTTGAATTCTGTCACTGTGTTTGCCCCCACCACTTCCATTGGGAGGGCATTCCAAGCATCCACCACCCTTTCAGTGAAAAAGTATTTCCTGACATTGCCTTTCAGTTTACCCCCTTGCAGCTTCATGTTATGCCCTCTAGTTTTACAACTTCCCCGTCTTTGGAAGAGGTTTGTTTCTCCATTAATACTCTTTAAGTCAGAGGTTCCCAACTCCAGTCCTGGAGGGCCAAACATGATTCAGGTTTTCAGGCTGTCCCTAATGAATATGCATGAGATACATTTGAATACAACAGGGGCAATGCATGCAAATGCATCTCATGCATATTTATTAGGGACAGCATGAAAACCTGAATGGTGTTTGGCCCTCCAGGACTGGAGTTGGGAACCTCTGCTTTAAGTATTTAAAGGTCTGAATCATATTTCCCCTGTCCCTCCTCTCCTCCAGAGTTTGTACCTGAGGCAATGGAGGGTAAAGTGACTTGCCCAAGGCCTCAAGGAATAGCAGTGGAATGTGTACCCTCGTCTTGCTGTCACAGGCTGTTGTCCCAACCACTAGGCTACTCCTTTTCTCCTAACCCAGCCCCACAATGTAACTATAACTCTACTAATTATTCTACTGCCACTTCAAATGACGCAACTCTTCTAACTACTATTATTAATGATATCATTCTACTATTGATTCTTCAACTACTAATGATACAACATAACTTTAATTCTACTACTCTACTGTTGCTACGAATAAAACTACTCTGCTAGATACTCTGCTACTAATGATACAACTAAATTATAACTACTGTATAGTAATTACTCTACTATTGCTGCTAATCATAAAGCTCTAATAACTGTTCTACTGCTACAAATGAAACTACTGTTTTAACAACTCTAGCGCTACTAAGGGTATTTGTCTAGTAAGAACTTCACTGCTTTAATGATACAAGTAAGTTATAACTCTACTAACTACTCTAATGATACTACTAAAGATACTGTTCTATTAATTATTTTATTTATTTATTCATGTTTCTATGCCACAGCTCCGGGAACCATTTGCTATGGCGATTACTATGAATATTACTAATACTACTACTGTATTAAGTATCCGAATCTACTACTTCTCTAATTATATTACTTGCACTAATAATAATGGTTTATAGCAAGAGGATAAAATCAAAATAAACATAACTATTTTTATACGTCAAGAAATGGAGGGGGTGACCTGCATGAAGCAGCAGGTACAGAGCCGGGCCATCCACTAGGTGGACTAGGCAGCTGCCTAGGGGGACAGATCACTGTGGGTGGTAGGCCATGGGCTTTGGCACACATGGCCCACTGCCCCCCACTGTGCTGAACCACCCCCCGCTGCTGCTGATTCCATTGGCAGTGGGTGGGACTGCTCAGCTTGGCACCAAGCCATGTGCTTTGGCACACATGGTCTGCTGCATCTGAATCCCCGAAGTTATGTCAGAGGGGGAGGGTCAGAAGCAGCAGACCATGTGTGACAAAGCACATGGCCTACCACTGAACTGAGCCATGCCCACCTTCGACTCCGCAGCTGGAATCGGCAGTAGCATGGCTCAGCATGGGGGGGGGGGGTGCACAGCTGGGAGGGCAGCCTGCCCTGAATGGATACAACCCTCAACAAAGGCATAGAGGGGGTGACCTGCACAGAACAGTGGGTACAACCCTAAACAAAGGCTTAGAGGGGAGTGACCTGCAGAGTGGCAGATACACCTACTCTAGCCACCTTACTGGGCAGACTAGATGGACTATACTGGTCTTTATCTGCCTTCAAATATTATGTTACTTCTACTAATGATACAATTCTACAAACTCTGGAATCAATTTCTAATCGTATAACTCTTCTAAATTCACTGTTAGCAATAATGATATTTTTCCATTAACGTCTGCTGAAAATGTTGCAGCTTGCCGTGCTGTGAGGTCTTGTGTGCATCAGTGATGCATTGGGCTAAGTTATCGGTAGCCTACTACTGGCAGTGTCTCCCAAGTTGGACAGGTCTAAGCTGAGGTGCCAGATCAAGACAAACCACCCATCTGGGCAGCAGCAGAATGGGACAGTGTTGATGGCAGAGGATTACCTTTCTGTGACAACGGCAACAACACTAAAATTAAATTGCACTGAAGAAAGGCTTGGCAATCTATTTCCATATCTTGCCACGAAAACCCAATGGATAGTCACAACAAAACAAATTGCACTATAGTGCTGGAAGATGAGACCCCCCAGGTCAGAAAGCACTCAAATGGCTATTGGGGAGGAGCTGAAGACTTTTCAGAGTAAAGCCAGAGTCAGTAGTTGCAAAGAGGTCTTACTTATTGAGACATGGAACATACCAAGTATGAACCAAGAGAAATTGGAGGTGGTCAAGAATGAAATGAAACGTGTACAACTCGATCTGTTGGGTGTCAGCGTACTGAAATGAACTGGCACCGGGCACTTTGCATCTGATGATCACAGAATACTACAGACTTGATGACAAAACATAAACACGTTCCCTTACCACCCGCCTCCTTCATCGGCTCTCCCCAGTCGGGGGATCGAGCCTCCAGAGGTGGGAGCAGCGCGGAAGCCATCTCTGTCCAATCGGGACAGCTTCAACATCTTCAAAAGTTCGCGCCGGCAGGCGCACGTTCCCTTACCACCCGCCTCCTTCATCGGCTCTCCCCAGTCGGGGGATCGAGCCTCCAGAGGTGGGAGCAGCGCGGAAGCCATCTCTGTCCAATCGGGACAGCTTCAACATCTTCAAAAGTTCGCGCCGGCAGGCGCACGTTCCCTTACCACCCGCCTCCTTCATCGACTCTCCCCAGTCGGGGGATCGAGCCTCCAGAGGTGGGAGCAGCGCGGAAGCCATCTCTGTCCAATCGGGACAGCTTCAACATCTTCAAAAGTTCGCGCCGGCAGGCGCACGTTCCCTTACCACCCGCCTCCTTCATCGGCTCTCCCCAGTCGGGGGATCAAGCCTCCAGAGGTGGGAGCAGCGCGGAAGCCATCTCTGTCCAATCGGGACAGCTTCAACATCTTCAAAAGTTCGCGCCGGCAGGCGCACGTTCCCTTACCACCCGCCTCCTTCATCGGCTCTCCCCAGTCGGGGGATCGAGCCTCCAGAGGTGGGAGCAGCGCGGAAGCCATCTCTGTCCAATCGGGACAGCTTCAACATCTTCAAAAGTTCGCGCCGGCAGGCGCACGTTCCCTTACCACCCGCCTCCTTCATCGGCTCTCCCCAGTCGGGGGATCGAGCCTCCAGAGGTGGGAGCAGCGCGGAAGCCATCTCTGTCCAATCGGGACAGCTTCAACATCTTCAAAAGTTCGCGCCGGCAGGCGCACGTTCCCTTACCACCCGCCTCCTTCATCGGTTCTCCCCAGTCGGGGGATCGAGCCTCCAGAGGTGGGAGCAGCGCGGAAGCCATCTCTGTCCAATCGGGACAGCTTCAACATCTTCAAAAGTTCGCGCCGGCAGGCGCACGTTCCCTTACCACCCGCCTCCTTCATCGGCTCTCCCCAGTCGGGGGATCGAGCCTCCAGAGGTGGGAGCAGCGCGGAAGCCATCTCTGTCCAATCGGGACAGCTTCAACATCTTCAAAAGTTCGCGCCGGCAGGCGCACGTTCCCTTACCACCCGCCTCCTTCATCGGCTCTCCCCAGTCGGGGGATCGAGCCTCCAGAGGTGGGAGCAGCGCGGAAGCCATCTCTGTCCAATCGGGACAGCTTCAACATCTTCAAAAGTTCGCGCCGGCAGGCGCACGTTCCCTTACCACCCGCCTCCTTCATCGGCTCTCCCCAGTCGGGGGATCGAGCCTCCAGAGGTGGGAGCAGCGCGGAAGCCATCTCTGTCCAATCGGGACAGCTTCAACATCTTCAAAAGTTCGCGCCGGCAGGCGTGCCCGCGCCTGGCGGGCCCGCGCCTGAAGGCCTCGCCAGAGGGCCCTTTGGCGTGGCCCTTAGGCGGCGGCCGAAAGACGGGGCACCTGAAAAAGCGAACCCCTACCATCACCAACAGCTCTCCCCAGTCAGGAGATAGAGCCTCCGGCTTCATGGAAACAGCGTCAGCAACATCGCCTAATCGGGACTGCCTGCTTGGTCTTTAAAAGCTCTACTCTGAGTAATCCTTTGCTGAGGCCTGGTGGAGGCACATGGCAATGTAATCTGCTCATCAGCCTCCGTATATAACTGGGACCTCGACGACACCGGGAACTGCAAGTATTACCAACACTATTTGAACAGTATTAGCCTCTGTAATACTTCATATCCAAAAACGCTACCTATTGCCATTATTTACTGTTGCCAGTATATACCTTCATTTTACTGTATTTACTGTTACCATCACTTACTGCTGCCAATATTTTCCTCTCATTCACTGCATCCATTGTTGCCTATATTTACTGTCGCCAGTATCAACTCTCATTTACTATATTTACTGTTGCCAGTATCTACTCTTATTACAGTTGCCAGTGCACGACGGTTGCCTTATGTACTATCGCCTGCATTCACAGTACTATTGCAATTAATCTTTCCTGAGTGCAAACACTGCATCACACTGTACTGTAGCCAACATTTCCACAATTATCTTTCTCATTACCAACACCCAAGAGAATGTACAAAGTTCTGCTCTTATTTATGACCTTCCTTACCCTTGGTCTCCCTTACTCATCAAATGCTCTCAACCATGATACATATCACATACCAATCCTACGCTCATACGGAAGGAGATGGTCCGAATTCCCCCACCACTCTACATCAAAAAATAACTTTACATCCCACTCCCATCTAC
Source organism: Ichthyophis bannanicus (assembly GCA_033557465.1). Taxonomy (NCBI): domain Eukaryota; kingdom Metazoa; phylum Chordata; class Amphibia; order Gymnophiona; family Ichthyophiidae; genus Ichthyophis; species Ichthyophis bannanicus. The sequence goes on along the minus strand of CM066039.1, from coordinate 17,495,642 downwards.
TCAACATTCCTCTCCAAACCATCAAAAGGATACAAGAAGAGAAGCAACATCACCAACGCCTGCTAAAATGTGCACTGATAAATGCCAGATCAGTACGATCTAAATGGCCCGCAGCCATCGACCTGATACCCCAATATAATCTTGACATCTTGATGATTACTGAGACTTGGCTATCCGACTGTGACAACGTACTACTGAATCAGATGCTGCCACCAGGTTTTGTGATATACACATCTCACAGATCCAGTCAAAAAGGAGGCGGAACCCTCATCCTGGCCAAAGCTGATTTACACTTCAAGATGTGCAACTCCTCTAGCTCAACGTACCTTGACTCCCTCACTATAACTAATGAGTTCTGCACAATCCACCTTTTCTATCGTGCACCCTCCCCCTCACCAGATGATCTTCCAACTATAATTGAGCAGGCATGTTCCGCATCCACCTCACGCTCACCAAGTTGGCTAATCGGTGACTTTAATCTCCCATCTCTTCAAGACAGCCACTCAGCAGCATTCCTTGACGCCCTGGAGGACCTAGGTTACAAACAGCATGTCGATTCACCCACCCACACTAAGGGTGGTAAACTAGACCTCATTTTCGCACCTCTCTCCAACGACTCAATACCCCTAACTCTCGCATTATCGGTAATACCAGTACCCTGGTCGGACCACAGTCTTCTCAGTTTCAATATATCCATTAATGCATTCCACAAAAGCCGAAAGTCCCCTAACACATCTGGATCCCACTCAACCCGCTTTAGACCACTCAACCAGAGCATAGTCCTAGAGAATCTCAGACCTCTCATGGCCAACACAACCATGGACTTAGATGATCTCATATCCAAATGGGATGAAAACCTGAGAGCTGCCTCCTGCCCATCACTCACCGAAAAGAAAATTCGAAAACGTGAACATACTCCATGGTTCTCCACAGACCTTCGTTCATCCCTCCACCATTTACGCAAACTCGAGCGACAGTGGCGACGAACTCACTCCCCCGAGGCGCTGGTAGCATACAGCTCATACCTATCTACCCACCGAGCAAAGATAGCACAGAGCAGGAAAACTTACCACTCAGGATTAATAAAACGCTCCATCAACAAACCACATGCTTTGTTCAGCATAGTAAAGTCCATAACAGGTGAACCGGTATCAGCTCAACCTCCCATGCCGCAGCCGCAGGACTACGCAAACTACCTGCAGTCAAAGATGATAAAAACCAACACAGACATAAATGTCAATAACGCCCCCACTTCACTTAAGACATCCCATGCTATGCCACTTCACAACTTCTCCACTGTATCAAATAGCGAGGTTGTGAACATTATTGCCTCAATCAACCCCAGTACAGCTCCTAATGACCCGTGTCCAGCCAGCTGGATCAAGGACATGCGACATGACCTCAGTCAAATATTGAGCAAAATACTGAACCAGTCTTTCTCATCAGGTTCATTCCCACAGAGCCTAAAACACACTTCCATCAAGCCCCTACTGAAGAATAATAGACTGGACCCATCCAAGGTTGATTCCTTCAGACCTATCTCGAGCATCCCTCAGCTTGCAAAAATCATTGAGAAGGCCGCCCAACAACAAATCCAACATCATATTGACACTGAAGCACCACTAGATCCATCGCAACATGGCTTCAGGGAAGCACATGGAGTTGACACAGTCCTTACAACACTATTCAATGTTCTAGTGACAGGAATAAACAACATACAACAGGGTTTCGTCCTCATCTTCCTGGACATCTCCGCTGCTTTCGACTCTGTGAGTCATGATATACTCCTACAACGCTTGAAAGATAAGGGGATTCAAAGCACAGCACTCGAGTGGTGTAAATCCTACCTATCTAACAGGTGGCAACAAGTAAAAACAGGCCACGCATCCTCAGAACCATTCCTGCAATCACAGGGTGTACCTCAAGGATCGTCCTTATCGGCACTAATGTTTAATATCTACATGCAGCCGATATGTGACTTGATCAGATCCTTTAATGTACAATGTCTCGCTTACGCAGATGACATCCTCCTATATATGCCGTTCACAATTGAACATCCAGTATTCTCCCCAATAATCAAATGTTTTGAGGCTGTAGCTGAATGGTTGCTATCACAAAACCTTCGGATAAACCACAGCAAAACCGACGTTCTTTTTGTCACAAGGAACCGTAAGTTCATACCGCCTCCATCACTACGCGTCAACAACATAGAGTTGAAATCAAAAGCTACCATCCGTTACCTCGGCATCACATTGGATCAGCACTTGGATATGACAACTCATATCAAGAACATCACAAAAAACGTATATTATAAGATCAAATCGCTACATCACCTCCGCTCCCTACTAGAACCCACAGACTTCCGAACAACCTTCCAAGCATTAGTCCTCCCACACCTGGATTTTGCCAACATCATCCTACATGGCCTCCCTCAATCAACGTTAAACCCGCTCCGCCTAGCCATGAATACAGCCGCCAGAGTCCTCTCCGGCTCATCAAGATCTGACCATATAACACCCATCATGAAAGAACTGCATTGGTTACCATTACATGCCAGAATCCAGTATAAGTCTTTAGTCCTTACTTTCAAGGCACTAAATAACTACCCCCCTACACCAATCAGCAAGCTTATCCATGGCACCCTGGAAAACAGAAAAAGGAGAACCACATCAATGAACACCTTAATTGTCCCGAAGATAATAACGAAGTGTACTAAGGCCACCTCCAACAGGGCCTTCTCCTTATTTGCTCCTCTAAACTGGAATGCACTACCTCACGAAATCCGTGCTATCAAAAACCTAATCCTATTCAGAAAAACATTGAAATACCACCTGTTTACAAAATGCTACCCAGAAGTCAACCTAGTCACTAACAAAACTACCACCTCAATACAACCTGAAAAGGGCTAGCAGGTCAACCTTTCTCTCTAGTCTTATTAGTGAACCACATTGTAACATCCAATCGAGTTTGATATTACTGTATATACCATTAAGCTATTCTGTACATAGTTCCCCCGGTTGTCCTATTGTTGAATTTCCCTGTTCAATGTAAAACTCAATGTTGCCTGTATGCATTGTAGTATGTTCTTGTTCTATTGTACACCGCACTGATTATAATAGCGCGGTATAAAAGAATTGTTAAATAAATAAATAAATAAATAAATAAATAAACCAAATGCTAACATGCCACACAGAAGACCTGAAAAGATAAATCAACCATCACTACACAAAAAAGAAGTTATTTCTACATGTAAATAGTTTATTCCCCCTCCCCCCATTTATCTCCAAGTTACACGCCCCTGTTTAATGTAAAGCAATTCCTTTGTAATTGTTGTCATGTTGTTTGATGTAAACCACCTTGGATAAAGGCGGTATAGAAAAGCTGTTAAATAAATAAACATGGTCTACTATACTAGAAAAGAAAGTCAAAGAAGAAATGGTGTTGCATTTATAAATAAGAAACTTGCAAGAATTGTAATGAAATACAATGCAGTCAGTGAACGCTTAATTCCTATTATTCTACGAGGAATGCCTATCAACACAGCTATAATTCAAGTATATGCCCCAACAACAGCTGCAGAAGAGGATGAAGATGATGAGTTTTACGAACTAGTACAAGCTGAAATTGACAGAACATGCAAACAGAATATCCTGATACTCATGGGTGACTGGAATACGGAGGTTCGCAACAAAGAAGAAGGTAAAGTGGTTGGCAAATATGGACTTGGCAACAGAAATGAAACTGGAGCAAGACTGATAGAATTTTGCAAAATCAACTATCTATTCATCTCAAACACTTTCTTCCAGCAACACAAATGGGGACTGTACACATGAGCTTCACCCAATGGATTGTACAAAAATCAAATTGACTACATCTGTGGAAGTCAATGATAGAAAAGCTCTAAAACATCAACAAAGACAAAATCTGGAGCTGACTGTGGTACAGATCACCAACTACTAGCATGCAAACTCAAACTGAAGTTGATAAAGAGCAAGTCACTCATGAATGTAGCAAAATATGACCTTGAGAATATACCACTGGAATTAAAAGACTGTCTGCAAAATCAATTTGCTGCTTTAGATACAAATGACAGAGCTCCAGAAGAGTTATGGGATGACATCAAGAAGGTTGTGTTGGAAAAAGGTGAGATGTCTCTACAAAAGGTAAAAAAAGCAAAACCAGCCAAAACGGATGACTGAAGAAACTCTGAAAATTGCCTAGAAATGCAGATAAGCTAAAGCCAGAGGAGAAAGATAGGCAATCACAGAACTCAACAGAGATTTCCAATGTGCAGCAAGACAAGACAAGGAGAAGTACTACAATGTAAGAAAATAGAAGCAGAAACTATTAGAGGAAGAACAAGACCAGCTTTCCTAAAGCTACAAGAGTTAAAGAAAAAATTCCAGCCTTGAATTGGAATGTTACAAGATGTTCAAGGATCCATGTTAAATGATGCTGAGAAGATCCAGAAAAGGTGGAAAGAATATAGAGAGTCATTATATAATAACAATCAAGTGGACCAACAGCCATTTCAACCTGTACCTTATGATCAGGAACCATTGGTGAAGAAAGAAGTCGAAGCAGCATTGAAAGCCTTATCAAAGAACAAATCACCTGGCATTGATGGCATTCCCATAGAAGAATTACAGCAATCTGATGCAGCTGTTACCATACCTACAAGGCTCTGCCAGGAAATTTGGAAGACAACATAATGGCCAACTGACTGGGAAACATCTGTGTTTATACCAATACTAAAGAAAGATGATCCAACTGACTGTGGAAATTATCGTACAAAAGCTCTGATCCCACATGCCAGCAAAATTCTACTCAAGATTATTCAGCAGAGACTACAGCCATACCTGAAGTGCAAGCAGGGTTCAGGAAAGGGTGAGGAACGAGAGATATCATCACGGATGTGAGATGGATCCTTGAAAAGACTAAAGAAGACTAAAAGGTTATCTATATGTATTTTATTGGCTACAGCAAGGCTTTTGACTGTGTAAACCATGAGAAAATCTGGGCCACATTAAGAAACATGGGTATACCAGAATGCCTGATAGTTTTCTTGTACAACCTTTACATTGATCAAGAAGCAGCAGTTTGAACAGAACAAGGAGAAACAGAATGGTTTAAAATCAGCAAAGGTGTATGACAAGGCTGCATACTTTCCCCCTACGTGTTTAATTTATATGCAGAATAAATCATCAGAGAAGCAGGACTGTATGAAGACAGCCGAGGTGTGAAGATTGGTGGAAGTCTCATCAATAACTTTAACTATGCTGATGATACCACTTTACTGGCTGAAAGTGAAGATGATCTGAAACATTTGCTTCTCAAGATCAAGGAACATAGTCTTAAAATGGGCTTGAACCTTAATGTAACTGGCAAAATCAATAAGTTCAATGTTGATGGAGAATAAATCGAAATAGTGGACCACTTTATCCTACTTAGATCAACTATCAATAAAGAAACAACAAGCAATCAATAAATCCGATGACGCATTGCTCTTGGCAGAATGGCTATGAAGGACCTGGCAAGATTCTCAAGAGCAGAGATTCTCTCCATACAAAGATTTGACTCATTCAAGTCATGGTATTTTCAATAATGTCATATAGATGTGAAAGTTGACTGTTGTAGTGGTTGATATGACAGACTAGATAGGCCATGTGGTCTGTCATCATGTTTCTATGTTTCTAAGTTGGACAGTGTAAAAGATATACAAGAAGAAAATTGATGCCTTTGAATTATGGTGCTGGCAATGAATACTGTGCATACCATGGACAAACCAGTCAGTACTAGAGAAGATCAAACCTAAGCTTTCTTTAGAAGCTCAGATGACAAGACTGACTTTTATACTTACATCATGCGAAGAGAGAGTCATTAGAGAAAGACATCATGCTTGGTAAGGTAGAAGGTCAACACAAAAGAGGAAGTCCAGAAATGAGATGGATCGATACAATAACAGCAGCTATGGGTACCACTCTGTCAACAATGAGCCACCTGACTGAAGACCGAACACAGTTTAGAACAACTATCCAGAGGATCACCATAAATTGACACTGAGTCAACGGCACTTAACAACAACAAAAATTATGCAATTCCACTAATTGCTCTTTCTTCTGACTTCTCTACTACTGCTAATGATGGAGTAGAAAAACAGGACATAATCTAAGGTAAAAGAGTAGAGCCAAATTTTAGGGGTGCAGAACTTCAAGAGAGCTGCATACAGTTGGTAGTGAGGTAATGAGCTACTGATGTGCACAAGCAGACCTGGCTGGAACATTAGGGCCATCATCGCCTACCACACACAGAACCAAAACAGCAATTTGCACAAATACACAGCTATCTCTTATCGGCCTCCAGTCTAAAGTAAGATGATATTTGGGAATTTCTTGACTGGTGCACATTTCAACATCTGGGACTTCCACTGGAATGACTGAAGCTTTTGTCAGCCAGCAAATTCTGAAGGAATACATTGGTCGAAGTTCTAAACATGATGTTATGTCGGGTATTATTTTTATGTACATAGTTAAAAACCTGTTATATGTAACTGTTCTGGTTGAGTTTACTGTTATAATGTAAACCACTTCTGATCACTGGAAGTAGTGGTATAAAATGTAACCAAATAAATAAATAAATAAAATAAATTATTTGAAGATAGATATTATATATAGATATATGGTGAACAGATCTTAAGCGTACTGTGCAACAGTACTTATGAATTGGATATAAAACAAATTACAAGGAGGACCCAATGGGTTGAATTTTAAATGAGTTGATATTGATAGAGTAAAATGGACTGTGAGGAATAGGTAAACTAGCCTATATGCTAGTTTTCACGAAGAGAAAGGTCTGCCAAAAATCGTTTTTTTTGTAAGTAAATCGGTTATTTGCCTGCAGCAGTCCTCACAATTTGAAAAATTTTCACACTTGGGGAAAACTGGAAAGCCAACCAGTGAACCCTAAAACAAACTTTTTTGACAACCTATCACTATTTTAAAACCCACAGACTAATGTACAGCCCACAGTGGCCAATGTTTTCTTTAACCGTTGGCCACCGTGGACAAATGTAGATCTTCAGCAGCAGTATGCCACTGAAAATCTGTTTTTCTGTGATCAGTGGCGCCCCTATCTGGATAGCAGTGATGTCCAGGCTATCTGGATAGGCCTTGATGGATAAAGGGCCTTTTACAAATGACGTTAACTGGATAGCATGTGTTTTAGTGCCACGGTGATTGCGAGCTACCAGCTGCTAAAATGCTCATTGATTGACAATCATGCACTATAGTGAGTAGTGAGTGGGTTAGGAGTGGAGGGTGGGCAAGGAGACCACATTGTAGTTAGCATGGGTGTCATTAGTGAATACACATCATCAATATGGTAATTAGCATGGGTGCTTCTAATGATACCTGTACGGGTATGGTTAGGTACACCTGAATTAATTAGAGTATGCATTTACACGTTAACTGTTGGGAACATGCTTGTCATGCCCTCAATACTTGCCACACAGGCTCTGCACGTACTTTGTATTAAAAATGCACATTAAGGGCCCGATTCTGTTCCAGACGTAGATCAGAATCACTACGTGCAGGCTGGGTCAGCGATTCTGTCCATCCTGCACATGCAGGACTAACTTAGCAAAGGCTCTTCAATGGAGCAGCAGCGCCATGGTGTCATGTTGTCATGGCACTGTGACTCCATTGAAGAGCCGTGATGCCGGCCACTAGAGAATAAAGTTAATTCCCCACAGCCTGACCCCTGATCTGGCCTCTTAAGGCTAGAGTCGGGCTGTGGGGAATGTCCTCCGGCCCCTCTGCCCCATCCATGCTCCAGCAGCAAAAAAAAACATGTCCAGGGAAGTTATTCCACTTCGGAGGTGGAATAGCTTTCCCGGACATTTCGCCGGCCCTGGATGTACATAGCCGACATTAGAATTGGCCCTGTATGTCCAGGGCTGGAGACTGCCTACTGCTTGTCCAGACTCTTTCTCCAGGCTGCCCATTCCCCACCCCGTCTAACTTCCCCACACAACCGACGGGGAAGTTATTCGGGGGCAAGAGCCGGTATGAATAGTGGGGATGGACATCCCGTTGGGCCGTCCATCCCCTCTATTCGTGGCTCAGAATAACCTCCTATGTGTACATCCTTAACGGGATTTAGTAAAAAGATCACAAAGGTAGGAGCTGCCTTTTCACATTCCTAACTTTATTCGCAAAACCTATGTGGATAGTGGTTCCTCCCAACTCCACCCAGGGACCACCCCGCCACTATCGAGATAGTGCCATGGTAGTCAGAGGAAATATTCAGCAGCACTATCTGGTCCTGTTAACCAATTAAACCTTCCAATTTTCCATGCAAAAGCTGCTTTTATAGGGTCAATACCTCTTTTTCCTCTGAGGACATCGGTCTGGGCTTCTCCCTCAGCTAGTATCCCATCTACAACATGTCAACCAGCTCTCTTGCTATAGCCTAAAACTACTTCTCCTTATCCTCACAGCTTTATTTCCTCCCATTGTCTCTTGTACTTTGTACACTCAGTGTTGTGCCCCACACAATGTACACACGGTCCAATCCCATTATATTATGTCAACCTCTCACATACCAATAAAGGTAGCAGGCATACTTAATTGCCTTCTCTTCTACCACAGGTAAAAAGATGAGGTGCTACCAAATTAATGCACTCTAACATGCAATGGGACCTATTTGCCGACAATGTGCTTAAATGGTAAATAGCACACACTAATGCAGGAGTACAAGCCAAGCCCATAATCTCGTGGTTAACAGCACTATGGCACTTTGACTACGGTATCCTAAGAGGTTCATGGTGTAGCTATGACACACATCATTGGTGCCAGTCTTGCTCGTGAGTATTTCATGCTCTTTCCATAAAATGAATCAGAAATGCAAAGGTCAGCCAGTCTTCTTGGGTGCTAAGTAAAAAGGCAGAGTAGGGCTGGTAATATATATGACATTGATAAGCAGGCCATCTCCACCCTGACCAGAAAATGGCCATGATTTCACATTAGCAAATGCCATGACTTCTTGTTGTACCTTGATCAAGGAGGGTAACTAGAATTAACAGTGATACATTGCTAATTAATTATGTTTAATTATGAAGGGAGTTTATCAGAGGGCTTATGAAAAGCTTGCTCAACAGTCCCTTGGCAGCAGACTATGTGTTAAAACCCAGGCACCGCCCCCTCCCCCCACCAGCCCTTCATTTGCATTTGTCCTCATTATTTGGCATACTGGAAATTCTAAATATCCACCGGTAAGAGCTGGGAGAAGCTGAGGATGGTTTCTGCGGCTTACTGTTGCTTCCACAGCTTTCCTGGAGAAGAAACTATCTTCAAAGGGCATTTTGTGGAGCCAAAAAGCTTGCTTTAGCCCATTTAGTACCCCCACTCTTCTATGGAATAACACCACAAAACCAGTAATGGCTGATTTATCCCAGAACCAGCAAATAGTAAGATATGGCCTTGTTCTGAAAGGAAAATTATATTTGACGACTTTTTCATAACTACCCATAAGTATAAACCAATATATTATTGTACAGCACCTTGAGTGAATCACCTCATAAGCAGTTAATAAAATCCTAATAAATAACTACATAAAATCTGCATTATTACAATGGCAGCGGTATCCTGTATTTTGTGCCATTTTCATCTCCATTCTTAATTTAGAAACATAGAAACTATGACGACAAAAAAAGACCACATGGCCTATTTAGTCTGCCCTTCCATATCAACTACTACATCGGTCTCCTTTTTTTCCTTTAGAGATCCTCTGTGTTTGTCCCATGCTTTTTTGAATTCAGATATTGTCCTCATCTCTACCACCTCCACTGGGAGACTATTCCACGCATCTACCACTCGTTCTGTAAAGAAATATTTCTTCATTTTATTCCTGAGTCTATCCCCTTTCACCCTAATTCTATGTCCCCTCATACCAGAGCTTGCTTTCAATCGAAAGAGGCTCTCCTCCTGTGCATTTATGCCACGGAGGTATTTAACTGTCTCAATCATATCACCTCTATCCCGCTTTTCCTCTAAGGTGTACATATTAAGATCCTTAAGTCTGTCCTCATATGCTTTATAATGAAGACCACTAACCATTTTAGTAGCCACCCTCTGTACTGACTCCATCCTGTTTATATCCTTTTGAAGGTGCGGTCTCCAGAATTGCACACAATACTCAAATGAGGTCACATCAAAGACTTACACAGAGGCACTATCACCTCCTTTCTTCTGCTGGCCATTCCTCTCCCTATCAGGGCCGGCCCGTCCATTGAGCAAGAATGTTTTTTGCACAGGGCCCCGCGTTTCAGGGGGCCCCGCGCAAAGAACATTCTGCTTTTTTAAAAATTAAATTAAAAAAAAAAAAAGCTGGCTGCTGCCGCTGCCGCCACAGCAGCAGCAGAATGGAGTGTCCCGCAGGGCCCCCTCTGCCCGGCTGAGCCCCTCTGCGCCGGCTTTCAGATACACGAAGGGAGAGTGTCTCTCTCGCGTCTCTGTTAAGCCTGCAGGGGCTGATGGGAAGCAGGGGCTGATGGGAAATTTCCCATCTGCCCCTGCAGGCTTAACAGAGACGCGAGGGAGACACTCTCCCTTCGCGTATCTGAAAGCCGGTGCAGAGGGGCTCAGCCGGGCCGGGAGAGCTAAGCCGGGCAGAGGGGGCCCCGCGGGACACTCCATTCCGCTGCTGCTGTGGCGGCAGCGGCAGCAGCCAGCTTTTTTTTTTTTTTTTAAATTTTCCATGAGCCGATGTGGGGGGGGGGGGGTTAGGACTGGTAATGGACTATGGAGGGGGTTAGGACTTGACTTGAGGTGGGCTGTGGGGTGTTGGGGGGGTTAGGACTGGTAATGGGCTATGGGGGGGTTTAACACTGGTAATGGGCAGTGGGCTGATTGGGGCTGTCTGGAAATGGGGTGATGGGGGGTTAGGACTGGTAATGGGCTATGGAGGGGGGTAGTACTGAGAAGGGGCTATGGTGGGGCTCGGACAGGGAATGGGCTGATGGGGAGGGGTTAAGACTAGAGGTGGGCTGATGGGGTTAGGACTGGTACTGGGCTGTGGGCTGTTGGGGGGGTTAGGACTGGTAATGGGCTATGGGGGGGTTAAGACTGGTAATGGGCTGTGGGCTGATGGGGGCTGTCTGGAAATGGGGTGATGGGGGGTTAGGACTGGTAATGGGCTATGGGGGGGGGTTAGGACTGATAATGGGCTATGGGGGGGCAAGGACAGGAAAAGGGCGGATGGGGAGGGGTTAGGACTTAAGGTGGGCTGATGTGGTTAGGACTGGTAATGGGCTGTGGGCTGATGGGGGGGGGGTTAGGACTGGCAGTGGGCTATGGGGGGGCTGACTGGAAATGGGCTGATGGGGTTAGGACTGGAAGTGGGCTGATGGGGGGTTAGGACTGGTAATGGGTTATAGGGGGGGCTTAAACTGAAAATGGTGTGATGGGGGTTAGGACTGGAAGTGGGTTGATGGGGGGCTAGGACAGGTAATGGGTTGGGGGGTTGCTAGGACTGGACACGGGCTGAGGGGCAGGGGAGGCTCGAACTGCAACTAGCTGGTGGGGAGGGGGCTTGGAATGGAAATGGGCTGTGAGGGAAGGGAGCTAGGACTGAAAATAGGCTGATGGAGCAGCTAGGATAGGACTGGAAATGGGCTGTTGGGGGGGAGCTAAGATTGGAAATGGGCTGTGGTGGGGGCTTGAATTGAAATGGACTCATGGAGGGGCTAGAACTGGAAGTAGGCTCATGGGGGGGCTTGGACTGGAATTGGGTTGAGTGGAGGGGAGCTAGGATTTGACATGGGCTGATGGTGGGGCTAGGAAATGACTAGAAATGGGCTGATGGGGGGCTAGGATTGGAAATGAGCTGATGAAGGGACTCGGACTGGAAATGGATGGGGGAGCTAGGACTGGAAATGGGCTGATGGGGGGCTAGGACTGGAAATGGGCTGATGCAGGGACTAGAAGGAAATGGATGCTGGGTGAGACTGGAACTAGAAGGGAACTGATGTTGGGGGAGGATTAGAATGGGATGGGGCTGGGAGAGTAAAATGGAGAGGGGAAAAATATTTTGTGTGGGAGGGATGAAAAAGCTACAATTGGCTGGGTATTGGGAGAGTAAGTGGGGATTGAGGATGGAGGGGTAAAATTTGTGTGGATGAAATAGGAATGAGGAAAGAGCAAAAGGAGAAAGATTAGTATGTTAAAGCAGATGTAGAGAGAGAGAATGGAAAAAAAACTAGAAGAGAGAAGAAAGGACAAATGGACAGCAGACGATGGAGAGTTAGCAGAAAACATGAAGAAACCAGAAGAAAGTGGCTGGAGCAATTGCAACTGAAAAAAAATGCACAAAAGGTAGAAAGATATCTCTTTATTTTGAATTTATTAACTGGAATATGAAAGCTCTGGGAAATGTGCATCATTAACGTCTGCGCTTTGTTTGGTACAAGAGGAAATTAATTTATAGTTTTATTTCTACAGTGTTGTTGTACATTTCAAGTTTGGCTTTTGGGGTTCCCAGTTTAATTATTGCCTTCCTGTTTCTAAATTGTGATTCCTTGTTTGGTGATGGTCTATGTTCTGCATGTGTAACTGAGCTGAGGTATTCTGTTTATGTAATTCCTATTTGACATTGCCACTTGTTCTCTTTTCCCAGTATTCTCTGAAATGTATTGGTTTAATATTTGCAGTGTTGCCTTTTGATAGGTAGGGTATGGTGCTTTGTGAGTCCTGGTAATGCTGTCAGGATATGGCGGGTTTGCTGTGGGTTCTAAATGGGCAGCGTTTGTAGTAGTTCCTAATGTGCCTGGCGGTTGGCACTGGATTATAGTAATGTAGAAATCTTTTAGTCTTTCTTTATCCAGACACTCATTAAGAGACATGTTTACTAAAAGTTAGTGAATGGTAACATTATGCAAATATTTATGCAAATAAGGCCACTTATGTAAATGAGGCCCCGCACCGAGTCTCCGCACATGGCCCCGCACCCCCCTTGGGCCGCCCCTGCTCCCTATGTACCCAAGCATCCTTCTAGCTTTTGCCATCACCTTTTCTACCTGTTTAGCTACTTTAAGATCAACAGACACAATCACGCCTAGGTCCCGCTCTTCTTCACCTCCTATACTGTATCGCTCCCTTGGATTGCTGTAGCCCAAATGCATGTCCTTTTATTTATTTATTTAGCTATGCTTCTATACTGCTTTTCACCTAGTGAAAGCAGTTTACTTGAACAAAACAAGTACATGGAAGAGTAGAGAATTTAGTTAACAAATATCAGGGTTGCTTCAAGAAGTAAACAATTGATTACATAATATCTAATGTCCAATTATAATCACAATGAACTATACATATCAATGGACTATATACATTGGGACAGCTATACGTATTGCTGTTTATTGGTGCTATGTCGGTTGTTGTTTGTTGTCTGGTTAGGTGGAGTGACCAAAGTGGGTGGAGAATAAATATGTTTTTAAGTGTTTGCAGAAGGAGGGGAGGTCGGTGATATTTCTTATTGTGTCTGGAAGGCAGTTCCACAGGGATGGTGCAGACAGTTCGAATGCTCTGTGGCTAGTTTGTTGGTTGCATTTTGTTTTGGATTGTGGTATTTTGAGTCTCAGCTGCCAAATTCCAGACCATTCTTCAAGCATAGCTAGATCCCTCCTCATGTTATCTACACCTTCCTGGGTGTCTACTCTATTGCAGATTTTGGTATCATCCGCAAGGAGGCAAACCTTACCTGACAACCCTTCCGCTATATCACTAACAAAGATGTTAAAAAGAATCGGACCAAGGACAGATCCCTGGGGCACACCACTGGTAACATCCTTCTCCTCAGAGTGAGCTCCATTTACCTGTACTCTTTGTCGCCTCCCACCCAACCAATTTCTAACCCAAAGAGTAACTTTAGGGTCCATCCCTAGGGTGCTCAGTTTGTTTAGAAGCTGCCTGTGAGGAACAGTGTCAAAGGCTTTACTGAAATCTAAATACACTACATCTAGGGCTCTCCCTCGGTCCAACTCCCTGGTCACCCAGTCAAAGAAATCAATCAGATTTCTCTGACAAGACCTGCCTCTGGTGAATCCATGCTGCCTCAGATCCTGTAATCCGCTGGACTTCAGAAACCTCACTATTTTCTCTTTCAGCAGTGCTTCCAATAATTTGCTCACCACCGAGGTTAAACTAACTGGCCTCTAGTGTTCCTGACTCGAAAGAGGCATTGAAAGTTCGGTAAGTGGAGCCACTAGAACATCCCCAAGTTCCCTCAGTATTCTCGGATGTATTCCATCCGGTCCCATCACTTTATCTACTTTTAGTTTAGCTAGTTGCTAATGAACACAGTCTTCTGAAAATTGTTCAAGATGCCCCTCACTTTTATTCCTGTTTGTGGGTGTTTTCTGAGGTCCTGTTCCTGGTTCTCCATCTGTGAACCCAGAACAGAAATATTTGTTAAGTGATTCCGCTTTATCCTCATCAGCTTCTACATATTCCCCTCCCTGCACCCTTGAATCTGACAATACCACTTTTGCCTTTCCTCCTCTCACTAACATATCTGAAAAATGTCTTATCCCCCTATTTTATTGCATTGACTATTTCCTCCTTTTTTTTTGAATCTTTGCTTTCTTGACTACTTTGCCAGATTTTCCAAATATAGATGCCTGCCTTCCTCTCTATGTGATCTCTTGTATTTCATGAAGGCCTCCCTCTTTTTCTTCACCTTTTCAGCTACTTTTTTGAGAATCATAATGGCCTCCTTTTATCTTTATTTACCATTTTAACAAAAAGTTTGGTTGCCCTTAAAATATCCCCTTTCAGTTTTGCCCACTCTTTTTCTACATCCCCCAGCTGTTCCCATCCTGCTAACAACTCCTTGAGGTATTGGCCCATCTTGGCAAAGTTAGTTTTCCTAAAGTCTAAGACCCCCACTTTTGAATGGATTTTATCAGCCTTAGTCCTAATACTGAACCACACCATCTGATGATCAATGGATGTGAGATGATCTCCCACTATAACATCAGAAACACTTTCAGCATTGGTAAGCACCAAGTCCAGTATGGCCCCTTCATGTGTGGGGTCTGTTACCAGTTGCCTGAATAGTTCTTCCTGTAAAGAATCCAGAATCTGTTTACTTCTAGATTGTACTGCAGCAGGGATGTACTAATCAACATCTGGCATATTGAAATCACCTGTCAGTGGCACTTCCCCTTCCTGTCTTCTATTAAATCTCTGTCCACTTCTTCTCCCTGTGTGGGGGATCTGTAAATGGATTTCTCTTTCCCTCTTTCTAGTTTAACCCACAGTGCCTCCTTTCTCCCTTTTAAGCCCTGTATTTCCATAGCTTTAATATTATTTTTACATATAGTACCACTTCTCCTCTTCTTCTTCCTACCCTGTCCTTTCTGAGTAAAGTATAACCTGGTATAGTTACATCCCAGTTGTGACTGTCCATGAACCATGTCTCGTTACTGCCACTAAATCCAAGTCAGCCTCTCCCATTAAAGCCTCAACATCTGGGATCTTATTTCCTATGCTATGGGCATTTATACACATCACTTTCCATGTTGCCCCTTTTACCCATTTCCATAAAGGTATTTAATGTTTCACTTACCTGAGGGCTTTCTTCACCCATCCCCAATTAATCTAATTTAAAGCCCTCTTCAGTAGGTTAGCCAGTCTGTTGAGGAAGACATTTTGACCCTTCTTGGACAGATGGATACCATCTCTGCTCTTCAACCCTTGGAACAGCATCCCATGGTCCAGGAAACCAAAACGCTCTCGATGACATCATCCACGCAGTGATGCATTTATCTTCAGGATGCGAGATTCTCTGCCTTGGCCTTTACCCTCAACAGGGAGGATTGAAGAGAACACCACCTGTGCCGCTATCTGCTTCACCCTCTATCCCAGAGCCATGAAGTCACTTTTGATATGCTCAGAGGGATGCCTAGCGGTATCATTTGTGCCAACATGGATTAGCAACATCGGGTAATAGTCAGTGGGCTTGATGAATCTCGACAACATCTCAGATTTTGGCACCTGGCAGACAGCATACCTCTCTGGAAATCAAGTCTGGTCAGCAGATGAACACCTCAGCACCGCTCAGAAGAAAGTCACCAACCACCACTAACCTTTGCTTCCTTGTGGTCACTGATTCTGCAACTTTGGGGTTCTCGAGCTCTGGTTCTTCCCTTTCCTGGGATACCTCTGCCTCCTCCACTTCCAGGGCTGCATAATGGTTCTTCTATTCAAGGGTTGAAGGAGTTGGATTAGTGTTTCTGCAGTCCTTGGTGACTCGTGTGCAACCTTCATCATTCTGTAGGCTCCCATCTTCACCTCTGCTGGAGAGCTTCTACGTTTCAAGAAGCATCTCATCAATGTACTTCTCACTGTCTTGAATGCTCCTCGGCCTCACCACCTCTTCTCTGAACTCCTTCACTTGTTTTCTGAGAGCTTCAGCATGTAGGCGTCCTGCACATGGAACAAGTCCTTCAACTGGCATTGAGATCTCTGATTGGACAGAGGCAGAATCTGCAACAGGGACAACAGTTTTGGTGATATGATTTTTCCCAGCCATTGTTCAGTTGGTGGAGCTTTAGTACCTGAGACCTCCAAAGTACCGGCCTGTTTCTCAGCTGTCCTTTCAGAGAAAAGTAGTTTACCTTTTTAAGTGTGTTCTATTTCACTCAGCAAGATATGGATAACAGGTCCAGAGGCAGGCCATGTCCCAGAGGTGGCTGCATGTCTCTTTAGTAAGTGTGTGTGTTACTCTCTCACCATGGCAGCTGAGTTTCAAACCCATCATCTGGGCTGATGTGTGACTAGCTCTCTATGCTGTTCTAGTCCCTTCACATCAAAATGGCATTATTCTGCCTCACCTGCCCCTGTTCTGTGCTCTGCACGTCAGCGGCTCCCAGTGGACCAGTGCCATAAGTACCTTACTTCTTCTGAGCATGCTCACTCGAATGGGCCAGAAATTCAGATGGCAGGCATCTCAGACTCACCTGTGAGAAGGTGGAGTGAGGGTTGTGGAAATGGTGCCTTCAGTACATTTCTAGGAAGTGGTGTGGCTTTAGCAGGACTGAATATTAATTACTTTTCAACAATGCATGACGAGCAGGCAGTCATTAAACTAATCAGAGGCATTAAAATGCCAAGAATTAGGGCAGGTTTTTTATCTATACAGATTTATGTTAGGGTTGGGTGCCTCAATTTGGGTTTGAGTTGTCCTTTCTAAGGGGGGGGGGAGGGGGAGGGCAGAAGGCGAGCGGGAAGGAATAAAGTTTATTTTAATCCATCAGAACTGAAATCATTCTGGTCCAGATCAAATTCTGAACCTGTGTAGAAGTTTTGCTGGAACTTCCAGTTAGGAGTCACTTTTCACCTTACCAAGCAGCAGAAGTAGGTGAGATCCAGTCTATGGAGGACTGCGGCTGGCAGCACCAGGTAGCTCTCATTGCATTTACCAACAGCCCTCCTATGGTGAGGTGAGGTTTTTTCCCAGAGAGGTACACATAAATAGTAAAATTATTAAAAATCAAAGGGTTCTGGAGGATGAGGGAGGCAACCCCCCCCCCAAGG
Source organism: Ichthyophis bannanicus (assembly GCA_033557465.1). NCBI lineage: Eukaryota > Metazoa > Chordata > Amphibia > Gymnophiona > Ichthyophiidae > Ichthyophis > Ichthyophis bannanicus. The sequence goes on along the minus strand of CM066039.1, from coordinate 17,478,051 downwards.
CTTTCACTGATTGATTCATAAAACTCCTACAGAAATTTCCAAAAGAACGTTCAGTCCAAATGAGGGGATGCTTTATATAAAAACACCTCTACTCAGTGAGATCCCCAGAAAGCAAATATCAACAGTATAATAAAATATAACAAAAAAAAAAAGAATAGAAAGATCAGTCAGTTTAAGTCCTGTCACTGATTGGGTCCTAGTCCAGTCCTTTCTGGGTCCTGGATAGATTCCATTTCTGTTTCTTTCTCTTCAGGATCTTGGACTGGGTATCCCAAGCTCCTTAAACACTCTCCCAGCAAACACTTTCTAAAATCAGCAGCACACCAGTCTTTCCCTGGACTAAGACCAACTTCATTCAGTGGCAGGACCTCAGGACTTTATTTAAGGAAAATTTCCAAACGCTTCTCCAACACACACTGATATCTTTGGGGAAGATACCAAGATGGAGAAAAATTACTCTTCTCCCCAAGGACAAACATATTTAGGGAATCTTCTAAAGCAGTTTTTCTCAATATTGCTGCTGTGAGTGCTAGGGGTATCCAGCGGCTCACTCTCTCACACACAGACTGGACGTCTCACCTCCTTGGTCCCACTCACCTCCTGAGGGATAACGGTTAACCTGGTTCTTCACCCCGGATGCTGCTTTAAATCTGTACCTCTCCAAATCTCCTCCTTTGCTTAGGGCATCTCCTCTGCCTGTACGAGACACAGCTGGTCATGCTAAGAGGTAAAGGGAATTAGAATTAGCTCATGCCTTTCTCCGACGTTTAAGGTGCGTTACATTCATGTCCAGAAGGTATTTTTGCTCTCTCTAGAGGGTTTACAGTCTAACAGCTTGATGCAGAAACCTTGTGCTAGGGCCCAGTACTAAAGCTCTAGTGCAGGTTTCCTAACACAAGTTTAATGAAGACATTTTGCTCAGTGATGCTATCAGCAAACAGCAATTAAATGGACTGTATGCAAGACATCTGTGCTAAAGGGAGAGCAGGTCAGACACATGTGCACAGGGTTTGTGTTAACAGCCCTCTAGTTTGTGCACATTTGGCATGCTGTCCTAAATAAAATGGTCATCTGAGTTGAAGTTTGACACTTCACCTCAGATGAATTAGGCACAGATCCCCGATGCCACTAATCTGCTGGCCCTGACCTCCCAACAAAGGATACAGAAATCAGACCTCAACTCTGACCCTGAAGCCTCCCCCTCCACCCACCCAACATCCGAAATAAAATCATCGGTGGCATCATGCATACTTTTGAAAATTCAAACATAAGCATGCAAATGAGCCCAGAAAAGATCTGCATGAGAAACAACAGGGGTGCTTAAGTCCCCTGGAACAATTTTCAAAGCAGATGCAAATGTATGCTTTCATTTTGAAAATTCACCAAAACCCGCACAGGGAAAAGTATTCACAGGAGAAAAGCAGCCCCCAGACCTCTTCCCACTACTGGCGGGACATGCTGAGTGGGTGGGACCTGAATTGTGATTCCCGTGGGCCAAATGTGGTCCAGAAGCTGTCATTTGTCCATTAAATCTCCCAGGCACAGTTTCAAGCCACTGTTTCAGAGACAAAGCAGAATGTTTCAGAATCTTTTTTATAACAATAAATCCTTCTGCTATCCAGATACCCCATCAAGCACCCATTCTAGAGGTGAAATGATTCTAACTCCTTTGCCCTCTCCATACGGGTCTTGCTACCCATATCCTCCAGACTATATGCAGAATTGCTTTGTGCTAAGCATAGTGCAGGACTCAGCACTGGACACAGTTCTGATCAAAAGGCTTTGCCAGCGAGAACTATTTCACTTAATATGAGATATTCCCGTGACCCCTTCTGCACTTGTACATGTATTCTGGCATTTTGGTTAAAGAAAGCTCTAATTAAAGGCAGCTACGACACTTTGTGCATGTGATCCTGAGTCTGTAGTTATCAGTGTGGTGTAATGATGTCATAGAGAGTTGTGAGAGCTGCTGAATCTATGACATCATTCATATTTGGCTGGTCAAAGCTTTGCATCATTTCTCTACAATTCCAGAGCCCGGCTCAGTGCTGCAACCACAAAACCTGCATAAGCAGCAAAGCAAACAGCATGTGTCGGAGACAGAGGAAATGATTGAATAGACATAGATACAAAAGGGTTTATGTTTTATTGTGCAATGCAGAAGCTTAATGCATGTTAAAACAGCGTTAATGCACTTTGTGATCAGGAATACTGCAGCTAGCATACGATGGCTGAAACTTCAGTTCCATTTACTAAGACGTGACATGACCTGGAAAACTGCAAAGAGCAGGAATTTGTATTTCAGATTTCTAAACTGCCTTCCAAGGAACAAAGAAGCCAGATACAAATGGAGTGGAGCAGTCACCTAATGATAAGAGCACTGGCTTAGGAACCAAAAGGCTAGTGTTCAAGTCCCACTAGCCCTCCTTGTGGCCTTGGGCAAAGTCACTTAACTCTGTATTGCCTCAAAGGAGAAAAAATTTAAGTTAACAATGTCCATGTTTATTGTACATTATTAGCAAGTTTAAGTTACAATGTAAACTGCTTTGACTGAAATGATAGAGCAGCATAAAAAAAACTGTTAAATAAATGTATGCAAACCAGCTTATTGCTCCGCACAAGTAGTTAAATGTTTGTTAGTGATTTAGTCCACCCCTTTCATGAGGTAGTATTCATATACAGTTGGTACTTCCTTATCCTTGGAGTGTTTACAGTCTAATTGTACACATGAGGCAATAGAGACTTAAGTAACTTGACCAAGGTCATAAGCAACAGGGGTGGGATTTGAACCCTTGCTGCTCTGGTTATCCAACTACCATTCTAGCCATTTAGTGTGCTATTCCTAGTGCCCAGTACGCTGTCTTTACTAAATTGTGCTATGGCAATTAGCATGAGCAAGCATGCATTAACATACATTTAATTACCATAGGACCCATTTTATTCAAAGGGGCTTATTGACTAACAACACACATCAATCATGTCATTGCACACACTAACGTTATAGTGCACTTTAGTAAATCTAGCCCAAAGATTTTATAGCCATTAGCAAGCTGTACCTTGGAAGCAGTGTAAACAAGTGTGATTTGAACACACTTTGATAAAGAGACTTCAAAATGGGAAGTAGCCTCTAGTATACCAACCCCAAAACATTTACGTAATGTTACTGTTTAAATCATGTTTTTTTGGCGATGGTTACTGAGCATGCATGAACAGGTAGATACTCGCCACACCTTCCTTCAGGTGTTAGATTTTGGTTATAGTGATACTGTATAATATATGCTAACTTCAATGGCTACCCATGACTACATGCCAAAATGGGAAAAGGCAAATCCACCTTCACACCCCAAATATTACAACATATTTTGCTAGTGTGCATGGAATTTCCAGCAGAATATGCTGTCCAGAAAAAAAAAATCTCCCCCCAGGCAAGCCAGAATAGCAGGACTGGCTCGGTCTGCATTAGCTGTGGAATTTTTGGTGTCTCTCTTAGGCCGCTGTAATTATCACCTGTACCAAAGCAGCACCTGCACGAGGCAGATAGAGAACCCTAACAAGGTCTGACCCTATGACCTCGTGGCCAGAGGCATTAGCCAGGCATGCCACTAACCACTTAAAGAAAAATAGCAGTTAAAAAGCACAGACAAAAATGCAACTTTTCACTAAAGGATGATGGAAGTCTTTACTATTTTTAACACTTTTGACAGTGTTGAAAAAGAAGCATGTGGGGGTGGACGGAAAGGAGAAGGGAATGGATTAAGCCATCTTATAATGCCAAATGAAACTCAGCGGGGCATGTCACTTGCTCGCTTTGGGGTCACAATTCCAGTTGGGCGAGTCTGCGACTGCCTGTCCTAGGGTTAGGGGGATTACTGTGGATTTCTGTTTGGTATCTAGTTTGCTTGGGGGATGACTTAAAAAAGTAAATGGATTACATCAGATAAACTCATTGAACTGCCAGTGTCCTCGTCTATTAGTTGAGGAAAACCAACAGCCCTTCCGATAACTCCCACGCTCTACCTCCCCCACCATAAAAGTAAAGAATATTTTTTTTTACCTAAAGTGAAAAGAGTCGTCTTTCTATCACATTACAGCAGGATCTCAGTGTCTATGGCTGATCTTGTTAAAAGAAGGCCAGGATTATAACAGGGATAATGCACGCAGGGATTCGTTCCCACTGGGTTAAGTTTACTGGCTATATGCTATGTCAGGGCGGGAATAACCGATTTTGTATGGCAGAGGATGGTGATAGTTTGTCCTGTGTGACACACTGTACTGAGAGAAATTCTGGTCATCCCATCTCAAAAATAATATAGGGGAGCTACGTATAAAAGGAAGAGAAAAGAGCAACAAAAATAATAAAGTGGATGGAATGGCTTCTTTATGGGGAGAGGCTAAACAGGTTAGGGGTTCGCCACATGCCGAAGCGTTAACTGAAAGAGGGTATGATGGAGGCTTATAAAATCGTAAGTGGGATGGAAGAAGTTAAGAGGGAACAGTTTATAGTACTAGAACTTGGGGATATCCTATTAAACCAACTAGTACCAGATCTAGAACAGATTTAAGAATATAGGGGTCGATATTCAAAGCCACTTAGCTGGAAAGCAGACGGACCCTGCTATTTGGAGTGCGCTGCCAAAGACTTCCTCTGTGGGTGGAGGGGGACGGAGCTGGGTGTTGCCCAGACAGCTGTGATTTTCAGCGCTGCTGTGCAAATAACTATCCTAAGTGCTATGCAAATAGTCTATCAGATAGCAACTGAATATTGTCGCTACCGGACGGCCCCAGCAGTGGACATTCAGTGCCGGTCACTTTCCCGATACTGGTGCTGAATATCTTGATTTTATTTAAATGCAGTGGCCGGTGTTTAAAGAAATGCTGACTACCAGAGTCAAATATCGACCTGGTATTTATTTGGTTAGTGAATAATTAAGTTATGGAATCTGTTGTCTGCTTAAGGGGCGTCTTCTGCTTTGGCTTAATAGAAATGGGGGTCATTCAGTACAGCAAATAGCAGGATTGGAAGTCCAGATTGGAAGTCCATCCCTGATATTTGCTCTCCTGCCACCCCAACTACTGCCTCCCCATACGAACAGCTTGTTTGAATGGGCAGGCTTAGACAGAGGTGGGAGGGGGTGTTACTGAGGCGGAGCGAGGGCGGAGCATGGGTGGGCCACGACCCCGGATGTATAGGACTGATTCTGAGGTCGGCCCTCTACATCCAGGCCCATGAACATGGATGGGGTCATATTCTACTGCACAGGTGCAATACATTCCCCTGGACATCAGGGGATCATGGTGCCGGGCTACACCACAAAGGTAGAGGGTGCAGGAAGATCCCCACAGCCAGACCCTGGCCATGGGAGGCCGGATCAAAGGTCCGGCTGTGGGGAAAGAATAATATCTGCAGCGGCCGACATTTTCAGCTCCTGAATGGAGCCGTAGTGGCATAGCGACGGGATAACATGGCACTGTGGCTCTATTCAGGAGCCTGACTGAGGTAGCTAGGGATCTGCTGGACACGCAGGCCGACCAAACTCGGGGCCTCGCCTGCACATTCAGGCCGTAGACCCGATTCTGATCCCACAGGCATGTCTAGCCCCACAGGATCTTAATCAGGTCTACCTTGGGCTTCTGGTCGGCCGTACAAGGGGCTGGACGGCCAGGTCAGAATGTTCCTCCACATGTTTCTTTCTACAGCAATTCATCATTTTATTAGAACAGCACTATCTCATGCCCCAGGGCTTGTCACATAGTAACGTAGTAAATGACGGCAGATAAAGACCAGCGTGGTCCATCCAGTCTGCCCAGCACGATGGCAAGAGTAGGTGCACCTGCCGCTCTGTGCAGGCCACCCCTCCCCACGTCCCTGTTTAGGGGTGAACCCACCACTCCATGCAGGACACCCCTATTTGTTGAGAAATTAGATGGTTCAGTTTATTTTGATTTTATCCTTTTGCTGTAAAGGGATCCACTGTGTCTGTCCCAAGCCATTTTGAATTCCGTCACCGTATTTGCCCCCACCACTTCCATCGGGAGGGCATTCCAAGCATCCACCACCCTTTCTGTGAAAAAGTATTTCCTGACATTGCCTTTCAGTTTACCCCCTTGCAGCTTCCTGTTATGCTCTCTAGTTTTACAGCTTCCCCGTCTTTGGAAGAGGTTTGTTTGTTCATTATTTCTCTTTAAGTATTTAAAGGTCTGAATCATATCTCCCCTGTCCCTCCTTTCCTCCGAAGTGTACATATTTAGGTCTTCAAGTCTCTTCTCATAAGAATTCTGATGCAGACTCCAAATAATTTTGGTCGCCTTTCTCTGAACAATTTCCAATCTTTTTACATCCTGTGCAAGATACGGTCTCCAAAACTGAACACAGTATTCCAAGTGAGGCCTCACCAGTGACTTGTACAGTGGCATAAGTACCTCTTCCTTTCTGCTGGTGATTCCTCTTTTTATGCAGCCCAACATCCTCCTGGCTTTTGCCACCGTCTTGTCGCACTGTTTTGCCACCTTGAGATCTTCAGAAATAATCACACCAAGGTCTTTCTCCTGATCCGTGCACACCAATCTCTCGCCCCCTATCACGTACAATTCCCTTGGATTTCTGCTACCCCAGTGCATGACTCTGCACTTCTTTGCATTAAATCTTAATTGCCAAGCATTAGACCATTCTTCCAGCTTTTGTAGATCTTTCCTCATGTTAACCACTCCCTCGGGGGAGTCCACTCTGTTGCAAATGTTCGTGTCATCTGCAAAAAGACAGACTTTTCCATTCAGTCCTTCAGCAATATCACTCACAAATACATCAAACAGTGCCGGGCCCAGGACCGACCCCTGGGGCACCCCGCTAATCACCTTCCCTTCATCCAAGTGAGTTCCATTTGCCATCACCCTCTGTTGTATGTCAGTCAACCAATTTCTGATCCAATTTACCATCTTAGGATCCATCCCCAAGCTACCGAGTTTATTGTTAAGCCTCCTATGAGGAACAGTATCAAAGGCTTTGCTGAAATCCAAGTAGATGACATCCATCGCATGCCCCTGATCTAGCTCCCTGGTCACCCAGTCAAAGAACTCAACCAGATTTGTTTGGCAAGATCGTCCTTCGGTAAAACCATATTGCCTCGAGTCTTGCAACCTGTTGGTTTTGAGAAAGTTCACTATTCGCTTTTTCAGGAGCGCCTCCATGACTTTTCCCGCCACCGAGGTAAGGTTCACAGGCCTGTAGTTTGACACTTCTTCCCTGTCACCACTTTTGTGTAGAGGTACGACATCAGCCATTCTCCAGTCCTGAGGAACCTCTCCTGTTTCCAAGGATCTGTTGAAAACATCCTTTAACGGCCCTGCAAGAACCTCTCTGAGCTCTTTCAGTATCCTGGGATGTATCCCATCCAGTCCCATGGCCTTATCCACTTTCAGTTTTGCAAGTTGTTCTAACACCTCATCTTCTGTGAATGGTGTGGTAACTACTTCTTTCCCATTTTTATATTTGGGAGTCACAGGTGGTCCTTCTCCAGGACTTTCTTTAGTAAAAACAGAGCAGAAGTATTTGTTTAGCAATTTCGCTTTTTCAATGTCACTTTCCACGAGTCCGTTCGCAGCACTTCTGAGTCCAGCAATTCCACCTCTGATCTTCTTCCTTTCCCGAATATACCTGAAGAAGGTATAATTTAAGAGGAAGGTGTAATTTAAGAGGAACGCTCTTATTGTGAGAGCCTCTTTTCTGCATACCATCAGAGCTAGCACCTGCTATGAGAACAATTTGATTCTAGGGTATCTTTTTAAAGTCCAACCTGGGCTGTCCTAGAAAGCAAATTACTGTTGAACTATATATTTTTTTTTTATCTGGTCCTAAGGTTGCTTGCAGAAAGGGAACCTCTTATAATGTATTTCACACCTTGCAAGAAAGGAATAACCACAGAGACCAGGAGTTTGACACCTGATTGAGATCTAACAATAAAGAGGATAGTTTTTGGTGATCCTACGGAGACATCCTATTCTTAATTGAAAGCTATTTATTTTGTGTTCTTATTTCTGTATAATTTTACTTTTGACTTCTAATCGGCTCAGACAACCTAACGATATCAAATAAACTAGGTACTTGAAACTTAATCCTTAATTTCATTCGTAGAATCCTTATTCATCACTTGCATTCAGAAAACATTGCTGATAGGTCTTAGGTTCAAAAAATCCCACAGATATTCTAAATTTAAGAGATACCAAATAGTTCATACAAGTGTGAGTCAACTCGGTCCAAGACACTTGTTTGAGGCTTTAAGAGTGTCCAGCGTCAAACACTGAAGAACTAGTCCTTGCTACCCACTGAAAAAAATGTTGGGCTGTTTTCTTTGCCTGAGGTGAACTCTACATTTGTCTCCAAAAATTGTGCTGAATGTCAAAATAGCCGTCAGAAGCAATTCAGTTTAGCAAAACAGAAAAGCTGGAGAAAGAGGACTCCCAGAGTTATTCAGGCTTTAAACCATCAGTTCAGGTATGCACCAGTGGAAAGGTTCCTGCATGAGAATTGTGAAATTATTTTGACTGTAGCAGCTTTTGTTTGTAGAAGCAAAGGGATGAAGAGAGTTCTGGATTTTACTTCCTTGATGCCAGTGTCTCTCAAAGCGAGCTCTTCCACAGGCATGCCATTGTCTCTTCACCTCTAAAAATAACACCAAAAAATCCTTCATGTCATCTGCAGCTTCAAATCGTTGGCATTTTGGACAAAGTACATTGAAGAGGAAAATATAACGCTATCAAAAATTTTCTGAACTGCGGTTAATTGATGACAAAGTACTGAATTTATGTTTATGCTTTCATTTCAGATCTTAATATTAAGTCTGACTATTTGCTTAAACAAAAATATTTGCGATAAAAGGGTCATAAAATAGGGTGTGTACTGGAAAAATGGTAGGGGTCGATCCTCAAAAGGGATTATGTGATTTGCAGGACCTGCAAACTGCCTAAACCCCACTCTGCCCACTATTCAGCAGCACTATCCATCTAGTGCTGTTGAATACCTCGCAGACTGCCCTAGTAATCTGTGGTTAGTTTCGGGCAGTCCATGGGCGGAGCCACTAAGCAGATTGGCAAACTGCATAAAGCTAGCACAGGCCAATGGCTGCGCTATCTCTATACAGATCTTTCTGTCCACTAACCAGATAGCAAAAGCAATTGCTGACAAACCCGGATATTCAGCACCTGATGCCGGATAGGCTCTGGCACCGCTGAATATCCGGTTCCATTTTTGGATGCAGCAGTTAGGCGCTTGCTACCGTAGTCTCAATATTCATCCCGTCATTGTTTTGTTTGCCATTTTTTCTTTCACATCTGAATTTTAGTGGGCGCTAAATAATCTTTGTGCATGCTAAACTGTTTTAACACCTGCTAGTTGTTGGCACATCCTAGTTGTTAATCAAATTGCATAGTGCAGATTCCTATCAACCCTATTTGTCTTGAAGAAAACTGGATCTGTTTCATGCTGTGATATCTTAGACCAAAATAAGGAATATCCAAAGATGATACTGAGGTCTTGAAAGCTCCTGTAAATATGTCTAGGCTAAATGCTATGGTGGTGTAATAAAAAGGTATCACAGCCGGCAGCTCATTGTGGAGCAATGCATACCAAAGAGCACCGGTTGCATACATTTGAGCCAGGAAACAAGTGCAGAGGACCATGCTGACTTTAGGGGGAGAAGGCGTTCCCCTACCATTAGAATATTACTAACACGAGGAATTGTGCTAACCAGCATGTGGGCGCACTTAACATCGCCCAGTGAGGTGGCATTAACTGTGCCCATGTTAACAGTCACATTCATGGTTTGTGCGCCCCCAAAGTGCTCACGCTAACTGGAAAGCATTGTCAACACCCAAGTTTCACTCCTAACCTGCCCAATCTTGTGCTGACTGGCTGGAGTGGGATTTTTAGTGTGCACCAAACCCCAATGCTAATGGTTAGCACACGTTAGTAGACATGCTCCTAAGTCAAGCTTTTCCTACAGAGCAAAGAGTCAGCTCTAGACCGTATGAAATCGAAGAATGTGACTCTGTTCCATTCACTGAAACTAGATAGCTGGAAATTATCCCCATAGTTGCTTTCTTAAGCTTTTTAAAGATCTTCAAGCCTTTTCACTCCCAAGCTGCTCAAATGTGAAAATGCATGAATCTTAGGAAAACTGGTCTAGAGATAAATCTTCCTGTTTTCTGTAAAATTCATAGACCTCAAGTTTACTTCACATATCTATGTTTTTTATTGATCCAGTTTTGACAAATATTTGGTAGATCAACAGAAACACATAACCATGGAGGGGGGAAAAAAGCCCTGAAGGACCCATCATGAATATTGTCGTGATTGCACCATTTCATAAAGAAACATTCAGTGGGGCATTTTAGGAGCCCTGTTTGCTCTTCGGATGTCTGAAAATGGGGATACACTACTACCACTACCAATACTGACATCCCTGGGGCCATTTTAGAAGGTGATTTCAAAGATGTCCCCAGTGCAGGATATCCAAGTAGAAAAGGGGGAGTGGCTCAGGCGTGTCTGGGAGATTCCCTGTACATACCAAGCCGTGTCTAAGTTTATACCGGCTTCAGGCACGAATAGGCACCAAAAAATTGCTCGTTTTGCCAGCTAAACATCTGGAGAGTGTTTAGAAGAAGGTACATTCATATCCCCTCTATTTACCATGTTGACAACAAATACTGACAGGGAATGAGGGCTCGTGATTTCCTTTTGCCACGCTGATGGATGTCCCAGTATGCAAACTAGTAGGAAATAGACATCCCTGCCCCAAGTGTTTGGAACGGGGATGCCATCCATGATGGGGGCATCTGTTTCCAAAATCAGGCCAGAACATAGATGCCCCCAGCATTTTCCAGCATGTTTTGCCCTGGCCATCCCAAACTGCACTTGGACGCCATTTCTAAAATGCCACTTTTATTCTTTTCTGGCCAAAGAACTAGGTTCAAATCCAGCTTGCACACGCAAGCATGACAGTTACCAGGTGTTAATTCCTGCAGTGACTGCACATACTTTGAGGGGGCGGGGAATGGATGGGCTAGGAGTGATGACAGGGCCGGCACTATCATTAGGTGAACTAGGTGGTTGCCTAGAGCACTGGCCCTCTGGGGGCATCCATTGCCGCCGCTGTTGCCCCTCTCCAGGACTGATAGTGGCAGCAATAGCTTTAAATAGTGCCGCTGCACATACCTTTAAGTTTCGGCACCGCGGGGCTGTCTGCTTCTACCCCTCTCCGATTCTCGATGCCGACTTCCTATTTGAGCAACAAGGGGGGAAACACAAGGGATGAGGTTCACCTGGGGTGTCTCATCTCCTTGTGCTAGCCCTGGTTGGAGAGGGCATTGTGGTTAGCACAGGGGTATATATCACATGCTAACTGTTAGCACGACTGCATTTAACATTGCCTCAAATGAGTGGTGTTAAGTGCGCCCGCCTTAATTGCGAATGCTGCTGTGGCGCATTAGGGTACATTTAAGTGCGGTAACTGTTTGGATAATGCTGAGTTCAATCCCCTCCTCCCCTCCTCCGAAGCTCCCCACTGTTGCACTTACTGCTAATTAATATTTATTCAAAATGCGGGCATGTGTAAAATCATACTACACATTATTAAAAGGGCCCCTAGCATTCTCAAAACTTCAGAAGATTGTTGGAGTAACATCAGAAGAAAATCTGCTTTATTCAAGTTAAACATAGTCAAATCTCATCTTTGCATGGATTCAGCTTCTCTCTTTAACACGCCGAACGGAGCTGCTCCTGTTCTGTCAAAGCCTCTGTAATAAGAACATAAGAAAAGCCACACTGAGTCAGACCAAGGGTCCATCAAGCCCATTATGCTGTTTCGAACAATGGCCAATTCAGGTCACATGTACATGTCAGGTTCCCAGAAAGGTACACAGATCCCACGTTGCTTATCCCAGGGTAAGCAGCGATTTCTCCAGTCCACTTTAATAATGGACTTTTCCTCCAAGAACTTGTCCAAACTGTTTTTAAACCCAGCTACACTAACATCTTTACCATATCCTCCAGTAACAAATTCCAGAGTTTGATTACAAGTTAAATGGAAAAATATTTTCTCCAATTAGTCTTAAATGTGTTTCATTGTAGCTTTATTGAGTGTCCCCTAGTTTTCTACTTTCTGAAGGAGTAAACAACCAATCTCATTTATCCATTCCACTCCATTTATTAATTTATAGACCTCTATCATATCTCCCCTCAGCTGTCTCTTTTCTAAGTTGAAGATCCGTAATCTTTTAAGCCTTTCCTCATAGGGGTGTCCTTCCATGTTTTCTGCATTTCAGTTCTATACTACACCCTTCTTATCTCTTTCCTTTTTTAAGGTTATGTTCCTACAGACACAGCATGGAAATAAGCCATGAAAGTCAATTTTAGACTGGTTGTGGAGATGGTAATTGAGACGTCCAGATTGGAATGTGCACAGTTCCACTGGTATTTTCCAAAGACTCTGCAGGAGTGCTCAAGAATTTGCTTCCATGAACAGTGGGAGGAGCCATGTTACAAATCTACATGTGGGAAAACTGAGTGTCGCCAGCTCAGCGGTTCCCATGTAGACATGGAAATGTCAATTTTGCAACTTCCACTAAGTGCCAACACTTCCACGTGTATTTGCAAAAACCGTAGTAGAAACTTTTGGCCGTATATATGGATTCCCTTGGTAAAACAGGAAATACACAGGTAGATTTTTGACCCATCCAGGCCATGCACAAACCAGGACCCACCACTTCCCCTTGGAATTTCTGCATGTTGTGGATCTCCATGTGTAAACAGTGGCTTGCTAAATTTAATTTAATTTTATTCAGGTACTTATTGTCCACTTGGCCCAAACAAGTGCAAGTTTGATTACAAAAGATTAAATAGACAAATAATTCATAAAACAAAATATAATGCAATCAATTAAACAAAACACAATTGATTAATAAATACAAATATAATCTCATAAAAGTATAGCAAACATATCTAAGATTATAATAAATACCATTGAAATAACCAAGTCCTTATAAAATGACTAAACCTTATAAAATTTATCTCACATCATATTTCCATAGGGAGCAAATTACAGTGAGATGCTGCATGAAGACTAAAAGCTTTATCATAAGACCTTGTATGATGTAAAAAAAAATAAAGTTGATAAGGAACATGTATTTATGTGTAAATTCCACCACCTACAAAGGGAGATATTTCTAAAATAACTCCTTTGAAGTGGCTTTTTGGAAGGGCATCTAAGTACAATCTGGGATGTCCAGGGCAAAATGTTCCAAAAAAGCTGGGGATATCTATGTTTTGGCCCAGATTTAGAAACATGGAAGCCCCCAACGTGGACGCCTGTGCTGGGTCCATGTAGACAACCCCACTATGAAACTGTGGGTTAAGTATGTCCATCTCAAGCAAGGTTGCCTAGAGAGACATGCAGCTGCTTGGTAAAATGAAAACACGAGCCCTTATTCCCCATTCCCCATCTGTGTTCATTGTCAAATTGTAAAATAAAGGGGATATGAGTGTGCCTCCTTCCCCACACCCTCTAGAAGTTTGCTTGACAAAACAAACACTTTTCAGATGCCTATTCGTACCCGGAGCAAGGATGACCTTTGACGTTGCTCAAAACGTCGAAGATGTTTCTACAATTGGGTGAGGTTGTCCAAGTTCTTGTGAACACCTCAGCCATGCCTACACCACGCCCTCATTCTGACTTAGATGTCCTGACACGAGGTTCGTCCACAGATCCAGCTTTTAAAATGGCTCTGGGAATCATGAATAGGGCTTCTAAAATAAATCCCTTTACTATACCAGATCTTTTGTGCATTTACAGAACTCCTTTTGACAACTCTATGCTTTCATTGACAGTTTCTTTCTTTTCTCCTTCAGTTACCCAATCAAGTACACCTCCATCTGGCTAGCCAATGTTTTTTCTCCTTTTCTCTTATTTGATTCTATCTTTGCTGCTAGTTCAAATATTTTGTCTAGTGCTTGTGCCAAAGATCCCTCAACATCTAGTTTTTTTCTAACTTCCTCGTTCTTCTCAGCAACTTCTCAGCGCATACTTTAAGTTATCTTTGTAACTGGTTTATCTTCAGATCTGGTTTCATCATTCCTGCCCTTAAGACATCTACCCTGGACCCCTCAAACTACTTTGATTGATTGCCCCAGTTCTCTTCTATCTTTCTTCTCCAAAATTCTCAAGCACTATGTTTATTTGCAACTATCTTCATTCCTTCACTTTCGCTCTTTTGGGTTTACTCAGATCTGACCTCACACCCCGAAGACAGTCCTCCGTTCATTACGCTTTGCTGTTCTTATCACCAAGGAACTGGCACAAGGAGAGCCAACATCTTTACCTGTAGGCCACCAGTAAAAAATTGTTTAAGGTCAACAGAAATCTAAAGTTATGGAAACATAGGACGGCAGGCTAGGATCAGGAGGCCCATCGTTTGGGCTGGTTGCTTCTCTTTGCAGTGCTATCACACCCCAGTTGTGCTCCTATTTTGCCTTTACTTCATGGTTAGGGACCCACTGTCCTTATCTCATACTTTGCTGAACCATTTTCTGGAAGAAATAGTTCCTAAGTCTTACTCCGGAGTTGACTCACTTCTTTTTCTAACACCTTCTTTGCAGTTAAAATGGTAGTTGTTTTTGGTATAATGACCCTAAATTCTGTAGATGTTAGGGGAGCATTCACTCTTACTGCACATGCTGTGATGCTCTCTGTTGGGGGGGGGGTGTAATTAAAAATTCAATAAACCAATGTTGTTGGGGGTTTTTTTTCAAAAAGAAACAAAATGTGTTTGGTGTTATTTCAGAAATAGCACATGCTATTTGCAAAAATTAAAATACAACCCCGAAAACAACACAACATGAAAGAAACAAACTCTCAGGGAGGATTAGGTACTTGAAAAAATAACTTGGGGGCAGGGGGGCAGTGCAAGACTAACTATTCACATAGGTTTCCTCATACCGTCACACCAAGACCATCGCCCTAATCCAGGGCTCTCAAGAGAACCTTCAACCTTGTGCACCCCCTCAATTATCTTTCATGCCCCTAGCACCCCCCCTGGATTTTTTAATTAAATTCAACAGTCATATCTATCCCAGAACAATCCTGTAAAAATGCATAGATGGACCTTACACTTTTAAATATCAAACTTTGTTCTCTGTGTACATGTCCAAAAGCCCTTTAACCACGTAAATGGTTTATCTGAAAATTATCCACACTCCCCGATGGTTCTTTGTGTTGTCTGACTGCCAGAATCTTTTGGCTTTTGATTGGACTGCAGCTGGTCTTTGCTGTTCCCCAGAAATTTCCACCTTCCGTCATTAAGTCGGTTCTGCCCTAATCCAATCTAAACCATTCAATAGTATAAACCTCAATGACATCACCTCATTAAATATTGTTCCCTTCTATAGATATCTCTCAAATATTATCATTAGAATTACTAAAAGTTACAAAAACATGACTCATTAGACTGAGAAGAATGGGAAGAGAAAGAATGGAAAGAAAACAGCAAAACGCGAAGCAGAGGTGGAAAGGAAGGGCTTCTGCTGTGGGAAGACTGCCAGACATGCATCACAGTCACCCCCTGCCGACCATTCCAGTCCAGTTGTGGTTAAATCATGAGATGACTGGCTGTGGAGACAGGTTGGGGCAGGAGACCTGATTTGGACAGCTGAACTTGGAAAGAAGAAACAGAGCAAGCAGGGTCTGAGGAACGGGAGCAAAAGCGGTCATAAGAACATAAGATATGTCATACTGGGTCATCCTGGTCCATCAAGCCCAGTATCCTGTTTCCAACAGCAGTCAATCCAGGTCCCAAATACCTGTCAGGTTCCCAAAAAGGTACAAAGATTCCATGCTATTTATCTCAGGGGTAAGCAGTGGATTTCCCTGGTCCTCTTTAGTAATGATTTATTGACTTTTACTCCAGGAACTTGTTCAAACCTCTTTTAAACCCAGCTACACTAACAGCTTTTACTACATTCTCCGGTAATGAATTCCAGAGTTTGCTTACTTGTTGAGCGAAAAAGTATTTTCTCTGATTAATCTTAAATGTGCTACATCGTAGCCAGGGCCAGCCCAAGGGTTTCTGCAGCTCTAGACAGAAACCCCAGCCATGCCACCCACCCCCCTCACCTGCCGCTGCTGATTCCATCTTGGGGAGGGGCAGTGGCAATAGCAGTATGTCAAAAGGTGGCAGCCTAGCTTTCCTAGTGGACGGACCGGCCCTGATTGTAGCTTCATTGTGTGTTCCCCAGTCTTTGTACTTCTTGAAGGAATAAGCAGTTGCTTCATCTTTACCCATTCTACTCCATTCATTATTTTATAGTCCTCTATCACATCTCCCCTCAGCTGTTTTTTTTCCAAGTTGAAGAGTCCTAACCTTTTAAGCCTTTCCTCGTAGGGGTATCCTTTCATCCCTTTTATCATTGTGGTGGCTCTTCTCTGTACCTTTTCTGATTCTGTTATATTCTTTGCTTATGTTAGTGTTTGCAATGCTTTGGGGAGGGTTCTCTCAAGAGTTTCACGCTCCCTGCTTGTCACGTCTGTGCAAAGGATTCCCTCCTGGATGTTGCTATGAAAGACTGTTATGTAGAAATCCTCTGTGTTTGGACAATGCCTGCTATACTGGGCGTCCTACCGAAGTGATTTTCCTGGTAAGGGTGGTGCAGCAGCATATTTCCATTACTTATCGTATTAAAGAGGGTGGTGCATGAACACGACAGCACTGAACATGCCTATTTCCAAGGACTTACGTTAAATTATACAGCTCAGGCATGCTTATTGATTAAAGAAGGGAGAGGAATAAGTGACTTTCCCTTTTTCACTGGAAAGTCATCTGGACCAGAATGGCTGACCTTCAATCTGCACTTATATGCATGGTGATAGAAATTATTCTGCGAAGCCAAGATCTTCAGGTTACCTTCCTTTAGGTGCTGACTTGTGTCTGCTCAGTTTACTGACTGAAATCCCTTTGAAAGAAATTTGCTTACTGCATGACAAAACTGGAACACAAAAATGCAGGATGTGGTTTCTCCTGCCTTATCTTCCCTTTCTCATCAAGCCCTCTTGCCCTCTTTCAGGCCCCTGGGCTCCCTTTTAGATCTTTGCCTCCCTACCACACATCTCTCCTGTCTCCACTGGCAGTGTCTTCCTCTTCCCATCATTTTTTTCAGTGTGGAAGGATGCGAAACTCCAGATTTTCTAGTGCTTTTCAGCTTTAATCCTACTGAAAGTAATCTCACTCTGATGGGGTGTATGTCCCATCACACGGAAATCCCTAGAGCAAGGGATCAGGGGAAGGAGAACACACACAGGTTTGCAGAGTCATCCCCAAACCCAGGGTCCCAACATTGGTAGGAGGGTTTCTGGTCCCTGGGATGAGGGGGCAGGAAAAGGGAAAGCCCTTTGGAAACAGAGAAAGGAGGTAGTTGGGTCCCTGAAAATAAGCCTTATGGAACCAGCAGTATGGGAGGGAACCCCTGCCTCTGGCCTAGAGATGGAACTCCCTTTAGAGGACTCTACTGAAATGGAGTGGGAATAGAAAAACCCAAGTCTGGGGGAGGACTCAATACTCGAAACCCCTGGATGTCTCCTTGATGCATAACAGGTAAGGCCTGTCTGGGAGAGGAAGTGGCTTTAACCTCTTTGTAGGAGGAGGTAGGTTGACCAGGCCACAGGAGTCCTGAGTAAATTAGCTAGATGGACTTGGAACTGTTAAAGACTATGGGGCCCGATTTTCAGTTGGGCAGGGCTAAGTGCCGTAGCCACATAGCCCTGCCCGTGACCCCTTAACCCCAGATTTCCACTTCCGCAGTGACGGAACATCCAGGGTTCACCACACAGCTGGAAAGCCACCGAGCCTAACCGAGCAGCAGTGATTTTGGATGCTGCCCAGTTAGACCCGGCACCTTGATAATAGGCAAGAGTTTTCCTCACCTATCTTTAAGGCACAGAGCACTAACCGGGCAGCATCCAAAATCTCTGCTACATGGTTGGCACTATTCGCCAACTCCGCTCTGCCCAGAACGCCCCCAACATGCCCTAATGGTAACCGGATAGCATCGGGGCGCATAGGGGACTTAATCAGAGATTTTAAAGGCAGTAGCCTTGTAGGTGCCTTTGAAAATCCCCGATTAAGGCATTTACACAGTTAACATGGGCTGTTAACCATGTAATTGCCTTTGAAAATCGGGCCCATGGAGTTTAGAGACTGTGCTTAAGGGTCTTGGGAGAGAGCCACCTGTTGGTGGAGTGCGGTAGTGAAGAGGTACAATCTCATTTACATATAGCAATGGGACCACTATAGGAGAGGGTTTCCCCAGGCTTGGAGGAAACCAGGAAGTGCAGTGGAGGGCAAAGGACCACGGCCAACCAAACGATGAATGATAAAACCAACTTTATTGAAGACCCAACTTGTATAGCACTACAAGGTATACCAGCACTTTACAGACACATCTAAATGATGGTCCCTGCTCTTCAGAGCTTACAATCTAGTCAAGACAGACCATGAACAGTTTGGGACATGGATATGTCTAGGGGAATGGTAAGGAAAACACATAGTTGGAGAGCAGGAGACAAAGCGGCCTTGAAGAGGAGTTTTCAGCCTGGATTTCAAAAGGATCAGAGCTGAAGTCTGATGCACAGGCTCAGGTAGTTTGTTCCAGGTATAAAGAGCAGCAAAGTGGAAGGATCGAGTTCTGGAGTTGGCAGTAGAAGAGAAGGGCACAGATAGAAGCGAACTGCCAAAGAGCGAAGTTCCTGATGAGGGGCGTAGGGAGAGACAGAGGCATCGGAATGCAGTGATCCATGGGGAGGCAAAGTTCTGCCCCTTGGCCAGCTGAACTCCATGCAGTTGTGATCGGCGGCCTTCCTCTACTTCTGTCTGTGGGAGATCAAGTCTCCACTGGCCAAATTAGGGGAATGCCTGATCGCAGCAGCAAAGGTTTGGTGGGGCCAGGGCCTATGTGGGCCCCCCTCCTCGTTCTGACGCCTATGGGGAGAGATAAGAGAGGAAAGGTAGGTCAATTGGAGAAGTTTAAACTGAATATGGAAATGGATAAGGAGGCAATGAAGCGACTTGAGAAGAGAGGCTATATGAGCATATCAAGGCTGGCAGAAGATTAGCCACATAGTTGAGTTTTGAACAGATTGAAGGTGAGAGAGATGATTCAGAGGGAGACCAGCAAGGAGGAAGTTAGATGGGAGGTGACTAAAGAGTGGATAAGTGTGTTAGTAGTATGTTCAGAGAGGAAGGGACAAATTTTGCTGATGTTATAGAGAAAGAAATGACAGGCTTTAGCTATTGGTTGGATGTGTGTGGAGAGGGGGGAGTCAAAGACGCTCCCAAGGTTGCGAGCTGAGGAAACAGGGAGTAGAGTGTTATCCACAGAAATAAAGAAAAGATGAAGTGGGGAGGTGTGTTTAGGGGAAAGATAAGAAGCTTGGTTTTGGCCATGTTCAATTTCAAATGGTGGTGAAACATCCAGTCTCTTCACCCTGAGGGTTCAGGAACGATTACCCATAGACTCTCAGGTTCGGAGACCTCAAAGAGAGAGTTCCTTGGCTTCTCCTAGTAATGTCAGCAGACTGGGACTGGGACTGGGACGGAGAAGCAGAGACCAAGAGGACTAGCTGGAGACAGGGCTACCATATGGAGGAATTGTGAAGGCAGGAGATGACTCCGAGATACCAGTTCCAGGCCAGATGGGCATTGTGGAGACAGACACTTGGGTATTAAGCCCATGCAACACACAGTGCCCATGTTTGGCATATCTCCACAGGATAGACAAACAAACTTAACAAGTCCATGTGCATCTTTTGACATGAGTTGAAAAGCACTAAAAAGTTACTAGTTTTAGTTTTTCCTCTTGTTCTCTCCTCTTTCTCTCCATGACTAGTTTAATGATCTCATTCGGTGAGGTGCAGGGCTTCGAACTGTAAATCTGAGACTTTAAATCTGAAGAATCTAGTTTTCTAGTTTTTTTTTATCTCCATCTCTCAGTGTCGTAGGTGCAAACAAGGGAAGGGTAAAGGAGCAACCGCTCTCCATAGTTCAATTTTATAGGTTGAAAGATAGTGTCGTGCTGGTTGCTTAAAAAACTCTTAAGACCTTAGTCAGACTTTGTATTCTCTTCTCCCACTTATAATCTAAAAATGGGCTCCTGTATCAGTGCCATGACCTTAAACAAGGTACCTGACCTTTATTGTTTTCTTTTTTACCTCCTATTGGTATTTTTGATAGGCAATTTGGCAAGAAGGCTCACTGGTAAAAAATGTAACCCAAAGCTTCCATCATTCCAAGATAATAAAGATAAGACCCAGGGTGGGAAACATATGGACATTATTCAGTAAGAAGTTTAAAAGCTCATGGAAATGATGGATGAGATAAAATAGGACATGTTGGCCACTCATAGATGCTCTCACTATGATGCAACAAATTATGTTGAAAATGTGAGCAGTGTAAAGATGATATGTAAATGGCCTATAACTTTGGGTTGTTCCTCTGCCTGAGGCATGGAGACATAATGCTGCTCCCTAGTTTTTCATTCAGCATGTTGCATGGTAGGGTATGGCAGAGACTCAGCACTTCAGACCTGGTGTTGCTCAAGATTTCCCTTCCTGCTTTCTGGTCCTCGATAGATATCTTAAGACACCAAAAAAAAAAAAGAAAATAGAAAATGTAGTGTTATTGGCTATTCAGTTTGAAAAGGTACTGTAAAATTAAAAACAAAAAAATCAGGATTATTTACCAACAGTGGGTATGTTTACTAAGGTGTGCTAAATTCTGGTTGCTTAGTGCATACTACATGCCAAAAATTAGCATTAGGGTTGGGTCAGAGCCATACTAACCGTTGGGGGGTGTTCCCGGTATCTCCCCATGTAGTTAGTGTGGGTCGAAGAACTTGCCATGATAAACCATCAGGTGCACTTAACGCCACCCATGGGATGATGGTATGTGCGCTCACACTAACTGCAGCATTCGTGGTCACTGTTCTTAAGTACCATTAAGTTGTTATTGACTCACGGTGACCCTATGGATAGTTGTCCTAAACTGTGTTTGGCAATCAATCAGGCAGCTAATTGTTAATAGAGTGATCCATAGCTGCTGTTATTATATTGATCCATTGCATTGCTGACCTTCCTCTTTTGCATTGACTTTCAATGATGCCAAGCGTGATGTCTTTCTCTAATGATCTTTCAGTGCCAGATGACAGATAGGCTCCATGTTGAATATCCAGTGACTGCTGCCACGCTATAGTCTTAAAATGGGTCTGTACTTTAATGTGAAGAAGACAAAGATCCCGGCAACTGTCAAAAACAGTCATTTCATCCTTGATGGAGGAGAAAGAGAAATAGTGGACAACTTTAACCTGCTTGGATCAATAATCAATAATGAAACAACAAGCAGTCAAGAAATCTGACTATGCATTGCTCTCAGCAGGACAGCTATGAAGGCCATGGACAAGATTCTCAAGTGCAGAGGCATATCTCTGCATACAAAGATTCAACTTGTCCAAGCCGTGATATTTTCAATAATATCATATGAACGCAGAAGTTGGACAGTAAAAAAGAAAGACAGGAAGAAAATCGATGCCTTTGAATTATGGTGTTGGTGAAGAATACTGAGTGCCCGCAGAACAAACCAGTCAATACTAGGAGATCATACCTAAACTTGCTTTGGAAGATCAAAGGACAAGACTTCAACTTTCATACTTTGGACACATCATGTGAAGAGAATATCCTGTTTCACCAATTAGAAGTTTTGCTATCTGGTCTTCCACTAACTGGATAAAAAAACACATAAAAGTTATGTGGTTTTTCTATCCAGTTTGCAGTTGAATATCAGGACTGCCGCAGTTGCACCCACAGATGGCTCCAGATTTAACCAGCATTTTTACTGCAGTTGGTAGGGATACTCAGTTGGACTGTCTGGAAAGTGCTATTATATTTCAGGATCGTGGAGTTTATGTGGTTTATGAGTACTGCAAACCACATACACCCTTTTGAAAATCGACTTCTATGGTCCTTGACCTTGAGAAGCAGATATTTTAGATCATCTTTACTTTCAGCCAATAATGTGGTATCATCAGCATAACAAAGGTTGTTGTTGAGTCTTCCATCAATCTTCACATCTTGGTTGTCTTCAAGCAGTCCTGCTTCTCTGATGATTTGTTCTGCATATAAATTGAACAGTGTCAGATGGCTGCTTAGGGTGAGAACTTACACAATCTTGACGATGCATATATTCATATGATTCTTGCACGGTATTGTGGGTATTGTAGTTCATTCACTCCCAAACACAGCTGATGACAATAATTTGAGTTGTGAAACCAAGTGGTAAGATCAATAAAATACTTCTTTTATTGATGGGGTTTAATTCACCCAGCACATGTATGCTTGATAGCACTATAAATGAGGTTACTTGCTTGCAGTGTTTAAATGGATAACAAAAAGTCACAAAGTAAACCAGAAACAACCTTCAGCTTGTCAGGCAATTAGCTAATGTTTTCTTAGCAAATAATTACCAAATACAAAGGCACAAGGAAAACAATAAACTTTGCTGGTTAGGTTAACTTCTGCTTATTTTCCACGCAGATCTCAGCAGTGATTCTCCCTTGCTCACACACACAATCAGGTGCAGCCCTAATTACTATCAATGGACCAGCTGAAAGCCTTTAGCTGGCTGGCTGCAACTGTGTGAGCCCAAATCCTGCTTTAAGAGCTGTTTGCAGTGGAAATAAAGAACAAAGTTAGGTTTCTTTGTGATGGCTGATGTGTTTGCTCATAGAAAACTAGCAATAGCATTTAGATAAAGAACAGTCCATGTAAATAGTTTCATCTGCTGTATTTCCCCCTGCATCAACAATCATAGGGTCAATATCATACATTGGCACAGATGAGTCTTTCATTAAGGCACTATCATGAGAATGCTTATTCCCTTGCTGCCATTCTCTATTATAGATAGGGTCTGGATCAGTGTTCATACCTGAGCCTCTCCTGCTATCATTATTCCTCTCTGTATAGCCTGGCCAATATGTAATCCAATTCTGATGTCCAGCCTTCCAATCTTGATCCCTGGACGCTGGATCTTCTCTCACATACCTTCTGGCCTTGGTCTGAAAGTCCCTTCCACATGCAGTCCTCTCTCTTCCAGGTAGCCACTGGTGATTCCTATCTCTGCCACTCCATTCCTCTGGCTGAATCCAGTCCAATGGACTCTGCTGGCTTTTGGAATACCTCCCAGTATGAGTACTGCCTTGGAATCTCCCAGACCTTCCAATGGCCTTTCTTCTCTTCCTTCCAGAGAGTTTCCTTCTCTCTCTACCTGCTTGGCTTGGCTTCTGCTTCTCCAGGTGATACTGGGGCTTGAGCTTGTAGCCGTTGCTGTCTCTGTATCTCTTTCTCCCTCTGTAGCTGAAGCTCTCACTGAAGCTGGGCTGGAGCTTGTAGTAACTGTTATCTGAAGAATAAGCTCTATTCTTATCCTGTTCTAATGTGTGCTGCTCCCTAACACAGCGCAGCTGTCTTGAATCAGGCCCTGCCCTTTGAGATGAGTGCTTAGGGATTACCTCATAGCTCTCTTGATTGCACACACATTCTCTCACTTCAGCCCCTCTCATGGCTGCTGGAAACCTGGTGCATTCTGGGACTGGTAGTCTTTTATGTGAAAACCCTGTTTTCTTGCTTCTACCAGAACTGACAGGTTGCTTGTTCAGAGTCACATCATCTTTTCTATAGCTCCTACCTGAGCTATGATAAGCTTCCTTATCACAACAGGTATAGGGAAAGCATGTAGCCTTGTCATACAACCTTTTTCATTTTAAACTTCAATGGAAATGCCATCAGTGCTCGGTGATTTGTTCTTTCATTATGCTTTCAATGTTGCTTCGACTCATCACCAACAGTTACCGATCATAAGGTAGAGGCTGAAATGACTATTGATCCACTTGATCTTTATGGTATAATGACTCAGTGTATTCTTGCCACTTTTTCTTTATAAGCATCATTCAACATGGATCCTAGAGAGTCTTTTATCATTCCAATTAGAGGATGGAATTCTCTCTTTAACCCTCATAGTTTTAGGAAAGCCCACTCCCATGCTAACCGCGATACACAGTCAAAGCCCATTCTCCACCTAAACCCATGCAGTCTCTGTCTCATCCTAGGCTAACTGCATAGTGGGGGATTTAGTGCATGGTAACTGTTACTACACTCTAGTAAACATGTCCCAGTAGCATGAAGCAATGCTATTAATGCATAGTGAAAAAAAAAAAGATTGTTAAATAAATAAATAGTGTTTGCTGTAGGAACCAATGCATGTGCTAAGTGTTAGTGGTACTTCTGCGGGAGGGGGATTTTGTTTCATTCTTCAAGGCTGGTCTGTTTAATTTTGTCCCATTTCGATTATAACACATGGTGCACATGGTCTGCATACAGGGCATGTAGTTTGCAGTTAGCGTGTGCTAAAGGTGCAATTAAACAAAACAAAAGTTTGTTGCATGTGTTTTGTTTCATTTTAGAATGAAACAAACTTGCTTCATTGTGTTTTTCATTTTATTTCAAAGCGAATGCCCGTCCCTACTGAGAGGTTGCACATTTTCAGCCCAACATTAACCCTTTAGACCCCTGTTAATGCCGTACAGTACACCAGGTGCTGTGCAGTAGAAGACAGAAAGTGAAAGTCTGGTCCCTAAATTCCCAGTGTATTTTACGAAAGGCTCTGCCAGAAGTAGGACTGTGTGTCAATGCCTCCTCGTGTCCAGTGCTGGCACATGAGATACAAAGCATGCAGTTTTACCCCACATGTGCATGAGAACAGCTTTGTAAAATTGCTGCTCCTGATATCCACATACACCCCAATCCTCTCCTTCCAGCAGCAGAAGTCCTCCATTGATCATCTCCCAACATCTGATCTCCCACTGACCCCACCATAGCATCTGAATCTTCCCAGACTTCCCTCATCATCCCATGTCCTTCAGATCCTCCTGCATAACCCAATACCCCCTACTTGACCCATCCCATAACATCAAGATCTCTCCACCTGACTCCCCCCCCCCCCCCACTCCCCAATCTCAAGAAACCTCGTTTAGTGATTTCCTGGAAGATCCTCTAACCCCCTCTATCAGATCTCCAACTCTTGCCAGGGTGCCTGATGTTTAGTGGGAACAGGAGAGATCCCTAGTCATTCTTACTTGGTAGCCTGTCCCCTAGCAATAGGAACACAAGATTACTGCTGAGGGTCACGAGTGCCATTTTGGAACCTGGGGCAGGCTGAGCAAAAGTGACAGGGCATCATTCCTGTTCCAACTAGACATGAAGGACCTCAATAAGAGGCAGGTACAGAATGGGATCATGTGTTGGGTTTGCTGGGAGCCATCAGTGGGAGGAGGATGAAGTCAGGAAGGGGTTGGGTGGGGGAATCGGAAGCTGCATGGGTCCAGGGGGAATTGGATGCTGCAGAGGGGTTTGGGAGAGAATCAGATACTATGGTGAGAGTCCAAGAGGTGATCAAGGGAGGGGAGCCTGACCTCATTCTTTACACCTTCCCTTTCAAACTTGCTCATTGTCATGCCCTGAGGCAATTGAAAATGCCAACATGAATTCCCCTTGTAGAATGGAGAATACACGTTGATATAGTAAATCCATCCAAAACACTCCCTCTCATGCCCTAACCACACCTCCAGATCACCACCTGTAAACAGCGTCTTTCTAAAATCACTATTAGCTTTATGTAGGCGATCTGAACATGTAAATGCCACTATTTACATGTGAGAATGCCTCCAAAATAAAAAACAAATTGTACAGGTTATCTAACTTGTACATTTTAAAAAATTAAATATACATGTTTAGTTTCTAACCATGCCTCTGAAATTCAGTTCTTCTCCCTTGCCTCTTTTTAATTTTATGCACACACATTATAAAAGTAAACCCTTGCTTTTAGGTAGCTGAAAATTACCGGAGGATTCAACCAATCTACCAGCACTATCCCTTTCTTCGTTATCTGGGTGTATCCCAACTAAGCCTTTCAAAATGTATCCGTTAACCCATTCTTTATATTGTTCGCATGAAGACTGTAATATTTCATTTTATTCTGAGAACTTCCCTGTAATGTTCTGTAGAAACACTTCCATGATAGCATGCTGACTATTCCTGCATTTGCTTCTGGGCGTCATATCTCGGCAATCTGTTCAGCTGCTTGCGTGCATGTTCCTGGTTTTCCTGATGCCTGACATGCAAGCACACGCCGTGCGAGATAACCCAGTCATTGCAAGGTGATTAACTGTGACTCTTTGCAAATCGCATCACTCTCGATGCTATTAGTAAACTGTCAAATATTGCAAAGGAAAACTTAAAAAAGGCAACACATTCACAGTCTCCCGGGAATGTATTTCTCTGAGAAAATGACCATTGCCTCCCATGGGAGTCTGACCCTGTGCTCGGTAAACTTCTCTTCCTTCCGTAAACTTTACTTATGCATCAGCGCCTACCCCTTTGCAGTCCAGGTGGCTAAAGTGAGAAACCATTGCCATAGGCTATTGGCTGGCATGGAATCAGTGGGTGGTCTTAATTCAGGGAACAGGTGTACATGCTGTGAAAATAAAAAAGACTTGATCATAATTGGCAGTGATTGGAATTTGGAAGCCTGATTGGCTGCCATGAAACAAAAGAACGGAATGAACAAGACATTCATCATGGAGTGAGGTGATCTTTCCTTCTCCAGAGCAAGAATGAGGGGCATTGTTGTGGGCAGTAAGGAGAAAGTGCTAGAACTCCTATTTAAGGCTTAATTGGAAGAGGAGTATTTACAGTTACATCATTGTGGGACACTCAATGAGCTGCGTTCCCGAAGATGCACAAGAGTCTTCTGTCCTTGCTGCTGTCATTAGTGGGAGGTGCTGCAATATCGTGGTCTCAGTCGCCTGCTCAACATGACTAGCGGGACATGTTTACAAAGCTGGGCTAATGGTTAGCATGTGCTATTTGTCACTAGGTCCCATTGAAAAACATGGGACATAGTTACAAACAGTGTGTGCTAACCATTGGCCTGGCTTAATAAATATGCCCCTTAAGTGCAATATCACAGAATATCCTCTACTGGAAGCAGTATTGGTGGAAGATCCAAGTGCAGTACCACAAGAATGTTGTCAACTATTCCGATGACCATTAGCCCAGAAGAAAGTCTGCATGCCTTCAGAATTGAACTATTTCCTATTTATAATAGAACAGGATGAGTGTTGATACTTTGGGAAATGCAGTATGTATGAATGAAGGTTCAGAGTTCACTGTTACGTGGATAGTTGACCAGTATTTCAAATCTGTGATGTAAAACAAAATCCAGATTTACTCAGAGTTCCTTGAACATTCACACATTTGAATTAGCTATACCTAAATATATACATTTTCCAAGATATTTGAAGATATGCTTGTTGGAAAACCTAAGCTGTGGAGATTTGCATTTTAGCATGCATTCAATTCGGTAGTACAGTATTGCACTTTAAAAAGTTTAGTAAATGTAAAATTATTTTACCATGATTTGAACGCATATCAAGTCAATTTGCATATGCTAAAAAGTTCTAACATGCATTAAAACACTAAGACAAATGTGTGAAAACAAAAAAAATTTAAAAATTGGAAAAAAAGATCAAACAAAAAAATACCAAAAATATTTTCCCTGTGCACATTCCTCTAAAAATGAACAATGTAAGAGTTATTTGAAGACTTTGAATATCTGCGCAAATCTCTAAATATTCATATCATTGGGTTCCAAATGCGATAGATGTATCTCACTAAAGATACAAATGGCTCTGATTCTTCGGATTCAGCTCAGTTCTGATAATGTAAACAAAAACCCCCATTCCCACTGTGCAGGTGGAGTTTGAATTAAACCAAATCAGGTCTGTGTAATCTTTCAGCATTCATCTGGATTGGATTCTCTGGTACTGACATTTTCCAAGCTCAAGTATGAACTAATGTCCTTCCAGCCCAAAAATATTTGCAAGGCAGTAGATTCACAATACTTTGGCAAATTTCACAAACCTTTGGTTATAGTTCTAGGATCAGATGCTTAAAATATTAGGAGTGGTGGGGGATAATCAGAGGCAGTAACTTACGTTGTTGCTTTAAATTAAAACTACATATTTAGTATCAGGCCATATCCGGCGATGGGCACTGAATATCCAGTTTTCCCAGTTAGAGCTTTTGGTCTATCTGGTCAGCAGTAATATCCAGTCACTGGCTGGATAGCAAAAGCAGATAAGGTTAGGAAAGCCTTTCACCTGTCTTAACTTTAGGTGTTTTAGCTAGCTGGTTAGTGGCTCAATATCACAGCTAACTGGCTAACTAAAGGTGCCACCCTGGCTCCGTTCCCAGAATACTCTGTCCTAACTGATTAGCGGTGGGGCATTTAACTGGTTTAGGTGGGGATTTTCAGGTCTGCTAACTGGCTAACATTTATTTATTAGCATTTTTTATATACCGCAATTCCAAAGGTCCATGCGGTTTACATGGAACAATTTAAAGCTAATACTACATAGAACAGGGAATATTAACATGGAATGATGACTTTTAACATTGAACAGGGAATATTAACATGAAATTAGCTTTTTACAAGTGTTAATCCATATGAGGTAGGCTGTAATAATGGTTGTGTGTATAATGTATGGTGATGTTTGAGGGGGGTAGGCAGATCATTGAAAATAGATGGTTAGAGGTTCGTATGAATTGTAATGGGTATGGATTCTGATTGTCCAGAGTTCAAGGTATGCGTATTCAAGTGCATGAGCGGAGTGCGGACTTGGAAATGTTTTGAATATGCCCTCCTTACTTTCTGCCCTAGTAGATGTTAATAGTATTTAAGAAGACTGATAGAAACCTCAATCCCAGTCAAACTGTGGTTAGGGGCTTGGATCTAACCCATCCGCAAGGGTCTGAAATAGATTTTGGAAGAGAAGAGTGTCCTGACACCTCATAGAACATCTGATGTTCCCAAGCACCTCTTGCAGCTGAAAAGCACTGAATCTCCCTGCTTCAAAAACATGAACCACCTGTAGGAATTTGTGTGGGTTAGCAAGTACTATGAGCTAAACAAACAGGGCTGGCATTTTAGATACTGTGCCATCAATAACAAGTGTCCCCCCGCCCCCCCCCCCAACCCTGTACACAGACTCCATGTCACCTGCATGAATCACTGAGGGTGACTACTCTGGAAACCTTGGCTGAGTCCCTGCTCTCAGCACAGTACAACATTCCACATTTGACGGCTGATAGTACGCTGTAGGACTTTCTCTCACATTCAGTTCCCGGGGTCCTGGATGTCTGGCTTGAATTTTTTTTCCTGCCTAATTAACAACTGAAGCAGGACTAGAAAATGTGATTTATCTTCCTTGAATTTCTAATGTCAAACTCCAAATACCAGCTCATGGCTAATCCCCATGGGACATGGGAAAGCAGCTCTTTTGTGTTCCCAAAGGGCGTTTTCTCATTCCTGGCGTTTTTTTCCCCATTGCAAATCTGCATATTGGTATTAGACCCACCCTGCTCTCAGGGCAGAGGGTCAAGAGAGCATTGGCTGTGTTCTGTGGGCCATGATTGCGGGAGAGAATTGGTGAATTAATCTTTATTTTCGTCCTCCCAGAAAAAGGTCTTACTGTGTTCTAATAACATCATGATACACCTTATTTCTCTCACTCATTTGGAATACATAATGGGCCCAAGACTCAAAGGATTTATGCTCCTAAACTGGCTTCTTTGAAAATCTGCTAGAGCTGAGTGCCTAAATCATTTCTTAAGATTTCACTAAACTCCTAAATTTAAGAGCCTAAAAAGTGAGTGGCGACAGGAGCAGATTTAGGGCAAGAGAAAGAAGTTAGGTACTTGGCACCGATTTTCAGTGCTAGGCATCTAAATTAGGCTCATAAATCTAGGCAAATGAATGGCAGGCCTAAATTTAGGTGCATAAATTTTAAGCTCCTAAATCAGGATGAATTTTCAGCTGAAAACGTAGTATCCTAAATGTGGCTTAATAAAACTACTTATCATTTTATAGTACCACAACATTGATAAATATTCAGCCTCAATATGTCCCTTCCCTAAAAAGCTTACAATATAAATGGGGACCTGAGGTGTGGGAAATAAAGAGACCTGCCCAAGGTCATGAAGAATGCTGGTGGCAGAAGTGGGATTGAATTCTGGCTTCCCTAGGGGGAAGGGCAGGGTTCCAACCACTAGGTCACTTCTCTACCCACATGGAAAGAATGGAGAGAGGCTCTACAACCTGGAGAAACTACTGTATATCATCGCTAGTTGCCTAGTTGCTTAGTCACAGCACTGTGCACTGACACATCAAAGGCCCCTGATTCAATTCCCAAGCCAGGCCTGTACTGGGGGTCATAGTTTAACTATATAGAAAATTCTCTTCTAAGAGAGCAGATGTAAATGTACGAAAACTAAAAGAATTCTGCTCATGATAATTTGAACCTTACAAAACAAAGGATTATCTTAAAAAGCATAAATTTATATCCCAACATCAGTAATCATTGGAGAATAAGAGGAAAAAGACTTTAGCCAACCCACAAATTGAGCAAAAATGACCACCACTTGAGTAGGGGGCAGCTAGTAGGATAAACTAACTGGAAAAAGCTGTCAAAACAGACATCTCAGGTCAAAGAAAAACCTCTTCTATTACATCTCTTCAATTTTCTAAACCAAAATCAGCATTCACAAGGAAATCAAAAAGAAAGTCACTAATGAGCAACTGGCTAGCTGAATCTTAGCTTAAATGGCTGACGATCAATCAAAGCCGCAACCCCAACACCGGGAGTAGGGCTGCCCCCCACTTGAGCGGTGGTCATTTTTGCTCAATTGTGGGTTGGCTGTACTGGGGGTACCATGGAGGCAGCCTTCATATCCCTGGAGGGTAAAAATCTCAGCAACACCAAAGAGTAATTTTATAAGACGCCTCCCTAACCCGTGCAGCAGATTCTATGCAGAGGGTATCGCTGAAAATCTCCCTAACTCTCCATGGATAGCGCTGGTGTGAAGCATCCACCCATACGTAGAGGAGGTAAGTAGCAGCTACATTAACGTTAATGCATGTTAAGAAGACAAATCCACATGGATTTTACGTTGCAGAATGTTAGCTATTAAGTGGTCGCGGACATGTGTAAGTACCGTTGTGGTCACTTACAAGCAGGTGTAAATGGTCGTGCATATATTACACGCATTAGGGTCTATTCTATAAAAGATGCGCTTCACCCACGCCCTGCTCAAACTCCGCCCCATGCGCACCCACACAGAAAGTATGTACCATCTATCCATGGTGCAGATTGTCTGTGTGTAAATGGTCATACCTTGCTTTCTGCGCATAAAATCACATGGAAATCTAGCTGCCCTTCATAGTGATGATTTATTCAGTCACTATCCACATTGCTATGTGGATTAATCTAGGCCAGAGAAAAGGTTTCCCTAAATTAAACCCCTTGGCTTTATCTATAGTGACTGAGTGTCAAAGGTCAGATTATATGATTCTGCTACTGCCACCTATCCATGTAGTGTTGCTGAATACATGTATTTTTTTGAATGGTGTGGTCAGTATTTAAGAAGACGAGATCATTGCCATTCCAGTATAAATTCAGCTACTGGTATTTGGACATTTTAGCAGGTACAACATGAAAAATGAGATTGGGGAGAGAAAGGATTAGAGAAGTTTGAGGGAGCTGCTGTTACCATCGTTCCTTCTCAGGAACTATTCACCCCATTCTCTACTTGGCTGTATAATTTAGTTTTACAATCAGGGCAAATACTTGCACAGAACAAGGATTGCCGCATGTTGGAACAGAAATCATTTTTAAGTTGGGCCAGCACATGTCCTGAGGACAGTCCTAAATTCTGTGCCTCTGGCCACACTCCAGATTTGCTGAAGAACTTAGTGAGTAGCGGAGCCAGCTGAAGATGTGTGAACTTTAAACAAATAGAATTTGCAATTAGCTTGACAAACTTGTTGTTTTTAGGTTTTTCAAATTAGTTCAGCAAACTTTCAAAAATACAAATACCCAATGTGAACCCTTAAACTGGTGAGCTGGCATCAAAATTTGAACATATTCACCTCAGTTTGACGAGTCCAAGCACTTGGATTCCTGTGAATTGGCAAATCTGCATCTGGTCCTTTCGCATTTTTCTCAGATTCACCAGGGAAGTCTCAATGAATTCCTCCAGAAGGCCTGGGGAGGAATCCAAAACTTCTGCAACGCTGGTACCGGCTGAAATTGACCTGACTCGGACTGGCCTTGGCTTTTTCTACACATTTCCCACCCTACAAATCCCTCTGCCCAGGGGTCTGGCTCATACTTAAACTCCTTGTAAACCCGAGAAAAGATGTTAGTGCCAACACTTCTGAGGAACATTCTCACAGGTATAGGAGCCAACTTTTCAATATGAGAACATAAAATACAGATCCCTGAGCACAGTGGTGGGATTTGCTCAATATCGGGGGTGCTCAGGCCCCCACTGCACTCACAGAATGGCTACCTCTACCCAGGACCATACCAAGGGCTGGGCAAGCAGTGCGGATGCGAAGGGCGCAGGCAGAGAAGGGGTGCAAACGTCATCACTGGGCTTCCAGGAAGTTCAATAAGAGTAAATTCCTATAAAGGGGCTGGGGGGGGGGGGGGGAGTGGGGGAGAAGTGGAAGCATCATGTACACAAATCTCACAAGGCATATTTCCAGATTGGTACAGTCCTGCCTCTACCTGGACGGATATCTCACTGGAGTGTGTGCTTATCGCTGCTCGGCCTCTCTCTGGGGGACTTCCACTTTTCAAATTGCTCTTGTTAAAGTACACAAAGTTAATAAAAGATGTGCTAAATTAGTCTAATTTTAGTATTTATTTATAAACTTATAGGTCTGTGCATTTAAGTGGAATAATACAGTCACCAAATGACTACTATAGATTGAAGAGTCAAATTCCAGAGAGATTTCTGGTTATACATCACCACCTTGTGGTAACAATGATGAGTGATTTTTTTTTCAGTTTAGTTGGTGGGGTAACTAATTCTATTAACACAGTGACATACTAGCTGGTGGCAGATAATGACCAAAATGACCCATGTGCTGTAGCAAATGAGGTGGTTTGGGATGTAGCGGCCGCTTCATGCAAACTTTTCTCTTTGCCTTCCTTTAGGGTTGTATTACCTTAAATTTTGTCAAAGCCACACCTGGGAATAATTTCAGGATATTGAGCTAGAACAACAGGAATATAGAGGTGGTAGGTGAGACCTTTGTATTGCACTAATTTAATGTATCCAGGGCCGGCCCACCCACTAGACAAGCTAGGAGGCTGCCTAGGGCAGCTGACCGAGCTGGGTGTCTTTGTGCCATCGCTTTCCTGCCTATGACAGGCCATGTGCTTCGGCACACATGACTTGCTGCTGCTGATCCCCCTCTGATGCAACTTAATATTGGACCACCATCCCCAGTACTCACTACAATCGCAATGGCATTTCTAGTACAATAGGGACATTTCTGTTGTGTTTGAAGCACTGTTGCATGTCTTCTAGATATCCATGGTCTTGAATATTATAATGGGTAGACGGCCTCACTGATGTCCATATTGTGATGATTGTGCACTAACTTAGAAATGCCTACCTTTTTTTTATGTTCTGGCTGGGATGCCCACATTGCACTTGGACATCATTTATAAAATGTGCCTTTATATGTATAACTAATATCGCTAAATATATTAGTAGAAATAATAAGTACATATATAGAAGCATAGAAACATGACAGCAGAAAAAGACCACATGACCTTTCTAGTCATATCAAATACTAAAGTCCCCTTTTTTCCTTTAGAGATCCTCTGTGTTTGTTCCATGCTCTTTTGAATTCAGATGCTGTCCTCATCTCTACCACCTCCACTAGGAGACTATTCCACGGATCCACCACTTTCCATAAAGAAATATTTCTGCATTTCACTCCTGAATCTATCTCCCTTCACCCTCATCCCATGTCCCCTCGTAGCAGAACTTGCTTTCAATCGAAAGAGGCTCTCTCCTTGAACATTTATGCCACAGAGGTATTTAAACATCTCAATCATATCACCTCTATCCCGCCTTTCCTCTAACATATACAAATTATGATCTTTAAGTCTGTCCTCACATGCTTTATAATGAAGACCACTAACCATTTTAGTAGCCACCCTCTGCACCGACTCCATCCTGTTTATATGCTTTTGAAGGTGCGGTCTCCAGTACTGCACACTGTACTCCAAATGAGGTCGCACCAAAGACTTATACAGAGGCACTATCACCTCCTTTCTTCTGCTGGCCATTGCTCTCCCTATGCACCCAAGCATCCTTTTAGCTTTTGCCATTGCCTTTTCTACCTCTCTAGCCACCCTAAGATCATCACAAACAATCATGCCCAGACCCATTTCTTCCTTCGTGGACAGAAATACTTCACTATCTGCACTATACCATTCCTTTGGATTTTTGCTGCCCAAATGCATGATTCTGCATTTTTTAGTATTCAGTCTCAGCTGCAAAATTCTTGACCAGTCTTGAAGCTTAGCTAGAACCCTCCTTATGTTATCTACTACTTCCTGGGTGTCTACTCTTTTGCAGATTTTGGAATCACCCACAGAGAGGCAAACCTTACTTGACAGCCCTTCTGCAATATCACTAACAAAGATGTTAAAAAGAACTGGACCAGGAGTGGCTTTGTTCCAAGATGGTGGCAGTGAAGTTCTAACTGACTATGCCTAAGAGGAAAGGCAAAGCTAAAGCTCTTCCCGCGGAGCAGCTGCCTGCTGGTGAGGGGCCCATGGATCGTTTTGTGCGGTTATCAAAGGAGCAGGTTCAGGGGATTCAACAGGGCTTGGAGGCGCCTGCGGATTTAGATTCGGCGTCCTCCGCCCTGTATTTCTCTCTCTCCCACAATGGACGTGTTCCCCTGGCTCCTCCTGGGCCCACGGTTGGCTGGTTGACAAGTGACGTCGCATCTCCTTCCGGAGCGGTTGTAGCTGCGGCCTCAGAGTGGGACTCGCCAGTGACCACCGGGGGAAGGCCAGGAGAGTTACAGGCTGCTGGTTCAGTGCCAACATTGACGCCCGGTAATGGGGACAACACTCAGGTAGCAGATGTTTCTTTATTGCTGAAGGATAAAACGCCTCAACTTAAATCCCGACTTCCAGGTTTCTCCTTGAGCTTAGCCCGCCCCGCTTCCGTGACACTGGACACTATTTGGGATGCAATTTCTCATTTATCCACGATGGTGGGTAATCAACTATCATTGTCATCTGATAGGATTTCTTTACTTGAGGACCCTTTGCAACCATTGCAGACTACCTTTTTGGAAATTAATGCTAAACAAGTTGTTACGGAGCAGAAGCTTGAAAAAGTCTCAGAACTAACAGCCTCTTTGGTAAAGGATAATATTGCTCTTCAAGCTGAGGCAGAGTCGTTGGAGAATGTGGTTCAATCTTCAAACATACGCTTATTAAATTTCCCCATTATATCTGGAGTGGCTCCACTGGACTTATTCAAGAAATATTTGCAGGAAATCCTTTTGGTACCTCTGGATTTGATGCCTCCAGTTTCGAAAGTTTATTATCTTCCCTCCGGGAAAAGAGAAGGGAAAGTATCTGATGGGTTGCTGGAGTTGGACTGTCTCAACGTCTCGGATTTACTTCGTACCCCCAAAGAAGAGGACTTGGCTGTTTCTACTTTACTTGTTACATTAGCTCTTTCCTCTGACAGGGAATGGTTATTAAAATTGTTTTATAAAAGCGGGCTAGTTTGTTTGTTCTACGGCAAAAAAATCCTTCTTTTCCCAGATGTTGCTCGGGAAACGCAGAAACGGAGGAGGGCTTTTCTACTGTTGAAACCTGGGGTGATTCATATCGGTGCATCTTTTATGCTTCGATTTCCTTGTAAATGTTTAATTATGTACAAAGCACAGAAATATGTTTTTTTTTCTCTCCTGAGGACCTTTCAGCTTTTTAAAGTACTCATTTACCGATTTCTTCTTCTCCCTGAGTGATATAATCCATCTATGTAGTGTTCTCTTTTGAACACTATTTTCATCTTTTTTCTCTTTTTTCTTTTTTTCTATTATTGTACCACGGAGGTTTCCGCTATTCTAATAGGTTGACTCCCCTTAAGGGGACAAATTATAATTCTTGTATTTTCTATTTCCTTAAGCATGTTTTCATATGTATCACTGCTGCAAGTGTTATTTTTTTCTGTACAAGCATTTGCTTGGTTTATTGTAAAAATTCCAAAAAAAAAAAAAAAAAAAAAAAAAAGAACTGGGCCAAGGACAGATCCCTGGGGCACATCACTGGTAACCTCCTTCTCCTTAGAGTGAGCTCCATTTACCTTTGTCGCCTCTCACTCAACCAATTTCTAACCCAAGCAGTAACTTTTGGATCCATCCCTAGAGTGCTCAGTTTGTTTATAAGTTGCCTGTGCAGAACGGTGTCAAAGGCTTTACTGAAATCTAAATACACCACATCTAGGGCTCTCCGTCGGTCTAACTCCCTGGTCACCCAGTCAAAGAAATCAATCAGATTTGATTGACAAGACCTGCCTCTGGTGAATCCATGCTGCCTCGGATCCTGTAATCCGCTGGACTCCAGAAACCTCACTATTTTCTCTTTCAGCGGCATTTCCAATAATTTACTCACCACTGAGGTTAAACTAACTGGCCTGTAGTTCTCAACCACATCCTTACTTCCGCTTTTGTGTAAAGGGACCACATGTGCTTCCCTCCAGTCCTCTGGCACCACTCCTGACACCAAAAGGCTTTGAAAGGGTCAGTAAGTGGAGCCATTAGAACATCCCCAAGTTCCTTCAATATTCTCAGATGTAGCCTATCCAGTCCCATCGCTTTGTCTATTTTTAGTTTAGCTAGTTCCTCATGAAAACAGTATTCTGAAAATTGTTCAAGATGCCCCTCGTTTCTTTTCCTGTTTGTGGGTGTTTTCTGAGGTTCTGCTCCTGGCCCTTCATCTGTGAACACAGAACAGAAATATTTGTTAAGGAATTCCACTTTATCCTCATCAATTTCTGCATATTCTTCCCCTTCACCCTTGAATCTGACAATACCACATTTGCACTTCCTTCTCTCACAAACATATTGAATCTTTGCTTTCCTGACTACTTTGCTAGCTTCTCTAAGTTTTTCCTAATATAGATGCTTGTCTTCCTCTCTATGTGATCTCTTGTATTTTATGAAGGTCTCACTCTTTTTCTTCACCTTTTCAGCTACTTCTTTTGAGAACCATAGTGGCCTCCTTTTCTTTTTATCTTTATTTACCATTTTAACAAAAAGATTGGTTGCCCTTAAAATATCCCCTTTCAGTTTTACCCATTGCTTTTCTATATCCCCCAGATATTCCCATCCAGCTAATGACTCCTTGAGATATTGTTCCATCTTGGTAAAGTTAGTTTTCCTAAAATCTAAGACCCTCACTTTTGAATGGATTTAATCAGCCCTAGTCCTAATACTGAACCACACCATCTGGTGATCACTGGATGTGAGATGGTCTCTCACAATGATATCAGAAACGCTTTCCCCATTGGTAAGCACCAAGTCCAGTAAGACCCCTTCACGTGTGGGTTCTGTTACCATTAGCCAGAATAGCTCTCCCTGTAGAAAATTCAGGATCTCCTTACTTCTAGATGACACCGCAGCAGGGATGTGCCAATCCACATCCAGCCTATTGAAATCACCTATCAGTAGCACTTCCCCTTTCATAGCAATGTTGCGTATGTCTTCTATTAAATCTCCGTCCACCTCTTCTCTCTGTGAGGGAGGTCTGTATATCACGCCAATGCAAATGGATTTCCCTTTCCCTCTTTCTATATTTATATGTAGAAGTGCTAAATACTGGGACTTGCATGTATAAGATATTCATATATGACCATGAACACTGATGCATGCAGGATAATTCTATAAGCTGTCATGCAGTTAACATGTATTTTTGTGTGTGCTAGCCACAGCTAACCTATAAAGTCAAATCCACCCAGATTTGTTGTTGTACAATACTCGCACAGTGGCAGCTAAGACATGTAAATTTAAGCTACAGTCACTTATGCTAGCTCTAGAGCTTGTATAGATGGCAGCCTGTATCTTAGGGGCATGCACCCCAATTGTATAAATTACTCCTGTAAATATGTGCTCTGCCCATACTCTGCCCCCGGCCACGCCCACACCGCCAGTCTGACGTGCAGCAACCACCTGACGTTTGCGTGGAGAGCTCACCCCCACATGTAAGTCATCGAGAAGAGGTGATTGGCGCACGTTAATGGTGCGTGATTTCACATAGCTCATTATAAAATTACTTCCTATATCTATAATTTATAGATTTGGCTTGGACAGAACAAGTTATAGCTGGCCTTGGCACATTTGTCAAAAGTGACAGGTAAAATCATTTTCTATATGTATAATTTATATGTATTTCTGGCCCCAGTCTACAGATAGTTTTATACATGTAATAAAATATTCATACCCCCCTACATGGACAATGCTGCCACATTATTTTTTTAAAGCGTTCCGCACAGTGTCAAACATCTAAGTGCTTTTAACTATTGACCTAATATATAGATATATACAGATATAGATATAGGGCCCGATATA
The DNA here is from genome assembly GCA_033557465.1 of Ichthyophis bannanicus. Lineage (NCBI taxonomy): Eukaryota > Metazoa > Chordata > Amphibia > Gymnophiona > Ichthyophiidae > Ichthyophis > Ichthyophis bannanicus. Next base: position 17,439,393 of record CM066039.1, on the reverse strand, counting down.
CAATCAGGATGGCTATGGAAATAACATGTCACTTCATCCAATGCTGAAAAATCTATTTAGAGGTGAATTGATGAGAGATGGTAGGAAGCGTAATTTGCTAGGATGGCAATTCCCCAGAGACAGATTGAGCAGTGCCAGACTCATACCTCACTTTCGACTAGGTCGTTCTGTAGTGTAAACTGTTTAATGATGGACTGATTGATGAAAAAGTCCCCTTCCAGGCTGAAGGCCAACAACTGTTGTGCATATGGGAAACAAGCTTTATGAAAAAGGAACTCGTGTTTTTATGCATCTTGTGCTGTCAGTTCTTCCAAAGCATACCTTGTGAGTTAAGTCAAATTCTCCTGCAGAGCAAATCATGATGATTGAATAGTGAAGGGAAGCATAGCCTTTGGGTGTTAGTGCAGGTGTTGTGGGATGCCTGCCTACAGTTCTCCATGCACAAATTGAACTCAAGAGAAAAACAATCTGAAAACTACACACTTCAGTGTGACACCATGGTGGGTTCCCCCATCCTTCATTTGCACATGCCGGCATATCTGTGCGGAGGACTCGATATGAACAGCCATGGTAAAGGGTCTCTCAGTATGGTAGCTGCAAATGGGTGGGAAGGTGGGAGAAGAGATATAGGGCTTGGTCAGAGTACATATCTATACGTGTGTGTGTGTGTCAGTGGTGCCATGTGTATGTTTACCTCTATGGCTGAATTTATCGGTTTATCTTTAGGGGTGTGTGTGTGTGTGTCAGGAATGTTTATTGGTGCACAATTTATTTTAAGCTAATTTCAATTTATATACCACTAAACCCAAAAAAGTTCAAAGATCACATACAAAATTACAATACATTGAATATAAAATATAAGGATCAAACATAAAAGAATCTAAGCAAAGAGAGCATCCATGTAGATTAAAAATAATTACTTCTTTAGTATAATATCAAATACGTATGAATTAAAAAGAACACAGAGAACTTAGAATCCTTACATACATAATAATACTTAAAATGTAATAATATATAAAGCTAAAAATCAAATTCTGGCCATATGGAATTCCCTACTCCTTGCACTCTCCCCTGCCACCCTCTGTCTTCTACTCTCCCCTTCCTTCCTCGCCACCTCCATGAATTTTACCCCTCCCTCCTTCATTTCCCCTCTTTCTTCTCCACTACTGCCCTCCCTCTTGCCATTTCAGCCTCTTTCTCTGCCTCCTGCCTCCCCTGCACCTTGCCTCTATTGCTTTGCCAGGCCCTCAGCTGGACTGAGATCTTTTCCTGTAGCGGCACCTCCACTGCTCCTCTTGGGATGGAGGCCCTGGTCTCCCCGCTACCCACGGCTCTTTCACTGCCCTTCCTCACTGGATCTTTCTCTCATTGCGGTAGCTGGTCTGAGCCCTTCTGCCATCTCCCTCGCAATCTCTTGCCACCTCCCAGAGCTCATCCTGTTCATTCAACCGCGGGCATTGGGACGGCAGGTCTCCACAGGGCTTTACCCTCACCAGCTCTTCTTTTGTTGGGGTGGTCTCTTCACTACCCGCAGCTTCCCCCTTGCACTTCTTTGCCGGCTCTTGTCTTGTTTGGGAGGGGGGGGGGTCTGGCCTTTCTGAAACCTGCTGCTCCTTCAGTGCACTCATTTGCCGGATCTTCTTTCATTGGGGTTCAGGGTGCTGCTTCCCCATCACCCGCTCCTCAACGATTCTCCTTGGCATTGTTTGTTCATTCGGTACACATCTGTAGTAAATCCGTATGTCCTACCATTGGTAGCTCTGAAAACCAGAACCGGATACCTCCAAGTTAAGGGTTTGGAAAATGCAGTGAGAGGAAAAAAACTCCAGAAGGTTTCTGAAGAATGGCAATAAGTTGATGGTTTCTGAAGAATGGCAATAAGTTGATGGCAATAAGTTGATGGATAAAATCCTCCCTAAACACAGATCAAAAAGCCTCAAACCTCAACACACATAAGAAAAACAACCCTTCGAAACCATGATTAATAATTGACTAATGTAAATATTTGACTGATGTAAATAGTTCAGCATATGTATAATTATATGCGCCATGTTATTGTTCATGAAAAGTTAATGTTATTGTTCATAAAAAAGTTAATTGTACATAATTTAAAGAAAACACTATGTTCTATGTAAAACAATGTTCATTATGTTAATTGTAAACTGTTCATTATGTTATTTGTAAACCGCCTTTGATCTTGGGAAAAAGCGGTATAGAAGAAAAAAAGTATAAATAAATATAAAAAAGTATAAAAAAATAGTGTGAAACAGTAGCGCTATGTTGGGCATGTGGAATATGAATTATAATTTCATGGAGGTTTTCAAAGTATGAGCTGAGAGAATATATCCATTTGTAATAATGATGTAAAATAACAAGGACATATGCATTGTCTGCAGGGTATCTACCTAGGTGGTAGTTTATGAGCCCAGTTAATCTTTGGAGGATCACTCGGTTAGCGGGAAGCGTATACATTAGCTATTTGCATTTGCTAGCATGCACTCAGTTTGTTAACTCACTTTAAATTGATTAACTTGCATTAGCCTACAAATCAACATGTTTGCAATGGATTTGCATGTGTTAAAAAGTCCCAGCGTATGTTAAAAATTGAGTAATGTGAATGAGTGAATGAAACAAACTTGAAAACAAATCCCCGAAATTAGGAAAATGTAACAAACAAACTGAAATCTTTGCTCCTAATATATAGATTTGTTTATTTATTTATTTAACTGTTTTTTCTATACCGCTTAATCATGAAATCAAAGTGGTTTACATGTAAGAGAAACTTTAACTATACATAGAACAATGTTTGGCATAACGTAACATAATTATAACAGCAATTTGCATTTTTAAGTTATATACAGCTGATTGTATATTATGGACTGTCCAAAGAACAAACCAGTCGGTACTAGAGGAGATCAAACCTAAGCTTTCTTTAGAAGCTCAGATGACAAGACTTCGACTTTCATACTTTGGACACATCATGCGAAGAGAGAGATCTTTGGAGAAAGACATCATGCTTGGCAAGGTAGAAGGTCACCGTAAAAGAGGAAGGCCGGCAATGAGATGGATTGATACAATAACAGCAGCTATGGATACCACTCTATCAATAATGAGACACTTGGCTGAAGACCAAACAAAGATTAGGTCAACTATTCAGAGGGTCGCCAGGAATCAACACCGACTCGACGGCACTTAACAACACAACAACAGCTGAGTGAGAGGTATCTTGTATAGTAGAGGGGAATGTTGTTAGTCCTTAAAATGTTCTTTGAATAAGTGAGTTTTTAGTTTATTTGCAGAATTCTGAGAGTTCTGATATTATTCTGAGCTCTGTGGCATAAAATGAGAATTCTCTCTTCCGCGATTCCTGGTTGCATTTTGTTAACTCGGGTGGGTAGAGCTAACTTGTTTTGTTGGCATTTCTGAGTTTCTCTACCCCTTGCAGCTGTGTGGATTGTAGATTCCAGGCAGGGTGCTGAGATATTGTAAATAATTTTGAAAAATTATTATTGTTGTTTTGTATCTTATCTGGCTAGCCAGTGAGAGCCAATGTAACTATTTAAGTATGGGTGGGATATGGTCAGATCTTTTTGCTCCCATTATGATTCTGGCTGCTGTGTGTTGTGCAAGTTGGGGATGATGTAGTGACTGTTTGGGGAGACCTTGAAGTACGTTGTTACAGAAGTCTAGGTGAGGAAATATCATTGCTTGGAATACAGTTCTGAAATTTTCATTGATGATAGGTCAGAGGTTTTTTAGGACTCCTATTTTATGATATATTGCTTTTGTGATGTTGCTGATATGTAAGATGAAAAGGTGTAAGGTGATATGTCATCAAAGCGCTAAGAACGTTTCACCAAACAAAGTGATCATGAGCGCTGTTTGATCTGAGACTACATTCGGGCGATAGAAATATTGTATGATCAGAAATATCACCAGCACCCTGATTATAGCCATAAGTTGAAGTGGAGTGATTTGGTTTATTTTTACATTAATGGTACCACTCTGGAAAGACCAATAACTTTCTTGGATATGTAAGGTGAAGCTTAAGTGTTGGTCTAATGTTATGCCCAAATATTGTACCTCTTTTTTGATCTCTAGGTTTGCGTTGTCTATTGTAATTGTTTTTGGTGGAGTGAACTCTTTGTTCCTGAAGGTGTATAGTACTTCGGCCTTGTTTACATTGATTTTGAGCATGTGGTTTGTTAACCATTGAACCAGGTCTTTGAAGCAGTTTGATATGTGATTCAGATCTGGGTTGGCTAACTTGAGTAGAGTATACAGCATTATGTCATCGGTGTATATGTTTATTTTGTGTTTATGAAATATGCTGCATATGGGTTGAATGTATATGTTGAATAGTAGTGCTGATAGTAATGATCCTTGCATTACTCCTTGGCTTTGTTTGTATGGTGTTAATTTTTTTGTACCTGTCCTCACTTGTTGGTAATGGTTGGATAGGTAGGATTGAATCCATTTGAGGGATGTTCCACCAACTTGAATAGAGGTTAGTCTGTTTAAGGGAAGATTATAAGGGATAGAGTCAAATGCTGAAGAAATGTCAATAAAAAAGCCCTGGTGGAGGGTGGATGTTCCTTTTATTAGAGTGTCTAAGAGTGATGTCATTAGCATTTTGACTCTGTGATGTTATTTGCTGATGATCTAGTGGGGCATGGTTATCCAGGTGGTTTTGTAGTTGTACAACATTCTCGATGATTTTTGCTAGGAAAGGTAAGCTGCTTATTGGTCTATAGGATGCTGGGTCACTTTTGTCTGTAGCATTATTTTTCAGAGTTGGACATGTAGATGCAGTTTTTAGTTGTTCAAGTAGATGATCTTGTTCTAGGGATAGGTTAGTTAGCTTATGGATGAATGTTGTCAGTTCAGTTCTGCATAGCTTCACCCATGAGACTGAGCAGGGGTCGAGTGGGGATGTAGTGGTGTTCAGGCTATTTATTATTTGTTTGATGTTTTTGATTGAGATCTGTTCAAATTTATACCAGTGTGTGTCTTGTGGCTTGGTGATAACCTTCGTCATTGTAGCTGCTTGATTGTTGAACTTATTTTGGGACATTTGTGAGGGTCTGTGGGCAGGGTGTGATGTCTGCGTCAACTCTGCTGTTATCTCTTGTGAGTGAGCAAATGACATCAAATAATTCCCTAGGATGATTAAGAGGTTTGGATAACCTTGGAGTGATATTGTTTCTTTTGCATGTTGCATGTTGATTTGATTGTAATATTCTTTTAATTGGTTTGCATATTGAAGTTGGTCTTCAGGTGATTTTGTTCGTCTTCATTTCCTTTCAGTTTGTCTTAGTTGATGTTTTAGAGTTCTCAGTTCTTTGGTATACCATGGTTCGTTTTGTTTGTTCTGCTCTGTCTGTTTGGGGATTCTTGAGGTGGTAGTTGCAGCTTTAGACATGGTTTTGTTCCAGGTGTTTACTAAAGCGTTGTGTCTTGGTGGAGTTGTGGGTTAATCTCATCTAGGAAGGATTATTTGTCAAAGCATTTGAATCTTTGGTTGAATGAGCTGTTGCTTTGGTTAGGTCTTGTTATAGAGTGGAATGGCATTTTGAATGTTAATATGCTGTGGTCTGACCAAGGGATCGGCTGAATTAGTGGAGGTGTTGCCTGACTGTGGAGAAGTATGTCTTTAGGGATGAAAATTAAGCCAAGTTTGCCTCCTTTTCTGTGTGTTGGTTTGCTTTCTGTTTGTCGGTATTCTAGTGCATCCATGGCTTCTAAGAATACTGACTCTTGTTTTGCTGTGAGAGTTGAGAGATTGAAGTCTCCAAGTAGAATTAGATATTTGTGCTGTCATGAGATTTTGTAGAGAGTCTCAAGAATTGTTGATAGGTCATCAGAGTTTGTTGTTGGTGCTCTGTATGTCAAGGTGATGATGTAGTGATTGTTTGATAATACTAATATGTCTGTTGTGTCTGTGTTGATAGTTTCAAGAGTTCAGAATCCAAGGCTGGATTTGATTGCACCTTCCCGCTTGTTGGATCTTGGACAGTCATAATATATCATAATCTGGTAGTTTTAGTTGGGTTATTAGTACTGCATCTTCTTTTGAGAACCATGATTCTGTTATGCATAGGATGTCGATTTGTTGTCCTTGATGTAATCTGTAATAGATATTTTATTTCTTGCAGAGTGAGTATTGATGAGTGCACATAGGAGCTAAATATGAGTGCATTGTATATGGTTCTGTTAAATGTACACCGCACTGATATGAATAGCGCGGTATAGAAGAGACGTTAAATAAATAAATAAATAAATAAATAAATAAAATATCTTTGTTGTAATGGCTTGATTTATCAAGGATTTTTTGTATGGTGATTGGTATATGTATAAGTCCTGAATATATAATATTTTGTGGGTTTAATTTTTAGGCAAAAGGAAATAGAACTGTGAGTGGGGTCAGGACCAGAAGTGACCCATCGAGGCAGGGCAAGGGCCAGACTGGAAGTAACCTGTGGGGATCAGGGTGGAAAGCACCCCAGAATTTCAGGTTTTCATGCCATGTTCAGATTAAAAATGAATGATAATGAAACAAAAAAATGATCAAGCAGTTCACATCAACCCATACCCCAGGCAACATTTCAGTGAGAGGTAGGCGGATAAATTGGCAGCTGTCTCCACTCCTGAAGATGGAATCTGAGTGGCGTCACTTCCTAAGATGGTGACGTGCCGGAAATCCATTCCACCCAATTACAGCACAAATTAATCCCTGGAGATATAGATATATATAGATACACGCAGCTTAAAATGAAAAAATGCAGGAATAAGCCCAAATGTGGACTTTGCAAATACAAACCTGTTCTGGTGATCTGCACAGCATATGAGGTTTTCCATGGTATGCAAATTTCTCTCGTGCATATTCATTGTGGTTATCCTGAACCAACCAGCTGTGGGGTCCCCACGACAGGTTCGGGAAGCCATGGCATAGAGCCAGGAAGCCGGCAAGCAAGATCAAGCTTAGGAGATGGTATGTGTGAGTGTGGGGGAGAGGCTGTAGAAACCTCTCAGCAGGGGAGGTGGAGCCTTGTTCTCATGACACTTCCATTACCAAGGCTCTGAGTGCCAGAAAGCAGGAAGTACCCCAGCCATGTCTGCTTTCGTCTCCTCTTCATGCCTGATTCTCACTTTCCTGCATTACCTAGAAGGTAATCTAACTTCCTTCTTCAGCCCAGTTCCTAAAGGTAAGAAAGTTACATCTCTGTTTTTAAAACTGGCCCAAACGCTGTCGACAGCACACTGTGAGGAAGAGGATATCATTTCCTTCCAGACTTGAAAGCTTTTCTACAGTATTTACTTAAGAAAATCCCCAAAGAAAATGCAGTATAGATGGTGTCAAATGCTTTTCTTCCAGGGATATAAAGAGTCTCTATAACGCAGGCATGTCTTACCCCTCAGCCGGACTACCTAAGCCTCTCACGCACCCTTCGTAATCTGTGATAAAACTGAGTACGAGAGACATGCCCGATTTTGGCACAGATAAGAATGTGGGACGTGTTATAGTAAAGATTATCTGGTACCCTCTGGTCATCAGGGGCAAATTGGAGCAGTCCTTGTTTTGCCCCAGTGTGTCTGTGCCACTTGTGTGAGGGAGGGGGGGAGGAGGTCAAAACAGGGCTGGCTCAGCAGGCCCCTAAATAACTTGGAGCCTTTAATTCTGAGTGCGTGGAGATGCCAGTGGGAGCTGAGTTCAGTCTCAGAGGATGTCACTTGTGAGATCTGTAATCATTCAACTACCATTTTATTTATTTATTTGGATAATTTTATATACCGCCTTATCAAGTCAAAGAGGTTTACAAGTAAACTAATACATATTTTACATTGAAACACAAGTATAATAACGTAACTATCTTAATTAAATTCGGGATGTAGAACACCAGTAGGTGTTTGTGTGAATAGTTTATATTAAAATAGTTCTCTGACATCGGGCTATCGGCCGCTTCCTGGGTCTGACACATCTCTGGTAGTGAGATAGGAAGGAGGGCAGTTACCCTACCTGCCAGCCCTGGGATGCTTCTAAGGAATAAATCTAAAGATCTACAAAGTAAAAGAGTAATTAAAACCTTAATAATGATCTTCAGAAATTAGACCAGGGTCCTCTAGACAGAACCAAAGCAGCAGTGGGTGACTTATAAAGAGCAGTAAATGACAGCAGCTAAAGACCAGCATGGCCCATCTAGTCTGCCCAGCAAGAGGTTTAGGGTTACACCCCACTCTATGCTTTTATTTTGGGTTGTAACTATTGCTCCATCCATGTAACCCCTCTAACTGCTGCTGCGTGGCGTGTAGGATACCCCTTCCCCTTCCCTTTCACAATTACATCATCAGCTGAGGAGGAAGACAGTGCGCATAGAAAGTTTTATAGATGTTACATTTTGTGCTGGTTCTGTGAGTGTGTAGCAGTTTGAATCCTGGGTTGGGGACTACTGACCTAAGGCAGGATGGAGGCGCACAGCAACTGCGACATGTAGGACCTGGGAGCATCTTGCTTCTGATGGCTCTACATGTCCTGTGTTGGTTGAGTGAATGAAGCTTCACGGGTCCTGCCTGCGCTATGCCTGTTCTGTAAAAAACTAGAGTGAATTCAGTTTTCTGTGCTGCCATTGAAGCTCTTTTTTAAATGCCATGAGCCACCTGAAATAAAATATACTCATAAAAGGAAACTTCGGGGTCTTGCTACAGAGCCGTCACTAAAGTGCCCTGCCAACAAGTACTAATGGGTGGCAAAATTCATATTTCAGCCGTAGCACATTCCAACGACTGGGAGAATTATTCTCTGTGTTCTTTTACAGCTCATCTGCAGCCACTTCAACCTCCCAGGAATGTAATTTTGTTTTCACAAAACTTTAGAGTGTTTTTGACATGGCTTCCAGCGGACGGATATCCTCCTGATGTGCTCTACACAGTACAAAGGTAACAGTTTCTTTGTCTCCTCTTTATAAAGACGTTCACGCAAGGTGATCTACAACAGGTATTCCTTGACACAGTACTGATTTATTTATTTAACACATTTTATACACCGCCTTTCTTACATTCAAAGTGCTTTACATACAACAGTGGAGTGGAGGAGTGGCCTAGTGGTTGGGGCAAGGTACTTCAAGCCGGAAGGTCGGAGGTTCAAATCCCACTAGAGGACAGCAATCTTGGGCCGGAAGGACTGGGGTTTCTAGTCCCACAGGTGCTCCTTGTGGTCTTGGGCAAGCCACTTAACCCTCCATAGCCCATGTTCCCTGTAAAAAAATAGTTATCTCCAAGTTATAATGCCCTGTTCAATGTAATTTCAGTTTGTTCAATGTAAACCGCACTGATGCAGAATAGTGCGGTATATAAGAGAATGTAAATACATAAATAAATAAACATAATATCTTGTAGAACTTTACATTGAACATAGTAGCAGCATGTTCTTGGGTGCCATTGTGTCAGTGCCGAACTGAGACCCTGTGGATAGTTGTCCCTATCCACCAATTTTCCTTGGCAAGTTACAACCAGAAGTAGTTTTCCAGGCCTTTTTTCCATGCAGTAAGTCTACCTGGCATTCTATTGCTATTACTGCTAATCATTATATAATGCTATAAGGCTTACGCAATGCTCCACAAACACAGATAGAAGACAGTCCCTGCTTGTAGAGCTTACAATCTAATCAAGACAGACAGAACAACATAAGAGAAATAGGGAAGGAGAGAAAAGGAGAACAAGAGATTAGGATCCAATGCAGCCTCAAAGAGGTAAGCCTTTAGCATGGATTTGAAGAGGGGTAGAGAAGAGACTTGACATAAAGATAAAGAAAGTTTGTTCCACACATAAGGAGCAGCAAGGGGAAAAGATCAAAGTCTAGAGTTTGCAGAAAAAGAAAAGGGCATAGAGAGAAGAAAGCCAGAGGAGGAGCGGAGTTCACGAGGAGGGGTGTAGGTAGATAGAAGAGAGGACATGTAATGAGGGGCAGTAGAGTGAATGCATTTATATGTTAGAAGGAGAAGCTTGAATTGGATATGGAAACAGAAGGGAGCCAGTGAAGTGATTTTAGAAGAGGGGTTATATGAGTGTATTGGGGCTGATGGAAGATTAGCTGCGCAGCAGAGTTCTGGATAGACTGAAGAGGAGGGAGAAGACACTGAGGGAGACCAGCAAGGAGGAGGTTGCAATAGTCAAGATGGGAGGTGACCAAAGAGTGGACAAGAGCTTTAGTAGTGTGTTCAGAGAGGAAGGGATGAATTTTGTTAATGTTGTAGAGAAAGAAATGACAGATTTTAGCTATATGTTGAATATGTGTGGAAAAGGAAAGGAAGAAGAAGAGTGTTGTGAACAGTGATAAAGAAAGGAGGAAGGGGGAGGAGGGTTTAGGGGGAAAAATCAGAAGTTCAGTTTTAGCCGGTGAGACATCCAGGTGGCAATGTCAGATAAGCAAGTAGACATATGAGTTTGGAGTGAGGGAGAGATGTCAGGTGTAGATAGATAGATTTGAGAGTCAGCAGCATAAGAATGATTCTGAAAGCCATAGGAAAAGATGAAGGCACCAAGGGACTGGGTATAGAGAAAGAAAAGGAGAGGGCCCAGAACAGACCCTTGAGGTACACCAACTGAGAGAGGGAATGCAGTAGAGGAGGAACTTCCAGAATCCCATCCAAGTACTATCCCGACCTGATCCTGCTTAGTTACCAGGATGAAGTTCACTCAGAGCAGCTTGGCCATAGCAGTAGCAGTATAACATTTCCAAAATGACCAAATATCGCCTTACTGCACAATTAGAGCAGTGAAGCAAACTTGGAGACAGGCGTATTATAGTAATAGCAGTGTCAGTAATTCACATAAAACAGTACCGTGGAACATTCATATAACATGGATATGATGCTCACAATGTCAGTACAATGCAATGTAACATCTTAATAAGCAGCAGAGGAACAAGTGAGGTCGAGACATATAGACAGATGAGATGGGCAAGACAAAGGTATTAGGATAAATAAGAGTGGATGGTGATACTGAGAGTAAATTATATGTAAATTTGGATAAGGTATGTGGAACTAGTCTCAGTTACGTGTGTGAGTGACTGGTTAGTCAGTTGCTACAGCCCTTAAAGACCTGGGGGAAGAGACAAGCTTTCACATGGTTCCTGAAGTAGAGGCAGTCTTGAGCTAGACATCGCCCTTCTGGGAATAGGAGGGCTACTTCTGAGAAGGCTTGCTAGTGGGTGTCACAACATGTGATTTCCTTTGGTAAGACTACAGTTAGGGATGCTGCTTCAAATGACCTTAGAGTGCTAACTTATTCTTTGGCCCATTTAGTCTAAGGACCTTGAAAACCAGATAATTTTAAAATTGGTCCTGTAGTGTCTGGGTAGCCAATGCAGTTTTTGCAAGAAAGGTGTGATGCGGTCATTCCATTTGCAACCCTCTATCAGACATGCAGCATTTTGAATTAACTGGAGCTGGTGCAAACTGTTTATGGTCTGATCAATATGCCCAGTATTACAGTAGTCTAGCTGTGGCATTATTATGGCATGGACCAAACTCATCTTCTCAGTGCATGGAGAGAGATTTCATACTTCTCCAGGTGACTGAAGCAGTTTTTAAAGATTGCATGAATTAAAGGATGAAAGGAAGTGAGGAGTCCAATAGTATCCCAAGATTCCTGTCTTATGATTTTAGGGGGCATGCCTAAAATGGATTTGTATGCAGAACAGGGCTCCCACACCTGTCATAGGGGCCCTCATGAGACACCTGGATCTCTAATGTATGTTAATGTACCTCATGCATGTTTATTATCATTCCAGCTGATATTCAAACAGGCTGATATTTAAACGCCCTGGTGGACAGCTGTTTGCTTACATATAGTCGGCGTACTCAGTGACAGGATCCAGAGTGGCTGCCAGTGAATGTCATCTGGATAACTGCAGATCTTATCCAGACCATGTCGATTTTCAGCTGCTATCCAGATAAGATATCTGGATGGCAATTTAGGCCTGCGTTTATGGTGGCCTAAACTATTTGGATAAGTCCGTCTGAAAATCACCGCTACCCAGATAAAGGCTTTCCTTGTAATGGTTCTCTCACAAACCTCAGTGTACCAGATTGCAGTTAGCAGAAATGTGCTACGCAAAATAATTCTGATCATTTAATGCTTGGTATGGCCCAAAGAGATCCTTTGTATTGCGCAATGTGTCTTGTTTTATTCAGTGCTAATTGGCTTTTCTTTTCATATTCCAGCTTCAAGCAAAACCAGTGGAAATCGGTTTGCACAAATATTACTAAGACAGAGTGTGATATAACCTGTGTGGACTGTGTAGACTATAATGATACATCTGACAAGTACAAGGCGCGGGTCAGGACTTCTTCCAAAAGCTCACTGTCCTCCTGGAAAGTAGCTCAGCATTTTGACTATGCGAATGATGGTAGGTTGAATAGGGCAACATATCTTGGCTTCTCCTCTCCCTCTCTCCGAACCCTCCCACAAGGAAATCAATGATAATGTACTGAAGCTTGGGGGAGGAAAGGGCAAGAAAATGTGGAACCCAGTAGCAATCTCTGAAGACGTAAAGAAAGACCCAAGGCTGTTTTGCTACCCTAGCCCAGCATATATTTTGTTGTATATATTTCAGTTGATTATTCACCTCATCGAAAGGTTCAAGGTGGATTACAAGCAATATAACTAACAAACAGAAACCTGAGATGTAAAAAAAAATCTGTCCCATCCCAGCCGTACCATCCCTATTCCAATAGCATCCGAAGCGATTTGGGTTGGTGATATGGTGATGTGATATTTACATAAAAGCAACCAAGTAAAGTCTGGGCATAAAAGAAACCAGGTCATGACAAGTCCACAGTTTTATAAGATTATTTTAATCTGTGATTCAAGACTCTCCAACCTCCCCATCATGTCTGGATAGTGGATAGACGTTCATGACCAAATATTACAACATTTCAGATAATTTCTACCCTAGTCTTAAATTGTGACCATCTCTTACAATTGTACTTCCCCTCTAATTTTCTTTATTTTCTTGGGGTTTATTCCCCTCCTTGTCCCTTTTTTTAGATCCCTCTGACCTCCTCCCTTTGTATAGGTCAGTCATAGACACAGAAAGGGGGGAGGGGTGTGGCTAAAGTATTGGTCTTGTAGGAATGAAAATAGAAGATGGTAACGCTCAAAATGGCCTACTAGTGGAGGCAGCAGAGGCCATCTCTAGTAAAAGACATGAGGAAGAGAACAGCTGGTGATGTGTTGCATCTACCTCAAGTGGCCAAATCTCAGATGGGCAGGTTAAATAAGCCATTTTGATTCTTTATCTGCTACGATTTACTATGTCACTATGTTGATCCCGGGACTGATAGGAACAAGGCTCCGGCTTCCTTCTGAACATGGTACAAATGGACTCTTGGTCAACCAATTGGTGACAATGTTGAATGATGGCTGGAACTTCCTTTGCCAGGGGCCCATGGTCAACTGGTTCAGTAACTGAAACTAACCTTGAGCAGTTTCTCCTGTTCACAAATTCTCCTCATCCTCCTCCAAAAATCTATGATGTGCAAGGGTTCACAATTATTGTGACAGTCACCAATATCTGCACTAGATAGCACTTGTCAAACAATATTTGTCATAAAAACTGTGCACAACTGCTGGAGAGGCAAAACTAGCTACATTCATTGAGGGGCTAAATGGGGGGTTTCAGCATGTTGGCAGGTGTGAGAATGACTGTAACTTTTCTCTCCACTAATTTCCAGTGAAGTTGGGCCCACCCAAGCTGCGAGTGACTTCAGTGGATACAAACCTGAGCATTGAAGCCTCTGTAGACCTTCCATGCTGTATCTCATACAGGTTTCTTACCCTGAAATATGACCTGCGTTGGTGGAAAGCTGAAACAGATAATCACGTAAGTAGAGAAAACAAAAAGCTTCCTTTAAATTCCATTTCATGGTTTTTTTACATCCCCAGAAACAGTGCCACCATCTTCTATAATGAGGACCTTCTAAATGAGAACTTCGTTCTCCATGTGAATGTTTGAATGGATGGGCTCTTGTGAAAACAGGAGAAAGCTGCGGAATTTGGTTGCATGGAATTTTTTTTGACGTCCAAATCTTAAAATGAGCCCAGTGGCTACAGCACTACCATGTAAAGGATCTGGGTGTGATTCCTGGGTCAGGGCTCTTCTCTCCAAGCTAATTAGGACTAAGAACGATCTGTTGGCAGCATTCACAGCCCCCAAGGATAGGGCGACCCAGTCATCATGCAACAGCAACACCTAGTAATTGTCCATAGGGCCCATGATTGCAGGATTCTGGGACAAGTCCTGGTGAGGATTGCATAAAGTTAGGAAAGTTAGGATTAAGGGATTGAATCCGCAGGTAATTAAGAATGAAGGTTTATGGGGACAAACGGAGAGACGCTGAAGGAGACGGGGCTTGAAATCAGCTATGGGACTGCTGCTGGCTTCCTGGTGTGCAGGGACTCTGTGCTTCTGAGGATCGGGCAGGCGCGCCTGGGGCACCCTCCTACCCGGCGGGGTCTATTGGACCTTTAAAACTACCTACCTCTGGAGTTGTTCTTCGGGACAAACGGAGAGACGCTGAAGGAGACGTGGCTTGCGATCAGCTCTGGGATTGCTGCTGGCTTCCTGGTGTGCAGGGACTCTGTGCTTCTGAGGATCGGGCAGGCGCGACCGGGGCACCCTCCTACCCGGCGGGGTCTTTTTCTTTTTCTATTTCTTTCACTATCTTCCTGACCGCGGAGCGTGTCCGCGGGGCGTGGCTCGAAGGGGCGTGATCAAAGGGGATAGTCAGGCCCTTTGAGCGCCCCTTTAGCATCACTGAGGCGTCTGTGGGGCATTGCTTGCCTTTTCACCCCGTAGTATTGTTCTATGGGGAAGCGGAAGGCAAAAGGAGGGAATAAAGTTCAAGAGGCCAATGTCGGCGATAAACCGATCGGTCCTCTTGACAAGCATTTCCCTCCTATCCCCCTTGCGCAGTCCTCCCCAGAAGGGGTCTCCCTAAGTTCTGGTGGGAGAACCCCTCCTCCCTTGCCTTTACCACTGCAACCGCAATGGTCGTCCAGAGAGTCTCCAGAAAGTGCAAGTATTTCTAAAGTTAATGTTACTTTTCCTTTGCCTGTGACATTTAATGTTTCTGATAGCCTATTACAATCTGTTTCTAAGCCCCCCGATGAGGAGATTACGTTAAAAGATTTATGGACTGCTTTGCAATACATTGATACGAAAATGTCTTTAACATTAAATGCATTATGTGTCTTCTCTCAGGAGGCTGTCGTATCTTTTTGTCAGCTCGATGAGAGGGTCACTTCTGCAAATAAGGTTGTTGGGAAGTTGAGTTCTCAGGTTAACTTGCTTTCTGCGGCCAATACAGCCGCTGTTAAGGATTCATTGATATTATATTCCAAAGTGGAAGCCTTAGAGAACTCCACCCGGGCTTGTAATTTGCGTTTCCTAAATTTCCCCCATTCCTCACTGCTACCTGCTGAGATTCTTCTTGATAAGTACTTTAAAGAAATATTGCATTTTTCTGATCCAATTGGTATTTCCCATGCTTACTACTTGTTGCCAAGTACTAAGCGTGTTAATAGAGCAGAGGGTGGCTTGGATGAGATTGTTGCTCCTATTTCAGATTTGACTGCCTTTCTGGAGGACTCTTCAGACTTGATTACTACCAGGTCTACGTTAATAGTTACATTATCTTCGTTTGGTCTTAAACAGCGCATTTTACGTGCGTTTTTTAAGGCAAAAACTGTTAAATTTTGTGGGCAATCTATAAATATTTTTCCTGATGTATCCCGTGAAACGCAATTTAGGAGGCGTCAATTCCTTCAGCTGAAGCCTAGAGTTTTAGCGTTGGGAGCAACGTTCTTCTTACGTTTTTCCCTGTAAATGTGTGGTTTAATTATCAGGGAGATTCTTTTGTTTTTGTAGATGTCTCACATTTAGAAAAATTTGTAGTAGATCGGGCAAGTGTTGGGTAAGGGAATAGCCTCT
Source organism: Ichthyophis bannanicus (assembly GCA_033557465.1). NCBI lineage: Eukaryota > Metazoa > Chordata > Amphibia > Gymnophiona > Ichthyophiidae > Ichthyophis > Ichthyophis bannanicus. The sequence continues at coordinate 17,423,402 of CM066039.1, read as the reverse complement.
GGGTAATATATCTCCTTCTAATGGTTGGCCCTAAAAGTGGCCTGTTTTCTTGAGTAGTTATTTTTTATTATATTGTCTTTGTTTTTTTCCCTTGATGTGGACTATATCTTCAGTGTATTTTCTTATACACATTGTATTTAGTATTAATGATTTTCCTTATTTTGTGATGATGTATTTTGCTGAAAATCTATAAATAAAAGGACAAAAAAAAAAGAAAAAAGAATGAAGGTTTATGGTGCCATAGCCCAAGAGAAGTTAATTCTGATTGAGCTGGAAGCCCAACAGAGCTGGAATAAAGTGCTTGACCAAAAAAATGATCATCCTGAGCTTAGTTTATAAATGCATTTTATCTCACTATGTAGGACACTAATCCTATTGTAGATAAAGTTGAATGATGTCCCACATAGTTCCGCTAGCTTCTTTGTTTAGCACACATCTGATTCTGTAGCTTGGTGAGATGTAAAATAAACACATTTTTATAGACTCAATGTAATATGTTTTACAATATGGGCTCGATTCAGAGACACGGGTTGTGGGGCTGCACATCCCTGTGGGACGTACAGCCTCACAAGCCATCGGGACCCTATTCCCCCTCCTTCTCTCCCTGTACGTCCTGAGCAGTAGGATGGGGAGAGCAGGTGGGGGCAGGGGGGGCCGGGATCTGGGCAGAGCAGGGGTTGGCCAAGCCGGCAGGATGTACAGGGCCGATTCCAGTCACAGACCTGTACGTCCTGTCAGGTCAAAGGGGACGTGCTGCTTATTCTACCTCAAAGGTGGAATAAACAGCACTACTCTGATAATCGGGCCTGGGGATCCCCCCGGGGCTGGGGCCAGGTAGAGAGGGGTCCCCGCTGCTCAATCCAGGCCCCAGCTGGCCAGCCGTGAGTCAAGTGGTGGGGAAAAGAGGTGGGCTGAGCCGCAGCAGGTAGGGGAGCCTGTGGGAAAGACGTCTCCGCAGGTAGGATGGAGCACACCATAATGTCCTCAGGCCTGATTCCGTGTACCTTGTGAACGTTTAGTTCCTGCAGTCCAGAATCGGGTCCTAATGGGCCCGTTTTCTTTGGGAATGTCCAGATGGCCCAGACGGCCCCATCTCTGAATCAGGCTCCTTGTCTGGGAAGGGTTATTCTTGTCCTTAATGTTTGACTTGTACCATCCTTCTTGGTATATTGTTTGCACTCATATCCTGAATGCCACCTTCACAAAGGAAAGTGAATCTGAGGCCTTTAGAGAGAAAAGAAGTAGCTGAACTTGTCTCAAGGAAACGCCACTCCCTTAATGCCGTCAGAATCAGGCCGGGATTTCAGAAATATGCAAAGAATAAAACGCTTTTCAAATTCAAGATGGTCAAACCTTTGGAACAAACACAAAATAGATTAATGAGGCTATCAACGCTTTCACTCATTATCGGACACAAGGTCCTGGGAACTGAAAAATTGTACTGTCTCCTATTACCTGTCAAACCCCTCTCCTAAGTTCATCCCTTTACTGAGCTTAATGGCTTATGCTGAAGACAGGTCTGTTTTATTGTGCTAAGTAATTCCAGTGTGACTGATCTGATGAAGGGAGTTCACGTCTTTAAAGTCTGTCACAGATATCCTGATTTAACCCCATAGAAAGGTATCACCTATAGCTCATTTGAAATATTATTATACAATGGCTAGCTGGCGATCCCTGCCATTTTCATTATTTCAATTCCAGCAGACCACTGCTTAATGAAACCAATATGTTAGATAAAAATGGATCAACATAGCTGGCCTTTGAGTGTACCGTCTAAAAGTGAGTGCACGGAGTTAGCCCTCGCTGGGTCTCAGGGAGCAGAGGAATAAGGAAGGTTAGCTCCCTTGGAAAAAGGAAACAAAACTAACTGAAAGAGTGGAAATGTTGCCCCCAGAGCAGTGTCAGGTGATTGTCCCAAGGAGATTTGCCCAGCGAGAGTCCCTGGTGCTTCCCAGGCAGGGCTGACTCTAGGAAGGGAGGGGAGCCCAGAGCAAATTGTCTGAAGTAGAGCCTCAGAACATTACCTGTGTGTAGACTGGAAATTATAGCTTCGGAGGTAGAGCTTCTGTGGTGGGCCTCAGAGTAGTCACCCTGATCCCCTTCGAGGATTGGGGAGGGTTGTTTATGATAGAGGGATTTGGGATTTTGATTTAATTACTCACAGTACTTGAATGTAACTTGAGCTACTCTTGAAAAAGGGATGAGATAAATCCAAAATCTCTTCCCCTTCCCTCGTCTTCTCTTTTCTTCTCTTCCCCTTCCCAAATCTGAGCTCAAGGCAAGTTACAAGTCAGGTAATTCATTTTGAAGTTCGTTGCAAGAGGCAGAATTAACTTTATTTATTTATTTATTTAGAAAACTTATATTCCGCACACTATAGGACGGATTCCAGAAGCACATAAATAGTCATACAAAGTAAAGTAAAAAAGTAATATTAAATATAAAATACTTAAATCTTAATATAAAATACAAACAAAACATCAATTAATATTAATAAAACAAAAGTACAATTATCTACATAATGTAGGAAATGCTTGTCTAAAAGGATGAGCCTTCAACATCTCATTAGACATGCTAGGCGATCCGATCATGTCACTCTTCTCCTTCTCCACTTCCATTGGCTACTCCCCCCCCCCCCCCGTTATAAGTGTCAGTGCAAGCTTCTAATTCTGACACATAGGGCACTCCATACGTCAAATCCACTTTACCTGGCCAATCTCATTTCTCTTCATACTCTGTATCGACAGCGTCATTCATTACATGCTAATCGGCTTGCCCTTCCCTTCCCTCCCCCTCACAGGCCTATTTAGAACAGACACGTTATGCCACATTCTTTTTTCTCAGCCCCTCACTTTGGAACGCCCTACCATCTTCCCTTCGTCTGGAACCGTCATATCCGAAATTTAAAAGTCTGCTAAAATCTCACCTATTCCAACAGGCATTTGACCTCCCTTGTGATACCCCTACCTAGTTATTTGCTTCCCCTATTGTTTGTCTTTGCTGACCTTACTGGTCCTTCGTCTTCTGTCCCATAATATAATGGCATTCCTTTCCTTCTTCTACAGCGTTGACATTGTTTATTGTAAACAGCACTAATGTCCTGACACGGGTGGTATGTCAAGTGTATAAATAAAGATAAAGATAAACAACAACAGTTCAGAGATCTTGCGTAAATCTTCAGGTAATGCTTTCCATGTAACAGGAACAGAAAATGAAAAAGTTATATTCCACAAGGTTTGAAAGTGAATTTCTTTAAAATTTGGAATCAGCAACAGATTAGCACCTTAGGATCGTAATGACCTCTGAGGATGACACAAACTCAATAACGAAGACAAACTAGTTGGAACAAGCTGATTAATACATTTGAAGACAGCCATTAAAAATTTAAACTGTATTTTATTGGTAACCAATACAAGGCATACAGTTGTTATTGAATATCAACAGAATGATTATTCCCAGTAATAAGACACGCAGCAAAGGTTTGCACAGATTGCAAAGAACAAAGTACCTCTACTGGTAATCCCAAAAAAAGACGATTAAGTAGTCAAAGGAAGAGAACACCACTGTTTGAATAAGTGTGCAAAAATTATCAAGAGTAAGATATGGCCTTAAACGTTTTTACAAATATAATTTATAGTAAACTGCCTCAATGAAATCTGAGCAAATTCTATAGTGATTTCCCTCCTAAGAGGATTTACAGTCTATGGCCCTCATTTACTAATATGTTAATGCCCTAACAATGGTCTACATACCGTTTAGCACTTGTTAAATGATGCAGGTGGGTGAAGGGTGGCAAATAACATCAAGGGGAGATGTGGTATTTGAACTTTGGCTTCCTTTATGCTCAACCATCCGTAGGGTTTATGAAGCAATGTGTACTGTACAACATCTTAATGGAAGAGCACAGTAACTTGCTCTTCTTTTGCCTTTGACAGTTAGACTATCGAAATAATGATCTAGAGTACACCAGAATAATTCCAAAGAGCAGTTACAGTGGGAATTATTGTATGTCTGCAAGAACAACGTATTCCCAGCTGAAGATGTTTCAAAGTGCTTATTCAGATCCTCTCTGTTTGGTACTGAATGAAAGTAAGTGGCATTGGAAATCCTGAATCCTCTTGGCTTTTAATGATTCCCTGAGATTTAAAACCAAAATAAATATGAATTATCCATTGCTTTTTTTGTCTACAGAGGCTAGTTGGGAAATTCCTCTTGTGATAGGTGCAGTGCTAGTATCCCTACTTGTCCTTCTTGCTGCTATAATCTCGGCCTACTTGTATGCCTATGAAGGAGATGGAATGAAAACTCCCAAAGTTTTGGTATGTATTTAAAGGAGCTTTGAATAGGGGCGAGAAGACTGTCACATTCTAGTTTTGCTTTTTTTTTGTCTTTTGTATATTTATTTATAAAAATGTATAACCCATTAATCTATGTAAATCTATTATTCTAGAAATATAGGTTATCATATAACTAAATCAAAAACAACATAAAAAGATGCAGTCCTTAATCACTCAAATCACTCAACCTTGCTGATTTTCTACACTTCAAATTCATGCTTATCTCCTTCCAGTCAGCCATAGCACTTGCCAAGCAAAACTACTATGTCCACCTGACTAACTCTCTTGCCTCTGACCCTCGCCTTCTCTTTACAACTCTCAATGCTCTACTCAAGGTGTCTCTGCCTCCGACCCCTCCTTCCCTTTCTGCTCAAACTTTGGCAGACTATTTCCATGACAAAGTTCACAAGAATACACTTCAATTCCCCATGAGATCAGCTTCATTCCCCTCTTCCTCCTGTTCACTGCCAACTCTTCCCCTCAACCTCTGCCACCCTTTCTTCCTTTCCTAAGATCTCTAACGAGGAAATCATACTTCTTCTTTCCTCCTCCAAACTCACTACCTGCTCCACTGATCCTATCCCCACCCATCTCCTAAGTTCCATCTCATCCATTATAGTCCCTTCCATCTCTCATATTCTTATCTATTGCTCTCCACTGAAACTGTTCTTGCAGCCTTCAAGAATTCTATATTCACACCTCTCCTCAAAAAACCTTCACTAGACCTTACCTGTCCTAATTATCGCCCCATCACCCTCCTCCTCTTTATTTCTGAACTACTTGATCGTGCAGTTCAATGCTGTTGCCTTGTCTTTCTCTCCTCTCAAGCCCGTCTGGATCCACTGCATTCTGGACCTGTTCCTGGCAAATTCCAAGAGCCTCTACTCAATCCTCATCCTTCTTGACCTTTCTGCTGCTTTTGACACTGTTGACCACCACATTCTTCTTGACGCCTTGTCCTTGTTTGGTTTTAAGGACTCTGTGCTATCCTGGTTCTCTTCTTATCTTTCAGTGTTTGTTCTGTTGGATCTTCCTCTACTGCTATTCCACTCTCAGTTGGTTTATCCCAAGGGTCTGTCTTGGGTCCAATCCTTTTCTCTCTATGTACCCAGTCCCTTGGTGTGTTTATCTCCTCCCATGGTTTTCAGTACAATCTTTATGCTGATGACTCCCAGATCTACCTCTCTACACCTGAAATCTCTCCAGCATTCCAGGCCTGGATCTCTACCTAACTTTCTGACACTGTGCTTGGATGTCTCACTGCCATTTGAAATTGAACATGGCCAAAACCGAGCTTCTTATTTCCCCCTAAACCTACCTCCCCCTTCCTTCTTTCACAATCTCTATGGATAACACTTTACATCTCCCTGTTTCCTCGGCCCGCAACCTTGTGATCATCTTTGACTCCTCCCTCTTCTTCTCCACACACATCCAACTGATAGCTAAAATCTGTTATTTGTTACTCTATAACATCAACTAAATTTGTCCCTTCCTTTCTAAACACACTACTAAGACACTTATCCACTCTTTAATCACCTCTCATCAGGGCTGGCTCAAGGGTTTCTGCCATCCTAGGTAGAAACCCCGGCCTCACCGCCCCCCACAGCTGCCACTGACCCGCCTCCCCAGCTGTCACTGATTCTGTCTCAGGAGGGGAGCCGGATAGCGGCAGCAGCAGTATTTCCAAAAGCGGCTGCTTTTTGCCGCCGCTTTCTTGCCCGTGGCAGGCTATGTCCTTCAGCACACATGGCCTGCTGCTTCTGACCCCCTTCCAATGCAACTTATGTCAGAGGAGGGTCAGAAGTGGCAGGCCCTGTGTGCTGAAGGACATGGCCTGCCACGGGCAAGAAAGCGGCGGCAAAAAGCAGCCGCTTTTGGAAATACTGCTGCTGCTGCCCACCTCCTCCCCAAATGGAATCGGTGGCAGCTGAGGAGGGAGGGCAGTGTGGTCAGCCATGTGTGCCACTGCCCGCCCTAGGCAGTCGCCTAGCTCACCTAATGGATGGGTCAGTCCTGCCTCCCGTCTAGACTATTGCAACCTCCTCCTTGCTGGTCTCCCTCTGAATCATCTCTCTCCGCTTCAATCTGTTCAACACTCGGCTGCGCAGCTAATCTTCCATCAGTCTCAATATGTTCATATTATCCCTCTTCTCAAGTTGATTTATTGACTCCCTATCCGTTTCCATATCCAGTTCAAATTTCTCCTACTGGTCTCTAAGTGCACTCATTCTGCTTCTCCTCACTAGCTTTCCTGTCTTATCTCTCCCTGCACCCCTCTTCGTGAACTCTGCTCTTCTGACCGATTGCTTCTATCTGTGCCCTTCTCTTCTACTGCTAACTCCAGACTTCGCTCTTTCCCCTTGCTGCTCCTTATGCCTGGAACAAACTTTCTGAGTCTGTACGTCAGGCGCCTTCTCTGCCCCTTTTCAAATCCAGGCTGAAAACTCACCTCTTCGCTGCCGCTTTCGGATCCTGATCCGCTTAGTCAACTACATGTTTCCTCACCATTCCCCTAGATGTATCCAATGTTCCCTCTAATTTTCTGTAGGCTGTGTGCGCATAAAATATCAGCTGTGTGCAGCTTTTGAAGGAAGGTTAAATTTTTGTGCACCACATAATGACACTCGGAGTTATATACTTTAAAATTTGACTACACGTCAGAATACAGTATGTACACCACATTGATTTTAATCAAATTAAATGAAAATAGACGATTACTAAATGAAGCGGGAAATTTCTAGTAATTACAATCATAACTTTTAAATTTTAAGATGTCTGTGTTGTTTTCTATCAGAATCAGAGCCGTAATTTTTGTGCGCTCTGTTGTAAAGTATGTGCGCTCACTCGGCGAGGTGTGTGCGCGCGCACACGCGCACAGCTTAGAGGGAACAGTGGATGTATCCTTGTCCTCAGCTGTTGTGTTGTCTGTCTTGACTAGATTGTAAGCTCGGATGAGCGGGACCATCTTTTACATGTGTCTATGCAGTGCTGCTTACACCTTGTAGTGCTATACAGATGATCAGTAGCAGAAGTAGTAGTAGTTTAATTTAGATAGATTATTAAAATTTGATATATCACCTTTTGATGTATCATCAAAGCAATTAACATCACAATAGTAAATAGCTCTTTCTCTTTCCCTCTGCACAAATGGTATTTTATTGCCTTCGACAATGTGAGTGTGTCTGTGGCATTTGCACTGTCTACCGTACTGATTATAATAGGGCGGTATAGAAGAAATGTTAAATAAATAAATAATAGCAATCACAGGACTTGTACCGTTTGGGGCCAATGTTCGGAAGGGTTTATGTGGTTTGCAGGAATATCCCCAGATCACCTTGCAAATGTCTGGTCGATGGATGGAGATGACTGTCGGGACTACCCCGGCTCTGCCCACGGAGCACTCTGAAACTAATCGGATGTTTGCAAGGCAGTCTGTGAGGATATGCAGGGGAACTAACCAGTTAGTGCCACTGAATTTAGGAATGAGCTGGGGTTTTGCAGTTTGCAGGTCCTGCTAAACAGATAGCAAACTGCATAAAGTTTAGGCAGTTATGTTATCCAGATAGCAGCTGAATATCGCCGCTATTCCCCTTCCATTGTGGCCGGAGATGAAACCAGATATTCAGTGCAGGATACCAGATGGGCTCTTGGTGCTGGATATCAGGTTTCATTTTTGCCCACAGCGATCAGGTGTTTGTGCAACATATACCACTGTGGGTTGAATATCGACTCCTTCGTTTTTATTGCCTATAGCAGGCTGGAAGAATCCTGTAGTGTACCTCAGTGGTTCTTCTGTACGCTGTTACAATTATCCATTTTGAAAATTTCAGTATTGCTTATGCCAATTTTATTGCCCAAATAAGAATGTAAAAAACATTGGAGGCCTTTTATTAGGAATTTTTAGCATATGTTATTGACTGCCTTACTGGCATATTTTTGTATTTCTTGTATTTTTCAAATTGAAGTTTAGATTAAAAAGAATTCTGAACCATTCTCTGATTTCCTATGTCCTTCCACCATTTCTCCCAATTAGGATTTTGCAAAATTCAGAACAGCCCCTCAAAATCAACCGGAATCCATGTCAAAGGAATATCTCATTTGCCCAACTGAACCACAAAAAAGGAAAGGAAATCTTGCTTCCCTGGCTCCATCGCTGCTGGAAGAGGAAGAGGAGGAGAATGACAAAGATGTAAACGTCTGCGGTGAATACACAGAAAAGCGCCAAGCCCCGCAAATGGAGCCCCTTGGAGAAGAAAGGCCTGAAAGCGAGACAGATTCTCAGGAACATCTCTCCTCCATGTCAAAGTCTGAGGCAGGATCCTCTGAAGCTTTAAAGGACTTTGGATTTTCCCACTTGGTGTTTGGGGAGGAGTCTCATACATTTCAGGAAAGCAAAGAGTCATCCATTTCAGAGATGGATGAACTGAGAGATCCCAGCAGCTGCCAGGCTAAAACGGAGCCTTTCACTTTGGGGGGCTCTTCACTATCCAGCAGGTCTCCAGATTTGCTCCAGGGCTTCCTTCCATTGCCCCCGTTGGCAACTGGGACTCATGATTTTATCATGCCGCTCACTGCACACTGCAGCCCTGCAAGAGTTGGGCATGAGATACAACAGCCGCCATACCCAGAAAGGACAATCCAATGTGATAAGCCGCTTCCTGGTATATTGGAGGGAATTTGTTTTCAAACGTTACAGCTGGCAGAAGACAGTGGCCAAACTGCTTCTTCCGGCTGGGATGATGGTGCCGAGCTGGTGAAGAACATGGCAGAAATGAACAAGCCAATAGAACTGGGCTGGCACCCTGAAGTAGCCTCAACAGCAGAGGCTGCCCATGTGGACCTTGAAGCAAAGGTGAATCAGAAGGGCATCTGCCAAAGAGAGCAGCATTATATGTCAAGAACTTCATGACGGAAGGAGTGGGTGTATTCAAGAAGCAGTGATTGTCACGGACAGTGCTTAATGGTGTCTAAGTTTTATTTATATGCTCTACTAACAACTGTAATATACTTTTATGTAATGCACATGAAATACCATTTATAGAATATTTATTTTTTTAAATACATGCACGTCATTGTAAGAATTCTGAACCTATGTCATTGTACATTCTACAGCCCAGTTTATGGGGCACATCCGTGAAGTCTTTGCTCTCTGCTTGGCCTGTGCCATCCGCAGCCCTCCCAACTGTATAAGAAGCAAATTATTACTGCTGATGCTGGCCAGCTTCCTGAGCTTTCATTACAGATGTGGCCAGCAGAAAAAAAATGGGTGGTAATACCACTGCCCAAATCACGGATGAGAGCTGTATCTCCAGCAGGCTTTCTCGCGATTTATTGCATTTATTTCGAATTTAGCTCACACCTATCCAGGAGCTGTTTGACGCAAGTTTCATTCTGGTGCAGTAGTAATTTCGTGAAGGGCTTACAATCTAAGGGGCCCTTTACTGTTAGGGTTTTGCACTTAATGTGTGTTGAGCATTAAAGTTAATGTGCGCTAAGAGCAAAGTCTCCGAGGGACACGGTCAGCATGTTCGTAGCAGTTATCACAGGGACACAAACTCTAACGCACAGTACGATTGCTGCAGGTGCATCTATTGCTACCAATTGCAACATTAATAGTGCATATGTTCCCCTGCGCTAATTGTAACATGCCCTTCACACCCACTTTCTGTCTCTAACCTGCCCATTCCTCATCCCAACATGCAAATTGCAATTAGCATGGGAATTAGCACGTGGTAACTACCATGCCTATGTGATAACAGTTACCACGGACCCCTGCACAAGGCTACTGTGAGCAAAAAAGCACATGAACTGCTTTGCACATTTTAGTAAAAGGGCCCCTACATTGTACCTGAAGCAATGAAGGGTTAAGTGTCTTGCCGAAGGCCACAAGGAGTATCACTGGGTTTCAAACCCTAGTCTCTGTGGCTCCCAGGCCACCACTCTAACCATAAAGAAATTTAGAGTCAGGGCAGAGAATTGATATCCTATACCATCAGCTCAATGAAATGCAACTTAAGGGCCTAAGCCTGTGAACCCCAGAGGAGAGAATGGAGCCGTGAAATAGAATAGAGAAATTCTTAATTGTTATTTATTTATACATATTTTTGCTGTTTTTCACAAATACCATGCTCAAAGTGGGGTTGTGCAATTTTAATGTAAAACAATCTAAATCAAACTACTAATGTGATAGATATAAGTAAACCCTCTTCCTAACTCTACACACCATCACACTGATCCCAATAAATAAATACATTAAAATACCTCAAAGATATAAACAATCTGCAAGAGGCCTAGCTTGAGAGCAAGGGGCCGGGGGGGGGGGGGGGAGGAGGGGCAGAAGGAGTGGAGGTGATAAAAGCAGATAACACAGCACAGCATTTAGAAAAGGTTTGGACAAGTTCCTGGAGGAAAAGTCCATAAACCATTATTAAGGTAGAGAATGATACTGCTTACCTCTGGAAAAACAGTGTGGAATCTGTCCACTGTTTGGGATTCTTGTGACTTGGATTGGCCACTGTTGGAAACGGGATACTGGGCTCGATAGATCTTTGGACTGACCTATTATGGCACTTGTTATGTTCTTATAAACTCCAGAATACGCAAATGAAACATCCATTCCTAGAAAGAATGATGGAGGTAAGATGCTAATTATTTCAAAAAGCACGAGACACACCCGGGCTGTGCTTAGCCTTAGGGGAAATGCGGGGAAAGTCAGAGATCATACAGGGGCATGTTTACTAAACCACGCCAACAAGGTAGCATGGGGTTAGCACTACATTTCAGCACTACGCTAAAGACCCCAAGCTACCCTGTAGTGCACACCAGAACAGGGACTGGACGAGACGTGGGCATCCCAGAGTGTTGCAGCTAGTGGTGCTTGGTGCAGGTAGTGCAGATGCAACTAGCGTCACCTCAGTGGGTGATATTAGTTGCGCCTGCAGCCCGGTCGCTGCACTACCACATGGCTTTTCTGTGCAGAGGGATGGATAGACACACCAGAAGCCCCCTGCTGGTAACGAGGCCCACACATGCGTCACCGGCGCAGAGATTAGTAAACATGTCCCATAGAGTCTGCACTGCTGCAACAGGGAGAGCAAATAGGCACCGCAGGTTGATCTTGTGCTCATACTGACCTAGGCGCTGCTGCTGTGCTTCTGCGATATCTTCTGCTCATCACTGTGGCTGTTGGCTGCTTCCTTGTGCAATTGCTGTTGGGGCAAACGATAAAGAGGTCATTTTAAAAGCATTTCCACGTGTGAATAGCAGCACTGACCCATGTAGACTGGCATACACATGAACATGTGAATTTAGGAAGCCACAGTTTTCACACATGGAGATGCTTGGATCAGAGGGGGCTGTGGTGGATGTGGTTTGGGCAGCTTGAAAATTAATATGTGCATTTCCCATTTTACAATGGGAATAAAAGTATATTCAGCTGTGGTGGATGTGGTTTGGGCAGCTTGAAAATTAATATGTGCATTTCCCATTTTACAATGGGAATAAAAGTATATTCAAACAGATTTCTCCGTTAGCTTTTGTATCTGCTCAGAAGCGAGTGTACTCTTTTAAAAGTACTCATTTTGGTTAGAGCTTAATACGAGGAATTGAGGGAGTTAAGTCCCTTATACTTCCATGTATTATTTTGTATTTATGTTGGGTGGGAAAACTCTTTTATGGCTTCCCTTGTTCAATGGCACCACTGGAAACAGGAAACTGGGCTTGATGGACCTTGGTCTGACCAAGTATGGCATATCTTATTTTCTTATATGGGTAGAAGGGGATATTCAAAGCAGACCTCGTATAAACTGCCTGGTTAAAACTGGGGCAGGTCACTCTTCAGTTAGAAATGATATTCAACCGCTAACCGGCTAGCTTAACTGGTTAAAGCTAGAACAGTTGAATGGTTATCTTAACTTTAACCAGTTATGGTTATCCACATGGTAACTGAATATCGCCATTGACGTGATATTGATACACAGATTGACGGACCCAGAGATTCAGCCCTGGACACCAGAGAAGTTCTGATACTGAATATCTGAGTTTTATGAAAGCAGACGTGGCCAGGCGTTTTAAATAACCCAGCCACTGCCACTGAATATCGCGCCCCCCCCCCCTGGGTAATTTTTAAAATCGGGCAACTCTATATATAAGTGGCAGCTGTTGTATGTGGAAGCTGCTGAGTGGTTTGACTCTTTAGTTCAGCATGCAGCTTTGTATAATTACTGCTTCCGTTATGTGTGTTTACAAATTCCCACGTATTTGCCGGTGTCCCTCTAAGCATTTTACAAAAGGCTCCATGTTCAGCAGAGCCTTTTGTAAAATACTCTGAAAATCTGAATACTCCAACTTGTACATCTGTTCTCCACATTCAGGCCCTATGTAAAATGGGGCTTCAAGAGTGCAATATCCCATCATGGGTTACATTCTATAGCCTTCTTCCAGCAAGGGGGAAATAATTCCACCACGTGTTTATAAGGTAAATTTTGACCCTGCCGTGTCTTCCTGACATTCTTACATCTTTCGTGTGTTTGCCAGGCTCCACTAAGATATGAAAGTGGGACTTGAAAAGCAGGTTCACCCTAAATATTATTAGGGAAATAGCGAAGCCAAGCACTCAAAAGGCATCTTTTGAGATTCCTAATACAGAACCTAAAGACATTTCATAACCAAATTAGCAAAATTATGTTAAGATCTCTCCCATTCTGTGCTTGCGGGGAAAGAGCTCGATGCATCAGTCCAATGATGCTGATAGTTTCCACAGCAACGTTTCCATGGGGAAGACATTTTCAAAGGCATCCTGGAATCTAATTACGGAATTATTTCCATGGAAAGACACGTTTGGTTTTCCAGTCTCAGCTTATGTATTGTTATACAGGGCAAGCCAGTTTTACATAGAAACATGGCAGCAGAAAAAGACCACATGGCCGATCTAGTCTGCCCTTCCATATCAACTACTACAGTAGTCCTCTTTTTACCTTTTGAGATCCTCTGTGTTTGTCCCATGTTTTCTTGAATTCAGATACTGTCCTCGTCTCTATTGCCTCCACCGGAAGACTATTCCATGCATCTACCACTCTTTTTGTAAAGAAATATATCCACATGTAACTCCTGATCATCCTCATCCTCATTGCAGAGCTTGCTTTCAGTCAAAAGAGGCTCTCCTTCTGTGCATTTATGCCATGGAGGTATTTCAGCATCTTTATTATTTCTTCTCTTTCCTCTAACATATACTGTACATATTAAGATCTTTAAGTCTGCTCCCATATGCTTGATGATAAAGACTTTTAACCATTTTAGTAGCCACCTTCAGTACTGACTTCATCCTGTTTATAGCCTGTTGCACCAGAGACTTGGAGGCACTATCACCTCCTTTTCTCTCCTGGCCATTCCTCTCCCTATGCACTCAGGCATCCTTCTGGCTTTTGCTGTCGCCTTTTCTACCTGTTTAGCTACTTTAAGATCATCAGAAACAATCACGCCTAGGTCCTGCTCTTCTTTTGTGGACTGAAAACTTCACACAGTGCACTGTACCACTCCCTTGGATTTTTGTAGTCCAAATGCATGCCCTTATACCTTTTAGTATTAAATCTCAGCTGCCAAATTCTAGACCATTCTTCAAGCTTAGCCAGATCCCTCCTCATGTTATCTATACCTTGCTGGGTGTCTACTGTATTGTAGATTTTGGTATTATCCACAAAGAGGCAAACCTGACCAGACAGTCCTTATTATTATTTTTTATTTTTATTACAGTTTCTTATATACCGCGCTATTTAGAATCAGCGCGGTTTACATCATAACAAAACGACCATAACGACAAACTGTCAGGTTTTACATTGAACAGGAGTACAAACTTGGATAACTGGGTTAACTATATACAAACTTGGATAACTGGGTTAACCTTCCACTATATCACTAACAAAGATGTTAAAAAGAATCAGAACAAGCTCAGGTCCTTGCAGCACACCACTGGTAAAACGGAGTTACTTACCTGTAACAGGAGTTCTCCGAGGACAGCAGGATAAGTCAGCCACACCTGGTGACGTCATCCGACGGCGCCGAGACGGAAGTACTCTCCATAGCTCAGAAGGGCTTTTCGCCCTTCTGAGCATGGGCCAACTGGCCCTGCCCCTGTCCCGCCCCTAGCTAGCCAGTTCGTCACTAGCTGAGCCTTAGCCACTAGGAGGCGGGTACTTGGACCGAGGCCGAGACCTTTTCCAGGGGAGGAGGGCAGGTATATGTGGCTGACTTATCCTGCTGTCCTCAGAGAACTCCTGTTACAGGTAAGTAACTCCGTTTTCTCCAAGGACAAGCAGGATGAGTCAGCCACACCTGGTACCTCCCAAGCTGTAATGCGATGCGGTGGAAAGGGGGAGGCCGATATAGGTTCTGAGACACGATATCAGGGCTGGAAGTTTAAGATTTGCCCTAAATACCTGGTGGTGGCGTCAGTGCGCCATGTGCCAACCTGCACTGTGTACGCGCACCGGACAATGCGCAGTGTGCAGTGCTAATGGGTGTGCGCCCATGAGAAGTGAGCTTATAGCAATACTGCACGTGTGGCCGCTGGGTGTGAATGTGCCGTCACACTTGGTTGTGAGGGTCTATGGTCTGATGAGCAGCTGCCGAGAAGGTCTAAAGGCAGAGATGCCAGCAGGTCCTCAATGTGAGTTACCCACTGCGTGCGGGGATAGCGACAGTATCAACGCTGGAAGCGTGCGGCAAGGCCCGGGCATGAGACGTGACTAAGTTCATGACTTGGTTAGGAGTGCCCGGGTCGCAGCCTAGACCTTAAGACTGCTAGGCGACGCATTCCATGTGGTATGCCGCTTGCAAGTGTCCCTGCCAAGGCATGGGACACAGGTTGTGGATGCATCCTTGACAGGTTGTCGATGGATCCTTTGGCACAGTTAAGTCCTGTGCTTGCCTTTGGCCTGGTTTGGGCCTCTGCGTATGGCCATGACCGTTCCATCCTATGGCGGAGCATGCGGGATTTCAATCGCTAGGCGACACCATGACCGGTTGGTCAGGTTTAATGAAGGACGAGTTGGGCCCTTTTACTGATCCTGGGCAAGAGCTCCAGAGGTGCGTAAGCGCGACCGCTCTGACCGGGCCCTGCAGCTTGTGTAAGCCTTGCAGGAGAGACTGAAGGGCAGATTCAACAATGACGGATTGGTGGCAGGAGTCACAGCTGGGACTGAACCTGTGACCTTCTGCTCCTGAGCACACTGTCTGTGTTGCCACGGTGGTTGTTGCTTGTCGAATCCAGGCATGATTTTAACGACATACTTAGAGTCCAATTTGTGTGGGCAGGAGTGTTTGGATGCCTGTGTCTGCCGCGTCTTTGGGGCTGTCCCGGAGGAGCTGATGGACGGGTAGAGCGGAGATGGTGGAGGACGAGACTGGTGCGCCGCAATCCTGACATCCAGCATGGTTCTTAGATGAAGACGCTTCGCAACCTCATCGAGGAGATTACTGTCCTTGTCTAGAGGTGCATAACTCCAGTCGCCATTCTAACTACCTAACCCAGTCGGGCCCAGTCCTCCCCGACTCAGGGCAAGACCAAGTTTAAGTTTCCTGTTATAATGTAAGCACCCCATTGTCCTCTGAATGTGCAACCTTTGTTATATGTAAACCGCTCTGACAACAAATAGCGTGGTATATAAAAGATGTTAAATAAATCAATAAATAAATAAGTTAGGAGAGAAACAAAGCACGCAGGTGCGGATGGCCTGGCTCTGACTGTATGAAACAGTTGCCCTTCCTGCTCCCCGCGAGGTGGGCAGGGCTCTTTGTGGTCAGCCCACCGATGGGAGAGGAGATCTGTTGCGAGTTCCTACCTGCAGGTAGTAAAGAAGGTTTATGTGACGTGTCCAAGTGCCCAAGGGTCTTCGTGGGGAATGGACCCATGTCTCTTACTACAAGGCTACTCCTCCACTCTTGCAGTCGAGTCGGAGGTCTGCCTGGAAGGGTGGGTTTGAATCCTTCTTGTGGAGAAGAGGGAACCTGTTCCCTTTCTGTGAAGGGGTGAGACTACGGCCAGGCCTGTAGTCAGGTATTGAATATGTGATCTTATGTGCAATGTGGTCCCATGAGCGGTTTCGACCTCACCACCCTGCACTCATGCCCACAGAACTGGGTTTAGTGCCGCAGGGCTCTGTCACCGTGCACTATGGGCCATAGTGACCTGGTTTCGGTGCCATAGGACTCTTGGGTTCAGGGCCACAGATGTCGCTGATGGGGCCTGTGTAGTGCAGTGTTTCCTTCTGCAAGGGAAGCAGGTGGTGGCAAGCAGCCCGGAGGGCTTGAGCCATAGCCTGGAGCTCTGGGGTTCATTTGCTGGGCGTTCTTCGCTGGCACCCAGCTGTCCTGAGTGCAGAGGTCACCACCATGGGCCCCCTCCACCAATGTGGAGGCACCCGTTTCGGGGATCCCCCACGGTGTAGGTGTCTGGAAGGGCGTTCCAGCCCATAGATGCGGGAGGGTGTCGATGCAGCCGAGTGCTATTTGTTGTAGGCTAGGGAACTGGAGACAATCATCCTGTGGCAGGGAGCCTGTGGTCTGACCACTGAGAGCAGAGCGCCGACTGCACTTCCCGCATGGGAAGACATCTGGGTTGATGTTTACCTTGATGCTATACGTCCCAGTAGAAGAGCATGTGCTGGGCAGATGCTGGGCGGCAGTGCACTCTGCAAGTGCCTAGAGTGCACTCTGCAAGCGCCTGGAGATGCAGGGCTCTGTCCCAAATAAGAAAACCTTGGTCTTGATGGTGTCCAGCTGCCCTTACGAACTCCATGTTTTGGGTTGGCTGGAGATGAGACCTTGGGTAGTTGACTAAGAACCCGAAGTGTTCTAGCACAGGGATAGTGCGTCCTGTCACTTGCTGTGGCTTTGGCGGCTGTGTTGGCCATTACCGGTGATCCAGATATGGGAGATGAGGCCCCCTTGCCACTGTCCTTGATACATTAGCCCGAGGACAAGCGGTGATCCATTCATGAGTAGGAGCAGTAGCGAACTGAGGAGGGGGCCTGCAAGCCCACTGGCACTGCACCCTGCCATATCAGGTCGCAGAATTTTCAGTCGGTGACTTGCTACTGCTGCTGCTCCTCAGGATCGTTCTAAGGGTGAACCTCAGACAGCCTTAATAGTAACCACACTGGGGAATCACTAGTGACTCCTGGTTTAGCAATGTATAACCATAGTGCTACATCTCTCCTCACGAGGAGTGGGTTGGGGAGCAGGTCTGCCTCGAAATCGAGGAGTGGGTTTCGTTGTAAGGACAGCTAGCTAATAGCACTCTGGGCAGGAGGTACCCATGTAGACCGATCTGGGTGGAGGGCAGAACCAGCTGGCGGTGCCATTCAGGTCTCCCGTGGAGACTTGTTTTTCGGGATGGCCGAAAGAACATCAGGAACTGCCTCTGGCCTCACTGCTTACGGAGTACCAAGGTTGCTAGGTTCAACGACCAGCGCAAGCTGCAAGAGAGCAATAGGCACCAAGGGGGACAGTGAACCCGATCCTTAAAGCGATTTCCGATCTGGCCTTTCCTACGCAGTGGATCTCTCTGACCGAAGAATGACAGGGAGAGAGTTGGAGATCGCACCTAGCAGCTTTTCACCTCAATGTATGCATGCCTCAGCCAAACTTGTTCATTTGGCACTGTGGGGGATTGACCCCTGATCCCTGCATCATTGGTCAGGATCTTAACCCTTGTATGGGGACTGGGTTGGCAGGGGCCCCCTGCTGGGATTTGAACCTGAGACCTTCTGGTCCTACAGGCACTGGCGAGCACTTTACGTTCTCGCAGCTTCTCATCGCTGCTTACATAAAGGACGCCGAGCATAAGGATGCTCCTGAACACACAGATTGTGTGTACTGCACCCCACTGTGGCCATTGGAGTAACACGCTGGTCAGTACTAGGATTTACGTGCAAGCGCCGCAAGAGACTGGTAACAGTCCGGGAGCCTACGGAGCTCAGCGGTCAGTGGCTACTGGGCTTAGCCTCCTCGGCATGGGGGATCTGGAGAGAGACTGGACAGGCACCACCAGTGCTCTGTCAAGCACCCAAGCCCAGTGGTGGGACAAGGAACTGCTACAGTAGAGTGGAGTGTAGCTGTATCAGCTCAGCCAGACACTCTCACCAGCTCCGGGTTTGACTTGACATGTGGATGCGAAGTTCTGACTTCTACTGGGATCAGACTTACACTTCCATGCAAGGGAGGGACTCAGCGTGGAGTGCATCAATGAGCACTTAGGGAGGAGGGCTAAGGCAATATTACCCATAACAGTTAATGCCTCAGCCAGCCTATTCATTAGGCGGGTGGGGATTGGCCCCATGACTCCTGCATCATCGGCCGGTGTCTTAACCATTGGACTGCCGCTCTGTTCCGCTGGAGGCAGCTAGGTCCTGGAGCCGTGCGAGGAGGGGCCGCACCACGCAGCGCACTGCCTCTCCTCCCTGGCACATTTTGTCCCTGAATCTCTGCTTGCCCCCATAGGTGCTGCGCGATAGGCGTCGAGGCAGAGTCACAGGTACGGCTGGCGTGCCGGCGCCAACGGAGTCATGAGCAAGGGAGAGACCAAGACGGGCTCCAAATGCTAGGGCAGGTAGTGCCTCAGCAGTCTTATTCATTGGGCATAGAGGGGAATAGAACCCATGACCCCTGCACCATCAGTCAGTGCCTTCACCATTGCTACACTGCTGTTCCGGTGAGCAAAGGGCTTCCCTGTTGCCCCTCCGCTCATAGACAATGAGCTCCCCACCGTGATGAGTGCCGCAAGGAGGGAGGGAGGGACTGCTGCAAAACTGCAGTATTAGTGGCTGCGCCGTGCACATCAATCTCACGGGGGGGCCGTCGGTGATTCCTCTCCGCGCCGCCGGCGGGCCGGCGCTGTTTCTCGGCACGGTGAAGGCTCCAGCGCCATCTCTGCGGCAGCCAAAGGGGCCGAGGGTGAGCATGACCCTATGCTCAGCCAAGGCGCCATGGACAGGATCGACGGCGCCAGCCAATGGCGCTGCCGGGGTGCCGAACAATACAGACCAATCCTGCAGAGGGGCGTGTCTGTAACTTTGCCCAATCATGTAGCTGGGGGCGGTGGCATGCAGAGCAGCCTGGCTGGGCAAGATGGCCGCCCCCATGGATTACACGAGGGTTAGGCCTGTCCCACGACCTAGTGCTGCTGCCTCACCTCCGGAGAAGAATTCTGGGATCCGGCGTGGAGACGCCTCCCACGGGAGGCAGCATCATAGCAGCAACAGCGAGCCGTGGGGCGGCAGAGATCGGGAGCATTTTTCTGCCGGGCCAGACTGAGGAGGCCGTAAGTAAACTACGGGAAAGGCGTGCCTGTTATGCTTACGGCCATGCAGTCCACACTGCAGAAGACGCCGAGCACATGGCGGAGGCCTTATTTAGGGATCCGTTGTTTCTGCCGACCAGGGGAGAGAGGCAGCAGGCTGGCCGGGGACGGAGGCCTTACTTAGGCACGTCCTGGGCTGCTGCGTTCTCCGGGATCCGTTGTATCTGCCGACCTGGGGAGAGGCAGGGGGCAGGCCGGGGACGGAGGCCTTAATTAGGCACGTCCTGGGCTGCTGCGTTCTCCGGGATCCGTTGTATCTGCCGACCTGGGGAGAGAGGCAGGAGGCTGGCCGGGGACGGAGGCCTTATTTAGGCACGTCCTGGGCTGCCGTGGGCTACCGGAGGCTTTCTTCTCAAGCCCATGCTATTCAGAGTCCTCTGCTTCTAGGCTACTGCTGCCTGGAAGATTTCCTCTCAAGCCCATTCTTTTTCGAATCCTCTGCTTCTGCGCTGGAGAAAAGGTTCATCCCGGATCAGGAGGATTTGTATGTTTCTGATGATATATAACTTAGGAATCTAGAAGGATTATGTGTATTTCAGTTGGAGAGTGGAGAGGTCCGTCTTGCTGGCAAGGCGGAAGAACTGAAACTGGCTAGCTAGGGGCGGGACAGGGGGCAGGGCCAGTTGGCCCATGCTCAGAAGGGCGAAAAGCCCTTCTGAGCTATGGAGAGTACTTCCGTCTCGGCGCCGTCGGATGACGTCACCAGGTGTGGCTGACTCATCCTGCTTGTCCTTGGAGAACCTCCTTCTCCTCAGAGTGAGCTCCATTTACTTGTACCTTTTGTTGCCTCCCACTCAACCAAATTCTAACCCATTCAATCACTTTAGGGTCCATCCCTAGGGT
Organism: Ichthyophis bannanicus; assembly: GCA_033557465.1. Classification (NCBI taxonomy): domain Eukaryota; kingdom Metazoa; phylum Chordata; class Amphibia; order Gymnophiona; family Ichthyophiidae; genus Ichthyophis; species Ichthyophis bannanicus. The sequence goes on along the minus strand of CM066039.1, from coordinate 17,402,867 downwards.
GCTCAATTTATTTAAAAGTCATCTGTAAGGAATGGTGTCAAAACCTTTACTGAAATCTAAGTACAGCACATCTATGGCTCTCCATTGGTCCAACTCTCTAGTCACCCAGTCAAAAAATCAATCAGATTTGTCTGAAGACCTGCTTCATATCCTACAATTCACAGGACTCCAGAAATCTCACTATCATCGGTTTTAACAGTGTTTACATTATTTACTCACAGAGGTCACACAGGACTAAGAGCTCTAGTATATACACACATAGCAAAGCCTTTGCCATTACAGACAAAACATTAAAATAGCCGGCAAAGACAGTTCATGGTAACAGAGGAGAGTAGACCAGTCGAAATGTGGCAGACACTGTATCTCCTGAGGGCTCATCATAAAACTATTACTGTATAGCACTACAAAACATGCAGATATATGTGTAAGAGACAGCACCTGCTCAATAGAGCTCACAGCTTATTCAAGACACACAACACAACAGAGGACTAGGCAAAATGATAGAGACACACATAGGTGATCAACATGAGAACAAGGGGTTCAAGAGCTAAAAAGAGCCTTGAAGAGGAGGGATTTTAGCCTGGATTTGAAAAGGAAAGTATGCAGAGTGGGTCATTGCAGCAGCATAAATTCCATCCAAGCAGCACCCCCAATGTGTGTGTGGGGGGGGGGGGGGGGCAGGCAGGAAGGGGGCACACTTGGCAGCGCAGAAAATTTACTTTTATTTTACTGTTATCTTATGGGCCGAAGTCTTGCTATAACAGCCTTCCGTAAGACTTTGGCCCGGGAGTTACCACGAGGCTTCAGTCCGGGAGGCAGACCTCTGAGCTTGGAACGGAGGCACCGCGGCAAACAAATGTAAAGAGGTTATCTGTATAGGGTCTTCACCACTGCTGCCGCTGCCACCACAGCATGGAAGGGACGTCATGCCACCACCAGAACAGGGGAGCACCATGGGGTGGGGGGGGGGGGAAGGGGGTGAAAAATAGGAGGCCCCTCAGCAAAACTTTGTTTGGGGGCCCCTCACGAGAACTTTCGCCACTGGCTCTGCAACCCCTCTGCAGATGCACATGTGTGTGTGTGTGTGTGTGTCTGTGTGCCCGCTCTCACCTCTGTGTATGTGTATGTGTGTCTATTTTGTCTGCTTTGCACATGTAGGGAGTATGGGTGAGTGTGGGTGTTTACGTTTGTGTCTGGGCATGCAAGTCTATATGTGTGCATGCATGATTGCCTCCATATGTGTGTGTGTGTATATACGTGCGTGGATGTGTGTGTGCTTTTATATAAGTGTGTTGGCTGTGATCAGGAGAGGAGGTGAAAGGGGAGGGCAGCTGGAAAGATGAAACTCCTTCTGTGTCACTTGTGTAACTGCTTCTCCCACAGAAATGTACTGGGGCATATTTCTCACACCCTCTTCCACATGCAGAAACTTCACTTCTACAATACCTGTCCTGCCATCAGCACTTCTGCTACGAATGTTAATATTCTGTATATTTATGCTTTCTGTATTTGTATGTAGCTTGTGCCTTGCCAGTAGTAGTTCAAGACGAGCTACATTCGGGTACTGTGGTTATTTCCCTATAAATCTTCTGCCTCTTCCCCCTCCGCCTAGAGTCTAAATCAAGAGCAGCACCACCTTGCCTCTGAGCTAATCCTGTGGTTTCACTGTTTGCATTGTATAATGAGGGACAAGGCCGGGGCTTTCCCACATCTGCAATGAAATAAGACACGCAGAAAGTGAGATGAAAAGCTGTGTCTCTTTCAAGCAGGAGGGCATGAGGGCTACAGTCCCCGCACAGCCACCCCATCCTCATTACAGGGGCACAACGGGTATAAGTCCCATAGGAGAAGAGTCATGTAGGTGTTGAAATGAAACCTTAAGGACAGAGTGCAGACAGCGGCAGTATGAAACATTCCCGATGGTTTGCAGTGAATGCTGAAGCTACTAAGAGCCGAAGACAAAGACAGCGTATGAACAGTCACTGTTTCTATTTTTGCTGAACAGTCGCCTCCTGTAGCCTGTCTCCTCAGAACTAGCAATTCTTGGCCTCTTACTGACACTTCAGAATTCAGCCTTTGAGGTCACAGGAAAATAGACTTGTGGTGAGATTCAGCTGGTTCAGTCCGGTTCACGCAAACCAATTCCTGCCAAGGGCCATGTTCACCGAACTGGGCTGAAAATGGCGCCGTGATGCTGGTGCTACCCATCCGCCCATAGTTTGATGGCATCGGAGGACAGCGGCATCGCAGGAAGCCCCTAATTCCGTCAAAGCACTGGCGGGTGGGCGGATTGGGCCACTGGGCCACCAGAGAGTTGGTGCCCTGTGGTTGCCACCAGTGGGCTGAGCATGTGGCGCTGGCAACACAAACACATGGCGTGCTGCCACCCACTCAGTTCTGGCAATGGCGGGATCAGTCTGAGCCGGTTCCTGTTCGGATCGAATGCTGCCACTGAATAAGCTGCCAGCCTTTTGAAAGAGAAAACCAGGCTTCTTGCTCTCTCCCTCATCCCGACCTTCCCTTATCCCTCCCACTTTCACCCCCTTGCTCCACTCCCTGCCTCCTCCCAAGTTACTGATTTTCATTTTTATTATCATTTTGTTAAATATTCATGTTACATTTTTGTATATTTCCTCTCCCTTCTGATTTCTACCCATTCTGGTCTCTCAGACTTTTCTTCTACATGTTTCCTTCCTGCTGTTTTCCTGATCTCATTCCTAGATTCTCTTTCTTTTCTGTCCTTTCTTTTCTTTCCTTTAGTCTCTTTTTCTCTTACATCAATGGTATTTGTCACACTCTTTCCTTCTCGCCCTCCTCTTCACACACAGCTGATTTCTCTTGACCAAATATGCACACATCTCTCACTCTCCATCTGCTCCTCTCACACATACATCCTTCTCCTTTCTTCATTTGTCCTTTCCACCCCTTCTTCGGTGCCTCTCTCCTCTCTTCCATCCCCCCTCATGTATATCTTTTACTCCTCCCTCCTTCATGTCTACCTCTATCTTAATTTTCCACCAGGTCCTTTCTTCTCCTCCTCCGCTGCTTGTTCCTTCTCTCCTCATGGGTCAGGACTGGCACTGGGGCACTGAGGAAGGGTAGAGAGGCATGGGCAGAGTTTTTCAGCATTGTCTGCAGGGGGAGGGGGAGGCATTGGGCAGAGAGATGAGACTGGCAGGGGGATAAACTTCCTCTCCGCCTGCCCCACATTAGCTTTCTCAATGTTCACTCTTTCTTTCACAATATATGCTCGTTCTCCTAGGACAAGCAGGATGAGTCAGCCACACTTGGTGATGTCATCCGACGGCGCCGAGACGGAAGTACTCTCCATAGCTCAGAAGGGCTTTACGCCCTTCTGAGCATGGGCCAACTGGCCCCGCCCCCGGCCCGCCCCTAGCTAGCCAGTTCTTGTTCTTCCGCCTTGCCACCAAGACGGATTCTTCTACTCTCCAAACAAATTGACTTACTTTTGCTTATTTCTCCATTTCTGCCTCTGTTTTTCTCCAGATCTTGCATCGGAGCAACAATTCCTCGATCCACATGCTCTTGGCAGATGCGAGGAGGCGAGGGTCGCTGCCTACACCCGCCACAGCTCGGGATGTGCCTCTGAGGCCTCCATCTCCAGCTGTGGGCCTTTGATGGACACACTTCTCCCCGTAGCATGAGCTCTCCCTCCTTGGATTCCCTACGATGCTCTCTGCATCGCTTCGGCTGGTGTGAGGGTGGGCGATGGACATTGTCGAGAGACTATCCTGGCCCGGCGGACTGCCATTCCTTGTGTCGGCTGCGGCTCCGGATGTGCCTCTGAGGCATCCATTCCCAGCCGCGGGCCTCCGGTGGACATCCGTGCTCCCTGTACTTCAGCTCTCTCTCTCTCTCCAGTCTGCTCTCCGGCGCACTGAAGTCTTCGGAATGCCTCCCTATCAAGCACTGCTCCGGTCCTGCTTGTCCCGGGGAGTTCGGTGATCCGGTGGACACGAGGTCCTCATGGCGGTGGCCATCTTGTCTGATGACATCATGGGCCCGGCTCCTCCCCCTATGGCACCATTGGTCGGCGCCGATCCAAGTCATGGGAGGAGGAGCCGCTCTTAGAGGCATTCTCTTGCGTGCCGACGCCTCCGCGCCAAACAGGACCAGCGGCAAGTGAGTTTTTCTGCGCCGACGCACAGAGCATCGGCGCTGTCCTCGCCGACGCCTCCACGCCAAATGGGACTATCGGTAATTCCGAGGAACGCCTCCGCGCAGAACAAAACCATCGGCGCCGATGGAGGAGTTGGAGGAGTGCCATCCGTGATCGGCCCCTCCTTCTTGTTGGATCTGCGCTGACCAATGGCGCTGCCGATGCAATCTGGCCATTCACGAAACATGATCTCATAATATAGATTGCATGAGTCTCCTTACAAACAAATAAGAAATCCCTGACAAAACAAAGAATGCCTTTAGCCTTCAAGGATCCAAGTAGCCTGAAGGTTCAGATTACAGCACTAGGTGTGAAGAGATCCAGAGTTTCTCCTACACAGTAAGGCTGAGTCGGGAACTCCAGGCAGGCACTTCACAGGGTAGCCTATGTGTTACAGAGGTTGGCAATGCCTCAGTTCTCACAACATCAATCTTTGCTGTGGTGAGATAGTTCCTGGAATGGCCCGATGATCACAGCTCTTCCCTGCAGCGCCATGGGTCGGCGCCAATACTAAAAATCCAAGGGGTGAGAGGGAAGCAATTCCAGCAAACTAATTTGAAGCTTCGCCAACGCTACCATTATGCATCGGCATTCACCAGCCCTAACCATCAGCCGCCTGAGAGGCTGAGACTACACCGCCTGCATCAATCAAGGCTGGGAGCTAGGACGAACCTCGGGGAGAGGACGCTTCCCTTCTTCTCATGTGAGCTGATCAGCCCCTCGCCAGCGCCAAAGCCCTCCCAGTAACCCAGCAAAGGGTTCCACGGGGTAAGGCGAGAAACAGAGTTTAAAGTACCCATCTGTTTCCCCTGCCAGGATCTCCCTGAAGCAGAGTTTTAAGAACGAAATGTGACGGAGAAGAGATGCAGTGCGCACGGCTCCATGATTGGGCTGCCTGCAGTTGGTTTAACGGCGCCCCCCTCGCATGTCCCCTGTAGACAGGTGACCTCCGCTTCGTAGTTCAGCTTCCAGTTTTAAGTTTCGGCTGGACTCTTGCGATCGTGCTCGTGTTGCACGGTCGGCTCTGGCACTAACCCTCCTCCCGAACCGCGAATGGAGACCCATGCATCCGTGTGCAACGGTGCAAAGCCCGGAGCAGGTGCGAGGGTCGGGCTGAACTGCGGTGATGCAGCTACACTCCACCCAACTGTAACGATTCCTGACGCAGTGTTGAGCGATCAATGGTGACAAATCTATTTTACTTGTTAAACATGTGTGTTTTCACACAGTGGCCGCTGTTGCAAGTGAGGGACAACTTACTCATGAACTTACTCTGGAGAGCAGCCGTTGTCCCCGCCTCTAAGGTCTTGGTGCTCAACAGAGCGCTGGGTGGTAATGTGCCCCAGTCTCTCTCTCTCCAGATACCCTATGCCGAGGAGGCGAAACCCAGCAGTCCCTGGCCGCCAAGCTCCGAACGCTCACCGGGGTATTTCCAGCCTCTTGCGGCTCTTAGCACGTAAATCTTATGCTCCTCTCTTCCCACCCTGGTATTGTGACAACCGGGTTACTCCACTTGGCTACCTAGATAAGAAGCTGTGCGAGAACGCAAATTGCTCGTTTTATAGGACTTCACGCCGCCATTGCCCATTCAGAAAACTGAGGGGAAGGCCTGCTAGGTCAGAGATTCATTGCGTAGGAGAGGCCAAATCAAGAGATCGCTCTTTTGCCTTGCGTTGGGCCGATCTCTCTTGGTGTGAGGCTCTCACCTGCAGCTTGGGCTGGCCGTTGACCTTCGCAACCCACCAAGGAGCCCAAGGAGCAAGTTCCTCTGGAGATCTGATTGTAATTCCGGCTGCTGATTCTGCCCTCCAGTGGCCACAGTGTGGCGCAGTACACACAGACAGTGTTTCAGGAGCAGTAGGTCACTGGTTCAAGACTGACATCCAAACCCCCCATCTTGTAAAAGAGAGGTGTAGCACTAAGTTAATACATCGACTGCTGGCCTATGAGTCATGAGTTCGCTCCCACAGTGGCGTTAATGAACAAGGCCGTCAGAGGCATTACTCTTTAAACGATCCTGAGGAGGAGCAGCAGCAGCAACAAATACCCTTTCCTGGAAACCCAAGCTATCTGAGGAAGTGCCGAAGGCGCAGTGCCAAAGGCCTTACAGGCTCCTTCCAGGAGTCTCGCTACCGCTTCTCAGGAATGGCCCACCGCTATGTCCTCCGCCTAATTAATCACAGGCGGTGGCAGGGTGTCTTCGTCTTCCCCTATATGGATGACTGGTAAAGGGCAGCAATGCCGCCAAAACACAACAAGCGACAGGACGCTCTATCCTTGTCCCAGAGCTCTTCGGGTTGGTTCATAGTCAACTACCCAAAGTCTCGTCTACAGCCAACCGAACAGTGGCCGCAGCACACACAGTGGCCGCAGCACACACAGCCAGTGCCTTCAGGAGCAGAAGGACACAGGTTCAAATCCCAGCTGTGCCTCCTGCCAACCCAGCCCACATTTACATGGAGTTCATAAGGGAGGGCGCTTGCAGGGTGCTCTATCGCTCAGCGTCTGCCCAACACATGCTCGTCCTACTGGGACACTTGGCATCAATGGTGCACATCACCCTGGATGTCGGCCTATGTGGGTGGTCCAGTGGGCACTCTGCTCTCGGTGGTCCCAGGCCATGGGGTCCCTGCGAGACAGGGTGATTGTCACCAGTCTCCGGGCCAAACTCACTCGGCTTGTAGCAGCATCCTCCTACACCTAGAGGCAGGGATGCCTTCTAGACCCTAACCCATAAGGGATCCTCGCAACAGAGGCCACCAAACAAACCATTACTTTAACCCTCCGGGCTTCTTGCCACCACCGCCTACCCTTGCTGAGGGAATCCTGCACTACACAGGCCTCACCAGCGAGATCTGTGACACTGAATGCAAGAGTTCCACGCCACCAAACCAAGGTTACTGTGGCCCTTAGGGCAAGGTGACAGAGTCCAGCGCCACTAAGCCCAGTTAGTGCCATGAGTGTGAGGTGGTGAAGTCGAGGCCGGTCAGGGGATCACCATTGTATAAAAGATCACATATTCAGGACATGACTGCAGGTCCGGTTGAGGATGCAAGCACACAGCCGGAGCACAGCTATGGCTCTGCACTCTAGGGACACACACACACACACAGTCAGCAAGATAGCCGTAGTTCGTGCGGATGCAGAAGGTGCGCTATGCAGAAGGGGAAAAGGTTCCCACTTCTCTACAAGAAGGACTCACAACCCTTGGCCATCAGCTTCCTTCCCCCATTGGTGGGGCTGACCACAAAGTGACCTGCCCACCTCGTGGTGAGCAGGAAGGATGACTGCTTCTACTCAGAGCCAGGCCTCAGTGCCAGCGCATTTTCCCAAAGCTTAGGGCTCTAGGACTCCTGGGTACCTTCTTTCCCCCACGAAGTGCGGCGGACAAGCAGTAACTGGGGATGCTGACACGGTTGGCAATCGCCAATTCAAACCTGTCTTGTCGTCTCCTGATCTGCTACGTATGAAAATCAATCCTGCAAGGCCTGCACAAGCATCTTGAACCTTCCAGGGTACTCGTGACCCCCGATGACTGCGCCCAAGCAGACTTAGGCCCACTTGCAGGCAAAGCCCAAACTCCTATGCGAGCATCTTGAACCAGGCAGGGCATTCGCGGCCCCGATGACTGCGCCCAAGCAGCCTTACGCCCACTTGCAGGCGAAGCCCAATCTGCCAGTCCCATGGCACCTTGGGTAGCTATCCAAACTGCTAGTCTGGATGGCGCACCTCCCGCACACGTAATGCCATCACGGCCCCAGACGCGCCCCACGCCCTGGAGCATCATCATACCCCTACGCAGCTACTTGCCCAGGAACAGCAAGTGACCAATCCTTCATTGCATGTGACCCTGCATGCTCAGGACATGTGCGAAACAGCAAGTCAACAGCAAGGGATAAAACCTTTCATCACATGCAACCCCTTTAAACCTGGCCATACGGTCCCGGCATACTCCACCTCTATAAATTCCGCATGCTCCACCATAGGCTGGAACAAGCCTTGCCGGAACAGCCATGGGCACACGTAGAGGCTCAAGCCTTCCAAGGGCGAGCACAGGACTCTAGCTGTGCCGAAAGATCCATCGACACCATGCCAATGGTCGCATTGACAGCTTGTGGCCCATACCTTGGGCAGGGACACTACATACCACATGGACAAACGCATCGCCTGGCAGCCTTAGGGTCTAGGTTGCTACCTCCTGCCTGGACACTCCTAACCAAGTCATGAACTCAGTCATGACTTATGCCCCTTGCGGGTTACTGCTTTAATTGGAATCACTCTTGTAACACTGAACTCTTAGTACTGTCGATATTGCGGCTGGTCCTAGCCCGGCCCACAGCAACCTCTTCTGCCGTGGCTGCACTAATGCGTCAATCTCGCACCACTCTGCCGCGCTTCCAGCTTTGATACTGTGGCTATCTGCTCGCAGTGGATAACTCAGCATTCGGTGGCTCCCTCTGCTGCTGCATCCTTGCCCGTTTCGACCTTTCTCGGCAGCTACCCATGGAGACCATATACTCCCACTGCTGCCGCGTAGGTGCAAAGTGGGACTGCATGTCTACACGTCCAGTATTACTACACGCTCACCTCATAATGGGTGCACTCTCATTAACACTACACACTGCACATTGTACTGTGTGCGTACACATTGCAGGTTGGCACATGGCACGTTGACACCGCCACCGGGTACCTCAGGGCACATCTTTAAAACGTCCAGCCCTGGTATCATGTCACCTGAACCTGACCTCGGCCTCCCCCTTTCCACCACATCGCATTACAGCTTGGGAGGCACCAAGTGTGGCTGACTCATCCTGCTTGTCCTAGGAGAAAACGGAGTTACTTACCTGTAACATGAGTTCTCCGTGGACAGCAGGATAAGTCAGCCACACGTACCCGCCCTCCTCCCCTGGAAAAGGTCTTGGCCTCTGACCAGTGCCCGCCTCCTAGCGGCTAAGGCTCAGCTAGTGACGAACTGGCTAGCTAGGGGCGGGCCGGGGGGGTGGGGCCAGTTGGCCCATGCTCAGAAGGGCGTAAAGCCCTTCTGAGCTATGGAGAGTACTTCCGTCTCGGCGCCGTCAGATGACGTCACCAAGTGTGGCTGACTTATCCTGCTGTCCACGGAGAACTCATGTTACTGGTAAGTAACTCCGTTTTATCACCGACAACCCCTCCCACTGCCAACTTTCTGAAAGAGAAACATCCAGCACCTGCAGCCCCGTCCTACCCCATGCTCTGCCTCAAATAACCGCAGTGAGGGCAGCAGGGCATACTTCAGAACCCGCAGGAAACACTGAGGGGAGGGCACATACAAGAAGTTCTTCTCAGCTCCCTTGAGTCACCGTCCCCTCCTCAGTCCCTCAACACACAAATGGTATTAAAGCCAAACATATTGCAATCTGATGGTAAAATGAATACGGAAAGAAAAACCTACCTGGGGGTCAGCAGAAGGCTCCAGAGCATCAGGAGATAGCTCTAAAAAGATGTAATAAAGCTCTGTACAAAGGTATTATAGAAAATCTGTACAAAAAAATAGGAAAATGAAGTTTTGATTATGTTTAGAATGTGACTGGGCAGCGATGTTATGAGCAGTCGTGATGCTTCTTCCAGAAGTTAGACTGTTTCTTGGGTATGAAAGAGTGGGGATGTGCATTGTCTGGGCTGAATGAGGAGGCCTCAGTTTGAGTGATTTTTGAAGGAATCAAACGTTTGTGAATGAGATTGAGATAGTAGGAGTCTGTTGCGAGCGAGTATGAAAGTAGTGAGCGACTGAATTCTGACATTTTTCAGTAGAAACTGACAAAGACGCCTCTTGTAAGAGGGAAGGGAAGAGAAAGGTTTGGAAACAGCAAAGGAGGGTCAGAGAGAAATTAATTAATGAGAAGAGGGTAACTTATTTTTTATGGAAAAGTAAGTGAATGGTCCTAAGGTACTTTGACCACCTATATAGCAGGTTAAGGGGAGGGATAAGGAATGAATGTACAGGTTTAGAAATATAAGACACAGGAAAAGAAGAGGGGGATTTGAAAAATAATATGTGGTTTTCCCTGGAAAAGTGTAAGAAAAGCTACAAGAGGTAATGGAGATTAGGTAAAGAGTGAAAGAGGCATAGAAGAGATAAAAAGGGCTACGGCAGCTTGTTAAGAGGTAAGAATGCAGAGGCGCTGAATGAGAGTACATGAGGAGTGAAAACCTGATATGAAAGTGAGCGATTAACTCAGGGAACAAGTTTAGGTATAAAGCAAGCTTGCATCTACAGTGTTTTTCCTTAGTACACTTTTTTTAATAGCGATTAAGGGAAAGGAAAGAGGGAAGGGTGGGTTAGATAAAAGGTTACAGCAACACAGAGGCAGAAGAAACCAACCTGACCCGAGAGGAAGAAAGAGGAAGAAGGACAAGAGGTGCAGAATCCCAGAGGAGAAGAGACGGTCATTGGGCCCCAACGTACTTCACGTCAAGACTGATAAGTGCATAACCCAACATGTTGTTATTTGAGCTTAAATATATACACATTTCTGAGAATGAAACACTTGTCTCGGCCCAGAGAAAAGAACTCAAAAGTAATACAGCTACTGTGTTCCTGTGTGATAGACATTTTGTTGCATGTAGTGTATGAATATTTAATGGTTTTGAGATACACATTTGTTAGATATTATTACAACAGAATCCAAAAATCAGAAACCCATCAGAATCATATATAAATCCATAAACCAAAGATTCTGACACCTATTTTGCCCTTTTAATTTATTAAAAGGGCAAAATAGGTGTCAGAATCTTTGGTTTATAGATATTATTACAATACAAACCTCTTATAATTACCCAGTGAAAGAGAAAAGTGTGTTCTTTTGCGTCTTACATCCTTTTAGCCACTTATAACTTCAAGTTGATATTAGTTTTAGCCCTTTTTAGCTTTATTTTATTTTCCACTGTTTGTTCTTCTGTCCCTTTAACCAGGGAGAGGGGAATTTACGGGGAAACATAAAGTCTGATTCAGGGAGGGGGACATCTGAACGTCCCCGAAGAAGACGGCCAGTTAGGACCCGATTCTGGACCACAGGAACAAAACAAAATCGGGCACATGGACGGCACAGCCTACCCCTGCAGATGCCCCCAGCTCCTGTGGCTCAGCCCCCCTCTTCCCCACTGCCTGTCCAATGGCTGGCCTGCCGGGGCCTGGATCAGGTGGTGGGGACCCCCCGCACCCAGCCCTGGCCCCAGGGGAGGGATCCCTGTGCTCGATCGCCGGGTTGATGCTTCTTATTCCACCTTCAAGGTGCAATAAGCAGCACGTCCCCTTTGACCCGGCAGGATGTACAGGACCTCAGCCCAATACATCCTGCTCCTCCCAGATCCTGCCCCCTCCTGCCTCCTGCCAGCTCTCCCCATCCTGCAGCTCAGGATGTACGGGGGGAACTGGAGGGGAAATAGTGCCTGGACAGCTTGTGGGGCTGCACATCCCGCTGGGATGTGCAGTCCCAGAATCATGCCCACAGTGTTTTGTTCCCAGAGTTCATTCTCTGTAATAGATCAAATATTGAATACCTGAACACCTACCCCAGCTATGGTGAACATTTATATTTTAAGGGGGATCCTATTGTTTGGTTGACGGAGACTGTGGCGCAGGTGAGAATTTATTCTGCATCCGCAGAACCTACAGCCTCTCCCCCAACAATGGGTGCAGAGCAGAGCTAGGACATTTCCCCACATAGAACTCACTACACACAAAATGTTTTCTGATTGTGGTGTCATCTCAGTAAGAGCAACATAACCCTTTTTAGTACCAAGCATATCGTGAAGTAATACAAAACTCTACAGTCACCCAAGACCTAAAGCAAATCTACCGTGCCAGCACTAACTTCCGAAACCCACATAGCAAGGACTCTATTTTGGAAAAGATAGTACTGTAAATCTTGCAGTGGGCCCTAGAACATCAATAAGCCTATTGGGAAAACTGAACAAGCCAGATTACTACAGTTGCATTTACATTGACTAATCTTCAGTCCTGTCGGCCACTGACCTTGAATGCACAAAGATGGCTAGACTGACCAAATATTGGCCAGTTGACAACCCTAATTTCCCAAGACCTGACCCCATCATCTTCAACCTTCCCACCTATGATAGATCAGCTAGCGGCTCTTTTACTGAAGTGCGCTATGCAACTAGTGTGAGTTACAGCAAGCACTAACCCTGCGCGTTGACCCACGGTAACTGTCAGTGCAGGGCCAGCACAGTTAGACTGGCCTGATTTCCACGCTAACTGTGCTATGTGCGTTGGGGTGGTAAGTGGGCTGGTTGGGCTGGAGAGTTGGCATTGTGAGGGCCTTGCAGTCAGTGTGCCCTGTGCTAACTGCAAGGTATGTCATTAGTGCAGATGCACTTAACGCCACGTCCATAGGTGGAGGGAAGTTCATCCATGCTATTTTCATGCCATGTGAGGGCAGGGTGCACACATAACTGCCGGGAATATGCTTACCACGCCTCCGACAGTTAACACAGTGGTATTGCATCTAACGTGCGATGGTTGTCAGCATTATGGGTCTATTAGGTGCAACACCATAGTGCCCTTGAGTAAAGGGACCTCTTAGGTGCTTATGTGCCCTTATAAATTGCTAGGGAAAACTGACAGAAATTGTACCTAGAATGACTCTGGGCATTTACATTAATCGTGACTCTGCCAGTGCTCAACCACCATCCTCCCCAAACAAGATTAGACCTGTATCGCATGTAAATGCCCATCTTCTCAGCATCGTCCATACCTCTATGTGTGTAACTCTTGGCGGAATTTTAGAAAAACTCTTTTATGCTTGCAGAAAGCCCTCTATACGCACAAAATTACCCTCATAGTTCTAACAATGTATTTATTTATTTAGCTGTATTTATATGCCGCCTTTCACCGGGTCAAGGCATTTTACATTGAACAATAAGTGAATGTATATTAAAACCATAGGTAAAACAGTACAGTAGGTAAAGATAGTAAACTATGTACAACATGTTATTAATGACTCATGGGATTATATCTATAGACATGTGTGGGCTATTCACAGAGATTGTCTTTTGTTGTTTTCTTGTTGTCTTCTTCCGGGAAAGGGGGGGGGGGGAGATAAGTGAAGGGGCTGAAATGTTCTGTAATAGGTGTGTCTTCGGGTGTTTTTGGAATTTGGTGAGGTCTGTGATGTTCCTTAGCTGGTCCAGTAAGGTGATCCATGTCGATGGAGCATATAGTTGGAAAGCACAGTTGCATTCTTGCTGACTGGATTTGTTTTTGCTGTATGGGATGATGAGGGTGTTCTTCATTGAGGTCCGTCTTGATCTGTGTGACAGGGAGGTCTGCAGTAGAGTGTGGAGGTGTGTGGATTGCCTTGTGCATTAGGATGATTGTTTTGTATTTAATATGGCTCTGAAATAGGAGCCAGTGGAGCTGATTTAGTATAGGTGTGATGTAGTCCAGTCTTGTTGCTGCTTGTATGGTCCTTGTGGGTGAGTGGAGAGCAGTTTGTAGGGGTAGGAGTGTGAAGTTGGCATTGGACAGTTTTTTCGATGATCTTGGTTGTAAATGGTAAGCTAGCGGTAGGTCTGTAGGATTTTGGGTCAGCAGGGTCCAGTATTGGTTTTTTCAGTGTTGGTCATATGGAGGATGTTTTTAGGGATGTGGGCATGGTGCCTTGTTGTAGTATCAATAATGTGATTTTGTTAAGTATGCCACTTAGTTCTTTTTTGGTTGCTTTGATCCATGGGACTGGACAGGGATCTAGTGGTGAGGTTGTTGTATTTATGGATAATATGGTGTTTTCTATTTGCTCTTTAGTGATGTTGGCATAGGAGCTCCAGGGGTCTGGGCGGTCAGCTACATCAGTAGGGGGGTGAGGGGTTCTGGTTGGGGCTGTAGTTGTTTATAGTCTTGAGCAGTTGGTGGATGAGTGTGATATCCTGGTTTTTGTTGGTTGGCAGTTTTGTCAGCTTCTTTATGATGTCGAAAAGTTCCCTTGGTCGGTTGATTGCAGCATTGAGTAGTTTAGTGTAGTACTGTCATTTTGCCATGTTGGTTTGGGTGCAATAGTCCTTTAGAAGTTGTAGATAGTGAAGTTTGTCATCATTGCTTTTTGTTTTACGCCATTTCCCTTCGTGTTTCCAGAGTTGTTGTTTGAAGTTGTGGAGGGCTGGTGTGTACCATTCAGTTCTGGGTTGGGTTTTTTTGTGTTAGCGGGTGTTGGTGCTTGCTGTGCTGGTAGTGATGGCTGCCTTTCTTATGATGTTATTCCAGTTTTCGATGAAGAAGTGGGGGTCGATGGAATCTTCAGAAAGTTTTGGGAGAGTGTTGTGAATGAAATTGTCCCTGATAAAAGGTTTAAATCTTCTTCTTACTGAATGCTGGTCATAGCTTTTGCTGCAGATGTTCTGTGGGAGGGAGAAGGTTTATGATATGACCAGGGTACTGGGTGTGCATGGATTGAATGGTGGCATCCTGATTGGGTTGAATTATCACTGGAGAAAATTAGACCGAGAGTGTTGCCTTTATTGTGGGCGGAGGTCATTACGAGTTGTGTTCGGTCCATTACTGACATTGCTTGGATGAAGGAGTGTGCGAGTTCTGTTGTAGAGAAGGGAGGTTAAAGTCTCTTAGTACTAGGAGGTCTTTTCTGTTTTTTTGTTGTGGCTATCACACTGTCCAGGATCACTGATAGGTCATTGGCACTGGGGGTTGGTGTCCTGTAGATGAGAAAGATGGTTACCTGTTTGCTAGTTATGGTGATGGTATCAGAGTCATAGGTGCTCACACGTGCTTGGTATCAGAACTTGAAGTCGTTCTTGGCAATGATCATTATGCCGCCGCCTCTTCGCTGTGATGGCATTTACTCAAAACAATTTATGTTTCACTAACCTACAATTTTTAGCAGGTTACAGATCAACATCAGAAATCAACTAAATCAAACTAAAATAAAAAGGAAAATAATAATAAAAGTAAAATAAACTTACAGGGTATGAAGAGGGGAATAAAAAGAACAATTCCTACATCCTGGTGCTGGTCTCTGTTGCCCTGGCCTGATGGCAATATACAACACATTTTGCTGCTGCAGTAAAGCTACAGAGTTTTTCCTGCCTATTCTCTTGCAGGACGTCTTTATTTTTCTCCGTCAGCTCCTGCGAATGTGCATCAGTGAAATCTTTGTATTTCGCAGAGTGCAGGAAGAAATGCATTTCTGTGTCTAGTTCTCCAGTATTGCGCTGCATGCAGAAAAGGCTTCTTGGGGTTGCAGCTGAGCCTTTGCTTATTTCTCTACCTATTCTATGGCCCCTAATTCTAGAATGCTGAGCATCTGTATATTTTGCATTGCTGACCAAGGTGCAATATTATGCTGGTGTGTAGCTTCTGTATAGAAGTCCAGCTATGAATACCACACTGTTTGGGATGTAAGTTCAAAATTAGAACTGGCCAAAACTTAGCAGCTCTGTGATGTACATCAGTAGAGTTTGGTCCTGTTGGACTTTGTTTCATGAACAGCTTCAGTATATCTCCTAATACCCCAGAGCATGTTGAGATTGAAATGAAAAGCTAAGACCAGTCAAACTTGAATTGATGAGGGGGGGGGGGGGAGTTTTAGATGCTGTCACTTTGCCTCTTTACATTCCCAAATGTTCTGATAGGATAGAACTAGGATTCTAGAAGGATGGTGGAGACTTGCTTCTCTTTTGGGTCATGTGTCTGTTACATGTCCCATCAAATTCTCTGCCTCCTCCTGGCACCATCTGTGTTCGTTTTGTTGGTATCAGTCTGTACACGATGAAGTGAGAGAGCAGGAGTCACCCGACCGGAAGGACCTCATTGGAAAGGCTATCAAATGGCATGAGGAAGGGAACTCCCTTATTAGGAAACAGCACGCTGCTATTGCAACCCACATTCTCATCGCTGCACTTTGCACACCTGTGCAGGAGAGAGACTTCACCTCTAACATCCACAGCACCATAGGGAGGAGCACATGCTTTCTCCAGCCAGATGACATGAGCCGGCTGTGTGCGGTGAGGCCCTGGAGACACTTGCATAAGAAACAGACTCAGACTTCGGGTGAGACAGCTGCTGAAGGACCTTCTTCGCTGCTTGGCAGCGAGGTGCACTAAATGAAGAGGTTTCTGATCCTTTTTACGCTTTGCTTCTCTTTTGGTAAGTAAATATCTTCTTCCTGTTTTCATAGTACTAGTTGGGAGAGAGTCCACTTTTGGTTAGCTAAGACAGGTGTGATTTCACCATATCAACACCCAGGGAACTCTAAAACCAGGGGAGCCAACGCTTAAATCTTCTTTCTGCCACTAACACACCGCAGGTAGGTCAATATGAAGATCATTTTATTATAAGATGTACCTAGTTAAAGTGTGTTTTAAGACACCTATGTTAAGCCTGTTTTATATAGACAAGAAAGTGGCTGCAAAGATCGTACCTTAAGTGACGGTATAGGCATTTATATCAGCCCTAGAGCAATGCAAACACTTGCACCTGTATTTAGCAGGTATGCGTGTAAATCATCGCATTTTATAATCTATGAAGGCACTTGTGTGCTCTGCTCATGCCTCACTCAGACTCCGCTCATGTGCATTCTCACAGTAAAAGCGCGTGCATCAAATCAACGCGCGCAGTCTTACGCTGGCTGCTATTTTATAAGAAGGCATTTACAAGTTATTGGAAATGACTAAGATAGCCCCTTTTAGGTGCTTATTGTCACACTTAAAGCAGGCACCTCGGGTATCCATTTTGATGGTAAGCTCTTTGGAGAAGGAACATTGTGTGCCTGATTATTTATCCCCACTGTACAGTGCTGTGTCCATCTAATGGTACTATGAAACTGAGAAGTGTTAAGGAGGAAAACAGCCTCTCTCAGGTTTCTGCTCTCACTTTAAATAATGAGAAAACTGGACCGAAGCAGAAAATAGCCACCCATCTTATAATTACACTGCAGCCCAGCTAAGCCGATTGAAACATGCAAGTTTGCTGGTCTGCAATAAAGCAGGCGCAGTGGCGCTAAGCACTTCTCAGAAGCTGATAAAATAAGGATTTGATTGGGAAATGAGGCCTGTGACACTAACTGCACGTACGCATCATTCTCCTGTTCCCAAGGATCTCCGTTCTCAACTGAGCTGCTCCCTAGAGCCTGGCTCCCTGATCCCTGGCTCATTTCGCATTGATCTGATGAAGAACCAGTCTTTGAATTACGTGATTCTAATAAAAAGAATCGCCTGGAACTTACATCTTGGTCTTTGATCCTAGTGCATACAACGCATAGGTTTCCCCCTGTTGCTGTCTGCATTCCTGCTGACTGTCCAGCCTCCCGACCTACTCTCCTTTCTCATGCCTGCACAACTCTGAGCCTCCTTGAGGCTCCTCCAAACCTAGCCCGTGCCTCTGATGCCTGCAAAACCTGGGCCTCTCTCTCTGCAATCCTACCAAAATCATCAGCTTAGCTAAATTCTAGCCATGTGTTAATCACCACAGGCTTCAATGACATCCAGGAGCAGATTCAACACTGGACAGACTAGGCGGTAGCCTAGAGCAACGGCTTCTGGGGGCATCAAAGAACAGCTGTAGTCAAAGCACAACATTAGGTCCCAACAGTCACACTAATTCAAAGAACCAGGAGTGTGCAGTTTTCCACTTTTACGCATTTCTAGAGGATCATTTTAGAGATGGTGCTATTGATACAATATAATTGTTGAATTTAATCATCAAAGTCTCATAAGGGAGGAGCCTACAGGCCCAAAAATTGATTGAAGGGGCGCAAGGCTAAAGGTTTGCCCAATACGCCTACATTGGCCACTATTTTTATTTATTTATTTATGAGCAAAAAATTATCAAAACAGAGAAGAGTGGTTCTTTTCTTTAAAAAAAAGATAAAAAGGAACTAGGTGGGAACCAGCAGTGGCCTCCACTTTGAAGTCCAACTACAATAGGGAAATGGAAGGTTCCAGGTTGATGACCTGACAGAAAATCGCCTCTGGGGAAGGATTAAGGAATCCTCGGCATGTGCCGTTCAGTCTGTTCCTTTTGGCTCAATGCACCTTTCAGCGTGCTAATGTGCATTTTAAGTGCCATGTCAATTATTCATATTTGCCTGCACCTTTCTGTTGTAGACACACACTCTGCTCAGCAGCGACCTGTGTAATTAAAGGTGGGCAGCAATTTTGCAGTCACGGAAATGTCAGCCATTGTGTTTATCAGTTGTGTACCTGAATATAGCTTGCCTTGAACTACCATTGGAATGGCGTGAACTAAATATTAATAAATAAATAAATTCCACTTTTAACTCGTAGCCTCCCGTCGTCTGTTTATGCTCACCCTGACTTGCAGACTTAAGTGAGCTTCAAAGCTCTGGATTATTCTAATGTGGGATCAATTATAAATTTCAAAAAACGCAAAGGATCCAGGTCATGTTCATGACAGATTGAGAGGCATAATTAACTTAAAGAGTCTCGCATAATCTAGAAAAAAAATCAATGGAACATATTCAGGATAGCTGCACCTTTTTAAAGCTGTTTGTAACGTGCACCTAAGAAGAATTTCAGTGAGTTAACGAAGTGCTGGAAAATCACCATGTAAGATAAATCAGAAGTTCTTTGACCCAAGATTCTATGATCTGAGTCTTCATAAAGAAGGAGCTTGCATGATCAGCTCAACGTCATTGAATGCAGCTGGGGAAGGGACTGTTCCGGGCTTCAGATTTCACAGGTCTGTGGTCTAACAGTGGTCCTCTATCCAGTCCTCTGGGACCTCCAGGCCAGTCAGGTTTTCAGGATATCCACAATGAATATGCATGAGATAGATCTGCATACAATGGAAGCTAAGACTAATAAGAAAACATATTTTTTCACTCAACGTGTAATCAAACTCTGGAATTTGTTACTGGAGGATGTAGTAAAAGCTGTTAATGTAACTGGGTTTAAAAAAGATTTGGACAAGTTCCTGGAGGAAAGGTCCATAAACCATTATTAAAAGGGACCCAGGATACCTGTGTCTTTTGGGGATACTGCTGGATACTTGTGCCCTAGATTGGCCACTGTTGGAAACAGGATACTGGGCTTGATGGACCTTGGTCTGACCCAGTATGGCAAATCTTATGTTCTTATCTATCTCATGCATATTCATTATAGATATCTTGAAAAACTAACTGACCTGGGGATCCCAGAGGACTGGGTTGAGTACCACTGATTGCTGCACTTCTAACCCATTCAGTGATTCACAAATAGTATTTAATTTCAGGGCTTGCACACTGCACGACAGCTTGGTAAAGAAGAGACCTGGCTGCATGTTTTAGGCCTTAGAATTGTGCAAAGACTGTTTATTGTCTTGGGGAATGTGGGAAAGACTACAGTTCTTATCATTCTCCCCCTTTTCCTTACCGCGGTCTGTGCACAGTATTACTTAATCGCTCTGCCTCCTCTGCCGCGCTGGATGGGGTTAGGCCCAGGGTAAAGGACAACTTGCTGAGGAACTTGGGGTAAGTCAGGTCCTCTGGAGGGGGTGGCGGTCCTTCTTTTTCCGGAGAAAGCCTGGCCCCGGAGGCGGACAGGTCCATGGCAGCGGACCCCACAACCACTGCTTCAGTGTCCTTCTCCTCTGCGGAACTGTCCGGGGAGAGGATAGCTGAGGGTAGGGGAGGTTAAGGTTCAGGCTGTAGCTGATTACAAACTGCAGCTGTTACCTGAAGTGGAGGGTTTCCCATGTGTGGAAGTGAAGGTGCAGTTACAGTCGTTGAGGGGGGGGGACCGTTTGCTGAACCAGTTGTGTGAGCAGCTGGAGAATAGCCGAGGAATTAGCAGCATTGGAAGAAGTAGATGAGCTTCTGTTGGAGCGGGCTCTGCGTCTGGAGGAGCGTCTCCTTGATCTGTGCCTCCTACGGAGATGTGAGCTGTTGCTGGAGTCGGATGAGCTGTCCGAAGGCTCCCTGGTGCTCTTGCTCCTTTTGTGGGCCCGGGAACCGGCATCGGAAGCTGACGGATCGCCGGTGCGTTTCCTGGTATGCTTCCCTTGGCTGGAGACCATAGACATCCGAGGCTCCTCAGCGGAGTTTGCAGTGCAGGCCCGACTCCCATTCGTCGAAGAATGATGACGCGGAAGGTCCTGAATCGGATGTTGATGATGTCGGTGGGCGGGGCTGGCAGGGCGAGCAGCAAGGAGCCCTGCGTCAGGGAGGGGGCGGAGCCAACGGCGGCGGGAACTTCGGAGTGCGAAAGGGAAGAGAAGCACTCACCCACGGCGCCATCTTCAGTCTGTGGAGGCGCCGCATGGCCGGGGGCCGCCGCATGGCCGGGGACCGCCGCGTGGCCGAAAAAGCGGATGTCACAGCTGGGGCCTGGGACAGGCAGCGCTGCGAATCCGGTCGTCGGGCCGGGGATGGAGGCCCAAAGGGGCACATCCTGGGCCTTGGAGGCTGTTGCTGAAGCTGTTGGAGGGTGCCGATCCAGGCCGGAGGGTCCTCCGATTTGGCAGAGGGCGCACAAATCGACATCTGTGGTGCGCAGCTTCTTCCCGCAGGGGCATTTCCTCGACCCCGATTTAGGCATTTTCTTCTGAGTGGGTATCACTGAAATTTGTGTGTTTTCTTATGTCAAAGTGATGAGAGAGAGCAGATCCATCTTGCTGGCAAGGCGGAAGAAGAAGAACTGGCTGGGCTAGGGGGCGGAACCGGGAGGTGGGCTATCTGAGAAACCTGAGAGCACTTCCGAACCTGAGCCGCCGGAGGACGTCACCAAGTGTGGCTGACGCAATCCTGCGGTCCATGGAGAAACAGGATTTGTGTGGCTCGGGCTCTCTCTCTCTCTCTGTGCTGCCCTGACGTCCTTTGGCGGCGCCAGGTTCGGAAGTGCTCTCAGGTTTCTCAGATAGCCCACCTCCCGGTTCCGCCCCCTAGCCCAGCCAGTTCTTTATCAAGCTTGACAGTAGGCAGGGAGCGGATCTTCAGGCAGACCTCCTCTAGGGGAGGTGGGAGGGAGCGTGTGGCTGACTTATCCTGCTGTCCACGGAGAACCCCCATTACATGTAAGTAATCTCGCTTTCTCCATGGACCGCAGGATTGCGTCAGCCACACTTGGTGACTCCCTAGCTGCGCGCAGCGCGCTGAGGTGGAGGAGGGAAGCATGAACAGAGGACTACAGATAGTGGAGGTAGCCTTTACTGGGACATAGTGCCAAGAACAGTGCATAATACAACATGTCGAACAGTGCCGAATGGGCAACATCACATAACAACAGTGCAGACAATGTGCAGTAACAGTGCAATCAGTGGAATAAACATCAGAACAGTGCAAATACCACTGTGCAAACAGTGCAAGTTACGAAGGACAGTGCAACCTGAACATGAGCTGTAAGGTGCATCAGGGTGCAGGTATATGCCGTAAGGCAGCTTCAAGGTGCAGGCTGTGGTGTCCGCAGGGCAGTGGCAAGGACCACGCTGCCGAATGCCGAATCCTCCTGGGAGCGGAGGTCAAGGCAGTAGTGCTTCTGGAACGTGTGAGCGGATGACCACGTAGCCGCTTTACAGTTGCCGGGCAGGGGAACTGACCGCAGGTTGGCTAGGGATGTGGCCATTGCTCGTAGTCGATGAGGACCAATTCTGCTGTGCGTCTGGCTCCCTTCCTGGTGGAGGCAGAAGGATACGCAGGAGGCGACCCAATGAGAGAGGGTCCGCTTCGTGACAGGAAGGCCCGGCCTGATAGGGCCGTAGGAAACGAACAGCTGCTCGCCTTTACGGGCGGGTAGCATCCTGGCCAGGTAGATCCGAAGCGCACGGAGACAGTCCAGTGTGTGTAGACGTCGCTCCTCCTCCGAGTGATGTGGCTCGGGAATGAACGAGGGGAGCTCAATGGATTGGTTGACGTGGAAGGCCGATGGGACTTTGGGCACGAACCTGAGATTTGTACGCAGAGAGGCTCAGTCATGGAGGAGTTGCGTGTAGGGTGGATGAGCCACTAGCGCTTGCAGCTCGCTGATCCTCCTGGCTGAGGTGATGGCCACCAGGAACAAGGTCTTCCAGGAGACGTATTTCATATCCGCGGTTAACAGAGGTTCGAAGGGGGCCCGAGTGAGGCTGTTCAGGACCACGCCTAGGTCCCAAGGAGGAACCGGGGCCCTCACTGGGGGCCGCAGATTCGTCAAGCCTTTCATGAAGCATGCCATCAGGGGCAGGGCCGCTATGGAGTCAGCGCCTTCGATAGGGGCGTGCAGAGCCGCAATAGCTGACAGGTGTACTTGGATGGATTGTGTCTTGAGGCCGAGGTCGGAGAGGGAACTGAGGTACTGCAAGACCTGGGCGACTGGGCAGGAGATGGGGTCGAGCCCTCGAGCATGGCACCAGAGGCTAAATCTCTTCCATTTGAGGCCGTAGGATTTCCTGGTTGAGGGCCTCCTGGCCGCCAGGACCACATCCTGCACCTCTGAGGGGAGCTCGAGGGGGGCAAGGTTTACCCGTTCAATATCCAGGCAGTGAGCGACAGGGCTTCGAGATTGGGGTGTCTCGTGAGCCCCGAATTCTGTGTTAGAAGATCCGGACACAGGACAGGTGCATTGGGGCATCCTGTGCCAGACGCCTCAGGAGTGCGAACCACATTTGTCGAGGCCAGTGGGGAACCACAAGGATAGCTCGGGCTTTGTCCTGAACAATCCGTTGGAGAGTCGCTGGGATGAGGGGGGTCGGGGGGAAGGCATATACCAGAGACCACTCCTCCAACATTCAGACCCCCACCCAACACCAATTAACCTATTAAAGACCCCCTAACATCCAGATCCTTCTATTAGAGCCTCTCTCAAAATCCGTATCCCCTTGATATAATGTCCAGCACCCCTGATTCACCTCCCCCAGCTCTTAACGGGATCGCTAGTAGTCTAGTGGGAGCAGGAGCAATCCCCAGTTGCTTCTGCTCATACAAGCGCTGGGTTCAAAATGGCACCTCTGACCCCTAGTGGTAATGTTTTGCTACTACCCTAGTGGTCAAGCTGTGAAATAAGGGCAAAAAGCCCTGACCTCTAGCAGTAATAATGTGGGATTACTGCTAGAGGTCACTGGTATCATCCTTAACCTGAGACTGCAAGAACAGCAGTGACTAGGGATTATTTCTGTTCCCACTAGAGCCAGGGGTTCTCAACCCTGTCCTCGGGACCCACCTAGCCAGTCGGGTTTTCAAGCTATCCACAATGAATATGCATGAGATATATATGCATTAGAAATAGCCTGCCAAACTGACTGGTTTGTGGCCCTGCAGTGCTGGATTTGGGGACCCCCGCCTTACACCTCTGTCATTTAAGATTGTGAGTGGGCAAGGTACAGATGTCCAAGACATCAAAAAGATTAGATAGAATATGTCACATACCTCCTCACTTCTCACCACCACCAATATATTGTCTATTAGACAACCTTTTGGTGGTGGTGAGAAACGAGGAGGGATGTGACACATTCTATCTACCCTTTTGATGTTGAGGACATCTGTACCTTGCCCACTCACAATCGTACATTACAGAGGTGTACGGCAGGAGTCCCCAAATCCAGCACTGGAGGGCCACAAACCAGTCAGTTTGGCAGGCTATTTCTAATGCATATATATCTCATTCATATTCATTGTGGATAGCCTGAAAACCCGACTGGCTAGGTGGGTCCCGAGGACAGGGTTGAGAACCCCATTGGAGGAGGGGGATTGGAGAGGAGGGATTTGCTGGGGGTTGGGGGGAGTCACATTAGGAGGTTAAGCATTTTCAAAGTGCTGGCTGTAACTGAGGGACTGGATGTCGGAGGATTATCAGTTGGGGTAGTTAATGTCAAGGGTGCCGGAAAGGGGGATTGAAGGTTGTTTGGGTGTCAGGAGGGGGGAATTGGATGTTGAGGCTGTGATTAAGGGGAGTGGATGTTGGGGAGGGGAGTGATGAGGAGGTATAGTTACTAGGGGGAGGTTTTCAATGATTGTTGGGTGGGTGGGGGGCGGGGACTTGTGCTATTGATGGGAGGGGACCAGGGAGTACACATTTGGGGGAAAACTGGACACTATATTCCTCAGAGAGGAATATTGTGAAGCAGTTTTAAGAGCTCTTTTAGTATTTCTAATATGCAGTACATTGCTATAGCAATGGGTGTCTAAATACAGACACACCCTTTTACATATTTCAGTGACATTTGTACCTTTGTAGAGTCTACAGGCCCCCTAGCTATACAGTCTGAGTGACCCATCTAGTGTGCTCAAGCAGCACACGTGGGATTTGCCATAATCTTACATGGCAGATCATATGCCAGAATGCAGTTTACCTTGTTCTTCTGACCCCCCATACTGATGGTGAATGGTTTAGTTACTTTCGTGCTTGCTCCACAAAACCCCTGCAGTGCAAGATACAAGTATTAAATGTTTTTCATCCTGTTTTGAAGTCAAAGGACTTTGAACTGGGCTGGACCTCTTGCAAACATCTGCTTTTATGGTATCTGGTCAGGGAACGTTCTGACTCATTATCTCTGCAAACATGGGCACAGCAAAACTCCAGTTTCATAAACTCTGGGCTATACAGTACTGTTCATGTGCCCCATCACTAGGTTAAATCTAGGTTACGCCTGCCTTCACGGTTCTCAGCAGTGACTTTTTCTACTGCTCTCCATCCAGGCTGCTCTGTAATACTATACTTAGCACGCACCTGAAAGTTAAAAATGAAAGGGCCCTTTTACTAAGGTGAGTTAAGCAGTTCATGCACATGTTAGTGAGTGGTAACTTACAGCGTGGGCGTGACAGTTACCACTTGCTAATTCCCATGGTAACTGAACATTGTGCAATGGGGCGACGAATGGGTAGGTTAGGGTCAGAGATTGGGTGTGGAGAGCACATTGCAATTAGCATGTGGGTACTGTACGTATCACATGCTGTGAATGGGTGGGCATTAAGTGCACCCACATTAATGCAAAATCTGCTGCCACACATTAAGGTACTTTTCTGCATGGAAATGCCAGAGACATGTTAGCCACGTCTCCGACGGTCCACGACATTTGCACTTACTGCATGTTACATTTTATACAAAAAGTGCAATCATTTATTGGGTGGGGGTATTCAGCGATGGAAGCTAATCCTTGTAAAGTGATTAGCCAACACCGCTGAACTTAAGACACAAATATTCAATGCATTAATCGCTCTGAATATTAGTCCCTTACTACACCTTAGTAAAAGGGCCCTTAATTGTTTTATATGGGTTAGCGAGCAACAGAAAATCTTTGCGCCCTCTGCTGGTGTTCCGTGACTCCTGATGGAAGCTTCATTCGGCAGCTGTTTGTTCTGTGGGCTGCTATTTGCTCTAAAGCCTTCTGAGCTGCTGAAAAGCGCACATTTAGGGGGTAACTTTATAAGGCGCCATGCAAAGATACATGCCATTTATGTGTATATTTTCAAGGATTTAAGTATGTGAATGGGTGCTGTCCTGTAAGTTTGCACAAGACCGATCATGCATAATTTCACTGTAGGCATGCAAAAGAGTGGAGTCTGGGTGGAGCTCAAATTTACACACAAAAGTTATAAAATACTATAATTTACACATGTTCTTTAGAAATCTAGGTATGGGAATTTACACTAGTCCTAGGGCCACTGTAAGTGCCTAGATTTAACGCACATTTTTGGACACTTACACTCCTATTTTATAAAGAAATATAGGCACCTGAGGGTCTAAAACTAGACACCTGGTTATAAAATTGCCCTCCACATGTTCAACTCATTCCCTTCTGACACTGAAGCTCTGTAATATCAGCACCTTTGCCCAGGTCTTTTGTTCCATTAGACAGAGTAACCAAGTAGGACAAAGACGATTTGCAAATAGACTTATTAGAACAATATTAGAAGGTGGACTTTGCTTTTTTGTCCAAACTGAAATTTTGAATAACAAAACCAGCACTGTATGGATTTGATAGCCTTCCCTGCATGCTAAAATCAAAGTAGTTCTGAGTATATTTTCTACGATTCTCTGGTGATACAGAATACCATCAAGACCTCGGGACATTTTCAGTGCTGCTAAAACAGCTGGCCGTTGCTGCTTTAAATGAAGCCCAGATATTCAATACTAGGGCATATCTGGTGACCAGCACAGAATGTCCAGTTTCGCCGGATTGCTCTTTTGAAATCTGGCTAGCGGCAATATTCAGCTGCAAGACTGCCTAAAGTTAGAACAGCCTTTCACCTGTGCCAAGTTTAGGCAGTTTAGCTAATTGGTTAGCAACTGAATATCACCATTAATCGGACTGATCATTGTGCTGCCCCGTTGCTAATTACAGTAGTTAGCGATGGGGTATTTAAATCACTTAGGTGGGGGATGGTCAGTGACACTAAATGGGTTAGTACCGCTCAGTATCCTGGTCAGAGGGATTTATGTGGCTTGCAAGACTGCAAACCACATAACCCCCTTTGAATATGCCCCCTCCTCATCTCTATTTCTCTCTGTTCACCTTTTCATTTCTAGGACACAGGAATACTGACTGTCCATCGCTTTCAAAGAATGTGACATTTAGGTCAGTGAACTTTGAACACATTCTACACTGGGAGGCGCTGCCTGGTGACACGGCTTACAGTGTGCAGTATAAAAGGTAAGTCAAGACGTGTTGTACGAGACCTTTGATTTCACATAGCTCTTACATTTGAAGAAGGCACTGATGTGGGATTTTGGATAATTCGCACACTGGTCCAAGGCCAGCTTAACTATTAGGCAAGATTAGGTGGTCACCTAGGGTGGCAAAAAGCACCACCCCTCCCAAAACAATCCTGTAATAATGCATACTCAGATATCATGCTTTTAAATACTAAACGTTGTATTGAAGCATGGTGCAGGGGTGATCATAGGTCTTGAGTTCAGTTAACAAAATCTCAGATATGGGAGCCGATGGGCTCTGTCCCCAGAATGCTCTGACACTCAGCGCTGCTGAATATCCTGGTGAGCATCATTTATGTGCTGTGCAGTTTACAAACCGCGTAAATGCCTTTGAATATCCCCCCATAGGATTTACTATACTGGGCCAGACCAATGGTACATCAAGCCAATGGTCAATGCAGATCACAAGCACCTGGCAGGATCGCAGAAGGTAGAGAGATTCCATGCCGCTTACCCAAGTCCACTTGAATAATGGTTTATGAGCCTTTCCTCTAGGCACTTGTTTAAAACTTTTCTTAAACCCAGCTACATTAAAAGCTTTTACTACATCCTCCGTCAACGAATTCCAGAGCTTATGTGCTGAGTGAAGAAATATTTTCTCGGATTAACCTCAAATGTACCACTTTCTATCTTTATTACATGTCCCCTAATCTTTGGACTTTTTATGTAAGAGTAAACAACTGATCTCCATTAACCATTCCACTCCACTCATTATTTTATGGATCTCTATCTTATCTCCCTTCGAAGATGAAGAGCCCTAACCTTTTAAGCCTTTCCTCATAGGGGTTTCCTTCCACACCCTCCATCATCGTGGTCACCCTTCTCCGTACCTTTTCCAATTCTGCTCTATCTTAAATGTGGTAGCCAGAACTGCATGCAATACTCAAAATGCAGTCACTCAATGAGCAAGACAGTGGCATTATAATATCCTTTATTTTGTTCTCTATTGCTTTCCTTATGATTCCTAGAATTCTATTTTCTGGCTGCCGCTGCACCCTGAGCCGAGTATTTCAGCATATTATCCACAATGATGCCAGATCCTTTTCCTGGGTGGTGATTCCTAATGTGGAACCTTGCATCATGTAGCTATAGTTTGGGTTGTTCTTCCCTAACGTGGGCATTCTGACAGGCGAATAGCAGGGCTGTATGACCCAGAGGTGCCCCTGAGATTAGGCCTGGCAGCCCCTCCAGGACATGGAGCCATGGGAGGTGAGGCCCCGCCGCCTGATCCCGGCCCTGGCAGACCTCTCTGAGGGTCGGCTGGTGGGGAAAAGACCTGTGCTGGTGAGTAGTACTTTCAGCGCTCCTGCTGGGTGTCCCGGTGCCATGTCAATGAGACGCCTTGGCCCCAGCACACTAGCAGGAGCATAGTGCGGGCTGGACGAGCTATGGATGGATGTCTCCCGCGGTGGGATCAGGGGCACGCCAGTTCATCTATGTGCCCGATCCTGCATCCACAAAGTGCAGCTCCCGCAGTGCAGAATTGGTTACAATGTGGCTCCATCTATATTGTGGACGTTTTGACAGCCCAGACATGCCCCTTTGCGAATTGGGTTCCAAGTGCATAACTTTGCAGTTGTCTACATTACATTTCATCTACCATTTGTATATCCAGTCTCCCAGTTTCTCAAAGTCCTCTTGCAAACTTTTACAATCCTCTTGTGATTTAACAACTTTGAATAATTTTGTATTGTCTGAAATTTGGATCGCCTCAGTCATTGTTCCCCTTTCCAGGTCATTTATAAATATGCTAAAAAGCAACAGGCCCAGCACAGATTCCTGAGGTACTCCACTGTTTACCTTTCTTCAGTAAGAAAATTAGACATTTAGCCCTACTCTCTATTTTCTATGTTTTAACATCCACAATTGGACACTTTTTCCTATCCCATGACTTTTTCATTTCTGCAAGAGTTTCTCATGAGAGGCCTGGCTAGAGAGTTCTCTGTTAAGCACCATCTGGCGAAAATTGCAAGAAGGTTCTGGTATTTTGTGCTCTTTTTTTTTTGACAGATTTACTCCAGTGAGGTTCTCCTCAGGCAAAATGTTTTACTGTTTGGTCAGTACTGTGTTTTTACTGTGTACATATATTTTTAAACCTCTACATTCTCCAAAGATTGGAGAAGTAGAATATAATTTTTTATAAATAAATATTCCACCTGCATTACCAGAAATAAGCGAGGGAAGATTTCTGGGTTTTTAGAGGGGAGAGTAGAAGTCCATAGATTGGGATTTGTAAATTTGTGATTTTATTTTGTTTGTGTGTTTTTAACTTGTATAAATCACATCACCCTTTTCTCCAGGATAATGCAATTAATAAAAATGAAAATAAATAAAATACACTTGCAACTCGATTTGCCTTATGTATTTTAGGTATGGTGAAAATAAATGGCTGCTGAAGAACGACTGTCAGAACATCATGCACACGTTCTGTAACCTCACATTGGAGCTGGATAACTTGACTGAGCAGTACAACGCTAAGGTGATACCAGTGTCGAAGAACTGCACATCGGAAGGGGTCACTACTAAGAGGTTCTCTCCCAAGCAAAGTGAGCTCTGCTCTTGTTCGCAATCATAAGTGACAGCTCTTGGACACTCTGTCAAAGGGCCTCCGACAGGTTGCTATAGAACTCTGGCCAGCCAGTGAGGCTCCCAGACTATCAGGCCCAGACAGCCCCCCCCCCCCATTCCTACTAACTGCTAATGTGGGGTTTAGTTTGTGGCAAGCACGCTGTGCTGAAAGGTACTACGGGGTCCTGTGCTAAAAATCCCATGCTAATAGGTTAGCACACAAATGGGCAGAGGCAGGGAAGGTTAGGGTGGAATATGGTTGTTGATAATTGTCCTGCCCCCGCCTAGGGCCGGTGACTCTAGAGCAAGGGTGACCTCTACTTTGTCTTCAAGTGTCCTTTTTGACTAAGGTAGCAGCAAGGTACGCTGGGAGTTGTAGTCTAGGTTTACTATCAAACAAAGGTGTTGTGGCACGAGGGTCATTTGAACAGATACATTTTTATTTGGGGTTTTCCCTTTCACACATAGATTCTTGGCTCAAAACATGACACGGATTACTTTCCAAAACCATAGGAAATAGGAGCAATTCAAAGTTAGAAAATAAAGCATATGGCAAACTATTTCTTCACAGCAAACATTCAGGAGAAAACAACTTTGCATTATCTTCATGCAAAGGTTGTCTAACGTAGGTCCAAGTGATCAATCTCACATAAAGAACAATCCATCTCACAGATATCAGTTGTATCAGGAGTGCTTTCTACATCAACAATCATCTCCTTGCTGCAATCATTATAATTCTGCTTAGGGGAACTTCTAGACTGCAGGTCCCTGAGAACTTCTTGCAGCTGTTCAATAAAGTTGTCCCTCTGATTGGCAGTAACTTTCTCTAGTGCGGGACTCTGATTCTTACGTAAGCTCTTAGCAACAGCCTTTACGTCTGTTTCAAAACACTTACTAAGAATGTTTCTGATTGGAACTGTTTTCGCAGCAGTGCTATCTCTGCTCTTATTAGCACTGTTCTTTAACTGCTGTACAATCTCCTCAGCAAGTCTCTGGCTAGGAATTATGGCAGACGTACCTTTCTCACTCACAATGCCTTTTCTGTAATCAGAGCTTTCCTCCCTCGTATAGGTAAACTCTTCTACCTTTTCTTCGGGTAGTTTCCACAGAGGTTTTGGCTTTGCTTCTAGTGCTCTTGAGGTAAAGGAAATGGACCTTCCAGAATCCTCCTTTGCTAGTTCTGGGTTCCAAAGTTTCCCTCTTTGCTGCTCTCCTCTTTGCCTTCCTTGCCTGTGTTGCTCTGTCTGCTGTCGTTGCTCGCCTCGTGGCTTCTGTGTGCTCTCTCTCTCTCCACCTCTCTTCCTGAACTCTAGCTCTGAAGCAGGTTTAAAACGGCTTCCTTCAGCAGCCACACCCCTCTGGCTACTCAGGTGCAACTCATTAGAGTTCCATTCAACTCCTACGTCACTGCTATGGCTGGGCTCAGTTCTAGTTAGAAGCTTTCGGTTTCTATGGGAACCTGACTTGTCCTTACTCTTAAAGATACAATGCTCCTTATTTTCCCAATCCATCTGCTCAGCATTGCTGTCATTATCACATAATGCATCGTAATTAACGCAGGCATAATGGGTGAGGGCTAACCATGATTGTTGCTGTTAGCATGGGTGCACTTAACGCCACCTCCGTGGATGATGTTAGATGCAACTGCGTACCAGGTCCCACGGTGCCATGCATTAGTCATGCATCAATGGAAGGGGGATGGACATGCCAGACATCCTCAAAACCTCAATCATCTGACCAACCCTTAAGAAACACAACCTGGACCCCCTTGACCCTGCCTCCTTCAGACCAATAGCAAGTCTCCCATGCACCGCCAAAATTATCAAGAAAATAATTCAACAACAGCTCCAAGACCACCTGGATACTAACAACATCCCGGACCAACAACAGCACGGATTCTGCCCATCGCACGGAGTTGAGACCCTCATGATATCACTACTAAACACCCTACACAAAGGTACGCAGGCCAAACACTCTGGATATGCCATGGTCTTTCTAGACATATCAGCAGCATTCGATACCATCTCCCACCACACCCTCCTACACAGACTACAGGAGATTGGCATCAAGGACATTGTGCTACAATGGTTCCACTCCTACCTGACCAATAGACAGCAACTGATCCGTACAAGCACAGCAACCTCCCCCCCCCCCTTTCAACAACACCAAGGAGTACCCCAAGACTCCACATTATCCGCCATGCTCTTTAATATCTACCTCCAGCTGCTCTGCTTGATAATATGCGCTCACAACATCAACTACCATATCTATGCAAATGACATAATGCTCTACGGACCAATCACAACCACCAACCCAACGTACACTGCTTCACTGATGTCTCTAGCTGGCTACAGGAAAACAACCTATCCATAAACATAAAAAAAACCAGAAGCCCTCATTGTCACTAAGAACCCAAACTTCACTTCTCCGACACACCTCACCTTAGGAACCACCCAAATACTAGTTCAACCCCAAATAAAATATTTGGGAATCATCATTGATCAAGCATTCACATTCAAACAACAGATTAAAAAGACTGCCAGAACAATATACCACAAAGCAAAGACAGTACAACAACTCAGACCACTCATCGCCCACAAGACTTCCGAACTGTCATGCAAGCTATGACACTCCCCCACCTGGACTACTGCAATGTAATCTATCATGGGCTACCCGCCACCCACACCAACCCCTCCGAACCGCCTTAAACACCATCACAAGGATCATCATCCAGAGGGTGAAAAAACATTACCACATCACTCCAGTCCTCAGAGAACTTCACATCCTCCCTCTCGAGGCAAGGATCAAATACAAATCTCTCCTACTCATCCACAAAGCCCTCCACCAAACGCAGACCTCCGAACTCCGGACGCTACTTCCTCAGCCTACCCTCAACAGAACGACCAGAAGGACCACCAGCAATACCCTCACTATCCCCCATGAACGAACTAAGTTCAACCAACAAACCTGTAACAGAGCATTCGAACTGCATGTACCCTCCCTCTGGAACTCCCTCCCACACCAGATCTGAAACAACAGAGACCTCTCCACCTTCCGGAAACAGCTAAAAACCATCCTGTTTCATGAATCTCTTGGATCCGAAACAGACATCTCTCACTAACTGCCCAACCAGTTCCTCCTACCTAAACCCCCCTGCTCCCATCTAAGAGTTTTATGTCAACTGTCTAGCACTGTTACTCCTTGTTCAGATCTCCACTGTTGGCCCCCTGGTGATGCCCTCCCCCTAAATTGATCTTTTTGTCTAAACCGCTTTGACCCGGTGAAAAGTGGGATATAAATGCAGCTAAATAAAATAAATAAATAAATAAATGGACACATGGTCCTCCGCGCTGGTTTCTCTCTCCTTCAAGCCAGTCAAAACTCAGTCGCACTGTTAATCTTCCGCCACTGTCGCTGTGCCCACATAATCCCTCTTCTAAAGTCACTTCGTTGGCTCCCTGTCTATTTCCACATCCAATCCAAACTTCTCCTGACCTACATGTGCATTCACTCTACAGCTCCTCGCTACCTCTCGTCTCTCATCTCTCCCTAAACCTTTTCTCGGGAACTCCGCTCATCAGGTAAAGCCTTTCTCTCTGTGCTCTTCTCTTACACTGCCAACTCCAGACTCTGTTCATTCCATCTTGCTGCACCATATGCCTGGAAGTCACTACTTGAGTCAGTATGCCAGGCCTCATGCCTGGTCCTGTTCAAATCAAGACCAAAAACCCACCTCTTCGAGGTTACCTTTGGATCCTGACCCCCTATATTCTCCTGTTTGCTACCCTTATGTGTTATAGCCATTTCCCCTTAGTTTTATCCTGGTCCCCTGCTTGTTGTGTTTGTCCTGAATAGGTTGTAAGCTCTACTGAGCAGGGACTGTCTCTAATGTGTATATGTACAGTGCTGCACATGCTTATGATAAAGCGGTATACCAAATCGGTTTAAATAAATAAATAAATAAATAGAAATGTTAATTAGCTGTAGCGGTAGAAGTGGTTTTGCGGACCGACTGTGCACTACCGATGTGCCTTTTAGCTGCTATCAATGAGACTCCATCTGGCTAAGTTCTAGAACTGTCTCTGGAGGGGGCCTTGGGCCTATGTGATAGTCACATCTTCAATTTATTTTATTCATGGGCACTTGATAAACTGTCCTTTAACTCAGAGGACACCAAGGCGGCTCACATAAATAAAAAATTGCAGTACAATAAAATCAAAGCATTTTACATGAAAATTTTACAGTACCAAACGCGGTAAATAAACCAAGGACAAAAAGAACGAAACCAAATAGGCAGAAGCATCACCTTTAGACTCGGAGGCTAAATTAAAGGCTAAGTGGAAAAAATCTCTTCTAAACCAATTTAAACCTTCATCGTCCATTTCTTTTGAATGTAGTTCAGTACTGATAACTCATGAAACAGGATCTTGCCCTGTGCATGCTTTATAAACGGTTGAATTCCTCATATGGACCACATATAGTTAATGGTGCTTTTTGTTTGTTATAGCTGCCTTTGGACATCCTGCATTAAACTATGTTGCCAATGTTCATTCCATAAAGTTTGTCATTCAGCCTCCTTATATTCCACTAAGAAGCCGGGAGAATGGATATCAGCTGACGCTGGAAAGCATTTATAAATGTGACATCTTTTACCACTTGGTTCTATGCAATCTAAAGACCAACAAGCAGGCAAGTTTACCCACACAAAGCTTTGGAACTTTTAGTAGATGTGAAGTCATAAATTACGGGTAGTAGGTTCTATTTTCAAAAGGTTTCTCCCTCTCTCCTTCTCCCATTTCTTTCATGTGGCAAAATCCTTTTGAAAGCCACACCTGCTGCACTCCAGTTCCGTATCTGCCAAGAGAGGGCGCTCCAGAGCTAAGGATCTCTACTGAGAAGGTTCTCTCTTCCATTTAAAGCAGGGGTTCTCAACCGAGTCCTCAATACACATATAGCCAGTCAGGTTTTCAAGATAACCACAATGAATATGCCTCCATTGTATGCAAATCCCTCTGATGCATATTCATTGTGATTATCCTGAAAAGCTAACTGGTTAGGTGTGTCCTGAGGACTGGGTTGAGAACCCCTAATCTAAAGTAAAAAGTGGGGAAGAGAATTACTACCTCATCCGCAGCGCTGGCCCCAGAGTTCTTTAAAAGTGTTAGCATCCTAAGCAAACCTTTAGCCTTAATCCATCCCATCCCCCTGCTCTCAGAATATATTGTTTAGCTTTGAACGCCATGTTCGTCGTTGCCATCGTCTCCCAGAAGCTTCCACCCAAGGTGACTGTCTAGTTTGCCTAATGGTTGGGTCAGCCCTTCTTATCTGCAGACCCTTGAGGATCGATGCCGTTTTGTATTATCTTTATATGGCAAGAAACACTAGGGACCTGATGTTATTTCAAAATGACAGGGAAATAACTACAACATCTGCTGTTTTGTTTTCTCTGTTTCACACCTGAAATGACACCCCCCCCCCACACCTAAAATAAATGCCATTTGTTTCCTTTCTGTTGATTTTGAACTCGTTAAATCATTTCAATCAGTGCTAAATCATTTCAACCTGCATGACAACGATTTAACCGGCACTATAATGACAGTAATGACATGAAATAAAAAATCAATCCAGAAGAGCACTATGTTAAACCTATATATACAACACTACGTAATACTTATGCATTTTTCATATGTACCTATGTTGTTGGTTTTTTTGTCTGTCCATCCATAGTGAGGGAATTTCCTCAATTTGCAAACCAGTCCTTTTACTCTTTTATCAAACCAACATTTCATGCTTTAAAAATCGGTACTGGGGCAGCTTAAAAAAGTACACTTATCTGAAATATTGAATTCTTCGGGGAGACACTGCAGAATAGAAATGCTATTATCAAAAATGCTGTGATCGATGCACTACTGTGTTTCAAACCATCAACCTTTCTTCTGGTTCTGCGTCAGGATGAAATTTGCAAAATCACGTACAGCTGGGAATCTCACTCCCCAAGCACCCAAGATTTCCAAAAAGCTTGCAAATGTACTAACATGCAAAAACATACTTTCTACTAAATAAAGAACATCATGTTTTTGCATGTTAGTACATTTGCAAGCTTTTTGGATATCTTGGGTGCTTGGGATTCCCAGCAGTAAGTGATTTTGAAAATTGCATCCTGACACAGAACTGGAAGAAAGGTTGATGGTTCGAAATGGGGTAGTGCATCGATTAATAGATTCATTGGGGATGGGTGAAGAAAGCCCCCAGGTAAGTGAAACATTAAATACCTCTGTAGAAATGGGTAAAAGGGGCAACGTCTTGAAAATGGTGTGTATAAATGCCCATAGCATGGAAAATAAGATCCCAGATATTGATTGAGGTTTTCCTGGAAGAGGCTGACTTGGATTTAGGGGTGATTACAGAGGCATGGTTCACAAACAACCATGACTAGGATGTAATAATAACGGGCTGTAATTTATTCAGGAAGGACAGGGTAGGAAGAAGGGGAGGAGGAATGGCACTATATGTAAAAAATGATATTAAAGCTATAGAATTATGGGGCTTAAAAGGGAGAGAGGAGGCACTGTGGGTTAAAGTAGAAAGAGGGAAAGGGAAATCCATTTACATTGGAGTGATATACAGATCCACCTCACAGGAAGAAGACATGGATGGAAATTTAATAGAAGACATACGCAGCATTGCTATGAAAGGAGAAGTGCTACTGATAGGTGATTTCAATATGCCAGATGTGGATTGGCACATCCCTGCTGCAATGTCATCTAGAAGTAAGAATATCCTGGATTCTCTACAGGGAGAACTATTCCAGCAACTGGTAACAGAACCGAGATGTGAAGGGGCCATACTGGACTTGGTGCTTACCAATGGGGGAAAATGTCTCTGATGTTATAGTGGGAGGTCATCTTGCATTCAGTGATCACCAGATGGTGTGATTCAGTATTAGTACTAGAGCTGATAAAATCCATTCAAAAGCGAGGGTCTTAGACTTTAGGAAAACTAACTTTGCCAAGATGGGATAATACCTCAAGGATCATTAGCGGTATGAGAACAGCTGGGGGATCTAGAAAAATAGTGGGCAAAACTGAAAGGAGATATTTTAAGGGCAACAAACCTTTTTGTTAGAAAGGTAAATAAATGTAAAAGGAAAAGGAAGCGTTAATGGTTCTCAAAAGAAGTAGCTGAAAAAGTGAAGAAAAAGAGAGAGTCCTTCAGGAAAAACAAGAGATCACAGAGAGAGGAAGACAGGCATCTGTATTTGGAAAAACTTAGAGAAGCTAGCAAAGTAGTCAGGAAAGCAAAGATACAAAAAGAAGAAGAAAGAGCCAATAGAATAATATTAGAGGATAAGACATTTTTCAGATATGTTAGTGAGAGGAGGAAGGGCAAAAGTGGTATTGTCAGACTTAAGGGTGAAGGGGAGGAATATGTAGAAGCTGATGAGGATAAAGCAGAATTGCTTAACAAATATTTCTGTTCTGTGTTCACAGATGAAGGGCCAGGAGCAGGACCTCAGAAAACACCCACAAATAGGAACAGAAGCAACGGGAATCTTGAACAATTTTCAGAAGACTGTGTTCGTGAGGAACTAGCTAAACTAAAAGTAGATAAAGCAATGGGGCTGGATGAGATACATCCAAGAATACTGAGGAAACTTGGGGACATTATAGCGGCTCTGCTGTCTGACCTTTTCAATGCCTCTTTGGAGTCAGGAGTGGTGCCAGAGGACTGGAGAAAGGCACATGGGGTCTCTTTTACTCAAAAGCGGAAGTAAGGATAAGGTTAAAAAGTACAGGTTGGTTAGTCTGTGGTGAGTAAATTATTGGAAATGCTGCTAAAAGAGAGAATAGTGAGGTTTCGAGTCCAATGGATTGCAGGCTCCGAGGTAGCATGGGTTTACCAGAGGCAGGTCTTGTCAGCCAAATCTGATTGATTTCTTTGAGTGGGTGACCAGGACGTTGGACCGACAGAGAGCCCTAGATGTGTTGTACTTAAATTTCAGTAAAATCATTGACACCATGCCGCACAGGCTACTTATAAACAAACTGAGCACCCTAGGGTTGGACTCTGAAGTTACTGATTGGGTTAGAAATTGTGTGGGAGGCGGCAAAGGATACAGGAGGAGATAGTTACCAGTGGTGTGCCGCAGATATCTGTCCTTGGTCTGATTCTTTTTAATATCTTTGTTAATGTATTAAAAAGATTCTGCTGGCTGGACCGGTTGGACATGTTCATTTGAGCTGGAGTGGTAGGGGAGTCCCCTGCCCTGGGGGTCTGTGGCATATGAGGGGCCCCAGTTGGTGGTCCTTGCCCTGGAGGGACTTGAGATGGCTGGGTTCACTGAATTCCTGGAACATCATCCTGGGGGTCTCATCACACACCAGCTACCAATGCCATATTTATTGGACAGCATTTCCAAACTTCCTGTTATCTCACAAAGGATATAAAAAGACTGGAAATGGTTCAGAGGACAGCGACCAAAATGATTTGGAACCTGTGTCAGAAGACTTATGAGAAGAGACTTGAAGATCTAAATATGTGCACTCTGGAGGAGAGGAGGGACAGGGGAGATATGATTCAGACCTTTAAATACTTAAAGAGTATTAATGAACAAACAAACCTCTTCCAAAGACAGGGAAGCTGTAAAACTAGAGAGCATAACATGAAGCTGCAAGGGGGTAAATTGAAAGGCAATGTCAGGAAATACTTTTTTATAGAAAGGGTGGTGGATGCTTGGAAAGCCCTCCCAATGAAAGTGGTGGGGGCAAATACAGTGACAGAATTCAAAATAGCATGGGACAGACACAGTGGATCCCTTTATAGCAACAGGATAAAATCAAAATAAACATAACTATCTCTTATATCTCAACAAATAGGGATGAACTACACAGAGCGGTGGGTACATCCCTAAACAAAGGCATGGGGAGGGGTGACCTGCATGGAGCGGCAAGTGCATCTACCCTTGCCGCCTCACTGGGCAGACTAGATGGACCATACTGGTCTTGATCTGCCGTCATATGCTATGTTGTTATCTTACTATGTTACTATGATACAGAGGCATTATCACCTCCTTTTTTCTGCTGGCCATTCCTCTCCTTATGCACCCAAGATCCTTCTGGCTTTCACTGTCACCTTTTCTATCTGTTTAGCTACTTTAAGATCGTCAGACAGAATCAAGCCCAGGTCTTCTTTTGTGGACAGAAGTACTTCACCACTAACACTGTACCGCTCCCTTGGATTTTTGCAGCCCAAATGCATGACTGCATTTTTTAGCATTAAATTTCAGTTGCCAATTCTAGACCATTCTTCAAGCTTAGCTAGATCCCTCCTCATGTTACCTACTCCTTCCTGGTTGTCTACTCTATTGCCGATTTTGGTATCATCAACAAACAGGCAAATCTTATCTGACAGCCCTTCTACAATATAAGTCTTTTGTGTGACCTCATTTGGAGTATTGTGTGCAATTCTGGAGACCACACCTTCAAAAGAATATAAACTGGCTGGAGTCAGTACACAGGGTGGCTAGTAAAATGGTTAGTGGTCTCCATTATAAAGCATATGGGGAGAAACTTAAAGATGTTAATATGTACACTTTGGAGGAAAGGCGGGATAGAGGAGATATGATAGAAATGTTTAAATATCTCCATGGCATAAATGCAGAGGAGGAGAGCCTCTTTCGATTGAAAGCGAGTTCTGCTATGCGGTGTCATAGGATGAGGGTGAAAGGGGATAGACTCAGGAGTAAAATGCGGAAATATTTCTTTATAGAAAGAGTGGTAGATGAGTGGAATAGTCTCCCAGTGGAGGTGGTAGAGACGAGGACAGTATCTGAATTCCAAAAAGCATGGGACAAACACAGAAGATCTCTAAAGGAAAAATGGGGACTTTTATAGTTGATATGGAAGGACAGACTAGATAGACCATGTGGTCTTTTCTGCTTTCATGTTTCTATGTTTCTATGTTTTTGATGACCTTATTTCTAATCTGCGGTGTCTCCCCTCAAGAAGATGATATTTCAGATGAGTATACTTTTTCAAGCTGCTATAGTGCCAATTTTTTGAAAGTGTATTTTGGTTTAATAAAAGAGTAAAAGGACTGGTTTGCAAAAAAGCAAAAAAAAACCCCCATATATGTATATATGAAAAATATATAAGTATTACATAGTGATGTGTATATGTAGGTCTAGCATAGTGCTCTTTTGGATCGATTTTTTGTGATTCTGGTTTACATCGATCTGCATTGTTTTGGGTTTGTTGTGTTTAATGAAATGAAAACAAACAAAATGAAAAAAGTAAAAGAAATAAAAATCAAATGAAATGTAGATGTTTCCCTCCATAGACGTGCTTAAACCTAAAAGACAAACTAGGAACTATCTTAACAGTACTAGAAGGCTACAAATAGTCTCTCACACCTCAATAGATCTTAAAAAATCTGACTTGGAAATCTATTTATCCATTTCTCTCTGATTCTTGCTCAAAGTGGAAGATTATAAAGAAGGAAAAAGAAATTGAGCTTCTCAACTTGGACCCAGACACTGAATATAATGGGACCGTTTTCTTTACCATCCAAAAAAGTGCTGAGAAGAGCCAAGAGCAAGCTTTCCTGGCGAGAACGCTACCAGGTAAACAGACTCAATCAGCCGCCTTGTGTGGGGATCCATAAACGGGGTGACAGAGAAAAATGCAATTCAAATTTTATTAATGCCCCAGTAGCTTTACTTTTGGATTCCCTAACACACTGTTGTCTCAATGCTAGAACTTCCTGGGCCCAATTAGTTGGGCTTTCTGTATTCTCCCCCCTGATGTTTCACTCTGCTGGGTCCCCACAGCAGTTCTTGATTCGCTTTTTCTATTCCACATTTCACATGCTCTGACCACTAATGTACTTGGCGGTTTTCAGTTTTGCTCACCTGACTGTAATGTAACAGAAAAGAACCCACCAACTGTGAGATTTGGAAAAGCAGATTATAATATAGTTTATTTCGCTAGCAATGAAAGGGCTCATTTTTGCCAAATTTAGAATACACCTGAGCTTTGGGGAGACAAAGTTTTTTAAAAAATGAATGGAACATTTTGTCAGACTGGTTCCATTTTGCCTGGATATGACTAGAGTTGCCTATGTTCCTTTCTCTGGCCTCTGATCTCTAGGCCCAGCCAGAGAGCACCCAGCATCTGGGCAATCGATTGTTACTCAATATTTGTCCTACTGCCCAAGGACATCAGCTATGGAAGGAATCCATCCTGGACTTCACAGATCTCCTGTTCCTGTGCAGTGATGGTAGTCTATAAAAAGAAAGAGAAATTTACAAAGCTATTTTTAAATGTCACTATCAAGGCTGGGGAAATGGAGATTTTAAGAACATAAGATATGCCATACTGGGTCAGACCAAGGTCCATCAAGCCCAGTATCCTGTTTCCAACAGTGGCCAGTCTAGGTCATACGTATCTAGCAGTTTCCCCAAGGGACACAGGTTCCGCAATGCTTGTATTGGTTCAAGCATTGATATCCTGGGTCCCTTCTTAATAATGGTTTATGGACCTTTCTTCCAGGAACTTGTCCAAACCTTTTTTAAACCCAGCTACACTAACAGCCTTTACTACATCCTCCGATAACAAATTAAGAAAGCTGGCATTTTGTTTTCAAGTCTGGCATATAGCAGTGCTGGGTGCGTATCTGACACTTGTAAAGGTCGGGCTGAGGGGTTTTAGGGGAGAGGGGTATTTTGTGGAAAGTGTTGTCATTTGATGCCTTGGTTTTCTTGACCAGATACCACATGGCTCCAGTTCTTGCTGGGGGGACTGGCATTCTCTTTTGGACTCCTGATTCTAATAATATGTTACGTGGGTTATAAATATATACAGCATCCAAGAAAACAACCCGAATCTCTGGTGAGTGACTAACAATGGAATGGGATACTTGGAATCAATCCACCCAAGTACCACTTTTCAAAGGGAAAGGAGATTGGTGTGGGGGGAGGGGTGGAGGGAGCCTCTAATAACATATTAAATAAATTTTCAGAACTGCTAGTCTGGTGTTCAGGATAATCCCAATGAATATGGATTCATTGCATTTGTATATACTGGATCTCTAATCTAGACAAACATATCTCATGCATGATAACATAGCCTGCCATGAAGTCCCATCTCCCTGTCTACCCCCACCCTGAAGAAACACAGATTTAAATGGAATTAAAAGTAAACAATTGTCTTTGTTATTAACACATAATACAAAACAGTATTCTGAGCTCATCCTAATCCCAACAGTCCAGCTTCTGTCTGTGGGTATCTGGACAACCTGGGATTCTCACTGAACCTGCTGTGATAATAATTAGGCCAATTTAAATCATGTTACCAGGTAGTCTGCTGATGTTTCCCTATTGTGGCTGATGACAGTTCATGCCATACTTCCTACTGGAGATGCTCAGTACTCAACTGGAAGACCTGTCAAAGAGCTTGCTGAGCACTACCTGAGCCACAACTACCCTATTGTGAGCCCTTGCCTCCTGGAAAAAGAGGGATCCACCCAACCCTTTTGGGACAGGGTAGACCTGCTCCCTCTCAGGAAAAGGTCCCAAGATTGCATGGTCTTACCTGCTTAAGAGCTCATGGAATTGGTACCTCCCACCACAGCTGTGACAAAATGACTTGTGTGGTCACCAGAACAGATATGGGGAGCCCTGATGTAACTGAACCCAAAGAGTGTCTCTTTTTTGTTCATATGATGTTTCATTTTGCACAAACTGAGAGGCAGGCACAGAAACTAACTTGACTGGGGTCACAAAGATTCATGGAATGTAGACATAGGGCCTGATTCTGACCCACACATCTCCTTTGATCCCGGCCTGCACATACAGCCACAGCCCAGCTAACTCACTCAGGGCTGTTAAAGGGAGCCGTAGTGCCATGGAGTCATGTTGCCATGGCATCGTGGCTCCATTTAAAAGCTGCGATGCTGGCCGCCAGGTTAAAGTGACTATTCCCCGCAGCCCAACCCCTGATCTGGTTTCCTAAGGCCAGGGTCGGGCTGCAGGGAATAATCCCATCTGTGCCCCGGCATCACTAAAAAGAAACGTCCCGGGAAGTTATTCCACCCCTTCCACCCCAGGGGTGGAATAACTTCCTTGGATATTTTGCAGCCCTGGACATACAGGGCCAACATTAGAATTGGCCCTGAATGTCCAGGGCCGGTGACCACTCACTGCCCGCCCACTCTCTGCCACTGGGCCACCCATTCCATGCCCCCGACTAACTTTCCCACACAACCGGCGGGGAAGTTATTCAGGGGCTGCCGCCGGCGCGAATAGCGGGGATGGACATCCCATTGGGACGTCCATCCACACTATTCGTGTCTCAGAATAACCCCTATAGCCAACACCTATTAGTAACAAATGAAATAGCATGAGAAAATATAATAGCAGATCGTTCATCTAAGAAATAACCTTATCTTTTGCTTTAACTTATTAATCTTTATTTCTGTGCACTATTTTTATTGTTTCTCAACAAAACAGGACTTCAAAGGGATGACCCCATTCCAGCCAATGAATCTATCGAAAGGACATATGTGCAATTCTTCCATAAATAACTTTTCCAGGCCTGGTGATTTTTCTTCAGCACCATTTCCAGCCATTGGACTGCAGTTAAGCAACACAACGGAGTCACCACACCCTTTGTCTCTGCCAGGAAATGCCTATAGATCACAGACTGTGTGTTCTCCAGCCCTTCTCAAGTCATCAGCTCCCAAAGATCAGTCTCCTTTCACCTCTTGCTCTCAGTTGAAGCAGAAACACATCCCGGATGGAAGCTGCAAGGATTCGTCTTTAACATATGGAGTATGTGCTGAAGTGAGTTGCCCTGTCAACCATGCCATCTATCGATCTAACCAAGTGTTTACAAATACTCAGACTGATGGTATTAGCCTGGCCAAAGTTAAGGCACCGCAATACCAGTGTCAAACTCAGATTCCAGCAGCTGGCTTCTGTGAGAGTCACCCATTCATGAAAGCTAAAACGTTGGGTGTTCTGTCATACCAACCTCAGCTTCCACAAGAAACCAGGGTCCCACTCAACAACAGCCAGCTGCTGTTACAGACGGAGAGGAAGAATGGTGAGTTGCATCTCCCTTTACTTTTATCTGTGTTGGAAGAAGACACAGACTCAAGCGGCTATAGGCCACACCCAACAGGACTTTTATCACTGTTTTCGACAGTGAAGGTTGTGGAGGACTGGCCATCTGATGGCGGACTGGATGAACAACCGCCATCACCTGTTCAGCATTCAGTTGCTGGGACTAATGGTGCACTCACTGATGAATCAAAGTGCGTCTTCTTAGATTCCTTGACTCGGGCTGAAAATGACTTGCAGTATAGGGTGAAAGACTCCCAGACTGTAATAGAGCAGCTGAAGAGTGAACAGAGCTATCCCCAAATAGATAAGACTGACTCTCAGCATTCCTACAAGCAAAATAATCCCTCAAATATGGAACCATTTTTCAGGAACTTATATATATAAGATTACAGTAAGAGGAATGACGGCTGACAGGTTTGGTGTTACTATTGCTATGAGGAGCCTTGGGAATACTTTTCTCCTTCTCTAGGTTTAGACTAAAAAGTCAAAAATTAGTGTTATAATTCTAATGGAAATTATCCTTCCTATGGAAGTATGAACTGCATCTGACCTTACTGCTTAGAACCTTTTACCTTAGAGAAGCTTCAAGAACTTGCCACATTGTGAATAAAACTCAAATTACTATTTTTTATGTGCAATATTTATCTTTCATGATAGCAAAATTATACTTGAACATTGTAAGTTGACTTAAATGCAATGAAATTAACTTTCTTGTATATTTTACTGTATATAACACCACACTTTAGTTAGTTGGATTGACAATGAAGTGTCCTGTTGGCTTATGATGGTATCTTTGTAATTTCAATCAATGCTTCAAATCAAGCATTCAAGTGATGCACCAGTTTCACTGGATGATTTATGTACCAGAAGAGCCCAGACTGATCAATCAGGTTGACTGATTTGGACCCTGCAATGTGCAAATCATAATGCAGCTGACACAGATCTCAAACATTTATCTTTCTCAAGCCCTGGGAGCTTCTCTCTTCTCAAATTTGGGTCTAATGACCCAAAGAGCTTAAAATTCTTTCCCCGGTTATTCTTTCTGCCAAAATAAACCAAATGAGGCAACAGCAATGAGCCCATTTTAGCTCACTGACAAAGGCATGAAGAAGAGATAGGACTGAGTATGGTCTAAGTTCTTGACCATGAGAAAATCCTTTATAGCTTTGATCCTATCAGAAGAATTGTTTGTATTTAGACTAACTCCCTAAGGAAAGAGCTTCTCATATACCTAAGCATAAAATGAAATAATTGGTACTATTTTGTTTATGTAGCGCCGTCCCATGTCCTCACTGTAAGGGGGGGTGGAGGGAGGGCTTGCAGGGACGAGATAAACTTCTAGGTCTTTGG
Source organism: Ichthyophis bannanicus (assembly GCA_033557465.1). Lineage (NCBI taxonomy): Eukaryota > Metazoa > Chordata > Amphibia > Gymnophiona > Ichthyophiidae > Ichthyophis > Ichthyophis bannanicus. Next base: position 17,358,018 of record CM066039.1, on the reverse strand, counting down.
AGTTAACACTTGTTGAAAGTGGTGTTTTAACAAAATCTTTACTTAAAACTCACTGCGCTTCTTCAGAAGTGACAGGCTGGCACAGAGTGCGCTCACTTAGGGGTTCATCATTTTCCTCCATTTGTACACTCGCAAGCCCTATACTGTAAGACAAACTGAGCCTTTTGTTTGCAGGGTAATTATTTATTTATTTACCTATCCATTCTTATATACCGCGCTATTCAGAGTCAGTGCGGTTTACATAAAACATAACATTTGCATTACATCAGAACAGTGATATCAATGCTTACATTGTAACAGCAAAATAAACTTGGATTGAACGGGGAAGAGGAAACTAATAAGCTATTAACAGGGTTAAATAGCAGAGTTAAAATATGAACTATTTACATATTTACAAGTTGGAATTAATAGTGTAGGAATGTGGAAACAGTGAGATGTACCTGGCGTGATAGTCAGGTATATTCTTGATTATGAGGCAGGATGTGAGAGTAAAGAAATGGATGAAAGGATGTTAGTGTGGAGGGGAGTTAATGAGGTGAGAGAGATGAAGGAGGAATAAGTGATGCTTTAAAGCTTTTCTGAATTGGGGAAGGTCCCTAATTGCTCGGAGGTGTGGGGGGAGGCTGTTCCAGATTCTCGGGGCGTAGAATACAAAGGCTCTGTTCCTGGTTAGTTGATTACACTTTATGGATTCGCGGGGGATAGTAAGGGAGTTGGCGGTTGCTGATCTTCTCAGCCTGATGTTAGGATTGATTGTAAGGAGTGCTGAGATGGATGGCGGAGACAGTTGGTTAATGTCCTTGAAGGTTATGAGTAGAGCTTTATAAGTGAGTCTACTGTGCAACAGTAACCAGTGGAGTTCCATCAATATGGGCATAATGTGATCATTTCTGGCTGTGCCGCTTAGAATGCGTGCTGCTGCATTCATGGCCATTTGGAGCGGGTTAAGGGTGCTCTTAGGGAGACCATGAAGGATTATATTCGCGTAATCAAAATGAGGGATTACCAGTGCTTGGAAGATAGTTCTGAAGTCTTGTGGTGCTAATAGGGGTTTAAGGTGCCTTAAAGTTGAAATTTTGTTGTAGACGGATTTGGTCATGTTCTTTATATGCTCTTTAAAGTTAAATTGGTTGTCTAGTGTAACTCCCAAATACCGTATGGCTGATCTGCATGGGAGTTCTGCATCACGTACTTTCAAGGTGGCGGGGGGGGGGGGGAGAAGTTCTTGTTCCTGGAGATAAATAAGACCTCCGTCTTCTTGAAGTTTATCCTCAAATTCTGGGATAGGAGCCAGTCAGTAATTGCGTTGAAGCAGTCGACTAGTTGGAGATATCAGGATGCATAATTTTAACTGGGTTGAACAGTAGGACATCGTCTGCATAGATTAGGCTGAGGATGCCAAATGAACGGATAATGTTGCAAATCGGCTGCATATAGATGTTAAAAAGTAGGGCAGATAGGGAGGAACCTTGAGGGACTCCCTGCTGTTGCTGGAAAGGCTCCGATGTTGATGGCCCTACTCGGACATATTGCAGACGATTGGATAGATAAGATTTGCACCATTCCCATGCAAGTCCTTGAATTCCTTTTTCTTGAAGTCTGGAGAGGAGTAAATCATGGTTGACAGAGTCGAAAGCCGCGGCTATATCGAGGAAGATTAGAATGAACCCATCTTCAATGTTATCTATGCCTCTGGATAGCGTGTTGGAGAGTATGGTAAGTAATGATTCCACACCGTGTGCCTCCCGGAATCCGTGTTGATAAGGGTCGAGAGGGGCTGTTGTATCAATATGTTGCATCTGTATTTGAACAACTTTCTCTATGAGTTTAGACAGTAGAGGTATGCTTGAAATCGGGCGATATGATTCCATTTTGGATGTATCCAGACGATTGTTTTTGAGGAGAGGACGGATGGAGGTTTGTTTAAGCGAGGTAGGGAAAACTCCAGATGCAAAAGATAGCTTCATGATGTGAGCTAGGGTAGGACTGAGTTCTTTGCGCAGCGTCCTGATCCAGTAGGCCGGACATGGATCATTAGGTGCTGTAGTAGTGTTGATCAAAGAATCAGTCAGATCTATGGATGCAAGAGATTCTTTACCTTCTAGAGGGACCATCGCAGGCCAATATGATAAGACCATGCAGGAACTTACCTTCAGTGTCTCGTCTGACAACAATGACCCTCCTTTCCATCCTGCCCTGGCTACCTGAATTCCATTGATAGCCCTGCGGCATTGCAGCATACTCTTCTTTCCCCATTTCTGTTCTGGCTGAGTCCTGTGTGGGTACTACTACTTTCCCTCTTGATGTGAAGCAACACGTTGGCATGGTGTACACTATACTGGGGACCCTTCTCCTGACCGCACTACAGCCGATGTGGTTTCTCAACTCCAGTCTTAAGGTACATCCAGAAGTTCTGGTTTTCAAAACAACTAAAAAAACGTAAAGTCATCCAGTTGTGTATCATATGTGTGCAATGTTTTTGCCTCAGGCAAACACACCTCCCACATGGAGGGTTGATTGCTCAATGCCAAGAGATTCCTGCCACCTTCATAATGTAAAAGATTGATTGGAATGGTATTTTTTCAGATGTGAAAACATCACTTACAAACCTAGATTGAAAGGGGAACAGAAAAACATGCATCTGTCCAAACACTTGCTGAAGTTCAGCCCTGTCTTGGCAAGTAGCCAGAAGCAAAGCCAACATGAGCTTTTTCCATTGTGCTTTTCTGCATTTAGAAGTCACCCATGACCCATGAGCCAGGCTCCTTTCTCGGGGAATCTAAAAACTCTGACAAGGAAGAGGTGACAGAAATTCCAATTATGGGCCCCAAATAACCTGACCATCTTTTCTAATACTGGACACTCAATCAAGCCAGAGGTTCAAAGTTAAGGAAAATAAAAAATATGTTTATAATTACAATTTTAATTTTAACCCACAATTTTAATCAGTAGGCTAGGGGGCGTCATTCTGTCCCGGAAATAGAGGGAATGGACGTCCCATTGGAATGTCCATCCCTGCTATTCACCCCCCTGCTGGCCCCGTCAAAAGCTTCCCCATAAGAACAACGCATTTGTATGGGGAGGCTTAGACGGGGGCGGGAGGGAGCGTTCCAGAGGCAGAATGAGAGTGGGACAAGGGGCGGTCCATGACCCCGGATTCTGAGGTCGTCCCTGTACGTCCAGGGCCGTGAACGTAGACAGGGGACTTATTCCACTACAGAGGTGGAATAAGTCCCCCTGGATGTCGGGGGATCTTGTTGGCATCTGGAAACAAAAGGTAGGGGATGCAGGAAGTTCTCCGCAGCTGGACCCTGGCCGTGGAAGGCCAGATCAAGGGTCCGGCTGCGGGGAATGAAGAGAATCAGTGGCAGCCGGCATTCACAGCTCTTGAATGGAGCCTGACAAGTGGATGTGCATGTAGGCCAATCGGAATGGGGGCCCAGCCTGCATGATCAGGCCCTAAACCAAATTCCGATCCCATGGGCACGTCTAGCCCCCACGGGATCAGAATCAGGTCTACCTCTGGGCATCCCAATTTCAATCAGTCACACAGGGGCCTGGATGCCCACATTGGAATGTGCTTCCATGTTTATAACTTACTTACAAATGTGCAAATCAGTCCTACTTGTACTTCTCTACAGAATGAATTTTCTTCAAAATAGCAACATTTCCACTAAGATAATTAAGTAATTCTGGGCAACTCAACTCAAAATTTTACTTTGCAATCATTAGACATTTGAGAGTCTCTACATGCAGTTGAGTTTTTTTCTATAGACCACACTTTGTTCCTGATTGAAAAGCACCTTTCAGTTCGAGCGTTGGAACCTGGCAAAGAGAAAAAAATTCAACTAGTTTGCATAAATTTTTAGATGGTACCTCATTATTTTTGAGGTGTCCAAACACCTCCTTCCATTTTTCTTCAACCATAGTGTCTGTTTTTTTTCCATTCTTGAACTTTTTCTTCAGAAACAAATGACTTAAGACAAGAGAACTCATCAAACAGTTCAGTATCATTTATTACTGACTCTAGACCGAGTCTTATAGAAAAAATGTATTCTAAACAAGACTATAGCTGACACCACTCTGGTTGTTTTTGAAGGACAGTCCACTGTTGTTTCCCAATCTCCTGGAAGCGAGTGGTCCACTGATCCAAGTAATCAATGCAAGTGGTGTAGAAGGATGACAGAGATTGCTTGACATCTGCTTCATCAATGCTGCCCTCTTCTTCAAGATCTTTTATCTTATTTCTGATTGTCAGGCAAAAACACTTCATTCTTCCTACTTACTATCTTGTTTCTAAGGTCACTGATTACTCCAGTCACCTCTATCATTGAGATTTTTTGAGACTCAATTTTTAAAGTCGCATTTTGGAAAATTCCTGCCTGACTGTGCAGAAAGTACAGCCAAACCTCTGCTGATTCATTCTCAACATTTTTTTTATGATAACTGGGCATGTTTCCTGGCTCAGAAAATATGATTTCACTGGTTGGAACATTTTAATTAACCTTTCTATGTCTGGTAGTAAAGCCAGCTAACCTAGTTTACTGTATCCGAGGAACTTCTGATACTCACACTCAACAAAGTCACACATCTCTTTAAATTCTTCAGGTCTCACTGTATAAAGGTGAAAATGCTAGATATCTTGTCAACAATAACTTCAATGTCAAATGGCAGGCATTCGGCAGCAGTACTGATACAATTGGAGCAATATGAGCTACACAGTTTGCACTAATTAAATTGCTTCCTAAATCTTTTTACAGCTTGTAAAAGACATTGTTACTACTCCTCCTAGTGGCCCCACCAAAATTGCAATCAGTATTGTCAGCATATAATGCCAAAACTTTGAATCTTAGCACAATGGACTCAACTGTATCAAGAATGCACTTGGAAAAAATATCTGAGGTTTCGCCTTTAACCTCATGGACATCAAGAACTTTTACCTGAACCCCTTTCTTAGAAAGAAACTACTTTACTTAAATAGGCACACTTTAATGCTTCCATGGTTTGAGCAATCACAAAAACTTTTTAAAAAACTTGTCTCAGAAAGGTCTCTTTTGAGGGAATCAATAGAATCGGGTTTGAAAACATTACAGACAATTGTTTCTGATTTGGTTTGCGCATAAGAGTATTTTTCATCAAAACATTTTTTCAACAACTTTGAAGTACAGTATGATGACTGAAAAGAATGATTCTGGACCACATAGTGGTAAGCCCATGTACCCTCAGTTGTAGCCAGTGACTAAGTTTTCTCATCTGCTGTTTTGTGTTTGTTCGTCCTTAGGTGCTGAACAATGTCACCCTTTCCTGCATTTGCGACTGAAAAGGAAGACCAGCATTTGTTACAAAACACTGTGCTATCACCAGAATGTTTCTTAATAAACGGGTATTCATTTGGTAGTTGGTCATTAATAACACACTTTCTTTTCAGCATTTTAAAATGAAAATTAAGTCTAAAGACAAAACAAACATTCACCCTAGGCTAAGAGCCTACACAGATAACAAAATCAATGAAATCAGCTGACCACTGACCGTGTTACTGATACTGATGTTGGCCCCAGGATCATAGGCACCAGCTATGTGGGTACTGTGGGTGCTTGAGCACCCCTAATATTTTCTCCTGTAGGTCTGTATATCTATAGCAGGAAAAACATCATACTCCAGAGCTCCAAGACAAGGGAGAAAGGAAGGTTTCTGTATCCTAGCTACTACTCCCACCTCCCCCTGCTTCCTATTGACTGGCTGTATATGCTGCAGCCTATTGGCTGGCTTTGTCTGACTGATGGTTGCCTGGGCCTGGGGAGGAAGCAGATTTGTCAGATGTGCTGAGGACTCAGGAGTTTAGGATTGCCACCATCTAAATTATTTTAGGATTCTACAACTTTGCAAAGTAGCTTTTTCAGTCAGAATGATGTCTAAATTGTCGGGGTATTTTTTTTAGAGTTTAGCTCTATGGTTCGCCAGTGCACCCCCCTCACTGTGCAGAGTAAGTGGTAGGTTTCAGCCAATGGAAAGGTTGCACTAGTCACAGGAAGGATGGGCTGATTTTCTGCACAGGGTCTGGGAGAAAGTCAGTAGAATAAGTGGGTTTCTTGGTAGGGGTGAGTGGGGTTGCTGAGAAAGAGTAGAAATGTAAGAAAAATGGGGTAAGGTGTGAGGAGGCTATTGCAGGCTGAGAAAAAGAACTGGTAGCAAAAGCAAGAACTGGGAGCATTAAAGTAGAAGAGTGCAGAAGCAGCAAAGCACCAGTAGACAGTCAGAGACAGAATCTGCCTGTCTGAAAAGTGCTAGTGTACATGTGTGTACCTCATTTGGGGGATAGGGAGGTGCATGTGCATGTGTGTGTGACTGAAGTACAACAGAGTGCATGCATGTGTATATGTTTCTGTGTCTCTGATGGAAATAGTCTCATATAAATAGAGTTTTCCTTTGAAAATTTCAGCTGGAGTGGAGAAGTCCGCTGGTACAAATGTGGATGTGTAGGAGTGGGACACGTCTTTTAAAACAGGGGACATTTAGGCAATCCAACCAAAGTAATATGATTCCAGGGACAAATCCTTAAAATATGGGACTGTCCTGTATAATACGGAATGATTGATCACTTTAGCCCCTGAGCAATAATTCCTAAAAGGGCCTCTAAAGCAGGGAAAGTCCACTTCTGAAGACATGGGAAACCCCTTCTTCCTTTGGGTCCCCCTAAACCACAGTGGCCACTTCTTACTTGAAGCCCCTTGGGACCTCCTTCTTCCTCAGAGCCCCCTTCTTCCATGGGGCCCCCAGCAAAGCAGAGGCCACTTGGGCAAAATTTACACCACTGCGAGGGAGGCGTGTCAACAGGAAAAGAGGCTTGCCTTAACTTTTCCCCCGAAACTCTTTAAAAGGAGACAATGGGAAAGTCTTGATCAAAAAAAGACCCGGGTATTCTTTCTACTCCATGCAATGGGTCAGAACAGTGTTTAATCTGAGAAGTGAAAGGGTGAGTTAGGCCAAGTAGGAAGAGCTCTCAGAAAAGTCAGGAGAACATTAGTTGTAATGAAACAATCTGAACCCATGGATTTGCAGGAAACATTAACTGAATTCTCTCAATAGATTGTTGTCGATGCTGCATTTTAAGAATAACAAACATAACTTCACTAGTTGACAAGAAAGTGGAAAAGAAAAAGCAGATGTCGGGTACCATTTTCCTTCTTGTTTGCTGAGTTTGTTGGATGAGTTAAGTGGAAGTTATTTTGGTACATCGCAGAATTTAATCTCTGGGAGTTCTTCCAATCTCTGCTGTGATTCAAGATGCCAGTAAACTGGACTCATCTATGCTGCCTTCATGGACGGGTGGGGCCCAGGGATACAGAATGAGGCTGGGAAAACTGCCCAGTTCTAAGAGATGAAGTCCTGCCTCTGTAGATTTTCATTCCTTCCAGTACAGATTTCTGGGTGACAATCCTTTAATCTCTATAGGTTAAACACCAGACAACGCATGTGCTCTCTGTTCCTTCCATGCCCTGAGTGTTAGGCTGGCTGAAAGACAGAAGGTGATTAATCTGGCAGGGTCGCTATGGCTAATCAAGGTCTGCATGCCAGCTTATTCTTAGGACCATGTCAGAGAGCCGAGAGAGCAGTAAGTGATAGGCGGACCAGCTGTGCTGTCTCGACTCTGCAGCAATGGCAGCAGCAGGTGTGGGCTTTAAATTTATAGAAAGACGTCATGATCTTTCTTTCTTACTCTCTTATTTATTCCAAAAGAACCTATAAGACAACCAGGTCCAACAGCTCTGGCTATATCCTTTTCTTTATTTTGACCTAGCAGCTTTCAGCCTCTAGCTCAGTACAGCTAGGGCTGGGAGCCTACATTTGCAACTAGTTGGAGATTTTTCCCCCTATTTTATACCCCCTCCTACCCTCACATATGCAGGCTGGTCATTGCAATGACAGATCTGAGATGGCTGAAGGCCAGGCACCAGGACTACTTCCAAAACCCTACAATCTATGGGCCCTCTATTAGGCCACCGAGTGTCGCTATTGCACAATGACAATCATTCCTTCCCCTTCTCCCCCTCCATCTCTCCCCCCTCTCCGGGGACTATGAATGCTGCCTCTGCAACATTCCCATCCCTGTTTGATGTGGGGAGCAGAACAACTGAGCCAAAAATGAAACCCAGGTCCTTTCACGTGGCAGCAAGTAGTATTGCCACTTGGCCAGCCCAAATGTGGGTGTTACCTTTGCAGTGTACAATCTAAAATAGAACTCAGTGTAAGCAAGTACTGTGACAAAATGGTGCATTTCTCCTTCCTCTGTTTGCAAACTCCTGCATGTCTGCGTGTAGGGGAACTGAGTGTTATGATACGTGCTAAAGTGTGACTCGTTGGGATAGCAGGGGATCTGCAGCAACTCTGTGAGTGGTTCTATGTGTATATTTGTCTCTGCTTTCTGTGTGTGGCGGATAGAGTAGAATGTGTGTGTGTTCCCATGTGCACGGCGGCATAGGGCAGAATGCGGAATGTCTGCAGGTGGGGAGGGTCGGGGGTGGGAGCATGGGGTAGGGCATGCAGGTGTGGTGGGTGGGAGGTGTATGCACATGACATGCATGGAGTGGGAGGTGCCTGTGTGCATATATGTGGGGGAATGGAGAGAGGTTGGTGTGCGTACATAATGTGCCTCTTGGTATACAGGCATTCTGGCCCCCTTCTCTCCCTGCAACCAAATCCTTAACCTCCCACCCTCTTGCACTCTTCCCTCCCATCCCCTCCCTCACATTATATCTGCCCCTTTCTCCTCAAGCCCAACCCTCCCTCCATTTCATCTACCCATCTCTCACCCCCTCCTCAATCTCTCTCCATCTTGTCCCTTCAATCTCATACTCTGTCTCTCTTCTCCTCCTCTACCCTTCTTTTTCCATCCCTACTCACCCCTCTCACTCTCTCTTCCCTTCCTTTCATTACCCTCCCCCAGCTTCTAATCTTTGATTTTTGCTTTGCACTTCATTCTCATTCATCTGCTGGCAGGGGATGGCATCCCCACTATCCAACACTGCTGATCTTTGCCATGGCCGCGGCTTTCCACATTCCTCTGCCGGCAAGGATGAGGTTCCTGCTTGCAGGCTTTGTTCTTCTTAGCTGGTGCTTGCTGTTCCTTCTACTGCTAGAGAGTTCTTCCGCAGGGGTTTTCCTTCATTGGAATGCATGGGATGGACAGACAGACAGAAGGATGGAAACTCCCCAAAAAGCGATACTGTGACAGCTTGGGCCAGTTCTCCTGCTCATCAGCTGTAATTATTCAATGAGCCACAAAATGAAATAAGCACAGAAACTACAAACTGTGCTGCATCTTTTCCATAAAATATATAAATGTATTAAATAAAGCTCAGAGATGGACAGGCACCCAATGTGAGGCAACCCACATCATCAGTGGTTTCAATCAGCTTCCCTGGTGACAATTATATATAACAGTAACCTCAAACACGTAACAGTTAGGAGATCATTTGAGCACCTGTTAACATTGTTTATTGCAATTAATACCAACTTACATGCCAGTGCTTTCCTGTTATTATTTAATTCATTGCAAGGCTAAGAGAAGGCGTCTCTGCTTAATTCCATTCAAGATATAGATTCATTGCACAAGGTTAATATCTATTCCCAGAGGTAAATGAAAATGACTTGATTCAATAAATGACATGTAGTTTCATTATTTCTGCTCCATTAATTCTGATTTTAATGGCATAAGCGCCTTGAAATTTCCATTCATTGTTTAAAGGCTCCATCACCATTTTCAAAGGGTTTTATTCATTCCAAATTCAGAAGAGATCTTAACCTCCTCTTAATCCCATCCCCCTCCCCCATGCCCACTCCGATTTTGGGCTTACAATCAAAGAGACATGTTATTGTTGTTGTTAAGTGCAATCAAGTCGATGTCAACTCATGGCGATCCTCTGGATAGTTGTCCTAAACTGTGTTCGGTCTTCAGTCAGGCGGCTCATTGTTGGTAGAGTGGCACCCATAGCGACTATTAATGTATCAGTCCATCTCTTCCTTCCTCTTTGGCGTTGACCTTCAGCCTTGCCAAGCATGATGTCTTTTTCTAATGATCTCTCTCTCTTCGCATGATGTGCCCAAACTATAAAAGTCGAAATCTTGTCATCTGAGCTTCTAAAGAAACCTTTGGTTTGATCTTCTCTAGTACTGACTGGTTTGTTCTTTAGGCAGTCCATGGGATACACAGCTTCACCAGCACTATAATTCAAAGGCATCAATTTTCTTCCTATCTTTTTCACTGTGCAGCTTTTGCATCCATAAGATGTTATTGAAAATGCCATGGCTTAAACAAGTTGAATCTGTATGGAGAGAGACATCTCTGCTCTTGAGAATCTTGTCTAGGTCCTTCATAGCCATTCTGCCAAGAGCAATGCATCATCAGATTTCTTGACCGCTTGTCATTTCTTTATTGATTATTGATCCAAGCAGGTTAAAATTGTTTGCTATTTCAATTTCTTCTCAATCAACAATGAACTTATTGATTTTGCCAGAATTCTCAGTTCTTTACGTTAAGGTGCAGACCCATTTTAAGACTATGTTCCTTGATCTTGAGAAACAAATGCTTCAGATCAGCTTCACTTTCAGCCAGTATTTATTTATGTTTTATTTAACAGGATTTTTATACCGCTTTATCATTTTAGTCAAAGCAGTTTACATTGTAACTTAAACTTGGTAATGTACATTAAACAGGAACATTAATAACTTGGATTCTTCTTTTGTATTGTGGTGTCATCAGCATAGTGAAGTTTATTGATGAGTCTTCCACCAATATTCATACCTCAGTTATCTTCATACAGTCTAGCTTCTCTGATGATTTGTTCTGCATATAAATTACACATGTAGGGGGAAAATATTCAGCCTTGTCATACACCTTTGCTGATTTTAAATCATTCTGTTTCTCCTTGTTCCATTCAAACTGTTGCTTCTTGATCAATGTAAAGGCTGTGCAAGAGAACGATCAGGTATATATAGATATCCTTTTGATATTCATTTGTCCTTTCAAGGATCCATCTCACATCCATGATGATGTCTCTCGTTCCTCATTCGTTCCCGAATTCTGCTTGCACTTCAGGCAGTTCTCGTTCCAGGTAGGGTTGTAGTCTCTGCTGAATGATCTTCAGTAGACTCTTTCTGGCATGTGGGATCAGAGCGATTGTTCGATAATTTCCACAGTCAGTTGGATCACCTTTCTTTAGTATTGGTATAAACACAGATCTTTTCCAGTCAGTTGGCCATGATGTTGTCTTCCATATTTCTTGGCAGAGCCTTGTGAGTACGGTAACAGCTGCATCCGATTGCTATAATACTTCAATTGGAATACCATCTGTGCCCCGTGCTTTGTTCTTTGATAATACTTTCAATGCTGCTTCAACTTCTTCTTTCATTACCAATGGTTCCGGATCATAAGGTATAGCTTGAAACAGCTCTTGGTCCACTTGATCTTTATGGTATAATGACTCTGTATATTCTTTCCACCTTTTCTTGATCTTCTCAGCATCATTCAATATGGATCTTTGAGCATCTTGTAGCATTCCCATTCAAAGCTGGAATTTTCTCTTTAAGTCTCGTAGCTTTATGAAAGCTGGTCTTGTTTTCCCTCTAGCAATTTCTGATTCTATTTATTTGCATGTGTCATTGTAGTACTTCTCCCTGTCTCTTCTTGCTGCATGTTGTAAACCTCTGTTGAGTTCTTTCTCCTCTGGCTTTAGTTTCTTGCATTTCTGGGCAATTTTTCTGAGTTTCTTCAGTAATCCATTTTGGCCGTTTTTGCTTTTTCACCTTTTGTAGAGACTTCTCGCTTTCTTCCAACACAACCTTCTTGATATCATTCCATAACTCTTCTGGAGCTCTGTCATTTGTATCTAAAGCAGCAAACCAATTTTGCAGGCAGTCTTTAAGTTCTGGTAGTATATTTTCAAGGTCCTATTTTGCTACATTCATGGGTGGTTTGCTTTTTTTCAGCTTTAGCTTGAGTTTGCAAACTAGTAGTTGGTGATCTATAGCACAGTCGGCCCAAGGTTTTGTCTTTGTTGATGTTATTGAGCTTTTCCAACATTGACTTCCAGAGTTGTAGTCAATTTGATTTTTATACAATACATTGGGTGAAGTGCATGTGTACAGTTGCTGCTTGTGTTGCCGGAAGAAGGTGTTTGAGATGAATGGATCATTGTTCTTGCAGAATTCTCAGACTTTCTCCAGTTTCATTTCTGTTGCCAAGTCCATTTTTTCCAACCATTTTGCCTTCTTCTTTGTTGCCAATGTTTGCATTCCGGTCACCCATGACTATCAGGATATCCCATTTGCATGTTCTGTCAATTTCAGCTTGTACTTGTTCATGGAACTCAACCACTTCTTCTGGAGCTGTTCTTGGCGCATATACTTGAGACATAACACATCTGAAAACACCTGGATCATACCGCACCTGGTGACTCAGAACCCAAAGGTCAGTTCCCATTTCGGCATCAGAAGCGTTTGGATGGAAGGCTGCCAGAGGCAGAAGAGACTGTTGCCAGAGAAGTCAGCTCCTGCTATCTCTCTTATTCAAGATAGCTTTCATCATGGCAAAAGACTTGGCAGGGTGCCCCCTGTTCCTTGGACAGTGCCCTGATTACCCAGCTTCTATCAGTTCATTGTCAACACCATGTAACTGTGGCTGAGCACTGTGCTGGCATGTACAAAAGAAATATAGGACAACCCTTGTCTCTGAAGAAAGCAAATTAAAAATATATGAATAGTTCTGTATGTTCTTTCCCCTCTGTGCTCTTCCCCTCCTTTCCTACCCTGTACTCCCCCCTATACTACCCCTTCCCTTCCTCCTCCATGGTCCCCTTCCTTCCCTATCCTGTTCTTTCCCCAATCATTCCTTCTTCTTTACCCCCTCCAAGTCTCCATTCAATATGTATCTTGTTCCTTCCTCCAATCCCTTCCTCTTCTTCCTTTTTCCTCTTCACGTTCCCCTCTCCTTCTTATCTGGTTCTTTCTCCAACCCTTCCCCTCTTCCTCCTCCCCCCCCCCCATTCGTGTTCTACAACCCTCCTTATCCTGTTACTTCCCCAACCCTTCCCCTTCACGTTCCTTTCCCCTTCTTTCTCCCAACCCTCTACTCTTCTCTCCTTCCTTTCCCCCTCCACAATCCCCTGCCTCCTTATTCTGTTCCTTACCCAAACCTTTCCCCTCCTTTTCCCCCTCTATCTTCCCTTCCTTTTCCTCCCCTTCCTATTCTCTTTCTCCCCCCTTCTCTCCTTATTCTCTTTTTTCACCTTTCTCCTTCTGCACCTTTGTTTCACTCCCTCCCGCACCTCTTAAGTCTCAGGTTACCAGACTGCTCCTCTTTGATCCATTGAACCTGTAGGAGTCACTGTTTGTGCTCTGCCAGCCCTCGAACTGCTTCCACCTGGGTCCTGATTGGGCTGCTGCAACTCCCGTTTCTCACAGCTTCACTCGATGGGAGCAGCAGCAGTTATTCAGTTATTATGAATTCAATAAATGTGGGTAAATAAATAATTACACCAATTTCCTTTCTTATCTGTTGCTTATTGCATGCTTAAAATGAAGCAATTGTTTTTAAATGCCATTTTGGATGGAAAACAGCACAAGAGAAAATAACAAATGTTACTATTTCCCAGTCTTTTTAAAATGATGGCCCACTCTGTTAGGAACAGGAGCCACCAAAACACCGTCTTGAAATTATATCCCGGGCAGCGGGGAGGCTGGTGCAGTGGTCAGTTGTCAAAATACAACTGGGTTTCTCTATTTCCTCTTACAGTTGCTTCCTTTGGTGGTTGTCACGTCTCGAGATGATAATTTGGCAAACAGAGCTACACGATTTAGAGGACATACTTGTGTGAGTTATGTTAAGCCATGGGCTGGTCATTGTGCTATAGCTACAATCTTGTAAGATGCTAAATATAAAATCCTCGGATGGGCTTTCACTGTGGAACACATTCTTTCAGGGCACGATCATCTATGCTAAGGCCATTGGCTGGACGGGTGGAGATACAGAGGCCCCTCCCCTGGTCCTGTCTGTCTCTCTCTTGCTTCTGGGGTGCGCACAACCCGGGCATTCTTTCCTGGGTGCTTCCGACTTTTCGGTAAGTATTCTGAACTTCCTGAAAGATTTTACCAAGACCTTCTACCAGCCCTTACGTCTGGCACCTTCATTCTCTCTCTTCTCCAGAATATTTATCACAGCCCTCCTCTTATCGCTTCATGAAGGAAAAGCCTTAAAATATTACTTTTCATGTTTTTGAGCCACTTCTTTGACCTAAGACACTACTGAAAATGATTAAAAGCAGAATTATACTTAAATGATATTCTTCTGGGAGCTATACGCATTGAAGAAGGCTTTTAAGCTCAGGCAAACAGGACTGGACTGCACTGCTCTTACTTTAACAGCTTTCAATCATGAAGAAATGTTACGGATGCATTGGGGAAGTTATTCTGCATTTAATTATGATTGTTTTATTTTATATTATCTTGTATATGGAAGTCTTCAAATGGCTTTGCAATAACAGTAAAAGTGCAAGGAAAATAGCTCCCAGAGGTTTCCTGCCCAAATCTTGCCTGCCGCAAAGGAAAAATGTACTTTTCCTTTAGAAGATCAAATCTCATTCAGGATTCTAAAACACTTTAGCTTTGCTCCCCTGAGCCATCCTGAGGCACAGACTCCAACTTGCCTCCTGTTCACCTGACAAATGGACAATGAATGAACAGATCATTGTGAAATGTTGCCAGGGGGAAATGCTCCTTACCCACAAGAGCAAGATAAATCAAGAGAATTCGTCAGGTCTTACCTCTCTGGTATAAAATGCATGATTTTAGAAACACGATAGGAATATAATTTAGAAATTAACATTCTACAAGCCTGATTTAGTAAGGGGGATTTCAAGAGATACAGAATAGGGGGAGGAGGTGGGGGAAAAACAACTGTGATTGCTATTTTAGTCCACATTAATGGTTGATAAAACAAAAAAGGAATAAAAGGTGATTTTGT
Source organism: Ichthyophis bannanicus (assembly GCA_033557465.1). Classification (NCBI taxonomy): domain Eukaryota; kingdom Metazoa; phylum Chordata; class Amphibia; order Gymnophiona; family Ichthyophiidae; genus Ichthyophis; species Ichthyophis bannanicus. The sequence goes on along the minus strand of CM066039.1, from coordinate 17,343,002 downwards.
TATATTAGACTAACTTTATACATTTTTTGACTAGCTTTTGAAGGTTAAGTCTTCTTTCTTACAATGTTTTTTTTAAATTTTATTTTAGATAAGGAGGAGAATATAAAGTTTCTCTTTAAACTTGTTTGCTGCCTTTTCTTCTTAATGCTTCCCCTAGGGAATTTAACACGTAACTATGACAATTTGTTTCTCAAATGTTTGAACACATTTTGCTACTGGAGGACATTGACTGATAGTGACGATCTGGCTTGGAGATGATCCACATTTTGATAAGGGAAGACCACACCTGCTGACAGCTGGGAACTAGCAGGGCTGAGCTAGACTTGGATTTTGAGAAGAGAAGAGAACAATTAGATCATTAGCAGCAGCCTGGTATCATTAAGGAATGATGAATGCAGAGTTTCAGTTACCGGAACTCAGAAAGCTGGGATTCAGTAGGAAGGAGCTACAATGAGACAATTTCCAAAATAGGATACTAAAGGCATGAGGGTAATGATCCTTGAAGGAACCTCCTTAGGCATGGTGGAGTAGCCTAGTGGTTAGATCAGCTGGTTGAGACTCAGGGAAACCAGAATTCACAATCCCACTTTTCCCACTGACAGTCCTTGGGCGAGTTTCTTCAGCCTCCAATGCTGCTTATGAACCTACTTGGGCAGCAAAATAACTTGTATACCTGATTGCAACTAACCTTGAGCTCAGATTTAGAAAAGGCAAGCAATTAAATCTAAAATCCAAATCCTTGCCTAGCCTGGTGGATCCTGAAAGATTTTAAATAAGGTCTAGCCCTGGAGACAATGGTTGTTTATCAGTAATTTAGAGTAGAAAATTCAGAACATGGAGGTATTTAAACACCTCTATCATATCTCCTCTCTCCTGCCTTTCCTCCAAAGAATACATATTGAGATCTTTAAGTCTGTCTCCATATGCCTTGTGACAAAGTTTGGTAGCCACCCTCTCCACTGACTCCATCCTGTTTATATCTTTTTGAAGGTGCGGTCTCCAGAATTGCACACAATACTCCAAATGAGGTCACACCAAAGACTTATAAAGAGGCATTATCACCTCCTTTCTTCTGCTGGCCATTCCTCTCCCTATGCACCCACGCATCCTTCTGGCTTTTGCAGTCACCTTTTCTACCTGTTTAACCACCTTAAAATCATCATAAACAATTCCACCCCCCTCCCCAGGTCTCGCATTTCTTTCATGGACAGAAGTACTTCACCCCCAGACTCTACTTCTCTCTTGAATTTTTGCAGCCCAAATTCATGACCCTGCATTTTTTATCATTAAATCTCAGCTGCCAAATTCTTGATCATTCTTCAACCTTCACTAGATCTCTCCTCATTTTATCAATATCTTCCTGGGTGTCTACTCTATTGCAGATTTTGGTATCATCTGCAAAAAAGTAACCTTATCTGACAGCCCATCTGGAATATCACTTACAAAAATCTTAAAGGAATTGAACCAAGGAGAGATTTCCATGGAACTCCACTAGTAACATCCTTCTCCTAAGAGTGAACTCCATTTACCTGTATCCTTTGTTGCCTCCCACTCAACCAGTTTCTAACCCAGTTGGTCAATTTAGAGTCCATCCCTAGGACACTCAAATATTTATAAATTGCCTGTGTGGAACAGTGTCAACGGCTTTACTGAAGTTTGAATAAACCACATCTAGCATTCTTTCTTGGTCGAACTTTCTGGTCACCCAATCAAAGAAATTATCCAGATTGGTCTGGGAAGACCTGCCTCTAGTAAAACCATGCTGTCTCAGATCCTGCAATCCATTGGATTCTAGAAACCTCAGTATCTTCACTATCCATTAATTTACTCACCACAGAGGTCAGACTAACAGGCCTGTAGTCCCCAACCAGGGCCAGTCCTTCCACTAGGTAAGCTAGGCAACTGCCTAGGGCAGCCAGCCCAGGTGGGCGGCAGCAGCGGCAGCACACATAACGAACTGTGCCGCCGCCCCCCCCCCATGTGCCACCGATTCCGTTTGTGGGGAGGTGGGCAGCGGCAGCAGCAGTATTTCCAAAAGTGGCTGCTTTTTGCTGTCACTTTTTGAAATACTACCGCTGCCGCTGCCTGCCTCCCCCTCCCGAGAAGGAATCGGCGGTATCTGGAGGGGAGCGGCGGCGTCAGATACCCTGTGGCCAGCCCTGTCCTCAACCTCATTTTTCCATTTTTGTGTAAAAGGATCACATGCACCCTTCTCTAGTCCTCTGGGACCATTCCCAAGTCTAAAGAAGCATTGAAATGGCCAGGCAGTGCAGCTGCCAGTACTTCCCTAAGTTCCTTCAGTACTCTTAGATGTATCCCATCTGGCTCCAATGCTTTGTCTACTTTTAATTTAGCTAGCTCCTCACGAAAACAGCCTTCTGAAAATAGTTCAAGATTCACCTCACTTCTGTTCCTATTTGTGGGTGCATTCTTAAGTCCTACTCCCGGCTCTTCATATGTGAATACAGAACAGAAATATTTGTTAAGCAATTCCACTGTATCCTCATCAGCTTCTACATATTCCTCTCTTTCACCCTTGAGTCTGACAACACCACTTTTGCACTACTTCCTGTCACTAACATATCTGAAAAATATTTTGTCCCTCCCTTTTATTCCATTGGCTATTTTTTTTCTTCCATTTATTTCTTTGCTTTCATGACTGCTTTCCTAGCTTCTCTTAGCTTGTTGATACTTGTCTTCCTTTTTCTGTGATCTCTTGTATTTTATGAAGGCCATCCTCTTTTTGATCATCTTTCCTGCTACGTTGTTCAGAACCATAGTGGCCTCCTTTTCCTTTTACATTTATTTAATTTCCTAACAAAAAGGTTTGTTGCCATTAAAAATATCCTCTTTCAGTTTTACCTACTGCTTTTTTTTTTAATTCCATAGCTATTCCCATCCAGCTAACCACTCCTTGAAATATTGTCCCATCTTGACAAAATTTATTTATTTATTTTTGAATTAAGTACACTTATATACCGCCTTTCCGGAATCAAAGAGGTTTACAATGAGTTTAAATAATCATTACATCCAACAAGGTATTACATGGAACTGAGTTAATAAAGGTGTTCAGGGGATTAATGGATCAAATAACTTTAAGAAGGTTAACAGCAGGATTTTAGAACCTATTTACATGTTCTGAATATATATAAATGATTAATTCTGTCCTTATTACTTTATTGTTTTGCTTGAGAAAATAATTGTGATCTAATATAATGGAGATGTATAAATTGCTGAGTTACTGAGGAACATTGGAATCATGAGCTGACCTTGTATAACTTGTGTCAGGTAACTAACTTTGTTTTCCTAAAGTCTAAGACCCTCTCCCAGCTGTTCCTATCCATCTAATGACTCCTTGAGGTATCATCCTATCTTAACAATGGTTTCCTAAAGTCTAGGATCCTCACTTTTGAATGAGCTATCTCTGCCCTTGTCTTACCGAACTACACATCCAATGGTCACTGGCTGAGAGATGATGACACACTATAACATCAGAAACACTCTCCCCATTTGTAAGCACCAGGTCCAGTGAGGCCCCCTCCCATATGGGTTCTGTTACCAGTTGACGCAATAGTTCTCCCTGTAGAGAATCCAGTATCTCTGTACTTCCAGATGACACCGCAGCAAGAATGTGCTATCAACATCTGGTTTATTGAAATCACCTATCAGCAGCACTTCTCCATTCATAGCAATACTTTGAATGTCTTCAATTAAATCTCTACTTCTACCTATGAGGGAGATCTGTATAACACACCAATGCAAAAGGATTTCCCTTTCCCTCTTTCTAGTTTAATCCACAGTGCCTCCTCGCTCCCTTTTAAGCCCTGTAATTCTATAGCTTTAATATTATATTTTACATATAGTGCCACTCCTCCTCCCCTTCTTCCTACCCTGTCCTTTCTGAAAAGAGTATAGCACGGGATAATTACATCCCAGTCATGGTTGTCCGTGGCCACTAAATCCAAGCCAGCCTCTTCCATTGAAGCCTCGAGATCCAGAATCTTATTCCCATAGACTTTGCAGCTATGTGGGTGGTTAGGAAGCTGCCCCCATGGTGAATAGCATTCTAAAAGCACAGCAGATATTCACATTACAAACCTCACTACACCATGTTCTTAATGCAAATGCTTTAACTGCACCTCTAGAGACGTCCTTAAAAGTTTTGCTTTTCAAGCATATCTCAATGCAGATGTGTGCATTAATGCAAACCGCATTACATTTAAATGACCTGCTTGCAGAGTATAGCATGTAAGCAGCTCAGTCACATATTGTCTGCACAAACTTGCATTAACAAATCCATCAGTATTTCTTTCTTACTTGCTTTTCCATACTAATGCTCCAGGCAAGCAAATGAGCACAAAACCTCAACGTGTTAAAAGAGGGAAGAGTTTCAGAGATTGGAGAAAAGTATTGTCTGATTACTCGATGGTTCCTTGTCTTGTATCAGTGCACTTAGCCTGCAGAAGCTTGATTATCCCATGCCTGTCTTTTCATATATTTTGCTAGGTAATTGGCCTCCCATCACCATGACAACAAGACATGAGGCCTACCGTAGTGAAGAGGAGCAGTCTGACCAACTCCAGCACAGCCTCCAAGTTTCCTCTTCAACGCGTAAGAGGAAATTCAAGACTAGGTGAGGCAAAACCTCCCAAGAGCTCCCTGGCTAATGATGTTCATAGTAATAAGCCTGTAATGTAGGCCAAGGCTGGCAGTGTGACACAGCAGATGGGTACAGCAAAGAACTCCAGACTTTATAGCCTGATTCAATTTCCATCCATCACTCATGTGGTGATGAGGAAGTCAATTAACCACTCGGTCCTCAATGTTATGCAACCTATAATGTATGTTAGAAGATTTTCGGGAAGGAAAATCATGTACTGTATATTATTTTGTCTACCGCTAATATTATATAAATCATACACGGCATGTTTACCAATTATCTTTTAATTATTGAATCAGATCCCCTACAATTCGACCTCTGTCAGGCAAACCTTAATCCTTACACCCCTCCTGGCTGTCAAAATCTATTGTTTAGCTTTGAATGCCCTGCTCTTTGCCGCCCCCTCCAGCAGCTGCTGCTCTGGGTGACTGTCTAATTGCCTAATGGCTGGGCCAGCCCTGAACATCGAAAGCAAAAAAATACAAGATGTTATATTTTTATTGGGCTGCATTTCTTGACTAATTTTCAGGAGCCAAGAATGGACGTTACTTGAAAAAATAGATGAATTATAAAAGACATTGAAAGAACTCCTGAGGGGTGTCTACATACCCCAACAACATTAAAGTGTAAAAATAGAGTTTAAAAACAAAGCATTCCAGTGCTAGCATGAAGGGTCATGTATATAGGGTCCTGGAAGGAGCTCTGGTGTTTGGCCGTGGCTGAGGACTATTGCTGCAATGATTGGTTTAATGTAAGTTAGGAAGGGATATAAAATAGGGAAAAAGCATTCCTACGTAGCTGTGAATGACGGCAGCAGGTGACAAATCCCTAGTCTGGAGGCCTAGAGAAGAATGAGAAAACTGCTGGGTTAGCAAAACAAGAACTGGCCTTCCAAAGATTTTGACACATGTGCTGAGTGTGTTAGGAGTCATGGGCTAAAGGCTAAGGACTGAGGACTGAGGAGCTTGGGCAGGTGAGAGGCTCTTAATGACCACCGGCTGGCTTCTGCATCTCAGGTAAAAGTGTCCATGGTGTTCGATGCCTGAAGGGGGGGTAAAGCATTTCTTAGCCTCTAGTTTTACCTTGGTAGCAGCTTAATTTACCTATTTGGGTAAAACGTTTTGAAAATAGACCTGTCTGCATGATTTTCAAGCAGTCTATGATGTGTTTGCTGACAAATGACAAAGCTCTTCAGTCGTTTTAGAACTGTTCTCAGATTGCACAAAATCTGAATGATGCTGAATCCACTCTCATTTGTTTCCCTAATTTTATCTGTGGTAATCTTTGTGCCACTGGGAAGTGACGAGGATGCTGCCAATGTGGAGGTCACTGCGTTGGATCTGGCCTTAGGGAAAGCTGTGTTTGCTTTGGATACACACTTGGAATCAGCATGGTAAGTCACTAGGATTCATTTTTCATATACCTTGATTCTGAGTTTCCAGGCAGGACACTGCTAAAAGATGTCTTTTTGTGGTATGTTTGGCACAAAGATATGGCTGTACACAATAAAAGGAGTGGATATGATTTATGGGAGGTTCTCAGAGAAGGATTGCAAGTGGGCAGGAGGATGCAATCCTTGTTCTTCTTTTTTAAAAAAATACATACATTTCTGTTTAACAGGGGCAGAGGCTAGGAAAGATTTTCTCTCCCAACTCTCTTGAAGACCTATCACACTACAATGCTCCTACTCTAGTTAGCAAATTAGAACTGAGGTGTTCTGGCTACACAGAACATTTTGGAAGCAAAGTAACAGCAAAGATAATTATTAATGATCATTGTCTTTTAATTTATGTGAACAGTTTCCAAAACTCTGTGGGAGGTGCAAAGCCTGCAAATCATACTTATAGTTTACTTAATCAAGTCCTGAGCTGCTTAACTGTAATTACAAAAAAAAAAAATTCAGACAATACATTTGAAAAGAATACACAACAATCATGGAATGCCTAAGTAGCTGACATCATAATACGTCATAAAGAAAGACTTTCCCTTGTAACATTGCCCTGGAAAAAGTAACTCCAAGGACTTGCACCTGTTTTTCATGAAAAATAACAGATAATGTTGACAATGGAAAACTAGGCATGTTGTCTCCCCTAATGTAACCCCTCCCCTAGCCCACCACCTTTTTCCTACAGGTCAAATATATGCATTACGTAGTAACAGGTACCATAGTAGATGATGGCAACCAGAATGGCCCATCTAGTCTGTCCAGCATGGTGTCTTGGGTTGTAACTTCTGCTCATGCCCATATTATTCTATTTAGGGTTGTAACTGCCTGCTCCCCACCTTCCCCTTTCACTGTGACTCTTGAAATGTTCCGTTCAATCATTATATCATAATATCGGGATGAACCACTGCTCTATGTAGGTTAGACCATCCTCTTGCCGTTAATGGATCCTGCCAGGGCAATATTTAAACTCTGTGACTGGCATTTTTTTGTAAACTCTGGCTGCCTTGTTTAAATAAAATCCAGATATATGGATTCAGCACTGGCCGCTGGCGCTTTAGCTATGATATTCAGTCTCCAAACCAATTAGCCTATCCAGATAGCTGAAAATGGCCCCATATGGTTAATTTCCCACTCCGCCCTGACTCCACCGCCAGAGCGCACTGGCGCTAGCCAGATAATGCCAAAGTGGTCCATGGTGACATTCAGTAGCTTTTACCTGGTTAGCAGGTGCTGCTAATTGGATGAGTGCTACAAAATATTGAGCGTTTGTGTTTATCCCACACCTTTCTGAATTCTGTTACTTGCCAAAGACTGTCGCCACAGTGTCTGGGCCTAAATGGGAATCAAAAATCAAGGGTTATTGCAAGAAAGGTTCAGGGTATTACAGTCCAATAGGAGCTTGTTCCAATTGTGCTGGAAACCCAAAGGACTAGGAAAGAAGCGCCAGGTCACAGAAAAGTAAATGATCAGCACAGACCTCTTTGGTCCGTGTTTTCTAATGTAGCGTCGGGTGAGCAGGTCTACATTTTCGTCATCATTTTTCTGATCGCGATGCTTGTTTTCTTTATAAATACAGATGGCTTTTGTAAACCGCCTTGATACCTTGGAAGAAGGGCAGAACATAAAGTTGAAATAAACATAAACACATAGATTAATGGCCGTAACAAAGGCTTTTATTTTAAAGGGAAATCAAGCTGAGAAGAGAAGCCACCCTTCTGGAGCTGGAGAGCAGAGGGCAGAAAAGAGCCGCCTTCGGAAATGAATGGGAAAAAGTGGAAAAGGAATTAATAAGGACTAGTCGCATCCTAAGATTAAAAATGGATAAAAAAGCTCTTCGAAGGAAGGTCAGAATGGAATTTCTGAACACTGAATTTGCTGGTGGAAAGTCATTTGTTCTTAAGATCAGATGGAAGGCTAAGATACAGAGAATACTTACAACCTAACAAAGCAGTGTCTGTTGAATAACTCTTATTAGGAATGCAAGACGACCGCGGCAGGTCTGTGAAACTCACACTTTTCAGTTCGCAAGAGATTCTATGGTAGATCCACAAAGCCCATTGATTTTTCACTGTGGACATTACTTGGAAAAATACTGTGCAGTATTCCGCAATGCGTTTCTGAATGCCGCTGAACGCTGTGGAAACTGCAGAGTACAGCAAAATGTGCCAGTCTAGCTGCCAGGGGGATGCTCCTATGCATTTAAGTAAAACAAAAAGGGAATGGGTAGCTTTCCTGAAAAATCCCAGGAGTCTAAACCATCAACATTTATCCACAGAAAAAAATTCCCACAAGTCTGGCCTGTCTGATTAATGTGCTGTATAGGTGTGGAGAATATTTCTTTTGGGAATTTTTCCTGAGGAATAATATTTTACCATCATTTTGCCTAATTCATTGTAACTGTGAATGGTGGCCTCATGTTTCTTAGACACTAGCCTGGAATAAGGGCTTTTGCTTTTTTTTTTTTTTTGCCAACCTTTCTCAGATTTTGGCTAAATATTGCTGCTCACTGGATAGCGAGCCTGAATATTCAGCAGCAGAAACAGGACATTTTCTGCTGCTGTCATTGAATATACCCCCATTGTTCTGAAATTAATCAGGAATCCTAAAAAGTTCTTTTCTGATGTATTTAGTGGTGAAACTCCAACTGATGCACTTTGACACTCCACTCTTGGTCTTCACTTCCAGTCCTTCAGGGTTGCCAACAGTCCGGTTTTCAGGAGATCTCTAGTGAATATGTATGACAGAGATTTGCATGCCTCCTACCTCCATTGTATGCAAATCTTGTTCATGCATATTCATTAGAAATATCCTGAAAACCTGACCCATTGGTGGCCTTCGAGGACTGGAAGTGAAGAACACTGTAGTACATCATGGGTGATAGTTTAGCACCAATTTCTCATGCAAGAGAAGTGCAAAGATCTTGCCATGTCCTAGTTTTTCTGCTCATTCAGAAATCTCCCTCGGGGCACTGGGTGTAACATTACCACAATACAAAATAATCTCATTTATCCTTTTGAAGTTACTTTGTCTTTTTCTGTCATTTGTTGTCCTTTTAGCCCCTGCCCTCCTTCTACTTTCCCCAAAAGCATCATCTTTGGTTTTAAAATGAGGGCTGAGCCTTTAATGGTACCGTTACAGGCCGAGGAGTGGTTACGACAGGAGAAGGAAGTCAGGGAGCTGTGTTCCGCCAGGGCCCCCATGTTCTGGATCCCACTTAGGGCCCATGGTGTCTGGGAGAGGATGAATGTTACCCTGTCCTGCACAATCCGCGGTTCCCCTCCACCAGATGTGAAGTGGTAAGCTGCCATTTTGTTTAGACTTTATGGGGTCAGTTTTATACCCCTGTAAATATTGGCACACTGCAAGATTTTGTCTATTTTTCCTGAGATCTCTACATTGACATTCCCAGGATGTAGTTTGGCAGAGCTGGGCTGGAGTTGTGATGCATACTTGTGTGCACAGACTAGAGGAACACTTTTGCATAGGTGTAAATTTGCATGAGAGAGTTTGTGCGCTCCCAGGGAGCAGTATAGCAGCCTATTTTATAAGGATACATGGGGCCCTTTTACTAAAGTGCACTGTGCAATCATCACAGGTTGGTGTGCGTTAAGTACATGCTAAAGCCCATAATGACCAACAGCTCAGGGCCAGGACAGCAAGTGTGTGCTGATTTCTCCATTATCAGCATGTTGTGTATTGCAGTGGTGAAGGGATGGGTTAGGAGCAGAGAGTGGGCATGGTAAGCCTAGCACTCGTACACCCTGTGTGCTTCCATGACTCATGCAGCTACTTATTTATCAGGGTTTTTTTTTTAATAGCACTTTATCATTTCCATCAGAGTGGTTTACCTTGGAATTTGAACTTGGTAATGTACATTAAACAGGGACATTGATAACAGGGATTTTTCTGAGGCCATGGAGGGTTAAGGACTTGCCCAAGGCCACAAGGAGCACTAGTGGGAATTGAACCCTGGGTCCTAAGCCAGTGCTCTAACCATTAGGCTACTCCTCCACTAAAAATAACCTAGTGCAGCTGCACCAAATGCCGCTTCAATAGGTCACGTTTAGTACAAGGGTGCTATAGTGCACACTGCCATGATGTGTTAGAGTGCCGTTGTGTGCAGGAACTGCCAGGAACATGCTAGCCATGCCCCCAGCAGTAAGCACATGGGATTGCAACTACCATGTGTTATTTTTAGCACTAAACATGCACTAGTGCTGCCCCCCCCCCCACTCCCATGCCCTGCCCCCACTGCGGCTGATTCCAGCAGCGGGGTCGGCTCAGCAGCAGCGGCAGGCCATGGGCTTCGGCACACATGGTCTGCTGCTTCTGATCCCCCTCTGACAGAACTTCAGGGGGATCAGAAGCAGCATGTTATGTGTGCCAAAGCACATGGCCTGTCACACCGCCCACTGAGGTCTGTCGCCCTCGACGGCTGCCTAGCCCACCTAGTGGATGTGCCGGATCTGCCTAGCACTCTTTAGTAAAAGGGCCCCATAGAAGCCTATATGCCTTTATAACATAGATATAATATAGATGCTTTAGAACATAGACACTCTGTTCTAAAATTACCCCCATAGAGGGCAATTTGAAGAGCAATCTACTTTAGATTGCCCTGCCAGAAAATTGCCCCTCTCAGAGCATGATACCAGGCTTTCACAGCTTGGTAGCCTTCAGTCAGGTGAAGAAGAAGCTTTCCTGGGGTGAGTTTGGGTTGGGAGAGTGAAGAATATGTGCAGTAGTGATTTTCAAAGCTATGCATATGCAATAGCTGCAAAGTACCCAGGAACTCTCTTTCCAGCAGCTCTTTTTCAACCAGCTTTCAGCTACAAGGCATGCAGATAAAGGTGTGTCTGTACCTTGCAAAAATGCAGTGTGTGCCTTTGAGTCAGTCCTGACTCCTGGCAACCCAGAAGCTCCTGGGTTTTCTTGGCAGTGTCACTGGAAGCAGATTGCCAGGCCTTTCTTCTGAGGCAATGGAGGGTTAAGTGACTTGCCCAAGGCCACAAGGAGTGCTAGTGGGACTTGAACCCTGGTTGCTTGGTTACCAAGCCAGTGTTCTAACCACTAGGCTACTCCTCCAGTCCCTGTACTTTGCACTCAGGGGCTATTCAAAATTATCTAGAAAGATAACTAAAGATAAAGACCCACAGTGATTAGAAGCAAGGAAAAGTATTCCTTCCTATGCCCTGCCACACAAACTTGCTGTAAAACAGTGTTTAATAAGCTCCAGTTTATGGTATTAACTCAGATCTAGCCGAAGGTCTCCCTCTAGTCTAGAGCAAGGGGTGCTCAACCCAGTCTTAGGGCACATCTAGCCAGTCAGGTTTTCAGGATAACCACAATGATTATGCATGAGAAATATTTGCATACAGTGGAGGCAGTCCAGGCAAATCTCCCTCATGCATATTCATTACAGTTATCCTGAAAACCTGACTGGCGAGGTGTGTCCCAAGGAGTGGGTTCAGGAGCCCTGCTCTAGAAGTTGCCAAACCACTGTTTCTCAAGCTCTCCCTGAAGTCCCCCCTAACCAGTTATTCACAATGAATATGCATGAGGCTGTGTATGCAAATCTATCTCATACAAATTCTTTGGGAGTATTAAGGATATGCATTTGAAAGGGCCCATTTGGTTTGTTAGTATATTTTAAACAATTTAGTGTGTGTTAAATTGATTTAATAAGTACTAATCGACTTAGTGTGCCTTAATTCATCGGTTACTCTGTAATTATACCAATTTTGCATGCATGAAAAATTCCCTATTAAAACAAACGTGTGAAGGTAACTGAAAAGCACCAAAAACAGGGAAAAATTTATGAAAAAAAACAAAAACTAACTGTATTTTTCTTGCCTGTGCGCACCCCTAGTAGACATCTTGAAAATCCGATTGGTTATGGGATAATGCAGGACTGGCTTGAGAAATGTTGGCTTAAACTAGAGCTTCCCAATTCTGCCCTTTGGGCCCTCAACCAAGTCTGGTTTTCAGGGATATTGATGAGTTCTGTAAGCATACATGTCATCCAGGAACCAGGTGTGTGGGTATATCGGACAGATCCTGAAATTCAGTCATGGTCAAGGTTCTGAAGGCTCGAGTCTGGCAGACCAAACTCAGGCCTTCATATTCTCCCCCCCCCTCCTCTGTTTTGCTCTTTGCCCAAAATGCATTCCAGTTTGTAGTACAGATGGAGGCTTGGTGAGGGAGGGAGGGAATCAGGTACTTGCAGGGGCTTGTCTCATCCTTTCCCTTGTAAATAACTCTCTCCTTGAATGCATTCAGCTGAAAACTCGTTAAGTACATTGCTTAAGGATATGGTACCAACTTGATGATGATGTCAGCTTATAGTGCTTGCAACACTTAGATCAAACAGGAAAAAGAAGACACTTTCTTTACAGCACTGCAGTGAGATTCCTTCATAGGCAAAGGAAAGACCTCTCGGCACACATATGGCCGCATTTAGTCAGTCACTCTTTTGCCAAAACAGAATGCAAGAGGGTAGCCACTGACTCCATATTTTTAATAGGTAGATCCAGTCTTAGTTTTACCTCATTGAATTAAGAGAATTGTAGTTCTCATTTTTTCTACAAGTCCAGGCATACAATGGAGCAGAACCAGGACTAGTTCAGCCTGTTTTGATTATCTAAAAAATAAAAAAGGATCCAGCTAGTTACCTTCAGGTCCACCCAGCCCAAAATATTTAGGATAAAGAATTAGAAAGCCATGGTTATCTCTAAGAGCCGCTGAAGGCTTTCAGGAAGCTGGAATTTTTTTTCTTTTGCTTTTTATGAAGCTAATTGATAAGACTCTTAGAAAGAAAATAGGAAGTTTCATATAGTACAGATTTAAAACAGTCTGCTTTGTGAACAAGTATCAATTGTTTTCCTTGAACAAGTTTTTCACTCCATTTTCCTGGAGTTGATGTGACCTTGGAGAAATGAGCCCTGAGCTTTAGTGTGATAATTTGCACTCAGTGCTTAGTAGGTCATGGAGCGGGGAAGGGGGAGAGAGTAAGGGGCTTATTACACTATTCTAAATAAAGTGCTGGCACTGAGTAGCATGGGAGGCGCTAGGAGTAGCCTGTGACAGGCAGAGCAGCTGTTGGAGTCTTGACCCTTGTGACAGGAGCAGCTTCTATGTGGGACCAGGAGTATCCGAGCGTCTCCTTTCCCTGTGAAGCTGCCAGCAAGCTCCATGTCCTGCTGGGCAGGCACAGCTGGTGCTGAGGTTTCTGCCCCCCCCGTGCCTTCCTCCCTCTTAGTGGCACCCACAGTACTATTTTTCATAACACCTAAGTTTTTAATCTTTCTTTCACATTTTGCTGTTCTAGTTTGCTCATTATTTTTATTTTTCAGAATTTTAGCAACCTCCAGAGGCCAGTGCCCCCTTTCATGTGTACTTCTTTGCCATATTGTGCCGGCCCTAAGGGATGGCTGAGCCAGTCCTGATTTTACCCACACTTGCACTGCCTACTTTAGTTATAGAAGAACAGAGCACAAGTATAATCAAGGTCCTGAGGTGGGGGGGAGGGGGGAGAAGGCGCCATTAGCATGGGTGTGGCGGGAAGTTCACCCGCAGTAATAGCAGCTTGCGTTAGGATACTCATCCATCTCATAGCTGTCAGGAATATGCTGATCATGCCCCCGGCAATTACCAGGGAGGCTATGCACTAAACATCCCTAAATTCCTAGATCAGGGGTGACCAACTCCGGTCCTAGTGCACCACGATCCATTGCCTCCCATTGTATGCAAATATATCTCATGAATATTCATTAGGGACATCCTGAAAACCAGGCTGGAACGTGGTACACCAGGGCTGGAGCTGGCCATCCCTGGCCTAGACTGTGGTCACACCACCCTGAGTGTGCCTGATCTTGGACACTAAACATAAGCAAACTCAACCTTCATGTTATAATTAATTTCTCTACAAAAGGAGTAATAATTTATTATTATTATTATTAGAAAAAAACCCAAGACAAGTTCTCAAAATAACCGGTCAGTCTTGACCTTCCAGCATAACAGCCCCAAAAAGCTTGTACTGAATTGTTCTCATATCACCATTGAACTTGTCGGGTCCACAGCCATAGTAATGAAACATATATAGCAAAATGTTTTACAAAACAATCCCAACATTACCAGACTGACTTACAACATACAAAACACTCCTTCATAAATACATCATTGCTTCATGGTCACATGGTCAGAGCAAAGAAAACCAGTTTATCAATTGGTTAAGACCAACAGGCTCAAGAGATTTAAGTTTAAACATCCACACGTTTACGACGAAATGATATCGCACAGAGGTTGCTACCGCCATTTAGTAAACATACCCCTAAGTCTTATAAAAGCGAGAATAGATCATATAAAATTCATCACATAACGAATCCTAATATCTGAGTCTCACTTATCAGAAATGCAAACGTGAATCTGGACAAATGCGCAGAACTAACAACATCGAACCCCTCTGTATACAGTCAGAAAAAGAAAGAAGAAGGTTTTAACCCTAGAATCAATGGGGCCGCAGCTCCGATAGCGCACGGAAGCCTCTACCGCCATTTGTTTTAAACTTATGTGGTATGTTTTCTGTTGTTTATTTTAAAATGATGTCAATGTTTGTTGCACACTGCTTTGAAGTGTAACCGATGCAGCAGTATATACATGTACACAAGTAAAATAAAATTACATAAATAAATAAATAAGCTGAGAAGTGATATGAAACAGAGGAAAATCCCTGGGTCGAAGGCATCTGGGGTCAGATCCCAGTCTTTATTTTGATTGAACTGGAACTCTTGGATGTTCTTAATAATATAAGAAAATTAATAGGCAGTTTTGGAGAAAGCATGGGTTTTTCTCTTCCATCAATTTGTCTAGTGGTGAATGGTGATTCGTGTCGAATTTATGCAAGATGGTGCATCACAAGATATTTCTTTATCAACAGATATTAACTGGGAAACATAGTATTCAGAGAGCTTAACCTGAAATGTTCCAAGTAATGCAGATGTTGATTCTCTAATGGAGTGGGATGTTGAATTCTTCCATTAGGTATAAGAATGGAGTGCCAATTAACCTCCGCTTTGCTGAGCCAGGGAAATACAGAATCCACAACAATTTTGGGGTGGTCACACTGGAGATCATCAGGTAAGGGGCATCTCCTCTTCTCACGCTCTTTGAAAACAGAAAAGAATAATGTTATGCATTTTGTTAGCACGCCTTAAAAAATGTTAATATGTGTAAAATCGTTTTAGCGCCCGCTAACCTAAGGATTAACATGTGCGCAATTGATTTGCACCTGTTAAAAAGTTTTGCTGCTTGTTGAAATTTTTATAGATCAGAATATTCCGAAAATGAACCAAAAATCATTTGCCTGTGCACATCCCTAATTTAATCTCTTCAAGCACAAATCAGCCAAGGTGGATATAGGATGGCTGAGATGAACAAGGTGGAAAAAGTGTGGCTTGAGCACTGCTCTGCAGGGGCCCTATGAGAAGGCCTGAGCTGGTGTGGTGAAATAATCAGCTACGCTACATTTAGGTCACACACACAGCTTTGGGCTACAAATCAGTCAGTGATTTTACATTGTTCCAAGTGAATGCATTTTGGATACGTCACTGGTGTCTGAGGAGGACAAGGTTCAAAGTGATTTATTTGAGTGTAAAAGCAATGAAAAGTCCACACTTTCTTCAACAACACTCGAACCTTTAGTCGTGTTGAGAAGAGCCATTCCCAGGACCATGTTTAGACTGGGGCTAGGGACAGGGTCGGTGCTACCATGAGGTCGCTTACAGCATCAACCTTCTGGAGCGTCCATTGCTGCTGCCACAGTTCCTCTCTGGGGCCAGTAGGGGCAGCAATGTCAAGAGAACCACAATGTAGCATTTACCTAAGGCTCTGCCGCTGCATCGTGATTCCTGCCTGCTATTATCAGCCGTTTATGCACCCCTCCGACGCAGACTTCAAACCAGAAGACTGCATCAGAGAGGAGCATAAGCGGCCGATCATAGCAGGCCAGAACCACCATGCAGTGGTGGAGACTTTGGTAAGCGCTGCATCGTGTTTCCCTTGACATTGTTGCCACTGCTGACCCCAGCGAAGGGGGGGGCACAGGATGGAGGGCCCACCTAGAGCACCTCCGACCCCTGCACTGGCCTTGGGCAGAGGGAGTTAAGACATGCACATGTGTCAGTGAGTGTCAAATCTACGCGTGTACTTTTCAGGCAAACTTCTAAAAGGGAAACTCCTCATGCACTTTCCTTCTGAAAAGCGGTGCAAAGGTAGAAAGTGCCTGTGGACTTTGCACCAAGCTGGGTAGTTGGAAAGAATTTCAGAGGCTAAATAAACCCTGTCTAAACAGTGGCTCTTCCCCCTTTCCTCGGTGACCCCAGACCAGTCTGGTTTTCAGAATAGCCACTATGAATATGCATGAGATAAATTTGCATACATCGGAGACCCGGTAATTTGGTCTTTGAATGCTACACCCGTTTGTACGATTTCTGAGACATTGAGCTGCGCACGTCAAGTGAATAGACAAGAAAGAGCAGGTTGCATGACGTCCTTTGTCTTCCTTCGCAGATGTTCCATGGACGATTCGGCTGATTATAGCGTTGTGATTTCCAATAAATATGGGCAGGCCACGTCATTTGCAAATGTACTTGTCAGAAGTAAGTGAAACGATGTTACCACCTACTGGGGAACTTTACTTTAGTGGAGACAGGGTGAGTGGATTCTTACCCTGGCACTCAAAGCAGGGATTGGCTGAGCGTGCCACACTAGTGGTGCAAAAGGTAACACCTGCTATCATTACAGACACATAGGGGCATGTTTACTACAACATGGGTGCCTACCACGCATTCCACCCAAAAAATGAGCGCAGAGGTGGTGCTCAACCATGCTAAAAAATGCAGACGTGCCTGGGATGTTCCCATGTAGCTAACACGATTCTTGCACCACTCCCTCGCTCATTCTGCTTGGCGCAATTAGCGTGAGCGCACTTAACATCGCCCATTGAGGTGACGGTAAGTGCAAAGACATCCACTCTAACCATGATGGGCACGCTCTGCCCCTGAACCGCTCAGTCTCCACCCCTAGCCTAGCTGCACTTTTGGCAGGGTGCTCTTGGCGCACACTGAACCCTGTACTACTGGGTCGCACAGTTTTGTAAACATGCCCCATAGTAAATGATGCGGAATAGTCTTCTATCTCTGGTCAATATTCAAAAAACCCTGAGTGTCCCAGTTTAGTCACCTAAAATTAGGAGAATTTATGATTTGAAAACTGAGGCTCCTAAACTTCGACCTGGCGCCTAAGTTAGGCGCTACTGCTGGAAATAAGTTCTCAGTCACTTTTTAGGGGCCTAAATATAAGGATGCCTAGTAAAAACTGGCTCTTATGTTTAGGAACTCAGTGGAGTAAGTTTCCATTGAGTTTGATCTAGGCATCTAACTCCTTATGGGCAGGGCCGACCTGTCAACTAGGCAGGGTAGGTGACCGCTTAGGGCAACAGTTCTCTGTGAGTGACAGATCATGTGCTTCATCATACATGGCCTGTCGCTTCTGAACCCCTGAAGTTATGTCGGAGGGGGTCTGAAGCAGCAAGCCATGTGTACCAAAGCACATGGCCTGCCGCCGAGCCGAGCCATGCCCCCCCTCGACCCCGCCATTGGAATTGGTGGTAGCGTGGCTCAGCGGAGGGGCACAGGTCGGCACATGGGGGCGGCTTCTGCCTAGGGCAGCAGAACCCCCTGGACCAGCCCCCCTGTGTTAAGTGTTTTTATATCCATTAAAAGTCATCTTACAGCACGACAGCGCATTAACTGTTAAATTCCTAATGAAAACATTCACATCATGGGTCATGATATGGGCAGGGGATGGTCAGAGCTGCCATGCAGTGAATGTGGTGTCATCACTGCACAGTAACTGCTAACATAGGAGATAGCACAGAGCAGTTAGGGGCACCTTGAGAGATGTCATCAATTGCATTTTGTGCATCAGCTGTGCTATCAACTAGGGATGTGCCATCATCTGAAACACATCAACAGCGTCAATGACATTTCCTACATCATTTCATTTCATTTTTGAATAAAAATGGAAGAACCCCCCCTGAAATTTCATCACTTCCCATTTGTCCTTAACAGTGCACATTATTTGCCCATAGTGCACACTAGTGCTCAATACTGCATGCTATTAATGGCATGTCCCCCGAAACAAAATTTAAAACAAAACAAAATGAAAAATCCTGTAC
Organism: Ichthyophis bannanicus; assembly: GCA_033557465.1. Taxonomy (NCBI): domain Eukaryota; kingdom Metazoa; phylum Chordata; class Amphibia; order Gymnophiona; family Ichthyophiidae; genus Ichthyophis; species Ichthyophis bannanicus. The sequence goes on along the minus strand of CM066039.1, from coordinate 17,324,663 downwards.
ATGACATGAGAAACTAAACAAAATTAAACTTTTTGGCCTACACACAATGGCAATCATTACTCTGCATTAACTGCATGGCTGCCCTCCCAAAAGTGCTGGAAATGACCTTGTGGTAAGCGTGGTGTGTGGTAAGAAGAGGTTTTCTTTAAAACACATGCCGGACAGCAGTTCAGGGAAAACAAAATCAGTTGTTATTCTATCCCAGCTTGTTAAACCTCCACCAAGCAAAGCCCAGAACAGACAGCAGTTCAGGGAAAACAAAAGCAGTTTTAGTTCTGTCCCAGCTTGTTAAACCTCCACAAGCTGGTTTTCTGGCCCTTCCTCCAGGCTCAGTTAAAGCTCCTACCTTAGAACTTCTCTGCATGGCTTGCCTTGGAAAGACTTCTGGCTCCACGGGCCTCTCTCCCTCCTTCAGCCTTCTGGGTTCTTAACCTCTCCCTGTGAGCCATGTCCTCCTAGCCCTGAAATCTGCATTGCAGACTCTCTTAAAGGGGACTGTTGATAATCCCTTTGAAGAGGGACAGGTAACATTCTATATACTCCATCACTAGACCGCAACAGTTAACACACAGCACCTTAACTTTGGCTGTTAGTATACGTTATGTGCAAAACCTTAGGTAAGTTCGTAAATAGTCCCCTAAGTAAAGTTTTTTAATATCAACTTCAATGTACTCTGTATGTGCCATTTTTCTGCTCTCTGGTACCTCCGCCATCCTTTATCTCATGTCTCCCACACTTTCCAAGAGCCTTCAGGAATTTGGGGTGGATTTATAGATGCTGAGATTGAGGGAGACTTTAACAGGGGCTGGAAGCTGCAGGAGAACAAGAATGCAAAGTGCCCAAAATTCTTGATTTCTTCAACCTGGGAATCTGGCTTGTACTGCCATAAATAGCCATGTGCCAGGCACAGTCCACGGCTTGTACCCATTACTGGCTTATTAATGGATTTTAGGAATTTTTCTTTGTTAAAAGGAGACCAGATGTGATACTTTATGAAGCCAGCATAACCTGTCTATCATTTCTTATTTTATAGCATATTATGGGCTGATATCAGGATTCGACTCGGATGCATTAGCAAGTGAGTAAATTATCTTGAATGGTTGTTTCTGCTGATGATTTTACCACTGCTGTCACCAAAAATAGACCTTGCACACTGTCGGGAAGATGTGCAAAAAATCACTTCCCTTCCTTTCCACAAAGATTTTGGAAGTCCACCTTTTCAGAACTAAACCAAGTTGGCTACTATCACACTATCACCACCAAACAAAATCAAATTAAAAATGATGAATGGTCAAAATCTTCATACATAAAAATATAACAATAAATTAGAAAGTAATTTATTTAAACATCAAGAATCCCAAATATATATCATCATGAAAACAGAATGACGCGATAAACAGCTGATAAAAAAACACCGCAATAACTGAAAACATAAAGACATAAGTCCCACAAAAGGACAAACACAAAGGGGCCTTTTACTAATGGGTGCTAACACGCGAATAGCGCTGAAACAATGGCATGTTAAGTGCAACACTCCCACGTTAACTATTGGAAGCGGGGAAAGAATTTCCCTGGCAGTCAATGTGGAGCCCTGTCCCATAATGCGTGCTGCATTAGTGTGTGCACCTCACGCCACCTCTATTGAGTGGCCACTAGGTGAAACCGCGATAATGCAGTTAGTATGAGGTGTGAACACAGCGCTAACTCACCACACCCACGGTCCGCCCCTAGCACTCTCACTTGCGACCTTAATGCGGGTTGTGCAATTAGCACAGGAATCATCCTGCGCTAAGTATTGTGGTCCTGCGCTACTTGGCTACACGCATCCCATTGTATCCTTCTAGCTCCATGCGAATGCACTTAAGCTTAATCCCTTAAAAATTACCACCACAAGGATAACTGGCTCAGGAACAACTCCGCCCTTCGCCCCATCTTTTGATTCTACTCCCATCACTCTGCATGTTTGCTTTAACATCTGGGAGTATACATTAATTCCGAGCTATCCCTCAATACATAAATTCGTCACCTTTCCAAATCCGCTTTCTCTGTTCGTCATAGTTTTCGGGCGCTGCACCCCTTCCTGGACCCTGCCGCATAAGTGTCCATCCTTCTTAGAACTGTAATCACGCGGCTCGGCTATTGCAATATGATTTACACTGGTTTACCTAATCATCAGTTAGTGAGACTTCAATCCATTCAAAACAGCACCATCTGGACATTAGCCTGAACCAAGAAATTTGATCATATAACATCACTGACTCCCGCTCCCCCAACACATTCAATATAAGATCCTCATTTTGACACACGAAGCTCTTCACAGTAATGCTCCTCAGTACCTCTCTCTGCCTTACTATTCTGTATGCCCCCCTCAATGTCTACATTCCCTTCATGATAATAGACTAGTTCTACCCCCTCCTCCCCCATGCCAAATACGAAACCACTAGACGTGCCGCTTTCTTCTTTATGGCCCCAACCCTCTGGAATTGTTTACCTTCGCATATCCGTCTTGAGCTTTCCTTTATCAAATTTAAGTCCCTTCTAAAATCCCACTTGTTTGGGTGGGCCTTTGTTCTTGGTCTGGCCCCAGAGAGCTGTAAATAAGTAAGACATTACTACTGCTTGGTTGTGTCCTGCCGCCATTGCGACTGTGTTGCATTTTCTGTGACATTGTTTGTGACCTCTTCTGCCCTCTCTTCTCCTTTCCCCTTTCTGTTTTCTCCTTTCCCTTACTATGATGACGTTCTTTTCTATATCTGCTTTTAAATTGTGTTTGTGAACCACTCTATATGTCCCCACAAAGGGCGGTATATCAAGAATGAATAAACGATAAATGCTTGTACTATTGACCGAGCTGCGCAGGAGAATCACAGAATAGCGTAGAGTGACGGCTGCCTGGGTTCATGGAGATACCCATAGGTTTTTACTGTGTAGGGGAAACATGGAAAGGTAAACTTCACAAACAGTGTTTTCTATTACCTTACCATGTCTTTGGGGATGTTCTAGATAGAGAAAAAGGTATCACTAGCAAAGAAACTCATATGTCACTCTGTGGTATTTGAGGGCCGTTGACTTGTAGAGCACAGACCCTTCCTGAATGTTCCTTGCCCATGACATGAGAAAACCCTGCTATACCACTAAGATATTAGGGATGTGCACGGAAAAACAGTTTTGTTCTCTGTTTTTGTTTTCTTTCATTTTGTTTCTGTTTTAGCTTGCAATAAACAGTAACAGCTCATGCCAAAGTGGCAGAAAGGAAACCAAAATTATATGTCGTTGTTTTTATGATTTTGGATGGGAAACCACACAGAGTGAAACATGAGCTGTTATTTCTCTGTCATTTTGGAAGGATGGGGAAATAGCGACACCCTGCCGCAGACTAGATTATTACTACTTAGCTAATCCAGAACCTGTGAACTGAAAGCACTCACTGTTGCAAGGAGCCAACTGACCACTGATGGCCATAAAAACTGATTTAGATGTCACCTTACATCAACTGATGACCAAATGATCGGTGGGCTTTTGGGCACTCTGAGAACGCTTCCCGTAGACATTAATTGTTGATGGGGCAGTTTCCCCAAATGGGTTAGTTTTGCGTATTAACACACACTACTGCACTAAGGAAAAGCAAAATGCACACTAACCAAAAGGGATTCCTTAGAATGACTCAAACCTACTACAAATTCTAATTACTATAAATAACCCTCTCAATACACTCCCCTTTTTTAACAAAACATAAAGGGAGAAAAAGATCTCAGAATAGCTTTGTAATTTCACTGTGTGGCGAAATTAATCACCATAAGGGAATGTACAGCTCTTACATCACTGGTCTAAAAAAACTCCCTTTATGATAATTAAACTATAATATTTTTAAAAAGTACTTTTTCCAAATCATCATTTCAACTTAACATACTAACTAATATAATTTTATCAATACGGCACACTTCCATGCTCTACAACTCAAAAGATTTTATTGAACATCTTCCCAAACAGGCACCACGACCTCCGAACCAGTCTCAGTAAAAGAAGCGACAACCCTAATTACTGTAATCATCGTCGTTATAAAACAAGTAGCGTAGTAGCTACTTATCTCTAAGTTTAAATTCTCAAACTCTAACGCATCACCACCTGTACATGATTTCTTCACCCAACAAAGATCTTTGTTTCTCCTTCACAGAGGCTACATCAGGGGCTTCATCTTACTACAGACGATAACTGCAGACCTGCAGTTATCGTCTGTAGTAACCTGGAGGTTTGGGTCTTTCTAAGGAATCCTTTTTAGTTAGTGTTAGTTTTGCGTATGCATGTCAGTCATGAGCCTCACTCCTAAGCCGGGGTATGTGCAGTATGTTCTCAGTCTCTCATATTTAATGCTAATGCTCAGTACAGTACTTGTATTGTGCCAAAGAGCGCCTCCTGCTGGAATTCGTAAGATGTAACATGTTTGGGTAGCTGTCAAGGTGTGCTTGTTGATCAGAGTGGGATCTTTCACATGTATTTCTGTCTCCCAGTTGAGAACAGACTGGATTCCAACCACAATTTTAGGCTCAGGACAACATATGACCAAAATATTTGGTGAGCTTGGCACATAAAAAGAATTTAATCTAAAGAATATTTTTGTTTGAAACAAATCTAGAAATCTCCACGACATTTCCTATTTTGTTTTAAAAATGAAGCAAATGAAAAATGTGCAAAATTTAATTTTTCATTTTGTTTTATTTTCAGAAATACTGTAAACAGGCAGACACTGGTCTTTCCTTGCTGGCAAACAAAAAACAACCTGAACCAAACTGTTAAAAAAAAAAAAAAGAAAATATAGCCCTTCCGAGCTTTGTGCCACCCTGCGAATACCCCGGGACCCTCACATGTTGCGCTTTACCCCATCCTGTATCTGTGGGGATATAAATGTTCGGTAGTTGCTCCTCTTTCACTTGAGCACCCAGAATGGAGAAGAGGTGGCCCGGGTAGGGTTTGGGAGTTGGGAGGGGGGTCTTAAATGTCAGCTTTTTAGTTAGTAGGGCTGGTATTTTCAGTGCATGCTACTGAAAAATTGAATAAAAATAGGGCCAATTCAACCCTTATGGGGCCTTGGGCAAACGTTTGTGAATGGGCTGCCCCTCCCATGTTCACAGGACCCCCTCCCGCAATCACTGCTGCTCCTCTCCGGGGTGTGCAGTGGCAACAATACATTAAAAAAGGCACCGGTACTGGCGCTACCTTCTCTTCCTGTGCCACGATGCCATTCGTGCTGTTGGTGGAATCGAAGGAGGGTGGAAGAGAGAGTAACTCCAGTGCCGCAATGCCACTGTACATCCCGGAGAGGAGCGGCTGCAATGGGTACGGGAGAAGAGCAGGGTGGCACTGGGAATGAGCTTCACCTAGAGCAGGGGTGGGCAATTCCGGCCCTCGTGCACCATAATCCAGCCTGGTTTTCATGATGTCCCTAATGAATATTCATGGACCTATTTCCATACAATGGAAGGCAGTGGATGCAAATAGATCTCATGAATATTCATTAGGGACATCATGAAAACCAGGCTGGATTGTGGCGCACGAGGGCCGGAATTGCCCACCCCTAGCCTACAGCACTCATAGTCTTGCACTGCTTTTACTATGGGCAGCAGGGAGGCTGGGCCCTGTATTGTGCAGGGGCCCAGGGCAGCTGCCTCTTTTGCCCATAGGTAAAAGTGACCTTGAGTAAAAAAATCAAACAAATCAAAATGAAAAAAATATTAAACTAAAATGAAATGATCATAAGCCCATTAATCAAATGAAAACAAACAAAACCCTGTACACCCTGACCTCATCCCATGTTAAAGAAAGCTTGGCTTAGAGACTTTGCTCATTTAGGGCACACAGCTTTACTCTTTACCATTTTGGTTTTCAGACCACTCAAATCCTGTAATGGATATCTGCTTGGTTGTGCTCTGTGCAAATCTCATTATCCTCTTCCCCCTTTTGAATATCTGCATAAAATAAGACTTTAAAAGTGTCAGAACTGCCCGAATGGAAGTGGGAACTTTAGCAGTGATCTGACCCAGAAGTAGGCTAATCTGGAGCAGGCATAAATACGTCTGGGTCTGAGGTCTGCAGAAGGTGAGTAAAAAGACACAACCAAATTTTGGTGAATTTATATTTATGAGCAGAGTATAGACTATTAATGGCGTATGTATGGTGACCCCCCCCCCCTCCTCCTCCTGAGACCCGCTGACATCTTTCTCCAGACTGTAGTGAATATTTTTTTTCTTGTTATACAGCTTGTGAATATCTCTTTTGCAAGGGAGGCTGTGTGACAAAAGAGGAATATATCATGATGTTGGACCTCCATAGGTCAAAATGGTTTTGGTTAACTAGGTCCCCTCTAGGGTTTGACTGTCCAATTGATACGTTATACCTTCTTCCTTTGGCCTGCCCTTTCATTTGTCTAAAGTCCTTTACATCATTCTCTTTTTTTGTTCCACAGTTAGGTTGGCTGGACGTGAGGCAGAATTTGTAAGTGTGCTTAAACCTGTCTTCTCCAGAGAGACGGAGCCTTTCACTCTTACCTGTATGTTCTCTTCTGATCTGCTCGAACACCAAAGACATGTCTCCTGGTTCAGAGATGGTGTGTGTCCCTCTTTTCCCTTTCCCTGCTTTACTCTTCCGCTCGCTAGGCTATTGGAAGATTAGGGTGGAGAAGCCTAATTGTTAAAACAGTGGGATGCAAGCCAGGGAAGCTAGGGACAAATCCTAATGCTGCTCCTCATGATTTTGGCCAAGTCACTGAACCCTCCATTGCCTGAGGTACAAACTTAGATTATAAGCCCTACAGAAAATGGATTGTAACTCTTCTTGAACTAGCAATGAAATCCATTCATTCTTTTTTGTTTTTGTTTTGTATTGTTTGTTGCTTAGTTCGTTTCATTTATTTAAAAAGAAAAATATCAAACAAAATAAACAAAAAAATAAAGTTAATTTAAAAAATATTGCATCAGAAAATGGTGCTGGACTCAAGTCAATACCACCATTTTGCATTTCCTAATATGACACCATGGAGCAGGAACAACCGGGGGGGGGGGGGGAGGGGGGGGTTGTTCCTGCCCCATGAAGCCCATGGAATGCGGTAAGAGGCTGTGAGGTCTGAAGGCCTGGAGGGGGGTGGCAGCAAGCCTGAGGGGGGGGGGGGACTATTTTATAATTTTAGCAGTACAGTTTTGCGAAACTGGGAGGATAGGTACAAGGCTGACAACAAAATTAAAAGAAAGCCAAATGAAATGTTGTTGTTTATATTTTTATATTTATATCAAAAACAAAAAGATATAGCCAGGAAATTTCCAACAAAAACAGTATGATTGTCACTTAGGAAACTAGTCAGTTTGGTTTCTTTTCTTTAAGTCCAGAAGTTGGTTCTAAAATACCTTGTGATATTAGAAAAGGCTCCTCATTATTTAGATTTTAATTTTTAAAAATTTCCTGGAATTGATCAATTTCTCCCCGCCTTAAGAAATTGAAATGAGCACTCATATCTTATTGGCTGGAGCATAGCCAGTTCTGTAAGTGTGTACAAAGTAATAAAAAGCACTAGATACAGCTCCCTTTAAAAGAGACAATGACTTTTTAAGAACATAAGAACATAAAATTTACCATATTAGCTCAGACCCTAGGTCCATCAAGCTCAGTATCCTAGTTCCAACAATGGCCAATTCAGGCCACAAAATATTTGGCCAGATTCCTAAAGGTATATAGATTCCATGCTGCTTACGCCCCAGGGACAAGCAATGGATTTCCTGAAATCCAGCATAATAAAGGTTTATGGGCTTTTTCTCTGGGAACCTGTCCAACCTTTTAAAACCCAGCTACCATTCTCGGGGGGCTGCTGTGTCATCTTCAGAACTTAGCAGGGCCCTGTAGTCATTACCATATGGGCAAAGGGGGGCATTAAAGAACAGTTTGGTGTTCAGGAAAAAAATCACCGGACACCAAGAGAATTTTGCCTATTTAAAATGATTCTGAACTGAAAACCTTGGAGGCAGATCTGAGATTCTCACCTCTTTTACTTCAGGTTTGTTACTGGAAGAGACTGACCGGCGGAAGATGAAATGTTTGGGCCGCGAAGCTTTGCTGACGGTGTCTTCTGCTTTCAAAGAAGACGAGGGATTTTATACCATTTGTATACCAGCACAGGCAGGCTACAAGAAACAGAGTGCTTATGTTTTTGTCAGAGGTAAGAGAGATCTCGACTATTGTGGGTGGCAGGGTAGGAACTGCCCCATTAGGATTCATTTTCTATACAGATGGGGCAATTATTCTTTCAGGGTTTTTGGATCACAGTCTGCAATTGTTCCCAGGAGTCAGATATGGGTCTCCAGCATTGTATGACGCACCACTGAACTGAAAAGATGTCCTTTCATTTGGTAGTGAAACCAACATTTGGTCACTAACCATCCTTCTGGTTATGGTCTGACTCCCCAGCCTTTGTATAATATACTGTATATCTTCACTAAAATCAAAATGGTTTACGATAAAGAAAGAGAGGAAACAAAAATAAACATAGCGACAAGGACCAAGACAAAACTAAACAGGAACAAATGAAAAAAAAATGGTTACGATCAATGTCAAGCGAAGAGAGAATACTGAAGGAGGGGCTATAGACAACAGAGTTCACAGCTCACCTGGGAGAATGGCGGAGAGGACGAGATCAGATCTGAGCATAAGCTTGTTCAAAGCAAAATATCTTTAAAGTGGCTTTGATGCCTTAAGGGTTTTCCAGGCAAATATAAGCTGGTAAGCCTTTCCACAATGTTGGGGCAAGTTCACGTGGAGGCTAACTCTATAAAAGTCGCCTAGGTTAACACATGTTCAAACGCACACCGAACATGCCTATTTGATAAAGAAAAGTGGGCACTATCTCTTCTTTATAAAATAGAGACCTAAGTCACAAAATACACATGGTAAACCTCGGCACAGCACTTACACCTGTCCAAGTTGCGGTGTAAATGAGCGCACCTAGATTTGTAAAGAACGCATGTGTCCCGCAAGGCTCCTCCCTCTCGGCCTTGTTAATCAACCTGTACATACAACCTATCTGCTCCATCATCAAGAATCACAAGATACAATACACCATCTACGCAGATGACATTATGATATACACCCCTATCAGCCTGGACAGCCCGGACTACTCCAGCATAGCCAACTGTCTTCAACAAATGACAAGCTGGCTTCTGGAAAACAACTTGACCATAAACTACAACAAGATAGAGGCACTGCTCATCAGCAGAAACTCCGCCTTCACTCTCCTCCCACCATCAAGCTGAACAACATTACAATACCCATAAAGCCTGAAGAAACGTACCTCGGTGTGACGCTCGACAAAAACCTGAACCTACAGTCACACATCGCCAGAACCACCAGGAACGCATACCTCAAAATAAGAACCATCAAATGCCTCAAACCTATCCTCTCACAGGATCACTTCCGCACCGTCTGTCAAGCTCTAATCACAGCCCATCCTAGACTACCGCAACTCCATTTACCTTGGGCTCTCAAAACAAGCAATCCGGCCACTACGGATGGCACAGAACACTGCTGCCTGCATAATAACAGGTTCCTCAAGACACGATCACATCACCCCCATTCTCAACCAACTCCACTGGCTCCCAATCAGCTCCCGCATCCATTATAAGGCTCTGCTAAACATATTCGAAATCAAACAGAACCTCTTGGCGAATAGTCTGCAACCCCTCATCAGATCTGACCCAGGCACCAGACCCAGGAGGAGAGGCACCTCATACACCATCAATACACCCAGAGCATTTGCTAAAACATGACAAGATGCTTCAAGAAGAGCACTATCCCTCGCTGTGCCCACACACTGGAACTCACTCCCCGATGACCTGAGATCAACAGTAGACCTCAAGGACTTCAGGAAGATGCTCAAAATGACGCTCTTCATAGAACACTATAAGGACATCACGTGACCTGACCAATGACCACTCAGTCTGCTCACCTCTCTTCCAGACCCCTTCAGCCTCCCCCCTCAACTTGTATATAGTTCCTTGTACATAGCTCACAGTGTATCTAGTTCACCTTGAAATCATTGATACACTACACACACACATACACTGTCGACTCAATCACTGCATGCCTACTCCGCACACAGCCTCGTGATTTGTTTGATGTGCAAACTGCTTTGATTCCAGGATAAAGCGGTATATAAATCCTTTTAAATAAAATAAATAAATAAATAAAATGTAAAATTTAGTAGTTTATAAGTAGTTGCATAAACTTAGGCTTCTCCTAAGCTCCTCCCAGGATGTGTCCCCTGCTCACTCACCCCAAAAAGTATGTGCCTTTGGCCTGATGCACCCACTTACAGAATAGCACCAACTAAATCACCCACGTAAAGGTCCAGCCATACTTGTAAGTCATGGAAAAGACATGATATATGCACGTTGATGGCGCATAACTTTGCATAAGCTTGTTGTAGAATTACCGCATAAACGTGGAACTGAGTGTGGTGAAGATATACCTTAGAATGGGCAGGGGTGGAGAGAAGATTTTGCTGAAATGAAAGAAGGGAAAGCTGGGGAACGTATAGGATCAGTAACTAAGAGAGGAAAGCAGACAAACCACTGTAAAAGACCTGAAACACGATGGTTCGGATCGTAAAAGGAATTCTGCACTTAATCGGAAGCCAGTGCTTCTCACAAAGGAGTGAGGGTGACATGATAAGATTTATTTTTCCCATACAAAAGCTTTATGACAGTATTTTAGACAATTTATAGTTATTAATCATCTAAGTTCTCTCTATCTAAATGTCGTATCTATCAGGTTTTCTGCTTGTCCCTGGCCATCCTTTGGTTCATGCCTCCCTCATCTACTTTTTCCTTTTTTGATTTGCAATATAATATCATTTCAAAACTGGCTTACTATTTGGGTTGGTCCATAAATTTGGGAGCACTTTTTGGTTATTCTCAATAGCTCCCGTAAGCTCTCTATCATGTTGACACTTGGGCCACTCCAAAAATACCGAGAACGTCTGAGTTATTGAGGCTGACATGTTCAAAGCAATGGGGAAAGAGAGATCTGTCAGTCAGAACTTGCAAAGATTCCCCAGGAATCAGGATGATTGTTAACACTGAAGGTTCAGTGGGTCAGTTGGAAAAAAGAACAAGCTTCCTTCCCCCCCATCTTCCCACCCTCCTGCCCGAGTACATGTGCTGAAAAAGAATTGTGGTGTAAGCATTTGGTCAGCTCAGTGAATGTAAAGTCTTGCTCTTATTTCCAATCCTGTGAACCATGATCCATTCCCTTCTCTCCACGATGAACACCCAGTGCAAAGGTCATGCATTTGGGACTTATGGAGGGTAATTTTATAAAAATCCTGTGCAGTTTACGAGCGTTGCCCTACACGTATTTGGGGCCTATTTTTTAAAGTACTTATAAAACGGGGATGTAAAGACACGTCTCAATCTAGTTGCAGCAGTTATGTCTACTCTAGAGCTGCAATAAATGTCTGTGCCTAGATTGTCTTGGAGTGCACATAAGTTATAGGATTTTATAACTTAGAAACATAGAAATATGATGACAGAAAAAGACCACATGGCCTATCTAGTCCGTCCTTCCATATCAACAACTACAACAGTCCCCTTTTTACCTTTAGAGATCCGCTGTGTTGGTCCCATGCCTTTTTGAATTCAGTTACTGTCCTCATCTCTACCACCTCCACTGGAAGACTATTCCACGGATCCACTACTCTTTCCGAAAAGAAATATTTCCGCATATCACTCCTGAATCTATCTCCCTTCACCCTCATCCCATGTCCCCTCATAGCAGAACTTGCTTTCAATTGAAAGAGGCTCTCTCCCTGAACATTTATGCCACGGAGGTATTTAAACATCTCAATCATATCACCTCTATCCCACCTTTCCTCTAAGGTGTACATATTAAGATCCTTCAGTCTGTCCTCATATGCTTTATAATGAAGACCACTAATCATTTTAGTAGCCACCCTCTGCACTGACTCCATCCTGTTTACATACTTTTGAAGGTGCGGTCTCCAGAATTGCACACTATACTCCAAATGAGGTCGCACCAAAGACTTATACAGAGGCATTATCACCTCATTTTTTCTGCTAGCCAATCCTCTCCGTATGCACCCAAGCATCCTTCCAGCTTTTGCCATCGCCTTTTCTACCTGTTTAGCTACTTTAAGATCATCAGACACAACCACGCCTAGGTCCCGCTCTTCTTTAGTGGACAAAAGTACTTCACCCCCTATACTATATTGCTCCCGTGGATTGCTGCAGCCCAAATGCATGACCTTACATTTTTTAACATTAAATCCCAGCTGCAAAATTCTAGACCATTCTTCAAGTTTAGCTAGATCCCTCCTCATGCTATCTACACCTTCCTTGGTGTCTACTCTATTGCAGATTTTGGTATCATCCGCAAAGAGGCAAACCTTACCTGACAGCACTTCTGCTATATCACTAACAAAGATGTTAAAAAGAATCGGACCAAGGACAGATCCCTGGGGCACACCACTGGTAACATCCTTCTCCTCAGAGTGAGCTCCATTTACTTGTACTCTTTGTCGCCTTTCACCCAACCAATTTCTTACCCAAGCAGTAACTTTAGGGTCCATCCCTAGGGTGCTCAGTTTGTTTATAAGTCGTCTGTGAGGAACAGTGTCAAAGGCTTTACTGAAATCTAAATATACCACATCTAGTGCACTCCCTTGGTCCAACTCCCTGGTCACCCAGTCAAAGAAATCAATCAGATTTGTCTGACAAGACCTGCCTCTGGTGAATCCATGCTGCCTCAGATCCTGTAATCCGCTGGACTCCAGAAGCCTCACTATTTTCTCTTTCAGCAGCATTTACAATCATTTACTCACCACCGAAGTTAAACTACCCGGCCTGTAGTTTTCAACCACATCCTTACTTCCGCTTTTGTGAAAAGGCACCACATGAGCCTCTCTCCAGTCCTTTGGCACCACTCCCGACTCCAACGAGGCATTGAAAAGGTCAATCAGTAGAGCTGCTAGAATGTCCCCAAGTTCCCTCAGTATTCTAGGGTGTATCCCATCCGGTCCCATCGCTTTGTCTACTTTAAGTTGAGCTAGTTTCTCACGAACACAGTCTTCTGAAAATTGTTTAAGATGTCCCTCGCTTCTGTTCCTGTTTGTGGGTGTTTTCTGAGGTCCTGCTCCTGGTTCTTCATCTGTGAACACAGAACAGATATATTTGTTAAGCAATTCCGCTTTATCCTTATCAGCTTCTACATACTCCTCCCCTGCACCCTAGAGTCTGACAATACCACTTTTGCCCTTCCTCTTCTCACTAATACAGCTGAAAAATGTCTTATCCCCCCATTTTATTGCATTGGCTATTTCCTCCTCCTTTTGAATCTTTGCCTTCCTGACTACTTTGCTAGCTTCTCTAAGTTTTTCCAAATACAGATGCCTGTCTTCCTCTCTCTGTGATCTCTTGTAGTTCATAAAAGCCTCCCTCTTTTTCTTCACTTTTTCAGCTACTTCTTTCGAAAATCATAGCGGTCTCCTTTTCCTTTTACCTTTATTTACCATTTTAACAAAAAGGTTGGTTGCCCTTAAAATATCCCCTTTCAATTTTGCCCACTGTTTTTCTACATCCCCCAGCTGTTCCCATCCCACTAATGACTCCCTGAGTTATTGGCCCATCTTGGCAAAGTTAGTCTTCCTAAAGTCTAAGATTCTCACCTTTGAATGGATTCTAACAGCCCTAGTCCTAATACTGAACCACACCATCTGGTGATCACTGGATGCAAAATGATCTCCCACTACAACATCAGAAACACTTTCACCATTGGTAAGCACCAAGTCCAGTATGGCCCCTTCACATGTGGGGGCTGTTACCAATTGCCTGAGTAGTTCTTCCTGTGGAGAATCCAGGATCTCCTTACTTCTAGATGATACTGCAGCAGGAATGTGCCAATCAACATGTGGCATATTGAAATCTCCTATCAGTAGCACTTCCCCTTTCATAGCAATGCTGGGTATGTCTTCAATTAACTCTCTGTCCACCTCTTCCTCTTGTGAGGAAGGTCTGTATATCACACCAATGCAAATAGATTTCTCTTTCCCTCTTTCTAGTTTAACCCACAATGCCTCCTCTCTCCCTTTTAAGCTCTATAATTCCAAAGCTTTAATAGTTTTTACATATAGTGCCACTCCTCCTCCCCTTCTTCCTACCCTGTCCTTTCTGAATAAAGTATAGCCAGGTATAGTTACATCCCAATCATGGTTTTCTGTGAACCATGTTTCTGTAACTGCCACTAAATCCAAGTCAGCCACTCCCACCAAAGCTTCAACATCAGGGATCTTATTTCCCATGCTACGGGCATTTATACACACTGCTTTCCATATGTTACCCCTGTTACCCATTTCCATAAAGGTATTTAATGTATCACCTACCTGGGGGCTTTCTTCACCCATCCCTAACAAATCTAGTTTAAAGCCCTCTTCAGTAGAGGGCTTTATACTTATATGTATAAATTTACATTCTGCCCAAGATCCACCCCAATGCATGCCTACACCAAAAGTAGTCACGCACGTCCAGAATAGCAACACTTAAATGCCCATTCATGTGCGGATGTCCTTTAAAATAGAGACTTATGTGCGTAAATAAGCATTACTTTCCTTGCCTCCATAATAAAATCAGCTCCTTGGTGTGCCATATACAGAAAGGAAATGCAAAGGATGAAACCATGGAATTAACTTCTATACCAGCGTTAGACAATCAGAAGACAACGCAAGACAAAAAAGTGGACAATAACATGACAATCACATAATTATTTACCTGCATAAAATCCAGTTTCTTTTTTTGAAGAGTGCTGAAATTCTTCATCTGTTGATGCATTTCGAAGCATGATTTCAAGTTCCTTTGGGTTTGGCAAATGCCTTTGAGCCAATTCAGAAAGCATTAAGTAGAGCTGGGGATCTCTAAAGGAAGAAGATCTCCTGAAAGAAGTTAAAGCTGTGATTAATCATTTCTCCTGGGCAAGTTCATCTTTTCAAGCTCACCTAATGTAATACATCTGTTTAAAGCCCTCCTTTTTCACACTACCCTGACTCTTAGAGGCTTGCACCTGGCCATCCTGGTAGCCTTCAGGGTGAGGCTACAGCTGGCCAAGCCTGGCATCCCAAAACCAGTTGGGTTTGAGCAGCGAATACGTATAAGACAAATTTGCATAAACACTTACCATATGCATATTCATTGTGAGTATCCTGAGAATCGACAGACAGTGAGGTCACCAGAGCAGGTTTAGCGATGGAAATCTGAGTTTCTATAAAGTTATTGAAACCTGACATTAATCTGTCCATGTTCCAGATGCTGCAGCAAGAGTGTTTGGCGCTCCTGGGGCCCCGCTCAGCGTGAAGTGTCGGGATGTGAACAGAGACTCCCTGCTCCTTTCCTGGACACCACCCAGTGATGAAAGAGGAAGCCCAGTCTTTGGGTATTACATCGAGAGGTCAGTAACTCTATAAACATGACACAACTGGGGTATTACTTTCTAAGAGGCTTCCCTCCTTCTATGGCTGCATCAACGTGGTTTTGGGAAGAGAGATGAGAAAAGAGTGAAAGCGAGTGGAAGGAAGTGTGCTGTCTTTATAGAGCAATTTCATTCCAAACCGAGTCCCCAAACAGCAGTTTGCTTCATCTCAAAATGGTTAACATCAGAGAAAGAGAATGCGAACAGAGAGCTCACAGAAAAATGCATTCAGAAGAGGAACGCCTTATAAACTTCAGAAATATAAGTGTTCTACTTAAATGGAAAATCTCATGACAGTACAGAAGGTTGAGCTCTGTCCAATCCTTAGGGCAACACACTCAAAGACATCAGTCCACATACACACTTCACTTGCTGCCACTTCTGAGAGGCGACAGGTGGTAGAGCAGGCCGGATAGAAAGGTTTCATCAGTGCTGCTGCAGGTTTAATTAAGTGCAAACATTGTTCCAGGTCTGCTCCAGTGTTTTGTTTCATTGAAATCTGGGCTATTTCTATTGATAAATTTGAAGTAGAACTTCAATATATCTGCCCCATAAACATCAGTGGTGCCACCCTCCTTGATATCAGGCCCATTCCATCTCATCACAAACCTTCACCTTCAGTTGGAGGTTGATAGATTAGACATTAAATATAAAAACTAGATGAAGGATTGACCTGGAGATAATCTTTCAAGGTCACTGGAAAAGTCATTGACTCCTGGATAGATGTTCACCAAGTCGCTTGAGAGAACAAGCCAACCCATGAGAGATACTTGTATATTTGGATAACTAAACCCTTAGCATTATAGAGGAAATACTCTAAAATGAAAATACTCTTTGCAGTATTAGCAAACCACAGACAATTGCAATAAAGTGCTTATGAATTAATTTTGCAATAAACAATATCTCTAGATATTTTGAGATCTACAATAATTTATTTATTTAACAGGTTTTTATATACTGCTTTATTATTTCAATCAAAGTGGTTTACATTGAAACTTAAACTTGGTAATGTACATTAAACAGGGACATTGATGGATTTTTCTTAGGCAATGGAGGGTTAAGTGACTTGCCCATGGCCACAAGGAGTGCTAGTGGGAATTGACCCCTGGTCTCTGGGTGTCTAAGCCAGTGCTCTAACCATTAGGCTACTCCTCCACTCCTATGCTGATATAGACATATTACCATAGTGCATAATTAGCACCTTCGTATAGGGTTTCCATGCTCACCTTCACTGCGACAGTATTATCTCATGGAAAGACAGTGAGGGTTTGTTGGGGAATTCTCAAGGATTTTACTGCAGCAACAATAAATGATTTGGATTTTTGGAAGTGACAACACTGGAGGTCAGACAAGTTAGAGAACTCATGGGAAAAAATGTCTGGAACCACGGAAGCAGGTTATGCACTTTTCCTCATAGCCGCATCATTCACATCATATTCTCCACCGCCACCCATCCTCCCACTCTTGCACATCATCGTGAATATCAGAATCATTCCCCTGTAAATTCTAAAAGTTACAAAGAAAACAGAGAAGTTGAAATGTGTGGGCCTCTCCAGTCCCAGAATCATCTGATCTATTGGTTACTGTCGATCTAAGGATCTGTTAGAACATAAGATTTGCCAAACTGGGTCAGACCAAAGATCCATCAAGCTCAGTATCCTGTTTTCAACAGTGACTAAATCAGAACACAAATACTTGTCAGGTTCCCAAAAAGTCACTCACACATACAGTTGTGTGATTCAATGATTTCAATGTGAAACATAGAAGAAAACTGCATAAAATTCTCCCATGTCTGGCTTGTATTTCAGACGTGATGTAGAGACCGATGAGTGGGTGTCATGCAATGAACACCCCGTGAAGATCTGCAGGTTTCCTGTTTCAAGACTCACTGAAGGAAAGACGTACCAGTTCCGAGTACTGGCCGTCAACCAAGCAGGCACCAGCCACCCTTCCAAGCCCAGTCAGCCTGTAACGATGAAAGACCCTGCTGAGGCCAGCCGAACAATGGGTAAGCATTTGGCTACAGAGCTTCGTGAGATTTGCATATTGATTGCTTACAGGCGAAATTTGAACACTTCTTCACAACCATCGCTTCTTCAGACTGAGGAACCTTCTTGGATTTTTTCAGTTTCAGACGTATTTGGCAAATTGTGGGGTCCTCAATGCTTTGGAAAGTAGAACATGAGCAGGGCCAGTGCTACGATCTCTATTGCCCCCTGCATCCTACAGACTGGTGCTCCCCTCCCTCATTAGTATTAATGGTAGGCTTCCTTCCCCCTTTCCCAAAACTCCTTCGTGAACTCTGTTCACATGATGCTAGTATTTCTCCTTCAAAACAAATATTGTAACAAGAAAATTGCAGGGAAGGGGCAAATGCATAGCTGGAATAAAAACAAGTACTGAGGAATAAATATTTAACACCATATGAGCACGCTGTGATAGTTAGAGGGTTAATATAATCAAAGAAAACAAAATCAATGTATTTATTATTTAACCAAACCAAGGTCTACAAAGGTTAAAACCACTTAGCTTTTCGTGTCTCTTATCTTGGCTATCACTATTGCTGCAGATACTAGCACCACACTCTCTCTCTCTCTGGATGAACGGTTGCAAAGCTCTTTTATAAATCTAACAAAAAAGGAGGAGGTGATAAAAGCAGTTAAGTAAGGTAACTGGGTTTAAAAAAGCTTTGGACAAGATTCTGGAGAAACAGTTAATAGACTATTATTAAGACATATCCGGGGAAAGCCACTGCTATTCTTGGGTGTAAGCAGAATGTTGGCATTGCAGCCAGGGTGGATGAAAGTGGAAAGATCGTTCTGTAGTCTCCCATGAGAGCCAGCAATAGTGCTCCTTGTAGTGGACTGGTAGTGAAGCTAACCACAAGTTTCAGGCTCTGTGCTGTGGTGCACATGTGTCTGACTCTAACTGGCCAAAGCGCTGCACTCAAACCTCCCCCCACTCCCTATTCCCTGTGGCTGACTGCCTGACTAGGACATAAAGGTAAATACCCCCCTAGCAGCACACCTCTAGAGGGAAGGAAGGAGGTCTGGCATGTTTGGTACCCTGCAGTAAAGTTATAACAAGTTGAAAAGTGCCTTTGACACTGTTCCGCACAGGTGACTTATAAATAAATTGAGCACCTTAGGGATAGACAATAAAGTTACTGATTGCGTTAGAAACTGGTTGACTGGAAGGCAATAAAGGGTACAGGTAAATGGAGCTCACTCTGAGGAGAAGATGTGTGCCATAGGGATCTGTCCTTTGCCCATTCCTTTTTAACATTTTTGAAAGTGATATTGCAGAGGGCTGTCTGGTTAAGTTTGCCTCTGAATATGATACCAAAATCTGCAATAGGGTAAACACCCATGAAGGTGTAGATAACATGAGGAGGGATCCAGAAAAGCTTGAAGAATGATCAGGAATTCGGCAGCTGAGAATTAATGTTAAAAAATGCAGGGTCGTGTATTTGGGCTGCAAAACTCCAAGGGAGCAGTACAGTGTAGGGGGCAAAGTACTTCTGTCCACAAAAGAAGAGCAGGACCTAGGGGTGATTGTTTCTGATGATCTTAAGGTTGCTTAACAGGTAGAAAAGGTGATGGAAAAAGCCGGAAGGATGCTTGGGTGCATAGGGAGAGGAATGGCCAGCAGGAAGAAGGAGATGATAGTCCCTTTGTATAAGTCTTTGGGGAGACCTCACTTGGAATATTGTGTGCAATTCTGGAGACCGCACCTTCAAAAGGATCTAAATGGGATGGAGTCTGTGCAGAGGGTGGTCAGTGGGCTTCGTAATAAGGCAGATGGGGACAAACTTAAAGATCTCAATATGTAAACGTTGGAAGGGCAAGAGAGGGGAGATTCATTCCCCTCCCATTTAAATACCTCCATGGCATAAATGCACAGGAGAAGAGCTTCTTTCAATTGAAAGTAAACTCTGCAACAAGGGGACATGGGATGAGGGTGAAAGCAGGGCCGGCCCGTCCATTGAGCGAGAATGTTTTTTGCACAGGGCCCCGCGTTTCAGGGGGCCCCACGCAAAAAACATTCTTAACCTTAAAGTAAAATTAAAAGAAAAAAAAAAGCTGTCTTCTCCGGCTGCCGGGGCCGCCGCGGCAGAATCGAGTCTGCCGCGGGGCCCCCCCTGCCTAGCCTCCCCTCCCCTCCCCTCCCCTGTATCACCTCTCTCTCTCGTTGTAGATTCTGTCACACGCGCCGGCTTTCAGAGCGCGAGAGAGTTTCTCCCTCGCGGCTCTGTTAAGCCCGCGGGGGCTGATGGGAAGTTCCCATCAGCCCCCGCGGGCTTAACAGAGCCGCGAAAGGGAAACGAATCCTTTCGCGCTCTGAAAGCCGGCGCATGTGGCTGAACCTACAATGAGAGAGAGATACAGGGGAGGGGAGGCTCTGCTAGGCAGGGGGGGCCCCCGCGGCACACTCGATTCTGCCGCGGCGGCCCCGGCAGCCGGAGAAGACAGCGTTTTTGTTTTTAAATTTTCCCGGGGCTGGGGGATTAGGAGTGGTGTTGGGCTGGTTTTTTTTTAGGTGTGGTTAGGGGCTATGGGGGGTTAGAAGTGGTGATGGGCTGGGGGGGGGTTAGAAGTGGTTATGGGCTGGGGGGGTTAGAAGTGGTGATGGGCTATGGGGGGGTTAGAAGTGGTGATGGGCTATGGGGGGGGCTGGGGGGTTAGAAGTGGTGATGGGCTATGGGGGGGCTGGGGGGTTAGAAGTGGTGATGGGCTGGGGGGGTTAGAAGTGGTGATGGGCTATGGGGGGCTGGGGGGGTTAGAAGTGGTGATGGGCTATGGGGGGGCTGGGGGGGTTAGAAGTGGTGATGGGCTGGGGGGGTTAGAAGTGGTGATGGGCTATGGGGGGGGTAGGAGTGGTGATGGGCTGGGGGGGTAGAAGTGGTGATGGGCTATGGGGGGGTTAGAAGTGGTGATGGGCTATGGGGGGGGGTTAGGAGTGGTGATGGGCTATTGGGGGGCTGGGGGGGTTAGGAGTGGTGATGGGCTATGTGGGGCTGGGGGGGCTGGGGGGGTTAGGAGTGGTGATGGGCTATGGGGGAGCTAAGTCTGTATATGGGCTGATGGGATTAGGACTGAAAGTGGGATGATGTGGGGGTTAGTACTGGTAATGGGCTATGGGGGGGCTTAAACTAAAAATTGGGTGATGGGAGATTAGGACTGGAAATGGACTGGTGGGATTAGGACTGGGAGTGGGCTGATGGGGAGGTTAGGACTGGTAATGGGGTATGGGGGGGCTTAAACTGAAAATTGGGTGATGGGGATTAGGACTGGAAATGGGCTGGTGGGATTAGGACTGGGAGTGGGCTATGCGGGGCTAGGACTGGTAATGGGTTGGGGGGGTTGCTAGGGCTGGGGGGGCTGGGGGGGTTAGGAGTGGTGATGGGCTATGGGGAACTAAGTCTGTATATGGGCTGATGGGATTAGGACTGAAAGTGGGTTGGGGGGGTTAGGACTGGTAATGGGCTATGGGGGGGGCTTAAACTAAAAATTGGGTGATGGGGGATTAGGACTGGAAATGGACTGGTGGGATTAGGACTGGGAGTGGGCTGATGGGGAGGTTAGGACTGGTAATGGGGTATGGGGGGGCTTAAACTGAAAATTGGGTGAGGGGGATTAGGACTGGAAATGGGCTGGTGGGATTAGGACTGGGAGTGGGCTATGGGGGGCTAGGACTGGTAATGGGTTGGGGGGTTGCTAGGACTGGAAATGGGCTGGGGGGATTAAGACTGGAGGTGGGCTGATGGGGTTAGGACTGGTAATGGGCTGTGGGCTATTGGGGGGGGGTTAGGACTGGTAATGGGCTATGGGGGGGGCTAGGACTGGAAATAGGCTGATGGGGGGGTTAACATTGGAGGTGGGCTGATGGGGTTAGTACTGGTAATGGGCTGTGGGCTGATGGGGGGTTAGGACTGGTAATGGGCTATGGGGGGGTTAGGACTGATAATGGGCTATGGGGGCGCTAGGACAGGAAATGGGCTGATGGGGAGGGGTTAGGACTTGAGGTGGGCTGATGGGGTTAGGACTGATAATGGGCTGTGGGCTGATGGGGGGGTTAGGACTGGCAGTGGGCTATGGGAGGCTGACTGGAAATGGGTTGATGGGGTTAGGACTGGAAGTGGGTTGATGGGGGGGCTAGGACTGGTATTGGGTTGGGGGGTTGCTAGGACTGGAAATGGGCTGATGTGGGGCTAGGACTGGAAATGGGCTGATGCAGGGACTAGAAGGGAATGGATGCTGGGTGAGGCTGGAACTAGAAGGGAGCTGATGTTGGGGGAGGATTAGAATGGGATGGGGCTGGGAGAGTAAAATGGAGAGGGGAAAATATTTTGTGTGGGAGGGATAAAAAATCTACATTTAGCCGGGTATTGGGAGAGTAAGTGGGGATTGAGGATGGAGGGGTAAAATTTGAGTGGATGAAATAGGAATGAGGAAAGAGCAAAAGGAGAAAGATTAGTATGTTAAAGCAGATGTAGAGAGAGAGAATGGAAAAAAAACTAGAAGAGAGAAGAAAGGACAAATGGACAGCAGATGATGGAGAGTTAGCAGAAAACATGAAGAAACCAGAAGAAAGTGGCTGGAGCAATTGCAACTGAAAAAAATGCACAAAAGGTAGAAAGATATCGTTTTATTTTGAATTTATTAACTGGAATATGAAAGCTCTGGGAAATGTGCATCATTAACGTCTGCGCTTTGTTTGGTACAAGAGGAAATTAATTTATAGTTTTATTTCTACAGTGTTGTTGTACATTCCAAGTTTGGCTTTTGGGGTTCCCAGTTTAATTATTGCCTTCCTGTTTCTAAATTGTGATTCCTTGTTTGGTGATGGTCTATGTTCTGCATGTGTAACTGAGCTGAGGTATTCTGTTTATGTAATTCCTATTTGACATTGCCACTTGTTCTCTTTCCCCAGTAGGTCATGTATTGTTGTTCTCTGAAATGTATTGGTTTAATATTTGCAGTGTTGCCTTTTGATAGGTAGGGTATGGTGCTTTGTGAGTCCTGGTAGTGCTGTTAGGATACGGCGGGTTTGCTATGGGTTCTAAATGGGCAGTGTTTGTAGTAGTTCCTAATGTGCCTGGCGGTTGGCACTGGATTATAGTAATGTAGAAATCTTTTAGTCTGTCTTTATCCATGCACTCATTAAGAGACATGTTTACTAAAGGTTAGTGTATGTTAGTATTATGCAAATATTTATGCAAATATTTATGCAAATAAGGCCACTTATGCAAATGAGGCCCCGCACCGAGTCTCCGCACATGGCCCCGCACCCCCCTTGGGCCGCCCCTGGGTGAAAGGGGATAGACTCGGGAGTAATATGCAGAAATATTTCTTTATGGAAAGAGTGGTGGATGCATAGAATAGTCTCCCAGTGGAGGTAGTAGAGACAAGAATATTATCAAGAAAGCATGGGACAAACACAAAAGATCTCTAAAGGAAAAAGGGACTGTAATAGTTGGTATGGAAGGGAGACTCGATAGGCCATATGGTCTTTATCTGTCACCATGTTTCTATATTTCTAGGGTGACACAATAGCATGTTTCTCTCACTCACAGGATCAGATATTTAGGGTGTGGGCCTCATCTGTGTGTGTCATAAGAAGTGTTAGAGGGTGCGTGCATGTGTGTGTGTGTCAGCGGGTGCATGTGTTTGTGTCTTTCTTTGCGTCAGGAGACTGCCAGAGACCACATGTGCATGTGTGTGTGTATATGAGCATCATGGGATTGTCGGGTGCTACATACATGTGTGTGGGGGGGGGGGTGGGGGGGGTGCAGGCCTGGAGTCCTCTGAGTGTGTATGTGTATACACTGTGCTGGTTGTGTGGGTGTCGTGTGGGTCTGGGGTGCCTCTGGGTGCATGTTTGTGTGGTGTGGGGGAAGGATGCCTGTGTGTATGGGCTGGGGATGGAGCACCTATATGCCTTCTGGGATGGGGGGGGGGGGGGACTATGTCCTTTTCATATAATCAATTTGCCCTTTTCTCCCCTCTCTTCTACCTCCAGCCCTTTGCACTCTTTCACCTCTCCCTGCCAACTCTCTCCTGCGGCCTTCCCCCACTCTTCCATTCTCACACCTTGCCCTCCATTTATTCCCCTCCCCCCCCCAACTTTATTTCCTCAAACCACTGCCCCTTTAAATTGTCCTTACCTCCTGTGTGTCTTTGATCCCTGCAGCGCTCTTGCCGCGAGTCCCTCTTCTTATCAGCCCACGGGAGCAGCCTGTCCTGCGGGCATAGAGCAGAGCTGCAGATCGTGATTTTTGGCCTTCAGGACAGGCTGCTCCCGCGGGCACATACACTACTGCTGGCTGTGATTTCAGTGCCCCTTATCACCAGCGCCCCCTGCTGTGCTTACTCAACTTACCAGGCAGCACCAGCCCTGAACATGATCACCTGACAGCTTCAAAGTGAGGCAAAAGAAAGCCGTCAAAGTAAAATTGCATCATTTTAGGGCCACTTGGGTCCCTTAAGTCAGCTGATGCATTGCCTAGAGGGGTATGCATAGAAAAAATATGGCTTTGCTTTGTATTTCTTTTTGTATTTTTTTCTATTTTAGCACATACCAGAATGAAAAACAAAACGATTTGTCATTTTAATGTCAATTCAGATCAAAAACGACACAAACAGAAATGATGAATGCTGTTCTTTCGATGTTGTTTTCTTTTGACAGCACACCCCTAATTGTCCTTGGGGCTTGTAGGAGTGTCCGTAGGCATGCGGCAGCCTTCTTTCCCCCTGTTTTGATGTAGCGTTTTTAATGTTGAATCTTCAGAGACATTCCTCACCAGCTGCAAATTCCTCATTATTCTTGTCTCTATATCATTTTGGAAATATACTGTGGTATTTTCCTGCTGGGCTAATCTCAGGTTCCTTCTTTTCACCAGTGATCTCTTATGATGAGGGGAGGCAGATTGTAATCTCCAAAGATGACCTGGAAGGTAATTCCATGGAACTATAGAGTTTCTCCATTTCTTTAATGCTATCTGCCAAGCTCGCACTGCATGACATTTCCAAAATATACTCAGTGACCCAAGCCCCCCCGCGCTGCAAAGGGGCTCCATTTATAGCTGCTCTCGTATCTTCTGAGGTGGATTCCCCCCTCCTCTGGGGCTTTTTCAGATATTTTGTTTGGAGCCGTCAATTTGGTTTTCTGACACTGCTCAGCGAGCAGCAATATTGACCCTGCAGTAACCTGAATGTTACGCTCTGACTGTAGTAGTCAATTTACAGTCGTCCACATTACTGAAAAGTTGGGGGGGGGGGTGCTGGCTTTTATACCCTCTGACCTTACAACTAATTTTCAAAGGAAAAGTATCACAGGGTGCAGAGATATATCCTTGCACTTGCTGTTTCTGGGGGTTGTATAATGGGGGCAAACAAAGAGAATGCTTCTGAAAACAGCTAAACTTTGCATGTTACTTTAGCTGGATTGAGGGATACAGTCTCCCACCAGGGCAATCTATCCAGGCAAGTGCTGAATTATCTGATACCCATTCCCAATGCCTGAGTTTCTTCCTGTGATCCTCCAGTGTTCATGATGGCAGCCATGTAGAGCAGTGTTTAATGCTGGTGATATCACATATGGAACTGACCTATAAAAACTACCAAAGCACCAATCAGACAACAGGATGTATGGTGTAATTTCTGACATTATTTTCAAGCGTGGCTGCTTCCAGGGGTGAAAAGGAGCTTCAGAGGGGAAGAGCACAGAATAACATAAACAGGAGATATTTCATTCAGAAAGAGTGACCATGATTGCTTGCAGTGTGAACATGGGAAATGCGGCTCTGTCCCAAGCGTGCATGCACTGTAGAGCAGGGGTGCACAAGTTCAGTCCACAAACAAGCCAGGTTTTTGGGATATCCCTAACAAATATGCATGAGATAGAGTACAGTGGGGGTAGATGCATGCAGCTCTCTCATGCATATTCATTAGTTCCTGATACCTGGCTAAATAGTTTTAATGCAGCAAAACAATGACTAAAAGCGTGATATCACAGCACCTCCCACTCCCGCAGCAAAGTGGGCGAAGGACTCCCGCACAGCTTGGTGGGAACATTGCCTAAGTCCTTCCTCACTTGGTATGGTGAATTTAGTAATGGAGTGACATAAGATACGATTTATATTTTACCTGGGATTTGAAATAATTCATGCTGAAAGCTTTTGGATATAATATTTAGTGTAACTGTTTTGTTCAAGCTGCTACCCTAGCACATTTGATAGATTGCATTGATACACGGGGGGAGTGGGGGGAGGGAGGGGCGCATATTCGGCGGTGGTGGCTAAGCAAGTTAAAGCCCCTAGCCCCCGATGCTTTATTTAAATCTGAATATTCAGTCCCAGAACATATCTGGTTCCTGTCGCTGAATAACCAGGCTCGCTGTATAGCAGCATTGCTATTGGTTAGTGACAATATTGAGCTGCTAAATGCATTCAGATGACCGGTCTTTAACCAGTTTAACTATCCAATTAGTGGCTGAATATCGTCGCTAACCAGATAGGAACGGCCATCATCCCCGATCTACCCACACACCACCCCGGTTTTAATAGGGCATTTTTTACAAGGTTTGTGAGGATATCCAGCTGCATTAACCAGTCTGTGGCACTGGGCTTTTGCCAGTCAGCAGGACTCCTAACTAGCTAAAATGCTTTGAATACACCCTCCAATGTTTTTAAGATTCTTGTAACAAATTAAGTTAAAAAAAAAAAAAAGAACAGAACCCAGGGCTATTAGGATAGTTCCCGTCACGTTTCTTAATTTTGTTTACTATAACACAATTGTAAACTCATAATTTTTGGCTTCTCCTAGGAAACATTAAGATTCCTCTCCCACCAACTAATGTGCACGCGGCTGAGGTCAGCGAAGATTATGTAGTGATTGCCTGGAATGAACCAGACCCCAGAGGCAGGGAGCCAGTGAGCTACTATGTGGAAAAGGTACAACAGGGAAGGCGGAGGCAGAATGTGCAGACTGAACATCCACTTGCGGCGTTTTACATAGATGTTCAAGTTCACCGTGCGGCAGCCGACTACCTCAGTTTCTTGGAAAGTGGGTGGATCTGCTTTCCAGGAGAAAAGCAACTCTAAAACCATTCATGTCATGAGGCTGGAGGGGGTAGACTCAGGCATAGCATAAGGAAATATTTTTTCACAGAAAAGGTGGTGGATGCATGGAAAGACCTCCCAGGGGAAGTGGTGAAGACAAAAATAGTGACAGAACTCAAGAAAGTTTGGGATAAAGACTAAGGAGCCTTAGACATAGAGAACTTAAAGGGAGACTGAGGTTAGATAGGAGTCTGTGTTATTGTAATAGGAAGGGAGAATGACTGGGTCTTGAGGTCTTTCTCTGCCATCTCCTAACCTCACCTTATCTGCTTGTATGTGATGAAAGACGAATGAAGAATATATATTGTAATCCCCAGTGAGAGACCGTTAAGTGCACGTGCGCTATAGGGTAAAGCCTTTGTTCTGCCCTGCCATACCCAGTCTCTTCCCCATCACATGCAATGCAGATAGCATGGGGTTTTTAGCATGGGGGCCTGTGCTATTTTTTAGCATAGTGCTCAAACCGCACACTAAACCCTGTGCTGCCAGATAGTGCACTTTAGTAAACATACCCGTATGTCACTGTTTAGGACCAGACCGCACACAACCCTGGACAGAGCAGCATTTGTAAGAGCAGTATATACCGGATTGTTTAATAATATCTCGTCTGGGATCCTTTCTATTTTAATTATCTTTCTTCTCTTACCCTCCAGTCGATTGTTGGAAGTGACAGCTGGCAGAGGGTGAATCTGGACGCTGCTCTGGAATCTCCCCGGTGCGCCATCTTTGATCTTGTTAAAGGGACCTCTTACTGTTTTCGCGTACAGTCCATGAACAAGTATGGGATAAGCACTCCATCGCTACCTAGCGCACCTATCACACCTGTTGCCACATTAGGTAACTTTACCACGTATGAAATTTGCTATAAGAGCTTATAAAAGTGGAATCTGCTATTACAATTTGGGGGGAGGGGTGGTGGGGAAGAGAGCTTTATGATGGAATAAGAGGGTACCTTCTTGCCAACTTTTCTATTCTTCCTCAGTGGAAACCATTTCAACAACGTCATATTTATTTATTTACATTCTCTTATATACCGCGCTATTCTGCATCAGTGCAGAATACAGGAATTAATGAGAGTGGGGTGGTTGCAGCATCACTCATGACCCAGACTCACACCAGCCTAGAACATATATTTGGGTCTGAGGACTGCTGGAAGTGATTAAAAGACACATGTGTATTTGGGCCATTAGATATTTATTGATAAGCCTGTTGGTGGAGTGAAGTTCATTCATACAGCATCTAAGGCAGCCCCTTCTCTGCGTTTTCTAAATATCTATTTTTGGGTTTTCACCAGAGATCTCATGGGTATCTCCTTTCATGTCAGTTCCTGTCAGACCATCCTGAATATTTCACACTGTTCGCTCTCCATAGGTCAAAATAATTGAGGGCCAATTGAGCTTCGAGGGTCTGGAGAGCAGAGCCTGGTTTTTGTATGACTGCATTGCCTCCACTGAGCTGACTGATCTCACCTGTAATTAATGGATGATGTGTTTTCTATGAATGGCAATCTGACACACAGCACTGTGCGCTGAGTACAAGCACTTTCAACTTATTTTGCCTTTTCAGTCCCTCCGCCTCCTCCTGATCATGTGATAGCTTATAGAGACACCAAAACCTCTGTTTTGGTGGAATGGGACAAGCTGGGAGATGAGCATGAGCTGCTCGGCTACTACGTCTACTGCCGCGAGTCTGGTGCAACCGAGTGGCAGACCGTCAACAACAAGCCGGTGACAGACAACAGGTGAGCCTTGAAGGTCTGCTGAACTCCACCAGGCACAGCAGGGGGCGACAACAGCACATGCTGTGCAATCCTAGCTCCCCAAATATGCTTCAACCCTCCTCCTCCAAGACCACTTCTAGGGACAACCCCTTTGATGAAGCTAGAATGTGTTTCATGAGGTGGGTGACTTTTTATTGGTCCAAAAGGAATGACATATTTTACATAGGCCACAAAGCGGCCAATGTAACACGATGAAAACAGGTAATTGCAAGACAATTGAAATAGGTCAATTCAGTGGCATGTTAAGAATGGCTCATCGAGGGGCTCTTATCAGATCTTCTTTGCTCAGGAAGACACGTTTAGAATCATATAACAAGATGCTCTCAAGGGCACAGAAGAGCCTCATTCTAGAACATCATTGAGTCATTCAAGGTCTGTATCCTGGAATCAAAGTTACCTTGTTGTGTTGAGAAAACTAAGGTGCAGGCTCTGGAAGGGGTGAAGATCTTGTATAAATAAAACAGTGAAGAGAAGAACTCCGGTATCTGCACAGGAACAACTTAGAGGCTACAGCAAAAAATGCAATATGTGCCTTTGAGTCAGTCCTGACTCCTCTTGGCAATGTGATTGGAAGTAGATTGCCAGGCCTTTCTTCTGAGGCAATGGAGGGTTAAGTGACTTGCCAAAGGCCACAAGGAGTGCTAGTGGGATTTGAACCCTGGTTGCTTGGCTATCAAGCCACTGTTCTAACCACTAGGCTACTCCTCCAGTCCAGGGGCTACAGCAGTGAGTTGCATACTAAGATTCAAATTTTGCTACTTCCACTGAAGCTCCTGGTAATTTTGGCTGAGTCACTTTGCCCACCATTGTCTCAAGTATCAACTTAAATGTAAGCCCTCTGGGGCAGGGAATTACCTACTGTATCTGAATGTAACTCATCTTGATCGCAGTTCAGAAAATGAGTAATTAAGTCAAATTCTAAGAAGAGAGATCTATGACCACTTTCCATGACTCTCTTTTGTGATTTAGATTGTGATTTGCCAAATCTACCAGTGGGTAAAAATATGAAATTCTGGAGAGCTTTAAGACCACAAATCTGTGTTTCTTATGAACTATAATACATTTCAAGCTACCTGCCCTGTCTTTTCTCAAACCCACTACACTGTAAAAACATTTCAGCACAGTACCTTAATTGTGATATCAAGGTCAATCCAAAGATGCTGATCCAGACTTGGTTTTCTCCTTTTGCATCTATATTAACTTTTAGCCCTACATTTGTTAGAAACATTGAAACTGCAAGCTATGACTTGGTTTAAGGCAAAACCAGAACTGAACCAGCTCCTTGCGCTGACGTGGGCCAGGTGGTAACCACACTTCTAATGTGTTTTGCAGATTCGACATCCCAGGGCTACAGACAGGGAAGGAGTATGTATTCTGTGTGAGAGCCGTTAATGAAGCTGGCGTCGGAGCACAGTCTCCAGAATCTGAACCAATGGTTGTCAATGAAGCCATCTGTAAGTATTGCTCAGAAGGAAACCATCACACCTATTTTTATTATTATTATTTATTTTATTGTATTTTATTGTTTTTCTATACCGCACTATTCATCATCAGCACGGTTCACAGGCAACAAGAACTGTGCAATGTAGAACAGTCTAACATTGAACTTACAATGAACAGGGAAATTAAAACATGGTGAACAAGTGAACTATATACACTATATACAAATTAGTATAAGGTTTGCACATGAGATTTGGCGATGTTTACAAAGTGCCATGGTGGCTAAATACATATACATATTTGTATTGTTAATCCGGGGTTGTGAAAGGGCAGGTTGTCGGGGGAGGATAGTTAAGGTGCTCTGATTATGGTGCTAGAGGCATTTATTCTGTGGGATCTGCTATGGGTCGGAGTGTGGATGGCTAGGTGATATTGCCTGAATTAGAGAAGTGTTGCAGGAAGAGATGATGTTTGAGTGTCTTTCTGAAATGGGGGAGGTTGTTTATGGCGCGGATCTCTGGTGGGAGGGAGTTCCAGCAAGAGGGTGCATATAGTGAAAAGGCACACTTTATGGTAGTCTTGGAGCATTTGGTGATGGTTTTTGGGAGAAGCATGGTGTTGCAGGCTATTGATCTCCTTGATCTATTGAGGGGGGTAGGCTGAACGAGGTCTGAGAGGGAGGTGGATGTGCTTGTGTTGATTGCTTCTAATGTCATTGTTAGGACCTTAAATGTGATCCTGCAATGGACAGGGAGCCAGTGCAGATATTTTAGGATGGGGGTGATATGGTCATTTCTAGATGTTCCGTAGAGGGTTCTGGCTGCCGTGTTCATTGAGAGCTGCAGGGGGTTTAGCGAACT
This sequence comes from Ichthyophis bannanicus, assembly GCA_033557465.1. Taxonomy (NCBI): domain Eukaryota; kingdom Metazoa; phylum Chordata; class Amphibia; order Gymnophiona; family Ichthyophiidae; genus Ichthyophis; species Ichthyophis bannanicus. The sequence goes on along the minus strand of CM066039.1, from coordinate 17,293,951 downwards.
CTTTGGTAGGCCATGCAGAATGGAGTTGGCGTAATCGAAATGAGGCATTATTAGGGCTTGAAAGACTGTTCGGAAGTCTTTTGGCTCTAGAATCTGTTGCATGTGGCGTAGTATCCGAACTTTGTGGTAAATTGCCCTTACAGTATTGCCTATCTGGGCGTTCATGTCGAGTCACTGGTCAAGTGTTTCGCCCAGGTATCATATCGTTGTCTTGGAGATGAGTTCTGCGTCGCGTACCTTGAGCGATGAAGGTGGGGTGAATGTCTGGTCTCTGCTGATGAATAGAACCTCTGTCTTTTTGAAATTTATTTTGAGCTTTTGAGATTGTAGCCAGTTTGTGACAGCATCGGAGCATGTAGCCAGCTGCAAGAGGTCTGGGTGATCTGTGGATATTGGAGTGAACATTAGGACGTCATCAGCATATACTAGGCAGTTAATGTTGAATGACCGGATGAGGTGCAGATGGGTTGCATATAGATGTTGAACAATAGGGCTGAGAGTGACGATCCTTGCGGAACCCCTTTTTCTTGCAGGAAAGGAGCTGATATGGAGGGGCCACAGCGAACTTGCTGCCATCTGTCGTTCAGATATGAAGCGCACCAGGCGAGTGCCCTGCCGTGGACGCCCTTATCAGCAAGGTGGGATAAGAGTAGCTTGTGGTTGATGGAGTTGAAAGCTGCCACGATGTCAAGGAAGATGAGAGCAAAGCCTTGTCTGATATTGTCCAGCCCAATGGTTAGGGTGTTAAATAAGGTTGTCAGCAAAGTTTCTACTACATGTGACTCCCTGAATCCGTGCTGGCAATGGTCAAGGGGTGCGTTCATTTCGATATGATGAGTGAGCTGATGTTGGACTATTTTTTCCATGATTTTGGCTAGGAGCGGGATGCTCGATATAGGCCTGTAGGAGTCCATCTTTGCAGGGTCTAGCTTACTGTTTTTCAGCAACGGTCTTATTGATGTTTGCTTTAGGCTCCGGGGAAATGTCCCAGAAAGGAATGAAATACCTATCATTTTGGACAAGAAAGGACTAAGTTCAGTCCGTAGGGTTTTTATCCCGTGTGCTGGGCATGGGTCGTTTTGTGCTTTGGTAGTATTTATATTCGTGATGATGTCTTGGATATCTTTTATAGTTGGGGGTGAGAAGGAGGTAATGATATGTTGGGTATCCACTGGGATTGAAGGGGGCGGGTGAGGGGGGAAGTACAGGTGATTCATCAAGGGGATGAGTGCTTGAGGGAGTGGTAGGTTGACTTGTTTTGGCTCGTAAATAATCTGCATATTCCTGTGGGTCCGGGAGGTTAGATTGGCCGGGGGAAGGTTCCTTTGCTAAAGTTTTGACAAGATTGAAGAGCTCATGCAGTTTGTTTATGGATCGTTGCAAGACTTCTGCGTGGTACTGCTTCATTCTCGCGGAAACGGCTGTTCTGTGGGCATCTAGATGAGCGGAGTAGGCATCGTGGTTTTCGATTGATCTTGATCGATGCCATCGTTTTTCAAGCTGTCTAAGTCAACGGAGGGATGCTGTTATATCGGGAGAATACCAGGGTGCCTTCTTTCTTTTGCCAGAGGATTTATTGCTGGGAGAAGCATCGATTACAGCATTGAGACTCTTGTTCCATAAGGACAGCATCTCATCTAGGTTTTGTTCGGGTGATTCTTGGAGAGGCTGTGCTCTTTCAAGGATCTCTTCTTTGTTGAATGGACGGTAGCATTTAGAAGTTGATGTGGCTGGTTCGTTTGAGGAAAGGGGGCTATTGGGTATAGGATGAGCAAGCATTGAGAATCTGATTAGACTGTGGTCGGACCATGGCAGTGGGCTTAGTGAGAGACTGATTTTGTGTGTGGGGCGGGTGGCTACTTGTGGAGCGAATATAAGATCAAGCATGTTTCCCTTGGTATGGGTGTGGAGTCGACCAGTTGGGTATAGCCTAGTGCTTTAAGGGCATCGAGGAAGGCCTCGGCTTGTATCTTGAAGGGCAGGGAGGTTGAAGTCACCCAAAACCCAGTTTGCTGTGTGTGGGTTCCTGGGGTTGCAGGCAAGATTGATGATTATGGAGAGATCATCCGGTGATGGGGAAGGTGCTCTGTATAGCAAGTTGATGGAGCAGTGTTTGTTTGCTATGGAGATGTAATTGAGGTGAGAGATACTATTGGAGGTGATTAGCTGAAATTGTAGGTCGTCCTTGGTCAGGATAAGTGCTCCGCCACCTTTTCGGTAGGTTCTGTGACATGAGTGGATAGAAAAATTGGGGGGAACGTGTTGATGGAGGAGAACAGAATCTGAGTCTGATATCCATGTCTCCGTGACACATAGGATGTCAAGATTGTGAGCGGCTAGCATGTCAGTTATGGCAGGCCATTTCTTATGGATGGAACGGGCGTTTATGAGAGCACATTTAAGGTCGCAGGGGAGGGTGTACGGCTTGTGCTGGGGGGATAAGGACTGTTGGAGGGCGACATAAATGAGGTGGGGGTATGGCATGTGTCCAGGTCTCTCTGACTGGTGATGGGAGGGTCCATGATATCTTCTCCATGAACCGTGTAGAATTGAGATGGGGTTCGGGGGGGGAGGGTGTGAGGGCTTGAGAGCCGTGTGTCAGCACAAGTATCATGCAGCAGCAGGCAAGGGTATATGAGAGTGTGGATATAGTGGGTGGAAGCATGGTGGCTAAGTGATGATAAGGACCCGTATCTGTTGGGTGGGGCTGGTTGAGATTAGGATAATGTTAAGGTTTGAGATAGCTTGTGGAGGTGCAGCAGTCAGAGTATTTTAAATCTAAGCTGACAGTTTAGTATAGAGGCAAGTAAGCCTAACTCGGAATGGTGTAGCAGTTTGGCAGAGTGCCAAGAAGGCAATGTGGCAGTTGCGCTATAACAGTATCATTTAGGAATGGGGTGTGGGGGTAAAACAGTATCAGAGTTTTGTAACAGATTAGCAATGAGCAAATGACAACAATGTGACAATGAAGTAGTGTCACTGAAACAGTATTACATACGCTAGGGTTTGCAAATTAAGTTGGGTACAGTTTGTGTCCTTGCTTGAGCTGGTAGTATTTGGTGCAGTTTCTGGAGATACGGAGTGGTATAAAACTAACAAGAAATATTGTACAGGATTGTCTTACTTTTAGGTCGAGCTGTGAATGTCCAACGACTTTTGGTGAGATTCAGCTTTGTGTTTTGTCTCGGAGCGGTGAAGTCTTAGTTCAGGGCGATCCTTTGCTGCTTGAGTAAATTGGGCCTCTGCCTAAGGGCCACGCCATTAAGAGAACCAAAAACTCACATGCACGCCCCACCGCTCAGAACAAACTGCTGCACACAAACGTATTCATGTCTGAGATGTACTCTGGACATGCATCCTGTCAGTGCACCCTGAAAGCAGCAGCTGTAGCAATAAAATATGCATTTCAGGGGTGTTTTACTGTTTTAAAAGAGTACAAAAACATCAACACTATTTCTTCTATCTGAGGCTTCATTGCTTGGAGGGGAATTTTAGAAGATCTGTCCCAGTGCAATCTGGGATGTCTAAGCCAGAACGTCTGAAAAAAATGTAGGCACGTCCAGGTGCAGAAGTGATTTCACAAACTTGGACGTGCCCGATAGGGACGTCTGCAGAGGGGTCTGCTTAGACAGTCACAGAATGATATTTCAGAACCCAGACATCTAGGATAGCGTAATGGAGTGGGTTAGGAACAAAGCAGCCAGGGTTTCTTCTCTACACCCTCTGGATGTTTTCCAGCTAAAACGTGCACTTTTCAGATAGCTTGTTTGTCAGTCAAGAAATGAACAATCTAGACAGTACTTCTGCTTTCATAAGGCTTATGTGCTATTGCACTGTATTTGAATGTGTACTATTCCTGTGCTTAGACTATCATCTCAGATTGCAAACAGTAGTGCAAAAGCAACCTGTCATTCCTCCAGGAACCATCTGCCAGGTTCTGTACTTTATAATCCTGCAAGAGTATTTGTAACTATAAACCACTAGGTGGTGCTGCAGGAATATGCATTCTCTGCAAGAGGTTTCTGTAGGACAAAATTATCACCGATAAAATGGGCTTCAATAAAAACAGTCCAAATGACATTCTTGCTCACCACATCATTTTTATTTCTGTGTGTATACCAATCAATAATGAGGGGGATGTTTCTAGTGTCCTCTCGGAGTACCAGCGAGTTTTTGAGGCCCCATCTTGCTATAATAAAAATCAAAGATGATGATGTATGATAGCAAAATTGGGCAAAAGTATCTAAATATGAGGGCCATGCCCTCTTCAATTGTCCCCTCAGCACTTTCTAGAAAACTAGAACAACGTGTTTACTGTGGAGTAGGTTGCAGCTCTTGCCTTTCAGTCTCTATAAAGCCCCCCTTCCCCCGCCCCCCCCCCCCCCCAGCATACAGCGAGACTATAATTTTACATCTGTGTGAGAGGATGAGTAGTCATCACAACTACAGCATAGGACTTCTACTCTGGAGGTGGAACTATTTTTGTCATTGATAAGTGCCCTCAGGTCAATGTTGACTCATGCCAACCCTCTGGATTGCTGTCCTAAACTTTGTTCGGTCTTCAGTCAGACAGCTCATTGTTGATAGAGTGGCATCCATAGCTGCTGTTCTTGTATCAATCCCATCTCATTGCTGGCCTTCCTCTTTTGCGTTGACCTTCTATCTTGCCAAGCATGATGTCTTTCTCTAATGATCTCTCTCTTTGCATGATGTGTCAAAAGAATGAAAGTCGAAGTCTTGTCATCTGAGCTTCTAAAGAAAGCTTAGGTTTGATCTCCTCTAGTACTGACAAGTTTGTTCTTCAGGCAGTCCGTGGTATACACAGTATTTGCCAGGATCACAATTCAAAGGCATCGATTTTCTTCCTGTCGATCTTTTTCACTGTGCAATTTTCGCATCTATATGACGTTATTGAAAATACCATGGCTTGGATAAGTTGAATCTTTGTATGGAGAGAGACATCTCTGCTCTTGAGAATCTTGTCTAGGTCCTTCATAGCCATTCTGCAAGAGCAATGTGTCATCAGATTTCTTGACTGCTTGTCCTTTCTTTATTGTAAGGGACTGCAACTCAGAACTCTAGAAGATATAAGATTACAGTGTCACAGTATTTGCTGAGTTAATTTGAAATGGAATGTTTCCTCCAGCCAATCACCAACATGATGCAAAAGGCATCATCTGAGCAAAAACCCACCAAATCTCGATATATTTTTCTTAAAGCAAAAGTGCCCTTTTCAGCAGGCTCTGCTGATAAAATAATTATCCTTGTCTTTGATTCAAGAGATTCATTTAAATAAAGTTATTGTCTTTAAAAGAAATGCCTTTTAAACAAAAAATATTCCCATTTATAAAGAATCTACTTAGATCCTAAAAATTCTTAGGCCACCAATATTTAAACGCCATAGTTGCTGTTCCCTTTAAATGCCAAATGTGGTGTTTAAATATATAGCCAGATATTCAGCAACAAAAGATTTCTCGAAGATTCTATCGGAAAACCATAATCAAAACGGATCACACCCGGCCCGCTGGACTCAATATTGTCTGCATTAGAGAAAGAAATCCAGTCACTAACGGAAGGAGCATGGAAAGTAAATTACATCACTACCGAAGAAAAATAATTTGTTATTAATAAACATTAAAGAGTTCTAGTATTTTACACAGTTCCAAAAAATCATAAATGATTAATGTGTCCCCTGGGAAGACCAATGGTCTCAGGTAAGTGATCATTATTGGAGCCAGTCTCTGTATTCGTGGATGAAATCCTCATCCCAATAGCTAGACAAAGTACAGTACATTTCACATAAAATACACTACTCATATGTTAAACACATTTCAACAGGTTAAATCTTTAGCAGAAACCTCATGGCTAGTAGTAACTCTGGATCAAGTGGCATTATACACAAATACATAGCAACAGGAAATGCTTCAAATTATACAGGATCTACCCCTGGAGGAATTTAAACTAACAAGACTTCTAAAATCATCTGTTTTTGACTTCTACATTTGATCCTTTACATGTCTAAGTCTGGAGAACAGTATATTTACCCCTTCCCATAGTTCCAGCTGGTGTCTTTTTATCTGGACTTATACAGAACATTCTTTAGATCAATTTTTAGAATGGGTTGATTTGCAGAAACAAAATATTCAATTTAAGATGAACAAACATCAACATCAGATAGAAGTTTTAGACATTCAAATCCTAAAGGGAGAGGAACAGATAGCCACTACATTGCATCATAAAGAGATAAGAGTGTAATAATTTACTAAGATATCATAATCACCACCCAAGCAGATTAAAAGTGGGCGTGCCAATAGGGCAGTTTTTATGATTATGGAAGATCTATTCTTCAGTAGAAGACTTTAAAACTCAATCACTGTAACTCCAGAGGAGATTAAAACTAGGGGGTTACCGAATTCAGTAATCAATAGCTCTTTTCAAGGAGCAGTATATATGCACAGAGAGTTATCAGCAACAAGAGAACTTGGATCAATTAACCTGTGTACTTTCTTTTTCTACAAACACTGCCAAAGTTAGAGATAGAGTTCACAGACATTGGAATATTCTTTCAACTTGCCTGATCTTTAAAGACCATCCTGTAGTATCCTTCGCCAGAGGTAAAACTATAACAAACTGGGTGGTTAAGTCAGTCCTTCAGCAGTACATGAAGAAGTTACATTGAATAGGACTTTTTAAATGTCAATCATGTTTATATTGTGTCCAGACAATAGAGGGACATATTAAGGTAGATCTTTTGCCAGGAATCAGCACTGACACGACAGCACACACACACACACACACACACACACACACAGGCACACACCTACCACTAATAACATGTGTAAGGCTAAACATTATTGGACATGATTATTAAAACCTCATAGGGTAGCTGAGGTTCAGGTCCAAAACTTAGCTTGGGGGTGGCGCTGGACCTGTGCTAATGAGGGTGTGCATGGCATGCCCTCATGCGATTAGTACATGACCCGCATCATATCTGCACTAAGTCATTTGCTGAAGTTGGCACAAGTGCAGTTACTGCCGGCTGTTGAGGTGTCAATAAGTGTGCACACTAAAGGCAACATCGATGATGAGCATGTACTGATACCCACACTGACCGCAATCTGCAGTTACCGCCCACATTCCACCCTTACTCGTTCAGTCTCTACCCCAACCCGTGCTAAGTGCTTAGCATGGGATTTTTAACACAGCTATATTTTTTGCTCACGCTATTGGTTTTCATGGCTGGCTTGGGTGCATGGTAAACCCTGCGATAACTGTCAGTGTAGTTTAGTAAACAGGCTCCTATACCACATGTAACTCTAAACATGTGGTTTATGTGATTATAGGGACATGTTTGCTAAAGTGTGGCAGTGCAACATGTCTTAAGTCTCGAAACATAGCGCAGAAGTAGCGCTGGACCTGCGCTAACCAATGGAGAGGTACACAGCATGTTTCCATGTAGTAAGCGTGGGTTCCATGCCACCCCCACACTAAACCACTTTGCTGCAATTACTGCAGGTGCACTTAACACTACCAACTGAAGTGCCAGTATGTGCACCCATGCTATGTGCAGCACTGATGTTTAACACTAGAAGCCCCAAAAGGAATTTTACCTAGAAACCCCAAAGTGCGTCAATTGATGCATTATCACAATGACTGCATTTAGCATGAAGTGCAGATGTGAATTAATGTGAAGTTACTTATTTGTTAAATACGTGCAGTATGTGACATCATTACATGATGTCATCGTGTGTTTATTGTTTGTAATGTCGGAGTAAAACTGTAAACAGTGATTGAGATGCGCCACCTAGTGGGAACATGAATTTATACCTAGAAGCCCCAAAGTACGTCAATTGATGCATCCAAGACAATTGAGTGCGTTAATTGATGTACTTTGGGGCTTCTAGGTATAAATTCATTTTCCCGCTAGGTGGTGCATCTGTCATTAATTTTCGATACACATATTTGAACATCTTGACCTTGCTAACAAAGTCATGGAACATGACTGACATGGTTCTAGCAGTGGCGCTGGTATACAACTTCAAAGATGCATTTGCATCAATTGACACACTTTGGGGCTTCTAGTGTTAACATGCATTGAACCTCCCGGTCTCTGCCCCAAGCCAAGCTATGCGCTTAGCACAGGAGTCTGAGTATGGCTGCATATTTAGTGTGCCATAACAGTTACCGCAGTGCACTTAGCATGCGTACGCTAAATCCCATGCTAACCGTTACCATAGTTGATTAAACATACCCTTATATGTCATTACTGTAACTCTGTATAGAAAGAACAAGCAGCTCTTTGAAACTGAGACTCTCAGTCGTGATTAGAAATACACATTAGAACAGCATGGTTGGCTTTTCATTGCCATCTCTACAATGAAGAATCATTGATCATGTTCCATGGAACTGGAGAGGCAGTAATAGGGACCAAGTCCTCAATGACCATGAACAGCACTGGATGTATACTGTACTTTAAAACTAAAGGTCCCTCATGGAATGAATATGGATATAGATTGGCCATCTTTAATTTGAAAATGATTATGTCATTAAATACAATAGTTAAACATGGATAGAAAGAAACCGAAAGCATGTGACAGAAGAGATTGTCAATAAAAAGTGAAACCGAAGTAAGTAAGGCAAGTAGGAGTCTGAGAACATAAGGGTAGAAGACGCCAAAGACGCAGGGCAAGAAGGACTCTGATAACATTAGGACGGAAGATGCCAAAGACGCCATTAAAACAAACCCTGAATTCGTTCTTGTAATTCTTAAGTGCCATCGAGTCAATGTCAACTCCTGGCAACCCTGTGGATAGAGCGGGAAATATCAATAGTAAAAATGAAGATAGAGTTGAATAGCTGATTAAGTGGAGAGTGAAGAAGATATCTGCAAGCTAGTCATGCTTGGGTAAGCGATATTTTACTATATTTCCTGAAGCAAGATGGGCCAGTCATCTGAATATATACCGTTGTGTTGGGTTGCCAGCAATAGACTTTAAAGCAAAGTGCAAAGAAATGTGAAGTTGAAAGTAGGTAAACTTCAAGTAAGAGCTATAAATTTTATCTTAGCATTTATTTATTAATTATTTTATTAACAACTCTTTTATACTGCCGTATCTACTAGTCACGAAGGTTTACATGGACACAAGTGGAATGAAAGAACTTGAACTGTACACGGAACCCTTTGTTGAAAGAACTAAATAAACCAAACAATAGACTAACTCTGGAACACTTTGAACATGGTGAACAATGTAACATAATCTAGGATACTTTGTAGCAAGTTAACTGTACAGGTGCTTTGTGCAAAGGGAGAAGCATTGGGTAGAGTTGTAGTTGTTCTTTGTGCTTCGATTACAATAAAATGGACTCTAGCAAATAAAATGGTTGGAATATCATAAAATCTTTGAATAGAGTCCAACAAAAACATAGAACATTTTTAAAAGAACATAAATGTTTAAAAAATAATATTAAAAAATGAATATAAGCACATGAATTTAATTTACAACACTATTGCAAGGCTGACTCTTTTAGATATATTAGATATCTGGATAGCGGCGTGCCAGCGATCACCTCTACTATCTGGATATCAGCAATTTTCAGCATTGTTAAACAGATAGCTGTCCTAAATTATGTGGATAGTTATTCGGATAGCAGTGCTGAAAATCACCACTATGCAAATAATTTTCTGCTCTACCCTAGATAGTGCTGGGGACAGTCAGTAATGATTTTCAGTGGTATTATCCGGTTAGCAAGTGCTAACTCCAGTTCATTAAAAAGTAGGAGGGTAATTTTATAGAAGACCACCTAACGTTTGCAGCAAATATGAGCATTGGTTATATCAGGTTTCTAAGGAGAAGTACTCCTTACTGTTTCATGATCTCTCTTGCTGTTGAATGCAGATTGTCCATCGGCTCCATATGATTTTGCTCTGCTGAACTGTGGGAAGAATGAAATGGTTATCGGGTGGAAGGCTCCCAAGTTTACTGCTGGGAGGGAAATTCTGGGCTACTTCCTGGATCAGAATGACTCAGCTGAGACTGAATGGCACAGTGTCAATTTCAAGCCCATTGTTCAGCGAGTTTGCAAGGTGAGACCAGCACCTCATCTTTAGCTTCTAGTGAATTAACACAGCAATGAACCCTAGTACCGCCCCCCTCTCCCCTCACCTTGCCCCCAGACCATTCCAATGCATGGGCTAAGCACTGATTTAAAGCTGAATGCCCTTTGCTGGGCCAACCACAACATTTCTTGCAGCATCCAGCCTTTGTTAGAGGTATTCTCCCCTTCTAACACTGGAGAGACCATATCCATTTTAGCTCCTGAGAGTCATAAAATCAGAGAACCACCATCCACCCTTCTGAGCAGCTTCTGCAGCATTGATTTGTTTTCGTAGGGATGAGGCAGAATGGGGAAACAGCACAAATATTCACACAATCTGATCGAGCCCTAGATGACGCTACAGTTCAACACATGTCATACTAGGCGACCTGAACCTCCCATCACTTAACACATCCCACACAGCAAACCTCCTGGACACAATGACCAAATTGGGATTCAAACAAATTATACAGGGTAACACCCTTGACTTAATCTTCCTCCCCACCTCACTTGCAAGCCATCATTTATACACCCCCCCCCCTCCATAACAGACATCCCCTTGTCAGACCATTACCTAGTAACCTTCTATATACCCACTCAGACATACACCCACACTACTCCTAATCCTAGACCACAAATCAGGACCTTTTCTCATTTCAATAAAAAGTCTTTCCTGGATAACCTGTTCCCAAAATTGACAACAAGCTCCCAAGACATTAACACATCCTTAGAACAATGGAACCAAGTCATCCAAAAGGTAGCCTCCCCCACTATCCGCACATCAAAAAAACATTCAAAGAAATCTGAAAAGTGGTTCACACAGGAACTCACGAAACTAAAAAGGCAGCTCAGAAAACAAGAAAAAAGATGGGAGATTGGCAAAAACACACAAAAATAAATCACAATACCTTAACCTCCTTAGCATTTATAAAGATGCAATTAACAAATCTAAAAGGGAATACCACACAAAGATCATAAATCAGTCTATTAATCGACCCAGGGAATTATTTGCAATTGTTAGATCCCTAACAAATACATCCAAAGCAGAATCCGATTCTGGTAAAATAAGCATGCAAATACTTGCCACCCATATCGCAGAGAAGCTGAAAAATAAATCCTGCAAATCTATCACCTCCACATATCCAAGCTCAACAAACCCCAACAAATGGGACAACTTCCATTTAATTGATCAAAAACACCTCCTCAAGATCATTACAATGATCAACACCACAACCTCCCCCCTAGATCCATGCCCTGTGTCCTGGATCAAGTCCACCAAAACCAAACTAGCGCGACACCTCCTACACATTGTCAACCTTTCCCTCTCTCAAGGCATCATGCCGGATGCCCTTAAACTCACCTCCATCCGCCCCATACTAAAAAATAATACACTGGACCCAAAAGATCCAAGTTCATACAGACCCATAACCAGCATACCATTTGTTGCAAAAATAATAGAAAAAACCATCCAATTACAACTCCAAGATTACGTTGACCTCAACGCTCCCTTAGACACCCACCAATTTGGATTTTGCCCCTTTCATGGAGTCGAAATCTTACTGGTAACACTGATGGATCACCTCATTAGAGGCACGGATGACCACAGGCAAGGATTCATCCTCCTCTTCATAGATATAGCATCAGCTTTCAACAATGTCAACCACAACACGCTAATCGAGAAACTAGCACAACTAGGCATAGCTGGTACTGTCCTCCATTGGTTCAAGTCTTATATATCAAATTGAATGCACGAGTCCAAATGGACCAGGAAATCTCAGATACATTCCCCCAAGATCAAGGTATACCATAGGGCTCGGCCCTCTCAGCCTTACTTTTTAACTTATACTTGCAACCCATTACAGACATTTTCAGAAAATGTAACGTTGGGCATTACATTTATGCCGACGACATTATGTTGTCCCTCCCCATAGACACAAAGAACCTTTCCTACCTCAATCTCTCAGAGTGCATAAGAGCAACTGAAGCTTGGTTAAAGTCCAACCCTTTAACATCAATTTCAAAAAAACTGAGGCTATGTTTATATCTAGAAACCAAGATGCTACACACCCTAAAACCATCACACTCAACAATTTAGTCATCCCTGTTAAACAAGAAGTACAATATCTTGGGATAATATTAGAACACACCCTCAGCATGCTCCCCCAAATAAAACAAACTGTAAAATCATATTCTTCAAACTAAAAACTGTGTAGCACCTCCCACCCCTCCTGGACACTCATGACTTTAAGTCAGTAGTCAACACTTTAATCACACACCCCCCCCCCCCCACTTCGACTATTGTAATAGTCTACTACATGGACTACCTCTCAAAAGCATAAGCTTACTCCAGAGAGCCCAAAACAACACCACCAGGGTCGTCACCAAAGCCCATCTAACTGAACACATAACTCCTATTCTACACGACCTATGCTGGCTCCCAGTACTGAGCCGAATAAAATATAAGATACTCATAGCAACATTTAAACTGATTAACGATATATCCTCCTCCTACCTAACCACCCTCCTACATACACCACCTGAATCGAGAACACAAAAACAAGACACTCGCTTGCAATAACCAAAGCCATTTGCAGGACAAGAAAAACCACAAGCTCTAGGGCCTTCACATTCACTGCACCCAGCCTCTGGAATGAACTACCACTAACAATTTGCATGACCAAAGACTTACAGTTATTTAGAAAAGGACTCAAAATGTTCCTATTCTCTGAGCATTTTGGAAACTCAACTGAACCCCCCCCCCCCTCCTCACAAACAGATATACAATTCACCCAAGGAACAATGTGAATTATGCAACTCGATCCTAGGTCCCCTGCACAGATATGATTCAATAGTCAACCCCCCCCCCCCCGAAATACTGAATACACTTTGTACACCCAGAAGTAATAATTAGTAGATCCACCAAGCCCTGCTAAATCTATACAATATCCAGTTTGCATGATATGTTCCTGCAAATAGTTGATATAATGTTCCATGTAAAAGCAATGTTCTGCTAAGTTTATTCAACACATATATTTTTAGACTTGCTCCTGTAAATAGTTGAAACAACATTCCATGTAAAATGTTCTATTTTTGTTAAATGTAAACCGCCCCTGATCTCTGGGAAAAAACCCCAATAAATAAATAAATAAAATAAAAACATTTAGGGACGTGCAGTTCCCTGTTTAAACACTAATTTGCAGACTGGTTAACCAGACCGCTCCTTTCTTCCCTCCCTGAAACCCCCTCCCCCAAATACCTACCTTTTTCTAAAATTCTGACTAGAATCCCAGAACTATTTTTCGGAGGAGGGAGAGGGCATCTTTTAATTGTCTAAACCCACAATATAATTCTTGGACTGAAATTAGAAATCCATTTGGGGATTGTGCACTTAACAAATTGTGTCTTCACTTCTAATCTTAAAGGTAAGCAATCTAACTGAAGGGCATTTCTACCAGTTCCAAGCCCGGGCCCTAAACTTGGCTGGCCTAGGAAAGATGTCTAAACCCAGCGAACTCTTCAAATGTGAGGAGTGGACAATGCCTCAGCCAGGTGAGAGAGAGAGACCATGACAAGGCCAAATGTAGGGTGACTAAATAACTTCTCCAGCTTGGGTTTGCCCCTGTGCATTTTGGGAGACTTAGTTTAATTTTCTAAGCAGAGACACTGCTTACTCCACAGATGCAGTTGGACTTTCTCAGCTTCTCACTAATAACTGAGAATCTTCTGAGAACCTCCCAAAAAAGCAAAAAAACCTTCAACTCCCATTACTCCAGCAGCATGCACTATTTATGCATTTTAGTATTGTCCTTCTACTGGAAACGGATTTGCTTTTTAATGAAATAAGTGGCCTCGCTGGTGCAGAAACCTACCTGTGTGTCTGAAAGAATGGGAGAAAGTAAGTGTCTTTCAGAATCTCCGGGTGACTCAGTTATTACTAAATTCACTTTGAGAACTCCAATGCGCATGAAACCCCCCTTTGCCTCTCTTACTGCTTTTCACCGGCTCAGTCAGCCTACACCTTGGTTGTGGTCTTTGTTTCTTACACATCGTCATAACCGCAGAAATCCCCCCTGTTCATTTTCTGTCTTTTCTTCTCTCGCCTGAGTTTTTGAGAGACCTCTATTGTTCTCATTCTGCTTTGGGAATCAATGGCTATCAGTGATCACTTTCTGTCATGGAATTAAATTGGCGCAGGGACGTAGAACACAGAAAATCTGAGGGCAGATAATGGCCACAAGGCCTATGTCATCTGTCCATTTCCCCTTCTTACCGCAGTTCAACAAACTCCACCTTGGGACTGGCGACACAGTCCTGCCATTTTTATCATCTTTCATGGTGTTCTGGAGCTTGCGGGACCCATTTCCTTATGAAATGTTGGAATGATGCATCCCAAAATTCATCTGGATGGAAGTTAAGGCAAAGAGAAGCTAAACCAGGTGCACATCTGGAGTAGGGGAAGGCAATTTTCAAAACCAAATTACCAGGATAAATGTGGCTATATCTTGGTAAACTGCCTAGTGGAAATCTGCCCGCCCTTAACTTTGCTAAAAGTGCACACACCATGCGCACTCTGCGCTGGATAAACACACACATGGTCCTGGGGGTGTGTTCGGGCTGTGGAAGGGAAGCCATATGCATAAATTGCAGTGTCAATGCTGCACATCTTGAGGGTAATTTTATAAAGCTCCCCTAGGTTAATGCATGCATTTGGTACCTATCTTATGAAGTGAAATTTGCCTGGAGCCTGTGTGCGAAGATATGTGCATTCATTTCAGCCATAAGCACTGAAGCCAGCCCCATGGCTGGTGTAGATGCCTGTGGCTACTTTACATAACAACACACATACATTATAGTATTTTATAATCTACAGGTATGATTTTGTTGCTCAGTCCATGCTCTGCACTATCTTCATCCCTGTACACATTCCCAGTGAATGTACGCGCGATCAGCGATAGCAACGTCATCAAATATGTGTGCAAATGCCCCTGTACACACGTACATGACTGAAATACCTAGATTCAAGCATGTAAACATGCGCATAAATTTAGGTGCAACTTATAAAATTACCCCCCTTATTTTGAGGACATCCTCGAAAAAGTAGGCACAAGTCCTTGCTGGTACTTTTTCTCAGAGCAAGTTTTTGAAGGGAAATATCCTTGAACTGCTACAAAACTTGCAGGTAAACACACCCGCAGACTTTATTGTTGCCTCTTACTGTCTGCTGATTTGCCTTCACACAGGTCCACCCTACGATGTGAGATTCACTGAAGTGCGAGACTCTACTTTGATGCTACACTGGGAGCCTCCATTGTATACAGGAGCCAGCTCAGTCAAGGGCTATTACATAGAGATTAGCGAAGAGGGATCCGATGAATGGAAAACAGTCAATAAGCAGCCAACAGCCACTTCACACATGAGGGTGAGTTCCCCAGATAGCTACAACCATTTCTCCTAGGACAAGCAGGATGAGTCAGCCACAATTGGTGACGTCATCCGACGGCCAAACATAGGTAAATATTTGCGAGGTTTAAATAGACCCAGGTTCTGCTTTGCTGAGACTCATCAGAACCCCATGTAGGTGGGAACACAGGACAAATCATAGCAATAACTTTGGGAAGAAGACTTTCAAAAGAAAGCCAGAATAAACTCTTCTAGAAAATGATTAAATACAAGAAATACAATGTATTAGTTCAAAATAGAATAAAACCTAGGAAAAAAGATGAAAGAGAATCATGAAACAGATGAGTTAGGGTAATGAGTAATTGTGTTAGGACTGAGCTTTAGAGGACCTGTGACTCACTGGAGTGTTTCTCAATGTAAGGGCATGGGAACAATAATGGAATCCATTGGTTTCTTTTTCTATTCTTTCCAATCACATAAAAACTCAACGCAAGTTTATTGAGCATAGGCTAAAATGTTAAAAGAAAGAAGTGAAAAACAAAATGAAAAATGAAACCCAATGACAATTTACCATGTACGCCCCTGGTGGCTCATGGTATTTCCCGAGCAGACTGAGAGACGTGGTTAATCTAGGATTCTACAATTGGTTTGGAAGGTGTTTTGCAGGGAGTTTAGAACTTTCTACTGTATGTTAACAAACAATATCATGATTTTATAAATGTGTGAAAACTATTCATGTGTAGGCACATTTTAGATAGGACATGGAGATCAGAACCATGAAATCACCGCATTTAGAATTGTGCAGGTATTTTAGAAACACGGAGCCATTTCTAAAATTCACAGCCATGTGCTATGGGAACAGCATTTTCAGAAAGCTACAAATCAGAAAAATTGATGGAGGAAACCCGGCAACGTACACGGGCAAGTGTCAGCGTTTCGCAACGAGCATGTATCTTGGCACTTGCATGTGTATCTGGGCCATTTTGCAAATGTAGAGGTGCTGAGGATCTTAATTAATTACAGAGAACACTCTCTTGCCCCCGCTTCAATTTGGAGAGCAAAATAAACATTGGGGGTTTAGGGGGGATCTCCCCCTTAAGCTTCCTGGAAAGGAAGAGCAAAACGAGTACTTTTTAAATCTCTTTGAGTGCCAGGGAGCGGGTGTAAATTAAGACGTGGATGATTTTGGTCTTCCATGTCCATACCCTATATGAAATGGGGGATAGATGCGTAGTTTTTTTCTCATGCATAAGGCACGCTGCCCTCTACTTTGGACATGGTACAATCATCCACCTGTAAATTTCACCCTTTCAACACTGGCCATTTACACGTGAATAGGGCTGCTTATACATCTTTAAATTGTGAAGAGGTCTTCTAAAATAACCCCCTAAATGTGCCAAAAAAAGAGGACATAGGAGCCATTTATTCTTCCAGTATTAGGGTAGAACAAATGTTACTATCTGAGATATGGTGAGTTTTTCTGATATTGGCTGTGAAAATGTATTAACTCTGTAAGTTCAGATTTGTATATGTTATTAAATAGAGGGGTTGCTCTCCTTGTTTTCATAATTATAATTTACAAGGTTCTTCATTCATGAAAGAAGTGTTTAGAAAGCATTTAACATCCCCTAGAAGGCACAGTGATTCACCTCTCCGTTTATCAACTGTAGTGTGCCATTGTTGTACACAGGGACACTGTATAAGGACAGACAAGCGAAAAGCACAGTTATAGGCAATTGGAGCATCAAAGAGGTACAGAAGGTCGTAGGACGGTGATCTGCAGTAGGAGAACCTCGGGTGTAAGAAAGTTCTGGCAGAGTAGGGTGTGACTGGCGAGGAGAGAGCAAAAGCAGGCAACTGTGGTTTAGTGCATAGCAAAATGCTTTGTGAACAGGATTGCTTCTGAGATAGGATCTGAAGGCAAGACAGCCAAGCGAATGGGAGCCTGAGGGCTCTAGAGGCCAGGAGAATTATAGGTTATACTGTTTATAGGGTCACGGCACTGAAATTTCTAACAGATGTAGCAAGCCCTGCTCTATCATGTGACATGAGGGGAGTGGGTGCATCCGTCCCTCTTCATTTACCATGGCTCACTGCAGTGAAATGGCTGTGGCAGCAATTAACACGACCACTGAGATGGCATTCATTGCGTCTGTGGAGCCCGCATCACTTGCATGCCGAGGGAATGTTTTGTTCTGCCCAGTCTGCTTTAACGCGCGCTGCAAGGGTAGTGTGAGGCTTTAATGATAGGCCTACGTTTTAGCATGGTGCTGATACCAGACGCTAACCGCACACTCCCCTGGTAGCGCCCTGTACTTGCCTCTGGGTTTGTCAGCTTATTGGGATATTCTGTGGCATTTGCAGGTCTCTGAACTGGAGAAAGGAAAGTCCTATGTTTTCCGGGTGAAAGCGGTGAATGATGCCGGCGCTGGCGTGCCTTCTGTACCCTCGGATCCTGTAATAGCTGAAACTAAACCAGGTGCATCTTACTGTAACAAATGGGAAAAAAATGAAAGCAGATCTTCCCTCCTGTTTCATTTTACATTAACCCCTATCTAAAACAGCGCAGAAAAATAGCAAAAATCATTTGTATCGTCCACATCGTTTGAGTGTGTCTAAGCGGTTTTAGTGCGCACCATTTGCCAAAGTACAAGTGTTATGAAAACACAATGCACACTAGAAATGAAATCATTGAAGCAAATGAAGCCCCCTCTCCCTGGGTATAGATGGGAAAATGAAAAGGGAATGACAAAATCAATGGAAAATGAAATGAAAAGCAAAGCAAAATTTTACTCCACCCATGCACAACCTTGTTGAGTACCTCAAGATCTCAGCCCTTGCACATTTACAGAAAAGACACAAGGTTGCAAAAGCTCAGATACTAAAACATCTTTCCTATTGCCCCTTCCAAAAGTATCGCAGCCTATGAAGAATCCAGTTAACAGTGTGAGCAGCAAACTCTTATTTATAACTGAAGCAGAATAAAAGTAATATTTTTATAGTTTACATGATACGATATATCCAGAATGAGATGCAATTTGAAGTATTCCTCTTTTTCTGTAAAATCTGTTAGCCAAGGACATAAGGATGTAAGATAAGTCATGCTAAGTCCAGCATCTATCTCCGACAAAGGCCAGTCTGGGTCACAAGTACCTCGTGCCAGTGGACCCCAAAAAGTAGATCTAATACTTAGAGCTCATTCAAAGGGTTAAGCAATGTCTTTCCTGAGTCTACCTGGCTAATTATTTTTAATGGACTTTTCTTACAGTAACTTAGCCAAGCCTCTTTTTGAACCCTGCTAGGTTAGTCACCTTGGCTGCATCCTCTGTCAACAGATTCCACGGCTTAATTATGCGCTGCATAAAAAGGAATGCTTTCTCTGAGTAGTTGTCAGTCCGCAGCTATTTAACCAATCTTCATACAGGAGCTGTTCCAGCCCATTTATCATTTTAGTTGCCAGGCAGTTCCCTTCGGCTCTTTTGGTTTCCAGTTCATTTGGAATTGGTCTCTATTGTTTTCCCCCTCTGTTTTTATAGCTCCCCCTTTGCATGTAACTCCTTCACCAGGGAGCATAGGGTGCAGCTCTCTATGGACCCAGTACATGTACACCCTCAGTATAGCCAGTAGGTGTTGCTGTTGCACAATAGCTACCTCTGGAACTTTGACCAGACCTTAGCAGCTGAAACAGGGCCTGGAACTGCAACTCAGGTTTGCCACGTGGTAGTACACAACTCTGATACTGAACTACCGGGGCAACCCTGAAATGTTTGTTTAAGGTCATAATAGGTTTTAGTTCTAATTTCAAAGGCCTTTACCAGTGAAAGAGTGGCCCTCTGAGCTAAGTAAAATGCTAGGCACCCACCAGTCAAAAGGACACGTTCCCAACTCAGGATTTCTGGCCCTAGCTCATGGGGAATAAAATAAAATTTTGACTTGCAAAAGCAAAAAGACAACTTCCAAACTTGAGTGCATGAAATTGTTTTGATATCCAGGAATAGAAATCTATCTGAATGGAGACCATATACATAAGCTAAAAAAAAAAAAAACCTTAACAAACTGGACTATGAACACAGATAAGGACCACCTAGCTTTCTTCTAGTACCAGTAGTCAATCCTGCCCAGCCTCTTTGAGCAAAGATTTGTATTTTTTTCTGCAGGCACTAATGAAATTGAAGTGGGCGTAGATGAAGAGGGCTTCATTTACTTGGCTTTCGAGAATCCTGATCCTGTGGATGACCCTCAGTTCATCTGGTCCAAAGATTATGAAGGACCTCCAGATGCAGCGCGAACCGAAATCCAAAATGAAGGAAACAAGTAAATTTACGAAGCGTGGACAGAAATACAAGGACCAGGTTTTGGAGAGAGAATAGGATTGGGATGTAAAGAATAATGTGAAAGAGATATGTACAGGGGGAGATGAGAGGAAGAACCTTTCAAGCATTGAGTTGGAGAAGTTCTAAAGTGTAGTCCGTGCTAAGAAGGGTCTTTATTCACATCTGTGGTCTTCTAGAACTACACATCGAAGGCAGGGTGGTCACCTTAGGTGCCCTATAGCAACAGGCACCAACAAATCCCTCAAAGGCATTTGAATCAGGGGCGCCATGGCTCTGTCTATCTAAGCTACCCCTTCTGTATGGGAGGGGTACATGACCTGTGGGGCGCTACCTACTTCTCATCCATTCACCTCAAAGCACCACTTGCTAATAGATGAATAGGAGAAGCTTGAACTGCATCTAAAAGTAAATGGGAAACCAATCTAGAGACTTCACAAAAGGGGTTACATGGTTGAAATGACATTAGAGGAAGATAAGTTAGAAAACTGAAATTTGGATGGACTGTAGAAGAGAGAGATGAGTCTGTGAGAGACCTGTAAGGAGCAGAAACAGGAGGTGATGGGAAGCGGCATTTCTTGTATCCTTATGAACAGGGATAAGAAATGTGGTAGTGAGATCAGAAAGGATGGGACAGATTCTGGTGATGTTAAGAGAAACATCAACATCTTTTAGCAGTGTTTTTAGGCCTTGGGATGGCTTCCATACCCCAATGTGTGATTTGTGGGTCCCGCAGAGCGGCAGGGACTGACTCTGGCATCTGCAGGGGCTGTGCTGCAGTGCCCGCAGGGATAGAGCAATCTGTGAATGTTCAGGAGCAGGCTACCCCTGGGGATGCTTCTACTTCAGGGGACAGTATTCTTTCTCCGAGCATCCCTCAGTCTGGGTCGGTGGCTGCGCTGCAGCAGGGGGCTACAGTTGTCCCACCTATGGAATTCTCCCCTGATTTTGTGCTCCTCATGCATCAGGCGTTCCGCTTGAGCAGGTCCGGTCAGTTGCCGGAAGTTTGCCCCCCCTCTCTTCCCTCGGGGTCCTCGGGGGCGGCTCAGTGCTCCTCACAACCCGGGGTCAAGCGGCTTCGGTTGGGGGAACAGGAGCAGAATGCCCTGGGTCTTCTGGATTCTGAGGCGGAGGGCGATCCTGAGGCTGAAGTGGAGGAGTTGGAGGATGGCGTCGGGGCAGGCACCATGCAATGTCTGACTTCCTCGTTTGGGGAGGGAGTTGGTTATTCCAGGGGGGGAAGTATATTGTTTAATAATATGAAGTGTTGCTTCGTTAAGTATGCTTTGTTACTAGTACACTGGGGGGCTTCTGGGAGCTCCAGCTGGATATGTACTACAGAAGATTTGATTGGTCCAGTCTCCAGGCTGCAGTAGAAGGTGTGTGAAGCGGGTCTCGCAGTGCGCTCCCCAGCCGGCTAAGCTCGCATCCGTAGTGAGAGGAACCCACCAAGGAGGCTCCAAGGGAATCCCCCGCGTCAAATTCTCGGAGGAGAGCCACCATCGGAGCGACCGTCGCACTGTCTTCGGGCAGGGCAATCTCCTGTTCAAGGAGTCGCACTGGTTGGTGCGATGCCCACAGGCGGGAGGAACGAAATAAATAAATAAATCCCTTCTTACTCCAACCCCTTTTTAAATCTTTTGGCACCTCTTCCTCTTCTTATTCAATCCCTGGGATGCCGACCTTTTCTTTATGAAGATGATATTCAGATTTTGTTCAGTCCTCCTCTCCAGATATCTCTCTTCTTCAGTCCTATCTTCAAGCAGTTGATCTTTGGTGCTGCAGTCACCATGTCTTTTTTAAAGTCACTAAATGTGAGTCTATCTGTTTCCCTTCCCCAATGTCTTCCCCTCTTTTCTCTCTCTTACTCTGTCCTTCTCTCCACTTATAAACATAGAAACATGACGACAGAAAAAGACCACATGGCTTATCTAGTCTGCCCTTCCATATGAGATACTACAACAGTCCCCTTTTTACCTTTAGAGATCCTCTGTGTTTGTCCCATGCTTTCTTGAATTCAGACACTGTCCTCGTCTCTACCACCTCCACTGGAAGACTACTCCAAACATCTACCACTCTTTCTCTAAAGAAATATTTCCGCATTTTACTCCTGAGTCTATCTCTTTTCACCCTTATCCTATGCCCTCATAGCAGAGCTTGCCTTCAATTGAAAGAGACTCTCCTGTGCATTTATGCCACAGAGGTATTTAAATGTCTCTATCACATCTCCCCTATTCTGCTTTTTCTCTAACATATAGATATTAAGATCTTCAAGTCTGTCCTCATAAGCTTCATAATGAAAACCACTAACCATTTTAGTAGCCACCGTCTGCACCAACTCCAACCTGCCTTATATCCTTTTGAAGGTGCGGTCTCCAGAATTGCTCACAATACTCCAAATGAGGTTGCACCAGAGACTTATACAGAGGCACTATCACTTCCTTTTTTCTGCTGGCCATTCCTCTCTTATGGACCCAAGCATCCTTCTGGCTTTTGCTGTCACCTTTTCTACCTGTCTAACCACCTTCAGATCAGCAGAAGCAATCACGCCCAGATCCCGCTCTTCTTTTGTGGACAGAAGTACCTCACCCCCTACACCCCATTCCTTTGACCCTGCATTTTTTAGCATTACATTTCAGCTGCTAAATTGTAGACCATTCTTTATGCTTAGCTAGATCCCTCCTCATGTTGTTTACTCCTTCCTGGTTGTCTATTGCAATTTGATTAAAACCTTTGATGGTGTTCTGGATTCTGCACTCTAATCTCATATCTTCTCTTTTCCAAATCTTTCTTTACTATTCATCACCTCTGTTCTCTAGGCTCTTCACTTATTATTCCCCCACTTACATTCCTTGTCATCTCCATGGTCATTACTAAAATTGATTATTGCAACGCTTTTCCCTACTCTTCCGTCTGTTGCCTCTCTCTCATTAAGCTCACTGCTGCAAAATTAATCTTTGGGGCACGTTGATTTGACCACACGGCCCCACTTCATATTTCCCTTCACTGGCTCCCTGTTCTGTTCCATGTTCAGTACAAAATTCTCACTCTTGTCCACTGTGCCACTACACTTTGTACCCCTCCCCAACCTGGCTACCCTTTTCTCCTTGCATTCCCTCCTGCTTTCTGCGTTCATCTCAGGCATCTCTTTGAGCCCTGTTAGCCCCCTTCAGCCCTCTGCCTCGTTATTTCAAGGAACTCCTCTTTTGCCTATCTTGGCCCCTCCCTCTGCCATCCCTCCCCCTTTCTCCATTTCAAAAAGAGTCTGAAGATGCAGCAATTTCATTGCGCCTTTCCCCAGGCTCCATTCCGCTGATTCTTTTCCAAGGCATCCTTCTTTGTGCGCCATATTCTTCCTTTCCCCTCCCTATCCATTCCAGTTTTTGAGTTTGTAACCAATTCCATTCCCTTCTCTACTCTTTCTCTTTTAGCGTGACTTCTCCTGCTGTGTTTCTTTTATTGTTATTGTAAACCGTCTTGATGGCTTGTGGCGATGTAGACTGTGCTAGGAATGAAGGAGGAAATATGTGTAAGGAAAGGGAGAGTGGAGTCAAAAATGGCGGCAAGGTTGCAGAGTGAGGATACTGGGAGGTGGAGTCATTACTCCTGCAGAAGGAAGGAGGGGGAAAGGAGGAAGTGCATTTGAGTATCTTGTACTGTTAATCATTCTTACTGTTCCAAAATAAGATGTCTGCCTTTCATATGCCCATAATGAGTTTTTCATTTCTCTTTCCCAGGACTATACTCAGGCTGACTAGGCCATCAGAGGAGGACCTGGGGACATATTCAGTGGAGGTGCTCAATACAGATGGTGTCTCGGCTAGCCGCACATTAACAGAAGACGGTATAGCATATGTGTCATATCCCATGCATTATCCTCTCCTAAGATCTGAAATCACATTGCATATTGCTTTGGGGAAAATGTATTGTTTTTATTTGCTATTTACCATTCTCATCTTGTTTGCTGATCTGACATCGAGGAGCACGCTGGTAGTGTGCAATCGGGCCACAGAACTAGCGTGGCGGCATGTGACAGCTTTACAAAGCATGTGCATCCATCCCTCTGCCGTTGGCGCACTGCTAACGGCCAGCACTGTGCAAAGCGGCATATGGATGCACTTAATGCCACCCATTGAGGTGGCCTAAATCGCACTCATGCCAACAGCAACCTTCACAGTTAGCCTGTGCCCAAAACATCTATAAACGCATACACCCTTGCATGCTACCCAGTTAGCATGGGATTTTTAGTGTGGGGCCCTGTGCTAATTTTTAGCATAGTGCATTTCCTGCACTCTAAACCCTGCACTAATGGTTAGCACAGTTTGGCAAACATGCCCCTAAGTTATGAAATTGTACTGTGAATCCTTGCAAAATGAATTTACACCAGGGTTAAACTAAACTGTATAAGCAGCACTGTGCAGTTTATAGACTGCTGGCAGTAAAGAGAAGGAGACACATTTCAAGAGCAAAGAAGGTCAAGTCCAGTAAACAAACTCTATAGAAAGAGAGGATGAGATGGACGAGAGAGACCACCAGGGTGAACCTTTCCTCTAGTGCCATAGACCCTGGCTGATTGCTGGCTGTGCTTTCACTTCTACACAAATAAGCAGAGCTGACATAACCATTGGACTGACTAGGGGGCTCCTAGGGCGGCAGCTTCCAGGAGATAGCAAGAAGCCGCTGCTGTCAGATCCCGACTGTCGCATTAACTCAAAGAGCCATCAACATGGACCTTGACCTGTAGGGAGGGTGGGCCGTTTTCAGATTGCCCATTTACCCACGTTGATGGGTTTTAGAAATTGTCCACATTATGTACGATAATATACAGTACAAAATGCAATGTGTAAAGGGGCAATGTCCAGTTAGGCATTTTTACAAGATTGTTTTGGAAAGGGTGTTGTTGGGATGATTAGGTCTGCTGAGTTTAATAATCAAAATTTTGGGGGCGGCCTACAGACCTAAAAGTAAATTGGGAGGAGGGTGAATTTGAAGCGCCAGAGCTGATTCGCACATCCTATTTCAATACTCCACGTCTGTGAACGCTATTCCAAGGCATCACAGAAGCAAGGCTAAGGCTATTGTAAGGCATTGCAGAAGGAGGTTTAATGCTATTCTAAGGCATCGCGGAAGCAAGGCTAATGCTATTGTAAGGCATCGCGGAAGGAGGGTTAATGCTATTGTAAGGCATCGCGGAAGGAGGGTTAATGCTATTGTAAGGCATTGCGGAAGGAGGGTAAATGCTATTGTAAGGCATCGCGGAAGGAGGGTTAATGCTATTGTAAGGCATCACGGAAGGAGGGTTAATGGTATTGTAAGGCATCGCGGAAGGAGGGTTAATGGTATTGTAAGGCATCATGGAAGGAGGGTTAATGCTATTGTAAAGCGTTGCAGAAGGAGGGCTAATGCTATTGTAAAGCATCACAGAAGGATGGTTAATGCTATTATAAGGCATGGCGGAAGGAGGGTTAATGCTATTTTAAAGCATTGTGGAAGGAGGGTTAATGCTATTGTAAAGCATCGCGGAGGGAGGGTTAATGCTATTGTAAAGCATCGCGGAGGGAGAGTTAATGATATTGTAAAGCATCGCGGAAGGAGGGTTAATGCTATTGTAAAGCATCGCGGAAGGAGGGTTAATGCTATTGTAAGGCATCGCGGAAGGAGGGTAAATGCTATTGTAAAGCATCGCGGAAGGAGGGTTAATGCTATTGTAAGGCATCACGGAAGGAGGGTTAATGCTATTGTAAGGCATCGTGGAAGGAGGGTTAATGGTATTGTAAGGCATCGCGGAAGGAGGGTTAATGCTATTTTAAAGCATTGTGAAAGGAGGGTTAATGCTATTGTAAAGCATCGCGGAGGGAGGGTTAATGCTATTGTAAAGCATCGCGGAGGGAGGGTTAATGATATTGTAAAGCATCGCGGAAGGAGGGTTAATGCTATTGTAAAGCATCGCGGAAGGAGGGTTAATGCTATTGTAAGGCATCGCGGAAGGAGGGTAAATGCTATTGTAAAGCATCGCGGAAGGCGGGTTAATGCTATTGTAAGGCATCATGGAAGGAGGGTTAATGCTATTGTAAGGCATCGTGGAAGGAGGGTTAATGGTATTGTAAGGCATCGCGGAAGGAGGGCTAATGCTATTGTAAGGCATCGTGGAAGGAGGGTTCATGCTATTGTAAAGCATCGCGGAAGGAGGGTTATTGCTATTGTAAGGCATTGAAGAAGGAGGATTAATGCTATTGTAAAGCATCGCAGAAGGAAGGTTAATGCTATTGTAAAGCATCGCAGAAGGACGGTTAATGCTATTGTAAGGCATCGCAGAAGGAGGGCTAATGCTATTGTAAAGCATCGTGGAAGGAGGGTTAATGCTATTGTAAAGCATCACGGAAGGAGGGTTAATGCTATTGTAAAGCATCGTGGAAGGAGGTCTAATGCTACTGAAAAGCATTGTGGAAGGAGGGTTAATGGTATTGTAAGGCATCATGGAAGGAGGGTTAATGCTATTGTAAAGCGTTGCAGAAGGAGGGTTAATGCTATTGTAAAGCATCACAGAAGGATGGTTAATGCTATTATAAGGCATGGCGGAAGGAGGGTTAATGCTATTTTAAAGCATTGTGGAAGGAGGGTTAATGCTATTGTAAAGCATCGCGGAGGGAGGGTTAATGCTATTGTAAAGCATCGCGGAGGGAGGGTTAATGATATTGTAAAGCATCGCGGAAGGAGGGTTAATGCTATTGTAAAGCATCGCGGAAGGAGGGTTAATGCTATTGTAAGGCATCACGGAAGGAGGGTTAATACTATTGTAAGGCATCGCGGAAGGAGGGTAAATGCTATTGTAAAGCATCGCGGAAGGAGGGTTAATGCTATTGTAAGGCATCACGGAAGGAGGGTTAATGCTATTGTAAGGCATCGCGGAAGGAGGGTTAATGCTATTTTAAAGCATTGTGGAAGGAGGGTTAATGCTATTGTAAAGCATCGCGGAGGGAGGGTTAATGCTATTGTAAAGCATCGCGGAGGGAGGGTTAATGATATTGTAAAGCATCGCGGAAGGAGGGTTAATGCTATTGTAAAGCATCGCAGAAGGAGGGTTAATGCTATTGTGAGGCATCGCAGAAGGAGGGCTAATGCTATTGTAAAGCATCGTGGAAGGAGGGTTAATGCTATTGTAAAGCATCGCGGAAGGAGGTCTAATGCTATTGTAAAGCATTGCGGAAGGGGGGTTAATGCTGTTGTAAGGCATCGTGGAAGGAGGGTTAATGCTATTGTAAAGCATCATGGAAGGAGGGTTAATGCTATTGTAAAGCATCGCGGAAGGAGGTCTAATGCTATTGTAAAGCATTGCGGAAGGGGGGTTAATGCTGTTGTAAGGCATCGTGGAAGGAGGGTTAATGCTGTTGTAAGGCATCGTGGAAGGAGGGTTAATGCTATTCTAAGGCATCGCGGAAGCAGGGCTAATCTGTCAATCAAAACACTGAGCTGTTTGGTAAATTCTGGTTCTTTTTCTAAGCCTGTGGCACTGTGCATTCTTGGTCCTTTCCATCATGCTTACAGATGCACTCTACCACGGCTTCTCCAAGGCATGCATTTTAACTATTTGGGCAAGTCTTTCACCTGAGATCTTAAAAGATTCTTCTGCAATACTTGTACTAAGGAGCCAGTCAAGGTGTCTTCATCTGTTACACAAGAAGAAACCAGTTAATACTTAGTCCAGAATGCTGGAACATTTAATTTGCTCATGTGCATTTATATAGTGCCCTAAACTAGGAAGTGTAACGGCAACTTATGTACAGATATAGTGAGTCCCTTCCCTACACAGTTCACAATGTATGTGGGGACCTAAGACACAGAGAAATAATGTGACTTGCTCCAGGTGGCTAAGACTGGCAGTGATAAAGTTTGAACTCGGGTCTTTTGCCTCCTAGCCCATTATATCCTTCCCCCTCCCCTCAACATGACACCTTTCCTTCTATATTTTCCCTAGAGTTTAATTTCTGTGATTTTCTTTTTTTAACAGAACTCAAAGACCTGTTGAGGCGCAGCCATGAAATAAGAAACCCACGTAAGAAGAATTTGTCATTATTATTTAGCACAGCACAGACTGTAGAGTTAGGTCTTGAACAGACTGATCCACTCCTGGGTTTGCCACTTGCATGGAGCTCTAGTGTTCATATTTACTAGTGGTTTCTTCTAGAAAATCAGAACTAGGGATCCTTGCATGCCTTGGGGCAACAGCTGGGACTGGATCAACATGCTTCACTGAGCTAGGGTGAGGTGGCAACCTTACCTGCTCAAATAGCTCAGGCAAGGGGCTCAGTGTCATCAATCTTTTTGTCATGCCTGCTTCCTTCCATTTCCAAAGAGGACTTCCTGTTTTGCAAAGGCCAAAGGAGTTTAAGGCTTCCGACAGGACTGAGCAGGGACAGAAAGGCTATAGGAATTAGGATTGTTTTTTGAGGGAGGGGTACAGTCAGGGCAATTGTCTGGAGATAGGGGTCATATTTAGCACAATTGAGTGACGTCCCTAAGGCAAAGCTTCAAGGTACCTGATAGTAACTAGATTCACTCCTTAGTTTCTACCCTGGCCCTGATAAGTACCGTCTGAGTGCTGACTCATAGAGGGGTCGATGCAGCAACATTACCATGCTTTAGCACAGCAGTTTGCTGTGGATCTTGCAAGCTAGCAATTTATGCCGGATTCAAGTGGGTGTAAAGAAGAAGAGAGGGCAAAAAGATCATCTGAGGTGAAACCTGACACTTCACCTCAAATCACCAGACCCCTCCCCCCACGATCATAAAATTAACTCCCCCCACCCCAAAGCCAAGGAAATGGTTTGGTGGCCTAGTGGTTCCTAGTTTCCATCCCCCTCCCAACCCTGCTGGTAGGTTCGGGACCCCCCAGTACCTTAAAGATTGGGGGTTGAAGTGATGCCCACATACTCATGCCCCCATCTTGAAAATGGCAGCATCAGACCCCAGACAGTGCATCCTAGGTTGCGCTGGGTGGGATCGATCTTCTATCTAAGGCAAAATAGCTTTATATGGCAGAGTGACTTCACCGAGGTGCATCCTGGGACAGCTGACCCCGCATAGTGCATAGTGCATCCCAGGATGCATCCTGGGACCAGAGTCGCTCTGCCATACAAGGAATTTTGCCTTGTATGGCAGTCCAATCCCACCCACTGCATTTTAGGGGGCAGGGCCAAGCACTGCTATTTTTCAAGATGATGGTGCGGGGGTGGAAGCATGTTGACATCATTCCCATCCTCCAGCTTTTAAGGTACTAGTGCGGTGTCCCAAACCTACCAGGAAGGTTCAGGGGGAGTGGGGGCTAGGGGCAACTATGCCATCAGGCCATTTCCTTGGTTTGGGTGAGAGGTGGACAGAAGAGGCCACCAAGTCACCAGGTAATTTTATTGGTGTGGGGGGGGGGGGGGGGAGGAGCTCTGGGCCACCAGATGATTTTATTGGTTCAGTGGGGGTGGGAAATACGGGTCCCTTGTCCATTTGGTGATTTTATTGATTTGTAGAGGCAGATTGGGGGGACCAAAATCTGGGGAGTCACTCTGGGAAACCTGTGATGCAGGCTCGAGTGGTCTGGTCATTTGAGGTGAAATGTCAAACCTCAGATATCCCTTTTTATTTTGAAAAGCAAACCAGCATGTGCACAGGTTCCAGACTAAGTACAGGCCCCTATATGCCGGTTGTCTGACATGCTCCCGTTGTTTAGTACCAACCTTAAACTTGGGTTAGGAAGCCCTGCGCTAGAGCTTTAGTACTGGGCTTTGGTGCAAGGATAGCGCAGGGATAATAGCGGCGTCAGAGGATTTCAGGAAATGAAGTCTGGATAGACGGTGGCATGGGTTACAAGAGGAACCAGATTGCCAGAGAAGACCAGAGGCAGAGGAAGTGGTGCTACACTGGGAACCAGCTGAGTGTGAACAGAGAGCCTCTGGCAGCGATGCTTCAGACAACTTCCTTCCACCCACCCATCTTGCTCACTGCAGTTAGAGTGGGTTCAACCCTAACAGTTGTTTTCTGTTCCTAACACATTGAAACTTGTCGAATGAATGCATAAGAAATGCAGATTTTATGCACAACAGCGATTAACTTATTTATTTACATTTATCTGTCTCCCAACCACTATAGCAGTCTAAGTGAGTCACAGCAGGAATAACAAAATACAGTATGGTATATGATATAAAACATGCCAGACGAGCAGTGAACTGGAGGTTTTTAGCAAGCTGATATAAGAAAATAATCCTTTTAACATCCCACTGATCGCAGCGGAACAGGTGTCGCTAGCAGGGGCTTTGCAATGTCTCTTAGCAAGTGCTGAGCGGGGGACCTCTTACCATCTCAGAGCCAGTTAGCGTTGCATGTCTGGTACATGGCCTATCACCAGTTAGCAGCTGTCTGCTTGTCTCTCCTACAGTCATCCAGCTGATATCCGGGTGGAACATTGATGTTCTGGAGAAGGGAGATGTCCGCCTCTGGCTACAGGTGGAAAAGCTGTCCCCCGCTGCAGAGCTGCTCTTGACTCTCAATGAGAAGGAGCTTTCAGACACTCCGGTTTGTGCCATTCGTTGTAGGATGATTTGATAAGAGTGATGTTTGTTCTGTGTGGTGAGACTGAGTTATCTTCTCCTCCCTTATTACACTGAAGATTAAGCTGCTCTTTCCCATCATGGCTCCTTTCCTCTAGAGCAATTTGTTACCCCACTTATTTTTGCAAGACAAATGAGGGAAATGCTGTATACTCAGTAGAAATATGACATCAGCCTACCCTCTCATCATCCCCCAGCTCATCTCCTCTGCACCCAATAACAACTATCAACCTACCTCTCTTGTCATCCTTCTATCCACCTCTTCTCTGCCCATGGTAACCCCCCTCCAATCATTTCTCACCTGATTTTCTTTTGCATGCACCGTAATAACCATCAACCTCCCCTGTCCTATCTGTCATCCTGCCATGTCCTCTGCACCCACAATGATAAGCATCAACTTGCCTGTCTTATCTTTCCTCGGCCCTTAGATTCTACATGACTACAGATGACTTTTCATATACCACTGGCCACTGAAGCTGGTCAGAAGCTGTAGAACAGTATCAAATCAGCTGAAAGAGAGTTCTAACAGGGCTGGAGCCCAGGGAAGAAATTTGGGGGGGGGGGGGGGAAGGAGGACCGCATAGAGTGCCAGCAGATTGTGTCTCCTTTAGCTTCAGGCAGGTTTGGTGGGCCACTGTGGCATGAAGGCCTAGGGTAATTTGCCTGGCTGTACCCTCACAACACTGGTCCTAAGCTTTACTACTGGCTAAAGGATGGAAAAAGAGCCCTAATGGGGAAGCCTTTTATTGGGTGAATAAGTGCTTTGTTTTCTCTGCGTCGATTGCAAAGTAAGATCAGATTATCTGGCATGCAGATGCCAAAATTATTCATTTTTGGCCAAAGATCAAACCATGCTGGACTCTAAAGTTAGTAAAAATGAGCAATAGATTTTCTCTTCTCCAGACACGGAAGATCAACTTTGACAAGGCGAATGGCCTTGTTGAAATAATAATCGAGGACTTCTCAGAAAAGGACAAGGGGACGTACACAGCAGACCTGAAGGATGGAAAAGCGAAAAACCAGTTCTCTCTCCACCTTGATGGGGCTAGTAAGAACATTTTGTATAGAGATAACCTGCTGCATAGCTCTTTATTGTTACTTATTATAAGTCAAGTTTCTCTCAGTCAGACTGGGCCCGTCAACTACCTTAATTAGGGGTACAATAGTTTCAGATCTGAACTTGAATTTGAACCACATCAAGCGAGGTAGACCCACCCCCAGGGGTTTTCTACATTTTGATTTCTCCTGCACCTGCTCAATAAAGGTGAGCATTGATGCATTCTCTGCATAATGATTTCATCACAGTCTTCCTGTTGATGACATCACAATCATAACTATATTAGTCTATGTAGTATGCTCTGGAGATCCATAAGAAAAGCAGGACAACCATACACTACTGGATAGACTGGAGCTTCATTGGTGTCTGAGGTCAGCTCAACACGTGTTTTGGCCAGTGGCCTTCCTCAGGGGACAATGACCAATTTGAGGAAAACACCTAAATGGAGCTCTCTATTATTGGAGACAACTGGTAAAATTATTCTCTCGAGAGTCCTTTTGAAATTATTGAACTCTCGGGAGAGTTATTTTACCAGTTGTCTCCAATAATAGACACCTAAATGGAGCTCTCTTTCTCAGATTGGTTGCTGTCTCCGCAGAAGGCCATTGGCCAAAACATGTGTTGGACTAACCTCAGACACCAATAAAGCTCCAGCCTATCCATTGGCATGTGGTTATCCTACTTTTCTTCTGGTGGTCTACTGCAGGTGGGGTGTTCCCCTTGTTCATATGGTTTGGGGATGTCATGAGTACAAAAAAGCCTTTTGAATATTGTAGTTGCATGATCAGTGCAGTGGTCACACAATGATGTTGTTTATCCTGTGACACAGACCTTGTAATGAAAGTTTCTGTGCCTTAGACTGTCATCCAATATGACCTGCCTATACAGTACCTCCAAGCTGTGCAGAGATAGCAAATGGAGGGGCACAAACCCCATTAAAATGTATTTGCATGTAAAAAAAATGGATACAATAGTTAGACTACAGCTCAGGCTTGCTTGGCAGCCTTATTGTGCTCATGCAATTTGGATAGCAAAAAGGTACTGTTTGTGTTTACAGAGTTTGATGAAATCCTGGCAGAGACCAACCGCAGACGAAAGGATTGGGAAAGAAAGCAGGGTAAGGCCTTCAAAGTCATTGACTATTCCAGGGCCTGATCATTTCACTGCTGCTCAACCCGAAAACATGTTGCAAAGAATCCTGAGAGACTAAGAATATCTTTTATGGGACCTCCCTTCCCTTTCCTATTTCAAGTTTGTCTTTCATCGCTGAGGCAATACTAATGTTTCCTGCTCGGTTATTCCCACTGTTATGAACCTCACATTGATCCGATCATCCTCTGGACGCTTTAAATATCTCCATACTTTGCTGACATTATGAAAATAAATGATGGTCAGATCTGCTTTAAACATTTACTATGTGGAAGAGAAGATAGAGCAGAGGGCACAGAGAACGAGAGGAAAAGAGAAACAGGGTGAAGGGAGGAGGGGCTGAGAGGTGGGAAGATATCCCGGTAGTTGAGCAAGAAAGTGTGATAGAGACAGAGAAATGAAAAATGAATAAGAGAGTGACAGAAACAGAGTGCAAAGGGAATAGGAAAGTCAGAGATGGGAGAAGGAAAAACAAAAAAGACCGAGAGGAGAGACTGGGGAGGGATTAGGCAAAGAAACCATACTGTATACTCTTTTCAAAAGGGAGAAAAATCAATGGTTGATCTGTTCTGAACACTTATCTCAGTCATTTGCTTATGTATTTTCCTAAATGCACCATGCAGCATTTCAGACGGGCATATTTACTGATAAAACAAACTCAGCACTTAGCGAAGAAGAAGATGAGCACATAGGCTGCCCAGTTTTGGAGTATGTGTCCTGTACCCATTGCCCGGTGATTGTACAATTGGTCCTGGAGCTTTTTAAAAGTTCCGTGTCCACCATCAGTTCATGTTGGTGCTACAATATTATCTTTGGTGATGTCTTATAATTTCAGGCCCTCATTTTGTGGAATATCTGCAGTGGACCGTGACGGAGGAGTGTCAGGTCTTGTTGACATGCAAGGTGATGTCCTGCTATCAAACAAATCTTCATAAATGCATAATTGAAATGACCATGAACGTTGATAGCGAAAGCATTATCTTTATTTCATGTTAGTGTTTCATTCCAGTGCTGCTTTGTTTCAATATTTAAGCAGCAGCCTGAAATGTTGGCGTCGTTACCAGACTGTTTTTCCGTAAGACCACCAAACCATTGTTCGTGATGATACAAGCTGTTTTGATTAGACAATCTGAAGAATCAGTTGCTCTTGCAGGATGCATTAGGCTGTTGCAGTCCTTGCGCACTGCCTGTACCAATTTCATGCTTTCAGGATTGCTTCATTTCTACCCAGAGTCACAAAAGCCTGAACTTGGGAACTAGAGCAACAGTGGTGCACATCACCCCCTTGCCAACGCCCAAGGCCGGCGCTAGGATATGAGGCGCCTCCTCCTGCTCCCACCCCTGCCCCTGCTGCCCCACCCCTCTCTGGCACCTGCAGTGATGGCAACGCAGTACTCACCCAAGGCCTCCAACACTTGGATCCTGCTTTGATCAGTCGCTTCCACTCCCGCTTGTGCTTCCATGCAAACAGGAAGTCTGGGGCAGAGGGGGCAGAAACGGCTGGTCAAAGCGGGCACCAAAAGCAACGCAGTGTCGGAGGATTGGGGCAAGTGCTGTATTGTTTTAATAGCATTGCTGCTGAAATTCAGTATTTCTGTGTTTGTTAAAATTTAGCAATCTGCTTGAGAGAGAACCTTGCCAGTTATGTGTAGCCTTGTCAACATTTTGTTTCCCAAGCCAGGACAATCTGGTCCTGATTGTAGCATGACCCATGTCCCCAGTTGTGCATCCGTGGAACTTGTAGCCCCTGCCTTTTGTAGGGAAATTAGATCTACAGTTCTCTGCAAATCAAATCAGTGAGGTCTGGATCAGCATTGCCCCAAAACTCAATAGACGCATTTCTTTCTGAATTTTGCACCGAAGCACACATTCTTTAGTTAAAGGATCAACGGTGAATTTGCTGTTCCCACTGTATTTTGCATCACCCCTCTTTTAACATACCTTAGTGGGGTTTGAATGAACTGAAGATAACACATTGGTTTGGAACGTCCTGCTGATGGGTGCTATCGCTCATTCTCTACAGGTCGCCAACACAAGGAATGAAACAACATTTAAATGGTTCTTAGACAGGCAGTTGTTCCCCAAAGGTCAGTATGACCCGGAGACCGGAGTTGGAACTCTTCTTATGAAAAAGGTAAAGCTGTGATGATTTGGTTCAGAGTCATTCTTTGTTTGTGCATCTCCGTGTTAGTCTCTAAAAGTGCGGCCTTCGTCATCGGAGGCCTGTTTAATTTATACAATCCATCTGGGTTGCCAGAAGCCAGCATTGACTCAATGGCATGCATTGCTTTGTCCGGGGGTGCTAGGTGTGTTTTAAAATGGGAAAACAGTAACTTACTTCCAGTTTCTGATCCAGGATATACAAATCAGTATTAAAATGTTTATAAAGAGGGTACTTTAAGAATGCATTTACCTGTATAATGGTTTGACTGGGAAAAAAAGTGTACTTTTGGTTCCTTTATGAAGAGGCGTTCCCGTGGATATGCTTAGCTCAGGGAAGGGGAAAAGGCACACACAGAGGCCTGTTTACTAGTTACTTACATTAATGAAGTTAACACACTATAAGCACCACTGTACCCACAGAAATAAAAGGCCTATGGGCACTTAATGTACATTAATTTCATGAACGCACGTGAAAACCTTTGGTAAACAAGCCCCATATATCTGATTTTCAAATGTATATGTGTTATATTGCCCCCTCCCCCCAGGTTGCCAGCACAAATAGCTGATGCAAAGCACATGGGTGCTTTTAGAAGGTGAATTTAGAAACTTTCCCCACATCTAAAATGCTGATTTTTTCATGGAAAAGGACACTTATAAATTAGGTCATGCCTAAAAGTACACACGGTGCACTCAGAAGTATATTTGTAGAGTAGCTGTGCTCAGGAAAGGAATTTGGGTAGAATGAGGGCAGAACAGCAATTTATGCAAATATTTTACATAACAACAACATGCATGCATTACGCACCAACATTTGCATCTGCTCCTGAGCAGGTGTAACTCTCGGCCCCCATATTCTAGGTGCTGTTTCTACAGGATTTGTGCTCGCATTTTATAAAGACATATAAGCGCCTTTGTGTCTGTATAAAATAGACTTAAAATAGGCGCCTTCTCCACCTCCAAAAGTAGGCACCCTGTTTAAAAATGACCCTACTGGGGGTAGATTTTCTAAGGGACTTCTAGAAAGTTATAAGACTTATGCGTCTGCTTTAGGAGGTCACTATTATGCAAGTGCGTGCACAAGTCCTATCATGCGTTCTTTTAGTTTGGGTGTGCCCAGGGGTGGAACTTGGGTAGAGCATTGGCAGTGCCTAAAATTACACAAGTACGTTACAAAATATTATAACTTACGTGCGCTTCTGAAGAAGCCAGGCATGGCCCTATTTCATAAAATAATGTCCACATGTACCTCACTCTATAAAATAGGTCTGAGTGTATAAAATGATCCTCCGCTTGTGGGCAGTTTGCATTTTCCCTTTTGCCCACATCCTGCAGAATGAAAGATCTTCAAGGGTAGGGGAATATACTTGGTTTTGAATGAGGGCTGAATTCCAGGTGGCCGCTGAGTTTGCTTTTGAAATGCTTCCCACAGTTCACCGAGGAGGATAAGGGCTTTTACAAGACCGTTGTTTCGGATATTCGAGGAGAAGACACCAGTGAACTTGAACTCAACAAAGAAGGTTAGAAGAATGCATGCCGTTATCTAACATGACTTAGACCACTTTTGGCAGCTGTTTTGTAAGGCCAACTGTATCTCAGCTATTATATATTAAAACTCTAAGGGCCTGATATTGAGTTGTCCGGATCTTCAAAGGGCTATGCGCTTCATTGGCACATGGCCCTCCCCGCTGACCTCTAAACCGGATATTCAGTGCCGCGGTGAAAGCATTGAATATCCGGTGATTGCCACAAAAGCCGGAAGTCACTAAAGCTAACCAGTCAGCAGCGATATTGGATGCCGCCTAATTAACTCCTACGTCTTAAAGATAGGCACAGATTGTTAACCAGGCAGCATCCAATATTGCTGCTGCCCGGTTAGCGCCATTCTCTGCCTCCGCTCGGCCCCAGAACACCCCCGATACACCCCAATGCTAACCGGATAGCATCAGGGACTTAGACAGAGTTATTCGATGGCACTAACAGTGTCAAGTGCTGTTGAACATCCCCAACTAAAGCATCTACATGGTTTACTGATCTGTAAACAATGTAGTTGCCTTTCGAAAATCTGGCTCTAATTATTTGCTTTCTTTTGTGTTTAAAAAATGTTTAATCTCAATGAATACCTAAAAGAAAATGAAACCTGATAGTACAGCATGCAAGTTGAATGTTAAAATGTTACAAACCACTTTTCCCATCCTCCCACACTGAAAGGAATTTTCATGTTAATTAATCATCTGGAATAATAAGAATACAGTAAAATAAATAAAACTAAATTTCATAACAAGCATCATTTTATTAAGCACCATTTGAAAGACATTTTATAAAGAAAAGTAGGCAGCTGTTTGCAGACAGGTAGTGGTCATTGGGTGGCAGAGTGGGCAGAGGCAAACAGCCCCATGGCACCAATGTTTTAAGGTAAGCGCCATAGGACTGTTTGCGGGAATTGTCACCACTGCAGGTCCAACAGAGGGGCAGCAGCGGTGGTAGTAATGGATGCCACGGGGGAGGGGGGGGGTAGGGCACAAGGAATGAAATTCACTTAGGGCGCTTCATCTCCTTGTGCCTGTCCAGAACATTATCCTCAAAATGCAAAGAAAGTGCAACTTTTTTCCCCAGTATTTATGCTCAAGTCAACCAAATGTCAATTAGCCAGTTAGAGATTGAATTAATATCATTTCCTTGCTGGGTGGGTTTTGTTCAACTGTTTATCGAAGTTCCCCACCGGAAGCATCAGTAGGATAATTTTCAAGCTAACGGCTAGGGAGATGCATTTTCATTTGTTGACTTTTGTTTCCTTTTAGCAAGTGCTGTTTTGTGTAGTGTGTGCTGAAATAAAATAGTGTCCACTAAAATGGAAAAAAGCACAATAAAACATAAAAAATAAACAAAATGTAAAAATATGAAGGATCCCTTTTACTAATA
This sequence comes from Ichthyophis bannanicus, assembly GCA_033557465.1. Taxonomy (NCBI): domain Eukaryota; kingdom Metazoa; phylum Chordata; class Amphibia; order Gymnophiona; family Ichthyophiidae; genus Ichthyophis; species Ichthyophis bannanicus. The sequence continues at coordinate 17,256,239 of CM066039.1, read as the reverse complement.
GCACGTGTTATCCGGCACAGAGTCCTTAGGAATAAAATGAGCCATGCAGCAGATGGGACATGCTAAGAGGCCCAAAATGTTTCCTCACCCATCCCTACTAACGACATCAAAGCAGTGAACGGAGCATAATGCAATGCAATCTGTAAATCTGCCCTTATGTTATTTTTGCTAATAAATCTTTGGTATTGCTTTTTCAGTCTTTGAGGATATTCTTAAAGAGCTTTCCAGAGTCAGTGGTAAGTGCACCATGAATTACTATTTTACTGGTGTGAAAATGAAAACTGTCTAGCTCCCACACTGCAGTATCTCGTTGACTGGGCCCATTAAGGAGTATTATAGTTTCCATCTGAGTTTTCTCCAGAGACTGTCCAGCTCCTGGAACTTTTCTTGTTGCTCTGAATTGGCTAATTATGATCAATACCTGATTTTGCAGCTCATCTATGACAGATTCCTTGCACCCAGATCTTCATGCTTCTACTTGGGTCAGTCACCAAATTATCCTTATTGCCCAAAACAGCTGCATGTAAATCACTCTCCAGATATTGCCAGTATTTTTATATTAATGTAAAATATTTCTGTCCCACAATACTGGTCAGGACCATCCTACAGTCCAAAGCAGTATTGTCCGATGTTATTATTGACCATTCCTGCCTGAAGCTCTACTGAGATGGCATTGAATTGGTTAAAGAGTATCTCTAGAACTTGTGGAGGAGCAGAAATGGTTTCTGAAAGAGAGACTGCAGTAAAACAGGAGCCCTAAGCCCCGTGCTGTCCTGGTAGAGTCTCTCCAGGGGATGAGATTTATATAGTTGTATTGCTATGTGTGTGGAATGAGAGACATCCCTTAATCTGGCTGCCCCAGTCTGGCATACCATAAGGGAAAATAAGGTTACTAATAGTTTCTTTACAAGATACCTCCCAATCATAAGCCATTGATGCACTTCTATGAGTATGGCAATGTATAGTTGTGAATATGGCTCATTGCTGCTGAGGTTAAAGCATTCACGCCACATTGAGAAAAGCCACTTACCTAGGGTTTAGTTCCTGTTTCAAAGCAGTTGGGAAGTTTATGTTTGGGGCCAGGAGTTGAAAACTCAGAGTCAGTTCACCCTCATCTACATCCAAGGACTGCTGAAGACCAATAACATCCAATAAATGCCTGACAATCTTGTACTGGTCCAGACTGGTAGAATGACCTCAGCAGTTTCCAATTATTTGTGAAAACCTGCAGCACAAAAGAGCTTGAATGATCGTAAGAGCCAATCATCCACTCTCCCGGGAGCCCAACCTGGGCTCATTCAGCCCCTTTTGTTACATGTGTCCAACATTCGTTCATGGAGTTTTTGTGAAGAATGAGAAATCCAAATCTTAGAGAAACACAATCACCTACCTGAGATCTCACCTCATTGCTAATAAAAGTGAAGTTATCCCAAGATTCTTTAGGATCCTTTGTTATCGTCACATTGCACCCTTCTGACCACGTTGTTTTCTCATTAGCCTTGTCTGCATCACCTCTGAAGCTTCAAAGTACCGCAGAGGGCATCAAAATCTACAGCATAGTCAAGTACTTTACCGACTACATGAAGCCCAGCTGGTACCACAAGTATGTCACTAGAATATTTTGTGTTTGTTTCCTATCAAGCTACTGACCTAAATCAGGGTGCCATATATAAACTGCGATGTCTCCCTTTTGACTATCTGTATGACCTTGTACAATCTCACTCTCTCCCTAAGCCCCGGGTTCTCGATGGGCATTAACAGAATCAATAACCTTTGCACCTGTCCCCTCTGCTCTTGTTACTCTCCCCATGCATGTCAAGCTCTTGGTCACCAGAATGTGCCTCCAGGCAGGGGTGGCCCAACGGGGATGCGGGGCCATGTGTGGAGATTAATTGTGGGCCTCATTTGCATAAGGAGTCTCATGTGCATAAATATTTGCATAATATTAACATGCACTTTTAGTAAACATGCCTCTTAATGAGTGTCTGGATAAAGAAAGACTAACAGATTTCTACATTACTATATTGCAGTGACAACCGCCAGGCCCATTAGGAAGTACTATAAACATGACCATTTAGAATCCAAAGCAAATCCACCCTATCATAACAGCACTGCCAGGACTCACAAAGTACCAAACCCTACCTATCAAAAGGCAACACTGCAGATATTAAACCAATACATCCTAGAGAATGCCAATACATCTCACTGGGGGAAAGAGAACAAGTGGGACTGTCAAACAGAAACTACATGAACAGAATACCTCAGCTCAGTTACACATGTAGAACATAGACCATCACCACACAAAGAACAAGGGATCACAATTTAGAAATAGGAAGATAAACTGGGAACCCCAAAAGCCAAACATGAAATGTACAACACTGGAGAAATAAAACTATAAAGTAATTTCCTCTTGCATTAACAAAAACGCAAAGATGTTAGCAATACACACTTCCCAGACCAGACATATTCCAGTTAATAAATTTAAAATAAAAAGTATTTTTCTACCTTCTGTTTGGGAATTTTATTTTTCAGTTGCAGTTGCTCCTGTCACTTTCTTCTGGTTTCTTCGTGTCTTCTGCGAGCTATCCATTTGTCCTTTCTTCTCTTTTAGATGTTTTCCATTCTCTCTCTATATCTGCTTTAACATACTGATCGTTTCCCTTTTGCTCTTTCCCCCATTTCTTTCCTTATTCCTTTATCATCCACTCAAATTTCACCCTTCCATTCTCAATCCCCTCTTACTCTCGCAACACCCGGCCCATCGTAGACTTTTCTTCCACACAAAATATATATTCCCCTCTCCATTCTCATTCCCCATCCCCAAAATCATCTCCCTTATAGTTCTAGACCCATTCAGCATCCGCTCCCTTCTAGTCCCATTCTCCCATGCCCCCACATCAGCCCATTTCCAGTCCTATTCTAGCCCATCACCCATTTGCAGTCCAAGCTCCCCCCATCAGCCCATTTCTAGTCCTATTCCAGCTCCTCATCAGCTAGCCCTCCCATCACAACCTCTTTCCAGTCCTAGCCCCTCCCCCACATCACAGCCTATTTCCAGTCCTAGCCCCCCCCCCCCACCATCACAGCCCATTTCCAGTCCTAGGTCCCCCCCACTATCATAGCCCATTTGAAGTCCTAGCACCGCCCCCCCCACCATCACAGCCCATTTCCAGTCCATGTTCCCTCCCCCACCATAGCCCATTTCCAGTCCAAGTTCCCCCCCACCCACCATCACAGCCCATTTCCAGTCCAAGTTCCCCCAACCTTCACAGCCCATTTGCAGTCCTAGCCCCCCTAATCACAGCCTATTTCCAGTCCAAGTTCCCCCTCTCCCCTCACCATAGCCCATTTCCAGTCTAGGTCCCCCCCCCCCACCCATCATAGCCCATTTCCAGTCCAAGTTCCCCCCCCCCATAGCCCATTTCCATTCCAGGTTCCCCCACCCCAATCACACCCCATCCATTCCTTGCCCCCCCCCCCCCTGACCAGCCCCACGGCTGTCTGAGGGGCTTCAGAGGGAGCTGGGGAAGCCTGTGCGAGGTCCCGGCTCCCTCTGTACAACCACCAGCGTGAAGATCCTTTTCCCTAACGCTGACGGCTGTTTGTGTGAAGCCGCGAATGCTGGGAAAGGTTAAAGTACCGGCTAAACTACCCAACCATAAATGTGTAAGTGTATGTTATTTTTGTTGGATCACTCACCATGAGAGGAAATTCCTCTCCTGCAGTGAGTCCTCCTTTTTATTCAATCGTAAAAGATCCAAAGGTCCTAATACCGGATTCGGCTGCATATATAGCTGCCGTTCCAATTTAAAATGTTAGAACTGTATCCTTCAAACGTTCTATCTTCCCAAATTGTAAATCTTATAAAGTTGTTTTAAATAACATGAATTAATCATTGTTAGAACACTTAGCTGATTCAGATGTTGGCTTTGATCCACCAGCAATGTTGATAATTCTCACCCTTCCGGGTGATGACACCAACTGCATTCGATGTTAGTCCACTGTATTTGCTCTCAATCCAACTGTGATGATGACTCTTCTAACCCTCCCGGGTTTCCGGCTTCAGCCATAGTTGATCTCGATCTGCCTTCCAGGCAATTAACCCAGCCGATGTTAATCTGCTGTGGTTATTCACAAACCAACAGCTATGAGGACTTATTCTCACCCTCCTGTGCTATGGTTTCAGCCGCAATCGGTCTTCGTCTACTGCGGATAGGCTGTGGATAAGCTAAACATCAAAACTCGCAAGGTTCTCGCAACACCAATTAGTGTTTCAAGCTGCTCAGCCTCAAGGCTCTTCTTCAGGCGAATGAACCCCACAATATCCGCTTCCAAGTTATATGCCTCGCGTGGGCTTCCCTGCCTCCCTCTGAAGCCGTCTGGTGTGCTATAATGGTGTTTGCACGGGGCCCCCTGAAGCATGGTGCCCTGTGTGAACAACATGATCGTACAATGGATGGGCCGGCCCTGCCTCCAGGCAGCTGCACGTTCTAAATTACTAACTAGCAAAGTGTGGGAAGATCCTGTCTGGTTGTAATGTCTTAGATCAATCCAAGTTATTATAGACCTTTGTCTCACTGGAGATTTTTGCTTGTATTACAGTTGTATAAAGCAGTAAGGTTACCAGATTTTTGCAGGCAAATCTGAGACACTTATTCAGAGTGCGTGTGTATGGGAGGTGGGTGGGGGGAGGAAGGAAGGGACACCTTAATTCCAGGTTTGAGCAACAAGGCATGGAAGAGGGACGAGGAGTAATTATCTTGCCCACCCTCCAATCCATCCCATGATAGCAACATACCACATCCAAGCAGACAAATCGACAGAGAAATAGCAAAAGTGATGCAGTCCCCCCGTGCTGTGAAAAATATAAAGATAACGGATATGAATTCTAAAAGCTGACATATTCAAATCTCTAAACTGAAAATAAACATTTTTCTACCCCCTCAGTCCCCATTGCTGGAATTGGGGACAGGAAGCTTGCAAACAGGTGGGAGTTGGCAGGGGCGGCCCAAGGGGGGTGCGAGGCCGTAGGCGGAGACTCATTGCAGGGCCTCATTTGCATTAGGGGCCTCCTTTGCATAAATATTTTCATAATGATAAGATGCACTAACTTTTAATAAACATGCCTCTTAATGAGCGTCTGGATAAAGAAAGACTACCAGTGCCAACTGCCAGGCCCATTAGGAAGTACTACAAACACTGCCCATTTAGTACCCATAGCAAACCCACCATATCATAACAGCACTACCAGGACTCACAAAGCACCAAACCCTACCTATCAAAAGGCAACACTGCAAATATTAAACCACTACATCTCAGAGAATACCAAAACATCTCCTACTGGGAACGAGAACAAGTGGGACTGTCAAATAGAAACCACATAAACAGAATACCTCAGCTTGGTTACACATAGACCATCACCAAACAAAGAACAAGGGATCACAATTTAGAAATAGGAAGACAATAATTAAACTGGGAACCCCAAAAGCCAAACACTAGAGAAATAAAACTATAAATTAAATTCCTCTTGTACTAAACACAACGCAGACTTTAATGATGCACATTTCCCAGAGCTAACATATTCTGGTTATAAATTCAAAATAAAAAAGTATTTTTATACTTTTTGTGTTTGTGCATTTTATTTTTCAGTTGCAATTACTCCACTCACTTTCTTCTGGTTTCTTTGTGTCTTCTGCTAACTCTCCTCTGTCTACTGTCCATTTGTCTTTTCTTCTCTCTTCTAGTTTTTTTCCCATTTTCTCTCTACTCTAATGCTGACCTCTGGGGGATTCCTTGTGTTAGTGAGAATGGAGAGGATGTTTCTCTCCCACATCTGACGTACTGTTGTCTATCCTTTAAGTATGATTGGAACCATTTCAGAGTGTTATTGTAGAGACTAATTTCTTGTAGGCATCTTATAAGTATGGAGTGTGACACTGAGTCAAAGGCAGCTGATATGTTGAGAAGTATTAGGATAGTGCCCTTTTAAATATTATCAATTTCTCTGATGATTTGGTCAAAGAGAGCCGTTAGTAAGGTTTTGACTCCATGGTATTGCCTGAATCCATGTTGATGTGGATCCAAGGGTGCCCAGGAGTTGATGTGGTCCTATAGTTGTAAATGAACTGTCTTCTCTATTATTTTGGCCATGAATGGTAAGCTGGAGACCGGTCGGTACGATTTGGGGTCTGTCTTATCAGATTTGGAGCTTTTTAGAATGGACCTTATTGATGCCAGTTTGAGGGATGCAGGCATATGCGCCTGTGCAAGGGGTGTGTGTATGATATGGTGGATGAAAGAGATGTGGAGGAGTGGCCTAGTGGTTGGGGCAAGGTACTTCAGGCCAGAAGGTCGGGGGTTCAAATCCCACTAGAGGACAGCAACCTTGGGCCGGAAGGACTGGGGTTTCTAGTCCCACAGGTGCTCCTTGTGGTCTTGGGCAAGCCACTTAACCCTCCATAGCCCATGATCCCTGTAAAATAGTTATCTCCAAGTTATAATGCCCTGTTCAATGTAAACTGCACTGATGCAGAATAGCACGGTATATAAGACAATGTAAATAAATAAATGTGTAGTTCCTTAGCTGATTTTATCCATGTCACAGGACAGAAGTCAGTTGTTGTGTTCAGTGTTGTTATGGTGTGTTGCACCTTTCTGAGCGTCGGGATTGTAAAGTCTCCTCGTGACTCGGATTGTTGCAGCATGTTATTGGATACAATTGATGTTGTCTTTGATTTTGGCTGATTATTGAGCTGCTTCCAGATTAGGTAGTCTGCTATTTATTGTGGGTGTATGTCCGTGGAGTCTTCCTGTGAGGGTTCTCTTGTTGGCATGTGGACTATTCCAAAGAGTTCTCTGGTTTTCTTCACTGCCTTCATTACCAGGTTTGTGTTATATTTCTGTTTGCGTTTGTTGATCATGTCGTTGTAATCATTTTGCACAGTTTTGTATTTTTGTAATGCATCTTGGTTTTTTGTTCGTCTCCAGCCTCACAACCCGCTTTCCAGAATGAGGGCCTCTGTCTGTGTTGTTGTCTTGAATGTAGTCTACTATTGTGTTTATTTTATTTCTAACCGATCTGGCATTGATTAATGTGCAGCTGACCATGGTGTCCAGTAGTGGGTTTTTGTTGATGGTCTGTTTTAAGCTGGTGCATCTGATGGGTATGAGTCCTCTGTGTGCGCTTGGTTGGTTGTTTGTTTTGGAGATGGCACTGAGCATTGCATTGTATGTTTGTTGGTAACAGTGCAATTGGAGTAGTGCAATATGCTGGGAAGGCTCTGGCTTGCCTTAGCAGAAGAAATAGGAGCCATATAATTAATAGGAACATGGATGTGTGCTTGGTATCCATGTTTTTTATGCAGATATTATAAGTTATAAATATTATAAATATAAATAAACCGCTTTGACTTGATGATAAAGTGGTATAAAAAAGGTTTAAAATAAATAAATAAACATGCAAACCAATGCCCAACCCTTCTGAAATGACCTCTGTTCAGAAAGTAATTTTATAGTCATTTTTATGCATAGGTGGCCATATACTTGTGTAAAATGCCTCTTATCATAGGCAGCGGAAAGGGGTGGGCCACAGGGACCATGGCCCCACCAATATTTTGCCGGAAACAGCATCAGCAACAGAAAGCTTCGAGGTAGGGCTGGAGATTGGTTTGTGTGGCCTCTCCAACCAAAAGGTGTTCCACTGCCCCTGGCTCTTATAAAGTCTAAACAATCAAAAACCAGAAAAAAGAGGTTAACAATAATATCTATTGAAAAGACCTCAAGGAGACATTAAATCATAGATGTTTGGAGCTCCAGTAACTTTAACTCCACCAACCCACCATTTCATCATCTGTCTCCCAGGCAAAGAAAAACCTTTTTCACATTTTCCGTTTTAAGTTCATATTCACTTATTTCTTGAAGTCACCAGAACTTCAATTCCAAAAGTACTTCTAAAACACTTCAAACTGAGAAGTAGCTTAATGGTTAGAGCTCTGGCTGGTGAACCAAGTGGTTAGGGTTCAATTCCCACTAGCATGCTTTGGGCAAGTCACTTAACCCTCCATTACCTCAGAAAAATCCAAGTTTAAGTTATAATGTAAACCAGTTTGATTGAAATGATAAAGCAGTATAAAAAGCCTGTTAAATAAACAAAGTAGTTCCAAAGCACAAAAAAACAGCACTACTTATCTTTTCTTGTATTGCTGAAATTCTTCCAGACAATACTATCCGCCGATACACAGCTTTGCAGTTCCTTATGCCTAACTCCTCTCCCTACATCGATGTTTCAGCACAAACTGCTTTCCTCAGGGGCTTAGTCAACGATAATTGCAGTTTGCCCAGGCATAAAAATGCACAATAGCATGAACATGCATACTTTTACTGCCGGGGGCATGGTCTGAATAGAGAATAGACAGAGTGCACAGATTACAAAATATTTTAATTTATGTGCACGCTTTTCTATGCAAGTACATTTCCAACAGCTCTCGAGCAGGTCTGAGTCTTCAGCTGCAATGCAGGAGAGATCTCTACAGGTTTTACGCTCATATTTTATAAAGACAAATAGGCATAAAATAGGCACCTTCCAACCCCCCTAAACTAGCCCCCCTGTTATCAAATTATCATCTTAAGGTCATATAGGGCAGCCAGGTCACAGAATACTGACTTCCTAATGTTTCAGGGCTGATTTAGTACTGATAAAAAGAACTGATAAAAAGTAACCTCAGGCGGGAGGGACTGGGGTCTCTAGTCCCATGGCCGCTCCTTGTGGCCTTGGGCAAGCCACTTAACCCTCCATTGCCTCAGGTACACTTAGATTGCGAGCCCTGCGGGGACAAGGGAATAAAAAGTACCTGTTAGTATACATGTAAACCGCTCTGATGCGTAAGTAAAGGGCGGTATATCAAATGCCTAAAAACCATAACCAAAAAACATAACTAATGATGAATATATGTGTATTTTCTAGTAAGGATCATCATAGTACTGACAAGTGAAAATTCAAAAAGATCTTTTAAGAAATGCAGCGTATAGTCCTTCGGAGCTGTATCGTGTATGGAATGTATGAACAGCACAATAAATGGGCATCTTTGTATTTCAGGGAAAAGAAGTTGGCGAGTACTGAACGACTGAAATCCGGGAGTACGATGAACCAAGTGTGGCTTCAGATACTCAGCCCCACTGAGGGGGACCGGGGCATGTACACCCTGGAATTATTTGATGGCAAAGACATTCATAAACGATCCATCGACTTGTCTGGGAAAGGTAACCCACAATTCCCTCCTTAAGCCTTTGACTTGCTCTAAAGTTCTCTAAACCTCTTTTCTCTCCTCCTCTTTGTAGTGTTTGATGACGCGATGGCCGAGTATCTACGATTAAGGTAAGTTTTCCTCATTATGTTTATAGGACCACTCAGGAAGGTTTTCCCTGATCCTGTACCAGAAGGAGAGAAACAGCAGAATTAAGACAAGCAAAACCTGGGTGTAAAAAGACATCTTTGCCACATAGATGTGAGGCACGATATTTAGCACTGGCAGCTAAGCACCGATGCTGAACATTAAACCTAGATATTCCATGCCACAGTCATATCCAGCCTCGGCTCTGAATATCTGGGTTCACCACATAGACCGATTCCTAACCAGGCAGTGGCAATATTGAGCTGCTACCCGATGAGCGATATGTGGCCAGTTGGGCTAGGATTTCCTGCACTTGGCTTTCACTGCATATCACTAACCGGGCAGTGGCTCAATATCGCTGCTGCCCGGCTAGCGACCTGGGCCACCTCTGCTCTGCCCCAGAAATGCCCCATTGCTAAGCGGCTAGCTTCAGGATGCATAGAGCCAGCAGCTGTGGATATTCAGCGGCACTAACCATGCCGTGTTACTGCCGCTGAGTAGCCCGTTCACCGCGATTGATGCGGTTAACACGCTGCTAACTGTGTTAATCGCTTTGAATATTGAGCCCTTGATCTCTTCCAAATCCTGGAAGGAAACAAATTTTGTAGAGAAATGTTTGTAAGTGAATCTTCTGCAGGGTGCACTGTGGGATTTTTACCTGGAGCAAGTCTGTGCAAACATTCTTAACTTCGGGCATTGTAGGGATGTGCCTACCATTTCTAGTTGACATCAATCCAAGAAAACGCAGGGGCTGCTGGGTCTCCAGAAGTCAGCAATGACTTAACAGCATACATTGCATTGCATTTTCTGGTAGAGGTGTGGATTTGATGGTGCATATTCAGTTCGTTAGTGTGCCTTAAAACATTTAGGAAAATGTTTAGCTTACCCTCAGTAAACATAGTAATATACCATGTTGCTATGTTACAATGGGAGTCATTCTGACATGCGAATAGCGGGCATGGCCGTTTGACTTGGATGTCCAAGCCCCGCTATTTGCAGGAAGTGAATTCTGTGACCCAGGCTCCCCACATGCACAGAGGGCTTGTGTGGGGAGCGCTGGATGGGAGCAGGAGGGGGAGGACCAGAGGCAGAGGATGGGTGGAGCAAGGCCAAAATGGACAGGGGAATTATTCCACCTTGGAGGTGGAATAAGTCCTCCCGAGGATGGCAATCAGGCCTGGCAGCCCCCCTCCAGCACATGAGCCACAGCAGGTAGGCCCTCTCTGCCCAATTCCAGCCCTGGCAGGCCTCACAGAGGGTTGTGTGGCGGGGAAAAGGAGTTTGAAGCTGCAGCAGGCCTTGCAAGCTCCTGCTGTGCATCCTGGTGCCATGGCGATGGGATGCACCTGCACCGGCACACATGCAGGAGACCGGTGCAGGGAGAGCGGGCAGGCACTATGATGTCGGCCGATACAGAATGATGTGCACGCCCGTCCAAGTGCCTTGATTCTGTAACCATGGGAACGTATAGCTCCCGCAGTTGCAGAATTAGGTATATCTGGGGGCTGTACAAATTCTGCACATCTGGACGGTCCGGACGTGCAGGAATCAGAGTCAGCCTTTACGTTTACTAAGGGTTAGTGTGCATTAAATGCTGCCATTGTACTTAATGTTCAGTAATGTTTGTTAATGTGCATACTAACCTACGAATTGGCACACATCAAGTTGATTAGCGCACATCAGAAAGCTCCAATGTGCATTAAAAAATTGTATTAAAAGTCTGAAAATCGGGAAAAATCTTAAACGTTCTCAAACTACAATGAAAACTTTTGCCCTATGCACATCTTTGGTTTCTAAGGGTTTCATTTTGTTTTTTGGGGTTGTTGTGTTTGATTTTGTTTTCAGTTTTAGCTTGCACTATTTACAAATAGGTTTTGCTTTGTTTGGTTTTTACAGCACATTTTCTTTAAATTGCATTGTGAAATGAAGTAAACCAGTTTTGCTAAGTTTTCATTTCATTTCAAAATTAATGCACGTCCCTCATGCATATCCCTGCTTGACTAGTGGAGAACAAGCACATTGTCAAAGCAGTTAATGTAAATGAATCGCGATTCGCCTGCAGAAATTGGCCATCTGAAGATTGCTCTCACTAAAGGCAACTAAACGTCCCATGATTTAGAACAAAGTGCAGACTTTCAGCTGCATAGGAGGAAGGGGATATGTTTGCGGGGCATGTTTTGGAGGTGGAGAATGATGAGTGTAGGTTACATTTTCAACTCTCCTTGTGATATTTTCCATGATATGCAGCAGCAAATATCTGTAGATACTTTCTACCCAAAACAAGTTTTGAAATGATAGTAGATGTACACTTTCACTTTGAAACTCAACACAAGTGCACAAGAAAACAAATACCTGTGGCTGTTGTCTCAAGGTAGACCAGGAGTTCTCAGCCCATTTCCTGGGACACACCTAGTAATAGTAGCCAGTCAGGTTTTCAGGATATCCACAATGAATATGCATGAGAGAGATTTGCATACAAGGAAAGCAGGACTGGTTTAAGAACTCTGCTGTAGACAGAGCTGCTTCAGGGGTATGGTGGCCCCCTCCAGAGAACAGGGCAGTTGCGTGTCATGTACTGCCGTACGTTGCTCTTGGTTTATGTGTGCTCTAGTCAGGTTGGATTTATGAAAAGCCACATGGCATTCTTGGTTTGTGTGCCCTTGAGGTCGGCTGGGCACTACATCCCAGATGATTGTCCTGCTCGCCCTACCCTAAAGCTGACTCTATGTAGACAGTTTGAAAATTGCCTCCTAATATCTGCCTTATCCTAACTCTCATTTCATAGCCTTAGGAAATGCAGCTTAGGAGGCTCAGTTTTCAACAAGATTTTCAAAATTTCTCCTCTCAACTCTGCCCAGTTTAATTTAGCTTCCTAATTTCACAAGATGCAGGACTTATTTGTCAGGAAAAGGATGGCTTGTGGGCAGGGGTGTGAGGAAGTCGAGGAAGAGAAAGTAGGCACGAGGATTTGATTTTCAAACCCTCCATCCTCTGCATGCAGACTGCCCTTCACACAATACAGGTGCAGAGTCTGTAGGAACATTTCTACTCACGGGCTTTGCAACTCCAGTTTTCAAAGGCAATCTGCACAGGCAGATTTCAAAGTCTGTAGGTAGAGAGGTACTTGCAGTCCTTCCAACCTTCCCGGGGGGAGGGGGGGGGGAAATAATCTTCTAAATGTCTGTTTGACCAAAGGGACATTTAACAAACAAACACATTATTTCTTTCTGTTTTCCAGAGAAGCAGCCATAGCCGAAAAGAGTGAGTACCCTTAAGATTATTTTTCTGAGATAATGATCTTTGTCAGGGGCATCACTGATAGCCGGTGCTTCTAACCAGAATATTAACCAGCCACGTATACCCCAGCCATTCGGAAGCAGTAACCCACCATGTGTTTCCCTTCCCAGACCGTGCCAAGGTTGTCCGGGGTCTCCCCGACGTTGCAACAATCATGGAGGATAAGGTAACCTTCCCCAGTAATGTCTTGGTTTTCTTGAGAGAGGGGGTTAAGCTTTTTACTGGACGATAATTTAACATGCAGAGAAATAAGTTTACCTTTGTATCATCATTTTTATTACTTGAAGTTTTAGATGTTTATTTTAGTAGGTATAATGGAACATATTGATCTTTGGGAGGATAAGGTGACTGCTACTCACCAAAACTGAAATCCAAGAGATGTATTATTTCTGAAGGTCACCAGTCCCCCTGACACTGGGGATGATCAGATACATGAGTTTTCACAGCTTTCTTTCCAAATTTGCGAGTGAGACAGATAAAGTTGGGTCTCCAACTTTTCTCAAAAATACTGTATTTAAGGTGGCTGATCCTCAGTTTCTAAGTGATGGCGTCTTGCGGGTATGTTTACTAATCGGCGGTAGCAGCTTCTGTGCGATATCGGATCCGCGGCCCCATTGAATTCATGAGATGATTCACTATTATTACCCAGCAAGCTCTCTCCTTATTTCATATTTTGTGCCCCTTGAAATTAAGAATATCTCTGTAACCCGCTTTGACTGTAAGGTAAGGCGGGATATAAAAACAGTTCAATAAGTAAATAAATCTTGTTATAAACAATAAGGTAATGCCACCAGCTGTTACCACTGTTATAACACAACATCCCTCACTCTCAGGTGTGTTCTGTAGGATTTGCAGAGCTTGAGAATGAGCTGTGTCAGGAGCCTGAGTTTTTAAAAAATGTTCTCTCTCTTTTCGGGAAAAAAAAGCTTTTGTAATTCAGGCCTCATATCTTCCAGCAAGGACAAGCTAGCTCCTTTTATCTAAAGTATTTAGTAATGCAATCTTTTTAGGAACTGGTGCCCAGTATCTACACTACGGGCACTGCTGTGAGACCAGTAAACATAATTAGCAGCAGATGCTGTTATTAGTCTTCAACCTCTCCTAGGCTGGGCCCATCATGGAGTTAGAGAACCAGAGTAAAACGGCAAAAAGAATTTCTGGTTCCTTCTGGGTAAAAGTTCCAGAATTTTTTTTTTACCTCTAAATTGTATGTAACACTGCACTGTAGTGTTACATACATTGAATTTCTGTTTTGAGGGAAGGTGGGTTTTTCTTTCAGTGATCAATGCAGTGTTTAGAACATAGAACTATAAAATGGGACGAGAAATCATAGGATGGAAGTTCAGATCTCCCCTGCCATGAAACCTTTTAATGACTGTGGCTAAGTCAGGGGAAATTTTCAAAAGGGCGATAAGTACCCAGTATTGCTGCTAAATTTTGGCTGACTAAATTAAGTTCATTTTCAAGTGAACCTAGGTGCTTAGGTCCAAGGGCGGCCCAAGGGGGGTGCGGGGCCATGTGCGGAGACTCGGTGCGGGGCCTCATTTGCATAAGGGAACTCATTTGCATAAATATTTGCATAATGTTACCTTACACTAACTTTTAGTAAACATGCCTCTTAATGAGTGTATGGATAAAGAAAGACTAAAAGATTTCTACATTACTATAATCCAGTGCCATCTGCCAGGCACATTAGGAACTACTACAAACACTGCCCATTTAGAACCCATAGCAAACCCCCCGTATTATAACATTACCAGGACTCACAAAGCACAAGACCCTACCTATCAAAAGGCTACACTGAAAATATTAAACCAATACATTTCAGAGAATAACAATACATGACCTACTGGGGAAAGAGAACAAGTGGCAATGTCAAATAGGAATTACATAAACAGAATACCTCAGCTCAGTTACACGTGCAGAACATAGATCATCACCAAACAAGAAATCACAATGTAGAAACAGGAAGACAATGATTAAACTGGGAACCCCAAAAGCCCAACAACACTGTAGAAATAAAACTATAAATTAATTTCCTCTTGTACTAAACAAAGCGCAGACGTTAATGATGCACATTTCCCAGAGCTGGCATATTTCAGTTAATAAATTCAATAAAGAGATATTTTTCTACCTTTTGTGCATTTTCTTTCAGTTGCAATTGCTCCAGCCACTTTCTTCTGGTTTCTTCGTGTCTTCTGCTAACTCTCCATCGTCTGTTGTCCATTTGTCTTTTCTTCACGCTTCTAGTTTTTTTTTCCATTCTCTCTCTACATCTGCTTTAACATACTAATCTTTCTCCTTTTGCTCTTTCCTCATTCCTATTTCATCCACTCAAATTTTACCCCTCCATCCTCAATCCCCACTTACTCTCCCAATATCCGGCCAATTGTAGATTTGTCTTCCCTCCCACACAAAATATTTTTTCACTCTCCCAGTTCTATCCCATTCTAATCCTCCCCCAACATCAGCTCCCTTCTAGTTCCAGCCCCACCCAGCATCCGCTCCCTTCTAGTCCACGCATCAGCCCATTTCCAGTCCTAGCCCCCCATAAGCCCATTTCTAGTCCTATCCTAGCCCCACCATCAGCCCATTTCCAGTCCTAGCTCCCCCATCCGAGTCCCTCCATCAGCTCATTTCCAATCCCAGCCCCCCATCAGCCCATTTCTACTCCTTTCCTAGCCCCACCATCAGCCCATGTCAAATCCTAGCTCCCCTCCATTCAGCCCATTTCCAATCCAAGCCCCCCATGAGCCTACTTCCAGTTCTAACCCCTCCATGAGTCCATTTCAATTCAAGCCCCCCCCAACAGCCCATTTTCAGTCCTATCCTAGCCCTCCATCAGCCCATTTCCTGTCCTAGCCCCCCTCACTCAGCCCATTACCAGTCCTAGCCCCCCCATAGCCCATTACCAGTCCTAAGCCCCCCTAACCCATTACCAGTCCTAAGCCCCCCATCACCCCATTTTGTCTTAGCCCCCCCATAGCCCATTACCAGTCCTAACCACCATCAGCCCATTTCCAGTCGTAGCCTCCCCACAGCCCATTCCAGTCCTAACCCGCCCATTAGCCCATTTTCAGTCCTAGCCCCCCCATAGCCCATTACCAGTCCTAACCCCCCTATCAGCCCATTTCCAGTCTTAGCAAGCCCATAGCCCATTACCAGTCCTAACCCCCCCATCAGCCCATTTCCAGTCTTAGCCCCCCATAGCCCATTACCAGTCCTAACCCCCCTCCCCCATCAGCCCACTTCCAGTATTATTCCCCCCCCCGTAGCCCACTAGTAGTCCTAACCCCCATAGCCCATTATCAGTCCTAACCCCCTCCCCCATCAGCCCACGTCCAGTTTTAGGCCCCCCCATAGCTCATTAGTAGTCCTAACCCCCCCATAGCCCATTACCAGTCCTAACCCCCTCCCCCCATCAGCCCACTTCCAGTCTTAGTCCCCCCCATAGCCCATTAGTAGTCCTAACCCCCCATAGCCCATTACCAGTCCTAACCCCTCCCCCATCAGCCCACTTCCAGTATTATTCCCCCCGTAGCCCATTAGTAGTCCTAACCCCCCATAGCCCATTACCAGTCCTAACCCCCTCCCCCCACCAGCCCACTTCCAGTCTTAGTCCCCCCCATAGCTCATTAGTAGTCCTAACCCCCCCATAGCCCCTTACCAGCCCTACCCCCCCCCCCCACCACCCCACTTCCCGTCTTTTTCCCCCCCCTTGCTCATTAGTAGTCCTTACCCCCCCATAGCCCCTTACCAGTCCTAACCCCCTCCCCCCATAAGCCCACTTCCAGTCTTAGTCCCCCCCCCCCCCATAGTTCATTAGTAGTCCTAACCCCCCCCCCCCCGCCCAGATAGATTAAAAAAAATACTGGCTGCTGTTGCTGCCGCCGTGGCAGCGGCAGAATCAAACGTCAACGCCGCAGGGCCCCGACTGCCCGGCAGAACCTCCCTCGAGCATCAGCTCCCGAGTCCCTCCCAAAGCGCGGGCTTTCAGAGCTGCAAGCGTTTCCCTTCTTCTCGCGGCTCTGTTAATCTCGCCGGGGCTGATGGGATTTCCCATCAGCCCCGGCGGGATTAACAGAGCCACGAGAGGTCAGAGAAGCTCTCGCGGCTCTGAAAGCCCGCGCTGTGGGAGGGATTCGGGAGCTGATGCTCGAGGGAGGTTCTGCCGGGCAGTTGGGGCCCTGCGGCGTTGACGTTTGATTCTGCCGCTGCCACGGCGGCAGCAGCAGCAGCAGCCGGTATTTTTTTTTAAATGTACTTGGGCTAATGAATGTTTTTTGCGCGGGGCCCCCTGAAACGCGGGGCCCTGTGCAAAAAACATTCTTGCTCAATGGACGGGCCGGCCCTGCTTAGGTCTCCATTGAAAGGTAGCTTAAATCTCGGCAGCCAAAATATGGTTGACCACTTCTTTTAGAATAAAGTCAGGCTGGAGGGATAGGGTGACTTGCTGACTCTAGCAGCAGGAATTGCATACTTGGACATATTTCCTAAATGAATTATACTGTGTGTCAAGTACCAACATGGCCATAGGAATAAAATGAACCATGGCGGCAATTAATGCCCAGCAGGATTTAATGAACATGCCCCCAAATTGAAGTCTGCTATCCCTGCACCTAGGTTTGGCCAAACAAGTTAGGTCACAAGCACTAAAAATCAGTGCTAGCCGCCACCATCTGAAACTTTCTTCTTTTGTCTCAACTCTGCCTCTGGGCCTGTAATTTTTGAATTGGTTAAATTTGGCCATAGAGATAACAGACATGTTCGCTTTGGGGTTTTAGGTAGCTAGAACTCCCAATTATACAGCCGGAACCATTTGGAAATGCACCCCTTAATCTCCATTTGCCCCAGTTTACCAAATTGTACATTGTAATAATAGTGCTCCCCCATCCCCTTTAGTTAGTCTAGACCGTCTGTTGCCAAGCTGTGTATGCAGGCAAGTGTTAGATTGCAAAGGTCTTGGGGATTCCATTTCAATGGAAAGCATTATGGTAATCCAAATTATCGTTCTTAGGGAGAGAGCACGTTTCAAAAAACATTTACATGAGTAAATGTCTATCTGAAATCCCCCCTCCTCCAACCAATTAAAAGTATGTACAATCTACTATAGTGCGTGTGTTTTAAGCCAGACTGCAAGGAGGCATGTTCATGTTGCAGGAGAGAAAAGATGTATGCTTCTACACACATTATTTTCCATTGAAATTTCACCCAAGCAAAAAGCAGGTGCAGGTTCCCTAGATCCTTTGTATGCAGGGACGGTTTTCATAAGGAGGATATGTGAGGACCTTTCACATAGATGGGATGCAAGTTGCTCCCAGCATTTGTAAACAAGCAACCTCCTTTGCATGTCCAAGGCCTGGTGGTTTCCTGCTGTTATGTGCCTTACAGTTTAGTTTAATTAAAAATAGCATTTTTGTTCTGCTTTTGCCACAATCAGTTCTAGATGGACCACAATAAAAATAAGATAAAATATAAAATTAATATAGTCATATCAAGCCCAGTACTCATAATCACAATATAATTAACGGGATACACATTTTTCATATGACTATGTTTTTTAACATTTGGGAAATCTCTACTATTTTGTTTCTAAGCACAGAACCTGAGGAAGGTGAGTCTAGTACTGCATTGCCCAACAGTGACGTCACAACAAAAGCTGGATGAAAACTTTCAAACTTG
This sequence comes from Ichthyophis bannanicus, assembly GCA_033557465.1. Taxonomy (NCBI): domain Eukaryota; kingdom Metazoa; phylum Chordata; class Amphibia; order Gymnophiona; family Ichthyophiidae; genus Ichthyophis; species Ichthyophis bannanicus. The sequence continues at coordinate 17,237,871 of CM066039.1, read as the reverse complement.
AGCCCCTGAGATTATTATTATTTTTTATTATTATTTTATTACATTCTCTTATATACCGCGCTATTCTGCATCAGTGCGGTTTACATCGAACAAACTGAAATTACATTGAACAGGGCATTATAACTTGGAGATAACTATTTTACAGGGAACATGGGCTATGGAGGGTTAAGTGGCTTGCCCAAGACCACAAGGAGCACCTGTGGGACTAGAAACCCCAGTCCTTCCGGCCCAAGGTTGCTGTCCTCTAGTGGGATTTGAACCCCCGACCTTCCGGCCTGAAGTACCTTGCCCCAACCACAAAGGACGAACTGGCATACATGCAGCCACTGTGCTTAACAAATGCTCTGGTCCAGTACCCCATAAGGCCCTATAAGCAATTAGCAAGAGTTGAACAACATTCTATAGTAAACTGGGAGCCAGAAAAAAAAAACAAATGAATAGTGGTGTGGCCCTCTCCTGCCTGTTGCTGCCAGGAATTAATTTTGCAGACATATCGTAGATTAGCTATAACTGGGCAATCTGCTTCATGGATAGTCCCAATGTATCACATTGCAGTAGTCCAAATGGGACAACTTGCTCTGCTTCATCCAAAAAGGAGATAGCTGGCATAAAAGGTATCTATCAAGGGTTTACATAAGCCAAAATACTTCATCTTTCCTTGTTATAATGATATCCTTGCATATTTCCAATGTTACTTCTTTCCTGTAAAATCAGCTGTAGATTCCTCACTGTGACACTGTGTCCTCTGTTCCCAGACCTTGTGCTTGACCTGCCATATTGGGGGAGACCCAATTCCTGAGGTTACCTGGCTGAAGAATGACAGAGAAGTTATCTTCAAGGAACGCTACAAACTGGAAGTGAAGGGCACGGTCGTCACCATGACCATTGAGAAGGTGTGTGGGGAAGACTCTGGGCGGTATGGCATCTTTGTCAAGAACAAGTATGGATCGGAGACAGGCCAGGTTACCGTCAGCGTCTTTAAACATGGAGAAGAACCAGCAGTGCTAAGAAAAATGTCCGAAAGCCGTTAGATGGCCTACAGCATCCCCATGGAGACCTGACTCGAAAATATTTGTCATAGATGCAGAATGAAAACAGGTATCCCGGAATCACCGCCAGGGCCTCTCACTGCCTTCAGAACTACCCTGTAAAGATGAAACAGCACATGGGAAATATACCAGCTCACAAGGATTACAGTGACACTATTGAAATTTAATGAAATAGTGCTGTGCTTGAGCTAGTCCTCTTCAGGGCCTTAATAAGTACTCAACCATTTGGGGTTCGTTCAATAAAAAGGGGATTGCTTGCAACCAGTGTGCTGATTTTTATTTCTGCACTCTTCAAACATCTTAAAGTCCTGTATTCTCTTGTGAACATAGTAGCATAGTAAATAACGGCAGATAAAGACTTGCATGATCTATCTAGTCTGCCCAGTGAGGCGGTGAGGGTAGTACCTACCACTTGATGCAGGTTACTCCCCTCTGTGCCTTTTAGGGTTGTACCAAGTAACCTACTCCATGCTGGTCTCCTGCTGAATCATCTCTCTTCCCTTCAATCTGTTCAACACTCTGCTGCTCAGCTAATCTTCCGCCAGCCTCATCATGCTCATATTACCCTTCTTCTCAAGTTGCTTCATTGGCTTCCTATCCATTTCCGCATCCAGTTCAAACTTCTCCTGCTGCCCTATAAGTGCATTCACTCTGCAGCTCCTCACTACCTTTCCTCTCTTATGTCTCCCTACACCCCTCCCTGGAAACTCCGCTCTTCTGCCCTTCTCTTCTATTGCTAATTCCAGACTTTGCTCCTTTCACCTTGCTGCCCCTTATGTCTGGAACAAACTATCCGAGACTGAACGTCAGGCGCCTTCTCTGGCCCTTTTCAAATCCAGGCTGAAAACTCACCTCTTCACTGCCGCTTTCGGATCTTGACTCACCTGATCTCCTTTGCGTTTCCTTACTATTCCCCCTAGACGTATCCCATGTCTACAGCTACTGTGTTGTCTGGCTTGACTAGATTATAAGCTCTGATGAGCAGAGACTGTCTCTTACATGTCTGTGCAGTGCTGCGTACATCTTGTAGCACTATACAGATGCTCAATAGTAGTAATAGTAGTTACACCCTCTGTGCCTTTGTTTTGCCTCTCTCTATTTTTGAAGTTTACAAAGTTACTTAAGTTTGCTTTGATTCCTCTTGCTATAAAGGGATCCTCTGTATCTGTCTCATGCTTTTTTGAATTCTCTCACTGTTTTGCCTCACTACATCCACAGAGAGGTATTCCAGGCATCTATCAACCTTTTCATGAAAAAGTATCTCCTGATGTTGCTTCTATGTTTACCTCCTTATAGCTTCATTTCATGTCCTCTGGTTTACAGCTTACCTGTTTTTGAAAAAAGGTTTATTTGTTCATTACTACCCTTTGAGTATTTAAATGTATGTATCATATCACGCCTGTCCCTCCTTTCCTCTAGGGTATACATATTTAGGTCTTCAAGTCTCTTCTTATGCATCTTCTGGCGCGGGCACCATACCATTTTGGTTTCCTTCCTCTGAACCATTTCTAGTCTTTTTATATCCTTTGTGTCGTGCAGTCTCCAAAACTGAACACAATACTTTGAATAAAGCCCTGCCAATGACTTGCACAAGGGCCTTACTACCTCCTCCCTTCTGCTAGCTATGCTTCTCTGCATGAACCTAGCATCCTTCTGGCTTTGGTCACCACCTTGAGGTCCTCAGACACTATCACCTTGGGATCCCTCTTCTGATCCGTGCACACCAGTCTTTCGCCCCCTATCACATACAGCTCCTTTGCATTTCTGAATCCCAAGGGCATCACTCTGCACTTTATCACATTAAATCTTAACTGCCAAACATTAGACCATTCTTGTAATTTTGGTAGATCTTTCCTCATGTTGTCTGCTCCCTCCATTGCAAATCTTCATATCATTGCAAAAAGGCAAACTTTTCCTTTAACCCTTTATCAATATCACTCACAAAGACATCAAACAGTACCAATCCTAAGCACCCCACTGCTCATTTTCCTTTCTTCTGGCTAATTTCCATTTACCACCACCCTCTGTTTATATATGACTTTTCTACCAGTCAAAGCAGTGTATATTCAGGTACTATATATATATTTTTCCCTTGTCCTGAAAGGGCTCACAATCTATGTTTTTGTACCAGAGGCAACAGAGGGATAAGTGGCTTGCCCAAGGTCACAAGGAGCACCTGTGGGACTATAAACCCCAGTCCTTCCAACCCAAGGTTGCTGTCCTCTAGCAGGATTCAAACCCCAGGCCTTCTAGCCTGAGGTAACTTACCCCAACCACTAGGCCCCTCCTCCCTCTCTGTTGTTCATCAATCACTTTCTCATCCATTTCACTTCATTGTGATCCATCCCCAGGCTACTCCATTTATCCATAAGCCTCTTATGAGGAACAATATCAAAGGCTTTGCTGAAATCCAAGTAGATTACATCCATTGCCTGCCCTTGATCCAGTTCTCTAGTCACCTAGTCAAAGAAATCAATCATATTTGTTTGGCACAATTTTCATTTGCTAAAATCTTATTGCCTCAGATCTGGCAATCCATTGGATTCCAGAAATGTCACTCTCCTTTCTCTCAGCAGCGTCTCCGTTACTTTTCCCACCACTGAGATAAGACTTATTGGCCTGTAGTTTCCCTTCTCTTCTCTGCTACCACTTTTGTGAAAAGGGACCACATCAACTCTTTTTCAATCTTGTAGAACCTCTCCCATCTCAAAGGATCTATGAAACACATCCTTTAAAGGTCTTGCTAGAACCTCTCTGGGCTTTCTCAATATCCTGGGATATATTTCAACTGGTCTCGCGGCTTTGTTCACTTTCAGTTTTGCAGGTTGTTCATCAACACCTTCTTCCGTGAATGGTGTGGTATCTACTCCATTAACATTTCGTACCTTTTGTCAGTCATGTATGGTCTTTCTCCAGGATTTTCTTTCATGAACACGGTACAGAAGTACTTGTTGAGCACTTCTGCTTTTTTCTTGTTAATTTCCACAAATCAGTCATCAGTACTTCTGAGTCTTACAGTTCCACAGCTGGCTTCCCTCTTCTGCCCAATATACCAAAGCAAAAGTCTTGTCACCTCTCTTCACATCTTTCTTCTGTTTGTACTTTTGTCATCCTGATTTCTCTTTTCCCCTTTCAACATTATCTGGTATTATTTTCTGTGTTCCTCTTTTTGTGATTTTCTGAATTTTGTGAATGCTGCCTTTTTGCCTTTATTTTTGTAGCCATTACATTAGAAAACCAAATCAGTCTCCTTTTCCTCTTGTTTTTATTTACTTTCTTTACATATAGATCTGTTACCCTTTTCTCCATGGACAAGCAGTCTGAGTAAGCCACGCCTAGGTGTATCACCCTCTGTCTGACTCATACTACTGTCCACAGAGAACCCCCGTTACGGTAACTAACTTCACTTTATAGCATCTTTTAGTTTAGCTCACTGCCTTTCCACTTCCCTTATCTCCTCCCACCCAGCCAGTTTCCCCTTCAGGTACTTTCTCGTTTTACTGAAGTCAGCGTGTTTGAAATCTATAACTTTGAGTTTGCTGTGATTGGGCTCTGCCTTAGCTTTTACCTCAGACCACACCATGGTGATCACTGCTGCTCAAATAGGCACTCACACAGACATTAGATACACTATCCCTATTGGTGAGTATTAGATACAGTGGTGACCCTTTCCTGCTGGGGTCCATCACCAATGTTCTGAGCAAAGCCTCTTGTAAGGGCATCCAGAATCTTTCTACTTCTTTCCAGATTTGCAGACAGAATACTCCAATGCACAGCTGGTAGATTAAAATCACCCGGTATCATAATTTATCCCTTTATTACCATCTATGCAATATCATTGGTAAAGCCTATGTCCATTTCTTCTGTTTGACTTGGAGGTCTGTGTATTACACCAGTATGGATGGTAGGACCATTTTCTTTTTCCAAAATGATCCAGACTGATTCTTCTTTTCCCCAAGTCCATTGCATTTTTGCAGCTTTAATATTGTTTTTTACATAGAGGACTCCTCCTTCTCCTTTTCTACCCTGTCTATCCTTCCCAGATAGATCATAGCCAGATATGGTGATATCTCATTCATGGGATGCATTGAACCATGTCTCCGTAATGGCCACAATGTCCAAGTCCATTTCCACCATCACAGTTTCCAGGTTAGAAACTTTGTTGCTTAGACTGTGAGTATTTGTGCTCATTGCCCTCCAGCAATATTTAGTTGGTTTGTTTGAATTCTGCCTGGTTTTTACTCCTGACTCCTTTTCACCTTTGTTATTGATGTGTGATAGAAGATGCTATCTTATTCTGTTACGTGAAGAGCTGTGGCCTATCAGGGATGAGATAATTCTTTGTTATTTTTCCAGGCTTATGCATGGTAATCACGGTTGCTCATTCCACACAGTGTCTTGGTACCTCTCATACCACAGCAGTGGTGTCTCTAACTCTCATGTTTGTTTGTTTTTTTCCATCACTAGTTTTGAAAACTGAGTCTTGAATGGACTGGCCAGTGTCCAGCAGAGTGAGCCACTCGTCAAATATTGCATGCCCCTTGTGTTATGGGACTACTCTAATGGCAAAAATAGGTACTGAGGTTATTGTGATGGCTTTTTCTAGGGTGTACACCTCTTGAGTGTTGAAATAAACAACAGCCGTAAGTTAAAGACTTCAAGAGACTGCAGTCTAGTATAAAACCACTAGATGGAACTGTTTAAGGGTTGAAGTATTCTATGTGCATTACTTTCTGAAGGGTCACTGTTCTTACTGATCTTTTCACAGAGAAGATGCTGCTCACTCCTTATCTCAAGCTGAACAAGATTAAGGTTCTATTTCTTTCCTGTTGCGTCTCGTTTTGGAATACATTGGAACAAGCTCACTCTATGAAACCGAAGGCCTTTTATAATAATGTGTGCACAAGCAGAAACTGTTTCACTAAAGGGCACGTTTACTAAACTGTACAACTGGGTGATGAGGGGTTCAGCATATGCTAAGTGCACCACAGTAAACTTTACCATGTGCCAAAAATGTGGCCGTGCTAAAAATCCCATGTTACCCTAATAGTGTGGCTTGGGGTAGAGACTGGGTGGTTCAGGGACAGAGTTAGCATGGGCATCTTTGGCACATGCTCAATGGCAATGTTGTATTTAGTATAGGTGCACTTGCCACCATCTCATTGGGTGACGTTAAGTGCACCTGCATTGATTATCCAAACCAAGGGTGGCACAAAACCCATGCTAGCTACATGGAGAACATGCCAGGCATGCCTCCATTGTTTAGCATGGGTCACGTGCCCCCTACACTCATTTTTGGGGTGGAACACATGGTAGACACCTGTGTTTTAGTAAACATGCCTCTAAGAGTGTAATGCAATGTAGGATTCACCCGCATATAGTAGAATTTCTGATCCGTGAACCACTGGACATAAATTAACAGTAAGACAGAGTGGAAAGCACGAGTTGTGGGTAAGGGAACAAAGACACTTTCTTTTTCTGACCTAGTATATTAAATAATATGCATTTGTATACGTTTTTAACATAAAAAGTGTGTATCTTTTGCTACACCTGTCTTCTTTGTTCTGAAATGTCTTCTGCAGTCCTTGTGCTGTGTTCACGCTTTACGCTACCCGCCTGTGTTTCAGGAATGGGCTGCTAGTTTCTTATGGAAGGAGCTTTACTTACTTGAGACACTATCTGCTTTCATAAAACAGTTTAACAGGGTGCTCCAGAGGCTCCTTCCACATCATTGGCAGGCATCTGATTATGATCAGCAGAGCAAAACACCTAGCTGGTGGATATGAAAAGAGGTGCTTTGGAAAACAAGGTGAAATAAAATGTCTGAAAGAAGCAGACTGATTGTAATGATCTTGCATTCTCCTAGGACAGGGGTCTGCAACCTTTAAGACGTAAAGAGCCACTTGGACCCGTTTCCGAAGGGAAAAAAAAAACCGGGAGCCGCAAAACCATTGCGACATTTAAAACAAATCTAACACTGCATATATTGTTTCTTACCTTAATGCTATATACGACCCCCTACTTTTCCTGTTAAAATATAGGTGTTTGGCCTATACTCGCCGTATAAGACTACCCCTCTTCCTTCACACACCAAAAAAAAAAACGCCAGAAAATATCACAACAACAAGTAACAATATTTGATTTCAAAATTATGATGATTTTGTAGTCAAATCACTAATATGAAATAAAATTATTTTTTCTACCTTTGTTGTCTGACCAATTTATTCTTTGATCATGCTGGTCCCGATCTGAGGCTTCTGCTTTCCTGTCTTCTCTTAGCTCTCTTTCTGTGGTCTATGGTCCATCTACCATTTCTTATCTCTTCTTTCGTTTTCTTCACTTCTTTCCATCAGCCTATTTCCAGTCCCAGTAACCCTCCCCAATATCAGCCCCTTTCCAGTCCTCACTCCCAGTACCTTCCAGTGCTAATCCCCCCTCAACCCCATTACCAGTGCTAGCCTCCCCTAATCAGCCCAATACCAGTCCTACCCCCCCATCAGCTCATTACCAGTCCTAGCCTCCCCTAATCAGCTCATTTCCAGTGCTCGTCCCCTCAACCCCATTACCAGTGCTCCATCCCTCCATGTCAGCCCCCTCCCTCCCTCCATCCATATCAGCTCCCTCCCTCCATGTCAGCCCCCTCCATCCCTCCATGTCAGCCCCCCTCCCTCCATCCATATCAGCTCCCTCCCTCCATGTCAGCCCCCTCCATCCCTCCATCCATATCAGCTCCCTCCCTCCATGCATCCATATCAGCTCCCTCCCTCCATGTCAGCCCCCCTCCCTCCCTCCATCCATATCAGCTCCCTCCCTCCATATCTGCTCCCTCCCTCCATGTCAGCCCCCCTCCCTCCCTCCATCCATATCTGCTCCCTCCCTCCATGTCAGCCCCTCCCTCCATGTCAGCCCCCCTCCCTCCATCCATCCATATCTGCTCCCTCCCTCCATGTCAGCCCCCCTCCCTCCATCCATCCATATCTGCTCCCTCCCTCCATGTCAGCCCCCCTCCCTCCATCCATCCATATCTGCTCCCTCCCTCCATGTCAGCCCCCCTCCCTCCATCCATCCATATCTGCTCCCTCCCTCCATGTCAGCCCCCCTCCCTCCATCCATATCAGCTCCCTCCCTCCATGTCAGCCCCCCTCCCTCCATCCATCCATATCTGCTCCCTCCCTCCATGTCAGCCCCCTCCATCCCTCCATGTCAGCCCCCCTCCCTCCATGTCAGCCCCCCTCCCTCCATCCATCCATATCTGCTCCCTCCCTCCATGTCAGCCCCCCTCCCTCCATCCATATCAGCTCCCTCCCTCCATGTCAGCCCCCCTCCCTCCCTCCATCCATCCATATCAGCTCCCTCCCTCCATGTCAGCCCCTCCATCCATCCATATCTGCTCCCTCCCTGTCAGCTCCCTCCCTTCTTCTGCAGCCGCGGCTCTCTGCCTTTTAGGGAACCGCGGCTGTGCTTTTAAAATCATCTCGGAGCCCTTCCTGTCTTGACGGGCTCCGTGCAGCATTGTCCCGCCTCCAAAGGAAGTGGTAAACAACTTCCTTTAGAGGCGGGACAATGCTGCACGGAGCCCGTCAAGACAGGAAGGGCTCCGAGATGATTTTAAAAGCACAGCCGCGGTTCCCTAAGAGGCAGGGAACCGCGGCTGCAGAAGAAGGGAGGGAGCCCATAACACCATAAATACCGGGCGGGCAGTGTGCTCCGGAGCCGCGGCAAAGGTGAGAAAGAGCCGCATGCGGCTCCGGAGCCGCGGGTTGCCGACCCCTGTCCTAGGACAAGCAGGATGTGTCAGCCACACCTGGTGATGTCATCCGACGGCGCCATGACAAAAGTGCTCTCTAGCTCAGAAGCTTCTGAGCATGTGTGAGGTGGTCCCACCTCCCCGGCCCGCCCCTAGCCCGGTCAGTCTTTCTTCTTCCGCCTTTGCCTCAAGATGGATCTTCAGCTCTCCGCTACAATCAACAGCTACAGTATGCCCAAACCAGGGTTTAAAAAATGCCTGCAATGCAATCGTAAAATGAACATTACAGACACTCACCAGCATTGCCTCAGATGCCTCGGAGCTTCTCATGAGGTCGAGGACTGTTCCAGCTGCGCTCGTATGTCCCCCAGGGCAAGGAAACACAGAGGCCACTCTTTAAAAGACTTTCTGGCGTCATCTGAATCAGCGCGAACATCTCCTGCTCAAGCCGGGACTTCAGAGCGGCACAGGTCAGCGACAGGGAATGCACCTCATAAAGCCGTTCCCAATCGCTTATGCCAGGGGTCCAACGCGTCACCTTCAACAGAGAAGCCGACCTCCCCCGCTGCCTCCACGGTGCACCGGGTAAGCCCCCCGACAGCATACAACTCCTCGGGCCTTTCCCCTCTGCCATGCGGCTTCCATGCCTCCAGCCAAGATGGCGCCGCCCACGTGGTCCTGCCGGGCTCTGCCTCCAGACACTCCCACTCTGCCCTGATTGGTCAGAGCGGGTCCTCCAACCGCGCCGACGCCAGCGCTTGTGATCAGCGCCGACAGCCCTCCCCTCGAGCCAGCACTGTGGGAGCCCGTGCCGAAGGGGATCACCGCGCCGAGGGAAATCACTGGCGCGGCAGTCATAAACGCCACTCCGACAGCCGGGAAGCCTCCGATCGGCGTGGCAACAGCGGCAAAAGTGCCCATGGGCATAAGAAACACAAGAGGCACAGTACAGATGCCGCGGATAGGCACAGGAGACACAGGGACAGACGTTCCTACTCTAGCGGGAGGAGTGCTGACAGTGGCTCTTCCCACGGCCGCAAGAAGAGCAGGCAATCCAGTTCTCACCCAAGCAGAGGGCACAGGAGCAGCCATTCTGCAGAATCTAGCACCTCTGCAGCCATCCTGCAATTGCTGACTCGCCTTGTGGATCAGACAGCACCTCCACGTCTGGACCACGAGCGAGTAGCCTCTATGGACATGCCACCACCAGCAGTAACCCTGCCTAGCCTTGAGCGGTCCCTCTCCCCGCTGTCACCAGATCAAACACCTCCCAGAGCGCGGACTCCTTCTCCGGTGCATGCCCTAAACTCAGGAGGAAGCGACGTAAAGGGGATGGGGCCATATTCACCCTCTTCCAAGACCACACCAAATGAATCGGAGGAGCCACCTACACAGGTTCCTGAAGACCTTACCTACCCCAAATTCCTGAGGAAGGTTGTGGCCAGGATGGGTCTAACCACTGAGGAAGCCTCCGACGAGAAGGATCCGGAGGTCATGAAATACCTCAATGGCCCTAAACCAGCTCTGGCTCTCCCCCTCCACCGGAGACTGAAAGACAAGCAGTCTACCCTCTGGCAGTCTCCTGCCTCCGGCCAAGCCTGCGCCAGACGCCAAGACAGCAAATACCTCCTCCAAATGGCACCAGGATTTGACAAGTCTCAGCTACCCCACCAGTCCATTGTGGTGGCTTCGGCGCTCAAAAGAACTAAGTCTGCATGTACGCAGGCTAACCACCCACCAGGCCGAGACCCCCAAGCTCCTTGACGACATGGGGAGGAAGGCTTTTCAAGGGGTGATGCTCAGTGCCAAGATATCAGCACATCAGTTCCAGCATGTCTTATTCCAGGACGCCCTCCTGGCAGATCTCAAAGGCCAGCTGCATACTCTTCCCAAGGAATCACAGCCAGCAGCTTCAGCCACGCTACAAGAGCTGGCCAAATGTAGCAAGCACCTGATGAGCACAGCCTTTGATGCTTTTGACACTGCCATCCGGACGGCGGGCACGGCCATTTCGGCCCGCTGCTGGGCATGGCTCCATGCGTCCGGTTTATCGGACAACACCCATGACAAGGATCGCTGACGCGCCCTGCCTGGGTGACTCCCTGTTTGGAGACAAGGTCGCAGATACAGTGAACGGTCTAAAAGAGGACTGCACCACTTTGAAAACACTAGCGGCGGACGGACTCGAACGCCCCTCCTGGTCACAGAAAGGGAGCAACTACCGCAAGCCCTTTTCCTCTTCCAAGAGATACTACGGCTCCAATCGAAAGTGGCAAGCACCGAAGTTCAAGCAGACCTACAATAAATCATCCTTTCAGAGACAGCAACCGAGGGAGCACAAACAGAAACAGGCGAACCCACAGCAGTCTGGTAAGAACACCTCCTCCTTCTGACAACTCAACTTGGCTGGATCCTGCGCTGAGTGTTACGGCAGCTCTACCGGTGGGGGGTCGCTTGTCCAATTTCCTGTCGGCATGGCAGGAGATCACCACGGACAAGTGGGTCATCCAGATTATCCAGTCGGGCTACCACTTACGCTTCTCCTCCCCACCATGGCAGCGCACGCAACCCACCAGCCAGCCTCCACTGCATCTGGAAACTCCGCTTTCGGACCTTCTGCAGCAACTTCTCCTGACCCAGACGATAGAACGGGCCCCCCCCCCAGCGAAATCAACACTGGCTTCTACTCCCGGTACTTTCTTATCCCCAAGAAGTCCGGTGGCCTCCGCCCTATTCTGGACCTCCGCAACCTGAACAACTTCATCACAAAGGAGAAGTTCCGGATGTACTCGCTAAACTCCATTCTTCCCCTCATCAGAGCGGGGGACTGGATGGTTACTCTGGACCTGCAGGATGTTTACTCTCACATTCCAGTCCATGCCTCCCACAGGCAATTCCTGAGGTTCATAGCACTGGATGCCACTACCAATATCGTGTCCTTCCTTTCGGGCTCTCCCTGGCACCCAGAGTCTTCACAAAGTGTGTAGCAGTGGCCACTGCACACCTACACAGACAAGGCATCGTCATCTTTCCCTACCTGGACGACTGGCTGCTGTCGGCGCCCTCTGCCCCCGAGCTCAGGAGAGCAGTGCGTGAGACGACTGACCTACTAGCCAGACTGGGCTTCCTTCTCAACAAGGAGAAGTCCCGGTTGGAACCCACTCAACGTACAGAATTCATCGGGGCGATAATCGACACCGGTGCCTCGAAGGCCTTCCTTCCCGAGCACCGGATGAAGGTCATCATTCACCTTGCCAAGAAGGTATCAGCAGCAAAACAGACCATGGCCCACGACATCCTGCGCCTTCTGGGTCACATGGCGGCGACTACCTCGGTCCTGCCATTGGCCAGATTGCACATGCGCACCCTCCAGTGGCACCTTCAGACACACTGGAAACAATTCTCTCAACCACTCACCACCCGCATCCCGACCAGAACCAAGGTTGTCCAGAGCCTGCGTTGGTGGACGGAACCAGCCAACCTCTCAGTAGGCAAGGATCTACAACCCCGCGGCTATCAACTCATCCTGACCACGGATGCCTCCTCCACGGGGTGGGGAGCCCACCTGCTGCATCTCAGCACGCAAGGAGCCTGGACCAGAGCAGAACAATCCCTCCACATCAACGTTCTCGAGCTTCGGGCAGTCAGGTATGCCCTCCAGACGTTCATGTCTCACCTGGCAGGGAAGTCAGTCTTGATACAGACAGACAACCAGGTGACCATGTTCTACATCAACAAACAAGGGATCACGGGATCACGTCCTCTATGCAAGGAGGCCCTCGAGACCTGGTCCTTAGCGCTAGCCACCAACTGCTTTCTACAGGCGACTTACCTCCTCGGGGACCAGAACGCCTTAGCGGACAGACTGAGCAGGCAGCTCCAACCCCACGAGTGGACGCTTCATGAGGAGGTGGCGGGGCACATCTTCCAACATTGCGGAACTCCCCAGATCGACCTCTTTGCGACCGAGATCAACACAAGATGCCCATTGTTCTGCTCCAAACGCCCGTCGCACCAGAGAGTGGCTTCGGATGCGTTCGCCGTACCCTGGGGGGATTGGGAATTGGCATACGCCTTCCCTCCAACCCCTCTCTTGACAACCACGGTACAGCACATCATCAACAACAAGGCACACATCATTCTGATTGCGCCCTACTGGCTGCGACAGATGTGGTTCTCCCTGCTGCTGCAGCTCTCCCAAGAACCACCCATTCGATTACCAATGCGACCAGACCTGCTCACTCAGAACGATGGCAAGACCTGGCATCCCAACCTCCAGACTCTTGCCTTGAGAGTCTGGAGGCTGAAAGGGTAAACCTCCATGACCTCCACCTAACCGCGGAGGTGCAGCATATTGTCCTGGCTTCCCGGAGACCGTCCACTAGAAAGTCATACAGCCATAAGTGGAAACGTTTCAGTATATGGTGCACAGGCCAAGGAGTCCGACCAGCCTCTTGCCCCGTGCCCACAGTCCTGCAGTACCTCTCCTTTCTCTTCAACCTTGGCTTGAAACCGCAGTCCATCAAGGTACACCTCGCAGCCATTGCGTCTCTGCACGAACTTCAAAGCGACTCAGCCACGGGCTCCATCGCCACCCTTCCCATCGTGACGCGCTTCATGAGAGGCCTCAGGAACTTGCAACCCCCTGTTAGGAAACCAGTACCTTCTTGGGACCTCAATGTTGTCCTGCAACAGCTAACGCAGGAGCCGTTCGAGCCCCTGCCCACGGTGGGAGGAAAATACCTGTCCTGGAAAACACTCTTCCTCATCGCCATCACATCAGCCAGGAGGGTTAGCGAGCTACAGGCCTTAGTGGCTCACCTTCCATACACTAAGATCTACCATAACAGGGCATCCCTCCGGACCCACCCTAAGTTTGTACCTAAGGTTGCCTCTGCCTTTCACGTCAACCAGTCTGTGGAGCTTCCCTCCTTCTTCCCAGCTCCTCACTCCTCGCCTGAGGAGCAGCGACTTCACTCACTGGATTGCGTCCGAGCACTACGCATCTACATCAACAGGATGTCCGCCGTTCGACGGGGGACCCAGCTCTTCGTGTCATTTGACCCTAACAGACCAGGGCGACCCGTCACCAAACGCACACTCTCCCATTGGATATCCGACTGCGTCGCCTACTGCCTGCAAAAGGCGGGCGCCCTCCCAGCGAACAAGGCGAGTGCACACCAGCTCCGCGCACTAGCCACCTCTCTCGCCAGCGTGCAGGAGGTCCCAGTGAGTGAGATCTGCAAAGCCGCCACCTGGTCCTCTCAACTCACCTTCCAAAAGCACTACTGCCTGGACCTCCATGCGGAGGCCGACAGCTCCTTTGGCCGAGCAGTTCTGTCTGCGGCCTCAGCGCCCATGACGGTTCAGACCCAGCCGGACCAGTCGACCAGCCCCGACCCTGACGGGACAGCTACTCAGATATCTCTGTCCCGGTGCTGAGCATGTAGGCTCGATACGTACTTGTACTCTGCTAGTGGTACTCTGTACTCTGCTAGTTGCACAGTTGATATTTTTGCACTGCTTGTTGGGTTTGCACAGTTGATGTATTCTACCTCATTGCATGTTTGCACGGTTGATGTTATTCTACCTCATGGCATGTTGCCTACGAGTGTTGCACTTTACTCTGTATGCTAGTTGTGTTGCGCAATAAACACTTGTATTGTTGTTCTGTCACATGCCTCCATCAGTTGTGTTCACTTAAACAGCTGTATTATTGTTCTGTCGCATGCCCCCCTCATTCTCCACAGCGTTCAACACATATCTTGGGAGACACCAGGTGTGGCTGACACATCCTGCTTGTCCTAGGAGAAAACAGAGTTACTTACCTGTAACGGAGTTCTCCGTGGAAAGCAGGATAAGTCAGTCACACAATCCCACCCACCTCCCCTGCATGAGGGTGGCCTGCGCGGCCCGCGCCCTAGCTGCAAGGGCATAGCTAGTCACTCACTGACCGGGCTAGGGGCGGGCCGGGGAGGTGGGACCACCTCACACATGCTCAGAAGCTTCTGAGCTAGAGAGCATTTCCGTCATGGCGCCGTCAGATGACGTCACCAGGTGTGGCTGACTTATCCTGCTGTCCACGGAGAACTCCGTTACAGGTAAGTAGCTCTGTTTTATCTGTCTGTCTACTTACTAGAAAAAGTTCTAGCACTTACTTTTAATCACAGAATATCACCAGCAGCCTTGAGAGCACAGTGCACTGAGGTCACAGTAAGGAGGTTACTCTAGCCAGAGCTTTCACTCCATGGTCAGTGACCTCTGTTGAGTTCCAGAACTACAGTAGCATGACATATTTTCTAAGGAATACTTAATTATTCTTGTTAAAACTGTTTAAGAACAGTTTTACAGAGTCCAGATTGATCTGAAAATGACACACATAAAACTATGCTTGTAGTTAGAAACATGATTAGCTGAATCAATGATGGGGTGGCTGTGAGACATTAAAGGTGCAAATGTAAAAGTGATAAATGTGCATAAAATAGATAGAAATATAATAATAATATGCAAACATATGCTGCATTCTTTCATCTATAAAGTGTTTATGCACAGAAGTGGATATTTTTTTAAATTGTCAGACTACGGCGGTTATTTTAGAACTGGGGTTCTCAACCCCATCCTCAAAACATACCTAGCCAGTCAGGTTTTCAGGATAACCACAATGAATATGCATGAGAAACATTTGCATGCACTGCCTCCATTGTATGCGGATTTTCTCATGCATATTTATGGTGGTTATCCTGTAAATCTGACTGACTAGGTGTGTCCCGTGGACTGGGTTGTGAACCCCTGATTTAGAAGCATTCTTGATGTATAAAAAGCATAATTTACACATGTAGATTAGCATTCACGTGTAAATGCCTTTTTAGAAGAGGGGCTTTTTAAAGGTTGGGATGCTTATCATATTTAGATTTCCTGGGGGCGTGGTGAGGGCAGGGAGAGGGAAGTGGTTTAGGCAAGCCTTCAATATAGATGTGGATTTACCATTTTATCGCAGTTGTGGTCAACATTATTGGTACCCCTAATGTCCAATATCTCCTAAGAAAAAGTGGCCAGTGAAATGGCTTTGGACTATATATGCACACATATTTGACACATACAAGAATCAAATAAAACAAGACCAATTAAAAAGGAAGGTCAGTAGCACAAAACACCTTGATAGTCCCAAGATCAATGACTCAATGCACCAAGTCAACATCCAGCAGGGCATTCAAACTTTATGCACCAATGATCTGGAACAGCCTCCCTCACAACATCCGAACAATCCCAAACATATTCCAATTCAGGAAGGCTGTGAAACACTACCTCTTCCTCCTACATTACCCAGAAACCAATGAAAGCTCAGCACCAATTACCGAAACCTCACAAATCTCCTCTGTCTGAAACCATACGAACTCATGACCAGCCTGTAAATTGTATATATTGTTATTGTATATAGTTACCCTTTTAGCCAAGTTGAATTTCCTGTTCATATGTAAACACAAAGTACTATTGGAAATGTGTATGTTCGTTGTTTATTGTAAACCGCACTGATGCTGAATAGCGCGGTATAAAAGAGACTTTAAATAAATAAATAAATAAATAGTAAGAAATAGTATAAAAACTGGGATATTGACAGGACATGATTATTACCAAAACCAAGAGCCACAGAGAAGACCAGGGAATAACGAGGGACACATATATTAGTTTCAATGTACTACTCTTCAAATAGAGATCAAACAGGAGTGTAACCATTGCTTCGTGTGTGAATCTTCTTTGAACATCACTACTTGGCGAGATCCACAGTCACAGAGAACCTTTACTTTGCGTTACGACAGAAATTGTCAAACCACCTGGGCTGTTTATGTGGTGATCTGCCCTTGTAATAACGTCTATGTAATAAGGACTTGCTGTAAAGTTAACATAGAAACATAGAAACATGATGACAGAAAAAGACCACATGGCCTATCTAATCTGTCCTTCCATATCAACAACTACAACAGTCCACTTTTTACCTTTAGAGATCCTCTGTGTTGGTCCCATGCTTTTTTGAATTCAGTTACTGTCCTCATCTCTACCACCTCCACTGGGAGACTATTCCATGGATCCACTACTCTTTCCATAAAGAAATATTTCTGCATATCACTCCTGAATCTATTTCCCTTCACCCTCATCCCATGTCCCCTCGTAGCAGAACTTGCTTTCAATTGAAAGAGGCTCTCTCCCTGAACATTTATGCCACTGAGGTATTTAAACATCTCAATCATATCACCTCTATCCCGCCTTTCCTCTAAGGTGTACATATTAAGATCCTTAAGTCTGTCCTCATATGCTTTATAATGAAGCCCACTAATCATTTTAGTAGCCACCCTCTGCACCGACTCCATCCTGTTCACATCCTTTTGAAGGTGCGGTCTCCAGAATTGCACACTATACTCCAAATGAGGTCGCACCAGAGACTTATACAGAGGCATTATCACCTCCTTTTTTCTGCTAGCCATTCCTCTCCGTATTCACCCAAGCATCCTTCTAGCTTTTGCCGTCACCTTTTCTACCTGTTTAGCTACTTTAAGATCATCAGACACAACCACGCCTAGGTCCCGCTCTTCTTTAGCGGACAAAAGTACTTCACCTCCTATACTGTATTGCTCCCTTGGATTGCTGCAGCCCAAATGCATGACCTTACATTTTTTAACATTAAATCCCAGCTGCCAAATTCTAGACCATTCTTCAAGCTTAGCTAGATCCCTCCTCATGTTATCTACACCTTCCTGGGTGTCTACTCTATTGCAGATTTTGGTATCATCCGCAAAGAGGCAAACCTTGCCCGACAGCACCTGCTATATCACTAACAAAGATGTTAAAAAGAATCGGGCCAAGGACAGATCCCTGGGGCACACCACTGGTAACATCCTTCTCCTCAGAGTGAGCTCCATTTACTTGTACTCTTTGTCGCCTCCCACCCAACCAATTTCTAACCCAAGCAGTAACTTTAGGGTCCATCCCTAGGGTGCTCAGTTTGTTTATAAGTCGCCTGTGAGGAACAGTGTCAAAGGCTTTACTGAAATCTAAATACACCACATCTAGAGCTCTCCCTCGGTCCAACTCCCTAGTCACCCAGTCAAAGAAATCAATCAGATTTGTCTGACAAGACCTGCCTCTGGTGAATCCATGCTGCCTCAGATCCTGTAATCCGCTGGACTCCAGAAACCTCACTATTTTCTCTTTCAGCAGCGTTTCCAATAATTTACTCACCACCGAAGTTAAACTAACCGGCCTGTAGTTTTCAACCACATCCTTACTTCCGCTTTTGTGTAAAGGCACCACATGAGCCTCTCTCCAGTCCTTTGGTACCACTCCCGACTCCAACGAGGCATTGAAAAGGTCAGTCAGTGGAGTTGCTAGAACGTCCCCAAGTTCCCTCAGTATTCTAGGGTGTATCCCATCCGGTCCCATTGCTTTGTCTACTTTAAGTTGAGCT
Source organism: Ichthyophis bannanicus (assembly GCA_033557465.1). Classification (NCBI taxonomy): domain Eukaryota; kingdom Metazoa; phylum Chordata; class Amphibia; order Gymnophiona; family Ichthyophiidae; genus Ichthyophis; species Ichthyophis bannanicus. Next base: position 17,219,615 of record CM066039.1, on the reverse strand, counting down.
AGTTTCTCACGAACACAGTCTTCTGAAAATTGTTCAAGATGTCCCTCGCTTCTGTTCCTATTTGTGGGTGTTTTCTGAGGTCCTGCTCCTGGTTCTTCATCTGTGAACACAGAACAAAAATATTTGTTAAGCAATTCCGCTTTATCCTTATCAGCTTCTACATATTTCCCCCCCCCCCCTGCACCCTTGAGTCTGACAATACCACTTTTGCTCTTCCTCTTCTCACTAATATATCTGAAAAATGTCTTATCCCCCCATTTGATTGCATTGGCTATTTCCTCCTCCTTTTGAATCTTTGCCTTCTTGACTACTTTGCTAGCTTCTCTAAGTTTTTCCAAATACAGATGCCTGTCTTCCTTTCTCTGTGATCTCTTGTATTTCATGAAGGCCTCCCTCTTTTTCTTCACTTTTTCAGCTACTTCCTTAGAAAACCATAGTGGTCTCCTTTTCCTTTTACCTTTATTTACCATTTTAACAAAAAGGTTGGTTGCCCTTAAAATACCCCCTTTCAGTTTTGCCCACTGTTTTTCTACATCCCCCAGCTGTTCCCATCCCACTAACGACTCCCTGAGGTATTGGCCCATCTTCGCAAAGTTTGTCTTCCTAAAGTCTAAGATCCTCACCTTGGAATGGATTCTAACAGCCCTAGTCCTAATACTGAACCACACCATCTGGTGATCACTGGATGCAAAATGATCTCCTACTACAACATCAGAAACACTTTCACCATTGGTAAGCACCAAGTCCAGTATGGCCCCTTCACGTGTGGGGTCTATTACCAATTGCCTGAATAGTTCTCCCTGTAGAGAATCCAGGATCTCCTTACTTCTAGATGATACTGCAGCAGGAATGTGCCAATCAACATCTGGCATATTGAAATCTCCTATCAGTAGCACTTCCCCTTTCCTAGCAATGCTGCGTATGTCTTCAATTAACTCTCTGTCCACCTCTTCCTCTTGTGAGGGAGGTCTGTTCCTCTTGTGAGGGAGGTCTGTATATCACACCAATGCAAATAGATTTCTCTTTCCCTCTTTCTAGTTTAACCCACAATGCCGTGCCATTTGCCTATTTGAACACAAATCACGCCTTTCCACTAGGACTGTTACTGCTCCCATGGTACAACATTGTTTGCAGTTTTTCCATCAATGGGAGCAGTTACGTTGGTTTGTGATTGTGGTAGAAGCATCAATCAATGGTGACAGACTGCTGAAGTTTATAAGATTAGAACAGAAGTGGATCTTTAATCTAAATTCTGTGTATCCAGGGGGTCTCAATGAATCCTTTGATTGGATGATTGCTATTTGATCTTATTGGGGGAGGTCTGCTTCTGTTCTGTCGGCGCCTTTATAAATTGTGGGGAAAGTCAGTTCTTTTCATAGAGGAACTTGAGAGAAGCTGGCTTGTCTTGTCCTGAAGCAGCCCATTTGAAATTATAGGGCGAAACTCAAGTCGACACATATCCAGCATTAATGGAGTGTGGTTGTTGTCTGACTAAGGAGCCTCGTTTCATAGCTAAGTGTTTCTGTTTTCTTTAAATGCATTTTAAAAAATGGTTAAACACATTGGAGGCCTATGAATGACACCACAGGAGGTTAAGTGGTGATAACCTGTTTAGTGACGTTTGTTCGCCATATTGTGTATTCCACCCTCCTGGTCTGAGGCTTCTCTATATATATTTCTTGATACATGTGTGCATATATATATATAGCATGTGTTCTGTAGTCTCTCTCCACACACTCCTGTTTGGTCTCCATTTGAAGAGAAAAACGTTGAAACTAATATATGTGTCCCTCGTTATTCCCTGGTCTTTTCTGTGGCTCTTGGTTTTTGGTAGTATTTAATGAGTGAGGGTCGGTGAGGATTGTTGTAGTTTTCTAGGACATGATTATTGGCATCCTTATAAATAATTCAAATCAGTTTGAACAGAAGAACCACATTCCCATTGGAGTAAACTTAGATGTATCTGTGATCAATTGTCAGTACTCACATGACATGAATCAACCTATGATTGATGACTGTAATGTTTAAATTGGCCAAATTCACTCCCTGCTCCATTTTCACAATGGTGAAGACAAGAGAGCTGCCCAAGAACATCAGAAAAGCCATTATAACCAAACAACAAACTTCACAGGGGTGCAAGGCCATCTCCAAAGACCTTGGGATTCCTGGGTCTACAGTTCGCAATGTTATTAAGAGGTTTTCCGCTCATGGAACTGTCAAGAACCTCCCAGGACATGGTGGGGAAAGGAAAAGTAATCCAAGAAGTCTTCAGAGGCTAGTGTGACCGATTGGAAAAACACCACGTACAACATCCAAAGAGCTTAAGGCTGACCTCAAGCAATCTGGAGTGGTGGTTTCAACCTGCACCATACATCACACACTAAACAAAGAAGGAGTCATGGGTGAAGGTCAAGGAGGACCACACTGCTCAAAGACAGACATAAAAGGGCATGCTTGATCTTTGCCCAAACCCCCTGAGAAACCACAATACTTCTGGGAAAATGTTCTGTGGACAAACGAAATCACTGCAGACCACTGATACATTTACAGGCGAAGAAATGAGGCTTATAAGGAAAAAACCCTTCCTACAGTTAAATATGGTGGGGGTTCCCTAATGTTGTGGAGCTGCTTTGCTGCCTCATGAACTGGAGGCCTGGAACGTATTAAAGGAATCATGAAGTCAGAGGACTACCAAGGTATTTTGGAGCAAAATGTGCTACATAGTGTCAGAAAGCTAGGTCTAGGTCAAAGGTCATGGATCCTCCAGCAGAACATTGACCCAAAGCATACATCTAAAAGTACAAAAGAATGGCTAAAAAGCAAAACATGGACTGTTTTAAACTGGCCGGCAAGGAGTCCTAATCTCAATCCAATCGAGAACCTTTGGAAAGAGCTGACATCTGCCACTGGTAAAAGGAATCCTGGAAACATTCTTGATCTGGAACACATTTCAGTTGATGTGGGAGAAACTACTAGCATACAGATTGTGATGCAGCAAGGGGTACACAGCCTATGCAAATTCAGGTAAAAGAAAGACTTACCTCAGAGTCAGCTTTAGAAAGCAGCACTAGGCACTCTGATTCACCGGAGCAAGGGAAATTCTTGCTACGTAGCAAACAAAAATCCCATCAGGAACACCTGAGTGAAAATCCCCAGGTCACGTGCAGAGCTAGGGATTACTTAAGGCAAGGTTCCAGTCAGTGGAGTAGATTGGGAGTGGCAAGAGGAGGAGCAAGAACACGAACACCAAAGGGAACTACAGAGAGTAGGACTGCAGGTCGGGTTGCAGAGGATAGCAGGAGGTGTGGCTCTCATCAGCTGAGCAGAAACCCCAGGGGATTGCTGGGAGGAAACTCTTCACACGGAGAACCAGGAAGTGAGTCTGACTCCAGCTCTCGAGAAGAGAGGTTCAAGGCAAGCTGTTCCAAGAGTAAACCTGCTACCAGAAATAACCTGAAAGAGAAGCTAGGAGGATCCCACTACACTAGAGACCGGTATGTACCAGCTCAAGGCAGAGGTCACTGTGAGAGGAAAGTGTTGGGGGATGGGAACTCCAAGCACGTCTGCAGCCTAAGAAGTGGGTGTAAAACTAAGTCTAATTATACTCCTGCACAACCAGCCTGGAAGGCAAAAGCCATAAGGTATAGGGAGCCAAGTATTAAGGCAGTCCCTGCAGAGAGAAGGAATCCTCCATATGATTATAGGGAGAAGTTTAAAACCCCTAAGTACCAAGGGCGTGGTCCTGAATATAACTACAAGCAGCAAGGTGGTTCAGAACTGTTATTCTGGGAGGAGAGCCCAGGCAGAAGATACCACAGGCCAGAGAGGTATAGCCCTGAAGGGAGAAGAGCCTCTTTTGATTATTACAGTGATTTATCACAGGACACTGTGTCTGAGCGCGATTTGTATGAGGAGTCTGACACAGGGAGTTTGGGCACTGCTGAGGAGAATATGATATGGGAAGACGCTAGCAATCTTCCGGAGCCCATTCCCATGGAATGCAGCATGTGTTACAAACGCAGCCTTGCTATGTGAATGATTGCAAAGAGAACTTTGTACAGGAAATAAGGATTATTTGTTTGCCATTAATTTGTTGCTCTGTTCATCTTTAAGTTTCTGTTTTCTTGACAAGTCCGAGCGGGACGGGGAATAAAACCCACTTTAAGTTCATTCAAAAGTTGCTCTGAAAGACTCTTTTATTTAACAAGCCAGAACAATTACTTGTTCATAGGCCCTAGGCAACCGCCTATACAGGGCAATAAGGGCTCTAACCACGGGCCCCATCACAAGATGTATGAAACTTATCGATGGATACAAGAAACATTTGGAGGCTGTCATCCCTGCCAAGGATTGTGCAACCAAATATTAGTGAAGGGTGCCATTAATCCTGTCCAGGTCATTTTTTTTCTCAGAAATTGCTATGTCTAAGTTGCACAGACATCTTTTTTTTGTTGTATATCTTTGAACATACTATTAAAATATTATGATGACATATAGTTGGGATATTTCCAATAATTTCTAAAGATATTGTACAAAACATGCCTAAAATGCAGGGGTGCCAATAATGTTGACCACAACTGTAAGAAGAATTCCACAACTCTAGAAAAAAATTATATATGGCAGTATATACTGTTCCCCTGAGGCATGAATAAGTACCTGCTGGAAGGGGCAGCTGTCAATGTAGAGGCCTGCCCCCCTCCTGATCATTCCCCCCACTAGCCGTCCTGATAAGCCATCTGATCCCCTTCCCGACTCCATCCCACAAGCAATCTCCCCCAGTATATGTGATCCCACTATCCCCCAAAGCATCCAATCTCCCCAGCAACCAACCTCCTGGCACAATGATCCCCCCACCCAATCTCCTGCCAGCAACAACCCTCTAAGGTTCCCTATCTCTGGCCACACTGCAGATCCCTGGTATCTGGTGAGAGCAGGAGTGATCCTCCAATCATTCCTGCTCTTTGCAGCTCAGGGTTCCAAAATGGCACGGTATTTTTGGGATATGGTTTTACTCTCTTTTGTTACAGTGGCTCATGAGGCAGAGAAAAAATACCATCATGATAAGAGGGTCAGCTCCTGTGAACTCTCGGGTATTCCCATGCCGAACCAACACTGGTTTAATAATTTCTCTCTCTTCTGTTAATAATTAGGAAATACATGTTTGCCCCAGAGTATGAATCTAGTTCATAGCCCCCCCCCCCCCCCACAACATATATAAGGATCGTTCTAGCTAATCCACTTTCTCCCTAACAGCAGTGTTCATCCCACCCTGTGCTGACACGATGGCCTTCAATGGAACCTGGCATGTTTATTCTCAGGAAAACTATGAAGCGTTCCTCAAGACTGTGGGTAAGTTCATGGTGTCAGGCATCTGATTTGTAATCCATGGCTGGTAGGGTGTGTTTAGGTGGTTAAAATTGAATTGTGAGTTGCAGTAGCTCACAAAACATGAGAGTCAAAATCTGACAACAGGACAAATCGCAATGAGGGCAATTAATAAAACTGCCCATGTTCATATAAATTTTAGAGGATTTATACAAGTAGTTTTGCTTTGATTTATTGCACTCAAGAAAAAATGTCCACAGAGATCTGCACCTGCTTTTTTGGACAGAAACAACACCCACATCTTTGATTATAAAAAGCTACATGTGCTGTTGCAAAGCACCTCCCCGACCCCCTTCTCTCTTCCAAGACTGCCTTTGAACAGTATGGGCATCAAAACCCACGCAGAGGGTGACAATTTTCAAAGCTGGCATTTCTATGGGTAAATGCATATTCTGTCCATGGAAATTACTTTGAATATTGCATCCCCCATACTCTGCATATCAGTCCTAATTTCCTGATCTTTCTAGGAAAGCCAGCTTAATTCCTTGTGTCTTGGATCTAATCGGAGCTTGTTCACTGACTCTTTGTGTAAATCCTGTACCTTTGCCATCCTGTATCTCACTTATAATTCATGGTGGCTTTGCCATGGACTTTCGGTATGTCCATTACCCAGCAGATATTAATACTAGAACATATAAGAGGAAGTTAAGAAAAATAATCCAATAACATAAACATAACGGCCCCAATATTTAAAACAATGCATGTGGTTAGCAGACCTGATAACTGCGTTAATCTCAGTGAATGGAATATTCAGTGGCATTAACATGGTCAGTGCTGCTGAAAATCTGTGGGTGCCCCCACTAGGCATCACCTAACCTTCGTCACCAAAGGCTAACTGGACAGCAGCTGAACATCGCTGCCCCCTGCTAAGCTTCCTGGCTATCCGGCTGAGATGGATCTTCTATAACGTGGCTGAATAGAGCCCCAGCATTGAATACCTGGGTCTACGGTTTATGACTTTTTAAATGCAGTCACATTTCAAAATCCACATGTATCCACAAAGTACAAATTCTCATCAATATGCCCTTGTCATGCCCTCAAAAATTCTTCTGTCAAAAAAATAGGCACAGAAAACTTTCCACAGAACTGTTCTTGGACAAAAACAAAAAAAAAAAACCTTCAAAACTTATTGGGCATAAACATTCACTGACATCAGAGCAACGGATCAAGAGCGCCTGCTTCACATGCAACCTTCTGACCCCAGAAAATGAAAATTTTGCTGCAGTTTCTATATTCAAAGATGCCCAAAGAAGGTACAAGACTGCAGCAGGCCATGGGTTTCATGCTGCGAGTGCTAAAGCACATGGCCTGCTGCAGGCGCAAAAGTGATAGCACCAAGCTGCCACTTTAAAAATCATGCTGTACCGCCTACCCAGGTCTGACACCCTAGACAGCCACGTAGTGGACGGGCCGCACCTATGCATGTACTGCATTCTTTGCAGACAAATTGGACTCATGTCTGTTCAGTGCAGATATCCTGAAGACTAGACTGGTTGAGGGGGGGGGGGGGGGGAAGAAGTGGGACACTCTAGGACCAGCATGAGAAACTGTCTTCTAGACCACTGATCTCTCTCCTTATGGTGTTTGTTACATGTGCTGTTTCACAGTCCTCTCCCAGGACTGCTTTTAAATAGTATAGGCACCATAACTCACATAGAAGGTGGACAAATTTGGAAGCTGTCATTCCCATAGTTAAAATGCATGGAATGAAGTGATTCCGTGAGGCCGGCACAGAGGTGCTAATTCCCAGTTAATTCCAGGATTCTCAGGATATTTTGTCTGCTCTGACAACACGTGTAAGTCAGTGTTCTAGATTCAGGTACTGCAACAGTGGATCAACAGCAAGGCTAATAGAGGATTGGCTAGTTTGCTATAGATTCATATACATTAGGTGAACTTCCAAGGTGTGAATCGTGCCAGTAACAAATAGAAGGAAGATGTTAAAGGTAATGGGAGCAAGATATTTGTAAAAAAATATATAAACCTTGGTGGGTGAAGGAAATGGACATAGGAAAGGGTGAAAATGTGGTTTTGCTGTTAAGTGCCGTCGAGTCTGAGTCGACTCATGGCGACCCTCTCGATAGCTATCCTAAATTGTGTTTGGTCTTCAGTCAGGCAGCTCATTGTTGACAGACTGGTACCCATAGCTGCTGTTATTGTATCGATCCATCTCATTGTGGACATCTGCCTAAATGTCTCTCTTCTGCTCTGCCACAGGCCTGCCAGATGATGTCATCAAGGTTGCCAAAGACATACATCCAGTCATTGAAATCCAACAGAATGGAGACTGCTTCGTAGTCACGTCCAAAACACTCAAGCAGACTTTAACGAACTCATTCACCATTGGTAAAGAGGCTGACATCACCAGCATGGACGGGAAAAAGATGAAAGTAAGGGGATTTCCAATGCTTGTTTTAGAAACTTCCTCACCCAGACACAAAAAGTTTTATCTTCAATTCTAAGACTAAGCCTTCTTTACATAAACGTTTTTGTGTATTCAGATGAAGATACCAGATGTATATATGATTCCGTGTATCTATCTCTATATACGTATGCATGTATAAGCAATACCTGTGCAGCCTGGAAAGTGTGTTCCAGCAGCCTGCCTGCTGTACCAACTCCAGAAACGATTCCAGACTGATAAAACCAAGTGTGCTTTTCAAGAGTAATTTAAAGCATTTAACCTCCATCCTTGGATGCAATACATAACTATTTCTATGTAGGTGATTTTCTATATTTTTAGCAAAGGGTATAAAGTATGGTGGATGTTTTTCCATGTTCTGAGAATGAAGGATATTCCTGGTATCATGGCTATGGTGGACACCATGATAAAATCATCTTGTGATTCATGCATGATTAGCAAGCAGTACATTATGTCTGATCTGTGTTTGCAGTGCACAGTGAACCTGGAGGGTGGAAAGCTTGTGTGCAAGTCAGAGAAATTCTGCCACATCCAGGAAGTCAATGGCAATGAAATGGTGGAGGTGAGTAGTCTGCCCAGGGGCTCCCATGCTTTTACAATTTAAGATCAAAGACAAAACCACAACGAACCAGCTTCTCTCTGCTTCAGTTCTCTTCCCAAAATAGAGTTCTCAGTTTGCTGTGAGAAGACAAACAGCATTAGCAGACGGTTCTGGATTGGTAGTCATTTTGTGCCCTACTTTTCTGCTGCTAATGGTTCTTTATCTGGAGCACAAGGTTTGAAGATATCACAGATTCACATAGAAATAGAATAGTTTTATAACTTGCCTACTGTTTGTTCATACTCCATGCTAAACATAGAGTTTGCAACAATATCTCATAAAATGCAGAGATGTCATCTCACAAGCACAACCCTTCTTTATCAGCTTGTGGGGAAAAAATAACAAACACATATTTATCTTTGCAGACCTTGACTATTGGCTCAACAACACTGACCAGAAGAAGTAGAAAAGTCTGAAGAAACTTGGAACTATTTGGGCTCATTTTACATCTGCTCTAACTTACTATATACCAGAAAATAAAGACGTCCAGGCTATTTCCTACTTAGTTGGACTTTTCATGTCTTTATTAAAAATGTACCCTGAGGGCTGTTTTCAGAGCTATCAGAGGGGCTGTTATAAAGCACATTAATACTTTCACAAGCATTTATTTTATTTATTTATTTAGTAGACACTTGTATACCGCTACTTCCTACGATCAGCAGCGGTTAACTTCACAGATCAGGTTGGACTGCACAGTACAGCAATTTGTATGATTTACATTATGATTGGTTAAAGATTTGATTTGAAAACAACACAACTCAGAGTCATTTGATTTACATTTGATTAATGTGTGCGGGTTGGCTTACCTATATATATATACACAGTAGGATGCGTGAGTGGGGGTGTGGTATGTATATACATTGTCAGACGGCTGCCTGGGTGAGAATCTTCACAGTCTTGACAAGTGCATATATCTATATGATTTGCAAGGTATTGTGGGCAATGTAGTTCATTCACACCAGACACAGCTGCTGACAATAATTTAGTTGTGCTCTTGGGTAAAGCCAATAAGATATTTATTTATGGGGTATTTCTCCCAACACAGATATGCTTGGTAGCACATAAATTAGGTAACTTGCTTTCAGTGTTAACTTGGAAAAACAAAGTCAAAATCAGGAAAACAACAAATGAAAAGCTACAAAGCAAGAAACAAACTGTTCTTTTCAGGTTAACTTCTGATTACTTCCCACATAAATTCAAAAGTGATTCTCTCCTAGCTCACAAGCAATTAGGTAAGGCTTAATTGCTAGCAGTCACCAGCTGAAACCCCTTAGCTGGCTTGCCTTCCACTGTGTGGGTCAAATCCTGCTTCAGGAGCTTTTCTGAGTAGATTAAAGAACAAATTTGTATTTATTTGTGATGGTTGCTGTACTTTATAACAGAAACTTACCAACGGAGTTTAGATAGAGAGCAGTCCATATAAACAGGATCCTCATCTGCTATTATTCCCCCTTGTTCAACAAGCATGGGTTCAATATCATGGATTGGCACAGATGAATCTCTCAATGGAGCATTTTCAGGAGAATACTTGTTTGTTTCCCTGCTGTCTTTCAAGGTTATAGCTAGGGCATAGATCAGTGTTCATACCTGAGCTTCCATTGCTGCTAGAGTTCCTCTCTATATAGCCTGGCCAGTATGTAGTCCAGTTCTTATGTCCAGCCTTCCAATCCAGATCCCTGGACACTGGATCTCTCTTCACATACCTTCTGGAACAGGTCTTAGGGTCCCTTCCACGTGCAGCCGTCTCCCTCACAGGTAGCCTCTGGTGATTCCTAATAGCTCTGCAGCACCATTCCTCTGGCCTTCCCCAGTCCAATGGTGTATGCTGGCCCTTGGAATACCTCCCAGTATACGTACTGCTTTGGACTCTTCTAGACCTCTCAAAGGCTTTTCCCTTCTTCCAAAGGGTCTCTTTCCCTCTCTGTCCGTCCGGTTTGGCTTCTGCTTCTGATGATCCTTCAGATGAAACTGATGATCAAACTCAAGCTGATTCTCAGGATACTGAGGACAATTCTCTGGATATCCAAGGTGATCATGAAGATGGTCATCTGTAGAATAAACTCTACTCTTATTCTGCCTAGATGAGTGCTCCTCCCTAACACAGCACAGCTGTGCTGAATCAGGCCCTGCCCTTTGAGATGAGTGCTTAGGGATTACCTCATAGCCCTCCTGATTGAACACACATTTCCCCACTTCAGCTCCTCTAATGGCTGTTGGAAACCTGGTGCATTCTGGGACTGGTAGTCTTTTATGGGAAATTTTTTTTTTCTTATTTCTACCAGAACTGACAGGTTGCTTGTTCAGAGTCACTTCATCTTTTCTATAGCTCCTTCCTGAGCTATGATAAGCTTCCTTATCACATACCCCCCTGCTTAAGTTATTACGGACTGGTGTAACTGGTGAAACGTCTTCTCTACAGTCCGTAATCCGGGAAAGGGCATCCGCATTCTTGTGTAACTTCCCAGCACGATGTTCAACTTGAAAATCAAATGCCTGTAAGGCCATGTACCAGCGTGTCAACCTGGCATTGTGGTTCTTCATTTGCTGCAACCACTTAAGTGGGGCATGGTCCGTGACCAACTGGAACTTTCTCCCTGTAAGGTAAAACCTTAACGCCTCCACTGACCACTTGATAGCTAAACATTCTTTTTCTATTGTGGAATACTTTTGTTCAGCCGGTGACAACTTCCTGCTCAGGTACATCACAGGATGCTCCTCCCAATCATGACACTGGGATAGAACCGCTCCTAGCCCTACATCCGATGCATCGGTTTGAACCAGAAAGGGTTTCTTGAAGTCCACCCCTTTCAGTACCGGTCCTGTACACAATTTTCCTTTTAAGACTGAAAATGCTTTTTCAGCTTCAGGTGTCCACTTTAGCTGGTTTGGACAATTCTTCCGCAGCATATCCGTGAAAATTGCACTTTTCTCTGCGAATTGCGGTATAAACCTGCGGTAGTATCCAATAAGTCCTAAGAAACTTCTTAGTTGTTTCTTTGTTGTTGGAGGAGGAAAATTCCTGATGCTATCTACTTTACTCATTAGAGGTTTAATTTTTCCTCTTCCTACTAGGTGGCCCAGGTATTTTACCTCCCTATTTGCAAAGGCACACTTCTTCGGGTTTAAAGTGATTCCCGCTTGCTTCATGGAGCACAAGACTGCCCTGATCCTCTTTAGATGCTCCGCCCAGGTGTTACTATGGATTATGACATCATCCATATATGCAAAAGCATAATTTTGGTGGGGTCGAAGTACCTGATCCACTAACCTTTGGCAGGTAGCCGCTGCTCCATGCAGTCCGAAAGGCATCCTCTTGAACTGGAAAAGGCCAACGGGGGTGCTGAACGCAGTCTTCGGCTTCGACTCCCTGGTGAGAGGGATTTGCCAATATCCTTTTGTCATATCAAGGGTGGTTAAGTATTGAGCCTGTCCCAGCTGGTCCAACAGCTCTTCAATTCTTGGCATTGGATATGCATCAAAAACTGATATGGCGTTTACCTGCCGGAAGTCAATACAAAATCTTAAAGATCCATCAGGCTTCGGCACCAGGACTATGGGGCTATTCCAGGGACTCTTTGACTCCTCTATTACTCCCATGTCCAACATCTCCTGGACTTGTGCCACTACTTCCTGTCTCTTGGCTTCAGGCAAGCGATATGGCCTTTGGCGAACTAATTTCCCAGGTGGAGTTATTATTTCATGGGCAACCAAATGTGTCTCCCCAGGTATGGGTGTCAACACATCTGGGAATTCTTTAAGCAACTTCCTAATTTCTTCCTGTTGTACCACTGTCAGGTCCTCACCTATTTGGGGCTCTGATTTTTCTTTACAATCAGATACCTGGGGTCCCAAATCTTCCTCTTCATTCACCTCCCTCTCTCGGGCACAGGTGGCAGCTAGGCTTTTAACCCCTTTGACATCAGTAGAACCAAAGCCTTTGGTTCCACGTTCAGAATTCTCCAGGGATGTGACCTCCTCCACAGGTGGAAAACCCAGCCTCTCACAGATCAATTGGGCAATTCTGTCTCCTGTCTTCACGTGATAATCATTCTGTCCAAAGTTAAATAACAGAACTTTAATATTGCCCCTGTAATCGGGATCAATTACTCCCGCACCCACATCGATGAAATATTTAAGGGCTAATCCGGACCTTGGGGCTACTCTCCCATAGCATCCAATAGGTATTTCCACTTGGAGACTGGTGTCAACCAGGGCTCTCCCTTGGCTAGGTACAGTCACATTTTCTATGCTGCACAGGTCAAACCCAGCAGCTTGAGGGGTTGCCCGCTTAGGAGCTTGGGCCTTCTCTGTGACCCTATGGTACTTTAGGACGAATGTCTGCTTTGGGGTAGCTTGGTCTTCTGGACGCTTAACCATCTTTTTAGCTGGGGTCTGAGGACTTCCAAATAAAGGCCCGGGAGCTATTACCATTAAACCTTCTCCCTCCTTCTTTCCTAGTCCTTCCACTAGACCCTGCTTAAATCTTGGCCAGTCTCTTCCTAGAACCAAATCAAAGGGTAGCCTAGGCACCACTGCTAACAGGACTTCCTCTTGTCCCCCCAGGCACTTAACCTTTAGCCTATAGGTGGGATATGATGTTGCAGCACCATGAATGCATCTGATGTGAACTTGGCTTTCAGGGGTTCTAGGCACAAATCCTTCTTGGGCCTCTATCCTCTTCCAAAGCCTTTTTGACATCATACTCTGGTCTGCCCCAGAGTCTAATAAAGCATTTGTGGTAATTCCTTGCATATCAACCATCAAAAGAAATCCTTCTTTGGGCTGTTTTAAATCCACACCCACTAAGCTAGTGTGTGTCTGACATCCTTTTTTTAAATGTCCCCATTTTCCACACTTGAAACATTTCTTTCTATTCCACTGTGTCATCTGGTTTGATACAGTACATTCATTTTCAGAAACATTTTTAATTATTTTCTTTTCTGATACAGCACATCTTGCTTCAGCATCAATCTTCAGAGGGCCACCCATTCTATGGCAAGCCTGCATGGCTTCCAAGAATCTCTCTGCTAGCATGGTTGCCTCTCCAAGATTTTGGCAATTTTGCTGTATAAGGAAAGTGTGCAAATCTTTAGGCACCCCAGACATAAATTGTTCCAGCATTATAATGTCTAATAACATTTCTACCATCTTTTGCTCAGGCTCCAACCATTTTACAGCTAAACCTCTGATTCTCTGACTCAGAGCCCTGGGTGTTTCACCCACTCTCAATGTAACAGCTCTAAACATTCGCCTATACTCTGAAATAGACAACCCTAGGCGATCTCTAATAGCAGCCTTTACATCCTTATAATTCAAAGCCTGGGCTGCTGGCATTGCTCTGTAAGCTGCAAGCGCCTCTCCAGTTAATGAGGCTGCCAGCCTTACTGCCCACTGGGTCTCTGGCCATGCTAATGCCTGTGCCACTCTTTCAAAAGACTCTAGAAAATCATCAACATTATCATCTGGAGTTAATTTCCCAAAACTAAATGCCCCAATCCCTTGATTGAGTCCCACACTGTCCACATGTGGTATACCAGTATTTACTGCTGGTTTTGCATCTGTTCCACTTTGGTTCTTCAGCTCAACTAGGGCTTGCACCAGATCAAGCACTGGCCTCTGCTGGTCCATTAAGGCTCTCATAGCAGTGTCCTGAGCCTGCTGTGCTAGCTCCTGCTGCCTGCTGAACTGGGCTGCCATCCACTGAGCTAGTTCCTTTGAATCCATCTTGAACCCTGTAAGAAAATACAAAGAAAAAAAACACAGTGCACCACCTTCCAAACAGGTGGTTTTTTTTTTTTCTACACTCTTTTTTTTCCAATTGCCCCTGTGCTTACTCCCATCCACCACTAGATATGCCCAGGTACTTATTACCTTGTGCTAGTGATGAATCCAGCTCTGCACAGGGTCTTTTCCTCCTGGGACATCCACTTCTCCTCCAAAGTGCAGTTGAGGGAAAATATTTTTTTCCAGCTTTAAACTTGAACTGTAGTTGTAATCCTCAGCAAGTAAATCCCCTTTGTGCAAAAGCAATCCGAAAAACTACGCCATTTGTCAGACGGCTGCCTGGGTGAGAATCTTCACAGTCTTGACAAGTGCATATATCTATATGATTTGCAAGGTATTGTGGGCAATGTAGTTCATTCACACCAGACACAGCTGCTGACAATAATTTAGTTGTGCTCTTGGGTAAAGCCAATAAGATTTTTATTTATGGGGTTATTTCTCCCAACACAGATATGCTTGGTAGCATATAAATTAGGTAACTTGCTTTCAGTGTTAACTTGTAAAAACAAAGTCAAAATCAGGAAAACAACAAATGAAAAGCTACAAAGCAAGAAACAAACTGTTCTTTTCAGGTTAACTTCTGATTACTTCCCACATAAATTCAAAAGTGATTCTCTCCTAGCTCACAAGCAATTAGGTAAGGCTTAATTGCTAGCAGTCACCAGCTGAAACCCCTTAGCTGGCTTGCCTTCCACTGTGTGGGTCAAATCCTGCTTCAGGAGCTTTTCTGAGTAGATTAAAGAACAAATTTGTATTTCTTTGTGATGGTTGCTGTACTTTATAACAGAAAGTTACCAATGGAGTTTAGATAGAGAGCAGTCCATATAAACAGGATCCTCATCTGCTATTATTCCCCCTTGTTCAACAAGCATGGGTTCAATATCATGGATTGGCACAGATGAATCTCTCAATGGAGCATTTTCAGGAGAATACTTGTTTCCCTGCTGTCTTTCAAGGTTATAGCTAGGGCATAGATCAGTGTTCATACCTGAGCTTCCATTGCTGCTAGAGTTCCTCTCTATATAGCCTGGCCAGTATGTAGTCCAGTTCTTATGTCCAGCCTTCCAATCCAGATCCCTGGACACTGGATCTCTCTTCACATACCTTCTGGCACAGGTCTTAGGGTCCTTTCCACGTGCAGCCGTCTCCCTCACAGGTAGCCTCTGGTGATTCCTAATAGCTCTGCAGCACCATTCCTCTGGCCTTCCCCAGTCCAATGGTGTATGCTGGCCCTTGGAATACCTCCCAGTATACATACTGCTTTGGACTCTTCTAGACCTCTCAAAGGCTTTTCTCTTCCTTCTTCCAAAGGGTCTCTTTCCCTCTCTGTCTGTCCGGTTTGGCTTCTGCTTCTGATGATCCTTCAGATGAAACTGATGATCAAACTCAAGCTGATTCTCAGGATACTGAGGACAATTCTCTGGATATCCAAGGTGATCATGAAGATGGTCATCTGTAGAATAAACTCTACTCTTATTCTGCCTAGATGAGTGCTCCTCCCTAACACAGCGCAGCTGTGCTGAATCAGGCCCTGCCCTTTGAGATGAGTGCTTAGGGATTACCTCATAGCCCTCCTGATTGAACACACATTTCCCCACTTCAGCTCCTCTAATGGCTGTTGGAAACCTGGTGCATTCTGGGACTGGTAGTCTTTTATGGGAAAATTCTGTTTTCTTATTTCTACAAGAACTGACAGGTTGCTTGTTCAGAGTCACTTCATCTTTTCTATAGCTCCTTCCTGAGCTATGATAAGCTTCCTTATCACAACATATATACAATATAACAGAACTGGTTACTGGTTAGTTCAGCCTATATACATATATACAATTAACAGAACTGGTTTCGGTTAGCTCAGCCTAAAATGGGATTGAAAAAGGTGTGTTTTGAGGTTTTTTCTAAATTCTTTTAAGTCATTTATTAGTCGAATTTCGTAGGGTAGCTGATTCCAGAGTAGCGGTGCAGCATACGAGAAGGCCCTGCGGCTTGTTTCTGCTTTGATCTTTCTTATGCTGTTTGGGATGTTGAGGGTGTTTTGAGTTATGGTTCTTCTGCATCTATTGGATGACTGGATGGTGATTAGATTGTTGAGGTATGATGGGGCTATGTTGTGAATGAGCTTGAAAGTGGTTACTAGGATTTTGAATAAGATGCGGGCAGTAATGGGGAGCCAATGGAGTTCAATGAGTACTGGAGTGATGTGTTCAGAGACGCCTTTTTTCATAATGATCCTGGCAGCGACGTTTTTGGGCCATTTGAAGTATGTTTAGGGTGCTCTTCGGAAGGCCTTGGAGAATAGCGTTGCAGTAGTCCAGGTGTGGAATGATAAGAGCTTGTGCTACTGTTCTGAAGTCGGAATGGTCGATGATGTTGCGGAGTGGTTGAAGCACTTTTAATTTATGAAATATGGCCCTGTTTGTTGTCCGTAGGTGTTTTTCCATCCTCAGGTTGCTATCAAGTAGTAACCCTAGATACTTTATTTCGGGCTTGGTGTAGTAGACGTTATTGTTGAGGGTGACGGTGGCGGGTGGGGTGAAGTCTTTTTTCTTGGCGATGAACATCACCTCCGTTTTTTTGTGGTTTATTGACATGTTGTTCATTTGTAACCAGGTCTGGAGCATGCTGAGGCATTCCTCGAGTTGGGTGTAGCTTGGTTGGTTTATGTCTAGCTGGATATACAACATTAGATCGTCTGCGTACATATGGTAGCTGATCTTATGTTTCTGTATGATTTCACATATCGGTTTAATGTATAAGTTGAATAGTAGGGAGGATAGAGCTGATCCCTGTGGAATGCCTTGGGTTTGTGGGAATGCATCAGCTTTTTCATTGTTGAACTGAACCTGTTGCATTCTATTTGATATATATGATGCGAACCATTTTAGCGGGGTCCCTGTTACACCTATGGAGGCGAGTCGGTTGATGAGGGTTCTGTGGTGCACTGTATCGAAAGCAGCAGATATGTTGATAAAGATGAGAATGTACATCTTGCTTCTGATTTCAAGACCCTTAAGGAGGTTGTCGAGGAGTGCTATATGCAGGGTTTCCACTCCATGATGCTGACGGAAACCATATTGATGCATGTCCAGGGCATTTCTGTCGTCTATGTGGTCTTGGAGTTGTTGCTGGACTGCCTTTTCAATGATCTTGGCTAAGAATGATATGCTCGATATGGGTCAATATGATGCTGGATCACTGTTGTTGAGCGTTTTGTTTTTTAAGATTGGTCGTATTAGTGATCTTTTTAGCTGCGTTGGCATGGAGCCTTGCTGTAGTGATTGGTTTACAATGTGGGTGATAGGTTGGGCAATTTCACTCTTTGTAGTTTTGATCCAGGCCGCTGGACATGGGTCTAGAGGGGAGGTCGTGGTATTTAAGTTGGTGACAATGTTTATGATTTGCTGATCATCAATATGAAGGAAAGTACATGCATTAAGGTGCATTAAAAGCAGTGTTACCTCAGGGTTGGCCAAAGAGTGTCTGATGCCCTAGGTCAGTGATGGCTAACCTTTTTGAGCCCGAGTGCCCAAACTGCCGCACAAAACCAAAGAATTTCCTCAAAGTGCCAGCACGTCAATTAAAGCCCCATTTGCATAAGGTGCTTCATTTGCATAAATATTTGCATAATGTTACCATACACTAACTTTTAGTAAACATGCCTCTTAATGAGTATATGGATAAAGAAAGACTAAAAGGTTTCTACATTACTATAATCCAGTACCAACCGCCAGGCACATTAGGAACTACTACAAACGCTGCCCATTTAGAACCCATAGCAAACCCGCCGTATCCTAACAGCACTACCAGGACTCACAAAGCACCATACTCTACCTATCAAAAGGCAACACTGCAAATATTAAACCAATACATCTCAGAGAACAACAATACATGACCTACTGGGGAAAGAACAAGTGGCAATGTCAAATAGGAATTATATAAACAGAATACCTCAGCTCAGTTACACATGCAGAACAGACCATCACCAAACAAGGAATCACAATTTAGAAACAGGAAGACAATAATTAAACTGGGAACCCCAAAAGCCAAACTTGGAATATACAACAACACTGTAGAAATAAAACTATATATTAATTTCCTCTTGTACTAAACAAAGCGCAAAAATTAATGATGCACATTTCCCAGAGCTGACATATTCCAGTTAATAAATTCAAAATAAAGAGATATTTTTCTACCTTTTGTGCATTTTTTTTCAGTTGCAATTGTTCCAGCCACTTTCTTCTGGTTTCTTCGTGTCTTCTGCTAACTCTCCATCTGCTGTCCATTTGTCCTTTCTTCTGTCTTCTTGTTTTTTTTTTCCATTCTCTCTCTACATCTGCTTTAACATACTAATCTTTCTCCTTTGGCTCTTTCCTCATTCCTATTTTATCTACTCAAAATTTACCCCTCCATCCTCAATCCCCACTTACTCTCCCAATACCCGGCCAATTGTAGATTTTTTATCCCTCCCACACAAAATATTTTTCCCCTCTCCATTTTACTCTCCCAGCCCCATCCCATTCTAATCCTCCCCCAACACCAGCTCCCTTCTAGTTCCAGCCTCACCCAGCATCCATTCCCTTCTAGTCCCTGCATCAGCCCATTTCCAGTCCTAGCAGCCCCCCAACCCAATACCAGTCCTATCCCCCCCTCATCAACCCACTTCCAGTCCTAACCCCCCATCACCCCATTTTCAGTTTAAGCCCCCCCCTATAACCCATTACCAGTCCTAACCCCCCACTTCCAGTCAGCCCCCCATAGCCCATTGCCAGTCCTAACCCCCCCATCAGCCCACAGTCCATTACCAGTCCTAACCCCCCACTTCCAGTCAGCCCCCCATAGCCCATTGCCAGTCCTAACCCCCCCATCAGCCCACAGTCCATTACCAGTCCTAACCCCATCAGCCCACCTCAAGTCCTAACCCCTCCCCATCAGCCCATTTCTTGTCCCAGCCCCCCCATAGCCCATTATCAGTCCTAAACCCCCCCATAGCCCATTACCAGTCCTAACCCCATCAGACCACCTCCAGTGTTAACCCCCCATCAGCCCGTTTCCAGTCCTAACCCCACCCCACAGCCCACCTCAAGTCCTAACCCCTCCCCATCAGCCCATTAGCAGTCCTAACCCCCCCCTAGCCCATTAGCAGTCCTAACCCCCCCTCTCTAGCCCATTAGCAGTCCTAACCCCCCCATAGCCCATTACCAGTCCTAACCCCCATCACCCCATTTCCAGACAGCCCCCATCAGCCCACAGCCCATTAGCAGTCCTAACCCCCCCTAGCCCATTAGCAGTCCTAACCCCCCCTCCTAGCCCATTAGCAGTCCTAACCCCCCCCGACCCCATTAGGTTTCCTTACCCCCCCCCATCCTCGCGCTTTAGCTGTCCTAACCCCCCCCCTAGCCCATTAGCAGTCCTAACCCCCCCTCCTAGCCCATTAGCAGTCCTAACCCCCCCCCAGCCCATTAGCAGTCCTAACCCCCCGCTAGTACTTTAGCAGTCCTATCCCCCCCAGCCCATTAGCAGTCCTAACCCCCCCCTAGCCCATTAGCAGTCCTAACCCCCCCCTAGCCCATTAGCAGTCCTAACCCCCCATCACCCCATGTCCAGACAGCCCCCATCAGCCCACAGCCCATTAGCAGTCCTAACCCCCCCTAGCCCATTAGCAGTCCTAACCCCCCCCTAGCCCATTTGGATTCCTAACCCCCCCCTAGCCCATTAGCAGTCCTAACCCCCCCTCTCTAGCCCATTAGCAGTCCTAACCCCCCATCACCCCATGTCCACACAGCCCCCATCAGCCCACAGCCCTTTAGCAGTGCTAACACCCCCTATCCCCTTAGCAGTCCTAACCCCCGCTCCTAGACCATTAGCAGTCCTAACCCCCCCCAGCCCATTATCAGTCCAAACCCCCCCCCCAGCCCATTAGCAGTCCTAACCCCCCCCTGCCCATTAGCAGTCCTAACCCCCCATCTCCCCACTTCCAGACAGCCCCCATCAGCCCACAGCCCATTAGCAGTCCTAACCCCCCCTAGCCCATTAGCAGTCCTATCCCCCCCTCCTAGCCCATTAGCAGTCCTAACCCCCCCTCCTAGCCCATTAGCAGTCCTAACCCCCCCCAGCCCATTAGCAGTCCAAACCCCCCCCCAGCCCATTAGCAGTCCTAACCCCCCCCTGCCCATTAGCAGTCATACCCCCCCCCCTGCCCATTAGCAGTCCTAACCCCCCATCACCCCATTTCCAGACAGCCCCCCTCAGCCCAAAGCCCATTAGCAGTCCTAACCCCCCCTAGCCCATTAGCAGTCCTATCCCCCCCTCCTAGCCCATTAGCAGTCCTAACCCCCCCCCCAGCCCATTAGCAGTCCTAACCCCCCCTAGCCCATTAGCAGTCCTAACCCCCCCCCCCCTAGCCCATTAGCAGTCCTAACCCCCCCCCCTAGCCCATTAGCAGTCCTAACCCCCCCCCCCCCAGCCCAGCCCATTAGCAGTCCTAACCCCCCCCCCCAGCCCATTAGCAGTCCTAACCCCCCCCCCCAGCCCATTAGCAGTCCTAACCCCCCCCCCCCAGCCCATTAGCAGTCCTAACCCCCCCTAGCCCATTTGCAGTCCTAACACCCCCCCCCCGCCCATTAGCATTCCTAACACCCCCCCCAGCCCATTAGCAGTCCTAACACCCCCCCCCCCCCGGCAAATTTAAAAAAAGAAAAAGAGGGCTCTGGCTGCTGCCGCGGACGCGGCAGCATGCAGTGTCCCGCGGGGCCCCCTCCGCCCGCTAAGCCCCTCTGCAAGGGCTTTCAGATTCGCGAGGGAGACAGCGTCTCCCTCGCGTCTCTTGTTAAGCCCGCAGGGGCTAATGGGAAATTTCCCATCAGTCCCTCGCGTCTAAAGGGGCTGATGGGAAATTTCCCATTAACCCCTACGGGCTTAACAGAGACGCGAGGGAGACGCTGTCTCCCTCGCGAATCTGAAAGCCCTTGCAGAGGGGCTTAGCGGGCGGAGGGGGCCCCGCGGGACACTGCATGCTGCCGCGTCCGCGGCAGCAGCCAGAGCCCGCTTTTTCTTTTTTTGCGGACCTTCACGCGTGCCAGCTGCAAGGCCTTCGCGTGCCACAGCTGGCACGCGTGCCATAGGTTCGCCATCGCTGCCCTAGGTCAACTTTCAACCACCCACCCAACCCCACAGTCCAGTATCTCCCTTCCCACAGGTGCCCAGCATCTCTCCTTCCACTACCCCCCACAGGTGCCCAGCATCTCTCCTTCTACTACCCCCCCCCCAGGTGCCCAGCATCCCTCCATCGCAATCTCCCTGCCCCAGGTATCCAGCATCTCTCCTTCCACTACCCCCCACAGGTGCCCGGCATCTCTCCTTTCCTAATCTCCTGCCCCCAGGGGTCCAGCATCTCTCCTTCCCTTATCTCTCCTTCCCCTATCTCCCGCCCCCAGGGGTACAGCATCTCTTCTTTCCTAATCTCCTGCCCCCAGGGGTAAAGAATCTCTCCTTCCCCTATCTCTCCCCTTCCAGGTGCCCAGCATATCTCCTTCCCCTATCCCCTCCAGCATCTCTCCTTCCCCTATCTCTCCCCCAGGTGTCCAGCATCTCTCCTTCCCTTATCTCCTGCCCCCAGGGGTAAAGCATCTCTCCTTCCCCTATCTCTCCCCCTCCAGGTGCCCAGCATATCTCCTTCCCCTATCCCCTCCAGCATCTCTCCTTCCCCTATCCCCACCCCAACCCCAGGGGCCCAGCATCTCTCCTTACCCAATCTCCCACCCCAGGTGTACAACATCTTCGCTTCCCTTATCTCCCACCCCAGGTGTCCAGCATCTCTCCTTCCCCAATCTCCCACCCCCAGGTGTCCAGCATCTCTCCTTCCCCTACCCCCCAGGTGCCCAGCATCTCTCCTTCCCCTATCTCCCGCCTCCAGGGGTCCAGCATCTCTCCTTTCCTAATCTCCTGCCCCCAGGGGCCCAGCATCTCTCCTTCCCTTATCTCCCGTCCCCAGGGGTCCAGCATCTCTCCTTCCCCTATCCCCCAAGAGGCCAGCATCTCTCGTTCCCGCATCTCCCACCCCCAGATCTCCAGCATCTCTCCATCCCCTATCCCACGACCCCAGGTGCCGAGACTCATCAAGCCCAATGACTATTACCCAATGTTGCTAATCCATGTTGGAACAAATGATACTGCCAGGTATACCTCGGAAGGTATCAAAAATAACGTCATGGCTCTGGGAAAGAGGGTGAAGCAGTTAGGTGCACAGGTGGTGTTCTCTTCAATCCTCCCTGTTGAGGGTAAAGACCAAGGCAGAGAGGCTCGCATCCTGGAGATGAATGCATGGCTGCGTGGATGGTGTCATCGAGAGCGTTTTGGTTTCCTAGACCATGGGATGCTGTTCCAAGGGTTGCAGAGCAGAGATGGCATCCATCTGTCCAAGAAAGGTCAACACATCTTCGGTAGTAGACTGGCTAATCTACTGAAGAGGGCTTTAAACTAGATTCGTTGGGGATAGGTGAAGAAAGCCCTCAGGTAAGTGAAAGCCCCCAGGTAGGTGATACATTAAATACCTTTATGGAAATGAGTAACAGGGGTAACATATGGAAAGCAGTATGTATAAATGCCCGTAGCATGGGAAATGAGATCCCTGATGTTGAAGCTTTGGTGGGAGTGGCTGACTTGGATTTAGTGGCAGTTACAGAAACATGGTTCACAGAAAACCATGACTGGGATGTAACTATACCTGGCTATACTTTAATCAGAAAAGACAGGGTAGGAAGAAGGGGAGGAGGAGTGGCACTATATGTAAAAACTACTATTAAAGCTTTGGAATTATAGAGCTTAAAAGGGAGAGAGGAGGCATTGTGGGTTAAACTAGAAAGAGGGAAAGAGAAATCTATTTGCATTGGTGTGATATACAGACCTCCCTCACAAGAGGAAGAGGTGGACAGAGAGTTAATTGAAGACATACGCAGCATTGCTAGGAAAGGGGAAGTGCTACTGATAGGAGATTTCAATATGCCAGATGTTGATTGGCACATTCCTGCTGCAGTATCATCTAGAAGTAAGGAGATCCTGGATTCTCTACAGGGAGAACTATTCAGGCAATTGGTAATAGACCCCACACGTGAAGGGGCCATACTGGACTTGGTGCTTACCAGTGGTGAAAGTGTTTCTGATGTTGTAGTAGGAGATCATTTTGCATCCAGTGATCACCAGATGGTGTGGTTCAGTATTAGGACTAGGGCTGTTAGAATCCATTCCAAGGTGAGGATCTTAGACTTTAGGAAGACAAACTTTGCGAAGATGGGCCAATACCTCAGGGAGTCGTTAGTGGGATGGGAACAGCTGGGGGATGTAGAAAAACAGTGGGCAAAACTGAAAGGGGGTATTTTAAGGGCAACCAACCTTTTTGTTAAAATGGTAAATAAAGGCAAAAGGAAAAGGAGACCACTATGGTTTTCTAAGGAAGTAGCTGAAAAAGTGAAGAAAAAGAGGGAGGCCTTCATGAAACACAAGAGATCACAGAGAGAGTAAGACAGGCATCTGTATTTGGGCTGCAGCAATCCAAGGGAGCAATACAGTATAGGAGGTGAAGTACTTTTGTCCACTAAAGAAGAGCGGGACCTAGGCGTGGTTGTGTCTGATGATCTTAAAGTAGCTAAACAGGTAGAAAAGGCGCGGCAAAAGCTAGAAGGATGCTTGGGTGCATACGGAGAGGAATGGCTAGCAGAAAAAAGGAGGTGATAATGCCTCTGTATAAGTCTTTGGTGCGACCTCATTTGGAGTATAGTGTGCAATTCTGGAGACCGCACCTTCAAAAGGATGTGAACAGTGCCTCCACTTTGATTTTGATTTTGCACAGTAAAGTGGAGGCATTGGAAAATTTTATTTGTCTCTATAATCTACGTTTTCTAAATTTTCCATATACCTCTCTCTTAGCTCACAGAATTCTTCTGGATAAGCATTTGAGAGAGGTCTTGCATTTGAGTGACTCCATTGAGTTCTCTCAAATGTATTATATTTCCTCTGCGGTGAAAAAGGTCTCCTCAGCGGAAGGGGATTTAGATGTAATTGAACCGTCTATTTCAAATTTAACAGCCTTTCTAGAGGACTCCACAGATGCAATAAGTACCCGGGCTACTTTGTTGGTGACACTTAAAACTTTGGAAGCAAAACAATGTATTCTTAAGGCTTTCTTTAAATATAAAGCTACGAAGTTTTGCGGTCACCTTATAAATATTTTTCCAGATGTAGCACGTAGTACCCAGCTTCGGAGGAGGCTTTTTTTGGCTTTAAAGCCTCAGGTTCTACAGCTGGGTGCTACTTTCTTCCTTAGATTTCCCTGCAAATGTGCAGTAAATTATGAGGGTGATTCATTTATTTTTACTGATGTTTCTCATCTGGAAAAATTTATTGCAGATAGAAGGGTGGTGGAATTATAAGGGGAGTGCAGTTCTTGTTTTGCCTACTGTTAGGTGGGTTGCGTGCCTTAGTTTCTTAATTTGTATCTTGATTATTGTAATGCCGCTGTCGAATCCCAAATATGTGGGCTAAATCAGATTTGTTTCTGTGTATAGATGATTCTATGGATTGGCATGTTTTTTCTTTTCTGATTGTCTTTATATTAGTTGGTGTTAAACTGATTAAAAACCTAATAAAAAAATAAAGAAAAGGATGTGAACAGGATGGAGTCGGTGCAGAGGGTGGCTACTAAAATGATTAGTGGGCTTCATTATAAAGCATATGAGGACAGACTTAAGGATCTTAATATGTACACCTTAGAGGAAAGGCGGGATAGAGGTGATATGATTGAGATGTTTAAATACCTCTGTGGCATAAATGTTCAGGGAGAGAGCCTCTTTCAATTGAAAGCAAGTTCTGCTACGAGGGGACATGGGATGACGGTGAAGGGAGATAGATTCAGGAGTGATATGCGGAAATATTTCTTTATGGAGAGTAGTGGATCCATGGAATAGTCTCCCAGTGGAGGTGGTAGAGATGAGGACAGTAACTGAATTCAAAAAAGCATGGGACCAACACAGAGGATCTCTAAAGGTAAAAAGGGGACTGTTGTAGCTGTTGATATGGAAGGACAGACTAGATAGGCCATGTGGTCTTTTTCTGTCATCATGTTTCTGTTTCTATCTCTCCTTCCCCTATCTCCCCTCCCCAGGTGTCCAGCATCTCTCCTTCCCCTATCCCCCCCAGGTCCCCAGCATCTCTCCTTCCCCTATCTCCACCCCCAGGTGCCCAGCATCTCTCCTTCCCTTATCTCCCGCCCCAAGTGGCCAGCATCTCTCGTTCCCCCATCTCCTACCCCCAGATCTCCAGCATCTCTCCATCCCCTATCTCCCCCCCCCAGGTGCCCAGCATCTCTCCTTCCCCTATCCCCCCCCCCCCAGATCTCCAGCATCTCTCCATCCCCTATCTCCCCCCCCCCCAGGTGCCCAGCATCTCTCCTTCCCATATCTCTCCTCCCAGGTGCCCAGCATCTCTCCTTCCCCTATCCCCCACCCCCAGGTGTCCAGCATTTCTCCTTCCCTTATCTCCTTCCCCCAGATGTCCAGCATCTCTCCTTCCCCTATTCCCCACCCCCAGGTGGCCAGCATCTCTCCTTCCCCTATCTCTGCCCCCAGATGTCCAACATCTCTCCTTCCCCTATCCCCCACCCCAGGTGTCCAGCATCTCTCCTTCCCCTATCCCCCACCCCTAGGTGTCCAGCATTTCTCCTTCCCTTATCTCCTGCCCCCAGATGTCCAGCATCTCTCCTTCCCTTATCTCCTGCCCCCAGGTATCCAGCATCTCTCCTTCCCTTATCTCCTTCCCCCAGATGCCCAGCATCTCTCCTTCCTCTATCCACCACCCCCAGGTATCCAGCATCTCTCCTTCCCCTATCCCCCACCCCAGGTGTCCAGCATCTCTCCTTCCCCTATCCCCCACCCCAGATGTCCAGCATCTCTCCTTCCCCTATCCCCCACCCCCAGGTGTCCAGCATCTCTCCTTCCTCTATCCACCACCCCCAGGTGTCCAGCATCTCTCCTTCCCTTATCTCCTCACCCAGGTGTCCAGCATCTTTTATTTCCTTATTATCTCTCCCATGTGTCCAGCATCTCTCCTTCCTTCCCCCTCCCCCCAGGTGCCCAACATCTCTCCTTCGTTACCTCCCCCCCACTGTAAATATCCAACATCTATGTGTCCTCTTCCTGCTCCTGCCATTGTCACCTAACTCCATCTTCCCGCAGGCCAATGCTTCAAAAGAAATGCCACCCAGCACAGCAGCAATCCTTGAGCAGAGTGAGGGCTCGAGCCAGCTTCATACCACCCTTTCCAATGCTTCCTGTTGGAGGAGGCAGATGTAGCTGGTCTATAATGTAAGCAGGCGCTGCAAAAACAGTTGTTGCTCTAATTTCCATCTTTTGAAGCTTCATCCGTGCAGGAGGATGGAAGTAAAGGGGCTGCAGGAGCAACAGGGCAGGTGGATAAGCCTGGTAATTTTAAAGTACTGTTGTCAGCTTCTTCGCCGCTCCCCATTCTGCCACCTTACGTAACCGCCTAATCCACCTAGTGGTAGGGCTGATCCTGGTTACCACACACACATCACAGAGGTATTTTCATGCACTACAGAGGCAATTCACTTCAGATATGAATCAACTGAAATTCCTGGAACAATGGCTCTCAAATCTGTCTTGGGGACCCTCCAGGCAGTTGCGTTTTCAGGATATTCACAATGAATATGCATGAAATATATTTGCATGCAATGGAGGCAATCCATGCAGATTTACATCATGAATATTCATTGTGGATATCCTGAAAACCTGATTGGCTGAGGGTTCCGAAAGAGAGACTTGGGAACCACTATCCTAGAGCAGTGATGTCCAACTCCAGTCCTGGAAGGCCATAATCCAACCTGATTTTCAGAATGTCCCGAATGAATATTCATATACAAAAACCACACTGAGAGTGAAATATTACAAAACACCACTAATACACTCCCAAACCCAATCACCTTCCAATAACTATCTCCACCAATTACTCCATATACCTACAATAGCCCAAAAGCTCCAATTCTCCAAAACCTCTCTCTTAAAGAAAGCTAGCCAGAAGGAGTTATTGTTAGCTGTGTCAGCCGTCAGCTGTTAAAGAGATAGGTGAAATGGTTGGAACCTTGCGGGAGCAGTTTCCAAGATTTTCTAATTGCTTTGCTTTGTTCACAGGAGTCTGTCTATATGAAGGTGTTTCCAACGGCTTCTTTATCCATCTTCTGAAGTCTAGCGATTGCCATATTAATGTTCTGGCTTACCCCTATACTGCTGTGTGGTAAAGGGGTTATTCTTAATTTAGATAGTGCATTAAAAAACGTATTATAAAATTATAGAAATTGTTTTGGTGAAAATCGGGTATTATAAAAGTACTTTTTTAATATATTAATTAAAAGTAGTAATTTATAAAAAAAAAAAAGGGGAGTTTTTTAGGCTGATGATGTTGAGTTCTTTATCTCCCCTACGGCTGTGCTCTGCCACAGAGGGATGTGATATTATCCTGAGGCTTTTTCTCCCCGGTTTGATATAACATCTATTGATTGTGTGGCTGGCTAGCTTTCTTTAAGAAAAAGGTTTTGGAGAACTGGAGCTTTTGGGCCATTGTAGGTGTATGGAGCAATTGGTGGAGATAGTTATTGGAAGGTGATTGGGTCTGGGAGTGTATTAGTGGTGTTTGGGAAATGAATATTCAAGAGATATATTTGCATGTGCCCCCCCCCCCATTGTATGCAAATACATTGTCGAAACCAGGCTGGATTGTGGCCCTCCAGAACTGGAGTTGGTTACCCCTATCTTAGAACATTCAAAATATCGCATCCTTGCTTTAGACTCTTAAGTGGTTTTGCTGTTCTGGCAACTCTTCTGTTTTGGGGTGCACTGGTTACTCATATGATACACAGAATGCACTAGGACAGGGGTGTCAAACTCCAGTCCTGGAGGGCTGCAAACCAGTCTGGTTTTCAGTATGCCCCTAATGAATATTCATTAGATATATTTGCATACAATGGGGGCAATGCATGCAAATATATCTCATGCATATTCATTAGGGATACCCTGAAAACCTGACTGGTTTGCGGCCCTCCAGGACTGGAGTTTGACACCCCTGCAGTAGGATATGCAGAGTCACCAAGTTACCCAGTTGCAGGAGTGAGATTTGTAAGTCAATCCTAGATTTCTGACAATCTCATTCTGATGCATTATGGACTAGGGGACTACAAATACCATACTGCATTGCAGTTTAGATTAAAACCAGAAATGGCATAACATCTCACTCCTGGAACTGGGTAACTTGCCAACTCTGGATTCGTTCCAGCTTAAATTTAGGTATTTCATTCCTCCAAGGAGCAGTATAGGTTGCCAAACCTCCATACAAAATCTAAAATTTTACCAATGGATAATCAAATAGGACTTAGTATACAAATAAAAAGAAGTTGGAGAAGTGTATTTTTTCTGCATAACACACTGTCTTCTCGTGTTTCATTTTAACTGATCCTCCAGTAAGCTTCAACGGCTGAGTGGGTGAGACCAGCATTGTGACTCGGGCAGGATATAAGCTCAAGGAAAATAGTTTCTTGCCTGCCCATCTGTGGCCACATCTCACCTATGATAGTAGTTACTCTCCTGTTCAGGCCCAGCTCCTCCCCTAATTAGCATCATCCTCATAATACCAGAAAATACACGTGGTTCAGTAGAAGAATGTGAAAATTATCTTTAAAACAGCAGCCAGCAGAGTGGAGACCTAATGTAGCTCATGCTTTAAAGGAAAACTCCTTTCTTACACAACTTCTAACATTCGGCCATGTCAAATTGTCTTCCTAGTTTAAAACTGAACATGGCTTTCTCCATGGACTAGCAGGATTGCGTCAGCCACATTTTGTGACGTCCTCCGGGCGGCGCCATAGATACGGAAGTGCTCTCCAGAGCTCAGAAAGGTTAACCTTTCTGAGCATGTCCAGGTAGCCCACCTTACCGGCCCACCCCCTAGCCCGGCCAGTTTTCTTCCTTCCGCCTTGCCAGCAAGACAGACCCTGCTCTCCTACACCATAAATCTACAAATTAACTCTACAAAAGATCATTCAACAATGCCAAAACCCGGCTTCAAGAAATGCCAGTGCTGCAAAAGTAAAATAAGCAGCACAGACCCTCATGACATCTGCTTGCACTGCTTGGGCTCAGGTCACAACATGGAGAACTGCTACCATTGCGGGAAAATGTCCCCAAGGGACAGAAAATCCAGGCGTCACGCTCTACAAGACTACCTCACCTCAAATGCAGGTATTTCAGCTGCTCAGCCTGTCTCTTCCCCTGTGATCGCACCGGCTCAGGATGTGCCCGTCAG
This sequence comes from Ichthyophis bannanicus, assembly GCA_033557465.1. NCBI lineage: Eukaryota > Metazoa > Chordata > Amphibia > Gymnophiona > Ichthyophiidae > Ichthyophis > Ichthyophis bannanicus. The sequence continues at coordinate 17,190,066 of CM066039.1, read as the reverse complement.
GGCCTCCATCCCCAGCCGTGTAGCTGCTGCTCCCTCCTCCGTGTCTCTGGCGACACCTCCGATGGCTCCCATTGGACTCCTCTGAAGCTTTGGTAGGCTATGGCCTAGCATGGCCTGCTATTATGAAAGGCCTGTAAGTTAGGCCTGGATCCTAACTTCCATTATAGCTAGAAAAGAAACAAAAATCTGTGAGAAATGAGAAAACTGTTTTAAAGTGCTTAATAAGAAGTTTTTTATGAATTCATAAGTCTTTCATTATTCTCTTGTGTGTGAAAGAAAAGAAATGTTTCAATACATGCATTCCTGGAGCTAGGGATAACCTTGCAGTAGAGAAGTAACAAAATCAAGAACTGCACCATTGTTAGAGCAATCCTAAGGGAGGGGGCTGGTTGCTAGGCCCCGGAGGGATTTCTAATTGGACAGGTGCAGTGAGCATAGAACCAATGAGAAGTTTGTATGTATCGAGTTAGAACCAATAGAAAGTTCTCATGTATCAAACTGAAAAAGAGGTATAAATGGTTATGTCTCTGTAAAACCTTTTGCTCAGTTCCTTTTGAAGCTTTGACTGACTGGGCCTGTGCACAATAAACTGGCTTGGACCCTGTCAATTGACTCCTGGATTTATTCATTGATTGCACTTTGCTACAGCATATTCTTGGTGCATTGGCCGGGAAGTGCGAGTAGTAAATGGTATTCAAGTGAATAATCTACGAAATTCGCCTCGAGGTTTGGTCCGGTTGGAACCATGTCTGTCCGACCGCAGGGGAACTTCTCAGGCGCCACCGATCCCTTTGTATCAGAGAGGGTTCCGCCTGCCTCGGCGGGCCATCGGATCCAGCTGGCCAACACCTCCGACCCGGGGGAGTCCAGGGTCCAACCCACGAACTGGTTTGGTATGGATCCGGTGAGTAGATATTTTCTTGTTTAAAAGTCAGTGCAGCCTGGGGAAAAAGTCTTGCATGAGTATGCGCAAGACTGATTTGGTATATTTGGTATAGACTAACTGGGAAAAATCTCGCATGAGTGTGTGCGAGACAAGGGAGTCTGATCACCTCCCATAAGGGCGGTCCTAGTAAGCTCCACGTAAGTGAAAGCGGAAGCCGAAGCCATCGACCCTTCTTGTTTGAAATAGTCAGTCAGAAAAACCTGGGCACTTGAAAAATGATTTCTTGTTAAAATATGATTGCTTGTGTGAGTGAGAGGTCTTGAAATACAGGCCGAGCGAGAGCGGACTTCTGAGTAGCGCAGTTCCTGGCCAGGCGACTGCGCCCAGGTCGCGAAAAGGAGGAAGCATTTGGTGTTCATCTGTTCTTACAGTTTGTTGTTTGTCTCTGATTTTTGTTATCTGTTGAAACCGCGAGTTTCCCTTCTGGTATGATGTAAGATTATTCTGTTGGATAATTTGTGACAGTTTACCGATTAAGAAATAGTAGTAAGAAAAGAAGAAAGAAGACGCAAACACCTATGCCAGAGTCACTGTAAAATCAAGAAGCTGTTACACTCATTTCAGTTTTCCTTCAGTACAGCTGAGGCTGGCAAGCGAGAGAGACGGGGCGTGTCTGAAGAAAGGAATGTATAGTAGCTGTTAACCCTGTGAGGGCTTGTTTTCAACATTCTGCAGCTGGGCTAATTTGTGCTTATTTCAGGAAAATTGTACCTGTTTTATTCAATATGTTTTAATAGTGATGTTCCTTCTGCTATGGTCATATATTATATATCATTTGATAAGAATGTTTAGTCAGGATTATGGATCCCGATAGTTTTGGGCTTAGCCTGGAAAGGGTTAAGTTCTTATTAACCCCTTTTGAGTTCCTGTACTTGTACGGACCAAGTGAGAAGAATTTTTGTAGGGCTATAGGTATAATGCATTTGTGGGCTTAGCTTTGTTTTGTGTTATTTATGTTCAAACCTTCAGTAAGTACTGTAATGGTTTAAATAGGAAATGATAGAAAAATTCAGGAAACTGCTTTTGTTTTCCCTTTGTCCTACGAAGTAGAGGTTAAGAACTATTCCGAGCCAGTAGTACCAGATCGCAACTTGAAAGTGATTTAAATCCTGAGTGAATAAGGAGTTCATCGGGTTTGAATTCTAGTTCCTGATATACTGCGGCAAGCACCTCATAGAAGACATACTTATTGTTAATAAAAATAAGATAGGAAGAAAAAAAGTGTATATGTATTCTAGATATCCACCCACTTTATGGAAAAAGTATTCGGAATGTCTTTTGAATATCTGCTTCCTAAAACTGTAAGATTTAAAGTAATTTTATTTGCAGAGACATGCTGATTACGGCTGGCAGTTAGTTTTCATGCCAAGTAATTTTATTCCAGTCATACGTAACAGATATGTGGCCGTCATGTTAAGAGCTATAGTTCTTTCTGTTGGGATTGTTGTTATAACATGTTGCAAAATAATAGTTTTATGCTTAGTCCACAGGAAAATGCAGCCTGACTGGTGTGTGTGTGTGGGGGGGGGGAGGGGCAGCCTGACTGGTGGGGGGGGGGGGGAGTCAGAGTCCATGCAGATTTTGTTGAAATGTATGACTAGGAATGTTAGCAAGGATTTTGCTGAAGACTACAGACTTAAAATGTCTCCGTCCCTATTAGAAATGCTCTGTGGAAGGGGGTGGCCAGTGTTAGTTACTTCATGGCCCCGTAGTTTCCCATGTTTATTAGATTGTACAGAGAATGTTCCCTGATCAGTTCCCCTACATAGGATTCCTGGTTAAATGTTTCAGAAAAAAAAAACAAAAACAAAAAAAAACCCCTGCCCGTTTATTATCTTTATAGGCCAGTTCCCTCAGCTCTGCCACCACCCCGGGCAGAGCCTGGGGCAGGGGAGGGGGGGGGTACCTCCCTGCAAATGTCACCAGCCACCTCCGCAGCAGAAGGACGTACACCCCCTCTTGACCGAAAGCCCCGGCACAGTTTAAAGTACTCAGAGTAGGCCACAGTCCACCGATGACACTACAAGCAGGGATTCATTTGCCAGTTCAGGGTCACTCACAGCCAGCGCCCAAAAACATGAAGTGGAACCCAGACAGTCCCGATTGCCGTATGCCTTCAGAAGTACAACTACCAGTAAAAGGGGAGGGTCACGTTATCCCATTGCACTAGGTCCAGGGCCAGCTTTGCACTAGCCAGCTGACCAGCTTTGTTTCTGCCACTGATTTACTGAACTGAAAGCTGCATTATGCCTCCTACACTGAGAAACCATAGGATTTGATTGAACTAATGAACAGTATTATGCAGACCCATCAGCCTTGGAGAATTTGCGTTTTTGTTAGTCAGTCCCAGAGAGATATAAAACAGAAATTGCAGAAACTGGATGGATTTGCGGGCATGAATACAGCACAGTTAATGGAAGTTGTTCAGAAAGTCTGTGAATTGTGGAAATAAATGTGACAGAGAAAGTGAATGTAAGATAAGGAAGAAAACAGATCTTCTTGCTGATACTTTAGTTGAATGATGTGGAGGAGGTTTTCCTAATCGAAGGAGCAGAGGAAGTGAAAGGGGTCGTGAAAATGATTGGCCCCGACTGGGTGCGAATCAGTGCGCTCATTGCAGAGAAGAAGGACATTAGAGAAGTGAATGCCCGTATCTTGACTCCACCCCCAGGAGGGGAGGAGGGAGTACTTGATTTTAGAAAGAATAAACCAAGCACAGTGTTCCAGCAAGAGAGGGAAGCAGCTATAGAGTGAGTGGCAGCCGAAGAGGGCTACAGCATGGATGAAGACTAGGCCAGACCAGACTCCAAGTTTCCCTGGATCCCCAGGAGCCTATGGTCAGTCTGAAAATAGGGGACCAATATATGGACTTTATGGGGGATACAGGAGCAGAATACTAAAGCCAGTAGCCCCTTTGTTTTCTCGATGCATCACCATTGTCAGAGCTACTGGGGCTAAGGCCACAAAGCCTCTCCTACAGAACCGCATGTGTGAACTAGGGGGACAGAAAATAACACACCAGTTCTTGTATATGCCTGAATGCCCTATTCCACTTCTGGGCCGAGACATGCTTGCTAAGCTCCAGGCACAAATATCCTTTGCTGAAAGGGGAGAAATGCAAATGACTGTGAACCCAAAGCCTGCTGGATTGATGGTGCTGACTGTTCCCCGAGAAGAAGAGTAGTGGTTCTATAGTGCATCTCCAATCAAGCCAGCTAGTTCCTGTATACCCACCAACCTTATAGCCCCACCTGAAGTATGGGCAGAAGATAATCCACCTGGCCTAGCGAAGAACATAGCCCCTGTCATTGTCACCCTCAAGCCAGAAGTGGAACCAGTGCATATGAAGCAGTATCCTCTCCCTCGACCAGCCATTGAAGGAATCCACTGCCATTTGATGAAACTGCTGAAGTATGGACTTCTCAAAGAATGCCAGTCACCCTGGAACACCCCCCTTCTCCCAGTTAAGAAACCTGGGACAGGGGATTACCGCCCAGTACAAGATCTGAGGCGAGTGAATGATGCAGCTGAAACTATACACCCAGTGGTACCAAATCCTTATATTCTCTTGGGACTGATCCACACTGAGGCTACTCATTTCACCGTCCTGGACCTGAAAGATGCCTTTTTCTGTGTGCGCCTAGCCCCCACCAGTCAACGTTTGTTTGTTTTTGAATGGCAAGACGCCACAACAGGAGGGTGGGGCCAACTCACCTGGACTAGATTACTTCAAGGATTCAAGAATTCACCTACTCTCTTCAGTGCTATTTTAAATCAAGATCTTTCAAGCTACTATGTGAACCCAGGAGAAAGGGTTCTTCTCCAGTATGTGGACAACTTGCTTATAGCCACCAACTCAGAAAGTGAATGTCTATAAGCCACCAGTGAACTCTTGCACCTTTTTAATGAGGCTGGAAACAAAGTCTCAAGAGCCAAGGCATAATTATGTCAAACAAGTTAAATACCTAGGATTCCAGTTGTCCAGCAGAATTAGACGCCTGGGACCAGAACGCAAAGAAGCTGTATGCAGTATTCCTACTCCAACCACCAGGAAGCAAGTGAGAGCCTTCTTGGGTGCCGCAGAGTACTGTCGTATATGGCTCCCCAATTTTGCGCTGCTAGGAAAACCATTGTATCAAGCTACCAAAGGAATGGAAAAGTCTCCATTGGAATAGGGACTTGAACAGGATGCAGCCTTTTGATCTTTGAAAACCGCTCTGATGTTATCACCAGCTCTGGGTCTACCAGATGTCCAGAAAACCTTTCAATCTCTATGTTCATGAGTCACAAGGAAATGTTCTAGGAGTGTTGACTCAATCTCATTGGATCTTAGCAACGACCAGTAGCCTATTTGTCAAAACAATCGGATGTAATTAAACATAGAAACATGATGACAGAAAAAGACCACATGGACTATCTAGTCTGTCCTTCCATAACAACAACTACAACAGTCCCCTTTTTACCTTTAGAGATCCTCTGTGTTGGTCCCATGCTTTTTTGAATTCAGTTACTGTCCTCATCTCTACCACCTCCACTGGGAGACTATTCCATGGATCCACTACTCTTTCCGTAAAGAAATATTTCCGCATATCACTCCTGAATCTATCTCCCTTCACCCTCATCCCATGTCCCCTCGTAGAAGAACTTGCTTTCAATTTAAAGAGGCTCTCTCCCTGAACATTTATGCCACGGAGGTATTTAAACATCTCAATCATATCAGCTCTATCCCACCTTTCCTCTAAGGTGTACATATTAAGATCCTTAAGTCTGTCCTCATATGCTTTATAATGAAGCCCACTAATCATTTTAGTAGCCACCCTCTGCACCGACTCCATCCTGTTCACATCCTTTTGAAGGTGCGGTCTCCAGAATTGCACACCATACTCCAAATGAGGTCGCACCAAAGACTTATACAGAGGCATTATCACCTCCTTTTTTCTGCTAGCCATTCCTCTCCGTATGCACCCAAGCATCCTTCTAGCTTTTGCCGTCGCCTTTTCTACCTGTTTAGCTACTTTAAGATCATCAGACACAACCACGTTCTTCTTTAGCGGACAAAAGTACTTCACCTCCTATACTGTATTGCTCCCTTGGATTGCTGCAGCCCAAATGCATGACCTTACATTTTTTAACATTAAATCCCAGCTGCCAAATTCTAGACCATTCTTCAAGCTTAGCTAGATCCCTCCTCATGTTATCTACACCTTCCTGGGTGTCTACTCTATTGCAGATTTTGGTATCATCTGCAAAGAGGCAAACCTTACCTAACAGCCCTTCCGCTATATCACTAACAAAGATGTTAAAAAGAATCGGACCAAGGACAGATCCCTGGGGCACACCACTGGTAACATCCTTCTCCTCAGAATGAGCTCCATTTACTTGTACTCTTTGTCGCCTCCCACCCAACCAATTTCTAACCCAAGCAGTAACTTTAGGGTCCATCCTTAGGGTGCTTAGTTTGTTTATAAGTCGCCTGTGAGGAACAGTGTCAAAGGCTTTACTGAAATCTAAATACACCACATCTAGAGCTCTCCCTCGGTCCAACTCCCTGGTCACCCAGTCAAAGAAATCAATCAGATTTGTCTGACAAGACCTGCCTCTGGTGAATCCATGCTGCCTCAGATCCTGTAATCCGCTGGACTCCAGAAACCTCACTATTTTCTCTTTCAGCAGCGTTTCCAATAATTTACTCACCACCGAAGTTAAACTAACCGGCCTGTAGTTTTCAACCACATCCTTACTTCCGCTTTTGTGTAAAGGCACCACATGAGCCTCTCTCCAGTCCTTTTGCACCACTCCCGACTCCAATGAGGCATTGAAAAGGTCAGTCAGTGGAGTTGCTAGAACATCCCCAAGTTCCCTCAGTATTCTAGAGTGTATCCCATCCGGTCCCATCGCTTTGTCTACTTTAAGTTGAGCTAGTTTCTCACGAACAGTCTTCTGAAAATTGTTCAAGATGTCCCTCGCTTCTGTTCTTATTTGTGGGTGTTTTCTGAGGTCCTGCTCCTGGTTCTTCATCTGTGAACACAGAACAAAAATATTTGTTAAGCAATTCCGCTTTATCCTTATCAGCTTCTACATATTCCCCCCCTGCACCCTTGAGTCTGACAATACCACTTTTGCCCTTCCTCTTCTCACTAATATATCTGAAAAATGTCTTATCCCCCCATTTTATTGCATTGGCTATTTCCTCCTCCTTTTGAATCTTTGCCTTCTTGTTTGAGAGCTGTTGCAGCTACAGCCCTCCTAGTGAGCAATCTTCAAGTTATTGTACCACACTCTGTTCTAACCATTATGAAACACAAAGGAAACTTCTAGCTAATTCACGAATGTTGAGGTATCAGAGTATGCTGTGTGAAAACCCCCAGATACAATTGAAGGTCAGTCAAGCTCTGAATCCTGCTACGTTGTTACCAGTTGGTCTTGACCCCCTGATCATGACTTTAGAAACTATGCCAACAAAGGAGCACTACACCACGTTATGTGATAGTCACCCAGTCTATAATACGTAGTGGTAAGGCAAGGATACTTTATTGATTGTATTCAAAAACCTGAGAGCCCGACACAGGCCGTGTTTCGTATTGTCACTTCATCAGGGGATACAGGTTTGCTGCAAATACAGAGTCATTAAAACTATAACATATCTAAAAACCATAAATAACCATAATAAATACTAAATGATAAAAACTGAATAATAAATACTATTACAAATGAGTTAAAACCAATAAGATAATAAATACTATACGAAATGTTAGTGTTATACGAACAGAGTGTGTGATATCATGCACATAGAAAAATTCACATGTATACCATCACATATATAAGAGCATGCTATACGTAGTCATTAAGAGACAGGATAAATGGATACATAATAAACACTAAATCAATGCTAATCACAATATGTGAAACCATGTGTCTATAAAACTTAAAATAATAAAACGTATCTCTAAATATAATAAGACGTATCTTTAAAAATAAGGTTTATAACATCCTAATATAAAAGAAATCACATGGATAAAAAGAAAAAGAAAAATATCTCACATATAAAAACCACATGAATAAAAACACCATGTATAAAAACGTGCTATGTGTAACCACTGTGGCAACATGCGCATGACTAGGAGCAGGAGTAGAGTGAGTGAAGTAACATGAAAACAGGGCTATTTTAAGGCATAAGTATAAAAAGTATTATTAAATATATACTATAAAAAAATAATAATAATAAAGCCATCTTTCATAAAGACTAAAATCAATTATCTGACCAATTGCATTATTTGTAAATACTAGACGAAAAACCGTTCAGAATACCAATTTTGGAATCTCGAAAATCTGTATGTATGTAACCTATAGTTCAAGGATAGCCATACCCGTATTTTTTAATTCTGATACATGTTGTGGAAACTTGGACTCTTTCAGAAAAAGAGTCTGTGTATATGTCTGCAAGAGATAAATGCAATAGAATTGTCACGGGAACATATCGGGCATTAAAGCATATACTGGGCAACTGAAAACTTTTCTCCGCTCTAAGGAACGTATGTTTGACGGCCATACTCTAACTACTAATAATGTTACTCTTTATGTTTACCGACATTAACTATTAACATAGTTGATATGGTCTTTTTTTGTTTTTTTATACAACGGTGCAGCTTTATAAAAGGCCTTATGCTGATCAATTCTATCTTAATTTGGCTCGGGAAAGAATATTGACATTATAACATAATTATAGATATGAATATACCTACGTCTATTATATCCTTATTGAATTATCCTTCTTATTGCTTAATCTTTTAGTTACCAAAAAATTATAGTACACACAAACTGTGCTAATATAAGACTATATATTTGATCAAATGTTTGCCTAAAAAGCGCAAGTCAACATGTCAATATGTTCTGTTCACAAACTAACCATTCGAGGACCACCCATTTTTTAAAAAAATATACACTATGATGCACAAAACATATTTAAACCACCTACTGTCTTGCTGTTCGATGCAGAAGTACTGTTCTTTGATCCGAAAGGAAAAAGTTTTCTGAACGCTCGCGCTTGCGCTCTTGTTAAGCGCGGGAAAGGTGACGTGTTTGACTGTATTACCATATACGTCACTGGTTACTAGGTAACAATCCGAGCATTTACAAAAACTCCATTCGTTGTCGGCCTGGGTGATATTCTTATATGTTCATCATTTTTTATAATTGCAAGACTGAAATACTTTTAAAGACTGTGTACTTCTAACCTCTGTGTTGTTAACAAAAAACCATCACGCCGTCGTTGTCACTCAGTATGAACTAACGTGTGCTCTATACTATGAACATATCACCGTTTTGCACTATCAATTCTATATAAATTGTGTGTATATGTCTGCAAGAGATAAATGCAATAGAATTGTCACGGGAACATATCGGGCATTAAAGCATATACTGGGCAACTGAAAACTTTTCTCCGCTCTAAGGAACGTATGTTTGACGGCCATACTCTAACTACTAATAATGTTACTCTTTATGTTTACCGACATTAACTATTAAGATAGTTGATATGGTCTTTTTTTGTTTTTTTATACAACGGTGCAGCTTTATAAAAGGCCTTATGCTGATCAATTCTATCTTATCTTGGCTCGGGAAAGAATATTGACATTATAACATAATTATAGATATGAATATACCTACGTCTATTATATCCTTATTGAATTATCCTTCTTATTGCTTAATCTTTTAGTTACCAAAAAATTCTAGTACACACAAACTGTGCTAATATAAGACTATATCTTTGATCAAATGTTTGCCTAAAAAGCGCAAGTCAACATGTCAATATGTTCTGTTCACAAACTAACCATTCGAGGACCACCCATTTTTTAAAAAATATACACTATGATGCACAAAACATATTTAAACCACCTACTGTCTTGCTGTTCGATGCAGAAGTACTGTTCTTTGATCCGAAAGGAAAAAGTTTTCTGAACGCTCGCGCTTGCGCTCTTGTTAAGCGCGGGAAAGGTGACGTGTTTGACTGTATTACCATATACGTCACTGGTTACTAGGTAACAATCCAAGCATTTACAAAAACTCCATTCGTTGTCGGGCTGGGTGATATTCTTATATGTTCATCATTTTTTATAATTGCAAGACTGAACTACTTTTAAAGACTGTGTACTTCTAACCTCTGTGCTGTTAACAAAAAACCATCACGCCGTCGTTGTCACTCAGTATGAACTAACGTGTGCTCTATACTATGAACATATCACCGTTTTGCACTATCAATTCTATATAAATTGACTCTATAGTCTCGTGAGCTTTGTAGGCAAAATTATATCACTTATTGATTCAAATTGTTATATGTGGAGGATCGGATGAATCGGTCATTTTTTATGACTCGGTCATTTTTTTATTTTTTATGATTGCAAAACTGTTATATGTAGAGGATCGGATGAATCGGTCATTTTTTATGATTTCAAGACTGAACTGCTTTTAAAGACTGTGTACTTCTAACCTCTGTGTTGTTAACAAAAAACCATAACGCCATCGTTGTCACTCAGTATGAACTAACGTATGCTCTATGCTATGGACATATCACCGTTTTGCACTATCAATTCTATATAAATTGACTCTATAATCTCATGAGCTTTGTAGGCAAAGTTATATCACTTATTAATTCAAATTGTTGTATGTGGAGGATCGGATAAAACGGTCATATTAATTAGTCTAAATTAATTAAAATTAATAAAATCCACAAGAAAAAACTTCATAGCAATATGTTTAAGATAATAAATAAATGAATTAAACTTCCTAACAATATGTTTAAGATAATAAATAAATAAATAAATTGATGATGCTAACTGAATCATAGGTCAACGAGGATCAAATCTAACAATTTCCTATTTGATCAGGAGAAACCTATTCTAGCCTCGTGTAAAATCCTAAAGGGGGGGGGGGCGGGTCCGCCCCATTATATACTGTGCAACTACAAACCTTAAAACCATTACACTTTGTCAATCTATAATCACAGAATTGAAAGTATGTAAAAACACTAAAGGTGCGGCTTAAATTATTATATATAAATTATTGTATATAAATAGTCTACTATCTACTGTCGCCGAGAATTTGTCATAACAAATTAATCAGATGGCCAACTATAAAAAAACTGACAAATCTCTTTCTGCGTTAAGCCCATGTGGGGCAAGAGATCCTAACTGGAAAATGTATCTCTGCTCTAACCGTTGTAGCATCTTGTCAGCATCTCCTCCTCTCCAATTGAGTTTGGCTTTCTTTATCACAAAGAACTTTAAATCACTGATTCAATGCTTCAGTTCTTGCCAGTGCGCTACAAGCGGTTTTTCAATGGCACCCCTCTTGATGCTACTCCTATGTTCTATAATCCGCACTTTCACACTCCTAATGGTTTTCCCCACATAGATCTTGTTACAGGGGCACTGTATAACATACACTGAAGTGACAATACGAAACACGGCCTGTGTCGGGCTCTCAGGTTTTTGAATACAATCAATAAAGTATCCTTGCCTTACCACTACGTATTATAGACTGGGTGTTTAGAAACTATGGACACTATATTCTCAAGTCACCCTGATTCGACTGATGTTCCTTTGGAGAACCCTGGACGGACTTTCTTTGTAGATGGAAGCAGTCTTGTCATCATTAATGGACATTGTTGTGCCAGATATGCAGTAGTGACCCTTAATCTGGTAGTTGAGTCCTCAGCCCTGGCCCCAGGAACTTCAGCACAGAAAGCTGAACTGATAGTTCTTACTAGAGCATTGACAATAGGAAAAGGGGCTCTGTCTAAATGTGTACCCAGATTCCAAGTATGCCCTTACAACTTATATCAAATCCACCAATAAAGACAACTCAAGGCTGCCCCACCCTGATTAGTGGGGCAGCCTTGAGTTGTCTTTATTGGTGGATTTGATATGGATTGATAGGCTTGTGGGCCAATGTTTGAGTTTCATCTGCCCTTTAAGAATCAGCTGGGTTTGGTCCCGGCGTCTTCTGACGGTTGTTCAAATTTTGTGAAGAGCACTTGATACAGGGAAAATATTCCCGAAACGTGCACGTCGTGCAAGGACTTCAAGGATACTATTGGACTGAGCTAAGTCTATTTTTAAATGAAATCATTTTTGCTGGTTAATAAAATGGATTGAACCACTTGGAAGTATTGCTTTAAATCCATACTTTGCTGCGGTGATATCCGACAAAAAATTTTTTTTGTTTAAGATAAATCCTGGGGTATTATTTGGTGATTCTGTCTCAGCTATTAAGGCAATCTGCCTCCACTGCCCCCATGACTCTCCCTCCTCCTCCCACTCAAACGGCTTCCTTGGCGGAGAACCCGCTGGACCACCAAGAGACGAATCAGACCACTCCGGACAATCGGACATCCACTCCAGACAAGCGGCCCCCGGAAAATCCGTCCCCAGACAGCAACGCTGAGGAGCACGACATCGAGGAGGCGGTTGTGGGGTCTGCGTCCCACGAACACACGACCTCTGAGAAGAGACACTCCCCAGAACCTGAATATCCACCACCCCCTCCAAAGGACCTCACGTACCCCAAGTTCCTGAATAAACGTGCCTCCACCTTGGCCCTCAGGGGCCCGGTTGATAAAGGGGAGCAAGTACCAGAGGTTTTGAAATATCTTGCAACCCCGAAGCCCGCTTTTGCGCTGCCTATACACCAGACACTACGGGACAATCACTTGAGACTGTGGCAGACCCTGGCTTCCGGCCGACCGTCCCCAGGAGACTCGAGTCTAAGTACCAGGTACAACCTGTGCCAGTGTTCTCAACACCCCAACTGCCACACCAATCTATCGTAGTGTCTTCTGCTCTCAAGTGGGTCAAATCCTCGCGCACTCATGCCAACAGCCCGCCGGGTCGAGACCACAAGCTCCTCGACGACATCGGGAAGAAAGTCTTCCAGGGAGCTATGCTCAACGCAAGAATCGCGGCGCATCAGTTCCAACAAGTTCTTTTCCAAGATGCATGCATGGCAAACTTCCAAACCGCCATCGCATCCCTCCCAAAGGAGCCTCAAGCGTTGGCGTCCAGTGCGCTCATGGATATGTCCGAGTGCAACAAGCATCTGGCCAGCACAACCTTTGACTCTTTTGACACAGCGCCGAGAACCGCCGGCATGGCTATCTCCGCAAGACGGTGGGCATGGCTGAGAGCATCCGGCCTACGTGACAACACACACAATAGGACTGCAGATGCACCCTGTACGGGCGAATCGCTCTTTGGTGACAAAGTCAAGGATACTGTCAACGATATGAAAGAGCATTGCACCACACTGCAAACCCTGGCAGAGGATGGGTTCGAGCGCCACAGCGGCACTCAGAAAAGCAACTTTCAGAGGAAACTATACTACACCTCCAATAAAAGGAACCCCTCCAACCGGAAATGGCAAAATTCCAGATACAAGAGCAACTCCTACCACGGCTCCTCACACCAGCGCAACTCCCAGAGGAACCGCAAGCAGAGAAAGAGCAACAACGCGCCCACGAGCAAAAGTGGGCCCTCCTTTTGATGGCAAATCACAGGCAACCACCCGGATCGGGGGTCACCTGACACACTTCCTACCAGAATGGCTACGGATCTCCTCGGACTCCTGGGTTCTACAGATCATCCGAGAGGGCTACCGCATGCGCTTTGTAGCACCACCCCGCCAAACACTCATCCCGTCAGCGACACACCTCCACACCTGCACCTAGCCAAGGCCACGGAGCTGCTGCACCTGCTAACCTCTCACGCTATAGAGGAGGTACCCCCTGCCAAAATAAACTCTGGATTCTACTCCAGATACTTCCTCATTCCCAAAAGGACAGGCGGCGTCCGCCCTATCCTGGACCTCCGCAGACTGAACAAGTTTATCATCAAGGAGAAGTTCAGGATGTATTCTCTCAGCTCCATCCTCCCTCTGATCCAGTCCGGTGACTGGATGGCATCTCTGGATCTACAGGATGCCTACACTCACATCCGCATCCACAAATCGCACAGGAAGTACCTCCGCTTCCATGTACTGGGCCAACACTACCAATACAAAGTCCTTCCCTTCGGCCTGTCGCCAGCTCCAAGGGTCTTCACGAAGTGCGTGGCCGTGGCAGCAGCACATCTCCGCAAGCAAAACATCTCCATTTTTCCATACCTAGACGACTGGCTCCTCACAGCCCCCTCAGCCCCGGAGCTTCAGGAGTCCCTGCGGATAACCACAGCCCTGATTTCCTCCTTGGGGTTTGTCATCAACTTCAACAAGTCGCATCTCACGCCTTCCCAGAGGCTAGAATTCATTGGAGCTGTGATCGACACCAAGGTCTCGAAAGCCTACCTTACCGAACGCAGACTGATTGCCATCACCTCCCTGGCGTCCAACTCGGCTGCGACAGGGACTTCTTCAGCAAGGCCCATACTACGCCTGCTGGGCCACATGTCGGCCACAACACCAATCCTCCCCATTGCGAGGTTGAAGATGCACGCACTCCAGTGGTAGTTGCGTACCCACTGGAATCAACACTCTTAACCCCTCTCCACCCGCATCCCGATGACTCCCCAGATCAGGACTCAACTCCGCTGGTGGATGGTACCAACGAACCTCTCAGGAGGCAAGGACATCCACACACACGAGCACCAGGTGATCCTCACCAAGGACGCATCCAACGCTGGCTGGGGTGCTCACATCCTACAGTTCAGCACCCAGGGAGCGTGGTCCCCGCAGGAGAGACTCCTGCACATCAACCTCCTCGAGCTAAGGGCCATCAGATACGCTCTCGAAGCGTTCCTACCACATGTGCGCGGCAAATCTATCCTCATCCAGACGGACAACCAGGTGGCCATGTTTTACATCAACAAACAAGGGGGCACTGCCTCACGCTCCCTCTGCAGGGAAGCGCTACAGATATGGTCCCTGGCCTTAAAGAACGGGTGCAGTCTCCGTGCCTCCTATCTCCCGGGAGATCAAAACACCTTGGCAGACAAGCTAAGCAGACAGCTGCAACCGCACGAATGGTCTCTCCTCCCGGAGGTCTCCGACAGTCTCTTCTGACACTGGGGATCACCAAGCATCGACCTATTCACCACGGAACAGAATGCCAAATGCCCCCTGTTCTGCTCCAGACACCCATCAGCCAGGAGGTTGGCAGCGGATGCATTCGACGTGTACTGGGGGGAGTGGTCTCTGGTGTATGCCTTCCCGCCGACCCCCCTCATCCCTGCAACACTTCAACGGATCATTTGTGACAAAGCCCAAGCCATCCTGGTGGTTCCCCACTGGCCACGCCAAATGTGGTTTGCTCTTCTCCTATGCCTAGCACACGGGGCCCCGAAGTGCCTGCCCCTCAGACCGGACCTACTAACGCAGAACGGAGGTAACACGAGGCACCCCAACCTCAAAACCCTAGCTTTCACTGCCTGGAGGTTGAACGGCAGAGCCTTTCTACACTCCAACTACCCACAGAAGTACAGGACGTGGTTCTAGCAGCCAGAAGACCCTCTACCAGAAAGTCCTACGGTCTCAAATGGAAGAGGTTCAGCATATGGTGTGCAACACAAGGCCTTGAACCCACCACATGCCCACTACCCAACGCCCTGCAGTACCTTAGTTCTCTATCTAACTTTGGCCTGAAAACACAATCTGTCCGGGTCCACCTCTCTGCGATAGTGGCTTTACACGCACCGCCTGAGGGAGCCAACTCTATTGCGGCACTGCCCCTGATAACCCGCTTCATGAAGGGACTGACAAATCTGAAACCTCCGATCAGACACCCTGTTCCGCCTTGGGACCTCAACACGGTCCTACAACGTCTGACACAGGAACCCTTCGAGCCACTCCAGTCCGCCGACATGAAGTTTGTTTCCTGGAAAACACTGTTCCTGATAACCATCACATCTGCCAGGAGGATCAGGAAACTGCAAGCACTAGTATCACACCCTCCTTATACGCAGCTGCACCAGAACCGCGCATCCCTGAGGACCAACCCAAGGTTCGTGCCCAAAGTGCCATCTTCTTTCCACGTCAATCAGTCCATCGAGCTCCCCTCGTTCTTCCCGGAGCCTCATGCATCAGCTGAAGAGCGCCGCTTGAACGCCCTGGACTGTCTCCAGGCCCTCTGGATCTACCTACAAAGAACACAGCCCATCAGTAAGGGCGAGCAACCGTTCGTATCTTTTGACACAAGCAGGCCAGGTAGGCCCATCAACAAGAGGACCCTTTCCCACTGGGTGACCGCCTGCGTCTCCTATTGCCTCGACCCTACAGGCACCCAGGAGCAACCAAGAGTGGGCCCTCACCAACTCAGAGCACTGGCCACCTCAATTGCCAACCTTTGCTCTGTCCCACTGATCGAGGTCTGCAGAGCGACCACTTGGTCCTCCCCGCACATGTTCCAGAGACACTACTGCCTCGACCTCAGGTCTCAGGAGGACTGCGCCCTCGGCACGGCCATCCTCTTCAATGCAACGGAGGGAAACGGGGTCTCATCACTGTCCGGGACTCCGTGAACCCTTTTAGATCATGGACTCTTACGCTATGCCTGTTGACTGCATTGTTTTTGTGGCCTGTTGCATGTTATTATTGCTGCCTGTTGCGTATTTTTGCACAGCCTGTTATTGCACTGTATTGCACCTGTTACACAGTATTGCACATTATGACTGCTGCCTCTTGCACATCACTATTGTTACTCTGCTTGCACTATTCAAAAAAAAAAAGTTAATAAATATAATTATTGTTGAGCTGTTGCACTACACTATTGAGTAAAGAAACTTTGCCTGAACTCCAGGTCTCCGTAGACGTCTATGGGTACGCTTACCTCCCCCACCTCAGCATGCACCTGCAGCTAGGGAGGCACCAAGTGTGGCTGACGCAATCCTGCTAGTCCATGGAGAAAGCGGGGTTACTTACCTGTAACGAGGGTTCTCTGTGGACAGCAGGATAAGTCAGCCACCCAATCCCACCCACCTCCCCTGGAGGAGGTCAGCCTAACGGGGCCCGCTCCCTAGCCGGTAAGACTAGCTAGGAACACACTGGCCAGGCTAGGGGGCGGGCCGGTAAGGTGGGCTACCTGGACATGCTCAGAAAGGTTAACCTTTCTGAGCTCTGGAGAGCACTTCCATATCTATGGCGCCACCCGGAGGACATCACCAAGTGTGGCTGACTTATCCTGCTGTCCATGGAGAACCCTCATTACAGGTAAGTAATCCCGCTATCACCCAACTGTCAGCCATGCAAACTGCTACTCTGGCTTTTACACTTACCATAAGGTTACCAGATATTTTGCAAACAAATCCAAAGTGTGGGGGCAGGAAGGGACACCTTAATTGCAGGTTTGAGCAACACAGTATGGATGAGAGGAGTTATTATTTTGCCCCTCCCCCATCCATCCCAGAACAGCAACTATTGTTACCTGCACCCTGTTTTTGTACAGGGCTTTGTTTCCTCTTATGTATTGTATCTTTTCTTAACTGTAGCCCTTGTTCATTGTACACCATTTTGACTGGTAGAAAAATGGTATATCAAAACCAGTTAAATAGGGGATACAGTTCAAAGATCGGGACAATCCCCGAAAATCAGGGACATATATGGTAACCTTACCTTATCACCACCCAGTGTACTAGAGGATTGTAAATCATTTTTCATGCTTAAAAAGCTCAATAAAGAATGAAAACAAAAAGCTAAACAGTTTGTCAATCTATCATCTTCAAAATCTCATTCTTAATGAGGAGTGGCCTAGTGGTTGGGGCAGGTTACCTCAGGTCGGGAGTTCAAATCCCACTAGAGAACAGCATCCTTGGGTGGGAAGGACTGGGGTTTCTAGTCCCACAGGTGCTCCTTGTGGTCTTGGGCAAGCCACTTAACCCTCCATTGCCCATGTTCCCTGTAAAATAGTTATCTCCAAGTTATAATGCCCTGTTCAATGTAATTTCAGTTCAATGTAAACCGCCTTTATATCATGACAGGCGGTATATAAGAAATATTAAATAAATAAATAAATAAATTTATACTTGGTGCATGTCTAAGAACCCAGGAGTGAAGTCTCAGGCAATAAGGATCTGGTCTCTTCAAAATCCTCATTCTCACTCGGGGTTGGCATTAGGGGGTGACAAACAGGGCAATTGCCCTGCTCCCCCATGTCACAGAGGGCACCAAGCCTACCTCAAACTGAAGGGGGCATAGCCTGCAAGCTGGCTTTGGTACCCTCTTACCAGTTTCTGCCCTGTGCCCCTGCATGTCTCTCAGCGGCCCTATTCGCACTGGCAACTTTTTAGGAGAGAGCTGATGTAAGAGACAGGTGCCCAACTCATCTTCTTGCCTTTGGGCATCTGTGATGTTGAAGCAGCGAAGTGCAAACAATGAATAAATCCAGGAGTCAATTGCAGGGTCCAAGCCAATTTATAGTGCACAAGGCTCAGACAGTCAAGCTTCAAAAGGACTGAGCAAAGTTCTTACAGAGACATATTCATTTTATACATTTCTTTTCAGTTTGATACATGCAGACTTTCTATTGGTTCCAACGCCCCCTGCATTTGTCCAATCAGAGACCCTACCTGGGTCTAGCACCCAGTTCCCTCCTCTAGGATTGTTCTAACAATGGCACAGTTTCTAGGTATTGATACAATTCTACTGCGAGGTTGTTTCTAGCTCTAGGAATGCAAGTATTGAAACATTTCTATCATAAGAACACAAGAGAATAATAGAGGATTTATGAATTCATGAAAAACTTCTTGTTAATCAGTTTAAAGCAGTTTTCTCAAACTTTTACAGATTTTTGGTTTTTCTCAGATGGGGGTTGGAATCAGAGCCTAACTCACAGGCCTTTCATATTTGCAGGCTATCATAGGCCATAGCCTACCACATTCCCCCCTTTGATTATTCTCACCCGCAAGTTAAAAAGGGTGGGAATTAAATCACATATTATACTCGCGTAACAGCATTAGGTTGGGGTATAGGGTGATATTGCCACATAGCTAAAACTTTCGTAGCTGCCTTCCGTTCTACAGTGTTATCGATAACTGAGGTTATCATACGTAAGCAAAGGGGTAATAGGCATGGAAGCAACAAGCATACAGTTAACATGAATAATACAATAAACGCAAGGGTCTTCAGACCAACTAACCATGAAAATGCTGAACCAAACCACCCATCAAGCTTCAGACCATGCCAGGTCTGAACAGGCACATATGTTTGTCTTCGCATTTGGGTAGCTATATCTTCAACAACTTGTCCATTATTGTCAATCTGCAAACAACAGTTGGTTATATTCAATTTTCCACATACTCCACCTTCAGCTGCTAACAAATAATCTAGAGCTAAACGATTCTGATAAATAGCTGTGCGCATTTGTGTACTTTGCTTAGCTAAAAGAGTTAGTGCCTTACTAGTTTCATTGGTTATTATTTCAACAACAGCTTGTAAGCGTATAATACGATTTATCATATATACAGGAGTGCGGTATCCCCATGTCCCATCTTGTGTAGAAGTGGCGGGTCCGTAGTATGAAATGATCCTCTCTGGTGGCCACTCCTCATCATTCCATTTGTCCCATTGACCTATTTTCAAGGCCTCTCGTTTCTGTCGACTTTTGTACACAGGGAAACCCAGTTGCTCTCCATGGGAAATGGACAGAAGAAAGAAGGAAGGTCGTATAGTTCCCAATACACACGCTCCTCCCCAATGGTGAGGAAGCTTAGCATATGCTCGAGTTCCACAAATCCAATATAGTCCAGGTGGAGCTTGCCAGGTATTATGAAACGCCAAATTAGTCCAGATTTCAGCAAGAGTAGGAAAGAGGACTAAAGGGTTGGAGGGCTCTGGAGTGTTTACCCCCGACCACCAGGACGTCTTCTTAGTGGTACTGTTGTAAAACCTCTGATTGAGACAGGCCAGCTGTCCGACTAGCATAGTAAACTGTGGTCCTGTACGAGCAAAACACAAGTTACCAACAATAGGGTGAGCCAGTACCCACTCACTAGTAGTGCTATGTAGAGCAGTCTGGTTATAAGGAATGGAATAGTTCACTTCTTGCGCCTCCCAGGGCCATTGGTCTCCCATCTTAGTTCCGCCACAGAAGAAACAATCAGAGATGTGGAGACTAGATGCTACTGCCCCAGCGAGTTCAATGAACAAGTTTTGGGAGGTGTGAGGGATTTCAAATTCTGCCTGCATGGCCTCATAAAAGGAGTGATGTATTTGATAAGGTGCGGATACATGAGTATTAGTATTCAGCTGTATATTGTGGTACCCAAGCCTGGGCCATAGGCTTACAGCTATGGGCTGCCTTGTCTGTCCTTAAATGAACCGTATTTTCCCTTTGCCACCAACAATGCACTCTGGGACTTGTAGTTGAGAAAAATTGTATTCAAAAAGACAAACTGTAGTTATCAAACCAGAGGTTGAGGCAAACAAGAATATTTTTATTATTGTGGATTTCCACACGCATTAAAGTTCTGTACACAAACACAAAAATGGATAACTTCTCCAGTAACAGAAGAGTAAACAAAAAGAAATTGTACTTGAAGTAAATGCAGCACAAGTCTCTTCAAACACAAGCAGCTGTCTTCATGACAATAAACTTAACACAGCCTTATGAGCTCCATCTAGCAGAAATACCTTCTTTCTTCTACAAAAGCTTCCTTAGCTTTGCATACAGGAACTTATGCTTCCCTAAGACAAAGAGAGCAATCCATCTGGAAATCTTCTGGGGAAGATTGAAACTCAGGTAATTCTATCTGCATGGGCTCCGGTACTGTGGCTAGTTTATCTCTACTCCAGGCCTCAGCACTTTCTTCAGGCTTTCTGGCTTGTAAGAATTCCCAAAATTCATTCCATAATTTCTCCTTTTGGTCATAAACACTTACATAAGGAGAGTAAGCTTCTCCTCCCTGAAATGCTTGCTTCAAAGCTTTTACTGAGTTCAAATTAACTTCCCTGCTAACGGTTGGGTCCTGGTTCTTTCCCCAGTGAAACTAATCCACCCACCTTTTGTCAGTTGAAGTTTTCAGCTTAGGATTCTGAATACAGGATAAAGGTACCTGTTCCCACAGGTTTGCAGCTTTTCTCCGAGAACGTTGGCTGGCTTTTGGTTTAGGAACCTTTCCCAGACCTGGAGTGTTTCCTTCTCTGCTCTTA
Organism: Ichthyophis bannanicus; assembly: GCA_033557465.1. Classification (NCBI taxonomy): domain Eukaryota; kingdom Metazoa; phylum Chordata; class Amphibia; order Gymnophiona; family Ichthyophiidae; genus Ichthyophis; species Ichthyophis bannanicus. Next base: position 17,168,996 of record CM066039.1, on the reverse strand, counting down.
GCTTTCAGCAGCTGGAAATCAGCACACTCACGTCTCTCAGGTATCCATGAGCTCCTAGGACCTGGACTCAAGCTGGCACCTTCTCTCCCACGGCTGGAACTCTTTGAACCAGATGAACTCCTGGAACTAGCACTCCTGTTCCTCCAAGCTGAACTCACTCTGGAGCTGTGAACTCCCTTCTTCTGTTTGAAGACGGGTTTAAAAACCTGTTTCCTTCCTATCAGAGCTTCCTCTGAGCACGTGTGCTCATAATCAGCAGCTAAGCCTGCCTCCTCATTAGAGCTAGGGCGTGGCTTGGCTTTTTTTCATAGTAGCTTTCCTACCTCTGTGTAGAGCTGGGCTGTCAGTAGTTTTAAAGGTACTGCGGTAGCAAAGTGCAGTCAATGAATAAGTCCAGGAGTCGATTGACAGGGTCCAAGTCAGTTTATTGTGCACAAGGCCCAGTCAGTCAAAGCAGCAAAAGGTACTGAGCGGAGGTTTTTACAGAGACATAACTTTTATTACCGCTTTTTCAGTTTGATACATGAAAACGTTCTATTGGTTCTAGCTCGATACATACAAACTTCTCATTGGTTATACATTCCCTTCATTTGTCCAATTAGAAATCCCTCTGGAGCCTAGCAACCGGCCCCCTCCTTTAGGATTGCTTGAACAATGGTATAGTTCTAGATCTGCTACTTTTCTACTGCAAGGTTAATTTCGGCTGCTGGAATGCATATACTGTTACTTTCACTGTTACTTTCTTGTTCTTTCACATACAAGAGAATAATAGAAGACTTATGCATTCATGAAAACTTCTTATTAAGCATTTTAAAACATCTTTCTTATTTTTCACAGATTTATGGTTCTTTTCTAGCTGGAATGGAAATTAGGATCCATAGTAGCAGGCTATGCTAGGCCATAGCCTACCTCAGTACAAGTGTCTTTTTCTTCTATTTCCATTTTCTCCTGCTCACTCTCATCTCCACAATATATATAAAAGTTCCAGGATCTATGCCTCCTCCCGCTATACGTAACCCAAATCTGAACCCCTGCTTCCACTGGCTAGGGTTAAGTATAGGGTTGCCAACTGGCTGGTTTTCAGCCGGCCTGGCCGGTTTTTCCATGGCCAGGCTGGCTGCCGGCACAGATGCAAAACCGGCCCTTGAAAAGCCGGTTTTTTGCTCTGGCCGCAAGATCGGGAGCGGCCAGAGCAAAAGACCGGCTTTTCTTCTGACCCGAAGTAAAAAAAGAACCCACCCAGGGCCGGCCCACACTCCAGAGGGCTTCAGAGGGAGCCGAGGAAGCCTGCGCGAGGCAATACCCTTTAACCTTTCCCAGCATTCGCGGCTTCACAGAAACAACCGCCAGCGTTAAGGAAAAGGCTCTTCACGCTGGCAGTTGTACAGAGGGAGCCGGGGCCTCGCGCGGGCTTCCCCGGCTCCCTCTGAAGCCCCTCAGACAGCCGCGGTGCTGGTCGGGGGGGGGGGAGGGGACGCCAAGGACTGCATGGGCTGTGATGGGGGGGACCTGGACTGGAAAAGGGCTATGGGGGGGGGACTTGGACTGGAAATGGGTTGTGATGGGGGGGGGGACCTGGACCGGAAAAGGGCTATGGGGGGGGACGACTTGGACTGGAAATAGGCTGTGATGGGGGGGGGGACCTGGACTGTAAAAGGGTTGGGGGGGGGACATGGACTGGAAATGGGTTGTGATGGGGGTGGAGGGGACCTGGACTGGAAAAGGGCTATGGGGGGGGGTGAACTTGGACTGGAAATGGGCGATGGGGGGGGGGTGGACTAGGAATGGAAAACAGATATGGGGGGGGGGGGGTGATCCTGGACTGGAAATGGGCTATGGGGGGGGGTGAACTTGGACTGGAAATGGGCTATGGTGGAGGGAGGGGGAACTTGGACTGGAAATAGGCTGTGATTAGGGGGGCTAGGACTGCAAATGGGCTGTGATGGGGGGGACTCGGACTGCAAATGGGCTGTGATGGTGGGGGGGCCTAGGACTGGAAATAGGCTGTGATGGGGGACTTGGACTGGAAATGGGCTGTGATGGGGGGGGGGACTTGGACTGGAAATGGGTTGTGATGGGGTGGGGGGTGGCCTGGACCGGAAAAGGGCTGGGGGGGGGGCATGGCCTGGAAATGGGTTGTGATGGGGGTGGAGGGGACCTGGACTGGAAAAGGGCTATGGGGGGGGACTTGGACTGGAAATAGGCTGTGATTAGGGGGGCTAGGACTGCAATTGGGCTGTGATGGTGTGGGGGGACTCGGACTGCAAATGGGCTTTGATGGTGGGGGGGGCCTAGGACTGGAAATAGGCTGTGATGGGGGACTTGGACTGGAAATGGGCTGTGATTGGGGGGGGGCTAGGACTGGAAATGGCCTGTGATATGAGGGCTAGCACTGGAAATGGGCTGATGAAGAGCTGGAATAGGACTGGAAATGGGCTGATGTGGGGCATGGGAGAATGGGACTAGAAGGGAGTGGATGTTGGGTGGGTCTAGAACTATAAGGGAACTGATTTTGGGGGAGGACTAGAATGGATGGGGAATGAGAATGGAGAGGGGAAAAAATATTTTGTGTGGATGAAAAGTCTATGATGGGTCGGGTATTGGGAGAGTAAGAGGGGCTTGAGAATGGAAGGGTGAAATTTAAATGGATGATAAAGGAATAAGGAAAGAATTGGGGGAAAGAGCAAAAGGGAAACAATCAGTATGTTAAAGCAGAAATAGAGAGAGAATGGAAAAACATCTAAAAGAGAAGAAAGGACAAATGGATAGCTCGCAGAAGATACAAAGAAACCAGAAGAAAGTGACTGGAGCAATTGCAACTGAAAAATAAAATGCCCAAACAGAAGGTAGAAAAATACTTTTTATTTTGAATTTATTAACTGGAATATGTCTGGTCTGGGAAGTGTGTATTGCTAACATCTTTGCGTTTTTGTTTAGTGCAAGGGGAAATTACTTTATAGTTGTATTTCTCCAGTGTTGTACATTTCATGTTTGGATTTTGGGGTTCCCAGTTTAATTATTATCTGACCAAGGAAGTTAGCCTACACGTATCCTCGGTAATTTTTGTGGGTGGGGTTGGGGGCGGGGCAGGGGTGGGACTAGGGGCGGAGAATGGGTGGAGCATGGCGAGCCACAGGTGTCGGGGTTTTCTTGGTGAAAAAGTTGGCAACCCTAGTTAAGTATGAGGAGCTGTAGAGGATTACAGGCACCTTTCTTGCACTTCTCAGGCTGTGGGATCGGGGAGTTGACGTGTGGCATTTATGAGGACCCCCTCCTCATCATTCCAGCGCAACTCCAGTACATAATAAGAGGGGTTGTCAGATGTACCCCAGGCTGCCATCCCCACATCCTATGTGTTTATGGAAACTAAATGGATCCCATTGCAAAGAATGAAACTTGCGGTAAATAGCTGAGTTAGCAATTTAGCAGTGTATGAAAGCTTGAGAGAGGGAGATTTTACATAAAGAGATAAAAACCAGTCCCTCCTGATCCAATGTCTCCGTTTTAGATTTTTCGGATAAAAACAGATATGTCTTAATCCCCACTATATATAGCAAAGGTCCGAAACAAAAGTGGCTTAATCAGATTACTAGTCTCCTGTTTATTGCTCGTCTGTCTTGCATGGGTTGTGAACTCTAGAGTAGGGACTGTCGTATGCCTCGCAGCGCTGTATAATGAGGGGAGTAGGAATACTTTAACAATTAGTCTCGGATGTCTCCCACCACTAGCAGGAGCATTTTTCTGCAGAGACACAACCTCAAATGGAAAGGAAAGCGTAAGACGTCACAAGACCCACACAAAGACAAAGCGCTCCTAGGCACACAGGTCACCCCCACCCACGTGGGAGATGCGCAGGCGCAGTCGAGACAGATGGGGGCGGCCAGCCGACCACGCGGGCTCCGAGGCGCGAGCCGACCGTTAGGAAAAGTCTCGGCTCGAACTCTTCTTTCTTTCTGTCTTCGCTCTTATCTCGCGAGACTTCGGCATACGTACTTGTGAGAGAACACACACACGCGCGAGCAGCTGCCGCTGGGGCTCTGGGGGAGGGGGTAACGGCCCTCCGCTTCCTTTCAGTCCGTTGGGTTGTTGTCGCCGGGGCCGGTGGAGAAAGACGCTTCGCCTTAAGGTCGCTCACGAGGGCGGGAGGAAACGAAAGACCTGCGTCCCCGCCCCCCCACGTCTAGAAACAGCCCTCCACCCCTTCGTCCCGTGGGGAGTGATTGGCGACTATGTCCCGGTACCTGCGGCCCCCTAACACCTCTTTATTCGTGAGGAACATCGCCGACGACACCAGGTGGGCAGAGCGGGCTGCTCTGAAGGAAGGGGGGGACGTTATGTATGTATGTAGTTATTTATTTATTTTCCTCGTTCTGATGCCGCGATAGGAAGGCTAGGCCGCGGCGAGCCACATGTCTCTGGGATGCGCCGACGGGGGTTTGGTTTCACCGTGGTCCCGTTCCCGCATTTATATTAAAAGCAATTCCGGGCAGTTGCAGTAACTGGGTTGTTTTTTTGGGCGGGCTTGGTCCCAGTAGATAGGTTTAATTTAAATTACGGGCATGGTGCGTTTTCGAACGTTATAAAATAATTACCTAGGATTTAAAAACCAAACTTACACCTCCTGCTCCGATGCATTAAACTATTTACAATTAAAATTTGAATAGCTTTTTAAAAATACTAACACAGATGATCTTAAAGACTGATAGCCTGAGCATGAATGTAATGCGTTTATATAAACTTTCTCAGCCTCTGCCCTCCCCCGTAGACTTAATGAGGTCGGACATTTTCCCGCTTTCTCTGCTCAACACCATACCCTCTTCAGAATTTTGATCTTGAATCCCTTTAAATATGATCTTACAGTAACATTTAAACATGATCCTCCTTACTGCATGGTTTACTGTTTCAGATTGTGCATGTTCTGTTCTTGAAGCAGGTCCTGTAACTTAAGTGTAATTTTTAAGTCCATGGTCTGCAGTCGAGCTACAACAGTGTGATTAGTGCAGAAGTGATGGTGACATGTGTAAATGGGTTTTTTGTTCATATTCAGTTTTTGATGGATACAAAGAGCGTTATTGAACACTTAAATGTAGTTCAAATTTCTGTGCAATCACCTTTTGAAGAAATAGCTTATAAGGTAAGAATACATTTTTCTTCAAGAACATGAAAATCACAGCCCACAAGAAAAAATGGCAGTAGCATTATGCTACAATTCTTAATTTACCATGTATAAAATGTGCAGGTTTTTTTTTTTACTATCCATTGGACTTTCATGGCAAGATACGGAAGTAGATTGCCAGGCCTGCCTTTTGCACAGGTTATTCTAGTTTTGTTGCCGTTATAAAAATGTGATCCAACACTGTCCCATTCTTCTGCTGTTGCTGCCCAGATGCCTGGTTTGTCTTGGTCTGGCACCTCAGCTGAGACCTGTTGGTCTTGGGAGATCCTGTCAGTATTTAAGTGACCAATAGCTTATCTCTCGGCATCACTGATGTATACAAGTCCTCACAGCAAGACAAGATGCAAACCAAATCCCAACAATTGGCAAAATCAGTAAGCTTGGTAGAGAAGAAATTGAAATAGTTGACAACTTTTAATGTATTTGGATCAACTATCAATAAAGAAATGACAAGCAGTCATGAAATCTGACAATGCTCTTGGCAGAATGGCTATGAAAGACCTAGATAAGATTTTCAAGAGCTGCCATGTGTCTCTCATACAAAGATTTGATTGTTCAAGCCATGGTATTTTCAATAACATATGGATGCAAAAGTTGGACAGTGAAAAAGACAGGAAGAAAATTGATGCCTTTCAATTATGGTGCGGGCGACAAATACTGTGTACCATGGACTGTCCGAAGAAAGTCAGTACTAGAGGAGATCAAACCTAAACTTTCTTTAGAAGCTCAGCTATGAGTGTGAACAATCTGCTGTCTGACTGAAGACCGAACATAGGATAGGTAAGAACATAAGAGATGCCGTACTGGGTCAGACCAAGGTCCATCAAGCCCAGTATCCTGTTTCCAACAGTGGCCAATCTAGGTCATACGTACCCAGCATTTTCCACAAAAGAGACAGGTTCCACAATGCTTGTATTGGATCAAGCATTTAATATCCTGGGTCCCTTTTTAATAATGGTTTATGGACTTTTCCTCCAGGAACTTGTCCAAACCTTTTTTAAACCTGGCTACACTAACAGCCTTTACTACATCTTCCGGTAACAAATTCCAGAGTTTGATTACACGTTGAGTGCAGAAGATTGCCATGAGTCTATGCCGAATCAATTGTACTTAACAAAATGTAGTATCCTAATCAGTGGTGAGACTGATGCTGTTGAATTGAGTTTTCAGAGAGCCACAAATTGGCCTGGATTTCATGGTGAATATTTATCGGATATATTTACACTCATACCATATAATCTGTACTTGTACGTAGTAACATCAGGTTCCTTAGCGTTCTTCCAGTTCAGTCCTCTACCTCTGGGTTGTCAATCTCCTCCTGCAGCTAGGAGACTGGTATGTCAGAATGATGACATCACTGGATATAGCCTGCTTCACTCCCACTTGCATCCCAGTGTAACCAGTCTCCTTGCAGCAGGAGGTTTGACGAGCCTTAGGAGAGGCTCTTTTTGGAGGAATGGATAAGGAGCAGGTCTTGTTTTTTTTGGGGGGATAGTTAAGTTAGCATTAATCTGAGCAGTGCCCTTTAAAAAATAAGAATAAAAAAAAACAACAATAAAAGCAGGCAAAGCACTGGTTGCTTGTTAGGAAGGAAGGCTTTCTTATACCTGTCTGGCCGGTATTGTTCCTTTTCTTCCTGAGGGGAGTTGGACTCAGGCAGTCGAGTTACACCCCCTCCCCCCCGGGGCCCAGAAGTCTCACCTCCCTGAAGCTACGGAGGTGAGCCGTTCTGTCAGCTGTGCACTCCGGCGCTTCAGTCCTTCCCGGTAGGTCTCGATTGAAGAGCACGCTGTATTTAAAGGCCCGGGGGTAACGACGGTGCATAAGTCACCTTGCTGGGGAGCAGACAACGCTGGTAAGTCTTTTAGTACTCGGCAGGGTCCTGTTCTTCCGGCAGCCTTCTTCTAGGCAAGCGGCTGCTGCCGCGGATTTTGGCGCCTTTTTTCCTCCCCGCAGCAGTTTGCATCGCGGCGGCCATTTTGTACTCCGCGATGCAGCCGCGTGGCTGCTGATTGAAGCACGGTCGTGCTGCTTCGGGCCCGGGCACTGTTGGGCACATTATTGGTGCTTTATTGTTCTTTCTTGCTATTTATTTTGCTTTCTTTGATTTGGGTTTTTCTTTTTCCTGCGGTTTGTCTCTCGGTACTGTTAGCCCTTCAATTTTTTGTTTTGGGGGGTGTTTTTTGTTTTTGTCGAGGATAGCTGCTATTTTAAAAAAAAAAAAAAAAAAGAGGAAATCCTTAAAGAAAGCAGGTGCAATAGTATTTGCTGGGGCCGTCCCGAATTTGAGAGGTTTGGTTCTGCCCCATGGCTGCTCGGCCGCAGTGCCTAGTTTGTGGGGCCAAGAGGAGCAAACTCCCTGATACCGGGGTGTGCAGAAGCTGTGCTGCCCTGTCTTCTGCGGTGGAGACCCAAATGGAGGCGCAGGGCTCTCCCGAGGTGCCGGGGGTGCCGGTCGGGCTGAGCGCGGGTTCCCCTCTACCCCCAGAGCCCGCTTTGGAGGAGATGCCCGGTCCCTCAGGCGAGTCCTTCCCTACTCCGGTATCGGACCTTAGCGGGTTCAGTCTGGAGTTTGTTCTCCTGATGCATCAGGCCTTCTGTCTCAGGCAGCAGGGGAAGAGACCGTGCCCCGCGTCTCCGCCTTCCCGGCCAGCGCAGGTGGGGGCAGATGGTGGGGCGGCTGCGGAGTTGTCCGCGCCAAAGCAGGCCCGGCTTTCGGATCCGCTGGAGACTTCCTGGATAGAGCCTTCGGATCCGGACTGGGATTTCAAGGAGGGCTCGCAGGCTCCAGAGGACGGTGAGATCCAGGAGCCCGAGGATCAAGCGAAGATCGTTAGAGTCTTCCGTCGTGAAGAGTTGGCCGCCTTGATTTCCGAGACTTTGCAGATGTTGAACCTTACTCCGCCAACGGCGGTGGAGGATGAGGTGGAGGATCCTGTCATCCAGGCGGTGCGGCAGACACAGGTGGTGGTTCCTGTGCACCGGGTGGTTGAGAAGATGATTCAAGACGAATGGGATAAACCGGAGGCCGGTCTTCGAGGCATTCGTACTTTAAATAGGTTGTATCCTTTGGCGGATACCGCTAAGGACAGGTTCCGGACCCCGCGAATAGATGCGGTGGTGTCCGCTGTGACCAAGAAGACCACCATTCCCGTTGAGGGCAGTGCAGCTCAGGACCGTAGGGTTGATGGTCTCCTCAAACAGGCCTTTGAAGCGGACTCTCTTTCGCTGCAGGCCTCCATTTGCGGGGCCTAGGTGGCCCGGGTGTGTTTGCGTTGGGCGCAGCGCTTGCGACAATCCTCGCGCGTTGAATTGGAAGAGATGAAAGAGTTGGATCGCTTGGAGTCGGGTGCGGCCTACTTGGCGGATGTGCACTATGACTTAATTCGAGCGCTGGCCAACAGCACCGGCTCTCTGGTGGCTGCCCGTCGCTCTTTGTGGCTTCGCAACTGGGCCGCGGACGGCCCTTCTAAGTCCCGTCTAAGCAAGCTTCCCTTTAAGGGCGGTTTGCTATTTGGAGACGATTTGGATAAGCTGGTGAAGGACTTGGGAGAATCTAAGGCGGGCCGTTTGCCCGAGGACAAACCGAAGCAGGCCAAGACTGCTCAGAGTGGTCGGGGTCAGTTTCGGGACTTCCGGAGATTTCGTTCGCCACGACCCGGTGCCTTCCCGAGGGGTCGTTTCCCTCCCAGGGGGTCAGGGCTTCCGGGGGTTTCGGGGAGCGAATAGAGGCTTCTCTTCCGCCTCCGCTTCCACTGCCCATAAGTCTCAATGAGGCGAGGCGGGTCCTGGCGGGAGAGCACCGCATTGGCGAGCGGCTTCGGGGGTTTCTTCCCGCCTGGGCCCATATCACCTCGGACCGGTGGGTGTTGGATATCATTCAACACGGCTATGTGTTAGAGCTAGCACGCCCCGTGCGGGACTCGTTTGTCATGTCTCCCTGCCGGGGTCCTGCGAAGTCGGCGGCGGTCCGCGAAACCTTGCAACGGCTCCTTCAATTTGGGGCCGTCGTGGAGGTTCCAAAGGCCGATTACGGCATGGGTCGCTACTCCATTTATTTCGTGGTGCCCAAAAAAGGGGGGCAATTGCGCCCCATTCTCGACTTGAAAGGGGTGAACCGCTGTTTGCGAGTGCCGCACTTTCGAATGGAAACGTTGAGGTCAGTCATTGTGGCGGTACGGCGCGGGGAGTTCTTGACGTCCCTGGACTTGTCGGAGGCGTACTTGCACATCCCTATTCGGGAGGCGCATCAGCGTTTCCTATGGTTCGCTCTTCCCTGGGGTCACTTCCAGTTTCGGGCGTTGCCCTTCGGCCTGGCGACAGCGCCGCGCATGTTCACCAAGATTATGGTGGTGGTAGCGGCGGCGTTGCGCAAGGAAGGTATTCTGGTCCACCCTTACTTAGGCGATTGGTTGATTCGAGCCAAGTCCGCGGAGGAGAGTCTCCGGGTTACCGCCAGGGTGGTTCAGTTCTTGCAGGAGCTGGGGTGGGTAGTCAACCCGACCAAGAGTCGTCTTCAGCCCACTCAAGTGCTCGAATACCTGGGGGTCAGGTTCGATACCTCCAAGGGGCTAGTGTTCCTGCCGCGCAAACGGGCCGAGGGGTTGCGGATCCTGGTGCGGCAGTTTCGATCGAAGCCCGCGCCTTCGGCGTGGGATTATCTCCGAGTGCTGGGCACTATGGCGGCGACGTTGGAAGTAGTGCCTTGGGCCAGGTTTCATATGCGGCCTCTCCAGAGGGCGCTCCTTCGTCGTTGGTCCCATCAGACCGATTCCTTGGGCACGCGTCTGCTGTGCCCAAGCAAAGTTCGGATGTCCCTTCGCTGGTGGCTTCGTCCCTTGCCGCTGGAACAGCCGGAGTGGCTCCCGTTGCTGACGGATGCCAGTCTGGGGGGCTGGGGAGCCCACTGCGAGGGTCAGTTTGCGCAAGGGCTTTGGTCAACCCAGGAGGCGTCTTGGGCGATCAATTGCCTGGAGCTTCGCGCAGTGTTCCGGGCCCTTCTGGCCTTCCAGAGCTTAGTGCAAGGTCGCCCTGTACGGGTTCTCTCCGACAACTCGGCGACGGTAGCGTACATCAATCGACAGGGCGGCACGGGCAGTGCCGCAATGGAAGCAGAAGCCGACGACTTGTTCGCGTGGGTAGAGCTTCACTTGTCCGCGATATCGGCGGCACACATTTCCGGCAAGGACAATGTCACCGCGGACTTCCTCAGCAGAGTGCACGTGGATGCAGGGGAGTGGGAACTGCATCCCGCGGTATTTCGTCAAATAGTTCGGCGCTGGGGGATTCCGGTCATGGATCTCATGGCGACCTTTCAGTCAGCCAAGGTCGACCGCTTCTTCAGCAGGCGTCGGGAGCGGATGTCGGAAGGCATCGACGCCTTACTTCATCGGTGGCCGCTAGACGGCCTTCTCTATGTGTTCCCACCCTGGGCGTTGATCGGCAGAGTGGTTCAGCGGATCGGGGCACATGCGGGACGGGTACTGTTGGTGGCGCCCGATTGGCCGAGGCGTCCCTGGTACGCGGACCTGATACGGCTATTGGACGGGGAGCCTTGGCGTCTCCCGGTGCGATCGGATCTGTTGCTCCAGGGCCCGCTCCTCATGCCTCAGGTGGAACGGTTCTCGCTTACGGTATGGCCCTTGAGAGGGCTAGGTTCATGAGGAAAGGTTATTCGTCGGCTGTGGTGGCCACCTTGCTTCGGATGCGTAAGCCTTCCACCTCCTTGGCGTATGTGCGGATCTGGCGGGTTTTTGAGGATTGGTGCTCACGACGGCATGTTCGGCCTACCTCGGCTCCCATCCCGTTGATCTTGGAGTTTCTACAAGATGGTTTTGATAAAGGTCTTGCTGCCAGTTCCCTGCGTGTTCAGTTGGCGGCCCTTTCTTGTTATCGGGGCAAGGTTCAGGGGGTGTCGTTGGGGACTCATCCTGACGTCACTCGGTTTCTAAAGGCGGTTTCCTGGGTACGCCCGGCGTGCCGGGTCTCTGTACCTCCGTGGGATCTGAATCTCGTCCTCACGGCATTGACAGAAGCTCCCTTTGAGCCGTTACGTCGGGCGTCTCTTAAGGACTTGACGCTCAAGACGGTGTTTCTGGTGGCGATTTGTTCCGCAAGGCGTGTGTCCGAACTTCAGGCGTTGTCGTGTCGGGAGCCCTTTCTGTCTTTTTCTAAGGAAAAGGTGGTCTTGCATACGGTTCCGTCCTTTTTGCCTAAGGTGGTGTCTCCCTTTCATGTGAACCAGACCGTGTGTTTGCCCATGCTGGGATCGTTTGGGGCCGGAGAATCGGATCGCGGTCTTCGACGTCTCGATGTAAAGAGGGTCTTGCGTCGCTATTTGCAGGCTACGGCGCCCTTCCGACGGTCAGAGCGGTTATTTGTGCTGTTCGGGGGTGTTCGTAAAGGCGAGGCGGCGGCTAAGGCATCCATTGCCCGCTGGCTCAAGGAAGCGATTGCGTCCGCGTATTTGCTTAAGGGGCGTGTTGTGCCTCTCGGCCTCAGGGCACATTCTACCAGGGCGCAAGCGTCCTCTTGGGCGGAGTGTAGCTTGGTTCCGCCGGGAGACATTTGTAGAGCGGCAACTTGGTCGTCTCTGCATTCGTTCAGCAAGCATTACCGTCTGGATGTTGCTGAGGCTTCAGATGCTCGTTTCGGCTCGGCGGTTTTGGCCGCTGGCTGGAAAGGTCCCTCCCATTGATTACTGCTCTGGTACATCCCAGAGGTAGAGGACTGAACTGGAGGAACGCTAAGGAAATGATAATTACACTTACCTGGTAATTGTAGTTCCTTCAGTGACGACAGTTCAGTCCTCCTTCCCGCCCGGAGTTTTGTAGGAGGTTTCCAGCTTGGAGCCGTGCCGATGAGTGTTGCAGGTGAGTCGCGTTTACTTCCTTTCCTTTCTCTTGTTCCGTCCTTACGGGCGGGGCAGGTGGTAAGAAAGCCTGTCGAAAGGGGTAGACTGTATTTTGCTGAGTGTTTTTCTCTTTAGCTACTTATTTGTTGCTCCTTTGAGTCTGCTTTGTTATAGTTTACACTGGGATGCAAGTGGGAGTGAAGCAGGCTATATCCAGTGATGTCATCATTCTGACATACCAGTCTCCTAGCTGCAGGAGGAGATTGACAACCCAGAGGTAGAGGACTGAACTGTCGTCACTAAAGGAACTACAATTACCAGGTAAGTGTAATTATCATTTTTTTTTCTTGCCACCATCTACTAGATGGACCATGCAGTCTATTTTGTTCAGGTCCACCACATTGCTTAAGATGCATCCAGACACGACAGATTGAATAAGGATCAGTATCTTCCTTTTTATTTAGCTGTGCTTATATACTGCTTTTCACTGGGTCAAAGCGGTTTACAGATATGGGTCATTCCATGTCAAGTGGTCTAGGGCTCCCCGCATGACCATCATGGATTTTGACTCAATTTTATATTTAGAGCCCCCTATGTCTCAAATGAACTTTGGTAGAGTTTTAGGTTCTCTGGTGTTAAACCTGTTGAGATATAGCCGTGTTTGTTTGACCCCCATAGCCTGAACGTGTACAGTACGATTCAAAATTTCAGCAACTTTGAGACCTAATATTGTTAAGTTTCATTTCTTATAAACAAATAACTACCTTGCACATCTTTTTGCACTCTTTTTAATGAGACTAATAATAATCTTTTTTGATTGCGTCAGAAATAGACACATTGCACCAAAGTCGGGCAAAGAAATTGGCGGCCTAAAAAAATTAAAAAAGTTTAACATTGCATAGCTCCTGAAATAAGTAAACTTTTAATTTTTTTAGGCCGCCAATTTCTTTGCCCGACTTTGGTGCAATGTGTCTATTTCTGACGCAATCAAAAAAGATTATTATTAGTCTCATTAAAAAGAGTGCAAAAAGATGTGCAAGGTAGTTATTTGTTTATAAGAAATGAAACTTAACAATATTAGGTCTCAAAGTTGCTGAAATTTTGAATCGTACTGTACACGTTCAGGCTATGGGGGTCAAACAAACACGGCTATATCTCAACAGGTTTAACACCAGAGAACCTAAAACTCTACCAAAGTTCATTTGAGACATGGGGGGCTCTGAGTCAAAATCCATGATGGTCATGCGGGGAGCCCTAGACCACTTGACAAGGAATGACCCAACTGGAACAAAAACCAAAAGAACTAACCGGTAACTCTCAACCTGATAACTACAGGAAGTATTCCTTGAAACCTTTTCTTTCGCATTTCATCTCTTCGTTATGATTTGGGTGGTTTTTTTTTTTTTTTTTCCTCGAAGATTTATTTTATTTATTTTATTTAGCAAGCATTTGTAGCCCGCTCCTTCCAGCGATCAGAAGCGGGTAGGATTACTATTGTGAAACTGCCGAATCAAGGCAGGTACAAATTTTGTTTACATACAGATTGTCAGAAAAGCACATCATACAGAGTTAACACTTCTTAGCTATGGGGGAGTTCATTTACATATATACATAAATACATATATACAGGATAAGCTTTTTGGCCACAGTGGTCAGGGGCTGCTCCATCTGTGGATTTAGTTCAGGTTGAAATGAGATTGGAAAATGTGCGTTTTGAGTTTCTTTCTGAAGTCTAGAAGGTCATTGCTAGCTCGTAGTTCTGGTGGGAGTTGGTTCCACAGTGTTGGTGCCACATATCAGAAAGCCCTGTGGCTGGTGTTAGCTTTGGCAGATCTTATATCTGTTGGAGTGTGAAGGATGTTGGAATTGTGGGTTCTTCTGTTTCGGGTAGGAGGTTGCGATCTTACTAGGTTGTTGAGGAAGGAAGGTGCTAAGTTGTGGATGAGTTTGAAGGTGGTTGTTAGTATTTTGTATTTTGTGCGAGCTGTTATGGGTAGCCAGTGTAATTGAATTAGCACTGGTGTGATGTGGTCACTTAGATTTTTCTTCATTATGACCCTGGCAGCTACATTTTGTGCCATTTGTAATATGTTTAGGGTTTTTTTAGGTAAACCTTGTAGGATGGCGTTGCAGTAGTCAAAATGTGGCATGATGAGTGCTTGGGCCACTGTTCTGAAGTCTTGGGGATCAATAATATTCCGAATGGGTTGGAGCACTCTAAGCTTGTGGAAAACTGCTCTGTTGGTCTTTCGGAGGTGTTTTTCCATCTTTAGGTCACAGTCAAATGTGACTCCTAGATACTTTATTTCTTTTTTTGTTTGGTAAGTGTTGTTACATAGTGTTATTGATGTGGGTGGGTCAAAATTCGGTTCTTTGGAGATATACATTACTTCGGTTTTTTTGTGATTAATTGACATACTACTTTGTTGTAACCAGTCTTGCATCTCTCCGATACATGTCTCTAGTGGGTTGTAGTCTGGGTTTTTAGTGTCTAGTTGTGAGTATAGCATGATATCATCGGCATAGATGTGGTAATTAATTTCGTGTCGTGAGAAAATTTTGCATAGTGGCTGCATATATATGTTAAACAGAAGTGCTGAGAGAGCAGAGCCTTGGGGGATTCCCTGCGTTTGGGAGAAAGATTCTGCTTTTTCTCCGTTGAATTGAACCTGTTGTGTTCGATTTGAGATGTAGGATGAGAACCATTTTAGTGGGGTTCCTGTTATTCCTATTGATTTTATCCTATTTATGAGGGTCCCATGATTGACTGTATCAAAGGCAGCTGAGATGTCAATGAATACAAGAATGTACATTTTCTTTGTTTTCAAGGCCCTTTAGGAGGTTGTTAAGTAGGACTAGTAACAGGGTTTCAACTCCATGATGTTGCCTGAAGCCATATTGCTGGTCATCAAGAGGAGCATTGTCAGTCAGATGGTCTTGGAGCTGTAGAAGGACCGTTTTTTCTATGATCTTTGCCAGGAATGAGATACTTGATATGGGACGGTAGGACGCTGGGTCTTCTCCGTTGAGTGTAGTGTTTTTTAGGATCGGTCTAATGACTGATTTCTTTAATTCTGAGGGCATGATTCCTTGTTGTAGGGATAGGTTAACTATGTGTGCTATGTGAGGTGCTATGTCTTGTTTCACTGCCTTGATCCAGGATGCAGGACAGGGGTCTAGTGGGGAGGTGGTGCTTTTTAGGCTTGTGACAATGGTTGTGATTTGCTGGGTTCCTATTTTGTGGAAGTGCTCCCATAACTGGTTTTGCGTCGTGTTATTCTCACTTCTGATTTGTGGTGTTGGTGGGGGGGGTGGAGGACTAGGGGCCGTAAGTTTGGTCGTGTAGTGGTTTGCCAGTGTTTGGACCTTGATGGAGTTGTTGAGGTTGGCATTTTGGTCGGTTTTGGTTAGTGATTTGACTAGTTCAAATAACTCTCGCGGGCGATTGATCGCCTTGTTTAGGATGTTGGTGTGATGTAATTTTTTTGCATTGTTCACGTCGTCTTTGTACTTTGCGAGATGGACCATGTATTTAGTTTTGAGATCGGAGGATTTGGTTTGTCTCCATTTTCTCTCTATTTTACGGAGCTCCTTTTTTGATTTTATTAGAGTTCCTGTGTACCAGGGTTCCGAGTTGATCTTTTGTGGGTTTGATGTGTGTTTCAATGTTGGGTTAGATGTATTTTGGATGTGTGTGTTCCATCTGTTAGTTAGTTCGTCGAGGTCTGTGGAATCTAGGTTTATGTGGGATGCAATGGTGCTTATGAGGTGTTCCTCGTTGAGTTTGCTGAATTTCCTAATGGGGTTGGTCATTCTCATCTCCTTTGAGTTTTTGGGTTGGCACTGTAGTTTAAGTTTACAGTTGATTTGGTGGTGGTCTGACCATGGTACTTGAGTTATGTTTATTATAGGTGGTTCATTGCTTTGTTGTGGATTTCTGGGTATGAAAATCATATCTAGGATGTTGCCTCTATCGTGTGTGGGGTTGCTTACTATTTGTTGGAAACCCAATTGGTCGATGGCTTCATAGAAGGAGTCCGTGTGGGACGGAGGAATTGATGCTAGGTTCAAATCTCCGAGGATGATTTGGAATTTTTTGCTTTGTGTGGATGTGATGGTTTCTAGTGCTGTGGCTAGTGTTTCGTGCTGTGGTGAGGGAGGTCGATAGATTAGGCAGATGGATAATGCCATGCTCTCGACTTTGAGTAGGTCAAGATCGGGATTTGTGACCGTAGATGTGGTTGTGAGTTGAAGGCTGGTTTTGGCTGCTATAAGGACTCCGCCTCCTCTTCTGTTGATGCGTGGGCAGTTGTATAGTTGGTATCCGGGCTTCTGTATTTGGTTCATTGTTGCAGGGTCTGAGTCAGTGAGCCATGTTTCTGTTATGCATAGGATATCTGGTTGTTCGTCAGTTAGAATGTTGTGGATAATATGCGTTTTATTTCTTATTGACCTAGCATTAATAAGGATAATGTTACATGTGTGATGTTCTGGGTGTGGTGTTCGTGTGAGTTGTATTTGGGATCCAATAGTGTTCTTTGCTTTGGTTTTAGGGTGTTTTTGTGATCTATTTCCTTTGATATGGGTGTGTCGTTGGGGTAATTTGCTTGGTGTTTGTGTGGTGGTGATAGGATTTAAGTTGTATTGATGCAGGATGGGTAATGGTGGGGGGGGGTGGAGAAGGTAGATTGGTGTATATAGTAGAGGAATGCAGTATTGTGAGTGTGGGATGGTTCTATATGAAGATGTCAGTATACACATGCACAAAATCAGGAAAGTGTGAGCAGGCTCCATTTTATGTCTGCCAGAAATACTTGGGTTTTTGGATTCGTGTGGCGCAGTGTGGGGTGTAATCAAGGCAGCTGGCCTAGAGATGGGTTAGTGTAGGCCGGCAAGATAGTTGTTGGGTACCAACAGTTTAGCAGGGATAGATGGGTTGGGGTACAGTGTTTCTTATTACTTTAAACAAAATAGGGATACAGTCCTAACGTTCCTTATCACTCAGTATAAACAGATACAGTATTGTGCGATTCAGTCTTAAGGTTAGTGCAAGAAGGTTATTGGGTTACTGCATTGAAATGTAACAACTTGCTGGTTAGAGATACCCTCTCAATCCTAAGAGGAACCCCCAAAATTCCCTTCTGCCTACGTCACCGTAAAATCCCCAGCTCCGGCTACCAGCTTGGCAACCTACTCTATTTCTGAACTACTGGTCGAGGACTATGACATCTCCAACCCTCGCAGATAATATAGGGCGGGTCCTGGACTGGCCTGGAGAGAACTCAAGGAAAGACAATTAGCAGGTAAGGTCTGATTTCTCCTTCCTATTCGTCTCTCCGGGCCAGTCCAGGACCTTAGGGCAGTACCTAAACTGTGTGTGTGGGGGGGGGGGGGACTGCAAGCCCTGCCACAATAGCTGAGGCACCCACTCTAGCATCTTCCCTTGCTTGAACATCCAACCGATAGTGTTTAGCAAACATATGGAGAGAGGACCATGTCGCCGCGTGACAGATATCCACCGGCAGTACCAACGCATACTCAGCCCACAAGGCTGCCTGCCCTCTAGTAGAATGAGCTCTGAGCCCAATTGGAGCCATCAAGCCTTTTGATTCATAAGCCGCCCAGATGGCATGCTTCACCCAGCGAGCAATAGAAGCTTTGGTAGCTGCCTTCCCTTTACCTGGACCGCCAAAAAGAACAAACAATCTGTCTGACTTTCGAAACAGTTCGGTTTGCTTGAGATACTTCCGCAGCACACGCCCTAAATCCAACCTTTTAAACGCCCGATTCCGCTTCCCCTCCCCCGGAGATACAAAAGTGGGAAGGGAAACGGCCTGATTCCCATGAAAACTGGACACCACCTTAGGAAGAAAGGATGGCACCGGCCGCAACACCTCCTTCTCTGCCGAAAACTGAAGGTACGGCTCCCTGCATGAGAGCGCCTGTAGATCTGAAACTCTTCGCGCGGAACACAATGCAACCAAGAAGGCCATCTTCCAGGACAACTCCCTGAGATTACCTGTTGTTCTGGACTCAAATGGCGGCTTGGTCAAAGCGTTTAACACCAAATTCAAATCCCAAAGCAGAACCACCTGCCGAACCGGAGGTCGAATGATCCCAGCGGCCCTCAGGAAACGACGAACATCCGGATGCGAGGAGAGCGACCGCCCTTGCACCTTTCCTCTATAACAAGCTAGCGCTGCCAGCTGTACCTTTAGAGGAGTGCTAAGGGCCAGACCCTTTTCTAGTCCTACCTGAAGAAAAGCCAAGATATCTGGCAGCTGTGATCCCAAAGGCTTAACCTGATGGTCCTCACACCATGTTTCAAAAATGCGGCACACCCGAATGTACGCCAACGAAGTAGATCGCCTTCTGGATTTTAACATAGTGGCGACGACAGACCTCGAGTATCCTCTACGACGCAAGCGTTCCCTCTCAAGAGCCAAGCCGTAAGTAAGAACCGATCCACTTGCGGCATTAACACTGGCACTTGGCACAGATTGATTCGCGCAGGCAGCCTCCAAGGAGGAACCACCAGTAGACGCATCAGATCTGCATACCATGGCCGTCTGGGCCAATCCGGAGCAATGAGAATAACCGTTCCATCGTACCTCGCTACTCTCTGAATGACTCGTCCTAATAGCGACCACGGAGGGAATACGTAAAGAAGCTGACCCGACGGCCAGGGCTGAACCAGGCCGTCTAGCCCTTCCGACATGTGCTCTGCGTCTGCTGTAAAATCGAGCTGCTTTGGTATTTGCCAGAGTGGCCATGAGATCCATGACTGGTTGACCCCAGCGCCGTATGATCTCGTGAAAGACTACCCAGTTCAGTTCCCACTCCCTGGGATCTAGTACATTTTGACTGAGATAGTCCGCTTGAATGTTGTCTTTTCCTTTCACATGTGCTGCCGAAATCACTAAGAGATGGGCTTCCGCCCATTGAAACAACTGTTGACTCTCCACTAGCAGCACCGCACGACCCGTGCCTCCCTGCCGGTTGATGTACGAAACCGTCATCAGGTTGTCGGAAAACACCCGAACCGCTCTCCCCTCGAGCAGCCCGACAAATTCCAACAGCGCCTAACGAACCGCTCTCAGCTCCAAACGATTGATCGACCAACCACTCTCTTCCGCCAGCCAGGTGCCCTGCGCTATCTGAGTCAATGTGCCTTTCAACCGGAAAGGCTGGCATCCGTTGTGAGCAACACCCAGTCTGGCAGGTCTAACGGAACCCCCGTTTGAAGATGCGCCGGAACCAACCACCACTGCAGACTGACACGCACCTCCTCCGGACACGGCAATCGTCAAGAGAGAGGATGATCCTGCGGAGACCATCTTGACAGTAACGCCTGCTGAAGTGGTCGCATATGCGCCCTTGCCCATGGCACCAGATCTAAGGCCGCCGCCATCGATCCCAACAACTGTAAATATCTCCAAGCTGTCGGCACCGCTATGTGCAAGAATGCTGTCACCTGCGACAAGATCTTTTGCACCCTTTCCGCAGGAAGGAAAACCGCTCCTATCTCTGTGTCGAAGAAGGCTCCTAGATAAGTCAATTGTCTCACCGGTTGCAAATGACTCTTCGTACGTTTGATGACCCAACCTAGCTGCTCGAGAAACTCCACTAGTTCTGCTTTGATACTATAAGACTGACTCTCTGACGCCAGGGGGAGCTGGGTAGGATGTCAGCAAGCTTTTCAGTGTTCAGTCCTCAGCTGCTGGAGGAGTTTGACTACCCTAATGTCCTGGACTGGCCCGGAGAGAACTCAAGGAAAGACAATTAGCAGGTAAGGTCTAATTTCTCCTTCTTGATGTCATTCCATAACTCTTCTGTAGCTCTGTCCTTTTGTATCAAAAGCAGCTAATCGATTTTGCAGGCAGTCTTTTTAAATTCCAATGGTATATTCTCAAGATCATATTTTGCTGCATTCATGAGTGGCTTGCTCTTTTTCAACTTTAGCTTGAGTTACTTTACTTACTTTACTTTACTTTACTTAGTTTGCATACTAGTAGTTGGTGATCTGTACCACAGTCAGCTCCAGGTTTTGTCTTTGTTGATGTTATAGAGCTTTTCCATCGTTGACTTTCACACAGGTAGTCAATTTGATTTTTGTACAATCCATTGGGTGAAGTCCACGTGCACAGTCGTTGCTGGAAGAAGGTGTTTGAGATGAATAAATCGTTGTTCTTGCAGAATTCTATCATTTTTTCTCCAGCTTCATTTCTGTTGCCAAGTCCATATTTTCCAACCACTTTGCCACCTTCTTTGTTGCCAACGTTTGCGTTCCAGTCACCCAAAACTATCAGAATATCCTGTTTGCATGTGCTGTCAATTTCAGCTTGTACTTGTTCATAGGACTCATCAATTTCATCCTCTTCTGCAGCTGTTGTTGGATATATCCTTGAATTAAAGTTGTGTTCCTTTGCGTCCCTCTAGTCCAGTCCCGGTACCATAGAGTTTAGAATCTCCTCCAGCAGTCTTGGAGACTGAAAGACGTCATCGCTTTGATGACACTTGACATAAATAGGCAAGGACTGCACCCTTCCACCAGTACTTTCAGTCTCCAAGCAGCTAGAGAAACTTCTGAGCCTGGGGCTGGGCTCAGCACAAATAAGCAGAGCTATCTTTTTTTCTTTTTTACAGTTATCTTTTCAGCTGCAGGTTTAGTGGTTGTAGTTGGGGGATTTTTGTCAGTAAGCTTTCTCTTTTTTTTTTTTTTTCTGTTTGTAGGGGGAGTGCTGCTGCGTTAAGAGTTCCTGCTTGTTCCGCTGGCCCCCCTCCCTTCTCTTTCCTCCTACTCTCTTCCCCCTCCCACCCCTCCTCTGTAGTTTTCCCCATCTCGTTAACGAGCAGAAGGGAAGATACTAAAATCATATTTGCCTCCCTGCTCCCGAACCCGCAGCTAAGGGTGAGGAGCAGGTGGAAGGCCAGGACTGCAGCACCGTTGATACAGGGAACGGCAGGTGCTCTCATGCGGTGTTAGGTATGCTGGAGCGGAAGCCACGGTCCGGCTGAGCTCCGGCACCGGTTGTGCCGCCTCTTGACATCTTCGGCGGCAGCGGTGAGTCGTTTGGCGCTAAGCTGCAAGATTTGCTTTTGGCAGAGGAGGGGGCACAAACAGGAGCGTCGTTGTTGCGCGGTCTCGTCCACCCAGCAGGGCCGTGGGTCTCCGAGCGGGAAATGAGGTGGCGGCCATTTTGTGAGCCGCGTGTCAAGCGCTCTGCAGTTGATTTTGAATGAATTTGGTTGTTAGGTTTCTGAGCTTCGTTTTCGGATTCGTGTACTCGGTGCAGGCTAGGCAGCTGGGAGTGTAGGTTTTTTGACAAAAAAAACATAGATGGGACAACTATTTCAGATAGGAAAAGGCGGATTTAGTTTGACTTAATTCTTTCAATCCTTTTGTGGGGATAGAGTAGTGTGTGTGTTTGGCTCAGATAGGGTTTTTTCCTTTAGGTAGTGCTATGCCAGCAAAGCCTCGCTGTTTGGTTTGTGGCACGAGGCGCGGCGAGGTGTTGGACTTCGGTGTCTGTAGGGCCTGCACTCTTGAGGCAGCGGTCATGGACAAGGCACTGGGGGGGGGAACCGCTGGAGATCAGGGGGCGATTCCTCCAGAGGGGGGGGGGGGGAATGCCCTGCCTCCTTCCTTGGGTCCTGCGGAGCCGGTAGCGGGGCCATCCTCTGCGGAAGACGCAACTCTGCCGCTGGGTATCAGCCAGGCGGGCAGTGCTCCAGTGATTCCACCGGATTTCTTCTCACTCATGCAGCAGGCGTTTGCTCTGCTGCAGCCCGCATTGGCGGCTCAACCTCAGGTTCCGCGAGGGCAGAAGCGGACCGGATCTGGGGGCCCATCTGAGGAGGAGACTGCCCCGGCCAAGAGGAGTAAGGCAGCGGTAGAGGACAGTCCGCTGTCTCTGCTTGAAGAGGAGTTGACAGCGGTTGATGCGGAAGTAGAGGGGGCCTCGGAAGACGAGTTGGAGGAGGGAGAGTTGCCTGACTCAAAGCAACAAGAGTAGAGTAGTCAGGGTGTTTCGACAAGAGGAGCTACCAGCTTTGATTGCCGAAACCCTCAAAATGCTGAACATGCCCTCAGTTGGGCCGGTGATGGAGGAGGCATAGGAGGATCCACTGTTACAGGCAGTGCGTACGTCTCAATGGGTATTCCCCGTTCATAGAGTCTTTAGGAATATGATTTAGGATGAATGGGACTTGCCAGAGTCGGCTCTGAGGGGTTCGAGGGCCTTAGCTCGGCTTTATCCTCTTTCCGATCAAGATAGAGAACTTTTTTGCTCTCCCTAAGGTGGATGCGGCGGTGTCGGCGGTTACTAAAAAGACTACAATTCCGGTTGAGGGTGCCGCGGCGTTGAAGGATGTGCAAGACAGGAAACTGGATACTTTGCTGAAGCAAGTGTTTGATATTTGTGCCCTCTCCATGCAGGCCTCGATAGCGGGGGCGTGGGTGGCGAGAGGCTGCTTGAGATGGTTCAATTGGAGGGACAGTTGGACGAAGCAGCGCGCCTTGAGTCGGGTACTGCTTATTTAGCAGACATTCATTATGACCTCATCCGGGGGCTGGCTAAAAGTATGGCCTCTGTAGTAGCAGCTAGGCGGTATTTCTGGTTGTGCAACTGGTCGGCTGACTGTTCGTCTAAGGCTCGCCTCAGTAAGCTTCCATTTAGGGGGAAGCTTTTGTTTGGAGAAGACTTAGGGAAGTTGGTCAAGGATCTCGGGGAGTCCAAGGGGGGTCGACATCCGGAGGATAAGCCTAAGCAGGGCCGAAATGCTGCGGGCTCCAGGAGGGCGCCGAGGGAGTTTTGTAGATTTCGGTCATCTCGTTTTGGCCAACCCCAGCGGGGAAAGTTCCTGGGGCGTGGCCAGGGATTTCGAAGGTTCCGGGGGCGAGCAGAGGTTTTGCGCCTTTCCAGTCCTCAAACATTAAAAAGTCCCTATGAGATAAGGTGGACTCAGGTGGCGGTGGTGCCCGTGGGAGGATGGTTGTGGGAGTTTTACCCTGCCTGGGTCCAAATTACGTTAGACCAGTGGGTGTTGGAGGTCATTGGAGAGGGCTATGCCGTAGAGCTCCATCGACCTATGTTAGATTCCTTTGTCCAATCTCCATGCACAGCTCCGCACAAAGTACAAGTGGTCTCGGAAACGCTCCAGCGGTTGCTGCAGCTCAGGGCAGTGGTGCCTGTTCCATCGGACCAGTGCGGGTGCAGTTGATACTCCATCTATTTTGTGGTACCAAAGAAGGAGGGCACCTTTCGACCGATTCTGGATTTAAAGAGGGTGAATCGCTGTTTTCGGGTGACCCATTTCTACATGGAAACGTTGCACTCAGTAATTGCGGCGGTCAGGGTGGGGGAATTCCTGACGTCGTTAGATCTCACGGAGGCTTATCTCCATATCCCCGTTCGATAGGAGCATCAATGGTTTCTGAGGTTCGCAGTTCCCGTGGGACATTTTCAGTTTCAGGCTTTGCCCTTCGGGCTGGCGACGGCGCCTCGAATGTTCACCAAGATCATTGTGGTCGTGGCGGCAGCGCTCCGCAAGGAGGGAGTGCTAGTGCATTCGTACTTGGACGATTGGTTGATTCGAGCAAAGTCAAAGGAAGAGAGTGCCACAGCCACCGCTCGGGTAGTGCACGTGTTGGAAGGCCTCGGCTGGGTCGTCAACATTGCAAAGAGCAGATTGGTTCCCTCGCAGTCCCTAGACTATTTGGGGGCGCGTTTCGAGACGAAGCAAGCAACGGCATTTCTCCCGGACCACCGGGCGCAAGGGTTACGGGTCCTCGTGAGAAAGATTCTATCGCGGCGGGCGCTGACGGCATGGCAGTATCTGCAATTACTCGGGACTATGGCTGCCACGATCGAAGTAGTGCCGTGGGCCAGGGCTCATATGCGGCCATTACAGAGCGCCCTTCTCCGGCGTTGGTCTCATCAGAGGGATGCGTTATCTCAGTGGCTGGATTGTCCTCAAGAGGTGCGTCAGGAGCTTTGGTGGTTGCGGCCAGGAAGTTTGGAAGTGGGCGTTCCTCTGGAGCCTCCATCCTGGAGACTGTTGACGACGGATGCAAGTCTTGTGGAATGGGGAGCACATTGCAAAGGAAGGCTTGCCCAGGGAAGGTGGTCTCTGGAGGAGAAGGAATGGTCCATCAACAGATTGGTGTTGGCCCTCCTGGAGTTTCAGGAGTATTTGCGATAGGCGACGGTAAGGGTTGTCCGACAATGTGACTGTGGCTTACATCAATCGACAAGGCAGCACAGGCAGTGTGACGTTGGAAGCGGAGGCGAGTCAGCTGTTGAGTTGGGCCGAACAGAATCTGCAAGGTCTATCGGCGCAGCATGTGGCCGGCGTGGACAATGTCGAAGCGGATTTTCTAAGTCACCGCAGGGTGGATCCGGGGAGAGTCAGCCCTTCACCCAGACGTGTTTGCGCTTCTAGTGCGGAGCTGGGGGATTCCGCTAATGGATCCGATGGCCAGCTTCGACTCAGCGAAGATAGCAAGGTTTTTCAGCAGACAGCGAGAACGAATGTCAGAGGGTCTCGATGCGTTGGCACAGAGGTGGCCGGAGGAGGGGCTTCTCTGTGTTTCCGCCTTGGGCTCTCATAGGGCGGGTGGCGCAGTGCATAGAGAGGCACAGCAGCCTGGTGGTTCTGGTAGCGCCCGATTGGCCCAGAAGACCTTGGTATGCAGATTTGGTGCGGTTGCTGGTGGACAGGCCGTGGAGGCTTCCACAGCGGGCGGACCTCTTACTGCAGGGGCTGTTATGTATGCCCCAGGTAAATCGATTCTCGCTTACGGCATGGCTCTTGACAGGGCTAGGATGACTGCCAAGGGTTATTCCGCAGCGGTCATTTCTACATTGCTGAGGACACGAAGATGATCCACTTCGTTGGCATACATCCGGGTATGGCGCATCTTTGAAGCCTGGTGCGTGGAGCGAAGTCTGCAGCCCTTGGGGGCCTTGGTGTCCCAGGTCCTTTCCTTTTTACAGGATGGTGTAGAGAAGGGTCTCGCGGCCAGTTCCTTGCGGGTGCAGTTGGCAGCCGTCTCCTTTTACCGGGGTAAGATACAAGGTCGGCTTTTAGGGGCTCATGGCGACATTCGTCGGTTCTTGCGGGCCGTGTTGCTCATGCGCCCTCCGAGGCGAAGTTCAGTGCCTGTGTGGGATCTGAATTTGGTGTTGGAGGCTTTGATCAGAGCACCGTTTGAGCCTTTGGGAACGGCCTCGCTGAAGGATCTGACATTGAAGACGATATTTCTGGTGGCTATTTGCTCCACGAGAAGAATTTCCGAGTTACAGGCTTTGTCCTGTAAGAAGCTGTATCTGTCCTCCTTCAATCACAAAGTGGTATTACGTATGGTTCCAGCGTTCTTGCCGAAGGTGGTTTCGGTGTTTCATGTTAACCAGGTAGTGTCGCTTCCCGTGTTTTCCGAAGAGCAGAAGGACAAGTCAGAGGGCAGATTGCATCTTCTGGATGTTCGTCGCGTGCTTAGGCGGTATCTCCGCAGGACCGTGCCCTTCCGGAGGTCAGACAGGTTGGTTGTGTCCTTGGAGGTCCGCGTAAAGGGGAGGCAGCGGCAAAGTCTTCTATTTCTCGATGGTTGAAGGAAATGATTGCGACGATGTACCACCTTAAGGGTAAGGTGGTTCCGGAGGGCCTCCGGGCTCATTCGACTAGGGCACAGGCGGAATTCAGTTTGGTTCCGGTCGCGGACATTTGTCGGGCGGCGACTTGGTCGTCCTTACATTCGTTTGCAAAGCACTATAGGCTAGATGTGCAGGCGGCAGGGGATGGGTGTTTTGGCTCAGCAGTACTTCAGGCTGGGCTTGCAGGTCCTTCCCGTTGATATTCACTGCTCTGTTACATCCTCTATGGTACCAGGACTGGACTAGAGGGACCCAAAGGAAGATGAAATTTGACTTACCTGCTAATTGTTGTTCCTTAAGGAACTCTAGTCCCGTCCCGGATCCCACCCAGTATTTTAAGGGGTTGTTCAGGGGGTGTAGTTGGGACAGGGTTTTTGGTACGGCGCAGAGTGGAAGCGCAGTGGGAGCCCTTTTCGCAGCAGTGCTAGGTTAGCTCTGGGGGCTTACGCTTATATCTTCATGTTTTAAAAAAAAAGAGGGAGCGTATTGGTTTAGTTGATAAGGGTTCGTGTTTTTTATCTGCCTGTTTCATTACTTTGGTAACTACTTATTTGTTGCTCTGCTGAGTCTGCTTTATCAATAGGTACTGGTGGAAGGGGGCAGTCCTTGCCTATTTATGCCAAGTGTCATCAAAGCGATGACGTCTTTGTCTCCAAGGTTGCTGGAGGAGATTCTAAACTCTATGGTACCGGGACTAGACTAGAGTTCCTTAAGGAACAACAATTAGCAGGTAAGTCTAATTTCATCTTGTTAGGCATTCCTCATAGACAAATAGAGATTAAGCATTCACTGATCGCATTATATTTCATTACAGTTCTTGCAAGTTTCCTTATTATAAATGCAACAGTATTTCTTCGTTGTCTTTCATTTCGAGCATAGTAGACCATGTGATCATCTGATGCAAAGTGCCCGATGCCAGTCCATTTCAGTTCGCTGACACCCAACAGATCAAGTTGTACATGTTCCACTTCATTCTTGACTATCTCCAACTTCCCTTGGTTCATGCTTTGTACGGTCCATGTCCCAATATGTAAGACTTCTTTACAGCTTCTGACTCTCATTTCATGCGCAGCTACATCAGCAGTCAGACTTCCCGAGGGCTTTGATCCAACCACATCATAAATCCTGGCTTTACTCTGAAAAGTCTTTAGCTCCTTCTCAGTAGCTAGTTGAGTACCTTCCGACTTGGGAGTCTCATCTTCCAGCACTATAGTGCAATTTCATCATAGCAAACCAATAAGCTCATAGAAAATGAATTAAAAACAAATAAAAGTAAATTATAGTACTCTTTCTGATTCTGACTAATCCAGGTCAATTGAAAGTACCCAGCAGATCCAAACGGTGTGATCGATTCCCGATTACAGAATTTCCTAAGTGTATTTGGGTTGACTTTTCAGAAACTTGTCCATACTGTTCTGTCATTTCCAACCTAAAAGATGTTGGGGGAAAAAAATGTACATTTTACAATGAATGAGAGGGAATGAGAGCACACGTCTGCCCATCTGTTGGCAAAAATATCTATGAAAATTTAATGGAAAAGGGCCAAATTTTGGCATGGAGAGAAAAATGTGAAAAGAGATTAAAAAATGGGCCAGATTAGACTGGGGGTGCAGAGACATAAAGCTCCCTTTGAAAAAAAAATGTACTATGTGTATTTTTGTGGAAGAAGCAATTCCAGCTTTTGCAACGTAGTGACATTCATAAACTGAAGCATGGTTAGAGCAGTGCTTCTCAACTTTTCTCCTTGAGGCAATATCTTGTCGTTCAGGTTTTCTTTATTATCCTGCCTGGACACACCAGATGTGTGAGGTTATACTCCCTTGCCAGCAGATAAGCAACTTTCACTGATGTCATCTGACTATCATTTGGTATATCTTCTGGTACAGCATTGAAAGAAGCCAGTATTTCTTTACCTCCAGTAGGTGGCAGGGTGTTTAGACTGGTGCAGATGGGCCTGGCCTGCACCAGGCTGGTAAGAGACAGTGTAGAGTGGAGCAACAGGGTTCAATTCCCACTGGCACTCCTTGTGACCTTGGGCAAGTCCTTTACCCTCTTGCCTTGGAAGAAAAGGCCTGGCAATTTACTTCCGGTCATACTTTGTCAAGAACCCAGGGGCTGCTGAGTCACCAGGAGTCAGCATAGACTTTAAGGCTTTTTTATAAAAAAGGCCAGTGTTGCTTGGAGAGCAGGTACATCTTTGTCTCCTGGAGCTGACAGCGCTGCCTTTGTTTCAGTGTTGCTCCTCACAGGTTCCTAGTGTTGAGTAGGCCCGAACAAGAGCAGAAGGGCCTTCAGGCCTCTGAGGGGGACGGGGGTTGATAAGATGGGCCCAGGCCCCCCACCTTCCCTCTTGCTGTCCTTATTTGCATACCTTTTTATTTTTTTCAGATTTCTTCTTTTTTCTCCTGTTGATTTCAATGGGCTTTCAATAAAGCAGCTCCAATTAAGAAAGCTTTGAGCATCTGGGTCTTGGTATGGTCTCCCATCAGCCTGGCAGGTGTTGGATGTCTGCCAGTTAAAAGAAGGAATTCTATTTTTCAGTGTTTTATTTTTCCTCCCCCACCCCCCTTGCAGTGCTTAGCCTGCACCTCTCCTCCCCCGTATCTATTTTTTCCTGTGACTAGCTTTATGCCACCTTTTGCATTTTGGGACCCCAGTGCCATCTCTGGTTATGCTGCTCCTTTCTTATTTTTATTCTGCTGGTGGGCACCGGTACTGGATATGTCTGCTGGTGCAGCACTGAGAGAAGCTAGTATTTGCCTCCAGCAAGTGGCAAGGTGTATGGACTGATGCAGCATGGCAGATAGATCTGGCCTTCCTGGCAGTTGCAAGACCTGGAAATTAGGGCACTGCTGGGAAGTGGATTCAATACAAGAACCTGTGAGGTCCTTTGCCTGAAATGGTAAAGAAGGAAAGAAAACTCAGCAGCTGACTTGACTGCTGGTAGGATGCTGATCCTTATTCAAGCTGCTCTGGCTGGATATATCTTAAGCAATGTGGTGGCCTGGTGTTGCTTGGAGCTTGGGTATGCTGCTCTGTTCTAGAGCTGATAGCAACCCTTTATTCAGTGCTTATTTTTTCCATGGATTCTAGTGCTGATGGCTGGAAAGTGGACAGGAAAATTTCCATGGGACTTCTAAAGGGGGGTAGTAAGATTGAGCTCCTGCTCCAATTCCCTCTTGCTGTCTTATATCTGCTAAATTTGTGTCTCTCTCTTTTTTTTTTCTCTCTTTTTCTTTTTCCATTGATTTAAGTAGGGTTGCGTTTGGCTCTCTGCTGCTTGCAATAAAGTAGCTCTAAATTAAACAAAAAATAAACATTTACACGTCTTTGTAGGGTAGGACTCAGGCCTGTGTGGGGTGGCTGGAGCCTCCCTTCTCAGGTTTCCTTCATGATTCTTGTCAGTTTCAGTGGGCGCTTTGTGGGGGGTTTTTTGACAAAGGAAGATTTTCAAGTCTAGTCCTTCCTCTTCTGGCTGTTCGGTCCCTTCAGGACCCAGGGGCAGGCCTGCCCCCTTACTGCTAGAAGAGAGGGGGGAATTCTGACAGAGAGCTCACAGTCTCCAGATTGCCCTCCATAGAATTTGTTTCCTTTTCTTTCTTCAGCAAGATTGGTCCTTCTGGTGAGGCAGTTTAGACCCTGGAGTTTTAGGGTCTGAGAAGAGGGCATGTGGCGCGGGATGGCTGAGTCCCAGTCCGAGCTCTGCCGCCTAAAGCGATCTTGGTGGAGATTTGAGTCTAGAGGTTCAGATCTTTTCTCCTTTGCCTGGAGTCTGGTTCTGACACCTCCGAGGGTGCCAGCCTTTGAGGATGAAATGCCATCTTGTGAAGACCCTTAGCTGCTTGTTCAGAAAAGAACTAGCAGTGTTGATTGCTCAAGTGTCTTCTACTTTGTGGTTGGCAGATCTTCTGGTGGCAGACAGATGTTGCAGGTACACGCCTCTTTCGGGGAGTTTGGAAATCTACAAGGGCCTTTCTCCACACCACCTCAGAGTGCTCAACTCCTCGTTGAAAGGGGTCATGATTACGAAGAAGCTCTGTGCCCTGACACAGGAGGATTACACAGCATGGTTGAGCATGCCTCAGGTGGGTGTGCATGTCACTGCAGTCACAAAGTGGACGACATCCTGGTGGAGGGTGATATGGCTCTCAAAGACCACTTGGATCACAAGAAGTAAGCTCTTCTTAAAAATCAGTTTTCAACTTCTGTTATTGTCCAGATAGTGATTTATGTGGGTCTGATGATTTGAACACTCCTCCAATGGATTCATTCTCTCCTTCCGGTTGATGCCTCCATTGTCCTAGAATTGGCAGCAGCCTTTCCATTGGATGCTATGTATGATCTAGTTTGCTTAGCGCAGTAGTTCTCAACCTTTTTTGTACCGTGACCCCTTTTACCATTGTGACACCCAATGATAAAATCAAATGGGTCTCTTCCTTTACCGTTAACGCATTGTCGCTGTAATTATTTGTTGAATTAATATATTATAGGCCTTTGCAATATGCTTTTATTTATAAAATTTACTTATTTAAACTGCAATAATTAGTCACAATAACAAATAACAATATTTGATTTCAAAATTATGATTTTGTAGTCAAATCACTAATATGAAATAAAATTATTTTTTCTACCTTTGTTGTCTGACCAATTTATTCTCTGATCATGCTGGTCCCGATCTGAGGCTTCTGCTTAACTCTTTCTGTGGTCTATGGTCCATCTGCCATTTCTTATCTTTTGTTTTCTTCACTTCTTTCCATCAGCTTATTTCCAGTCCCAGTAACCCTCCCAAGTATCAGCCCCTTTCCAGTCCTCACTCTCAGTACCTTCCAATGTCAACTTGCATTCCCATTACTGCCACTGGTGTCCATTCCCTTCTAGTACAAATACCATGGCAGCCCCTCTCAGATCCACTCCCTTCCAGTTCCATTCTCCCATCCCCTCGTATCAGCCCATTTGTAGCCTTAGCCTCCAGTTTTCTTCCAGGGCCAGCAGCTCTATCCTCCCCTCCCCACAATCAGCCCATTCCCAGTCGAAGTCCCCCAGTCAGCTCGCTTCCAGTACTAGTCCCCCCTCAACCCCATTACCAGTGCTAGCCTCCCCTAATCAGCCCAGTACCAGTCCTAGCCTCCCCTAATCAGCTCATTTCCAGTGCTAGTCCCTCCTCAACCCCATTACCAGTGCTAGGCTCCCCTAATCAGCCCATTACCAGTGCTACCCCCCTTGATCAGACCATTCCCAGTCCTAGCCTTCCCTAATCAACCCATTATCAGTTCTAGCCCCTCCATTTGCCCATTATAATCCTAATCCGCACTGTCTGTCCCCTCTGTCCAGCATTTATCCCCCGTCTGTTCAGTATGTCCCCCGTCTCTTCCCTTTGTCCATGTCAGCCCCCTTCTCTCCGTCCATGTCGGCCCCCCTCTGTCCATGTCAGCCCTCCCTCCCTCTGTCCATGTCAGCCCTTCCATTCATCAATGTCGGCCAGACCTCCCCCCCCTCCGTCCATGTCAGCCCCACCTCCCTCCATGTCAGCCCCCCTCCTCTCCCGCCCCCTCTGTCCATGTCAGCCCCCCTGTCCATGAATAACCAAGGAGAGTGGTAAGTACCTGCACACTACTAAGGAAACCAAAAAAGCAGGCACAAAGGAGACCGGCGAATGTTCAAATCCGGTAAACCCCTTTATTAGCCCCTGTTTTTTATATAAAATTTTGTTCTATGAACCTTTTAGTACAATATACATGCTATATTTATGTATTGTTATGTATGTACAGGAGTTCTTTATCTCTAAGTTTTATGGCTATGATTATATTTTATAGAGCACGCTGGTATTTAAATGTTTTATGGTTTAGTTTATTATGTTTTAATGTTTATCTGTTTTTTTTTTTGAGGTTGGCATCCTCTAAGACCCCCTAAAGAAGGCTTTTGATCCAAAACGCGTAGGGGCTAATAAAGTAGTTTACCCGATTTGAACATTCGCCGGTCTCCTTTGTGCCTGCTTTTTTGGTTTCCTTAGCCCCCCTGCCCAACTCAGCCCCCCCTCTGTCCATCTCAGCCCCCATCCCTCCATGTCAGCTCCCTCCCTCCCTCATGCTGACCACTACGCCAAGAAATTACATCCGCAACTACCCACAATCATCGATCAAAGCTTATCGCTAGCCACCACCCCTCGAGAAACCGACACCGTCACTCGAGCAGACTCTGCAGCTGAATGGAACACTTTCCAACAATTAGGCGAACAACAGATCATAAACATCATAACTAATTTAAATACCACTACCTCCCCTCTTGACCCATGCCCAACCGCCTGGATAAAAGCAACAAAGAAGGAAATCACAAAACCTATCACTTACATTGTAAACCAGTCACTTCAACAAGGTACCATGCCGACCCATCTCAAGAGATCACTTATAAGACCAATCTTAAAGAACAAATCTCTCAACAAAAGTGACCCTGCATCATATCGCCCGATCTCAAGCATATCAGTCTTAGCTAAAACAATTGAAAAAGCGGTTCAGCAACAACTGCAAGATCACATAGATGATAGAAAAGCCTTAGATAAGCATCAATATGGGTTTCGTCAGCATCACGGAGTAGAAACACTACTACTGGCACTCATTGACAATCTCCTCAGGGGTCTTGAAAACAAAAACACTATGTTCATACTTATATTTATCGACATTTCAGCCGCATTTGATACAGTTCACCACAGCACCCTCTTAAACCGTCTTGCCTCCATAGGTATAGCAGGGACCCCCCTAAAATGGTTTGCTTCATATATATCCAATAGAATGCAACAAGTTCAGTTCAACAATGATAAAGCTGATGCCTTCCCTCAAACCCAGGGGATTCCTCAGGGGTCTGCCTTATCCCTATTATTTAATTTGTATATAAAACCGATCTGCAAGATCTTTCAGAAGCGCAACATCAATTACCACATCTATGCTGACGATGTGATGCTGTATACACACCTGGACATAACACAACCGGATTTCACTCCACTAGAGGAATGCCTTGACATGCTCCAATCATGGCTGCATCAAAACAACATGTCAATAAACCACAAGAAAACAGAGGTCATGTTTATCTCTAAGAAAACCAACTTCATTCCGCCCACCACAGTCACCCTTAACAATAACATTTATCATACGAAACCTGCAATAAAATATCTAGGAGTCCTACTAGACTGCAACCTTAGGATGGATAAACACCTCCGAACAATTAACAGAGCCATTTTTTACAAGCTGAAAGTTCTGCAACCACTTCGCAATATCCTCGAAAAATCGGACTTTAGGTCTGTTGCGCAAGCTCTCATTATTCCCCACCTGGACTACTGCAACGCCATCCTGCAAGGGCTTCCGAAGAACACCCTAAACATCTTGCAAATGGCTCAAAATGTTGCTGCAAGAGTCATCATGGAAAAGAAAGTCACAGACCACATAACCCCAGTACTTATGGAACTGCATTGGCTCCCGGTGGCCGCCCGCATCATTTTCAAACTTCTCATAACGTTTAAACTCATCCATAACATCGCACCATCCTACCTCAATAATCTAATCGCTATTCAACCACACAACAGGAGCAGAAGAACCATAAATCTCAACGCTCTCTGTGTTCCGACAAGCATAAGAACCGTCAAAGCAGAAACAAGCAATAGGGCATTCACATATACAGCACCAATCCACTGGAACCAGCTCCCACAAGAGTTGAGACTCACAAATAACTTAAATGGGTTTTGAGTTTCCTTCTAAATTCACTCATTTCAGACTCACTACAACCTGACCTAAGGGGGATACTTCTACCTCAACCAGATGTCTTTTGCCTGCCACGGCGGCATTTTGAATACTGGCATGTAATCATGTATAAATTGTATATATTGGACCCCTCCCACACTCTTGCAATCAAATGTATACCCAGAACTGTGTGCCCCAACTGAATGTATATTGTATCCCATTGATTCTCCTGTTTTATGTAAATCATTGCCTAATCGAAATGTAAATCTAAAAATCACTGTATTGTACGATACACTATGATTCTGTAAAGTAAACCGCTGCTGATCGTAGGAAGCAGCGATATGCAAATGTTTACTAAATAAAATAAATGTCAGCCCTGTTGCAGGTTCCCTGCCCCCTACTCCCCTCTGCCTGCTACTGCCCTGTTCTTCTGCAGCCATGGCTTCCTGTCTTAGGGAACCACGGCTGTGCCTGTGAAACCGTTGCGGAGCCTTCACGTCTCTCGACGTGCTCCGTGCGGCATTGTCCCGCCTCCAAAGGAAGTGGTAAGCAACTTCCTTTGGAGGCGGGACAGTGCTGCACGGAGCCCGTTGAGAGGCTGGATGGCGGTTCCCTAAGAGACAGGGAGCCGTGGCTACATTAGAAGGGAAGCGGTGAGTTTGCCGCTGCCGAGAAGTGGACTCGACAGTGGCAGCAACTTGTGTGTTTTTGGGGGTTTTTTGTGTTTGTTTTTTTTTAACGGCGGAGTGAGGTGACCCCCCACTAAATCCTGTGGCAACCCCCGTGGGGGGTCACGACCACAGGTTGAGAACCGCTGGCTTAGCGGCTGAGGATATTGCCTTTTCGACAGTGGTATGATGGATGCTGTATCTACTGCCCAGTGGTGAAGCTACAGCCAGCAAGTCCCAGCTTGCCTTTAAAGAAAAATTGTTTGGGGAGGACCTGGAGAAGCTGGTTAAAAAATTGGGTGAGTTCAAGCCTCATTTTCTTCGGTGGATAGGCTTAAAGGGCCCGGGAAGCATGCACCTGCTCTCCTTAGTGTCCCAGGATTCCCATCAGTATCACCCTGGAAAACCTGTATGTTTTCCTTCCCTGGTTTTTGTTCTTAGGCCCAACCCTTTTGTGGAGCTCATGGACTCTGGAAGCCTACGATCTCCAGAAATACCTTCTGTCTAGTGTAGTAGTGGGTTGAGGGCCCATTCTGGAGTGCCTTCAATGGGTGGCAGGCTATGTCTTTTTCTACCAGGAGTGTGCCCAGATCATGAGATCACTGGGTGCTAGACACCATAAAAAGCATGGCTACGTTTTGGAATGCAGACAACTTATCCTGGACGCCTTTGTCATCTCCCCATGTAGCTGTATGGCCAAGAGGGCTGCTGTTCAGCCTATGCTGGAAAGATTGCTCGGACTACAGGCTATTGCTCTGGTTCCCTTCACCAAGCGGGGCTGGGGCCAGTACATCTATTTTTCTGGCCTATCCCAGACCTGAAGGTGGTCAGTGCTTGACTCTGTTCCTCATTTCCACATGGAGACCTTGGGATCTGTCTTTTCGATCCAGTAAGGGGAGTTCCTCACCTCCCTAGATCTTGCTGAGACATTTTCATATTTCCATCTGGGAACAGCATCAGCCATTTCTCCACTTCTGTGTTCTGGGCTGCCATTTTCAGTTCCATGCCTTGGCCTGGCTATGGCTTCTCACACATTCTCGAAGGTCATGGTGCTGATGGTGGCAACATTCCTGCGCAGAGTAATAAGCCAGTCATCCACATAAGGGAGTCTGACCAAATCAGGTTCACCATAAGTCAATCAGGGAGTCTGACCAAATCAGGTTCACCACAGTCAACACAACCTTAGTGATTCATTGGCTGGAAAGACGGGGGTGGTTGAGCAGCCTGAATCGTTCCCAAGTCTCGAACACCTTGAAGCTTGGTTCAATACTCCTGGGAATTAACCCTTTGTGCTTTCAACTTCATAGTTCAGAGGGATTCTTCCATTATTTTGACTTTTTGGTTACTCGAGAGATTGCCAAAGCAAAGAACTTTTTCTTAGCCATAGGAGAGATCTGTGTCTCTTCTCTCTGTTGCCTTTGAGCCGCCATCTGTGTTAGATTCGGGCTCATCTTGATCTGGTGATTTTATTGTCACTGGACATTATCTGCAGTGCAATTAACACATGATAAAATATATTTCATAAATGTTAAGTCTATGGGGGATGCTGGGAATGCTATCAGCAGTTGATAAACAGGTTTTGCATGCTAATTTTATAAAAGGCTACATTTTATGATTGCAAAGTTTTACCACCATTTAACAAACTTAATTCAGCTACAATAGCTATTTCCCTATTTTGTCTGTCTTTGACCAACTACTGGAAAGGCAAGAGCTAAATCCAAATATAAAAAAAAATGTCTAGCCTCATGAATATTTTAAAGCTTTTTTTCTGACCGGTATACTCGAGTGGAAAAACATACTTTCTCTGATTTTGTGTTAAAAATGTCAACTATTTAGCTTCTTGTTTGACCATTTTTGCTTATAGCTATGTAAAATATTTCATATTTATTTACATATATTACATATGTATTTGCTTCTAGGTCTGAAGAATTGCGTCGTGAGTTTGGTCGCTATGGGCCTATAGTTGATGTGTATGTTCCACTTGATTTCTACACTCGTCGTCCAAGAGGATTTGCTTATGTACAATATCCTTTCCTCAGTCGACTGTTTTGTGAATGGTGGTGAAGCTTGAAATACAAGTTTGTGTGAGGTAATTCATTTAAACATACCACCATGCTTTTGTGTTGTAACTTTTTTTTTTTATCTTAACTTTAATAGTGATAACTGTTAATAATTTTCCTAAAATCCATTAAATGTTTTGCACTCTTATGTTTTATAAATCCTGAAATGTTACTTGGTTTTTGTGGATTTTTATATTTGTGTACATTAATCTGTAACTGACTGCCTCAGTGATCAGTTGTATTTAGTGCTGATGTATAGTTTGATTGTAACACTGAAAGTAAAACTACTGAAAGATATTTTTTTTTCTTTTGA
Organism: Ichthyophis bannanicus; assembly: GCA_033557465.1. Lineage (NCBI taxonomy): Eukaryota > Metazoa > Chordata > Amphibia > Gymnophiona > Ichthyophiidae > Ichthyophis > Ichthyophis bannanicus. The sequence continues at coordinate 17,132,544 of CM066039.1, read as the reverse complement.
ATTTGGTAAATTCTCTAGCAATTTCTTTTTTAGCATTTGATGTAAAACATTGTATTGAACTGAGGTAAGCATTTTTCTTCAATACTGTCCCTAATTATACTGTCCTCTGTTGTTATCTCAGAAATTGTAAAGCTGTACAGTAATGGCGACCCCACAGAGAAAGCATGAAAGAACCTTTAGAGTAGAGTTCAACAATTAAGACAAGTAGACAAGCCAAAGACCTCTTAATGATCAGGCTTGAAGAGAAGGGAGAGTTTGGGAAAAGAAAAAATAAAGAAAAGCTGGAAGAAGGACAAGCCATAATAGGAGACAAAGCTTCGGTTTATCTGCAAAAAGGGGGAAAGCTTTATTTTTTATTTTTTTTTTTATTTTTGCCTCAAAGTAAAAGCTTAAAACCATCTTTCATATTGGGCAAGCACCTCATACAAGTTCTTTTGACAAGCACTTAAAATAAAAGATCAAGACCAAGTTCAATGATGGCCAAGATTAAAGGAGCCGTGCCTGATGTATCCTCCAGACTAAAGATCTTTTTTTCAGTCTTGTGTAAGTACACATTTGATGATTTGGGGGTTGATCTAGGGGCAAAATCTGTAGTAGTTAGTGGAAGCTTTGAAATTCTTTGTGGAATTTTGCTTGACAGTGGGGTGTACTAAAGAGGGGGTTGATAGAAAAATACCTTCTTGACACACTTTTGTCCAAGGTGGCGTGGAGACAAAATTGACTTTCATTTATAGTAGGGTAGGTCTTTTTTTATATAATATTGCATTGTCTCCCAAAACTTGGGATGGATTTAGTACAATCCATAACGTATATTGTGGCCCACTGCAAAGAAACATAGCAGATTTAATGTTTCTAGGTAGTTGTAGTTTTAGCTTTGATGTTTAGTTGTGCCATCTGCATAAGATTAGCTCAGACTTGCTTCCCTTTCTGTGATTTACAATTGCCTTGCTAAGCTAGAATTTGCTTATACAGAATGTGGTGTGGTAATCAGTATTAACAATTAGCCCTATAAAACAACTAACTTCTCAAGCCATGTAAACCATTTTTCAGCAAATTCAATGTTTAAATTTAGTTTCCTTATCATTCCTGCTTGATGAGTGTGTTGTCCCCAGCCAACAAATGGAGGCAGACCAAAGCAGCTTTCAATAATTGATGTCCATTGTCTCCTCAAGCCAACAGTTGCCCTGTGTCCATTGTAACGCAATAGGTTCCAGCACGGTTGAGCTGGAGAGTGGATAGAAGGACCCCATGGGGGGGGGGGGTTGTTAAGTCTGGGCCCAGGCCCCCCTTCTCACTGTCTTATTTGTGCATGTTCTGTGGTTGGGTTTTCCCCCCCTTTTTTTTTGTCCTGTTTCTTTTGACTGTCTGCCAAAGCTGCTTTATTTTAAGCAGCAAAAAATTTCCCCTTTCAGGCTGCTTGCCTTCCCAGGCTAGGCTGGCCTGACAGGTGCAGAGATTCCCTTACCTGGTGTGGGGAGAGGGGGGATTGCTTTTTAGCTACAACTTGTTTTTTTTTGTTAGGGTTTCTTTTACAGTTTTTTTCCCTTTTCCTACATTTGAACTATGCCAGGTGCATTGAAGTATGCTGTATGCAACTCCTTCAGAGTTCCTTATCGTTCCTCCAGCTTAGTCCTCTATGTATGGGTAGTGCACCTCCTCCTGCAGCATGAAGACTGGACCAATCAAATTTCAGCATCACTGGATCCAGCATCCTGGCTTTCCCTTGTACTCTACCTGTGTGTCCAGTCTTCATGCAGCAGGAAGATGTTTGTGAGCCTGGCTGGGCTCACTAGTCAGTCAGTTTAGGACTTAGTTTCTAGCTAACCTTTTATTTTTACTTTATTTGGTCCCTATTGGGGTTTCTATTTTTTTTTTACTATAGGAAAGGAGTACCTGTCTCTTTAAATTTCTGTGGAAACGGGCACTCCGGAGGAGGGGGGGTGGGCTCAGCAGAGGTCCCTCTCCTGCTCAGCCGTAAGCCGCTTGCAGTTATCTTACTTTTTCCTTTTAATTGGCTTGGATCTCTGTGCCCAAGACTGTTCGGGGCAGAGCTCCTGCGGCGGCTGTCCAGCGCCACAGTTCCTGGCAGGTAGGACTCTGTACGTTGAAAGTGCCGACGGGCTGCTCAAGAGCAGGCACGGTTTGTGCAACGGCCCCTGCCTTTGCCGCTATCGTGTTTTTTTTTTCTTTGTTCTTAGTTTTTAGTGTTTGTTTTCAGAGCGGTTTTCTTTTTCCCGAATCTTTGTTTTCTGGACAGGAGCGAGCTATTTCGTTGGGGCCTTGACCGGGCTGCTCTTTTCGGCGCCAAATTTCTCTCGCGCCTCAACTTGGTGAGTAACTGCGGCCATTTTGTTCCTTGTGGTTCTCTCCTCAACGCGGTCCACGCGGCCGCGGTAGGCTGTCCCGGAGCCGCAGGCGTCTCTCCGCAGACCCTATCTATGGTGCCTCCGTTGTTGTTTTATTTCTTTTATTGCCTTTCTTTCTTTTCCCTTTTTCTGGGCTCTCCCCTTCTGCAGGAGTGTTTTGGGCTGCTGGGAGTTAATTTTTAGCGTGCTGAGAAGCCTGCCTGCGTTTGGCTCAATTTCTATTACAAAAAAAAAAACAACTCTCCTTGCTGGCAGCCACCCAGTGTCTGGCTAGTGGCTTGATTCTTCTGAGAGTCAGCGTTCCCTCTTTCCATAGCCTGGGCGCAAGTGATCTATTTCTTCCCCCCTGGGGAGCCGGGTGTTTTGGCTTCCATGCCATCGGGGTCCCTGTGTGTCATTTGTGGATCGTGGAGGGGCGCTTCTGCAGAGACGGGCGTCTGTCAGCAGCGGCTGGAGACTTCATTGGCGGTTTCTTCCCCGTCTGCTACCGCGCCTATGGTAACGGACTCGCCCTTGGAAGGTCCCTCGGGGACGGCCCCCGCTCTTCCTGTAGGCGCGGGGGCGCAAGCTGATCTCGGAGGTGCTTCCCTCTTGGAAGACTTTTTTCTTCCGATTTTATTTTATTGATGCATCAAGCGTTTTGTCGCAGGCGTCAAGGGGTTGCGCTGGGTTCCCCTTCGGAGCAGGTAACGGCCACGCAACCTTCTGCGAAGGACTGTGTTTTCTCAGGCGTACGAGCGGCCAAGCGGCCGCGCCTACAGGAGCCCATGTTGTCCGATTCGGATTGGATAGAGGGAGAAGATCCAGAGTTGGACATGGAGGAGGAGGTCTTAGAGGGCGAGCTCCCTGAGCCAGAAGATCAGGCGAAAATCATACGTGTCTTTCGCAGAGAGGAGTTGCCTGCGCTCCTTTCTGAGGCGCTTCAGACTCTTGGGCTGGTTCCAGCACCGCCGGCTGAGGAGGACGATGGTGCGGACCCCATCATTCAGGCTGTCCGTCACACAGGTGGTTTTTCCCATGCACCGGGTCATTGACAAGATGATACAAACAGAGTGGGATGCCCCCGAATCTGGTCTCAAGGGGATAAAGATCATGCATAAGCTGTATCCGTTGTCAGACACGGATCTCGACCGGTTCCGTTTGCCTAAGGTGGATGCGGCCGTCTCGGCTGTTACTAAGAAGACCACGATCCCTGTCTAAGGTAGCGCGGCCTTAAAGGAGCCTCAGGACCAGAAAATGGACGGTTTGTTGAAACAATCGTTTGAAGCGGACGCTGTAGCGTTGCAGGCCTCCATTTGTGGCGCTTGGGTTGCTCGCGCCTGCCTTCGTTGGGTTCAGCGTCTTCGACAGGCGGCGTACGCGGAAGCCGAGGACTTGGCAGAGCTTCAGCGCTTAGAGTCTGGTTCGGCGTATCTGGCGGATGTCCATTATGACCTTATCCGGGTGCTTTCTAATAGTATGGGTTCTTTGGTAGCGACTCGCCGAGCCCTTTGGTTAAAGAGTTGGGCGGCGGATGCTTCTTCTAAGTCTCGCCTGGGCAAGTTGCCTTTTAAAGGCAAGCTGTTCTTTGGAGAAGATCTTGATAAGTTGGTCAAGGAGTTGGGTGAATCCAAGGGCGGTCGCCTGCCGGAGGATCGCCCAAAGAGAGGGAGGTCCCTTCCTTCCCCTCGGGGTCAGTTTCGGGACTTTTGTAGATTTCGAACGCCCCGTTTTGTGGGGTCGCAGCAAGGCAGGTATCTCTCGATCTCCCAGCTTCCGAGGGGCCTCTAGAGGATTCGCTGCCGCGGCTCCATCAGCCGCTCGCAAGCCCCAATGAAGGGCTGCAGGTCCAGGCGGGGTTAACTGCGATTGGGGGTCGCCTTCGGCAGTTTCTCTGTGCTTGGACCCGTATCACGTCCGATCGCTGGGTTTTGGAGATTATTCGGGACGGGTACGCCTTAGATCTCGCCAGACCCGTTCTCGATTCCTTCGTGGCATCTCCCTGCCGGGGCCCTGTAAAGACCGCTCATGTTTGCCAAACCCTCGATCGCTTGCTCCGGTTAGGGGCCGTCGTTCCCGTTCCGCCGGCGGAGTATGGTCTCGGCAGGTACTCCATCTTTTTCGTGGTGCCAAAGAAGGAGGGTGCTCTTCGTCCCATTTTAGATCTCAAAGGCGTGAATTGCTGTCTTCGAGTTCCACATTTTCGGATGGAAACCCTGCGGTCCGTAATTGTAGCGGTCCGCAAAGGCGAGTTTCTTACCTCTCTCGACCTGTCTGAGGCCTATCTCCATATACCTATCCGGGAGTCCCATCAAAAGTATCTCCGGTTCGCACTTCCGTGGGGTCACTTCCAGTTCCAGGCGTTGCCATTCGGTCTGGCCACCGCTCCTCGGGTGTTCACCAAAGTCATGGTGGTGGTGGCGGCTGCCTTACGTCAGGAGGGGGTACTGGTTCATCCCTATCTGGACGATTGGTTGATACGCGGAAAAACTCGCTCGGAGAGCGAGACAGCCACGGCGAGGGTCGTCGGGCTTCTGCGGTCTCTCGGCTGGGTAGTCAACCCGGACAAGAGTCACTTGGATCCGACTCAGTCGCTCCAGTACCTGGGGGTACTATTCGATACTTGCAGGGGTGCCGTGTTTCTCCCAGAACGGAGAGTGCTAGCTCTCCAGTCTCTCGTGCGCCGCTTTCGGAGGGCTGCGGCTTCCTCAGCTTGGCACTATCTGCAACTGTTGGACGATGGCGGCATCCTTGGAAGTGGTGCCTTGGGCTCGCTTCCACATGCGATCCTTGCAGAGGGCCTTGCTCCGTCGCTGGTCCAATCAGAACGATTCGTTGAACAAGCGTCTTCCCTGCCCGCGGACGGTTTGCCAGGATCTGAAGTGGTGGTTGCGCCCATCCTCACTCCAGGCGGGGATGCCCTTGGAACAGCCGGACTGGATTCCGCTGTTGATGGATGCCTGTCTCACGGGCTGGGGCGCGCACTGCGGGGAGCTAGTGGCGCAGAGTCGCTGGTCCCAGCAGGAGAGCGGTTGGTCGATCAATCGTTTAGAGCTGAGAGCCGTTCGGTTGGCGCTGCAAAGCTTCGAACTCCAGGTAATGCACCGAGCGGTTCGAGTTCTCTCAGACAATGCCGCGACCGTGGCTTACATAAATCAACAGGGCGGTACCGGAAGCGTGGGCTTGGAAGCGGAAGCCCAGTTGCTGTTCGCGTGGATAGAGCCCCGGTTGCAGACGATATCGGCGGCGCACATTGCCGGGAAGGACAATGTCATGGCAGATTTTCTCAGTCGAGTTCACGTGGATGCCAGCGAATGGGAGCTGAATCCTGCGGTATTCCAACAGTTAGTGCGTCGTTGGGGTCAACCTGTAATGGACCTGATGACCACCTTTCGATCCGCGAAGGCGCCTCGTTTTTACAGCCGTCGGCGAGAGCCCATGTCCAAGGGCATCGATGCTCTTTTGCAGACTTGGCCCTCCTCCGGCCTTTATGTGTTTCCCCCGTGGCCCCTTCTGGGGCGGGTGATTCAGCGGGACGGGTATTGTTAATAGCGCCGTATTGGCCCCGTCGGCTTCCGCTTGCTCTGGATCTGTTGTGTCAGGGTCCTCTTCGCATGCCGCAAGTGGAGAGATTCTCTCTTACGGCCTGGCTATTGAAAGGTCACGGCTGAGGAAGAAAGGTTATTCAAAGTCTGTTGTGGCGATGTTGCTTCAAGCCCGGAAGAGGTCCACTTCGCTGGCTTATGTCCGAGTTTGGCGTATTTTTGAGGATTGGTGTTCCAGGCGTCAGGTTCGGGCGGCTACGGCCCCTCTTCCGGTGGTGTTGGATTTTTTGCAGGACGGTTTTGATAAAGGTTTGGCCGCCAGTTCCTTGTGGGTGCAGCTCGCGGCTCTTTCCTGTTACAGAGGTAAAATACAGGGGGTCGCGCTGGGCACCCATGCCGATGTGATCCGTTTCCTGAAGGCGGTTTCTCAGCTGCGCCCACCGCGCCTCGTTTCCGTTCCTCTGTGGGATCTCAACTTGGTCTTGCGCGTGCTTTCCGCTGCGCCGTTTGAGCCTCTCGAATTTCGGTAAAGGATTTGACCCTTAAGACGGTGTTTCTTGTGGCGATTTGTTCGGCGCGGCGCATTTCTGAGCTTCAAGCTCTTTCTTGCAGGGAACCTTTCCTGTCTTTCTCGGATCAGAAGGTGGTTCTACGGCCACCGGAATATAGCTTGGTTTCGCCGGAGGAGATTTGTAAAGCGGCGACGTGGTCGTCCCTCCACACTTTCAGTAAGCACTATCGTCTTGATGTCTTGGCGGCACGTGATGCCTGTTTTGGTTCCGCGGTCTTGCGTGCCGGTTGGCGGAATCCCTCCCGTTAAGGCTGCTCTGTTACATCCCATGCGTAGAGGACTAAGCTGGAGGAACGATAAGGAAATAGTAATTACACTTACCTGGTAATTGTAGTTCCTTGAGTGACGACAGCTTAGTCCTCCTTCCCTCCCTTGGGACACTGTTTTGCCTCGGCACGCATTTGGTACGGGAGTCAGTATTTACAGGTGAGTCTTTCAGGTGTTTCTTCTTTGACTTTTTTGCTCTCGCTGACTGCTTCTGGTGCGGCAGGCGCGGGACCCTCGGCTGTTTTTTGTTTTTTCCTTCCCCTCTTGTAGGGATGGATGCAGTCTAATGTGATTTCTGTAGGTCTCACTTACAAAAAAAAAAAAAAAGGAAGTTTCACAACTTACGTGGCATACTAAATTCTTGCATTTTTTCTTAAAGGTTAGCTATCTCTTTGAGTTTGCTTTGACAGTAGTTCACTGGAGTACAAGGGAAAGCCAGGATGCTGGATCCAGTGATGCTGAAATTTTGATTGGTCCAGTCTTCATGCTGCAGGAGGAGGTGCACTACCCATACGTAGAGGACTAAGCTGTCGTCACTCAAGGAACTACAATTACCAGGTAAGTGTAATTACTATTTTGCTCTGCAGATGGCTCTTTTTGCCATAGGTGCAACAAAGAAGCTTTGGGGCTCGTGATTGTGACAATGCTAGGACTCCTCCTCCCCTTCCGCCATAGAGGTCCTGGGGCCTGATGTTTATTTTGCAACCTTTTCTGTTTGTTCCATGATTTTCCCACTAGTGAGAATGGTGGCCATCTTGGATGGCTGCATAGTCCCAGTGACGGGAGTGTGATGAGGTAGACATTTAGGTTCTCCATGGACAAGCAGGATATAATCAGCCACATAGATGGGTGGTGGTATCCCTGACTGCACCACACTGGACTTGCTCTCCCAGAGCACAGAAGAATCTAGAAAACTCTTTTGGCATGTGCGAGTGAACCCCTCTGTTTGCCCATTACTCCTCCCCCTAAGTCATTCATACGGCCAAGCAGGATGGAATTTACTCTCCTTTTCTTTCTCATTTATTTCAAAGTTTTTCTCCTAAAATTACTTTATTTTTGTGTTAAGACGTCTAATGAAGCTCGGATACAAGGAAGCTGCAACTCCCAAGGGACCCAGACTCGGTACCTTAGGGATATTTTTCTTCTGAGAGAACCACTGAGCAGCTCAAACTCCAAAGGGGGCCCAGACCAGGTACCTGTGGGATGTTTTAAGTGAACAGAAAATCATCTCTAGCTTCTGCTGTTTTTCAGAGAAATACTAAGCACTAGTAATTCATATGGCCTGGCAGCTACGAGAGGTTGCCTATGAGGAAAAGTTCCTCTTGGTGGCTGCACCTCCCAGGAGGAGTGGGATATTCCTGCTACCCACCCTGGAGCACACCTCCCTCTGGCAGGAAAGGCAGAAATCTGAAGGGAGCAAGAAGAAACTAAAGAGGCAGGGTTTGTTTCAACTTGGACCCTCTGTGCCTTGCTTCGCCATGGTCACTAAATCCCACTGTAAACGGGGCTTTCAGCAGCAGGTAAGGCACAGATGGGCCTGACCCCATGTTCCCGAGGGTCCCCTTCAGCCCAGCAGCCAAGTTTGCTGCCAAGCACACCAAGTTTATATTTAAAAGTTATTAATAGAAGGTAGGGGTGTCAACCAGTGTTCTGTTATGCAATACAGGGCTAAATCAGTGCAACAAGCATTCGATAGGCTATTAGACTGTTAATGGCTCCCTTGACAGGGATCTCTGGCCAGATTTGGCTCAACAAGGGGTTGACGCTGGATTCGTTGCGAGTACAGGTGGCGGCCTTAGTGTGCTACAGGGGCTGGGTCCAAGAGGTGCCCTGGCGTCACACCCTGATGTCAGATTCCTGTGGTAAAACAAGTGAGACTGCCGCAAAGGGTGGTGGTGCCATCATGGGATCTCAATTTAGTGCCTTCTGTCCTGATAGCCACCATTGAGGAGGGGCGACTCTCAAAGATTTGACATTGCCACCAAGAAGACTACCTTCAATCTATTCTCCAGGAACAAGCAGGAAGTCAGTCCTCACATATGGGTGACAGAGCCCTCGTGCGGAGCAAATCTCCAGCTTTCAAAGAAAGCCTTTGGGATTGCATCACGCATGCGCAGTCCCCTTCCTGCCCAAGGGTGCTATCTTGCTCGGTCCCTTTTTTTCCGCGGAGCCCAACAGACGACGTCCTAGTGTCCCCGAGAAAAAAAGTGTTCAAAAGGGAGAAATTATTTTTCTTTTCTTACCGGTTCGACATCGGTTCTCCTTCCTGCCTTCGGCTTGGTACACTGGTATCGAGTCCGGTCCAGTTTTTCAATTTTTGTCCTTAGTGACTAGTGTGTGCGCTTTTTTTTTTTTTTTTTTTTCTTTTCCCCACTGTTCACTGGCAGCTCGGTTGTTCGACCTTGCAGGGGCCCTTTTTTCCCCCGATGGCTGCCAGCGGGTTTAAGAAGTGTGATCAGTGTAAAAAGTTAATGTCCCTCACTGACACACACGACTGCTGTCTCTGATGCCCCGGGCACGACCATGACCCGAAGGTCTGTGGCTCGTGTGGTAAGATGTCTTCCAAGGCACTTAGAAGTAGGCAGCAGCAGCATGAAAGGATTTTCTCCAAGTCTGCATCCCCCCCTGGGTCCAGACCTCGTCAGAAGCCTCGACGTCTCGGGAGCTGTCTGAACCCGAGCGTTGGGGGGTCTTCTGAGCGGGGGTCTCCCTCATGGAAATACCAGAGGAAGAAGAAACTCGTGAGGATGGTGTCGGATGTCTTTGATTGTCCTGGGCCTTTGCAGACCAGGTTGTGGAGTCCTGATCGCCACCCTGTGTCCTCAGAGTTGGAGCGTCCTCTGGGAGAACCGGCCTCGGGCCTGATGGCGTCAGGACCTGAGCCGAAGGCTGCGGAGCCTTCTGAGCTCGGTCTCAGGATGGCGGCCCTGGAGTGCAGCATGTCTGCCTTCATGGAGCAGCAGCGGGCGCTGATGGCAGGTTTCACCGGTCCATCCACCCCGACCAATGAGACCTCGATGTCCAAGTTGACCCCGGAGGCTGAGTCGATCCTTGGTCGAGGTCTTCCTCGACCTCCCGTTCGGGACCGAGGTCGTCGACGTTGAGACCGAAGCCAGAACTGCCCGATTTCTCCTCGGAAGAGTCTGCATGGGAGATGGCAGATGAGGAGTCCCTGGACACCCACCGGACCCAGTATGTCCCAGCGGACTCACTGGGTTCTGAGCCTCAGAGAACCTCCCCTCCGGAGGATACCCGGTTCTCGGACTTTGTCTGGGACATGGCTAAGGCTTTGGCATTCCTGGCAGATGCAGAGGAGGAGCCTTGAGCCGAGGAGCTCGAAGCCCTTACTGTTCCGGTTCCTCTGCTGGAACGGCTGATGCTCCGCATGTGGGAGTCGCCTGCCTCAATGCTGGTTCTCAGCAAGCGTGTCAATTCCATCTATCGAGTCCACAAGAGCCCTAGGTTCCAAAAGGCACAGCTGCCGCACAACTCCATGGTTGTGGAATCAGCCGTGCACAGGCTCAAGAGACAAAAAACACACACTCCTCAGTGCCTCCTGGCCGGGAGGCCTGGAACCTGGACGCCCTCGGCAGAAAGTGCTTCCAGGGCTCGATGCTATCATGCTACGTCCAGATTTACAAGCTGTACATGGGCATGTACTTGAGGGACCTGGCAAAGGAGATTTCCGGGTTCTCAGCTGACCTCTCCAAGGAACCTTTGCAGCGCTTTAAGGCTTTGTCCACAGGGATTCAGGAGTGCTCGAAGTTTCTCGAGCAGCCTATGACTGCTTTGAGGCTTCGGCCTGAGTAGCTGCGGCCGGCATCAGTGCACGCCGCCAGGCCTGGCTAATGTCGGATCTGGAGTCATGGGTTCAGGACAAGTTGGTCGATGTCCCTTGCCGAGGTGACAACCTCTTCTGCAAACCCATGACTGAGAAGGCTGCGGAGATCGAGTCAGAGTACTTGACCCCCGGACAAGGCTCTCCAAGAAGACTTCTGCCCCTTCTAAGAAGAAGGGCTCGGGTAAAAAGTCCTTTTTCCCGAGAAAGGGTGCTGCTTAACGCAACTACCCCACTTACCAGGTCACCACAGCTCCCCAACAGGGGCAGCAGGCCAAGGGACAGGGGCATGGCCCACCTAAGCAGAAGACCCCTGGACCCTGGCTCCGACCCAGCCGTGAGGGTTTTTTTGACTCTCAAAGCATAGTCTCTCTCCCACCAGTGGTGAGCCCTTGCATAGAAGAAGGCTGACCCTGTACACCCACAGGTGGCCAGCAATCACCACAGATACCTGGGTCCTGCAAATAGTCCAAATGGGCTATTTGCTTGACTTCAACCAGGTACCTCCCTCCTTCTTTCCAGGAGAGCCTCTCAGAATCCCACTTCACAGGGACCTCCTCTTGCAGGAGTTAGCAGGTCGTCTAGATCAGTCGGTGGAACCAGTGCCCCACCACCTGCAGGGAAAAGGCTTCTACTCTAGGTATTTTCTGATACTTAAGAGAACCGGAGGCCTAAGACCTATCCTCGACCTGCGAAACTTAAACAAGTTCCTGGTGGGGAGAGAGCAGAGGCGGCACAGAGGTCCGGTGAGGCAGGCACCTGCTCCGGCGGTCCCGACGTCATCGGGGGCCTTGTGAAATACCGGAGCAGTGGGAGAGTTTGCCTGGGAGAGAGCAGAGAGGCGGCGCAGAGGTCTGGTGAGGCAGGCACCTGCTCCGGCGGTCCCGACGTCATCGGGGCCTGTTTAAAAGGCTCCTTGGGTTGGCGCAGCCGGAGGCGCTAGTCGGGGCAGCGATAGAAGGGGCTAGATACAAGGGGCATTTTACGCCCCTTGGGAGCCCCTTGGAGCAACGAAGGAGCAAAGAGCCTGGGTCATCGTCCACTGGTTGTGGGGATTGTGATGGGAAAACGTAAGAAGAAGACGGAACCAGCTGTGGCAACTGAGCCTGCGGTGGGCCCTATGGACAAGCATGTTAAGGTACTGTCTGGTGTGGATGCTACGCTTGACGCTGACTTTCTCGTGCTCCGGCCCTCTTCGGTGTCCTTGAGCTCTCCAGACCGGACACCACCTTTTCCCCCAGTCTATGCTTCTCCTCCTTTGTCCACTTCAGAGGGTATGCAGTTTCAGCAGAGTACCCCGGTGATAACGGGGGAAAAAACTGAAGCCTGTGGTTTGGGTACCCGTTCCAAAGGAAGCCAGTTTAGTGCCTGATGAGCAGGTAACCCTGGCTGATATTTGGAAGGTGGTTACCCGTATTGAAAGTTCCTTAATGCCTACTGTTGTGCAACTTTGCAGTTTCTCTTCGGAGATTACTGCTAAGTTGTCTGAAGTGGATAATAAGGTGGAGATTGTTTCCAAGCAGATTACTAATTGTGAAAATCAGTGTCAGGCTCTTAAAGTTGTGAATGCTTCTCATATAAAAGATAGTCTAGTCTTACACCACAAAATGGAACAGTATGAGAATTTGTCTCGTGCAAAGAATGTTAGGATGTTGAATTTTCCTTATTGTCGTTTGCTTTCAGCTGAAATACTTCTGCGAAAGTACTTTAGAGAGGTTTTGGGATTGGCTTCGGCTGATTCCATTTGTCTCTCTAAATTATATTATTTGACTGGAAGGGTTCTGTCTCGGGATTCCCCTGGGGGTTTGATGAGGTTCAAGGTGGGACTGACCTGGATCTCACCAAATTCCTGGAGGACTCGCAAGATAATATTTCTTGGTGGTTTCTTTTCTTTCTGATCAGGATAGAGCCCCCTTGTATTTCGTAGTTATTTCAAGAATATGTCTGTACCGTTTTGTGGTGCGAAAGTACAAATATTTCCGGATGTCTGTAGGGCGATTCAAACTAGGAGAAAGGGCTTTTTGGCCCTTAAACCTAGAGTGATTGCCCTGCCGGCTACCTTTTTTCTTCGCTATCCTTGTAAGTGTTTGTTAACTTTTCAGGGATCTAAGTTTGTTTTCCTTGATCCTTCTCAACTTGAATTATTTCTTTGTGATAAGGAGGGGCTTGGCACAAAGGGACTGGGATAGGTGGTTTTGTTAATTTAGCTGTCTAGAAATTCAGGAGGCATAGCTCTTGGTTTTTTCTTTTTTTGATTGTTATTATGGTTATTATATTCTCCCCATATTGTGGGCTAGGTATGATGTATTGTTGTTTTGTATATTCTTTCACTTTTGTATTTCTTAATGAATCATCAGAATGTTTCTTTATGCTTGCTTTGTAAGTTTGTAAAAATTAAAAAAAAAAAAAAAAGTTCCTGTTGAGGGAAAAGTTCAAGATGCTTTCCCTTAGTATATTGCTGCCTTACCTCCACCAGGGAGATTGGCTATGCTCCTTAGACCTGAAGGATGCCTATACGCACATCCTCGTACATCCAGATCGCAGGTAATATCTGAGATTTGTAGTGGGGGAAACCATTTTCAGTAGAGAGTACTCCCCTTTGGCCTAGCCTCTGCTCAGAGTGTTTACCAAATGCCTAGCCGTGGTGGCGGCCTTCCTCAGAAACCAAGGGATTTTTGTCTTCCCTTACCTAGATGACTGGCTCATCAGGGGCCAGTCACCTCAGGAGGCCACTTCTCGCACCATCAACCTGCTGCAACGTCTAGGCTTTGTCATAAACCATGGAAAGTTTACTTTGCTCCTCACTTAAAACTTAGTTCATAAGATCAAGACTAGCCACCCTTCAGGCAAGAGCTTACCTACTGGAAGACAGGGCACAGAGGCTGCTGGTGCTGGTATACCAGGTCAGACACAAGTCTCGGGTCTCAGCGAGACACTTCCTACGCCTCCTGGACCACATAGCCTCCATGGTACATGTGACCCCAAATGCCCGTCTCCATATGATAACAGCTCAGTGGTGCCTCAGAGATCAGTGGACACAAGCCACAGGCAGCCTCTGAGACAGGATAACAGTGTCCAAACAACTGGTGAAGTCGTTGCAGAGGTGGCTTCAGCCACCCAACCTGCTTGAGGGAGTGCCGTTTCAGATTCCCTCACACATGAGTGCTAACGACAGATGCCTCCCTGTTGGGCTGGGGAGCCCAATGCACTCAGGGGCTGTGGTCTCCTCAGGAGACTACACACCAAATCAACCTCTTCAAACTGCGGGCAATTTGCCTCGCTCTTCAAACCTTCCGTCATGTCCTTGCACATCAGTCTGTCTTGATGCAGACGGACAACCAGGTAGCAATGTTCTACGTGAACAAGCAGGGAGGCACAGGTTCTCGCATCCTAAGTCGGGAGACACTGGACCTCTGCTCCTTTGCAATTGGGCACGGTATGTCTCTCAAAGCAGTTTACCAGCCTGGTCAGGAGAACTACCTAGCAGATAAGCTAAGCAGGATTCTCCAACCTCACGAATGGCAACTGAATCTGGAAGTGGCCAGCAGATTTTCCACCGCTGGGGGCATCCGTCCATAGATCTCTTTGCCAGTCCGCAGAATCACCAGTTGCCCAAGTTTTTCTCCAGACAGCCACATCCTCTGAGGGTGGCTGCAGATGCTTTTCTGATCTCCTGGTCAGTGGGCCTCCTGTATGCCTTTCCTCCAATGCCTCTGATGGCCCGAACTCTGTTCAAAATCCTTCGGGACAAGGCCTCGGTCATTCTGGTAGCCCCCAGATGGCTGAGGCAGCCTTGGTTTCCTCTTCTCCTTCAGCTGGCAGTGGAAGCCCCACTCCCTCTGGGGACGTAGCCCCGACCTCCTGTCTCAGGAGCAGGGCTCTCTTGCACTCCAACCTCAGGTCCCTCAACCTTCAAGTGGCGTAAGTTTGAGGTGTGGTGTACCCAGCCCAACAAAAACCCTTTTTCTTGCCTTGTACCAGTGGTGTTGCAATACTTACTTCACCTCTGAGTTAGGCCTCAAGTCTAACTCTGTCAGGGTCCACCTGAGTGCTTTATCAGCACACCACTCTCCAGTGGAGGGACAACCTCTTTCGGCTCACCCCCTGGTGTCCAGATTCCTCAGATGTCTACTTCTACTAAAACCCCCGGTTTGCCCGCCGGCAACCGAGTGGAAATTAAATGTGGTCTTGGATGAGCTTATTCGCCCTCCTTTTGAGCTGATGTCCAAGTGTCATCTCCGCTTCCTCTCCTGAAAGGTGCTCTTTCTGGTGGCACTCGCATCTGTCAGACGTGTGAGTGAACTACAAGCTCTCATTTCTGATAGACAGTGTACACGGTTTTATAGGAACAGGGTGGTTCTTCGCACCTACCCCAAGTTCCTTCTGAAAGTGGTCTCTTCGTTCCACCTCAATCAAGAGGTGGTTCTTCCAACCTTCTTTCCCAGGCCGCATGCCAGCTGGGCAGAGGCGGTCCTGCATACCCTGGATTGTAAAAGGGTGTTGGCCTTCTACCTGGAGTGTACGCAGGGACATGGAAGGGCTACTCAGCTCTTCGTCTCTTATGACCCCAGTAAGCTGGGTCTACCTGTCTCCAAGCGCACGTTGTCCGCTTGGGTGGCAGACTGCATCGCTTGGGCGTACAGGACGGCCGACCTACCGTTGCAAGATCGAGCCACGGCCCACCTTATCAGGGCTAAGGCCACATCAGTAGCTCACTTCCGCTCTCTTTCGCTGGCAGACATCTACCGGGCCGCCACCTGGTCTTCGGGCCAGACTTTTGCAGCCCATTACTGCTTGGACAGGGAGTCCCGACAGGACAGTGTTTTCGGCCAGGTGGTACTCTGTAACCTATTTTGAGGTTTAGGCAACTCCTACCCTCCGACCCTTTGGTGTCAGGCTGCCGGGGGGTGTTGCGTTCCCGACAGAATTCCTATTACAGCTGCTGCGGCTCTTCTAGAGGGAGCCATTATTTAGCTATGGGTTCTCGGTAGCCTATAGCTAGGGAGTCCCATATGTGAGCACTGACTTCCTGCTTGTTCCTGGAGAAAGCGTAGTTATTCACCTGTAATAAGTGTTCTCCAGGAACAGCAGGAATCAGTCCTCACGGCCCTCCCTCTTCCCTTTGGAGTTGCAGTCCTATTGTTATCTGTTGTTGTTTTTGCTGTCTTTTTAGCTATGTCATTTGACTGAGCAAGATGGCACCCTTGGGCAGGAAGGGGATCGCGCATGTGTGATGCAATCCCAAAGGCTTTCTTTGAAAGCTGGGGATTTGCTCTGCACGAGGACTCCGTCTGTGCTGATGTCACCCATATGTGAGGACTGATTCCTGCTGTCCCTGGAGAACACCTGTTACAGGTGAGTAGCTACGCTTTCTGTGTGGCAGAGTTTGGAACGTCCGGCGTTGTCCTGTCACGAGCCCTTTCTGTCTATTACTAAGGAGAAAGTGGTGCTCTGAGCCTGTACCATCCTTGCCCAAGGTGGTTTTGACCTTCCCATGTAAATCAGCCTGTTAAACTGCCGTTTCTTCTTCATCTCTCCGGGCCAGTCCAGGAACAGAAGGGTTGTCAATCCCATTCAGCAGCTGAGGACTGAAAACTGAAAAGTTTCTCCTGACAGACTATCTAGCTCCACCTGACGTCAGCTACTCAGTCTTTCGGTCCTCAGCAGCTGAATAGGACGTGTAGCCTGTTAGGCTCCCGGAGAGGCTAAGAGGAATCAGCAGTTAGGAGTTTGGTTTTAGCCAGGACTGGGGGGGGTTTAGGAGTTCTAGCAGAGCATTCTTCCCATACTAGTTTGGCTACCTTTTTTTTTTTTTACATTGAGAAATTTAAAGTAGCTGGCAACGGTCTTTGAGATGGGGGGCAGAGCCTGCTCACTGCCAAAATACCATCGCGGCACAGCTAGAAAGGGAGACGCTGGGAGCCCCAGATTTTCCTCCCTCTGCCGTTTTATTACTGTTCCTCCGTGTCTCGCTAGCAGCGGGAAGTGGGAGTGCGGCCAGTCCGGTGAGTTTGGGCTGCTTATAGTCTCTGAAGGCCCGGGGAGTGCTGCGGGGCTCTAGGGGGCCGGGCGGGCTTCTGTCGGGCTCTGCTTCCTTCAGCCATCGCTGCCCGTTTCAGCGGGAGCGCATGTTGACAGCGTCGGCGGGTTGTCTGCAGTGTGGGAACCGCTGAGGGCTGGCCAGACCGGGGGTCTGTAGATCGTGTTTTCGCAGCAGTTGTCAGTTGGAGAGAGTGTTTGGGAGCTTAATGGACACTGTTTCGCCGTCGGGCGATGTCGGGGAGGCCTCTAAAGCCAAGCAGATTATGGCGGGAACGGCGACCATTTTATCTCCAGGGACTCCTCCTTCCGCGCCTCAGGGAAAGCCGGAGAAAAGGAAAGCAAAGTCCAAAAAGCCCTCCTCTGCTGAGGAGGGGACTAAAGGGCTCCCTGAAAAAGTATCTCACAGTGTGGAGTCGTTTTTCCCCGGATTTCATTTTGGCGCTCCATAGAGCATACCTTTTGAAAGCAGAGCAGGCTGGCAGCACAGCTTTATCACAGCCCTCTGTTCCCCCTCCCATCTTGGCAGAGCCGCAGATGGTAGTTCAGGGATCAGATCTAGGTGAGGGAACCTCTAAAGTGGATAGACTCCCAGGTAATGGGGCTGATTTCTTGGGGCCCTTGCTCTCTACCCCTCCTTTGGGGGAGGAAGGAGAGCTCATATCTGAGGTAGATTTGGATTCCTGGTCAGGGGAACTGGAAGAGGGGGAGATTGCACCGGGCGATGACCCTAATATTTTTCGGGTGTTTCGCAAGGAGGAGCTTGGAGCTCTGATTGTGCAGTCATTGGCAGCGCTTAATATTGTCACGCCCACGGTCCCACAAGAGCCGTTAGAGGATCCCTTGTTACAGGGGTTTAAAGTGGAGCATCGGTGTTTTCCGGTCCATAGAGTGATCAAGCAAATGATTGAGTCTGAGTGGGAATGCCCAGAGGCGTCCTTGCGCGGTAGTCGGGCTATGGGACGTCTCTACCCGGTACCGCAAGAGGAGAAGGAATTGTTACGCATGCCTAAAGTTGACGCCTTAGTCTCCGCGGTAACAAAGAAGACGACCATTCCGGTGGAAGGTGGCGCGGCTCTCAAGGATCTTCAGGATAGGAGGTTAGAGACCATTTTGAAACAAGTTTTTGATTCATGTGCACTTGCGCTGCAAGCGTC
Source organism: Ichthyophis bannanicus (assembly GCA_033557465.1). Taxonomy (NCBI): domain Eukaryota; kingdom Metazoa; phylum Chordata; class Amphibia; order Gymnophiona; family Ichthyophiidae; genus Ichthyophis; species Ichthyophis bannanicus. The sequence goes on along the minus strand of CM066039.1, from coordinate 17,114,782 downwards.
AGTTTGCGGAGCGTATGTGTCACGAGCTTCCATCCGTTGGCTCCAGGGGGAGTCTGGAGGGGACATGGAAAGGTCCTTGGGGACCGAGGGAGCGAAGTTGGAGTCTGCGGCGGCTTACCTGGCAGATGCCTTCTACGACTTGGTTAGAATTTCTACAAAATCCATGGCATCAGTTGTAGCCGCCTGTAGATATCTCTGGCTGAGGAATTGGGCAGCGGATACATCTTCTAAGACTCAGCTCAGTAAGCTGCCCTATAAAGGTAAGCTGCTTTATGGGGAGGCTCTGGAAAAAATTGTGAAAGATCTAGGAGATTCCAAAGGCAGGCGGCTGCCGGTGGATCGTCCTAAGACGCCGAGGCTCAGGGGTCAAGCCAGAGATACTCGCAGGTTTCAAGGACCTCGGTTTGCACCTTATCAGCGCGGTCGATTTGGTTCGAGGGGTCAGCCTTTTCGTGGAGCGAGGGGGTTTGGTAGGGGATACTTGCCCCCTCCAAGAAGCCGCAATGAAGGGCGGCAGGTCCAGGCGGAGGTGCCGGTGGGCGGCCGGTTGCAAGGGTTCCTCTCCGTCTGGACCTCCATAACCACGGACTGTTGGGTCCTAGAGATCATACGTGAAGGTTATGCGTTGGAGTTTGGCAAAGGCTGAGCAAACTGCTTCGTGATGTCTCTGTGCGGGTCTCAAGCAAAGAGGAATGCGGTGCGAGACACGCTTCTGCGGTTGTTGCGGCTCAAGGCGGTGGTTCCGGTGCCACCCGACCAGTGCGGCTTAGGTCGGTACTCAATTTATTTCGTAGTCCCCAAGAAGGAGGGGTCTTTTCGACCCATCCTCGATCTCAAACATGTCAATCGGTGTTTGCGGGTGCCTCACTTTCGTATGGAGACGCTGCGATCCGTGATTCGAGCGGTGCAACTGGGCGAAGTGCACTTGTCCATAGACCTCACGGAGGCGTACCTTCACATTCCCATCCGAGCCGAGCATCACAAGTTTCTGCGTTTTGCCTTGCCCAATGGGTCACTTTCAATTTCGGGCATTACCGTTCGGGTTGGCCATGGCTCCTCGGACCTTCACGAAGGTCATGGTGGTTGTGGCGGCGGCGGCGGCATTGCGGGAGGAGGGGATCCACGTTCACCCCTACCTCGACGATTGGTTGATTTGAGCTCGTTCTCACGCGGATTCGGTTTCCTCAACGGCTCGGTGGTGCAGGTTCTACAAAGTCTAGGTTGGATAATCAATCAGGCGAAGAGTCGGTTATTGCCGTCATATCGTCTCACTTATTTAGGGGCGTTGTTCGACACTCAGATTGGATCCGTGTTCCTTCCCGAGGAACGTGTTCACAAGATTCTACGGCAAGTGCGGACATTTCTGCAGTTGAAGACTCCCACGGCCTGGAGGTATTTGCAACTCCTAGGGTCCATGGTGGCGGCCTTAGATCTCGTTCCGTGGGCCAGGGCCCATATGCGACCTCTACAAAGCTTCTTGCTGAGCCAATGGTCCCCTCAGCTCCATCCCCTGCACCGCAGGTTGCTGTGTCCGGAGGAAGTGGCGTCCTCGCTTCATTGGTGGCTCGACCCCCAACATCTTCAGGCTGAAGTTCTCCTAAAAGAGCCAGATTGGATGTTGGTCACGACAGACGCCAGTCTCGTCGGGTGGGGAGCTCATTGTCAAGCTCAGGTGGCGCAGGGCGCCTGGTCCGCAGCAGAGAGCGGGGCGCCAATCAATTTGTTGGAGCTCCAGAGCCTCGTTGTGGGCAGAGCGGTTCGCGTGTTCTCAAAATCTGGTAACAGTTTCTTATATCAATCGGCAAGGGGGCACGGGCAGTGCCGCCTTGTTGGCAGAGAGCCAGCTTTTGATGATCTGGGCAGAGAATCCTTTGTTGGCACTTTCGGTGGCGGGAAAAGACAATGTTCAGGCCGAATATCGCAGTCGCCATACCTTAGATCCCGGGGAGTGGGAGCTAAATGCGGCGGTCTTCCACGACATCTCCGTACGGTGGGGTCATCCGGTCATGGACCTGATGGTGACATTCGCCAATGCCAAGGCGACTTGATTTTACAGCCGACGCAGGGAGCGTATGTCGGAGGGCCTGGACGGTTTGGTACAACCCTGGCCAAGGGACGTCTTGCTTTATGTGTTCCCGCCGTGGCCGATGATCGGCAGAGTGGTTCAGAAGATTGCAGGTCACGAGGGTACCGTGATTCTCATAGCTCCGGATTGGCCAAGGAGGCCGTGGTATGCAGATCTGGTGCGACTGCTGGTGGATCGCCCTTGGCGCCTGCCCAACCGGTCCAATCTCTTATATCAGGGTCCGGTCTTAATGCCGCAGGTGGATCGGTTCTTGCTTACGGCTTGGCTATTGAGAGGGAGCGCTTCCAGCGGAGGGGCTATTCCGCAGCTGTGATTGCTACTTTGCTAAAGTCCAGGCGCAGGTCTACTTCCCTGGCTTATGTTCGCGTGTGGCGGATTTTTGAGGCTTGGTGCTTGGAGAGGGGATTGCGTCCTTTTTCCACACCTCTTCCAGCTATTCTCGCCTTCCTTCAAGGGGGGCTAGAGAAAGGTCTAGCGCTTAATACACTCAAGGTTCAGATAGCGGCACTAGCGTGCTACAGGGGCAAGGTGCAGGGCACGGTGCTGTCTGCGCATCCGGATGTGCATCGCTTCCTCAGGGCGGCCAAGAATATTAGACCGCCAGTGCGTTCCGTGATGCCGGCTTGGGATTTGAATTTAGTTTTGGAAGCCTTGACCCAGACGCCCTTCGAGGCGGGTATGTCCGTTTAGTTTACAGCATCTTTCCTGGAAGACGGTTTTTCTAGTAGCCTTATGCTCGGCACGTAGAATTTCGGATCTACAAGCTCTTTCATGTCGAAGCCCGTTTCTGCAGTTCTCGGCAGAGAAGGTAGTTTTGAGACCAGTCCCGTCCTTCCTGCCTAAGGTAGTGTCAGAGTTTCACGTGAACCAGCCGGTTTCTCTGCCAACTTTCTCGAGCGGAGAAGGAGGGGAGATACCCAGATCGTTGAGGCTCTTAGATCTGGGCCGGTTGCTTTGCAAGTACCTTAAGAAGACCAAGCCGTTTCGAAGATCGGATTGACTGTTCGTGCTCTTTGCAGGTAAACGTAAAGGGCAGGCAGCATCTAAGGCGTCTATTGCTCGTTGGGTGAAGCGGGCGATAGAGTCGGCGTACGAGCTTAGAAATCAGTCGCCTCTGGGCTGCGTTAAGGCTCATTCTACCTGGGGATTAGCAACGTCGTGGGCGGAGTTGGCCTTAGTTCCACCTGTGGACATCTGTAGAGCGGCAACGTGGTCTTCCCTTCACACGTTTTCTAGACATTATCGCTTGGACGTGCATGCAAAGGAGGATGCGAGGGTTGGGGCTGCAACAATTGTGGCTGGGCTCGCAGGACCCTCCCGTGTTTAGGAACTGCTTTGGTACTTCCCTTCTGTTCCTGGACTGGCCCGGAGAGACGAAGAGGAAGAAGAAATTAGGCCTTACCTGCTAATTGTCTTTCCTTGAGTTCTCTCCGGGCCAGTCCAGGACCCACCCGTTGTAGTTGCGAGCTGGCCCTAAGAGCATATGGCTGGCTGCTAGAGCTTCCATGGGTGACGGTGCATGGGGAGCAGTAAAGGTGTTTGAGGCGTTCAAACAGAGTATGACAAGACATAATGATGATAATAAACAATTAACAAGAAGAAAAAGGGGATGCAACGCTAGAGTGCAGTTAGCGGGGCTTTTTTTGTTTGGTTTGTACATAGTTCCACAGTTAAACTGATCGATTAGGAGGTTTTGCTAGTTGGTGAGCTGCTTGGACAGTAAGACTGAGTAGCTGACGTCAGGGGGAGCTAGATAGTCAGGAGAAACTTTTCAGTTTTCGGTCCTCAGCTGCTGAATGGGATTGACAACCCTTCTGTTCCTGGACTGGCCCGGAGAGAACTCAAGGAAAGACAATTAGCAGGTAAGGCCTAATTTCTTCTTCCTGGAGGAAGTGAAGAGGCAGAAGTTTGACAATTTACACTTTTTGGACATGCATCGGGCTCTCCATTTCTACTTTTAAAGCGCATGGTGGTTTTTCAAAAGTCGGTTCATTTTTTTGTCCTGTTTGGTGGTGCTCGGCAGGGGAGTCGACCTTTAAAGCATCGGTAGCATGCTGGATTAGGAGGCGATTGTGTCAGCTTATCCGTTGAAGAGGAAGCCATTACCACAGGATTTGTGTGCTCATTCCATACAGACTTAGGCAGCATCCTGGGCAGAGTTGTACTCGGTCTCCAGTGGGCGTTTGCAGAGTGGCGACATGGTCATCTCTGCATATGTTCATGCATTGTCATAGGTCGGATATGCAGGCAGTGAGCGATGCGAGATTTGGAGTTTGTGTTCCAGGCTGGGCTCACAGGTCTCACCTATGTGTAATACTGCTTTAGTACATCCCGCTTGTCGAGACTGGACTGGACAGATGAAGAGGAAGGTGAAATTAGACGTAACTGTTAATTGACTTTCCTTGAACCCCTCTAGTTCTGGACCCGCCTGGAGTTATCAGTCCTTGGATAGTGTGAGCCTGGTCCTCGAAAATGACATGAATTGGTCAGGGCTGGTTTACGAGGGTGCTCCTTGGCGGTGCCCTAGTATGTGCTCTGTATGGCATTTTGAGTGTGCGGTCTGATTTGAATGAGCAAGCACATTGGGGGAGAACAAAGGAAAGCAATGTAAAATGTCTGCTGAAGGGGCCGACTCAATTTGAAACAGGAGCAAGTTGGGACCCTCCTTTCTGTGTGTGGGTTTTTTTTTTAATGGTATTTGGTCTGTTTGGCGCATGGTGGTTAGCTAAGGTAGTTGCTTTGACATTACGATACTGGCCTTGATGGGTGGTATCAGTGGGGGTTATATGGGTGACATCACCAAGGTTTTGAGCATGCTCAGACTGCAGCTGTTGGTAGGGGGAGACAACCTGCTTGTCGGGACTGGACTGGGGGGATTCACGTAAAGCCATTTAGCAGGTAAGTCTAATTTCACCATACATGGTGATGTCCCAAAGTCTTGCAGGAACTCGTATTAATTCATTACTTGAACAGCCCGACACCTCACATTGCTGGCACCATGGTGTTTTGGCAGAAATTGCCTGTGATGGGCTGTAAATTCAAAGTCCGTTTGGAAGAATTTGAATTTAAGGCTCCTGTCACATGCAGAATTCCTTTCAGCTTCAACAAAAGAAACAAAAAATGTAAGTCCAATAGCATTCTCCAGGGCCAAGCAGGAAGTCAGTCCTCACATATGGGTGACATCGGTGCAGACGGAGCCCCCGTGTGGAGCATTTCCCCAGCTTTCAAAGAAAGCCTTTGGGAATGCAGCGTGCATGCACGGTCCCCTTCCCACCCAAGGGTGCCATCTTGCTCAGTCTTTCTTTTTCCGGAGAGCCCAACGGACGTGAGTTCGTGTCACTCGGGAAAAGGGTTTTTTTTGTGTTTTTTTTTTTGCGTTTTTCGCTGTCTTATCCGGTTTGACGCTGGTTCCCCTTCCCGCCTGGGCTTGGTACACCGGTATTGAGTCCGGAGTTCTGATTTTTGGATTTGTCCTTCATGACTAGCGTTCGTGCTCTTTTTGTGTTTTCACTGGCAGCCCAGTCTTTTGACCTTGCAGGGGCCCTTTTTCGGCCGATGGCTGCCAGCGGGTTCAAAAAGTGTGATCGGTGTAAAACCTATGTCTCTCACCGACACACATGACTGCTACCTCTGTTGCCTTGGGCCCGACCATGACCCGCTGGCCTGTGGACCGTGCGGCAAGATGTCATCAAAGGCGCTTCGGAGCCATCAGCATCAACGTGAGCGAATTTTCTCTGTCTCTGCGTCCGGCCGGGACCGGACTTTGTCAGAGGCCTCGACATCTCAGGAGTCTGACTCCGAGCGACGTTGGGATTCCTCTGAGAGGGAGTCTCCCACTCGGGAGCACAGAAGGAAGAAGCTGCTTATGACAGCGTCGTCGGTGGAGGATCCTGGTTTCTCGAGGGCCAGGTCGCGTAGCTCTGACCGCCACCCCGGGCTCTCGGAGTCGGAGAGGCCGTCCAAGTTACCTCGTGTGGAGCCGGAGTCCTTGAGTCACGTAAGTGCAGTTGTCCTCGTGGACTCTCCTCTGGGAGCCAAATTTGGGCCCGACGCCATCGGGGGGCTGCTGAGTCTCCTAAGCTTGGACTCAGGTTGATGGCCTTGGAGAGCAGCTTGGCTGCCTTCATGGAACGGTAGCGGGTGCTGATTGCCGGTCTGACCGGTGCATCTGCCCCGACCACCGGGACCTCGACGTCTTAGTCGACCCCGGAGACCGAGCCGATCCTCGAGTCAATGAAGTCTTGAGTCTATCCTCGGTCAAGGTCTCCCTCGACCTCCCATGTGGAGCCAAGGTCGTCTATGACGATACCCTCGGCGTCGGGGCGGGTGGCACAGAGGCCCACACAGCCGGAGCTTCTCAATTCCTCCTTGGAGTTGACGTGGGAGACGGAGGACAAGGATTCCCCGGACACCTTCCGGACCCGGTGCATCCCTTTGGACTCACCGGAGTCCGAGCCTCGGAGACGGTCGTCCCCCCCCCCCCCCGGAGGATACCCGGTTCGCGGACTTCGTGATGGACATGGCCAAAGCATTGGCCTTCCCTGCAGACGCCGAGGAGGAGCCTCAAGCCAAGGAGCTCCATTATGACTTTCCTCCGAAGGAAGCCTTTACTGTACCAGTTCCTCCGATGCAGGAACGGCTGCTCTTCCGTATGTGGGAGGCACTGGCCTCGATGCCGGCTCTTAGCAAACGGGTCGATTCCATTTATTGAGTCTGTAAGAGCCTTGGGTTCCAAACGGTGCAGCTACCGCACAACTCCATGGTTGTGGAATTGGCCATGCACCATCTGAAGAGTCAGAAGATGCACTCCTCGGTTCCCTCCGGCCGGGAGGCCCGGAACCTGGATGCCCTCGGTAGAAAGTGCTTCCAGGGCTCAATGATATATTGCCATGTTCAGACCTACCAGCTTTACATGGACAAGTACCTTACGAGACCTGGCAAAGGAGATTGCTGGGTTGTCAGCTGGCCTCTCCGAGGAACCTTTGCAGAGGTTCAAGGCTTTGTCAACAGGGATTCGAGAGTGCTCAAAGTTTCTCTCAAGCAGCCTATGATGGGTGTGAGGCTTTGGCCTGGGTAGCCGCGGCCGGCATCGGTGCACGCCATCAGGCCTGGCTACAGTCATCAGACCTGGAGTCATGGGTGCAGGACAAGTTGGTCGATGTCCCCTGCCGAGGTGAAAACCTTTTCGGTAAGCCCATGACTGAAAAGGCTGCGGAAATCGAGACTGAGATTCTCACCAGGACAAGGCTATCCAGGAAGACGTCTGCCCCTTCTCAGAAAAAGAAGGGCTCGGGAAAGAAGCCCTTTTTCCCGAGGAAGGGTGCTGCCTACAAATCCTACCCTCAATATCAGGCCTTCCCAGCTCCCCAACAGGGCCAGCAGGCCAAGGGGCAGGGGCATGGGCCCCGTAGGCAGAAGACCCCCAAGCCGCCAGCTCCGGCTCCTGCACAGCAGGGAGTGGGGTTTTGACTCCCACAGCATAGCCTCTTCTCCACAGCTGGCTCCACTCAGCACAGGAGGTCTGCTGACCCTTTACACCTACAGGTGGCCAGCCATCACAGGGGATACCTGGGTACTGAGCATAGTCCAGAAGGGCTACATGCTCCGCTTCCATCAGCTACCCCCCCTCCTACTTTCCAGGGGGGCCCCCAAGACTCCCTCTGCACAGAAACCTCCTTCAGGAGTTGGCAAGTCTTCTAAAGGACCAGCCGGTGGAACTGGTGCCTCACCACCTGAAAGGGCAAGGCTTCTACTCCAGGTACTTCCTGGTTCCAAAAAGGACAGGAGGTCTCTGGCCTATCCTAGACTTGGAAAACCTAAAGTTTCTGGAGAGGGAAAAGTTCATGATGCTTACCCTTGAGATACTGCTGCCCTACCTCCAGCAGGGAGATTGGCTATGCTCTTTAGACCTAAAGGATGCTTATACTCACACCCTCATCCATCCAGACCACAGACAATATCTCAGATTTGTGGTGGGAGTAAACCATTTTCAGTACAGGGTATTTCCCTTTGGCCTAACTTCTGCCCCCAGGGTTTTCACCAAATGCCTGGCAGTGGTGGCAGCCTATCTCAGGAATCAGGGAATTTTTGTCTTCCCATACCTGGACGACTGGCTCATCAGTGGCTGTTCTCTCCAGGAGGCCAGACAAGCCACTCTGTGCACTTTCTCTCTCTCTCTTCTTCAGCATCTGGGCTTTGTCATAAACTATGCAAAGTCCACTTTGCTCCCCTCAGAGAACCTAGAGTTTATAGAGGCAAGATTAGACACCCTGCAGGCAAGAGCTTACTTGCCCGAGGACAGTGCTCACAGACTGATGGACTTGGCCAACCAGTTCCAAAGCAATTGTCAAGTCTCCGCCAGGCACTTCCTGCGGCTCCTGGGCCACATGGCATGCACGGTACATTGACTCCGAATGCCAGGCTGCTCAGTGGTGCCTCAGAGCTCAGTGGGCGCAGGCCACAGGCGACCTCCGAGACAGAGTAAAGGTGTCCAAACCACTTTTGGACTCCTTGCAGTGGTGGCTACATCTCCCAAACCACCTCAGGGGGATAACTTTTCGGGCTCCAGCACACACACAGGTGCTGACTGATGCTTCCTTAAAGGGCTGGAGTGCACATTGCCAGGGCACATGCACTCAAGGCCTCTGGTATCCTCGGGAGGCCTCACTGCAGATCAATCTTTTGGAGCTGCGTGCAATCCGCTTGGCTCTACAGACGTTTTCTCATGCACTCTCTCACCAGTCTGTCTTAGTTCAGACAGACAATCAGGAAGCAATGTTCTATGTGAACAAGCAGAGGGGCACAGAGTCCAGACTCCTATGTCAGGAGGCGCAGGCACTTTGTTCCTTTGCAGTCAAACAAGGCATGTTTCTCAAAGCAGTTTATCTACCTGGTCAGGAGAACTACTTAGCAGACAAACCAAGCAGGATTCTCCAGCCCCATGAATGGCAGTTTAATCCATTGGTGGTCCAGCAGGTTTTCCTATGGTGGGGACTTCCATCCATCGATCTCTTTGCAAGTCCACTGAACTGTCAGCTGCCCAAGTTTTACTCCAGACAGCCGCATCCCCTGATAGTGGCAGCAGATGCTTTTCTGATCTCTTGGTCTACGGGCCTCCTGTATGAGTTTCCTCCCACGCCCCTGGTGGCCCGAACTCTGTTCAAGATTCTCCAGGACAAGGCCTCGGTGATTCTGGTAGCCCCCAGATGGCTGAGGCAACCGTGGATTCCACTTCTGCTACAGTTGGCGGTGGAAACTTCTTTCCCTCTGGGGTTGCAACACGATCTCCTGTCTCAAGACCAGGGTTCCCTTCTGCATCCCAATCTCAGGTCCCTCAGTCTGATGGCCTGGCTGCTGAAAGGGTAGTGCTAGTTTCCTTGCTTCTACCTAAGGAGGTGGAAGAGGTGGTTTTGGCCTCTAGGAGGCAGTCCACCAGAAAGTTCTATGCCCTCAAGTGGCGTAGGTTCACAATATGGTGTGCTCAGTGCAGTGAAGATGCTTTCTCCTGTCTTGTGCCAGTAGTACTGCAGTATCTACTTCACCTGTCAGACCTAGGTCTTAAGTCTAACTCTGTTCAGGTCCACCTCAGTGCTCTATCAGCGCACCACTCCCCGGTGGAGGGACAGTCTCTGTTGGCTCGACCCCTCGTGTCCCGCTTCCTCGGAGATCTGCTTCTTCTCAAGCCTCCGGTTTGTCCACCGGTGACTGAGTGGAATTTGAACGTGGTCTTGCAGTAACTTACTCGCCCACCGTTTGAGCCGATGCCTACTTACCGTTTGCACTTCTTTTCTTGGAAAGCACTCTTCCTGGTGGCTCTTACCTCGGCCAGATGTGTGAGTGAACTCTACAAGCTCTGGTTTCTGATAGACCATACACACGATTCTATAAGAACAGGGTGGTCCTACGGACCCATCAAGTTCCTTCCAAAAGTGGTCTCCTCTTTCCACCTCAACCAGGAGGTGGTTCTTCCGACCTTCTTCCCCAGGCCGCATACAAGCCGGGCTGAAACAGTCTTGCATACCCTGGACTGTGAGAGGGCGTTGTCTTTTTACATAGAACGTACGCGGGGGCATCGAAGAGCTACTCAGCTCTTCGTCTCCTTTGACCCTAATAAACTGGGGTTACCTGCACTGTTCCCTCTAAGCTGTGCGCGTGCACACACCTCGCCGAGCGAGCGCATGTACTTTACAACAGAGCGCACAAAAATTACGGCTCTGATTCTGATAGAAAACAACACAGACGTCTTAAAATTTAAAAGTTATGATTAATTACTAGAAATTTCCTGCTTCATTTAGTAATCGTCTATTTTCATTTAATTTGATTAAAATCAATGTGGTGTACATACTGTATTCTGACGTGTAGTCAAATTTTAAAGTATATACAGTAACTCCAAGTGTCGTTATGTGGCGCACAAAAATTTAACCTTCCTTCAAAAGCTGCACACAGCTGATATTTTATGCACACACAGCCTACAGAAAATTAGAGGGAACATTGGTTACCTGTCTCCAAGTTTACGTTGTCCACTTGGGTAGTAGATTGTATCGTCTGGGTGTACAAGGCAGCTGACCTCACCTTGCAGGGTCGAGTCACGGCCTACCATGTCGGGGCGAAAGCTGCGTCTGTAGCTCATCTACGCTCTGTTCCGTTGGCAGACATCTGCCGGGCCGCTACTTGGTGTTCAAGCCAGACTTGCAGCCCACTACTGCCTCGAGAGAGAGTCCCGGAGGGACAGTACTTCCAGGCAGGTGGTACTCCGTAATCTCTTTGAGGTTTAGGCACTTCCTACCCTTTGGCTCTTGTGTTGGGCTACTGTACGGGGGTGTTCTCAGAGATTATTCTTATCACGGATGCTGAGGCTCTTGAGAGGTAGCCATTTTTTCCCGCTTTGGGTTCCCAGTAGCCTAGAGCTGGGGAGTCCCATATGTGAGGACTGACTTCTGCTTGGTCCTGGAGAAAGTAGTTACTCACCTGTAACAGGTGTTCTCCAGGAGCAGCAGGAATCAGTCCTCACATATGGGTGACATCGGCGCCGACGGAGCCCCCGTGCGGAGCATTTCCCCAGCTTTCAAAGAAAGCCTTTGGGAATGCAGCGCACATGTGCTGTCCCCTTCCCGCCCAAGGGTGCCATCTTGCTCAGTCTGACACAGCTAAAAGACAGCAAAAAACAAAATGAAGTATATGAATGCAACTCCAGTGGAGGAGGGAGGGTCGTGAGGACTGATTCCTGCTGCTCCTGGAGAACACCTGTTACAGGTGAGTAACTACTCCATCTTAAGAAGTGGCGTAATCGGCCTTGAGATTCAAAAAAACCTCAGAAAACCACAAAAAGGGGGAGGGAGCTGTCCCTTCCACAGGTCCAGCCAGAGATGCCTCGCTACCTATTGGGCTGTCACAATGGGGCGCACAGGCGTGTACGCACTTGGACAGCCCTGAAACTGGATGATCATCAGGGTGGGTATGTTCATACAGACTTTAGGGAACCCTCTCAAATGCTGTATTCCTTCCCCCCCCCCCCCCAGATTCAATCTGCAGCACGCCATGCTAGCGCTCCCATCACAGACTACCCTAGTGGTTGAGTCACCGGTTTGAAGCTGGGAAGCCGGGGTTTGAGAGCTACTGCTGCTCTTTGTGATCAACCCCCCCCCCCCCCCAATCTCCTACAGAGTTAAAATATAAAATAAAGGGATCAGCAGGGTGACCTCCCACAGGATTCTCCATAACAGTCCCAGCCAAGCCATGCCACACCCTTTCCAAGAAGATGAGATGCCCCCATCTCCCTTCCTGTTGCATGGTACGCTTTCATCAGTCAGCCACTTAACTGCAGCATAGCTCTGAGCAGCTATACACCTGCCACTTTGGTGTCTTTCAGAAGCACCATTGCATGCCAAAATTGGCGGTCTGCTGTCCACCGCAGCTGTCACACACTTCCCATTTGAGCTGAGCAGCATATACTCCCCTGAAGGCGGCTGGACTGCACCCTCTTTCCAGATTGGCATAACTAAGTAGCTATATGGACAGATATTACCAATCACTACCATAGAGGATACAGGAAGAACTGATCCCACTTTGCTGGGTCCATTGCCCAATACCAGAGCCAGATTCTGTGGGCACCATTGAGTCACTTGCAGGGTGCTTGATCTAGACAATGGGTAATGTGCAGCTGTCATGGCTGACTACCAGCCACCATCCTTCTACCCAGTTTGGTAGGTAATCAGCACCCTGAGTATGTGCAACGACCTCTGCTCATTCTCCAGTTCCACCATTACCATAGTAAATCACCTGTGGGGATGCTTGGTGTGTGCCCCCCCCCTCTCCCCCATATCTGAGAATTGTACTGCAGGCAACAAGCCATGCAACACCCCCATCGACCTCCACAATGGGTAGTTACAAAGCTGTGGGGGACTTCATTCCACCACCTCTTCAGGCACTGCACCTACAGGTGTATGGCTTTCTAAATCAACATTTGCGATCCAGTGTTGACATTGCCTCCCTCCTCCCCTTGACATCCCAAATGTGACTCAATTGAAATGGCTCTGTGCCTTGGGGAGGGGGGGGGGGGGGGCGGCGTCTAACCTCAGCAACCACCCTCCTGGATCTTCCCTTCGGGGGGTTTCCTCAACTAATGGCTTCAACTCGCTGCAGGTGCAAGGGGCCCTCCAGCTATCTACCCTTGTACCTTCAGCTCTATATTCACCCATTTGTGTGGTGTAATTATATCCTACTTGTCCATGGAGAGAGAACGGTGGTTCTCCATGGGCAGTGGGATAAATCGGCCACACAGTCCCTCCCCTCCTCTCTCCTTCCCTATTGGTTGAAGTCACCGTAAATTTTACCAACAGTTGCCTGGGCTCTGGGAGGGACTGAAGGGGGAGAGCAATGGGGGCACAGAGGGTTTCACTTGCACATGCACAAATGTTTTCTAGATTCTTCTGGGCTGTGGGAGAGCAAGTCTGGCCTAGTGCCACCAGGGATGACGATACCCATCTGTGTGGCTGGTTTGTTTTCCATAGACAGTGTGATAAATCTATCTCCAGGAACAAGCAGGAATGTAGTCTTCACATATGGGTATCGTCGGTACCGGCGGAGCCTGCACAGGAACGCTCCCCAGTGATTCTCCAGTGATTGCGACCATTGAAGGGACAAATTCAGTTGATGAGAGTTTGATATCTTGTCTGACAGACGTCCTGTGGCCTGTGTCCACTGTGTGGATAGGGTCCACTGGGCTGCTTGCATGTGGAGGCAAGCATAAGGAACTACATGAACTGTGGATGCCGTGTGTCCCAGTAACTGTAGCAGTTCTCGAGCAGTTAAGGAGGATTTTCCTGCTGCTTGAGAAGCTAGATGCACTATGCGAAGACACCGGGCCTGTGGAAGGAAAGCCCTTGACTGTCTGGTATCTAAACAGGTTCCTATGAACTCCAGAGACTCGGAAGGAACAAGTTTGGATTTTGGGAAGTTTATTACCAATCCCAAGTATTGGAGGATTCGCATTGTGCGAGACAGTGCAGAGCTGGCTTCTGCACTTGTGGGGGCTCGAATTAGCCAGTTGTCCAAGTGAAGACGAATATTCCTAGGGTTCGCAGGAATGCAGCTACTACTGCCATGCATTTTGTGAAAACTCTTGGTGCGGAAGCCAGACCAAAGGGAAGAACCCTATACTTGAAGTGTTTTCCCTTGAAAAGGAATTGTAAGAATTTCCTGTGATCTGGATGGATCAGAATGTGAGTATATGCATCCTTTAAGTCTAGAGAGCAAAGCCAATCCTGACTTTGAAAGTATGGCAGAAGAGTTCCTAGAGAAATCATTTTGAACTTCTTTCGGAACAGGTATTTGTTCAAGTCTCTGAGGTCTAGAATGGGTCTGTGTCCCCCTGTTTTCTTTGGAATAAGAAAATAGGGGGAGTAGAACCCTGTACCCTGCTGGAGGATGGGTACTTCCTCTATTGCCCCTTGGGCAAGAAGTGTTGAGACCTCGTGATTCAGCAGATTGCAGAGATCTGGGAATTGAACTGCCTTAGGATTGTAGGAGGAAGCATGCTGTGAAAATGAAGCTTGTACCCCTCTCCTACAATGGACAGAGTCCAATTTTCTGCTGTTATTTGGTGCCATCTGTTGGCAAAATGACACAGCCTGCCTGGAATATTTGGGGGTTTTGGACCCCTCAGAGGCAGGAAGGCTAAGATCTCTAGGAAGGAGTCAAAGTCCTTGAGGGGGCTGAACCTGTGGAACTGGTTGAGATCTCGGGCCTTTTGGCTTCTTCTGCTGTTTAAATTGCTGTTGTCCCCTTTGGGCAACTTGACCGTGAGCTTAGCTTTGCTGGGTATAGGATGGATAAAAAAACTTCCTCTTTTTGCTGAAAGAGGGTTTTTAATAGGGTTTCTTTTTGGCTGGAGTGGCTGTAGATTTTGAAAATCTGTCTAAGGTGATACTGTCAGCATCTCTCTCATTAGCCTTTTCATGCCAATTCTTGCCAAAGAGGTTTTCTCCTGTGCAAGGGATGTTGCCTAATTTATCCTGTGCCCAAATCGCCAAGTCTGATGCCTGAAGCCAGGCGATACGTCGTGCACCAATGGCAATGGCAGAGGTTCTGCTGATGCATTCAAAGCAGTCAAAGGCTGCACGATTCACAAACTTGGAGACATCTTGAGCATGCCTGACAAGTGTAAGGAAGTCTTGTTATCTGTCATCTGGGAGAAGTGGGCTCATAAGCTCCAAATCTCCTGTGACCTCTTTGAGGAACATTCCCATATATAAAATATATGAGCTCATCCTAGCTGAAAGCATGGAAGCCTGAAAAGTTTAATGTCCAAAAGCATCAAGAGTCCCGCATTCACAACCTGGAGGATTGGATGCATGCCTCTTTGCACTTTTCATCCTACGCATGGCTGACTCTACCACCATTGAATGGTGTGGCAGCTGAGTCTTTTGAAATCCAGGACATGGTGGAACTCGATACATGGTATCAAGCCTCCTAGAATGAGGAGACGTGGTCAAAGGTGTCTCCCACATTCTGAGCATCAGATCATGAAGAATTTCATGAATGGGCAGAGTGGCTGCCTCCTTTGGAGCCTTAGGATATTGGAGAATTTCCAATTCCTTGGCTCTAGGTTCCTTTTCAGGAGCTACCATGATTGAAAGGCCTTTGGCAACATCACAAATAAAATCCTGAAAAGACATGTCCTCTGGAGGCGACATTCTGCGTTGGGGAGAAGAAGAGTCTTCCGGGAGAAAAACTCAGGTACCGGCAGAATTATCAGCGTCATCGGAATCGGAGGATTCAAAGTATCTCTGATCACGATGTTCATGTAAGGCACGGTCCCAGTATCGATCGAAGTCGGTACCGAGTTGATCCGGTACCGATCTTTCGATGCCCGGCAAAGACTGCATGGGAAAAATTCCTCGGTACTGGTATCGGTGCCCGTTGAACCATCGGTGTCAACGGTACCGTAGCTGTAAGGAGAGCTGCAATACTGCGCTCGATAGCGAGGAATCTCTGGTCTATCGACACTGCCGATGCCTGAGTGACGGTACTGGTGAAGGCGACGGGGACCGCTGAGCATGGCACCAGTTGTTCTGTCGAGGCAGAGGCCTCGAACATCCTGGAACCCCATTGATGCTTTGGAGGCCGAAGCCTCCCGCCGGGGCTGTTTTGCCGGTGTGGTTCCCTTAAGGGCAATGCCAATGGCCTCTCGAAGCTTAGCAGGAGAGCTTCCCTTTGAGGACCGGCTTTTATGTTTAGTTACCTGAGATCCATGGGAGGAAGAAGAGGCTCTTGAAGACGTCGATGCAATGGACCTGGCATCTGAAGAAAAGAGGGTACCGAGCCTTGCAGCCCGGTTCTGTCTTCCTTATTTAGTCATTCCCATACAAGAGAGACACTCAGATGGAGAATGGCCAGGGCCTAAACATTTAAGACACCAGTCATGGGTGTCGGTGATGGAAATGGTACCGCCACACTTAGTGCATTTTTTAAAACCACTAGCTGGTTTTTCCATCTTTAAGGAAAAATGGGGCCTAGTGCCCAAAATGGTGCCTAGCACCGAAAAAGAAAAGTTTCTGAAGAGAAACAATTTTTTTTTTTTTTTTTAAAGAAAAGAACCGGTGGTACCAGTAGACGACGTGCGGAGGCAAATGCGACCACAAGAAAACAAGATTAAAGACGACATTTTCTGCAGTGACAGGGTATGTGTCCTGTCGGCTCCGCGGAAAAAGAACTACTGAAGAGGGACAGGTTGGAAAGGCGGGAAGGCAGTGCGCATGTGCTGAGGGATGCTTTCAAAAGTACCCATTCTCCAGCAGGGTACAGGGTTCTACTCCCCCTATTTTCTTATTCCAAAGAAAACAGGGGGACACAGACCCATTCTAGACCTCAGAGACTTGAACAAATACCTGTTCCGAAAGAAGTTCAAAATGATTTCTCTAGGAACTCTTCTGCCATACTTTCAAAGTCGGGATTGGCTTTGCTCTCTAGACTTAAAGGATGCATATACTCACATTCTGATGCATCCAGATCACAGGAAATTCTTACGATTCCTTTTCAAGGGAGAACACTTCAAGTATAGGGTTCTTCGCTTTGGTCTGGCTTCCGCACCAAGAGTTTTCACAAAATGCATGGCAGTAGTAGCTGCATTCCTGCAAACCCTAGGGATATTCATCTTCACTTGGACGACTGGCTAATTCGAGCCCCCACAAGTGCAGAAGCCAGCTCTGCACTGTCTTGCACAATGCGAATCCTCCAATACTTGGGATTGGTAATAAACGTCCCAAAATCAAAACTTGTTCCTTCTGAGTCTCTGGAGTTCATAGGAACCTGTTTAGATACCAGACAGTCAAGGGCTTTCCTTCCACAGGCCTGGTGTCTTCACATAGTGCATCTAGCTTCTCAAGCAGCAGGAAAATCCTCCCTAACTGCTCGAACTGCTACAGTTACTGGGACACATGGCATCCACAGTTCATGTAGTTCTCTATGCTTGCCTCCACATGCGAGCAGCCCAGTGGACACAGGATGTCTGTCAGACAAGATATCAAACTCTCATCGACTGAATTTGTCCCTTCAATGGTGGCAATCACTGGAGAATCTTTTAGTGGGGTCTCCTTTCCAACAACCCCTATTCCAGGCCACCCTAACAGATGCATCACAGGTGGGTTGGGGAGCACACCTGCATCATCTCTCTATCCAGGGCACCTGGATGCCACAGGAGGCTTGTCTTCACATAAACCTAGAATTAAGAGCAATCTATTTAGCTCTTCGAGTATTCCATGCCCAGCTCAGCTACAAGACAGTCCTAGTCCAAACGGACAATTAAGTAGCCATGTTCTATGTGAACAAGCAGTGCGGAACAGGCTCTCTGTCGTTATGCAACGAAGCTTTACGACTTTGGGCTCTCGCCAGAGGGCATCAAATCCACCATCTCGTGGTATATCTTCCAGGCATTCAAAACCTTTGGGCAGACAAACTCAGCCGAGTACTGCTGCCTTACGAATGGTCTCTCCACCTTGACCAGGTGACAAAGATATTTCACATCTGGGGGACTCCAGACATAGACCTCTTTGCAAATCCACTGAATGCCAGACTTCCCCGGTTCTGTTCCAGGATTCCGGCTCACAATTGCTAGGCGAGGGATGCCTTCCTCCTTCACTGGGGTCAGGACTTCCTCTATGCCTTCCCACTTATTCCCCTCATCCCCAAAACACTCTTCAAGCTTCAGAGACAGAGGTTGTTTGATCC
Organism: Ichthyophis bannanicus; assembly: GCA_033557465.1. Lineage (NCBI taxonomy): Eukaryota > Metazoa > Chordata > Amphibia > Gymnophiona > Ichthyophiidae > Ichthyophis > Ichthyophis bannanicus. The sequence goes on along the minus strand of CM066039.1, from coordinate 17,096,970 downwards.
TCATAGCGTCATGGTGGCCATGCCAAACGTGGTATCTCCTGCTTCTACTTCTCTCTGAAGGCCCCCCTTCAGCAAAGACCTTGAGAAGCTTGTGAAAGGATCTGGCTAATACTAAGCCCCAGTGCTTCCTGGAGAATAGGCATAGGGGATGATCTTTCTCATGCTTTCCTCAATCTCGACTCTGGGGCTCTCGGGACTTCTGGTGGTACTGGCCAGGAAAGCGGAGCTCATTCCAAAGTGCCTCCAGTAGGTGGCCATCTACATTTTTAACTAGGAATGAGCTCAGGTCACCGTTGATTTGTTAGGTGTTTGATATTATTCAGCACGATAATATCCTGGAGTGTAGGGAGCCTATTTTTGACACTACTGTGGTCTCCCTAAAGCTGCAGTTTGAGCCCTGTGCCTCCAGGCTGTTGTACCCGTATCTCTCTCCCCCCCCCCCCCCCAATCCCTAGCCCAACAGAGCTATGGAAGAGACTTAAGTCCATCCTCAACCTGAAAGAGAATTAAAGCCTCCCAGAGGGTTCCTCGCTTCCAAATGGAGATGCTCCAGTCTGTTCGAGCTGTCCATATTGGAAAGTGGCTCTCCTTGCTGGATCTGGTGGTGATTTACTTCCACATTCTTATTTGGGAGGTCCAACAAAGGTTTCTACACTTCTGCCATTCTGGGAGTCAGCCTTTGGTTCTGTGCTCTGCCCTTTGGTTGCGCTATAGCCTGGGAACCAGGTCATCTGAATTTTCATAAAACCTTTGACCAGGACCTCAAGATACTTTTGGCAAAATTAAAAAGTCATGGGATTGGAGGCAGATGCCCTGGTGTTGGGCAGTATATCAAGTAACTTGATAAAGATTAACATAAGAACATAATATATGCCATACTGGGTCAGACCAAGGTCCATCAAGCCCAGTATCCTGTTTCCAGCAGTGGCCAATCTAGGTCATATGTACCTAGCAGTTTCCCCAAAAAATACAGGTTCCACAATGCTTGTATTGGGTCACGCATTGATATCCTGGGTCCCTACTTAATAATGGTTTATGGACCTTTTCTCCAGGAACTTGTCCAACCCTTTTTTAAACCCAGCTACACTAACAGCCTTTACTACATCCTCTGGTAACAAATTCCAGAGTTTGATTACACGTTGAGTGAAAAAATATTTTCTTTTATTAGTCTTAGACAAGTTCCTGGAGGAAAGGTCCATAAAACCATTATTAAAGAGGGACCCTAGAAAGCCTTTTTAGGAACCTTCTAAGTACTTGTGACCTGGATTTGGCCACTCTTGGAAACAGGATACTGGGCTTGATGGACCTTGGTCTGACCCAGTATGGCATATCTTATGTTCTTATCTCTGAGCACATTTTATGAAGCACTACAGGTTGCATGCAAGAATTGATAGCACCTTCTCCAGGAACAAGCAGGAAGTCAGCCCTCACATATGGGTGACCTCTGCACCAATGGAGGCCGCACGGAGCATTTCCCCAGCTTTCAAAGAAGGCTTTTGGGACATGCTACCATGCATGCATGGTCCCCTTCCCGCCCAAGGGTGCCATCTTGCTCGGTCTTCCTTTTTATTTATTTATTTTTTTTCACGTAGCCCAGAGGATGATTGTCCTGTTTCCCCAGAAAAATCCTTGCTAATTATTCTTAAAATAGTTACTAGTTCCTCTTCCCACCTTTTATCTTTCTTGATAGTGGCTCGCCTTGACCGGCGTTCTCACCTTTTTTCGACTAGGGGTCGTCAACCCTGTCTAGGTTTTTCCCACCATGTCCCCGGTGGGTTAAAAAAATGTGACCGCTGCAGTCAAACGATGTCAGTGACAAACACCCATGACTGCTGCCTGGGCCTGGACCTGGACCATGACAATACCTCCTACAACATGTGCCAGGCCATGATGCCTAAAACCAATAAAAAGAGGTCAGGGTTGCAGGAAAAAGTGTTCCCCCAGGTCTGACTGGCCTCCCCAACGCTGAGCTCCAAGACCAGCACTTTCTAGGAGGACTGCAGGTTCTTGGAGTCCCGTGGTGGCGGCTTCTTCTCTGAGAAGGCCTCTGATCCAGAGAGAGAGAAAAATCATTGAAGTCTGCCGAAGTTGTACAAGAGAGACACAGTAAAACCGCCCGAAGGGACTTGGGTGGTTCTGAGAAGCGCCTTACCGAGGTCCTCGAAGGATTCCTCGGCCGTCAGAGACCGTGTGAGGTTCCTTGAGACCATAGTCCTTGTCGAGGATGCACTTGTGAGAGTGCCAGCGCCAGGTCCGAGGTCCTCAGTGCCCATGCTGAAAGCTGTGGAGCCTTCTGGCTTGGAAACCAGAATGGCGGCCTTGGAGCAGAACGTCACTGCTATCCTGGCCCTGCAGCAGGCAATGATGGCTGTTTTGTCCGCATCATCTGCCTCGACGACCGGGCTGTCGATTGCAGGGGAGTCCCTGGTCGTCAAGCCCGGAGCTCCATCGGCCTCTGGTAAGCCCTCTGTGCCGGTTGATGTCTCTGACTCCAGCTCCTCCGGAAGCTGTCGGCCACTTGGCCCTGGCCTCCATGTTATGAGTCTCAGGGCCTTGGACTTGTTGACAAGGCGGCCGAAATTGAGGCAAACGTGATTTGACAGAGGCTCTCCATGAAGACCTCATCCTTTCTCCGTAAGAAACCATTGGGGGAAAGATACTGTTCCCGAGGAAAAAGAGGTTGTTTCAGCAGAGTTGCCACTGCCAGCCCTTCTCGGGCCAGCAACGGGATTCTCACGCTAAAAGACAAAGCCAAAAGCTGAAGGCACAGAAGCTCCCGCCCAGCCTGGGGGGAGCTTTCACTCCTGGGTCAGGGCCTTCCCTCCCCCGGGAGACCTTCACCAACCCACAAGGGGGCTGCCTGGCATGCTTCGCCTACAAGTGGGCCAGTGTCACCTCGGACCAGTGGGTACTGCATGTGGTAAGGGAACAATACCACCTCCATCTACAGCAGATACCACCCAGGTTCTTTCCAGGAGAGCCAGTATGACCTCTCCTTCACCAGACCCTTCTGCTCTCAGAGCTCGCGGGACTGCAGTGGAGCCTGTACCCAAATATCTATGGGGAAAAGGCAGCTTCTCCAGATACTTCCTTGTCCCAAAGAGAACAGGGGGCCTCAAGCCCATACTAGACCTGAGAAACTTAAACAAGTTTCTGGTGAGGGAGAAGTTCAAGATACTGTTGCCTTACCTTCACCTGGGAGATTGGCTGTGCTCCTTGGACCTAAAGGATGCATACAGTCACATCCTGATCCACCTCTCCCACAGGCAGTACCTAAGATTTGTAGTAGGAGGAGGGCACTACCAGTACACAGGGTGCTACCCTTCGGCTTGGCCTCCTCGCCAATGGTCTTTATCAAATGCCTGTTGGTGATAGGCGCCTTCAAAGGGCTTTTGTCTTGTCTTCCCCTGCCCGGACGACTGGCTCATTAGGGGTGGTACGGCCTCAAAGGTCAGTCAGGTGGCAAAGCATTTGTTGTCAGCTACCCCAAATCCCTGCTCTTGTAGCCCAAAGCCTGGAGTTCATAGGTGCTCAGTTGGAAACTTGTGCCACCTCCCAGACAGGAATGCCCTTTCAGGCACCAGTGCCACAGAACACTGACCAGACACCTCCCACGTGGGTTGGTGGGTGCATTGCGGAGACCACCGCACACAGGGCAGCTGGTCTCAGGAGGAGTCACTCCTACAGATCAATCTCTTGGAGCTCAGGGCAATCTTCTTGGCCATACGAGCATTCCGCCACTGCCTGTGACACCGACCTGTGCTGATCCAGACAGACAACCAGGTTGCCGTGTTTTTATATCAACAAGCATGGGGGCGTGGGTTTGTACTTCCTCTGCCCTCCCTCTTTGCAGCACGCAACAGCATGCTTCTGCAAGTGGTGTACCTCCCAGGTCAGGACAACTGCCTAGTGGACAGACTTAGCAGAGTCCTTCGTCCACACGAATGGCACTTAAAACCCAGAGTAACAAAGCAGTTCTTCCACCTCTGGGGCAGGTCTGTGATGGACATATTCGCCTCTCCGACAACATGCAGCTACCCCACTTCTGCTCCTGTCAGTTGCACCGGGAGAGAGTGCCAGCAGATGCCTTCCTGATCTTGTGGCCTCCCCCCTCTGGTCACCAGGACCCTCTTCAAGGTCCAGAGCAAAAGGACATTAGTTCTACTGCTAGCCCCCAGGCGGCCCAGGCAATCTTGGTTCCCTCTGCTGCTTTCCCTGTCGGTGGCACTCCCAGTTCCTCTGGACCAAGCCCTGGACCTCCTGTCCCTGGAGGAGGGCTCCCTCCTGCACCCCAATTTTGGGGTCGCTAACAGTGTGGCTGCTCAAAGGGTAGCGTTGGCCTCTTGAAAACCCTCCACCAGATGTGCTTATGCCTTTAAGTGGAGAAGGTTCTCCACCTGGTGTGTGGAAAGAGGAGAATCCCTTCTCCTGCGTGCAACTAGTACTTCAGTACTTACTGCACTTGTCACACACTGGGCTGAAATCTAACTTGGTGAGGGTACATCTGAGCGCCATAACTGCTCACCACCACCCTATCAAGGGAAAACCCTTTAAAGCCAGCCCCTGGTCCCCAGGTTCCTCTGGGGCCTCTTGTTATCCAAGCCCCCTCTCTGCCCTCCAGTGGCAGAGTGGGACCTCAACGTGGTGCTCTCCCAGCTCACCAAACTACTGTTCGAGCCCCTGGCCACTTGCCACCTGCGGTACTTGTCTTGGAAAGTAGTTTTTCTGGTGGCTGTCACGTCCGCTTGAAGAATAAGTGAACTCCATGCCCTGGTGGCAGATCCACCATATGCAAGAACAGGTGGTGTCTCCTTTCCACCACAACTAAGAGGTGGTCCTCCCCTCCACCTTCTTGCGGCCTCATGCTGGCAGGGAGGAACTAGTAAATCATACATTTAGATTGCAAATGGGCCCCGTCCTCTACTTACAGTGGATTCAGGCCCATCAAAAAACTCCTCAGCTTTTCATGTCTTATGACCCCAGCAGAATGGGGGCTCCCTGTGACTAAGTAAACTATCCATTTGGGTGGTGGACTGTATTTCCCTTGCCTATGAGCAAGCTGGCTTTTCCCTCTAGCACAGGATCACAGTGCAGTGAGGGCGATGGCCACATTGGTAGCCAACCTCTGCTCAATGCTGGTGATGGAAATCTGCAAGGCCACCACATGGTCTTCAGTTCATACGTTTGCAGCTCGCTACTGCCTGGAGAGCAAGTCCTGTAGGGACAGTGCTTTTGGCCAGGCAGTACTCCATAATATTCTAAGGGTGTAGGCAACTCCTATCCTCCGACCCTTCTGTGTTCATGCTACTGGAGTGATAGTGTCGCTGGATGCTAGGGTCTTGCAGAGTCTCTCAGTGGGGACTCACCTTCTGTGCTGTCATGGTTCGGTCCTCAGCAGCCTGGAGCTAGGGAAATCCTGTATGTGAGGACTGACTCCCTGCTTGTTCCTGGAGAGAGTGTAGTTACTCACCTGTAACAGGTGTTCTCCAGGGACAGCAGGAATCAATTCTCACAATCCTCCATCCTCCCCTGGGAGTTACCTCCCTACCTTGTTTTAGTTTTTACTACCATCCTAGCTATGTCATCTGACTGAGCAAGATGGCACCCTTGGATGGGAAGGGGGACCACACATGCATAGTAGGATGTCCCAAAGGCTTTATATGAAAGCTGGGAAAATGCTCCGCATGGGCTCAGTCGGCACCATCACCCATATGTGAGGACTAATTCCTGCTGTCCTTGGAGAACACCTGTTAAAGGTGAGTAGCTACGCTTTCTCCAGGACCAAGCAGGAAGTCAGTCCTCACATATGGGTGACATCGACGCCGATGGAGCCCTTGCGGAGCATTTCCCCAGCTTTCCAAGAAAGCCTTTGGGAATGCAGGCACGCATGCGCGATTCCCTTTCTGCCTAAAGGTGCCATCTTGCTCAGTCTCTTTTTCCGTGAAGCCCACCGGACGTGTGTCCTAGTCCTCCCGGAAAATAGTTAGTTTTTTTTTCGCGATTTCTACATTATTTTTTCTCTGGTTCGACGCCGGTTCCCTTCCCGCCGGGTTGGGTACACCGGTATCGAGCCCAATCTTTTTTCTGTTTTTGCCCTTCGTGGCTGGCGTTCGCGCCCTTTTTTTCTTTTTCCCTGGAAGGCCGGTTCTTTGACCTCACGGGGACTCTTTTTTTCCCCGATGGCTTCCAGTGGCTTCAAAAAGTGTGATCGGTGCAAGAAACTAATGTCTCTCAATGACACACACGACTGCTGCCTTCGGTGCCTCGGTCCTGACCACGAGCCTAAGACGTGTGGACCATGTGGAAAAAAGTCTTCAAAGGCACTTCGAAGTCGTCAGCACCAAAAGGAAAGGCTTTTCTCTTACTCGGCCTCCGGCCGGGCCCAGACCTCATCTGAGGCTTCAACCTCTCGAATCAGATCCCGAGCACCGTCAGGGCTCCTCGGACAGGGGGTCCCCCGACCGGGAATGAAAGAGGAAGAAGCGGCTCGCGAGGGCATTGTCGGAAGAGGTCCCTGGCTCCTCGAGAGCTAGGTCTCAGACCCCCGACCGTCGTCCCAGGCCCGTGGAACAGGAGAAACCTCCCAAAGTACCTCGAGTGGAGCCGGAGTCTGCTGGACAGGTAAGTCCTATAGTCCTCGTGGACTCTCCTCCCAGAGAGCCGACGTCGGGCCCGGCGCTGCCGGGTCCCGAGTTGGGGGCTGCTGAGTCTCCTGAGCTGGGTCTCAGGCTGACAGCCTTGGAGAGCAGACTGTCTGCCTTCATGGAACAGCAGCGGGCACTGATGGCCAGCCTGTCTGGCGCATCTGCCCTGACCACCGGGACATCGACATTGAAGTCTACCCCGGAGACCGAGCCGATACTTGAGACCATAAAGGCTCGAGGTCGATCTCAGTTGCGGTCTCCCACGACTTCCCGTTCAGGACCGAGGGCATCGACGCCGGTGCCTTCGGTGTCGGGGTGGGTGCTCACAGGCCCCACGCGGTCGGACCCTGATTCCTCATCGGACGAGTCCGCCTGGGAGACGGAGGACGAGGAGTCCCCTGACACCTTCCGGACTTGGTGCGTCCCGTTGGACTCACGGCAGTCCGAGCCCCGGAGTAGATACCCCCCCCCCCCCCCCCGGAGGATACCCGGTTCTCGGAGTTCGTTCGGGATATGGCCACCCCGCGTTTGCTATCCCTGCGGACCCCGAGGAGGAGCCTCGAGCCGAGGAGCTCAAGGCCCTACAGTATGACTCTCTCCTCCAAAGGAGGCCTTTACTGTTCCGGTTCCTCCGATGCTGGAACTGCTCCTCTTCTGGATGTGGGAGGCACCGGCCTCGGCGCCAGTTCTAAGCAAGCGGGTCGATTCTATCGACTCCAGAAGAGCCCTGGCTTTCAGAAGGTGCAGCTACCACACCATTCCATGGTGGTGGAATCGACCGTGCATCGCCTGAAAAGTCAGAAGATGCACTCCACGGTGCCCCCTGGCAGGGAGGCCCGGAACCTTGATGGTTTTGGTAGAAAGTGCTTCCAGGGCCCGATGCTTGCTTGCCGTGTCCAGTCTTACCAGCTGTACATGGGCATGTACTTGCGAGACCTGGCCAAGGAGTTGGCCGGATTCTCCGCTGGTCTCTCCAGGGAACCCTTGCAGAGGTTCAAGTCCTTGTCCTCGGGAATCCGGGAATGCTCCAAGTTTGTCCCGCGCTGCCTACGATGGCTTCGAGGCTTCGGCTCGTGTTGCGGCAGCCAGCATCGCGGCTCGACGCCAGGCATGTCTGCAGTCATCGGACCTCGAGCCATGGGTTCAGGACAAGTTGGTTGATGTCCCTTGCCGAGGTGAGAACCTTTTTGGCAAGCCCATGACCAAGAAGGCCGCACAGCTCGAAACTGAGCACCTCACGAGGACAAGGCTGTCTAGGAAGACTTCTGCCCCTTCTCATAAAAAGACGGGCTTGGGTAAAAAGCCCTTTTACCCGAGGAAGGGCACTGCCTACAAACAGTACCCACAGTACCAGGCCGCCCAAGCTCCCCCTCAGGGTCAGCAAGCCAAGGGGAAGGGTAATGGGCCCCGTAGGCAGAGGACTCCCAAGCCTCCGGCCCCTGCTCCCACTCAGCAGGGTGGGGGGGTTTGACTCCTTAGGAATAGCCTCTCCGTCCCTGCTCTCCCAACCCTGCACAGGAGGTCGCCTCGCCCTGTTTGCCCACAAGTGGCCACTCATCACTGGCGACAGTTGGGTACTCGGCATAGTCCACAAGGGCTATCTGCTGCACTTCCAGCAGCTGCCGCCTCCATACTTTCCAGGAGAGCCTCCAAGGCCTCCCCTGCACACACATCTTCTCCTTCAGGAGCTCCGAGGTCTGTTGGTGGACAGGGCAGTGGAGCCTGTGCCTCCCCACCTACGAGGTCAAGGGTGGTTCTCCAGGTATTTCCTTGTACCCAAAAGAACCGGTGGCCTTTGGCCTATTCTAGATCTCGGAAATCTCAACAAATTCCTAGAGAAGGAGAAGTTCAAAATGCTTACTCTTGGAACACTTCTGCCCTACCTCCAGCAGGGAGATTGGCTATGCTCCTTAGATTTAAAGGATGCGTACACTCACATCCTCATTCATCCTGATCACAGAAAGTACCTCAGGTTCATTGTGGGAGGAAACCATTATCAGTACAGAGTACTGCCTTTTGGCCTCACCTCCGCTTCCAGTCTTTACCAAATGCCTGGCAGGGGTGGCGGCCTACCTGAGAAATCAGGGAATCTTTGTCTTCCCCTATCTGGACGACTGGCTCATCAGGGGTCAGACGTGCCAGGAGGCCAGACAAGCTACCCTCAGAACTACTGCTCTTCTTCAAAGCCTGGGGTTTGTAATGAACTTTGCAAAGTCCACTTTGCTCCCCTCCCAAAACTTGGAGTTCATAGGGGCAAGGTTGGACTCTCTGCTGGCAAAGGCGTTCTTCCCAGAAGACAGGGCCCAAAGACTGATAAACTTAGCGAACCAGTTTCTCAGCAGGTCACTGGTCTCCGCCAGACTCTGCCTGAGACTTCTTGGCCACATGGCTTCGACAGTCCATGTGACCCCCAATGCCAGGCTCCATATGAGGCCTGCGCACAATGGTGCCTTCGGACTCAGCGGTCACAGGCCACAGGCAGCCTCAGAGACAGGATAAGGGCGTCCAGACAATTTCTGAACTCCCTCTGCTGGTCGCTGCACCCACCCCATCTACTGCAAGTGGTGCCTTTTCAGATTCCTGGGTTCACAGTGGTGCTGACCACGGATGCCTCCCTGCAAGGCTGGGGAACTCATTGTCTAGGCAAGTGCACCCAGGGCCTGTGGTCTCCTTGTGAGGCCGCACAGCAAATCAATCTCCTAGAACTCAGGGCTATTCGACTAACCCTCAAGACTTTCTCTTCAACCCTGGCTCATCAGTTTGTCCTAGTTCAAACAGACAATCAGGTAGCCATGTTTTATGTGAACAAGCAGGGCGGAACTGGGTCCAGGCTCCTTTGTCAGGAGGAGGCACAGGACCTTCGCTTGTTTGCTCTCAGACACAATATGCTTCTCAAGGCAGTGTATTTACCTGGCCAGGAGAACTACCTGGCAGACAGGTTGAGCAGGATTCTGCAGCCCCACGAGTGGCAGCTCCATCCTTTGGTGGTTCAGAAGATTTTCTTGAAATGGGGACTTCCATCCATAGATCTGTTTGCCAGTCCTCTGAACAAACAGCTGCCAAAGTTCTGCTCCAGGCAACCGCATCCTCTGCGGATTGCAGCAGATGCTTTTCTGATTCCCTGGTCTCAGGGCCTCCTGTATGCATTTCCTCCCACACCCTTGGTGGCCCGAACTCTGTTCAAGATTCTTCAGGACAAAGCCTCGGTCCTGCTGGTGGCTCCCAAGTGGCCGAGACAGCCTTGGTTTCCACTTCTGCTTCAGCTGGCAGTGGATCCCCCACTGCCTCTGGGGTTGCAACCCGACCTTTTCTCTCAGGATCAGGGTTCCCTTCTGCACCCCAATCTCAAAGCTCTCAATTTGATGGCATGGAGGCTGCAAGGGTAGTTTTGGCTCCCTGGGGCCTACCTCAGGAAGTTGAAGAGGTCGTTCTAGCCTCTAGGAAACAGTCCACTAGGAAAACCTATGCTCTCAATGGAAAAGGTTTTCTGTGTGGTGTCACCTACGTACAGTGAATCCTTTCTCCTGTACTGTACCAGTAGTGCTTCAACTTACTGCACTTGTCAAATCAAGGACTTAAGTCCAATTCTGTTCGGGTCCACCTCTCAGCTCTAGCAGCTCACCACTCACTGGTGGAAGGACATTCTCTGTCGGTTCACCCCTTGGTGTCCCGGTTTCTCAGAGGCTTGCTCTTGCTCAAGCCTCCAATCCGTCATCCTGCTCCTGAGTGGGAGTTGAATGTGGTCTTGCAGCAATTGACTCGCCCACCTTTTGAGCCGATGGCTACTTGTCCTCTCCGCTTCCTGTCCTGGAAAACTCTTCCTGGTAGCCTTAACCTCGGCCAGGCGAGTGAATGAGCTTCAGGCCCTGGTCTGTGACAGGCCTTATACCAGATTCTATAGGAACAGGGTAGTCCTCAGGACTCATCCAAAGTTCTTCCCAAAGGTTGTCTCCTCTTTCCACCTCAACCAGGAGGTGGTTCTTCCCACATTCTTCCCTAGGCCTCATGCAAGCCAGGCTGAAGCAGTCCTGCATTCCCTGTAGGAGGGCCTTATCCTTCTACCTTGACCGTACGCAGGGGCACAGAAGGGCTACTCAGCTCTTCATATCTTTTGAGCCTAATAATTTGGGGTTAGCTGTGTCCAAGCGTACCTTGTCCATCTGGGTGGCTGACTATCACCTGGGCTTACAGGGCGGCTGACCTTCCTTTGCAGGGTCGGGTCACGGCCCATCGTGTCAGGGCAATGGCTGCCTCAGTGGCTCATCTCCGCTCTGTACCGTTGGTAGACATCTGCAGGGCTGCAACTTGGTCTTCAAGCCAGACTTTTGCGGCCATTACTGTCTGGAGAGGGAGTCCTGTAGGGACAGTGGTTTTGGCCAGGCAGTACTCTGGAATCTCTTTGAGGTTTAGGCAACTCCTGCCCTCTGTTGGGCTACCGGTGGAGGTTCTGTCAGTGAAAAGCCTTTCTTTGATTCTGGGACTAGAGGGAGTTCTCTTGTTCAGCCTGGGTTCCTGGTAGCCCAGAGCTAGGGAGTCACCCATATGTGAGGACTGACTTCCTGCTTGGTCCTGGAGAAAGTAGTTACTCACCTGTAACAGGTGTTCTCCAGGAGCAGCAGGAATCAGTCCTCACAACCCTCCCTCCTCCCCTGGGAGTTGCAGTTGTACATAGTTTATTTTTACATTTTTGTGTGCTGTTTTTAGCTATGTCATTTGACTGAGCAAGATGGCACCTTTTAGACGGGAAGGGAACCGAGCATGCGTGCCTGCATTCCCAAAGGCTTTCTTGGAAAGCTGGGGAAATGCTCTGCAAGGGCTCTATCGGCATCAATGTCACCCATATGTGAGGACTGATTTTCTGCTGCTTCTGGAGAACACCTGTTACAGGTGAGTAACTACTCTTTTTGGCAGAGCAGTACTCTATAGAGCAGAATCTTCTCCCACCATAGGTTCTGACTACTTGGGTACGTTCCACTATCTAGACTGCTCTAGTATAAGGATGGAGAAATTTACATACCTGCTAATTTCCTATCCTCGAATTCTGCTAGACCGGTACAGAACTTGCCCTTGAAAATGATCCCTATAGTTTTGGGAGCCCTGCTCCCTTTTAACTGCATTTACAGTTTCAGCACTTGATACAGTTAAATATGTTAAGAGCCAAAAGTTTGTATGTAATTTTTTTCCTAAGCTTTTAAGTCGTCATCTATCTTCTTGGGAAGTGACATACGGATGACTTTCAGTGCTGCACCAGTGTATATACAAGTGATGACATTTGAAAGTTGCTGTGGTTTGCCGTCTCCAGCTGGCTGGGGAGCATAACCCGCTCGTCTGGATTGGCAGGATTCGGGGAAAGGAAGTTAGCAGGTATTGAAAATGTCTGCATTTATCCACTTCAGTACAGTAATGATGGCTTGATTTTTGTCCTAAAAATTTTCTGTTGAAGTGGAATATGAGCTTCACAAGCAAATTCTTTTTCATCTGACAGTATCAGGACAACACAGCTTTCATTTGTAACAACCTCTGTGCTTAGCAGTGTCTGTAGTCTTGAGTGTTTGGTGTGTATTTGGGTTGTTTTTGCCTCCATTCCACAAAGTAGAAGCAAAGCTTTCCCTTTCATAAAGTTTTTCTAAAGAGTTTGTGTGTGGGGGGTGGGGGGGTGGGGAGGGGGGGCTGTTCAGTGTCTTTAATTTCTTCTTTTCATGATTCTTAACCTTAAAAAAACAAAAAACAAAACGGGGGGTGGGGACTGATTTTTCTTTCAGTTCTCAGTGCTGGGGCCCTGCGTGAGAATATGAATTCTGCACCTATAACTGTATGTACAGGATTGCAATTGGCATGCAAGAGATCTGTACTAGGCCCCACTCACAGATTGTATTTCCAACTCACCAAAAAAGAGGGGGATTCTAAATAAGCCCTTAAAGTTGGGAAGACTGTATATGTCTTCAAATAAAACTGTAAGCAGGGCCATCGGTTAAATCATCATTTGATCCTTGTAAGTCCAAAGTCTTTTTATTTTTATTTGAAAAGCACAAAAGTTATTTGGAAGTTTGAAAATAAAAACACCTTTCTCAAACTGCCATCATTGTGTGCTTCCTGCCATTTCAGTTCCCTTTAGTCAGGTTTCTTTCCAATAGATTAAGTTTTTTATTTATTTTTATTGCATTGCTGCTGTAAGCTGCATTTCCAGAGTGTCCAGCTAGACCAGTCCAGACAAGTGGGCTAAGTCCCCCTGCCACCAGATGTGGAGCTAGAGAAAGTAATGAGACACAATTAAAGCTGTGACCTCGCTGCTGGTATATACCACAGGCACAGTTATTTATTTATTTAGACAGATTTTGTATACCACCTTATCCTACAATCAGTGGTTACATCACAATTGGAGAGTTACATTTAACATGTGGGTACTTATTATGCAATGAACTCCTAAGTCTAGTTGGGATGATTGGGTATTGAGTTAAGGGTCTCCTCAGTACTTTGAGCAGATGTTGGACTTTCTGAATCTTTGAATTTCTCTGCACACAGAGCATACTGGATCCCAAGGGTATGGGAGACACCCAGCCTGTGGATCAGCTTCTGGGCAGGCTCCTGGCTACGAGAGCCAATACAGCTCCGAGAGGGGCTTTGGGTCAAGAGGACCCTTTTTTGAGACCCTAGGGCTCTTGCCTTTTTCTCTAGTTCATTTTCAGTTTTGGTTATAGTTTCCCTAGTCTGCCTTGCTGTCTGAAGCTTACTCTAGACTGCTGGGTCTCCTCTCTATTCCCCGTTCCCCCCCCCCTTCCAGGGTCAGCTTCCCCGATGGGCAGGGACGCTGAGTTCAGTGGTTAGACACGGTCCTGCTACCAGTAACAGTGCTGTTTTGGGGTCTTATTTCAGCAGTCCGGGAGTCCTGTATTACCGCTGCACCAAACCATGAGTTTTCGTGACTGTGGCTGCCTCGCCTGACAATACTGGCGATTTTGCGCCTTTTTCTTTGAGCATGGATTTGCTTCACTGGCGCCATCTTGATTCTGCTCAGCCATGCCATCTGCTGTGCCCCCAAGTGCCTGGCCTGTGGGAAGAAACATAAACTGTTGGTTAATCAGCTGTGTTCCGCCAGGAAGTTGCACCCTGGTGAATCTTCTACGACTGCAGTTCTCCAGTATCACCGGAGCTGCAGTTTCCATGGGGGGGGGGGGTCTTTTCCAGATCATAGCCCGAATGCTTCGGCGGCTAATTCCTCTCAGCATGCGTAGCCTTCACCTCCCATCCTCCTCCCGCAGCAGCCAACTATGGATCCTGGAGCCTCTGAATTTTCTTGGTTCTTTCAACATGCTTGGAACCTATGGAAAGGGGGGGCAGGTCCGGTCCTTGCCGCAGCCAGGATCCTCTGTCGGGGGTGGGGTGCAAGAGACGCCGCACAGATGCTACCCTTATAGAATGCAGGGCATCCAACTGGGAGGAGGAAGGATCCACTGAAGGGGAGGAACTGGGTGCTCTTTCCCCCTGTGGGTCATCACGCTCTCCTTTGGAGGTGGAGCTCTCGCCCAAGGAAGAGGAATCGCAGAGGCCTATCTACACATTCACATTTGCCCAGATTAGCAGTGTTTTCTGCTTTGCTATTCTCGGTAGACATTTTCAATTTGTGGCTCTCCCGTTCAGGTTCACAACCGAATCTTGCACCTTCTCCAAGATTATGGTGGTCGTGGCAGTGACGCTTCACAGAGAAGGGATCTGCTTACATCCTTGTCTTGATGACTGGCTAATTCGTGGCACGTCTTACTCTGAAATGCAAGCAGCCATGCAGAGGGTAATCCAACTCTTCGAACAGCTGGGCTGGGTGATCAGCCGCAAGAAGGGCTGTCTTTGGCCTTCTCAAACACTCAGACCTGCTATTAGTAATCTGAACTATCATTAAAATCATCTGTAATACCTGAAGATTGGAGGATGGCCAATGTAATGCCAATTTTTAAAAAGGGTTCCGGGGTGATCCAGGAAACTACAGACCGGTGAGCCTGACGTCAGTACTGAGAAAAATGGTAGAAACCATCATAAAGAACAAAATCACTCAATATGTAGATAGTCATGGCTTAATGGGAGACAGCCAACATGGCTTTAGACAAGGAAGATCTTGTCTTACTAATCTGTTATGTTTTTTTGAAGGTGTGAACAAACAGATACACTATATCAACTGACTCACCTTTTGTCTGTCTGGACTTTCAGAAAGTTTTTGACAAGGTCCCTCATCAGAGACTTTTGGCAAAACTAAAAAGTCATGGGATAGAAGGCAGTGTACTATTGTGGATCAGGAACTGGTTAAACAATAGAAAGCAGAGAGTAGGGCTAAATGGCCAATTTTCCCAGTGGAGAAAGTGTAGTGGAGTACTCCAGGGATCTGTGCTGGGTCTGCTGCTTTTTGACATATTCATAAATGACATGGAAAAGGGAATAATGAGTGAGGTTATCAAATTTGCAGATGACACAAAACTAATTTAAAGTTGTTAAAACACAGGAGGATTGTGGAAAATTGCAAGAGGATCTTGATAAATTGGAAGACTGGGCATCAAAATGGCAGATATAAATTTAATGTGGACAAGTGCAAAGTTATGCACCTAGAAAAGAACAACCCAAACAATGGTTACACAATGCAAGGTTCCACATTAGGAACCACCACCTAGGAAAAAGATGTAGGCGTCATCGTGGATAACATGTTAAAACCCTCTGCCCAGTGTGCCGCCGCGGCCAAGAGAGCAAGTAGAATGCTAAGTATCATAAGTAAAAGAATGGAAAATAAAACAGAGGATATTATAATGCCTCTTTCGTTCCATGGTGCGACCACACCTTGAATATTGTGTGCAATTCTGGTCGCTGTGTCTTAAAAAGGATATAGCGTTATTAGAAAAGCTGCAGAGAAGAGCCACCAAAATGGTAAAGGGGATGGAAGGATACTCCCCTATGAAGAGAAGCTAAGAAGATTGCGGCTCTTCAACCTGGAAAAGAGACGGCTGAGGGGAGATATGATAAAAGTCTATAAATTAATGGAGTGGAATGGGTAAACGTATATCGATTTTGTCATCAGAATGTAGAAAGACTAGGGGACATGCAATGAAGCTACAGGGTAAACTATTTAAGACTAATAAGAGAGAATACTTTTTTCACTCAAATGTGTAATCAAACTGGGATTTGTTACCGGAGGATGTAGTAAAAGCTGATCTCCAGGAACAAGCAGGAATGAGTCCTCACATATGGGTACGTCGGTACCGACGGAGCCTGCGCGGGAAAGCTCCCCAGAAAGGAAGCTTTTGGGGCCTCCCACAGCGCATGCGCGCTGCCTTCCCGCCTTCCTGACCAACTCTCCTCAGTTCTTCTTTTTCCGCGGAGCCAGCAGGTCGTGTTCCTGTCACCGCTGAAGAAATTGTTATTTTAATTTGTTTCTTTGACCGCGTGTCTGCCTTCCCCGATTCCGGACCGGTACCGCCGGTCTTTTTTCATTTATTTCTTTAAAAAAAAATAAAAAAAAATTTTTTCCTCACTTGGTGTGTTTTTTCTGTGAGGCCTCTAGGCCTTCTCAGATTCTCCCTCATGGAGAAACCAGCCTCTGGTTTTAAAAAATGCACCAAGTGTACCAGTACTATTTCAGTCACAGATACCCATGAATGGTGTCTTAAATGTTTGGGGCCTGACCATTCCATTCCGGATTGTCCATCCTGCTCTCTGATGTCCAAACGGGGCTTACAGAACAGAGCAGCCAAGTTTCATATGCTGTTTTCTGCGGATACTCCAGCATCAACATCCTCCAGGTCTTCCTCTCCTGATGGATCTCAGGTAACCAAACATTCTTCAGGCAGGTCCTCAAAGGGCAAATCTCCCTCTAAGCAGCGAAAGGCCCTTGGGTTTGACCCTGAGGACCCTGCCCCAGCCAAACAACCCCGGCGGGAAGCTCCGGCTTCCAAAGCTCCTCCTATGGGGTTACAGGTAGACATCGATGGCACGGCCTCGACCGATCACCTGTTAGACTGCTCTGGGGTACCGGCTAACACCGGTACCGACATCCAGGCAGTTGTGGTGGCGTCTATGGGTACTATGGTACAATCCATGCAGCAGGCCATACTGGCTTTCATTAACACTGCAACGCCCTCGGTACCGCGACAATCGGTTCCGACTCTGGTTCCGGTACCGCAACCGATACCGGTACCCAGAGCATCTACTTCCAGTAGTATGCCGGTTCCGGTCTCCGATTCCGGAGATTTTCTCAATACCGATCCGGTTCCAGGTACGCCCGATGTCGATACCGGTCGGTACGCGTATCGATCTCTGGAAGCTAATAGGCGGTACTTTGAAGATTCTGATACCTCAGATGATTCTGCTGATGTCTCTTTTACTCTTCCTGAGGAGCCCTCTTCTCCAAAAAGGAGAATGTCTCCTCCAGAGGATTTGTCCTTTCAAGACTTCATTATTGAAGTAGCTAAAGGACTCTCCATATCTGTAACCTCTGAAAAGGAACCTAGAGCAAAAAAATTGGATATTTTAGGATACTCTAAGGTTCCCAAAGAGGCAGCCACCTTACCCATACATGAAATTCTTCAAGAACACATGATGGACTTAGGGTGAGAGGAGCCTCCCACATCTCCACATTCTCGACGTTTGGACACCATGTATCGGGTTCCTCCTCCTGGTTTTCAAAAAACTCAGCTCCCTCACCACTCTATTGTGGTGAAGTCTGCTATGAAAAAGATAGAGTACCAAAAGGCACTCTTCTACCCCTCCAGGAAGAGAATGTAGGACTCTGGATGCTTTTGGTAGAAAAATCTTCCAAGCTAGCATGCTTATTGCCAGAATCAATTCATACAGCCTCTATATGGGCATGTTTTTGAAAGAGATTGCACTGAAGATACGTCATTTTCTCCCCTTTATCCCAGAGGATAGAAAGGAGGAGTTCCTTCTTTTGCTAAAGCAAACTCAAGATGTTTCAAAGTTCTCCAACAGAGCAGCCTTTGACTCTTTTGAGGGAGCTAGCAGAGCCTCCGGCATTGCCATAGCTGCTTGCAGACTTGCTTGGCTCCAGGCCTTTGATTTGGAACCCTGGGTACAAGACGGCTTGGGCAATCTGCCCTGTACAGGTGAAAATCTGTTTGGCAAGGAGTGGCAAATCAAAGCCACTCAAATGGATGCAGAGAATGCTGCTTTAGATAGACTTTCTAAGGGGCTTGTTTACAAAGCCGCGGTAGCGGTTTGCGATCGTAATCGGAGCCGCGGCCCCATTGATTTCAATGGGGCCGCGGTTGCGATCGCGATCGCGAACCACTACCGCGGCTTTGTAAACAAGCCCCTAAGTCTACCTCTACCCCTGCCAAGAAAAAACCTTTTAAGAAGCCTTTCTATAAAAAGACCAGATTTTCCACAAATACTGGCCAGCAATCTTCCCAAGTTCGCTTTGCTCCTAAGCGTCAGCAATCTAAACAGGCCAGAACAAAGTCTACAGGGGCTGCTACAGTCCTGCAGTCCCAAGCCCCTCAGAGTTTTTGACTTGATTCTAGAGAACTTAACCTTTCTGGCTCTGCAACAACCAGAGCCTCTCACCATTCCAGTAAGGTTAACTCATTTTGCTCCCAGATGGGAACAAATCACATCAGAACAATGGACCCTCTCTATCATCAGAGAGGGCTACAAACTACATTTCTCCAGCCTTCCTCCCCATACCATGGTGAGACAATTCAATTCTCCCCCATCTCTCCTGTACCTGTTGGGTCAGGAGGTGACCACTCTTCTCGCCCAAAAGGCAATAGAAGAGGTTCCTCTTCCTCAACAAGGGTCAGGTTTTTACTCCCCTTATTTTCTCATTCCCAAGAAAACAGGGGGGTACAGACCCATTCTGGATCTCAGAGAATTGAACAAATTTCTATACAAGGAGAAATTCAAGATGCTTTCTCTAGGCACTCTCCTTCCATACCTACAGAGTCAGGACTGGCTTTGTTCTCTAGATCTCAAGGATGCGTACACACATATACTCATCCATCCATCCATCCCACAGAAAATTCCTACGGTTTCTGTTCCAGGGAAAACATTTCCAATACAGAGTACTTCCCTTCGGTCTAGCCTCTGCTCCAAGGGTATTTACCAAATGCATGGCAATAGTAGCTGCATTTCTACGCACTCTGGGAATCTTTGTCTTCCCATACCTGGACGACTGGCTCATCCGAGCTCCATCTCAGTCCGAGGCTCAGACTTCCCTGGACCACACCAGACGCATACTGCAGTATCTGGGACTTGTCATCAATCTGCCAAAGTCTCAACTCACCCCTACTCAGTCCCTAGAATTCATAGGGGCCTGGCTAGATACCACCACTGCAAGGGCCTATCTTCCTCAGGCCCGTTGCCACCGTCTAGTGCACTTGGCCTCTCAAATTCAGTCCAGAAGCCACTTGACTGCCAGGGAGATGCTACAACTGCTAGGCCACATGGCATCCACAGTTCATGTGGTGCCTTATGCTCGCCTACATATGAGAGCAGCTCAATGGACCTTGTCCACCCAGTGGACCCAAGCATCAGGAGCTCTCTCAGACCAAATAGCAACCTCAAAACGTCTTTTTTGGTCTCTCCAATGGTGGATATCCACTCAAAATCAACTTGTTGGGGGCCCCCTTCCAACCTTTGTTACCCCAAGCAACTCTCACTACAGATGCCTCCCAAACAGGTTGGGGAGCTCATCTCCAAGACCTCTCCACTCAGGGCCCTTGGTCTCCACAGGAGGCCACCCTTCATATCAACCTTTTGGAGCTTCGAGCAATTTTCCTTGCTCTCAAGGTCTTTCATACCCTCCTCATCAACATGACAGTCCTTGTTCATGCCGACAATCAAGTAGCCATGTTCTACATAAACAAACAAGGAGGGACTGGCTCTCTGTCGCTCTGCAACGAAGCTCTAAAATTGTGGGCCTTCGCCAGAGAGCAGCAAATCCATCTCCTGGCAGTATACCTCCCAGGAATCCAAAACTCTTGGGCAGACAGTCGAGTTCTGCTTCCACACGAATGGTCCCTGCACATGGATCAGGTACTCAGAATCTTTCAGAAATGGGGAACCCCGGACATAGACCTGTTTGCAAGTCCGTGCAATGCCAAACTTCCCCGGTTCTGTTCCAGAATTCCGTGTCAGGGAGCTCAGGCCAAGGATGCCTTCCTCCTTCATTGGGGTCAGGCCTTCCTGTATGCCTTTCCACCCATTCCTTTGATTCCCAAGACTCTATTCAAACTTCAGAGGGATCAAGGATCTATGATCCTCATAGCTCCACGCTGGCCATGCCAAGTGTGGTACCCTCTACTTCTGCATCTCTCCCAGGCACCCTCCCTGGATCTGGGAGCTGCTCCAGACCTTCTGTCTCAAGAGGAGGGGACTTTGTGGCACCCAAACCCCAAGTCCCTTCACCTCGGAGCTTGGTTACTGAAGGCCTAGACCTTCAAGACTTCAATCTTTCTCAACAGGTGAAGGATATCCTCCATGCATCTAGGAAACCTTCCACCAGGTGTTCTTATGCTTTTAAATGGAAAAGATTTTCCATCTGGTGTGCTGAAAAGGGTCTTAACCCTCTAGCACTACCTTTGAATTCTTTACTCGAATATCTCCTGCATCTTTCCAATGCAGGACTTAAAACAAATTCTGTAAGGGTCCATTTGAGTGCTATTGCAGCATCCCTTCAGCCTATCAATGGACAACCTGTTTCCTCTCATCCTCTTATTGCAAGATTCATGAGAGGTCTAACTTTAACTAAACCTCCCATTCGGCCTCCTCTGGTGGCATGGGACTTAAACGTGGTGCTTGGTCAGCTTATGAAGCCACCCTTTGAACCCTTAGCCACTACCTCCTTGAAATTTCTTTCCTGGAAAGTCATTTTCCTTATTGCAATCACTTCTGCTCGCCGCATCAGTGAACTGCAGGCTTTAGTGGCTAATCCACCTTATACAAGGTTCCATCATGATAAGGTAGTCCTTAGGACAAATCCTCACTTTATGCCTAAAGTGGTCTCACCTTTTCATCTTAATCAAGAGGTATATCTACCTGTCTTTTTTCCAGCTCCTCATGCATCCAGTGCAGAGAGGAACCTACATACGTTAGATTGTAAAAGAGCTCTTGCCTTTTACATCCACAGGACACAGCAACATCGAAAGTCTTCTCAACTTTTTGTTGCTTTTGATCCTTCTCATTTCGGACTTCCAGTCTCAAAAAGAACACTGTCCAATTGGATTGCTCAGTGTATTTCTTTTGCTTACCAGAGTAAGAACTTTTCTCTGGAAGGCCATGTCACAGCTCACAATGTGAGAGCCATGGCCACATCTATGGCTCATCTTCATTCTGTATCCATCGATCAGATCTGTCGAGCAGCCACCTGGGCCTCGGTTCATACCTTCACAGCCCATTACTGCTTGGACAAGGACTCCCGCCGGGATGCCTTGTTTGGTCAGGCTGTCCTCAGACACCTGTTCCATTCTTAAACAACTCCTGCCCACCTTCCCTGAATGGATGCCTGAGATCCATAGGAAGATGAGGAACCCTTGGAGGGGGATCTCCCCGGCATCTCAGCTAGGGAGTCCCCATATGTGAGGACTCATTCCTGCTTGTTCCTGGAGATAGCACAGTTACTTACCTGTAACAGGTGATCTCTGGGAACAGCAGGAATTAGTCCTCACAACCCACCCACCTCCCCTAGGAGTTGTATCTCTCTCTCTCTCTTTCCTTTCCTCTCTCTATTGTCTCAGCTTTTATCTCGAACTGAGGAGAGTTGGTCAGGAAGGCGGGAAGGCAGCGCGCATGCGCTGTGGGAGGCCCCAAAAGCTTCCTTTCTGGGAAGCTGGGGAGCTTTCCCGCGCAGGCTCCGTCGGTACCGACGTACCCATATGTGAGGTCTAATTCCTGCTGTCCCAGAGATCACCTGTTACAGGTAAGTAACTGTGTTTTAGTGTAGCTGGGTTTAAAAAAAGGTTTGGACAAGTTCTGGAGGAAAGGTCCATAAACCATTATTAAAAGGGACCCAGATATCACTGCTTGACCCAATACAAGCATTGTGGAACCTGTCTTTTGGGGAAACTGCTAGGTACTTATGACCTAGATTGGCCACAGTTGGAAACAGGATACTGAGCTTAATGGATCTTGGTCTGACTCAATATGGCATATCTTCTTAAGTTCCTTGGCGCACTTTTTGACCTTTGTGCCGACAAGGTCTTCCTGACTCGGGCACGCTCTTCCACGCTAACGCAGCAGCTACAGCGGTTCATTTGGCTGTCAGTCCTTAGGGCATGGTATTATCTGCAGCTGCTCTTTAGTGATGGCAGCGACCTTAGACTTGGTACCTTGGGCCCAGGTGCACATGCATAATCTCCAGCAATCCCTCTTGTCTTGTTGGTCCCCAGTGTCACAGAACTATTGAGTGCCACTGCTGCTTTCTCCCACAGTTTGCCTCGGGCTCCGCTGCTGGTTAGACTGCCGGAACCTGTTGAGAGGAATGCTGCTTGAGGCTCCTTCGTGGACTCTCTTAACCACCGATGCCAGCCTCTCTTCCTGGGAAGCCCCTTGCCTCTGGCTCAGGACCAGGGGAGGCCCCCTGGGCTATCAATTGACTGGAAGCATGGGCCATCTGGCTAGCTCTCGTGAAGTTCAAGATCCTACTACACGGTCGATCGGTACGAGTCCTCTCAGACAATGCCACTGCCGTTGCTTATATCAATCACCAGGGCAGCACAAAGTGCCACTGGTGGTGAGCGAAATGGCTTTCCTCTTCCCCTGGGCAGAGCAGCATCCGCAGGCTCTCTCAGCCCTTAGCACATAGCGGGGTAGAAAATGTTGAGGCCGACTTTCTCAGTCACCTTATCGATTCAGGAGAGTGGGAGCTGAGCCCGGCAGCCTTTGAATGCATACTCCAGTGTTGGGGAGTTCCAAGCATGGATCTCATAGCGATGCAGAGGAACGCCAAAGTTCACTGCTTCTACAGTCACAGGGAATACGCATCCAGCGGGATAGATGCACTAGTCTAGGAGTAGCCCTCTGTTCTCCTGTACATCTTCCTGCCATGGTCCATGATGCCTTGCCTGCTGCGTCGGATCGAACAGCATCCACACCTCATCATTCTCGTGGCTCCCGATTGGCCTTATCGCCCCTAATGTGCTGATCTGGTACAGCTCCTCGCCATTTTGCCACTCCTCTTGGGGGAGCAGCATGGACTCCTCGGTCAGGGGCCCATCCTCATGGAAAACAAGGCTCCCTTCTTGTTTACGGTGTGGCCCTTGAAAGGAAATGCCTAAAGCGTCGACGCTATTCAGGGCCAGTCATTGCGACCTCACTTGGAATACTGTGTTCAGTTTTGGAGACCGTATCTTGCAAAGGATGTAAAAAGACTGGAAACTGTTCAGAGGAAGACAACCAAAATGTTTTGGAGCCTGCGTCAGAAGCCTTATGAGAAGAGACTTGAAGACCTAAACATGTACACTTTGGAGGAGAGGAGGGACAGGTGAGATATGATTCAGACCTTTAAATACTTAAAGGGAAATAATGAATGAACAAACAAACCTCTTCCAAAGACGGGGAAGCTGTAAAACTAGAGGGCATAACAGAAAGCTGCAAGGTGGTAAATTGAAAGGCAATGTCAGGAAATACCTTTCACAGAAAGGGTGGTGGATGCTTGGAATGCCCTCCCGATGGAAGTGGTGGGGGCAAACACGGTGACGAAATTCAAAATAGCATGGGACAGACAGAGTGGATCCCTTTACAGCAACAGGATAAAATCAAAATAAACTGAAACAACTAATTTCTCAACAAATAGGGGTGTCCTGCATGGAGTGGTGGGTTCACCCCTAAACACGGACGTGGGGAGGGATGGCCTGCACAGAGTGGCAGGTGCACATACTCTTGCCATCGTGCTGGGCAGACTGGATGGACCATGCTGGTCTTTATCTGCCATCATTTACTATGTTACTCCAGGTCCAAAGGTCATCTACCTCTAGGGATTATACCAGAGTCTGGCTCCTTTTTACCTATTGGTGTAAGCGTCATCAAATCGTGCCATGGAAGGTCCTCATTCCCATAATTCTGGGATTTCTGCATGTGCAAGTGGACGCGCTGGTGGCTTTCTGAGTGGAAATTGCGGGCCGACCTTTGGCATCTCACTTTGATGTGCGGTTCCTTTGTGAGGTCTGGATCATCCAGCCTCCCCTCCGCCCAGTAGTTCCCTCCTGGGATTTGGGCATCATACTGTGTGCCCTCATGAACGCCCCCTTTGAGCCCAAAAAGCGGGCTGTGCTTAAAGATCTTACCCTGAAGGCAGTCTTTCTTGTTGCCATTTCCTCCGCACGGCACAACTCAGATTTGCAGGCCTTGTCCTGTTGTGATCCTTACTTATGTTTTTCCCTGGAAGAAGTCGCTATGTGGACGGTTCCGTCCTTTTTGCCAAAGGTGCTTTCCACCTTCCATGTTAATCATGTAATCTCTCTCCAGAACAATGGACGCGACAAAGCCCTGTGCTTTCTTGATGTCAAATGGATGCTTGTGCGCTATCTCAAGATCACAAATCCGTTCTGCTTAACAGATCTGTGCCCTGGAGAAGGGGACAAGCAGATGAAGGGTCAGGCAGCTTCCAAGGCTTCTCTGGGTCACTGGATCAAAGAAGTCATTACAGCAGCCTAGCTTCTCGCCCGTTGGAACCCGCCACTAGGGCTCAAAGTGCATTCCACGTGCGCACAAGCCAAGTCATAGGTGGAATTGACCTTCACATCTCCAGTGGATATCTGCCAAGCGGCAACGTGGTTGTCCTGGTCTGTTTGCCCGTCACTACTGCCTGGATGTTCAGGCACTTGAAGCAGCTGGTTTTGGGTTACAGGTGCTATCTGCTGCACTCTCATCCTGCCCAGAAGGGGAGTAGCTTGGGTACGTCCCACTTGTCTGGACTGGTCTGGCTGGACGCTCTTGAAGGTGAAATTTCCCTACCATTAATTTCCTCTCCTGGAGTCCAGCTAGACCAGTCCAGCGACCATCCCTGCAGTCTGGTTGTTCTCTCTTCAGCAGCATGGCGCATTTTCAACACGATATTTCTATATAGTTCTGTATGGTTGCATATTTTCCAATTGTTCATGTTGCATTCGACTTGGCTGGTTGCCATTATTTTGGAAGTAGCACAACTCGGGTCTCTGAGAAGGGTTCATCTTCCCACTGCTTTCTACGAGGGTACTGAGGAGACCCCTAGCTTTGCCTGTGGTATATACCAGCAGTGAGGTCACAGCTTTGATTGGCTCTCACTACTTTTTCTGTCTCGACATCTGCTGGCAAGGGGACTTAACCCACCTGTCTGGACTGGTCTAGCCGACTCCAAGAAAGGAAATTAACGATAAGGAAATTTCACCTTAGGCCTCAAGTGCCCAATAGGTGTTATATTTGTAAAAATTTGGCTTTTTTTCCTGAACATGCTCCAGAGTAAGCGCTCCAGGGGGTTTAATTAGCGCATGCATTGCAGCAAGACCATTTCTGTAACAGACGCCCATAATTGATGCCTGCAGTGCTTGGGTCCCGGCCATGAATCACCACCTTGTTGCTTATGTTTACAGGTGCCAAAAAGGGCTCAAGGGTTGTGAAGAAAAGCGCAAAAGGAATTTTTGTGTAAGTATGTCCAATCCATCTGCTTTGGTCCACATGGCCTCAGGAGCAAAATTGGACACTGGAGGTACATCCTCATCGATGAATCCTCAAGCCCGCTCAGATTTGAGCATTGGTAGGATGTCTTGGGAGTAGTCATCTGTCAATTTCTGGCCAAAGAAGGAAGGATTCATCTTCCTCTTCCTAGACGTTGGACTAAGCCCCTCCGCCTAGTACGCCGCACTCTTAATATGCATTGGCATCATAGTTAATCAGAGCATGTCAAGAGTATCAAAGTTCCAGATGAGCCCTGTCCCATGAAACTGCTCTGATCTCTGATGTGTGAGTGCTGCTTATCTTCCTTGGTACTGGATGGGCCACGCCAGTCTCCAAGAGGACTGGACTAGCCTAACAATACTCCCTGGAAGACACCATGAACATCGGCCGAGCCTGCTGCCCCCCCCACCTTTGTTGATGGCAGCCCTTAAGGACTTACCATGAAAGGACTTGAACAGATAACTGTTCTTTGCCTTATGTGAGGTTGCTACTTGAATGGCATTTAAGATAGCATAGCATAATGCTTGAGATTCCCTGCCAGCAATTGAGGCCTCAATGACAATGTCTCTAAGGGTTTGGATACTGGTGATTGTTCAGCTGGTGTCCATTTTGTGCATTGGGAGTTATTGCTTCCTGAGATCATCGGTGCACAAACACACTCGGAGTTCAGCCCCTCATGGGAAGCAAATGTCTGCTCAAGACATCTTTCAAATACTTCTGAGTCTGCATCTGAGCGCTGCTGGGACTCTGTATGACTCCAAATATTTCTCAGAGGACTGGTCTTCTGAATTGGCCTCAGAATATCGCCTCATAAATGACATAAGTCCATACCATTTCAGATGGAAATGGTGGAGGAATCCAAGGTAGAAGAATTGTAAATCCTCCAGTTTTATCCCCCTAAAGAGGATGTGCCAGTACTCGTGCACCACATTCTTCAGCAGAGTGTGAGGAACCCTCCCTCCCTCCCTTTTTGTGCCTCCAGTCAGTAAGAAGGTCAACTTCATAGACTTCAGAAGGCTCCCAAGTTCAGGAAGCTCTAGCTGCTGCACCATTCCATGATTGTCAGATCCTCTCTCAAAGGGGGCAGGTGTTCCAAGTCTAACTTGGAGGCTAGAACATTGGTTTCTTTTCTGAGGAAATTCTTCCAGAACACTGAGCTGGTATTCCATGTAGCATCCAACCCAGCTCTTTATGGGCATGCAGTTGCACAACATAAGCGGGTTCTGGATGAGTTTGTGGATTCTCCTTCCGGAGAAAGCCATGCAACTTAGGCCCCTTGTGGATCAAGGAACATCTTGCCGAAAATGGTGTTTGTGCAACATATTTTTGATACTGCATAAGAAAGCCTCCTCAATGAGTACTGGGTGCCAGAGACTTTCGTACATCCAGATCTCAGACTTGCAATCTAATGTTCAGGAGAAGCTTGCTGCCATGCAGTGGAGATAATCTCTTTGGAGATAAGGTGCAGGAAGCTGTTACCATCATCAAAGGGCACAGTAACACTTTTTTTTTTTTTTTTTTAAGACCTCTCCAGGTACACTTCTGACCCGACCTGATCGGTGCTTTTTTATGAGATGTAATAAAGGCTCATCAGATGTTTGCAAGAAACATGCTGAGGCTGTTGTGCTGCAAGGCCACAACAGTTCATGTCACATTCTTGGCATGTCTCAGAATGAGAGAAACTCTGTGGACCTTGAGCATGCAGTGAACAGTCTACTCATAGGTTCAGTGACATTGTTATTAACAACTGTTTTTTTTTTATACCACTTTAATATCATTTCAGTCAAAGCGATTTACATATTACATTATCAAGTTTAAGTTAGTATCTGTCATGGTTCCCCTGTGGTACTTCTTGTCCTGGTGAACGGTCCATTTAATTCTGGCCGAAAGATTACCTTTCCAAATTCTTCCCCATCAAAAGTCACTTATAGATGTGTCCAAACTGGACTAGGGACTTCCATTTAGATCAGTGGTTCTCAACCTTTTTTGTACCGTGACCCCTTTTACCGTTGGTCAACTTGTGGTGACCCCCAATGATAAAATCAAATGCGTCTCTCTTCCTTTACCGTTAACGCATTGTCGCTGTAATCATTTGTTGAATTATTAATATATTATAGGCCTTTGCAATATGTTTTTATTTATAAAATACTTATTTAAATAATCAAAACAACAAGTAACAATATTTGATTTCAAAATTATGATGATTTTGTAGTCAAATCACTAATATGAAATAAAATTATTTTTTCTACCTTTGTTGTCTGACCAATTTATTCTCTGATCATGCTGGTCCCGATCTGAGGCTTCTGCTTTCCTGTCTTCTCTTAGCTCTCTTTCTGTGGTCTATGGTCCATCTGCCAGTTCTTATCTCTTTTGTTTTCTTCACTTCTTTCCATCAGCCTATTTCCAGTCCCAGTAACCCTCCCCAGTATCAGCCCCTTTCCAGTCCTCACTCCCAGTACCTTCCAATGTCAACTTGCATTCCCATGACTGCCACTGGTGTCCATTCCCTTCCAGTCCCCCTCCTTCCCCACTGATCAGTCCCTTCTAGTACAAATACCATGGCAGCCCCTCTCAGATCCACTCCCTTTCAGTTCCATGCTCCCATCCCCTTGTATCAGCCCACTTGTAGCCTTAGCCCCCAGTTTTCTTCCAGGGTCAGCAGCTCTATCCTCCCCTCCCCACAATCAGCCCATTCCCAGTCAAAGCCCCCTAATCAGCTCACTTCTAGTGCTAATCCACCTCAACCCCATTACCAGTCCTACCCCCCCCCCCCTAATCAGCCCAATACCAGTCCTACCCCCCATCAGCTCATTTCCAGTGCTAGTCCCCCCCTCAACCCCATTACCAGTGCTAGGCTCCCCTAATCAGCCCATTTCCAGTCCTAACCTCACTGATCAGCTCATTTCCAATGCTAGACCCCCATCAGGCCATTACCAGTCCTGGCCCCCCGTGATGAGTCCATTCCCAGTCCTGGCCTTCCCTAATCAACCCATTACCATTCGTAGCCCCCCCATCTGCCCATTACCAGTGCTAGCACCCCCATCAGCCCATTATAATCCTAACCCGCACTGTCTCTCGCCTCTGTCCAGCATTTATCCCGTCTGTCCAGTATGTCCCCATGTCTCTCCCCTTTGTCCATGCCAGCCTACTCCCTCCATGTCAGCCCCCCTCCCTCCATCCATCCATATCAGCCCCCTCCCTCCATGTCAGCCCCCATCCTTCCATCCGTCCACGTCAGCCCCCCTCCCTCCATCCATCCCTCCATGTCAGCCCCCATCCTTCCATCCGTCAATGTCAGCCCCCCTCCCTCCCTCCCTCCATCCATCCATATCATCCCCCATCCCTCCCTCCCTCCCTCCCTCCCTGTCAGCCCCCTCCCTCCCTGTCAGCCCCCCTCCCTCCATCCATCCCTCCATGTCAGCCCCATCCTTCCATCCATCCATCTCAGCCCCCTCCCTCCCTCCCTCCATCCATCCATATCAGCCCCCATCCCTCCCTCCCTCCCTGTCAGCCCCTCCCTCCCTCCCTCCCTCCATCCATATCAGCCCCCATCCCTCCCTCCCTCCCTCCCTCCCTCCCTCCATCCATCCATATCAGCCCCCATCCCTCCCTCCCTGTCAGCCCCCTCCCTCCCTCCCTGTCAGCCCCCATCCTTCCATCCGTCCATGTCAGCCCCCCTCCCTCCATCCATCCCGCCAAGTCAGCCCCCATCCTTCCATCCGTCCATGTCAGCCCCCCTCCCTCCCTCCCTCCCTCCATCCATCCGTCCATATCAGCCCCCATCCCTCCCTCCCTCCCTCCCTGTCAGCCCCTCCCTCCCTCCCTCCCTCCCTGTCAGCCCCCTCCCTCCATGTCAGCCCCCATCCTTCCATCCGTCCATGTCAGCCCCCCTCCCTCCATGTCATCCCCCATCCTTCCATCCGTCCATGTCAGCCCCCCTCCCTCCATGTCAGCCCCCATCCTTCCATCCGTCCATGTCAGCCCCCCTCCCTCCCTCCATCCATGTCAGCCCCCCTCCCTCCCTCCCTCCCTGTCAGCCCCCTCCCTCCCTCCCTGTCAGCCCCCATCCTTCCATCCGTCCATGTCAGCCCCCCTCCCTCCTTCCATCCGTCCATGTCAGCCCCCCTCCCTCCATCCATCCCTCCATGTCAGCCCCCATCCTTCCATCTGTCCATGTCAGCCCCCCTCCCTCCCTCCCTCCATCCATCCATATCAGCCCCCATCCCTCCCTCCCTGTCAGCCCCCATCCTTCCATCCGTCCATGTCAGCCCCCCTCCCTCCATCCATCCCTCCATGTCAGCCCCCATCCTTCCATCTGTCCATGTCAGCCCCCCTCCCTCCATGTCAGCCCCCCAGTGTCGATCTCAGCCGTGTTGCAGGTTGTCTGCCTCCCTTCTAATGCAGCCGCGGCTCTCTGCCTCTTAGGGAACCGCGGCTGTACCTGTAAAATCATTGCGGAGCCCTTCCTGTCTCGATGGGCTCCATGCAGCATTGTCCCGCCTCCAAAGGAAGTTGTTTACCACTTCCTTTGGAGGCGGGACAATGCTGCACGGAGCCCGTCGAGACAGGAAGGGCTCCGCAACGATTTTACAAGTACAGCCGCGGTTCCCTAAAAAGGCAGGGAGCCGCGGCTGCAGAAGAAGGCGGTGAGTTTGCCGGAGTTTGCTGCTGCCGAGAAGCGGACTCGGCAGCAACTTGTGCACATCTTAATTTTTTTTTTTAAATTTCGTGGAGGCTAAGCGACCCCCGCTAAATCCTGTGGCGACCCCCGTTGGGGTCGCGACCCACAGGTTGAGAACCGCTGATTTAGATGGATTCCACACTTTTGAGAACTGAGAGCAGTTTGACACACTCTGAAGGCTTTCAGAGATAGGTTAGCCAATCAAATTATGATTCAGCCAGCCAACCAAGTAGCTATGTCCTGCATCAACAAACAGACATTGGGTTGTATCTCTTGTGTTGGGAGACAGAATGTGGAGTTATTTATCTGTGTGTATGTGTGTGTCCTTGATTGGGGGAGGGTTTCTGTATTCTCTATTTATCTGGTAGTGAAGACTCTGAACAAAGAGTGCCATGATCCTCACACTGGTATTGACCCACACAACCCTAGTTAGTTGCTCTTGAACTTTCCATCAGGGAACTGGCTTGTCTGGAAGATTCACCAACTGTGATTACACAGGATCAGAGAATATTGTTGGACCCCCAACATAAAGTCCCTTACTCTCACAGCTTGGATATTGAGGGGCTAATCTTGTCCTCCCTGAACTTGCCAGTTGGCATAGCCAGTGTCCTCTTGTCTTACAGAAGAAATTCCACTCAGAGGTTGTATGGTTTTAAATGAGAGGTTTGCCCTAGGTTCTCTTACATGCTTGAATACTTTGTGTTAGTCTGGCCTGTAGACCATTCCATAAGGGTACCATTGCTGCAATTTTGCTTGATATGCAGAAGGCAAACCTAGCTTTCTACAGTCTTTAGTATTGGCTTCATAGAGGGCTGGCCACCATATGAAGCCTCCCACAGGCCTCAATGCAGAAAACCATGTGTTAGGAAACCATGTGTAGAGCTTTAGCACTAGGCTGTAATGCACACCTCTATCTTGTGCACAAAGTTTGGCATTTGTGCTGGAATGCTATGCAGCACATACTAGCAATATTTTGTGCAGATGTTTTTCTCAGAATGTGTGATCATAAATGGAGTTGGTGAGCACAAAGTTAACAAACCTCAGGCCTAACAGACATACCCTATATCAAGTTCTACAAAAATAGGATGGTTTTCCTAAGGTAGTGTGGGACTTTCATCTTAATTAGTCAATAGTCCTTCCCACCATTTTCCCTAAGATTGGATGCTCACAAAGGGGGATAGCGCATTGCACCCAGACTTGGCATTCTGTTGGGAGCGGAGTAACACAAAATCTTGTTTCTTTTGACCCAAACAGGTTGGGAGCTGCCATCAACAAATGTACCCTTTCAATTTGACTAGTGTATTTCATCTTTCACATACAGTCAAACCTCGGTTTTCATTTGCCCCGGTTTTCATACGCTTCGGTTTTCAACGTCTTTTCTGACTGAGATTTTGTCCCGGTTTTCATGCATTGCTTCGGTTTTCAACGTCTTTTGACTGAGATTTTGTCCCGGTAGCAGGGAAGAAAAGCTGTCAACGTAAGCAGGAGATGTTGCATGAATGTGGGAGGCAGTTCTTTCTCTTGCAGGGTACGTCTGAAGCTATATCATTAAGATTTTCTGCCATTCTGAAGCATTGAGCAGATAATGTAAAGGTATTTTAATGGACTGAATTCAATGTGATTCCGAAGAGAGCTGGGCACAGCAGCTTGTCAGGGGTGGCTAAGGCCAGATGTTAACATACTGTACTGTACAGTACTGTACTTAGCTTGCTTTCAGTGATGTTAAATGTTCATTTATCCATTTCATTAGTCATTTATATTTATTTCTCATTGTTTTCTGTATGTAAAAATATAGTTATTCTCTATAAAATGTATTTTTTGTGAATATTTTTGGGTGTCTGGAACGGATTAATTGGATTTACATTATTTCTTATGGGAAATATTGCTTCAGTTTTCATACGTTTCGGTTTTAGTCAGACTTTTTCGAACGGATTAATCATGAAAACCGAGGTTTGACTGTATATGGAGTTTGGCTTGACTCGGGTCAGACCATGGCTTGTAATATCTGAGCCATGGCTGCATTGGTGGCCCACGTGAGATCAGCCTCCATGGAAGAGATCTGAAGAGCTGCAGCACACTTTTGTTCACACATTTACATTTCGTTAGTGTTGGGAAATCTTTTTGGAAAATAAAAGCCAATTCGAGTCTGTCCCCCCTGCTCCCAGGCCCAGTTATTTTCTATTCCAGGCTTTGTTTAAAAAAAAAAAGCCTTCAGAATGGCCTACTGCCACTAGAAATACATGTTTATCCTATGTCACCTTGTTGCAACACCAGTTTTTCCCTCTTTTTTGAGACAACCTATAACTAGGGATTCTCATATGTGAGCACTTAGATTGGTCATATGGTCTTTCTCTGCCATCATCTATGTAGTCTGCCCTTTCATATCAACTACGATAGTACTCTTTTTACTTTTGAATATCCTCTGTTTGTCCCTTTTCTGAAATCTGATACTGTCCTCATGTCCACCACCTCCACTGGGAGATTATTCCACATATCTACCACTCTTTCCGTAAAGAAATATTTCCGCATATTTCTCCTGAGTCTATCCTCTTTCACTCTCATGCTATGTTCCCTCGAAGTTTGCCTTCAATTGAAAGAGACCTTCCTGTGCATTTATACCACAGAGGTATTTAAATGTCTCTCATATTGCCCCTTTCCTGCCTTTCCTCTAAAGTGTACATATTAAGATCTTTTAGTCTGTCCTCATATATGCTTCATAATGGAAACCATTAACAATTTTTAGTATCCACCCTCTGCACCAACTCCAACCTACTTATATCCTTTTGAAGGTACAGTCTCTGGAATTGCACACAATACTCCAAATGAGATCGCACCAGAGACTTATACAGAGGTGATAATCACCTCTGTGTGTGTGGTTTTTTTTTTTGATGGCCATTCCTCGCCCTATACACCCAAGCATCCTTCTGGCTTTCGCAGTCGCCTTAATGCACCTAATGCTGCTTGTCGACTGAGAAAGGTTACCTATAGAAGGTGGTGTTTGTGGACAGAGGGATAAGTTCTTTTAACTCCACCCCTTCCTCCCCTCCAATTTATATTATACCTTCAGCTAGTAATTTACTGAGGAGATGAGGCTTGGTGATGGCAGGCAGGAACAGGCACTTGGGTGTGAAGAGCCACTCCAAAAGCTGCTAGAAAAAAAACTGGGAAAGATTTCTCATGCAGGGCTCCTTCAGTGACCACCCATATGTGAGGACTTAGGCTTCTGTCCACAGAGAACACCTGCTACTGGTAAGTTACTTATCTTCACGGTCCAAGAAGAGCTGACACACTTCCCTCAAAGTCCAACCTTTAAGCCATACTAGTAAAGGAAGAATGAATGTGCTGCTCATTTTTCTCGGTCTTCAGATGATGCGATCAGAATCATTCAAAGGACTTCTGCCTCAGCCATTTCTTATTGAAGGCTTGCCTGGCTGAGAGCTTAACGGGAATATCGATAGCATTGTGGATGATGATGCTTACACAAAACAACCTTTTCAGGGAGAAAGTTGAAGAAACAGTTTGTCTAAAGATCATTACACTACTCTTCAGCATTATCTGCTCTTGTCTCACTCTTTCGTTTACATCATCTCCTGAGCGAATTTGCATAACACGATAGGTGGCCAGGCAAGCCCAACAGTTCTATAGGCAAACCTATGCTAGAACATGACAAGTGTAATAGAAAATGCCCTAAACGGCCTGTTCTTCCTCACCTAGGCAGTTTAGTCTTTTTTTGACTGAGGCATCTGACACTTATCCCTTTCCAAACTAAGCCATGTCCTACCTCTTGGGGTTTGGGTGCATTTCTTTTTCAAGCATGGACCACCATAACCTACTCATGATTGCTTAAAATAATCAAGATATTGCCTTAAATATCTACAAAACTAAGGCAAGCCTTAATAATTTACAACTTGTGCACACAATTTCCTCGCAATGTAGTCTTAAGTACTCATCCTAAGTTTCTGCCCAAGATAGGCAAAACTATCTTTGTTGATATGGAATAGTGTGACTATCATCTAACTTGAATCTCCTTCATACCAGGATGAGAGAATTCTCCACACCTTGGTTCCTTATCGTCACTCCAGTCCAGTCCCTTACTTCTGGGTTGCGTAACCCTTCTAGCAGCTTGGAGGCTGAGCTCATCCTTTTTGAGGATGGGACGGTATAAATACCGCTGGCACCACCCCCAGTACCCAGTATTCTCAGCCTCCAAGCAGCTGGAGGGTTCCGTAAGCCAAGGGCTTACTGGAGTCTTCCTTTATAATTTACCTTTATCTTTTCTATTTCTTTTAGTTCTCTTATTTCAGTTTCTTTCATTTATTTCTTTTGGGGAATCCCTTTTAGGTTCTGTTCCTTTAAGTCCTCCCCCCCCCTCCTCCCCTCCCTCCGTCCGTTCTCGCTGGTACCTGGCTGAGGTGGAGGTTGCTCCGGGGCAGCAACAAGCATCCGGAGCCCAGAAAATCCTGCCGTCAACGCAGGAAGGGGATCACGTTCTTCCCATCCTGCTGAGTCTCTCGGATCCACGGACCTGCGCACAGGCCTGCCTGACCTCGCGCCGAAGCCCTCCGGCGGCTGAGCGCTTGAGGCGGCAGCACTCCACTCCCCTGCTCCTCCGGCTTGGCGCAGCAGCTTCGGAGCATTGGGGGCTGTTGGACACCACCCGCTGCAGCTCCGTTCAGGCCTGCGGGCCGAGGGGAAATGCTTCCGGCGTTATCGCCGACCGGTAGTGCTCCACGTGGGAGCCTCCGGAGTGCGGCGATCGGCCGCGGAGCAGCGCATCTTCAGGGATCTCTAAAACGCAAGTACTGGGGCATCTGTTTTAGCCAGGGTTAAGTGTAGTTTTTAAGTTTGAATTTCTTTAAGTTTGATTTTTATTTGTTTTCATTTAATTTGAGGCCTGCAATCTTTAGCCAGTCTAGGAGAGGGGAGGAAGCATTTCTTTGCCTTTTATTTCCCTTCCTGCCTGGAACTTCAGCAAGTTATTGTTTATTTCACTTTTTGCAGGCTACAATTAGACACACTACTGAAGCAAGCCTTTGATGTCAGTGCTCTTGCCCTCCAGGCCTCGGTTTCGGGAGCCTGGGTGGCTCGGGCCTGCTTGAGGTGGTCACAACAACTTCAATTGGCAGAGACTCCCTCGGGAGATGCCCAGTCCATTACTGCTAGATTGGAGTCAGGTTCGGCCTACTTAGCGGATAGCCAATATGACCTCATCAGTAGCCTGGCAAAGAATATGGCCTCGGTGGTAGCAGCTCGGCGATACCTATGGCTGCGGAATTGTGCAGCTGACGCCTCTTCAAAAACGCGCCTAAGTCGTCTCCCCTTCAAGGGTAAATTGTTGTTTGGGGAAGACTTGGATAAGTTGGTTAAAGATCTTGGTGAGTCGAAAGGCGGCAGGCTGCTGGAGGACAGACCAAAACAGGGTCGCCCCCTAGTTCCGGTTCGGAGCCAGCCTAGAGACCCCCGGAGGTTTCATCCAGTCAGATCGAACTCCTTTCCTAGGGGCCGTTTTCCCTCAAGGACCCAAAGCTTCAGAGGCTTCCGGGGTGCGGGGAGAGGTTTTGGGATCTCCGCCTCCGCAGGACCTAGAAAACCACAATGAGAAGGTGGGGGGCCTGCCAATTGGGGGGCGTCTGAAGCAGTTCCTCTCCGCCTGGTCCCGAGTCACGTCCGATCAATGGGTCCTAGAGGTCATCCGAGAGGGTTATGCCCTCGAATTTGCGAAACAGATACGCCCAGCCTTCGTTCAGTCTCCCTGCGGCTCTCCGGCAAAGAGAGCTGCGGTAGATGCCACTCTCTCAAGACTCATAGACCTCGGAGCGGTGACCCCTGTCCTGCCAGACCAACGCGGCTCCGGTCGATACTCGATTTATTTCGTAGTCCCAAAGAAGGAAGGTTCTTTCCGCCCGATCCTGGATTTAAAGCAGGTGAATCGCTGCCTCAAAGTGCCTCACTTCCGGATGGAAACTCTAAGGTCGGTCATAGTGTCAGTAAGGAAAGGAAAGTTCCTGACGGCATTAGATCTGACGGAAGCATATCTACATATCCCGGTTCGAAGGTCCCACCAACAGTTCCTGAGATTCGCGGTTCCGAGAGGTCACTTTCAGTTCCAAGCGCTGCCCTTCGGGTTAGCCACAGCTCTGCGGACTTTCACCAAGATAATGGTAGTGGTCGCGGCTGCCCTGAAGAAGGAGGGAATCATGGTTCACCCCTACCTAGACGATTGACTGATCCGGGCGAAGTCGGAGGAGGAGAGTCGCGCAGCCACAAACAGGGTGGTAGAAGTACTAGAGGAGCTGGGCTGGGTCATCAATCGGACAAAGAGCAAGTTGACCCCCTCTCAAGAGCTCGAGTATCTCGGAGCAAGGTTCGACACCAGAAGAGGAAGTTTTTCTGTCCAAGAAGAGAGCAAGGTGCTTAAGGACCCTGGTTTCGCAGTTCTTGAACAGACGAATTCCTACGGCGTGGCATTACCTTCAATTGCTAGGGACCATGGCAGCAACAATAGAGGTAGTCCCGTGGGCCAGAGCGCACATGCGACCCCTGCAGAGGGCCCTATTGCGTCGGTGGTCCCCTCAGCATCATCCTTTGACCATGCGGTTGCCCTGTGCTCCCCGAACCAGGAATGCCCTGCAGTGGTGGCGGTGCCCAAGGACCCTGGAATGTGGAATATCTCTCGAGCCCCCTCAGTGGTCTCTCCTGACGACGGACGCCAGCCTGACAGGCTGGGGAGCACATTGCGAGGACCAGTTCGTCCAGGGTCGGTGGTCCTTAACGGAATCTCAGTGGTCCATCAACAGGCTGGAACTCCGAGCGGTAGCCTTGGCGCTCAGGACTCTCGAGCCACTAGTTCGTCAAAAGGCGATTCGTGTCTTCTCAGACAATGTCACAGCGGTGGCTTACATCAACCGCCAGGGGGGTACATCCAGCCCCTCCTTGGAGAAGGAAGCGGACAGCCTGTTCCAGTGGGCCGAACTCCACTTAGAGGTCCTATCAGCACAGCACGTAGCAGGATCGGATAACTCCATGGCCGATTACCTCAGCAGGGTCAAGATCGACCATGGGGAGTGGGAGCTGGATCAGGAGATCTTCTATCAGATTGTAGCTCGTTGGGGGGCCCCGGTCATGGATCTCATGGCACGATATGCCTCAGCCAAAGCAAGCAGATTCTTCAGCCGAAGGAAGGAAAGGATGTCAGAGGGCCTGGACGCATTAGCCCAGAGATGGCCCTCGGAGGGTCTCCTATATGTATTTCCTCCGTGGGCCCTCATCGGAAAGGTTCTACAACGGATAGAAGCCCACCGAGGTTTGGTTATCCTCGTAGCTCCGGACTGGCCGTGCCGACCCTGGTATGCGGACCTAATAAGACTATCGATCGACCCACCTTGGTGGCTCCCCTGCCGGAAAGGTCTGTTGAGGCAGGGGCCGGTTCTGATGCCTCACGTGGATCGATTCTCGCTTACGGCTTGGCTATTGAAAGGGCACGGCTCCTGAAGCGAGGGTATTCGGGTTCAGTAATCTCTACCTTATTGAACGCTCGAAAGCGCTCGACCTGTCTTTCCTATGTTAGGGTCTGGCGCATCTTCGAGGCATGGTGTGTGGATCGCCAAAAGAAACCCCTGTCGGCTTCTGTTCCGGAGGTCCTGGAATTCTTGCAAGCGGGTTTCGAGAAGGGCCTTTCTCCCAGCTCCTTACGAGTGCAGTTAGCCGCTATCTCTTATCGAGGTAGGATTCGTGGTAAGCCCTTAGGGGAGCACACGGATGTGGCCAGATTCCTAAGAGCGGTTAGACGCCTGAGGCCGCAGCTAAGATCGGTTTTGCTCCCTTGGGATCTCAATCTGGTACTAAATGCCCTAACCAGGGAGCCTTTCGAACCGGCAAAGAGAGCCTCCCTAATGGATCTCACTCTGAAGATAGTCTTCCTGGTGGCCATTTGCTCGGCCAGACGCATTTCCGGACTTCAAGCCCTGTCCTCTCAGACCCCCTTTATTTCTTTTTTCAGGGAGAAGGTGGTCCTGCGGACAGTCCCCTCTTTCTTACCCAAGGTCATCTCCCCCTTTCATGTGAATCAGACTGTTTTGCTCCCGTCCTTCCCGGTGGAAGAGCAAGGAGAACATGGGGGGAAATTACGTCTCCTGGACGTCCGCAGAGCACTGAAGATTTATCTCTCCCGCACGGCGTCCTTTCGGAAGTCCGAACGTCTCTTCGTTCAGTTTGGAGGACCTCACAAAGGTGAGGCGGCAGCCAAGGCCTCTATCTCTCGGTGGATCAGGGAAGCTATTGCTTCAGCCTATATCCTGAAGGGAAAGCAGGTTCCAGGGGGTCTGCGCGCACATTCAACGCGGGCGCAGGCTACTTCTTGGGCGGAGTATAGCCTTGTTCCGCTGCTGGACATTTGCAGAGCGGCCACCTGGTCCACTCTGCATACCTTTACCAAACATTACAGGCTGGATATTCAGGGGTCTGCTGATTCTCGGTTTGGAGAGGCGGTTCTTCGGTCCGGAATAGCGGATCCCTCCCAGGCCTGAACTGCTCTGTTACATCCCAGAAGTAAGGGACTGGACTGGAGTGACGATAAGGAAGAAGTAATTAGATCTTACCTGCTAATTATTGTTCCTGAAGGAACGACAGTCCAGTCCCCTGTTCCCTCCCAGATCCGTTTTATGTTCCAATAGGTAGGTAAAGCACAGCGGACCGAAGGCAGGGCCGAACCAGCACAGAAGGACCATTGGACCAGGGCCGGAGGCCCAGGGGAAGGAGTATTCTGGCAAACTCAGACAAACCCCCCCCCCCATCCTTCCCACCCGTTTTCTCACCTTCTACCTTTTACAAGTTGAACAAAAAAAAAAAAGTTACTTTGGGTTTTAGTGTGTTTCTTTAGACTAATTTTTAATATGTTGGTTTTCAGTTTGAGTCTACTTTTGCATTAGAATACTGGGTACTGGGGGTGGTGCCAGCGGTATTTATACCGTCCCATCCTCAAAGGATGAGCTCAGCCTCCAAGCTGCTGGAAGGGTTACGCAACCCAGAAGTAAGGGACTGGACTGTCGTTCCTTCAGGAACAATAATTAAGCAGGTAAGATCTAATTACTTCTTGGACTACAAACAAGCTCTTCCTAAAGAGGACAGAGACCCTGGGTCTCTACTCAGCTTTCACAAATTAACTTGAGATTCTTCTAGCAAAGGGGTATGCTAGCAAATTAGATAGCATTCTGTATTCGGTTCTGTTAGTCAAATATGCAACCCTCTGATCAATAGGAAATCTCATGAGATTAGGGCCAGGGCTACTGTCACCATGGTAGCTATCTTCAAAGCATGCACAAAGCAGCTATATGTCCTTGCTCCATAATTTTTACTTTGCACTGCTGCCTGGGCCAATTCTCAAAGACCATGCTTTTTGGTCTAGGAGTCCTGAAGAATCTGCCATATAAACTGTTTAACACTCATTTAGATAGGTTGCTCTAAAACAATGAATAGCTCTTCGCAGTTATGGAGCAACTCTTGAGTTGCCAACTTGTGTGGCTGATTATACCCTGCTTCTTGACGGAGAGAGCGTTTGCCATAGACAACAGGATTAATCGCACAGAATTTAATTTCTCCAGGACCAAGCAGGAAGTCAGTCCTCACATATGGGTGATGTCGGCGCCAACGGAGCCCCCGTGCGGAGCATTTCCCCAGCTTTCACAGAAAGCCTTTGGGGATGCAGCGTGCCTGCAGAGTCCCTTTCCCACCCAAGGGTGCCATATTGCTCAGTCTTTCTTTTTCCACGGAGCCCGACGGACGTGAGTTTGTGTCACCCGGGAAAAGTTGATTATTTTTTTCTGCGATTTTCACGTTGTCTTCTCCGGTTCGACGCTGGTTCCCCTTCCCACCTGGGCTCGGCACACCGGTATCGAGTCCGGAGTTGTGATTTTCAGTTTTTGTCCTTTGTGACTAGTGTTCACGCTCTTTTTGTTTTCACTGGCAGCCCACTCTTTTCACCTTGCAGGGGCCCTTTTTTCCCCCATGGCTGCCAGCGGGTTTAAAAAGTGTGATTGGTGTAAAACTTATGTCTCTCACCGACACACATGACTGCTGCCTCCGATGCCTTGGGCCCGACCATGACCCGCTGGCCTGTGGCCCATGCGGCAAAATGTCGTCGAAGGCGCTTTGGAGCCGTCAGCATCAACGTGAGAGAATTTTTTCTGACTCTGTGTCCGGCTGGGCCCGGACTTCGTCAGAGGCCTCAACATCTCGGGAGTCCGACCCCAAGCATTGTCAGGGTTCCTCTGAAAGGGAGGCTCCCTCCCGGGAGCACAGAAGGAAGAAAAAGCTTGCAAGGGCGGCGTCGGAGGCTCCTGGTTCCTCGAGGGCCAGGTTGCGTAGCCCTGACCGCCGCCCCAGGCTCTCGGAGTCGGAGAGGCCTTACAAGCTATCTCGTGTGGAGCCAGAGTCCCCGAGTCACGTAGCCGGCGGTGTAGGGCCCGAGTCGGGGGGCTG
This sequence comes from Ichthyophis bannanicus, assembly GCA_033557465.1. Classification (NCBI taxonomy): domain Eukaryota; kingdom Metazoa; phylum Chordata; class Amphibia; order Gymnophiona; family Ichthyophiidae; genus Ichthyophis; species Ichthyophis bannanicus. Next base: position 17,056,527 of record CM066039.1, on the reverse strand, counting down.
CTGAGTTTTCTGAGCTTGGACTCGGGTTGATGGCCTTGGAGAGCAGCTTGGCTGCCTTCATGGAACAGCAACAGGTGTTGATCGCCGGTCTGACTGGTGCATCTGCCCTGACCACCGGGACCTCGACGTCTAAGTCGACCCCAGAGACACAGCCGATCCTTGAGTCGATGAAGTCTCGAGTCTATCATTGGTCAAGGTCCCCCTTGACCTCCCATGCGGGGCCGATGTCGATGCCGATACCCTCGGTGTTGGGGCGGATGGCACCGAGGCCCACACGGCCGGAGCCGCTTGATTCCTCCTTGGAGGAGACGGAGGACGAGGAGTCCCCGGACACCTTCCGGACTCGGTGTGTCCCTTTGGACTCACTGGAGTCCGAGCTTTGGAGACGGTCGCGCCCCCCCCCCCCCTGGAGGATACCCGGTTCTCGGACTGTGAGGGACATGGCCAAGGCCTTGGTCTTCCCTGCAGACGCCAAGGAGGAGCCTCGAGCCGAGGAGCTTGATGCCCTCCAGTATGATTTTCCTCTGAAGGAAGCCTTTACCGGTTCCTCTGATGCTGGAATGGGCTGCTCTTTCATATGTGGGAGGCACCGGCCTCGACGCAGGTTCTTAGCAAACGGGTCGATTCCATTTATCGAGTCCGTAAGAGCTCTGGGTTCCAAAAGGTGCAGCTACTGCACCACTCCATGGTTGTGGAATCAGCCATGCACTGTCTGAAGAGTCAGAAGATGCACTCCTCGGTGCCCCCCGGCCGGGAGGCCCGGAACCTGGATGCCCTCGGTAGAAACTGCTTCCAGGGCTCTATGCTATCTTGCCGTGTCCAGACCTAACAGCTGTACATGGGCATGTACCTACGAGACCTGGCAAATGAGATTTGCCGGGTTCTCAGCTGGCCTCTCCAAGGAACCTTTGCAGAGGTTCAAGGCTTTGTCAATAGGGATTCGAGGGTGCTCGAAGTTTATCTCTCGAGCTGCTTCGAGGCTTCGGCCTGGGTAGCCGCGGCCGGCATTGGTGCACGCCGTCAGGCCTGGCTACAGTCATCGGTGCAGGACAAGTTGGTCGATGTCCCTTGCCGAGGTGAAAACCTTTTCAGTAAGCCCATGACTGAAAAGATCGCGGAAATAGAGACTGAGACTCTCACCATGACAAGGCTGTCCAGGAAGACTTCTGCCCCTTCTCAGAAAAAGAAGGGCTCTGGAAAGAAGCCCTTTTTACCAATGAAGGGTGCTGCCTACAAATCCTACCCTCCAATATCAGGCCTTCCCAGCTCCCCAGCAGGCCAAGGGGGCAGGGGCATGGGCCCTGTAGGCAGAAGATCCCCAAGCCGCCAGCTCCAGCTCCTGCACAGCAGGGAGCGGGGTTTTGACTCTCACAGCATAGCCTCTTCTCCACAGCTGGCTCCACTCAGCACAGGAGGTTGGCTGACCCTGTACGCCTACAAGTGGCCAGCCATCACAGGGGATACCTGGGTCCTCCAGCATAGTCCAAAAGGGCTACATACTCCACTTCCACCAGCTACCCCCCTCCTACTTTCCAGGGGAGCCTCCACGACTCCCTCTGCACAGAAACCTCCTCCTTCAGGAGTTGGCAAGTCTTCTAAAGGACCAGGCGGTGGAACCGGTGCCTCACCACCTGAAAGGGCAAGGCTTCTACTCCAGGTACTTCCTGGTACCAAAAAGGACAGGAGGTCTCTGGCCTATCCTAGACTTGCAAAACCTAAACAAGTTTCTGGAGAGGGAAAAGTTCAAGATGTTTACCCTTGGGATACTGCTGCCCTACCTCCAGCAGGGAGCTTGGCTAGGCTCCTTAGATCTAAAGCAGGGGTCTCAAACACGCGGCCCGCGAGAGAACATTGTGCGGCCCGCGACGGAGGGAAAGAAAAAAGCCTTGCTTCTGCTTCTGCCGTGGCAGCGGCAGAATCGACTGTCAATTTTTTTTTTTTTAAACCTGGCTTCTGCTGCTCAAGCAGCAAAATCAGCTGTGCTGCGGTTCCTTCCTCTCTGCCCGGAGATCCCTCATTGTGCTCCATCAGCGTGTGCTTTTCAAGCCGCGAAGAGAGTATTCCCCTCTCGCGAGGCTTGAAAAGTGAATAGGATTAAGCCGCGCGAGAGGGAAATACTCTCTTTGCGGCTTAAAAAGCACGCCGCTGATGAAGCACAATGAGGGATCTCCGGGCAGAGAGGAAGGGGCCGCGGGACAGCTGATTTTCTGCTGCAGCAGCAGAAGCCAGGTGTTTTTTTTATTTACCGGGGGGGGGGGGGGTGGACTGGAAATGGGCTATTGGCTGGGGGGTGAGGACTGGAAATGGGCTATTGGCAGGGGGGTTAGGACTGGAAATGGGCTATTGGCAGGGGGGTTAGGACTGGAAATGGGCTATTGGCAGGGGGGGGTTATGACTGGAAATGGGCTATTGGCGGGGGGGGGGGTAGGACTGGAAATGGGCTATTGGCGGGGGGGTGTAGGACTGGAAATGGGCTATTGGCAGGGGGGTTATGACTGGAAATGGGCTATTGGCAGGGGGGGGTTATGACTGGAAATGGGCTATTGGCGGGGGGGTTATGACTGGTAATGGGCTATGGTGGGGGCTAGGACTGGAAATGGGCAGGTGGGGGTTAGGAAGGACTGGAGGTGGGCTGATGGGGGGAGTTAGGACTGGTAATGAGCTATGGAGGGGCTGACTGAAATGGGGTAATGGGGGTTAGGGCTGGAAGTGGGCTATTGGCAGGGGGGGTTATGACTGGTAATGGGCTATGGTGGGGGCTAGGACTGGAAATGGGCAGATGGGGGTTAGGACTGGAGGTGGGCTGATTGGGGGGTTAGGACTGGAGGTGGGCTGATTGGGGGTAAGGACTGGTAATGGCCTATGAGGGGAGGTAAGACTGAAAATGGGGTGATGGGGGTAAAACTGGAAGTGCGCTATGGGGAGGTTAGGACTGGTAATGGGCTATGGGGGGGGGGTTAAGACTGAAAATGGGGTGATAGCGCACTTCCAGTTTTACCCCCTATGGGGAGGTTAGGACTGGTAATGGGCTATGGGGGGTCTAGGACTGGTAATGGGCTGGGGGGGGGGGTTGCTAGGACTGGAAATGGGCTGAGTGGAAGGGGGGCTTGAACTGCAAATGGCTGATGGGGAGGGGGGCTTGGAATGGAAATGGGCTGTGAGGGGAGGGAGCTAGGATTGGAAATGGGCTGATGGTGAGGCTATGATAGGACTGGAAATGGACTGATGCAGGGACTAGAAGGGAGCGGATGCTGGGTGGGGCTGGAACTAGAAGGGAGCTGATGTTGGGGGAGGATTAGAATGGGATGGAGCTGGGAAAGTGAATTGGAGAGGGGAAAAATATTTTGTCTAGGAGAGAAGACAAATCTACAATTGGCCAGGTATTGGGAGAGTAAGTGGTGATTGAGGATGGAGGGGTAAAATTGGAGTGGATGAAATAGGAATGAGGAAAGAGAAAAAGGAGAAAGATTAGTATGTTAAAGCAGATGTAGAGAGAGAATGGAAAAAAAACTAGGAGAGAAGAAAGGGCAAATGGACAGCAGACGATGGAGAGTTAGCAGAAGACATGAAGAAACCAGAAGAAAGTGGCTGGAACAATTGCAACTGAAAAAAAATGCACAAAAGGTAGAAAAATCTCTTTATTTTGAATTTATTAACTGGAATATGTCAGCTCTGGGAAATGTGCATCATTAATGTTTGCGCTTTGTTTAGTACAAGAGGAAATTAATTTATAGTTTTATTTCTACAGTGTTGTTGTACATTCCAAGTTTGGCTTTTGGGGTTCCCAGTTTAATTATTGTCTTCCTGTTTCTAAATCTTTTAGTCTTTCTTTATCCATACTCATTAAAGAGGCATGTTTACTAAAAGTTAGTGTATGGTAACATTATGCAAATATTTATGCAAATGAGGCCCCGCGTCTTATGCGGCCCCCGGGTTACTTTACAAGTCCTCATTTGGCCCTCAAAGCAATTTGAGTTTGAGACCCCTGATCTAAAGGATGCTTATGCTCATATTCTCATCCATCCAGACCACAGACAATATCTCAGATTTGTGGTGGGAGGAGACCATTTTCAGTACAGAGTACTTCCCTTTGGCCTAACTTCCGCCCCCAGGGTTTTCACCAAATGCCTGGCGGTGGTGGCAGCCTATTTCAGAAATCAGGGAATTGTTGTCTTCCCATACCTGGACCACTGGCTCATCAGGGGTCAGTCTCTCCAGGAGGCCAGACAAGCCACTCTTCGCACTGTCTCTTCTTCAGCATGTGGGCTTTGTCATAAACTACGCAAAGTCCACTTTGCTCCCCTCACAGAGCCTACAGTTTATAGGGGCAAGATTCGACACCCTGCAGGCAAGAGTTTACTTGCCCGAGGACAGGGCCCACAGATTGATGGGCTTGGCCAACCAGTTCTGAAGCAATTCTCAGATCTCTGCCAGACACTTCCTGCGGCTCCTGGGACACATGGCATCCATGGTACATGTGACCCCGAATGCCCATCTGCACATGCGGGCGGCTCAGTAGTGCCTCGGAGCTCAGTGGGCGCAAGCCACAGGCGACCTCCGAGACAGAGTAAAGGTGTCCAAACCACTCTTGGACTCCTTGCAGTGGTGGCTACATCTCCCAAATCTTCTCAGGGGGTACCCTTTCAGGCCCCAGCACATACAAGGGTGTTGACGACCGATGCTTCCTTAAAGGGCTGGGGTGCACATTGCCAGGGCATGTGCACTCAAGGCCTCTGGTCTCCTCGGGAGGCCACACAGCAGATCAATCTTTTGGAGCTGCGAGCAATTCACTTGGCTCTACAGACTTTTTCTCATGCCCTCTCTCACCAGTCTGTCTTAGTTCAGACAGACAATCAGGTAGCAATGTTCTATGTGAACAAGCAAGGGAGCACAGGGTCCAGACTCATGTCAGGAGGCGCAGGCCCTTTGCTCCTTTACAGTCAAGCAAGGCAAGTTTCTCAAAGCAGTATCTCCAGGAACAAGCAGGAATAAGTCCTCACATATGGGTACGTCGGAACCGACGGAGCCTGCGCGGGAAAGCTCCCCAGCTTCCCAGAAAGGAAGCTTTTGGGGCCTCCCACTGCACATGCGCGCTGCCTTCCCGCCTTCCTGACCAGCTCTCCTCAGTTTCTCTTTTTCCGCGGAGCCAGCAGGTCGTGTTCCTGTCACCGCTGAAGAAATTATTGTTTTAGTTTGTTTCTTTAGACCGCGTACCTGCCTTCCCCATACCGAAACCGGTACTGCCGGTCTCTTTCTTTTCTTTAAAAAATAAAAAATAAAAAAATTATCTTGCACAACTTGGTGACTTCGGTTAGGCCTCAGGCCTACACAAATTCTCCTCATGGAGAAACCAGCCCCTGGTTTTAAGAAGTGTACCAATTGTAGTGCTGTTATTTCTGTCACAGACACCCATGAATGGTGTCTTAAATGTTTGGGACCTGACCACTCCATTCCGGACTACCCATCCTGCTCCCAGATGTCTAAACGTGGTTTGCAGAACCGGGCCAACAAATTCCATGTGCTGTTTGCTTCAGATAATCCAGCATCACAGTCATCCAGGTCTTCCTCTACGGATGGATCTCAGGTAACCAAACCACCTTCGGGCAGGTCCTCAAAGAGCAAATCTCCTTCAAAGCATCGAGAGGCTCTCAATTTTGAATCTTGAGGACCATGCCCCAGCCAAACAACCCCGGCGGGAAGCTCTGGCTTCCAAAGCACCATCTATGGGGTTACAGGTTGACATCGATGGCACGGCCTCGACCGATCACCTGTTAGACTGCTCTGGGGTACCGGCCCATGCCGGTACCGACATCCAGGCAGCAGTGGCGTCTATGGGCAATACTGTCCAGACAATGCAGCAGGCCGTTCTGGCTTTCATTAACGCTGCGACGCCCTCGGTACCGCATCTAGCGGTTCCGGGTCTGGTTCCGGTACTGTCTTCCATACCGGAACCGAGACCATCGTCTTCCAAACGCAGATCGGTTCCGCATGCCGGATCCGGGTTTTCACCCGATACCGATCCCATACCCGGTACGCCCGATGTCGATACCGATCGGTATGCGTATCGTGCGTTGGAAGCACATAGAGGATACTCTGATTCTTCTGAGGTTTTTGACTCCTCTGAGGACTCTGAGCTGTCTCTAGTTCTTCCGGAAGACCCTTCTTCCCCAAAGAGGAGAATGTCTCCACCAGAGGATTTGTCCTTTCAAGACTTCATTATAGAACTAGCTAAAGGACTTTCTATTACCACATCCTCTGAAAAAGAACCTAGATCAAAGAAACTGGATATTTTAGGATACCCTAAGGTTCCTAAAGAGGCAGTCACCCTGCCTATCCATGAAATCCTTCAAGAACACTTGATGGACTTATGGGAGGCTCCTCTAACGTTGTCTCCTTATTCTCGTAGGTTGGACACCATGTACCGGGTCCCTCCCTCCTCCTGGTTTTCAGAAGACTCAGCTGCCTCACCATTCCATTGTGGTGAAGTCTGCGCTGAAAAAGATTAAGAGTACCAAAAGGCACTCTTCTACCCCTTCAGGGCGAGAATGTAAGACCCTAGACTCTTTTGGTAGGAAAATCTTCCAGGCTAGTATGCTTATAGCCAGGATTAATTCATACAGTCTGTATATGGGCATGTTTCTCAGAGAGCTTGCCCTAAAGGTACGGCTTTTTGCCCCCTTTATCCCTGAGCATAAAAAGGAGGAGTTCCTTTCTATAGTGAAACAGCTTCTAGATGTTTCTAAGTTCTCCAACAGAGCAGCCTTTGATTCCTTTGAAGGTGCCGGTAGAGCTTCGGGCATTGCCATTGCAGCCCGACGACTTGCTTGGCTCCAGGCCTCTGACCTAGAACCCTGGGTCCTGGATGGCTTACGGAATCTGCCCTGTACAGGTGAGAACTTATTTGGTAAAGACTGGCAAATTAAAGCCACTCAAATGGACGCAGAAAATGCCACCTTAGATAGACTTTCTAAGTCTACCTCTACTCCTGCCAAGAAAAAGTCTTTCAAGAGGCCTTACTACAAGAAGGCCAGATTTTCCACAATCTTCTCAGCCTCGCTTTGCTGCTAAACGTCAGCAGCCTAAACAGGCAAGGTCAAAGCCTGCAGTGTCTGCCACTCAGCAGGCTCAACCCCCTCAGGGGTTTTGACTTGCCCCTAGAGAACTTAACCTTTCTGGCTCTAGAACAACCAGAGCCCCTCACCATTCCCGGAAGGTTAGCTCACTTTGCTCTCAGATGGGAGCAAATTACATCAGAGCAATGGACCCTCTCTATCATCAGAGAGGGCTACAAACTTCATTTTTCCAACCTTCCTCCATATACCATGGTGAGGCACTTCAATTCTCCCCCATCTCTCCTGGGCCTGTTGGATCAGGAAGTCTCTTCTCTCCTTGCCCAAGGGGCAATAGAAGAGGTTCCTCTTCTTCAACAAGGGACAGGATTCTACTCCCCTTATTTTCTCATAACAAAGAAGACAGGGGGATTCGGACCTATCCTAGATCTGAGAGAATTGAACAAATTTCTGTACAAGGAGAAATTCAAAATGCTTTCTCTAGGCATTCTCCTTCCATACCTTCAGAGTCAGGATTGGCTTTGTTCTCTAGATCTCAAGGATGCGTACACACATATACTCATCCACCCATCCCACAGAAAATATCTAAGATTTCTGTTTCAGGGAAAACATTTCCAGTACAGAGTACTTCCCTTCCGTCTAGCCTCTGCTCCAAGAGTGTTCACCAAATGCATGGCAGTTGTTGCCGCATTTCTAAGAGGTCTGGGAATTTTTGTATTCCCATATCTGGACGACTGGCTCATCCGAGCTCCATCTCAGTCAGAGGCCCAGATTTCCCTGGACCGCACAAGGCACATTCTGCAGTATCTGGGACTGGTGATAAACCTTCCCAAGTCTCAACTTATCCCTACTCAGTCTCTGGAATTCATAGGGGCCCAGTTGGACACCACCACTGCAAGGGCCTACCTACCTCAGGTCCGGGGCCAACGTCTGGTGTGCTTGGCCTCCCAAGCTCAGTCCAGCACTCACTTGACAGCCAGAGAAATGCTGCGACTTCTGGGCCACATGGCCTCCACGGTACACGTGGTGCCCTACGCTCGTCTTCATATGAGAGCAACTCAATGGACCTTGGCCACCCAGTGGACTCAGGCATCAGGAGCGCTCTCCGACCAAATACTCACCTCAAAGCGTCTGTTTTGGTCCCTCCAATGGTGGATGTCCACCAAGAATCTGTTGTTGGGGGCCCTCTTCCAACCTTTGTTGCCCCAAACAACCCTCACAACAGATGCCTCCCAGACAGGGTGGGGAGCCCATCTTCAACACCTCTCCACTCAGGGTGCTTGGTCTCCACAAGAGACCACCCTTCACATCAACCTCCTGGAACTGCGAGCAATCTACTTTGCCCTCAAAGTCTTCCATACCCTCCTAGTCAACCTGACCGTCCTAGTCCATACAGACAATCAGGTGGCCATGTTCTACATAAACAAACAAGGAGGGACAGGCTCTCTGTCGCTTTGCAACGAAGCTCTCAGATTATGGGCCTTCGCCAGAGAGCATCAAATTCATCTTCTGGCAGTGTATCTTCCAGGGGTTCAAAACTCTTGGGCAGACAGACTCAGTCGAGTTCTGCTTCACACGACGTCCTTGCATATGGACCAGATACGCAGAATCTTTCAGGAATGGGGAACCCCGGACATAGACCTCTTTGCAAGTCCGTGGAATGCCAAACTTCCCCGGTTCTGTTCCAGGACTCCGTGTCAGAGAGCTCAGGCCAACGATGCCTTTCTCCTACATTGGGGTCAGGAATTCCTATATGCCTTTCCACCCATTCCTTTGATTCCCAAGACTCTGTTCAAACTCCAGAGGGATCACGGATCGATGATCCTCATAGCTCCACGCTGGCCACGCCAAGTGTGGTTCCCTCTACTTCTGCATCTCTCCCAGGGACCCTCCCTGGACCTGGGAGCTGCGCCAGACCTTCTCTCTCAGGAGGAAGGGACTTTGTGGCACCCAAACCCCAAGTCCCTACACCTCAGAGCTTGGTTACTTAAGGCCTAAGCCTTCATGACTTCAATCTTTCTCAACCAGTGAAAGATATCCTTCATGCCTCTCCACGAGGCGTTCCTATGCTTTCAAATGGAAACGCTTTTCCATTTGGTGTGCTCAACAGGGTCTTGACCCTCTAGCACTTCCTTTGAATTCTCTATTAGACTATCTCCTGCATCTTTCCAATGCAGGCCTTAAGACGAATTCAGTAAGAGTCCATTTGAGTGCTATTGCAGCATCTTTACAACCTATAAATGGACAACCTGTCTCCTCTCATCCTCTTATGTCACGGTTCATGAGAGGCCTGACTCTAACTAAACCTCCCATCCGGCCTCCTCCGGTAGCATGGGATTTGAACCTAGTTCTAGGTCAGCTTATGAAGCCACCATTTGAACCGTTGGTTTCTACCTCCTTGAAATTTCTTTCCTGGAAGGTCATTTTCCTTATTGCAGTCACTTCGGCTCGCCGCATCAGTGAACTACAGGCCTTAGTGGCTCATCCACCTTATACCAGATTTCATCATGATAAGGTGGTCCTTAGGACGAATCCCCACTTTATGCCCAAAGTGGTCTCGCCTTTTCTTCTTAATCAGAGGTATATCTACCTGTCTTTTTTCCGGCTCCTCATGCATCCAGTGCAGAGAGGAACCTTCATACTTTAGATTGTAAAAGAGCTCTTGCCTTTTACCTCAACAGGACTCAGCCACATCGAAAGTCTTCCCAACGTTTTGTGGCTTTTGATCCTTCTCATTTGGGACTTCCAGTCTCCAAACGTACACTTTCCAATTGGATTGCTCAGTGTATTTCCTTTGCTTACCAGAGTAAAAACATTTCTCTGGAAGGCCATGTCACAGCTCACAATGTGAGAGCCATGGCCACTTCTATGGCTCATCTTCACTCTGTATCCATAGATCAGATCTGTCGAGCCGCCACCTGGGCCTCGGTTCATACCTTCACAGCCCATTACTGTTTGGACAAGGACTCTCGCCGGGATGCCTTGTTTGGTCAGGCTGTCCTCAAACACCTGTTCCATACTTGAAACAACTCCTGCCCACCTTCCCAGGATGGATGCCTGAGATCCATACAAAGATGGCGAACCCTTGGAAGGGGATCTCCCAGGCATCTTAGCTAGGGAGTCCCCATATGTGAGGACTTATTCCTGCTTGTTCCTGGAGATAGCACAGTTACTTACCTGTAACAGGTGATCTCTGGGAACAGCAGGAATTAGTCCTCACAACCCACCCACCTCCCCTAGGAGTTGTATCTTCTATCTATCTTCCTTTCCTCTCTCTATTGTCTCAGCTATAAACTCGAACTGAGGAGAGCTGGTCAGGAAGGCAGCGCGCATGTGCAGTGGAAGGCCCCAAAAGCTTCCTTTCTGGGAAGCTGGGGAGCTTTCCCGCGCAGGCTCCATCGGTTCCGACGTACCCATATGTGAGGACTAATTCCTGCTGTTCCCAGAGATCACCTGTTACAGGTAAGTAACTGTGCTTTATCTACCTAGTCAGGAGAACTTCCTGGCAGACAAATTAAGCAGGATTCTCCAGCCTCACGAATGGCAATTGAATCCACTGGTGGTCCAGCAGATCTTTCTAAGATGGGGACTTCCATCCATCGATCTCTTTGCAAGTCCACTGAACCGTCAGCTGCCCAGGTTTTGCTCCAGACAGATGCATCCCCTGAGAATGGCAGCAGATGTTTCTGATCTCTTGGTCTACAGGTCGCCTCTATGCATTTCCTCCTGCACCCCTAGTGGCCCGAACTCTAGATTCTACGGGACAAGGCCTCAGTGATTCTGGTAGCCCCCAGATGGCCGAGGCAACCGTGGTTTCCACTTCTTCTGCAGTTGGCAGTGGAAACTCCATTCCCTCTGGGGTTGCAACCCGATCTCCTGTCTCAGGATCAGGGTTCCCTTCTGCACCCCAATCTCAGATCCCTCAATCTGATGGCCTGGCTGCTGAAAGGATAGTGCTAGCACCCTTCTACCAAGGGAAGTTGAGGAGGTGGTCTTGGCCTCTAGGAGGCAGTTCACCAGAAAGTCCTATGTCCTCAAGTGGCAGAGGTTCTCAATATGGTGTGCTCAGCACAATGAAGATCCTTTCTCCTGCCGTGTGCCAGTAGTACTACAATACCTACTTCACCTGTCAGACCTAGGCCTTAAGCCCAACTCTGTTTGGGGCCACCTGAGTGCTCTATCAGCACACCACTCACCCACCGGTGGAGGGACGGTCTGTCGGTTCACCCCTTGGTTTCCCGCTTCCTCAGAGGCCTGCTTTTGCTCAAGCCACCAATTCGTCCACCTGCCACTGAGAGGGATTTGAACGTGGTCTTGCAACAACTTACTCGCCCACCGTTTGAGCCGATGGCTACTTGACATTTACGCTAACGTTCTTGGAAGGCACTCTTCCTGGTAGCTCTTACTTCGGCCAGACGTGAGAGTGAACTACAAGCTCTGGTTTCTGATAGACTGTACACACGGTCCTATAGGAACAGGGTGCTGCTACAGATCCATCCGAAGTTCCTTCCAGAAGTTGTCTCCTCCTTCCTCCTCAACCAGGAGGTGGTTCTTCCGACATTCTTTCCCAGGCCGCATACCAGCCGGGCTGAAACAGTCTTGCATACCCTGGACTTTAAGAGGGCATTGTCCTTTTACATAGAACGTACGCGGGGGCACCGAAGGGCTACTCAGCTCTTCGTCTCCTTTGACCCTAGTAAACTGGGGTTGCCTGTCTCTAAGCATACCTTGTCCACTTGGGTAGAATATATCTGCTGGGCGTACAAGGCAGCTGGCCTCTCCTTGCAGGGTCGAGTCATGGCCCACCGTGTCAGGGCGAAAGTCGCCTCAGTAGCTCATCTCCGCTCTGTTCCGTTGGCAGACATCTGCCGGGCCGCTACTTGGTCTTCAAGCCAGACTTTTGCAGCCCACTACTGCCTCGAGAGAGAGTCCCGAAGGGAAAGTGCTTTCGGACAGGCAGTACTCCGTAATCTCTCTGAGTTTTAGGCAACTCCTACCCTCGGGCCCTAGTGTTGGGCTACCATACGGGGGCATTCCTAGAGGATATTCTTATCACGGATGCTGAGGCTCTTAAGAGGGAGCCATTTGTTCAGCTTTGGGTTCCCGGTAGCCTAGAGCTGGGGAGTCTCATATGTGAGGACTGACTTCCTGCTTGGTCCTGGAGAAAGAGTAGTTACTCACCTGTAACAGGTGTTCTCCAGGAACAGCAGGAATCAGTCCTCACAACCCTCCCTCCTCCCCTGGAGTTGCATTCATATACTTCATTTGGTATTTTGCTGTCTCTTACCTATGTCATCAGACTGAGCAAGATGGCACCCTTGGGTGGGAAGGGGACCACGCAGGTGCGCTGCATTCCCAAAGGCTTTCTGTGAAAGCTGGAGAAATGCTCCGCACGGGGGCTCTGTCGGCACCGACGTCACCCATTTGTGAGGACTGATTCCTGCTGCTCCTGGAGAACACCTGTTAGAGGTGAGTAACTACTCTTTACCTCTGTGAGTTGACGTCAAGCTTTAAACTGATGTGCAAGGCCTGCTGTGCACAGAAGAGCTGTTCTGTCCTGGTGCTGTCAGAAGATCTCATCCACTTGTATATCAGATTAATCCTGCAGTTAGTGGAGAACACCTTTTAGATGTAGGCAACTTTTTTGCTATCTCCAGGAACAAGCAGGAATGAGTCTTCACATATGGGTACGTTGGTACCGACGGAGCCTGCGTGGGAACGCTCCCCAGCGTCCAATCAGAAAGCCTTTGGGAGCATCACACAGCGCCTGCGTGCTGCCTTCCCGCCTTTCCCAACTGTCCTCAGTTCTTCTTTTTCCGCGGAGCCAGCAGGTCGTGTTCCTGTCACTGCAGAAGAATTTCCTTATTTTTCTTTCTTTCTTTTGTGTCGCGTCTGCCACCTTCGACGCTGTACTGGTACCGCCGGTCTTGTAAAAACCCCCCAAAAAAACCCTTTTCCCCGTTTTCTTCAGGTGCACTTGAGTTTTGGGCCTTAGGCCAAAAACGTTTTTTCCTTAAATATGGAAAAGCCTGCCTCAGGATTTAAAAAGTGCACAAAATGTGGCGGTACTATTTCCGTCACCGACACCCATGACTGGTGTCTAAAATGTTTAGGTCCTGACCATTCCATAACAGATTGTATGTCCTGTTCCATGATGTCTAAAAGAGGTCGGTAGAACCGAGCTGCTAAGCTCATTACCCTGTTTCCCTCTGATGCGGCTTCGGTGGCATCGACGTCTTCCAGGCTGCTTCTTCCTCACATGGATCTCAGGTAACTAAACATAAATCCAGTCGGTCCTCGAAGGGTAGATCTCCTTCTAAGCATCGAGATGCCTCTGGCCTTGCCCTCGAGGATTCTGCACCGGCAAAATTACCCCGGCGGGAGGCTTCGGCCTCTAAAGCATAATCATCGGGGTTTCAGGATGATCTCGATGGCGTGGCCTCGACAGATCTCCTGGTGCCATGCTCTGGGGTACTGGTGACTTCCACCGGTACCGATTTCCAGGCATTGGCGGTGTCGATGGATCAGAGGATTCTGTCCATAGAACGCAGTCTGGCGGCTTTCCTTGTGGCATCGACGCCCGTGGTACCGCAACAGACTACTCCGCCGGTACCGGCTCTAGCATCGCCATCGGTATCGATTCCAGTACCGGTGGCGTCGACATCAGCATCGGTGTCCGCTATGCCGGTACTCTGTCCTCTGAAGCCCTCCTGTACCGATACCTCAGTACCGGTTATTCCCAATACCGATCCCGGTCGGTACGGGTATCGGGCTTTGCAAGAGCATCCGGACAGACGATACTTCGATTCCTCTGACGACTCTGAGGATTCTGAAGAGTCGGTCGATGCAGTGATGCTTCTTCCACAGGAGGAGTCCTCTCCTAAACGAAGGATGTCTCCTCCAGAGGATTTGTCTTTTCAAGACTTTATCAGAGAGGTGGCTCGGGGTCTCTCTATTACAATAGCACCTGAGACAGAGCCCAGAGCCAAGGAGTTAGATATTCTACAATATCCTAAGACTCCTAAGGAGCCAGCTACCTTACCTATTCATGAGATTCTGTATGATCTCATGTTGAGGATGTGGGAAGCACCTCTAACCACCTCTCCTCATTCTCGCAGGTTGGATACCATGTATTGTGTCCCTCCTTGTCCTGGTTTCCATAAAACTCAGCTTCCTCACCACTCTATTGTGGTTGAGTCTGCAATGAGAAAGATTAGAAGTGCCAAAAGACATGCCTCTAATCCTCCAGGACGTGAATGTAGAACCCTGGATGCTTTTGGAAGAAGAGGCTTCCATGCTTGCTTCGAGAATTAATTCTTATAGTCTGTACATGGGAATGTTCTTAAAAGAAGTCACTGACCATTTGCAGACTTTAAGTCCTTTTATGTCTGAAGATAAAAGGCAAGAATTTCTCACTGGGCTCAAACATGCCCAGGATATCTCCAAATTCTCCAACTGTGCAGCTTTCGACTCCTTTGAATGTGTAAGCAGAGCCTCGGCTATTGCCATAGGTGCACGTAGGATTGCTTGGCTTCAAGCATCTGATTTGGAGATCTGGGTTCAAGATGAATTGGGAAATATCCCTTGTACAGGTGAGAACCTGTTTGGCTTTTGCTTGCCAATCTTTACCAATCAGATGGATGCTGAAAATTCTGCTTTGGATAGACTATCCAAATCCACAGCTGCTCCTGCTAAGAAAAGGTTGTTCAAGAAAACACCTTTTTCTAAAAAGGGAAGATTCTATCCTGCTTATGGTCAGCGGGCATCTTCTGCAGCTCAGTTCCCTTCCAAACGTCAGGAATCCTCCAAACAGAGCAAAGCAAAGGCTGCGAGGCCTGCTCCAGCCCAGCAACCTCCAGCCCCCTCAGGGCCTTTGACTTTCTGCTAGAGAACTTAGCCTTCCTGGCTCTAGAAGGACCAGAGCCCTCCACCATTCCAGGAAGGTTATGCCACTTTGCTCCCAGGTGGGGGCAAATTACAGCAGAGCATTGGACACTCTCCATCATAAGAGAGGGGTACAAACTTCATTTTTCAAGCTTGCCCCCTCTCACAAGAGTGCACCAGTTCAATTCTCCAACCTCCCTCCTCAGCCTGTTGGAGCAGGAGGTTGCCACTCTTCTCGCCCAGGGGGCAATAGAGAGAGTGCATTTTCAACAACAGGGCACAGGGTTCTACTCCCCCTATTTTCTTATTCCAAAGAAAACGGGGGGGCTTCAGACCCATATTAGATCTCAGAGAGTTGAACAGATTCCTAGTCAAAGAAAAATTCAAGATTGTTTCTCTAGGAACTCTGCTGCCATACCTTCAGAGTCAGGATTGGCTTTGTTCTCTAGATCTCAAGGATGCGTACACTCATGTTCTCATCCATCCAACTCACAGAAGGTTCCTTCGGTTCCTTTTTCAGGAAAAGCACTATCAATACAGTGTGCTCCCTTTTGGTCTGGCCTCTGCACCAAGGGTGTTCACGAAATGCATGGCAGTGGTTGCTGCTTTTCTTTGCACCCTGGGAATATTCGTCTTCCCTTACCTGGACGACTGGCTCATTCAAGCTCCCACTCAATCAGAAGCCAAGACTTCTCTAACCTGCACAATGCGTATCCTTCAGTATTTAGGGCTGGTAATAAACATCCCAAAATCCAATTTGATCCCTACTCAGTCCCTGGAGATTATAGGGGCATTGCTGGATACCACAAGGGTAAGGGCCTATCTTCCCCAGGCACGTTGCCTTCGCTTGGTGCAGTTAGTAGGGGCTTCAACTCTGCTTGAGAAGCTAACTGCTCGAGAGATGTTACAGTTGCTAGGCCACATGGCATCCACCATACATGTGGTACCATATGCTCGCCTTCACATGAGAGCAGCTCAGTGGACTTTATCCACCCAATGGTCCGCCGCCGGGACCAACACCCCCCACGGTGCTCTTGCCCAATCGGGGCAGTGGGAGAACAGCAGCCCGCCTCCTTAAAAGCGGCGTCCCTCACCTCCGGAGGGAGCCGCTGCTGCCGCCGCCGGGACCAACACCCCCCACGGTGCTCCTGCCCAATTGGGGCAGTGGGAGAACAGCAGCACAGCAGCCCGCCTCCTTAAAACCGGCGTCCCTCGCCTCCGGAGGGAGCTGCTGCTGCCGCCGCTGTGACCAACACCCCCCACGGTGCTCCTGCCCAATCGGGGCAGTGGGAGAACAGCAGCACAGCAGCCCGCCTCCTTAAAAGCGGCATCCCTCGCCTCCGGAGGGAGCCGCTGCTGCCGCCGCCGCCGGGACCAACACCCCCCACGGTGCTCCTGCCCAATCGGGGCAGTGGGAGCACAGCAGCCCGCCTCCTTAAAAGCAGCGTCCTCGCCTCCAGTGGGAGCCGCTGCTGCCGCCGCCGGGACCAACACCCCCGACGGTGCTCCTGTCCAATCGGGGCAGTGGGAGAACAGCAGCACAGCAGCCCGCCTCCTTAAAAGCGGTGTCCCTCGCGGGCGCGCCCGCGCCTGAGGGCCTCGCCAGAGGGTCCACAGAGGCGCACAAAAAAGAAGCAAGCAACCAACATATCCTGCTCCTCAAAAAGCCACACTACATCCAACAGAGGCACCTCCACCACCGAACCGAAGAACAACGACAACAACTTTGCACAGAAAAGACCTCACCACTCCGGAAGCCCAGGTACTCCTACACAACATGCCACCCCTCCTAACACCCATCTATCTCCTAACCCCCCTCCTAACTCTCTACTCCCACTCAGCCAAACCCTGCAACCCTCTCTGCCCAGACACCACGACAGCTCAACCCACATGCATCCACAAACATACACACAACCATACACACCCTCACCCACTCTCACATTGCACACCAACCTACACCACCAACCCCACAAACCACCACCACCTCTCCATCTCATAAACGCTCGCTCAGTCAGGAACAAATACCACATGCTCCGGGACCTGATCACAACTGAGAAGATTGACATCCTCTGTGTAACAGAAACCTGGCTAACAGACCACGACACAGTAGTAATGAACCAGCTAACACCAAAGGGATACCACCTCCAACACTGCTCCCGGACACATGCCAAAGGCGGAGGTGTAGCCATCATTGCCAGAGACAACCTCCACCTCCGGACCCACACCGCAGAAACCTCCAACGAAGCAGACATCCTCACCCTCACCAACAAATACCTCTCGATATGCCTGATCTAC
The DNA here is from genome assembly GCA_033557465.1 of Ichthyophis bannanicus. Lineage (NCBI taxonomy): Eukaryota > Metazoa > Chordata > Amphibia > Gymnophiona > Ichthyophiidae > Ichthyophis > Ichthyophis bannanicus. The sequence goes on along the minus strand of CM066039.1, from coordinate 17,039,278 downwards.
CGTGCACCCACCACAACCTCTGACCTACCACAGATTCTACACCTCATCTCCGAAAGCACCAGCCCTTCAAAGGAACAAATTATCCTAGGAGACTTCAACCTCCCATCACTCCAGGAGAAGCAAGCAGAAACCTTCCTCGACGCCATGACAGCAATGGACCTGACACAAATCATACAAGAACCAACACATGAAAAAGGAAACATACTTGACCTCATATTTCTAAACTCCCAAACCGTCTCCTCATACAGAAAACCAACAATCTCGCCAGTACCGTGGTCAGACCACTACATTATCAACATATCCCACACCTATCAACCCAAAAATAACAGAGAAAACAAACACAACGCAAGGAGATTCAAAGCATTTAACAAGGAAGACTTCCTAACAAAAAACCCTGCCTAACTTACACACAGACTCCAACAACCTTGATGTCCTGATCCACAACTGGAATACCACAATCTCCTCAGCAGCCAGCACAAATAGAAACAGCACCAACACCAGACCCATCTCCTCAAAAGCCCGATGGTTCACCCCCTGCCTCCGCAAACTGAAAACCAGACTTAGAAGAACCGAAAGGAAATGGAGAAAAACCAAAAGCGACAGACAAAGCAAAATACCTCCACGAACTCAATGCATACCACTCAGAAACTGACAATGCCAAAAGAGCCTACCACACCAAAATCATCGCAACAGCCATAAACAAACCTCGAGAGCTCTTCCAAATCGTCAAAAATCTAACGAAAGCACCCAGTAACTCCGACCAGCTGCCAGACATCCCCCTGATCTTCTGGCCCGACAATACAAAACTGCTGCAGCAACCACAAAACCCACATCACTACGCTGAAACAACAACCAAGACAACTTCATACACTACCCTGATCAGTGACTGGAATACATTCGACACAACCTCAAAAGAAGAAATATCCTCCACCATCTCCTGCTTGAACACCACCACCTCCCCGCTGGATCCTTGCCCTGCCGACTGGATAAAGAAAACCAAAGAAGACCTCAGTGCACCACTAACCCACATCGTAAATGAATCCTTTAAACAAGGACACATGCCAGACGCCCTCAAGACCACAATCATCCGACCAACTCTAAAAAAGCACAACCTAGATTCCCTAGACCCCGCCTCCTACAGGCCAGTAGCAAGCCTCCCGCTCACCGCAAAAATAATTGAGAAGATAGTCCAACGTCAGCTTCAAGAACATCTAGACATTAACAACATACTGGACCCGCAGCAACACGGATTCCGACCATTACACGGGGTCGAGACCCTAATGACCATGCTGATGAACACCCTTATCATAGGAACCCAAGAGAAACACTCCGGATACATCCTAATTTTTCTGGATATATCAGTGGCATTCAACACCATCTCCCATAACACCCTTATCCACAGACTCCAAACAATTGGGATCAAAGGCACTGTACTCCAATGGTTCAGATCCTATCTAACCGACCGACAGCAACTTATCCGCACCAAAACCTCCACCTCATCCCCCTTTCAGCAACATCAAGGAGTACCACAAGGATCCACACTATCGGCCATGCTTTTCAACATCTACATCCGTCCACTCTGCTCAGTCATACGCACTCACAATGTCAACTTCCACATATACGCCGATGACATAATGCTCTACGCCCCAATTACAACCACGGACCCAACAAACGACCAGCTATCAACCTGCTTCACCGACGTATCCAACTGGCTACAAGAGAACAACTTATCCATTAACATAAAGAAGACCGAAGCCCTTATAGTAACAAAAGACCCAGACTTCAAACCACCCACTCACCTCACCATGGGAACCACACAGATTCAAGTACAACCACACATAAGATATCTTGGCATTATTGACCAAGCCCTAACTCTTAAGCAACAAATCAACAAGACCACGAGAACTGTATTCCACAAGGCGAAAACGGTACAACGCTTCCGACCCCTCCTCGAACCACAAGACTTCAGGACAGTAATACAAGCTCTAACACTCCCTCATCTGGACTACTGCAACATAATCTACCATGGCCTACCTGCAACACAGACCAATCCCCTCCGAACTGCCTTAAACACCACAGCGAGAATAATTCACAATGCAAGGAAACGAGACCACATCACCCCAATTCTGAGGGACCTTCATATCCTCCCCAAGAATTAAGTACAAAACCCTTCTACTCACTCACAAAACCGTCCACCAAACACAGGGCACCCCACTCCGCGCCCTACTGCCTCGCCCAACCCACAACAGAACAACTAGACAATCCTCCAACAGCTCCGTTTGCCATCCCCCACAAAAGAACCAAAGCAACTCAACGGACCTGCAACAGAGCTTTTGAACTCTATGCCCCATCTCTCTGGAACTCTCTACCAAACCACATCAAGAACAACGGTGATCTCCCATCATTCAAAAAGCAGCTGAAAACCATCCTATTCCAAGAACATCTCTGAATAGGAACCAGTAACTATGCTATCTTGTCAGTCTCTATGTCCACCCCAAAAATCATCAATGTTGAACCCCCGGTGATGGCCCCCACCCCCCCCACATTTGATTTCCCCCCCCCCCCTGGTTATATGTCCCTCCGCTTTGACCCGGTGAAAAGCGGGATATAAATACAGTTAAATAAATAAATGGACCCAGGCATTAGGCTGCCTGTCAGACAAAATAGCAAACACAAGTCGCCTCATTTTGTCCCTCCAGTGGTGGAAGTCCCCTCAAAACCTGTTGCTGGGGTCCCCCTTTCAACAGCCTCTACCCCAAGCAACTCTTAAAAAAGATACTTCTCCAATGGGCTGGGGAGCTCATCTTCAGGACCTCTCCCCACAGGAGACTTGTCTACATATCAATCTCTTGGAACTCAGAGCAATCTTCCTTGCTCTGCGAGTTTTCCACACCCTGCTCAGCCACAAGACAGTCCTTATCCACACAGACAATCAGGTAGCCATGTTCTATGTAAACAAGCAGGGAGGAACTGGCTCTCTGTCGCTTTGCAACGAAGCTCTGCGACTGTGGGCCCTCGCCAGAGAGCATCACATTCATCTTCTGGCAGTTTATCTTCCAGGTGTTTGAAACTCTTGGGCGGACAGACTCAGTCGAGTTCTGCTTCCACACGAGTGGTCCCTACATATGGACCAGGTATCCAAGATTTTTCGAATTTGGGGAACCCCGGACATAGACCTCTTTGCAAGTCCGTGGAATGCTAAACTTCCCCGGTTCTGTTCCAGAACTCCGGCTCAGGGGGCTCAGGCAAGGGATGCTTTCCTCCTTCACTGGGGTCAAGACTTCCTGTATGCCTTTCCACCCAGTCCCCTAATTCCCAAAACCCTGTTCAAGCTTCAGAGAGACAGAGGCCACATGATTCTCATAGCTTCACATTGGCCACGGCAAGTGTGGTACCCTCTGCTTCTACATCTCTGTCAAGCTCCCTCCCTAGAGTTAGGGTCTGCTCCAGACCTCCTCTCTCAAGAGGACGGAAGGTTATGGCATCCCAATCCCCAGTCTCTGCATCTCAGGGCTTGGTTGCTGAAGGCCCAGATCTCCAGGATCTTCATCTTTCTCAACAAGTGAAAGATGTTCTTTATGCTTCTAGAAAACCTTCCACTAGACGTTCTTACGCTTTTAAGTGGAAGAGGTTTACCATCTGGTGTTCTGAGAAGGGTCTTAACCCCCGTGCCATACCTCTGGAATCGTTGCTGGAGTATCTCCATCTGTCTAATGCAGGCCTTAAGACAAATTCAGTAAAGGTCCATTTGAGTGCTATTGCAATCACATCAGCACGCCGCATTAGTGAATTGCAAGCACTCGTAGCTAAACCGCCTTATACAAGGTTCCATCATGAAAAGGTGCTCCTTAGGACTAATCCACACTTTATGCCTAAGGTGGTCTCGCCTTTTCACCTCAACCAGGAGGTCTACCTACCTGTCTTTTTTCCAGGGCCTCATGCATCAAGTGCAGAGAGGAATCTTCATACCCTGGACTGTAAAAGAGCTCTGGCTTTTTACTTACAAAGGACACAGCAACATAGAAAGTCTTCCCAACTCTTTGTTGCCTTTGATCCTTCTCATCTCGGACAACCAGTCTCCAAGAGAACACTTTCTAACTGGATTGCCCAGTGCATTTCTTTCGTCTATCAGAGCAAGAACCTTTCTCTGGAGGGCCATGTCACAGCTCACAATGTGAGAGCCATGGCAGCCTCAATGGCTCATCTGAATTCTGTCTCTATCGACGACATCTGTCGAGCAGCCACTTGGGCCTCGGTTCATACCTTCACAGTCCATTACTGCTTGGACAAGGACTCCCGCCGGGATGCCTTGTTTGGTCAGGCTGTTCTTAAACACCTGTTCCATACTTAATCAACTCCTACCCACCATCCCTCATGGGATGCCAGAGATCCATGTGGGGAAGTGCAGCCCTGTTCCAGGGACACACAACTTCTGGGATCTCTCCCTGGCATCTAAAGTTAGGGAGTCCCCATATGTGAAGACTCATTCCTGCTTGTTCCTGGAGATAGCACAGTAACTTACCTGTAACAGGTGATCTCTAGGAACAGCACAACCCACCCACCTCCCCTAGGGGTTGTATCTATCTATCTTTCCTTTCCCTCTCTCTCTCTCTTTGTCTCAGCTTAAAACTCAACTGAGGAGAGACAGTTGGGAAAGGCAGGAAGGCAGCACGCAGGCGCTGTGGGATGCTCCCAAAGGCTCTCTGATTGGACGCTGGGGAGCGTTCCCGCGCAGGCTCTGTCGTTACCGACGTACCCATATGTGAAGACTTATTTCTGCTGTTCCCAGAGATCACCTGTTACAGGTAAGTAACTGCTTTCTCTACATGAAATATTTACCACAGATGCCTTTATTAAAATAGATGCAAAAATTGTTCTCTTTACGATATTTAGTAGTCATTCGGCATTTTAATGTACTCCATGTAAGGAACTTTGCACTTCTTAACCAAGGAGTTGAAAATTGAAAATCTTAACACAAAACGATTATAGTACAACTCACTTTCTGGAAAAGTGTCTGTCAGTATATCATCTTACAAAATTTTCATCAAATGTATTCTGCATATAATGAAGACATTTGGCAAATGATTGAGAAATTAAACATATACTTATCCAGACATTCATCTATATTTCCTTTCCCCTATCTAGTCTTTTTTGTGTGATCCTTTCTCATGCTTGCTAGCATACAGAATATTAGAAGAATGCAAAAGATTGATGTTCATCCACTTGTAGGGACACGACTTTAAAAAAATAATAATTTCATCAAATTTGACCTGCAGACTGATAATTTCAGAGAACGGAGCCGCCATCTTGTGAAAGAGCATTCTATAGAAAACATTTAAAATGCTGATCACTAGGCTTTCAGCATGTTCTGCAGAACACCACACATTCTTCTGTCTCTACTCCCTGCCCCCTCCCCCAAATCACACCCACCCACCACAGTCTCAAAAGTATGCATCCACCCCACTTCCCAGTGTATATGTATTCTTCTCATGCAGGGCTCATATGTGGGCCTAGATTACATTCACCCCTACATCTCAAATATCTCCAGGAACAAGCAGGAATGAGTCTTCACATATGGGTACGTTGGTACCGACGGAGTCTGCGTGGGAACGCTTCCCAGCGTTCAATCAAAGAGCTTTTGGAAGCATCCTACCACGCCTGCGTGCTGCCTTCCCGCCTTTCCCAACTGCCTCTCCTCAGTTTTCGTTTTCCGCGGAGCCGGCAGGACGTCGTCCTGTCACCGCAGAAAATTCTTGTTTTATTTCTTTAGTTTTCTTGTGGTCGCGGCTGTCTCCCCGACGCCACCGGTACCGCCGGTCTTTTCTTTTCTTGTAAAATCTTCCTTTTTCAGGGGATATTTTTTTCTTCATATCGGTTTCTTAGGCCTTTTAGGCCTCTTCTTTTCCTTCATGGAACCGCCAGCCATTTTCTCCAAGAAATGTTTAAACTGGCGGTACAACTTTATTTTTAGACCCTCAAAGTCGGTGTCTAACCTGTTTGGGTCCTGACAACAGTTTGGTGAGAAGAGGTTTTCAACATCAAGGTTCCCTCGATACACGGTTTCCCTCCAACTTCGGGGCACCGTCCCTTTCTTCTTCTACACAGGATCAGGTAACCCACAAACAGTCTGTTCAGATTAGCCAGCCCTCGAGTGGTAGGTCTCATGCGCAGCATGTAGACGTTTCCGGCCTTGCCCTCGAGGGCCCTCTGGCTTCAAAACCCCGGCGGGAGTCTTCGGTCTCCAAAGCGTTTGAGGGGTTTCAGGTTGTTCCTGGGGTTCACCCCTCACAGAACATACCTGAGCCGTGTCTGGTGGTGGCATCTGCGTCGAGTGGTACCGATACCCCGGCATCGGCATTGGTGTTGGATGAAACACTCCTCACCAGGAATGGTCATCTGGCGTCCTCGGTGCCTTCGGGACCGGTGGATACCCTCCAGACTGACTTTCCATTATCGGTACCAGCACCGATACTACCACCGACGTCGGTACCCTCCAGACGTGCATCGATAGCCTCGCTTCCTTCGATGCCGAGTCTGGAATCAATCTCCAGTCTGGAGGACTGGGTACCGACTCGCCTTGGTACCGGCTCTCGGCGGTACCAAAGGCTCGGTCCCGATGCTTCGGATCCGCAACTCTCGGTTCCCCCGAGGCCGTTTGAGTTGCCACTGGTTGACCTTCATCCCCCGGTATCAGACATGGTACCGAGGTCGGTACCGATGTCCTCATTACCCTTACGGTCGGTGCCTTCCATGCTTTGCTCATCAGGCTCTTTGCCCTCGATGCCGAGTTTGGAATCTATCTCTAGTCTGGAAGACTGGGTACCAATACGCTTTGATGCCGACACCGATCGATACCGGAGGCTCGGTACCGAGGATAGCGGCCGTAGGTTTTCGGTTACCTCGGTACCGATTGAAATGCCACCGATGGCTGCTCCGATGACTGTGTCTGGCTCGGCTCCGACATTGATACGGGTATTGCCATCGGTACCGGTATCCAGAGTAGCATCATGGCCAACTCCTGCCATGCTTTTTTCAACAGGATCGCTCCCTTCTATACCAAGCGTGGAGCCGATACCTGGCATGGACGATGTGGCACCATCGGTCGCTGCTCCTGACGGCCAGTACCGGCGACCATCCCTTAAGGATTCCACACTGCACCGTGTAGGATCATCTATTCCTATATATTTGGATAGCTCTTTCGAGGCTCAGGCTAGTTCTTCAGATCTAACCTGTCCAAAGGAAATTCCCGTTGAAGGGCCCTCTTTTCAGAGTTTCCTCCGGGATATAGCAAGATCTCTTGCCATTCCTATCCCGGGACATGATCCTGCACAAGGCTATTTCTACCAAAGCAAAGGAGAACATAATGCTTCCTTTGCATCATTCCTTGCAGGATCTCCTTCTAGGAATGTGGGAAACACCTTTAAGGGTACCACCACCTTCCAAAGCAACTGATTTCTTATATCAGGTGCCCCCCTCTCCAGGGTTTCAAAAGACTCAACTTCCTCATCATTCCATAGTAGTGGAATCAGCAATGAGGCGGGTAAAGAGTAAGAAAAAGCACTCTTATCTGCCAGGTCGTGAGTCTAAAACACTAGATGCCTTTGGACGTCAAACCTTCCAGACATCTATGCTTTCTGCAAGAATTCTCTCATATATTTTTTATGAGTCTATCTCTTGAGGAGGTCACAAAGCAATTACATCTTTTGACTCCTTCCCTTCCAGAGTCCAAGAGTGCAGGCTATTCTTCACTGCTTAAGCATCTTCAGAATATCTCTTGCTTTCTTACTCGTGCTTCCCTAGACTCTTTTGAGTCTGTTAGCAGGACTTCTGCTATAACTATAGGGGCACGACGTAGAGCCTGGCTCCAAGCTTCAGACTTGGACAAATGGGCACCTCAAACACTGGGACATACTCCTTGCACTGGAGACAATCTTTTCAACAAGGCGTCTTTATGTCAGGTTGCTCAGTTATCCACTGACTTACCTGTTCCTAGGGGCTGTTCTGCACCTTCTTCTATCCCAGTAGGCAGGAAATGTCTTGCCAAACTTTCTTCCCATAGGAGAAGAAGGTTTTATGCGTCATCTGCCCATCATACAGATGTTCCCAAACAAGGGAAGCATCGTCTTGGTCTGCAGAATTCAACCTCTCACCAGGCTCAGCAAACCCAGCAACCACAAGGTTTCTGATTCAATCTCCATCAGATGCTTGTGACTCTTGGGGGTAGAATCTGCAGTTGCTTCTTCTCAATAGAGGCAATCTACTGCTGCTGTTCTAAATCCTAGACATGGATCTCTTCCCAAAAGACATCCATTTTTTCTATGTTCTATGAGCTGTCAGGATGTTCATACTTATAGGTCACAGGGTTCCCTCTTCTCCCTGCTAGGGAAAGAGGTCTAACCACTATCAAACAATAGTTTTCCTGTGCCAGCATGTCCTATTTTCCTTTCTATAGACTTACTACTTGTAAGTCTTCTTCAGCTCCATTCTCTTTACCCTCTTACCAAGTTTTTCCTCTGTAAGAGCGGTATTGTTTTACTGGAGGGCTTTTCTTCAGCCTCCCTAGTTTTGTTACTTTTCCAGTGCGGAGTTCTCCTTTCTGAGTTGACTCCTCTTTTTCTATCTTGCTTTGAGGCAGTTCATCAGACATGTCCAGAGTTTTCTACTCCTGTCTATTCTTTCTGTTTTTAAACAGTAAGATTCTTTCTGCTGTCTAGCAAGCAGCTGCCTATGCAGGAGCCTTAATGTTTGGATCACTGGTTCTTGTCCACCAGCAACCAGATTTGTCCTCCACTAACTTTCTGTCTAGTTTAGTAGTGATTCCAAGTCAGTGCTGTTATCTGTCTTGGAAATTATTTCACTACAGCCTTGTTGGATTGTCTTCTCTTTCTGCCATCTCCTTTCCCCTGGGTTTGGCAGCATAGTTGACATAGCTACTGGCTCTCCAGCAGCCAGTTCTATCTCCTCATTCTCCTGCATCATGCTCTCTGCAATTCTACAGAGAAGCTCTCCACTATGGGCCCTTGCTAGAGAGCATGGTTTTTTTTTCTCCAACAGCTGTCCTAGATGGTTGGAAAAGGCTTTTTCAGTCATGTCTCCCATGACTAGAAAGGTTCTCACTTTGTTCACTATCTCCTTTTTATTATAAAGGACATAGGCCTTCTCTTACGTGAAAGCTTAAGGAGTTTCAAATTCCCTGTTTTGGTCCATAGTATTTCCAATCGGGAATATGCTTGTCTCCTTGCAGCTCGTCCTCATGGTAAGAACGCATGATACTTTTTTTGTCCTTAAGCAGGTCAGCATGGTATCTCATTTTTATGCGTCGTCTTTTCACTTACCATGCTAGAGTTCTAGAATACTCGGGACTTGCGGGCTGCAGACTGATATCATCCTCTGCTTTTTCACGTAACCGTCCTGGTTATCTCACTAGCTAGCATCCCTGTAGCTCATAACCAGTGGGACTAGATTCTCTATATATCTTCTCAAGTAGGTTCCATCATCTTGTTAGTTGAATCTTTCCTCTCCACATTTTCTATGTGAATACCGTTTCTGTAGGCATATCTCTCTGCTTCATTGCAGACACCCCTATAGAGGCCTATATGTTCATTCTATAGCATACATCTTACAAATGTCTATCTCTATATGTTACATATATATATATATATCTATATCTATCTGTCGAGATATTTTACTATTGGTAGATATGTATTCTGCATTTATCTACCTGACTGTCAAGACTCATATAGCTATATGATTCTGACAGATGGGCTTTACCCATACCTATGCTATCCAGCATGTTTGGGGTTCTACACTCACAACCACTCTGTGGTAGTTAACAACTTCCACCATAACCTTAAGGTTTAGGTACCTCTGAAGCTCTCCATGTTCCAGTATCTCTCCTAGCTGACTCCAGTTAGGAGAGACATTTCCGATCTTCAGCTAATCACAGGCTCTAACGCCTCAGCCGTTTGTCCTTTCTTCTGGGATACAAGGGGTTTCCATACCTTTTCCTCCCACAAGGACTGTGCCTGTTTATCCAATTCGGTCGGCCTTCTCTTTTTGCTCCGAAGGGTGAGCCACTCTGTCGTCAAAGGAGTTCAGCTTTTATCATAAAGCCTTCCGCTGAAGGCCCACCGTTTTTGGTACTACCCCAGTTATTACCGGGGTCCCTTCTTACCTTTCAGGAATCTGACCACTGTTTTTTCCTACAGGTTTATTACCTCCACTTCACAGTGAGGTCCTCCTGAAGGTTCCTCTACTGGGTTCCCCAGTAGATCCCATGAACCTCTTTACTACTGTGTAATCCTGTTAGGGGAGGTCCATATTGCAATATTTCTTTCAATATCATTGATGATAATTATCATCCACACATAGACTCCTTGTCTGCAGTCCTATGCTAGGTTAGCTGTTCCACAGCACCTTTCTTCAACTCCTACCCTCCATCCTCTGGATGCCTGGTGTTGTGGGGGATAGCATGTTCCAATCTATGACATGCTGGGACTCCAGGCATCTTAGCTTGGGAGTCCCCATATGTGAAGACTCATTCCTGCTTGTTCCTGGAGATCGCACAGTTACTTACCTGTAACAGGTGATCTCTGGGAACAGCAGGAATAAGTCTTCACAACCCACCCACCTCCCCAGGAGTTGTATCTCTCTTTCCTTTCCCCTCTCTCTCTCTTTGTCTCAGCTTTAAAACTTAACTGAGGAGAGGCAGTTGAGGAAAGGCGGGAAGGCAGCACGCAGGCGTGGTGGGATGCTTCCAAAAGCTCTTTGGACGCTGGGAAGCGTTCCCACGCATACTCTGTCGGTACCGACGTACCCATATGTGAAGACTTATTCCTGCTGTTTCCAGAGATCACCTGTTACAGGTAAGTAACTGTGCTATCTTTCCCTCAACCCCAGCTGTACCTTCTCAAACAGCCCCTATAAATCTGTTGGAAAGCATTCTTGAAGACGTCTGTTCATGCTTTGCTTGTATATATGTATATTTTTTTTCATCACCACCTTATTTTAGTTCAACAGACTTGAAAGGTATTCTACTCTTCTTAATTTACCCCTTCAAGCACTGCTCAAGATTGATCTCATAACTTTATGGCTTGGCACCTCTTGAGTTTGTTTTGACTTTAGTCAGAATAGTTTGTCTTGAGGTTTTACTGCTAGCCTTGCAAACCCTGAAGTCCTAAATTAAAGTTCTAAAGGAGCAGTACTAACTAATTTTCCCAAAATATTAGCCTGTTTTGTGTCTTGATTCTGATTTTGCTTTTGTTGACTTTATTCACATATCTCCTCCCCCCCCCCCCCCGTTTGCATTTTATTGTTTATTTTTGAAATAAAAAGCTGTACTCTTGTTATAGTCAAAACTCCCAATTGTAAAGCTCTGCTTGTACATACTTCACTTTTCACTATGGTGCATTTGTTGATTCATACATGAATTTCTGATGTGAAACACCACAGCCATGCTCCTAATTTTCAAATTGAGTATGACCAGAAGTTCTGAAGCACTTTTTCCATAGCATAGTCAAAACATAAAAGGAATTAGCAAAGACAGTTTGCCAGTACTGCTACTTTATTAATGCTTTGCACTCTATAGAATAAAAATAAAGAAATATCTGTTCATACTTGTTAGTTTTTGAGCTCTTGAAAAATTACCAAGCACCTTAACAGTTAGCACATTTGAAGATGTTCGTGATGCTGAAGATGCCCTCCATAATTTGGATAAGAAGTGGATTTGTGGCCGCCAGATTGAAATCCAGTTTGCGCAGGGTGATCGGAAAAGTAAGTGACCCATCAGTAAATAGTTTGGCTACTCCTTAATGTATAGTGCAGTATTATAGTCATACTTGATGCGAGTTGTTTTATGTGCAATTATCCAGTTACTTTTCTAAATTGACATTATTCAACTTCATAACATTTATTATGATTTCACAACAAAACGTTCTGTATGCATGCCATGGCACGTCCTCCTTCAGACATTTAAGGCATTCAATTTTTAGGTGTCTCAGCTTTTTATAGTACTGTATATTCAATTCTGGAGTGGAGGAGTAGCCTAGTGGTTAGAACACTGGCTTGGTAACCAAGCAACCAGGGTTCAATTCCCACTAGCACTCCTTGTGGCCTTGGGCAAGTCACTTAACCCTCCATTGCCTTGGAAGAAAGGCCTGGCAGTCTACTTCTGATGACACTGTCAAGAAAACCCAGGAGCTTCTGGGTCGCCAGGAGTCAGGACTGACTCGAAGGCACACATTGCATTGCATATTCAAGTCTGTGTTTTTGATGAAAATAGGGCATTGGGCCTTTCTAAATCTTTCTGCTAGACTAGTCCAGACTAATGGATTATCCCCCCTTGCTGTCAGCAAATGATGAAGACATAGAAAAAGAAAACAAACTAAGCTGTGACATCACTGGCATAAGACTCTGGTACAGCTAAGGGTCCCCTTCAGTGTTTTTTTTCTCTCCAGCAGATGGTGCTGCTTGCTCTTTTTCCTGAGGCCTGGAGCTCCTGCCGTATGGTAACAAATGACTGCATATCAGCTTCTAGTGGCCGCTATTAAGTATCATGCTTTGTCCATAAGAGAATTGCTCGTCCTAAGCAAGTACAGTCAAACCTCTGTTTTCGTATGCCCTAGTTTTCGTACGATTCGGTTTTCGTTGACTTTTTTTGTCGAGATTTTGTCCTAGTTTTCGTACATTGTCTCGGTTTTTGTACAGTTGAAAATGGAGCACCATCTTGTGGCCAGAAGTGGGATTTTCTTTATTTTGATTCTCTTGCTGATTGTCTTCCATATGCCAAGAGTCTTCAATAAAGGTAAAAGTGATGATAAATGTTCATTTATCCATTTCATTAGTCATTTATATTTTTCTCATTGTTTTCTGTATGTAAAAATATAGTTATTCTCTATAAAATGTATTTTTGTTGATATTTTTAGGTGTCTGGAACAGATTAATTGGATTTACATTATTTCTTATGGGAAATATTGCTTCAGTTTTCATACATTTGGTTTTAGTCAGACTTTTTTGAACAGATTAATCACGAAAACCGAGGTTCCACTGTACCCTTCTTTTTATACAGGAGTGGTACTTCTAAGTCCCATAGCCCCTAATGAAGGCTCCCACTAGCTGAACACCACTAGCTAAGCTTGAAGAATAGTCTAGAATTTGTCAGCTGAGATTTAATGTTAAAAAATGCAAGGTCATGCATTTGGGCTGCAGCAATCCAAGGGAATGAGATAGGGGGTGAAGTACTGTCCACAAAAGAAGAGCAGGACCCTAGGCATGATTGTTTCTGAATTTAAAGTAGCTAAACAGGTAGAAAAGGCAATGGTGAAAGCTAGAAGGATGCTTGGGTGCATAGGGAAAGGAATGGCCAGCAGAAGAAAGGAGGTGATAGTGCCTCTGTATAAGTCTTTGGTGTGACCTCATTTGGAGTATTGTGTGCAATTCTGGAGACCGCACCTTCCAAAGGATATAAACAGGTTGGAGTCAGTACAGAGAGGATAGCTACTAAAAGGAAGCTTATGACCCAGGAGACAGCGATAAAGAGAAGGAATTCACCCTTATCAAAGGACCTATTTTACAAGGTCAGAGACACAACTCCATTTACACCTAGCAAGCAGGAAATTCCTAGCTGCAATAGGTTGCAGAATGCCCCTAGTGGAGAAAAGGAGAGGGGAATGCAGGCCCAGGGTAAGGAGCCCTTACGTCACTGAATTCCCCAATTACTCAGCTGCCACGAGGCAGTTTGATCTCCAACACCTGAGAGGAGAAGGGGTGGGGCTGGAGCCTGAGAGGTTTAAGTCTAGGTCAGATTATCCAGAGAGAGGGAGGAGTAGGAATACTTACTGGAAGAGGAATGGAGCTGGAACAGCAGGAACAAGGAACACAAGTTGGAGGACAGGACGAGGAAGCTGAGGTGAATGGTGGTCAGAGCATGAGCGAGGAGAAGCTGATACAAGCCTTGACTCAGGTATGAGCATTAGAAGCTTGTCTAATTTGGAGCACTACAGAGTTGCAAGAGACAGCTTTTGCCTTAACGGAAGGCAGTCAGCCAAGCCCTCTGAGCTAGAAACGAAGGTAGAGCCTATGCAACTGGGTGAACAGGACCTAGCTGTAGAAGACGACGACAGAGGGTTTGGAGGGGAGTCAACCGTAAGGAAAACCTCCAGAGTCCAGTAACCCTGAGAGCCTGTAGATAAATTGTGGAAGTCCTGTGTTAAAGGAGAAATACCTTTTGCTGAGCAAACTGAGGCTGTCAAATTAAAACTTGTTAAACAGCTGCTAGCCAGTGCAGTGCACAGCCTGAAGCCGTGCTGACGGTGAAAGTAAGAAAAGCTTTGATTTTTTCACTATTCCTAAAAACCTTGCATAGAGAATTGTTTGCCTATGAGGAGTTTAACTTCTTGTTGAAAGTTTTCCTGTGCTTAAGGAGACAAACAGCCTGGAAGTGTTCTGGACTGAGAGAAAAGAAACCTGTTTTAGGAAAAGCTGTTTCTGTTTGTTTCAAAACAGCACTGCTAGCCATATCTGATAGCATTGGCTGCTGAAAGGACTTTTCTTTATGCTGAAGAACATTATAAGCTGTTTTGTTTTGAGTTCAGTTATATCCTGATGTATTTTTGAAAGAATCCTGGAGAAACAATCCAAAGGTGTTATTTTGTGAACCTAGCGTTTTCCCCATAAATTAATTTCTGTCAAAGCCTTACCACTCAAGCCAACTACAAATGTGTGTGTTTTTTTACCTGAAGCCAAGTACCTTCTGACTGAACTACCTTTCCCATGAGGCATTACAAGGCAGCCAGTCAGGTAAAGGCTAAATGGTGAATCTCTCCTATGACAAGCACGCCCCTCCTTACTGTCTGTAAGGGGCTAAGGGTGTGACAGTACTCTGTTATAAAGCATATGAGGACAGACTTAAGGATCTTAATGTGTATACTTTAGAGGAAAGGCGGGATAGAGGTGATATGAGTGAGACTTTTAAATACCTCCATGGCATAAATGCACAGGAGGAGAGCCTCGATTTGAAAGCAAGCTCTGCTATGAAGGGACATAGGATGAGGGTGAAAGAGGATAGACTCGGGAGTAATATGCAGAAATATGTTTTTATCTCCAGGAACAAGCAGGAATAAGTCCTCACATATGGGTACGTCGGTACCGACGGAGCCCGCGCGGGAAAGCTCCCCAGCTTCTTAGAATAGAAGCTTTTGGGACCTCCCACTGCACATGCGCACTGCCTTCCCGCCTTCCTGAACAGCTCTCCTCAGTTTCTCTTTTTCCGCGGAGCCAGCAGGTCGTGTTCCTGTCACCGCTGAAGAAATTGTTATTTTATTTGTTTCTTTAGACCGCGTACCTGCCTTCCCCATACCGATACCGGTATCGCCGGTCTTTTCTTTCTTTCTTTAAAAAATTATAATTCTTTTTCTTATTTTTTAGCTTTTTGGTCACTTCAGAGAGGCCTCTCGGCCTACTCAATTTCTCCTCATGGAGAAGCCAGCCCCTGGATTTAAGAAGTGTACCAAATGTAATGCTGTTATTTCAGTCACAGACACCCATGACTGGTGTCTGAAATGTTTGGGGCCTGACCATTCCATACCGGACTGCCCATCTTGCTCCCACATGTCTAAACGTGGGCTGCAGAACCGGGCCAACAAATTCCATGTGCTGTTTGCTTCAGAGAATACAGCATCACAGTCATCCAGGTCTTCTTCTCCGGATGGATCTCAGGTAACCAAACCTTCTGTGGGCAAGTCCTCAAAGAGCAAATCTCCTTCAAAGCATCGAGAGGCTCTTAGCTTAGAACTTGAGGACCCTGCCCCAGCCAAACAACCCCGGCGGGAAGTCCAACTTCCAAAAACGCCAATTCAGGGGTCTCAGGTTGATATCGATGCTACGGCCTCGACAGATCACCTGTTAGCCTGCTCTGGGGTACCGGGTCACTCCGGTACCGACATCCAGGCAGCTATGGCGTCCATGGGCGATACTGTACAGTCCATGCAGCAGGCCGTCATGGCTTTCATTAAAGCTGCAACGCCATCGGTTCCGCTTTCAGCGGTTCCGGGCCCGATACCGGTATCGTCCGCCATGCCGGTATCGAGGCCGTCCACCTCTAAACGCAAGTCGGTACCGTATGGGCTTTCGCTCCATACCGGTTCCATACCCGATACGCCCGATATCGATACCGATCGGTACGCGTATCGTGCGTTAGAGGACAGCACCGATTCCTCTGAGGATTTTCACTCCTCTGATGATTCTGCTGAGTTTTCACTCAACTTACCTGAGGAGCCCTCTTCTCCTAAAAGGAGAATGTCCCCTCCAGAGGATTTGTCCTTCCAGGACTTTGTTTTAGATATGGCTACAGCCCTTTCTATTACCACATCCTCTGAAAAGGAACCCAGATCCAAAAAACTGGATATTTTGGGATACTCAAAGGCCCCTAAGGAGGCAGTTACCCTGCCTATCCATGAAATCCTTCAAGAACAACTGATGGATTTCTGGGAAAATCCTTTGACTTTGTCTCCTTATTCCCGTAGGTTGGACACCATGTATAGGGTCCCTCCTTCTCCTGGTTTCCAAAAGACTCAATTGCCCCACCACTCTATTGTGGTGAAGTCTGCAATGAAGAAGATTAGGAGTACCAAAAGGCACTCTTCCACCCCTCCAGGACGGGAATGTAAGACTTTGGACTCTTTTGGTAGGAAAATTTTCCAGGCTAGTATGCTTATAGCCAGGATTAATTCCTACAGTCTCTATATGGGCATGTTCCTGGAGGAACTTGCCAAAAAGGTGCGGCATTTTGCCCCCTTTATCCCTGAGGATAAAAAGCAGGGTTTCCTTTCCCTAGTGAAACAACTCTTAGAGGTTTCTAAGTTCTCTAATAGGGCAGCATATGATTCCTTTGAGGGAGCCAGTAGGGCTTCGGGCATTGCTATTGCAGCCCGACGTCTTGCTTGGCTCCAGGCCTCTGATCTGGAACCTTGGGTTCTAGATGGCTTACGTAATCTGCCCTGTACAGGTGAGAACTTATTTGGGGAAGAGTGGCAAATCAAAGCCACCCAGATGGATGCTGAAAATGCCACCTTGGAAAGACTTTCAAAGTCCACTTCAATTCCTACTAAGAAAAAGTCTTTTAAAAGGCCTTACTATAAGAAGGCCAGAGTTGCTTCAAATACTGGCCAGCAGTCTTCTCAACCTCGCTATACTGCTAAGCGTCAGCAATCCAAACAAGCACGAGCTAAGCCTGCAGCAGCTACTGTAGCTCAGCAGGCTCCAACCCCTCAGGGGTTTTGACTTGCTCCTAGGGAACTTGCCACTTCTGGTTCTAACACAACCAGAACCTCTCACCATACCCGGAAGGTTGGTTCACTTTGCTCCCAGATGGGAACAAATCACAACAGAACAATGGACCCTCTCTATCATTCGAGAGGGTTACAAACTTCATTTCTCCAGCCTTCCTCCCCATCATATGGTGAGACCATTCAATTCTCCCCCATCTCTCCTAACCCTGTTGGGTCAAGAGGTTTCCTCTCTTCTTGCCCAAGGGGCCATAGAAGAGGTTCCTCTTCCTCAACAAGGCTCCGGTTTCTACTCCCCTTATTTTCTCATTCCAAAGAAGACAGGGGGATTCAGACCAATCCTAGATCTGAGAGAATTGAACAAATTTCTCTTCAAGGAGAAATTCAAAATGCTGTCTCTCGGCATTCTCCTTCCTTACCTCCAGGGTCAGGACTGGCTTTGTTCTCTAGACCTACAGGATGCGTATACACATATACTCATCCATCCATCCCACAGAAAGTATCTTCGCTTTCTGTTTCAGGGAAAACATTTCCAATACAGAGTACTCCCCTTCGGTCTAGCCTCTGCTCCAAGAGTATTCACAAAATGCATGGCAGTCGTAGCCGCATTTCTAAGAGGCATGGGAATCTTTGTCTTCCCATATCTGGACGACTGGCTCATCCGAGCTCCAACTCAGTCACAGGCCCAGATTTCCCTGGACCACACAAGGAGCCTTTTGCAGTATCTGGGACTGGTAGTAAACCTTCCCAAGTCCCAACTCATCCCTACTCAATCTCTAGAATTCATAGGGGCCCAGTTGGACACCATCACTGCAAGGGCCTACCTTCCACAGGTTCGAGGCCAGCGCCTCCTGAGTTTGGCCTCCCAAGCTCAGTCCAGCACTCACTTGACAGCCAGGGAAATGTTACGCCTACTGGGTCATATGGCCTCCACAGTGCATGTGGTGCCCTATGCTCGTCTTCATATGAGAGCAGCTCAATGGACCCTGGCCACTCAGTGGACTCAGGCGTCAGGAGCGCTCTCAGACCAAATACAAACCTCCGATCGTCTGTTTTGGTCCCTCCACTGGTGGACTTCCACCAAGAATCTGTTGTTGGGGGCTCCATTTCAACCATTGCTACCCCAAGCAACCCTCACAACAGATGCCTCCCAAACAGGGTGGGGAGCCCATCTGCAAACTCTCTCCACTCAGGGCACTTGGTCTCTACAGGAGACCACCCTTCATATCAATCTTCTGGAACTGCGAGCAATTTACCTTGCCCTCAAGGTCTTCCACTCCCTCCTAGCCAACCTCACTGTCCTAGTTCAGACGGACAATCAGGTGGCCATGTTTTACATAAACAAACAAGGAGGGACGGGCTCTCTGTCGCTTTGCAACGAAGCTCTAAGACTATGGGCCTTCGCCAGAGAGCATCAGATTCACCTGCTAGCAGTGTATCTCCCAGGAGTTCAAAACTCTCGGGCAGACAGGCTCAGTCGAGTTCTGCTGCCACACGAATGGTCCCTACATTTGGACCAAATAAACCGAATCTTTCAGGAATGGGGGACCCCGGACATAGACCTCTTTGCAAGTCCGTGGAATGCCAAACTTCCCCGGTTCTGTTCCAGAACTCCGTGTCAGGGAGCTCAGGCTACGGACGCCTTTCTCCTGAATTGGAATCAGGCATTCCTATATGCCTTTCCACCCATTCCTTTGATTCCCAAGACTCTGTTCAAACTCCAGAGGGATCATGGAACTATGATCCTCATAGCTCCACGCTGGCCACGCCAAGTGTGGTTCCCTCTACTTCTACAGCTCTCCCAGGGATCCTACTTGGATCTGGGAGCTGCGCCAGACCTCCTGTCTCAGGAGGAGGGGACTTTGTGGCACCCAAACCCCAAATCCCTTCACCTCAGTGCTTGGTTACTGAAGGCTTAAGCCTTCAAGACTTTCATCTTTCCCAACCAGTGAAAGATATCCTTTCTGCCTCTAGGAAACCCTCTACCAGGCGTTCCTATGCTTTCAAATGGAAACGTTTTTCCATTTGGTGTGCTCAGCAGGGTCTTGACCCTCTGGCACTTCCTTTGAATTCTCTTCTTGATTATCTCCTGCATCTATCCAATGCAGGCCTCAAGACGAATTCGGTAAGAGTCCATTTAAGCGCTATTGCAGCATCCTTGAAACATATAAATGGACAACCTATCTCCTCTCATCCTCTTGTTGCAAGATTCATGAGAGGCCTGACTCTCACTAAACCTCCCATCAGACCACCCCCGGTCGCATGGGATTTGAATCTAGTGCTCGGTCAACTTATGAAGCCACCTTTTGAGCCAATGTTTTCCACCTCCTTGAAATTTCTTTCCTGGAAGGTCATCTTCCTCATTGCAGTCACTTCGGCTCGCCGCATCAGTGAGCTGCAGGCTTTAGTGGCTAATCCACCTTACACAAGATTTCATCATGATAAGGTGGTCCTTAGGACGAATCCCCACTTTATGCCTAAAGTGGTCTCGCCTTTTCATCTTAATCAAGAGGTATATCTACCTGTCTTTTTTCCAGCTCCTCATGCATCCAATGCAGAGAGGAACCTTCATACTCTGGATTGTAAAAGAGCTCTCGCTTTTTACCTTAATAGGACTCAGCCACATCGAAAGTCTTCTCAACTTTTTGTGGCCTTTGATCCTTCCCATTTGGGACTTCCAGTCTCCAAGCGTACACTTTCCAATTGGATTGCTCAGTGTATTTCTTTTGCTTACCAGAGCAAAAACATTTCTCTGGAAGGCCATGTCACTGCTCACAATGTGAGGGCCATGGCAACTTCTATGGCTCATCTGCACTCTGTTTCCATAGATCAGATCTGTCGAGCCGCTACCTGGGCCTCGGTTCATACCTTCACAGCCCATTACTGTTTGGACAAGGACTCCCGCCGGGATGCCTTGTTTGGCCAGGCTGTCCTCAAGCACCTGTTCCATTCCTAAACAACTCCTGCCCACCTTCCCAGAATGGATGCCTGAGATCCATACGAAGATGGCGAACCTTTACAGGGGATCCCATGCATCTAAGCTAGGGAGTCCCCATATGTGAGGACTTATTCCTGCTTGTTCCTGGAGATAGCACAGTTACTTACCTGTAACAGGTGATCTCTGGGAACAGCAGGAATTAGTCCTCACAACCCACCCACCTCCCCTAGGAGTTGTATCTTTTATCTATCTATCTTCCTGTCCTCTCTCTGTTGACTCAGCTATAAACTCGAAACTGAGGAGAGCTGTTCAGGAAGGCGGGAAGGCAGTGCGCATGTGCAGTGGGAGGTCCCAAAAGCTTCTATTCTAAGAAGCTGGGGAGCTTTCCCGCGCGGGCTCCGTCGGTACCGACGTACCCATATGTGAGGACTAATTCCTGCTGTTCCCAGAGATCACCTGTTACAGGTAAGTAACTGTGCTTTATGGAAAGAGTAATGGTAGATCGTGGAATAGTCTTCTAGTGGAGGTGGTAGAGATGAGGACAGTGTGTGAATTCAAAAAGGCATGGGACAAACACGGGATCTCTAAAGGAAAAAAGGACTGTTGTAGTGGTTGATATGGAAGGGCAGACTAGATAGACCATGTGGTCTTTCTGCAGTCATGTTTCTGTTTATATCCTTTTGAAGGTGCGGTTTCCAGAATTGCACACAATACTCCAAATGAGGTCACACCAAAGACTTATACAGAGACACTATCATGTCCTTTATTTCTGCTGGCCATTCCTCTCCTATATACCCAAGCAGCCTTCTGGCTTTCGCAGTTGCTTTTCTACCTGTTTAGCTACTTTAATATCAGACACAATTACACAGGTCCTGCTCTTCTTTCGTGGACAGACGTACCTCACCCCCTACAACTCCATTTCTTTGACCCAGCCCAAATGCATGACCCTGCATTTTTTTAGCATTAAATTTCAGCTACCAAATTCTAGACTATTCTTCAGGCTTCACTAGATCCCTTATCTATGGCTTTTTTGCAAAGATGAACTTCCAGCTTTAATTGTTCAGATTGTGGATGCTCTTTATCTAGCTGATCCACAAACATCACAAGACACATCTGTCTACTTCCAAGACAAATCCTATCCTGGAAATCTGGAAGTCCTCTAAGGCAGGGGTGGGCAATTCCGGTCCTGGAGGGCCGCAGACTTTCATGATGTTCCTAATGAATATTCATGATATCTATTTGCATCCACTGCCTTCCATTGTATGGAAATAGGTCCATGAATATTCATTAGGGACATCATGAAAACCTGACTGGTCTGCGGCTCTCCAGGACCGGAATTGCCCACCCCTGCTCTAAGGCCTTCCCCATTTCCACAGAACGTCAACAGATGGTTTCCTTGGAATGGGATTCACCGGATGATTCCTTGCCCTCGACTCGCCACCTCGGCAGGTTCTATGCCTTGTCTTCAGATCTGGCCGCTGGCTTCTCTTTCCAAAGGTTGATGCGCTCGTAACTGTGGTCACAAAGCACACGACCATCCCAGTTGAGGGAGGGACTGCACTTCGGGATCAACATGGTCACAAGGGGGAAGGGCCTCTGAAGACAGCCTTCTCTTTTTCCCTCGCCCTTCAGGCTTCTCTCTGCGGTTTGGCAATGCCTTCTACAATTTACTCCGCTTAACAGCTCATTCCGTAGCTGCGGTCACTGTTGCATGGCACTGGCTCTGGCTCCCGCCATTTGAATGAGGATCCTGCTTCAAAGGCGCACCTCGACAGGCTTACCTTTAAGGATCACCTGCTGTTTGGAGAGGATCTGGGGAAACGGGTGAAAGATTTGGGTGAACTTAAACCCCAATGCCTGCCGGAAGATGGACCCCAAATTGAGCACACATCGGACCACAGGAGGCTCATCATTGTCAAAGGCCTGTTTTTGGGACTCTGAGGTACCGGCCCAGTCACTCATCCTCCTCCAAACCCCCATCCCAAGGGCCAATCCTTTTGGGTCTTTCGTTGGCCCAAGATAATTACTTTTCCTCCACCAAGTTCTCTGGACCCTGGAGCTGGATCCCTCCCATGGGCAGGCTCCGGGGTACCAGGTCTGTGGGCGGCTGCGCCTTTTCTCCCGCGAATGAGCCCAAATCACCCCAGACAGCTGGGTTCTGCAGGTCATATGCTAGGGCTATGCTCTCGATTTGTTGCAAGCCCATTCAAAATGCCTTGCTCATCTCCCCTTGCTGTTCCCTAACCAAATGGACTGTGGTGTGGGCCATGCTGCAGCAGCTGTTACAGCTTCAAGCCATTTGCCTGGTCCCTCAACAAGAAAAAGGCTCTGGATGATACTCCATTTATTTTGTAGTGCCAAAGGAGGATGGTCCAGAAAGGAACCTCAAGTGCGTAAATCGCTACCTCAGAGTACCTTGATTTTGTATAGAAACACTCAAGTCTGTCATCCAGGCGGTGCAACTGGGTGAATTTCTGGCTTCCCTGAGAGCATACCTTCACATTCTGATCTACAGAGATCATCAGCATTATCTGTGATTAGCAATTCTGGGCTCTCCTGTTCAACCTTGCCACAGCACCCCATAACTCCAAGGTGATAGTGGTGCTGCATCGACGGGGCATCCAGGTCCACCCTAACCTAGACAACTGGCTTATCTGAGCCAAGTCTTTCGAGGAAGCATGATCACCATCTCTCGCTTGGTGAGCTTTTTAGAGCACCTTGGCTGGGTGGTCAGTCATGCTAAGAGCTCCCTTCCCCTGACACTGATCCTCAAGTTTCTCTGGGCTCAGTTTGACGTGCAGAAAGGTCTTTTACCTTACGCAAGAGATTCCAGAAGCTTTGCCAATGTCTGGAGCTACTCGGGGCATGGAACTATTTGCAAGTACTCTGTTCTATGGCTGCCACCTTAGACATAAGGTGCCTTGTGTGCAGGCCCACATGCGCCCATTCTAGCTAGCCTTACTGTCCTGCTGGACCCAGTGTTCCTGTCAGATGCCTTTCTATGATCTCTTAAGCCTTTCTGCGTGAGAAGTTGTGGTGGCAACCCGCCATTGGTTGTGGCTCAGAAATTGCTCTGCAGATGTGGTCTCTAAGGGCTACTTGGCAAGGATCTCAAAAAAACTGGTCAAAGACCTCTGGGGAAGTCGAGCTGCAGAGATTGCCAAAGGATAAGCCCAGGGTTTCTCCAAGCATTTCTCTTCTTCAGGGATGTCTTCTTCACAGCTAAAGTTCCGGGACTCCTGCCACAGTCATCTGAGTAAGCCGGCTACCACCTCTTAGTAGGAAAGCCCTCTTCTCCCACTGACGTGTTAGGGCCCTTTACATTCTTCTACAAGTAGGAGGTTGTCTTTGGATTTTTTTTATTGCAAATGGGCCCATTTGGCAATAGATTGTTGGGTTCTTGACATCATTAAGGCAAGGCTGTGTGTACCAGAGTGTGCTAGGCTCATCAAAAACTTCTTCATTGTGTCCTCTTGCGATTCTGCCACCAGGAAGGCCGTTTGGATGACCCTTGAGCAGCACCTGGCCTTTTGGGCTATCATTTCATTGCCTCCCACGGAAAAGAGGCCAGGAAAGGTATACCATATACTTTGTTTCCCAAGAAAGACTGCTCCCTTTGCCCCATTCTGGACCTCAAGGGTGTCGACCACAGTCTGTGGATTCTGCGCTTTCGCATGGAGACACTGCGGTCTGTCATCTGGGCAGTATGGAAGGGTGAGTTCCTCACTTCTTGGATTTGGCGGAAGCTTATTTCCACCAGCAGCATTTTGCAGTCCTGAGTCTGGAAGTTAATTCTGTGTGCTGCCCTTTGGTCTGGCAACCACTCCTCTGACATTCTTAAAGGTAATAGTGGTAGTCGTGGCAGCACAAGGGTGTCTGTGTCCACCCCTCTCTGGAAGATTGGCTCATCCAGGCCAAGTCTCGTTTGGAGGCAGTCCATGCTCTGCATTGAGTGATCCAACTTGAGCAGCTTTGGCTGGATTATCAACCACAACAGCTGCCTCACTGTCCCAAAACCTGGAGTTTCTCTGTGCTCGTTTCGACACGCATATGGGCAGTGTCTTCCTTTCACAGGAGTTCTGGTCCAAGTTCAGCAGCCAACTGGGGAATTCTAAGGAATCCTGCTCTCATGGCAGCAATGCTGGGCATGGGTGCATATGCAGCCTCTGCAGCAAGCAGCATTGGCTTGCTGGTCCTCATGCTACCGGGTTCATCTGCCACTTCTCCGGCTGCGTGGAATTCCCCTTGAGACGCTGACTTGGATGCTTCACACCACCGATGCCAGTCTCACCAGTTGAGAAGCCCACTGCAAAGTCAGTGGTCTCATGGAGGCCTAGTGGGCCATCACTTACCTTGAGGTGTGAGCCATCCATCTAGCCTTACGTTTTCATGTGGTGTTCCACAGTCACGTGCAAGTCCTCTCACAATGCCACAACAGTAGCATGTATCAGTCGCCAGGGCAGAACAAAATGCCTGTAGGTAGCATGGGAGATGTCCCTTCTATTTCCCTGGGCGTAGCTGCACCTTCTGTCAATCACAGCCCAGTATATTGCAGGAGAAGACAAATCTGGAAGCAGATAACCTCAGCTGTCACCTCCTCAATCTCGAGGAATGGGAACTTCCCCCTAAGGGCCTTCAGACGGATGGTGGATTGTTGGAGGCTTCCGGGGGTGAACGTGATGGTGACTGCTGTCCATGCCAAGGTTCCCTCCTTCAATTGTCACAAGGAGCACAAGTCCAGCGGGGTGAATGTTAGTCCAACCTTTGCCCTCTGATCCCATTCTGTATGTTTCCATCCTCTCTCCCCCCCCCCACCCCCCCTTGGGCCATGATAGCCTGGGTCCTTCAGAGGATAGAGGCTCACCCATGACTGGTGATCCTGGTTGCCTCAGACTGACATCTGTGGTACGTGGACCTCGTCCACTTCTCATCTTGAAGCTCCTGAGTCTCTGGGCCAGGCAGGGGTTGCTCCGTCATGCTCATGGATGACTGACTCCCTTCTTACTTATGACATGGCCATTGAGATATGCCACCTAAGGCGGAAGGGCTATCCCATAGCAGTAGTTGGCACCTTGCTGAAGGTCAGGCGATGTTCCACCCCCCTGGTTTTTATCCACATCTGGTGTCTCTTCAGAAGTTGGTTCTATCAACATAGTCTCTCCCATTCCTCCAGGATGGGCTCAAGGGGTTTGTCTTGGAGCCCCTTCAACAGTTGGTAGCTGTCAAGTGTTTGAGGACCAGTTGTGGGATGCTCGCTTGCTGCACACCATGATGTGGCATGCTTTTCTCCAGGGTGTTTGTATCCTTCGTCCCTCCAGTATGCCCCATAGCTCACCTTGGAACTTTTATTTATTTTTTATTTAACAATTTTCTGTACCGCCTTTTCATTTAATCAAGGCGGTTCACAATAACTTTAACTATAACTTTTACAAAGAACTTGCAGGTTTGAACGGTAACATCATAACTTCAAAAACTCTCTCTTGTAATATCGACTAAAGTATATACATCTTAATAAGAGTAGTGGGAGGTTGAATGGTGTTGATGGCATGGCTTGTGTAAATCGTTGCTAGTCCTTCAAACTCATGCATCTCCCCTTCGAGCCACTCAAGCAAGCTACCGTTAATGATTTGATCCTCAAAACTGTGTTCCTAATAGCTATTGCATCAGCGTGGCAGATCTCGGAGCTGTAGGTGCTTTCCTACCGAGATCCCTTTTTGGCTGTAGGTGAAACTCTACGCCCAGTGCCCTCCTTGCTTAAAGTGCTTTTTTTACATGTCAATCAGGTGCTGTCCTTACCTGTCTTTTCTCTGGAGCAGTGTACCGGACCAGATAAGGGCCTTCGTTTTGTCAATGTGCATTGTGCACTTCTGCATTACTTGGAGGTGACAAATCCCTTTTTGTCTCTGATCACCTCTGTCCTTTTCTCTTGGCCCTGAGAGTGGTTGCAAAGGCAACCCTTGGCCTACTTAATGCATTTTAGGCCTATTTCCCTGGGTCTGACGGCTCATTCAACTCTGGCCTAGGTAACTTCCTGGGTGGAATCGTCACATGTCGCCCTTGGATATTTGTAGGGCAGTGACTTAATCGTCCTTGCTTGGCACTACCAGTTGGATTTTCATGCCTAGCTTGAGGCATGGTTTTGTCCGGGTTTGCTTTCTGCTGCACTTTCTTCCTGCCCTGGAATGGAATAGCATTTGGTCATCTGATTAGTCTGGACTGGTCCAGCAGGAAGATCTGGAAGGTGAAAGTTTTATTTACTGTTAATTTTCTTTCCTGGAGTCTTACTAGACCAGCCTCTTGGGAGGCTTCTGGTGCATTTCCATTTGCTTGATAGGAAAATACTGAAGAGAACCCTAGCTGTACCAGGGTCTTATGCCAGTGATGTCGCAGCATAGTTTCGGCTTTCTTTTTCTGTGTCCATCTGCTTGGCAGGGGAACATAACCCGTTAATCTGGACTGGTCTAGCAGAATTCCAGAAAAGGAAATTAACGGTAAGAAAAATTTCATCTTGTGCTAGAATCGGTCCTCTATAACATTATGGGGCCAGGTGTGGTCTCTTTTTGCTTGTTTTATTCATAAGTTTTTTTTAAATGTGTTTTGCTTGTTTTGAAGATACAGCGTGCCTTTAAAAAAAAAAATCTGGAGAATGATTTATATAAAACAGAAGTGCCATAATAGATGGCTTTTTCATAGACTTCATTGCAGTTGAAAAAGTTTACATAATTTACCAGTGCTGAAAGGGTATACTAAATAATTTTTGGATTAAATGGCCACAACTAATTATAAAATGGAATGATTTTAAGCATTACTGCCTTCCCACAGCACCAAATCAAATGAAAGCCAAGGAGGGGAGAAATGTGTATGGCTCTTCTCATTATGATGACTATGACAGATATGGAAGATCAAGAAGTCGAAGCTATGAAAGACGGCGGTCAAGGAGCCGTTCCTTTGAGCAAGACTATAGGCGATCCTATAGTCCTAGAAAGTAAGTAGTTTGTTTGGAAAGGGGGGAAACATTGTATTCAGTGGTTATATGAAATACTGTTAGTGTTCCCCCCTCACTCCAGTGTTGCTTGCAGAAGCTTACTGTAGCAGATGAGAAATGTTAATATGCAGAAAATACCAATATAATACTATATGTAAATGACTACAAAGTACATTTTTCATTAAATCTTTAAAAGTATTCTTCTAGTATTCATGAATGCATGAATGTTTCCTGCGTTTTCTTCTCCCCCACCCCCCTTTTTTTTTTTTTTAAACTTCATTACTTTTACTGGTCTGTCTTCTACTGTCTGCAAGCTCTTCCTAAATGTGACTTTCTCCCTGTTACAAACTGTTTCCCCCCTTCCCCTCACACACCCTTTTCACGGTGGTAATAAAAACATATATAGGTAGTTACAACCTATGTCACATAACTATGAGCAACCTAAATGAGAAAAAAAAAACCTATTGTGTCCCTGTTTAAATTGCCCAAAGGAGCTAGTGCATTAGCTCCTTTGGGTAATTTAAATAGAAACCTGGTAGCTTTCCTTCATTTATACTGTTTGTCTGAAAGTTACAAAGAGGTTCTTTAGGGTAGTTAATTGTATTATATATAACTGAGCAGCAGAGAAATCTGCAACAAAGCATGTTCTATCGGTCTGTTATCTCCAGTGATTCTATGGGAGGATCAAGAATGTGACCACAATCACAGGGAACTAGTTACAGCTTAAAATTTGCATTCTCCAGGACCAAGCAGGAAGTCAGTCCTCACATATGGGTGACATCGACGTCGATGGAGCCCTGCGGAGCATTTCCCCAGCTTTCCATGAAAGCCTTTGGGAATGCAGGCATGCATGCGCGGTCCCCTTCCCGCCTAAAGGTGCCATCTTGCTTTCTCTTTTTCCGTGAAGCCCGTCGGACCTGTGTCCTAGTCCTCCCGGAAAAGTGTTAGATTTTTTGGCGATTCCTTTGATATTTTATTCTCCGGTTCGACGCCGGTTCCTCTCCCGCTGGATTCGGTACGCCGGTATCGAACCCGATCTTCTTTTTTTGGTTTTTGCCCTTCGTGGCTGGCGTTCGCGCCCTTTTTTCTTTTTCCCTGATGGCTTCCAGTGGTTTCAAGAAGTGTGATCGGTGTAAGAAACTAATGTCTCTCACCGACACACACGACTGCTGTCTTCAGTGCCTTGGTTCGGACCACAATCCTGAGACCTGTGGACCATGTGGTAAAATGTCCACCAAGGCGCTTCGAAGTCGTCAGCACCAAAAGGAAAGGCTTTTCTCCAACTCGGCCTCCGTCCGGGCCCGAACCTCGTCTGAGGCCTCGACATCTCGGGAATCTGATCCTGAGCACCGTCGGGGCTCCTCGGACAGGGAGTCCCCCGACCGGGAATGAAAGAGGAAGAAGCGGCTCGCGAGGACGCCGTTGGAGGAGGTCCCTGGTTCCTCGAGAGCTAGGTATCAGATCCCCGATCGCCGTCCCGGGCCCGTGGAACAGGAGAAGCCGCCAAAAGTATCTTGTGTGGAGCCGGAGTCTGCTGGACACGTAAGTCCTATAGTCCTCGTGGACTCTCCTCCCAGAGAGCCGACGTCAGGCCCGGCGCCGCCGGGGCCCAAGTCGGTGGCTGCTGAGTCTCCTGAGCTGGGTCTCAGGCTGACAGCCTTGGAGTGTAGATTGTCTGCCTTCATGGAACAGCAGCGGGCGCTGATGGCCAGCCTGTCTGGCGCATCTGCCCCGACCACCGGGACGTCGAAGTTCACCCCGGAGACCATGAAGGCTCGAGGTCGACCTCGGTCGCGGTCACCCTCGACCTCCCGTTCGGGACCGAGGGCGTCGACGCCGGTGCTTTCGGCGTCGGGGCGGGTGCTCACAGGCCCCGTGCGGTCGGACCCCGATTACTCATCAGACGAGTCTGCCTGGGAGACGGAAGACTAGGAGTCCCCCGACACCTTCCGGACTCGGTCCATCCCGTCGGACTCACCGCAGTCCGAGCCCCGGAGTAGATCCCCCCCCCCCCCCCCCCGAGGATACCCGGTTCTCGGAGTTCGTTCAGGATATGGCCACGGCGTTGGCTATCCCTGCGGACCCCGAGGAGGAGCTCGAGGCCCTCCAATATGACTCTCCTCCGAAGGAGGCCTTTACTTTTCCGGTTCCTCCGATGCTGGAACGGCTCCTCTTCCGGATGTGGGAGGCACCGGCCTCTGCGCCGGTTCTAAGCAAGCGGGTCGATTCCATTTATTGACTCCGAAAGAGCCTGGGGTTCCAAAAGGCGCATCTACCACACCATTCCATGGTGGTGGAATCGGCCATGCATTGTCTGAAAAGTCAGAAGATGCACTCCATGGTGCCCCCTGGCAGGGAGGCCCGGAACCTGGATGGTTTTGGTAGAAAGTGCTTCCAGGGCTCGATGCTTGCTTGCCGTGTCCGTTCTTACCAGCTGTACATGGGCATGTACTTGCGGGACCTGGCCAAGGAGCTGGCCCGGGTTATCTGCTAGTCTCTCCGGGGAACCCTTGCAGAGGTTCAAGTCCTTGTCTTCGGGGATCTGGGAATGCTCCAAGTGTATGTCCCGCGCTGCCTACGATGGCTTCGAGGCTTCGGCCCGTGTTGCGGCAGCCGGCATCGCAGCTCGACGCTAGGCGTGGTTGCAGTCATCGGACCTCGAGCCATGGGTTCAGGACAAGTTGGTCGATGTCCCTTGCCGAGGTGAGAACCTTTTTGGCAAGCCCATGACCAAGAAGGCCGCACAGCTCGAAACCGAGCACCTCACGAGGACAAGGCTGTCTAGAAAGACTTCTGCCCCTTCTCACAAGAAGGGCTTGGGTAAAAACCCTTTTACCCGAGGAAGGGACCTACCTACAAACAATACCCACAGTACCAGGCCTCCCAAGCTCCCCCACAGAGTCAGCAGGCCAAGGGGCAAGGGAATGGGCCCCGTAGGCAGAGGACCCCCAAGCCTCCGGCCCCTGCTCCCACTCAGCAGGGTGGGGGGTTTTGACTCCTTAGGCATAGCCTCTCCGTCCCTGCTCTCCCAACCCTGCACAGGAGGTCGGCTTACCCTGTTTGCCCACTGGTGGCCACTCATCACTGGAGACAGTTGGGTGTTAAGCATCGTCCACAAGGGCTATATGCTGCACTTCCAACAGCTACCTCCTCCATACTTTCCAGGGGAGCCTCCAAGGCCTCCCCTGCACACAGATCTTCTCATTCAGGAGTTCCAAGGTCTGTTGTGGAACAAGGCAGTGAAGCCTGTGCCTCCCAACCTCCAAGGTCAAGGGTTCTACTCCAGATATTTTCTCGTACCAAAAAGAACCGGTGGTCTCCGGCCTATTCTCGACCTCAGAAATCTCAAGTTCCTAGAGAAAGAGAAGTTCAAGATGCTTACTCTTGGAACACTGCTGCCTTACCTCCAGCAGGGAGATTGGCTATGCTCCTTAGATTTAAAGGATGCGTACACTCACATCCTCATTCATCCAGACCACAGAAGGTACCTCAGGTTCATGGTGGGAGGAAACCATTATCAGTACAGAGTACTGCCTTTTGGCCTCACCTGCGCTCCCAGAGTCTTTACCAAATGCCTGGCAGTGGTGGCAGCCTAACTGAGAAATCAGGGTATCTTTGTCTTCCCCTATCTAGACGACTGGCTCATCCGGGGTCAGATGTGCCCGGAGGCCAGACAAGCCACCCTCCGAACTGTTGCTCTTCTTCAAAATCTGGGATTTGTCATAAACTTCGCAAAGTCCACTTTGCTCCCCTCCCAAAACGTGGAGTTCATAGGGGCAAGGCTGGACTCTCTCTTCTGGCAAAGGCGTTCTTACCAGAAGACAGAGCCCAAAGACTGATAAACTTGGCAAACCAGTTTCTCAGCAGGTCGCTGGTCTCCGCCAGACTCTGCCTGAGGCTTCTTGGCCACATGGCTTCGACAGTACATGTGACCCCCAATGCCCGGCTCCATATGAGGCCTGCACAGTGGTGCCTCAGGACTCGGTGGACACAGGCCACAGGCAGCCTCAGAGACAAAGTAAGGGTGTCCAGACCATTTCTGAACTCCCTCAGCTGGTGGCTGCACCCACCCAATCTACTGCAAGTGGTGCCTTTTCAGATTCCTGGGTTCACAATGGTGTTGACCACGGATGCCTCCCTGCAAGGCTGGGGGGCTCATTGTCTGGGCAAGTGCACCCAGGGCCTGTGGTCTCCCTGGGAGGCCACACAGCAGATCAACCTACTGGAACTCAGGGCTATTCGTTTAGCCCTCAAGACTTTCTCCCAAACACTGGCTCATCAGTCTGTCCTAGTTCAAACAGACAACCAAGTAGCCATGTTATCTCCAGGAACAAGCAGGAATGAGTCTTCACATATGGGTATCGTCGGTACCGACAGAGCCTGCGCGGGAACGCTCCCCAGCGTCCAATAAGAGCTTTTGGGAGCATCCCACAGCGCATGCGTGCTGCCTTCCCGCCTTTCCCAACCGCCTCTCTCCAGTCCGGTCCTTCTTTTCCGCGGAGCCAGCAGGTCGTGTTCCTGTCACCGCAGAAGTAGTTCTTTATTTTTTCTTAATTCTTTTGTGTCGCGTCTGCCTTCTTCGACGTCGGACCGGTACCGCCGGTCTTTTCTTTCTTTCTTTAAAAAAAAAAACAAAAAACAATTTATTCTTTCTTCTTCACTGTGCATTTTCAGTTTTTGGGCCTTAGGCCTAAAAATTGTTTTCCTCATGGAGAAGCCCGCCTCCGGGTTCAAAAGGTGCACAAAATGTGGCGGTACTATTTCTGTCACCGACACCCATGACTTGTCTAAAATGTTTGGGGCTTGACCATTCCATCACGGATTGTATGTCCTGTACCATGATGTCTAAAAGAGGTCGGCAGAACCGAGCAGCCAAGCTCAGTACCCTGTTTCCCTCTGATGCAGCTTCGGTGGCATCGACGTCTTCCAGGGCTGCTGCTTCCTCCCATGGATCTCGGGTAACCAAGCATAAATCTAGCCGGTCCTCGAAGGGTAGATCTCCCTCCAAGCATTGAGATGCCTCCGGGCTTGCCCTCGAGGATTCCGCACCGGCAAAATTACCCCGGTGGGAAGCTCCGGCTTCCAAAACGTTATCTATGGGGTCACAGGTTGACATCGATGGCTCGGCCTCGACAGATCACCTGTTGCCTTGTTCTGGGGTACCGGTGGCTCCCACTGGTACCGACATCCAGACATTGGTGGCGTCGATGGATCAGAAGATTCTGGCCATGCAGCGCACCCTGTCGGCATTCATACAGGCTGCGACGCCTCCGGTACCACAACAGTCCCCGTTGTCGGTACCGGCTCCGACACCGGCATCACTCCCGGTGCTGGTACCGATTGCATCGGCTTCGGTGTCGACTGCAACGGTACCCTGTCCTATGATGCCCATTGGTACCGAACCGGTACCGGTTACTCCCGATACCGATCCTACTCGGTACGGCTATCAGGCTCTACAGAAGCATCCAGCCAGGCGATACTTCGATTCCTCTGAAGACTCAGATGACTCTGAGGGTTCTGTCGAGGCATCGATACTTCTTCCTCAGGAGCCGCCTTCTCCTAAACAAAGAATGTCTCCTCCAGAGGACTTGTCTTTTCAAGACTTCATTAGGGAATTGGCTAGGGGCCTCTCCATTACAGTGACCCCTGAGTCAGAACCCAGAGCCAAGGAGTTAGATATATTACAATATCCTAAAACTCCTGAAGAGGCAGCTACTTTACCTATCCATGAGATTCTGTATGATCTCATGTTGAGGATGTGGGAGACTCCTCTTACCACCTCGCCTCATTCTCGTAGGCTAGACACCATGTATTGTGTCCCTCCTTGTCCTGGCTTCCACAAAACTCAGCTTCCTCACCACTCTATTGTGGTAGAGTCTGCCATGAGAAAAATAAAGAGTGCAAAGAGACACTCATCAAATCCTCCAGGGCGTGAATGCAGGACCCTAGATGCTTTTGGCCGAAGGGTTTTCCAAGCTTCTATGCTAGCTGCCAGGATTAACTCCTATAGTCTCTATATAGGGATGTTTCTAAAAGAAGTCACAGATCATCTGCAGACTTTAACCCCTTTTATTTCAGAGGATAAAAGACAGGAGTTTCTCACTTGGCTCAAACATGCCCAAGATGCCTCCAAATTTTACAACCGTGCAGCCTTTGACTCTTTTGAGTGTGTAAGCAGAGCTTTGGCTATTGCCATAGGGGCACGCAGAATTGCTTGGCTACAAGCTTCTGATTTGGAGCTCTGGGTACAAGATGAATTAGGGAATATCTCTTGTACAGGTGAAAACCTTTTTGGTAAAGATTGGCAAGCAAAGGCCAATCAGATGGATGCTGAAAACTCTGCTTTGGATCGACTTTCAAAGTCTACCTCTGCTCCTGTTAAAAAAGATTGTTCAAAAAGACATCTTTTTCTAAAAAGGGAAGATACTATCCTGCTTATAGTCAGCAGGCATCTTCTGCAGGTCGCTTTGCTGCAAAGCGTCAGCAACCACCTAAACAGGCCAAATCAAAGGCTGCTAGGCCTGCCATGACCCAGCAGCCTCTGCCCCCTCAGGGCCTTTGACGTGGAGCTAGAGAACTTAGCCTTTCTGGCTCTGGAAGAACCAGAGCCCCTTACCATTCCAGGAAGGTTGACTTACTTTGCTCCCAGATGGGAACAAATCACAGCAGAGCAATGGACACTCTCTATCATAAGGGAAGGGTACAAGCTACATTTATTAAGCCTTCCCCCTCACACCATAGTGAAACAGTTCAATTCTCCAACATCTCGATCTTCTGGGTGAGGAGATTGCCACCCTTCTTGCCCAAGGGGCAATAGAAGAAGTACCTCTTCTTCAGCAAGGCACAGGGTTCTACTCCCCTTATTTTCTTATTCCAAAGAAAACAGGGGGCTACAGACCCATCTTAGATCTCAGAGAATTGAACAAATTTCTATTCAAGGAGAAATTCAAGATGATTTCTCTCGGTGCTCTGCTTCCATACCTTCAGAGTCAGGACTGGCTTTGTTCTCTAGATCTCAAGGATGCGTACACCCATGTCCTCATCCATCCAACACACAGAAGGTTCCTTCGGTTCCTTTTTGGAGAAAAGCACTACCAATACAGGGTGCTTCCTTTCGGTCTGGCCTCCGCACCAAGGGTGTTCACGAAATGCATGGCGGTAGTAGCTGCATTTCTACGCACCCTGGGAATATTCGTTTTCCCATATCTGGATGACTGGCTCATTCGCGCTCCCTCTCAGTCAGAGGCCAAGACTTTTCTAACCTGCACAATGCGTGTCCTTCAGTATTTGGGACTGGTAATAAACATCCCAAAATCCAATCTCACCCCTACTCAATCTCTGGAGTTTATAGGGGCTGTCCTGGATACCACAACTGCAAGGACCTATCTTCCTCAGGTTCGTTGCCTACGCTTGGTGCAGTTAGCCTCCCAAATACAGTTAAAGTCCCATTTAACTGCTCGGGAAATGTTACAACTCTTAGACCACATGGCATCCACCGTGCATGTGGTTCCATATGTTCGCCTTCACATGAGGGCAGCTCAATGGACTTTGTCCACCCAATGGACTCAGGCATCAGGTTGCCTGTCAGACAGAATAAAAAACTCCAGTCGCCTTTTTTGGTCTCTCCAGTGGTGGAAGTCCTCTCAAAACCTCTTGCTGGGGTCCCCTTTTCAGCAGTCACTTCCCCAAGCAACCCTTAAAACAGATGCCTCTCCAATGGGTTGGGGAGCTCATCTGCAAGATCTCTCCACCCAGGGCATCTGGTCTCCACAGTAGACTTCACTACACATCAATCTCTTGGAACTCAGAGCAATTTTCTTAGCTCTGAGTGTTCCACTCCCTGCTCAGCTACAGGACAGTCCTCATCCACACGGACAACCAAGTAGCCATGTTCTATGTGAACAAGCAGGGAGGGACTGGCTCTCTGTCGCTTTGCAGCGAAGCTTTGCGACTGTGGGCCTTCGCTAGAGAGCATCAGATTCATCTTATGGCAGTATATCTTCCAGGCGTTCAAAACTCTTGGGCAGACAGACTCAGTCGAGTTCTGCTTCCACACGAGTGGTCCCTCCACATGGACCAGGTAGCCAGGATTTTTCGAATTTGGGGAACCCCAGACATAGACTCTTTGCAAGTCTGTGGAATGCCAAACTTCCCCAGTTCTGTTCCAGAATTCCGTGTCAGGGAGTTCAGGCCAAGGATGCCTTCCTTCTTCACTGGGGTCAAGACTTCCTTTATGCATTTCCACTCATTCCCCTAATTCCCAAAACACTTTTCAAGCTTCAGAGAGACCGAGGTTCCATGATCTTCATAGCACCACATTGGCCACGCCAAGTGTGGTACCCTCTACTTCTGCATCTCTCTCAAGCTCCCTCCCTGGAATTGGGCTCTGCACCAGATCTTCTATCCCAGGAAGATGGAACGTTGTGGCACCCAAACCCCCAGTCTCTCCATCTCAGGGCCTGGTTGCTGAAGGCCTAGACCTTCAAGTTTTTCATCTCTCTCAGCAAGTCAGAGATATTCTTAATGCTTCTAGAAAGCCTTCCACTAGGCGTTCTTATGCTTTCAAATGGAAAAGATTTACCATTTGGTGTTCAGAGAAGGGTCTTAACCCTCTTGCAATACCTCTGAATTCTTTACTAGAGTATCTTCTGCATCTATCCCATGCAGGCCTTAAAACAAATTCAGTAAGAGTCCATTTGAGTGCTATTGCAGCGTCCCTCAAGCCTCTCAATGGACAGCCTATTTCCTCTCATCCTCTTATAGCAAGATTCATGAGAGGCCTTCTTTTAACTAAACCTCCCATTAGACCACCTCCAGTGGCATGGGACTTAAATCTGGTTCTTGGCCAGCTTATGAAGCCACCCTTTGAACCTTTAGCCACCATCTCCTTGAAATTTCTTTCTTGGAAGGTTATCTTTCTCATTGCAGTCACCTCAGCACGTCGCATCAGCCTTGGTGGCTAATCCTCCTTATACAAGATTCCACCATGATAAGATAGTCCTCAGGACCAATCCACACTTTATGCCCAAAGTGGTCTCGCCTTTTCATCTGAATCAAGAGGTATACTTACTTATCTTTTTTTCCAGGACTTCATGCATCAAGTGCAGAGAGGAATCTTCATACTTTGGATTGTAAAAGAGCTCTCGCCTTTTACTTACAAAGAACACAGCAACATAGAAAGTCTTCTCAACTCTTTGTTGCTTTTGATCCTTCCCATTTAGGACTTCCAGTTTCTAAGAGAACACTGTCCAACTGGATTGCTCAGTGTATTTCTTTCGCCTACCAGAGTAGGAACCTTTCTCTGGAAGGCCATGTCACAGCTCACAATGTGAGGGCCATAGCAGCCTCAATGGCTCATTTAAACTGTGTCCATCGACCAGATCTGTCGAGCAGCCACCTGGGCCTCGGTTCATACCTTCACAGCCCATTACTGTTTGGACAAGGACTCCCGCCGGGATGCCTCGTTTGGTCAGGCTGTTCTGAAACACCTGTTCCATTCCTAATCAACTCCTACCCACCTACCCTGGTTGGATGCCAGAGATCCCTGGGGGGAGGTGGAGCCCTTTTCAAGGACACACAACTCTGGGGTCTCTCCCTAGCATCTGCAGCTAGGGAGTCCCCATATGTGAAGACTCATTCCTGCTTGTTCCTGGAGATAGCACAGTTACTTACCTGTAGCAGGTGATCTCTGGGAACAGCAGGAATAAGTCTTCACAACCCACCCACCTCTCCTAGGAGTTGTATCTCTCTATCTTTCCTTCCCCCTCTCTCTCTCTTTGTCTCAGCTTTAAAACTCGAACTGGAGAGAGGCAGTTGGGAAAGGCGGGAAGGCAGCAAGCAGGCGCTGTGGGATGCTCCCAAAAGCTTTCTTATTGGATGCTGGGGAGCGTTCCCGCGCAGGCTCCGTTGGTACTGACGATACCCATATGTGAAGACTTATTCCTGCTGTTCCCAGAGATCACCTGTTACAGGTAAGTAACTGTGCTTTATGTGAACAAGCAGGGCGGAACTGGGTCCAGGCTCCTTTGTCAAGAGGGGCAGGACCTTTGCTTGTTTGCTCTCTAGCACAACATGCTCCTCAATGCTATGTATCTACCTGGCCAGGAAAACTACCTGGCAGACAGGTTGAGCAGGATTCTGCAGCCCCACGAATGGCAGCTCCATCCCTTAATGGTTCAGAAGATTTTCCTGAAATGGGGACTTCCAACCATAGATCTGTTTGCCAGTCCATCGAACAGACAACTGCCAAGGTTCTGCTCCAGGCAACCGCCTCCTCTGCGACTGGCAGCAGATGCTTTTCTGATTTCCTGGTCCCAGGGCCTCCTGTATGCGTTTCCTCCCATGCCCCTGGTGGCCCGAACCCTCTTCAAAATTCTTCGGGACAAGGCCTCGGCCCTGCTGGTAGCTCCCAGATGGCCGAGACAGCCTTGGTTTCCACTTCTGCTTCTCCCCCACTGCCTCTGGGGTTGCAGCCTGACCTCCTCTCTCAGGATCAGGGGTCCCTTCTGCACCCAAATCTCAGAGCTCTCAATTTGATGGCATGGAGGCTGCAAGGGTAGTTTTGGCTCCCTGGGGCCTACCACAGGAAGTTGAGGAGGTCATCCTAGCCTCTAGGAAACAGTCCACTAGAAAAAACTGTGCCCTGAAATGGAAGAGGTTTTCTGTGTGGTGTCAGCTACGTACAGAAGATCCTTTCTCCTGTACTGTACCAGTAGTGCTTCAGTACCTGCTGCACTTATCCAATTAGGGACTTAAGTCCAATTCTGTTCGGGTCCACCTCTCAGCTCTAGCAGCTCATCACTCACTGGTGGAGGGACATTCTCTGTCGGTTCACCCCTTGGTATCCAGATTTCTTAGAGGCTTGCTCTTGCTAAAGCCTCCAATCCGTCCTCCAGCTCCTGAGTGGGAGTTGAATGTGGTCTTGCAGCAACTGACTTGCCCACCTTTTGAGCCGATGGCTACTTGTCCTCTCCGCTTCCTGTCCTGGAAGACACTCTTCTTGGTAGCCCTTATCTCGGCCAGGAGAGTAAGTGAGCTTCAGGCCCTGGTCTGTGACAGGCCTTACACCCGCTTCTATAGGAACAGGATAGTCCTTAGGACTCATCCAAAGTTCCTCCCAAAGGTTGTCTCCTCTTTCCACCTCAACCAGGAGGTGGTTCTTCCGACATTCTTCCCTAGGCCTCATGCAAGCCATGCTGAAGCAGTCCTGCATACCCTGGACTGTAGCTGCATACCCTGGACTGTAGGAGGGCCTTATCCTTCTACCTTGACCATATGCAGGGGCATAGAAGGGCTACTCAGCTCTTCATATCTTTTGAC
Source organism: Ichthyophis bannanicus (assembly GCA_033557465.1). Taxonomy (NCBI): domain Eukaryota; kingdom Metazoa; phylum Chordata; class Amphibia; order Gymnophiona; family Ichthyophiidae; genus Ichthyophis; species Ichthyophis bannanicus. The sequence continues at coordinate 17,000,754 of CM066039.1, read as the reverse complement.
CCTAATAATTTGGGGTTGGCTGTGTCCAAGCGTACCTTGTCCATCTGGGTGGCTGACTGTATCACCTGGGCTTACAGGGCGGCTGACCTTCCTTTGCAGGGTCGGGTCACAGCCCATCGTGTCAGGGCAATGGCTGCCTCAGTGGTTCATCTCCGCTCTGTACCATTGGTAGACATCAGCAGGGCTGCAGCTTGGTCTTCAAGCCAGATGTTTGCGGCCCATTACTGTCTGGAGAGGGAGTCCCGTAGGGACAGTGCTTTTGGCCAGGCAGTACTCTGGAATCTCTTTGAGGTTTAGGCAACTCCTGCCCTCCAGCCCTCCGTTGGGCTACCGGTGGAGGTTCTTTCAGTGAAAAGCCTTTCTTTGATGCTGGGACTAGAGGGAGTTCTCTTGTTCAGCCTGGGTTCCTGGTAGCCCAGAGGTAGGGAGTCACCCATATGTGAGGACTGACTTCCTGCTTGGTCCTGGAGAAAGAGTAGTTACTCACCTGTAACAGGTGTTCTCCAGGAGCAGCAGGAATCAGTCCTCCCAACCCTCCCTCCTCCCCTGGGAGTTGCAGTTGTACATAGTTTAATTTTTTCATTTTTGTGTGCTGTTTCTTAGCTATGTCATTTGACTGAGCAAGATGACACCTTTAGGCGGGAAGGGGACCGCGCATGCGTGCCTGCATTCCCAAAGGCTTTCATGGAAAGCTGGGGAAATGCTCTGCAGGGCTCCATCGATGTCTGTCACCCATATGTGAGGACTGATTCCTGCTGCTCCTGGAGAACACCTGTTACAGGTGAGTAACTACTCTTTTCATAACATTGAAGTATCATTTATCGTAATGGAATGTGCTGTCACTTTAGCTAATGATTAAGCTATTTTAGTGGAAACTAAAGGAAAGATTTTGCAAGACTTCATAAACATATATGTAGATATATATTGAAACGGGCTCCCATACATGTTACATTCATATTTGATTGGTGCTTAGTAATAATCTGTCACTAAAAGCAGTAGGTTTCAGGTTGGAAGAATTATTTTGTGATGGTGTGATGCTATTATCCCTGGAAATAACCACTCTTGTATACCTTATGGGAAGATCCATGATGTCTTAAGACAAAACTGATAGAAAGAATGCACTTTCTTCCTAGCATGTCCTTAAAGTGGATAGATTCTGAAAAATAAAACATTAAAGAATCTGAACATAACATTTATTTTAAGGTCCAGAGAAGTGGTTTATGACCACCAACCAGCAGGTGGAGACTGAGAACAACACACTCAGGTCAGTGCAAATAGCCTGTGCCCACTGACCTGAGCCAGTATTTCTCAGTCTTCAGCAGGTGGTGAGCATAGCTTGCGTGTCTAGTCTTCGGAGCCTTGCTAGGCTGTGTTTATTTTATTTAGCATTACTTTTATACTGCCTTTCAGATTATTCTTTGGGAACAAGCAGGAAGTCAGCCCTCACTTATGGGTGACGTCTGCACCAACGGAGCCTGCACGGAAGCATCTCCCCAGCTTTCAAAGAAAGCCTTTGGGGGATGCACCATGCATACGTGATCCCCTTCCCACCTAAGGGTATCATCTTGTCTGTCTCTTTTTTTTCCGTGGAGCCCTCTGGACATCTGTCCAGTTCCCCCAGAAAAAGTGTGGGGTTATTTCCTGTTTTTGTCTAGTATGAGTACTGGTTCCTTTCCCGCCCCCGAGCCAGTTCACCTCTGTGTCGCTCATCGGGCTCGTTCCTTTTTTTGTTTTTTTTATTGAGAGATCCCTTGGCCGGTGCTTCGCACCCTTTTTTGCCGCAGGCTTCTGACACTAAGGCCGGGTAGCAGGGCCCACCTTTTCCCGATGGCTTCCAGTGGCTTCAGGAAATGTGTTCGGTGTGGTAAGATGTCCCGCACTTATCCACATGACTGCTGCCTTGGTTGCCTTGAGCCGGAGCATGACAATTCAGACTGCAAACTCTGCAGGACCATGATCACAAAGGCCATCAAGAGCAGTCAGCTGCAGTAAGAACAGTTCTTTCACAAGTCCAACTCTGCATCTGAGTCTCTGCTGATACTGAGCTCTGGGGTCCCCTCCAGTACCTCTGTGCCCTGCAAGGCCTGGATTGCCTCTGAGTTTGGCTGTGGATCCTTCGAGAGAAAATCCCCAGAGGTGTAATGCAAGAAGTCAAAGTCCTCGAAGACCGCCTCTGAGGACTGATCCGGGAAGAAGCAGGAAGTCAGCCCTCACATATGGGTGACATTGGCGCCAAAGGAGCCCTCACAGAAGCATTCCCCCAGCTTTCAAAGAAAGTCTTTGGGAGATGCCACCATGCATGCGTGGTCCCCTTCCCGTCCAAGGGTGCCATCTTGCTCGGTCTCTTCTCCCCCTCCCCCCCCCCCCTGCCCCGCAGAGCCCTTCAGACACTTGTCTAGCTTGTCCCCGGAAAAAGTTCATTTTTTTTTTCTCTGAGTTTCATACTCTGGTACCGCACCAGTACTCGTCCCACTTGCTGACCTCATTGCCTCTGCGTCGAGTTCGGTCTGCTTTATGTAGTCTCTTCTTTTCCTGGTGTCTTTGCGCCTTTCTTCTTCCGCTGGCAGCCTGGAGAATCTTTGACCTCGCAGAGATACTTTTTTCCCACATGACTACCAGTGGCTTCAAGAAATGTGATTGGTGCTCTAAAATTGTCTTTGACCGACACACATGACTACTGTCTCCGCTGCCTGGTGCCAGATCACGACCCGGCAGTCTTCAGTCTCTGCAAGAGGATATCCAGTAAGGCCCTCAAGAGTTGCCAGCAGCAGCACAATAAGGTGTTTTTTTTTTTTTCCCCGAGGCCCCGACATCTCTGGAGGAATCTTCCGAACCCGAGCTTCGTCATGGGTCCTCAAAAAGGGGGTCTCCCTCGAGGGAACCCAGGAAGAAAAAACAACTCTCGAAGGCGGTGTCCTTGGATGGTTCTGGCCGGGGGCTCACCAAGTCCACTCCTGCAGTCCGAGGTGTCTGAGAAGGAGTGGCTTGCGAAGGTCCCCCCAGAAGGATCTGACCATGAACCGGCCTCTGTCCTCAGACACTATCCTCGTTAAGGATTCCCTTTCGGAGGAGCCAGCATCAGGCCTGAGTCCCCTTGGTGCCCGTCCCGAAGGCTGCAGAGCCTTCTGGCCTGGAGTCCAGAGTGGCGGCCCTGGATCGCTGTTTGTCTGCCTTCATAGACCAGCAGATGGTGCTGTTGTCTGGCACAACCAGTTCATCCGCCCCGACCACCAGGCCCTAAAGTCTGACATCCTTGGAGGTCGAGCTGATCCTTGAGGTCCTTTGGCCTCGAGTTGATCCTCGGCTGAGGTCATGTTCTGAGTCCCGCTCGACGGGACCGCAGTCACCCCTGGCAAGTCTGCCAGGCATCGGCTGTGGGGCATCAGAAGCCCTGAAGCCCACGGAGCAGCCTTCCTACAAGTCCTCAATGGACAACCCAAAGTGGGAGACGGAGGGTGAGGAGTCCCCAGATACTTGTCACCACCGTGACATCCCATCTGACACTCCCATCTCGGAGCCTCGACGGAGGTCTCCACCCGATTTTTGTCAAGGACATGTCCAAGGCCCTGGCATTCCCAATTGAGTTGGAGGAGGATCCTTGGGCGGATGAACTGGAAATCCTCCTGTACGAGGCCCCTCTGCGGGAATCGCTCACCGTGCCCATTCCTCCCATCCTGCAACTGCTGATACTCCGAATGTGGGAGACACCAGCTTTGGTGCCAGTGGTGAGCAAATGGCTCGACCTGATGTATCGAGTCCGCCAGAGCTCAGGCTTCCAGAAGTCACAACTGCCGCATAACTCCATGGTGGTGGAGTCGGCCATGCATCGGCTGAAAAGTCAGAAGATGCACTCCTTGGTGCCCTCCCTCCCCCCCCCCCCCCTCCCGGCAGGGAGGCCCACATCCTGGACACTCTCGGCAGGAAGTGCTACCAGGTCTCTATGCTGATTGGCTGCATCCAGGCTTACCAGCTGTACATCGGCACATACCTTAAGAGACCTGGCGAAGGAACTCGCCGGGTTCTCGACTGGTCTCTCCAAGGAACCTTTTGCAGCAGTTCAAGAACCTGGCCAAAGCAGTCCGTGAATGCTTCAAATTCATGTCTCGGGCAGCCTGTGACAGGGTCGAGTCGGCGGCTCGAGTAGTGGCTGCTGGCATTGGTGCATACACGCAGTAATAGGTCAGCGTGTAAACGCTATACAATGTACTTCAAAAAATCAGGCGTTCAATGTAACAAAAAATGGGAAATACATCCATCCAAAAACAATCGCTTATTTGAGCAAAAAATATAGTTAAATAAACTATATCTAACAACTACCGGGTGGTCTCAGAACTTCATAGCTTCTATCCCAAAGACTCAAAGGTCAAACTCAAGGGAGCAGAAGCTAAATAACATCAACGACCCCCATTGGTAGCTAGCAGTGATATAGTTAAATAACCTGCCCCATATGCATCAATACAACTCTCTTCTTTACTAATGATGACACTGGACCAGGTATATAGCGTTCCTCTTCACACCGCTTAAAAGCATGCTCAAACTATTCAAACCGATCCAAACTCCATAATCATCCCGACGCCTCTCCCCAGCGCCTTCAGAGCGTTTCTCCTCAGAGGGTTCTTCAGGGGATTTACTGGATCATAGAAAACCGCTGCCCACGTCAAACACCATAGAATCTTGGCTACAGTCGTCCGACCTCGAGCAGTGGGTTCAGGACAAATTAGTCAATGTTCCCTGCCAAGGAGAGAACCTCTTTGGCAAACCCATGACGGACAAGGCTGCTGAGCTGGAGACTGAGTTTGTGACAAGGACCAGGCTCTCTAAAAAGACTGCTGCCCCTCCCCAATGGAAGGATTCGGGTAAAAAGCTGTTCCACCTGAGGAAGGGAGCTGCTTACAGAAACTACCCACCTTATCAGGCCTGCCAAGGGACATGGGCATGGCCCACGTAAGCAGAAGACTCCAAAACCCCAGGAACTGGCTCCGGCCCAGCCATGGGGGAGTTTTTGACTCATATGCCCAGAGGTGGGTGATCATCACCACCGATTCCAGGGCACTAAGAACATAAGGTATGCCATACTGGGTCAGACCAAGGTCCATCAAGCCCAGTATCCTGTTTCCAACAGTGGCCAATCTAGGTCATAAGTACCTAGCAGTTTCCCCAAAAGACACAGGTTCCACAATGCTTTTATTGGGTTGAACAGTGATATCCTGGGTCCCTTTTTAATAATGGTTTATGGATATTTCCTCCAGGAACTTGTCCAAACCTTTTTTAAACCTGGCTACACTAACAGCCTTTACTACATCCTCCGGTAACAAATTCCAGAGTTTGATTACACATTGAATGAAAAAATATTTTCACTTATTAGTTTTAAATAGGTTACCCTTTTAGCTTCATTGCATGTCCTGTAGTCTTTATATTCTGATGACGTAAACAATTGATCTATGTTTACCCGTTCCACTCCATTCCTTAATTTATAGACTGCTATCATATCTCCCTTCAGCCATCTCTCTTCCAGGTTGAAGAGCCCTAATCCTTTTAGTCTCTCTTCATAGGGGTATCCTTCCATCCCCTTTAAGGGTAGTCAGGAGGGTTACCTCCTCCACCTGACTTGGACACCTCCCTCTTATTTCCCAGGAGAGCCTCTCAGGTCTCCCCTTCACTGGGACCACCTTCTGAAGGAGTTGGCAGGTCTTCTTGAGGACAAAGCAGTGGAACCAGTGCACCACCACCACAAGGGCGAGGGGGTTCTACTCCAGATACTTCCTTGTGCCAAAGAGGACAGGGGGCCTAAGACCCATCCTCGACCTGCACAACCTCAACAAATTCCTGGTGAGGGAGAAGTTCGATACTCTCTCATTTGGAACATTGCTACTATACCTCCAGCAATTAGACTGACTACGCTCCTTAGACCTCAAGGATGCTTATACCCACATCCTCCTCCACCCCAACCACAGGTAGTACCTGCGGTTCGTAGTGGAAGGCAGACACTTTCAGTACAGGGTGATCCCCCTTCAGCCTAGCCTTTGCCCCAAGAGTCTTCACAAAATGCCTGGCAGTTGTGGCCGCCTTCCTTCGGCTTCAGGGGGTCTTCATCTATCTCCAGGAACAAGCAGGAATAAGTCCTCACATATGGGTACGTCGGTACCGACTGAGCCTGCGCAGGAAAGCTCCCCAGCTTCCCAGAAGGAAAGCTTTCGGGGCCTCCCACTGCGCATGCGCGCTGCCTTCCCGCCTTCCTGACCAACTCTCCTCAGTTCTTCTTTTTCCGCGGAGCCAGCAGGTCGTGTTCCTGTCACTGCTGAAGAAGTTGTTATTTTAATTTGTTTCTTTGGCCGTGTGTCTGCCTTCCCCGATTCCGGACCGGTACCGCCGGTGTTTTTTCTTTATTTCTTTACAAAAAAAAAAAAAAATCTTATTTTTCCCCACTTGGTGTGTTTCTTCTGTGAGGCCTCTAGGCCTTCACAGAATTCTCCCTCATGGAGAAACAAGCCTCTGGTTTTAAAAAATGCACCAAGTGTAGCGGTACTATATCAGTCACAGACACCCATGAATGGTGTCTTAAATATTTGGGGGCCTGACCATTCCATTCCGGATTGCCCATCCTGTTCTTTGATGTCTAAACGTGGCTTACAAAACCGAGCAGCCAAGTTTCACATGCTGTTTTCTACAGATACTCCAGCATCGACATCTTCCAGGTCTTCCTCTCCTGATGGATCTCAGGTAACCAAACATTCCTCTGGCAGGTCCTCAAAGGGCAAATCTCCCTCTAAGTATCGAGATGCCCCCGGGCTTGACCCTGAGGACCCTGCCCCAGCCAAACAACCCCGGCGGGAAGCTCCGGCTTCCAAAGCTCCTCCTATGGGGTTACAGGTTGACATCGATGGCACGGCCTCGACCGATCACCTGTTAGACTGTTCTGGGGTACCGGCTCATTCTTCCGGTACCGACATCCAGACAGTCGTGGCGTCTATGGATCATACAGTTCAATCCATGCAGCAGGTTATTATGGCTTTTATTAAAGCTGCGACTCCATCGGTACCGCAGCCAGCGGTACCGACTACGGTTCCGGTACCACAACCGATACCGGTACCCAGGGCATCCACATCGACCAGGATACCGATTCCGGTTCCCGGTTCCGGGGTTTTTACCGATCCGGTTCCGGGTACCCCCGATGTCGATACCGGTCGATACGCTTATCGATTCCTGGAAGCAAACAGACGATACTTCGCGTCTTCTGATGATTCTGATTCATCAGATGACTCTGCTGAAGTATCCCTAACTCTACCTGAAGAGCCCTCTTCTCCAAAGAGGAGAATGTCTCCTCCAGAGGATTTGTCTTTTCAAGACTTCATCCTTGAAGTGGCTAAAGGTCTCTCTATTTCAGTAACCTCTGAAAAAGAACCTAGAGCAAAAAAATTAGATATTTTAGGATACTCTAAGGTTCCCAAAGAGGCAGTCACCTTGCCCATTCATGAAATTCTTCAAGAACATATGATGGACTTATGGGAGACTCCTCTCACCCTATCTCCACATTCTCGTCGGTTGGACACCATGTATCGTGTCCCCCCTCCTGGTTTTCAAAAAACTCAGCTCCCTCACCACTCTATTGTGGTGCAGTCAGCTATGAAAAGGATAAAGAGTACCAAAAGACACTCTTCTACTCCTCCAGGGAGAGAATGTAGGACTTTGGATGCTTTTGGTAGAAAAATCTTCCAAGCAAGTATGCTTATTGCTAGAATCAATTCATACAGCCTCTATATGGGCATGTTTCTGAAGGAGATTGCATTGAAAATACGCCATGTTCTCTCCTTTATCCCAGAGGATAGAAAGGAGGAGTTCCTTCTTTTGCTAAAGCATACCCAAGATATCTCAAAGTTCTCCAACAGAGCAGCCTTTGACTCCTTTGAGGGTGCTAGCAGAGCCTCAGGTATTGCCATAGCGGCTCGCAGAATTGCTTGGCTCCAGGCCTCTGATCTAGAACCCTGGGTCCTGGATGGGTTGGGAAATCTGCCCTGTACAGGTGAGAATCTGTTTGGTAAGGAGTGGCAAATCAAAGCCACCCAAATGGATGCAGAAAATGCTGCTTTAGATAGACTTTCTAAGTCTACCTCTGCCCCTATCAAGAAAAAATCTTTCAAGAAGCCTTTCTATAAGAAGGCCAGATTTGCTACAAATACTGGCCAACAATCTTCTGCAGCTCGCTTTGCTCCTAAGCGTCAGCAGCCTAAACAGGCCAGGGCAAAACCTGCAGGGGCTGCTACAGCCCAGCAGTCCCAACCCCCTCAGGGTTTTTGACTCAACTCTAGAGAACTTAACCTTTCTGGCTCTAAAACATCCAGAGCCTCTCACCATTCCAGGAAGGTTAACTCATTTATCACATCAGAACAATGGACCCTCTCTATCATCAGAGAGGGCTACAAACTACATTTCTCCAGCCTTCCTCCCCATACCATGGTGAGATGTTTCAATTCTCCCCCTTCTCTCCTGAATCTGTTAGGTCAGGAGGTGACCACCCTTCTCGCCCAAAGGGCAATAGAAGAGGTTCCTCTTCTCCAACAGGGGTCAGGGTTTTACTCCCCTTATTTTCTTATTCCCAAGAAAACAGGGGGATACAGACCTATTCTAGATCTCAGAGAATTGAACAAATTCCTATGCAAGGAGAAATTCAAGATGCTTTCTCTAGGTACTCTCCTTCCATACCTACAGAGTCAGGATTGGCTTTGTTCTCTAGATCTCAAGGATGCGTACACACATATACTCATCCATCCATCCCACAGAAAATTCCTACGGTTTCTGTTCCAGGGAAAACATTTCCAATACAGAGTACTTCCCTTCGGTCTAGCCTCCGCTCCAAGGGTATTTACCAAATGCATGGCAATAGTAGCTGCATTTCTACGAGCCCTGGGAATTTTTGTTTTCCCATACCTGGACGACTAGCTCATCCGAGCTCCATCTCAGTCCGCGGCTCAGATTTCCCTGGATCGCACCAGATGCATACTGCAGTATCTGGGACCTGTGATCAATCTGCCAAAGTCTCAACTCGCCCCTACTCAGTCCCTGGAATTCATAGGGGCCTGGTTGGATACCACCACGGCAAGGGCCTATCTTCCTCAGGCCCGTTGCCAACGTCTAGTGCACTTAGCCTCCCAGACTCAGTCCAGAAGCCACTTGACTGCCAGGGAGATGCTACAACTATTAGGCCACATGGCCTCCACAGTACATGTGGTGCCCTATGCTCGCCTACATATGAGAGCAGCTCAATGGACTTTGTCCACCCAGTGGACTCAAGCATCCGGAGCTCTCTCAGACCAAATAGCAAACTCCAAACGTCTCTTTTGGTCTCTCCAATGGTGGATGTCCACTCAAAATCTGTTGTTGTATCTCTCTCTCTTTCCTTTCCTCTCTATTGTCTCAGCTTTAAACTTGAACTGAGGAGAGTTGGTCAGGAAGGCGGGAAGGCAGCGCGCATGCGCAGTGGGAGGCCCCAAAAGCTTTCCTTCTGGGAAGCTTTCCCGCGCAGGCTCCGTCGGTACTGACGTACCCATATGTGAGGACTAATTCCTGCTGTTCCCAGAGATCACCTGTTACAGGTAAGTAACTGTGCTTTCCCTACCTGGACGACTGGCTCATAAAGGGAAGCCCCGCACACACCATCCAGGTTCTGGAACACTTGGGCTTTGTCATAAGCTACCTCAAGTCTCACCTCTTCCTAACAGTGTCTGGAGTTCATTGGGGCAAAGAGAGCCTCTGAGTAGAGGGTGTCTTTATTGCCCAGAGACCGAGCCGATCATCTCAGGTCTCTAGCTCGGGACGTACAGTACCGTCCCTCTGTGCCTGCCCAGCTTCTCCTGCGCCTCCTTGGGCACATGGCCTCCACGGTCCACGTCGCCCCAGATGCTCTCCTCCAAATGAGGGCAGTGCAGTGGTGTCTCCGGGACCAGTGTTCTCGGGCCACAGGCCGCCTACAAGACACTCTGTGATCCACCAGTTGGCAGGCTCCCTGGTCTGGTGGCAGTCTCCCCAGCATCTCAAGGTGGGCATGCCTTTTCAAACCCCAGCCCCTCAAGGGTCCTCACCACGGACACCTCCCTGCTCGGCTGGGGAGCCCACTGCAGAGATCTCTGCACCGAGGGCATCTGGTCACCAGAAGAGAGCATCCAACAGATCAACCTCCTGGAGCTCTGAGCCATATTCCTAGCCCTGAGGGTCTTCTGTCACCACCTGGATCACCAGCCAGTTCTGGTCCAAACAGATAATCAGGTGGCTATGTTCTATGTGAGCAAACAAGGGGGCACGTGGTCTCGTATCCTTTGTCAGGAGGCTCTAGCCCTCTGCTCATACGCAATCCGACAGGATATCCTCCTGCAGGCAGTGTACCTGCCCAGCCAGGACAACCAACTGGCCGACAGGCTCAGCAAAGTTCTTTAGCCGCATGAGTGGCAGCTGGACCCCGAGGTAACCAGTCAGCACTTCCGGCTCTGGGGAGAACCTGTGATGGACCTGTTCACCAGCCCGGACAACTTTGTCGCCCCGCTTCTGCTCCTGGCAGGCCCTCCCCTCCAGGATGGCAGCGGATGCGTTCCTGGTCTCATGGTCGGGAGGTCTCATGTACGCCTTCCCTCCTACTCCGCTGATCGCCAAGACGTTGTGACAGGGCCTCGCTCATTCTGATAGCCCCTCGGTAGCCCAGGCAACCATGGTTTTCGCTGTTTCTACAGTTGATGGTGGACACCCCCATTCCTTTGGGGATTGCCCCAGGATTCCTGTCTCAGGAGAGGGGGGGGGGATGGCGTGCTCCTGCACCCCAATCTGGGAGTCCCCTGTCACTGACAGCGTGATTGCTGAGAGGGTGATTGGCCCCCCTTCAAACTCCCAGTTGAAGTGGAGGACATCCTATTGGCCTCTCGCAAGGCCTCTACTAGGCAGGCTTACGCCCTCAAATGGCATAGGTTCTGTTTGATGTGCCAATCATGGGGCTGACCCTTTATCCTGTTCGGTGGTTCTGGTGTTACAGTACCTTCTTCACCTCTGTCTGGGCTCAAGTCAAACTTTGGGTGCACCTCAGTGCCTTGGTGGTGCACCACCATACAGTGGATGGTAAGCCCCTCTTGGTCCAGCCATTGGTGACCCATTTTCTTCGGGGCCTGATCTTAGCAAAGCCCCCCCCCCTCCCCTCCGGTTTACCCTCTGACAACCGAATGGGACCTGAACATGGTGTTGGGGCAGCTCACTCACCCGCCCTTCGAACCTCTGGCTACCTGCACCTCCATTATCTCTCTTGGAAGGTGGTTTTCCTGGTTGCGCTTACCTCCGCTCGCAGAGTTAGCAAGCTCCAGGCCCTTGTGGCAGAGGTGACCTATACCAGGTTCTGCAAGAACAGAGTGGTGCTTCGCGTGCACCCCATGTTCCTGCCGAAGGTGGTGTCGCCCTTCCATCTCAACAGGAAGTGGTGCTCCCTACCTTCTTTCCAAGATCTCACTCCAGTCGGGCAGAGATGGTCCGTCACACCTTGGACTATAAGAGGACTTTGTCCTTCTATATCCAATGCACTTAAGGCCACCATAAAGCTGCTCAGCTTTTTGTCTCCTACGACGCCAGTAGGAGGCGGTGATCAAGCATATGCTGTCCACATGGGTGGCAGACTGTATTGCCCTTGCTTATTAGCAGGCGAGGTTCCTGCTGGAAGGCTGTGTTACGGTGAAGTGTGTCAGGGCCTTGGTGGCAAACTTGCGCTCTGTCCCGATGGTGGACATCTGACAGGCTGCCACCTGGTCTTCAGTCCATACCTTCGCAGCCTATTAATGCCTGGAAAGAGTCCTGACGGGACAGTGCCTTTGGCTAGGTTGTGCTCCATAACCTTTTTGGGGTTTAGGCAACTCCTACCCTCTGAACCTTCTGTGTTCAGGCTACCGGAGTGCTAGTTCATCGGATGCAGGGGTCTTGCTGTGGTCTGTATACACTGGCTAATTGCTGCTGCTTGCAGCTGCCCATGAGGGAGCCCCTATTTTTGCTATGGGCTTTCGGTAGCCTGTAGCTAGGGAGTCCCATATGTGAGGACTGACTTCCTGCTTGTTCCCGAAGAAAGTGTAGTTACTCACCTGTAACAGGTGTTCTCCGGGGACATCAGAAATTAGTCCTCACCAATGTTCCCTCTAATTTTCTGTAGGCTGTGTGCGCATAAAATATCAGCTGTGTGCAGCTTTTGAAGGAAGGTTAAATTTTTGTGCGCCACATGACGACACTCGGAGTTATATACTTTAAAATTTGACTACACGTCAGAATACAGTATGTACACCACATTTCATTTAATTTGATTAAAATCAAATAGATGATTACTAAATGAAGTGGGAAATTTCTAGTAATTACAATCATAACTTTTAAATTTTAAGACGTTTATGTTTTCTATCAGAATCAGAGCCGTAATTTTTGTGCGCTCTGTTGTAAAGTATGTGCGCTCGCTCGGCGAGGTGTGTGCGCACGCGCACAGCTTAGAGGGAATAGTGGTCCTCACAACCCTCCCTCCTCCCCTTGGAGTTGCTCCTTTACCATCTTTTATTTATGTCATCTGACTGAGCAAGATGGCACCCTTGGGCGGGAGGGGACCACGCATGCATGGTCGCATCTCCCAAAGGCTTTCTTTGAAAGCTGGGGGGATGCTTCTGCCAGGGCTCATCAGCTGCCCCGGAAGGAGTTTTTGGCGACCAACCTCAGACACCCAAGGCCATCCTTGTCGGACTCCCCCTTGACAGAACAAATGCTGGGCCTGAAGTCCTCGGTGCCCGCGTTGAAGGCTGTGGAGCCAACTGGTATGGAGACCAGGATGGTGGCCTTAAAAGAGCAGTATATCTGCCCTCGTGGCCATGCAGCAGGTGTTCATGTCCGGTTCATCTGTCCCAACGATGGGACCCTCGACATGGAGGGCTTCTCCGGATGTCAAGCTGATCCTTGATCGTCACCAGCCTCAAGACACGCATCGGATGACATCCTGTTCCCATTCCTTGGGACACACGGTCTTCTCTGGTGAGTGCACGTGGTTAGGACCACAGGTCCCCTGGAGGTTGTGAGCCTTGGGGCTCGGGCCAGGGCCTCTGACTTGACCTTGAACTTCGGGTTGGAATAGGAGACTGAGGATGAGTCCCCAGACACTCAGCGACACAGTCAGACCTGTCTCCCTAAGTGTCCCGGTGCTATTCCCTACGTGAGGATGTCGCTTTCCTTGACTTTGTGTGGGATGTGTCTAAGGCACTAACCATCGAGGCATAGGAGTATCCCCCACACGGAGGAACTGGAGATTTTCCAGTACGAGGCCCCCCTCAGGAAGCCCTTATGGTGTCCAATCCTCGAGTGCCGCCTCCTTGGTATGTAGGAGACACCGGTGTCAGTGCCCATTGTCAACGGGCGACTTGACTATATGTACAGTCTGCCGATGTCCTGGGTTCCGGAAGACTCAACTTCCCCACAACTCAATGGTCATTGAGTCTGCCATGCGCAGACTTGAGTCAAAAGACACATTTCCTCAATGCTCCCCGGCAGGGAGGACCGGATCCTCAATGCCCTTGGCTGAAAGGCCTTCCAGTGCTTGATGCTTGCGTGCAATCCTACCAACTATACATCAGCATGTATTTCAAAGAACTGGCGAGGGTGCTCACCAGTTTCTTGGCAGGCCTTGACTGGGAACTCCTTTAGTGGTTCAAATATCTGGCCTCTGCGGTCAAGCAGCGCTCGGCCATTTTTATCACCAGAGTGTAGCCATGCCTGGCGTTGGGCCCCAATGCCCGCAGTAGCTAATTGTCTGACCTCGTACAATGGATTCAGGACAAACTTATCGATGTCCCCTGTATTGGAGAGAATCTCTTCAGGAAACCTGTGGCAGAAATAGACAAAGTTCCTGACAAGGACTAGACTTTTTTTTTTAAACCACCTCAGTGCAACCCCGTAAGAAGGCCCCAGGGAAGAAGCTCCCCTTCCCGAGGGAAAAGGGAGGCTTTGGCAATACTTCACAGTTCCAAACCACCTTTGCTCTGCAGCAAAGCCAACAACACAAGGGGCAAGAGCATGGTCCCCGCAACCAAAAGACCTCCAAATCCCAGGCTCCGGCTCAACCGGGGGGGGGGGGGGGGGGTTTTGAGACATGGGGCCCCACCCCCCCCCCCCCCCCCCTCACAGGAGGTCCCCAACAGCTCAAAGGGGGGCGTCTGGCCCTTTTTGCCCAGAGGCGGTCCACCATCACCACAGATTCCTCGGTACTGCAAGTGGTGAAGGAGGATTACCTCCTCCACTAGCAGTGGGTGCTATCCTCATACTTTCCCCAGAGAGCCCGTAAAATTTCTCCTCCACCAGACTCTGCTCCTCACCGAGCTCGCAGGTCTCCTCGAGGACAAGGCAGTGGAACCAGTGCCCAAGCATCTCTGGGGCTCTGGCTTCTACTCCAGGTATTTCCTCATTCCCAAGCGAACAGGAGGCCTCAGGCCCATCTTGGATCTGCAGGACCTGAACAGATTTCTGGTAAGGGAGAAGTTCAAGATGCTCTCTTGGAACACTGCTGCCATATCTCCAGCAGGGAGACTGGCTATGCGCCTTAGACCTGAAGGATGCCTATACGCACATCCTGATCCATCCCAACCACCGAAAATACTTCCACTTCATGGTGGGAGGAAGTCACTACCAATACAGGGTGCTGCCCATTGGGCTGGCCTCATCGCCAAGGATCTTCACCAAGAGCCTGGCGGTAGTCACAATCCACCTTCGTTTCCAAGGGGCCTTCGTCTTTCCCTACCTTGGCGACTAGCTCATAAGGGGAAGCACAGCTGCAGAGGTGCACCATCCACGTCCTGCAGCACCTGGGGTTCGTCATAAACTACCTCAAGTCCTATCTCTCTCCGTCTCAATGCCTGGAGTTCTAGGGGCTCAGCTAGACACCCTCCAGGCAAAGGCCTTCCTCCCTCAGGAGAGGTCAGAACGCCTCATGGGGGCTAGATGCAGAGGTACAGCACCACTGGTCGCTACTTGCCCGGCTTCTCCATCTGCTGTGCCATGTGACCTCTATGGTCCACGTGACTCCATACACCCACCTACACATGAGGGTGGCCCAATGGTGTTTTTGTTCTCATTGGACACAAGCCATGGGCAGGCTCCAGGACAGGGTGAGAGTGACCCCTGCCAGTTGGTGGATTCCATCGACTGGTGGCAGATCTCCCACCACCTACAGCCTGGGATGCCCTTCCATGCACCCACCCCCCCTCAGATGGTCCTCACCACAGACGCTCCCTGCTTGACTTTTGGCTGGGGAGCTCATTGCAAGGACCTCCACACACAAGGCAGCTGTTCCCGCTACAGATAAACCTTCTGGAACTCCAGGCGATATTCCTGGCTCTCCGAGCCTTCTGTCACTGACTGCAGCACCAGTCGGTGCTAATCCATACCGACAACTATGTTGCAGTGTTCTACATGAACAAGCAAGGGGGCACGGGGTCATACTCCCTCTGCCAGGAGGCAGCACCCTTTGCTCATATGCGATGGGCAATGGGATGCTTCTAAGGGCAATCTACCTCCCAGGCCATGACAATGCCCTGGCCGGCAAGCTGAGCAGAATCCTCCAGCCCACAAGTGGTGCCAGGATCCCAGAGTGGCGCCTCAGCTGTTTCAACTCTGGGGTGTCCTTCTAGTGGACCTGTTCGCCAGCTCGGACAAAACACAGTTGGCCAGCTTCTGCTCCCGCCAGCTGCACCCGTTCCAGGTGGCAGCGGATGTGTTCCGGATTCCATGGACGGAAGGCCTCCTTTAGGCCTTCGTGCTGACTACACTGGTTGAAGACCCTCTTCAAGTTCCAGCATGACAGGGCATCACTGATAGCCCCATGTGGCCCAGGCAACCTTGGTTCCCGCTGCTTCTCCAGCTGTCGGTGGCATTGATTTCCCTGGGCAGTGCCCGGGGACTGCTTTCTCAGGAGAAGGGTGCTCTCCTGCACCCCAACTTGGGGTCCCTTATGGTTTGGCTGCTGAAAGGGTTGTAGCCCTGGCTCCCTTCAACCTCCCATGGGACGTGGAAGAGGTCCTTCTGGCCTCCCACACGGCCTCCATGAGAAGGGCCTACGCCTCCAGGTAGCATAGTTTCTCAGTATGGTGTGCTGAGAAGTGGGCGAACCAGTTCTGCTCGGTTCATATGGTACTCTACCTCCACTTGTTGCAGGTGTAGGTAAAGTCCAACTCAGAGTGCACATATGCGCTATGCACTATCGCAGCGCATCACCGTGCTGTTCAGGGAAAACTCCTTTCGGCCCAGCCCTTTGTATCACAGTTCATACGGGGCCTCATGCTATCCATACCCCCCATCCGCCCACCAGCGGCAGAATAGGATCTCAACGTGGTGCCCACAGCTTACTAAGCTGCCGTTTGAGCTCCTGGCTACCTGCCACTTGCGGTACCTCTCCTGGAAGGGTCAGCAAGCTCCAGGCTCTGATGGCAGAGCCCCCTTACACGAGGTTCTACAAGAACAGGGTAGTGCTCCACACACGCTCCAAGTTTCTGCCAAATGTGGTGTCCCCGTTTCACCTCAGTTAGGTGGTGCTCCTCACCTTCCTTCTGAAGCCACACATTGGCAAGGTGGAGACTGTCCTCCATACTTTGGATTGTAAAAGGGTCCTGTCCTATCTACAGCAGACTCAGGGCCACTGCAAAGCACCTCAGCTTTTCATCTCCTTTGACCCCAGTTGACTTGTGTTCCCAGTGACTAAGCGAACTCTGGCTACCTGGGTGGCAGACTGCATTGCCCTCGCTTATGAGTAGGCTGGGATCTCACTAGACCAGCAGGTCACGGCGCACCACATCAGGGCCATGGCTACTTCCGTAGCAAATCTGCATTCTGTACCTGTAACAGAAATCTGCCGGGCCATCACCTGGTCTTCGGTCCATATTTTCGCAGCTCACTACTGCCTGAAGAGGTAGTTCCAATGAGACAGCACCTTTGGCCAGGCCTACTCTGTAATCTTTGGGGTGTACGCAACTCCTGCTCTCCGACCCGTCTGTGTTCTGGTTACTGGAGTGCTGGTTCTCTGTCACACACATGAGTCTTGAGAGAGTGTCTCAGTTGGGACTTAACTGCTGCAGCTCACGGCTCGCTTTCCCTGGCCACCATGGCATTTTGTACAGGTTTTTGGTAGCCTGTAGCTGGGGAGTCCCATATGTGAGGACTGACTTCTGCTTATTCCTGGAGAAACACAAACAAAGCATAGTTTCTCACCTGTAACAGATGTTCTCCGGGGACAGCAGGAATCCGTCCTCAAAACTCTCCTTCCTCCACTTGGAGTTGCTTCTGTACCGTATTTTAATTTTTGCCATCTTAGCTATGTCATTTGACTGAGGTAAAATGGCACCCTTGGGCAGAAAGGTAACCCCCACATATGTGGTGCATCTCCTGAAGGCTTTCTTTGAAAGCTGGGGAGATGCTTCCATTCGGGCTCCGTTAGTGTCGATGTCACCCATATTGAAGACTGATTCCTGCTGTCCCTGAAGAACACCTGTTACAGGTGAGTAACTACGCTTTGTGTTGGATTGTTTGTGGCCTGAGGTGCAGAACTCAGTTGTCTGGGTCCTTCCATCACTCCCCCCCCCCCCCCCAGTGGTCCCTCTGCCTGCCTGACTCCTTTCTTTCCACCTTACCATCCTTTGGGAGGGAGCCGGAAGTAGAGCTTTATGCTGATCTGCCTTTTTTTGGTTTGGGATTCCTCTTTCCCTTGTTGCTGGTGGTTTATTGGGTGTGGGGCAGGGCAGTATCTGGCTGGAGGAAACAGGGAGCGGCTTATTCGGGGATCCTCTATGTGCCTGGATAAGTCCTTTGAGCCCCGGTGAGTCATTTCCTTATTTTCTGCTGGTTGTATAACTGGGGAGAGGGGGGGAGGGTGATTTCAGCACTGCGACAGCTGGTCACAGCTCTCTGAGATCAGACTGTGCAGCGGCTGCTGCAGATTGGAGGAGGCAGCGTTAGAGCTGGAGAGAGCCTGGGAATGCTGAGAGATGCACACCGGCTCATTTTTAGACCATGTGGAGGCTGCGGGTGATGGCGGCGCTACCATAGTTTTGGCAGGTACTGCCACCATCTTGGATCAAACACTGTGGCAGAAGGGTTAAGACCCCCACAGTCCTGTGCGATACTAGGGATTTCGCCATCAATCCGACCCCCGATAGACAGACATGGCTGGGGGCCGTGGGTTCAGCTCCCCCCCCCCCCCCAACCCTTCTCCCTGGAATTTGTGCTCTTGCTGCTTCAGGCTTTCCTGATGAAGCAAGGAGTGGGAGAGGCCCCCCTCCAGGCCCTGTGGGGGGCAGGGACCGGGGGGGATAGCCAATGAAGCGTCCATGATGGAATCACCTAGACAATGAGCTGGAGGTTGGCCCTCTGGCTTCCCTGGAGTCCCTGTACCTCATGGAGGGGCCAGCAGATTTCTTGGAGCAGCTCTGAGGAACTGTAAAAAGCTCCCTGTGGTGGAGGATCTGACTGCATTATGGATCTTCCACCGGGGTGAGCTCCGGGTGCTGATCAGAGTCACAAGTCTCTTCCAATTGCGGAGCTGATTCCAGTGGCAGAACCTGATGAGGACCTGCTTATGGAGGGCATACGGCACCCTCCTCAGTCATTTCTGGTCCATAGGGCCTTATGAGCAATGATCTCTGAGGAGTGAAGTACCCCGGATGCGGGGCTGAGGGTGGGGCGCAGCATGGCTAGACTCTACCCCATCCCACTGGAGGAGAAGGAGAACCTGCTCTTGCCCCAAGTGGATGTCATGGTGATGGTGATGTGGAAGATTACCATTTCGGTGGAGGGGCACAGCCCCCAAAGACCAGCAGATAGAGATGGCTAAATGGCCAATTTTCCCAATGGAGAAAGGTGAATAGTGGAGTACCCCAGGGATCTGTGCTGGATGTGCTGCTTTTTAATATATTCATAAATGACCTGGAAATGGGAATAATGAGTGAGGTAATCAAATTTGCAGATGACACAAAACTATTCAAAGTTGTTAAAACCCATGAGGATTGTGGAAAATTGCAAGAGGACCTTGATAAATTGGAAGACTGGGCATCCAAATGGCAAGTGAAATTTAATGTGGACAAGTGCAGTTATGCACCTAGGAAAGAGCAACCCCAGCTATGGTTACACGATGTAAGGTTCCACATTAGGAACTACCACCCAGGAAAAACATTTAGGCGGCATCATGGATAACATCTTGAAACCCTCCACCCAGGGTGCAGCAGCAGCCAAGAGAGCAAATAAAATGCTAGGTATCATAAGGAAAGTAATGGAGAATAAAACAAAGGATATTATAATGCCTCTGTATCGTTCCATGGTGCGACCGCATCTTGAATATTGTGTGCAATTCTGGTCGCCGTATCTTAAAAAGGATATAGCGTTATTAGAAAAAGTACAGATAAGAGCCACCAATATGATAAAGGGGGGATGGAAGGATACCCCTATGAAGAGAGGGTATCCTTCATAGGGCTGAGGGGAGATATGATAGAGGTCTATAAATTAATGAATGGAGTGGAACGGGTAAATCGATTGGAGAACGACGACACTGAACAAAACTACCCTGCCAAAGGCACCATCAGCCCCAGCTACCACATGCAACCTGCAGTGCTTTACAAACATGCTCATAGACAACCAGGAAGCTGCCTTGCAGATGTCCTCTGAAGACACCAAGGCAGACTCTGTCCAGGAGGCAGCTTGCACCCTAGTGAAGTGAGCTCTGGCAGAAGTAATGGCCTCCTTAATCCAATGGGCAACTGCAAACTTGGTCACTGCCTGTCTTTTTCATGGACCACCAAAGAGAACAAAAAGAATCGTCCAACCAGTGAAAAGAGATACCTGGAGATTACTGAGTAACGCCCTCCTCACATCTACCAGACTCAGAGGGATCCTCCTCGGATAAGGCAGGCAAGACGATGGTCTTACGGAGATGAAGAGGATAGTACTTTAGGGAGAAAGGACAGCAGAGGCTACAAAGAAGCAGAGGCCCTCAAGATGACCAAAAAAGAGCTTCCGACAGGACAAGGCCTGCAACTCTCTAACACTTGTCAAGCAGACCCAATAGCCACCAGAAAACCACCTTAAGGGTCAAATCCTTGAGAGAAGCCCTATGAAAGGGCTCAAAGGGAGGCCCTTTCAGCACCTTCAATACCAGAGAAAGACTCCACTGAGTCGTCACTGGGCACAGTGGTGAATAAATCTGTTTTACTCCTTTCAGAAAGCGAAAGAAGTCAAGATGTGCTGAAAAGGACAAACTTTTAATACACCCCCCAGTAGCAAGCCAGAGCAGTCACCTGAACCTTAAGAGCATTACAAATAAATCCCTGGTCCAGGCGAAACTGTAGAAAGGACAGAATAGATCGATTGTTTATGCCATCAAAATATAGAAAGACTAAGGGACATACAATAATGAAACTACGGACTTGGGCCTCGTCAGGTATTCCATCTGCTTTATGGTCCCAAAAAGAGGGCTCCTGGTGGCCAGTTCTTGACCTCGAAGGGATCAACAAGGACCTCAAGGTTCCCCGCTTCCATATGAAGCGGTCCATGATTATCGCAGTGCACCAGGGTAAATTTCTTCTCTCTTGGATCTCATCGAGGCCTGTCTGCATATTCTAGTGGGGCAGGAACATGAGCGCTTCTTGCACTTTGTGGTTCCCAAGAGGCACTTCCAGTTTCAGGTTGGCCACAGATCCACAGGTATTCACCAAGGTTATGATTGTGGCCGCCCATCTATGCAAGCAGGCATCCTGGTCCACCTGTACGACTGGCTGATTAGGGGAAGTCCCCTGAGGAGAGCCAGCATTTGGCAGAGGTGGTAGTGCACTCCCTTCAGGACCTCAGTTGGGTGGTCAACTTTGCCAAGAGTCAGCTGAATTCATCACAGTCCCTGAATTACCTGTGTGCCTGTTTTTGACACCTGCCAGGGCAGGGTGTTCCTCCCGGAAGGTCAGGTGATGAAGTTGCAAGGGCAGATCTGGGGACTCGGTCAAATGCTACAGGCCTGGGACTGTTTGCAGCCTCCCTGGAACAGTTTCCTTGGGCCAGTCTCCATATGAGAGCGCTCAAGGTACATCTGGCCCACTGGTCATCCCTATCCATAGTCCATGGAGATGTATCTCCTGTTTTCCAGGGCGCTGCGGCATTGGTGGCTGGAGGTGGGAATGCTCCTGGAGACCCCGGAGTGGGTGGTGGTCACCATGGATGGAGGTTAGATATGATTGGAATATCAGAGACATGGTGGAAGGAGGACAACCAGTGGGACACTGTGATACCTGGGTACAAACTATATCGTAATGATACAGCTGGTCAAATTGGTGGAGGGGTTGCGCTCTGTTAGAGAGGGCATTGAGTCAGAAAGGATTAAAGCTTTGAGGAAACAAAATTTGCTGTAGAATCTCTATGGATTGAAATTCCATGTAAAAAGGGGAAGGCGATGGCAGTGGGGGGTGTACTATCGACCGCCTGGCCAGAATGAACAAATGGATGATGAAATGCTCAAAGAAATCAAGGAAGCTAACAAAAGTTACAGTGCAGTAATAATGGGTGATTTCAATTACCCCGGTATCTTTTTAATCATTCATTACACAGGTACACTACCAAAAAACTGCCTCCAGTTTTGCAACTGATTCCTATAGATTTTGGGGTGCTGAATCCAGGAAAAATAGCCAAAATGTTCCATCACGTCACGTTTTCTTGCAAAATTAGATTTCTTACCCATATAAGGAATGTTCACATAATTTCTTTTTAGCCGACTGCAGTTTATTTTCTTGGCCCAAAATAGAGGTTGTAATGGTTAACTAACTAGAAACACTCCCTCATGATATTTTAGAGTGTTTTGTATTCATTTTATACATTAACAGGACAATTGGGAGGCGGGGGGCTAAATCCAGTACTCGCGCTGGCGCATGTTCTTTCCTGTTCGCCTCGTTCGCACGCTCGCACAAACACCGAGGTAGCTACATGAACGTTACTGACAAATTTCAGTTTGTTGCCAGATCATTATTAACTTTTTTTTGCTCAATCGTAATCCAGCTTTATTCCGAAGTGGTTCACTACAGTTGTAGTTTGCAGTGCTGTGTATTTGTGATGGCTCACAGAGCCAGAGGTTGCGTCAACTCTCCGGACAGTTTTTGTTTTATTTGTGGGGAATATACCGTGAAAAAGCGGTAGAGGATCATTTCTGCATTTATTAAAAAAGTATATTTCGCCTATTTCGGTTTGAAGTTAGGCGATCAAGACAAACCATGGGCTCCTCACAAAGTGTGCAAGACATGTGAGGAAGATCTACGCTTATGGATGAAAGGTAAAAAACAAGCATTTCGTTTCGGAATACCTATGATGTGGCGTGAACAAAGAGACCACAGCAGACACTGCTATTTTTGCTCTTGCATTGTGAAGGGATACAACTTAAAAAATAAGAACGTAATAAGTTACCCCAACCTTCCCTCAGCAATTAGGCCTATGCCTCATAGCAACGAAGTACCTGTGCCTCAACCACCAAAATCTTTGGATCATATTTGTGTGGACGGTTCTGATCATGATGAGACTCATCAGATGGCTTTTCCCGATGAGTCCAGTACTTCCGAGTTTGAAACTGAACCAGATCCGAAACCTGAACTTTTCTCTCAAGCTGAATTGAATGATTTAGTCCGGGATTTAGGACTCCCAAAAGATGCTGCCCAACTGCTAGGTTCTCGGCTTAAACAGAAAAATCTATTGTCACCAGGAACAACTTTTTATTGGTACCGCAACTGCGAGACACAATTTTTGAAGTATTTCAGCAAAGAGGAAGATTTGGTATTTTGCAACGATATATACGGAGTGATGGAAAAGTTTAAACTCAAGTATGATCCTGCTGAATGGCGGCTGTTCATTGATTCGTCAAAAGACAGCATAAAAGGTGTTCTTCATAATGGCAACACATTTGCTTCAGTTCCTATTGCTCACTCTGTTATTCTCCAAGAAAAATACGAGAATTTGGCCCTGATTCTTCAGAAGATTCATTATGATGAGCATAAGTGGATGATTTGTGGAGACTTTAAAATTCTATCCATGCTATTAGGGCAGCAATCCGGTTTCACCAAATATCCCTGCTTCTCCAGGACCAAGCAGGAAGTCAGTCCTCACTTATGGGTGTCGTCGGCGCCGACGGAGCCCTCGCGGAGCAATTTTCCCCAGCTTTCAAAGAAAGCCTTTGGGAATTGCAGCGCGCATGCGCGGTCGTCTTCCCGCCCGAGGGTGCCATCTTAGCCAGTCTTCTTTTTTCCGCGGAGCCTACAGACGTCCCCGTCTTGTCCCCGCGAAAAAGTCGATTTTCTTCATTATTTTATTCTTTTTCCTTCGGTTCGACCCCGATCTTTTTCCCGCCCGGACTCGCGACGCCGGTCACGAGTCCTCTTACTTTTTTCGGTTTTTCTGACTTTGTCAGTTTTCGTTTTCGATTTTTCCCTGGCAGCCCGGTCCTTTGACCTCGCAGGGGCCCTTTTTCCCCCGATGGCTGCCAGTGGGTTTAAGCGGTGTGGTCGGTGTGACCGAAATATGTCACTAACTGACACACACGACTTTTGCCTCCGCTGCCTGGGCCCGGATCATGAGGAACTGATCTGTGGGCCCTGCAGCAAAATGTCCTCAAAGGCGTTGAGAAGTCGGCGGCATCAGCGTGAGAGAATCTTTGCTGACCCCAGCCGTACCCGGACCTCGTCGGAGGCCTCCGCGTCGAAAGGCTCCAGCTCGGACCGTCGCCGGAGTTCCTCCGACCGGGGTTCTCCCTCCGGGGACCATCGTCGGAAGGTGAAACCCGCGAGGGCGGCGTCGGTGGACGCTCCTGGTTCCGCGAGGGCCAGGTCGCATAGCCCCGACAGCCGCCCCGGGTCCTTGGAGAAGGAACACGTCCCGAAGCGACCTCGCCTGGAGTCGGAGATGCCTGCTCGGGTAAGTCCTGTGGTCCTTCTGGATTCGCCTCCGCGACAGCCGACGTCGGGCCCGATGCCGTCGGGGCCCGAGTCGGGGGCTGCTGGGTCACCTGAGCTCGGACTCAGGTTGACGGCCTTGGAGAGCAGACTGTCTGCCTTCATGGACCAGCAGAGGGCACTGCTCGCTGGCGCCGCTGCCCCGACCGCCGGGACGTCGACGTCCAAGTCGACCCCGGAGACCGAGCCGATCCTCGAGTTGCTGAGTACTCGAGTCGATCCTCGGTCGAGGTCACCCTCGGCCTCCCGTTCGGGACCGAGGTCGCCGACGCCGACTCCCTCGGCGTCGGGGCGGCTGGCGCCGCGCCCTGCCCGGGCCGACCCCACCGAGTCCTCGTCGGAGTCGGTCTGGGAGTCTGAGGAGGAAGAGTCGCCTGATTCTTTCTGGACTCGGTGTGTCCCATCGGACTCACCGGAGTCCGAGCCTCGGAAGCAGTCCCCCCCGGAGGATGCCCGGTTCTCGGACTTCGTTAGGGATATGGCCAAGGCTTTGGCCTTCCCTGCGGATCCCGAGGAGGAGCCTCGAGCCGAAGAGCTCGAAGAACACTTTACTGTACCGGTTCCTCCTATGCTGGAACGACTACTCTTCCGCATGTGGGAGAGTCCGGCCTCCTCGCCGGTCCTGAGCAAGCGGGTCGATTCTATCTATCGAGTCCGCAAGAGCCCTGGCTTTCAAAAGGCACAGCTGCCACACCATTCCATGGTAGTGGAATCGGCCATGCATCGTCTTAAGAGCCAGAAGATGCACTCCTCGGTGCCTCCTGGCAGGGAGGCCCGTAACCTGGATGGCCTTGGCAAGAAGTGTTTCCAGGGCTCTATGCTCGCATGTCGTGTCCAGACTTACCAGCTATACATGGGCATGTATCTCCGGGATGTGGCTAAAGAGCTAGCCGGATTCTCCGCTGGTTTGTCCGAGGAACCCTTGCAGAGGTTCCTGGCCTTGTCCACTGGCATTCGGGAATGCTCAAAGTTCATGTCCCGTGCAGCCTATGATGGCTTTGAAGCATCGGCTCGA
Source organism: Ichthyophis bannanicus (assembly GCA_033557465.1). Lineage (NCBI taxonomy): Eukaryota > Metazoa > Chordata > Amphibia > Gymnophiona > Ichthyophiidae > Ichthyophis > Ichthyophis bannanicus. The sequence continues at coordinate 16,975,749 of CM066039.1, read as the reverse complement.
GTGGCCGCAGCCGGCATCGGTGCCCGCCGACAGGCTTGGCTTCAGTCTGACCTTGAGCCCTGGGTGCAGGACAAGTTGGTCGATGTCCCCTGCCGAGGCGAAAACCTCTTTGGCAAGCCCATGGCGGAAAAGGCTGCGCAAATTGAGACTGAGACTCTCACCAGGACCAGGCTTTCTAGGAAGACCTCCGCCCCTTCCCAGAAAAAGAAGGGCTCGGGGAAAAAGTCCTTTTACCCGAGGAAGGCGGCTGCCTACAAACAATACCCCCATTATCAGGCCCCTGCAGCTCCCCAACAGGGCCAGCAGGCCAAGGGAAGGGGTAACGGGTCCCGTAGGCAGCAAGCCCCCAAGCCTGCACCACCAGCCCCTGCTCAGCAGGGTGGGGGTTTTTGACTCGCAAAGCATAGCCTCTCCCCCCCCGCTGGTTCCTCCCAGCACCGGAGGCCGGCTGGTTCACTTCGCCCACAGGTGGTCCAGCATCACCGCAGATGCCTGGGTGCTTCAAGTCGTGCGGGAAGGCTATCTTCTCCACTTCCACCAGGTCCCTCCCTCCTATTTTCCGGGAGAACCTCCACGACCCCCTCTGCACAGGGAATTACTCCTTCAGGAGTTAGCAGGTCTTCTGCAGGAACAGGCGGTGGAACCGGTGCCACACCACCTGAGAGGTCAAGGCTTTTATTCCAGGTATTTTCTAATACCAAAGAGAACAGGGGGCCTCAGACCCATCCTGGACTTGCGCAACCTCAACAAGTTCCTTGTGCGGGAGAAGTTCAAAATGCTTACCCTTGGAATCCTTCTGCCCTACCTCCAGCAGGGAGATTGGCTATGCTCCTTGGATCTAAAGGATGCCTACACGCACTTCCTCATCCACCCAAGCCACCGCCAATACCTAAGGTTTGTGGTGGCAGGAAATCATTACCAGTACAGAGTACTGCCCTTTGGCCTGTCCTCCGCGCCGCGAGTCTTCACAAAATGTCTCGCAGTGGTGGCGGCCCATCTCCGGCTTCACGGCCTATATGTCTTTCCGTACCTCGACGACTGGCTCATCAGAGCGGCGTCCGCTCCGGAGGTCACCAGAGCCACACGCCGCACGGTGACTCTTCTGCAGTACTTGGGCTTTGTTATAAATTTCGCAAAGTCCACTTTGCTCCCCTCACAGGATCTCGAGTTCATCGGCGCAAGGCTCCACACTCCTCAGGCACGAGCGTACCTACCGCTCGACAGGGCTCAACGGCTCATGGACCTAGCCGACCGTTTTCGCAGCCAGCCCCTGGTCTCCGCCAGGCGCTTCCTGAGACTGCTCGGCCATATGGCTTCCACCGTCCATGTGACCCCCAATGCCCGCCTGAATATGCGGCCTGCTCAATGGTGTCTCCGCCAGCAGTGGCGACGAGCCACAGGCGGCCTAGCAGACCTAGTGCGCGTCTCCGAGCCGCTGATCTCATCTCTCCGGTGGTGGCTTCGGCAGCCGAACCTGATATTCGGAATGCCTTTCCAGTCACCTCAGCCGACCCGGGTGCTGACCACGGATGCATCCCTCCTGGGCTGGGGAGCACATTGCCAAAGGGCACGTACTCAGGGCCTCTGGACCACGTGGGAGTCTGCTCAGCAGATCAACTTCCTGGAGCTCAGGGCGATCCGCCTGGCTCTCATGGCTTTCTCCCACCTGACTTCCCACCAGTCCGTCCTCGTCCAGACGGACAATCAAGTTGCCATGTTCTACGTGAACAAGCAGGGGGGCACGGGCTCCTTCCTCCTCTGCCGGGAGGCACAGAAGCTCTGCTCTTGGGCCGTCAGTCACGGCATTCTCCTCAAGGCAGTTTATCTCCCGGGCCAAGAGAATTGCCTGGCGGACAAACTCAGCAGGATCCTCCAGCCGCACGAGTGGCGTCTGGATCCCTTGGTAGTTCAGAAGCTCTTCCTAAAGTGGGGCCTCCCCACGGTGGATCTCTTTGCCAGTCCTCACAACCGGCAGCTTCCTCGCTTCTGCTCTCGTCAGCCACACCCCCTTCGGGTTGCGGCGGACGCTTTTCTAATTTCATGGTCGGGGAGCCTTCTGTACGCTTTCCCTCCCATCCCGCTAGTCTCTCGGACTCTTTTCAAGGTTCTCCGAGACAAATCCTTCATGATCCTGGTGGCCCCTCGCTGGCCCAGACAGCCGTGGTTTCCGCTCCTACTGCAATTAGCAGTGGAGGATCCATTCCCTCTGGGGGTACAACCGGATCTCCTCACTCAGGATCAGGGGTCTCTACTACACCCCAACCTCAGGTCTCTCAACCTCATGGCCTGGCTGCTGAGAGGGTAGTCCTTGCTCCCCTTCTCCTGCCGGCAGAGGTGGAGGAGGTCGTCTTGGCTTCGCGACGGCCTTCTACCCGCAAATGCTACGCCCTTAAATGGCGTCGCTTTGCCGTCTGGTGTACCCAACAGTCTCTGGATCCCTTCTCCTGCCCGGTGTCGGTGATCTTGCAGTACTTGCTACACCTCTCTAATCTGGGACTTAAGTCCAACTCCGTCAAAGTTCACCTCAGTGTTCTTTCGGCACATCATGTGCCGGTGGACGGTAGACCTCTCTCCAGCGACCCTCTCGTAGCGAGGTTTCTCCGAGGTCTCCTTCTACTTAAACCACCTCTGCGCCCGCCAGCACCTGACTGGGACCTGAATGTGGTTTTGCAGCGGATCACCTGTCTGCCTTTTGAACCTATGGCTACCTGTTCTCTCCGTTTTCTGTCTTGGAAAACACTGTTCTTGATAGCCCTCACTTCCGCTAGACGCGTAAGTGAATTGCAGGCCCTCGTGTCTGATCCCCCTTACACTCGGTTCTACAAAAATAGGGTAGTCCTACGGACTCACCCAAAATTTCTTCCAAAAGTGGTCTCCCCTTTTCACATCAATCAGGAGGTGGTACTTCCAACCTTCTTTCCCAGACCACACTCCAGCCGAGCTGAAACGGTCCTCCATACCCTGGACTGTAGAAGGGCTTTGAACTTCTACCTTGACCGTACGCGGGAGCGCCGTAAAGCTGCTCAGCTTTTTGTGTCTTTTGACCCCAATAAATTGGGGCTCCCGGTCTCCAAGCGTACTCTGTCCATCTGGGTTGCGGACTGTATCTCTTGGGCTTATGGGGCAGCCGGACTCTCCTTAGAAAGTCGAGTCACGGCTCATTGCGTTCGGGCAAAGGCTACGTCAGTGGCTTACCTCCGCTCTGTTCCGCTGGCAGACATCTGCCGGGCCGCTACTTGGTCTTCGAGCCAGACTTTTGCGGTCCATTACTGTCTCGAGAGGGAGTCCCGCAGGGACAGTGCTTTCGGACAGGCAGTCCTCCGTAATCTCTTTGAGGTCTGAGCAACTCCTACCCTCCATCCCGGATGTGGGCTACCGGTGGGTGATAATTCAGCGAAGATTTCCTTCTGTGCTGCTGAGCTAGAGGGAGCTCATTTTTGTGCTTAGGGTCTCCGGTAGCCTTGAGCTTGGGAGTCCCATAAGTGAGGACTGACTTCCTGCTTGGTCCTGGAGAAAGCGTAGTTACTCACCTGTAACAGGTGTTCTCCAGGAGCAGCAGGAATCAGTCCTCACTACCCTCCCTCCTCCCCTTGGAGTTGCAATCGTCTGCTTATGTTCTTTTTGCAAAATTTTATGCTGTCTTTTTTAGCTATGTCATCTGACTGGCTAAGATGGCACCCTCGGGCGGGAAGACGACCGCGCATGCGCGCTGCAATTCCCAAAGGCTTTCTTTGAAAGCTGGGGAAAATTGCTCCGCGAGGGCTCCGTCGGCGCCGACGTCACCCATAAGTGAGGACTGATTCCTGCTGCTCCTGGAGAACACCTGTTACAGGTGAGTAACTACGCTTTCCTTTGCTTGTGGGATAGCCGGGCCCGCGACCTACACTGGGGGAAAAAAGACTGGCCAATTCGGGAGTATTTGAGACCCGGTGAGAAAAATGTTCTTCATGAGAGCTTGGTACCTCGTGATAAAATTCTATTACCACCTCACCACATTAAGTTGGGTCTCATTAAGCAATTCATCAAGTCCCTTCCAAAAGATGGTGAGTGCTTTCGGTACCTTTGCTCAAAGTTCCCCCGACTTCCTGAAGCAAAGCTAAAGGAAGGAGTGTTTGTTGGCCCTGATATAAGGAAACTCATTTCAGATGGAGCATTCGCTGAAACGATGTCTGAGAAGGAAAAAGAAGCCTGGGATTCCTTCAAGGATGATGTTCTCAAATTCTTGGGGAACAGGCGGGATGAGAACTATAAGGATATTGTTGCCAGGATGCTCAATGCCTTCAAAGAACAAGGCTGTAACATGAGCCTGAAAGTCCATTTCTTGCACTCCCATGTGAACTACTTTCCCGAAAACTTGGGGGCGTACAGTGAAGAACAAGGTGAAAGGTTTCACCAGGACATCAAGGACGCAGAGAGAAGGTACCAAGGAAGATGGAACACCACTATGATGACTGATTTCTGCTGGTTGCTGCTGCGGGAAACCCCAGATGAAAAATACGCCAAGCAGCACACCAAGAGAAGCATTCGGGGGAAGAAGAAACGGGCCCACCAGGAGATTGATTGACCCAAGAATGACCTTAAAATCTAAACTGTGTTGACAAATATCGTGTTTTTACTAAACTTTGAAATAAAAATTTGCTAGTTATTACCACAGTGTCGGATCTCATTTATCAGAATTTTATTTTCACACCATCGGGTGTTTGTCTTCATGTATTGCAATAGTGCGGTTTGCGTTTTCTATTCTTACATACATACCTGTACAACATTTTTTGCACATTTCTTTGCTTTGCTTTGTGTCTAACCTCGCTCTTATATGCTCAATGTTTGTGCACATGTATGTGGCTGTTTTAAGTGCAGACAATTTTGCTACCATCACAGTGTGTTTTGTTGACATTACTCTATTCTTATGTGCTGCCTTGTTACAATTTTCTTTATTCTTATTTGAATAACTACTAAACAATTAGTATAAAGAATTCATCCAAGAAACTTTTATCTCGATCGCACTCAATCTGAAACGTTCACCTCAAACTGCTAACCCAATGTAGCAAAAAATCTGTACGTGATGGAGCAAATTGGTTACCAGATTTGGATTCAGCGCACCAAAAAACGTAAAAATCAATCGAAACATTAGAGGCAGTTTAAAAAAAAATTTTTTTAGTGTACCTGTGTTATTAATTCATTATTCTGTACTTTTTATATATGTTTTCTGATATACATGGGATTGTATCAGTTAATCTTTTTAATTGTTTTGTCTTATCAACATGGTTGAAAGTTTTTCATGTGCATGCATGGCTTATAGCATCAGGCTCCAGCTCATTTATCTTCTTCTCTGTCTTGGCCCTATTTGTTTTACAATTTGTTTATATGGTTATTTTTAATGTCTTTGCGCATTATTTTACTCATGTTTATTTTTTAATATAATATTGTTGTGCATATTACTTTTTATTTTTTAATTATTTATTGTGGTTATTATATGTTTTATCTTTTATTATGTTTTTATGGTAGCTGTGTGCCCCCTGAGGAAGGCGTTGCCGAAACGCGTAGGGGTGTTTTTCAATAAAGCAGTCCTCACCAATCTACAGCTCTTGCTTCTTGTGTTCCCCATCGACCAGAGGGGAAGCATAATAGACCTAGTCCTTAGTGGAACACCAGATTTAGTGCAAGAGATAAGGGTGTTGGGGCCACTTGGCAATAGTGATCATAGCATGATCGTATTTGATTTAATTAGTGGAGGAGAGACAGTAAGGAAATCCCCAGTATTACCTTTTAACTTTCGAAAGGGAGACTATGATAAAATGAGGAAAATAGTTAAGAAAAAACTAAAAGGAGCAGTTGCAAAGGTTAAAGACTTACATCAAGCTTGGGCGTTGTTGAAAAATACTATCTTGGAAGCCCAGACCAGCTGTATTCCACGCTTTAAGAAAAGTGGAAGGAAGTCCAAAAAAAACTGCCAGCATGGTTTAAAGGTGAGGTCAGAGGCTGTTGCCAAAAAAAGCATCTTTCAGGAAATGGAAAAAAGAGCCAAACGACGAAACCTGGAAACAGCACAATCACTGGCAAGTCAAATGCAAGGCATTGATAAGGCAGGCAAAGAGAGAATTTGAGAAGAAGCTTGCTTGCTGAAGCAAAAACACGAAATAAAGACTTTTCAAGTACATTCGTAGCAAAAAACCTGTGAGTCAGTTGGTCCATTAGATGATAGAGGGGTTCAAGGGGCACTAAGAGGCGATAAGGCGATAGCGGAGAGACTGAATGAATGAATTCTTTGCTTCTGTCTTTACTGAGGAAGATGTAGGGATGTTACCCATGACTGAAGTGGTATTTAAAGGTGCAGAAGAATTGAAGGAAATATTGATACATTGGGAAGATGTATTACAACTATTAGATAAACTGAAGAGTAGCAAATCACCTGGGCCGGATGGTATACATCAAAGGGTGTTGAAAGAACTGAAATATGAGATTGCAGACCTGCTATTAGTAATCTGTGAATTTTCATTAAACTCTGTAATACCTGAAGATTGGAGGATTGCCAATGTAATGCCAATTTTTAAAAAGGGTTCCAGGGGTGATCCGGGAAACTACAGACCGGTGAGCCTGACGTCAGTACCGGGGAAAAATGGTAGAAACCATCATAAAGAATAAAATTACTCAGCATGTAGATGGCTGTCTCCCATTAGGCCATGACTAACATAGCTTTAGACAAGGAAAATCTTGTTTTACTAATCTGTTTTTTTTTTTGTTTTTTTTTTTGAAGGTGTGAATAAACAGGTGGACAAAGGTGAGTTGGTTGATATAGTGTATCTGGACTTTCAGAAAGCCTTTGACGAGGTCCCTCATCATAGACCTTTGGCAAAACTAAAGAGTCATGGGATTGGAGGCAGTGTACTATTGTGGATCAGGAACTGGTTAAAAGATAGAAAGCAGAGGGTAGGGCTAAATGGCCAATTTTCCCAATGGAGAAAGGTGAATAGTGGTGTACCCCAGGGATCTGTGCTGGGTCCACTGCTTTTTGACATCTTCATAAATGACCTGGAAAGGAGAATAACGAGTGAGGTTATCAAATTTGCTGATGTATAACTATTTAAAGTTGTTAAAACCCAAGAGGATTGTGGAAAATTGCAAGAGGATCTTGATAAATTGTTAGACTGGGCATCAAAATGGCAGATGAAATTTAATGTGGACAAGTGCAAAGTTATGCACGTAGGGAAGAACAACCCAAACTATGGTTACACGATGCAAGGTTCCACAATAGGAACCACCACCCAGGAAAAACATCTAGGCGTCATTGTGGATAACATGTTAAAACCCTCTGCTCAGTGTGCAGCAGTGGCCAAGAGAGCAAATAGAATGCTAGGTATCATAAGGAAAGGAATGGAAAATAAAACAAAAGATATTATAATGCCTCTATATCATTCCATGGTGAGACCGCACCTTGAATATTGTGTGCAATTCTGGTCGCCATATCTTAAAAAGGATATAGCGTTATTAGAAAAGGTACAGAGAAGAGCCACCAAAATGGTAAAGGGGATGGAAGGATACTCCTATGAAGAAAGGCTAAAAAGGTTAGGGCTCTTTAACCTGGAAAAGAGACGGCTGAGGGGAGATATGATAGAAGTCTATAAATTAATGAATGGAGTGGAACGGGTAAATGTAGATCGATTGTTTACGTTATCAGAATATAGAAAGACTAGGGGACATGCAATGAAGCTACAGGGTAAACTATTTAAGACTAATAAAAGAAAATATTTCTTCACTCAACATGTAATCAAACTCTGGAATTTGTTACCGGAGGATGTAGTAAAGGCTGTTAGTGTAGCTGGGTTTAAAAAAGGTTTGGACAAGTTCCTGGAGGAGAGGTCCATAAACCATTATTAAGAAGGGACCCAGGATATCAATGTTTGACCCAGTACAAACATTGTAGAACCTGTGTCTTTCTCCAGGACCAAGCAGGAAGTCAGTCCTCACTTATGGGTGACGTCAGCCGACGGAGCCCTCGCGGAGCAATTTTCCCCAGCTTTCGCAGAAAGCCTTGGGGAATTGCAGCGCGCATGCGCGGTCCCCTTCCCGCCCAGGGATGCCATCTTGCTCAGTCTTCTTTTTTCCGCGGAGCCCTACAGACGTGTATGTTAACGCCGCTGAAAAGTTGATTTCTTTGATTTCTTTCGTTAAAAAAAAAAAAAAAATTTCTCGGTTCGTGTGTTCCTCTTCCCGCCGGGTCTCGATATCCCCTATCGGGCCCGTTTACGTTTTAATTTTTTTCCAACTGGCGGTCCCGCCACTTTTCTCTTCATCCCTGGCAGCGCGGTCGTTCGACCTTGCAGGGGCCCTTTTTCCCCCGATGGCTGCCAGCGGTTTTAAAAAGTGTGATCGCTGTGTCAGACTCATGTCTCTTACTGACACGCATGACTGCTGCCTCCGCTGCCTTGGGGCCGAGCATGACCCTATAAGCTGCGGCCCGTGCAGCAAGATGTCCTCAAAGGCGCTGAGGAATCGGCAGTCGCAGAGGGACCGGATATTCTCTGACTCCACGCGGACCTCGTCAGAGGCCTCTATGCCTCGCGGCTCCGGTTCGGAGCATCGTAGGAGTTCTTCTGAACGGGGCTCCCCCAGCCGGGTACGCCGGCGGGAGATGCGGCCCGCAAGGGTGGATCCAGGCGGCGAAACTGGTCCTTCGAGGGCCAGGTCGCTTAGCCCGGTCCAGCTCCCCGGGCCCTCAAAGGAGAAGCCTTCGAAGATCTCTCGTCTCGAAGTGGAGTCGCCTAGGCACGTGAGTGATATAGTCCTCATGGGCTCCCCCACGGATGAGCCGCCGTCGGGGCCCGAGTCGACGGCTGCTGGATCTTCTGAGCTTGATCTCAGATTGACGACCTTGGAGCGCAGTATATCTGCCTTCATGGACCAGCAGCGGGCATGGATCACCGGCCTCGCCAGTGCATCTGCCCCGACCACCGGGACGTTGACGCTCAAGTCGACCCCGGAGGCCGAGCCGATCCTCGAGTCCATACGTGCTCGATTCGATCCTCGGCCTAGGTCTCCCTCGGCTTCCCGTTCGGGACCGAGGTCCTCGACGCCGGCGTCGGGGCAGAGGTCCCCGGGTCCCGCCCCCGCGGAACCTCTCGATTCCTCCTCGGAGGAGTCGGGCTGGGACACGGAGGAGGACGAGTCACCCGGTTCTTTTCAGACTCGGTGCGTCCCCTCCGATTCGCCCGAGTCGGAGCCTCTGAGGCGGTCCCCTCCGGAGGATACCCGGTTCTCCGATTTCGTGAGGGATATAGCCAAAGCGTTGGCCTTCCCCGCGGATCCGGAGGAGGAACCCCGAGCCGAAGAGCTCAAGGCCCTTCCATACGACTCCCCCCCGAGGGAGGCCTTCACTGTACCGGTTCCCCCGATGCTGGAGCGGCTTCTCCTCCGCATGTGGGAGGGCCCCGCCTCGACGCCAGTGTTTAGCAAGCGGATCGATTCCATATATCGAGTCCGCAAGAGCCCCGGGTTCCAGAAGGCGCAACTTCCGCACCACTCTATGGTGGTGGAGTCGGCCATGCATCGACTTAAGAGTCAAAAGATGCACTCCTCAGTGCCCCCAGGGAAGGAGGCCCGGAGCCTGGATGCCCTCAGTAGGAAGTGCTTCCAAGGCTCTATGCTTGCTTGTCGGGTCCAGACATATCAGCTGTACATGGGTATGTACCTCCGAGACCTGGCGAAAGAACTTCAGGGTTTCTCGGCCGGTCTCTCCGAGGAACCCTTGCAGCGGTTCCAAGCTTTGTCCTCCGGGATTCGAGAGTGTTAGAAGTTCATTTCTCGAGCGGCCTATGATGGCTTCGAGGCCTCGGCCCGAGTAGCTGGAGCCGGCATCGGGGCTCGCCGCCAGGCTTGGCTTCAGTCATCCGACCTCGAGCCCTGGGTGCAGGACAAGTTGGTCGATGTCCCTTGCAGAGGGGAAAACCTCTTCGGCAAACCCATGGCTGAAAAGGCGGCGGAGCTCGAGTCGGAGACTCTCACCAGGACTCGCCTTTCTAGAAAATCCTCTGCCCCTTCACAGAAGAAGAAGGGCTCGGGGAAAAGGCCTTTTTACCCGAGGAAAGTGTTTGCTTATATGCATCACCAAACAATACCCGGCCACAACCCCCCTTCAAGGGCAGCGGCCTAGGGGACAGGGTAACGGATCCCGGAAGCAGAAAGCCCCCAAACCCGCCACGCAGGCCCCGGCCCAGCAGGGCGGGGGATTTTGACTATGCCAGCATAGCCCCTCCCCCTCAGGGGCTTTCGGCCGGCATGGGGGGTTGGTTGACCCACTTCGCTCACAGGTGGTCCGCCATAACATCCGAGGCCTGGTATTGCAGGTTGTTCAAGAAGGCTACCTCCTCCATTTTCACCAGGTGCCTCCCCCCTACTTCCCAGGGGAGCCTCCCAGACCCCCTCTGCACAGGGACTTGCTCCTTCGGGAGCTGCGAAGTCTGCTTCAAGAACGGGCGGTGGAGCCCATGCCCCAACACTGCTGGGGTCACGGGTTTTACTCGAGGTACTTCCTGGTTCCAAAGAGAATAGGAGGCCTCAGGCCCATTCTAGACCTACGCAACCTCAAGTTCCTGCAGCGGGAAAGGTTCAAGATGCTTACCCTTGGAACCCTGCTGCCTTACCTCCAGCGGGGAGATTGGCTATGCTCCTTGGATCTAAAGGATGCTTATACCCACACCCTTATTCATCCGAACCACCGGCAGTACCTAAGGTTTGTGGTGGTGGGGAAGCATTATCAGTACCGTGTACTGCCCTTTGGCCTGTCCTCCGCCCCCAGGGTGTTCACGAAGTGCCTGGCAGTGGTGGCCACCTTCCTAAGGCTTCAAGGCCTCTTCGTCTTCCTGTACCTGGACGACTGGCTCATCCGGGCATAGTCTGCTCCGGAGGTCGCCCAGGCCACCCAACGTACGGTGGCCCTGCTTCAGCACTTGGGCTTCGTCATAAACTTCGAAAAGTCCGCTTTGCTCTCCTCTCAGGACCTCGAGTTCATAGGGGCGCGGCTGGACACTCGGCAGGCGCGTGCCTTCTTGCCTCCGGAAAGGGCCAACCGGCTCACGGCTCTAGCCGGCAGGTTCAGCGGCAGGTCGCCGGCCTCGGCCAGACAGTTCCTGCAGCTACTCGGACACATGGCCTCCACGGTCCATGTCACTCCGAACGCCCGTCTACCTATGCGGCCTGCGCAATGGAGCCTTCGCACTCAGTGGCGTCAGGCCACGGGGAGACTGTCGGACCTGATACAAGTTTCCGACCGCCTGGTCTCCTCCCTGCAATGGTGGCTTCACCTGCCCAACCTGGTGCTCGGCATGCCATTTCAGTCTCACCCATCGTCCCGGGTACTCACGACAGATGCCTCTCTCCTGGGATGGGGGGCGCATTGTCGAGGGACATGCACTCAGGGCCTTTGGACGCCTTGGGAGGCTGCCCAGCAGATAAACTTCCTGGAGCTCCGGGCGATCCGCCTAGCTCTGCGGGCCTTCGCTCACCTGACGTTCGGCCAGTCCGTACTGGTACAGACGGACAATCAGGTTGCAATGTTCTACGTGAACAAACAGGGGGGCACGGGCTCCCTCCTTCTATGTCGGGAAGCCCGGAGGCTGTGCTCTTGGGCTGTCGATCACGACATCCTCCTCAAGGCGGTTTACCTGCCAGGGCAGGACAACTGCCTGGCGTACAAGCTGAGCCGGATGCTGCTACCGCACGAGTGGAAACTGAACCCCGAGGTGGTCCAGCAGATCTTCCGCCGGTGGGGCTCTCCCACTGTGGATCTTTTTGCCAGTCCCCTGAACAGGCAGCTCCCCAGATTCTGCTCCCGGCACCCCCATCCTTCTCGGGAGGCACCAGATGCTTTCCTCATCCCGTGGTCCACGGGTCTGCTGTATGCATTCCCTCCTACGCCACTGGTGGCCCGGACATTGTTCAAAGTTGTCCACGACAGGGCCTCCGTGATCCTGGTGGCGCCTCTGTGGCTGAGACAGCCGTGGTTCCCCCTACTACTACATCTAGCGGTGGACACCCCTCTTCCTCTGGGGTTCCACCCTGACCTCCTAACCCAGGATCGGGGCACTCTTCTGCACCCCAACCTCCGGGCTCTACACCTGACGGCCTGGCTGCTGAAAGGGTAATCCTAGCTCCGCTACGGCTAGCCCCGGAGGTGGAAGCCGTCGTCCTAGCTTCTCGGCGTCCTTCCACCCGGAGGTCGTACGCCCTCAAATGGCGTCGCTTCTCGGTCTGGTGTTCTCAGCGGTCTGAGGACCCCTTCGCCTGTTTAGTATCGGTGGTGCTGCAATACTTGCTTCACCTCTCCGACCTAGGTCTCAAATCCAACTCTGTCAGAGTCCACCTCAGTGCTCTCTCTGCGCATCATTCACCGGTTGAGGGCAGGCCTCTCTCCTCGCACCCTTTGGTGGCGCGCTTTCTCAGAGGCCTCCTTCTGCTTAAGCCTCCGTTGCGCCACCCAGTCCCCGACTGGGACCTCAACGTGGTTCTGCAAAGGCTTACCTGTCCGCCTTTTGAGCCCATGGCTACCTGCCCTCCCCGTTTTCTCTCCTGGAAAACTCTCTTCTTGGTGGCCCTCACTTCCGCGAGGCGCGTGAGTGAGCTACAAGCCCTAGTGTCGGAGCCTCCGTACACTAGGTTCTACAAGAATAGGGTTGTACTGCGGACCCACCCTAAGTTCCTTCCGAAGGTGGTCTCCCACTTCCACATCAACCAGGAGGTGGTTCTTCCGACCTTTTTTCCCAGGCCGCACGCCAGCCGAGCGGAAACTGTGCTGCACACCCTGGACTGTAGAAGAGCCTTATCCTTCTACCTTGACCGTACGCGAGAACATCGGAAAGCAGTCCAGCTTTTCGTATCTTTTGACCCCAATCGGTTGGGGGTACCTGTCTCTAAGCGTACTCTGTCCTCCTGGATAGCCGACTGTATCGCCTGGTCTTACGGGGCAGCCGGTCTCTCCTTGGAGAGTCGTGTCACGGCTCACCGGGTCAGGGCGAAGGCCGCGTCGGTGGCTCATCTCCGCTCTGTTCCATTGGCAGACATCTGCCAGGCCGCTACTTGGTCTTCAGGCCAGACCTTTGCGGCTCATTACTGCGCTTTCGGCCAGGCAGTTCTCCACAATCTCTTTGAGGTTTAGGCAACTCCTCCCTCCGGCCCTAGTGTTGGGGCTACTGGCCGGATTCGTATTCAGAGAAGACTCTTTCCCTCTGTACTGTTGAGCTTGAGGGAGCTCTTTTAGACTTGAGGTCTCCGGTAGCCTTAAGCTTGGGAGTCCCATAAGTGAGGACTGACTTCCTGCTTGGTCCTGGAGAAAGAGTAGTTACTCACCTGTAACAGGTGTTCTCCAGGAGCAGCAGGAATCAGTCCTCACTACCTTCCCTCCTCCCCTGGAGTTGCAGTCACTCTTATTGCATATTTGCTAACTTTTGCTGTCTTTCCGCTATGTCATCAGACTGAGCAAGATGGCATCCCTGGGCGGGAAGGGGACCGCGCCTGCACGCTGCAATTCCCAAAGGCTTTCTGCGAAAGCTGGGGAAAATTGCTCCGCGAGGGCTCCGTCGGCTGACGTCACCCATAAGTGAGGACTGATTCCTGCTGCTCCTGGAGAACACCTGTTACAGGTGAGTAACTACTCTTTTGGGGAAACTGCTAGGTACGTATGACCTAGATTGGCTACTGTTGGAAACAGGATACTGGGCTTGATCGACCTTGGTCTGACCCAGTATGGCATATCTTATGTTCTTATGATGGGGCAGTGATCCTCAACAGGCTCGCGACGTGGGCAGTCTAGCTGGCATTAGAGGCGTTCCTCCCTCTGGTGCACCGGAAGGCGGTGTGGATCATATCAGACATTACCACCACAATCAATCGCCAGGGTGGCACCCAGACTTGCAAGTGGTGGCAGAGACCATTCCTCTCCACTGGGCGGAGGCTCACCTGATAGCCCTCTCTGCAGCGCATATGGTCAGAATGGCTGATGTGTGCAAGCTGACTACCTGAGTCCACCACATGCCAGATCTGGGGTAGTGGTTCTTCTTGGCTGCGGTGTTCCAGTTTCCAGTAGAGCACTGGGTTGCGTTGGTGATGGATCTGATGTCCTGCCTGGACAATATCAGAGTATCTCGCTTCTTTAGCTGGTGGCAGTCCCAGATGTCAGAAGGTCTTGATGCAGCCTTAGCCCTGGACGGGGCTGCTATATGTCTTCGGCCCTGGCCCTTAGTAGGGCAGGTGATTCAGCGCATCGAAAAGCACCAGGGCAGAGTGCTGCTGATAGTGCCACACTGACCCTGCTGCATTGGTATGCAGACCTCATGCGGCTCCTGGTGGACAAGCCCATTCAGTTGCTGTTGGACGGCGGATCTCCTGACCCAGGGTCCAGTGTGTACGCCAGCGGTGGATCAATTTTCGCTTACGGCTTAGTTCTTGAAGGGGCTAGGCTGAGGTGCTGTGGCTACTCAGATCTCTGGCTTCTTGGGCCACCAGTTGTTGTGCTTTTGAGCTTCCTGCAAGCAGGGCTGGAGAAGGGTCTGGCCCTCAGCTTGTTGCAGGTGGTGGCCCTGGTGTGCTACCGGTTGCAAGGAGTGTCCTTGGCTGCTAATTTAGGCACCAAGCACCTCTGGGCTCCCCGAAGGCCATTAGTTCCGACCCTGGAACTCAGTCTAGTTTTGTCGGTCTTGGTCGTCCCTCCCTTTGAGCCAATACAGGGGGCCTCAGTCAAGGACCTGACCCTGAAGACGGTGTTTCTCTTCGGCCTGGTGAATTTCGGAGTTGCAGGCCCTGTCTTGCAAGGAAATTTTTCTTGTGTTCTCTAAGGAGCGATTGGTCCTCTATCCGGTCTCATCCTTCTTGCCTAAGGTGCTTGGCTGTCACCTCAACCAGGTGGTGGCCCTTCCTTCCCTGGGCAGGGGGACATGCAGGAGTCCGCTCTCCTGCACAATCTCAATGTTCTCAGTGTACTCAAGCGTTATCTTGCGATGACACAGCACTTCTGGTGGTCAGAGAGGCTAGCTATTCTCTTTGGGGGTCCCCAAAAAGGGGAGGCAACCTCTAAGGCCTCCATCGCCCACTGGATCCAGGAGGCCATAGAATCTGTATTTGTTGAAGGGCAGACAGGCACCTTTGGGTCTGTGGACCTACTCTGTGTGCCCAGATATTGTCCTGGGCTGAAACGGGGAGGGTTCCTACCCTGGATACCTGTTGGGCAGTTGCGTGGTCCTTTCTGCATTCTTTTGTGTAGTATTACCGCCTGGATGTGCTGACTTGGCAGGATGCGTGGTTTGGAGTGGCAGTCTTTGAGGGCTTGGGCTTCCAGGTCTTTCCTATAGTGCTGCTCTGCTACATTCCACTTGTGCGGACTGGACTGAAGAGATGCCCTAGAAGGTGAAATTAGGCCTTACCTGCTAATTTTCTTTTCCGTAGTCCCTCCAGTCCAGTCAAAGACCCACCCTGGCATTCAGTTTTTTTCTCGTGGTGATTGATGTGTGCCTCTAAGGATAAGAGCTGTGCTGTATGTGCGTGTCGAGAGGATTCCCGTTCAGGTAAGTATGTTTGTGTATCTTCCTGGCGGGAAAAAAAAGGAAGCATGAAAGATAAACTTAACTTGCAATTTTGGGCAGATTTGGCCTAGACTAGTTCAATGGTGTCTCCTAGCCCTTTCTGAAGAGTTGGCTTGGCAGCAACAGACTGTCATGTTTTGAAGCCTGGCAACTGTGTAGGTAACAGCTCGTGAGGCACAGAGCTCTCGCCTAAGGGGTCTGCCCGTCTTTCAGCTACTCTTTGGCTGTATCCCTGATTGGGCGTAGGTTGAATGAATGGATGGCATGGTTGCTGGGTTCTCTGCCTAGTGAGTGGCAAATACTGTCTCAGATCAGTGAGCACAGGCTATTTGAACTGATCTGGGAGTTGTTCTCAGTCTCCACCTGCTGGTTGGCGGTCATAACCCACTTGTCTAGACTGGAAGGACTACAGGAAAGAAAATGAATAGGTAAGGCATAATTTCACCTTGATTACTAGCTAATCATCACCTCTTCAAAGTATGATACATTATAAAATCATCATAAAAACATCATAGCACTGATACAAAGTAAACACACAATACACAAAATAAAAATTATACTTTCTAAACCAGTCATAAATGTAACATAGTACATGATGGCAGATAGACTAGTATGAACCATTTAGTCTGCCCAGTAAGATGACTAGAGTGATTGTGATTGAAGGATTTTTTAAAAATGTGTAAATCTTATTTACTCTTCCCTTTTAGCTAGACTTAGGGGCTTGTTTACAAAGCCGCGGTAGTGGTTCGCGATCGCGATCGCAGCCGCGGCCCCATTGAAATCAATGGGGCCGCGGCTCCGATTACGATCGCAAACCGCTACCGCGGCTTTGTAAACAAGCCCCTTAGTTCTTGTTGGCAACTCTCATATAGATATCTAATTAACCCAAAAGAAAGTTATTCATTGGATATTAGTGTTAGGACATTTTGCAGCTTGTAGTTGGTAAGTGTTTATGGAATTTAAATTGTCAAAGTGTAACTGAATATAGATTTATTTTATGATATTAATTTTAGCAGTCGACCTTCTGGACGACCCAGGCATAGTAGAAGCCATTCTGACAATGACCGGTAAAAATGTTACGTTTTGCTTTTTTCTGTTCTTGGGACAATTTGAGAACTTGGGCGTTTGCTGTTAAATGCTAATCCAAAGGTATGGGGGAAAACTGAATGGCAATGATTTTGAAATCTTGCTGGCTGTGTTAGTATTTTGAGCAGATGGGCAATTTTACCACAATTATTCCAAAAAGGGAGAGGGGGAGAAGTAGTACAGTGGTTAGAGCAGCAGGCTGAGAACCAGGGAAGCCAAGGTTCAAATTCTGCTGCTGCCACTAATACTCCTTTTGGCCTTGAGCAACTCACTTCACCCTCCACCGTCTTACAAACTTAAATCGTAAGCTCTGTGGTAGGCAAATACTGTCCCTGGATTTTAATTTGCCTTGGGCATAGATTTGAAAAGGTGGGGTAATCTTAAGGGCAGAAGAAAGTGAGCCTCATGGTCTGTGTAATACTGCATGACAGTATCTGTATAAAGGAAGCTGTAAACGGTGTTTTGCCTGCACACATACTGTGTGAAAACTTGCAAGCTAAACACACACAAAGGAAAATGATTTATGTGGGGTAATATGTGATGGTGGTCAGCTTGAGACCTGCCTGTAATCACAAAGATTATATGGGTATTAGCTTTAGTTGAAGAACTTTACCAATGTATAAATAAAATTAGCTGGTTTTTTTTCATATTTCTTCTCTCTCCTGCCTTCCCACAGGTTCAGTCGACGAAATCGATCTTACTCAAGATCAAAATCAAATTCAAGATCACGATCCAAATCCTATCCAAAAAAAGAGATGAAAGCAAAATCACGTTCTGGCTCTCGGTCCCGTTCCAAGCCCAAAGGAGCAGAAAAGAATGATTCTAAGACACAGTATAAAGGCAGTTCGAGATATGAAAAGGAATCGAGGAAAAAAGGAATCCACGGATCTCAATCTCGATCCCAATCACGATCTAAATCTAGATCAAGATCTTGGACTAGCCACAAGTCCAGTGGCCACTGACAGTGTTTCCTCATGTATTTGGCATGCATAATTCATTTAAATACAGTTCATTTATCAAAATTAGTGGGACTGCTGTTCTAGCAATTTTTTCTCTTGTCCTTTCCCCAGTGTGGTTACAAATTTAATAAATAAAGAATTGAGGCCACTGAAGAGAGGTCCTGGTCATTAATGGCTGTGGGCAGCTGCTTTAGTTGTGGCATTTTGTGTACTTCCTGTAACTTTTTTTTTTCTCTTAAAAGCTTAAGGTATCGGTGATTACTTGTTAGACTGCAGCATAGTTCTACAATTTGTATATAATATTGCCACATAACAATCAGAAAAACTTTGGGCAGAAAGTGGTTAAATTATTTTTAGATGTTAACTACTAATTCAAGGTGGTTGATTTTTAAGTACATGGTATTAATATTTTGAAATATTAGAAACCTGTTTGAACACACTATTGACAACATGGAAATCTGTAGCAACATTAGCGTGCAGCTTATGCTTGATCTTGGACAAGTGTGGATTATGCAGGAGGATACACTGTTCTTGCGAGGTCACTGCTTTTGATACTCATCCATAGCGGATGAAGGTTTTGTAAGTAAAACAATAAGAAATAACAAAGTATAAAGCAATTGAAGACTTTGGGTTGCTAATAAGTGCATTTTAGGTGTAAATCTACACCTTTTCCTTTGTTCTGTTTTTTTATAGCTCACCTACAATTTTAGTTTAGCAAGAAAACATTTTCATACTACAGTCATACAGTTATGTTCTGTGGAAGTCAGTTGCTTACATTGTGGTACCATTGACTGCATACTTGGTGTTCTATCATGCACAGTCCTAACCACCTTTTCTGTTCTAAAGCTAGAAGCTTGTTCTGTAAACAGCAAACTTCAGGCAAGCCTCTGTCATTTTCTTTGTGGTACCACTTTAGTCTATATTGGTAAAAACTAGGACGTACAGGGCACAGTTAGCTTTATATTGGACTGTACAGTTCAATATAAAATTTGTACTGAGGCCTCCAACTCTTAATTTACGTAACTGTCTTTTTACATTTGTGTTCTATATAAGATTAATTGGATATAAAAAAAATATAGAGCCATCTTGTTAGTATTTCCTTGGCATGAAAGATGCTGCCTTACATCTGACCTCACAGCATCACGAAATGCTTACATTTCCTGCTATTAAAAATGTAAGATGCATGAACCTGGCAACAGTTTTATAATCACTTTGGTCCTGATTTTGGTGTGTTAAAACATTCAGTTCTGGGGCCTGATTCAAGAATCTTTGTATAGTTGATAGTTTTTCTTTACTGTGGGCAGTAAATTTCTGGTTTTGCTATGCAATTACCTACATGCGTTTCCTTTTTTATAGGCTTTCTTAGATGTTAGAAGTATTTAAACCTAGCAATAGAGTGTAGCTCCAGCAGAGGTGAGAGATTTGCAGGCTTGAACTTTGTATTTCCTTTCTTATAGAAGCGTGTAAAAAAAGGTATTTTTATATGTTCTTTTTAACAAATATTGTGTATCTGCCTTTCAAACATCCAGATACCCTGATCAAACCGAGCAGAAGTCCCAATACGAACTTCTTTTCTGCTTGCTGTGAATTTAGCAAACGGGCCATAATAAAGTGAAGGGAAAATCTGTGGTGGTCTTCATTTTGACTTTCAACCAATATCGACAATGCAATGTGGTACTACAGAATTGGTGGATGATGCTTTTTTGACTGGGGATTGCTCTTGTCCATTTTTACCCAGGAATGGAAAGTGGGGGGAGGTCGGTCATTTCCTATGGCTACTGTTTTTCAGCTTTTTTAAAGAAGGGCAAAGTGAATACAAGTTCTTTTGTTTTAAAGACTAAATAAAACAGTGTACTTTGTAAGATGTTCAAATGAAAGTACTTTCCTAAAAGAAATGGATCAGCCTTTATGTTGGTCTAGAAACAATAGAAGGTTGGGAGAGTATGTTAAAGGTACGGGATATGGTTATGCTCTTGGATTCAAACAAAACTTACATGGAAGTAACTGTTATGATAGGTCTGCTAGAATTTTAATTCTCCCTCATTTCTCTTGGAACAGTGCTATGAACATGGCATGTCTTGGCCTTACCCTACCATTTATTCATAATTTCTCCAGGAACAAGCAGGAAGTCAGTCCTCACATATGGGTGACTGGCACTGATGGAGCCCTCTTGCGGAGCAAATCCCCAGCTTTTGAAGAAAGCCTTTGGGATTGCATCACGCATGCGTGGTCCCCTTCCCACCCAAGAGTGCCATCTTGCTCAGTCTCCCTTTTTCTGCAGAACCCAACAGATGATGTCCAAGTTCTCTCGTGGAAAAAGTGCATCAAAACTGCTGAAGATCATCATATTTGACACCGGTTCCCCTTCCCACCTTGGCTCAGTACACTGATATTGAGTCCGGTCAGAGGTTGGTGTGTGGTTTTTTTTTTTTAATTTTTGTCCTTGGTGACTAGAGTTCACACTCTTTCTCCAGGACCAAGCAGGAAGTCAGTCCTCACATATGGGTGACGTCGGCGCCGACGGAGCCCTCGCGGAGCAATTTTCCCCAGCTTTCAAAGAAAGCCTTTGGGAATTGCAGCGTGCATGCGCGGTCCTCTTCCCGCCCAAGGGTGCCATCTTGCTCAGTCTTCTTTTTTCCACAGAGCCCTACAGATGTTGCCTGTGAATCCCCGCAGAAAAGTTGATTTTTTTCTCTATTTTCCTCTTTTTTTCTTCGGTTCGACACCAGTTCTTTTCCCGCCCGGACTCGCGACGTCGGTTGCGAGTCCGTTCCTTATTTTTCGGTTTTTTATCCTTCGTGACAGATTTCACGCCTTTTTCCTTTTTCCCTGGCGGCCCGGTCCTTCGACCTCGCAGGGGCCCTTTTTCCCCCGATGGCTGCCAGCGGCTTTAAAAAGTGTGATCTCTGTAAGAAACTCATGTCTCTTACAGACACTCATGACTTCTGCCTCTGCTGCCTCGGCCCAGATCATGACTCCCTGATCTGTGTGCCCTGCGGAAAAATGTCCTCAAAAGCTTTGAGGAGTCGGCAGCACCAGCGGGAGCGTATCTTCTCTGACTCCGGCCGGGCTCGGACCTCGTCGGAGGCTTCGACGTCTCAGGACTCTGGTCCTGAGCATCGTCGAAGTTCCTCTGAAAGGGGGTCTCCTACCCGGGAACATCATCGGAAGAAGAAACCCGCGAGGGTGGGATCGGTGGACGCTCCTGGTTCCTCGAGGGCCAGGTCGCATAGCCCCGATTTCCCGTCCTGGGTCCTCGGAGACGGAGAGGCCGTCAAAACATCCTCGACTCGAGGTGGACTTGCCCGCTCACGTGAGTACTGTTGTCCTCGTTGACTTGCCTCCGAAGGACCCGATGCCGTCGGGGCCCGAGTCGGGGGCTGCTGGGTCTCCTGAGCTCGGACTCAGGTTGACGGCCTTGGAGAGCAGTCTGACTGCCTTCTTGGACCAGCAGCGGGTACTGATCGCTGGCCTCGCCGGTGCTTCTGCCCTGACTGCTGGGACGTTGACCTCCAAATCGACCCCGGAGACCGAGCCGATCCTCGAGTCCATGAGGGCTCGAGTCTATCCTCGGTCGATGTCTCCTTCGGCCTCCCATTCGGGACCGAGGTCGTTGACGCTGACTCCCTTGGCGTCGGAGCGAATAGCATCGGTGCCCGCCCAACCGGAGCCGATCGATGACTCCTCCGAGGAGTCGGCCTGGGAATCTGAGGACGAAGAGTCACCTGGTTCCTTTCGGACTCGGTGTGTCCCTTCGGACTCCCCTGAGTCCGAACCTCAGAGACGGTCCCCCCCGGAGGATACCCGGTTCTCGGACTTCGTGAGGGATATGGCCAAGGCCTTGGCCTTCCCTGCGGATCCCGAGGAGGAGCCTCGAGTCGAAGAACTTGATGCCCTCCAATATGACTCTCCCCTGAAGGAGGCCTTTATTGTACTGGTTCCTCCGATGCTGGAACGACTTCTCTTCCGCATGTGGGAGAGCCCAGCGTCGTCGCCGGTGTTGAGCAAGCGGGTCGATTCCATTTATCGAGTTCGCAAGAGCCCCGGCTTCTAGAAGGCACAACTACCGCACCATTCCATGGTGGTGGAATCGGCCATGCATAGACTAAAGCAGGGGTCTCAAACTCAAATTGCTTTGAGGGCCAAATGAGGACTTGTAAAGTAACCCGCGGGCCGCATAAGATGTGGGGCCTCATTTGCATAAATATTTGCATAATGTTACCATACAAAGCGCAGACGTTAATGATGCACATTTCCCAGTGCTGACATATTCCAGTTAATAAATTCAAAATAAATATTTTTCTACCTTTTGTGCATTTTTTTTCAGTTGCAATTGTTCCAGTCACTTTCTTCTGGTTTCTTCGTGTCTTCTGCTAACTCTCCATCGTCTGCTGTCCATTTGTCCTTTCTTCTCTCTTCTAGTTTTTTTTTTCCATTCTCTCTCTACATCTGCTTTAACATAGTAATCTTTCTCCTTTTGCTCCTTCCTCATTCCTATTTCATCCACCCAAATTTTACCCCTCCATCCTCAGTCACCACTTACTCTCCCAATACCTGGCCAATTGTAGATTTTTCTTCCCTTCCACACAAAATATTTTTCCCCACTCCATTTCACTCTCCCAGCCCCATCCAATTCTAATCCTCCCCCAACATCAGCTCCCTTCTAGTTCCAGCCCCACCCAGCATCCGCTCCCTTCTAGTCCCCGCATCAGCCCATTTCCAGTCTTATCCTAGCTGCACCATCAGCCCATTTCCTGTTCTAGCTCCCCCCACTAAGCCCATTTCCAGTCCTAGCAACCCCCCAGTCCATTACCATTTCTAGCCCCCCCATAGCCCATTACCAGTCCTAACCCACCAACCAGCCCACCTCCAGCCCTAACCCCCATCTGCCCATTTCCAGTCCTAGCCCCCACCATAGCCCATTACCAGTCCTAACCCCCCTCCCCCCTGCTGCCATTAGCCCACTTCCAGTCCTATCCCGCCATTACCCCATTTCAGTCTTAGCACCTCGGTAGCTCATTACCAGTCCCAACTCCCCCCCATCAGCCCACCTCCAGTCCTTCCTAAACCCCATCAGCCCATTTCCAGTCCTACCCCCCCCCCCCCATTAGCCCAAATAAATAAAATTAAAAAAAAAACCAGAATCAACTGTCAAAAAAAAAAACTGGCTGCTGCTGCTGCAGCAGCCGTGGCAGCAGCAGAATCAGCTGTCCTGCGGCCCCTTCCCCTCTGTCCGGAAGAGCCCTGAGTCTGCTCCATCAGCGGTGGGCTTTTCAAGCCGCGAAGAGAGTATTTCCCTCTCGTGCGGCTTAAGTGTATTAACTTTTCAAGCCACGCGAGAGGGAAATACTCTCTTCTCCGACCTGTCCTGCTGCGCTTCGTTGCCAAACAGATACGCGCACTTCTTGCGGCTCTCTTGCCTGTGGAGAGAGTGAGAAGGGAACTCTTAGCCATGCCGAAGCGCCGCTCTAGCAGGGGAGGGGGATCGCGGGCGCTTTGCGCGCACTCGCTCTGCGCTCGGACCCGAGCTCTTACGCTGGAACGAGTAGCACTGGCTCCAGCGCGGCTGCAGCACACACATCAGGTTGCCCATGCTGGAGCTGGAGTTGGTGCTTCGTGCGGAACTGCGGAGACACTGGCTGGACTCGGACTCCGCGGCTGAACCCTCCCTCCTTCACTTCCGCTGGGTGACACCCGGCAGCTCACACACACATTTGGCCTGGGGGGTGGGGGGTATCTTATCTTTCGCAAGTCAGAAACAACAAAAAGGAGGGTCTTGTTAAAATAAAAAAAACGCAAGAATAAAGACCGACGGGGGGGGGGGGGGGGTGGTGTGGATTCGAAGTTTTAGGATCTCGGCTGTCTGCCACTGAGAATCGCGTGGGGGTTGGAGATGCTCAGTGTATATTATATGTTCAAATATCCTGCATCGGGATAGGCGTTAATTAAGGAGATAGTAGCCAGTAACAAGAGAAGCTCCGAACTAGAGATCAGCTTTCAGGATTTTTTTACATCGACCTTTAAGGTTCATTTCATAGACTATAAAGAACTAGCCAGATCTACAACTTCCTACAATCAGTTTCAGAGCTCACAACAGCACCTCAATTCGCCTCTTTACTTTCTGAAGCTAAGAGCCCTGAGTCTGCTCCATCAGCGGCGGGCTTTTCAAGCCACGAAGAGAGTATTTCCCTCTCGCGCGGCTTAAGCGTATTAACTTTTCAAGCCGCACAAGAGGGAAATACTCTCTTCGCGGCTTGAAAAGTCCGCCGCTGATGGAGCAGACTCAGGGCTCTTCCGGACAGAGGGGAAGGGGCCGCGGGACAGCTGATTCTGCTGCTGCCACGGCTGCAGCAGCAGCAGAAGCCGTTTTTTTTTTTTTTTTAAATTGACAGTTCATTCTGCAGCAGAAGCCAGGGGTTTTTGTTGTTGTTGTTTCCTTCCGTCGCGGGCCGCACAAAGCTTTCTGGCGGGCCGCGTGTTTGAGACCTCTGGACTAAAGAGTCAAAAAATGCACTCCTCGGTGCCCCCTGGTAGGGAAGCCCGAAGCCTGGATGCCCTTGGTAGGAAGTGCTTCCAGGGCTCTATGCTTGCTTGTCGAGTCCAGACCTACCAGCTCTACATGGGCATGTATCTCCGAGACCTGGCTAAGGAAATAGCTGGGTTCTCTGCTGGTCTCTCCGACGAACCTTTGCAGAGGTTCCTATCCTTGTCTACTGGTATTCGAGAGTGCTCCAAGTTTATCTCTCGAGCAGCCTACGATGGTTTTGAGGCGTCGGCTCGAGTAGCTGCGGCCGGCATCGGTGGACGACGCCAGGCTTGGCTTCAGACATCCGACCTCGAGCCCTGGGTACAGGTTTGCACAGGGACTTACTACTTCAGGAGTTAGCAAGTCTTGTTCAGGAACAAGCCGTGGAACCAGTGCCCCACCACCTGAAGGGCCAGGGGTTTTACTCCAGGTACTTCCTGATTCCAAAAAGAACAGGAGGCCTCAGGCCCATCCTGGACTTGCGAAACCTCAACAAGTTCCTTGCAAAGGAAAAGTTCAAGATGCTTACCCTTGGAATTCTGCTGCCCTACCTCCAGCAGGGAGACTGGCTATGCTCCTTGGATCTGAAAGATGCATATACCCATATCCTCATTCATCCGGACCACAGGCAATATCTCAGATTTGTTGTGGGAGGAAATCATTACCAGTACAGGGTACTGCCCTTTGGCCTATCCTCCGCACCCAGGGTGTTCACCAAGTGCCTCGCTGTGGTGGCGGCTTATCTGAGACTTCAAGGTCTGTTTGTGTTCCCATACCTGGACGACTGGCTCATCAGAGCCCAGTCTTCCCACGAGGCCACTCACGCCACTCAGCGCACTGTGGCCCTGCTCCAACACTTGGGTTTTGTCATAAACTTCGCAAAGTCCACTTTGCTCCCCTCTCAAAATCTCGAGTTCATCGGCGCCCGGTTGGACACACTTCAGGCACGGGCCTTCCTCCCTCTGGACAGGGCCAGGCGGCTCATGGACCTCGCCGGCCACTTTCACAGCAATGCGCTGGTCCCAGCCAGACATTTTCTGTGACTGCTCGGCCATATGGCTTCCACGGTCCATGTGACACCAAATGCCCGACTGAACATGCGTCCTGCTCAGTGGTGCCTTCGCAATCAATGGCATCAGGCCACGGGGAGCCTAGCAGACTCTGTGCAGATCTCCGACCAGCTGGTCTCTTCTCTACAATGGTGGCTTCATCTGCCCAACCTAGTACTAGGAGTGACTTTTCAGCCCCCCATGCATTCTCACGTCCTGACGACTGATGCTTCTCTCCTAGGTTGGGGTGCACATTGCCAGGAGACCTGTACTCAAGGCCTCTGGACTCCTTGGGAGTCTGCTCAACAGATAAACTTCCTAGAGCTCAGAGCCATCCGCCTAGCGCTCAAAGCATTCTCTCACCTGGTTTCTCACCAGTCGGTGCTGATACAGACGGACAATCAGGTTGCAATGTTCTACGTGAACAAACGAGGCGGAACAGGCTCCCTCCTCTGTCAGGCACAAAAACTATGCTCTTGGGCTGTCCACCATGGCATCATACTCAAGGCTGTCTATCTCCCAGGTCAAGAAAATTACCTGGCCGACAAGCTCAGCAGGATCCTCCAGCCACACGAGTGGAGGTTGGACCCGCTGGTGGTTCAGCGGATCTTTTTCAAGTGGGGCCTCCCCACCATGGATCTGTTTGCCAGTCCTCTGAACCGGCAGCTGCCCAGATTCTGCTCTCAGCCACATCCTCTCCGGGTAGCGGCGGATGCTTTTCTAATTCCATGGTCCACCGGCCTCTTGTATGCCTTTCCTCCCATGCCACTGGTGTCTTGGACGCTCTTCAAGGTTCTCCGAGACAAAGCATCGCTGATCCTCGTGGCTGAGACAACCTTGGTTCCCGCTTCTGATGCAGCTAGCGGTAGACACTCCTCTTCCACTGGGATTTCAGCCCGACCTCCTGTCGCAGGTTCAGGGGACTCTCCTACTCCCCAATCTCCAGTCCCTTTATCTGATGGCCTGGCTGCTGAAAGGGTAGTCCTTGCTCCTCTGTGGCTACCTCCAGATGTGGAGGAGGTCGTCTTGGCCTTCTGGCGACCCTCCACCCGGAAGTCCTACGTTCTCAAGTGGCGTCGGTTCTCCGTCTGGTGTACTCAGCAGTCTCAAGATCCTTTCTCCTGTTCCGCATCAGTGGTCTTGCAGTACTTTCTCTCTCTCTCTCTCTCTCTCTCTCTCTCTCTCTCTCTCCCTCTCCAACCTTGGACTTAAGTCCAACTCGGTAAAAGTCCACCTCAGTGCTCTTTCTGCGCATCACCTGCCAGTGGATGGTAGACCTCTTTCCAGCCACCCTCTGGTGGCTCGGTTTCTCAGTGGCCTCCTTCTCCTTAAGCCACCTTTGCGCCCACCAGCCCCGGACTGGGATATTAATGTGGTGTTGCAGCGGATCACCTGTCCGCCTTTTGAGCCTATGGCTACCTGTCCGCTCCGTTTTCTTTCGTGGAAAACCTTGTTCTTGGTAGCCCTCACTTCGGCTAGACGCGTAAGTGAGCTGCAGGCCCTGGTTTCTGATCCTCCTTACACTAGGTTCTACAAGAACCGGGTAGTCCTACGGACTCACCCTAAATTTCTTCCCAAAGTGGTTTCCCCTTTTCACATCAACCAGGAGGTGGTACTTCCGACCTACTTTCCCAGGCTGCACTCCAGCCGAGCTGAAATGGTCCTGCATACCCTGGACTGTAGAAGGGCATTGACATTCTACCTTGACTGTACGCGGGAGCACCGAAAGGCTGTTCAGCTCTTCGTGTCCTATGACCCCAACAAGTTGGGGCTCCCTGTCTCCAAGCGTACTCTGTCCATCTGGATTGCGGACTGCATCGCTTGGGCTTACGAGGCTGTGGGCCTCGTGCTGGAAGGTAGAGTCACAGCTCATTGTGTTCGGGCGAAGGCTACATCAATAGCTTACCTCCGCTCTGTTCCATTGGCAGACATCTGCCGGGCCGCTACTTGGTCTTCAAGCCAGACTTTTGCAGCCCATTACTGCCTGGAGAGGGAGTCCCGCAGGGACAGTGCTTTCGGACAGGCAGTCCTCCGTAACCTCTTCGAGGTATAAGCAACTCCTACCCTCTGTCCCGGATGTTGGGCTACCGGTTGGAGACATATTCAGAGAAGATTCCTTCCTTCTGTGCTACTGACCTCGAGGGAGCTCATTTTTGTGCTTAGGGTCTCCGGTAGCCTTAAGCTTGGGAGTCCCATATGTGAGGACTGACTTCCTGCTTGGTCCTGGAGAAAGCGTAGTTACTCACCTGTAACAGGTGTTCTCCAGGAGCAGCAGGAATCAGTCCTCACAACCCTTCCTCCTCCCTTTGGAGTTGCAGTTGTATGCTTTTGTTTTTGCTGTCTTTTAGCTATGTCATCTGACTGAGCAAGATGGCACCCTTGGGCGGGAAGAGGACCGTACATGCGTGCTGCAATTCCCAAAGGCTTTCTTTGAAAGCTGGGGAAAATTGCTCTGGGAGGGCTCCGTTGGCGCCGACGTCACCCATATGTGAGGACTGATTCCTGCTGCTCCTGGAGAACACCTGTTACAGGTGAGTAACTATGCTTTTTCTTTTCATTGGCAGCCCAGTCGTTTGACCTTGCAGGGGCCCCTTTCCCCCCCCCCCCCCCCCCATGGCTGCCAGCGGGTTTAAGAAGTGTGATTGGTGTAAGAAGCTAATGTCCCTCATCGACACACACGACTGCTGTCTCCACTCTCTCGGGCCCGACCATGACCCAAAGGTCTGTGGCCTGTGTGGGAAGATGTCCTCCAAGGCACTCGGGAGTAGGCAGCAGCACTGTGAGAGGATTTTCTCTGAGTCTGCAACCCCCCCCCCCCCCCCCCCCTCCCTGGGACTGGACCTCTTCAGAAGCCTCGACGTCTTGGGAGCTGTCTGAACCCGAGCATCAGGGGTCTTCTGAGTGGGGGTCTCCCTCACAGGAACACCGTAGGAAGAAGAAACTCGTCAGGGTGACGTATGCTTCTGATTGACCTGGGCCCTCAAGGACCAGGTTGTGGAGTCCTGACTGCAGCCCCGGGTCCTCGGAGTCGGAGCGGCCTGCAAAGCTGCCTCGCATGGATCTGGAGACACTGAGGAAGGTAACTGCTGTTGTCCTTGTAGATTTTCCTCTGAGAGAACCGGCCTCTGGCCCGATGGTGTCTGGACCCGAGCAGGAGGCTGCGGAGCCCTCTGAGCTTGGTCTCATATGGCAGCCCTGGAGTGCAGCATGTCTGCCTTCATGGAGCAGCAGCGGATGCTGAGGGCAGCTCTCACCGGTCCATCTGCCCTGACCACTGGGACCTTGATGTCCAAGTTGACCCTGGAGGCCGAGATGATTCTTGAGACTCTTAGGACTTGAGTTGATCCTCGACTGAGGTCTCCCTCATCCTCCCATTTGGGACCAAGGTTGTCGACACCAGTGCCCTTGGCGTTGGTGCGGTCGGGACCGAAGCCCTCGCGGCTGGAGCTGCTCGATTCCTCCTCAGAGGAGTTGGCAAGGGAGACGGAAGATGAGGAGTCCCAGGACCAATGTTCCCTCTAATTTTCTGTAGGCTGTGTCCACATAAAATATCAGCTGTGCAGCTTTTGAAGGAAGGTTAAATTTTTGTGCGCCACATAATGACACTCAGAGTTATATACTTTAAAATTTGACTACATGTCAGAATACAGTATGTATACCACATTGATTGCACTAGAAAATATTGCAGAACTTGTGAAAACCATAAATACACAACAACTTTTAAATTTTAAGACATCTGTGTTGTTTTCTATCAGAACCAAAATTTTTGTGCGCTCTGTTGTAAAGTATGTGCGCTCGCTCGGCGAGGTGTGTGCGCGCACACACGCACACAGCTTAGAGGGAACAGTGCCCAGGACACCCATCGGACCCGGTATGTCCCATCAGACTCACTGGGTTTCGAGCCTTGGAGAAGGTCCCCTGTGGAGGATATCCAGTTCTTGGATTTCGTCAGGGACATGGTCAAGGCTTTGGTATTACTGGCGGACACCAAGGAGGAGCCTCGAGCAGAGGAGCTCGAAGCCCTCCAGTATGACTTCCCCCTTGAGAAGCCTGTACTGTTCCAGTTCCTCCAATGCTGGAACAGCTGATGCTCCGCATGTGGGAGTCGCCGGTTCTCAGCAAGCAGGTTGATTCCATCTATCGAGTCCGCAAGAGCCCTGTGTTCCAAAAGGCACAGCTGTCACACAGCTCCATGGTTTTGGAGTCGGCCATGCACTGGCTCAAGAGCCAAAAAACGCACTCCTCGGTGCCTCCTGGCCGGGAGGCCTAGAACATGGATGCCCTCGGCAGAAAGTGCTTCCAGGGCTTGATGCTGTCAGGCCGGGTGCAGACTTACCAACTGTACATGGGCATGTACTTGAGGGACCTGGCAAAGGAGATTGATGGGTTCTCAGCTGGCCTCTCCAAGGCAACTTTGCAGTGCTTCAAGGCCTTGTCCATCGGGATTCAGAAATGCTCAGTTTGTCTCGAGCAGCCTATGATGGCTTCGAGGCTTTGGCCTGAGTAGCTGTGGCTGGCATCGGTGCACGGTGCCAGGCCTGGCTAATGTCCGTATGATCTGGAGCTATGGGTTCAGGACAAGTTGGTCGATGTCCCTTGCCGAGGTGACAACCTCTTTGGCAAACCCATGACTGAGAAGGCGGCTGAGATCGAGTCTGAGTATTTGACCCGGACAAGGCTCTCCAAGAAGACTTCTTCCTTCTAAGAAGAAGAGCTCGGGTAAAAAGTCCTTTTTTCTCGAGGAAGGGTGCTGCTTACTGCAACTACCCCATTTACCAGGCCACCCCAGTTTCCCAACGGGGGCAAAAGGCCAAGGGACAGGGGCATGGCCCGCATAAGCAGAAGACCCCCAAGCTCCAGCTCAGCTGGGAGGGGTTTTTTGACTCACAAAGCATAATGTGTCTCCCACCAGTGCTGAGGCCTTGCACAGGAGGAAGGCTGACCCTGTAGGTCCCTAGATGGTCAGCTATCACCATGGATATCTGGGTCCTGCAAATTGTCCAAAGGGGCTATTTGCTTCACTCGGGTACCTCCCCCCTCCTTTCCAGGAAAGCCTCTCAGACCTCTTCACAGGGACCTCCTCTTGCAGGAGTTAGGTCTTCTAGAAGAGGATCAGGTGGTGGAAGCGGTGCCCCACCACCTGCAGGGAAAGGGCTTCTACTCCAGGTATTTTCTGATACCAAGGAGAACTGGAGGCCTAAGGCCTATCGACCTGCAAAACTTAAACAAGTTCCTGGTGAGGGGAAAGTTCAAGATGCTTTCCCTTAGAATTTTCCTGCCTTATCTCCACTAGGGAGATTGGCTATGCTCCTTAGACCTGAAGGATGCCTATATGCACATCCAGACCACAGACAATATCTGAGATTGGTAGTGGGAGGAAACCATTTTTAGTAGAGAGTACTTTGGCCTAGCCTCTGCTCCCAGTGTGTTTACCAAATTACCTGGCTGTGGTGGCGGCTTTCCTCAGAAACCAAGGGATTTTTATCTTCCCTTACCTGGACAACCGGCTCATCAAGGGCCAGTCGCCTCAGGAGGCCCAGTAGGCCACTTCTTGCACCATCAACATGCTACATCACCTAGGCTTTGTCATAAACCATGCAGTCTACTTTGCTCCCCACTCAAAACTTAGTTCATAGGAGCAAGAGTAGACACCCTTCAGGCGAGAGCTTACCTGCCGGAAGACAGGGCACAGAGGCTGCTGGCGCTGTTACACCAGGTCAGACAAGTCTCAGGTCTCAGCGAGACACTTCCTATGCCTCCTGGGCCACATGGCCTCCACGGTACATGTGACCCCCAAATGCCCATCTCCACATGAGAACAGCTCCGTGGTGCCTCTGATCAATGGACACAAGCCACTGGCAGCCTCTGAGACAATATAACTGTGTCCAAACGACTGGTAGCTTCAGCCACCTAACTTGCTCGAGGGAGTGCCTTTTCAGACTCCCTCGCACACGAGTGTTAACAGATGCCTCCCTGTTGGGCTGGGGAGCCCATTGCCAGGGATCATGCACTCGGGGGTTGTGGTCTCCTCAGGAGACTACACACCAAATCAACCTCTTAGAGCTGTGGATGATTCTCCTCGCTCTTCAAACCTTCCGTTATGTTCTTGCACATCAGTCTGTCTTGGTGCAGATGGACAATCAGGTAGCAGTGTTCTACGTGAACAAGCAGGGAGGCACAGGTTCTCACATCCTATGTCAGGAGACACTGGACCTCTGCTCCTTTGCAATCAGGCAGGGTATGTCTCAAAGCAGTTTACCTGCCTGGTCAGGAGAACTTCCTAGCAGCCAAGCTAAGCAGAATTCTCCAACCTCACGAATGGGAACGGAATCTGGAAGTGGCCCAGCAGGTTTTCTACCCCTGGGGACATCCAGTCATAGATCTTTGTCAGTCTGCAGAATCACCAGTTACCCAAGTTTTGCTCCAGACAGCCACATCCTCTGAGGGTGGCTGCAGATGCTTTTCTGATCGCCTGATCATCTGGTCAGTGGGCCTCCTGTATGTTTCCTCCCATGTCTCTGGTGGCCCGAACTCTGTTCAAAATCCTTTGGGACAAGGCCTCGGTCATTCTGGTAGGCCCCAGATGGCTGAGGCAGCCTTGGTTTCCTCTACTTCAGCTGGCAGTGGAAGCTCCACTCCCTCTGGGGACGCAGCCCAACCTCCTGTCTCAGGAGCAGGGCTTTCTTGCACCCCAACCTCAGGTCCCTCAACCTGCTGGCATGGCTGCTGAAAGGGTAGTGCTGGCTCCTCTCCTCCTACCACCTAGGAATGTAGAAGTAGTGTTACTGGCCTCAGGGAGGCAGTCCACTAGGAAATCCTATGCCTTGAAGTGGTGTAGGTTTGAGGTGTGGTGTACCCAGCACAACGAAAACCCTTTCTCTTGCCATGTACCAGTGGTGTTGCAGTACGTGCTTCACCTCTCAGAATTAGGTCTCAAGTCTAACTCTGTCAGGGTCCACCTGAGTGCTCTGTCAGCATACCACTCTCCAGTGGAAGGACAACCTCTTTTGGCTCACCCCTGTTGTTAAGTGCCGTCGAGTCGGAGTTGACTCATGGCGACCCTCTGGATAGCTATCCTAAATTGTGTTCAGTCTTCAGTCAGGTGGCTCATTGTTGACAGACTGGTACCTGTAGCTGCTGTTATTGTATCGATCCATCTCATTGCTGGCCTTCCTCTTTTATGTTGACCACCTATCTTGCCAAGCATGATATCTTTCTCTAATGATCTCTCTTTGCATGATGTGTCCAAAGTATGAAGGTCGAAGTCTTGTCATCTGAACTTCCAAAGAAAGCTTAGGTTTGATCTCCTCTAGTACCGACTGGTTTGTTCCTTTGGGCAGTGATCCTGTAACTAGGACCTGTCCTCCAGGTGATGTAAAACCCTCTCGCACCAAGGAAGTTTCTCCAGGGCCATGTGCCCATGAGAGAAGGGTTAGGACAGCTGTTATAGTTGGTGATTCGATCATTAGGCATGTAGATAGCTGGGTGGCTGTGGACGTGAGGATCGCCTGGTAACATGCCTGCCTGGTGCGAAGGTAGCGGACCTCACACGCCACCTAGATAAGGTCTTAGATAGTGCTGGGGAGGAGTCTGCTGTCTTGGTACATGTTGGTACCAATGACATAGGAAAATGTGGTAGCGAGGTTCTGTAGGCTAAATTTAGGCTTTTAGGTAGAAAGTTGAAATCCAGAACTTCCAGGGTAGCATTCTCTGAAATGCTTCCTGTTCCACGTGCAGAACCCAAAAGGCAGGCAGAGCTCCGGAGTCTCAATGCGTGGATGAGACGATGGTGCAGAGATGAGGGTTTTGGATTTGTTAGGAACTGGGGAACATTCTGGGGAAAGGAGGGGCTCTTCCGAAGGGATGGGCTTCACCTTAACTGGGATGGAACCAGGCTGCTGGCATTAACCTTTTAAAAAGGAGATAGAGCAGCTTTTAAACTAGATATTAGGGGAAAGCCGACAGTCGCCCAAGAGCGGATGGTTCGGAAGAATGTAACTTTGAAGGATACTACCAAAAGCAGAGGGGTTCCACAAAAGAGGAAAGTAGCCCAAATTACCCATGTCTAACAATAGCCAAATTAATATGAATAAAATACATTCTCTAAAATGCTTGTAGGCAAATGCCAGAAGTCTAAAAAATAAGATGGGAGAATTAGAATATATAGAACTAAATGAAAGGTTAGATATGATTGGAATATCAGAGACATGGTGGAAGAAGGACAACCAGTGGGACACTGTGATACCTGGGTACAAACTATATTGTAATGATAGAGCTGATCAAATTGGTGGAGGGGTTGCTCTCTGTTAGGGCATTGAGTCAGAAAGGATTAAAGTTTTGCTTGAAACAAAATCTGCTGTAGAATATATGGATTGAAATCCCATGTAAAAGGGGGAAGGCAATGGCAGTGGGGGGTGTACTATTGAGCGCCTGGCCAGAATGACCAAATGGATGATGAAATGCTCAAAGAAATCAAGGAAGCTAACAAAAGTTACAGCAGAGTAATAATAATGGGTGATTTCAACTACCCTGGTATTGACTGGGTCAGTGTCACGTCAGGACATGCTAGGGAGATAAAGTTCCTAGATGAAATAAATGACTGCTTCTTGGAGCAATTGGTTCATGAACTGACCAGAGGGGAAGCCATATTAGACCTAATCCTTAGTGGAACACCAGATCTAGTGCAAGAGATAAGGTTGTTGGGGCCACTTGGCAATAGTGATCATAGCATGATCGCCTCTGATTTAATTAGTGGAGGAAGGATAGTAAGGAAATCCACAGTACTACCTTTTAACTTTTGAAAGGGAGACTATGATAAAATGAGGAAAACAGTTAAGAAAAAACTAAAAGGAGCAGTTGCAAAAGTTAAAGACGTACATCAGGCTTGGCTGTTGTTGAAAAATACTATCTTGGAAGCCCAGACCAGCTGTATTCCACGCTTTAAGAAAAGTGGAAGGAAGTCCAAAAAACTGCCAGCATGGTTTAAAGGTGAGGTCAGAGAGGCGGCTGTTGCCAAAAAAGCATCTTTCAGGAAATGGAAAAAAGAGCCAAATGATGAAACCTGGAAACAACACAAGCACTGGCAAGTCAAATGCAAGGCATTGATAAGGCAGGCAAAGGGAGAATTTGAGAAGAAGCTTGCTGCGGAAGCAAAAACGCGAAGTAAAGACCTTTTCAAGTACATTCGTAGCAAAAAACCTGTGAGAGAGTCAGTTGGTCCATTAGATGATAAAGGGGTTAAAGGAGCACTAAGAGGTGACAAGGCGATAGCAGAGAGACTGAATGAATTCTTTGCTTTGGTCTTTACTGAGGAAGATGTAGGGATGTTACCCATGACTGAAGTATTTAAAGGTGCGGAAGAATTGAAGGAAATATTGATACATTGGGAAGATGTATTACAACTATTAGATAAACTGAAGAGTAGCAAATCACCTGGGCCGGATGGTATACATCCAAGGGTGTTGAAAGAACTGAAATACGAGATTGCAGACCTGCTATTAGTAATCTGTGAACTATCATTAAAATCATCTCTAATACCTGAAGATTGGAGGATCGCCAATGTAACACCAATTTTTGAAAAGGGTTCCAGGGGTGATCTGGGAAACTACAGACCGGTGAGCCTGACATCAGTACCAGGAAAAATGGTAGAAACCATCATAAAGAATAAAATTACTCAGCATGTAGATAGTCATGGCCTAATGGGAGACCGCCAACATGGCTTTAGACAAGGAAGATCTTGTCTTACTAATCTGTTATGTTTTTTTGAAGGAGTGAATAATCAGGTGGACAAAGGTGAGTCGATTAATATTGTGTATCTGGACTTTCAGAAAGCCTTTGACAAGGTCCCTCATGAGAGACTTTTGACAAAACTAAAGAGTCATGGGATAGGAGGCAGTGTACTATTGTGGATCAGGAACTGGTTAAAAGATAGAAAGCAGAGGGTAGGGTTAAATGGCCAATTTTCCCAATGGAGAAAGGTGAATAGTGGTGTACCTCAAGGATCTGTGCTGGGTCTGCTGCTTTTTGACATATTACGGCGCTCCTGCCCGGCCTTGGGGCTAAAGACAGGAGCGGCGGTCTGATGCTTTGTGAGGAAGGAGAGTAACCTGTATCCAGGGAATGCTGGGTATTGTAGTTCCTGCTCCTCTCGCTCCGAAATAAAGAGTTGTAGTTATGGGGTTTCCAGAATATTTATTATAGTAAAGGATATTGTTCCATCACATGGCAAATAAATGCAAACAAAATAGGTGCTTCAAATGCTAACAGAAAACTTAGGATAAAGGCAACTTAAAGTATAACTGCTTCTTTTCCACTTCTAAGCAAATTACTCACTTTGCCCCAAGAGGTCAGTTAGTTTCACTGCAGCCTCTTTCAGCCACTGTTACCTTCACAGTGCTGGGGAAAATGAGGTGCACATAATTAGAGCTTTCTCAGCAAGGCAATACAACAGCTCCATAGCATTCAATTCACATACGGTAAAAAAAACAGTTTCCTTCAGCTTGGCATCTCTACACAGCAGACCGTGCAATCCATGCTCTCACAATCTGGTAAGTCTGTATTGTGTTAATTCTTCAAGCTGTATGGAATTACTGGCTTCTGGTAACACTGGCTTGTCTTCTAGCTTGTAACTCTAAAAACTGTTTTAAACTCTGTAGGAGCAATTCAGCCTGCTGTTTGGGAGGTAGGGAATTGCTATCAGCTATACAATTTCCCTCTGGCTTAAGGCTGTTTATTTTCTCCTCTCTTAGATTAATTGTATCAGAGTAACTGCTAGTCTCTTTTGCTAATGTTTCACACACAGGAGAGTTAGCTTTACGTTCAGCCTGGAAACTTTGTGGCAATTCACTTACTTGTTGCCATGCCGTTCTGACTTCAGATGGCTCCAACGTTCTCCAGCTGTTAGAATGTTTGTTGCTCTCTGGCTCAAACGGTACTTCACAGAATGATTGTTTTCTTTCTTGTGCCTGCCTTGAAGGCTTCCTTTCCCAGGGCTGTGCCTTCCAACGGTTATCTATTTCAGGGCTAGGTCCTCTCTCCTTGGGACTTCTACTCACTGCCTCTGAATAGAACTTTGCAGGTTTCTTTCCAATGCCAGGTTCCCAAGTATCAGCATACTGTTTTCTGGACTTCCAATCATTCTTCCTCTTCTCCTTTCTCCTCTCATCCTCTTCCCATTCTGACTAGCAAAGCCATGCTCTGGTTTAAAACCATGTTCTCTCCTGGACACGCCCCTTCCAAGGGCAGGGTGTGCCCAATCAGGACTGCAGGACTCCTCCCCTGGGCTGGTCTCCATGCTCAGCTCTGTGGAATAGAGTCTCTCTTTCTTCCTTGGTTTCTCAAATAGGCATAAATCCTGTTGAACCTCAGGATTTTCATCCGTTTCCATAGGCTCAGGAAGGCACTGTTCACCACAATATTCATAAATGACCTGGAAAGTGGAATAACGAGTGAAGTTATCAAATTTGCAGATGACACAAAACTATTTAAAGTTGTTAAAAACCCAAGAGGATTGTAGAAAATTGCAAGAGGATCTTGATAAAATGGAAGACTGGGCATCAAAATGGCAGATGAAATTTAATGTGGACAAGTGCAGGGTTATGCACCTAGGGAAGAACAACCCAAACTATGGTTACACGATGCAAGGTTCCACATTAGGAACCACCACCCAGGAAAAAGATTTAGGTGTCATTGTGGATACCATGTTAAAACCCTCGGCCCAGTGTGCAGCAGCGGCCAAGAGAGCAAATAGAATGCTAGGTATGATAAGGAAAGGAATGGAAAATAAAACAAAAGATATTATAATGCCTCTATATCGTTCCATGGTGAGACCGCACCTTGAATATTGTGTGCAATTCTGGTCGCCGTATCTTAAAAAGGATATAGCGATTTTCTCCAGGACCAAGCAGGAAGTCAGTCCTCACATATGGGTGACGTCGGCGCCGACGGAGCCCTCGCGGAGCAATTTTCCCCAGCTTTCAAAGAAAGCCTTTGGGAATTGCAGCGCGCATGCGCGGTCCCCTTCCCGCCCAAAGGTGCCATCTTGGCCAGTCTTCTTTTTTCCGCGGAGCCCTACAGACGCTGTCTACAAGTCACCGCTGAAAAGTTGATTTTCTTTATTTTAGTATTTTCTTCGCGGTTTTTCTGTCCTTCGTGACAAATTCGCGCTTTTTTCACTTTTCCCTGGCGGCACGAACGTTTGACCTCGCAGGGGCCCTTTTTCCCCCGATGGCCGCCAGTGGTTTTAAAAAGTGTGTTCAGTGTAAGAAACTTATGTCTCTTACTGACACACATGATTGCTGCCTCCGTTGCCTGGGCCCAGATCATGAAGAAATGATCTTTGGAGCCTGTAGCAAGATGTCTGCGAAATCATTGCGGAGTCGACAGCATCAGCGGGAGAGAATCTTCTCTGACCACAGCCGTACCCGGACCTCGTCAGAAGCTTCGGTGTCCAGGGAATCTGGCTCTGAACACCATCGGAGCTCCTCTGAGAGGGGTCTCCTTCCCGGGAACATCATCGGAGGAAGAAACCCGCGAGGACGGCGTCGGTGGACGCTCCTGGCTCCGCGAGGGCCAGGTCGCATAGCCCCGATAGCCGTCCCGGGTCTTTGGAGCTGGAGCGGCCGTCCAAACAGCCTCGTCTGGAGATGGACTCGTCTGCTCACGTAAGTCCTGTTCTCGTGGACTTGCCTCCGAGGGGTCCGACGTCGGGCCCGACGCCGTCGGGGCCCGACTCGGGGGCTGCTGGGTCTCCTAAGTTCGGACTCAGGTTGACGGCCTTGGAGAGCAGCCTGGCTGCCTTCATGGACCAGCAGCGGGCATTGATCGCTGGCCTCGCTGGCGCTTCTGCCCTGACCGCCGGGACGTTGACGTCTAAGTCGACCCCAGAGACCGAGCCGATCCTCGAGTCCATGCGGGCTCGAGTCGATCCTCGGTCGAGGTCCCCTTCGGCCTCCCGTTCGGGGCCGCGGTCGTCGACGCCGACTCCCTCGGCGTCGGGGCGGACGGTGTCTGTGCCCGCCCGGCCAGAGCCGCTCGACTCCTCCGAGGATTCCGCCTGGGAATCCGAGGTGGATGAGTCGCCTGTTTCTTTTCGGACTCGGTGTATCCCTTCGGACTCCCCCGAGTCCGAACCTCGGAGACAGTCCCCTCCGGAGGATGCACGGTTCTCGGACTTCGTGAGGGATATGGCCAAGGCCTTGGCCTTCCCTGCGGATCCCGAGGAGGAGCCTCGAGCCGAAGAGCTCGATGCCCTCCAGTATGACTCTCCTGCAAAGGAGCATTTTACTGTACCGGTTCCTCCGATGCTGGAACGACTTCTCTTCCGCATGTTGGAGAGCCCGGCGTCGTCGCCGGTATTAAGCAAGCGGGTCGATGCCATATATCGAGTCCGCAAGAGCCCTGGCTTCCAAAAAGCACAGCTGCCGCACCATTCCATGGTGGTGGAATCGGCCATGCATAGGCTCAAGAGCCAGAAAATGCACTCGGTGCCTCCCGGCAGGGAAACCCGCAGCCTGGATGGCATCGGTAAGAAGTGTTTCCAGGGCTCTATGCTTGCTTGTCGGGTCCAGACTTACCAGCTCTACATGGGCATGTATCTCAGGGACCTGGCTAAAGAAATAGCCGGATTCTCTGCTGGTCTCTCCGAGGAACCTTTGCGGAGGTTCCTGGCCTTGTCCACTGGTATTCGAGAGTGCTCAAAGTTTATCTCTCGAGCAGCCTATGATGGCTTTGAGGCATCGGCTCGAGTAGCCGCAGCCGGCATCGGGGCCCGCCGACAGGCTTGGCTTCATTCATCCGACCTCGTGCCCTGGGTGCAGGACAAGTTGGTCAATGTCCCCTGCAGAGGTGAAAACCTCTTTGGCAAACCTATGGACGAGAAGGCTGCACAACTCGAGACAGAGACTCTCACCAGGACTCGGCTCTCCAGGAAAACCTCTGCCCCTTCCCAGAAGAAGAAGGGCTCGGGGAAAAAGCCCTTTTACCCGAGGAAGACGGCTGCCTATAAACACTACCCTCATTATCAGGCCTCCGCAGCTCCCCAACAGGGTCAGCAGGCCAAGGGACGGGGTAACGGGTCCCGTAGGCAGCAAGCCCCCAAGCCTGCGCCACCGGCCCCTGCTCCGCAGGGTGGGGGTTTTGACTCTTTCAGCATAGCCTCTCCCCCTCCGCTGGTTTCTCTCAGCACGGGAGGCCGGCTGGTCCACTTTGCCCACAGGTGGTCCAACATCACGTCAGATACCTGGGTGCTCCACATAGTCCGAGAGGGCTATCTTCTACACTTCCACCAGGTACCTCCCCCCTACTTTCCAGGGGAGCCTCTGCGACCCCCTCTTCACTGGGACTTATTCCTTCAAGAGTTGGCAAGTCGTCTTCAGGAACAGGCGGTGGAGCCGGTGCCCCACCACCTGAGAGGTCAAGGCTTTTATTCCAGGTACTTCCTGATACCAAAGCGAACTGGAGGCCTCAGACCCATCCTGGACTTGCGGAACCTCAACAAGTTCCTGGAGAGGGAAAAGTTCAAGATGCTTACCCTTGGAATCCTGCTGCCCTACCTCCGGCAGGGAGATTGGCTATGCTCCTTGGATCTAAAGGATGCCTACACTTACATCCTCATCCACCCAAGCCACCGACAATACCTAAGGTTTGTGGTGGCAGGCAATCATTTCCAGTACAGGGTACTGCCCTTTGGCCTATCCTCCGCACCACGCGTCTTCACAAAATGTCTCGCAGTGGTGGCGGCTTATCTCCGGCTTCAAGGCCTCTTTGTCTTCCCTTACCTAGACGACTGGCTCATCAGAGCACCGTCCTCCACGGAGGCCACTCACGCCACGCAACGTACTGTGACTCTGCTCCAGTACTTGGGCTTTGTCGTCAACTTCGCAAAGTCCACTTTGCTCCCCTCTCAGGATCTCGAGTTCATCGGCGCCAGGTTAGACACGCTTCAAGCGCGAGCCTTTCTGCCGCTCGACAGGGCACAACGGCTCATGGCTCTCGCCAGCCGCTTTCGCAGCCATTCCCGGGTCTCGGCCAGGCACTTTCTGAAACTGCTCGGCCATATGGCTTCCACGGTCCATGTGACCCCCAATGCCTGCCTGAATATGCGACCTGCTCAATGGTGCCTTCGCTCACAATGGCGTCAGGCCTCGGGGAGACTAGCGGACTCAGTACGAATCTCCAGCCCGCTGGTCTCTTCTCTACGGTGGTGGCTTCATCTGCCCAACCTAGTGCTCGGAATGCCTTTTCAGTCTCCGCCTGTTCAGGTGCTGACGACCGACGCTTCTCTCCTGGGTTGGGGAGCACATTGCCAAGGGACATGTACTCAGGGTCTCTGGACCCCGTGGGAATCTGCCCAGCAGATCAACTTCCTGGAGCTCAGAGCAATCCGCCTGGCTCTCCGAGCCTTCTCCCACCTTACCGCTCGCCAGTCCGTCCTCGTCCAGACGGACAATCAAGTGGCCATGTCCTACGTGAACAAACGGGGGCACGGGCTCCTTCCTTCTCTGTCGGGACCGTTGCCTCTGGGGTTTCAACCCGATCTCCTGACCCAGGATCAGGGGTCTCTCCTACACCCCAACCTCAGATCTCTTCATCTGATGGCCTGGCTGCTGAAAGGGTAGTCCTTGCTCCCCTCCTGCTGCCTCCAGAGGTGGAAGAGGTCGTGCTAGCTTCCAGGCGACCCTCTACCCGGAAATCCTACGCCCTTAAATGGCGTCGCTTCACCACCTGGTGTACTCCACAGTCTCAAGACCCCTTCTCCTTCCCGGTGTCGGTGGTCTTGCAGTACTTGCTTTCCCTCTCCAATCTTGGACTAAAGTCCAACTCGGTCAAAGTTCACCTCAGTGCTATTTCTGCACATCATGTACCGGTGGAAGGCAGGCCTCTTTCCGGCCATCCTCTCGTGGCACGGTTCTCCCGAGGTCTCCTCCTTAAACCACCTTTGCGCCCCCCAACCCCCGACTGGGACCTGAACGTGGTTTTGCAGCGGATCACCTGTCCGCCTTTTGAACCCATGGCTACCTGTCCTCTCCGTTTTCTTTCTTGGAAAACCTTATTCCTGGTAGCCCTCACTTCCGCTAGACGCGTTAGTGAACTGCAGGCCCTAGTGTCTGATCCCCCTTACACTTGGTTCTACAAGAACAGGGTAGTCCTGCGGACTCACCCTAAGTTTCTTCCAAAAGTGGTCTCCCCTTTTCACATCAATCAGGAGGTGGTGCTTCCGACCTTCTTTCCCAGGCCACACTCCAGCCGAGCTGAAATGGTCTTGCATACCCTGGAATGTCGGAGGGCGTTAACCTTCTACCTTGATCGTACGCGGGAGCACCGTAAGACTGTTCAGCTCTTCCTGTCTTACGACCCTAATAAATTAGGGCTCCCTGTCTCCAAGCGTACTCTGTCCATCTGGGTAGCTGACTGTATCGCTTGGACTTATGGGGCGGCAGGCCTCTCGTTGGAAAGTCGAGTCACGGCTCATCGGGTTAGGGCGAAGGCTGCGTCAGTGGCTTACCTCCGCTCTGTTCCATTGGCAGACATCTGCCGTGCCGCTACTTGGTCTTCGAGCCAGACTTTTGCAACCCATTACTGCCTCGAGAGGGAGTCCCGCAGGGACAGTGCTTTCGGACAGGCAGTCCTCCGTAATCTCTTCGAGGTTTAAGCAACTCCTACCCTCCATCCCGGATGTTGGGCTACCGGTTGGAGATTAGTCAGAGAAGATTCCTTCCTTCTGTGCTGCTGAGCTAGAGGGAGCTCATTTTTGTGCTTAGGGTCTCCGGTAGCCTTAAGCTTGGGAGTCCCTTATGTGAGGACTGACTTCCTGCTTGGTCCTGGAGAAAGCGTAGTTACTCACCTGTAACAGGTGTTCTCCAGGAGCAGCAGGAATCAGTCCTCACAACCCTCCCTCCTCCCCGTGGAGTTGCAGTCATATGATTTAGTTTTTGCAAATTTTTTGCTGTCTTTTCGCTATGTCATCAAACTGGCCAAGATGGCACCTTTGGGCGGGAAGGGGACCGCGCATGCGCGCTGCAATTCCCAAAGGCTTTCTTTGAAAGCTGGGGAAAATTGCTCCGCAAGGGCTCCGTCGGCGCCGACGTCACCCATATGTGAGGACTGGTTCCTGCTGCTCCTGGAGAACACCTGTTACAGGTGAGTAACTACGCTTTAGATAAGGTTCAGAGAAGAGCCACCAAAATGGTAAAGGGGATGGAAGGATACTCCTATGAAGAAAGGCTAAAAAGGTTAGGGCTCTTTAACCTGGAAAAGAGACGGCTGAGGGGAGATATGATAGAAGTCTATAAATTAATGAACGGAGTGGAACGGGTAAACGTAGATCGACTGTTTATGTTATCAGAATATAGGAAGACTAGGGGACATGCAATGAAGCTACAGGGTAAACTATTTAAGACTAATAAAAGAAAATATTTTTTCACTCAACTTGTAATCAAACTCTGGAATTTGTTACCGAAGGATGTAGTAAAGGCTGTTAGTGTAGCTGGGTTTAAAAAAGGTTTGGACAAGTTCCTGGAGGAAAGGTCCATAAACCATTATTAAGAAGGGACCCAGGATATCAATGCTTGAAACAATACAAGCATTGTGGAACCTGTGTCCCTTGGGGAAACTGCTAGGTACATACGACCTAGATTGGCCACTGTTGGAAACAAAATATTGGGCTTGATGGACCTTGGTCTGACCCAGTATGGCATATCTTATGTTATGTTCTTATGTTCAATCCATGGTATACACAGTATTTGCCGCCAGCACCATAATTCAAAGGCATCAATTTTCTTCCTGTCTATCTTTTTGACTGTCCAGCTTTCACATCCATATGATGTAATTGAAAATACCATGGCTTGAACAAGTTGAATCTTTGTATGGAGAGAGACATCTCTGCTCTTGAGAATCTTATCTAGGTCTTGCATAGCCATTCTGCCAAGAGCAATGCGTCGTCTGATTTCTTTGCTTGTTGCTTCTTTATTGATAGTTGATCCAAGTAGGTTAAAGTTCACGATTTCAATTTCTTCTCCTTCAATGATGAACCTGTTGATTATGCCAGTTGTCATGATCTTTGTCTTCTTTACATTAAGGTGCAGGCCCATTTTGGTTGTGAGAAGCAAATGTTTCAGATCATCTTCACTTTCAGCCAGTAATGTGGTATCATCAGCATAGCGAAGGTTGTTGTTGAGTCTTCCACCAATCTTCACACCTCTGTTGTCTTCATACAATCCTGCTTCTCTGATGATTGGTTCTACATATAAATTAAACAGGTAGGGGGAAAGTATGCAGCTTTGTCTTACACCTTTGCTTATTTTAAACCATTCTGTTTCTCTTTGTTCCGTTCGAACTGTTGCTTTTTGATCAATGTACAGATTGTGCAAGAGTACGATCAGGTGTTATGGTATACCCATGCTTCTTAATGTGGCCCAGAGTTTCTCATGGTTTACACAGTCAAAAGCCTTGCTATAGTCGATAAAGCACAAATAGATATCCTTTTGGTATTTTTTAGTCTTAAAGGATCCATCTTACATCTGCAGTGATGTCTCTCGTTCCTCGCCCTTTCCTGAACCCTGCTTGCACTTCAGGTAGTTCTTGTTACAGGTATGGTTGTAGTCTCTTTTGAATAATCTTCAGTAGAATCTTGCTGGCATGTGGGTTCAGAGCGTTTGTGCGATAATTTCCACAGTCAGTTGGATCACCTTTAGTATTGGTATAAACACAGATCTTTTCCAGTCAGTTGGCCATGATGTTGTCTTCCATATTTCTTGGCAGAGCCTTGTAAGTATGGTAACAGCTGCATCAGATTGCTGTAATACTTCTATGGGAATGCTATCAATGCCTGGTGCTTTGTTCTTTGATAAGGCTTTCAATGCTGCTTCAACTTCTTCTTTCATCACCAATGGTTCCAGATCATAACGTACAGGTTGAAACGGCTGTTGGTCCACTTGATCTTTATCATATAAAAACTCTGTATATTCCTTCCACCTTTCCAGCCTCGAATTGGAATGTTACAAGATGCTCAAGGTTCTATGTTGAATGATGCTGAGAAGATCAACAAAAGGTGGAAGGAATATACAGAGTTTTTATATGATAAAGATCAAGTGGACCAACAGCCGTTTCATCCTGTACCTTATGATCGGTCTCACCCCTATGTGTCCAGATTCCTCAGAGGTCTACTTCTACTAAATCCCCCAGTTAGTCTTCTGGCAACTGAGTGGGAGTGGTCTTGGAACAGCTTACTCGCCCACCTTTTGAGCCGATGTCCACTTGCCATCTGTGCTTCCTCTCCTGGAAGGTGCTCTTCCTGGTGGCACTCACATCTGCCAGATGTGTGAGTGAGCTGTAAGCTCTTGTTTCTGATAGACTGTACACATGGCTTTATAGGAACAGGGTGGTCCTTCCTTCTGAAAGTGGTCTCTTCGTTCCACCTCAATCAAGAGGTGGTTCTTCCATCCTCCTTTCCCAGGCCGCATGCCAGCCGGGCAGAGGCGGTCCTGCATACCCTGGATTATAAAAGGGCGTTGTTCTTCTACCTGGAACGTATGCAGGGACAGGGAAGGGCTACTCAGCTCTTCGTCTCTTATGACCCCAGTAAGCTGGGTCTACCTGTCTCCAAGTGCATGTTGTTCACCTGTGTGGCAGACTGCATCGCCTGGGCATACAGGGTGGCTGACCTCCCGTTGCAGGGTTGAGTCATGGCCCACCTGGT
This sequence comes from Ichthyophis bannanicus, assembly GCA_033557465.1. Taxonomy (NCBI): domain Eukaryota; kingdom Metazoa; phylum Chordata; class Amphibia; order Gymnophiona; family Ichthyophiidae; genus Ichthyophis; species Ichthyophis bannanicus. The sequence goes on along the minus strand of CM066039.1, from coordinate 16,930,867 downwards.
CAGGGCTAAGGCCGCCTCAGTGGCTCACTACTGCTCTGTTCTGCTAACAGACATCTGCTGGGCCGCCACCTGGTCTTCAGGCCTGATGTCTGCAGCCCATTACTGCTTGGATAGGGAGTCCCGACAGGACAGTGTTTTTGGCCAGGTGGTACTCCGTAACATATTTGAGGTTTAGACAGCTCCTACCCTCTGACCCTTTGGTGTCAGGCCACTGGGGTGTGTTGTGTTCTTGGCTGAATTCCTATTACAGCTGCTGCTGCTTCTAGAGGAAGCCATTTTTCAGCTATGGGTTCTCAGTAGCCTATAGCTAGGGAGTCCCATATGTGAGGACTGACTTCCTGCTTGTTCCTGGAGAAAGCGTAGTTACCTGTAACAGGTGTTCTCCAGGGACAGCAGAAATCAGTCCTCATGACCCTCCCTCCTCCCCAGGAGTTGCAGTCCTTAGCTAAAAAGAGTGATAAAAGGATAAAATTTAGCTATGTCATTTGACTGAGCAAGATAGCACCCTTGGGCGGGAAGGGGACCGGGCATGTGTGATGCAATCCCAAAGGCTTTCTTTGAAAGCTGGGGATTTGCTCCGCATGAGGGCTCTGTTGGTGCCGACATCCACCCATATTTGAGGACTGATTCCTACTGACCTTGAAGAACATCTTTTACTGGTGAGTAACTACACTGTCTTTCAGGCACCACCCATAGTATATTTGCTTTATTTTAACACTGAAAAACTGACAATTAGAAGAGCCTCACTTGTTCCTGAGCGGGTGTTCAGTTTAGTCCTCCACATCCGGGTAGTGCACCTCCTCCTGCAGCAAGGAGACTGGACCAATCAACTCTTTAGAACCGTAGCCTGCTTACTGCTGGAACTCCCATGAGCCCTCCAGTGTGTCCAGTCTCCTTGCAGCAGGAGGTGGTGTGAGCCTGGAGCTAGGCTCACTTCTTTTGCTAGTAGTATTTCTCTCCAGTTTAGTTTCCTTTACTTTACTTTAGTTTACTTTAATTTTCTTTTTCTAGCTACTGTCTCTTTAATTGATTTAAAAAACAAAACAAAAAAAAAAAAAACAATTTCCTTTACAGAGCGTGTCTCTGACACACGGGGATTCCCGCAGTTGAAAGGGGCTGAACGGTACTGCTCTTCGCTCCGGGTTCCCTGCTTGACAGTCTTTGCCGGTGCTCTGATCGCTCCCCCAGGACTGTTCGGGGGCAGGATCAGCATACCCGCGGCTCTTCTTTCTTCAGATTCCCCTGAGCACGCTGCCAGACACTCCGGCTGCAGTCCGGTGCTTGTCTGCCCTTCAATTCACTGGTTCTCTCCTCTGCTCCGGTCCTACGGAGCAGCTGCCCTGACGCTTATCTTTGCAGGTTTTCGGGGTAAGTGTGTTTTTTCTTCGGGATTTTCTTCTCGTCGGTGCCTTTATTTTCTTTTTTCTCTCAGCGCGCCTCACTCGCGGCGGCCATTTTGAATTTTCTTTTTTGGTGGTAATTGCTTTTCTGGGCTCACAATTCTTTTAATTTCCTGGCGTTTTGCCTTTCCTTCTATTTTGGGACGCTTTTCATTGTTTCTTTTTTGGTTATAAAAAAAAAAAAAAAAAGAGAGAGAAAGCAGGGGACAAGAGTGTAATCAACACATAATCAGCAGGGGTTTTCAGCCCGCAGGCTCTGTGTGGGGCTTGGCAGTATTGTGCTCCCTCACTTACTTGCCGACTGTCTCCGGGTGCGCTGTTTCTTTCTTTCCTCAGCTGCGACCCTGATTACCTGTATCCATGTCCTCCAAGCCACAATGCCTGGTCTGCGGCTTACGTAGGCGGTCTGTCTCTGCCGCTGGTTTCTGCTCCAGCTGTGCTGCCGTCTCTTTGGGCATAGAACTTCAGGAGATTTCCCCTTCTCCAGCGGAGCACTTGGTGACTCCGCTCTCTGCTGAGGGTGATACTGCTCCAGCGCCTCTGTTGCCACCTGTGGCTACCGGCTCTCAGGGTCCGGGGGCTCTATAGAGCACGGGGATGTTTCGTCTGCTCTAACTCATTTTTCGCCGGATTTTGTGCTCATTATGCATCAGGCATTCAAGTTGGGGCAATTGGGCAAATGGCCTGAGTCCTCCCCCTCAGCTCTCGTCCCTCTGACGCCTGTCTCGGCCCCATTGGAACCGCCCTCCAAGGCGGTTGAGAAATCGCATCCTGTTGGCTTGGGGCAAGAGGAGTTCGAGGTGCAAGACCTCGACCTGGATGCGGAACTTGAGGGCAGTGTCGATGACCTTGAAGAGGGTGAGATTCCAGACCCTGAGGATCAGGCTAGGATTGTTCGGGTCTTTCGTAAGGAGGAGTTGGTTCCTCTTATCTCGGAAGCACTTCAGACGCTCAATCTCTCAGCGCCGGCTTCGGGGGAGGCTGATGTGTTGGAGGATCCCCTTATTCAGGCAGTTAGGGACTCTCAGGTGGTCTTCCCTGTTCACCGGGTGGTAGCTCAGATGATACAGACCGAGTGGGACCATCCGGACGCTGGCTTGAAAGGCATTCGGACGATGCAGCATCTTTATCCGTTGAAGGACGAGGATAAAGAGAAATTCAAGTCTCCTCGAGTTGATGCAGCGGTATCTGCGGTGACCAAAAAGACCACTATTCCGGTGGAAGGCAGTGCTGCCTTGAAGGACCTTCAGGACAAGAAAGTGGATGGTTTATTGAAGCAAGCGTTCGAGACAAATGCTTTATCGCTGCAGGCTTCGATTTGCGCGGCCTGGATAGCGCGAGCTTCTTGGAGATGGGCTCAGCGCTTGCGTCAGAATTCTTCCCTAGACCAGCAAGCGTTGCTTGAGGTCACTCGTCTAGAGTCAGGTTCTGCTTATCTGGCGGATGTCCATTATGATTTGATCCAAACCATGGCGAATAGTATGGCTTCGTTGGTAGTTGCGCGCCGGTCCCTTTGGTTGCGTAACTGGGCCGCCGATCCTTCCTCCAAGTCTCGCCTTAGCAGACTTCCCTTTAAGGGTAAGTTGCTATTCGGGGAAGACTTGGATAAGTTGGTGAAAGACTTGGGTGAGACCAAAGGTGGAAGACTTCCGGAGGACAAGCCCAAGTCGATTAGAGCTTTTCCAGCGCTTCGGGGTCCCTTTCGGGATTTTCGGAGATTTCGGTCAACCCGCCTTTGGAATTTCCAGCGAGGCCGGTTTGCGTCTCGGTCTCAGTCCTTTCGTGGTTTCCGGGGGGCTGGCAGAGGCTTCTCCATCGCTTCCTCCGGTGCCTCCTCTTCCTTTAGTCGCAAACCGCAATGAAATGAGGCGGGCTCCGGAGGGGGTACAAGTTATCGGCGGACGTCTTCGGAACCTTTTACCCTCTTGGGCCCACATTACCTCGGACCGTTGGGTCCTCGAGATCGTCAGGGACGGTTATGCGCTGGACTTTGCCAACCCTCCAAAAGATTCCTTTGTCCTCTCTCCCTGCAAAGGGTCGCAAAAGGAGCTAGACATTCGGGTAACCTTGGCACGCTTGTTAGCGCTGGGTGCCGTCGTCCCAGTTCCGGCGAACGAGTGCGGACTCGGTCGTTACTCCATTTATTTCGTGGTGCCAAAGAAGGACGGCTCAGTTCGTCCTATTCTCGATCTCAAAGGCGTGAACCGCTGTCTACGGGTACCTCATTTCAGGATGGAGACTCTCCGTTCCGTTATAGTTGCCGTGCGACAGGGAGAGTATTTGACTTCTCTGGATCTCACCGAGGCCTATCTACATATTCCCATACGGGCCCGTCCATCAGAAGTTTCTCCGATTCGCCTTTCCCTGGGGTCACTTCCAGTTCCAAGCACTACCTTTCGGCCTGGCCACCGCGCCTCGCATTTTCACCAAGGTGATGGTGGTAGTCGCGGTGGCCTTGCGCAAGGAGGGTGTTCTGGTGCACCCCTACCTCGACGATTGGCTGATAAGAGCGAAATCCGCGGAGGAGAGCTTACAGGCCACAGACAAAGTTGTTCGTCTTCTGCAGAATCTCGGCTGAGTGATCAATGTGTCCAAAAGTCAGCTGGTGCCGACTCAACATCTCGAATATCTGGGTGTTTGTTTCGATACTGCCACGGGGATAGTGTCTCTCCCGGATCGCCGTGCCCAGAATTTGCGTCAGCTCCTGCGGACGTTCCTAGCGGACCCCGCTCCATCGGCCTGGTGGTATCTCCGATTATTGGGAACCATGGCATCGACTCTGGAAGTGGTTCCTTGGGCCCGATTTCATATGCGGCCTCTTCAGCGTGCTCTGTTACGTCGTTGGTCCCATCAGTCGGATTCTCTCAGCTGCCGGTTGTTGTGTCCCTGCCGGGTTCGGCTGGCGTTACAATGGTGGCTGTCCCCGCTATCGCTTCGGACGGGAACTCCTTTGGAACAGCCCCTTTGGTTGCCGGTCATCACAGATGCGAGTCTCTCCGGCTGGGGAGACCACTGTCAGGGGCACTTTGCACAGGGCACTTGGTCTCCGCAGGAGTCTCGGTGGTCGATCAACCGGCTCGAGCTGCGGGCAATACGGCTAGCACTGCAGGCTTTCGAGGAGTCAGTCCGCGGTCGAGCGGTCCGTGTTCTGTTGGACAACGCGACGGCGGTGGCGTACGTCAACCGGCAGGGCGGCACAGGCAGCGTGCCCCTGGAAGTCGAGGCGGACGCGCTGTTCGTTTGGGTGGAAACGCGTCTTCTGGCCATTTCGGCAGCGCATATCGCGGGAAAGGACAATGTCATGGCGGATTTTCTGAGTCGTGTAAGAATAGACGCCGGGGAGTGGGAGTTGCACCCACAGGTTTTTGCTCAGATAGTTCGTCGGTGGGGTCCGCCCATCATGGATCTCATGGCGACCTTCGAATCGGCCAAAACGAGTCGTTTCTTCAGCAGGCGCAGGGAACGAATGTCAGAGGGTATCGACACGCTTCTCCAACCGTGGCCCGAGTTCGGCCTTCTGTATGTCTTTCCGTCGTGGGCTCTGATTGGCAGAGTACTTCAGCGCATCGAGGCCCACCGTGGAAAGGTCCTGTTAGTGGCGCCGGATTGGCCCCGTGGTACGCGGATCTGGTGCGGCTGCTCGACGGCGTGCCGTGGCGACTTCCTCCCCTGGTGGATCTCCTGATGCAGGGGCCTCTCCGCATGCCTCAGGTGGATCGGTTCTCGCTTACGGTATGGCCATTGAAAGGGCTCGGTTAAGGAAGAAAGGGTATTCCCCAGCGGTTATTTCCACCCTACTGCGTGTGCGAAAACCTTCTACCTCCCTCACTTATGTTCGCATTTGGCGGTTCTTTGAGGATTGGTGTTCCCGGCATGAGATCCGGGCTGCCACTTCTTCCATTGCGGTCATTCTTAGTTTTTTGCAAGACGGTTTTGACAAGGGTCTGGCCGCAAGCTCGTTAAAGGTCCAGATTGCCGCTTTGGCGTGCTATTGTGGCAAGATTCACGACGTCCCTCTTTCCTCTCATGTGGACGTTCGGCGTTTTCTCAAAGCGGTGTTTCTCTTGCGTCCTCGCAGGGTTGTTTTGCCACCCTGGGATTTGAACCTAGTGGTACAGGCTTTGTCTCGGGTGCCCTTTGAGCCCCTCCGCACTTCCTCTGTAAATGACTTGACATTGAAGGCAGTCTTTCTCGTAGCCGTCTGCTCGGCACGTCATATCTCTGAACTTCAGGCGCTTTCTTGTAGAGCTCCCTTTTTATCCTTACTTAGAGATCGGGTTATTTTGCGGACCGTTCCTTCCTTCTTGCCTAAGGTGGTGTCTCCCTTTCACATGAATCAGCCGGTAGTTTTGCCGGTTTTCGCCCCAGGATCATCTTCCGAGTCCGGCTCAGTACTTCATAAGCTTGATGTTCGTCGGGTACTGCGTCAGTATATCAGGATGTCCGCACCTTTTCGAAAGTCGGATCGTTTGTTCGTGCTGTTTGGGGGCCCACGGAAAGGGGAAGCGGCGGCTAAGGCCTCCATTTCTCGATGGATTAAAGAGGCAATCGCGTCGGTTTATCTTCTGCAGGGGAAGACTGTTCCCTTGGGGTTGCGAGCTCATTCCACTAGGGCGCAGGCCACGTCTTGGGCGGAGCATAGTCTCGTTTCTCCGCTGGAAATTTGTCGAGCGGCGACGTGGTCCTCCCTCCATGCTTTTAGTAAACATTACCGTTTGGATGTGGCAGCGGCTCGGGATACCAGTTTTGGATCTGCGGTCTTGCGCGCTGCTTGCCAAGATCCCCCCCGTTGTTAACTGCTCTGGTACATCCCGGATGTGGAGGACTAAACTGGACACCCGCTCAGGAAATGGAAATTACACTTACCTGGTAATTGAAGTTCCTGGAGGGTCCAGTTTAGTCCTCCTTCCCGCCCGGAATTTTCTTTTTGCTCAGTCTTGGCGGCGCGCTTTGGCCGTTCTACTCTGCTGTCAGTTACCTTGATGACTCCTACACGAAGAAAAAAAAAACAAAAAACAGAGGGGACCATCACCCTTGGCGTGGCGTCCAATGGTTTTTCGTTCCCTCGAGTTTGTTCTCGGTCTTCTCTTTTTTCTTTCAGTTTCCTCAGCTTCCGGTGTTGACTGTCGGTATTCGGGACCGGGAACTGAAGCAAGGTGCAGCGTTTCAGACCTCTCGTTTGGGGAGGGGGATCTGCAACGCCTTTATGGGTACTTTTCTGATTTTCCTTAATCTGTTCTTTATTTAGTCTGCTTTGTTACTAGTTCACTGGAGGGCTCATGGGAGTTCCAGCAGTAAGCAGGCTACGGTTCTAAAGAGTTGATTGGTCCAGTCTCCTTGCTGCAGGAGGAGGTGCACTACCCGGATGTGGAGGACTAAACTGGACCCTCCAGGAACTTCAATTACCAGGTAAGTGTAATTTCCATTTTGTTGTTGCTATTACCAGTGTTGCTGTTTGATTTTCCAGATCTTCCTGCTCGACCAGTCCAGACTAGTGGGTTATTTCCCCCCTGCCAGCAGATGGGAGACAGAAAAGAAAGCAAAACTGAGCTGTCATTGCCAGTGGCATAAAATCTAGCACAGCTAGAGGGAGCCCTCAGTATTTTCTCTCTCAGCAGATGGTGATTATTTTCTTCTGTACTGAATTCTTCCAGAGAGGCCTATAGCTCCTGCTCAGCTTGTATTTGGGTGCAGTGTAGCTCGGCCACTTTAGATCCTAGGGGATGCATGAGAAACACTTTTTTTTTTTGGTTGATCTGTTACTGTGGGACTAGCCCATGGCTAGGAGAGCCAGCGTAGCTTTGTAAGGGCATTGGATCACAAGGATCCTTCTGAGGGACCCTTAACTGTCTTGGCCCTTTCTCCCTTTTACTTTTGTTTCTTTAAGAAAACCAATGGTACCGACGGAGCCTGCGTGGGAATGCTTCCCAACATCCAATACGAAAGCTTTTGGGAGCATCCCACTGAACCTGCGTCGCTGCCTTTCCAACTCTACCTCTTCAGTTGAGTTTATAGCTGAGGCAAAGGAGAGAAATACAACTCCTAGGGGAATTGGGTGGGTTGTGAAGACAAAATCCCTGCTGTTCCTGGAGAGCACTTGTTACAGGTGAGTAACCATGTGATCTCCAGGAACAAGTAGGAATGTAGTCTTCACATATGGAGACTCCCCAGCTGAGAGATGCCAGGGAGATGACCCCAGAAGCTGTGAAACCCAGATTGAGATGGGTCTTGCTTCCTCCCATGGATCTCTGGCATTGATCCTTGGGACAGCGGGTAGGAGTTGTTCTAAGTCTGAAAGAGATGCTGGTGAACAGCCTGGCCAAACGAGGCATCCCAATGGGAGTCCTTGTCTAATCAGTAGTGGGCTTCAAAGGAGTGTACTGAAGCCCAAGTGGATGCTCTACATATGTCGTCAATGGACACTGAGCGAAGGTTAGCCATGGAGGCTACCATTGCTGTGACATTGTGAGCAGTGACATGACCTTTGAGAGAGAGTCCCTTTCTCCAGGACCAAGCAGGAAGTCAGTCCTCAAAGAAAGCTTTTGGGAATGCAGGCACACATGCGCGGTCCCCTTCCCGCCCAAAGGTGCCATCTTGCTCAGTCTTTTTCCGCGGAGCCCTACGGATGCCTGTCCTTGCCACCCGTGAAAAAAGTTGATTTTTCAGCGTTGGGTTGAAGTTTTTTTTCTTCGGTTCAACGTCGGTTCCTTTCCCACCTGGACTCTGTACACTGGTGCCGAGCCCGGATCTCCTTTTTTGTTTTTTTGTCCTTAAGAGACTGCGTTCACGCCTTTTTTTCTTCCCTGGCAGCCCAGTTTTTTGATCTTGCAGGGGCCCTTTTTCCCCCGATGGCTGCCTGTGGCTTTAAGAAGTGTGATAGGTGCAAGAAACTGATGTCTCTCACCGACACACACGACTGTTGCCTCCAGTGCCTGGGGCCAGACTATGATTCTACAGTCTGTAGCCCCTGTGGCAAAATGTTTTCCAAGGCATTATGGAGCCATCAGCACCAGCGTGAGAGGATCTTCTCCGAGTCTGCCTCTGGACGGGTCTGGACTTCGTCAGAGGCCTCGACGTCTCGGGAGTCTGACCCCGAGCATCGTCATGGCTCCTCTGAAAGGGAGTCCCCCTCGAGTGAGCATCGAAGGAAGAAGAAACCCTCGAGGGCGGCATCGGTGGATGCTCTTGGCTCCTCGAGGGCCAGGTTGCATAGCCCCGATCGCCGTCCCAGGTGTTTGGAGTCGGAGAGGCCTGCAAAGCATCCTCGTGTAGAATCGTAGGCCCCGAGTCACGTGAGTACTGTAGTCTTCGTGGAGTCCTCCGGGGGAGCCGACGTCAGGCCCGACGCCGTCGGGGCTCGAGTCGGAGGCTGCTAGGTCTCCTGAGCTCGGACTCAGGTTGACGGCCTTGGAGAGCAGACTATCTGCCTTCATGGAGCAGCAGCGGGTGCCCCGACCACTGGGACATGGATGTCCAAGTCGACCCCGGAGGCCGAGCCGATCCTCGAGACCATGCGATCTTGAGTCGATCCTCGGCCTCCCGTTCGGGACCGGCGTCGGGGCGGATGATGTTGGTGCCCACCCACTCGGAGCTGCTCAATTCCTCCTCGGAGGAATCGGCGTGGGAAACGGAGGAGGAGGAGTCCCTGGACACATTCCGGACTTGGTGCGTCCCTTCGGACTCACGGGGATCCGAGCCTCAGACAAGATCCCCCCCGGAGGATACCAGGTTCTCGGATTTCGTAAGGGACATGACCAAAGCATTGGCATTCCCTGCGTACCCTGAGGAGGAGCCTCGAGCCGAGGAGCTTGAGGCTCTGCAGTATGACTCTCCTCCCAAGGAGGCCTTTACTGTCCCGGTTCCTCCGATGCTGGAGCGGTTGCTCTTCCGCATGTGGTAGACGCCGGCCTTTATGCCGGTTTTAAGCAAGCGGGTCGATTTCATCTATCGAGTCCGCAAGAGCCCCGTGTTTCAAAAGGCACAGCTACCGCACCACTCCATGGTTGTGGAATCGGCTATGCATCGCCTGAAGAGTCAGAAATGCACTCCTCGGTGCCCCCCGGCAGGGAGGCCCGGAACCTGGAAGCCCTCGGTAGAAAGTGTTTCCACAGCTCTGTGCTTGCTTGCCGTGTTCAGACCTACCAGCTGTACATGGGCATGTACATCCGAGACCTGGCAAAGTAGATTGCCGGGTTCTCTGCTGGTCTGTCCAAGGAACCTTTGCAGAGGTTCAAGGCCTTGTCTTCTGGTATTCGGGAGTGCTCGAAGTTTATATCTCGAGCAGCCTACGATGGATTTGAGGCTTCGGCCCGGGTAGCAGGGGCCAGCATCGGTGCACGCCGCCAGGCCTGGCTACAATCCTTGGACCTCGAGCCATGGGTACAGGACAAGTTGGTCGATGTCCTTTGCCGAGGTGAGAGCCTCTTTGGCAAGCCCATGGTGGAAAAGGCTGCAGAACTCGAGACCGAGACTCACCACCTGGAAGGGCAAGGCTTCTACTCGAGGTAGTTTCTGGTACCAAAAAGAACAGGAGGCCTCAGACCCATCCTCGACCTAAGAAATCTGAACAAGTTTCTGGAGAGGGAAAAGTTCAAGATGCTTACCCTTGGACTCTTACTGCCCTACCTCCAGCAGGGAGATTGGCTATGCTCCTTAGACCTGAAGGATGCTTATACTCACATCCTCATCCACCCAAGTCACAGACAGTTCCTCAGATTTGTGGTGGGAGGAAAGCACTTCCAGTACAGAGTGCTTCCTTTCGGCCTCACCTCCGCCCCAGGGTTTTTAAAAAATGCCTGTTGGTGGTTGCGGCCTACCTCAGGAGCCAGGGGATCTTTGTGTTCCCATACCTGGACGACTGGCTTATCAGGGTCAGTCTCCACAAGAGGCCAGGCAGGCCACCTACAGAACCATATCCCTGCTTCAGCACCTGGGGTTCGTCATAAACTTCCCCAAGTCCACTTTAGTCCCCTCGCAGGACGTGGAGTTCATAGGGGCAAGACTGGACACCGTCCATGCAAAGGCCTATTTGCCTGTGGACAGAGTTCACAGGCTGATAAAGTTGGCCGGTCAGTTTCAGGCGAACTCTCTGGTCTCGGCCAGACACTTCCTCCGGCTCTTCGGTCACATGGCTTCCACAGTGCATGTCACGCCACATGCTCGGCTGCACATGAGGCTGGCTCAGTTTCACCTCAAGGCACAGTGGCTGCAGTCCACAGGGAAATTGTCAGAATAAGGGTGTCCAAACTCTTGGTGGACTCCTTATGCTGGTGGAGTCATCTCCCAAATCTGGTCAGGAGTCTTCCTTTCCAGGCCTCCCCACACACTCGGGTACTGACAACCGATGCTTCCCTGAAGATAAGGTAGACAAAAACTGAAGTAATTTAAAAAAATAATAGGGAATATATACAGAGGATGCCTAAATAGAAAGAAAGTGGCATGGGGGAAGGGGTTACTTGCATAGAGTAGCAGTTATACCCCTAACTACCTTCCTGAACAGACTGGATGAGCCAGTTTAGTCTCTGGGGACAAGTAGGAATGAGTACTCCCATATGGATGATGTCTGTGACGGAGCCCATGTGGGAACACTCCCAGCTTCCATTGGAGATTTTTGGGAGCTGCTGTGCGCCTGCTGCAGTGCTATCTTTGGTCAGATTTCAAAGCAGTAGCCAAGAAAGTAACTCCTTGGGGAAGGTTGCTGAGGACTTGTTCCTGCTGTCCATGGAGAACACCTACTACAGGTATGTAACTACACTTTCTCCATGGACAAACAAGAAGTCCTCACATATGGGATCCCAAGGTACAGACTACCAAAAAAACCAAGGAGGCCAAAGCCCAGCAAGGCAAGAAAAACTGAAGAACAGTAAAGTAGTTCCTCTAGGGACTCCACTGATTCAGCATCCTCGGTGCACAGCAGCACAGAGGTTTGACAGTTGCAGATAGACTGGATGGAGAAAAGGGCTGGTGGGCAGGAGTTGAACTTAATACCTGAAAAGGTGCCGGAGCATGGCCTGGCAAGTTACTGTCCTGTTGGGAATCTCCATCCAGACAAGTGAGCTGTGAAAGTGTGGGCCAAAGACCACATCGCAGCCTTGTAGATTTCCTCTGTGGATGCCGAGTTCAGGTTAGCAATGGAGGTGGCCATGGCCCTAATGGTATGAGCTGTGACATGACCCTCTAGGTTCAGGCTGGTCTGGGAATACACCAAGGTGATGCAGTCCGCTAGCCACAAGGACAGCATGCACTTAGAACCAAGGAGGAGCAAGTAACAGGACACCATGGAAGTCTTGTGGAAACGTCTTGCCTATACAGACTGTCCCTGATGAAAGTCTAGAGCTGAAATGTGTAGGGGACAGGCTTCATGGGCACTTTAACAAAGACATTTCCTAGATGTTTCAGCTATATTGGAGTATTTGGAATCGGCTGGCACTGTTCCTGCAACTCTCCTGGTAGCTTTGGCGCTCTCTTCAGACTGGGACTGACTCATGAAACCTTTTTTTCATCATGAAGATCTGTTTCTTTCATATAAGATTAGAATGTTTCCTGACATTTCTCATGAGACACAGCAGCAAATATAAATCTGTGAGAGATGTTTTCACTGACCCCCATTCAGTTAACTACCTTTGTTACAGCTCAGCAGGCTCTTACATCTAGTTCTCTTTAATTTGGTGCCAACATTTGACCTGTACTGTAGGGATGTAATTTGGTGCCAACATTTGGCCCATATTGTAGGGGATGTTCTGCTGTCTGCAGCTTCCAGTTTGCGGTTTCCTGCTGATTATAAGTTTTTCTCCAGGACCAAGCAGGAAGTCCTGACATATGGGTGACCGTTGATGGAGCCCCCATGTGGAGCATTTCCCCAGCTTTCTAAGAAAGCCTTTGGGAATACATCCACGCATGCGCGGTCCCTTCCCACCCAAAGGTGCCATCTTGCTCAGTCTTTCTTTTTCTGTGGAGCCCAACGGACATCTGTCCTTGTCACCCGGAAAAGTTGGATTTTTTCTGCGATTCTCGTGCCTCTTTTTGTCCGTTTCGACGTCGGTTCCCCTTCCTGCCTGGGTTCGGTATGCCGGTATCGACCCGATCTCTATTTTTGTTTTTTTTGCCCTTCGTGGCACGCGTTCGCGCTCTTTTTCTCTTTTCTCTGGAGGGCCGGTCTTTTGACCTTGTGGGGGCCCTTTCTTCCCCGATGGCCTCCAGTGGTTTTAAGAAGTGTGATCGTTGTAAGAAACTCATGTCTCTTACCGACACACACGACTGCTGCCTGCGTTGCCTCGGGCCTGACCATGATCCCAAGGTCTGTGTCCCATGTGGCAAAATGTCCACCAAGGCACTCAGGAGCCGGCAGCATCAGAAGGAGAGGATTTTCTCAGACTCAGCCTCCGGACGGGCCTGGACCTCGTCAGAGGCCTCGATGTCTCGGGAGTGGGACCCCGAGCTTCGTCGGGGCTCTTCTGAAAGGGGGTCCTCCAGTCGGGAGCATAAGAGGAAGAGAGAGCTCGTGAGGGCGGCATCGGAGGAAGCTTCTGGTTCCTCGAAGGCCAGATCTCGGACCCCTGACCGCCGCCCTGGGCCCTTGGAGCTGGAGAAGCCAACTAAGGTATCCCGTGTAGAGCCGGAGTCTGCCGAGCACGTAAGTCCTGTTGTCCTCCTAGGGAGCCGACATCGCCGGGGCCCGAGTCGGTGGCTGCTGAGTCTCCTGAGCTTGGACTCAGGCTTGACAGCCTTGGAGTGCAGATTGTCTGCCTTCATGGATCAGCAGTGGGTGCTGATGGCCAGCCTGACTGGTGCATCTGCCCCGACCACCGGGACGTCGACATCTTAAGTTGACCCCGGAGACAGAGCCGGTTCTCGAAGCCATGAAGGCCCGAGTCTGGTCACGGTCTCCCTCGACTTCCCGATGGTCCCGGCGTCGGGGCGGGTGTTGCCGGAATCCGTGCGGTCGGGGCCCCTCGACTCTTCTTCGGATGAGTCTGCATGGGAGACGGAGGACGAGGAGTCCCCCGATACTTTTCGGACTCGCCGCAGTCCGAACCCCGGAGTAGGTCCCCTCTGGAGGATACCTGGTTCTCGGAGTTCGTTAAGGACATGGCCAAGGCCTTGAATGTTCCTGCGGACCCCGAGGAGGAGCCTTGAGCCGAAGAGCTCGATGCCCTCCAGTATGACTCTCCCCCGAGGGAGGCCTTTACTGCGCCGGTTCCTCCGATGCTGGAACGGCTCCTCTTCCAAATGTGGGAGGCACTGGCCTCGGCGCCAGTTTTGAGCAAGCGTATCGATTCCATATATCGAGTCCGGAAGAGCCCTGGTTTTCAGAAGGCGCAGCTGCCGCACCATTCTATGGTTGTGGAATCGGCCATGCATCGTCTGAAGAGCCAGAAGATGCACTCTGCTGTGCCCCCCGGCAGGGAGGCCCGAAGCCTAGATGCCATCGGCAGAAAGTGCTTCCAGGGCTTGATGCTTTCTTGCCGTGTCCAAGCCTACCAGCTGTACATGGGCATGTACTTGCGGGACCTGGCTAAAGAGGTAGCCGGGTTCTCGGCTGGTCTCTCCGGGGAACCTTTGCAGAGGTTCCAATCCTTGTCCTCGGGAGTCCGGGAATGTTCTAAATTCATCTCCCGGGCGGCCTATGATGGCTTTGAGGCTTTGGCCCGTGTAGCGGCGGCTGGCATCGCTGCTCGACGCCAGGCATGGCTACAGTCATCGGACCTCGAGCCGTGGGTGCAGGACAAGTTGGTCGATGTCCCATGCCGGGGTGAAAACCTCTTTGGCAAACCCATGGCCGAAAAGGCCGCTGAGCTCGAGACTGAGACTCTGACGAGGACAAGATTGTCCAGGAAAACTTCTGCCCCTTCTCATAAGAAGAAGGGCTCGGGGGGAAAAGGCCTTTTACCCGAGGAAGGCGCCTGCCTACAAACCTTTCCCTCATTATCAGGCCTCCCCAGCAGGCCAAGGGGCAGGGACATGTGCCCCGTAGGCAGAAAGCCCCCAAGCCTCCAGCTCCTGTTCCTACTCCCTCTGCATAGCCTCTCCACCCCTGCTGGCCCACCTCAGCACGGGGGGTCGCTTGGTCCTGTTTGCCCACCAGTGGCCACCCATCACAAGGGATGCTTGTGTACTGAGCATAGTCCAAAAGGGCTATCTGCTCCATTTCAATCAGGTACCCCCTACCTACTTCCCAGGGGAGCCTCCAAGGCCTCCTCTGCATCAGGATCTCCTCCAGGAACTGCTAGGTCTGCTTCAAGACAGGGTGGTAGAGCCTGTACCTCCACAATTGTGGGGACAGGGCTTCTACTCCCTGTACTTTCTTGTGCCAAAGTGGACTGGAGGTCTCCGGCCCATTCTGGACCTGAGAAATCTCAACAAGTTCTTGGAAAAAGAGAAGTTCATGATGCTAACTCTTGGAACACTGCTGCCCTACCTCCAGCAGGGAGATTGGCTATGCTCCTTAGATCTAAAGGATGCATACATTCTCCAGGACCAAGCAGGAAGTCAGTCCTCACATATGGGTGACGTCGGCGCCGATGGAGCCCTCGCGGAGCAATTTGCCCAGCTTTCAAAGAAAGCTTTTGGGAATTGCAGCGCGCATGCGCGGTCCCCTTCCCGCCCAAGGGTGCCATCTTGCTCAGTCTTCTTTTTTCCGCGGAGCCCTAAAGACGCTGTTTGTATTCACAGCTGAAAAAGTTGATTTTCTCTCTTATTATTTATTCTTTTTCGGTTCGACGCCGGATCCTTTTTCCCGCCCGGACCCGCAACGCTGGTATCGGGTCCGTTTCTTTATTTTTCATTTTTTTGTCCTTCGTGACAAGCGTTCGCGCCATTTTTTTCCTTTTCACTGGCAGCCCTGTCTTTTGACCTCGCAGGGGCCCTTTTTCCCTCGATGGCTGCTAGCGGGTTTAAGAAGTGTGATCGCTGTAAGAAACTTGTCTCTTACCGACACACACGACTGCTGCCTCCGCTGCCTCGGACCCGATCATGACCCGATGATCTGTGGTCCGTGTGGCAAAATCTCCTCAAAAGCGTTGAGGAGTCGGCAGCATCAGCGAGAACGAATCTTCTCTGACTCCGCGTCCGGCCGGGCCCGGACCTTGTCAGAGGCTTCGACGTCCCGGGACTCTGGTCCTGAGCATCGTCGGAGTTCCTCTGAGCGGGGGTCTCCTACCCGGGAACATCATAGGAAGAAAAAACCCGTGAGGGCGGCGTCGGCGGACGCTCCTGGTTCCTCGAGGGCCAGGTCGCATAGCCCCGACAGCCGTCCCGGGTCCTCGGAGTCGGAGAGGCCTTCGAAACATCCTCGTCTCGAGATGGAGTCGCCTGGACACGTGAGTACTGTGGTCCTCGTGGACTCGCCTCCGAAGGAGCTGACGTCGGGCCCGACGCCGTCGGGGCCCGAGTCAGGGGCTGCTGGGTCTCCTGAGCTTTGACTCAGGTTGACGGCCTTGGAGAGCAGTTTAGCTGCCTTCATGGACCAGCAGCAGGCATTAATCGCTGGCCTTGCCAATGCGTCTGCCCCAGCCACCGGGACGTCGACGTCCAAGTCGACCCCGGAGACCGAGCCGATCCTCGAGTCCATCCGAGCTCGAGTCGATCCTCGGTCGCGGTCTCCCTCGGCCTCCCGTTCGGGTCCGAGGTCGTCGACGCCGACTCCTTCGGCGTCGGAGCAGAGGGCATCGGTGCCTGCCCGACCGGAGCCACTCGAATCCTCCTCCGCGGAGTCCGACTGGGAATCGGAGGACGAAGAGTCCCCTGGTAGTTTTCGGACTCGGTGTGTCCAATCGGACTCGCCCGAGTCCAAACCTCGGAGACGGTCCCCCCCCCGGAGGACCCCCGGTTCTCGGATTTCGTGCGGGATATGGCCAAAGCCTTGGCATTCCCCGCGGATCCCGAGGAGGAGCCTCGAGCCGAGGAGCTCGATGCCCTCCAGTATGATTCTCCCCCGAAGGAGGCCTTTACTGTACCGGTTCCTCCGATGCTGGAACGACTTCTCTTCCGCATGTGGGAGAACCCGGCGTCGGCGCCGGTGTTAATCAAGCGGGTCGATTCCATTTATCGAGTCCGCAAGAGCCCCGGCTTCCAAAAGGCACAACTACCGCACCATTCCACGGTGGTGGAATCGGCCATGCATAGACTCAAGAGTCAAAAAATGCACTTCTCGGTGCCTCCCGGCAGGGAGGCCCAGAGCCTGGATGCCCTCGGTAGAAAGTGTTTCCAGGGCTCTATGCTTGCTTGTCGAGTCCAGACCTGCCAGCTCTATATGGGCATGTATCTCCAAGATCTGGCAAAGGAAATTGCCGGGTTCTCGGCTGGTCTCTCCGAGGAACCTTTGCAGAGGTTCCAAGCCTTGTCCACTGGGATTCGAGAGTGCTCGAAGTTTATCTCTCGGGCAGCCTACGATGGCTTTGAAGCATCGGCTCGAGTAGCCGGAGCTGGCATCGGTGCCCGCCGACAGGCTTGGCTTCAGTCATCCGACCTCGAGCCATGGGTCCAGGACAAGTTGGTCGATGTCCCCTGCAGAGCTGAAAACCTCTTTGGCAAACCCATGGCTGAAAAGGCTGCACAAATCGAGACCGAGACTCTGACCAGAACTAGGCTGTCCAGAAAAACCTCTGCCCCTTCTCAGAAGAAGAAGGGCTCGGGGAAAAAGCCCTTTTACCCGAGGAAGGCGGCTGCCTATAAATACTACCCTCAGTATCAGGCCTCAGCAGCTCCCCAAAAGGGTCAGCAGGCCAAGGGACGGGGTAATGGGTCCCGTAGGCAGCAGGCCCCCAAGCCCACTACACCGGCCCCTGCTCAGCAGGGTGGGGGTTTTTGACTCCATCAGCATAGCCTCTTCCCCTCAGCTGGTTTCTCTCAGCACAGGAGGCCGGCTGGTCCACTTTGCCCACAGGTGGTCAGCCATCACATCAGATACCTGGGTACTTCATATAGTTCAGAAAGGCTATCTTCTACACTTTCACCAGGTACCTCCCTCCTACTTTCCAGGGGAGCCTCCAAGACTCCCTCTGCACAGGGACTTACACCTTCAGGAGTTGGCAAGTCTTCTTCAGGAACAGGCTGTGGAACCGGTGCCCCACCACCTGAGAGGTCACGGCTTTTATTCCAGGTACTTTCTGATACCAAAAAGAACAGGAGGCCTCAGACCCATCCTGGACTTGCGAAATCTCAACAAGTTCCTGGCAAGGGAAAAGTTCAAGATGCTTTCCCTTGGAATCCTGCTGCCCTACCTCCAGCGGGGAGACTGGCTATGCTCCTTAGATCTAAAGGATGCCTATACTCACATCCTTATTCATCCAGACCACAGACAATATCTCAGATTTGTTGTGGGAGGAAATCATTACCAGTACAGGGTCCTGGCCTTTGGCCTATCCTCCGCCCACGGGTTTTCACCAAATGCCTGGCAGTGGTGGTGGCCTATCTCAGACTTCATGGTCTTTTTGTGTTTCCATACCTGGACGACTGGCTCATCCGAGCCCAGTCTTCCCAAGAAGCCACTCAAGCTACTCATCGCACTGTGTCCCTGCTCCAGCACTTGGGCTTTGTCATAAACTTCGCAAAGTCCACCTTGCTTCCCTCTCAAGATCTCGAATTCATCGATGCAAGGTTAAGCACTCTTCAGGCGCGGGCCTTCCTGCCTCTGGACAGGGCCCACAGGCTCATGAATCTCGCCAGCCACTTTCGCAGCAATTCCCTGGTCTCTGCCAGGCAATTTCTGAGACTGCTCAGCCATATGGCTTCCACGGTCCATGTGACCCCCAATGCCCGCCTGAACATGCGACCTGCCCAGTGGTGCCTTCGCACTCAATGGCATCAGGCCACGGGGAGCCTGACGGACTCAGTACAAGTCTCGGACCTGCTGGTCTCTTCTCTGCGGTGGTGGCTTCATCTGCCAAACCTAGTGCTGGGAGTGGATTTTCAATCTCCTCCTCCTTCTCAGGTACTAACAACCGATGCTTCTCTCCTGGGATGGGGAGCACATTGCCAAGGGACATGTACTCAAGGCCTCTGGACTCCTTGGGAGTCTGCGCAGCAGATAAACTTCCTGGAGCTCAGAGCCATCTGCCTAGCTCTGAGAGCCTTCTCCCACCTCACTTCTCACCAGTCTGTACTGGTCCAGACGGACAATCAAGTAGCAATGTTCTACGTGAACAAACAAGGAGGCACAGGCTCCTTCCTTCTCTGTCAGGAGACACGACGGCTATGCTCTTGGGCAGTCGGCCACGGCATACTCCTCAAAGCGGTCTATCTCCCAGGTCAAGAAAATTACCTGGCAGACAAACTAAGCAGGATCCTCCAACTACACGAGTGGAGATTGGATCCATTAGTGGTTCAGCAGATCTTTCTCAAGTGGGGACTCCCCACCTTGGATCTGTTTGCCAGTCCTCTGAACCGGCAACTACCCAGATTCTGCTCTCGACAACCGCATCCTCTCAGAGTAGCGCCGGATGCTTTTCTGATTCCATGGTCCACAGGCCTCTTGTATGCCTTTCCTCCCATGCCGCTGGTGTCTCGAACGCTCTTCAAAGTTCTCAGAGACAAAGCCTCGATGATCCTAGTGGCTCCCCGGTGGCCGAGACAACCTTGGTTCCCGCTTCTAATGCAGCTGGCGGTGGACACTCCTCTTCCTCTGGGGTTTCAACCCGATCTCCTGACACAAGACCACGGGTCTCTCCTACACCCTAACCTCCGGTCCTTTCATCTGGTGGCCTGGCTGCTGAAAGGGTAGTCCTTGCTCCCCTCCTACTGCCTCAGGAGGTGGAAGAGGTCGTCTTGGCCTCCAGGCGGCCCTCCACCCGGAAGTCCTACGCTCTTAAGTGGCGTTGCTTCTCCGTGTGGTGTGCTCAGCAGTCTAAGAATCCCTTCTCCTGCTTGGTGGCGGTGGTCTTGCAATATTTGCTTTACCTCTCCAATCTGGGCCTTAAGTCCAACTCCGTCAGAGTCCACCTCAGTGCTCTCTCTGCACATCACGCACCGGTAGATGGCAGGCCTCTGTCCAACCACCCTTTGGTGGCTCGTTTTCTCCGAGGTCTCCTTCTGCTTAAGCCTCCTTTGTGTCCACCAGCCCCTGAATGGGATCTGAATGTGGTCTTGCAGCGGATTACCTGTCCGCCCTTTGAACCTATGGCTACCTGCCCTCTTCGTTTTCTTTCTTGGAAAACCTTGTTCTTGGTAGCCCTTACCTCTGCTAGGCGTGTTAGTGAACTGCAGGCCCTAGTGTCTGATCCTCCTTACACTAGGTTCTACAGGAATAGGGTGGTCTTACGGACTCACCCTAAGTTTCTTCCAAAAGTGGTTTCTCCTTTTCATCTCAACCAGGAGGTGGTTCTTCCGACCTTCTTTCCCAGTCCGCACTCCAGCCGGGCTGAAATGGTCCTGCATACCCTGGACTGTAGGAGGGCCTTGTCCTTCTACCTTGACCGTACGCGGGAGCATAGGAGGGCTGTTCAGCTCTTCTTTTCTTTTGACCCCAATAACTTGGGGCTCCCTGTCTCCAAGCGTACCTTGTCCATCTGGGTAGCTGACTGTATCGCCTGTGCTTATGGGGCAGCCGGCCTCTCGGAGGGTCGAGTCACGGCTCATCGTGTTAGGGCGAAGGCTGCCTCAGTGGCACACCTCCGCTCTGTTCCGTTGGCAGACATCTGCCGGGCCGCTACTTGGTCTTCAAGCCAGACTTTTGCGGCACATTACTGCCTGGAGAGGGAGTCCCGCAGGGACAGTGCTTTCGGTCAGGCAGTCCTCCATAATCTCTTTGAGGTTTAGGCAACTCCTACCCTCCGGCCCTGGTGTTGGGCTACCGGTCGGGGGCGTTTTCAGAGAAGATTCCTTCCTTCTATACTGCTGAGCTAGAGGGAGCTCATTTTTGTGCTTGAGGTCTCCGGTAGCCTTAAGCTTGGGAGTCCCATATGTGAGGACTGACTTCCTGCTTGGTCCTGGAGAAAGAGTAGTTACTCACCTGTAACAGGTGTTCTCCAGGAGCAGCAGGAATCAGCCATCACAACCCTCCCTCCTCCCCTTGGAGTTGCAGTCCTATCATTTCGTTTTTGCTAATTTTTTTGCTGTCTTTTAGCTATGTCATCAGACTGAGCAAGATGGCACGCTTGGGCGGGAAGGGGACTGCGCATGCGCGCTGCAATTCCCAAAGGCTTTCTTTGAAAGCTGGGGAAATTGCTCCACGAGGGCTCCGTCGGCGCCGACGTCACCCATATGCGAGGACTGATTCCTGCTGCTCCTGGAGAACACCTGTTACAGGTGAGTAACTACTCTCTCACATCCTCATTCATCCAGACCACAGAAAGTACCTCAGGTTTGTGATGGCAGGAAGCCATTTCCAGTACAGGGTACTGCCCTTTGGCCTAACCTCCGCCCCACGAGTTTTCACAAAGTGCCTAGCAGTGGTAGCGGCCTACTTGAGAAACCAGGGTATATTTGTCTTCCCCTACCTGGACGACTGGCTCATCAGGGGTCAGACTCTCCAGGAGGCCAGGCAAGCCACCCTCCGTACCGTCTCTCTCCTTCAGCAACTAGGCTTTGTCATAAACTTTGCAAAATCCACTTTGCTCCCCTCCCAGAACCTGGAGTTCATAGGGGCAAGGTTGGACTCCCTGCAAGTGAAGGCTTGCTAGAGGACAGGGCGCAAAGGCTGATGAGCTTGGCCAGCCGGTTCATAAGCAACACACTGGTTTCCGCCAGGCTTTGCCTACGGCTCCTAGGCCATATGGCATCAACAGTGCATGTGACCCCCAATGCTCGCCTGAATATGCGGCCTCCACAGTGTTGTCTCAGAACTCAGTGGAGGCAGGCCTCAGGAAACCTCAGACAAAGTAAGGGTGTCCAAACTCTTCCTGAACTCCCTGCAGTGGTGGCTACACTCCCCCAATCTGCTACAGGGCATTCCTTTTCAGATACCTGTTCCCACAGTGGTACGACCGATGCCTCCTTGCAGGGCTGGGGTGCACATTGCCTGGACAAGTGCACACAGGGTCTTTGGTCCCCATGGGAGGCCACTCAGCAGATCAATCTGCTAGAACTCAGGGCGATATGTTTAGCCCTCAAGGCCTTCGCCCATACCCTAGCCCACCAGTCTGTCTTGGTGCAGACAGACAACCAAGTGGCAATGTTTTATGTCAACAAGCAGGGGGGCACAGGGTCAAGGCTCCTGTGTCAGAAGACACAGGCCCTCTGCTCCTTTGCACTTCAACACAATATGCTGCTCAGGGCTGTCTATCTTCCTGGCCAGGAAAACTTTCTAGCAGACAGATTGAGCAGGGTCCTACAACCTCACGAGTGGCAACTGCACCCTTTAGTGGTCCAGACCATTTTTCTGAGATGGGGACTTCCGTCTATTGACCTCTTTGCCAGTCCCCTGAACCGGCAGCTGCCCCAGTTCTGCTCCAGGCAACCGCATCCCAAAAGATTGGCGGCGGATGCCTTCCTGATCTCTTGGTCCCAGGGCCTACTGTATGCGTTCCCTCCCACGCCCCTGGTGGCTCGAGCCTTGTTCAAGAT
Organism: Ichthyophis bannanicus; assembly: GCA_033557465.1. Taxonomy (NCBI): domain Eukaryota; kingdom Metazoa; phylum Chordata; class Amphibia; order Gymnophiona; family Ichthyophiidae; genus Ichthyophis; species Ichthyophis bannanicus. Next base: position 16,908,968 of record CM066039.1, on the reverse strand, counting down.
TCTAAGGGACAGGGCCTCGGTCATCCTGGTGGCCTCCAGATGGCCAAGGCAACCCTGGTTCCCCCTCCTGTTACAGCTGGCGGTGGACACCCCTCTTCCTCTGGGGTTTCAACCCGATCTTCTTTCTCAGGATCAGGGATCCCTTCTGCACCCCAATCTCAAAGCTCTCAATTTGATGGCCTGGAGTCTGCAAGGGTAGTGCTGGCTCCCTAGGGCTTGCCTCAGGAAGTCGAGGAGGTTGTCTTAGCTTCAAGGAAGCAATCCACCCGAAAGACCTATGCCCTGAAATGGAGACGGTTCTCCCAGTGGTGTGATCAGCGCCAGGAAAACCCCTTCTTCTGTCCTGTGCCAGTGATGCTTCAGTACCTGCTGCACTTGTCTAATCAGGGTCTTAAGTCCAATTCGGTTAGGGTACACCTCTCTGCTCTGGCAGCCCACCACTCAGTGGTGGAGGGGCACACTTTGTCGGTTCACCCCCTGGTGGCCAGGTTCCTCAGAGGCTTGCTCTTGCTAAAGCCTCCTCTCTGTCCACCTGCCCCTGAGTGGGAGTTGAGTGTGGTTTTGCAACAGCTTACTCGCCCACCCTTTGAGCCGATGGCTACGTGCCCTTTTCGCTTCCTTTCTTGGAAGACTCTCTTCCTAGTGGCACTGACTTCGGCCAGGCGTGTGAGTGAATTTCAGGCCCTGGTCTGTGACAGGCCATACACCCGTTTCTATAAAACCAGAGTGGTCCTTAGGACTCATCCTAAGTTCCTATCGAAGGTGGTCTCCTTCCACCTCAACCAGGAGGTGGTTCTTCCAACATTCTTCCCTAGGCCCCATGCAAGCAGGGCTGAAGAAGTCCTCCACACCCTGGACTGTAGAAGGGCCTTGTCTTTCTACCTAGAGCGTACTAAGGGTCATATAAGGGCTACTCAGCTCTTCGTCTCCTTTGACCCAAACTTGGGGGTTCCAGTCTCCATGCATACCTTGTGCATATGGGTGGCGGACTGTATCACCTGGGCTTACAGGGCAGCAGATCTTCCCTTGTGGGGTCGAGTTACAGCCCACTGTGTCCGGGCCATGGCTGCATCAGTAGCTCATCTCCGTTCTGTACCGTTGGCAGACATCTGTAGGGCTGCAACTTGGTCCTCAAGCCAGACTTTTGCAGCCCATTACTGCCTGGAGAGGGAGTCCCGTAGGGACAGTGCTTTAGGTCGGGCAGTACTCCGGAATCTCTGAGGTTTAGGCAACTCCTGCCCTCTTGTTGGGCTACCGAGGGGTTCTGGTCTCAGTGAAATTCTTTCCTTCATGCTACGGCTTCACAGAGGGAGTTTCTTTTTCAGCCTGGGTTCCTGGTAGCCCATAGCTAGGGAGTCACCCATATGTGAGGACTGACTTCCTGCTTTGTCCTGGAGAAAGAGTAGTTACTCACCTGTAACAGGTGTTCTCCAGGAGCAGCAGGAATCAGTCCTCACAACCCTCCCTCCTCCCCTGGGAGTTGCAGTTGTACATAGTTCATTTGGGTTTTTTGTGCTGTCTTTTAGCTATGTCATCTGACTGAGCAAGATGGCACCTTTGGGCGGGAAGGGGACCGTGCATGTGTGGATGTATTCCCAAAGGCTTTCTTAGAAAGCTGGGGAAATGCTCTGCATGGGGGCTCCATCGACGTTGATGTCACCCATATGTGAGGACTGATTCCTGCTGCTTCTGGAGAACACCTGTTACAGGTGAGTAACTACTCTTTCTCCAGGAAGAAGCAGGAAGTCAGCCCTCATTTATGGGTGACGTCGGCACCGACAGTCCATACAGATCAATTCCCCAGCTTTCAAAGAAAACCTTTGGAATTGCTGCCACACATGCGTAGTCCTCTTCCTGCCCAAAGGTGCCATCTTGCTAAGTCTCCCTTTTACTGTGGAGTCCTTCGGATGCATGTCCTCATCCCTCGGAAATTTCTTTTTCTTTTCCAGCCTTTTGGCCCTCTCTTCCGGTAGCACCGGTCCTCTCCCATCCTCCCCATCACCCCTGCTCTGGCTGTAGATCAGGGGATCCCTTTTTTTCTCGTTTAGTGTTTTTTTTCTCCCTTCAGGCCCTTTTCACACCCTTTTTTCCAACCGCTGGCCTCAAGGGTCTTTGACCTCGCAGGGGTGCTTTTTGCCCCATGGCCACCGGCTTCAAAAAATGTGACAGATGCTCCAAGAATATATTGCTCATGGACTCCCATGATTTGTCTGGGGGCAACCACAACCTGGAGCTCTGCTCGTTCTGTAAGAAAATGCCCACTAAGGCCTTGCTAAGCTGTAAGCAGAAGTCTGACATTTTCCACAAGGCAGTCCTGAGGTCCCCGGTGGCGCCTCACCCCACTGATCCACCACTTGTGGGGTCCCTCGAAGTGAGCCCGTGCCCTAGGTGGAACGGCGAAAGAAGATAACGACCTTAAAGTTGCTGTCGGGTACTCCAGACAAGCGTGAGCGGTTATGCGCTCCTTCCCTTAGCCCTCCTCGGTGTTCCAGAGAGTTGGACAAGGAGCGGCCTCGAAGTACCTCATATGGATACGGAGGTCTCCTGAGAGTCGTCCCGATGAGAACCTCTCCCCCATGCCCGACCCGATAACGATGGCACAGGGACCCACTACTGAGTGGGAGTCCTGTATGCTGGCACTGGAGTGCAGCGTTTCTGCCTTCCTAACTGCCTAGCAGGTGTGCTTACCTAGCACGGCTGCTCAAGACCAGGAGTCCCGAAAACTGCCTTGGAAACCCCCGAGTGCCACAGGCCTCGCGAGGGTCCTCTGTACCGGTCTTACTCGCCGTCCTGTTCCTCGGGGGCAAGGTCTTCCAGAGTTAGTGCCTCTGGCTCCAAGCAGGCCTCTGCTACTAAGCATGGGGATTAGCCCGACTCAAGAGTTCTCCTTGGACCTTGGGCTGGGAATTGGACGAGGACACGTCCCCTGAAACCGGTACCCATAGGGACCTTCCTTCTGACCTGTCCCCTCCTGCCTCGCAAAGGCGGTCGCACCTGGAAGACACCTCCTTGGTGTTTGTGTGGGATATGGCTCGAGCCTTCAATCTGCCCACACACACCGAGACAGCAGAGGAGCTTAACATTTTGCAATATTAGTCTTCCCCCCTAGGGAGTCTCTCATGGTCCCAGTACCGTCCATCCTGACCCAGCTTCTCCTCCGCATGTGGGAAGCACCCGCCTTGGTACCTATTGTCAGTAAAAGACTCTGCCATGTACAGGGTCCAGCGTGGCCTGGGGTTCCTGAAGACTCAGCTTCCCCATGCCTCCATGGTAGTTGAATCTGTGATGTGGAAGCAGAAGAGCCCAAAGTCACACTCATCTGTCCTGCCTGGTAGGGAATCCTGTGCCCTTGATATCCTCGGGTGCAAGGCTTACAAGGGATCCATGCTGGTGTGCCGCTTCCAGGCTTACCAACTGTATATGGGGATGTTTCTTTGCAACCTCACTAAAGAGCTCGGCGGTTTCTCCATGGGCCTCGGAAGTGAACACCACCTCAGATTTCAGACCCTTCTGAGATTGGTGGTGGACTGCTCAAAATACCTTTCCCATGCTGCATATGATGAGTTTGAGTCTTCTGCCCGTGTGACAGCAGCCGGCATTGTAGCCCGGTGTCAAGCATGGCTACAGTATTCAGACCTGGAGCAGTGGGTCCAGGAGAAGCTCTTGGATGGTCCCCTGCCTCGGCAAACAACTGTTTGGTAAGCCCATGGAGGACAAGGCAGCCGAGTTTGAGATTGAGTTTGTGACCCGCACCCATGTCTCTCATAAAACCTCCTCCACGGAAGAAACAACACAGCAAGAAGCCTTTCTTCAAGAGGATATCCACCTGCCCCAGCACCAACGGCCAGGGCAAAGGAGGAGCTCAGGGTCACCGGAAACCAAAGGGGCCCAAAGCTCAACCACCAGTGCCACCCCAGCCATCCCTGGGGTTTTGATGCCAAGCACATAGCCCCTCGCCTCCTGGCGGCACGTCCACCCGTGGGAGGGTGGCTGTCTCTTTTTGCCCCCAAATGGGCGGCCATTACATCAGACACCTGGGTCCTTCAGGTAATCCAGAATGGTTATCGGCTTCATCTGGACAGACTCCTCCCCAGCGGAGCCTACTCTGCTTCCCTTGCCACCAGGCTTGCAGCAAGAGCTGATCAACCTTCTCAGTCAAGAGAGTTTGCCGTACCTCCGAGGTCGGTGGTTTTATTCCCAGTACTTCCTCATTCCGAAGAGGACAGGAGGCCTGCGCCCCATCCTCAATATCAGGAATCTCAACAAATTTCTGGTGCGGGAGAAGTTCAGGATGCTATTGCTTGGCATCCTGCTGCCCTTCGGCAGGGCAATTGGCTATGCTTCTTGGATCTCAGAATCGCTTACGCCCACATTCTGGTCCACCCCAAGCACAGGAAGTACCTGTGCTTCAGAGTGCAGGGGGAGCACTTCCAATAAAGAGTGCTCCCTTTAAGGCTCACATTTGCCCCACGTATCTTCACAAAATGCCTGTCAGCAGCTGCAGCCCACCTCTGGCTACAGGGCATATCAGTTTACCCTTACCTGGATGACTGGCTCATTACGGGCATTTCGGCAGAGGATGCTCGCCTCTCGGCATTGCCAACGGTCGTCCTCAAGCGCCTTGGTTTCCTGATCAACTACTTCAAGTTCCACCTCAAGCCGATGCTCTTCTCGATACAGGACAGGTGACTGCCTTCCTCCCTTGAGCAGGTGCAGAGCGGCTCTGTGCTCTGGCTGCCGAGGTCCAAAGCCAGTCCAGAGTCTTGGCGCAGGCCGCGTTGCGTCTTCTGGGGCACATGGCCTCGACCATCCATGTCGTCCCCCATGCTCGCATGCACATGTGAGCGGCCCAATGGTGCCTTAGTGTGCAGTGGACTCAACCCATGTCGGTCTCCTGCAGCCTCTTCAGTTCCCTGGATTGGTGGCTGATCCCCTAAAGCTGCCTTCGGGGCATGCCCTTCCAGACTCGAAGCCGTTTCTTCCATTTTAATCAGTGTATAGTTTATGAAAGTCCAATAATATAGACCCTCTCAAGAGCCCAACAAGGTGGAAAAAGTAACCACTATTCAGGTGCCACCTTGAGTAAATTAAAACTGATTGACATCATTAAACCATGGTCATTAACCAAAGAAAAAATGACTTATCTGAACCAACGATGATCAGGAACATTGCAAACATTTAGACTCCTTATCGCCTTAATGATCTGTGGTCCGCAAGATATGCTGGTCAATACATCGCTCGTGTATATACACTAACGTTTTGGTCAATTCCCAGAGGGTAGCTATAGCTATCAAAGTGTGAAAAATCCCTCTATTATAACAACGGATTCTGCAGACATATATGGCTCAGTGAATATAGGTCTCAGACTTACAGCTGCCACGTCGGGAATTTTTATTCTCCGAACTGTGCGCCAGATTGCATCAATGACCTTAATAAAGTTCACTGTTTTTTGTAGTTATTATGCTTATCCTATGTGTCTGACTCTTCCAACATTTAATTAAACTGTCATTTTGTAACGTTTTAAAATTGAGAAACTGTGCTTAACTTAGCTGTATTTCGTGGAAAAGCGGTCCCCGACGCCACCTGATAGGCACCTCATTGCGTTTCTGTAATTTCATCAGGGGGAGTTCGCATTCAGCAGCACGTTCTGCAAAATGACAGGGGAATTACAATTCAACTATGAACGCCTTCAGTTGTAGGACCCCTGCTTTAACATTCTTAATCACCAAAAAGTTGTCGCTCACCTCATAACCGGCGGTCAGTAAACCCTCACTCACAGCTTGTATATTTCGTAATCAAAACCTTCTGAGTGCTTTGAATAACCGCGCTTGCGCTGGCTTGTGCCCGATGTCTATTTATAGTGACGAGGTAACATCGAACCAGCCAATCAGGGAGGAGCTGTTTGTTAAAGGGACCGGATGATAGTGGTATTAATTATAGGCATGCTCGCCATTCAATACAATTGTTGAGTCCCATATCTCCTACTGTTCCCAATCGGTAGATCCATTTTTGTTCCTGAATTGTTAACGTGTGGGTACGAGACCGACCATTCTTCCCTGTGAGTATCTGTTCAATGGCAAAACAACGTAAATCTTGGAACCTGTGGCTGTGCTGAAGACAGTGGGCGACTATTGGAGCTTCAAGTTGCTTACATTTTAATCGACTGCGATGTTCCCCTATACGGGTTTTCAATTGGCGTTCAGTTTTTCCCACATACAAAAGGCCACAAGGGCATTTAAGTGCATAAACCACATGATCAGTAGAGCATGTTGTAGATTGTCGTAGTTGATATAGTTTGCCTTTATGTTCAAACTGTGTCAGCTCTTCTGTGATCCCGCAGATACTGCAATCTCCACATTTTGTATGTCCTAATGGTGTAAGAGCAGTGACGCTAGACAAAGGACGTAATCGTGCGGGACTCAAGTTGTCACGTAAATTAGAGTGTCGGGTCCAAACACAACGAATGTGTTTATTTTGTACCCCAGGCAGAGTGCTAAGAACATTAAAGTGCTTTTTGATAATTCGTTTTATCCGTCCGCTGAAAGGTGAGTATTTAGTGATGAAGTTAACGCAGTTGTCTTCAGTTATGGGGCCCCTAGGTTTCGTTTGTAACAAAAGACTCCTGTTATTATATAAGGCCCTCTTGTAAGCTGTTCGGATAATTGACTGGGGGTATCCTCGCATATGGAAATCTTGCATTAATCTTTTTGCTTGTCTTTTGTATTCTCTTGTATCTGAACAATTACGTCTGTATCTGAAAAATTGGGACAAGGGGAGCGAATCACGTAATGGTTTGGGATGATTACTGTCATAATGGAGGATGGTGTTCCGGTCAGTGGACTTCTTATATACTGTAGTTGACCAACCCCCATAGGTCTTCCGCACTAGAACATCCAAAAAAGTTATTTGTCGTGTGTGTACTATAGAGGTGAACTGTATATTGGGGTCAACTTGATTGAGCCATCTCTCAAAATTTTGAAATTCAAGATGAGAACCATTCCACAGCAGGAAGACGTCGTCAATATATCTTTTCCATAAAATTATGTGTGAGCTATAACAGGACGTCTCCAACCATTGTCGCTCAAAATGATGCATATATAAGTTTGCTACAGAAGACAACTGCGTTAACTTCATCACTAAATACTCACCTTTCAGCGGACGGATAAAACGAATTATCAAAAAGCACTTTAATGTTCTTAGCACTCTGCCTGGGGTACAAAATAAACACATTCGTTGTGTTTGGACCTGACACTAATTTACGTGACAACTTGAGTCCCGCACGATTACGTCCTTTGTCTAGCGTCACTGCTCTTACACCATTAGGACATACAAAATGTGGAGATTGCAGTATCTGCGGGATCACAGAAGAGCTGACACAGTTTGAACATAAAGGCAAACTATATCAACTACGACAATCTACAACATGCTCTACTGATCATGTGGTTTATGCACTTAAATGCCCTTGTGGCCTTTTGTATGTGGGAAAAACTGAACGCCAATTGAAAACCCGTATAGGGGAACATCGCAGTCGATTAAAATGTAAGCAACTTGAAGCTCCAATAGTCGCCCACTGTCTTCAGCACAGCCACAGGTTCCAAGATTTACGTTGTTTTGCCATTGAACAGATACTCACAGGGAAGAATGGTCGGTCTCGTACCCACACGTTAACAATTCAGGAACAAAAATGGATCTACCGATTGGGAACAGTAGGAGATATGGGACTCAACAATTGTATTGAATGGCGAGCATGCCTATAATTAATACCACTATCATCCGGTCCCTTTAACAAACAGCTCCTCCCTGATTGGCTGGTTCGATGTTACCTCGTCACTATAAATAGACATCGGGCACAAGCCAGCGCAAGCGCGGTTATTCAAAGCACTCAGAAGAAGTTTTGATTACGAAATATACAAGCTGTGAGTGAGGGTTTACTGACCGCCGGTTATGAGGTGAGCGACAACTTTTTGGTGATTAAGAATGTTAAAGCAGGGGTCCTACAACTGAAGGCGTTCATAGTTGAATTGTAATTCCCCTGTCATTTTGCAGAACGTGCTGCTGTATGCGAACTCCCCCTGATGAAATTACAGAAACACAATGAGGTGCCTATCAGGTGGCGTCGGGGACCGCTTTTCCACGAAATACAGCTAAGTTAAGCACAGTTTCTCAATTTTAAAATGTTACAAAATGACAGTTTAATTAAATGTTGGAAGAGTCAGACACATAGGATAAGCATAATAACTACAAAAAACAGTGAACGTTATTAAGGTCATTGATGCAATCTGGCGCACAGTTCGGAGAATAAAAATTCCCGACGTGGCAGCTGTAAGTCTGAGACCTATATTCACTGAGCCATATATGTCTGCAGAATCCGTTGTTATAATAGAGGGATTTTTCACACTTTGATAGGTCAATACATCGCTGACACAGTACTACGTTTCGGGCACTACAGAATTACATGCCCTGTCTCAACGCATAGTTGAACTGCCAAAATCCGCCATTCAGCATCTCCACCTTCTTGAGACGCTGGCGCATGCTCTTTGTAAATCCAAGACGAACAGAGGGAAGCGGCCATTTAACTGCCAGATGGGCCAATCGGCTTGCAGCAAAGAAACAATAGCCAATAGTACAACACAAAAACTTTCTCTGTGAAAATATGAGGTATGAAAATGAAACAAACACAATTGTTGTGAAAATGTCATGTATGAAAAAGAAAAAAAAATCATGTAAGAAAAAGAAAAAAATCTCATATATAAAAATAAATCAACTTCAAAAAAAGAGAGAAAATCAACTTCAAAAAGAAACCCTTCATAAGTATATTGTCACAACACACTGATCCAATCCAGCTCGCGATTAAGTCCCAATGGCTGAACAGTAGACCAAGAGAAAATCCAACGTTGTTCTAAAATTTGAAGTGATTGTTCACGGTCACCTCCTCTTGGATTCTCAGGAACAAAATCAAGCACTCTCCAAGTGAACTCATCAAAAGAATGGTGGTAATCCAAACAGTGCTGAACAATCGGAGCTGATGCAGTGTTGGATCGAAGCCGAGAAGCATGTTCCCCTAGACGGACCTGAATAGTGGTTACTTTTTCCACCTTGTTGGGCTCTTGAGAGGGTCTATATTATTGGACTTTCATAAACTATACACTGATTAAAATGGAAGAAACGGCTTCGAGAGGTTCTTAAACCCCAAGGCCGACCTTCCGACAAAAATTATTTTAGCGCGCTCAGCTTGACTTCTGTCACTCTTCTTTTGTTTTGGATTTTGAATTTGGGGAGTGTTTGTTTTTTTGAGTTTTTAATGCAGGAGGAAGGACAGGTACTCCACCTGAACCTAGTCTTGCTGTCCTTGACAGCCTGGTGGCTGAATGGGTGTCTCCAGCCTCGCTGCACCTCCCAGAGGAGATCCTCCTTGTATCAAGGAAGGACTCGAAATGGGCCTATGCCCTGAAGTGGTGCTTCTCGGTCTGTTGCTCTGAGCTCCAGATTGACCCATTCTCCTGCTCTACCTAATGGGTTCTCCAGTATCTCCTCCACCTCTCGCAGGTGGGACTGAAATCCAATTCAGTCTGAGTTTACCTGAGCTCCATCTCGGCCAACCACTTCCCTGTAAATGGTAAGCCCCTCTTGGGCTAGCCTCTGGTTTCCTGTTTCATGTGGGGCAGCATTCCAAGCCCCCCATCTGACCTGCACTGGCGGAGAAGGAATTGAACATAGTGCTCATGCAGCTGATGCAGCCACCCTTTGAGCTGATGGCGAGTCAGTGAGCTGCAAGCCCTCATGGCTGTGGCTCCCTACACAAGGTTCTACGGGAACAGAGTGGTTCTTCAAACTCACCCCCAGTTCCTACCAAAAGTTGTCTTGGATTTCCATCTCAACCAAGAGATCGTTCTACTGACTTTCTTCCCAAGACCTCACGCTGACTGGGTATCGGCGGTCTTGCCATATGTTCTACTGTAAGAAGGCTCTTGCTGTCTAGCTGCAGCGCACCCAGGATCATTGCAGGTCTGACTGGCTCTTCATTGCCTACGATCCTAATCACCTGGGGCTTAGTCACCAAGCGCACCATCTCTGTCTGGGTGGTGGGCTGCCTTGCCTTTGCTCAGGCAAAGGCTGGGGCCCTGCTGGATTGCTGAGTCACCACACATGGTGTCCAGGCCAAGGTGATGTCAGTGCCTCTAGACATCTGCCAGGCTGCAACCTGGTCCTTAGCGAATACTTTCACTTTGCAGTACTGCCTGGAGAGGGAGTCCCGCTGGGACAGTGCCTTCGGCCAGGCTGTACTCTGTAATCTGTTTGGGGTATAAGCAAGTCCTGTCCTCTGACCCTTCTGTGGCTACCAAGAGCTTGGCCCAAGGGCCTGAGGATTCGGGCTTTCTTCAGTCATCAGCTTCTGCTCACGGCCTTGTAGAAGCATTTTTGGCTTGCAGGTTTCAGTAGCCTGTAGCTGACTTCCTGCTTATTCCTGGAGAAAGTGTAGTTACTCACCTGTAACAGGTGTTCTCCATAGACAGTAGGAATTAGTAGGAATCCCACCTCCCCTTAAGAGTTGCTATTCTTATCCTTCCCTTGCCGTTTGCTTAGTAGGGCTCAACTATGGGACCTGATTGAGTAAGATGGTAGTTTTGGGCAGGAAGAGGACCATGCATGCATGGCAGCAATCCTAATGGCTTTCTTTAAAAGCTGGGGAATTGTTCCACGTGGGCTCTGTTGGTGCCAACGTCACCCATAAGTGAGGATTGATTCCTGCTGTCCTTGGAGAACACCTGTTTCAGGTGAGTAACTTATGTTTTCTCTTTGTATAAGACACCTATTTTATTATGGGCTTGGGTCTTCTGGAGTTTACATCTTGGTGAAAAACAGTATATGAATTGTAAGACTTTTCTTTACAAGTATATAACTTGAATATACTGTAAAATTTATTAAATATAAAATTTAAAAAAAGTTACCATGAGATTTCCTCCGTGCCCTGTGTTACCTGCTCCTCCTTGGTTCTACAAACCTGCGGGTTGCTATGCTTTCTGTGGGTGCCAGTATGTGTTTTAGAGACTCATCCCCAGCCTGTTAGGGTCAAAAGAAATGAATAGTAGTGGACTGCTAGTAGGCCTCGGTACACTTGATGTAGAAGGCCAAGACATACTTACAGTCGGGCATGTGCAACTCTGCCTTTCTCCAGTTGGCATGCAGCCTTGGGAAGAAAGCAGGACACTTGTTTATTTATTTATTTAACAATCACTTATATACCGCATCTTCCATAGATCAGTTGCGGTTCACAATAAACAACAATCAACAAAGCAGAGTTTGTTTTACATGTAACATCATATAACCAAAAACAATAAAATTAGAAAACAATTGTTCAAGTTAACCAGCACAGAACGGTGCAAAACTATATACATTATGTACAGATATACATTGTTTAGGGCTTAAGCGTTGTGCAAAGTACCGTTACAGCTATAAGAATTTTTCATAGGTCATAGGACATCTCATACAAAAACAGGTTAGCCTTTATCTAAAACTATTGAGGGATGATCTGTATTATTGTAATGTTTAGTGAATAAATACGTTTTCAATTTTTTACGAAATTCAATGATTTCGGTTAGCATTCTTAGATCATCTGGGAGGGAATTCCAAATTGTTGGAGCTGCATGTGAAAAAGCTCTGATGTTTGTTAGTTTATTTGCTTTTATGAAGTCTTTGGGAGTTTTTAGTTTATTTAATTGACCTTTTCTTTGAGTAGATTTTGAATGTTCTTTACTGATTAAGTTGCTTAGTGTGACTGGGGCCATATCATTTAGAGTTTTAAATGAAGTTATTAGTGTTTTGTATACTATCCTGCTTTGTATTGGCAACCAGTGAAGGGATGCTAGTATTGGTGTTGTGTTGATGTGAGTGTACTTTCATTATTATTCTAGCTGCTGCATTCTGTGCAAGTTGAATTCTTTTAATGTTTTGTTTTGTAGTACCTAATAGAATTAGATTAGGAAAGTCAAAGTGGGGGGTTATGGTAGCTTGAATTATACTGATAAAATCTTGTATGTATACGAGAGGTCTTAGTTGTTTAAGGATTTTAAGCTTGAAATAAATTTTCTTTGTAGTATTTCTAATATGGGTGTCCATTGTGAGATGTTTATCTAGAATAACTCCCAAATATCTTACTTCATTTTTAATTTTAATTTCTTGGTTTTTGAAGTGTTATGTGTGTTGGGGGAGTGTAAGATTGATTTTTAGTAACTATTAGCACTTCAGTTTTTGAGTTGTTTATTTGGAGATTATGGGCATTTAGCCAGGATGTGATTTCATTGAAGCAATCTGACAGGAGTTGCATCGGTAAGTTAGGGATCGTGAACATCATGATATCATCTGCATATAGATGATAGAGTACACCAAATTTTTTAAAGATATTGCAAACTGGTTTTATGTATATATTAAATAGTAAGGCTGATAGCGCTGATCCTTGTGGTAATCCCGTTTCAAGTTTGTATGAAGCCGAGGTTTGATTGCCTATTCTTACATTTTGGGTTCTATTATTTAGATAAGAGGTGAACCATTTATGAACTGTGGCATTTATTCCTATTTGTCTCAGGTTGTTAAGCATTAAGGTATGGTGAACACTATCAAAAGCGGCTGAGATATCAATAAATAATAGGATAAATGCCTGCTTGTGGTTGTCAATTCCTCTTAATAGGACATCCGTTAAAACTGTAAGAAGTGTTTCCACTCCATGTTTTGGGACGAAATCCATATTGTTGATCATCAAGAGGGTAGGATGAATCTAGATATTCCTGTGTCTGTAATTGTACCATTTTTTCTATTACTTATTACTTGTCTGGTTGAAGTGGAACTTGGAGACCACCTTTGGTAGAAATTATGGGTGCATCTGCAAGAGCATCTGATTCTGGGGGAATCTAATGTAAGAGGGATGTGCCACCAGAGCCTGGAGTTCACTGACATGGTGGGCTGATGTGACTGCCACAAAAACAGGATTTTCCATGTCAAGTATTTGAGGGCAAGCATTGACCTGCCCCGAACTATGATGATAGGCGCTGATTGCCCTGAGGTGAGCCCAGATGGAATTGGAATTTCATGCCTGATTCTGAGAGGTGCAACGGGTATTCCAGCAACTGATCCATCATCCAGGAGAAGGGATCCAGCACCCTACCCGAGCACCAAGTAGTGAACCTCCGCCACTTGAACACATAAGCCTGACGTATCGAGTCCTTGCAAGATGCCAGGAGGATCTCCATGATGTCAAGTAAATTGAGCTCTGAAAGGATTACCTGCTCAGCCTCCAAGCTGTGAGGGCCACCGAGCGGACGTTGGGATGTAGCAGGGTTCCCCAGATCTGGGGTGAAGCAGCTCCCTCCAAGAGAACTGAAGCAACAGGGGGAGCCACAGTTGCTGGGGCAATGAGGATCATGATGCCTTTGTTGACCTGAAGTTTCAGAAGATTTTTTCACTACACGTGGGATCAGGGGACAGGCATAGAGCAGACTCCCACCCCAGTGAAAACAAAAAGCATCCGAGACCAGCCAGTCACTGGACCGCTCTTGGAGCAGAACTGACCCACCTGGGCCTTCTGCTATATGGCAAAGAGGTTGATTGTGGGGGTAACTCAAAATTTCTACTCCATCACCACCACCTATGGAGCACTGAACTCACCAGACAAGTAGGTTGCCCTGAGCTCCATCCCATTATCCAGGACAAATCGCCATAGCCAGATCACTTCCCACCAAAGAGGTACAAGCTTGTGCCTCCCTGTTCACATAATCCATTGCCACCTGCTTGTCCATCTGGTTCAGGACTACTTGATTTGCCAGTTGCGTCTGGAAGGCACAAAGAACATTTGCTATGGCCCGTAACTTGAGGAAGTTGATCTGGTACAGGTTCTCCTGTTCTGACCAAAGGCCCTACATCCACAGGCTGTCCAGATAAGCTCCCCACCCAAGCTTGGATGTGTCGGTTGTTAGCATGCTGCTGGGCGGGGTGGGGGCACTTTGTTTGGAACAAGTCACCCTGAAGAAGGTTCAGTGATTCCAACAACCAATCAAGGGACTGCACCGGCAGAGTGGTGACCACTCCCCTGTCATGGAGGCAGCCTATGGCCTGTTTCCTTTGCAAAGCGTCTATGACAGTCTGATCGAACACCTTTACTGTAGCACTACTTCAACACATTTCAGCTTGTGCCTTCTTCAGGGGGTATAGCTATGTGTCATTGCAAGATGCTCAAATGGTTTTATAAATGCCCAATAGAGCATCTTGCACTGACACATAGCTATACCCCCTGAAGAAGGCACAAGCTGAAATGTTTTGGGGTAATGCTACAATAAAGGTATTGGATCAGACTGCCATAGATTCTTTGCTTCTTTTTGTGTGCCTTGGCTTTATTGCGAGAGTGTCTTCTCTCTTTGTTGAACTGTTTCCATTGCCCTTGCTGCATGAAGAGGCAGGCCAAGGGGGTAACATGTACTGTGGAAGTCATGTGGCCGAGGACTGTCAGCATCCCCTAGGCCCTGGTGTTGCACAGATGCCACATGTCATCCACTGCCTGCGGTCCAGTGGCAGAGACACCCAGGCTCGAGTGGAATCAAGGAGGGCTCTGATGCACTCCAGTTGCTGCGTGGGCTGGAGGTGGGGCATGGGATAGTTATGACTAACCCCAGCTGCTTGAGGACCTTTATGATGAGGTAAGCAGACTGCTGGATAGTGTCCAGAGTGGGACCTCTGATGAACCAATTTTCCAGATGGGGGACGACACAGACTCCCCTGGTTCGAAGGTAAGCTACTACTACTCTGAGGCACTTGGTGAAGACCCAAAGTGCAGACATGAACCCAAAGGGGAGTGGTCTCCCAGCATGAACCTGAGGTATTTTCTGTGGATTGGGATGTGTGTACGCACATCCTTGAGATCCAAGGAGCATAGCCAATTGTCCTTTAGAAGGTAAGGGAGCAGCACCCCCAGTGAGATCATTTGAATTGTTTGCACATGAGAAGCAAGTTAAGGTTCCAGAGGTCTAAAATGGGTCAGAATCCCCTGTCTCTTTAGGGACTGGGAAGTACCTGGAGTAAAACCCCTTTCTGACTTAAGCCGGTGGAACCGGCTCGATTTTGAGGTCAGCCAGCAGAGTGGAGACCTCCTCCATCAACAGACTTCAGTGCAGTGGGTCCATGGGATACTCCCCTTGGATGAAAGGAGGCAGCAGCTGGATGAAGTGCAGCCAGGAGCTCCAAGGTGATAAGGGTCCACACGTGGGCAAAATGGATGAGCTGCCCCTCCCCCCTACCTGGCGGGGCTCTCTGGTAGGTACAGGAAGGTTGGCTATGCTCCTGAGGAACTAATCAAAAGCCTGACCTGGCTTGGCTTGCAGGGCTAGTTGGGTCTTCTGAGGCCTCTCCTGCCCCTGCTAATGGGAGGCCTATGTCTTTGGTTGAGTACTCTGGAGCAGCAGATAGTACTGGCGCTGACATGGGTAGAAGGCTTTCTTACTCTGTTATTTTTTATGTGAAGAATCTGCAATTTTCCTTGAAAGCCTGGAGAGTGTTACGTGCTCCTTCTTAAACTAGCCTGCTTTCTTGACCAGCCTTTCAAAAAGGTTGTCCCCACTACAGGGGACAGTGGCCAGCTTATCCTGAACCCATTGCTCCATATCTAGCTGCTGGGCACCGATGCCCACTGCCGCCACCACCCTGCATACAGACTTAAAGGCATCATATATGGCTCACAAGGCATACTTTGAGCAATCCTTGCCATGGCCTACAAAGAAGCAGAAGGAGTTGAGACTCAGGAGGGCCTTCCCTTTCTCACTGGAGCCCTAGCAGATGGTATCTCAAATGCGAGTCGCCTGATACATACGGCTCGCAATCTGGGACAGCACTACCTTAGGGACAGCACTATCTGGTCTCCAGCAGATCTGGACAGGTGCTTTGCATATCTGAAGATGGCTGCTCTGGTGACTGCCGTCACTAAACACATCGCTATTCTGGTTGAAGGGGGTGCGGCCCTTTCAGATAGGAAATGCCACTCAGGCAACAGTTTGTAGAGATCTGGCGGCCTGTGCGCTCCTACATTGCTTTAGCTTTGTCAATAGTCGGCTGATCCAGCCAATCTCCAGGAACAAGCAGGAATGTAGTCTTCACATATGGGTATCGTCGGTACCGACGGAGCCTGCGTGGGAATGCTCCCCAGAGTCCAATAAGAAAGCTTTTGGGAGCATCCCACAGCGCCTGCGTGCTGCCTTCCCGCCTTTCCCAACTGTCCCTCTCCAGTTCTTCATTTTCCGCGGAGCTGACAGGTCGTACATCCTGTCACCGCAGAAAATAATTCCCTTCTATTTTTATTTTTTGTGGTCGCTTCTGCCTTCCTTTGACGCTACACTGGTCCTGCCGGTGGTTCTTTCTTTTTTTCAAAAAAACCCCCAACTTACTTCTGGAGTCTTTTCCAGTTATTTTCTCCTCAGGTGCCACGCGCCATTTTGGGCACTAGGTCCAACCTTTTCCTTTAAAATGGAAAAACCCGCTTCAGGTTTTAAAAAGTGTTCCAAGTTTGGCGGTACCATCTGCATCACCGACACCCATGAGTAGTGCCTCAAATGTTTAGGTCCTGACCACTCCATTTCGGAGTGTGTTGCCTGTGGGATGATGTCGAAAAGGGGCCGGCAGAACCGAGCTGCTAAACTTAGCACCCTTCTTCCCTCTGATGCAGCCTCTGTGGCATCGACGTCTTCCAGGGCTTCGTCTTCCTCCCATGGATCTCAGGTAACTAAACATAAATCTAGCCAGTCCTCAAAGGGTAGAATTCCCTCTAAGTATCGAGATGCCTCTAGCGTTGCCCTTGAGGGACTTTCACTGGCAAAATTGCCCCAGCGGGAGGCTTTGGCTTCCAAAGCACTAACGGGGCTCCAGGATGTTCTCGAGGCCTCAACCTCGGCAGAACTACTGGTGCCATGCTCTGGGGTACCGGCTACTTCATCTGGTACCGATACCCAAGCATTGGCAGCGTCGATAGACCAGAGATTCTTGGCTACTGAACGCAGTCTGGTGGCTCTTCTCACGGCCTCAATGCCCCTGAAACCGCTTCAGACAATTCAATCGGTACCGGTACCGACTGCATCGACATCGGCAGGTATTCTACCGAGATCGAGTCATGCTTATCCATCCAGTATCGACAAGTCGGTACCGGACCCCTCCGATGCCGACTTTGATTGGTACCGTGCCTTGCACGATCACCCGGATCGGAGATACTTTGAATCCTTGGATGAGTCTGACTCTGAAAGCTCTGCCGATACCAGAGAACTTCTTCCTGAGGATTCTTCTTCTCCTCAGTGTAAGATGCCTCCACCAGAGGATATGTCCTTTCAGGATTTTATCCGAGATGTGGCTCGAGGTCTTTCCATCACAGTGGCTCCTGAAAAAGAGCCTAGGGCAAGGGAATTAGAAATCCTACAATACCCTAAGGCTCCCAAGGAGGCAGCTACCTTACCTATTCATAAGATCTTGCATGATCTCATGTTAAGGATGTGGGAAACACCTCTAACCACATCTCCTCACTCTCGAAGACTCGACACCATGTATTGAGTTCCTCCTTGTCCTGGGTTTCAGAAGACTCAGCTACCACACCATTCCATGGTAGTGGAATCAACTATGAGAAGGATCAAGAGTGCAAAAAGGCATGCATCTAATCCTCCAGGACGTGAGTGTAGGACTCTTGATGCCTTCGGACGTTGAACCTTCCAGGCTTCCATGCTTTCTGCTAGGATCAGTTCCTATATATTATATATGGGAATGTTCCTTAAGGAGGTCACAAGAGATTTAGAGCTTATGAGCCCTCTCCTTCCTGATGATAAGAGGCAGGATTTCCTCGCCCTTGTCAAACATGCTCAGGATGTTTCCAAGTTTGTGAATCGTGCAGCCTTTGACTGCTTTGAGTGCATAAGCAGAACCTCTGCTATTGCCATAGGTGCACATAGGATTGCCTTGCTCCAGGCATCTGACTTGGAACTTTGGGTACAGGATAAACTAGGGAATATTCCTTGCACAGGAGAGAATCTCTTTGGCAAGAATTGGCAGGAAAAAGTTAATGAAATAGATGCTGACAATATCACTTTGGATAGATTGTCTAAGTTTACAGCTGATCCTGCAAAGAAAAAATCCTACAAGAAACCATTCTTCAGTAAGAAGAAGTTTTATCCCTCCTATACCCAGCAGAGGCATCATTTAGGTCAGTCTGCCCAAAAGGGACAGCAGCAACAACCTAGACAAAGAAAACCAAAAGCTGCTAAACCTCAACCGGCTCAGCAGACTCAAACCCCACAGGGGCTTTGACTCCTATCTAGAGAACTTAACCTTTCTGGAATGGTGGAAGGCTCTGGGCCGTTCAGAGCCAGGAAGGTAATGTCATTTTGCCCCCAGATGGGGTCAGATAACAGCAGAAAATTGGACTCTGTCTATTGTAAGAGAGGGGTACAAGCTTCATTTCCTCAGCATGCCCCATCCTACAGTGGTAAGACAGTTCAATTCTCAGACCTCTCTCAACGACCAGTTAGGTCAAGAGGTCACTGTGCTTCTTGCCGAAGGGGCAATAGAAGAGGTACCCATTCTCCAACAGGGTACAGGGTTCTACTCCCCCTATTTCCTTATTCCAAAGAAAACAGGAGGATACAGACCCATTTTAGACCTCAGAGAATTGAACAAATTCCTGTTCAAAGAGAAGTTCAAAATTATTTCTCTAGGAACTCTGCTGCCATACTTTCAGAGTCAGGATTGGCTTTGTTCTCTAGATCTCAAGGATGCGTGCACTCATGTTCTCATCCATCCAACTCATCAAAAGTTCCTTCACTTTCTATTTCAAGGGAAGCACTACCAATACAGGGTTCTTCCTTTTGGCCTGGCCTCGGCACCAAGGGTGTTCACAAAATGCATGGCTGTGGTGGCAGCATTTCTTCGCACCCTAGGAATATTCGTCTTCCCTTACTTAGACGACTGGCTCATTCGAGCCCCTTCAGAGCCAGAGGCCAGGGTTGCTCTCTCTCGCACAATGCGTGTCCTTCAGTATTTGGGACTTGTCATAAACTTCCCAAAATCCAACCTTGCTCCCACTCAGTCCCTAGAGTTTATAGGAGCTCTGCTGGATACCAGACAGACAAGGGCCTACCTTCCACAGCCCCGCTGCCTTCGCATTGTGCAGTTAGCTTCCCAAGCAGTGCTAAAACCTCACCTCACTGCTCGGGAAATGTTACAATTGCTACGCCACATGGCATCCCCCGTGCATGTCGTTCCTTATGCTCGCCTCCATATGAGGGCAGCCCAGTGGACTTTATCCTCTCAATGGACTTAGGCGTCAGGTTGCCTGTCAGACAAAATAGCAAACTCAGATCACCTTATTTTGTCCCTCCAATGGTGGCAATCACCCCAAAACCTTTTGGTGGGGTCCCCTTTTCAGCAACCTCCACCCCAAGCCACTCTAACAACGGATGCCTCACAGGTGGGTTGGGGAGCCCACCTGCAAGGCCTCTCTACCCAGGGTACCTGGATTCCACAGGAGGCCTATCTACATATCAATCTCCTGGAACTCAGAGCAATCTTCCTTGCTCTTCGAGTATTCCACACCCAGCTCAGCTACAAGACAGTCCTAGTTCAAACGGACAATCAAGTAGCCATGTTCTATGTGAACAAGCAGGGCGGAACAGGCTCTCTGTCGCTATGCAACGAAGCTTTGTGACTATGGGCCCTTGCCAGAGAGCATCAGATTCATCTCCTTGCGGTGTATCTTCCAGGCGTTCAAAACTCTTGGGCAGACAGACTCAGTTGAGTTCTGCTCCCACACAAATGGTCTCTCCATGCAGACCAGGTGGCCAAAAATTTCCAAATTTGGGGAACCCCGGACATAGACCTCTTCGCAAGTCCGCTGAATGCCAAACTTCCCTGGTTCTGTTCCAGAATTCCGGCTCAGGGTTGTCAGGCCAGGGATGCTTTCCTCCTCCTTTGGGGCCAGGACTTCCTGT
Source organism: Ichthyophis bannanicus (assembly GCA_033557465.1). NCBI lineage: Eukaryota > Metazoa > Chordata > Amphibia > Gymnophiona > Ichthyophiidae > Ichthyophis > Ichthyophis bannanicus. The sequence continues at coordinate 16,888,971 of CM066039.1, read as the reverse complement.
ATGCCTTTCCACCCATTCCCCTAATTTCCAAAACCCTGTTCAAGCTTCAGAGAAACAGAGGTCATATGATTCTCATAGCTCCACATTGGCCATGGCAAATGTGGTACCCTCTGCTCCTACATCTCTCTCAAGCTCCGCCTCTGGAGTTAGGATCTGCTCCAGATCTCCTTTCTCAGGAAGGCGGGATGCTATGGCATCCCAATCCCCAGTCTCTGCATCTTAGGGCCTGGTTGCTGAAAGCCTAGAACTTCACGGTCTTAACCTTTCCCAGCAGGTAAAGGATATCCTTTATGCTTCCAGGAAGCCTTCCACAAGACGCTCTTATGTTTATGTTTATTAAAACTTTATATACCGCCCATAAACGATTAGCATCTGGGTGGTTTACATACATAAAAAAATTAACAAGGAGAGAGAGCTGCGAAAAAGAAAAGGAAAAGGAATGCCATAAAATCCTTAAAAGACAGATAGGGATAGGGTCAGAAGATAGAAGGGGCAAAAAGTATGCATTTAAGTGGAAAAGGTTTACCATATGGTGCTTGCAGAAGGGTCTTAACCCTCTTGCGATACCTCTGGAATCATTACTGGAGTATCTCCTTCATTTATCTAATGCAGGGCTTAAGACCAATTCAGTGAGAGTTCATTTGAGTGCTATTGCAGCTTCTTTCAAGCCTCTAAATGGACAATCTATTTCCTCTCATCCTCTCATAGCGAGATTTATGAGAGGCCTTCTTTTAACTAAGCCTCCCATTAAGCCACCACCAGTGGCATGGGACTTACATAAGCTGCCCAAGAATCAAATTTAACTGCCTTTACAGAAAGAGTAGTGGATCCATGGAATAGTCTCCCAGTGGAGGTGGTAGAGATGAGGACAGTAACTGAATTCAAAAAAGCATGGGACCAACACAGAGGATCTCTAAAGGTAAAAAGTGGACTGTTGTAGTTGTTGTTATGGAAGGACAGACTAGATAGGCCATGTGGTCTTTTTCTGTCATGTTTCTGTTTCTAACCATTAGCCACTAACTCCTTGAAATTCCTTTTCTGGAAGGTCATCTTTCTCATTGCAATCACATCAGCATGTCGCATCAGTGAATTGCAAGCATTGGTGGCTGATCCTCCTTATACAAGGTTCCATCATGATAAGGTAGTCCTTAGAACTCATCCACATTTTATGCCAAAGGTGGTGTCACCTTTTCTTTTAAACCAAGCGGTTTACCTTCCTGTATTCTTCCCAAAGCCTCATGCTCAAATGCAGAAAGGAATCTTCATACTTTGGATTGTAAAAGGGCTCTGGCCTTTTACTTACAAAGGACACAGCAACATAGGAAGTCCTCTCAACTTTTTGTTGCTATTGATCCTAGTCATTTGGGACTTCCAGTCTCCAAAAGAACACTGTCCAACTGGATTGCACAGTGTATATCTTTTGCCTATGAGAGTAAAAACCTTCCTCTGGAAGGCCATGCCACAGCTCACAATGTGAGAGCCATGGTAGCTTCTATGGCTCATCTTCACTCTGTGTCTATTGACGACATCTGCCGAGCAGCTACTTGGGCTTCAGTTCATACCTTCACAGCCCATTACTGCTTAGACAAGGACTCCCGCCGGGATGCCTTGTTTGGTCAGGCTGTTCTTCAACACCTGTTCCATACTTAATCAACTCCTACCCACCATCCCTGATAGGATGCCAGAGATCCATGGGAGGAAGTGGAGCCCTTTCACAAGGGCACACAACTTCTGGGGTTTTCTCCCTGGCATCTGCAGCTAGGGAGTCCCCATATGTGAAGACTACATTTCTGCTTGTTCCTGGAGATAGCATAGTTACTCACCTGTAACAGGTGATCTCCAGGAACAGCAGGAATTTAGTCTTCACAAACCACCCACCTCCCCTAGGAGTTGTATCTCTCTATCTCTCTCTTTCCCTCTCTCTTTTGTCTCAGCTTTAAACTCAACTGGAGAGGGACAGTTGGGGAAGGCAGCACGCAGGTGCTGTGGGATGCTCCCAAAAGCTTTCCTATTGGATGCTGGGGAGCGTTCCCGCGCAGGCTCCATCGGTACCGACGATACCCATATGTGAAGACTAAATTCCTGCTGTTCCCGGAGATCACCTGTTACAGGTGAGTAACTATGCTTTAAGGCACGCCTCTCTAAACTCCCCTTCCAAGGCAAGTGGCTCCCCGGTAAAGACCTTGACAGGCTTGTCGGGGGGAAGTCAAGCCACAGCGGCTATTGGAAGGCAAGCCACAGTCCTTTACATGCCGCGGAAAGGCCTTTGCTGTGACCTCATGCCGGTTAAAGGTCTCAGTCCTTCGGTGAGTCGGGAAAGGACAGGATGCCTACATCGCCGCCAATACGATCAATTGGTCCTCAACATTATCAGCCAAGGCTATGCTCTCCCAAACCAAGAAGCCGCGTCCCGAAGGAGGGCAGCCATAAAATTCACCCTCCGTCTGCAGTTTCTTTGAGTCATTTGACCAGTCCAACTCACAAAGAGGGACTCTGCTCATCCAATAATTCAAGCAGCCTTTATGGGATAATTCCTTGCCTTGTCCAGCCTAGCAGAAGCATATTTACATATTCTTCTCTGGGAGGATCACTGGTATTTTCTGCGCTTTGCCACGCTCGTGCAGCATTTTCAATTTTGTGTTCTGCCATTTTGCCTGATGACTGCAAAGCCATTGTGGCCGAGGCAGCCTTACACAGACAGTGCATTCAAGTCCTCCCATACTTGGATGACTGGCTCAGTCATGCAAGTAACCAGTCCAAAAGCGTGGTAGGAGTGGAAAGACAGAGTCTTTATTAAACCATTGACAACCCGACACAGGCCGTGTTTCGTTACCCTTCGTCAGGGGTTTGTCAGGCACAAACTAAAAATACAAACACACAAATATTTAAAATCATAAAAGAACAGATTACAGATAGCACAATCTGTAAATAAATAGATAAAAAAAATCAAAAACAATCAATAGCAAACAAACAGCTCATTAAAACTAAAATAAAATCTATCATGTACAAGTAAAGCCAAAAGAACAAATGTGCTCGAGAACTTAAAAAGGCATGTAACGTATAAAGACATAAATACCTCTGTTGAAGACCTTTGAAAACAGAAGGTCTTGTACCATGCTGTTATAAAACAACTATAAAACTGTGTATTCTGGAGAAAACATAAATAAAATGGTTTAAAAACAATTTGGTTAAACAATGTATTCAATGAATATAATGGGTAGAATAGTGGAGCAAAGAGAGACGAAGAAATATAAAGAAGCCTAATGGCTGACCATAAATAACCCTTATATTGAAGGGAAATAGGGTGCAGGAGTGAGTCAGTAGGAGCAAAAAAGGCCAAAAACAAATTATCATGAAAACTAATACCATTGGCATAAAAAAGGGGGGAGGAATCATCTTAGTGAATGCCTTTTGAGGGACTGATATACCTGGGTTATAAATTAAACAGAACGGGCTTGAGACACCAAGCTTGTAAGAAAGGCAGAGCAATGTTTTCTGAGGCTGAACTCAATGGAAATGGTATAACTTTTTTTTTTAAAAAACGGATAAGTAAATTAACAACAGCAAACGTCAATGGTGCAAACAGCACTGTCTTGAATAAGCAGTGTGCTACAGACATAAAAATCAAAAGCATGTATGTGAATTGTAAAGTTAAAATATTATAGCGCCTAAAAACAGCATTGTAACTAACGGGAAAATGATGCTCTCTGGAAACTTTAAAGGACGGACTTGAAAAAGGCTTTCTGCTAATTGTTACTGATGGTAACATGTTGCATTGTCTGAACAGGAAAATAATTGCTAATTATTTCAAATAACGCAATTACAAATACCTTTCCTTCACTAGCAGCCACTTACAACTGACTCACTCCTGCACCCTATTTCCCTTCAATATAAGGGTTATTTATGGTCAGCCATTATGCTTCTTTATATTTCTTCGTCTCTCTTTATTTATTTATTTACATGCTGTTCTATACCGCACTCTTCAGTATCAGTGCGGTTTACAAATAACAAAATTTTGCAACAGACCAAGTAGCCATATGCTTACATTGTAACAGGGTAATATAACTCGGAAATATAACTAGGGAAACTATATACAGGAACAACAACCATTAGTGGTTGGGAAACTATTTACAATTTATAATAAATATAATCACAAGCTGCTATTGATTTATTCATTTGTCATTATCGTGTTTTGTTACCCTTCAACAGGGGTTTGTCAGTTATATTTATATCTTTGTTCCACTATTCTATCTATTATATTCATTATATTAATTGAATACATTGTTTCTTAACCAAATTGTTTTTTAACCATTTTATTTATGTTTTCTCCAGAATACACAGTTTTATAGTTGTTTTATAACAGCATGGTACAAGACCTTCTGTTTTCAAGGGCCTTCAACAGAGGTATTTATGTCTTTATATGTTACATGCCTTTTTAAGTTCTCAAAAAATTAAACCTCTATAAGTGAATCAAAAATTACATCTAAAAATGGAAAAAATCACTTAATCATTCCCGTGTATGATAATCAATTATGGTCCGAACAGTTAATATCAACCAAAAATAGAATTTTTTGTCGGATCGTCTGTCTTGAGGGCGCAGTAACACACTCGAGTGACAGACCCTCCTTTTAATCAACTTTTATTTAAAAGGTCAGTTCGACCCGAATACGCTAGAGACTATAAATAGCCCAAAAGGACAAGCCTCTGCATAAACTGAATTGCTAATACACATGCAATGAGGAATGTTCCAATTCAGAAACAAATCTGAGATAGAAAAGCTTTTAATCATAGAGATACTTAGCTGGGCCCAAGAATGACCAGTAGCTGGGATCACCCAGGGAATATTAATGGAGGAACTCGATGGGTTCTTCAATGATGTAAATTCACCACCTCTCCAATCAGGATATCGCAGAGTTAGTCAAAATTCCCGAATTACTCCCACTGACTCTTTAAAACAAGCCCGCCAGTAAGTCGTCTATGAATCATTCGCAGCAAGGTCGGGTTATCTTACGACACAATCGTTGTGTTTCAAGCCTGCAATGACACTGGCTCTTTTTCAAGCAAAACCCGTCCTAATTCCTGTTCCGGTTTCACATGTGATGACATCAGCATTACGCAGCGGGACTAAAGAGGACGTCAGCAACAAAAATCTGAAATTCATTTAATTGACCACCATTCAATCTCTGTGTTCATACCATAAGGGGTTACTGTATTCAGGGTGAAAATCCACCGTTGTTCTCGCTGATGTAAAAAGGCACGACGGTCCCCCCCTCGAAAGAACGGAGGTACTCTCTCCAAAATTGTCCATCTTAACTGTAAAAAACTATGTGAATTTGTTTCTGAATTGGAACATTCCTCATTGCATGTGTATTAGCAATTCAGTTTATGCAGAGGCTTGTCCTTTTGGGCTATTTATAGTCTCTAGCGTATTTGGGTCGAACTGACCTTTTAAATAAAAGTTGATTAAAAGGAGGGTCTGTCACTCGAGTGTGTTACTGCGCCCTCAAGACAGACGATCCGACAAAAAATTCTATTTTTGGTTGATATTAACTGTTCGGACCATAATTGATTATCATACACGGGAATGATTAAGTGATTTTTTCCATTTTTAGATGTAATTTTTAAGTTCTCAAGCACATTTGTTCTTTTGGCTTTACTTGTACATGATAGATTTATTTTAGTTTTAATGAGCTGTTTGTTTGCTATTGATTGTTTTCGATTTGTTTTTGTATCTATTTATTTACAGATTGTGCTATCTGTAATCTGTTCTTTTATGATTTTAAATATTTATGTGTTTGTATTTTTAGTTTGTGCCTGACAGACCCCTGACGAAGGGTAACGAAACACGGCCTGTGTCGGGTTGTCAATGGTTTAATAAAGACTCTGTCTTTCCACTCCTACCACGCTTTTGGACTGGTTGCTGTATCTTGCGTGGTACTTGCTTTTGTAGTGTCGCATCCCGTCAGTCATGCAAGTTCCATGTCGGAAGCCAGTCAGACGGTCTCCTGGCTGATCACCTTCTCGGAGAGCCTCAGTTGAGTGGTCAATTATTCCAAGGGTTGCCTCTGGCCTCCCCAAACTGTTGAGTTTCTCAGAGCACTAGTCGATAATTGGCTGGGCAAGGTATCCCTGATGCAAGAACATTTTCTCAAGCACTCTGCACACCTTCAACTCTTTCTCTTGCAGAGCTGCGCGCGTGACTATCTTCAGACCCTAAGGTCCATGGTGGCCACCATTGTTTATCCCATGGACCAGAGCCCACATGCAGAGCCTTCAATACTCCTGTCCGTCCCGCTGTCCCTGGTTTCCGTGATCTATGACTGTCGCCTCTCCCCCCTTACGCTACGTGATACAGTCTTCTATGGTGGCATTCAGCAGCCCATCTGCTTTGGGGCATTCTCTTGCAGGCTGTTTGCTGGTTTCTAGTAAACACGCCAGTCTCTCAGGTGGCGGAGCACTTTGCCAGTCCCAGACGGCTCAGAGGACCTGGTCGCCTCAGGAGGCATGCTGGATGATCAACTGCTTAAAAGCCTGGGCAGTCCGCTTTGCCTTGCTGCATGTCCTGCCTCTCCTTCGATCCCAGGCGGTCTACTTTCTTTCCGACAATGCTATGACAGTGCCCTTTTTAAACCGACAGCGTGGAACAAACGGTCTGGGAATCGCCAGGGAGATGGCTCTTCTCCCCTGGATGGAGTGTCATCGACAAGTCGGCACAGCACATTGTGGGGATGGACAGCATACAAGCAGCTTATGTCAGCTGTCACATTGTAGATCCCGACAATTGGGAACTAACCTCCTGGGCATTTCCACAAATAGTTCGCACCTGGGACTTGCCCACATTGGATCTCGGGCCGTCAGCACAGAATGCCAAGACACAGGCCTTTGTCGGTCAGCGGAAGGAGCATGGGCCTTGGAGCCTGGATGCGTTAGTTCAGTCCTGGCCTTCCGCTCCCCTGTTGTGCATGTTTCCTCCTTGTGTCTTGCTTGGGAGGATTCTCTGTCGGATCGAAGCTCATTCTGGCATGGTGATCTTCGTGTCATGTGACTGGCCTTAGCGGCCATAATATGATGATCCTGTTCGACTAACCCAGTCATCTCCTTTCCTCAGAAAGGTCTCTAGCAGCAAGGTCCAATCACCATGGCCGATACTGCTCCCTACTCACTTATGATCTGGTGCTTGAAAGACGCTAGATGAGTTACAGAGGTCACTCGACACAGGTAGTGGCTATCCTGTCCAAGGCAGGATGGCTCATTACATATTTAGTCTACACGAGAATGTGGCATCCTTGAGTCTTGGTGCTTTTGGCAGCGCCTTTCAGATCCTGGACATTCTGTAATTCCTTCAGAACGCTCTGAACTCTGGTTGGTCTGGCCCTAGGCTCTCTCTGGTTTCACGTCTCTGCATTAACCTGTTTGAAGGACGCTCAGTGGTGTCTCCTGCAGAACTTGCTAGCTTTCTCATGGGTATATGGGTGCTTGGTCCTCAGGGCTTTATCTGGGCATCCTTCAAGCCACTCAAACATACCTCATTCCAGGACTCGGCCCTCAAGACAGCATTTCTAGTAGCCATTAATCTTGGCCAGGAAAGTCTCCGCATTGCATGTCCCTCTGGGTGCTGCCTTCCTTCTGCCTAAGGTGGTTACACCTTTTCACTCAAACTGGATAATTTTGCTACCTGCCTTTCAAGAAAACAATGTGGGCATCAATATAGGACTTCACACCTCAGTAGGGTGCTACGGCGCTCTCCGGGGTCACCAATTCCTTTCACAAATCTGATCTCCATTTGTACTGTTTGCGGGGCCTCAGAAGGGCCTTGTGGCCTCCACAGCCTCCATTACAAATGGCTCTGCACAACCATTAAGTCGGACTACATCCTCCAGGGTAAGCTGGTGCCCATGGGGCTCACAGCCCGCTCTCAAGCAGCACCATGAGCAAAGGGGTCACAACCTGGGCACCGTCACCTTGATCTCCAAGAGTAGGATGTGATGCAATTTGATGCCAGTGTGGTGGCAGCAGCTGTCTCTTCCCGCCCTGAAGTGGGTTAGCTTGAGTACTTCCCATTTGTCTGGACTGGTCTAGCAGGATGACTTGGAAGGAGAAATTTCACTTACCGTTAATTTCCTTTCCTGGAATCCTGCTAGACCAGTCCAGGACCCACCTGTTCTGGATACTTTGACAGCCTATGCTTACATTCTTATGTTGCAGTTCATTCGTTGCCGCACCTCATGAAGGGTTGTTGCTTTATGTCACTTCCTTGACACCCTAGCTGCTGCCTGCTATAGGCCATATATCAAGTAAAATGAACTATAATCTATAGTTCTGGCTGTTGCATCTGAGCAGCGCTCAGTTGTTCGGGTATCATGCCTTATTCAGTGACTGTTTCATGGCTTTGTCAGAGTATACTGAGGGCGACCTCTAGGGGTACACCTATATGTTTACCAGGGCTCAACCAATAAAGCTTCTGGTAGTTTTTCTCTGTGTCTAATATCTGCTGGCAGGGGGACTTAACCCATTTGTCTGGACTGGTCTAGCGGGATTCCAGGAAAGGAAAATTAACGGTAAGTGATCTCCATCGTGTTTCCAACAGTGGCCAGTCTAGGTCACAAGTACCTAGCAGTTTCCCTAAGAGACAAGTTAAACAATGCTTGTATTGGGGCAAGCAGTGGATATCCTGGGTCGTCTTTAATAATGGTTTATGAACCTTTCCTCCAGGAACTTATCCAAATCTCTTTTAAACCTCACTACATTAACAGCTTTTACTACATCCTCCAGTAATGAATTCCAGAGTTTGATTACCTGTTGAGTGAAAAACCTTTATAGCCTCTCTTCATAGTGGTATTCTTCCATCCCTTTTAACATTTTGGTGGCTCTTCTTTGTACCTTTTCTAACAAAACTATATTCCTTTTAGATACAGTGACCAGAACTGCACACAATATTCAAAGTGCAGTCGCATCATGGAATGATACAGAGGCATTATAATATCCTTTGTTTTATTCTCTATTCCTTTCCTTATGATACCTAGCATTCTATTTGCTCTCTTGACCGCTGCTACACACTGGGCAGAGGGTTTCAACATGCTATCCACAATGATACCTAAATCTTTTTTCTCAGGTGTTGGTTCCTAATGTGGAACCTTGCATCATGTAAGCATAGTTTGGGTTGTTCTTTTCCTAGGTGCATAACTTTGCACTTATCTGCTATTTGGATGCCCAGTCTTCCAATTTATCAAGGTCCTCTTGCAATTTTCCACAATCCTCATGGGTTTTAACAACTTTGAATAGTTTTATGTCATCTGCAAATTTGATTACCTCACTATTTTCATTTCCAGGTCATTTATGAATATATTAAAAAGCAGTGGATCCAGCACAGATCCCTGGGGTATTCCACTGTTCACCTTTCTCCATTGGGAAAATTTGCCATTTAGGCCTATCCTCTGTTTTCTATCTTTTAACCAGTTCCTGATTCACAATAGTACACTGCCTCCTATCCCATAACTTTTTAATTTTGCCAAAAGTCTCTTATGAGGGACCTTGTCAAGGCTTTCTGAAAATCCAGATACATTATATTAACCGACTCACCTTTATCTACCTGTTTATTCACACCTTTAAAAACACATAGTAAGACAAGACCTTCCTTGGCTAAAGCCATGTTGGCTTTCTCTCATTAAGCCATGACTATCAACATGTTCAGTAATTTTGTTCTTTATAATGGTTTCTGCCATTTTCCCCGGTACTGATGTCAGGCTCACCGGTCTGTAGTTTCCTGGATCACCCCTAGAACCCTTTTTAAAAATCATCAGATATTACAGATTATTTTAATGATAGTTCACAGATTGCAGACCTACTATTAGTAATCTCATATTTCAGTTCTTTTAACATCCTTGGATGTATACCATCCGGTCCAGGTGATTTGCTACTCTTCCGTTTATCAAATAGTTGTAACACATCTTCCCGGTGTATTTTTTTCAATTCTTCTGCGGCATCACCTTTAAATGCCATTTTGGTCATGGGCAACAACTTCAGTAAAGACCGAAGCAAAGAATTCATTCAGTCTCACTGCTATGGCCCCTTTTACCCCTCTATCATCTAATGGTCCAACTGACTCTCACAGATTTTTTTGCTATGAATTTACTTGAAAAAGTCTTTATTATGCATTTCTGCTTCCTCAGCAAGCTTCTTCTCAAATTCTCTCTTTGCCTGCCTTATCAATACCTTGCTTCTAACTTGCCAATCCTTATGTTTCCAGCTTTTGTCATTTGGCTTCTTTTTCCATTTCCTGAAAGATGCTTTTTTTTTTTTTTTTTAAGCAACAGCCTCTCTGACCTCACCTTAAACCATGCTGGCATTTTTTGGACTTCCTTCCATTTTTCTTAAAGTGTGGAATACAGCTGGTCTGGGCTTCCGATAGTATTTTTAAACAACACCCATGCTTGATGTAAATCTTTGCTCGTGCAACATTTCTTTAATGGTCTACTCAGAGTATATAACTTAGTTAAACTATACAAAAATACTCCACTATAACAAGAATGTCAATGAATAAATAAACACTCTGGTGATAGTTATAGCTAGAATCAACTGTAGTCTCAGACTCTGATGGCACTCAAAACCACAATCTCTGTGGATAAACAGGTGTGCCCCATTTGCATCAACGACTACTAATGAATGGATTTTCCTCTTTTTATACTTTTTTTTTTTTTTTTTTTTTTTTTTGCTAAAGGATTTTTCTGAACGTAGATACCCTGTATGTGTGTCAAAACAGGCGTATAAACGTGCTTTATATAATGATCGTCAATTGTTGTTTCAAGCTTCTCGTCCAGAAGCACTAGATGATCAAGTGAATTTCATAACTAAGTTCTCTCCTCTAAGCTATAAAATTCAAGGCATTGTTAAAAAATACAGTTATATGCTTCAAGCCATTCCTGAATTGGAAGATAAGAAGATTAGATGTGTTTGGCAAAGAAATAGCAACCTATTGCAACAATTAAGTCCCACTGCTCTTCGTTCTAATGTGAGCCATAGAAGTAAGCTAGAAGCAGTAGGTCATAAGAAATGTGGCCACTGCAGTATCTGTACTATAACAGCTGAGTTAACAGAATTCTTATGTCACGGGAAAATTTACTATCTAAAACAAGCCATCACATGCACCTCTGAATCAGTAGTGTATGCCATCCGTTGCCCCGTGATCTTTTTTACATAGGGAAGACCAGTCGCCCTTTTAAGGTCCGGATGTGTGAACATAAAAGCCGACTTCATTGCAAAATTCTGTCGGCTCCAATTGTTCAGCATTGTGATGAATTTCACCATGAATTCGAGCATTTACGGTGCTTCTGTATAGAACAGATTTCACATCCTAAAAGAGGGAAGACTTTGGATGAAACGCTTCTATTTGCTGAACAGCGTTGGATTTTTAGAGTCAATACTGTGCAACCTAAGGGATTAAATGCCGCAGTTGAGTGGTCAGTGTGCAGATAACATCGCCAGCTAATTAGTATAAAAGTCAGCTGTTTTGTCTAAGCCGCATGCGCGGCGTTTTTTGGACATCACTGAGCAAGTGAGAGACGTGGGCAGCAGCAGCATGAATAGGTATTTTTAGCCTTTTAACAGTTTTGAATGATATGCTGAAGGTGATAAAGTAAGAAATAAGTGATCTAACTTCAGTTAGGTGTCAATAGAAAATAGAAGCTACATCAATGCTCTTAACATTAATATCCATATTTTTAGATTCTCCTGATGAACCTCCTTTTGTGGAGAGAAACGCTACAACGGGCGCCAGAGGAAGGCGTTGAGAACAGCTTTAATTCAGGTTTAAAGCAAGAAGACAGTTCAAAGGAGCTAAGATAAGCTGAAGAGTTTTAACATATTTTTAAGAACACAAGGTGATAGAGGTGTGAGATGTTTTCACTGTTTCAAAAAAAAAAAAAAAAGTATAAAAAGAGGAAAATCCATTCATTAGTAGTCGTTGATGCAAATGGGGCACACCTGTTTATCCACAGAGATTGTGGTTTTGAGTGCCATCAGAGTCTGAGACTACAGTTGATTCTAGCTATAACTATCACCAGAGTGTTTATTTATTCATTGACATTCTTGTTATAGTGGAGTATTTTTGTATAGTTTAACTGATGTAAATCTTTAACATTTGCAATTGCTTTCTTAACTATTTTCCTCATTTTATTATAGTCTCCCTTTTGAAAGTTAAAAGGTAGTACTATGTATTTCCTTACCATCCTTCCTCCATTTATTAAATCAAAGACACATACTCTGGAGTGTCGGGCCTGAAGTCATCAGTGCCTGTGCCGAAAGATGTGGAGCTGCCTGGCATGGAGAACAGAATGGCAACCTTGGAGCAGAACATCTTTATTTTCATTTGATTACTGCCCAAGGCAGCAGAGCGGTTTACAAAAATCTAAATTAAAAATAAGGAAAGGAAAAGAAGACCAATCATATATAGGAAACATCACTGATATCCTGGCCCTGCAGCAGGCGATGATGACCAGTTTGCCTTGCTCATCTGCTCCAGTGACTGGCCCCTCGACTGCAAGGAGGTCACCCGTCTTCAAGCCAAGCATTGAGTGACACTAGCTTTGAATAAGCCCTTGGTGCCGGTAATACAATAGCACACTGTGCATGTAAGCAACTCATAAATAATGTCCTGATGGAACAACTCGTCCTGCCTTAGTACTCCAGGGCATTATTTATGAGTTGCCTACACGCACAGTATGCTATTGTATTACCCTCTGAAGAAGGCTATATTGCCAAAACATATAGGGGTTGAATAAAGCACTTGTGACCTCCTTTACCACTTGCTTTTATGTGGTTCCTGTAACACTGGAACTTGACACGCTCAACAGGGATATTGCTGTGGAATCTGGCATAGATTCTGATCTCCTGCCCAATGCGCCTGCCTTTACTGGCAATGCATGGGTCTCCAGGATGGGCTGGACAGAGTGTGATGATAATGCTGAAGCCATTGCCAAGCCTGCATGCTGTAAGGCTGACTGCTGCCATGTGAGCCTCAAGGGCCCTTAGGTGTTCCTCCAATACCATCACCTCAGAGAGGACTGGGACCAGCACTGCAAATTCAGCCACTGGTGCATATACCTCCAGTGGGGACTCCATGATGACAGGCTCATCTGGAGACAAATGACTACCCTCCAGGGCTGTGGAGGTAGATTATTTTCACCAGGGAAGCTTGTTGGGTTGCACCTGGCCCTCATTGTCCATGTCACGCCATGAAGGGCTGCTGTGCCAGTGCATATTGGGTTTGACCTGGTGCTTGAGCACTCCTTTCTACGGTGACGAGAATCTGTGTCAGGTCCTTCCTCAATTCCAGTTGGACATCAACAGAGGATCTCCATTTGGTATCTTGGCCCCACGGTTCTGAATGTTCCTGAGCATCCCACCCAGTTTCTACTCAGCAGAACTCCATGACTGTGTAGCCGATGCTGGAGCCGAGGATACTGAATCTTATGCTTTGAAGAGGGATTCCTTCTACTTTTCGCTGCCCCTTCTCGTCATCTGCAGGCAAATGTTGCAGGAAGCAGGCTGGTGATTGGGCCCCCAGGCATTGCAGATATCAATTGTGCCTGTCTGTGACCAAAATGGTGTGGCCACCTGTGCACTTTTTAAAGCTACTTACTGGCTAAAGCATGTCTAGGAGGCCACTACGAATCTAGGGCTTTAAACGAGATTCGTTGGGGATGGGTGAAAAAAGCCACCAGATAAGTAAAACATTAACTGCCTCTATAGAAATGAGTAAAAGGGACAACATCTGGAAAGCAGTATGTATAAATGCCCATAGCATGGGAAATAAGATCACAGATGTTGAGGCTTCAATGGACAAAGCTGACTTGGATTTAGTGGCGGTTACGGAGATATGGTTAACAGCCAACCATGATTGGGATGTAATTATACTGGGCTATACTTTATTCAGGAAGGAAAGGATAGGAAGAAGGGGAGGAGTGGCACTATATATAAAAAAATAATAGTAGAACTATAGAATTACAGGGCTTAAAAGGGAGAGAGGAGGTACTGTGGGTTAAACTAGGAGAAATCCACTTGCATTCTCCCTCAAAGGGAGAAGAAGTGGACAAGGATTTAATAGAAGACATATGCAGTATTGCCATCAACGGAGAAGTGCTAACTATTAGGTGATTTTGATATGCCGGATGCTGATTAGTACATCCGTGCTGCGGTGTCATGTAGAAGTAAGGAGATCCTAGATTCTCTACAAGGAGAACTAGTCAGGCAAATGGTAACAGAACCCATATGTGAAGGGGTCATACTGGACTTGGTGCTTACCAATGCAGAAAGTGTTTCTGATGTTATAGTGGGAGATCATATCGCATCCAGTGATCACCAGATGGTGTGGTTCAGTATTAGGATTAGGGCTGATAAAAATCCATTAAAGAGCAAGAGTCTTAGACTTTAGAAAAACTAACTTTGCCATGATGGGACAATACCTCAAGGAGTTATTAACGTGATGGGAACAGCTGGGGAGATAGAAAAACAGTGGGCAAAACTGCACGTGGATATTTTAAGGGCAACAAAACTTTTTGTTAGTGAAGGAAAGACATATCTTTCTCCAGGACCAAGCAGGAAGTCAGTCCTCACATATGGGGTGGCGGCGCCAACGGAGCCCTCGTGTGGAGCATTTCCCCAGCTTTCAAAGAAAGCCTTTGGGAATGCAGCACGCATGCGCAGTCCCCTTCCCGCCCAAGGGTGCCATCTTGCTCAGTCTTAATTTTTCCACGGAGCCCAACGGACGTAGTTCGTGTCACCCGGGAAAAAGTTGATTTTTTTTCTGCGATTTTCGCATCTCTTATCCGGTTCGACGCTGGTTCCCCTTCCCGCCTGGGCTCGCTACACCGGTATTGAGTGCGGAAAGTCTTTTTTCGTTTTTTATCCTTTGTGACTAGCATTCACGCTTTTTCTGTTATTTTCACTGGCAGCCTGGACTTTTGACCTTACAGGGGCCCTTTTTACCCCGATGGCTGCCAGCGGGTTTAAGAAATGTGATCGGTGTAAGAAACTTATGTCTCTCACCAACACACACGAGTGCTGCCTCGGCCCGACCATGACCCACTGGTCTGTGGCCCGTGCGGCAAGATGTCACCGAAAGTGCTTCGAAGCCGTCAGCAACAACATGAAAGAATTTTTTCGGAGTCTGTGTCCGGTCAGGCCCGGACTTCGTCAAAGGCCTCGACATCTTGGGAGTCTGACCCCGAGCGGCGTCGTGGGTCCTCTGAGAGGGGGTCTCCCACCCGGGAGCACAAAAGGAAGAAGCAGCTCGTGAGGGCAGCATCAATGGAGGCACCTGGATCCTCGAGGGCCAGGTCGCACAGACCTGACCGTCATCCCGGGCTCTCAAGAGTCAGAGCAGCCGACCAAGCAACCTCGCCTGGAGCCGGAGTCCCTGAGTCAGGTAACTTCTGTTGTCCTCGTGGACTCTCCCCCGGGAGAACCGCCGTCGGGGCCTGAGTCGGGGGCTGCAGAGTCTCCTGAGCTCGGACTCATGCTGACGGCCCTGGAGAGCAACCTGGCTGCCTTCATGGAGCAGCAGTGGGTACTGATCACCGGTCTGACCGGTGCATCTGCCCCAACCACTGGGACCTTGACGTCTAAGTCGACCCGGAGGCTGAGTTGATCCTCGAGTCAATCAAGTGTCGAGTCGATCCTCAGCCACGGTCTCCCTCGACTTCCCCTTCGGGGCCGAGGTTGTCGATGCCAGTGCCCTCGGCTTCGGGGCGGGTGGCATCGAGGCCCATATGGCCAAAGCCGCTCGACAACTCCTCAGAGGAGTCGGCGTGGGAGATGGAGGACAAGGAGTCTCCTGACACCTTCTGGACCCAGTGCGTCCCATCAGACTCCCCAGAGTCCGAGCCTCGGAGAAGGTCCCCCCGGGAGGATACACGGTTCTCGGATTTCGTCAGGGACATGGCCAAGGCTTTAGCATTCCCAGCAGACGCCGAGGAGGAGTCTCGAGCTGAAGAGCTTGATGCCCTCCAGTATGATTTTCCTCCAAAAGAAGCCTTTACTGTTCCGGTTCCTCCGATGCTGGAACAGCTGCTCTTCCATATGTGGGAAGCACCGGCCTCGGCACCAGTTTTGAGCAAGCGGGTCAATTCCATTTATCGAGTCCGTAAGAGCCCTGGGCTCCAAAAGGTGCAGCTACCGCTCAACTCCATGGTTGTGGAATCGGCCATGCACAGGCTGAAAAGTTAAACGATGCATGCCTCGGTGCCTCCTGGCCAGGAGGCCCAGAACCTGGATGCCCTTGGTAGAAAGTGCTTCCAGGGCTCTATGCTCTCTTGCCGTGTCCAGACGTACCAGCTGTACATGGGCATGTACTTACGGGACCTGGCAAAGGAGATTGCCGGGTTCTCGGCTGGCCTCTCTGAGGAACCCTTGCAAAGGTTCAAAGCCTTGTCTTCAGGGATCCAGGAGTGCTCGAAGTATATATCTCGAGCAGCCTGACGGCTTTGAGGCTTTGGCCCAGGTAGCCGCGACTGGCATCGGTGCATGCCGTCAGGCCTGGCTACAGTCGTCGGACCTAGAGTCATGGGTACAGGACAAGTTGGGTGATGTCCCCTGCCGAGGTGACAACCTATTCGGCAAACCCATGACTGAGAAAGCTGCAGAAATTGAGACCGAGACTCTCACCAGGACAAGACTGTCCAGAAAGACTTCTGCCCCTTCTCATAAAAAGAAGGGCTCATGAAAGAAGCCTTTTTTCCCCGAGGAAGGGTGCTGCCTACAAAACCTACCCTCAGTATCAGGCCTCTCCAGCTCCCCAACAGGGCCAGCAGGCCAAGGGGCATGGATCCTGTAGGCAGAAAACCCCCAAGCTGCCGGCTCCTGAACAGCAGGGAGCGGGGTTTTGACTTCCACAGCATAGCCGCCGGTGGCTCCACTCAGCACAGGGGGTCAGCTGACCATGTACGCCTACAGGAGGCCAGCCATCACAGGGGACACCTGGGTACTGCACATAGTCCAGAAGGGATATATGCTGCATTTCCACCAACTACCCCCTTCCTACTATCCAGGGGAGCCTCCAATACTCCCTCTGCACAGGAACCTCCTCCTTCAGGAGTTGGCAAGTCTTTTAAAGGAACAGGCAGTGGAACCGGTGCCACACCACCTGGAAGGGCAAGGCTTCTACTCCAGGTACTTCCTAGTACTAAAGAGAACAGGAGGCCTCAGACCTATCCTAGACTTGCAAAATCTGAACAAGTTTCTGGAGAGGGAAAAGTTCAAGATGCTTACCCTTGGGATACTGCTGCCCTACCTCCAGCAGGGAGACTGGCTATGCTCCTTAGACCTAAAGGATGCTTATACTCACATCCTCATCCACCCAGACCATAGACGATATCTCAGATTTGTGGTGGGAGGAAACCATTTTCAGTACAGGGTACTTCCCTTTAGCCTGACCTCTGCCCCCAGGGTTTTCACCAAATGCCTGGCGGTAGTGGCAGCTTTTCTCAGAAATCAGGGGATTTTTGTCTTCCTGTACCTGGACGACTGGCTAATCAGGGGCCAGTCATTCCAGGAGGCCCGACAGGCCACTTTTCGCACTGTCTCTCTTCTTCAGCATCTGGGCTTTGTCACAAACTACGCAAAGTCCACTTTGCTCCCCTCTCAGAACCTAGAGTTTATGGGGGCGAGACTAGACACCCTTCAGGCAAGAGCTTACTTGCCCGAGGACAGGATTCACAGATTGATGGAGTTGGCAAACCAGTTCCAAAGCAATTCTCAGGTTTCTGCCAGGCACTACCTGCGGGCTGCTCAATGGTCCCTCAGAGATCAGTGGACACAAGCCACCGGCGACCTTCGAGACAGAGTAAAGGTGTCCAGACAGTTTCTGAACTCCTTACTGTGGTGGCTACATCCACCAACTTCTCAAAGGTGTACCTTTTCAGGCTCCAGCACACACCAGGGTTCTGACGACAGATGCATCCTTAAAGGGCTGGGGTGCACATTGCCAGGGCACGTGCCCTCAAGGCCTGTGGTCCCCTCGGGAGACCACACAGCAGATCAACCTTTTAGAGCTGCGAGCAATTCGCTTAGCTCTGCAAACCTTCTGCCTTGCTCTCTCTCAACAGTCTGTCCTAGTTCAGACGGACATTCAGGTAGCAATGTTCTACGTGAACAAACAAGGAGGCACAGGATCCAGGCTCCTATGTCAGGAGGCATGGGACCTGTGCTCCTTTGCAGTCAAACAAGGCATGTTTCTCAAAGAGGTTTATCTGCCTGGTCAGGAAAACTTCCTAGCAGACAAGCTAAGCAGGATTCTCCAGCCCCACGAATGGCAGTTGAATCCATTAGTGGTCCAGCAGATCTTCCTCCGATGAGGACTTCCATCCGTCGATCTCTTTGCAAATCCACTAAACCGTCAGCTGCCCAGGTTTCTCTCCAGACAACCACATCCCCTGAGGATGGCAGCAGATGCTTTTCTAATCTCTTGGTCTACGGGCCTCCTGTATGCGTTTTCTCCCACGCCCCTGGTGGCCCGAACTCTGTTCAAGATCCTCCAGGAGAAGGCCTTGGTGATTCTGGTAGCCCCCAGCTGGCCAAGGCAGCCATGGTTTCCACTTCTTCTGCAGTTGGCTAAGGAAGCTCTGTTCCCTCTGGGGCTGCAACATGATCTCCTGTCTCAAGAGCAGGGTTCCTTTCTGCACCCCAATCTTAGGTCCCTCAATCTGATGGCCTGACTGCTGAAAGGATAGTTCTAGCTCCCTTACTCCTACCTGAGGAGGTGGTCTTGGCCTCTAGGAGGCAGTCCACCAGAAAGTCCTATGCCCTCAAGTGGCGTAGGTTTACGGTATGGTGTGCTCAGCGCAATGAAGATCCTTTCTCTTGCCTTGTGCCAGTAGTAATGTAGTATTTACTTCACCTTTCAGACCTAGGCCTTAAGTCTAACTCTATTCGGGTCCACCTCAGTGCTTTGTCAGCGCACCACTCACCAGTGGAGGGACAGTCTGTCGGTTCACCCCTTGGAGTCCAGATTTCTAAGAGGTCTGCTTCTACTCAAGCCTCTGGTTCATCCACCGGCAACTGAGTGCGATTTGAACGTGGTCTTGCAACAACTTACTCATCCACCGTTTGAGTCGATGGTTACTTGCCATTTGCCCTTCCTCTCTTGGAAAGCACTCTTCCTGGTGGCTCTTACATCGGCCAGACGTGTGAGTGAGCTGCAAGCTCTGGTTTTTGATAGACCGTACACACAGTTCTATAGGAACAGGGTGGTCCTACAGACCCATCCCAAGTTCCTCCCAAAAGTGGTCTCCTCTTTCCAATTCAATCAGGAGGTGGTCCTTCTGACCTTCTTTCCCAGGCTGCATTCCAGCCAGGCTGAGACAGTCTTGCATACCCTGGACTGTAAGAGGGCATTGTCCTTTTACATAGAACGTACACGGGAGCATCAAAGGGCTACTCTGCTCTTCATCTCCTTTGACCCTAATAGGATGGGGTTACCTGTCTCCAAGCGTACGTTGTCCACTTGGGTAGCAGATTGCATCGCCTGGGCATACAAGGCAGCCGACCTCCCCTTGCAGGGTCGGGTCACAGCCCACCATGTCAGGGCGAAGGCCACATCAGAAGCTCATCTCCGTTGTTCCGTTGGCAGACATCTGCCGGGCCGCAACTTAGTCTTCAAGCCAGACTTTTGCAGCCCATTACTGCCTGGGGAGAGAGTCCCAGCAGGACAGTGTTTTCAGCCAGGTGGTACTCCGTAATCTCTTTGAGGTTTAGGCAACTCCTACCCTCCGGCCCTTGTGTTGGGCTACCGTACGGGGTGCATTCTCAGAAAAAATTCTTATCACGGATGCTGAGGCTCTTGAGAGGGAGCCATTTTTTCAGCTCTGGGTTGACAGTAGCCTAGAGCTGGGGAGTCTCATATGTGAGGGCTGACTTCCTGCTTGGTCCTGGAGAAAACATAGTTATTCACCTGTAACAGGTGTTCTCCAGGAGCAGCAGGAATCAGTCCTCGCGACCCTCCCTCCTCCCCTGGAGTTGCAGTCATATTTTATTTTGATTTTTGCTGTCTTTTAGCTATGTCTTCAGACTGAGCAAGATGGCACGCTTGGGCAGGAAGGGGACTGCACCTGTGTGCTGCATTCCCAAAGGCTTTCTTTGAAAGCTGGGGAAATACTTCACACAAGGGCTCTGTCGGCACCACCCCATATGTGAGGACTGATTACTGCTGCTCCTGGAGAACACCTGTTACAGGTGAGTAATTATACTTTACCTGTGGCCTGCTTCTCACCAGGCTATCAAATAACTGACTTTGGCTCTTCACTTTAAATCTCCAAATTCCAAACAAATAAATAAGCACGCATACACACACAGTTTTATAAAAACACAGTACTCTTGAGGCCTTAAGGGGAGTGAGCCCACAGTCCTGCAAAACCCCTTCCTCCTGGCTAGGCCTGAGCACTTCCTTTTATTAGGGAAAAACAGTTACATAGTACAAATTTGGTTCTACGTCAAACTTTATATGTTATAGGTCAGAGCACAGACATTTCTCAACTCCAAAATTCTAAAACATAAAGCATTCTGTCTCATTCTCACAAACATTGTCATCCCAAAGCACAACCTTGGCTTTAATACATATCTCTCTCCAGGCTGATAGTAAATTCCAAGCTATTCTCCATATTCACCCTTTCAGAGATTTCTGGTACCTCATTTCAAGCCTCTCTCAACAGTTAGAAAGATAAACAAAAGGAAAAGGAGACCGCTGTGGTTCTCAAAAGAAGTTGCTGAAAAGATGAAGAAAGAGTGAAGCTTTCAGGAAATACAAGAGATCACAGAGAGAAGAAGACAGGCATTTATATTTGGAAAAACTTAAGAGAAGCTAGCAAAGTAGTCAGGAAAGCGAAGATAAGAAGAAATAGCCAATGCAATAAAATGGGGGGATACGATTTTTCAGATATGTTAGAGGAGGAAGGGCAAATGTGATATTATCAGACTCAACAGTGAAAGGAAGGACTATGTAGAAGCTGATAAGGATAAAGCATTCTCCAGGAACAAGCAGAAGTCAGTCCTCGATTCTGGGTGACGTTGGCATCAATGGAGCCCAGGCAGAGCAATTCCCCAGCTTTCAAAGAAAGCCTTTGGGATTGCTACCACGCATGCATGGTCTTCCTGCCGCAGGGTTCCATCTTGCTCAGTCTCTCTTTTTCCGCAGAGCCCTTTGGATGCACGTCCTCACTCGTAAAAAGTTTGTTTCTTCGCCTTAACAGGCTCTCATTTCTTTTTTCCAGTTGCACCGGTCCTCTACCCGTCCTCCCCTTGCTCTCTTTTGGAGCTTACAGGAGTACCTTTTCTAAATCTTTTCTTCTCAGGCTTCATGCTTTTTTTTTCTTCCCAACCGCTGGCCGCGTGGGTCTTCGACCTCGCAGGGGCCATTTTTGCCCACATGGCCACAGGGTTTAAAAAAATGCAATAGATGCTCTAGGAACATGTCGTTTACAGACACTCGTGTCTGTGAGCCGACCATGACCCAGAGCTCTGTTTGCTCTGTAAGAAAATGTCCTCTAAGGCCCTGCTCAGTCGTAAGCAGAAGTCCAAAGACATTTTTTGAAAAGCTGCCTCAGAGTCTCCAATGGCACCCTTGGTTGTCTCCCCTCCTGTGGATTCTCCCCCTGTGGCACCGCATTCCAGGCAGCATTCTGACTAGGGGTCCCCTGAGGTGGAACAGCGCAAAAAGAAGGCAGCTTCAAAGTTGCTGTCTGGGGCCCCCGACAAGCCCAAGCACTCCCACGCCCGGTCGCTTAGCCTCCTTCTGCGTTCCTGAGAGTTGGACAAAGAGCGGCCCTGCAAGGTATCTCGCAGAGAAATGGAGGCCTCCGGTGAAGGTGCCCAGTCTCCTGAGGGTCATCCCCATGAGGACCCCCCTCTTCTTCTCGATGCCTGATCCGGTGACCCACATATTGGCATCCCAGGGCCCCACGCCCACATGGGAGTCCCATATACTGGCACTGGAACACAGCATTTCTGCATTTGCTTCCCAGCAGGTGTTCATGGACAGCTTTGCTGATCTGCACCCGGAGACCGTGGGTCCCTCACTTCGATCACCCAAATCCATCCAGGAAACCCCTGAGAGCCACAGGCCTCGTGAGGGTCCTCAACATCGGGCTCACCTCGCTCGCTTTGCTGTTCTTCAGGGGCAAGATCGTCCAGGGCCACCAGCCAGGGTAAACAGCCCAGCTCAGATCCCTCAACTGACTTCTCAGACTGGGAATACGAAGGGGACAGATCCCCGGAGACCCACACCCACCAGGGTAGTCCATCGGACCCCTTGCTGCCTGGCCTCCAGCAGCATTCACCACTCAAGGACACCTCCTTTTTGGTGTTTGTTCAGGACATGGCTCGGGCCCTCAACCTGGTCACCCAGGCCGAGGAGGACCCTCGTGCTGAAGAGCTCAATATTCTTCAGTACGAGGCCCACCCAGGCAATCCCTCACTATGCCGGTGCCACCAATCCTCTCCCGGCTATTGCTCCACATGTGGGAGGCCCCGGCCTCTGTTCCCATTGTGAGCAAGCGCCTTGACACAATGTACAAGGTGCAGCGAGGGCCAGGCTTCCAGAAGATCCAACTTCCACACACCTTGATGGTGGTGGAATCAGCCATCAGGAAGCAGAATAGCCCGAAGTCCCACTCATTGGGTCCAAGCCAAAGCAGCCTCTGTGGCCTCACTGCCCTCCGTGCCCATGATGGACATCTGCTGGGTGGCAACCTGGTCTTCTACAAATACTTTCACCACCCACTACTGCCTGGAGAGGGAGTCCCGCTGGGACAGTGCCTTTGGCCAGGCTGTATGCCGTAATCTGTTCAGAGTATAAGCATCTCCTGCCCTCCGACACTTCTTCACAGCTACCAAGGGCTTTGCCCCAAGGACCCGGGCTCTGGCTTCTGCTCCTGGCCTCACAGAGGCATTGTTTGGTTACAGGTTCGGTAGCCTGTAGCTAGGGAGTCCCATAAGTGAGGACTGACTTTCCTGCTTGTTCCTGGAGAAAGCGTAGTTACTCACCTGTAACAGGTGTCCTCAATACCTCCCGCCTTCCCTGATGAGTTGCTGAATTTTTGTCCTTCCCTTGCCATCTGCTTGGTAGGGCTCAAGCTAAGGGAACTGACTGAGCAAGATGGCACCTTTGGGCAGGAAGAGGACCACACATGCATGGTAGCAATCCCAAAGGCTTTCTTTGAAAGCCAGGGAATTGCTCCATGCGGGCTTTGTCTGTGCCAACGTCACCCATAAGTGAGGGCTGATTCCTGCTGTCCCTGGAGAACACCTATTACAGGTGAGTAACTACGCTGACTTGCTTAACAAATATTTATATTCTGTGTCCACAAATCAGGAGCAAGGACCTCAGAAAATACCTAACAATAGGAACAGAAGTGACAAGGAGCTTGAACGATTTTCAGAAGACTGTGTTCGTGCAGAACTGTTGTTAAGTGCTGTCAAATTGGTGGCGATTCTCTGAATAGTTGACCTAAACTGTGTTCGGTCTTCCGTTAGGTGGCTCATTGTTGATGGCATGATAGCCATAGCTGCTGTTATTGTATTGATCCATCCATATCATTGCTGGTCTTCCTGTTTTGCATTTACCTTCTACTTGGCCAAGCATGATATCTTTCTCTAATGATATGTCCAAAGAAAGAAAGTTGAAGTCTCATTATCTGAGCTTCTAAAGAAAGCTTAGGTTTGATGATCTCTAGTACTGACTGGTTTGTTCTTTGGGCAGTCCATGATATGCACAGTATTTGTCATCAGCACCATAGTTCAAAGGCATCCATCATCCTGTCTCTTTTTCACTGTCCAACTTCCACATCTATATGATCTTATTGAAAATAACATGCCTTGAACAAGTTGAATCTTTGTATGGAGAGAGACATCTCTGCTCTTGAGAATTTTGTCTTGGTCCTTCATAGCCATTCTGCCAAGAGGAATGCATCATCTGATTTCTTGACTACTTTTCATTTCCTTATTGATAGTTGATCCAAGTAGGTTAAAGTTGTCAACTATTTCAATTTCATCTCTATCAACAATAAACAATCCAGTTGTCAGGATCTTTATCTTCTTTACTTTAAGGTGCAGGCCCATTTTAAGGCTATGTTCCCTAATTTTGAGAAGCAAAAGTTTCAGATCATCTTCACTTTCAGCCAGTAATATGGTAATCTCCAGGAACAAGCAGAAATGTAGTCTTCACATATGGGTATCGGCACCGACAAAGCCCACGTGGGAACACTCCCCAGCGTCCTAAAGGAAAGCTTTTGGGAGCATACCACTATGCCTGTGCTGCTGCCTCTTCAGTTTTTCGTTTTTCATGGAGCCAACAGGCAGCAACTCCTGTCACCGCAGAAATTTTTCTTTTGTGGTCACATCTGCCTTTCCATCGACACCTATACCAGTACCACTGGTGGTGATTTTTTTTTAAAACAAAACAAACCACAAAAGCTTTTTCTTGAGGGTCTGTCCCCTCTTGGTGCTTCGATGCCATTTTGTGTACTAGGCCCTGTTTTCTTCAAAATGGAGACACTAACTAGTGGTTTCAAAAAAAAATGTTCAAAATGTGGCAATACCATTTCTGCTACAGACATCCATGACTGGTGTCCTAAATGTTTGGGCCCAGACCATTCTCCATTGGAGTGTCTCCTCTGCAGAAAGATAACTAAGAGGGGTCTGCAAAATAGAGCTGCAAAACTCAGCACCCTTTTTGCCTCAGATGCAATGTCTGTTGCAGCGACATCGTCCAGGGCTTCATCTTCCTTCCATGGATCTCAGGTAACCAAACCCAGGTCTTCTTCAAAGACCAGTCATCCTCAAAGAGTAGATCTCCTTCTAAGCATGCTTCCAGCATTGTCCTTGAGAATACACCAGCCAAACAACCCCGGCAGGAGGTCCTTGCCTCTAAAGCATTAATGGGGTACCAAAATGTTCCCGAGGTGTCCACCTCCGGAGAGCTCTTGGCCCACTCCGCTGGTACCAACACCCAGACATCAACAGGCTCCATGGATTAATGCATCTTGGCAGCATTGTTAGCAGCCTCCATACTGCTAAAGCCACAATTGGTTCTTCAGCCATCGGTACTAGTATCAGCAGCTATTGTTCCACCGCTTTCCAGCTCTAAAATCGGTGTTCGCATAGAGGGTCCGGTATCAAAGCATTCCGATGCCAACTTCGATCAGTACCGGCGACAGGCAGTACAAGAGCACCCGACCCGTCGATACTTCAAGTCTTCCGAATCCGATGATTTTGATGAATCCATTGATACCGGAGTGGTTCTTCCGGAGGATCCCTCTCCGCTGCAACATCAGATGTCTTCTGAGGACATGTCTTTTCAAGACTTTATACGGGATGTGACTCAGGGCCTTTTGATCACCGTGACCCCCCCCCAGAAGGAACCGAAAGCTGAAGAACTTGAAATTCTTCAGTATCAGACAGCCCCCCCAAGGAGGCTGCAATCCTTCCCATACACCAGATTTTGCATGATCTCATGCTTAGAACGTGGGAAACACCCTTAACACTGTCTCCACATTCTCGAAGACTCGATACAATGTACCAGGTACCGCAGTGTCCCAGGTTCCAAAAAAATGCAGTTACCACACCATTCTATGGTTGTGGAATCAGCAATGTGCCAGATGAAAAGTGCCAAGACGCATTCCTCTAATCGTCCAGGTCATGAGACAAGGACTCTTGATGCCTTTGGTCGTCGATGGTTTCAGGCCTCTATACTGTCGGCCAGAATAAGTTCTTAGACACTCTACATAGGTATTGTTTCTGTGAGAGGTTACTAAATTCATGGCCCCTCTTCTCTACGATGACAAGAGCGCCGATTTCCTTACTCTGGTTAAGCATGCCCAAAATATTTCTAAGTTCATGAACAGGGCAACCTTTGATTGCTTTGAATACATTAGCAGAACCTCTGCTATTTCTATCAGTGTATGTTGGATTGCTTGGCTACAAGCATCCGCTTTAGAGCAGTGGGTGCAAGCTAAGCTGGGGAATATTCCTTGCACAGGAGAAAACCTTTTTTGACAAGGACTGGCAGGATAAAGCTTCTCAGCTTGAGTCTGATAACACTACCTTAAATAAATTATCCAGGACCACTGCCAACCCAGCTAAGAAAAAGAGTTAAGAAACCCTTTTTCAACCAGGAAGAGAAATTCTATTCTTCTTACATCCAAACTGGCCACTGTCCCCAGAAGGGACAGCAGCAGCCGAAACAAAGGAAGGCTCAAATCCCCAGAGCTCAACTAGCACAGCAGACACAGCCTCTGCAAGGACTTTGACTCCTTCCTAGAGAACCTAGTCATCCTTCCTCTAGAACAGTGGCTCTCAACTCGTGGGCTGTGGACCAAAGGTGGGCCACGCTGAAGTCTCAAAGCAACAAGAAAATAGTGAAAATAGATAAAATAAAAAAATTAATCCACGTTTTTCACGCAATGCATAGCAGCAGACTTCGATTGCTTTATTAGGATATCCACATTGCAGCTGTTAGAAGTTTCAGTGTATCAGCTAAAAAATCAGGCAGCTGACGGTGCACGCAGGTAACCTTTCCAATCAAAGATGGGGAGGGTGGAGTAAACACAGGCTACTGGTCCGGCAAGCGATCATGTGCTGAATATTTCAACAAATACTTCACACCCCAAGACATTGAAGCTTACGACTGGATTTGTAATCCTTTGTGTGCATTCTCCGAATTAACCGGTGATGCACAAGAATTAGCAGAGCTGTCTAGCAATCGCACATTACAAATCAAATTTAACGACCCCAGCTGTGGATCTCTCTTCCTTTTGGTGCACTGTTTCGCTGGAATATTCTTTTGTCAGCCCTGGCGATGAAAGTTCTTCTACCTTTTTCAAACAGCTTATTTATGCGAGGTTTCATTTTCTGCATTGACTGCCATGAAAACCAAGGGGCATGTTTACTGAACTGTGGTAGCAGACTCCGCCCAATATCGAAGCCACGGCCCCACTGAATTCACTGTACATGTGGTCCCCTATGCTCACCTACACATGTGAGCAGCCCAATGCACCCTATCCTCTCAGTGGATGCAGGCATCAGGTTATCTGAGGGACAAAATCAGAAACTCTGCACGTCTCATCTCATCAGTGATGGCAAACACTAGAAAAGAGGAAATTAGACTTACCTGCTAATTATGGTTCCTGGAGTGGAACCCGTCTAGTCCCGGAACCTCTGGGTTGCCAATCTTATCCAGCAGCTTGGAGACTGAGAAACTCCCACTTTTGTGACCTCACGAGTATATCCCTCCGGTGTCCGCCTCCAATCGTCAGTAACCTATTGACAAAGCAGACTCACCAGAGAAACAAGTAAATATACCTACTACAGGTAATGGCCAAAGGGAAAACCACAGGGACGAAGCAACAGCCCCGTCCTCACTGTGACGATAGACCCTCGAACAGATCAGAATCTTAACGGAAAAGAAGGAACGGAGAGAAAGAAACCCCCCGAAAGGAAGGCCTCTGACCCCCACCCCCGAGTACTCATACAACAAGTAATCTGGTGTATGCACTGTTTGTTTGTTTTTTTTTTTACACAACAGAAGGAAGAAAGGACAAATCTTACCGGTAAGTCTGTGAAACACTTCAGGCAGTAGAGCGCATGCCCAGCCGGGGAGGGACCCGGGACTAGACAGGTTCCACTCCAGGAACCATAATTAGCAGGTAAGTCTAATTTCCTCTTCCTGATCGTGTCCCCCGTCTAGTCCCGGAACCTCTGGGTCAGTACCAGAGCAGTAGAAAATAATTAAGCACGGGAGGGACCCGGCAAACCAGCCTGAAGAACAGCCCTTCCAAAGGAGGACTCCTCCATCCTTTGCACATCCAGACGATAGTGTTGAACAAAGGTATTCAAAGAGGACCACGTGGCCGCCTTACAAATGTCGCCTGGCGACACCAAGCGATGCTCGGCCCACGAAGTGGCTTGCGCTCTAGTGGAGTGTGCCCGTAGCCCTTCCGGCACAACCCGACCCTTCAGCACATAGGCGGAGGCAATCGCCTCCTTGATCCATCGGGAAATGGTGGCCTTGGAAGCCGCGTCGCCCTTCCTCGGACCCCCAAACAACACAAAAAGCCTGTCAGAGTTCCGAAAAGACTCTGTGCGCCGTAGATATTTCTTCAAGATTCTGCGAACATCCAATAAATGTAGGTTCCGTGAGCAAGAGGCAGAGCCAGCCTTAGAAAAAACAGGCAAAACGATTTCCTGGTGCAGATGAAAAGGCGATACGACTTTCGGGAGGAACGCCGGCACAGGCCGCAAAACCACCTTACCCGAAAAAAAGGAAAGGTAGGGCTCCCTGCAGGACAGCGCCTGAAGCTCGGACACCCGACGCGCCGAACAGATGGCCACTAAAAACACCGTCTTCAGCGTGAGGTCTTTAAGAGAGGCCTCCGCTACGGGCTCGAAAGGAACCTGCTCTAAAGCCTCCAGGACGAGAGGAAGATGCCACCTAGGAAAAACAGTTTGAGAAGGCGGCCGAACCAGAGCAACCGCTCGGAAAAAACGCTTCACATCCCGGTGCGACATAACGGACTGACCTTGGACTCGGCCCCGGAAACAGGACAAAGCCGCCGCCTGGACCCGCAGCGAGGCCGCCGCCAGCCCCTTGTCAAAGCCATCTTGTAAAAACGCTAGAATCTGAGGAACAGAGGCCTGCAGGGGTCTGCACCTTTTGTCCCCGCACCACGCCTCAAAGATGCGCCATACACGAATGTACGCCAGGGACGTGGAACGCTTCCTGGACTTCAATAAGGTGGAAACAACCGCTGCGGAGTATCCCTTGGATGTCAACCGCGCCCTTTCAATAGCCAAGCCGTAAGCGAGAATCGATCCACGTGGGGCATGAGAAGAGGTCCCTGAGAAAGAAGGTCCTCCCGACAAGGGAGACGCCAAGGCTTCGCCGCCACCAGCCTCATCAGATCCCCGTACCAAGGACGGCGGGGCCAATCCGGCGCTATCAAAATCACGGACCCCTGGAATTTTTCTATCCTTTGTAGCACCCTGCCGATCAAGACCCAAGGGGGAAAGACAGAGCAGTTGATCCGCCGGCCAAACCTGAATCAGAGCATCCAGACCCTCTGACATCCGCTCGCGGCGCCTGCTGAAGAAGCGATTTGCCTTTGCGGACGCTAAGGTCGCCATGAGATCCATGACCGGGAAGCCCCACCGGCGAGCTACCAT
Organism: Ichthyophis bannanicus; assembly: GCA_033557465.1. NCBI lineage: Eukaryota > Metazoa > Chordata > Amphibia > Gymnophiona > Ichthyophiidae > Ichthyophis > Ichthyophis bannanicus. The sequence continues at coordinate 16,859,769 of CM066039.1, read as the reverse complement.
CTCGAAGACGTCGGGATGAAGGACCCATTCCCCCGGATCCACGCGCACCCGACTGAGGAAGTCTGCTTCCACATTGTCCACCCCCGCAATATGAGCGGCCGACAGGTCGGAAAGAGTCAACTCCGCCCAGGCACACAGAGCCGCGGCCTCGGCCTCTAAGGCGACACTGCTGGTGCCTCCCTGCTTGTTGATATAGGCCACGGCTGTCGCGTTGTCGGACAGCACCCGGACCTCCTTGCCGGCAAGCAAGGGGCGAAACCTCTGCAGGGCCAGACTCGCCGCCCTCAGCTCGAGGCGGTTGATCGGCCACGCTGCCTCCTGGGGGGCCCACCGACCTTGAACGAAGCGGCCCTGACAATGGGCGCCCCAGCCCAGCAGACTGGCATCCGTCGTGACGGCTACCCAGTCTGGGGCCACCAGGGACTTTCCCTGCTCCAACGACTCGGGAACCAGCCACCAGAGCAGATCCTGCAGGACCTCCGCCGGACAAACCAGCCTCCGAGACAGCGGGTCCCTCTGATGCGACCACCGACTTAACAAGGCGTGCTGCAACGGCCTCATATGAGCCCGTGCCCACGGCACCGTCTCTATGGACGCCGCCATGGTGCCCAGCACTTGCAGATAATGCCAAGCCGAGGGAGCCCTGCGCAACCGGAACCGCTCCACCAGCCTGCGGAGGTGCTGAGCTCTTTGCGCCGTGAGAAACACCCTGCCCAACTGGGTGTCGAAACGCGCACCGAGATATTCCAAGTTCTGAGATGGGAGCAAGCGACTCTTCGCCACATTGACCACCCACCCCAGACTTTCCAGGAACGAAACTACTCTGGCTGTTGCTCGCACGCTCTCGGCATGGGATTTTGCTCGGATCAGCCAGTCGTCCAGGTACGGGTGGACGAGGATGCCCTCCTTGCGCAGAGCCGCCGCTACCACAACCATGACTTTGGTGAAGACCCGCGGAGCCGTGGCAAGCCCAAAGGGCAACGCTTGGAACTGATAGTGACCGAACGGGACCGCAAACCGGAGGAATCGGTAATGGTCCGGCCGGATGGGAATATGCAGATAGGCCTCCGAGAGGTCCAGCGACGTAAGGAACTCCCCGCGCTGAACCGCCACAATGACGGACCGCAGAGTCTCCATGTGAAAATGAGACACTCGAAGACAGCGGTTGACACGCTTGAGATCCAAAATGGGACGTACTCCCCCGTCCTTCTTTGACACCACGAAATAAATGGAGTAGCGACCGCACCCGCATTGGTCTGGAGGCACGGGAACGATGGCCTTGAGGTCGAGTAGCCTTTGTACCGTCTCCCGAAGGGCCGCCCGCTTCACGACGGACCGACCGGGAGACAGCACAAACGCGTCCCGCACCGGACGGAGGAACTCCAGGGCATAACCGTCTCGAATGACCTCTAGGACCCACTGATCCGAGGTGATTTGGGCCCAGGCAGGAAGAAACCCCTGCAAACGCCCCCCCACTGGGATGAGGGGCGCCTGGGCCCCCCTCGCTTCATTGCGGTTTCTTGAAGGTAGTCGAGGAGGAGGTCGAGGCACCGAAGCCCTTGCCCGCTCCCCGAAACCCACGAAAGCCCTGCGACCTGTTGGAGAAACGGCCGCGCTGGCTCGGGAAAAACCTTTGGGAGCGAAAACGCCGAGAATCGCGCACGAGCCCCCTACCTCCCGGTGCTCCACGGGCCACCTTGGGTTTATCCTCCGGTAACCGCCCGCCCTTGGATTCACCGAGATCCTTGACCAGCTTCTCCAAGTCCTCACCAAACAGAAGACGACCCTTAAAGGGAAGTTTACTCAATCGAGCCTTAGAGGAGTTATCTGCTGACCAATTGCGGAGCCATAAATAGCGTCGGGCTGCGACAGAGGAGGCCATACTCTTGGAAAGCCCACGCATAAGATCATACTGAAGATCTGCCAAATAAGCTGTCCCGGACTCCAGGCGGGCAGCCTCTTCCGCCACCGTGCTGGGCTGCCCCTCCTGCATCCGCTGGGACCACCGCAGGCAGGCCCTAGCCACCCACGCACCACAGATCGCTGCCTGGAGCGAAGTGGCATTGACCTCGAAAACCTGCCGCAACAAGGCATCTAATTTCCTGTCTTGCCCATCCTTAAGGGCCGCACTGCCCTCCACGGGAATGGTCGTTTTCTTAGTAACTGCGGAGACGGCCGCATCCACCTTAGATCAAGATAGAGAGGTGTTTAAATTGCCTAACAAGGGATACAACCGCCCCATAACCCGGGAGCCTTTGAGCGGGGCTTCGGGCAGATTCCATTCCTCCTGAATCATTTCCTGAAAAACCCTGTGAACCGGGAACGCTCGTTGAGTCCTCCGAAACACCTGCAACAAAGGATCCTCCAAGGACTCATCAGCCGACGTCCCTGGGACCGGCATATTGAGCGCCTTAAGCGTCTCGACGATGAGGGCGGGAAGTTCATCCCTCCGAAAGACTCGCACAATCCGGGACTGGTCCTCCCTCTCTGAGATCTCACCTTCCTCCAGCTCCTCATCCAACTGAAGGCTGTGCGACTCCTCATCCGAAAGAGGATCCTCAGAAACCTCCGACTGCGCCCCGAGGTCACCTGTTATTCGAGGTTTCTTATCCTCCACCGAAGCGCAGTCCGCTCGAGGAGAAGCCGAGCGCTTACGTGTACCCCCCTTCGGAGGTTGCTGCTGCGTAGGGCCGCCAAAGACGGACTGTTGCAGGAGAGCAACGAACTGTTGGGAAAAAATAGAGGACAAGTCCAATGGCAACGCCGGTAAGGCGGAAGGGACAACCGAGCCGGATGAAGGACCCGCCACCGACTCCAACGGAGAAGCGTCCAGCCCCCCTGGCACGGCAATGTCCGCAGTGGAAGCCGGGACGGCCTCCTGCTGAGCTGGTTCCGAAGCCGTCTCCCCGGAGTCACCCACACAAGACTTGCAGACGCCGGTAGACGTTTTCCGCGTCCCACACACCAAACACAGGGATTTGGAAGGCATGACAAAAAATACACTGCCCCGGGGCTTGCCTAGGGTAGCAAACACCAAAGCAGGCAGGCAAGGAGTTCCCAGACTAAGAGCCAACCGTGGAATTACCACACCAAACCGCCTGAACCCCAGCAGCAGAAAAGGCCCAGAGCCCCCCCTGTCAAGAGATTCACCCTTCACAGCGCCGTGCTTGTCAGGGTTTTTTTTTTTTTTTTAAGAAACGCTGAAGCACTCAACCACCTGCTGCGGCCCCCGGACCCCCTGTGCCGAAGGCCAGAAGAGCCGGCACGCCGACACCACGCGGCAGGGCCGCAGGGAGCAAAAGCGCGCGAAAACGCTCTGAGGGGAAAGGAGCTCGCTGCCCGTCGCAACACTCACCTCCGGCCTGCAATCACGAGGAACGAGCGTGCAGGAAGCAGGGCTGCGGCCGTCTGCCCCGGGAGCGCTCGAGACGCCGCAGGCCCGAGAAGCACTCCCGAAGGAAAGCAAATTTGTTGCTTGTCAGCCGCCGGCCGCGTGCACCGGAGGGAGCCGCCAGACGCACGAGCAGGCAAGACCTCTGCGTGGCGTCGGCTCAACTCCGGACAAACAGTCTATGTAGCAGTGCTATGCAGCTGCTGCAGGGAGACCGCTCTTCTTATCGCTGGTGCTTGAAGGGGCCCCACTCCCCAAAGAAATGAGCAGGGAGACAGAGAGGAGGGAAGAGATAGGGAGGGAGAAGTAGACAAAGCTAGAAATAAAGATGCTGACCTGTGCAGAGAGAAAAGCCACAGACCGAAGGTAGAGGGAGACCCCGGGACTGAACTAACTGCACCACACCAAAGAATTAAAGCCAACCACTTAAAAGCAATTATCTAATTGTTTCTCTTGTGAGCCCAGACCCCCGGGCTCCCATGTATCCAGCTGCTTGGAGACTGAGGTAACTGACGATTGGAGGCGGACACCGGAGGGATATACTCGTGAGGTCACAAAAGTGGGAGTTTCTCAGTCTCCAAGCTGCTGGATAAGATTGGCAACCCAGAGGTTCCGGGACTAGACGGGGGACACGATCAGGAACCTTCTCTTAGGGTCACCTTTTCAGCAGCCACTGCACCAAGCTACCTTGACAACGGATGCGTCCAAGTCAAGTTGAGGGGCTTATACAGACAGTATCTCAGATTTTTTTTTGGTCCTCGATTCAGGTCAGAATTTAAGATTCTAAAAGAAACTGTAGCCCCAAACTTTAAAAAAAAGTAAATGATGAATGAGACTGCAAGTTTCCCGCCTAAGAAAAATGGTGCATCTAACACGTGATTTGCAGGCCTCTCCAAATGCAATGCGGTCATCTTGCTCCCCATAAAAAGCCAGCACAGAAAACACACTCCCCATGGATTACACCCTCAAGCTACTCATCCCTCGCAGAGTCTGGGCAGTGGTGTTGAGTGTGTTGTCCCTTGGTGCTCAGCTGATTTGCAGCTTTGGCACCCAGGCGAGAGAAACAGTTGTCTGTCACAGAAATAGTCTCCCGGCTCATTTGTCCCCCTCCTCCTGAGCAGCTCCTCACCCTCTGAATCGGGTTCAGGAGCTGTAGCCCTGTACACCAATAGAGCAACTCTGGCAGCCCTTTTTTTCAAAATCAGATTTGGGTTAGCTCAACCAGGGAATCTCAAGAGCCGTGCCTGCTAGAGGGGGAGCCAACTATAAGAAAAAATAAAAGGAACACACCCCAGCCTAACTGGCTTCCTAGTTGTCCCTTCAGTGAGTCCAACCTCTGGGATCACCTGCTCCAGCTGCTTGGAGACTGAGCTTACTGGGGCTGTGTGGCCAGCTGCATAAGTACCCTGATGTGACACGCTCAGTCTTCAAGTTGCTGGAAGAGGTGCAGTACCCCTAAGGTGTGGGAATAGACTGGAGGGATGATTAGGAAAGAGTGTATAGTTACATGACACAGTACAGGGCTCAAAAGCTTTTTTTCTGTCTTCATCTGCTGCTTTGCGGGGGATGGGGGGGGCACAGAACCCATCCTTCTGGGCTAGTCTGATAGGTAATGAGTTTACAGCGACTGTGGCAGTGGGTTTGTGATTTGGCATTGCTGAAGGACTGCTTGAAATACAAAACAGCCTACTTCCTTTTCTTGTTTCATTTCTGGTCCCCCCCCCCTCACCCACACTTCTGCAGCTTTCCTGTGGCAATGGCAATTAGAGTTCATGCCACAGTAATAGCAGCTTAGGGTCCACACCACTTCCTCTTAAACACAATTGTAGCAAGCTGGTATGATTTTTAATTTCTCAGCAGGTGGTACCCCAAGTACCTGCCTGTCACACTGCTCAACTTCTGCTTTTAAGCTATGTCCCTAAAAACATAGCTTTACACATGCACAGCAAAGTTCTGCATATGGATAAAACCGCTAGATGAACTGACCATCCACAAAAGGCAGTAGCATCAGCTACAAAAACATGCTTAAAAACGACTGGCTCTGAAGTAACCATTTGAAAATATTGACCAACCTGAAAAAAAAAAAAACACACACACCACAAGATCTTATAGGGGAAAATAGGTAAAGGTAATTTATTTCGTCAATTCATAATTTTACAGAACACTTCACAAATCCAAATTTAAATTTCAACACATTTGAGGGCTGAAAAAAAAATGATTTACTCAAGGTGACCAACTCTGGGAGATAAGGATATAGAATTGAAAAGGCCGTCCAATTAAACTGATTTGGGGGAAGTTTAACAGTTGTTACTATTAAGTTGCCAACATATTCTGAATGCATAAAAAAAATATGCAATGCACATCTGCTTTCAGGATATAGTCAAACTGGTACTGTTTGTGAACCAGCAAATAAGGTTAACAGTCAAAATACAACTTATGATTCGATTTACAAACTACTTTTGCAATATTTGAATAATTCAACATTTATGTTAACAAAACATTTTCCTCTTACTTTGTGTATCGAAAACATATTTTGTGCATAAGTGTGTGCCAAGTCATATGCAGTATAAAAAAAATCTTTAGAACTGATAAGTGATATTGGTTCAACCTTGTTCAAAACTCAGGTTATGCTGACATACAGTAAAAGTTTTCTAAATTGCACTTAGTGACTGGAAAGCCAAACTTTTATTTAAAATAAAAAATAAAAAAAAGTTACTGGACAGCTCATCTTTAAGAAAATCCTTCACTGTAACATACATCCTTTTATACACTCATGTGCATCTTCAGTGAATTACAGCAGCATTTTTTTTTCACTTTTTTAAAAACCTTTAATAAAAATGTTTGCACAGAATTCACTATCAACTAGTTTACAAGGAACCAACCAAATATGAACGCTCACTGATACTTAGTGCACAGGTAAAGCATCTTTGTGCTTTCCTAGAAGTTTTATTAAACAAAATATTTGTTTTTTTTCAGACCACATTCTGCATGGCTCTACATTCAGCAGTTATGTACTAAAAATACTTTATTTCAGCAGGAAAGCCCTGCACTAGATTTACATATGCTACAAGATTTACATTTATTTACATGGTTCTTTCTAGACCATTTATGCTGTCTTACAATAGCCATAATTTTAAAGCAGCACTTTAAACAAAGCTTGTACAAGAATGTGTTTTCTGTTGGAGTCTCACATACAGAATCAAAGTAGTAAAGTGCTGTATAGCCACACTTTTTCTAGGTTTGTATCAAAAAACTTTTCCCATAAGCTTTTAATGAAGCTATCTTAGAACATACTAGAAGAAAAGGAGTTGAGGGAATGCATAGTATATTGATCATGCATTTTAAGAAAACCTTAAGACAGAAAATGAAACCCTCATTCTTTGCTATCAGGCTCTCTGTAGAATATAGAAATCTCACCCCCCCCTCCCCTTTCAAAAAAGTAATCAAATTACCATTGTCTATGTTGGATAATTGAGCATTTCTTGGACATTCCAACAGGAAAGATTTCTGCACAGGGGTATGGTTGCATTGCTGCTTGCAACAGCTATTTACATGTTATCAACTGCAATACTAGCCCAAGCATTTTACATGTTCGCAATTCTTTGAATACAAAGAAAATACAAAACCGCATTTAAAAAAACTGCTAAGTGCAAACCAACTGAACACAGATTCCTGGCAGTCACCTGCAGTGCAAAATGCTTCATTTGTTGGCACATTTGAGACAATTCAGGATCAAACCATTTTTGCCCTCCCAACATCAAAATGTTCAAACTATTCAGTATATTCACAAATAGATGCAAAAACGTTTAGTATTAAATTTGATATAGGTGGTTGAATGAAATACTGCTGTGACGTGTGCCATTTAAGTCAAAATACACAAAGGGATTTTGTGAACTAGATGTCATTATTCCCTATGCAAACAGACTTTAGAAGTAGTCTTCTTGTGAAATATTAGACATTTTACTTGGTCACTGAGGAGAACACTCACACAAGACAGCCATTTTAATCAGTTAATGTGCTAATAATCTATGATGTATTTCCCAGGAAAGATGATCCACAAAACCAGTAAAGCTATAGCATTTTTACATAAAATGCTTTGATACACCAAACCAAAACTTGAGAGCAGTTCGGAAAATGTTAATCTATTAAGTGCAAGCATTGTGGATCATCATACATTTGGTTTCAGTGACCGTACTCCTCCAAGTACAACTTCAGTGCAATGCACACAGGGTTATTGAGATGAAAGTGCTGTGTGGCCATCAAAAGATATCTGCCAATTACTTAATGACCTCTCACATTAAGTCAATTTAAAATTAAAGTTTTCCACACAGATGTGAAGATTAAAGCATTAGAACTATTAGAATCTGAACTATGACATTTCATATTTTAAATCCTGCAACTTTCAAATAGCAACTACACCTCAGGCCTGGACTTTAAGCAAGGTTTTAAGTTGGCAACTCATTATTTCTCTATCAGGTGGGTTAAAAGAAAGAGGTACCCAGTGGCTTGGTGGCCTGGGAAGAACACTTGGGGAAGGGGGTTTACTAAATTTGGCTCCAGCATAGTTCTGATTGGATTGACAACTTAAAAGGGAATACCAATTTGGATCTGGGAAGGGGACAGCATTCTTCCCCCCAGTTTGCATGGCCTGCCATACAACTGCTGATTGACTATATCCATGTCCTCTTTCTTTTTTCAAGTGTGTCATGTTTACGGGAGTAGAACTCTTATCCTTGCCCTTTGACCGGTTATAAAGTTGGTGGTTCTTAGTAAGTTTGTTCCTAGGCTGGGGAACTGGAATGGTAAACTTTTCACCTCCACCCATCTTCAACTTTTGTGTCACCTATGAAGCAAGCAGAAAAATTAGTTTGAGTTAAAAGGTGAAATTCATTTTTGTTTACAGTATCACAAAATTAAAACCTAAAGCCGGAGTACATGCAAAATTATTTTAAGAGCAGGTAATTTTTTTTATAAAAGATCTACACATTAGTAAAATCTGGCAAAATCTACTGTATATACCCAATATACCTTTTATTGACCTAATCAGAGAATAAATCGAGAACTGGTGGCAAACCGCATTGGGCCATCGAACATAGGATTCTATCTCCAGGCACTGCCAGTCGATCACCAGAATTACCTAGCAAATAACTTGTTGCCCATTACCAAGTGGTGGCTTGTTGAAGTCTAGCTGATTAGTCATGTACAGACTTATTTCAGGAACTCATCCTACTCCTTTTAAGTCAAGCTATGCTAGATGCCCTGACCGCATCCTTGTACAACAAAATTAGATTAATTGCTTGCTACTTGTGGGGGGGATGGGGACACACTGCAATTTGTGCCAAGTCTACCAGCTCATAGGGCACTCCATGAAACAAGTTAAGGGTAAGGTGACATTTTACCTACTGGATAATGTCCTTTCCTTGAGTCCTGCTAGGCCAATCAAGACAGATGGGTTGTGTTCCCCTAGCAGCAAACATCCAATCTCTTTATGACCTTATCCTGCACTATATCAGGAGCAACCTAAAGGGCATACCACCTCAATATTCATACTCAAGTCATGGCTAAGAACCCCTGGCCATACAAGCCCAATTGGAGGTGATAATGACTAACAGTCCAAGAATAGAATAAATACAGAAAACCTTGCGTGGTGGTCAACTAGGAGGAATATGGCCTGCAGGAAATAGCTGATCACAGAACACAGATCATATCAGTTTAGACAAGATCATAGTTTATTCCAGGTGCAGATCCAGGACAGGCCTAGTAGGTTTCAAGGACAGGACACTATCCAGTAACTGGGCCATACCAAAGCTACACCTCCACTGTGCTTGTTACCTACTCGTGTTGTGACTGCTGCTGGTAATCTGCTCTACTGCTCCTGTCTCCTCTCCATAGGTTTCCAGTCAGTCAATCTAATGCCTCCCTGTACAGCTGGAAGTCACACGGGTAGCAATACACATCTGGGCACTTATTTAAGTCAGCCTACTGTAGCGATGTGTGCTGGAGTGCACCCAAGGAGCAGGATGTGCTCCTTGGGCAAACTCCGGAAACCAATTCCAAAGCATTCCCTGTAGCTATAAGCCTCGTGAGGCCAGCCTGAAACTCTAAGGCCCCCCCCCCCCCCATCCCAGGCAAGCTTCTACACTCAGTTCTCCTTTTACTTAGGTTTGTGGGCAAAATAAGCAAAGCCAGTATATCTTCCATTCTTACGATGGCATCCCCTTTGTGTGCCCACTCTCCCTGGGCACCTAAGTAGAGTACCTTCCAACTTCAATCTGCCGTCTCCTGCCCTCACTCTGTCTCCGCCCCACCTGCACCCATCAGAGAACTGGTTCTCTATACAGGCCTTGTGAATTGCAGAGCTCTTTGGAACAAAACGGTTCTGATACAGGACCACCTCCAATCCCATCTAGATCTCTTCCTGACCAAGACATGGTTACGGGAGAGCAAAGACCCCCTTCCTCACCTGCTATCTTCCCTCAGGCTTCTCAGCCACAGCCATCCTTCGCCTAGGATGGTCTGGAGGGGGAGTAGCTGCCCTATTTTGTTCAGCTTTGCCCATCTCCTGCTCTCCACTATTCTGAGTCTCTCCTGCTCGGTTTGCATTCTTCCCCTCCCATAAACTTTCTCCTCCTTTATGCCCCTCCTGCTTTGCACCCCCATCTTTGGGAAGCCCTCACCCTTACTCTCTCTGAAGTCTCTTCAGTTTCCACATCTGTTTCTTCTTGGCGACTAATATACACTTTTGCTCCCCCACCTCAGCTTGTGACCCCACGCCTTCCTTACACTGCTTCAGGACCGCAGCCTTCACCAACATATCGCTCTTTCTACCCACATAGCCCAGCACATCCTAGACCTCCTTATCACTCTGTTAGACTACCTATACATACCCTCTAAGATCGCCACCAACCCTTTGCCTTGGGATGATCATTTTTGCATCACCTTCCTTATTCAATCTCCTCCCATTCTCCCTCGTAGGGGCACCGGTGTCAGGCAACACACTGTCTCGTGTTGAGCCCTCCTGCCACATCACCTTATCCACCCTTTGACATTTTCCTTCTGCCGATCAGCTCTTCGCCCTCAGATTTCTCCACCTTTACTGCCGAGACACAAGATTCCCTCTGGAATGTCCGTCTTTCCTCTGCCCTCCCCACCCCACTTCCCACCACCCATGGCATCACCCAGGCTTGCACCTGCAGCGATCACAACTTTGTAGGAAGGACGAGACCCCTGAATCTCTCCAGCATGTCAACTCCTGCCGTTTGTATTATTGCTCACTCGAAGTGAAACGTTCCTACTATTCCAACCTTATTTCCTTTGCATCCAATTCCACACGTCAACTCTACTTATCTCAAATCTTTCTTCCCTGCATACCTCCCCAACCTGTAGGGATCAATCCCCAGTACCAAGCCACTCACAGCTAGCCTCTTTCTTTGCCTCAAAAGGTCCCAACACCTGCGCTCCTCCCTCCCGGTTAGCACCACTCCAGTCAGGCACCCCCCCCCCCCTCCACATCCTTGTTTCATACTTTGTCCTCCTTTCAAGCCCATCTCCTCCACCTAGAAAACAACTTGCGCTCTCGACCCCATTCCCTCAAAGTGGATTCTGGAGCCATCCCTTACTCTCTTACTTTCTATGCTCAATTCCTGCCTAGTTTGATACTTTCCCAACCCCTTGGAAACATGCGCTAGTCCATCCCTTCATCAAGCCCTCTTGACCCTAGTGATCCCACCCACTATCGCCCTGTTTCTAACCTTCCTTTCATTTCCAAGATCCTCAAAAAGGCAGTCTTCTCCCAGCTCTCCACCCATCTGGACTCCACTCATTTCCTGCACCCACATCAATCCGGTTTTCGCCTCGGCCACAGCACTGAGACAATTCTTCTGTCTTAACAAGCTTCACATCTCTCATGATTGGGGTGTTCTCTCTTTAGTTGTCTTCCTTGGATCTCTCAGCTACTTTTGATCTTGATGACCACTCTAGTCTTGTCTCAGGTAAAGGTGCGGAAGAATTGAAGGAAATATCGATACATCGGGAAGATGTATTACAACTATTAGATAAACTGAAGAGTAGCAAATCACCTGGGCCGGATGGTATACATCCAAGGGTGTTGAAAGAACTGAAATATGAGATTGCAGAACTGCTATCAGTAATCTGTGAACTATCATTAAAATCATCTCTAATACCTGAAGATTGGAGGATTGCCAATGTAACATCAATTTTTAAAAAGGGTTCCAGGGGTGATCCGGGAAACTACAGACCGGTGAGCCTGACGTCAGTACCGGGAAAAATGGTAGGAAACCATCATAAAGAATAAAATTACTCAGCATGTAGATAGTCACGACCTAATGGGAGACAGCCAACATGGCTTTAGACAAGGAAGATCTTGTCTTACTAATCTGTTATGTTTTTTTGAAGGAGTGAATAAACAGGTGGACAAAGGTGAGTCGGTTGATATTGTGTATCTGGACTTTCAGAAAGCCTTTGACAAAGTCCCTCATCAGAGACTTTTGGCAAAACTAAAGAGTCATGGGATAGGAGGCAATGTACTATTGTGGATCAGGAACTGGTTAAAAGATAGAAAGCAGAGGGTAGGGCTAAATGGCCAATTTTCCCAATGGAGAAAGGTGAATAGTGGTGTACCCCAGGGATCTGTGCTGGGTCCGCTGCTTTTTGACATTCATAAATGACCTGGAAAGTGGAACAACAAGTGAGGTTATCAAATTTGCAGATGACACAAAACTATTTAAAGTTGTCCAAACCCAAGAGGCTTGTGAAAAATTGCAAGAGGATCTTGATAAATTGGAAGACTGGGCATCAAAATGGCAGATGAAATTTAATGTGGAGAAGTGCAAGGTTATGCACCTAGGGAAGAACAACCCAAACTATGGTTACACGTTGCAAGGTTCCACATTAGGAACCACCACCCAGGAAAAAGATTTAGGCGTCATTGTGGATACCATGTTAAAACCCTTGGCCCAGTGTGCAGCGGCGGCCAAGAGAGCAAATAGAATGCTAGGTATGATAAGGAAAGGAAAGGAAAATAAAACAAAAGATATTATAATGCCTCTATCGTTCCATGGTGAGACCGCACCTTGAATATTGTGTGCAATTCTGGTCGCCATATCTTAAAAAGGATATAGCGATTTTAGAAAAGGTACAGAGAAGAACCACCAAAATGGTAAAGGGGATGGAAGGATACTCCTATGAAGAAAGGCTAAAAAGGTTAGGGCTCTTTAACCTGGAAAAGAGACGGCTGAGGGGAGATATGATAGAAGTCTATAAATTAATGAACGGAGTGAAACGGGTAAACGTAGATCGATTGTTTACCTTATCAGAATATAGAAAGACTAGGGGACATGCAATGAAGCTACAGGGTAAACTATTTAAGACTAATAAAAGAAAATATTTTTTCACTCAACGTGTAATCAAACTCTGGAATTTGTTACCGGAGGATGTAGTAAAGGCTGTTAGTGTAGCTGGGTTTAAAAAAAGGTTTGGACAAGTTCCTGGAGGAAAGGTCCATAAACCATTATTAAGAAGTGACCGAAGATATCAATGCTTGACCCAGTACAAGCAGTCTGGAACTTGTGTCTCTTGGGGAAACTGCTAGGTACATATGACCTAGATTGGCCACTGTTGGAAACAGAATACTGGGCTTGATGGACCTTGGTCTGACCCAGTATGGCATATCTTATGTTCTTATGAATGCTGGTCTTCAGGACACTGTCTTCTGCTGGTTTCATTCCTTCCTCCACCTGCTCTTTTTCTAATTTCAACACCTCTGACCCTCTGCCTTTGCACTGCAGGGTACCCCAGGGTTCCGTTCACACTGCTCCTCTTCAAGGTATTTCTGGCCCCCTCACTCTCCTGGTGCAGCAGGCCGGTGTCTCGGCATATTATGCTGATGACATTCTTCTCTACCACACTTCCTGTCAGCCCAGATATTTTACCCCTCAATGCCTGTCTCACTTGTCACTAGCTAGCTGTCCACAAAAATAGGAATTACACTTACCTGGTAATTGTGGTTCCTTGAGTGACTCCAGTTTAGTCCTCAACCTCTGGGTAGTGAACCTCCTCCTGCAGAACATATAGCCTATCTACCTACTACTCCCCTTCCAGAAGGGAAGGTACTGCTTCCTGCATGCTCTCCTTTCCGTCAAATGCCTAGCCCTAAACAATCCAGAGCAATATAGCAATATATATAATATATAACAATATCATAATATAATATAGTGCAAAACAAATGGAAGCATCAAAATGACTGAACACCAGTGAAGGCCTATATCCACTTAACCTTGCATTTCCCCCAACAGAAAAACCACTGCTAAGACCCCATCCCAGGGCGGGAATAAGGACTAAACTGGAGTCACTCAAGGAACCACAATTACCAGGTAAGTGTAATTCCTATTTCCTTATCGTTCCTCCAGTTTAGTCCTCAACCTCTGGGATGTACCAGAAGAGTAATCATTGGGAAGGACCTTTCCAACCAGATCTCAACACCGCCTCCCTGAAAACGGCATCCTTAGCTGCCAGAACATCTAGGCGGTAGTGCTTACTGAAAGTATGGAGAGACAACCAAGAGGCCTCCCTACAGATGTCCACTAGCAGAACCAAACTGCTCCGTCCAAGAAGACACTTGCACTCTGATAGAGTGAGCTCGTAAGCTCCCTGGGACTGTATGGTCCCGTAGAAGATAAGCCGACGCACTCGCCACTCCAATCCATCCAGAAATGGACTCCTTTGCGGGGCCCTCCGAACACACCAAAAAGAGACGATCCGCCTTGCGAAAGTTTCTGAAACCTTTAAACACTGCCGCAGCGCTCTCTTGATGTCCAAACAGCACAAGCTATGGTTCAATACGCTCCCCTCTGCCACACCTAGCACTGGAAGAGAGACCATTTTAGTTAGGTGAACGTAGAAACCACCTTTGGCAACGACGGAACCAACTGCCAGGCCACCTTCTGTCTGGAGACAGACAAAAAACGCTTCCTGACAGGTCAACGCCTGCAAATCTGAAAATTGCTGCGCTGAACAGATGACCAAACATACCGTCTTCAAGGCAAAACCCTTAACCTATGCCTGTTGCAAGGGCTCCAATGGCGTGCTAGCTAACGCTTCTAAAACCAACTTGAGCTTCCCTGGTAGAATTAATATCCTACGACAGGGCTACAGTCTGGTAACTTTCTGAGAAAGCGTACCACATTGACCTGTGCATGAGAGCCACTCCCTGTCCTTTGCCCCTATAGCAAGACAGAACTGCTAACTGAACTCTCCAGGACCTGCCTTTACCAAACTCGTCCTGCAGAAAATACCAAGGGAACCGACACTGTTGTCGCGCGAGCATGCCTCTGCAAGCACCCATCCTCAAAGATGTGCCATATATGCACATATGCAAGGGATGTAGACTTTTTTTTTTGCGGCAAGGTGGCAAAGACTGCTGTCGAGCAACTCTTTCCTTAAGCTTACCTTTTCAATGGCCACCCCGCAAGCAAAAACTGATGCACCCGAGGCATTCGAAGTGAACTCCGTAGCAACAGAATCTCCAATGTCAGAAACCTCCATGGATTCCCATTGAGCAACCATATGAGGCAGGCATTCCACGGGCACATCGGTCAGCCTGAGGCCCCCAACCACACGTTTCCCCGAAGTGCTTCGATACGCAGAACCACTTGACCTATGAGTGCCCCCAGTGGAAAGACAGAAGACCGGACGACAGCCACCGTTGAAACAGTTCGCCGATGCCTTCCAACCGCCTTTTGTGTTGTCTGCTGAAGAAGCGACCCATTTACGCAGAGTGAAAATGCCACCATGAGGTCCATTACTGGCTGTCCCCATATGCGACCGATCTATGCGAACACCTCCGGATGCCACTCCCATTCTGTGGCATATACTCGGACCCAGCTGAGGAAATCCACCTGAGGTTGCTGCCTTGTGAACCTGATGAGGAATACGATTTCGTATTTTTACACCCCCCCCCGCCCCGGAATGGGGGCACTGAATACTATATGTGATTCATGAGCAGCGCTGCCATCCGGTGGCCTTCAGGGCACCAGAGCCCAACAAATGATACAGAAGTTAAAAGCTTTAGATCTTGGTCATCTAATCTTGATTTGCAGAACATTACAGTTGCTTGTTTCATCACTAACCCCTGAGTACCCATGAGGTGGCCCTGTGGTTATTTCTTCCCTGACTTGCAGAGATCAATCTGATGATGGCGGCATACACACGGTCACAGAAAGGCACTACTGAGTGTACCAGCTGCCCTCTGGTGGCCATAGACAGTAGCACAGGCACTTCTTGGTTGACAGTTTAACAGTCATTATTAATTATATATTTTTTTATATCCTAAGGTTTCCTAAACCTGCCCCTGTGAAACTACAGGCGTTTGGGCAACTTTCACTACAGAATACACAAAAGCACACTTCCAGCCTGTCCCTCCTTCCACCTTCAAGTTAGGGCTCTGCTCTTGAAGAACCTAAAAGCTGGCAATTTGCCTAATATCCTGGGACTTAACAGAGGCTCCTCAGAGACATGATTAGGAGGGAAAGAACATGTGGCATCAGGGATCAATGCCAAAACTGCCGTCCTATAAAACTAAGAATAAACGTAAAAATAAAGAGGACTGACAACAGCCCCCTTAAGGCTGAGGAACCCCCACTCCCAGCCTCAAAAAACCTACAAACAAAAGAAACTAGTCCTAAAAATCTAGCTATTTTGCCTGTCTTCCTCACACAGGCAGCTCACTGCAACTCTCGCCATGCGGTCCAAATACCTAGAGAGAAAATGGCCACCCTTTTGCTAACGAATTTTGGTGCCAAGAACAGCTGCTGCAAAAAGGAGGTCTCAGCAGACCGACAGAGCCCAAAGGCCTTACCTGCAGGGCCGAAAGCCACGCAGCCTACTCCTACCACCTTGAATTCATCCAAACCTCAAGCCGCGCTGCCGCACCTGGCAGCCGCGGCGAGGACCACTCAGCCAGTTCCACAAGAGTAAAATTAAAATCCTGCAGCAACGGAGAGGCTCCGTCTCACACAGCTTCAGTGTGGCTGTACGGGTACTGGAGCTCTCTCCCGTACCATCAAAGAAGAGAGATCCACACTGGCGAATGCCTGCAGTAAGTGAAAATAACTAACAAGGAGGGAAGGCGAGAGCTGCTACTAATTTAAAGAGCCAGGCTCAAATTTAAAATTACTATAAATAAGGAAATTTGCTCCTAACAACTAAAGGGAACTAATCCCTAATTGGCAATTAACCAAAGGTAAATGAAGTAAAATTAAAGGTAAAAATCAAAAGTAAAATCAGAATAAAATTTGTCACACTAAATGCTCCTTATCTGTTCCCCCAAGTGAGCCCAGAAGCTAGGCTCACTACGTCCTCCTGCTGCATGGAGACTGGACACACTGGGAGCTGATGGCAGAGGCTAGCAAGCTATATCCAGTGATGTCATGAGTTTTTGACATGCCCAGTCTCCAAGCTTCAGGAGGTTCACTACCCAGAGGTTGAGGACTAAACTGGAGGAACGATAAGGAACCTCCATCTTAACCCTTCAAACACAAACCAGCTATGTGGTTCACTTTTGGTAACTCTTGTCCCATGCTATCCCCCATGCTCTTTAGCGTCCTGATCCCACTGGCATCCTTATTGTACTGCCTGAGTGAGACATTGGATCCAGAGACTTATCCTTCCACACCCACATTTTTTGCTCTTATCCTTCGCTCTTACTTCTACCTTCATCAAATTCAAGCTGTTAGTGCTGTTCTGTCCCCTTCTCTCCTTGGTAATCTCACAAATTGACTACTGAAATATAATCTTTGCTGGTCTTCCCCAATATCAACTCCACTGCTTACAGATGATTCAAAATACCACTGCCTGGATTCTTTCCCATACCACCTGTTATGGTCACATTATACCCCACCTTATTCAAATGCATTGGTTACCAGTTTCCTACTGCATCACCTTCAAACTCCTGATCCTAACTCATAAGGCCCTTCACACACCCCTCAGTACCTGTCTGATTCCATACAGTTCTGTCCAACATCATGCAGCCTTCGGTCCATAAATGTCAACCACTTGATCTTCCCTCCCCAGCCCACCTAGAACAGACCCACCACTCAGCTTTTTCCTTTTTAGGACCGTTCCTCCTGCTTTCCTCTGCCAGGAACAGTCATACCCCAAATTCAAGTCTCTTAAGACTCATCTTTTCTGTGTTGCCTATGACCTTCACCCACCTTGACCCCTCTTAACCTTCCCTGTCCAACCTCCTTCTCTTTTTTCTATCTCTGGCATGACTGTATGCTTTCCTATCAGAAAATGAAGTTTTTCCATTTCCGCTTTGGCCATTGCTGCATTTACTGCACCTTCAGAACCAATCAGGGCAGCTTACAATCAAGTACGCCAATATAGATAGAGAAAGACATGGCAGCCATCAAAAAACATCTGCTCCAAAGGCTGTGCCCACCCAAGCAGAAATGCTTGATAAAAGCTGGAACGCTATAACCATGCTGCTGCCTGAAAATGTCTAAGGGAGTGACAGAGCCATGCTCTGCCCAGAAGGAAGCCAGAGTCCATGTGGAATGCACACATGGACCCCATGGGACCAGCTGGTCCAGCAATAGATAGACCAAGGCTATCAAACTCCTTTATCCAGCAGCACAAGGAAAACTGCTGCCACTTCACCCTTATGTGGGCACCACCCCCTCCCCGTACTCTTGAAGTCCACCAGGAGAAGGCCCTTATCCTTCCCCTGGGATTATTCCTTTGGAAGCGAAAGCAGGCAGACCATCTGGGTTGGCATGGACAACCTAAAGCACCTTAAGACAGAAAGGAATGAGCCATAAATACAGGGCCTCTTCAGAAAAGGACAGATAGGGATCTCAACATTATCGGGTCTACAATTCTGTGATAAGGCTGCCAGTTGGACCGCAATCTGCTCGGTAACCTTGAGGAACAAATCCTCAAGTGTAGTCCTCCCTAGGGGCTAAAAACCAAACTGAGAACCCACAAAGGAACCACTGCAAGAAACTGGTCACATTGGGTGAGAGACCAAGACCACCACCTGAACCTTCAGCAAACTGAAGGAAAGGTCCTTGTCAAATCCATCCTGAGGTAAGGAAGGCAGAGCTAGCAAATCTGTGTTAGGGCTGACTTAGCATTCATGACACCAGTGCTCAAGATGCCAGACATGCACACAGGTGAGACAGGAGAGCCTCTTGCATTCTGAAACATGGAAACCATAGCAGAATAGCCTTTGTGTGTTAAACACCACTTCTCAAGAGCCAAAACCATCCAGCAGGACCCTTGCTGATGGAAAGCACAGGTGGGCGCCCTGCCAGAGGCACAGCAGATACAACACAAAAGTATCTTCTAAAATCGTTTTGAAACCAATTTCATTAGAAAGAGCATGTTTTAAGCTTTCTAGAAAAGCGGATTTAATTTACTAACTCTGGCATACAATACCCTGAAAAGAGGGCTAAACATAGCAGACATTACCATGCTTGACAAAAGGCATGAAATTCAACCTGCAGTTCTAACGTTATCCAAATGTCATATTTAAAACTCATTTCCATAGGAGTTGCTCAATAACTTAAGTGCATATATGTCGTGAGCTTAACGTATAGATTTTCAGATTAGCATTAGTTGGTACACATTTACTAATTTACTTCAAAATGGACATGAATCATTTGATAACAATCCTCCTATGCCTGAATGTACCGGACAAAAATTATCAAAATATCACCATGGCTCATTTTATTCCAATAAAACTGGGCTCAATTCTGTGAGCTGCTTGTCAGCAAGCGAGAAACTGCTTATTACTCGACGATCAGTATGACAGTATCTGCTTGCATCACCAAGCACAGTATCTCAGCAAATATGAAATGAACCAAAAGTCGTGTTGCAATCCGTTTGAAAAGCAGAATCACGTCACTAAAAGTGGATTATCAAAAGTAACTTTAGCCATGTCCGAGGGCTTGAAAAAAGTGACCAAAATGAATGTAAAGCCAGGCCAGAAAATTTGCATCAGGTGCAAAGCAAAATATGCTTTTATGGTTGAAGCCACAGCATCTTCATTTTTGGATGATTTTGATCCAGATGCCTTGGACACCCTTGATCAAAGCTTGACTGCTTTAGGCACTGCTCCATTAAAAATACAAAGAATAAGCAGTAGAGACAAAGCTGGCTATTTAAAACAAGACTGAGCGCACACAGAACGTGGTAACAAAAAAATGTCTGCTGCTGGAGTGGCTGACGTTGAACAATCTAGTCTATCTGCAGAATGCAGTCTATGTAGCGATTACACTGAGCTTATTAAAGAAATGAAAGCAAAGATTGATATATCCAATATTGATATATCCAATAGGTCAACAAAAGTTCAATTGTTGACTTTGGCCCCAAAAAGTTGGTCAATAAAGGAAACAGCAATAAGATACACAATTTAGGCTTGGGAACCTAGGATAAGATGCCCAATCATTGGCTTGGGAACCAGCTAGACACCCACTGAAGGCTTTGGAACCTCAAATAAGAAACCAAATTAAAGGCTTGGGAACCTAGATTAAGAAACCCACCCGTGGCTGGTATTGCACAGCTATCAGGCGTGACCTCTATGGCGATGGGGTTGCCAGTTCATATTCCTGAACTGGTATTGACAATATCACCATGGACCAACACAATAACAATAGATAATTTTTCAATATAAAAATGT
Source organism: Ichthyophis bannanicus (assembly GCA_033557465.1). Classification (NCBI taxonomy): domain Eukaryota; kingdom Metazoa; phylum Chordata; class Amphibia; order Gymnophiona; family Ichthyophiidae; genus Ichthyophis; species Ichthyophis bannanicus. The sequence continues at coordinate 16,839,679 of CM066039.1, read as the reverse complement.
TAACAAGTATGATCCAAAAAATTAATATGATGAAATATACGCCGTTGCCATGGCAATGTCCGCTGACTTTGGTCCTTTTTAGAGCACTGTATGCCAGCGTTAGTCAAATTAACTTTTTTAGGGAGTTTAAAACATGCTCTAATAGTCTGAAAACGTTTCTAGAAGGTACTTGTGTAAAAGGGAGTTAAAAATACCCTATTTTTAGCCTTTTTGCAAAAATCATCAACTTTACACTTAATTTGCAAATTAATAAAAAAGGCTAAAAGCTTGAAATTATAAACAAAAACAGTACCACGAGATACTATGCCCTCAAATTTCATGTTCGTTGTTTACTTATTTCAGGAGCTATGCAATGTTAAACTTAATTTTTTTAGGCCGCCGATTTCTTTGCCCGACTTTGGTGCAATGTGTATTTCTGACACAATCAAAAAAGATTATTAGTCTCATTAAAAAGAGAGCAAAAAGATGTGCAGGGTAGTTAAGTTTCATTTCTTATAAACAACAATATTAGGTCTCAAAGTTGCTAAAATTTTGAAACGTACTGTACATGTTCAGGCTATGGGGTCAAACAAATGGCTATATCTCAACAGGTTTAACACCAGAGAACCTAAAACTCTACCAAAGTTCATTTGAGACAAGGGGGCCTCTAAATATAAAATTTAGTCAAAATCTGTGATGGTCATGCGGGGAGCCCTAGACCACTTGACATGGAATGACCCGCATGGAATGACCTGCCAGGAAAGCTGCTGCTGATTCAAGAGTCATCCTTGCAGAAATCCAAAGGAATTGTATGTGATAAAGGGTGAGAGGTCTATGTGCACAGACCAGGAGGAAGGACATTGAGGACTGTTTCGCCACCATGCAACAAGGCAGTAGCCAAAGTCAGAAGGATGCTGGGTTGCATACAAAGGAATAGGTATTTAATGTCCCTATACAAGTTGTTGGCAAGGCTTCACTTTAATTGCTGTGTTCAGTTTCGGAGATCATAACTTAGAAAGCTCTGATACGAGAGGACATGGGATGAGGGTGAAAGGGGATAGATTCAGGAGTGATAAGCGGAAATAAATATATATATATATATTTTTTTTTTCTTTTTTTTTTTTAATTTATATTTTATTTATTTTCCAGCCTCTTGTTACAGTTTCGTCTACTTTTCATACAATATCAGTACCAAACTCACTGCACCAGGAACCCATTTACACCCAAATTTACTCTGTACCTCTATAAACTAACAACCCAATCCCTCTTGATCTCCCTCTCCCCCCTCCCATTATCCATATTTCATAATTCAACAATTCATTGTCTGTCTATTGTACTTCATCTTTTCCTCCCCCCCCCCAATGCTCTGAACTCCTTCCATCCTCCATGTTTCATACCCTTGCTACACCTTCTTGTGTTTAACTATGTGCATTTGTATTACTAATTAAAGATTTATTTGGATCAGCAAGGAAATTGAACTTTTGAGCCATTCTGCATGTGAGAAATCAACTGAGAAATCATGCTGAGGCAGCTTGCTAGCCCAGAGACCAAAGCTGTATTTGCAGTCTGGTGAGAAGCTGCTTACACATCTAGCCTGAGGAATACTGAAAGACCAGGGAGGAGTAGTTCTCCTAGCAAATGGAGATCCATTAAAGAGAACAATTCACCTAGCCTTCGAAACAATTCTCTTAGCCAATATAGAAACATTTACCTAGCCAATGTAGACAGGATAAGAATAATCCATCAACTGTAGAGGTTTTGAGCTTCTAAAACCATGGAGGGGTGTCTCCCTTGAGCATTCTCAGATGTCTGACCAGCGTCTTGATTGTGTACTATGTGTATGTCACCTGAAGGCTGGGAGCAAACAAAGGCTGGAGAAGGGGCGGCGGTGATGTTGATCCGGCAGGGAAATAGTTGGCAGCAGTTGTGTCTATGTATTGTATTATGTTTATTTCGGGGTGGTTTGGGAGGGGCCAGTGCAGCAAGGCTGTGTTTTACCTGCTGTACACCGCTTTGAATGCCATGTGTATAAGGCAGTTAATTGTTTTGAAATAAAATTTGCAGTTCAATCTGCTCAAGTTTTAACTACTTTGAACAGTTATACCAGTTACAAATCAAATTATCTCACTCACTGCTTCCTTTTCTATATCATTAATGAGCAAGTTAAATGCCGATCCCACTACAGACCTGGGACACTACACAATTTGTTTCCCTACACAGAAAACCGAGCAGTCCTACCACCTTCTCTTTTAATCCAGAACAAAATCCACAGTAAGAGACTGACTCTTAAAAATGAAGGACTAATTTCCTGAAGGGTCTCATGGGGGTTTTCGGCAAATGTCTTTTGAAATCTCAGATATACTGACCAGCTCACCTTTATCCACATACTCACCCTTTATTAAGGGAATTACACTGGTTTCTCTTGGTATTGGTCTTTTAAGGCCTTGAGAAATGAAAAGCATTTGCATCTGAGAAAAGTGTTATGTTATCTGCCCACGACATACCTGTGTTCTTTTCAAGGTTTTTTTTTAGAAATCTGAGATGTCACACCATAAAGTATATTTGGACATCATGAGCTTTTAGTGTAGTTGGGTCCAAAATGTTGGATGGAAGAAAAAAAAAAAAAAAGAAAAAAAAAAAAAAGTGTGGCATCGAGTCTATTCTGTATTCTTGGCAATGTGCGACTAAGATTTCCAGGCCTTTCTTCTGTGCAGAAAGTCTATAGCATCTTGGTATAATAAAATAATTTTGAATATAAATCACTAAGATAGCATTATTTTTTTTTTACATGAGAAACACATTCACACCTTCAAAGAGTTCTAATTGGTTATTAAAACATGGCTCTCCATTGCTAAATCTAAGGCAGTCCTTCCTCATGAAGCTATGTTTATCAACGAGACCAGTAATTTCACAATTGCTCTAGCCACCCTTTTATACAGCTCTATATGTCAGACTGTCCAGTCTGGACTCCCACTTTTGCTCTTTATGAACTAAAAAGACATGGACTACCTTGCAGTTCTCAAAACTAGAGAGACTAGTAGGATAAGTGATTCACTACAATAAATTACTAGAGTCTAAGTTTTGGTGCTATTAAGGCCTTGAATGGTTTGCCCTTGAATATTTGCAAGTGTTTCAGTGTATATTCCCAATTCATTTTGCTCTTCATCTCAGGACTTTTGAGTTGCATTTATGCTGGCTGGTCCCTGTATGTGGAATAAGCTGTCATGTTCACTAGAAACAAATGTATCCAAAATTTGGTTAAATCTGGATGGGGGGAGTGGCCTTTCTCTAAGATGGCGGCAGTGGAGAACTAACCGACTATGCCTAAGAGGAAAGGTAAAGCCAAAGCTCCTCCCGCGGAGCAATTACCTTGTGGTGAGGGACCTATGGATCGCTTTGTACAGTTATACAAGGAGCAGGTTCAAGGGATTCGAGCAGGCTTGGCGGCACCAATGGATTCTGACTCGGTGTCCTCCGCCCTGGATATCACGCTCTCCCCTGATGGACATCTTCCCCCTGTTCCTCCTGGCCCTTCAGCTGCCCAGTTGCTGAGTGACGACGTGCTGTTGCCTGGTGGGGTCGCAGCTACGCCTTCTGAGCGGGACTCGCTTCTGGTGAGTGCTCGAGGTCGACCAGGAGAACTGAAGGCCCCTGTTGCGCATTTCCATCTTTGCCTAGTACCGGGGGTTATATTCAGGAAGCAGAAGTTTCTTTACCATTGAAGGGCAAATTACACTTCGACCTTCAGTTTTCTCATTTGCTTTGGCTCGCCCCGCTTCGGTAACCCAATAATATCTGGGACGCCATTTCTCACCTTTCTACAATGGTGGCTACTCAATTTTCTGTATTTTCTGACCGGGTTGCCGTTACTGAAGAGGCTATTCGACCTATACAGACTGCATTGGTGAAACTTAACAAGCTAATTTGGATCGGCAGCTTGTAAAAGTTGCGGATTTAACTGATTCTTTGGTCAAAGATAACATCGCTCTTCATGCTAAGACTGAGTCATTGGAGAATCCAGTTCAAGCTTCAAATGTTCGTTTGTTAAACTTTCCGATTATATCTGGAATGGCGCCTTTAGATTTATTCAAGAAATATCTCCAAGAGGTTCTCTTGGTTCCCTCAGAATTGATGCCTCCAGTCTCAAAAATGTATTATCTTCCCCTCGGGAAAAGAGAAGGGAAAGTATCTGTTGGGGCTTTGGAAATTGACTCTTAATGTCTGAATTACTTTGTACCCCCAAAGAGGACATAGCTGTGTCAACCTTGTTAGTTACGTTGGCTCTCTCCTCTGATAGGGAATGGCTATTAAAACTGTTCTACAAAAAACGAGCTACTTTGTTTTATGGAAAAAAAAAATTCTCCTTTTCCCAGATGTTCCAAGGGAAACACAGAAGCGGAGGAGAGCCTTTCTACTGTTGAAACTTGGGGTGGTTTTTTATTGGTGCTACTTTTATGCTCAGATTTCCTTGTAAATGTTTAAATTACCTATAATCCACAGAAATATGTCTTTTTTCTCCTGAGGATCTTTCTGCTTTTCTGAGCTCTCATTTACCAATTTCTTCTTCTCCTGAAGTATGACTCCATCTATACATTAGTAACCCCTGGAGCACTGCCTTTTCTTATTTTCCTTAGTTATTACTTTGATACTGTATTTGTATGGTTGACACCCCCCCCTCCTTTTAGGGGACTATTAAAATTCTTGCATATTTGTACTTTTATTTAGTTTCCTATACTTAGTATTATTGTTTTGTACAAGCTGCTGCTTGAATTATTGTCAAAATTCATAAATGGAAAAAAACAAAATTTGATTAAATCTGTATTGTTTTCATACTTTTATCTACATTTTATGTTGTGTTGTGACATATGTACTTGATTAATGTCAAAGTTGTGTTATCTGCTTAGGCAAGTTGATAGGTTGGCTAAAGATTTAACACTAGAAGCCCCAAATACGTCAATTGACGCAAATGCATCTTCGAAGTTTCATACCAGCACCATTGCTAGAACCATGTCAGTTATGTTCATGACTTTGTTAGCGAGGTCAAGATGTTCAAATATGTGCATCGAAAATTGACAGATGTGCCACCTAGCAGAAAATGAATTTATAACCTAGAAGCCCCAAAGTACGTCAATTGATGCAACCAAGAAAATTGAGTGGTTTTCACAAGTTCTTACAACAACATAAGAACAGTGTTAACTAAATTTAAAAGTAACTGCAAAGTCCATGTCAGTTAACGAACGAACAGGATAAGCATGTACGTTTTGCTATTGTACATTTAGAGTCTATGCGCAACTGGCGCAGATTGTTGACAGACACTGTCCGCAAACTGGACGCTTGCATTTATCGCACAGTGTGACAGTGCGATTTCGTTTGCAGTTGGCCTTGACTACACACGTTACTCGCTTTGCCAGTTTGTTTGTTGCAACAGTGGCTGGCATTGACTCCGAGTACAAACGTCGAGCAGCACAAGTTTGTCGTAGCTGCTCTGACAGCGTGTGAAGAAACCGTCTCCTTGGCATGGTGACACCGGTTTGCTTGCAGAAAATAATCCAGGCATTGATGGCTGCCAAGTCGAGAATATTGAAGAAAACGGCTAGTGTCCATCTACGACATGCAGATTTGGTGGACATTTGACGGCACATTGAGTCCAGCATGTCGACACCGCATTTATTCTTGTTGTAGTACAACACACTTTCAGGCTTCAGTTTGCCACTGGTTTCACATATTGCACCTTTGTGCAAAGTCGACAAAACAGCAACAGTTTTCTGTTTCGTCTGGTACTGTACTATGGTCATTGATCCACTGGTATAGAACTTGGATTGGTACAGTTCAAGTTTTGTAAGTGATGGTAGCTCTCTGCGATTCAGACGAATGGCCCCCACCAACGAAGTGCATTTCTCCAATAGTTTCTCAGCAAGGTCACGGCTCGTAAAAAATTTATTGACCGTAACGTTGTATCCTCGCTGATAATATGGCTGCATTAGAGTCATGACCACATGCATTCCTAAACTGCCAACTCTTTCATCATCTTTCCCAGTATACGGTTTCACATTCAAACAGTATTTGGACTGCAATTCTGCCAAGATCCAGAACTTTATTCCAAATTTATCTGGCTTATTCGGCATGTACTGCGTGAATTTGCATCTGCTTTTCGTTGGGAATAGTTGTTCATCTACAGTAAGTGATTCTTCTGGTATGTAACACTTTTGACTATTATCAACAAATCTGGATAACACCCATGTCATTAGGCCAAATTTGTCACACTTCACTCTTTCCTGCCGTGAAGCTCTGACATCAAATCGCATGAATTTCTTTACTTCTTTGAATCTGTTTAGTGACATTGTTTGCCTAAATGCTGCACATCCATAAGTTTCAGACCACATCAAATCAATTGGAAAGTGTTTGGCATTCATGAAACCTCTTAGATATGCCAGTCCCAGAAACGCTTCTATTTCATCTTCGGCTACATCCCATGATGGGTCTGATAAACCGGCATACTCCACAGTGCAGCTCCTGATGTGACTCACAAAACCGGGGTCAACGATCAATCTAAATGCATCCACTGGTGTTTCAACATTACGACAATATGCAGTAACACCACTTTTAGCAGTGAATACATTTTGGACCTGCAATCTGCCACTGATTTCATCTTGTGACATGATCTTCCAATCAGTCCCATCTTTTGCTATCACTGTTGACCCTGTCATCCTGCTCTTGTTTTCAGCGATTGGATAATGAGCATCATCACTTTCACCAGTGTTTCTGCTGTAGTCTGAACCAGTCAAATCCTCTATGCCTGCACAACCTGTAACATGTAGGTCAACGTTTGAATCAGATTCAGTTGAATCAGAGCCACTGTCAATTTCCAAAATATCTTGCAGTTTGGCAAGTGCTTGTGCTGCCGTCATGCGCTGCGGACACGGTTCTCTCGTTTTCTGCATTGAAGTGGTAACTGCAGCTGGCAACAGATCAACTGATTTTACACCAGCACATCTAGGCACTGCTGTCTTCTTATGGTCTCGACATTCTGTACATAGAATCGTAGAAAAAAAATGAATAAAATTTCAGGGAAGAAGTGATATGCTAAAGGTTCTGGAGTGTCGGCCTGTTCTAGGGTGTGTTAGTTACGACATTGTACATACCTGTGTAACAGAGTAAATTTCGGTTTTAAATCAATCACTGTTTCCAGTTTTACTCTGAAATTACAAACCAATACACACAATGACGTCATGACGTCACATACTGCACGTATTAAATAAGTAACTTCAAATTAATTCACATCTGCATTTCATGCTAAACGCAGTCGTAGTGATAATACGTCAATTAACAAACTTTGGGGTTTCTAGGCAAAATGCCTTTTGGGGCTTCTAGTGTTAAAACGATCAATCCCAGGGTGAACACCATCTGGTCTCCCCTGTGTCAATTTGATCTAGCACCTCTTCTAGGTTTACACTGGATTTCAGTTTCTCTGTTATCACCTTTCAGGAACCATTCATCGTAGTTGGCATTCTCCATCCTCCACAGCTAAGGCTGAAAAAAAAGGATGATGAATTTAACTTTGCATGGCCTTATACTCTGAGTGACCCTTCTGTCTCCTAGTTGCCCAAACTTACTCTTTTACACCTGAAAGAGCTCGTTATTCGTTTTTTCTCATTGGCAGGTTTCTCCTGGCATGCTACACTGATTTACTTTGGAAGACAGGTTTAAGAAACATTTCTGTTTTGCTAGTGGTTTAAAAAAAGGCACAGCAGGCACAGCTACCTAACAAAATAGCCCATCCCTATTAACATCCTTAGAGAATGATACGATGATATCCTTTAACTCCAAGTACTTATTTTGAAGCCTTACCTTTCCGTAGATCGCTCAGACGCCACTGCCCCCACTTTCTCCCCCTCTGGCTCCCAAAATCTGGGAATGAAATGCCTACTTCGCTCCGAGCTTTCTGTTTTCCAGCTGGTGTAAGCTTGCATGAGCCGGCGAGGTCTGCGCAGCCGTGAAGCCCAGACCCACAACATCAGAGCCCACTCAGGACAAGGGCTCCGGGGCACCGGTCCCAACTAGAGGGGGGGGAGGGAGGAAAGGAAGCAGCAAATATTAAAACAGGAAACAAAAACACGTAAGCTAAACGTCAAAGGAGGTAAGCAAAGATTTAAAAAAGGCAAAATTCAAAAGGGGCATTAATAGTTCCACATTCTGCCAGCGCTGTGGGAGGAGGAGCCGGAGCCCCCCCGTTATTATTTCCATCGAGCCCCGAGGCCCCAGTCCGCGTCCACGGCGCAAGCGAGAATCCGGTTTCTACCCGCACCGAAGGACATAATAACGCCACATCGCCCCCCCCCCCGAAAGACATCTAAATAGACTATGAAAGGTCGGGGGGGGGGGCGAGATCGCAGCAGCGCCGTCAGCACAAGAGCGAAGAGCAGGGCCGGAACCGGAGCGAGACAAAGGCAGGAGACGAGCAAGACGCAACATGGCGGCGCTGCGGGGACCCACCGACTCCCAGAGCCTCCCGCAGCACCGAGCCCCCGAGGAGCGCGCTGGGGATCCGAGGACCGAGGCGAGAAGCGTCCCGGCTCCGCTCGTAACTTCTTCCCTTCTCCTTCTCTAGCGCCCGCTCCGCGTCCTTCTTCTCGCAAACACAACACCACCAACAAAATGGCGTCCTCCTAAGAACAGCCCGGCCCCTCCCACGCAGCTTCAAACGTCCTCGGACCCGCCAATGGCAGAGCGGTGCGTCCGGGAACGGGCCAATGGCATGCGGCAGGGTGGGAGAGAAGGCGGAACCGCCTGTCCCACCAGCCAATCGCGAGGCTCGGGAGAGAAAGCGGAAGTGTTTCGGTACCTCCTTTGTGCCTGCCTGGGGGGATAAGGCTATAATAATAATCTCTGTTTAACTCTTTTATGACTTCTCCCACTTTTTGGAGAAGAGCGTACAGTATGTGCGAAGAGCAGATTCATTGCAATTTTCCCTTAATCTCTACTTCCTCGACCATTTACTTTTTCAAATATTGTTATTTAGTGTTTATTGTACACTCTCCCGATACGATATGGGGATATAGTAAAGCTATTATTACTATAGAAAGCTACAAGGCGTACACAGCGCTGTACAGATACATAGAGCACGGGTTCATATACTGAGACCTCTAGGGTAGTTTTAGGTGCACCCACATGAACCGCCGCACCCTCCCCTGGACTTCGCTCTTATCACACATCCGTTTCACTCTGCGATGGCTGCTGTTGAGTCAGTGCTGCTGACTGGGGGGGGGGGGGTTCGTGGCAAGGCGTGAGCTGAAGTACATTGCCCAGGTCTTTCTTCCGAAGCAATGGAGGGTAAAATGACTCGCCCAAGGCCTGCCCTGGCCGCTGCTCCTCCACTCAGTTTCATGCTAAATGCACCTAAGTGCAGCTTCCTTCATGTGGAAATAGGGCTCAATGTGTAAGTCTTTATCCGAGATTCCCTGCCTCTTACTAAAACCCACTGCTTTCCTGAGTTTTTTTCTTCACCGTGCGTTGCATCTTGAGATTTCTTGACACAGTTTAGGAGGATTCATACTCTTAAAAAGAATGAAAGTAATTGATGTGCAAATTCTGCTATTTTTTAAAGCACATCACATAATCCTAAAACATAGGTTTAGTTATATTTTCACTTAGAAAAAAAATCAAAGTAACATTTTTTTATTTGCAAACTATAATATTCAACTGAAAATCTGATGTTTCCGCGACCCTCTGGATACTGTGGTGAGGAGGAGGCAGCCCAGCATGAAAATAAAAGAGAAAGAAGAACTTTTTCTTCTTCTCGGGGGATGGGTTCACTAGAAAGCGAGGTTACTTACCTGTAACGGGGGTTCTCCGTGGACAGCAGGATAAGTCAGCCACACCTGGTGACGTCCTCCGGCGGCGCCAGTTCGGAAGTGCTCTCTAGAGATCAGATTACCTGCTCAGGTAGCCCACCTCCCAGGACCGCCCTCAGCCTGGTCAGTTGTTTCCCAAGCTAGGATTTCCCGGCTAGGCGGTCCTTCATGCGGACCTCCTCCAGGGGAGGTGGGAGGGATTGTGTGGCTGACTTATCCTGCTGTCCACGGAGAACCCCCGTTACAGGTAAGTCACCTCGCTTTCTCCATGGACTGCAGGATGGCGTCAGCCACACCTGGTGACTCCCTAGCTGCGCGAAGCGCGCTGCGGTGGAGGAGGGAGGCGTGAAGAAGGCTACAGGAGCATGAGTTAAGAACTTTACTCGACAGTGCAACGTTAGTGCAAAACAGAACTTTACTCAACAGTGCAGCATTAGTGCAAAACAGTTCATACTTTACATGACAGTGCAACATGAGGCAACACAGTGCATATAGTGTAACAACAGTGAACATGAGTGCAAACAGTGCAATAGTGCAATCAAAATTGGGTGCAACCGCAAACACAGTGTCAGAATAGCCATCACTCACCACAGGGTGCCACGTCAACAAAGTGGTGGCAACCGTTACAATAAGGTCAGAGAAACGTCTTGAGCTGAGGGGCTGCTATTTATGGCCCGGCTTGGCAGTGTTCCAGGGCCGTAGCGAGGACAGCGTTGCCGAGCGCGCAGCTCTCTTGCGACCTGAGGTCGAGGCAGTAGTGTTTCTGAAAGGTATGCGGGGAGGACCACGTAGCTGCCTTGCAGATGTCGGTCAGGGGCACTGACCTAAGGTTGGCTATTGAGGCGGCCAACGCTCGCAGCTGGTGCGGACCCACTCGTGGACCTGGGCGTAGTCCGGTAGGGTCAAGACAGTAGGAGACGCAGGAGGCGACCCAATGGGAAAGAGTTCTCTTGGTGACCGGTTGCCCGGGCCTGGTTGGGTCGAAGGAGATGAACAGCTGTTCGGACTTCCGCGCGGGCAGCGTCCTGTTAAGGTAGATCCGGAGGGCTCGGAGACAGTCTAAGGCAGGGGTCTCAAACACGCGGCCCGCGGGCCGCATGCGGCCCGCGAGACAACTTTGTGCAGCCCGCGACGGCGGAAAACCAAAAATCCCCCAAAACCCTGGCTTCTGCTGCTGCCGTTGCCGCCGTGGCAGCAGCAGAATCAATTGTTAAATTTAAAAAAAAAAACTGACTTCTGCTGCTCAAGCAGCTGTCCTGCGGCCCCTTTCCCTCTGCCCGGAGATCCGACTCTGCTCTCAGCGGCGTGCTTTTCAAGCCGCGAAGAGAGTATTCCCCTCTCGCGCGGCTTGAAAAACCGCGCGAGAGGGGAATACTCTCGTCGCGGCTTGAAAAGCACGCCGCTGAGAGCAGAGTCGGATCTCCGGGCAGAGGGAAAGGGGCTGCAGGACAGCTGCTTGAGCAGCAGAAGTCAGTTTTTTTTTTTTTAATTTAACAATTGATTCTGCTGCTGCCACGGCGGCAACGGCAGCAGCAGAAGCCAGGGTTTTGGGGGTTTTTTTGTTGGCCGGTAATGAGCTATGGAGGGGCTGACTGAACTGGAAGTGGGCTATTGGCAGAGGGGTGAGGGGGGGGGTTATGACTGGTAATGGGCTGGGGGGGGGTTATAACTGGTAATGGGCTGGGGGGGTTATAACTGGTCATGGGCTCTGGGGGGGGCTAGGACGGGAAATGGGCAGATGGGGGGTCGGACTGGAAGTGGGCTATTGGCAGGGGGGTTATGACTGGTAATGGGCTGGGGGGGGTTATAACTAGTAATGGGCTATGGTGGGGACTAGGACTGGAAATGGGCAGATGGGGGTTAGGACTGGAAGTGGGCTATTGGCAGGGGGGGTTATGACTGGTAATGGGCTGGGGGGGGTTATAACTAGTAATGGGCTATGGTGGGGGCTAGGACTGGAAATGGGCAGATGGGGGTTAGGACTGGAAGTGGGCTATTGGCAGGGGGGGTTATGACTGGTAATGGGCTGGGGGGGTTATAACTAGTAATGGGCTATGGTGGGGGCTAGGACTGGAAATGGGCAGATGGGGGTTAGGACTGGAAGTGGGCTATTGGCAGGGGGGGGTTATGACTGGTAATGGGCTATGGTGGGGGCTAGGACTGAAAATGGGGTGATGGGGGATATGACTGCAAGTGGGCTATGGGGGGGACTAGGACTGGTAATGGGCTATGGGGGGGGGTAAGACTGAAAATGGGGTGATGGGGGGGTAAGACTGGAAGTGCGCTATGGGGAGGTTAGGACTGGTTATGGGCTATGGGGGGTCTAGGACTGGTAATGGGCTGGGGGGGTTGCTAGGACTGGAAATGGGCTGAGTGGAAGGGGGGCTTGAACTGCAAATGGCTGATGGGGAGGGGGGCTTGGAATGGAAATGGGCTGTGAGGGGAGGGAGCTAGGATTGGAAATGGGCTGATGGGGGGCTAGGATTGGAAATGGGCTGATGGTGAGGCTAGGATAGGACTGGAAATGGACTGATGCAGGGACTAGAAAGGAGCAGATGCTGGGTGGGGCTGGAACTAGAAGGGAGCTGATGTTGGGGAGGATTAGAATGGGATGGAGCTGGGAAAGTGAAATGGAGAGGGGAAAAATATTTTGTCTGGAAGAGAAGACAAATCTACAATTGGCCAGGTATTGGGAGAGTAAGTGGGGATTGAGGATGGAGGGGTAAAATTTGAGTGGATGAAATAGGAATGAGGAAAGAGCAAAAGGAGAAAGATTAGTATGTTAAAGCAGATGTAGAGAGAGAGAATGGAAAAAAACTAGAAGAGAGAAGAAAGGACAAATGGACAGCAGACGATGGAGATAGCAGAAGACACGAAGAAACCAGAAGTGGCTGGAGCAATTGCAACTGAAAAAAAATGCACAAAAGGTAGAAAAATATCTCTTTATTTTGAATTTATTAACTGGAATATGTCAGCTCTGGGAAATGTGCATCATTAATGTCTGTGCTTTGGTACAAGAAATTATTTATAGTTTTATTTCTACAGTGCTGAGGTATTCTGTGTAATTCCTATTTGACATTGCTACTTGTTCTCTTTTCCCAGTAGGTCATGTATTGTTCTCTGAAATGTATTGATTTAATATTTGCAGTGTTGCCTTTTGATAGGTAGGGTCTGGTGCTTTGTGAGTCCTGGTAGTGCTGTTATGATACGGGGGGTTTGCTATGGGTTCCAAATGGGCAGTGTTAGTAGTAGTTCCTAATGTGCCTGGCGGTTGGCACTGGATTATAGTAATATAGAAATTTTCTAGTCTTTCTTTATCCATGCACTCATTATGCAACATTATGCAAATATTTATGCAAATGAGGCCCCTTATGCAAATGAGGCCCGTGTCTTATGCAAATGAGGCCCGTGTCTTATGCGGCCCCCGGGTTACTTTACAAGTCCTCATTCGGCCCTCAAAGCAATTTGAGTATGAGACCCCTGGTCTAAGGTGTGTAGACGGCGCTCCTCCTCCGAATGGTGTGGTTCCGGAATAAAGGAAGGCAGTTCAATGGACTGGTTCAGATGGAACGCTGATGGTACCTTGGGGACGAACTTGGGATGCGTCCTCAAAGAGGCCCGGTCGAGGAGGAGCTGGGTGTATGGCGGGTGCGCCACCAGCGCTTGTAGCTCACTGATTCTCCGGGCGGAAGTGATAGCCACCAGGAACAATGCCTTCCAGGAGACGTACTTCATGTCTGCAGATTCCATGGGTTCGAAGGGGGCCTGTGTAAGACCATGCAGGACTACTCCGAGGTCCCAAGGAGGTATAGGAGGTCTGATTGGGGGTTTTAGATTTGTAAGTCCCTTCATGAAGCGCGCCGTAAGGGGCAGGGCAGCGATGGAGTCGGCCCCGTCCACGGGGGCATGGAGGGCTGCAATGGCGGAAAGATGCACCCGGATGGACTATGTTTGGAGGCCACTGTCGGAGAGGGAGCTGAGGTACTGCAAGACGCAGGGAACAGGGCATGAGACAGGGTCGAGGCCTTGTTTTCCGCACCAGATGCTGAACCTCTTCCATTTGAGGCCATAGGATTTTCTGGTGGAAGATCTCCGGGCTGCCAGGACGACATCCTGCACCGCCATCGGGAGTTGTAGGGCGGCCAGGTTCATCCGTTCAGCCTCCAGGCAGTGAGCGATAGGGCCTTGAGATTGGGGTGTCTCGTGTGGCCCTCGTTCTGCATTAGGAGGTCGGGGCGGAGCGGTAGGTGTATCGGGCCGTCCTGTGCGAGGCGCTTCAGGAGCGCGAACCACATCTGTCGGGGCCAAAGGGGGACTACCAGGATGACTTGTGCTTTGTCCTGGATGATGCGCTGCAGCGTCGCTGGGATAAGGGGGGTTGGTGGAAAGGCATACACCAGAGACCACCCCCCCCCAGTACACGTCGAATGCATCCCCTGATATTCTCTTGTCGGACGGGCGCCTCGAGCAGAATTGCGGGCACTTGGTGTTCTGCTCCGTGGCAAAGAGGTCTACCTCCGGGACTCCCCACCTCCGGAAGAGGGAGCTGGTGACCTCCGGTAGGAGAGTCCATTCGTGGGGCTGTAGCTGTCTGCTCAGCTTGTCGGCGAGGACGTTCAGGTGACCAGGAAGGTAAGAGGCGCGTAGCCAGCAGTTGTTTTGCAGGGCCAGCGCCCATATCTCCAGTGACTCTTTGCAGAGGGAGCGGGAACTGGTGCCTCCCTGCTTGTTGATGTAGAACAAGGCTACTTGATTGTCTGTCTGATTGTCTGTCTGGATGAGGATGGACAAACCTCGAAGGTGTGGGAGGAACACCTTGAGGGCGTATTTGACCGCCCGCAACTCGAGGAGGTTGATGTGCAAATGTTTCTCTTTGGGTGACCAAGGGGCTTGCGTGCTGAAGTGGTGGAAGTGCGCTCCCCAACCGGAGCAGGACGCGTCCGTGGTGAGGACCGCTTGGTGTCGCAGTTGATGGATCTCCTTGCCTACAGACAGATTCGTCTGTATAGTCCACCAGCGAATCTGTGCCTGGACTTTGGGCACCATCGGAATGCGGGAAGACAGGGCCTGAGTGTGTTGATTCCAGTGGGTCCGAAGGTGCCACTGGAGCTCGCGCATCTTCATCCGTGCCGCTGGGATGACCGAGGTTGTGGCAGCCAGGTGACCTAGCAGGCGTAGGAGAGACCGGGCTGACGTATCCGAAGTTGTCATTAGGCTGGACGCCAATGATGTGATGGTGAGCATCCTGCGGTGCGGAAAGTAGGCCTTGGAGGATTGCGTATCGATGACAGCTCCGATGAACTCCAGCCGCTGAGTGGGGCGGAGCTGCGACTTGTTGTAATTGATCACGAATCCCAGGGAGGAGATCAGGGTAGTCGTCGTGTGGAGAGAGAGCAGCAGCTGCTGAATGGAGGGTGCAGCGATGAGCCAGTCGTCCAGGTAGGGAAAAACTGCAATGTCCTGTTTGCGGAGGTGAGCCGCTATTGTGGCTACACACTTCGTGAAGACACGTGGTGCCGGAGATAGTCCGAAAGGGAGAACTCTGTACTGGTAATGACGTCCCAGAACATGGAACCGAAGGTACTTCCGGTGCGCTTTGTGGATGCGGATGTGTGTATAGGCTTCCTGCAGGTCCAGAGATGCTAGCCAGTCCCCGCTCTGGATCAGGGGAAGGATGGTGTTGAGTGAGTACATCCTGAATTTCTCTTTGGTGATAAACCTGTTCAATTTGCGCAGGTCCAGGATGGGGCGTACCTAGGGTTGCCAACTGGCTGGTTTTCAGCCGGCCTGGCTGGTTTTTCCACGGCCAGGCCGGCTGCCGGCGCAGAGGCAAAACCGGCCCTTTAAATGCCGGTTTTTTTGCTCTGGCTGCAAGATCGGGAGCGGCCAGAGCAAAAAAACCGGCTTTTCTCTGCTTCAGAGAGAGCCGGGGAAGCCCGCGCGAGGCCCCGGCTCCCTCTGAACAGCCACCAGCGTGAAGAGCCTTTTCCTTCACGCTGGCGGCTGTTCCTGTGAAGCCGCGAATGCTGGGAAAGGTTAAAGGTTGCCCTTTAACCTTTCCCAGCATTCGCGGCTTCACAGGAACAGCCGCCAGCGTGAAGGAAAAGGCTTTTCACGCTGGTGGCTGTTCAGAAGGAGCCGGGGCCTCGCGCGGCTTCCCCGGTTCCCTCTGAAGCCTCAGACAGCCGCGATGCTGGTCGGGGGGGGGGGGAGGCAAGGACTGCATTGGCTGTGATGGGTGGGACCTGGACTGGAAAAGGGCTAAGGGGGGGGGGACTTGGACGGGAAAAGGGCTAAAGGGGGGGGACTTGGACTGGAAAAGGGCTAAGGGGGGGGACTTGGACTGGAAAAGGGCTAAAGGGGGGACTTGGACTGGAAAAGGGCTAAGGGGGGGGGGACGACTTGGACTGGAAAAGGGCTAAGGGGGGAAGGGGACTGGAAATAGGCTGTGATGGGGGGGGGGGACATGGACTGGAAATGGGTTGTGATGGGGGTGGAGGGGACCTGGACTGGAAAAGGGCTATGGGGGAGGGGGGGAACCTGGACTGGAAATGGGCTATGGTGGAGGAAGGGGGATCTTGGACTGGAAATAGGCTGTGATTAGGGGGGCTAGGACTGCAAATGGGCTGTGATGGTGCGGGGGGACTCGGACTGCAAATGGGCTGTGATGGTGCGGGGGGACTTGGACTGGAAATGGGCTGTGATTGTGGGGGGGGAGCTAGGACTGGAAATGGCCTGTGATGTGAGGGCTAGCACTGGAAATGGGCTGATGAAGAGCTGGAATAGGACTGGAAATGGGCTGATGGGGGGCATGGGAGAATGGGACTAGAAGGGAGTGGATGCTGGGTGGGCCTAGAACTATAAGGGAATTGATTTGGGGGGAGGACTAGAATGGATGGGGAATGAGAATGGAGAGGGGAAAAAATATTTTGTGTGGAAGAAAAGTCTATGATGGGCCGGTATTGGGAGAGTAAGAGGGGCTTGAGAATGGAAGGGTGAAATTTAAACGGATGATAAAGGAATAAGGAAAGAATTGGGGGAAAGAGCAAAAGGGAAACAATCAGTATGTTAAAGCAGAAATAGAGAGAGAATGGAAAACATCTAAAAGAGAAGAAAAGACAAATGGATAGCTTGCAGAAGACACGAAGAAACCAGAAGAAAGTGACTGGAGCAATTGCAACTGAAAAATAAAACGCCCAAACAGAAGGTAGAAAAATACTTTTTATTTTGAATTTATTAACTGGAATATGTCTGGTCTGGGAAGTGTGTATTGCTAACATCTTTGCGTTTTTGTTTAGTGCAAGAGGAAATTACTTTATAGTTTTATTTCTCCAGTGTTGTACATTTCATGTTTGGATTTTGGGGTTCCCAGTTTAATTATTATCTGACCAAGGAAGTTAGCCTACACGTATCCTCGGTAATTTTTGTGGGTGGGGCTGGGGGCGGGGCAGGGGTGGGACTAGGGGCGGAGAATGGGTGGAGCATGGCGAGCCACAGGTGTCGGGTTTTTCTCGGTGAAAAAGTTGGCAACCCTAGGCGTATCCCGCCCGATCTCTTCGGAATGAGGAAGTACCTCGAGTAGAACCCCGTGTGTATCTCGGATGGGGGAACCTCCTCTATAGCGTGCGAGGCCAGCAGGTGTAACAGCTCCGTTGCCATGGCACGTTGGAGTTGAGGGGGAGTTTCGCTGATGGGTTTGTGGCGTTGGCAGGGTGGCGCAGAGAACCGTATGCGGTACCCCTTGCGGGTGATTCGTAACACCCAGGCGTCCGAGGTAAGGTTTTCCCATTCTGGCACGAAAAAGGAAAGGCGTCCCCCAATCTGGGGTGGTGCCTTTCCATGACTGTCAAAAAGATGGTCCGCCCTTGGCGGGCTGCGAGTTGCCGCTCTTCTTCGGTCTGCGGTCACGTTGGGACTGACGTTGCTGCGGAGGTCCTTGGTAGGAGTTAGATTTATATCTGTGTCCTTGCCATTTCCTGTTTGGGGAGTACTTCTTGTTGTAAGAGTAGTACGGTTTCCGCTGGTAGCTGTTCTTTGAAGAGCTGCCGGCTCGTTCCAGGCCATCCTCTGCCAGGGCCTGCAGGGTAGTGCAGTCCTCTTTCATGTTGTTCACGGTATCCGTGACCTTGTCACCAAAAAGTGATTCGCCCGAGCAGGGGGCATCAGCAATCTTGTCGTGGGCGTCGTCTCTGAGTCCAGATGCCCTCAGCCATGCCCATCTCCTAGCGGATATGGCTGTACCTGCCGTTCTTGCGGACGTATCGAAGGCATCGAAGGCAGTACTTGCTAGGTGCTTGTTGCATTCAGACATGTCGGTGAGGGCGGAAGACAAGGTGGCTTGCGCCTCTTTTGGTAGAGTGGAGACGGCAGTCTTTATGGATGCCATGCAGGCGTCCTGGAAAAGGACATGCTGGAATTGGTGGGCAGCAATGTGTGCGCTGAGCATAGCCCCTTGGTAGACTTTCTTCCCAATGTCATCAAGGAGCTTCTGGTCCCGTCCGGGCGGATTATTGGCTTGGGTGCGCGTAGACTTAACCCTCTTCAAGGCGGAGGAGACTACTATCGACTGGTGTGGTAGCTGTACCTTTTGGAACCCTGGAGTGGGTTGAAGCAGGTACTTGGAATCCAGCCTTCTGGAGGTCACACGGCCAGATGCCGGTGTAGACCAGAGTCTCATGTGGCTCTCACGCAACTTCTGATGTAGCGGTAGCGCAAATGGGGTCTTTGGGACTGCCAGGTACTTCAGGACCTCTGGTTCCGCCTCATCGGGAGCGCCGGGAGAGGACAGTGCAAGTGCCGCAGCCACTTTGCTGAGGAACTTGGGGTATGTCAAATCCTCTTGGGGTGGCGGGGGGCCGTCAGGCTCGGGAGAGTGTCTGTTCTCTGACGCCGGGCGATCCGCGGAGCCCACTACCGCAGCTTCTTCCTCCTGGTCCTCGGCGGCGCTGTCTGGGGAGGGCTCCTCCAGATGCGCTAGCGGTGGCTCGTGGTGCACGAGTACTTCTGCCACTTTATTTGTTGCCCTTTGTGGGACAGGTGCCAAGTTTGGCTCTGCCACATTAACTGTTGTCTCTTGTGCAGGTGGCAAGTTTACCTCTACAGCGGTGGCGATGCACGGTGGCGCCGTGGCAATAGAGGGTGCAGTTTGCTGGACAAGTTGAGCCAGGAGGTGCAAGATGGCTGAGGAGTTGGAGGGATCGGACGACCTGGAGGAGCTTCTCCTGGATTTGTAACGCCTGGAGCAGTGTTTTCTGTGATGTCCATGGCTCCTGCGGTGATAACGGCTGGATCCGGAGGAGTCGCTGCTGCTGCAGGAGTGCTTCCTGCGCTTGTGCGAGCTCTGGGAGCTGCCGCGGTGAAGAAACGCATCTCCCTCCCGTTCCCGGCTTCTCTGCCTCTTGCGGGAGCCGTTCCGATGCCTCCTGGAGCCCTCAGAATCAGAGTCATCGCTGACTGTGGCTGCAGGGAGATGACGTGCAGAAGCTGGGGTCGCGGGCTGATGACGTCGCAAGTGGGAGGGGCCAGCATTCTCGGCGTCCTGGAAGGTGGAGGGTTAACCGGGGGCGCCATCTTGACGTACCTCGTGGTTGAGGGGTGTCGCGTGGCCCGAAGAAGGGAGGCAAGCCCTCACTGCCGGTTCTTCTGCTGCAGGAGGCATCCTGGCCGCAGCGTGAGGAGTCGTCGTTTCAGGAGCCGGGCCGGAGGTGGAGGCCTCGACAGGCACACCTCGGGCCTTAGCGGCGGCAGCGGCAACATGCTGCCTCGGGACCTCATGGAGATGTGTAGTGCTTAAGCAGCGTACACATAAGCCGTGCAGGTCCGCGCTGCTTAATTTCCTGCCACAGGGGCATTTCTTGAGGCCCGGCTTGGGCATGGCTGGTGAGTTGAATCTTCTTTCTTCTGATGAAAATGTGGAGAGCAGGGTTCCGTCTTGTCGGCAAGGCGGAAGGAAGTAAAACTGACCAGGCTGAGGGCGGTCCTGGGCAATGTTCCCTCTAATTTTCTGTAGGCTGTGTGCGCATAAAATATCAGCTGTGCAGCTTTTGAAGGAAGGTTACATTTTTGTGCGGCACATAACGACACTCGGAGTTCTATACTTTAAAAATTGACTACACGTCAGAATACAGTATGTACACCACATTGATTGCACTAGATAATATTATAGAACTTGTGAAAACCGTAAATACACAACAACTTTTAAATTTTAAGATGTCTGTGTTGTTTTCTATCAGAATCAGAACCGTAATTTTTGTGCGCTCTGTTATAAAGTATGTGCGCTCGCTCGGCGAGGTGTGTGCGCGCGCACAGGCGCACAGCTTAGAGGGAACAGTGGTCCTGGGAGGTGGGCTACCTGAGCAGGTAATCTGATCTCTAGAGAGCACTTCCGAACTGGCGCCGCCGGAGGACGTCACCAGGTGTGGCTGACTTATCCTGCAGTCCATGGAGAACACATACATCACAGCAGAATCCCTGAGAGAAACCAAGAGGGTAGTGCTATGTTTAAGCCACTCCCAGACCCCATGACAACCTCAGGCAAGAGTAGGAGGTACAAGTGGGTGGAGTCAGGAAGGGAGTTGCCCTGCTCAGCGTTTAAAGTTTGAGAGAACAAGCAAAGTGAGCAGAAAGGCCAGAAGCAGCAGCCAAGAGAGAAGGAGAAACCACCAAGGCAAAAGCAACCTTTACTAGCCATAAGATGGAAAGGAATAAATCCATAGAAGGCAGATGTAACCTGCAGAGAAAATGTTTTTCCTGTGGTGAGCCAGGTCACCTTAAGAGAAACTGTCCAGTAAGGAAAGCTTTTGTAATCACACGTCCCAAGGAGATAGGTGAGGGATTTCTCCTATCTGTAGAAGTAGAAGGAATACCCATAGAAGCTCTACTAGATTCAGGGGCCAGCCAGTCTATGATTTCCAGCAGGCTGTGGAAAAAGATAGAGGCCCAGAGACAGTGCTTACAAGAATCCTCAAGGGGGCAGGTTAAGATCAAATGTGTCCATGGAGCAGCTTCCACCTATCCTCTCCAGAGTGTTAGGATAAAGGGGTTAGGTAGTGGAAGGCAGGTGGCAGTGGCAGTGATACCTAGACTCCCACACGATATGATATTGGGCCATGATTGGTCCCAGTTCAGAAAGGGGGTAGAGAAACAGTTGCAGGAGGAAACAGGTTTGATAACCACACGCACAGACACTAACCTTTCAGGGGAGAATAAGAAGGAAAGAGTTGTGCGCCCCAGGGCTGATACAGAAGTAAACCCGGGGAGGTTAGCAGATACTCGGAGGAGAAAATCCGGAGTGGAGTCGGATCCGGAGCGCTGTTTTCTGGTGGTAAAGCGAAGACCTGCATCAGAATCAGGTAACCCGTAGGCTAGAGGGGGATAAGCCTAGGATTCTGATGTAAGGGGCCACCAGGTACTCACTAGGAGAGAGTGAGGGAGAAAAAAAAAAGTGCTGCACTTTGTGTGGTTTTTTCTGTGTTTGTGTTCCAGAAACCGCAGTCCAGGATGGAGACAGCGGACATATTGGCCTGGGTGGCAGACCAGTTCGCCAAGCAGAGGGAGATGGCAGCAGTGAGCCAGGAGCAAGCGGCGTCCATGCTTCGCGCTCAACAGCAACCCCTACTGGAGGCGATGGCGAAATGGATTCGGGCTCAGGAAGAAGCGACCAAGATGGCACAGTCTGTACAAAAGGCACAGGCCTTACCAGGTGCACCGGTTGTTTTTCCAGGAGGGGAAAGCCCTGGTGCTGGAACTTTCTCATGTGGCCGCCTTTCTAAAGAGGACGATATTGATGTCTTTATTGAGTCCTTTGAAAGAATAGCTGTTTTAGCTCAATGGCCAAAGGAACAATGGGCCATGAGATTTGCTATTACCCTAAGTGGGGAGGCTTTAGCAGCCTACAGGGAAATGCCAGTTGCCTTAGTAGCCGAGTATGAGCATGTAAAGAAGGCAGTAAGAGATCGGATGAGGTTAAGTCCCTCGGTCTATAGGAGACTTCTGAGAGCATGTGTACTGAAGGAAGGTGAAACACCTCAAGCTTTATACCATAGAATTAAAAGCTTAGTGTATAAATGGCTTGTACCTGAGAATGGCAATATAGATTCTGTTATTGATACTGTAATATTGGAACAGTTTACAGAAGCTGTACCCAAAGAGTTACAGAGTTTTCTGGTAATGCAGAGCTGTAAAAACACCCAGGAAGCCATTGCGTTGGCTGAGTGCTTTCTAGAGGCCAAGAAGTTAAGCCTCAAGAAAGAGGACGTTTTTCAGAAGGCAGGTACAGAATTGCAGGAAAGGAAGGCAACCGCCTGGTAGGGGCACGACCGCCACAGGTGGCATAGTTTTTCGGATACAGCATTCCAGTGGTCAAGTGGTGCGTCTACAAGCTGGTACCTCAGGACGAGGAAGATCCAGGAAGGACGGAGTGACCGGACCGAGAGAAAACGCGGAGGAATTGAGATGGCTTCCCGTCCCTACTAGGCAACCGCCTGGTAGGGGCGCGACCGCCACAATACCTATCCTAAATTGTGTTCGGTCTTCAGTCAGGCGGCTCATTGTTGACAGATTGGTACCCATAGCTGCTGTTATTGTATCGATCCATCTCATTGCTGGCCTTCCTCTTTTGCGTTGACCTTCTGTCTTGCCAAGCATGATCTCTCTCTTCGCATGATGTGTCCAAAGTATGAAAGTCGAAGTCTTGTCATCTGAGCTTCTAAAGAAAGCTTAGGTTTGATCTCCTCTAGTACCGACTGGTTTGTTCTTCGGGCAGTCCATGGTATACACAGTATTCGCCGCCAGCACCATAATTCAAAGGCATCAATTTTCTTCCTATCTGTCTTTTTCACTGTCCAGCTTTCACATCCATATGATGTTATTGAAAATACCATGGCTTGAACAAGTCAAATCTTTGTAGGGAGAGAGACATCTCTGCTCTTGAGAATCTTATCTAGGTCTTTCATAGCCATTCTGCCAAGAGCAATGCGTTGTTTGATTTCTTGACTGCTTGTTGCTTCTTTATTGATAGTTGATCCAAGTAGGTTAAAGTTGTTCACAATTTCAATTTCTTCTCCTTCAACGATGAACCTGTTGATTATGCCAGTTCTCATGATCTTTGTCTTCTTTACATTAAGGTGCAGGCCCATTTTGAGACTATGTTCTTTGTGAGAAGCAAATGTTTCAGATCATCTTCACTTTCAGCCAGTAATGTAGTATCATCAGCATAACGAAGGTTGTTGATGAGTCTTCCACCAATCTTCACACCTCTGTTGTCTTCATACAATCTTGCTTCTCTGATGATTTGTTCTGCATATAAATTAAACAGGTAGGGGGAAAGTATGCAGCCTTGTCTTACACCTTTGCTTATTTTAAACCATTCTGTTTCTCCTTGTTCCGTTCGAACTGTTGCTTCTTGATCAGTGTACAGATTGCGCAAGAGAACGATCAGGTGTTCTGGTATACCCATGCTTCTTAATGTGGCCCAGAGTTTCTCATGGTTTACACAGTCAAAAGCCTTGCTATAGTCGATAAAGCACAAATAGATATCCTTTTGGTATTCTTTAGTCTTTTCAAGGATCCATCTCACATCCGCAATGATGTCTCTCATTCCTCGCCCTTTCCTGAACCCTGCTTGCACTTCAGGTAGTTCTTGTTCCAGGTATGGTCTCTTTTGAATAATCTTCAGTAGAATCTTGCTGGCATGTGGGATCAGAGCGATTGTGCGATAATTTCCACAGTCAGTTGGATCACCTTTCTTTAGTATTGGTATAAACACAGAACTTTTCCAGTCAGTTGGCCATGATGTTGTCTTCCATATTTCTTGGCAGAGCCTTGTAAGTATGGTAACAGCTGCATCAGATTGCTGCAATACTTCTATAGGAATGCTGGTGCTTTGTTGTTTGATAAGGCTTTCAATGCTGCTTCAACTTCTTCTTTCATCACCAATGGTTCCCAATCATAAGGTACAGGTTGAAACGGCTGTTGGTCCACTTAATCTTTATCATATAAAAACTCTGTATATTCCTTCTACCTATTCTTGATCTTCTCAGCATCATTCAACATAGAACCTTGAGCATCTTGTAATATTCCAATTCGAGGCTGGAACTTTTTCTTTAACTCTCGTAGCT
The DNA here is from genome assembly GCA_033557465.1 of Ichthyophis bannanicus. NCBI lineage: Eukaryota > Metazoa > Chordata > Amphibia > Gymnophiona > Ichthyophiidae > Ichthyophis > Ichthyophis bannanicus. The sequence continues at coordinate 16,815,732 of CM066039.1, read as the reverse complement.
TTAGAAAAGCTGATCTTGTTCTTCCTCTAATAGTTTCTGCTTCTATTTCCTTGCAAGTGTCATTGTAGAACTTTTCCTTGTCCTTTCTTGCTGCACGTTGGAAATCTCTGTTGAGTTCTGCGATTGTCTTTCTTTCTCCTCTGGCTTTAGCTTCTCTGTGTTTCTGGGCAATTTTCAGAGTTTCTTCCATCATCCATTTTGGCCGCTTTTTGCTTTTTCACCTTTTGTAGAGACTTCTCGCTTTCTTCCAACACAACCTTCTTGATGTCATTCCATAACTCTTCCGGAGCTCTGTCATTTGTATCTAAAGCAGCAAATCGATTTTGCAGGCAGTCTTTAAATTCCAGTGGTATATTCTCAAGGTCATATTTTGCTGCATTCATGAGTGGTTTGCTCTTTTTCAACTTTAGCTTGAATTTGCATACTAGTAGTTGATGATCTGTACCACAGTCAGCTCCAGGTTTTGTCTTTGTTGATGCTATAGAACGTTTCCATGGTTGACTTCCACAGATGTAGTCAATTTGATTTTTATACAATCCATTGGGTGAAGTCCATGTGTACAGTCGCCGCATGTGTTGCTGGAAGAAGGTGTTTGAGATGAATAGATCATTGGTTTTGCAGAATTCTATCAGTCTTTCTCCAGCTTTATTTCTGTTGCCAAGTCTATATTTTCCAAGTACTTTGCCTTCTTCTTTGTTGCCAACTTTTGCGTTCCAGTCACCCATGACTATCAGGATATCCTGTTTGCATGTTCTGTCAATTTCAGCTTGTACTTGTTCATAGAACTCTTCAATTTCATTCTCTTCTGCAGCTGTTGTTGGGGCATATACTTGAATTATAGTTGTATTGATAGGCAATCCTCGTAGACGAATAGAGATTAAGCGTTCGCTGACTGCATTGTATTTCATTACAGTTCTTGTAAGTTTCTTCTTTATTATAAATGCAATACCAATTCTTCTTTGTCTTTCATTTCCAGCATAGTAGACCATGTGATCATCTCCTGCAAAGTGCCCGTGCCAGTCCATTTCAGTTCGCTGACACCCAACAGATCAAGTTGTACACGTTCCATTTCATTCTTGACCACCTCCAACTTCCCTTGGTTCATGCTTCGTACGTTCCATGTTCCAATGTGTAAGAAATCTTTACAGCTTCTGACTCTCATTTCATGTGCAGCTACATCAACAGTCAGACTTCCCGAGGGCTTTGATCCAACCACATCATAAATGCTGGCTTTACTCTGAAAAGTCTTCAGCTCTTCCCCAGTAGCTAGTTGAGTGCCTTCCGACCTGGGGGTCTCATCTTCCAGCACCATAGCACAATTTGTTTTGTTGTAACTATCCATTGGGTTTTCATGGCAAGATACAGAAGTAGATTGCCGGGCCTTTCTTCCGTGCAATTATGTTTGGTGTTGTTGCCGTTGTCACAAAAATGTGATCCTCCGCCGTCAACACTATCCCATTCTGATGCTGCCCAGATGGGTGGTTTGTCTTGGTCTGGCACCTCAGCTGAGACCTGTCCATCTTGGGAGACCCTGCCAGTAGTTAAACTACCTATAGTTTAGCTCTCAGCATCACTGATGCATGCAAGCCCTCACAGCACGACAAGCTGCAAAGCAAGTGAGAGTCAGTTATAGAAAGCTATATAGGGCAAGATTCCCTGGTTTTACATATCCACAAATGATAACTTAAATTAGCAGAAGTCTGAAACTTGTGGGTAGATTACTTTGAAATTCTTTAGTAATGAAAACAGCTTGGGTTGAGCGATTGCTGTGGGAATATTTCAGGAATTTTGTCTGGTTTCAGAGGAGTTCAAAACCCATGAAATGCACCACATTGACCATAGCAACATGCTCAATCAATTTTGAGCTGGTGATATTAAGATAAAGTTGCTCTCTAGTCTAAGAGGCAATTGTAATAAGGCATTTTCACATTTTTAAGTAGCAAATGTTTAGCTCACAGCTTATTTCCATCTGTTTGCTTATAGCATCAGTGAGCAAAACGTCTCTGTTAATTTACGTTAGGAAACTATGCGCTGAGTTTTAGCGCAGGGTTCTAACGCAGGGGTTCTGCATTGACCTATAAGTTAGAGATTCATAACAGCAGAAACAGTTGTAGGAACTTTCATCAACTTCAACAAAACATCATATGAATAAACTGAAAGCAGAACAGAAAAAGTAGGATATTAAAGATGCTGTTTTTAAATATCCTATAATAATCTATATATCATTAAGCTACTAAAATCTGTGCTAAACAAGGAGAATAAGCCAGACACATGCACACTGGAGTCTGTTAGCGGAGCTATGTCTTGCACACAGAGAAAACTCTTGTGGAACTTGTGTGCATGTGTTGGAATACTATGTGGCGCATACAGCAGTATTATTCTGCACAGAAATTCTGTTCAGAATACTATCGGGGTTTGTGCATCAGGTAGTATTCCATTACACCCGCCCTACAGTTTCTTTCACCACTCCCTTCAGAAAAGTCAGAAGAATCTTTCAGGTGTTTTAAGGTCAAGATAGAGAAGAAACAGACATAAAGTCCTCATTGGCGCTTACCGCAGACCTATGATCTCACCCTTTATATCTTCTCAGACCTTGCATTAAAATCCTAGTGTTGAGCTCAGCCTTCTGGCTCCCTGCCCAGTTCTCTGCATCTGTGCTGCGTAGCCATTTGCTTCTTTACCGTTCATTTAAATAGATTTAAACGCACTGCTGTCTGCCCAAGGCTTTGCACTAGCTGATGTTCAAAACTTGTTCTTGCGCCAAATTGAGTGCAAAGCTATTCAAGGGCCTATTAGTGTTGACTCATTAGAATTTCCTTTTAGTCAGTTACCTGTGACGTGATATTGCAGAGTACGATGCAAGCATGAGCAGCTGATGACTGTACTCTGGGAAGGATATGAAAAACAGAACAGGGCCTAACCATTTTCAAAAAAAGCCGAAAAATAGAAGAAGATAAATTATACTAGTTGACCAAGCCCTAAGATCTAAAGAATAAACTATAGATTAGTAAAGAAACCCCAGGACACAGTCCCTCCAGTTCTTTTCCCCTCCCTGCCCCATCCCTTTCTTTGGATTTCTAAGGTGGAGGAAAGCACTCAGGGCACCACTAGTGCTAAGGTCTGTTCTTCCTACTTGTCAGGTGTAGTGTCTAATTTGTAGGACCTATACTTAATCTAGAGAGGGGGGTGCCAAACTCACCCCTCCCCCACAACTGGTTGACTTGCTTAAAATATATATTTTTTTCAAATACAGATCAATATTGAAATAGAAACATGATGGAAGAAAAAGACCACATGGCCTATCTAGTCTTCCATATCAACTACAATAGTCCCCTTTTTTCCTTTAGAGATCTTCTGTGTTTGTCCCATGCTTTTTTGAATTCATAGTAACATAGTAAATGACGGCAGATAAAGACCAGTATGGTCCATCTAGTCTGCCCAGTAAATTCAGATGCTGTTTTCGTCTTTACTACCTCCACTAGGAGACTATTCCACGCATCTACCACTCTTTCCGTAAAGAAATATTTCCACATATTACTCCTGAGTCTATCCCCCTTCACCCTCATCCACTATGAGGGGACATAGTCTCCTATGTGTTTCCTTACCATTCCCCTAGATATATCCTTGTCCTCAGTTGTTGCATTGTCTGTCTTGACGAGATTGTAAGCTCCAATGAGCAGGAACCATCTTTTACATGTGTCTGTACAGTGCTGTGTACATCTTGTAGCGCTATACAAATGATAAGTACTAGTAATATATCAATAAAATATTCTCTGTTGTAACTGTCACTTGTGTCTGAAAATGTGAGCAAAAAGAATGAAGAATTTAAGTAAGCGCTGTTCTAGAAATAAGTAATAAATACACTGGGTGGCATTCCTCATTAATTATGTCTGTTTCTGAAGAAAGGATTGCATTGCAGTCAGAAGAAATGAATTAGCCATGCAGGTATATATTCTTGTAAACATTTGCAGCTGCATGATTTCCAAACCATTCATGTCTTTCAAAAAGGGGTAATTTCCAGCCAGGGCCAGCCCAAGGGTTTCTGCCACCCTAGGCAGAAACCCTGGCCTCGCTTGTCTCTCCCCCCCCCCCCCCCCATCAGGGCTGGCCACTCTAGGCGGCCCCTAGTGGATGGGTGGCCCTGTTTCCAGCTATAGTCAGAGGTTTTTCTATTATTTGTAGGACTAGATGTATTTTCAGCACATCCCTAGGGGAAGAAGCGTGTGTCCGATCCACTTTCGAAGCTGTGGGAGCAAGGTGGTTGGGGAGGGGAGGCCTTCGGAAGCTTGAATTCAGATTTAATTACCTTTCCAAACCCAAGCTTAAGGAAAGTTCAAATGACAAGACATCAACTTTCCTACTTAGGAAACATCATGTGAAGAGAGAGACCATTCAAGAAAGACATTATGCCAAGGTTGAAGGTCAGTGCAAAAGAGGAAGGACAGCAATGTGATGGATCAATACAGTAACAGCAGCTATGGATGCCACTCTATCAACAATTAGCCAACTGACTAAAGGCTGAACACAGTTTAGGACAACTATTCAGAAGGTTGCCATGAGTTGGGCACCAACTCAACGGCACTTAACAACAATAACAGTTTGCATATTTCCCTGCCTCAGAGCTTGGATTTGAGCATGTTATTGACCTTTTATGCATGTTATTAGTAAATAGTTCCCACTGACAATAATGGGGCCTTCGTTAAATAACAAGCTGCATCATAACATTAACACAGGTTAGTAAATCAAGCCCTAAGTTTGTACCTGAGGGTGAAGTGACCTACATCAGTTTGAGAAAGATTTGAATGCTGGTGCTGACAATTCGCAGGCCGCTGCTCTAACCATGGACTGCTTCTCCTTTCCAAACCTGGTAACTAAATTGCTAAAGGCCAAAGTTATCCATTTGGACTTCGGGTGTCTGTGGGTGGAGCTAAAAGTTACCCAGTGAACGACAACATTGCAGCTCACCGGAAAACATATCTGTCTAAGCTGGATTGCATAACAGGCAGGGCTGGCACTAGGGAGTGTCAAACAGGGCAACTATCCCTCACGCATGCTTTCACGTGCACAACCTGCAGTGGCACCTGCATGCCCACTGGGATCAACACTCCCAACCCTTGGACACATGGGCCAAGGAGGGCCTTCGCTGGTGGACAATCCCAAGAGCCTCACAGAAGGCAGGGACCTCCAACAGCCCAACCATCATATCGTTGTTACCACAGATGCTTCCATTGCAGGATGGTGAGCCCATCTGCTATACCTCTGCACCCAGGGAACATGGATGGCGAAAGAGAAGACATACCACGTCAACCTGCTATATACACAGTGAAGGCCTTCCAACCTCACATCACCGTCAAGATGATCCTGGTACAGGCAGACAGCCAAGTAGCCATGTTCTACGTCAACAAGCAGTTTGGGCACTCTTTTCAGGGAAGCACTTGCGATCTGGTCCCTCGTCCTCTCGAACCACTGCCAGCTACAAGCCTCCTACCTACCGAGTGAGCAGAGTGACCTGATGGACACATTGAGCTGTCAACTGGATCCTTACGAGTGGACACTTGACCCCAAGGTGACAGAATCCCTCTTTCAGTACTGGGGACCACCACAAGTCAACCTATTTGCCATCAAGCAGAACACGAAGTGCCACTCTTCTGCTCGAGGCACCCATCCTCCAAGAGCATAGCCGTGGATGCCTTTGACATGTCCTGGGGGAAGTGGTCGCTAGTGTATGCCTTCCCCCCTTCCTGCTAATATCCAAAGCCCTACAGAGTATCATCCAGGACAGAGCACGGGCCATATTCATCATCTTCCACTGGCCCCGACAGATGTGGTTACTCCTCCTCCACCGTCTCGCTCAGGAGCCACCAGTACGACTCCCCTTCAAGCTGGACCTCCTCACTTAGAACTACGGGAGCATTCTACACCCCAGTCTTCAGGCCCTTGCATTGACGGCCTAGAGATTGAGCGGCTGACTCTCTCCTCCCTCATCCTACCCTTGGATGTACAGCAAGTCATCCTCATGGCAAGAAGACCATCCACGAGAAAGTCCTATGGCCTTAAGTGGGAATGCTTCAGCATCTGGTGCACCTTATAAGGGTTAGACCTGACCACCTGCCTGGTCCCACAGGTCCTCCAATACCTCACCCCCCTCTTCGATCTTGGTCTCAAGACTCAATCCACCTGAGTCCACCTCTTTGCCATAGCCACATTATATGACCACACGGACAATGGCTCCATAGTCTCATTGCTACTTGTTAGCTGCTTCATGAAAGGGCTGGTAACCTGAGGCACACAGTGCAGTCTCTCATCCTGCCCTGGGACCTGAACGTTGTTCTCTGCCAGTTAACACAGGAGCCATTCGAGCCATTGCAATCCACAGCATTGAAATATGCCTCCTGGAAGACCCTCTTCCCGATTGTGATCACGTCTGCCAGAAGAATCAGTGAACTGCAGGCCTTTGTGGCTCACCTGCCATACACATAGCTCCACCAAAATCTTGCCACCCTCGCACCCATCTGAAGTTCGTCCCAAAAGTGGCCTTGGCTTTCCACATCAGCCAGCTATAGAGCTGCCCACCTTCTGCCCGGAGTCACACACCTCCACAGAAGAGCAAAGACTACACACCCGCCACAGGACAAAGCCCATGAGGCAGGGAACACAACTCTTCATGTCCTTCGACTTGAACAGGCTGGGGAAGACAATCAGGAAACAGACACTATCACAGTGGATATCGGACTGCATCGTCTACTGCCAAAATAAAATGGGCACACAAATGGCAGCAAAAGTCAGAGCCCACCTGCTCTGAGCACTGGCCACCACCATCGCCAAACTGTAATCCGTGCATGTTACAGACATCTGCAAAGTCGCCACTTGGTCTTCGGCCCACACCTTCTAGAGACACTACTGTCTTGACCTCGAGGCATAGGCAGATAGCTTCTTTGGCCGAGCGGACTGCTCTCCATGGCCACTGCTAGGACCGAACACAGGGTGGGAATGCCCGCCACTGAATGACACTCCACACACCATGCAGCTGGACTCTAGTGCCCAAGCACCCATTGCAACGGGTCTGTTGTTCTATCCTTGTGCATTAAGCTTTCATTAACGTTCTCAGTTATTGTTGTTCTACATTGATTGCTCACTGTTCTGCATTATTTGACATGCCACTGTTATCCTGCCGTGGAGTTCAATTAATAACTCATTAACACTAAGATTCCGATGCTGTCATCTGGAGGGCTGCCAAAGCCCTCTCTTCAATCAGTCGCCCACCTCCCTCATCCACCATAGTGCGCACCTCTGTCTATGGCGCCATCAGAGGATGTTACCAGGTATGGCTGACTTATCCTGCTGTCCATGGAGAACCCCCATTACAGGTAAGTAACCTCGCTATCTCTGAAAATCTGCATTGAGTTAAATTGATAAATTATCCTTTTAATTTTATGTGCTCTCTGCACCACTGAAAATTGACCACATTGAAGATTAGGCCTGATAATCTCCACAGGCTTCACATTCCAATCCAAGTCAGCATTTCAAAGCTCTGCAGAGGGCCAGAAATGGAAGTCGCTTTATATCCTATTCATTCAGGCATTCACTTAAATTGTAAGTTCTTTGGTCCAAAAAGTCTTTGAACCTGAATGACTAATAATGCTTTGGGATGCCCTGAGTATCTGTAATAAAACAGTATCAACACACAAGCCTTTTAGTTTCATTGTATGACATTGTTATGTTGACAAAGTGTGATGAAATGCAGTTTGCATTTCCTTATCTATGTTATCCTGTGATGCATATGAAAATGAAAAATTAAAAAAAGCAATATGTACAATTGAGTCAATGTTGACTCCTGATGACCCAGCAACCCCTGGGCTTTCTTGGCAGGTATAGCCAGAAGTAGATTACCAGGCCTTTTCCTCCAAGGCAATGGAGGGTAAAGTGGCTTGCCCAAGGCCAGCTAGTGGGAACTGGACCCTAGGCTCTTGATCAGGCCACTGCTGTAACCACCAGACTACTCCTGCACTCCTTCCTGTGATGACACGTTAATAATGGATAATAAAAGGTTTGGAAGTAGGGCGGCAGCTCTGCATCACTACTGGATTCATCTCATTTTAATTCTGGGAGAGTTTTTAAGTGGAACCAGTCTTCTGCAAAGGATGTGGCTCGGAGTACTAAAATCTCAAGGGTTAATAAATACGATTACAAAATTGCATCTATTTCTTCTCCCTATCTGAGATCACAGCTATCAGGAAAAAAAACTCCTAACAATTTGTCACTTTCATGCTTGCACCATTAATTAGTGATGCACAAATTAATCTTTCAGCTCAAAACAAATGGCCTACTCTATCATCAATGACAGCATGTTGTGTTTTTTATCTAGTGGCTCTGTGGCTCTCTTTCTGAAAATCATGTTTTATCTCCGTGATTAACTGCATATAACCGCTGTGGCTTTTGCTCAGCTTTGACTAGTTTTGGGACTTGTGCCCTGGGCTGCCGGAGAGCATGGAGCAGTGCCTGGAACAGTAGGAGCGTTATGTGAGGATGTGGCCTGTACATAAATTGAGCCCTATCCTCAGTTAAACCCTGACTTTCTAACGTCTGTGTTTTCCAGACTAGCTTTTGCTCTTCCCTATTGCTGTACCGCTTGGGTTACCAACTAGTTCCAGATTTGCCTGACAGGGTTGATCCGGTCCTGCATGTACCTTATTTCATGCAGTAGTTTTCCTTATCTTAGGGAATATAATAGGGAAATTAGAACTAGGGTTGTGCATTTTTCTAACAGTGCACACCATTTTATTTAGCATGTCTGTACTAAATAGCATTTGTTTTCACTCAATAATGTGTGCTGTTCAGTGATGGCCCACACTATTACAAAGGAAAAAAGCACCTAATGATACAAACCAAAAAATAAAGCACAATGATAGGGGAAAAAAGAACAAAACAAAGCAAAAGTAAGTGAAAATGTGCCTGCCCGCTGCTGACCAAAACAACAAGTCCATCCATGCAATGGAATAAATCCAGGACTGGATCAAACTTGCTGGTTAAATTCCGAGCTAGTTGACAACCCCATACACAACCCCCAACATAGTTTTAGATGATTTGTAATCAAACTCCTCAACTTAACCTCAGCTCTAACCATGTGCTTTAACTTTTTGGAGTTATTTGTTCTTTGCTGTATGTCTTATCTGTCTATCTTGGTTAGATTGTAAGCTCTAAGGAGCAGGGCCTATGAATTATTTGTCTCCAACTGCTTGGACAATGTACAACAAGGGCTAAGTTCTAGCTTCTATGTCTTAACAAAGCACACAGAGGAAGTTTCCGCTGGAAGAAAAGGAAAAGGAGTAGTTTTAAACGTTTGTAAGGAAAACAGTTCGTTTTAGTGGGTTCCTCTCCTCTTCAGTCCAGTCTATTGAGGTTTCCTGCATCAGGGGACTGTACAGTATCTCTGGATAGTTCTCGAATGTCATTAAATGTTATGTACAGGCAGTGGCAGACCTACATTTTGAGGCCCTGAAGCTTGGACTGTTATGGGGGCCCCTTCGTAACTAGGAACGAGGTCTGGGTAACCACTGTTATCTTCTTCAATGGGGTTGTTCCACGATAGAGCACCACAATGTTTTTAAAAATTTAACCAGTACATCTCAGATTTTGATTAAAATTGCTGTACTGGATTATCTTGCATGTCAAAGTCACTGGTGTGAATAAAAATTTCCTGTATTTTATAGTGTTTGAGTTATGGGGGGATGAAAATTAGGGAAACGTTATATAGTTTTAATAAACATTTTAATTTCTGTCATAAATGTTAATAGTGTTTTAAATATTTATAATTTTTATATTAAATATATTTTGTATGAAACATCCTTAATTTGAACAGTTTTTGTTTACAATTAGCCTACACAATACTTTAATAACCTTTTAAGTTTTATTTTAATTATTATTTTGTATTGAATTACACTATATTGTTAATGTTATTATTATTTTTTTAAAACCCCTTTCATACAGTAGGCCCAACATTTTTAATGATGACTAAAGTCGCTTCTGGGGCCCCTCTGGGATTAGGGGCCTTGAAGCTTAAGTTTCATTAGTTTCATAGTAGATCCACCCAGTATACAGGGCTGGCCCAAGAGTATCTGTTGCCCTAGGTGAATTTCCACCCATGCACCTCTCCCCTCGGTTGGCTTGGGGTCACCTTCTGGGTGGCTCAGTATGCTATGCTCCCCCCACCCCCAGTGGCACAAGGTCCTACCCCCTCCATAGTCCAGCACCTCCCCTACCCTATGCTATGCACTGTAGTCCAAGATCTTCCCTTATCTTCTCCCTAAGGCGTCTAGTCTCCCTCCCCCTACTGAGGGTGGCTAGCATCTCTCCTTCCCTATCTTCCTTTTACTTCACCAAAGTGGAAGACAGAAGCAGCATGGAGAATGGGGGGGGGGGGGCACAACACTGCACCTCTCCACTTCCTGCAAGATGGCGGCAGAGCAAGTTGCTATTGGTGCAAAGGCGGGCTTTGAAGACTCATGCCTGCATGCACGCACACTCATGATCTGTACCCGAATGTAGCTCACCTTGAGCTTCTGAGGAAAGGCATAAATTAAATCCAGTCCCTGTTCTCATCCCATTGGGGTGCTCAGAGGCCTGTGGTGGCTCTTACAGTGGCTTGCCCTGCCACTGCCTTGAAGGGGATGGAGGGGTCCCAGTGCCGTCAACTGAGCCCGCCGCCTACTAGACCAGCCAGCCCTGCTTATGTGACCATTCCAACTCATCAGTGTGTTATCTGATTTGGAATATTGACCCTACAGAAAACTAACACAACATGGAAGGTTTGAGATTAATCACTGGTTTGTTGTATTTCAGCTGTCAAAGCAACAAACACAGATTTCCCACTGTTTCTTCTCTACTACTTTGGAGTTGCAGGTGGATCCTGTGGTCTCAGAACAAAATAGTTTTCTTCTTCTTCCTTGAGCCAAGGAGCCAGGGGTTAGCAAGCCGCAGTGGTGACCCAGCTACAAATGTCTGAAATTTAAGAGGATAAGAAGTAGAGACACAGATCTAGGGTGCTACATTCTTGGATTTGTTTGCCCCTCTGCTTTAGGTACTAGCCCCATCTCTGTCTTTTTTTTTTAGGAAACATAATCAAATAGTCAGACTTGGCTCAGGTCTCATCTCTGTGACCCTCAGGCCTGTGTGCCCCAGCAGCAGGCACCCTCGCTTTCCCGTCTTTCCCCACCCATTTCCACTGCCTGTGTAAAACACTTTGGATTATACCTTTTGCAACTATCTTAACGCAATCTCTAATGTAAGCGCTCTGCTGGAAAAGTAAGTTACAACGTTCTTTACTATGTTAGAAAACCTAAACTCAAACCCTATACACAAACAAAAGTAAGAGGTCTAAAATTTAAGACAAACATTGTTTCGGTTAGAGCAATTGTGCGCTGTCAGTGGTAAATGTGAAACCTTAATTGCAAGAAAAAGATCATTGGGAAAGCAGAATACTCACCTATACAGAAAGAGCAGCGTATGGGGCGTGCCACAGTCAAATCTTCTAATATCCTCTGCCTTGTAGTGGAATAGGATATTAGAAGATTTGACTTGTAGGCAGCTCGAGGAGAGGACCTTTTAAGCTTGCTTAAGGCTGCCACTGGAATATATTGCAGTACACAGTTTCAACCCAGTTACATTCATCAGGAGCTGACAAGTAATTACAATCTCCGCTTTGCAAGCATTGGGAAGAAATGAACTGACACTTACCTTATTGCTGCTTTGCTGTAGTAGAAGGGACTCATTTACCTCTGAAATATGTCGCAATCTAGGGCGCAGAAAAGCGCACAGCTGAAAAGCCTGGGCCTCTTTTGTCACCCCTGCTCTAAGTTGTATAACGTTTTCATTTGTATGCAAGAACTTTGTGCAGCTGCTCTATAAAGAGATTATTTGTCTTTTAGCATTTGAAAATGATTTCTTGCATTTGTGGGTTGTTTGTTTTTATTTTAAGTGCTGTCAGGTCAATGGCCCCTGGGATTTCTTGGCAAGGTCGGATTTGAAGTAGATTGCCAGATCTTTTCTTCTGAGGCCACGGAGGATAAAGTGACTTGCCCAAGGTTACGAGGAGTTGCCAGTGGGAATCTCTTGGGGTCTAGGCTGGTGCTCTAACCTCTTTGGATAAATTCAGAGAAGCTATTATTTCAGCATTTAGCAAGATTTTTTCCCGCAGTTAAAAACAAAAGGGGGGGGGGGTGTATTCAAAGGCAATTAAATAGTTTGCAGACCTGCGAACCGTGTAAATGCCGCTCAGTGGAATATTCAGTGGCCCTAACATAGCGGTGCCGCTTTACGCCCCAATGCTAACCGGTTAGCATTGCAGCCTGCCGGGGGTGTTCCAGGCCAGCACCCATCAATAACCAGGCAGCGGTGATACTGAGCCGCTGCCCAGTTAGTGACACATGGCAAAAAGTCTGGTCTAATGTTCACTGCCAAAGCTAACTGGGCAGCAGGATATGGCCCTGGCATTGAATATCTGGGTTTAGAGCTCAGTGGTGGCCGCAAAGAAACTTGGGTTCAGCTTCTAGACCAAGTCTATTGTTGATCTGGTCTGGTCTGGGGATGCTGCACAGGAAGTTGCACTCATTGCACACTGGCGACATCTAGTGGTCAGACTTACAATACTATATTGCAGGGTTCTGGAAAGAGCCCTTCTGCTGAGGACTGTCACTGCAATGAATGGACTAAAGTGAGTTGGGAGTGGGTATAAAATAGAGGGAATATCCCACAGTAATTGTGAATGAAGGCTCATGGCACTGCAGCCCAACAGAACCTGATTGTGACTGAGCTGGAAGCCCATAAGAGAAAGGAAAATGCAGCCAGACCAAGAAAAAAAAGGTTCTCACCACTCAAAACATTTCAGAAAATTCCATGGGGACATGAATCTATCTGAAAAATGTAAATAAGTCTGTTCCATCCAAGTAGCAGTCCTCAGTAGTAATCCTTAAGCACGCCTATGTGCAATATTTCTTCATCGGAAAGCAGCTGTCTCAAACTTAGAACAAAATTGCAACTTATTTTTTATTTTATTTTATTTATTTATCTATTTCTTCTATACCGCCCCTTCCAGAGATCAAGGGCGGTTTACATGGAACAGGTTAACAATTTTGTATACTTCGGTATACAGTCAAACCTTGGTTTTCATGATTAATCCGTTCGAAAAAGTCTGACTAAAACCGAAACGTATGAAAACTGAAGCAATATTTACCATAAGGAATAATGTAAATCCAATTAATCCGTTCCAGACACCCAAAAATATTCACAAAAAATACATTTTATAGAGAATAACTATATTTTTACATACAGAAAACAATGAGAAATAAATATAAATGACTAATGAAATGGATAAATGAACATTTAACATCACTGAAAGCAAGCTAAGTACAGTACTGTACAGTACAGTATGTTAGCATCTGGCCTTAGCCACCCTGACAAGCTGCTGTGCCCAGCTCTCTTCGGAATCACATTGGATTCAGCCCATTAAAATACCTTTACATTATCTGCTCAATGCTTCAGAATGGCAGAAAATCTTAATGATATAGCTTCAGACGTACCCTGCAAGAGAAAGAACTGCCTCCCACATTCATGCAACATCTCCTGCTTACGTTGACAGCTTTTCTTCCCTGCTACCTCAAAGCCTGAGGGGGTGCTCCAGAGAACGGGCAGGCGGTGGACGAGATCAGGGCCTTCCTCTCCGCGCAATCCTTGCCTCTCTAACTCTGACCAGGCTCGAGGATGTGTTTCATTTACGTTCTCAGCTGGCTTTCGCTTCTCATCACGCTGGCGATCGGTGAGTCCGGGGGGCAGTGCTGCCGGGACCGGGCAGGCGTTCTGGCAGTGTATACAGACCGGTGTGCAGCGCGAGGGTGTATGTATTTACAGTATTGTACTTTACGAAAACCGAGGCAATGTACGAGAACCGGGACAAAATCTCAGTCAAAAAAGACGTTGAAAACCGAAGCGATGTATGAGAACCGGGACAAAATCTCAGTCAAAAAAGACGTTGAAAACCGAAGCGTATGAAAACCGGGGCAAATGAAAACCGAGGTTTGACTGTACATTTAAATTGAACAGAAACTTTCTAACTTTTTACAAATAATAAATGCGATAAACTTTCTAACTTTTTACAAATAATAAATGCAATAAACTGTCCAAACTATTTACATTGGTTATTTACAAACTTATCACTTTGAAAGAAGATCAGGAGGAATTAATGTCTGCCACTCAGCTAAACCACAGAATTATCTGAGCCTGTTGTCCCTCTGCTTCTCAGTAATGATATAAGCAGCCGTTTCTATGGCGTCTGATGAACTGTGGATCTGAATTTTCGATTTAATTACCTACTGTTCCAAATCGGAATTCAAGACTAGCCACATAGGTAAATTTGGTAGCTCTCTGCCCCAGAAAACTTACAATCTAAATTGTATCTGAGGTAATAGAGGGTGAAGTGACTTACCCAAGATCATAAGAAGCTTTAGTAGAAGTGGGATTTGAATACTGATTTTCTTGGTTCATAGTTTCTGCTCTAACTGTAGACCACAGCTTCATTCAGACTCATCATGTTTGCTTCTGCTTGCAATCTTTATGGCCACTAAAATAACTTTCCATTTCTTTACTATTTTTGGCCAGGGCATTTTATATAAGGTAGAGGACCAACAATCCCTCTTGAATCAGCTGTGGCGACAAAATTATTGCTTTATTAGACGTGAAGAAGAAGAGCAGGATTTGTCAGTCATCAGGCACCAAATGGTTAACAGCTGTAAATGTATTGCACAGTGGGGGAATTAAGATAACGTGTTGTGTGCATTATTTAATTTGAGTGATTTTGCCATGAGCAAAATATAGCATACATTATCATTCCTAATGGATTATTGTCTATGGCTTCTGAGAACGAGTTTATGAAACATTTCCATTAAGTGTATATGCCTTCCTGATGGAAGTGGTGGGGCAAATATAGTGACAGAATTCAAAGTGGCATGGGACAGACATAGTGGATCCCTTTATAGCAAGAGGATAAAATCAAAATAAACTTAACTATCTTTTATTTCTCAACAAATAGGGGTGACCTGCATGGAGCGGTAGGTGCACCCCTAAACAAAGGCATGGGGAGGGGTGTTCTGCATGGAGCGGCAGGTGCACCTGCTCTTGCCGCCTTGCTGGGCAGACTAGATAAATCATACTGGTCTTTATCTGCCGTCATTTACTATGTTACTATGTCACTATATGGCCTACAGTGACATTGTTGCAATTTATCTGGGTAAAGTATTACAGGACACCGGCAAGGAACATAAATAATGTTCAGAAAAGTTTGTTTTATTCTTTTCTAACAGCAAGTTAAAAAAATATCTCAGTTGCACATTTTGCTGCTATATAATGTATTCATCCATGAGCATAGTGAGGGGCATGTCCAGAACTGAGGCCTCTTTGGTTTGGATATCATCGCTTACACCATCATGGTGTGACTCCTAGAAAGTTTATTGACCTTTCTGTGCTACATTTTTCTCTGTTTCACTATCTCGCTTCATCTTTCCTTTATCTCTCTGTTTTGTTGCTCTTTTTCTTTTCTGGACAGTGCAGCCTGTGTGATTCTTGGTAAATCGGCCCCTTTTCAGTATTATCAGTGCAGTGTGCGCTCCTTTGGAAAATCAGCCCCTTTTCAGTATTATCAGTGCAGTGTGTGCTCCTTTGGAAAATCAGCCCCTTTTCAGTATTATCAGTGCAGTGTGCGCTCCTTTGGAAAATCGGCCCCTTTTCACTTCTTTTGGTGCCTTTCAGATGAAGGGTGGGATTTTTCACAAGCAGGGCATTCATATTCTGGAACTGTCTGCTTTTGGTTGCAGTTAGAGCAGCTCCAGGGGAGTTCTTGAAGGGTAAAATTATGGTAACCATTTGGCCTGAGGTCATATGGAAGATATGAGTTCGTGGAAGTCTCTTTTGAAGGATCTTACTGCACACATTTGCCCTGAGTGGAGTTTCTGGCATGTTCAGCACAACAAACAAGAGTGGAGGAGTAGCCTAGTGGTTAGCGCACTGGCTTGGGAACCAAGAGACCAGGGTTTGACTCCCACTAGCACTCCTTGTGACCAGGGCCAGCCCAAGGGCTTCTGCTGCTCTAGGCTGAAGTCCTGGCTGTGCCACCACACCCCACTTCTGAGTCACATTGCCCCCTCCCCCTGTACTGAGTCATGCCCATTCTGTTGTGGGGTTGGGGGGGAAACAGCTTGGTTTGGCACAGGCCATACTGCTTCTGCCCCACTTCTGACACAACTCCCTGTTAGAGGGGGAGGGGGACAGACATGGCAGGCCATGTGTGCCAAAGCTCATGACCTGTCACAGGCACTGTGCTGTGCTGTCCACAGAGATCTGTTACCCTAGAAGGCCACCTAGTGGACAGGTTGGCCCTATTTGTGGCCTTCAGCAAGTCACTTAACCCTCTATTGCCTTGGAAAAAAGACCTGACAATCGACTTCCAGTCACACTGCCAAGAAAACCCAGGAGCTGCTGGGCTGCCAAGAGTCAGCAATGACTCAAAGACACAGGTTGATTGTTGTGTGCATCTGAATGTCTAATAGAACTCTGCAATTGCCCAGTATAGATCAGGGTCACAATTTTATTTTCTTTCTAAACTCTTCTGTCAACCATTTTCCTATTGAAAAACTGTCCAGGCGGAGTTTCCTGTTCTTGATGACCCAGAGTCTGGTGATCGTCCTATATAGAATGGACAGCTGCTTTTGACTTGATATATAATATATAATATAATATATAATATATATATAATATATATATAATATATAATATATAATATAATATATAATAAACGACACTAATACACTAATTTAACCATACTACACACTCATTTACATGATGATTAATAATTTAACTAGCAATGTATATATGTTCTAATATGTTATACTTGTAATGTTACAATTTTCCTTGTAATTTATAATTATCTGTTCTATGTAAAATGTCCTGGTATATCTCATACCAATTAACCTACTGTTACATGTAAACCGCACTTGAAACATGGGAAAGAGCGGTATATAAATAACTGTTAAATAAATAAATAAATAAATATGGATGGGTGAGCACCCAGGGCCGGCCTGTCCATTGTGCGAGAATGTTGTTCGCAAATGACGCCATGCTTCAGGGGGCCTGGTGCAAACTTCATTCCGCACATGTGTTCTATTCAAAGGGCCAGCTTCAGAGGGAGCCTGGGAGACCCGAAGCCTTGGCTCACCTCTGCCCAGCACCAGAGTAAAGAGCGGTGTGTTTCTTCACTCCGGTAAATGTATTCTCATGAAGCATGCTGAGAGCCAAGAAACAGGAAATGCCCTTTAACCTTTCCCAGCCCTCAGCACGCTTCACGAGAATTCAGCTACTGGAGTGAAGAAACACACCGCTCTTCACTGCAGTGCTGTGCAGAGGTGAGCCACAGCTTTGGGTCTCCCTAGCTCCCTCTAAAGCCACTCAGAGAGTTACAGGGCTCTTTGGGAGGTGCAGGGAGGGCTAGGATAGGACTGTAAATGGCTGATGGGGGGGGGGGGGCTAGGACTAGAAATGGTCTGATTGGGAGCTAGGATAGGATTGGAAATGGCTGATAGGGGGGGGGGGGGCTAATGAGGCAGCCATGAGGCTCTTACACAAGTGATCAGCCTGACCCTTCCCCCAAGCCATGAGGCTCTTACATAAGTGATCAGCCTGCTAAGAGAAGACAATAAGATTTCAGTAGGCACCCTTCCCCCACTCCAGGTCTGAGCACAATATCCCCTTGCCCAGAAATCAGCAGACCAGAGCATACCGGTTTGGACAGGTCACCCAGGTACCTTCCCCAGGGGCTACTGATTGGTGGACAGAAAATACCTGAGGCGAATGAGATTATAGAATGAGTTTAAAATTGTACTGTATATAAGGCATTGTAGGACGTCCCTCGGGGCTCAGAATTGTTGTGGAGATTGCTGGTTTCTCTGTCTGGGCCTGTGCGCACATTAAAAGTTCCTGTTTGCATACCAGCCTGTCTGTGAGTTTTCCTTCTGTGGGTGAGTGATAGAATAAGAGCTTTTTCAGCAGCTTTGCTGCAACATTTCTTGGCACCCCAGGTGGGACAAAATTAAATTAAATTAAAAGAAAAGCCTCTCTCATCACACCCACAGTGGGAAGACTACTGCTTTTTGCAGGATCGGGCCTCCACCAGTCAGGGACTGGCCCCTCCAGGTGATTAACGGTCCTTGGCGCCCCGGGCCACTTTGTGCTCCGGAAGGACACCTTGATTTGTCTGGTCAGTCGGTCCCTGTGGCTGACCCCCCGATTGAAAACTGGCAGGATAGACTGGCATCCAAACTCCCTGTCTGATCAGAGTTCTGGTGAGTACTGCTACCTTACTGTTTTACTGTTTGGCTAGTTCTGTATTCTGTATCTGGAAATCCTGGTAAATTCTGTGAACCTGTAGCGGCCCGATCACCCGCAACGAGCAGTCCGAATAAGGGTCCTAGTGGCCCTGAAACCATTGCTCGTCCTGTCTGTATCTGGTATCTGTAGGAATGGGGGGGGGGGGGGGGGCGCTTGTGAGTACCGGTAAAGAACTGCAGTATAAATTTAACTTTGCCACCTCGGGCCCCTTAAAGTACTGAAAAGTGCTGCCACAATATTACACTAGCACTCAACCTCCCTTAAGTGTGCTCTCCAAGCTGTTTAAAAATGCACTGACCGCAATTCCCCGATGATCGGGGCAATTTAGAGCCCACACACGCTGTCTCTAATAAAGCATACCTGGGGTAAAGGAGGACAGACGATCGCTGCTTTTCCTCTTTCTTTTTTGCCTAACCGGCGTTGCTGCGACCTTTCTGAATGTTTTGAATGTTGGGGCCGGGCAGCGCATCGGGACGGGAGCATTGGGGGTTCTTCTTGTGCTGATCGTCTGTCTTCTAAGTGCCCCACGTGCTCCTAATGGCGGATTTCCTTGAAAGTGTTTGCTGCCGACGCAGCTTTCTCTCTGGTGGGTCTTCTTCTGTTTCTGGGGTTCTCCTGCTGGCGGAGTCACCTGCTCTGGGGTGAGGTTGTGGACCGGACACCTCAGCGCATGTGGCGGGAGTATCGAGGGGATCTTTTTTCTTTTTGTTTTTGTGTTGCCCAGATGTTGCCTTTGTGCCCTCCTTGCTGAGCATCCCCACATGTGGCAGAGAGTTGACCCGATGCCTATTCCCTTGTTTTGATTTTAAGTTCAGGAGCAGCTGAGTCGATGTCTGGAGGTGTGCAGTACCATGGGGGCGAGTGAGCTGAAGCCGGTGTGGAACACACGTGGAGGCAGCCATCTTGTGAAGACCACGTGTAAGCTACACCGAGATACTAAAAGGAACAGCACTAAAAGTGATTCCGGAGCTCCATCTAGTGGACAATAGCTGTATTTCTCATACTACTATTATCCTCATGGTTAAAGTAATCCTGGAGCTCCATCTAGTGGACATTTTAAAATAGCTGGCTATACTTTCTTATAATATATTATCCAAATCAAATCTCATGCTGTGTATTTTGTAAATTGAATTTCTCCTGAATTGAGATTAGATTAGATGTGTGTTTTCTAATATTGCATTTTTCCTGAATTGAGATTAGATTAGATGACGTCTTTTGTATATTGTTTTTTTTTTCCTGAATTGAGATTGGATTAGATGATGTATATTTTGTAATAATTGCATTTTTTTCTCCTGAATTGAGATTAGATAAGGAGATCTGTATTGTAAATTGCTGAATTGAGATTAGATAAGAAGATCTGTATTCTAAATTACATTTTCCTGAATTGAGATTAGATCAGAAGGTCCATATTGTACATTGCATTTCCAGAATTGAGATTAGATTAGAAAATCTTATCCACATTGTATACTGCATTTAGTTATTGAACTAGAATTAGAGCATGGGGTCGGGAAAGTCAAAAGTGAAAACGCCCCTACAGTGCATGCTTCGCAATTTTAAATCTGGGTTTAGAGAGGATTACGGGGTACCCCTCTCCGCCTCCAGATTATCCTTTCTGTGTGAGAGGGAATGGCCAGCCTTAGTTAAGCTGTGGCCTCCCCAGGGGTCCACTGACCTGGCCACTGTGTCTTTGGTCCATCAAATTGTAGCAAAAGAGCACCCTGATCAGTTTCCATATATTGATTCATGGCTGGCCATATGCCAACTCAGACCAAGATGGTTCCAGCGCTGTCACGAGGATCAGTGTAGAATAATGGTGGCAGCCATCGGTCGCCAAAAGGGATGGACGCCCGCCCCTATCTACCAGGGGCGGGACTCTCCAGATATTCCTCCACGCCCCCTTCCTCTGCTTCAACCCCATGTCCCATCTGCACCACTGCAGAATTTGCCCATAGCTGAAGGGACGAAGACCTCCTCTTGGGGTGGGTGATGCCAGATTTAGGGAAGATTCTACGGATTCCGGCCCCTCATCTTCAGATTCCCCTCCCACATCCTCCACCCCTCCCACTTCTGGTGCCACCTCCAGTGCCTCCATCTCCTCCCCTGAGAGCACAGAGGCTGAGCTTGAATCGTCCACCCCGGTAGCCTGCCGCCTGCGGTCGCATGATCTCCAATTGCCACTACGACAAGTACAGGGGCTCCCGTATATTGATGCTACTGGACAGGTGGCAGTGGGACCATCCAGCCTGATTTATGTCCCTTTCTCCACTATGGACCTGTTGAACTGGAAAACCCACTATGCCTCCTATACTGAAAAGCCCCAAGAGCTGACAGATCTTAAGACCCGTATTATGCAAACACACCAGCCTACCTGGTCGGACACTAAACAATTGCTTTCCACCTTATTCAATACAGAAGAACGGGCGCGCATTGTATGGGCCACCCTCGAGTGGCTGGAGACACATCCTGCCCATGAGGGAGTTATAAATCCACGGCAGCAGGCAGAGGCAGATTTCCCGAATAAAGACCCCTGCTGGGACCCGAATGACCCTGTTGGAACAGTGGCTCTCACTCATTTCCGGACTGCGCTCCTTGAGGGCCTTAAGGGGGGGGGGGGCAACAAGCTATGAACATCAGTAAAATCGCAGAAGTTCTCCAGCTTCCTGATGAAAGTCCGGCGGCATTTTATGAGCGTCTGGCTGAAGCATACCGATTATACACCCCCTACGATCCAGCGGCCCAGGAGAATCTTCGTATGGTGAATAATGCCTTTGTGGCACAGGCACAAGGTGATATATGGCGGAAGCTGCAGAAACTGGAAGGGTTTGCAGGCATGAATACAACACAATTGATGGAAGTGGCACAAAAAATATATGTAAATCATGACCAGGAGCAGAAGCGAGAGTCGGAGCGTCGGATGAGGAAAAAGGCAGACTTCCTAACAGCCGCCCTAGCCGAGTGACCACCAGTTCCAGCCTGGGCCAGAGGAGAAAATAGGGGACGAGGACGAGGCCGCGGATACGGGGGGCCGAGGTTTCCCTTAGGCCCCACTCAATGTGCCTACTGCAAAGAGGAGGGACATTGGAAGAATGAGTGTCCAAATCGTAACACAAGGCGAGGGAGATATCCATCCACGAGGGTAGTAAGAGCACCCGTACGAACTACACGGGAACAAGACCAGCATGATGCTTTCCCGCCTCCACCGGGACCAGATATCGTAGGCCTTGCAGCTATAGAACATTATGACTCAGATGGCTACTAGGCCAGACCGGGCTCCAAGTTTCTGTTGGGTCCCCAGGAGCCTATGGTCAACATGAATTTAGGGGACCGGAAAATGCAATTCATGGTCGATACTGGAGCAACACACTCAGTGGTCACCCAACAAGTAACCCCGATCTCCTCCCAGTCAGTAACTGTTGTGGGAGCTACGGGGGAGAGGGCCCAGAGACCTTTCCTGCAAAACCGCACATGCCAGTTGGGGGGACGGACCATCACTCACCAGTTCCTGTATATGCCTGAATGTCCCATACCCTTGCTGGGTCGGGATGTTCTGGCAAAACTCCAGGCCCAAATCTCATTCAGGTCTGACGGCCAGGCTGAGCTCGAAATACCCAGCCTGGGCCCAACAGTTTTGGTACTGTCCGTCCCCCGAGAAGAAGAATGGCGATTATATGAGAACAGGCCCAAATCTGATGTGGCTACCCTGGATATGTGGGAATCAGTGCCCCCTGGAGTATGGGCTGAAGGAAACCCCCCCGGAATGGCCATTAACATCCCTCCCGTATGCGTTGAAGTGAAGCCGGGAGCCTCCCCGGTACATGTGCGACAATACTCGCTGTCGCGGGCAGCTGTGGAAGGAATTCATCATCATCTGGTGCAGCTACTACAGCATGGTATCCTGCAGCCCTGCCAATCGGCATGGAACACTCCTTTGCTGCCAGTCCGAAAACCTGGAACCAAAAATAAAGGCTCAGTTATGTCAGTTGGAAGTGAAGTATCTGGGATTCCATCTGTCGAAAGGAAGCCGACGGTTGGGAGCGAGAGGAAGGAAGCAGTGTGCCGGATCCCAGTGCCAACAACCCGCAAGCAAGTACGCGCCTTTCTCGGGGCCACTGGGTACTGTCGTATCTGGATTCCCAACTTCGCAAAGATTGCAAAGCCCCTCTATGAGTCTACAAAGGGCCCAGAGAAGAGCCCCCTTGAATGGGGTCGTGACCAACAGGAGGCCTTCGAACATTTGAAAAGGGCATTACTGTCATCACCAGCCCTAGGCCTTCCGGATGTAACCAAACCTTTCACTCTATACG
Organism: Ichthyophis bannanicus; assembly: GCA_033557465.1. Lineage (NCBI taxonomy): Eukaryota > Metazoa > Chordata > Amphibia > Gymnophiona > Ichthyophiidae > Ichthyophis > Ichthyophis bannanicus. The sequence continues at coordinate 16,793,002 of CM066039.1, read as the reverse complement.
TACACGAAGCAGCAGGAACAGCTTTGGGGGTCTTGACCCAACAACTGGGGTCTTGGCCGCGACCAGTCACCTACCTGTCTAAACCGCTGGATCCAGTGGCCAAGGGATGGCCACCTTGCCTGAGAGAAATAGCAGCAACAGCCTTGTTGGTGGAAGAGTCTGATAAACTGTCCATGGGCCAAGGCCTTCTAGTCACCGTCCCACATTCAGCCCAAACATTGCTAAAGCATAAAGGAAGTCACTAGTTCACCAGCTCCCGGATGTTGAAAGACCAGAGCATGTTATGGGGAAATCCCAGAGTGCAGACAACTACCAGCCAAGCCTTAAACCCTGCTACATTCCTGCCTGTTGGCCCGGGACCACCTGATCACGACTGCCTGGAAGTGATGGATACAGTCTTCTCCAGTCGCCCTGATCTGACAGATGTGCCGATAAGCAATCCGGATGAGACCTACTTCGTAGATGGAAGCAGTCTGGTGTTGGAGGGCCGCAAGTGTGCGGGGTACGCGGTGGTGACGATGGAAGAGATAGTCGAAGCTCAGCCTATACCCCCTGGAAAAATCCGCACAGAAGGCAGAACTCATTGCCCTTACCCGTGCCTTAACCCTTGGGACTAACCATCATGTGAATATATACACAGACTCCCGGTATGCCTTTGCCACTCTTCATGCCCACAGGGCCCTGTACAAGGAAAGAGGGTTAGTCACTGCAGCTGGCTCTGAGATAAAGAACGGCCCCCAGATATTGGCCCTGTCCCAATACATCCCTCTGCGGCTTGCCTCCAGTAATACAGCCCTCTACCGCCTCTAGCAGTTGAGGTCTCACTTAAAAAGGGGGGAATGAGGCAGCCATGAGGCTCTTACACAAGTGATCAGCCTGACCCTTCCCCCAAGCCATGAGGCTCTTACATAAGTGATCAGCCTGCTAAGAGAAGACAATAAAATTTCAGTAGGCACCCTTCCCCCACTCCAGGTCTGAGCACAATATCCCCTTGCCCAGAAATCAGCAGACCAGAGCATACCGGTTTGGACAGGTCACCCAGGTACCTTCCCCAGGGGCTACTGATTGGTGGACAGAAAATACCTGAGGCGAACGAGATTATAGAATGAGTTTAAAATTGTACTGTATATAAGGCATTGTAGGACGTCCCTCGGGGCTCAGAATTGTTGTGGAGATTGCTGGTTTCTCTGTCTGGGCCTGTGCGCACATTAAAAGTTCCTGTTTGCATACCAGCCTGTCTGTGAGTTTTCCTTCTGTGGGTGAGTGATAGAATAAGAGCTTTTTCAGCAGCTTTGCTGCAACACTAAGACTAGAACTGGGCTGATGGGGAGCTAGGATAGGACTGGAAATGGGCTGATGGGGGGGCTAGGATAGGACTGTAAATGGCGGGGGGCTAGGAATGAAAATGGGCTGATGTGAGGGGATGGGAGAACGGGACTAGAAGTGAGCGGATGTTGAATGGATCTGGAACTAGAAGGAAGCTAATGTTGGGGGAGGACTGGAAGGGGATGGGGCTGGGGGAGTGAGGATGGAGAAGGGAAAAGATATTTTGTGTGGGAGGGAAGAAAAATCTACAATTAGCGGGTATTGGAACAGTAAGTGGGGACTGACAATGGAAGGGTAAAATTTGAGTGGATGAAAAAGGAATAAAGAAAGAAATAGAGGAAAGAGCAAAAGGGGAAAGATCAGTATGTTAAAGGAGATGTAGAGAGAGAATAGAAAAAACTAGAACAGAGAAGAAAAGACAAATGGACAGCAGACAATGGAGAGTTAGCTGAAGACACAAAGAAACCAGAAGAAAATGACTGGAGCAATTGCAACTGAAAAATAAAATGCCCAAACAACAAAAGGTAGAATAATACTTTTTCATTTTGAATTTATTAACTGGAATATGTCAGCTCTGGGAAATGTGCATCGTTAACGTCTTTGCATTTTGTTTAGTACAAGAGGAAATTAATTTATAGTTTTATTTCTCCAGTGTTGTTGTACATTGCAAGTTTGGCCTTTGAGGTTCTGAGTTTAATTATTGTCTTCCTATTTCTAAATCGGTCTATGATCTGCATGTGTGACTGAGCTGAGGTATTCTGTTTATGTAATTCCTATTTGACATTGCCACTTGTTCTCTTTCCCCAGTAGTTCATGTATTGTTATTCTCTGAAATGTATTGGTTTAATATTTGCAGTGTTGCCTTTTGATAGGTAGGGTATGGTGCTTTGTGAGTCCTGGTAGTGCTGTTAGGATACGGTGGGTTTGCTATGGGTTCTAAATGGTCAGTGTTTGTAGTAGTTCCTAATGTGCCTGGCGGTTGGCACTGGAGTATAGTAATGTAGAAATCTGTTAGTCTTTCTTTATCCAGACACTCATTAAGAGGCATGTTTACTGACAGTTAGGACACATTAACATTATGCAAATATTTATGCAAATGAGGCCCCGAAATAAGTCTTTGCACATGACCCCGCAACCCCCTTGAGCCACCCCTGTGAGCACCTGATGCTTCACAGTGCCCAGTGCTCTTGGCGGAATGGTGAACACTGAGTGATGCACCTGGGCACCAAGAAGGTAGTGGGTCAGTGATGGCTTGATTGAGGGGTTCAGTCTCGGGTGAACTCTCTTTGCGTTCCTCCATCTATAGGAGGAATTACCTGGGTATTTCTCCTGGGAGGATGAAGGGTATGACGGGAAAGAAATAAAACAAATCTCCTCCTCCCTCCCCCCCCCCCCCCACCACAACCCAAACTATGAAACTGCTGGAGAAATTTTCAGGTTGCAAATGGTTTCTGTTTGTAAAGGGCTCCAACTGGGGGACCTCGGGCAATGAAAACAAGCTAGAGGCATAATGAGTTTTTCTTCTGTGAGCTGAAAACATTTCTCAGGCTGTGGGAAAGGGAGAGGAAGTGGTGAGGGCAAGAGAAACAAGTGTTGAAACTACCCCTGGCTCGACATTACTAATTCAGGGAGGTTCAGAGAGGCTTTTCCAGCAGCTCGAGTAGTGAGCAAGGAAGAGCTGGAGAGATGGGGAGCAGAGAGCGAGAGAAAGACACTTAATCATGTCCTGAAGCATGAAAGAGTGAGACACTCCTGCACCTGGGAGCTAACAGTGAGTATCTTTCTCCCTTCCCTACAGTGCAGTGTTACAGCTTAGTGTCTCTCGTAGTAGTGACTGGATCCATTTGGGATTGCCTTACAGGATTGACATGAAAACTCCAGAGCTGGGCTTTTCCATGCACCTTCAGATGTGAAATGTAAATGGACGCTGATCTGCTCTGCCCTGGTAACATGAGACAGGTAAGTCCCGTAAGCAGAAGAGTGCTTATGCCTAATTGAGAAATTGTCCTGCATCATGAAAGTCCTACAGCAGCAAGGCGGTTATTTTAGATCTGTGTATCGTCTATAAAGCTGAACAAGAAGAGTACTCGTCTTTCTTCTCCTGTAGCTTTCTTCCACCTGCGAAGATACTGCAGACTTTCCACAGTGCCTTCGCTTGTTGACCTTCTGCTTTCCTTTGTATATCAATTATAACAAGAAAAATGCAGTCGCAAAACTGGAGAAATGCAGAAGAATATGCAATATAATTACGCAACCATTCCTGGTATGCCAGTGTGAGAGGTAACTATAGAGGAAACTATATATATAGGTAACTACCAGTGGAAAGGTGAGAGCTAAACACTACTAAAGAAAATAAATATAGATATTTGCTCATTCCATAGCGGGACTCTAATTGTTATGTGTTGTTAAGAGAGAATAGAGAAAACTCTGTAGGTCGGGAGACAAAAGTGCAGAAACGATGGATGACAAGGATTAAAGCTGTGAGAATGAATGTGACTGCTAACATGTCTAGCAAGGGTCCTTCTACCTATAATCCCCGTGTCTGCCGTGTTAGTAAAATATACAAAAACTTCCTTAAGCTACAGATGCACACACAAAAAAGGAAAGTTCATGCACAAAAGGAATCCAGATCTAAAATAAAACAAAACCTTCCGGAGATGTTCCGACATACTATGCCAGGCTAAGAAACCACACTAAAGGGGGCAAGATAGAGACTGCAGAGCAGTGGGCATGAACGCCTATCTTTTTCTAAAAATAATTTTGCCATAGATCAATACCTTTTGTTTTCTTGTTTTTATATGATTCGGGTCCAGGAGATAGTGCCAGACAGAATGAATACATAAGTGAGTTTGTGCTTTATTTTTTTAGGAAAAGGGGTAAAAGCATCAGTAACCAGACTGCAGCCGGAATGCACAAGCAAAATCTCAGTGCAAAATTTTAATTCAAGCAGACAGAAATGCAGCCTTATTCCCTGGGCAGTTGATCCTTGGTTGACACAGCAGGTGCCCTATAGAATACTGTGCTCCCCTCAATACACAGCAATGTTGATGACAAATGGAGATTATTTTGTGGACTTTTGCCGATTATCATTATAATTTTGCATTTATTTATTTATTTAGACAGATTTGTATTCCACCTTATCCTTCAATCAAGGTGGTCACGTCACATCACAATTGGGGTTACATTTAACATCAGGGTAGGTGTAAACATTTAGACAGTACAGTTACATAACAGCATTTAGACAGTACAATTAAGGTAACATTTAACATGAGGGAATTTAATAATGTGGTATGGTAAACCTGTGTGTGTGTGGATAGGATGGGTGCGTACTTATTTGGCGGCAGAAGTGGTATTTCAGTTTGGGTAGAGGATGTTGCCTGAATGCTCATATGTTTCTATAAATAACAATGTTTTGAGGTCTTTGCGGAAGTCTGTGAGGTCATCTAACGCCCTCAGGCTCGTTGGGAGGGAGTTCCATAGTGTGGCTGCCAGTAGTGATGGTGCTCTTTTTGAGGTTGTTTGTTTGGTTTTGTGGTAGCCTTCAGGTGTGCCGATCATGTTGTCGTTATTGGTCCTTCTTGGTCTATCCCTTGTTATGACATTTTGGAGTATGTCTGCTGAGAGATGGTGAATGATTTTGAAGATGATCATGATTGTTTTGTATTTAGCTCTTGCCACCATTGGGAGCCAGTGTAGTTGTTGTAGGACGGGAGTGTTGAGCTCGGTCCTTGGGGCGTCTGTAATGATGCGTGCTGTGGTGTTTTGTACCATCTGTAGTGGGTGTAGTGTCTGCTGAGGAAGGCCTTGATATAGTGAGTTTCCATAATCAAGCAGTGGTGTAATGAGTGCTTGGCACACTGTGCGGAAGTGGTCATGACGGAGCATTGGTTTGATTTATCTGATTGTTTTCAATCAATGATATACCTTGTTTGCAGTTTTGGTGATGTGGGATTTCAGGTTTAAAGCTCTGTCTAGTGTGATGCCCAGATACTTAACTTCTTCTTTAACTACTATGTGTTTGTCTAGGATGCTGATAGTTTGTGGGGGTATGAAGGTGGGGTTCCTGGTGATGAACATTGCCTTGGTTTTATCATAATTGACCATTAAGTTGTTGGCTATGAGCCGGTCATTCATGTCTTCGAGGCATTTGATTATTGTTGTGGTGTTTAGTGCTAGTAGGTTGATTGGAGCGTACACCATGATTTCGTCAGCATAAATGTGATAGTGAAGTTTGTGGTGCTTGATGATGTTGCATATTGGCTGCATGTAGATTTTAAAGCCTGGCTGCTGGTCAGCCTTCCTCTCCTTTATTCAGCCTGTTTCAAACATCTGAAAGGTAAATAATAATAACAAGAAAATAAGGTGATACCTTCCTATTGGACTAGCTATACTTTCAGATGCCAAAACCCTTCTTCCTCAGATCAGAATAGGATGGGGCATGTTTCCTAAGCACTATGCCACTTCAACCGCGAAAATGGAGCATGTCCAACATGTGCAACCACTGCATCCCCGTTTGGTGTGATCAGCACAGATGCACTTAATGTTACCTACGTGCCTGAGCTAAGCACAACATCTCCTGTGAGCGCAAGCCAAAGATGCTCATACTACCCACGATGTGTGTGCTCCGCCCTAGACTGCCCAGTCTTCTTCCCAACCTCAGCTTCTCGGCTAACACGGGAGTTTTAGCTTGGCCGCTGTGTCACTGCAGGGTAAATTTTACCATGGTGCACTTGGCGCACGCTGAACCCCAGGCTAACTGGTAGAGCACTTGATGAAACATGCCGCTATGACTATGTATGTGAACTATCAAAGGGCTCCAGGAATAGCGGGAAACTCTTTCACGTTACACACCACCACATTCTACTGCTTTCTCACGTTTGCGTCACCAATCCACATCTCCCTCTATGTTCCCCTTGGATTCTTTTATGATTCACATATCATCTTTAGCTCATAAAGTCATGGCTGACAAAAAGAGGTTTGGCCTCTGAAAGCTAGCCAAAAGGGTATTAGGTTGGTCCAGTCAAAAAGGTATCGTCTTCAGGCTTCCGGTTCGCATGTGAGCGAAGGTGCACGTGCGTGGCTCTGGATCAGTGCTTTTAAAACCTGACCATATCCCCACTCGGAGTGTCACCACGAGGCCTGGAAGGGTGCGGCAAGATGACCAAAACTCTATGAGTGTGCCCTGATAAAATGGGCAGAATGGGGGAAATCATCTGAGCCCACAGGCTAAGATGGCAGTGTCTGGCAGAAATGAAAAGATCAGTGATGCAGGAGACCCAATTGGAGGAACGGCAGAGTTGCTTGTAGAAATCTGGGCATCCAAGCTGGAAATAATTAAAACAGTCTCTGCCCCTTTAATGAACGATTTGCAATGCTTGTGGAGCGAGTGATGGAAATGGAGGACCGGATTGGACAATTAGAGGACTGGGAAACACACAGCAATAAAGAAATGGAGAAATTCCGGGGGGCTGTACCATGGCTGGAGACCAAGACAGAAGATCACGAGAACCAGGATCGTGGCAGAATCTCCACATCTTTGGGGTACCTGAAGGGGCTGAATTACCTGATGCCAGGGCTTTAGTGCAGCAACTACTCAAGTCTGCTTTCCTGCCAAAATTGCTGATCCTACAATATGAAATTGAGCGCGCCCACTAGGAGACAAGACCTAAGCCACCACTGGAGAAACACCCACGGGCGTTGATAGTTCATATGCTCCGATACCATGAAAATAACTTTATAATCATGGAGGCATGGAAATCAAAGACTATGTGCTATCAAAACTAGACTGTCTCTGTTTTTCCAGATGTCAGCTTGAGACCGCTAGGAAGCGGAAAGTGCTCCTTCCATACCAGGACTCACTTCTGAAGGCAGGACTTAAAGTTGCAGTGTGGTATCCCACCCACCTCACTACCATCTTTCAGGTAGAGAGAGACGTTTCCTTCAATCCCCAGAGGAGGTGAAAAATCTACTAGCACGTGTGGGTGTGGGGCGAAAGGTAGGTGGTGCCTCACAGTTAGCCTCAAAGGAGCCTGGTGAGGTTGGGTAGCTCAATGCCACCATCAGTGTCTACCGCCAGCACCCCAGAAGGGTTAAGACCCCCCTCTCCCCTACCTTCTACATCCCAACTAGGAGAGGACCCGTCAGAGAAGGCAGACCATTGCGAAAGACCTGTGTATGGAAGATATGTTGGGGTGTGCATGGGGGGGGGGGGAGAGAAGGGGAATGGATGGTAATATGATTGGAGAAATAGAAGGTGCGTGGTCCATTTTTGTGGTGGCTCTGTGCCTCCGAACCCTGTTAACTATCATGAGGTGATATGGCTCTTATGTTGGCGATGTTGAATGTGGGTGTCCTCAACAACCCTATCAAGCTGAAGAGGTTCTTAGCTATTTGCAAAAAGAGCGGGTGGATATTGCCCACCTTCAGGAGGTGCACCTGCTCCCTTTGGAAGCAGCCAAGCTCCAGGGAGGGTACTGGGGACAACTCTACATCTCAACCTATAATTCTAAGAAGTGAGGAATGGCCATCCTGATTAGCAAGCGCACACCCAGGGTTGTAATGGATCATGGGGAAGACTCACAAGGGCTCCTGGTCTGCGTAGTGGGGCGGGTTGGCAATCAACCACTGTCCCTTCTGAACCTGTATGCTCCAAATGGGTCCATGGGCTCCTTTTTCCAGCAGGCATTCTCTACATTTGCTAATAAGACCCAAGGTTCGATTTGGGGGGGGGGGGGGCATAAACTGTGCCCTCAATTTGATTGATAGGTCTGGGCCAGTGCAACAGGTGTAATCTCTGCCGGAAGGGATGGGACTCTGTAAGGCTCTAGCAAAACTGGGCTGGGTGGAGATGTGGAGAAAGCTCAGTCCCAGTGAGCGGGATTATACACACTGTTCAGCTAGGACACATGGATATTTGAGGCTAGATATGTTCTGCAAACAAGCAACAGAAATATAACGAGTGGTAGACTGTCGGATTTTGACCCTGTTGGTTAGTGACCATGCTATGGTTTGTCTATGGCTAGATTTAGATCGGGTGACTAGGTCCTCTGGCATACGAACGTTGAGGTCTAATGTACATTTATTATGGGAAAAAGTGGTACAGGGTGCCATGTGAGAGTCGTGGGCTGAATATATGAGAGGGAATATCTGCTGGTCTGCTCTAGGAGGCTGGTGAGGCATACATGCGGGGCCGGCTGCTTCAACTAGCATCACATTGTAAAAAGGAGAGAGATGCAAAGATTAACCAACTCCGCATGCGTTTAGAGACACTGCAGAGTGAACATAAACATACTGGTTGTAAGAAAACTTAACGCTTAGTTGGTTGAAGTATGCCACCAAATTGAAACTCTTGAGATAGAGCGTATCAAGTTTCTTCTACGGCTGACACACTGTAGCTTTCTGGAATATGGGAGTAGAGCTTGCAAGCTTTTGGCTTGGCATCGGTGCAAGCTATGGGCCAGTCAGTTGATGGAAGAAGTATTTGATAGACATTGCAATATACAGAGGGACCCACCTGGTATTGCTGAGGCCTTCAAGTACTTTTACTCATCACTCTATACCTCTGAGTTTAGTTTGATCCCGACTGATTTATCTGCCTTTTTTAACAGTGTGGCCCTGCTGACCTTAACTGTAGAGAGGGCAGAGGGTTTGGATCGTGAGATTACTGTTGCAGAAATAGAATTAGCTATCAAGTCCCTTTCCGCGGGGAAGATGATGGATTCTGATGGTCTTCCTATGGAATGGTATAAAAGAATTGGGGATTCTTTAGCGCCAACTCTTCAGAGAGTTTTTAACAAACCTGTGATTACTGGAAAACTCCTGCAAAGTATGTATGACGCCATGATATTCCTTATTCCTAAAGAGGGCCAGCCTCCTTCAGAGTGCAGCAATTACTGTCCAATATCGCTGTTAAACAGCAATGTCAATATCTTCGCTAGGGTTCTTGCCAACAGGTTAGATGGTGTTATGACATTGCTAGTGCATCCTGATCAGACAGGATTTATTAAAGGGCGGCAGATCTATGACAGTGTCCGCAGACTTTTAAACATTGTGATGTCTACAGCTAGAGAGAAGAAGGTCGCTGGGTGTGTTTCGTTGGACATGGAAAAAGCATTTAATAGGGTGGAGTGGGAGTACCTCTTCGCTATATTTGGCATGGTTTGGTTTTGGAAGCTAATACATAGGCTAAAATAGTAGCCCCTGGGGCCGCGTAAAGGGCTCTCACCCAGTCTATGAATCGGTTTCCCAAATCAAACCATGCCATAACAGCGAAGAGGTACTCCCACTCCACCCTATCGAATAGGGGTACACGACAGGGGGTACATGACAGGGCTGCCCTCTCTCGACTCTGCTCTTTGCCTTGACAATTGAGCCTTTAGCCACCATGTTATGAGCCGCCCTGGACATATACCCAGTGGTAGTAGGAGGAGTCCCACACCATGTGTCCCTATATGCCGACGATACCCTAGCTTTTTTCAGGAATCCCACAGTCTCTTTTGGAGAGCTCCTTCGTATATTCCATGACTCCTCTAAAATTTCAGGTTATGAAGACAATCTGGACAAGACAGTGCGCTGCCACTGGGATGTCCCTTCAAACTTACAATGTCATCCATTAAATATTTGGGAGTCCGGGTCCAGCAGCCATTGGAGACCTATTCAAATTTAATTATGAGCCCCTGGCCTCTATTATTGGAGAAGACTTAGCCCGATGGGACAGTCTCATGTTGGATTGGATCAGCAGGGTAGCAGCTATTAAAATGACGATAGTCCCAAAACTGATCTATCTCTTTTCCCAATTGCCAATACCTGTTCCAATATGATTCTATAAGAAGCTGGAGGAGTTTAGTAAGTTCATTTGGAAAAAACCTAGAGTGCGTATCGAGTGGAAATGTCTTGTACCTTGTGTGGATGCCCATATCTATCCCTATATTATAAGGCTGCCATCTTGCGAGGATTGTGATATCACTACGTCCAACCTCCAGATGTGCACTGGATGCAAATGGAATGCAATTGGCTTGTCCCTCACTCAATTTTTGAAGTCTCACGAAACAATCTAGAGGTAACCGACAGACACATATTTTAAGATCCACTGTCCTGTATAAGGCAGCAGATTTACCGAAAAGTGGGAGTGAGGGATCAAATTTTCCCCAGGGCTCGAGTGGAATACTTAGGTTTGCAGATTTAACTGAGAAGGGCTTGTGCATGAGCATGGCCCAACTAAATGATAAAGGAGGAATGCGGTACCTGGCTCCAGCTTATTTGATGGCCTACTCAATTGGAACAAGTCTTGTTTGACAAGGTCACCCGTTGGAAAGGCCTACTTTCATGGATCTATAAAGCATTATTAGATCTCTATTGTCCAATCCCAGATCAACATATAAACTCATGGCATCAATTGCTACACTGTACATTTATGCCAGATGAGTGGCATACCATCCATCGGCGGGGATATCGGTGTGTGTGGAACATGAGCTGTCAACAGATGCAGTATCAGTTAATTAGGCAGGCGTATCTCACTCCAGTTAGGATATTCCACCTTGGTTTACGGATGGAGGATGGCTGCTTGAGGGGGTGTGGGCAGAGAGGCACCTTTTTCCATCTCTGGTGGGAATGTCCCTGGATAAGCACTTTTTGGCAAACTATGGTCTCCTCAATTCATGAAGTCACAAAGGGGCAGTTGATGTTTGTGTCTTCTGCTTGCTTATTGGGGCTTTTTGGCCAGGACTCTGGGGTGGCAGCAGTTTCCAGAAGGTTCGTGGAGTTGCTCTTCTTGAGGACCTGTATGGTGATAGTGTGGAACTGGAAGGACTGTGAAGGCCCAACTCTTGGGGACTGGAAGTCCCGAGTCTCTGGTCTATCAAGTAGAGAACATATAACTCCCATCTTGAAAGAGCTTCACTGGTTACCTATAGCTTCACGTGTAAAATATAAAACTATAATTTATATTTTCAAGATAAAACAACAATATTCTGCAGAAAGCCTGACATATCTCATACAGTCAGATATTAGCAACAGACCTAGAAGAAGAGGATCTGACAACAGAATCAGCTTATCAAATGATGTCAGAAAAACACGTAAAGACACCTCTGAAAGGGCTTTCTCTTTTGCTGCACCTTCCATCTGGAACTCTCTACCTAATGAGCTGAGAGCAGCTCAGGACATCAATGACTTTAGAAAGCAACTGAAAACATCTTTGTTTATAGAACACTACGGTCATGCAATTAACTAACTTAATTTGTCTGGAATGTAAATCATATACATATTGTATAATAGCTCACATTATAGTATAGCTCACTATGTAGATAATGCAACTCACTCTAACACATTATACCATAACTTTAACTTTTATTTCTTTACATTTTCTCACTAATACTCTTAATATCTTTGTTTGTAAGACCGCTTTGATTGTATGATAAGGCGGTATAGAAATCCAATTAAATAAATAAATAAATAAATAAATAAACTAAAGAATATGGCTTGCCTGGCGGCAACCATCAAGGATCAACGAGATACTTATGAAGATCTCTGGAACCCGTATTGCAGATGGCTCTCTGAGGGCCATAAAAATACCTCGGGGAAGAAATAGCCTTGTGGAGGTTTGGAGCCAGGGGTTAGGCTGTTCGAACCTTGTGCCCCTTTTGTTTGACTGTGGCCAATACAGAGAGACTAAAATACCCTAGGGATGTTAAAACATTTGGAGACACTGAGGCGCACCCTACCTTCTTAGAAATCAATATGCTATTGGAAACAGGCCCCGCCTCCTTAATGTCAAGATTTATATTCTAATAACCTGGAGAGTGCCAACACATACCATGCCAACCTACACTAGGCTGTACCACTGCATTCCTATGTGTGGGAGGGGGCTCTAGTAGTAGTGTCTATATGGGAAAAGCTTTGAATCATGATGTATATTAGGAGAAGAATGAGTGACCGGATATTACAGTTGTATATCTCTGTATCATAGACTATACTGGTGTAAACTATATCATCCTCAAAGCTTATAAATAAAGAAGGCTATAAAGTGGACTAACACGGTAGTCACACTGCTCTATCCACAAATCTGAAAAGCACCATTAATTTTGACACGGCCTCTATCAGTCTATGTCTGTAGAGACCAAGGCACCCAACAGTAGTGAAAAGTGCTTAAATAATAGCCCTCAGCACATTGGGTGTTTCTGAGGTGTGTGATGGGAGGGGGAACCTCTGCTTAAGCTGAAAAAAAATCCTACAATCCAAAATACACTTAGTGAGCTCAACTTACCCATTAGTCCAGTACAAGGCTATAAACAGATCGATGAAGTGTTTGCTAGCAAATTCCTGTCTGATTGTTTTATTAGGACCTCTATCATAGGAAAGTAAATAGTAACCTCTTTCAGAAAGCCTTTACGATGAACAAATCTGTCTTAACTCGCTGCTTTGTCGCCTGGAACAAACTACCTGAGTCAGTCCATCAGGCTCCATCTCTGGCCCTATAAAAACCCACCTCTTTCTTCAAAGCTGCTTTTGGATCCTGATTCCTTTATTCTCCTGCCCACCACTTATGTCTATCTTTATCATTCCTTTAGAGCCGGGATTCTTAACCTGGTCAGGTTTTCAGGATAACCATGAGGAATATGCATGAGAGAGCTCTGCTTACAATGGAGGCAGTGTAAGTAAATGACCGGCTAGATGTCTCCCAAGGAATGCATAGAGAACCCCTGCTCTAGATGTACCCTAGTCCTCATTGTTGTTGTGTTGTCTGTCTTTCTTAGATTGTAAGCTCTACTGAGCAGGAACTGTCTCTTGCATCTATATATACAGCACTGTATGGACCTTGTAGTATTTTATAAATGATAACTAGTAGTAGTAAGTACGGTAGAAGCTGACCCAATCCTGATGTAAAAAGGCTGTATGTTCTCTAAGAAAGGCAACAGGAATGGAGATACAATGGAGTTAAACCCAGGACTTGCTTATCTTGTCCATTGTAATTTGCTGCCCCCACCATAGCTCCTGTCCGTAAGATAAGGAACCCAAGTCAGATAATATCAGTTTTTATGTAGCAGTCCCTCCCCCCTATAATATACAGCTCTTCCCAGAGAGGCCTGGTAGCAATCTGCTAAATCACGCATTTGTACTGTGAAGTTCCCTTCAAAACCTGGTGCCTGTGTTCCATGGGATGCCAGTAGGTGTCGCTGCTGAGCCCTGTCCGGAATTCCTTCTAGTCTACCATAATGAACTGGGGGAAATAATTATTGTAGAACCAGGATTTTTGGGGGTCGTGGATGGGGTGGGGGAGGTGAAGATGAGAGAAGGTGTGACATTGGATAACTAATACATTTTATCTTCAATCAAGCATGAGGCAGAAAAACAAATATAGTCCTGGATCATCCTGTTTTCAAGCTTCAGTTAGTTGTCTCACCACTCCGTAAAGCTTTGTGACTTCTTGAAGGACGTTTTATCTTTTGTGGACAATTACTCTTGCACTGCTGTATATCAGACGGATGCCACCAAAACAGACTCAAGCGGGCAGCGCGTTCATATGTCCTTAAACATTCACACTAGCCAAAGGAAATATGGAGCACAGTCATTCAGGAAACAAATGGCAGAGATAGATATTTCTTTTTAAAATTCATTTTCAAGCTTCTCAGACTGCCTTGCTAATCACAGCTGAAGGCCTCCGACTTCCAACACATTAAACACCCTCAGAAGGATGTCCTGGGTACAAGTGAGGTTAATTACTGCACCGTTCTATGTTGAAAGACTTTTTTTTCATTAGGGAAGGAAGCACTTGTTTTGAAAGACCATTTGTTAGAAAATCATAGCTTTCAGTTTTGCCAAAACAAAGATTCAGGCATTTCTATTTCCCCTAAAATGTGCAGAGATTCCTTTCAGAGTTCTGAGGGTTGCCCCACAAGTTTTAGAGCATCACAAATAGCATTGGATACCGGGCTTCTAATTAGTTACTGCACTGTGTATGATGTCATTGGAGACATTATTAGCAAGATTGGGAAATCCAGTCACCAACTTCCCCTCAGTAAAAGGATGGCCTCCTAGAAGAGCAGCAGCATTTTGTTAGTTCCTGCTCTCTTTGGCCTTCTAGCTTTGTTTGATTAGCCTCCGTTCATATGTAGACGCCTTCAAGAACTATGCAATCATGGACCCTAAATCCAGCCACTAGATGTCACCATTGCACAATGACTGGGATTGCCTCTTAAATATAACTACACATTAGTGACTGCTCCAGGCTGAGGGAACACACAAATGTATGTCTCACACTTTGAGACACACTCAACAACATGGCTGCAACCAGGAGACCTGGGGGATGCGTGCGTAGGTGAATGTTGCAATATGCAGCAGACAGTGGTTAAGGTTTTCCATTAACATTACAACATTTGTTGACCAATATAAGAATGTCAATCATTTCATGCAGAGTCAGATCAAGTTCCATCGAGCTCAGCATCCTGTCTCCAACGTGGCCAGTACAGGCCAAAAGTAACTGACAGATTCATTTCAAGGGATAAGCAATGGCCTTTCCAACTCTACCTCGCTAATAATTTTTCATGGACTTTTCCTCCAGGAACTTGTCTATCTTCTTGTACATCCTGCTGTTTTAATCACCTTGAACACATCCTCTGCCAACTGATTTCACAATTTAATTATGTGCTGTGTGAAACAATACTCTCACCAATTTATTTCCAAAGTGCTGATCATTCATAGTACATTCTCACCAGGACCAGCCCGTCCACTAGGCGAGCGAGGTAGTTGCCTAGGGCAGCTAACCTGGGTGGACGGCTTTGTGCCTCCACTGTGTTGCCTGCGGCAGGCCATGTGCTTTGGCACATTAGACCTTCCACTTCTGATCCCTCTCCGATGCAACGTACTACCAGAGGGGAATCAGAAGCAGCAAGTCATGTGTGCCGAAGTACATGGACTGCCGTGGACAGCAAAGCGATGGCACAAAGCCGCTGCTTTTAAAATACTGCTGCTGCCACCTACCTCTGCCCCCTAAGATGGAATCAGTGGCAGCAGGGGGGAGGGGTGCGGCAGCAAAGTGCAGGGCACTCAAAGTTAAACAATAGATTCTGACAGCCAGAGGGGGAGAGGTGGGCATAGGCTTAAGGTTTGCCTAGGGTGCCAACACCTTGAACCAACTCTGGGTTTGGCGCTGCTCAGGAGTTTGCCCCATTTTCACCTCTTATTTTTATGCCCTCACCCTCCTTCCTCTGTAATGCAGCCATTGCGGGGACAGTTCTTGGTAGGGGAGCACTGATAGTGCGTCTATTCCTGTGCGCCCAGAATCTCAACCCTAATTGTTGTTCCGAGGCAGGTGTAAGTTTGTAGGGGCATAAGCCAGTGGGAATTGGCGCCTATGTGCATCTTTTATAAAATAGCTGCTTCTGCCCCAATTCAATTCATTCTACACCCCAGATCCTAGCACCTGCTTTTGTGCATGTATACACTAGGGCAATTCAAGAAGCGCCTACTTGTGAAAAGCCCATAAAGGGGCCTATTTAAAAAAAAAAACAGTAGTGCACAAATACCCATGCACAAATTTACACCTGCTTTGAAAAAGGTGTAAATTGCATGCATGAAAATATGTGTGTACACCGCACCTCCACCTCTGCTCCATCCAAATTATACCCACAGGGGTGCCTGTGGTCAGTTCATGTAAACGTCGGGGCACTCTTTCCATTTGGCTTACACACATATGCGGTCATGTGATTTCATAAAAGCTCCTTTCTGCATGTACATACACTGACAAAGCTTTCTAAAATAATCCACTTAGAGTACAAAGAAAATGTTCCAGATGGTGGTGCATATCTGTTCCTCAAATGCTTCTCAAATTGCCTAAGAAAGTTCCAGGAACTTATGGTCGGAGAGGGAAAGAGGAGGTTTCTTGCAGAGTGGCATGGATGCCACTTCTTAATTTCATCATCATTGTTTTGCCACCTTGCAGCTAGCTTTGTGCTTGCCAGTCTGTCTCCTCCCCTGCAAAGACAGAACTGTGACTCTACCCCGGGAAGTGCAGGCCTGAGGCAAAAGGAAATGAAGTAACTTGCCCAAGATCACAAGAAATGGCGGTGGGAGAAGTGGTTTGTAAAACGACTGTAGCAGTTGTAGCTCGGTGATAATTGCTCCAGTCCTCTTGGAAGCCTCATTCAGCTGAACCACTGACATTAGAGTTGTCACTTTGTTCTTGGAACATCTATGGGGCGGCAAGGTCCCGCAGGCCGCAGTGATTTAGTGTGTGCTTAACAGTTTGTCAGGCACTAAATCATTTTAGCATATTGAAATGGAAACAAAATGAAGGTTTTTAAAAAGGGAATGGATAAAGGATATGAAGCCCAAAATGAAATGAAACTTTTTTCAGTGCACAGAACTCCAGTTCTCAGCAGAGCCGAGGATTTCTATAATGCTGCTGCGTATTTGGAGAGCTGAAAGCCAGCCTGGCACATTTAGCGAATGCTGTGCGCTGCCATGTAGAAGGTCCCCACTTTGATCCCCTAGTTGGCGTTTCCACTTCTCATTTCAGCCGGGGTTGCTGCAGAGAGTCTTCATAGCTGCTGGGGACATGTTGGGGGCGGGGAGCGGTGTTTTGGTTATTGCTCAAGCATGATACCTAGTGATCAGATTCATGGGCCATGATTGCCTCGGTGCATGTACCCCAACCGAAGATCACTGGGTACTTGAGGTGGGGTGGGGGTAGGGTGACTATGAGGGATTTGTGAATGAAGGGTTATGGTATTAGGAATTGAGGAAGAGGGCTGGGATGAAAAACAAGCGGTCAGCTGAACAGAAGGAGAATGAATTGGCTGCTGGGTGGTTTTGTAAAAGAGACGGTCATGGCGTTTCCCTAAACCCTGGCTGCTGTCCTTGAAAACATGCATATGCTGTGCCGTCCCCAGGTAGGTACCAGTACTGAACGCACGGATCTGGTCTCACCACTGTCGGCTAAATCTAGTGCAGAGCTATCAGGACACAGCAGCAGCTGAATATCACTGTTATTCGGATACTGGGCATTCTGTCCATATAGTGCTGCAGCAGTTAAATGGCTTTTCAGTAACACTACCCAGATAGTGCCTCTGAGAATCCATGGAAAGGGGACTTTTCTGTTCAGTGGTGGCCACTAAAGGTACGTCCCTTTGAATATTGATCTATCTGTTCTAAACTCCGCGACTGGTCTCCTTTTGGTCAGTCAGTCAGTGGCATTTTCTTGAATGGCCAACACTGAAAGAGCGCCAGGCCCTGAAGCAGCCAGCACCGTTGCGTAATCAACACTGGTAGGACAGGAGCGGCTGCAGATCGCTCCGCCTCACTTGTCATGAATGGAGTGAGAAGGCCTTGCGGGGATAAGGAGTGATAAGGAAACAGCCCAGGACAGATTTTCTTTGTTTTATTGGGTGGGGGGAGGAGGGGGGAGGAAAGAGGAAGAAGAGGCCCGGACTAGATGTTTGTTTTGAAATGCATTTCTTTACTTCTTATCATTTATATAATGCTACTAGGCATACGTAGCACTGTGCATGTACACATAGAAACATGACGGCAGAAAAAGACCATATGACCTATCTAGTCTGCCCGTCCATATCAAATACTAAAGTCCTTTCTTATCCTTTAGAAATTCTCTGTGTTGGTCCCATGCTTTTTTAAATTCAGATACTGCCCTCGTCTCTACTACCTCCACTAGGAGACTATTCCATGCATCTACCAATCTTTCCATAAAGAAATATTTCCACCTATCACTCCTGAATCTATCCCCTTCCACCCTCATCCCATGTCCCCTCATAGCAGAGCTTGCTTTCAATTGAAAGAGGCTCTCTCCCTGTGCATTTATGCCATGGAGGTATTTAAACGTCTCAATCATATCACCTCTATCCCGCCTTTCCTCTAAAGTGTACATATTAAGATCCTTAAGTCTGTCCTCATATGCTTTATAATGAAGACCACTAACCATTTTAGTAGCCACCCTCTGCACTGACTCCATCCTGTTCACATCCTTTTGAAGGTGCGGTCTCCAGAATTGCACACAATACTCCAAATGAGGTCACTCCAAAGACTTATACAAAGGCACTATCACCTCCTTTTTCTGCTGGCCATTCATCTCCCTATGCACCCAAACATCCTTCTGGTTTTCACGGTCGCCTTTTCTACCTGTCTATCCACCATAAGATAATCAGAAACAATCACAATCAGGTCCTGCTCTTCTTTCATGAACAGAGTACTTCGCCCCCTACACTGTACCTCTCCCTTGGAGTTTTGCAGCCCAAATGCATGATGCTATTTTTTTTATCATTAAATCACAGTTGCCAAATTATTGGCCATTCCTCAAGTTTAGCTAGATCCTTCCTCATGTTATCTATTCCTTTCCTTCCTGGGTGTCTACTCTATTGCAGATTTTGGTATCATCTGCAAAGAGGCAAACATTACCCGACAGCCCTTCCACAATATCACTAACAAAGATGTTAAAAATAATTCGGACCAAGGATAGATCCCTGAGACACACCACTGGTAACCTCCTTCTCCTCAGAGTTAGCTCTATTTACTTGTACCCTTTGTCGCCTCCCACTCAACCAATTTCTAACCCCATCAGTCTCTTTTAGGGTCCATCCCTAAGGTGCTCAGTTTGTTTATAAGTCACCTGTGTGGAACGGTGTCAAAGGCTTTACCGAAATCTAAATACACCACATCTAGGGCTCTCCCTTGGTCCAACTCCCTGGTCACCCAGTCAAAGAAATCAATCAGATTTGTCTCCAAGACCTGCCTCTGGTAAACCCATGCTGTCTCGGATCCTGCAATCCTCCAGAAACCTCACTATCCTCCCTTTTAGCAGCATTTCCAATAATTTACTCACCATAGAGGTTAGACTAACTGGCCTGTAGTTTTCAACCTCATTCTTACTTCTGCTTTTATGTAAAGGGACCACATGTGCATTTCTCTAGTCCTCTGGGACCACTCCCAACTCTAAAAAGTACTGAAAAAGTCAGTCAGTGAAGTACTAAAACATCCCCAAGTTCCTTCAATATTCTCGGATGTATCCCATCTGGTCCCATCGCTTTGTCTGCTTTTAGTTTAGCTCATTCCTCATGAGCACAGTCTTATGAAAATTGTTCAAGATCCCCGTCATTTCTTTCCTATTTGTGGGTGTTTTCTGAGGTCCTGCTCCTGGCCCTTCATCTGTGAACACAGAACAGAAATATTTGTCAAGCAATTCTGCTTTATCCTCATCAGCTTCTACATATTCCTCCCCTTCACCCTTAAGTCTGACAGTACCACTTTAGCTAATCGTATATACCCCAAATCTGAAAGTCTAAGTGGTTTACAAAAAAACAAGGCCAATATGGCTTTACACAGAACATGAACTCAACAGCATTTGAACAGATATGTTACATAAAACAATGGTAAACAAGGTCAGAGAGATGAAAATTCTTTATGTATCTTTACTTTCCTGACTACTTTGCTAGCTTCTCTAAGTTTTTCTAAATACAGATGCTTGTCTTCCACTCTCTGTGATCTCTTGTATTTTATGAAGGCCTCCTTCTTTTTCTTCACCTTTTCAGCTACTTCTTTTGAGAACCATAGCAGCTTCCTTTTCCTTTTACATTTATTTACCTGTGTAACAAAAAGGTTGGCTGCCCTTAAAATATCTCCTTTCAGTTTTGCTCACTGTTTTTCTACATCCCCCAGCTGTTCCCATCCTGCTAACAACTCCTTGAGGTATTGTCCCATCTTGGCCAAGTTGGTTTTCCTAAAGTCTAAGACCTTTACCTTTGAATGGATTTTATCAGTCCTAGTCGTAATACTGAACCACACCATCTGGTGATCACTGGATGCAAGATGATCTCCCCACAGAAACATTCTCCCCATTGGTAAACACCAAGCCCAATATGGCCCCTTCACGTGTGGGTTCTGTTACCAGTTGCTGGAATTGTTCTCCCTCTAGAGAGAATCCAGGATCAACTTATTTCTAGAAGACACTGCAGCAGGAATGTACCAATCAACATCTGCATATTGAAATCATCTATCAGTAGCACTTCCCCTTTCCTGGAAACGCTGTATATGTCTTCTATTAAATCTCTGTCCACTTTCTCTCCCTGTGAGGAAGTCTGTATATCATGCCAATACCAATGGATTTCTCTTTCCCTCTTTCTAGTTTAACCCACAGTGTCTCCTCTCTCCCTTTTAAGCCCTGTAATTCTATAGCTTTAAAATGATTTTTTACCTATAGTACACCACTCCAACCTCCCCTTCTTCCTATCCTGTCCTTCCTGAGTAAAGAATAGCCCGGTATAATTACATCTCAGTCATGGTTGTCCGTGAACCATGTCTCCATAACCATCATTAAATCCAAGTCAATGTCTTCCATTAAAGCCTCAGCATCTGAGATCTTATTTCCCATACCTTGGGCATTTATACACACCACTTTTACAGATTTCTACAAAGGTATTTAATGTTTCACTTACCTGGAGGCTTTCTTCACCCATCCCCAATGAATGAAATGAAGCTACAGGGTAAGCTATTTAAGACTAAGAAGAGAAAATATTTTTTCACTCAACGTGTCTTCAAACTCTGGAATTTGTTACCGGAGGATGTAGTAAAAGCTGTTAGTGTAGCTGGATTTCAAAAAGGCTTGGAGAAGTTAGTGGAGGAAAGATTCATAAACCATTATTAAAAGGGACCCAGGATATCACTGCTTGACCCAGTACAAGCACTGTGGAACCTGTGTCTTTTGGGGAAACTGCCAGGTACTTGTGACCTAGATTGGCCATTGTTGGAAACCGGATACTGGGCTTGATGGACCTTGGTCTGACCCAGTATGGCATATCTTTAATTTAAAGCCCTCTTCAATAGTTAGCCAGTCTGCTGAGGAAGACATTTTGACCCTTCTTGGACAGATGGACGCCATCTCTGCTCTGCAGCCCTTAGAACATCATCCCATGTTCAAGGAAACAAAAATGCTCTCTGACACCATCCATGCCGCTATGCATTAATTTCCAACATGCGAGCTTCTCTGCCTCATAAGAGACAGTCCTTGATCCAGAGAGCTTACACTTTGCTAAGACGGAAAAACATAACAATAGGGGACTAGGGAATTCTTAAGGGGAAAAGATTAAAATACACATGGGTTTAGACTGGAGAGTAAGGGAATTAGGATCCTAAAACAGCTTCCAAGAGGTGGGTTTTTAGCCTGGAAAAGGAGCAGAGATGGAGCCTGACATAATGACTCAGGTCGTCTATTCCAAGCATATGGTGCAGTGAGATGGAAAGGACGGAGTCTGGAGTTAGCAGCAGAAGAAAAGATATAGGTAAAAGTGATTTGCTTGATGAGTGGAGTCGCCAGGAAAGAGCCTGAGAAGAGATAAGATAAGAGAGGTAGTGAGGGGCTGCAGAATGAATGCACTTGTAGGTCAGAAGGAGAAGTTTGAACTGGATGTGGAAACAGATAGGGATCCATTGAAGTGACCTGAGAAGGGGGGTTATGTGAGCACAGAGACACTGGCAGAAGATTAGCTGTGCGGCTGAGTTTTGAACCGATTGAAGGGGAGGGAGATGTTTAAATGGGAGACCAGTGGGGACCAAGTTGCAAAGTCTAGAAAGAAGGTAACGAGAGAGTGGATTAGGGTCTTGGTATTGTGTTCTAAGAGGAAGGAAGGAATTTTGCTGATGTTATAGAGAAAGAAACGGCAGGTTTTAGCTATCTGTTGGATACGTGCAGAGGAAGAAAGAGAAGAATCAAAGATGACCCCAAAGCTGCCAGCGAGCTTATATTAGTTTTTATTAATTTGTTTTAAAGTAAATAAAGCAAACAACAACAATGAAAATGAATAAAATGGGAAAAAATAAGAAGCAAGGTTTCATTTCATTTTGGTTTCTTTCCTGTGTACATCCATCCAGCTATACTACTGATTTTAAGGTTGTAACTCTGGCCCTGAGACAAAGTTGGAAAACCTTTGGCACCCCACAGAATTTTGCCACCCGTCAAAGTTGTAGTGGACTGGGCCCTCAGTTCCCCATCAGTCTCTTTGTTTGATGGCATCCCAGTGGGAGACGAATAGCTTCTCGGCCTTGGGGGGCCACACAAAGCTGGAGAGATTCTTTGAGGTATCAGCCTGCCCCCTTCCTCTGCAACTTTCAGTGAGTAGTGGAAGCTGCGACCTAAGGGACTGGGCTGGACCACCATCCGAGGCACTACCATGGGCTTCTTAGGAATTTAATTTAATTTAAATTTCTGTATTGGGCTTTAACCCATGTAGTCCAGAATGGATTACAACATAGTAACATAGAGAACACCGTTTAAAGATCCAGTTCATAGGATTCAAGGATAATGCCATTTTAGTATCTAAGTCTTAACATGCATATAAATAAGTTAAACTGACTCAGATAAAATGCATCCCTTAATGAGGGGAGGGGAGGGGCGGCAACATAGACTGTCTATAGGGGCAGCAAAAATCCAAATCCACCACTGAATTACATGAAGTTTTGCTGATAGTTTGTTTCACTGGTTTATTCCCAGACTCGCTCACTAGACCTTTTTTTTTAATAACATGGAGTCCCTGAGTGTAACAGCTTATAAATAAATCTTTTCACATTCTTTGTTTCCTTCCTTTCCAGATCCTGTCAGAAGGTGAAGAGCTGTGATAAGCCAGAGACTATTTCATATCAATTTCATGGGTGCAGTTAGGGATTTATAAGAAGATGAACCAAACCCAGGGGAACATGACTAAGTGCGATCTGTACATCACAAACATAAAGCCATACATGGTGCTGAACAACTCACAAGAAATTGCCATCGCTGTGCTGTGTTTCACCCTGGGAGCTCTGTGCATTCTGGAGAACTCGCTGGTGCTGTACCTGATATTGGCTTCTCCGCATCTCAGGAAAAAGCCTTCCTACCTCTTCATTAGTAGTGTAGCGCTGGCTGACCTCTTGGCTAGTGTGATATTTGTCTACAGCTTTGTAGATTTTCATGTCTTCAAAGACACAGACAAAGACACAGACTCTTCAAATCTCTTCTTGTTTAAGCTGGGGGGTGTCACTACATCCTTTACTGCATCCCTTGGCAGTTTATTGCTGACCGCTTTCGACAGGTATATCTGCATCCACAGGCCATC
This sequence comes from Ichthyophis bannanicus, assembly GCA_033557465.1. NCBI lineage: Eukaryota > Metazoa > Chordata > Amphibia > Gymnophiona > Ichthyophiidae > Ichthyophis > Ichthyophis bannanicus. The sequence goes on along the minus strand of CM066039.1, from coordinate 16,769,591 downwards.
AGCATACAAGACCATTGTGACCCAGCGAAGGGCTCTTCTAGCCCTTGCCACCCTCTGGATTATTACGCTAATTATTGCTTACCTGCCTTTAATGGGATGGAATTGCTGCAAAGTGGATTCTAGGTGTTCACAGCTGTTCCCCCTCATTGACAATGGCTATTTGTCCACTTGGATCTTCTTGGTGATGATTTTGCTCCTGGCCATAGTCTATGCCTACATTTTTGTCTTATGGAAGGCTCGCAAGCATCAGCAATACATGAGCAGCCATCAAATGAAGGCTGGGCAGGGGCAAGCCAAAATGAGGATGGACATTATGCTTGCCAAGACTCTAGTTCTGGTGCTGACCGTGCTGGTGACCTGCTGGTCCCCGGTTCTCTTCCTTATGGTCTATAGTTTGTTGGCGGAGTTAAATGATGATGTCAAGAGGGTGTTTGCTTTCTGCAGCACCCTCTGCCTGGTGAATTCCATGGTCAATCCCATTATCTATGCTCTGAGGAGCAGGGATATGCGTTGCGAGTTGATCAAAGGGCTCTTCCAGTGCAGGAAGCTGCTAAGGATCCCTGGAAGAAACCAGGATCCTCAGAACTTCCAAAATTCAGTGGAAGATACCGTATGTGAAGATACAAAGCAGGACACAGAAAGAGATGCATCATCAGTAGGAATTACTCTACCCCACTAGCAATGTGCATAATCACAAAATATAAAAGGAAATACAAAAATGACAATTTCCTTCCGCTGCTTCAGAAGAGAGCCTAGCACCCAGCCAAGCACAAATGCTTCCTTAGCCTCGGCTGACCGGCTAGCTCATTTTCAATAGAAGCAGGCTAGGATGGTTCTGTGCATGGATATGTAGGTCCTGCTCTGCTTAGGGGAATCTAGTCCACAACTCCCTGCTTGAAATGGGGGTGGATCCAACATTGAGCCCAACTTGCTCCTTTCCACGTGCTATTAAGTCGCCGTCTGCAGTCAGAATATTGGGTGCCACTTGTTCCAGGCAAGGCAGGCTTCACCATCAGGCAGACTAGGTAGCTGCCTAGGGGGTCAGCTTCCAGAGGGTGGCAAAGAAAAGTGACCGTCGCACAAACTCAAAGAACCATCAAGGCCTATTACTACCAACAGGGATGGCAGGTATCTTCCAGTTGTCATTTAGTTAGAAAACCAGCTTTTGGAAACTGCTCTCATGGAGGGTAATTCCATACTAGGGCGTCTCTGTGACAGGTCAAAAAGCGACCTTTCTATAATGATCTAGAATGGAAACATCTCTGTATTTATAAACTAGGCTCTCAGAACTATCCGCGATAGTGCATGAATTTGCATCTGTTCGGAAGAGGGTGTGAACGTGTGCAGATACAACTATATTGCATAAAATAGGTGCAGCTCGATCCCAGCTACACCCCTGGGAATGTCTACGTGCAGATGATATCACCGTCCAAATGCTTTAGTTGGCATGCTTAGTCCTCTATGCACATACCCGTGTGCAATTCTATAATTGTCATTTTCCGCATATAAAATATGCTTAACTCATAAAAATTGCTTTATAAATTTCCCTCATTATGTATATATGCACAAGCTGTACTTTAGTATTTAAAAGTGTGGGGCCTGAAATTCAGGGCAGCAGCTAATGCTGTTTAAGCGACTAGCCGTCACTGAATTTTAAACCTGGATACTCAATGCTGGGGGCCATATCCGGGCCCCGGCATTGAATATTCAGGTAGCCTGGATTGCCATAAAGCTAACTGGGCAGAGGCAATAGTCAACTGCTACCCAGTTGGCTTCAGTGGAGAATCGTAGCCCAGCCTTTACTGCACCTGACTTTTGCTGCTTAGCAATAACCAGGCAGTGGTTCAATATCGTCACTGCCTGGTTATTGCCGGGCGCCACCCCCAGAACACCCCGATATTAACTGGTTAGCACGGTGGCATGCAGCTGCGACAGCCATGGATACTCAGCAGGTCAGCTGATCCGTGTTAATCCCTTTGACTATCGGACCCGTCATTTCCAATTATGTGTTCTTAAAGAAGTTTTTGGTAAGGGTGGTGTTAGAGTGATCATGATTTTGAGTTTAATTATCAGAATACTGGGTGGGGGGGGGGGGGTCAAGAGGCCTGAAAGACAATTGAGGGGGAGGCACAAAGCTAAATGCTTGCCTAAGGTGCATAATATCCGTTCACTGGCCCTGCTTCTAGGCCACACCCATGGGGATCTGACTAGTTTGGGAGAACAATACTATACACTCAGAAAGAACAGCAAGTAGGGCATGGAAGTGTTGTTTGCACTGGAGTCCCCATCAGCACAACACTTAGCCTCGGCGTCATTTTATAACATGACGTCTAGGTTAAAGGGCAGAAAGGTGTTCATGTGACTTTATAAAATACTAGTGCAAATCTAGCAACAGTAGCACCTGCTTTGCCTGCTCAAAAGCACATATTTTATGCGCATACCTGCATATTTTATAAAATACAAGTGCAACTTGTGACTCCGCCCATTGCCCATCCAAACTGCACCCCTGTGCATGCCTACTGTGCAAGGATGTGCTGGCTTGTGTCTCACAGATTTTTAGAGGTGACCTAATTTTATAATACTCTATTTACATGTGCAAAATGGGAGTTTAAAGGCCAACAACCCAGTCCAAACATATCTAAGGTGATACCTTCTATTGCTCTAAGTAAATACATCCCTTGACTAGCGTTTGAGAGTTAACACATCTTTTCTCAGATTGAAACAGAGTGAGCAGGTCAGAGTAAATGATTACACTGCCAAAGGGGCAAGGGCTGATGTCTTATTATAATGTAATCTATCATAAGCCCTTCTATTCTTTGGTTTTTATGGATTGTAGATTTGGGTGTTTATACTGCATCATGACTGAAGACCGAACACAATTTAGGACAACTATCCAGAGGGTCATCATGAGTCGACACCAACTCGACAGCACTTAGCAACAACAACAACATTCCATCTTATTAAGGATTATTCGAGGGTACAAGAAATCTGTGTTTTATCAGTGCCTTTGCAGCCCACGTACTGACGCCTTTTCTGGCTGAATCAAATACGTACATTTGTGCAACCGAACAGCTGTCAGCATGGAAAAGGCACAAAAAAAGAGTGCAGGGGCGACTTGAGTTTAGCTGATGGTGCTGAAAATCACGGCTGTTGGCTAAACTTGTCCAGATGACTTTGATCATGCCAAACAGGGCTGGTGTGCAACTGACCGCTGCATAAGTGGTGCCCATGCACAGGGTAACGGCTCCTTGGGGGTGGGTGGGGGCTTACAGTGTTGAGTTGGGCAGAGACGCCATCAGTGATGCTGAGCCCAATTTAGCTTTTCAACGCAGCCCTGGTGGCAGAAAGATCACCCAGCACCATCCCCCGCCCGGCTTAATCTCTCCTTCTCCAAGCTAGCGCTGTTTATAGTATTTACTTCCGGTGTGCGGGGCCGTTGAACCCTAGCTGCTGCTGCTGTTGCTGAATGGGAATTGGAAAATGCTGTTCCTGGATGTGGGAGAGGCCGTGAGGCATCGGAAAGGAGATGAGTGAAAGGAGGGTGGATACAAATATGGTAATGGGGAGTGGGGAGAGAGGTGGAGATGGAAAGCTGATAAATAGGTACAATATCCAAAGGAAATTGAAGGAGACTGAGAGGGGGGCTGAAATTTGTCAGAGAGAGATGTAGGGAAGGAATGGAAAAAAAGACAAGAGAAGAAAGGACAAATAGACAGCAGGCATTGGAAAGAAAGTTAGGAGAAGACAGACAAGGAAAGCAGAAAAGAAAGACCAGGGCCATCATGGCCAAAAAATAAAGGCAGACACGAGTATTTTATTTTGAATTTATTAACGGGTCTATGTTAACTTTTGGAAATGAACATTGCTGTGTTCAGTTTTGGAAACCATACCTTACAAAGCCTATAAAAAGACTTGAAATGGTTCAGAGGAAGGTGACCAAGATGATTTGGGGCCTACGCCAGAAGGCATATGAGAAGAAGACCTCAAGATGTATACCCTAGAGGAGAGGAGAGACATGGAGATATGATATCGACATTTAAATACTTAAAAGGTGGTAATGAACAAACAAATCTTTTTCAAAGAAGGGGAAGCTGTAAAACTAGAGGACATGAAATGAAGCTGCAAGGGGGTAAACTCAAAAACAGCATCAGGAAATACGTTTTCACGGAAAGGGGGGTGGATGCCTGGAATGTCTCCCGAAGGAGGTGGTGGGGGCAAAAACAGTGGCAGAATTCAAAAAGGTGTGGGACAGTCACACGGGATCACTACATAGCAAGAGGATGGAAGGAAAGCAAATGTAAATAACTTCATACATAGAGAGGGGGAACCTGCCTGGAGCAGCACATACAGCTCTACAGCTCAGCCACCCTACTGAGCAGACTAGGCTGGTCTTTATCTGCCATCATTCACAATGTTGCTATGATGCTTTTGTGTTCTGTTCAGTACAAGAGGAAATGTATTTTTTCTCCAGTGTTGTGATATATGTCAAGTTTGGGTTCTTGGGGTCCCTGGTTTGTCTTCATGTTTCAGTTTCTAATGTGTGGCCGCCCCTCATTCTGTATTTGATGGTCTCTCTGCCTTCGCATATGTAGTATTTCGTTAGCAAGTAGCTTCTGTGTAGAGTCCCACTGTGTTGGTGTTGTACGAGGTGTATTAGTTTCGTGTTTCTCCTGCTGCCTTTTGATAACGTAGGGCTGGTGCTGTGTGAGTGCTGTAGTAGAGGAGATTTGCTATGGGCTCTGAGTGGCCTTTTTGCAGTGTTTTGTATTTTCGTACATGGAAGTTGGCATTGGAGGGAAGTCATAAAATCTGGCCATCCTTGTCTAGCTCCATTTTTCATGTAAATGGTGTCCAGACCCTTATACACTCATTAAAATTATTCTTGGGATGAAAGACAGACTTCTGAAGGGCTCCACTTGATTTGATGGGAACGGGGAGCACCATAGCAACCACTCACACTGGCCCTAGTGCCAAAGAGCTGTTGTAAAGTTAGTTGGCTATCTTTATGCAGCTAACTTTGTCTGGGTATATTCAGCAATCCTGAAGTGCCACTCAGTATCTGTACCAAGTTAACCTGATAAATATATCCACTTAACTTTACCACGCACCATGGAAATGAATATGGGTCCCTTGATTTTCCATTGCTTTGGGTATTCACTTAGAATGTGAGCTCTTGGGGGCAGGGACTGTCATACTTAGCACCATTGTACATCACTACAGACATCCAGTAGACTTATAACATTGATTCATTTTATAATGTGAGTATTAAAATCATGACTTGCTTCAGAAGATGAATGTCCACCACGTCAGCCTCCCAGCAGTGTGCAGATGGTTATCGAAATCACTACTTTATTTATTTTATTTATTTATTTAGTTAGTTTACACTTATATACCGCTACTTCCAGCGATCAGCAGCGGTTTGATTGCCAATTTGGGAGATGTCAAATCAGGACAGGAAAATCGGGTCATATATACATAGTTTTAGGGTTTGGCACAGCATGCAGGGTTAGACACTTCAAAAGTTAGGTTTACAATATTTACATATTTACAGTTCTCTAATAATTACATTTACACAGGTCGGCACCATGGTGTCACTTTTTACATCAGGTTATAGTGACATTTAAAAAGATGGGTTTTTATTTTCCTTCTGAAGTCATTTATGTCTTTTATAGCTCTCAGTTCATGTGGTAGATGATTCCAGGTTATCGGGGCTGAGAATGAGAATGCTTTGTTGCTGGTGCTTGCTTTTACTGTTCTGATATTATTAGGAACTTGTAGTGTGTCGGAGTTGATAGTTCTCCTGTCTCTGTTGGTTGGTTGCTTGTTGACCAGTGTTGAGAGGAATGAGGGTGCTATGTCATGTATGAGCTTAAATGTGGTTACCAAAGTTTTGTATTGTATTCTGGCCACAACTGGTAGCCAATGTAGTTCGATCAGCACAGGTGTGATGCGTTGAGTGATTCTTGTTCGTGTGATGATCCTTGCCGCTACATTTTGGGCCAATTGTAAAATATTTAGCGTTTTCTTTGGCAGACCCTGTAGTATGGCGTTACAATAGTCTAAGTGTGGCATAATGAGTGCTTGTGCCACTGTTCGAAAATCACAGGGTTCGATTAATTTCCTCAGTGGCTGCAGGACTCTGAGTTTGTGGAAGATGGCTTTGTTAGTTTTTCTCAGGTGTTTTTCCAATTTAAGTTTGCTGTCAAGTGTGACACCCAGGTATTTGATCTCGTTTTTTGTGTTATATGTGTTGTTGCAGAGGGTGACCGTCGGAGGGGGTTCAAAGTTCGGTATACTTGATATATACATTACTTCGGTTTTCTTATGGTTAATTGCCATGTTGTTTTGTTGGAGCCATGCTAACATCTCGTACAGGCAGGATTCAAGCTGTGTGTACTTTGGGTCATTTGTGTCTAATTGAGTGTATAACATAATATCGTCTGCATAGATATGGTAGTTGATGTTATGTTTTTTGAAAATGTCACAGAGGGGCTGCATGTAGATGTTGAAGAGTAGCGCCGAGAGGGCTGATCCCTGGGGTATGCCTTGCGTTTGAGTGAATCCTTCCGCTTTTTCTCCATTGAATTGTACCTGTGGACTTCTGTTCGTTATATAGGAGGAGAACCATTTAAGTGTGGTTCCCGAGATTCCTATTGCTTCCAGTTTTTTTAGTAGGATCCCATGATGAACAGTGTCAAAGGCGGCGGAGATGTCAATGAAGATTAGCAAGAAAGTTTTCTTCCTGTTTTCCAAGCCTTTGTGGAGGTTATTGAGTAGTGCTATTAAAAGCGTTTCAACCCCATGGTTTCGTCTGAACCCGTATTGTTGCATGTCTAGTATATTGTGGTCGTCTAGATGCTCTTGGAGTTGTATGAGGGCTGCTTTTTCGATGATTTTTGCTAAGAAGGATATGCTGGAGATGGGGCGATAAGATGTTGGGTCTGTTTTGTTAAGTTTATTGTTCTTTAGTACTGGTCTTATTATAGATTTCTTGAGTTGGTCAGGCATAATTCCTTGATGAAGTGATAGGTTCACAATGTGAGAGACTTGGTGGACTATGTCTTTTTTTGCTGCCTTGACCCAAGCAGTGGGGCAAGGGTCAAGTGGAGAGGTGGTGGTATTGATGCTAGTTATTATGTTGCTTGTTTGTTGCTCATCGATCTTGTGGAAATTTCTCCATGTCCGTTCTTGCTCAACAGTAGTTTCCCGGTGTACCTCCCCCCTGCAGGGGTCGGGCAGGGTTGCAGTCAGTTTGCTCGCGTAGTGGTTTGCCAGTGTTTGTGGGTTGATATAGGTATCCTGTTGGTCTGGTTGGGATGCTTTTGTTAAGGACTTCACCAGCTCAAATAGTTCCCTGGGTTTGTTGATCGCTTTGTTCAATAGGTTCGTGTGGTGCATCCTTTTTGCAGCGTTCACCTCTTCTTTGTATTTCGAGAGGAGGGTGAGGTACTCTATCCTATGTTCCATAGATTTCGTACGTCTCCATTTTCTTTCATGCTTTCTGAGTTCTCTCTTCATGTTGTTTAGTACTTTGGTGTACCAGGGTTCCGAATGTTGCTTAGCAAGGTTCGGGGTGGTGCTCCATTTGGGGTTTGCTGCGGCCTGTATTCCGGTGTTCCAGCTTTCTGTTAGCGCATCGAGATCAGTGCTTTTAAGGTCTATGTGGGTCTGAACGTTATTTACCAGACATTCCAGGTTTAGTTTGTTGAATCTCCTTTGTTGGTGCATTACTCTTCGTGCTTTTGTGTCCTTTGGTATAGATGGTATTTTCATCCGAATATCAATTTGGTGGTGGTCTGACCACGGTTTAGGGTTTATCTTTATTAATGGCTTCTCTGTAATGCACTGGTCCCCCATGGGAGTGAAAACCATGTCGAGTGTGTGGCCCTTGTCATGAGTGGGCTCGTTTATTAGTTGTTGAAATCCTAGTTGTGACATGGCTTCTAGGAAATTATCTGTGTGTGCGGCAGCCGTTGATGATAGGTTTAAGTCTCCTAGAATCATTTGGAATTTCCTTGGTTGTTTTCTAGTACCGAGGCAAGCACTTCTTGCACTACCTGCAGAGCGGCATCCGGAGCAGTTTATCTTACACTAGTTTCTAGATGGTTTTGTATTAGACAGGGACCTGCTTTCATTGGGAACAAAACTGGAATTGTAATGAGATTTCTGCTCTCCTTTCATTTGGAAAAAGAAACAGAAGGAAAACCCCCCAAATTTTGTTAATTTTTCTTTCATTTTCAAAACAACAAAAACAAAAAAAGCACAGGTAGAGTAGTTGGAGTCCCTGGCTAAAAAACACATACTACAAAAAAATAATCCCTCCACCCCTCTGCAAGACTTCTGTCTGCTTCTTCCCCCTCACCCCTCTCCCATCCCCAGTATCTTATCCCAATCCATCGGTTCAAAATGGGGCAGCAAAACTCCTCCGTCACACATGTTCTGCCACTGAAATAGCTGAAAATGTCCCCAGCTGCTCTGAGAAACCAGTCCAAAACGTGATAAAATGTGGAAAGACAGAGCCTTTATTAATCAATTGACAACCCGACACAGGCCATGTTTCGCTATCCTTCGTCAGGGGTATGTCAAACAAATGCTAAAAACATAAATACATAAATATTTAAAACAATGTAAAAAACAGAGCACTTAGCAACATATTAAATATAGAATCAAATAAAATTAATATGTTGCTAAGTGCTCTGTTTTTTACGTTGTTTTAAATATTTATGTATTTATGTTTTTAGCATTTGTTTGACGCCCGAAGGAAAGGATCATGTTTCAATAATGGATAAAAACATTTTACAATTATAAGTTATTTTTTCCAGCTTTGATTTTGTATAGTTGTACAGTGCTGTGGTATATAGACCCTTGGATTCACTTGGGCCTCATTTCAACCTCGCTGACTCTTTTGGCATTACTTCTCATTGGGGCTTCAGCCTGCGACTTTCTTTGAGTCTCTGTTCACAGGATAATAAAGCTAATCACTAAGACGGTCTTTTACTAAACGGCGCTAAGGTCATGTTAAATGCAAAATCTTTGCATTAGCTGTCAGGAGCATGGCTGGTATTTTCCCAGCAGCTAATGTGTGACTGGGTACCATAACAAGCATCAAAGTGACATGGCTGTACCTAAGAGCAGCCATAGATTTGCTGTCGGGTGAACCTGCGCTAAGTGCCACGTTTACTGCACTTGTGAGCTAATGTGTTTGCCACGCCCATGCTCCGTCTCTAACCCACCCACTGTCCATAGTAGTATGCAAATGCCGGTTAACATACATTTCAGCAATTGGTTTTTGACATGCCTTCGCGTTAGGGCTCGCTGTGATCAATTGCTGCTTGATAAAATGCGCATTACCTGGTTAGTGGCATTTAGTACAAGGGCCCTTAAGGAGCATATTTAATAAAATGCTCCAAGTTAAAGTGTATTGAGGCCCGTTTTTTTTTTTGCATAGGGGCAAACTTGGACCAGTGCTAACTGATGGGGCTGTTAGCACGTCCCCAGGCAGTTAGTGTGGTTCCAGCTTTGTCCCATGCTACAGTGTAACCCATTTAAGACTAATAAGAGAAAAGATTGTTTCACTTAACGTGTAATCAAACTCTGGAATTCATTACCAGAGGATGTGGTATAACCTGTTAGTGTAGCTGAGTTTAAAAAAGGTTTGGACAAGTTCCTGGAGGAAAAGTCCATAAACCATTATTAAATGGGACCCGGGATATCACTGCTGGCCCTGGGAAAAGCATTGTGGAACCTGTGTGTCTTTTTGGGAACCTGCTGGGGACTTGGGACCTGGATTGGCCACTGTTAGAAACAGGATACTGGGCTTGATGGACCCTGGTCTGACCCAGTAAGGCATCTCTTATGTTTGACTCTCCCCCATGCAAAGCCATTTGCTGTGACTAATGCCGGTTGCATTTCCTGCCATCCGTCAAAGTGGTGGGTAAGCATGCCCATGCTATGACATTGCGGGTTAGCACATGCCAAAGACGCCTATGTGCACACTCCACCTTTGAGCTGCCTCAACCTGGGCTAAGTGGTTAGCATGGGCTTGTTACCATAGCTGCATTTTTACACATGGTAAACCCTGTGCTAACAGCACACTTTATTTATTTAACAGTTTTTTTTATACTGAACGGTTTACATTGTACTTAAACTTGGTAATGTACTTTAAACAGGGACATTGATAACTTGGACTTTTCTGAGGCAATGGAGGGTTACACAACTAGGTTACCAAGCCATGGCTCTAACCATTAGGCTACTCCTCCACTCCACTTTACACTTTAGTAAATATGCCCCAAATTCCCAGTCTTTCAGAGGTAAGGCACGCCTAGAGTTTTATTTTGAAAATGTATAATTCTTTGAGAAGCATGCTTATAAGCGCTGCATACCAGGTTATATGTCCATTTAGGAAGCACCATTATCGCCATGTTATGTCCTCCCATTTAGCAGCCTTAAATTCCTGTTTTGCTCATTACTGCCTGCCGGCATTGCATTAAGACTTTAATTTAGCAGTGCCCTAGGCCCTCCTGTGTAATTATCCGTCACTGCATTATGGTCAGCTTCCAATTAGCACGGGTTCGGGCAGCAATCACAGCTGGAGTGGACTGTCTATCTCCAGATTTTAAATGAGGTGCTGTGCCAGGGAGGAAGTTCTGAGTCTAGACAGCCACATGAGTCAGGAAGATCCTGCTGAGAAAACGTGGCTTGGTGGCATACACCCAGCAGCCCTGCTTGCTAGAGCAGCCTTCCAAGCTGATGTGCGCGAATGTCAGCGGCGCATGTTGGATTTTCGATGAATTTTAAACAGAAATACTGCTTCCAGATGAACAAAGAAAACCTTAATGTGGAGGCGTTTTGCAATTCAGTATGTAAACATGATGTTCATACTCCGAAGCAGAAAACTCCCTGGGGTTCCGGGGCAGAAATTGTCTGGCTCAAGGGTCCCAGGGCAGAATCTGCCTGGCTGAGGGGTCTTCGGCTGGACCAGGGAGCCTCCAGAATTTCAAAATTCAATGCGTGAAGGTGAGAGTTAAATTAACTTCTGCCTTTAAGCATGGAAGTTAAAACTGGTAGGAATACTACTGTACCTTTTAACTTTATGACTGTTTGTACCACCAGACACTTTGCATATAAATAAAGCTTCGACCAATACACTCCGATGGCACACCCCTGGAGTAAAATAATGAAATAGGTGCTACTGGATAATCAAAACCCCCCACTTCCCCCCTCCCTTTGCCTTTTCTACAGTGCTCCAGCTGCACAATCATATGTGTTTGATTCCACTGGAAGGATCACCCGGCAATTGTACATACACTGCAAAAATACTGATAAAACGCTCAATTTTTGGTTTTCAAAGAATCCTTCATTAACTGCAAAATAAAAACCCCTAAAACAGCTAACAATAAAAGCCCTGCATATAATTAACTTATTGCATCTGTAGTGAAGAGGTTTTTTTTAGCGCAGTAAGAAAGAAAAGTGTTTTACTGTTTCATAACAGCAGCCTTCAGAAGGGCAGCTTTCAAAAGCCATTTACCCAAGTGAAAGCAGATTTACCCATTTAAAACCTGATGCCCTTAACCTGATTAAAAGAACCTGTTGGCAGATGCTTTTAGCCCCAGTTACGGTTTGGAGGTAATGGTTATTTTTCCCAAGGGGAAGTTCCCCTTATTAAATGAAATCAATTTGCAAGTTAAGGAGTCACATAAAACCCAAAGGGGGGCTTCTAATAAAGCCTGCTAGGCAGTCAATGCATATTTTAGCATGTGGTAATGACCCGCTATGTCAGTGGCTGCATGGTAAGTCCAGTGTAATTGCACATTGCGTGACAGGGCAGTAAATGCAGTGTAGGTGTGGAGAAGACATTGCAGTTAGTGCAGTGGCAATTACCACATGCTATCAATGTGAAAATGAGCACAGCTGCTCTTCATGATACCCCTATGGGTGGCGTTCAGTGCATCTACATTTTACTAAAGTGCATTAGGATTTTGCATCTAACACTGGGTAATAATTGCACAAAGCCAGCATTAGCTGCAAAGGTTCCATGGTATCTGCAAGAGGTGTTCCCAGTGTTTCTTCTGCAGATACCACGGAGAAGATGCAGGGATCGAGGCGGGCAAGCTTCATGGATGCAGCTATCGCCACTCAATGAGGTGGTTTTAGATGTATCCGCGAAGCCTGCAAACTTTGGCAATTTTCACACAATAGTAATGTCTGTGGGAATCGTGCTTTGCAGTCACACCTGTTCTCCACCAGCTCTCTGCCCTAATCCTACCCAAGCTTGCATCTACTGTCTTTTTCCTGCATTAGCTGCGATCAGCAGGTGCTATTTCCACCTTTGCAGCTACCACCCTATAGTAAACACACCCCTTACTGCACTGCTCATTAGGGTATGCATCTGTGCGGTAGCATGCTGGCCACACCCCCGACAGTTCCCATGGAGGTCACACTCTTATCGTGCATTAAATATGCATTAACGCCCTTTAGCAAAAAGGCCCTGAAGATCATCTGACAGTCCAGAGAACCTCCAAATCCCAGGTTTTATCCTGGTGCTTCCTAGTCTTTATGCAGCCATGACCCCATTTTGGTGGCGCAAACAAGTACATGATCCCACACCCTCGTTGCCTCCCATACTGCTGCTTCAGGCCTCGGGTAGTGTGCACTGTGATGCTCTCATAGTCCCTCATTTCTCATCGAGCTCATGCAGGCTGAGTTATAATATCCCTGCACGGGCAGCTGTTTATTTTCTACCTTGACTGCAATCCCTATGTGAATTTTATGACTCCTAGTGAAGTTATTACCCTACTATCATTACTTATCATTTATATAGCACCAATGTTCACATGTAAGAGAGAGTCCCTATTCCCCAGAACTTGCAATTATTCAAGAAAGACAAACAGGACAAATAAGAGGGTAGGGAGTCTCATTAATTATGGGAAATGATTAAGAAGACCATGGGCGTAAATAGAATAAGGGGATAGAATCTAAAAGCAGTTTTGGAAGCGTTGTTCTAGCCCCCTGAGGGTATCTGGGAAAACATTGCTCAACTTTCCACCCTCCTTCAACTCCCTTTAATAGTGGACCAGCACATTCTGAGCACGGGGTGGTAAGTCACTCCAAGCCCCTAAAACCTTCAAAGCTCCCGACTCCCTTAATCATCCCAAAGCCTTTACAAAAACTATGACTGCAGTGTTTTTCTTGTAGATTTTCTTAGCATGAGCGATCAATTCCATTACCCAGAAATAATTCTGATTTTTCCTCCCCCCCCCCCGAGTAATGGCACTGCCCTCTATGATGTAGATGTTGTGTCACAATTAAGGCAGTTAGCTGGCTGCTGGGCTAGTGGTGAGGCCTTAGCTGCCATTTCTCTGAGGGGGTCTGAGCAAACGGCAGCAGTGATTGCTGAGAAGGGACTTCATTGCATTTTATTTTTATTAATTTATTGAAATTGTCCCCACCCCCTCACCGTCCTCCCTCCGACGACGTTCCTCTGCTTTACCCACCTACCTCCTCCTCAATCTCTGGCCTAAGTTAGGGGTCGGGCCACAGAAGACCATGGCATGTGGGGCGACGCTAAAACGCTCGATGGAGTTTGAGGCCTTGCTGAGCCCGCAGTCCCAGTCTGCCAAGCAGCGACGGTGCACACCCTTACCCGGTACCCCTGGCACCCCTTCTCCCCCATGCTGCAGCCTCCAGCCACTTCAGGTCCAGCCACAGATACCATCCCAGGCCATGCTGGGGACCGAGCAGAGGTATACACCAGGTAAAACATACAATAAAATTATATTTCAGGTGGGGGTCAGGAGGAGAAGGATCAACAAGACAAATGCAAAGATCTCATCAAGTATGGAAATCATGGGTAAGCACGGAGGGCTTATAAAATCTACCGTAACGTCCCCTTTCCCAGTTTATCACTGTTACCACTTTCTTGGTCTCTATGGGTGTAATTTGTCATTTCTAAACAGTTTGGCAATTTACTTGGGTACCTGCCTTGAAAATTGACTCCATTAGGCAACGACTGGATATCATTACACAAGTATTTCAGCGGCTCCTTTGCAAACTGATGGGAGAGAGGAGTAAGAGGAGAAACCTTCGCCTAGAGGGTCATTTTATAACAGGGCACCATGGGTAGATGCCTACTTGCCCTTACAAAATACTAGTGTAAATGGCAGAGAACAGGCATCTACGGAGTTGGTGTAAATACCCTTGCCTACAATTTTCTAGTACATGTGTAAATTATAGTATTTTATAGTCTACATACGAATCTGTGCTCTTGAGTCATATGCAGAGTACGTACTATCTTGTGAAGGCGTGCACCTGTATGCTGGCTGGTAGTTTGTAAGAGGCCCTGCATGTGCATAAATAAGTAAAATGGCAGCAAAATATGGGTGTACATTGAGGCACCCCCTTATATAATTACCCCCAAAGCATTTTCAGTGTGTAAAGTATGTTTTCCCATGAAGGGGCGTAGTGTGGGCAGAGCTCAGGCAGATTTGCAATGTACGTGCATACTTTGTGAAATATGTGAGTATATATGTGGGGGTAATTTTCTAAACATTTTCACGTATGTAAGCCTGTTTTGCATGCATGTATAAGTATGCATGGTGGCAAGGTGGTACAGACATATATGTGTGCTGCTTGTAGGCATACATGGGGGTGTAGTTTGGGCGAAGCGGGGGCAGAAGTGCAGTGCCTAGGAGGGGTATGTTGGAAGCTGGAGTTGGTGCAGAGGGTGGCTACCAAAATTGTTAGTGATCTTCGTTATGAAGCACATGAGGACAGACTTTAAGATCTTAATATGTACACTTTAGAGGAAGGCGGGATAGGGGCAATATGATAGAGACATTTAAATACCTCTGTGGCATAAATGCACAGGAGGGTCTCTTTTAAACGAAGGCAAACTCTGCTACGAGGTGACATAAGATGAGAGTGAAAAGGGGATAGACTCAGGAGTAATATGCAGAAATATTTCTTTGTGGAAAGAGTGGTAGATGCATGGAAGTTTCCCAGTGGAGGTGGTAGAGATGAGGACAATATCTGAATTCAAAAAAGCATGGGACAAACACAGAGGATCTCTAAAGGTAAAAAGGGGACTGCAGTAGTTGATATGGAAGGGCAGACTAGATAGACCATGTTCTGCCGTCATGTTTCTATGTTATGAACAGCAGACGTACAAGCAGAGAGTTGCTTGTGTACTTTTAAAGGGGTGTTTGACATTTCAACGTGCACTACAGGGGCTTTTTCTGGGGGCCTTATTGATAAAGGTATATAGGCTTCCTTTGCTGTCTTTGTAAAACTGGTTTCAAATGGGCACCTTTTAGACTTCTCTTATAGGTGTCCTTTTTTAATAAAATCACATACACATTTATACCTAAGAATCATCTACAGAATTTCTCCCTGTACTGTGCTAAAAAGAAAGTGCTTTGCTCGCTGTGGTTCAGTAATTATCTTCATGGTAGTATGCTGTATTGTAGATTTGTACTGAGTGGAGTAGTAGCCCAGTGGTTAGCACAGCAGCCTAACACCCAAGCAATCTGGGTGTCATTCCCACTGGAACTCCTTTTGACCTTGAGGAAGTCACTTTACTCTTCATTGCCTTGGAAGAAAAGGCCTGGCAATCTACTTCCAGTTATTATTATTATTTATTTATTTATTAACATTTCTTATATACCGCGCTATTATAATCAGTGCGGTTCACAGAAGAACAGAAACACACTACAATGCAGTATGGTACATTGAGTTTACATGGAACAGGTGGTCAAAAACTTGGATGAACTGGGGAGAACTATATACAAATTATATACAAATTATACAGTAGTAAGTATTCACATGGGGCATGTGGGATTCGTAGTGGATGCGAGAGCTCTTGGGATGGGGGGACGGAGGTGGCGGTTGATTATCCATTGTCGACCGGGGGCTGTTCAATGGGTTGTGGTAGACGGGGGTCGATGTAGAGGTTGTGTGTTTTTCAGGCTTGGTATCGGGGTACTGCTGAAGGAACAAGTGGTGTTTGAGGGCTTTTCTGAACAACATTAAGTTCGGGATGGCACGGATTTCTGCAGGGAGGGCGTTCCAGGCCATGGGTGCGAAGATGGAGAAGGCTCTACTTGCTGTTAACTTTGCCCTGTTAATTTTAGGGACTTCAAGTGTATTCGACTGTGTGGATCTCCTGGCCCTGTTTGCTGGTGTGTGATGGAGAAGAGTGCTGATTGGCGTGGGTGGTAATTTCCTGATGGCTTTAAATGCCAGAACTAGCATCTTGTAGGTAATTCTAGCTGGTAGCGGTAGCCAGTGTAGGTTTTTCAGGACTGGCGTTATGTGGTTAGACCTTGAGGATCCGACTAGAACCCTTGCCGCCGAGTTCATGGCAAGTCAGAGTGGATTCAGGGTTGATTGTGGTAGTCCATGGAGGATGACGTTCGCAAAGTCAAGGTGTGGGATGACCAAGGCTTGAAAGATGGTTCGGTAGTCGGAGAAGTCGAGTAATGGGCGGAGATGGCGTAGTGACCGGATCTTGTAATAGATAGCTTTTGTGGTATTTGTGATGTGGGCTGACATATCTAGGTGTTGATCCAGGGTAATGCTTAGGTATCGAATTGTGGATTTTGCTTTTAGTTCCATGTCATTGACTTGCAGTGAGGAAGGAGGTGTGAATTTCCAGTTTCTTGTGACGAATAGGACGTCTGTTTTATTGTGGTTGATTCGGAGATTTTGAGCTAGGAGCCAATCAGATATAGCTGCAAAACATTTTTGTATTGGGGAGAAGTCGGGTTGCTCAGTCCTGAATGGAGTGTAGATGAGGATATCGTCGGCTTAGGCAAGGCATTGAACGTTGAAGGAGCGGATTAATGTACAGATAGGCTGCATGTAGACGTTGAATAGCAGCGCGGAGAGGGATGAGCCTTGTGGTACGCCTTGCTTCAGAGGAAAAGGTTCAGAAGTCGTGGAGCCAGCTCTGACTTGTTGCCATTGGTTGTATAGGTAGGTTTTGCACCAGGCTAGTGCTGTGCCTTGTATCCCTTTTTCTTTGAGATGATGTAGAAGTGTCTTGTGATTCACCGAGTCAAAGGCGGCAGCTATGTCTAGGAAGATGAGGACAAATCCTTGGTGGATGTTATCGAGACCAGTGATTAGATTGTTGAAGAGGATTGTGAGGATGGTGTCGATGCCATGGGCTTCCCTAAAGCCGTGCTGGGCGGGGTCTAAAGGTGCCTCATTGTCGATGTGGTTTTGTAGTTGTCGCAGGACGACCTTCTTATACCTTGCCAAGAAATCCCAGGGGCTGCTGGGTCACCAGGAGCCAGCATTGACTTGAGGGCAATTACAAAAAAAAGATTTGTGCTAGGAATCATGAAAGACAATTTCCTTTTGCAGCAATTGTGCAAAAGGGCATTTTAAGTACATAACATTCACCATAGACACTATCTCTAGTTGAGCAGGTTCCCGCTGAGGACCTGTAGTTTTTTAGAAGACTGATGTTTGGGTATTTCCTTGTTCAGAGGCATTGCTATCCTGAGAATTTCATCCCAAAGGCAGCCTCTGGCACAGAGAAGAAAGAGATCTCTGGACCTCTTTCTCCCCGGCTCTGCTGGTCCCAAAAGTAAGGGGCAGCATGTGCCAATCCTCCGTCCTCACCCCTTCTTTTAACACAGACGGTGAGGGGCTTCAGAACCCTGATTCCCTCACTCTTCTCGGATTAAAAGTAAGAGACCTCATTCCTATACCCTGACACAGTGCTAAGGGACCTTGGAGCCCCCCTTCACATGCCTTCAAACTAAAAAGAAGGGGCAACATGCCACATTCCCCCTCCCCTCCCAAATGATCATATGGGGCATCCATGGTCCTGCATTCTTTCAGGGGCCAAAAATCACTCCCCATGCTACCAAGTCTGACGCTGGTCACTTGAGGATGATGACAGGAGATAGTCTCCTTTTCTGCACTGGATTTTTTGCTGGTCCTTTGCAGGCTTCTGTAACAGAATAATCAGTGCACATGACTCAGAAGTAAACTTCTAGATCCTGTTTTGATGTTTTTAATCCCTCCGGTTTTCTGACAGAGGGTCCAATGCACCCGGTACATCAATTTCCATACAAAAGCTTTAGAAAACATTTGTGTGTGTCCCTGTCACAGAAGGGTGCCCTGCCCTGCTACCCACAGGGGGACGTGGTGAAGTCATCAGAGGCTCAGCGAGACTCTTCAGATGGAAGGAGAGATTTTCTGCTTAGAGGCTGCTGGAGTGTTTTCTTGGAAAAGCTCTGATGTTCTCAGCAACTCACATCATTAAGAGAAGCCCTTTAATCCACTCCTAGGCCACCTGATCTAACCACAAGAGCCGCCAGAATCTAAAATCTTTGGGGCCTTTTTACTAAAGTGCGTTATGCGGCTAATGCAAATTTCAGTGCACATTAAGTGCTTCTGGTGGCCCGTGGTAATTGTTACCACACAGATGAGCAATATTACCATATGCTGACATGCACATTAAGTGCACATCGCTGTCTGGGGCAGAGAGTGGGTATTGACAGCACATTGTGGTTGGCATGCCGTCAGTAGTGTGCACTAATCACAGTGTTGCAGTTGGCACAGTGCTCTTACTGTCATCTAAATTGCGCACTTTAGTAAAAGGGCCCCTTTGTCTTAATACAGACTTCATCAACTTGCTCAATTGGAGAGCAGGGCCAGTGTCATCTTCATTATTACGACAAACTGCGCTGATTGATGAGCAAAAACAGGGCCAAGTGGTGGTCGCTGCTACTCTGCTACCTGTTCACTGTGGAGTCTGGGGTTACAAACTCTGTTCAAGTTAATCCAGATTTTTTTCTGTCAATAAATTGGCATAATGGAACCACCCAAATGTTTGAGCTGAGCTTATTTCTTCGGAGTTTGGATTTGGGCGAGATGACGATTAGATTGGGACAAGTCAAGGAGCCAGGAACAGCGAGGAATTCGTACAGCCACGGCGGGGAGAATTCTGAAGAATCACCTTCAGACACTATTGTAAGAAGCCAGTAGCCAGGGCGGGGTTTGGAACCCACTCAGAAAGCACGGGTTACATTGAATTTTTTTTTGCATAACATTTCATTTTGGTCCAAAGAGATGTTGTGACTTTTAGCTGATGGGTGCCCCCATTGCATTAATGTTGTATCCCCATGTGTGAATGACTGTTTTCAGCTCTTTGAGGAGGATCATTTTGTCACAGGCTGCCTAGGCTGAGAGGGCACCGTAAGCACCTGTTACAGTATTTATCTCAAGCTTGTGGGGATCCATCGCCACTCTGTCCAAACTCCACTCTAGATCATGCCTACACAGGGATCACGCACACGTACGTATGTCTCTCCGGGGGTAATTTTATAAAAACCTTTTACATGTGGAAAAGTTTATAAAAATTACCCCCCCCCCCCGGTCTCATACTTTGGCTGTATCAGGATGACGGAATCACACTAATGCCCCATTTACTAACCTGCATGAAGGATTTATAGTTAACATGTGTTAACCTGCAGTGATTGCGTAATTGCAGGGGGCATTCCTGGTACTTGGGAGCAGGGAGTAGAGCTCTTAGAACAGGGCAATGGTTGCTACTGTGCGTTACGTAGACTGTAAGCTCTAACAAGCGGGGGCTGTCTTCTGTATGTGTCTACAGCGCTGCATATGCTTTGTAACGTTATATAAATGATTAATAGTAGTAGTAGTTACTGGCACAGCTGCTAATACAGAGTGCAGTTAAATACGAGCCCGTCTCCTGCTCTGCCTCTTTGCTACCCCTCTTTTAATAACCTTTGTATCCGTGTTAGAACTTTTCTAGTTAAATAACAAGACAAAAAAGAAAAATAAGGTGATATCTTTTTATTGGACTAACTTGGTACATTCTAGGACTAGCTTTCAAATGTAATGAAGTTAGTCCAATAAAAAGATAGCACTTTAATGGTAGTTAAACCAAAAGTCAAAAGAAAAATTAAAGTGGACTAACACAGCTATTGCACTACTTTATCCTAGAACTTTTCTATCCACACAAATCGATTGTCAATGTGTTAATTCACAGATTTATGTGCATACAACAGATTTTGCGTGCACTAACATGTTTAAAGCACCCAAATGAACAGAGTACATCCCAACAAACGCACATCCCTAATCATTACTATTATTTTTTGGGTCAATATTCTGTCCGTGGAATGGCTGCTGTTGAAAATCTGCACCGTGAGGACACCATCCAGATAGTGGCCCATCTTATCTGGGACAATGCTTTTGCCATTTTAAGTTATTTGAACATTGCCCTTATCTAATTAAATGATGTCTCTGTGCCTGGATCTGGACCTCCCTGGCACGATCCGGATAGTACCGCTTAATATCTTTCTCAGCACCATTTATCCGGGTAGCAGGTGCAACTACCCAGATAAATGTTTTTAAATAATTGGCCCCGGTATTTATTATTAAGTACCATGAAGGATGAGATCAGTAGTCAACCCAGCTCAGAATTCTGTCTGGATTACTAGGAAATACCTTGCTGCTTGCTCCCAGATACCAGAGGAAACAATTTCCCATCTCGCTGTTCATGGACTTGTTCTCCAGAAACTTGGCCCAAACCCTTTTTAAACTCAGCTATACAACTGAGCTTGGCCACGTTGTTTAGCAACAGCTTAAATGTGAATGGGGTAAAAAAAAAAATTGTTTTAATTTGTACCGTATAACGTGCCCTGCATCCTGGTTTATAGCCTCAAATCTTTCTTTTCTTTTGAATTCTGCTAGAACAAATCTTTCAGAACATAAAGCAGGAGTATAGCCGCTATCAAAGGCAAAGGCAGCTGGAAGTCACTAGTCCTAATGAGATTCAGCCGCACTGCTCAGCCCTCGCAGCGCCTACGTCTTCAGGTCAGTGGTGCCTGAGGGCAAGGTGTAGTGTTCACCGGAGACCCTGAGAGAAACGGGGGGTCTTCTGAGAATTAGCGCAAGTTTCCGGGACACTTTCGAGTCAAAGTTTCCTTCTTTCTCACTTGTCTGATAGACGGAAGAAAACTTTACTTCATTTTCAGATCTTTTTCCTTATTTTTGCTCATTTTTCAATTTGTTTCAAAACTATGCTGTTTTAAGCATGTGGAAATGAACTCTGTGCAAGTGAATTTAGTAGTGAGGGCATATTCAATTGATTTTGTGTGCAGATTCTTTTATGCACCCAATCAAATTGAATATGCCTTAACGAGTACATAGCCCTATGGTGTGATGAGAGCTCATTATCAGTCTAGTTAGGAACTGGGCCATCTGGGTCAGGACGTGCACAATTCCCTAAGTATTTTACAAAAGGCTCGTGCAATGCAGTGTTTTTTGTAAAATGTATACAAGCACACTGAGAAATATGGAGGTACAGGAAGTGCATAACAAGTTGCGTACGTTGGCGTGGTAAGTCGCCTCTTTTACATATCTTGCACACGGTATATAAGTGGTCGCTATTGTGTAAGAACACATATTGGGGTGGTGGTGCATAGTTTTGGAGTTTGTGAGCACAGGGACAGAGGGTAAATTTACTCTCGTCAGTAATACTACAACTTACGTGCATTTCCTACGAATCTAGTCATGGGCATTTATGCCAAATGGTTATACCTACATTTGGTGTGTGTATCTCACCACTTGTGCCTCTTTTCTGTAAAGTGCGCACATACGCGCGTGACAACGCGCATTGAACTCAGCGACCCTCCTGGAATGACCCTCTATATGTGCACCTACATAGAAGCGGATTTTTTTCAACCTACATATGTGTCTGTCGGCACCAGGGCGGCTCAAGGCAATCTGCTGCCTGAGGCCAGGGATGAGATGGCACCCCCTCCCTTCCCCAGAACGGGAGGGGAGAATCTTTCTCAAAACTCCAGTCAGGGACCGAACCAAACCAAAAAGCCCATTAGATAATATGTAGCAAATGCAAGATGTTCGCACCCCTAGGAACTAAAAGAAAGAGTGAGAACCACAGCAGTTTATAACTCTGAATTATAATTCATTTGTATTTTATTGTTATAAACTGTGTTAAGGTTCTTGCTTTTTCTTTTTGAAAATATATTTTGCATTCACAGAACCCCTCCCTCAACAATGGGTGCAGAGCAGAGGTAGGGCATTCACCCACAGAACTCAGTATATTTAAAAAAAAATCTGATTCTGGTCATCTCACCAACAACAAACATTATCCAGTACCAGGCATATTGGGAACTAATATAAAACCCTACAAAAGTCACTGAAGATCTACAAGGCCAAATCTATCCTACCACATACCAGCGTGAAGTTCCAAAAGTCATAGATTACTAGAAAGTGCAGAATCCCACCCCACCTTCATTCTCATCTGAACACAAAGAATATAAATAACTAGTGATAAAGTGTCCTGCTTAGCTGTGCTAACATTGCAACTTTGACATAATAACACAGGTACACTAAAAAAAATTTTTTTTAAACTGCCTCTAATGTTTCGATTGATTTTTACGTTTTTTGGTGCGCTGAATCCAAATCTGGTAACCAATTTGCTCCATCACGTACAGATTTTTTGCTACATTGGGTTAGCAGTTTGAGGTGAATGTTTCAGATTGAGTGCGATCGAGATAAAAGTTTCTTGGATGAATTCTTTATACTAATTGTTTAGTAGTTATTCAAATAAGAATAAAGAAAATTGTAACAAGGCAGCACATAAGAATAGAGTAATGTCAACAAAACACACTGTGATGGTAGCAAAATTGTCTGCACTTAAAACAGCCACATACATGTGCACAAACATTGAGCATATAAGAGCGAGGTTAGACACAAAGCAAAGAAAAGAAATGTGCAAAAAATGTT
The DNA here is from genome assembly GCA_033557465.1 of Ichthyophis bannanicus. NCBI lineage: Eukaryota > Metazoa > Chordata > Amphibia > Gymnophiona > Ichthyophiidae > Ichthyophis > Ichthyophis bannanicus. The sequence goes on along the minus strand of CM066039.1, from coordinate 16,746,800 downwards.
GTACAGGTATGTATGTAAGAATAGAAAACGCAAACCGCACCATTGCAATACATGAAGACAAACACCTGATGGTGTGAAAATAAAATTCTAATAAATGAGATCCGACACTGTGGTAATAACTAGCAAATTTTTATTTCAAAGTTTAGTAAAAACACGATATTTGTCAACACAGTTTAGATTTTAAAGTCATTCTTGGGTCAATCAATCTCCTGGTGGGCCCGTTTCTTCTTCCCCCGAATGCTTCTCTTGGTGCGCTGCTTGGCGTATTTTTCATCTGGGGTTTCCCGCAGCAGCAACCAGCAGAAATCAGCCATCATAGTGGTGTTCCATCTTCCTTGGTACCTTCTCTCTGCGTCCTTGATGTCCTGGTGAAACCTTTCACCTTGTTCTTCACTGTACGCCCCCAAGTTTTCGGGAAAGTAGTTCACATGGGAGTGCAAGAAATGGACTTTCATGCTCATGTTACAGCCTTGTTCTTTGAAGGCATTGAGCATCCTGGCAACAATATCCTTATAGTTCTCATCCCGCCTGTTCCCCAAGAATTCGAGAACAACATCCTTGAAGGAATCCCAGGCTTCTTTTTCCTTCTCAGACATCGTTTCAGCGAATGCTCCATCTGAAATGAGTTTCCTTATATCAGGGCCAACAAACACTCCTTCCTTTAGCTTTGCTTCAGAAAGTCGGGGGAACTTTGAGCAAAGGTACCGAAAGCACTCACCATCTTTTGGAAGGGACTTGATGAATTGCTTAATGAGACCCAACTTAATGTGGAGAGGTGGTAATAGAATTTTATCACGAGGTACCAAGCTCTCATGAAGAACATTTTTCTCACCGGGTCTCAAATACTCCCGAATTGGCCAGTCTTTTTTCCCCCAGTGTAGGTTGCGGGCCCGGCTATCCCACAAGCAAAGGAAGCAGGGATATTTGGTGAAACCGGATTGCTGCCCTAATAGCATGGATAGAATTTTAAAGTCTCCACAAATCATCCACTTATGCTCACCATAACGAATCTTCTGAAGAATCAGGGCCAAATTCTCGTATTTTTCTTGGAGAATAACAGAGTGAGCAATAGGAACTGAAGCGAATGTGTTGCCATTATGAAGAAGAACACCTTTTATGCTGTCTTTTGACGAATCAATGAACAGCCGCCATTCAGCAGGATCATACTTGAGTTTAAACTTTTCCATCACTCCGTATATATCGTTGCAAAATACCAAATCTTCCTCTTTGCTGAAATACTTCAAAAATTGTGTCTCGTGGTTGCGGTACCAATAAAAAGTTGTTCCTGGTGACAATAGATTTTTCTGTTTAAGCCGAGAACCTAGCAGTTGGGCAGCATCTTTTGGGAGTCCTAAATCCCGGACTAAATCATTCAATTCAGCTTGAGAGAAAAGTTCAGGTTTCGGATCTGGTTCAGTTTCAAACTCGGAAGTACTGGACTCATCGGGAAAAGCCATCTGATGAGTCTCATCATGATCAGAACCGTCCACACAAATATGATCCAAAGATTTTGGTGGTTCAGGCACAGGTACTTCGTTGCTATGAGGCATAGGCCTAATTGCTGAGGGAAGGTTGGGATAACTTATTACGTTCTTATTTTTTAAGTTGTATCCCTTCACAATGCAAGAGCAAAAATAGCAGTCACTGCTGTGGTCTCTTTGTTCACGCCACATCATAGGTATTCCGAAACGAAATGCTTGTTTTTTACCTTTCATCCATAAGCGTAGATCTTCCTCACATGTCTTGCACACTTTGTGAGGAGCCCACGGTTTGTCTTGATCGCCTAACTTCAAACCGAAATAGGCGAAATACTTTTTTAATAAATGCAGAAATGTTCCTCTGCCGCTTTTTCACGGTATATTCCCCACAAATAAAACAAAAACTGTCCGGAGAGTTGACGCAACCTCTGGCTCTGTGAGCCATCACAAATACACAGCACTGCAAACTACAACTGTAGTGAACCACTTCAGAATAAAGCTGGATTACGACTGAGCAAACAAAAGGTAATAATGAACTTGCAAGAAACTGAAATTTGACAGGAACGTTCATGTCGCAACCACCGTGTTTGAGCAAGCGAACGAGGCGAGGCGAACAGGAAAGAACATGCGCCAGCGCGAGTACTGGATTTAGCCCCCCGCCTCCCAATTCTCCTGTTAATGTATAAAATGAATACAAAACACTCTAAAATATCATGAGGGAGTGTTTCTAGTTAGTTAACCATTACAACCTCTATTTTGGGCCAAGAAAATAAACTGCAGTCGGCTAAAAAGAAATTATGTGAACATTCCTTATATGGGTAAGAAATCTAATTTTGCAAGAAAACGTGACGTGATGGAACATTTTGGCTATTTTTCCTGGATTCAGCACCCCAAAATCTATAAGAATCAGTTGCAAAACTGGAGGCAGTTTTTTGGTAGTGTACCTGTGTAATTATCAGAAAGTAAAAGGTTTCATAAGTATCTAGCCTAAATGATTCATATATATATTATATTCCTTGGATCCCTGAAGAACCTCTCTAATTGCTTTACAAGATTACAAATATATATAACATTATTAGAATTCTTTACTAAAAAATTAAATATAAAATACAAGACCTTGCAATGTATTTCCTCAGAGGCCTGCCTCTGCTGATGCCGACAGGGGGACAAAATGCTGAAATTTGAGCTTCCATACCATCCTGCTTCTGAATGCGGCCCTAGGTTTGAGTAGGGACAGTGGGGGAAAAGTACCATGATAAGGGAAAGAAAGAAAAACTGCAGCACATTCTAGGATCAGCAGCCACGAGAACTAGAGGGTCCAGACTGAAGACATCATCCAATGGCGACCACGACGCTTGGAATCCTTGCCAGCAGTCGCGGCTGTGTTTATTTCTGAGTTTGCTGCCTCTGGCCTGCTGCTGCCTTCCTGGTGTTTTTTTCTCATTCAGACAAGCTTAGGTGGAAAAAAGAGCAGTGGGAAGGCAGCAGCAACCCAGATGCAGCAAAATCAGAAATAAATACAGTCGGAGTGCCACCCCCTAGAAACTGCCGCCTGAGGCCACCGCCTCAGTTGGCCTAATGATAGAACCGACACATCTAAGTGCTGAATTTTACATAACTCGATATCTAGGAAGAATCAGTTATGGAGCTGAGTGAAAACTCTTTTTAGTGAATTTCAGCTGGGGGGTTCTAATACCAGAAGTATAAGCACAATTTCCCAACTCAATCACTCCAGACCCAAATGGACAGTTAGCTGGAGCAGGGCCGGCAAACAGGGCTATTGCCCTGAGTTTCCATGGCACAGGGACTTCCAAGTCTAGCTTAAGCTGAAGGAGATATAGCCTGGGGCTTCCTCACCAGGTTTCTGCCCTGGGCCATATGTAAGTGTGCAGCCCATGTGTAAGTTGTCTAACACCAGTCCTGCCCTGGAGCAGGTTAAATGGATAAGTATGTGTAGTGAAGTTGTAAAATTGGAAATACACACACACTTTTCCTGGCTGCCTAAAACAGGTTCCCAAAACAACAAACTAACTATCACTCTACACTATAAACCCCAACTCAAAAATAGAGTAAAGTATACAAATGTGCAAGCTAGCGTGTATGTAGTAATGTCGGAAGAGCAGCCATGAGGTTTTATCCGCCTCTTGAAGCTAAACTTCCATTTTGCTCAAATTTTAAATGAGCTCACTACGGAGCTATATAAATAAAGGTGAAGCACCACACATAAGTGCCCCCTGCATAAAACCAATCCTATGGTGTTTTCAAATATACTGTGTAGAAGTCCAGGCTGGAAAAAACAAAATGATAGGGACTATAACTATGACTTATCTGAAACGTCCCGTCGTAGTTTTCTCCACAATCCACATCAAATCTTGACAAAAATCACTTCAAGCTTTGCAGACTAGTCAGACCTCTCACAGAGTAATCTGCAGTTATCAAAAGTACTGTGATGAAGAAGCCCCAATTTCCACTGTTAAAATACAAAACACGCAGCATGTCAGTTCAAAAGCTGACAGGAGAACAGACCAGGTGGATAGCTGTTGTCAGTGGCAACGACAACAAAGGCAGCCACGAGGTCTGGAGAAACGTGTAGTAAGAAGAAACACCCTAATTCCCAATAGCACACACCTGGTAGGGAAGAGTATGCACAGCCCTTATAAGGATAGTGCAGGGAACACAAGGGGGAAGCATTACAAGGACGACACCTCCAAAGAGTTGCCAGGAGGAGAGGAATTGTCAGAGAGCTCAGATTTGGAACAAACCCTGAGAGGGAGAAACCTGGGACAAGGTGAGCACGGTAGGAAGAGAAGACAGCCTGTCTTACCTACAGCAGCTACCAGAGAGGAACCAGGAAGAGTCTCTCACTTCAGTATAGGAAGTGACTCAGAGTCTGAACCAGGAAGCGTTCAACCTCAGAGATACCCAGAATCCACTAGGAGGAAGCAGCTTGCTAGAGCCGAGGCCAGCTGGGCAGCTCCTGCTGATTGCAGAGACACGGCAGCATGGAAGCTACGTCCTAACCTAACTACCTGAATAGAGAGCATTCACAGCCGTCAGAAAAGCTTAGAGACTGGCCAGAAGACGTGTATATGTCAGAAGAGGAGCTGGCAGTAAGCTTTAAACCCCAAAAGAAGCCTTACAAGCTAAAGTCTGTTAGCAAGAGGGGACAGAGAGTTCCTCTATCCCAAACAGAAGATAGCAACAGAGAAACTTACCGTGAGGGCTTGCCAAAGGGAAATGTCCAAGCATATTTCAACCAAGAGGGTTTGGAACGTGAGGAGGAACCCATGTTAGTGGACTCTCTCAGTGAATCCTCATCTGTATCTGACCTAATGGACTGTACATTAGTCTCATCTGAAAGAATATCTCTGCGCTAGAGAGAGCAAAAACATAGTGTCGTATGAAAGCACTATATGGTTTACACAGAAAGGCTGTGTGCTACAGTTTAAGTTCCTACCTTGAAGCAAGAAGTTATTGCTGTATGTCCTTTGTGTTTTTGCCAAAAAGATTGGAATACTTTTGTTTCTGCTTGTGTTCTGTTCACTTGTTTATTAATCCACCCCGGGAGGGGAATAAATCCACATTTTGCTTTACCATTCGAGTCTGCACAACTATTTCTTCACCATCAGAAGCGAACTGCCCCCTGGTGGTGACAGTACACAGCGCTGCGTTTCGGGCAAACATCAAATTCGTGCCCTGTCTCAATGCTTAATGTAACTGCAAGGTGGAAACAAGCTCCCAGCTGATCACAAACGCCAGCGCATGCTCAATAGCGGTCTATCATTTTGTTTTTTCCAGTCTGGACTTCTACACATTATATTTGAAAACACCATAGGATTGGCTTTATGCAGGGGGCACTTATGTGTGGTGCTTCACCTTTATTTATATAGCTCCGTTGTGAGCTCATTTAAAATTTGAGCAAAATGGAAGTTTAGCTTCAAGAGGCAGATAAAACCTCATGGCTGCTCTTCCGACATTACTACATACACGCTAGCTTGCAAATTTGTATACTCTAAAACAGGTTCACAGCATCCCTCTCGCTGTCTATCTACGCATACAAATGTCAGCTTTCTAAAATTGCTACTTACATGTGTAAAATCTTCTAGCTGGCCCTTCATAAGATGTTGTTCTTTGGCAGTGAGTTTCCTGGTGAGGAAGGAGGCTCCTTGTTTCACTTTACGACAAGTTGGGATTCTGTGTGAGCGCCTCTTGAAAGATCATGAGGGCAAGATCAGGGAGGACTATGAGCAGATTCTGAACACTAAGCTGGCAGGTCAGTGGATATTGCTGTAACTGATTCTTAAGTCTAATTCCGAAAACAAAGCAACACCATGAAGGGAATCGATCCTGAGCAATGAGAAAATTGGCTGCTCTCATTTTCTCTTTACTCTTTTCAGAGCAATACGAATCGTTCGTGAAATTCACCTACAGTCAGATCATGCGACGGTACGGGGCAAGGCCAGCCAGCTGTAAGTGCAGACCAGGTGATCTGAGCTCAAGTCATGGTAGGGAATAGCCTCGGCTCAGTTCCTTTTCTAATGGTGTTACGCAACAGCTCCTCACATTTCCCTGTCTGTGGGTTGTCATTCCGGGCTGTGATAGCTGTCATTCACAGGGAGGAAGATATCCAGTTTCCGCCGTACTGCCTGGCCACCAGCTGCTAGTTGGATAGCACAGAGTGCTGCTTAAAGTTAGGATAGCCATTGAGCTGGCCTAACTTACAGGCCGATGCAGAAAGCCGACACTAGACCTATGCTGCATCAATTTTTTTAATGTTCTTGACAACGCACACATCTTAATGTGTGATGCAGGAAGGTTAGGCTATGCAAATTTCCACCATGGTAACCCTGCACATGCAAATGAGCCACCGCAGGGTTAAACTGGGAGAGCAAGTCAAACACATGCACACAAGAAGTCTGCACTAGTTTGACTTGCTCGCCAGGCACCCAGTGGCTAATTTGCATTTCACATTTACTTTGGGATGGGGGTTCAAGGACCACCAGGTAAATTTTACTTTATTTTTCTTTGCTGGGTGGGCGATTTCACTTTTACTTGGGTTGGGGAGTGGGGTCCAAGGGCTGCTAGACAACTAGGTAAATTCTCTTTATTTTTGCTTGGGGGGTTCACTTTTCCTTTGGGTGGGGGGGGGGGGGTTCAAGGACCACTAGTCCACCAGGTGATTACTTTCTGTTGGGGCATGGCCCTAACAATGTTTTGATGGCATCAGGGGCTTTTCCTGATGCTGTGATCGTCCCCGATGCCATCCAAATACTGTCGGGGGAGGGATATGGGAGATTCTTTTTTGTTGGGCACGCCCCCTGCCAGTATTTGGATGACATTAGGGGCTTTTCCCAATGCTTGATCATCTAAGGAGAAGATTATCTAGGTATCGGGAAAAGCACCCGATGCCATCAAAATACTGGGGGGGGGGGGGGGGGTAAAACGTTAGAGGTTTACCTCTACTCACACCCTGCAGTAAAAATTTTGGCACTATGGCTGGTTGCAAAATCCTCTACACCTGTCTCTGCATTGGGCGTAGCCATGATTTGCATACCAGCCTAGCAGATTAAAATATATTTAAATAATTAGGATCATTTAAATATATTTAAATATGTGCAGTGTTAATTGGGTGCTAGTTTTTCCATCAGCGTTTACGTCTATTTCCTGCATTTAAAGGTTCATAAAATATGCTTAAACATGATGTTATGGGCTCGTAAAGCCCACGCTAGTTTTCCGCATTGGTCTGTTAAATCGCTTAAGTTATCCAGTTATCGGCTGAATATCTCCGCTGCCTGTGCTCTATCCACAGACCGCCCCGCTTTTAATGGGAGGTAATTTTGGTGGTTTGTGGGGATACTAACTGGTTAGTGCCGCTGAAAATTGTGCTAAGCTGCTAAAACATTTTGAATGTGCCCCCAATAACTTTTACCTTGTCTCTCCTTTTATTTGACTTCTTTGCTGTGTATCTTGTGATTTATTTAAAACATTGTTACCAGTTATCAGCCAGAGTAGTGCTATGGGGATGAGCAGAGTTATATAACCCCAGTTCCAGCTGTTACATAAAACAGAGGAGGGGTTCTTGCTTGTGGGGAGGGATATTTTGATTTCTAAGACCCTCCGGTGACAAACTGCCTGCTGCAGGTAAACTCCATTGAATGACCATTTGTGTTTCCTAAAGACTTCTCATTTACTGCAAGTAACTGACAAATATTTTCAATCTTTTACTAGTCAGAAACACATGCTTTCAGCTCAGTCTCTAACTGCTTCCCACCCACTGAGGTATTTCTCTAAGGGTGTATCACAGCTGTCACTGGAATTTAGCTCAGGCCTCTCCAGTAGTTGTTCAAGGTGACCTTCAGGCAAGTGGTATTTCCCTGTCCCCAGAGGGTAATGGAGAGTTAAGTGGCTTGTCCAAGGTCACAAGGGTCTTTCCAGTTCCAGGCTATTCCTCAGCTTCCTAGAACGAGAACTAGCTGCTGAGGAACATACAGCCTACAATGCGTTCTCTGTGCATCGGAAAAACATTTGTTTCATTTCATTTTTGTTTGGCATATGCTAAAATGAAACAAGAGCTTTTGTTGCTGCTTTGTCCTTTTCAGAGCAGCACATCCCTAATAATTTCCGGTTGCCGCGTTAAAATCCCACAAACACGTTTCTCATAGGGATCTGCTCCTTGTTGAGTTTCATGTTGTGATTTTACACATGGGCCACTGTTTACGCATGCAAAATTGGATGTACAGTAACTCAACAGGCTGATTTTCAAAACCCGTAGCTGGATGGCCAGTAGGAGGCTGTCCAGATAATGATGCTGACCATGATATTCATCAGCAGTATCCAGAGCTGTGAAGATATCCAGTGGCACTATCTGGTCAGGGCATGGTCGGACCGAGGGAGGTGTCAGCTCTCTTTGGATAAGTGTCAGCTTTATCCAGATAGTTTGATTTTCAGTCGGCACTTATCCCGATAACTTGGACCATGTGGGTAAGTGCTAGCTGAGAGTCACTGCCAAGAACACTAAAGAGCAGGGTGAAGTAAGAACCAACCCTCAAAATGTGTGGAACAAAGCTTTATCAGTGTTTCGGCATGAGGGGCCTTCATCAGGGGATTATACACATCCAGAACTCCAACAAAACATGACATATTTTGATAATGACAGCAATGCTGAGCAGATGGATTGGGAAAATAATGAGCATTGTACCTTTAAGAGTAAGGACAAGTCAGGTTCCCATAGAAACTGAAAGCTTCTAAGTAGAACTGAGCCCAGCCATAGCAGTGACGTAGGAGCTGAGTGGAACTCTAATGAGTTACACCTGAGTAGCCAGAGGGGTGTGGCTGCTGAAGGAAGCCGTTTTAAACCTGCTTCAGAGCTAGAGTTCAGGAAGAGAGGTGGAGAGAGAGAGAGCACACAGAAGCCATGAGGCGAGCAACGACAGCAGACAGAGCAACGCAGGCAAGGAAGGCAAAGAGGAGAGCAGCAAAGAAGGAAACTTTGGAACCCAGAACTAGCAAAGGAGGATTCTGGAAGGTCCATTTCCTTTACCTCAGGAGCACTAGAAGCAAAGCCAAAACCTCTGTGGAAACTACCCAAAGAAAAGGTAGAAGAGTTTACCTATACGAGGGAGGGAAAGCTCTGATTACAGAAAAGGCATTGCGAGTGAGAAAGGTACGTCTGCCATAATTCCTAGCCAGAGACTTGCTGAGGAGATTGTACAGCAGTTAAAGAACAGTGCTAATAAGAGCAGAGATAGCACTGCTGCGAAAACAGTTCCAGTCAGAAACATTCTTAGTAAGTGTTTTGAAACAGACGTAAAGGCTGTTGCTAAGAGCTTACGTAAGAATCAGTTTCCTGCACTAGAGAAAGTTACTGCCAATCAGAGGGACAACTTTGTTGAACAGCTGCAAGAAGTTCTCAGTGACCTGCAGTCTAGAAGTTCCCCTAAGCAGAATTATAATGATTACAGCGAGGAGATGATTGTTGACGTAGAAAGCACTCCTGATACAACTGATATCTGTGAGATGGATTGTTCTTTATGTGAGATTGATCACTTGGACCTACGTTAGGCAACCTTTGCTTGAAGGTAATGCAAAGTTGTTTTCTCCTGAATGTTTGCTGTGAAGAAACAGTTTGCCATATGCTTTATTGTCTAACTTTGAATTGCTCCTGTTTCCTATTGTTTTGGAAAGTAATCCGTGTCATGTTTTGAGCCAAGAATCTATGTGTGAAAGGGAAAACCCCAAATAAAAATTTATCTGTTCAAATGACCCTTGTGCCACAACACTTTTGTTTGATAGTAAACCTAGACTACAACTCCCAGCGTACCTTGCTGCTACCTTAGTCAAAAAGGACACTTGAAGACAAAGTAGAGGTCACCCTTGCTCTAGAGTCACCGGCCATAGGCGGGGGCAGGACAATATGTAAATAAAAGCTTTTGCATAATTTACTGGTGGTCATCAGTGCCTTACCCTTCCTCCCCTCTTCCTTTCACCCTCTCCTCCCTTCCGCCTTCCCCTTCCCCCTCCTCTTCTCTCTTCCCCTTCCCCCCTTTCCCCATCCCCTTTCCCCCTTCTCTCCCTATTCTCCCCCTTCCCTCCTCCCTTTCCCCTTCTTCCTCCTCCCCCCTTCCCCCTCCCCTCTCCCTTTTTTCATATTTAGCAGTTACTTATATTTTCACTTATATTATTAGTTGTCATCCCTAAATATAAGACTTTACTTTTCATATTTCTTTAATTATTTTATTTCAAAATTAGTAACATACCCCAAATTGCCCCCTTTGTTGATCAATATATATTTATCTACACTGCATGTGATGTCATTTTTTCTTCAGTTCATTACGATTTAACTATTTATTCAATGTATAATATAGTACACATCATTCTCCTCCTCTCTTCCCCGCCCCCTCCCTCCTCTTCCTCCACCATTCCCCCTCTTTCCCCCACCCCTCTTCCCCTTTTTTCATACCTGGAATTTATTTATATCATCAATTGCTGCACTTAAACAAAAACATTTTTTACTTTCAAGATTACTTAAAAAAAATTCATTCAAGATTGCTTTAATTAATTTATTGATCTGATCATAAGTTAGTAACACACTCTTCTTAATCATCCCCCTTCTTTACTGATTTTACATTATATGTGATGTTACTACCTTTTATTTGGTCCTAGCACACTATTTATGTATTATTTATCTAATTATTTATTAAAGATGCAATATACAACAGTTATTTACCCTCCCTTCCCCTCCTTCCTTCCCCCTCCCCCTCTCTCCCTCACGGCAGTGGTAATTATTATATTTTAATTCTTCCTTTTATATCTCCTTCTCTCTTATGGTTTCTCCAATTTTAATCACAGTATTTTTATATGGTATTTTTTATACGGCATTTCTTTAGATGCTAGTTATAGATTGATACAGTTTTTGCTTTTACAGATACATAGTTTTGATTTATTTTATTTTACAAAACTTAAATGTATCTTTTGACAGCAAATAGCAGTGCTGATCTGTTCTTATAGTGTGTCCAGGCTATGCAAAATACGAATTGTTGTAGACTACAGTGAGTTTATTTAAGATTATACAGCAGTGGCCAAAACATTAAGGCAGGTATCTTTTTCTACAATTTATTGTTAAATAATGTACTGTGGAGATGTCACACGTGCTTACGCATTTAATCAGCATGGCGATTAGTCACACCATGTGTCTGGCGTCCATTTTAGTTTACTTACACTCTGTAGTAGGTTTCTTGGATGACGTTTTGAATTTTTACAACTAGGAAAAGATTGAAAGTTACATGTAAAATATACAATCAAGATAGGTAGAAAGTGCGATATTAATGACTTTGTAAAGGGACAAGTTGTCACACTCCATGCTGAAGGATATTCGCAATGTGCTATTGCAAAACATTTGCATATATCAAGGTGTGCAGTTCAGAATGTTCTGAAATCAGGTGGCCATACACGTCGTTCGAAATGTGGGCACAGACGGATAACTACTGGACGAGATGACCAATTCCTCAAAAGCATTATTACATCTAGTCCACATACTTCATCTCAATGTGTGGCTCAGTTAGCTAATGATCAAGGAATAAAGATAAGTGCCAGATCTGTCTGACGACGGCTTGTGGATGAATTCAAACTCGTGGCCAGAAGACTTGCCAAGAAGCCTATGATGACCAGGAAACAAATTGCTGCCCACATACAGTTTTGTAGCAAGATGAAAGACAAATCTGCTGAATGGTGGGAGAGAGCAATGTTCACAGATGAAAGTACATTTCAACAAGTACGTGGGAGTGGTTACAACTACGTCCATCAACCAGCAGGCGAGAGACTAAATCCGAAGTACACGATCAAGACTGTTAAACACTCACCATCGGTCATGGCATGGGGTGGTATCTTGGCGAATGGACGATGTGGCCTGCACATTTTTGAGAAAGGTGAAAGAGTAAATGCTGCAAAATACATATCCGTGCTGAATAGTAAAGTTAAAATACACATGAATGTTTCTGGCACAACTATATTTCAGCAGGACCTGGCACCGTGCCACACGGCAAAAACAGTCCAAAAATGGTTCGTGGACAACCAGATCGAACTGCTACCAAGTTGGCCATCAAACTCTCCGGATCTCAATGTAATTGAAAACTGTTGGAATATTATGAAGAAAAAGGTGGCAGCACACTGTCCAACTTCAGAAGCAGATTTAAAGGACATACTCAAGCATGTATGGGTCAACGAAATCACTCTGGCATACTTTAAAAGGCTAGTTACCAGTATGCCTACAAGAAGCCAGGCTGTGCTGAAAAATGGACACCCTGTCAAATATTGACAAATATATTGTTTCCTGAATAAAACTTTGAAAATTAAATATATATATATTTGGTTCTTAAAGCTTAACCATGAAAGTGACAATAACACGCATTTTTCTAATAAAATGCTGATATTTTGGACTCTGTCTTAATTTTTTGGCCACTATTGTATCTGTTCACCTGGTTCCCTTCCCCACCCCTCCCCTCTTTCCTCTCTTTCCCTCCCCCTTTCCTCCCCCTCCCACTCCGCCTTCCCTTCCTCCCCCTTGGTGCTCATATGGGATATGTACTGGTGGGTCAGTATATGTCTGTACACACTGTTTGTTCACGATGTCCTCCATATGCACATATTGCATTTATCACATGGTTGCTACTTTTGAAATTATTTATATGTTATAACAGCTGTCCATATTTATTATATTTATCACACTTATATTCTTTTTTTAACCTCATTTTATGTTGTTATTTAAGAATTTTTACTATTTGTTTTAGTTCTTTTACATATTACATGTTGTATTTTGATCTTTTATATGCCATATATGTTTTTATTTACATATGTTTTTTTGCTTTGTTGAAGATCTGGATATGTATAACTTCCCTGTTGAAGGCCCCTCATGCTGAAACACTGACAGTGTAGGGGTATAATAAAGACTTGTTCCACACATTTTGGGGGTTGGTTCTTAGTTCACCCTATTCTTTAGTGCTCTTGGTTCTCCCTTGCAAGCGTGAGTGTCTTGTTTGGACTCCTGAACATCACTGCCATCCAGATGCTGAATAGCGCTGCTAAACCTGGATATTCAGCGCAACTGGATATTCAGCGCAACGACACTGCCACGAAATATCCTACATAGCGTTTGAATATCAGTCTTTATGACAACTGAACCCAAAATCTCTGCCAAGTCCAGACTCTTTCCTCTTTTCAGTCTGAAGTTACCAGAAGCATAATTTCTTATGAAGCACTTTGGTGTTTTGTGAAAGGCAATATAGTAAGTGAATAAACTGAGCTGAACTGAACTCTCTCGTCAGCAGGGACAGATCTCCATATTCTCTTTTGCAGGATGACTTTCTTTCCTTCTTCCATATTCCAGGGGAAAGTAACAGCTGCTGCCTCTAAGAAAATTTCTGCTCAAAATCTCCCCATTTCCAGGGAGACAGTCTAGAGCACAGCTTGCCCAACCTGGCCTGGGGACCCCACAGCCAGTCAGGGTTTCAGGGTATCCACAGTGAGTAAGCGTAGATTTCTCCCAGGATATTGATTTGGGCATCCTGAAAACCCGTCTGGCAGTAAGGTTCCCAGGACAGGTTGGGAAGCCCTGGACTAGAAATTCCCTCCTAATGGACCAACAGCAAAAAAAAAAAAAAAAAATTATATATATATATATATCAGTCTTATAAATAGAATTTGGACAAATAGATAATCCTGGCTAAAAAATGTCATGAGTTCAGTTTATGTGAATCTTAATATTTTGAAATAGACCCCAATGGGTGGACTTTTTTTCTGGCATTTCTCTGGAAAAGCAGTGGCTTTTCCAAATCTCCGTGGCTGATTGACAGACTTTTCCTCTGGGAACCTGTCTGAAACCCTTTTGAAGCCCAGCTATGTTAACTGCCTTGACTACCTGTTCCAAGTGAAAAAATGTGGTCTTAAATAAAGATTTTATTTTCTTCTTGTCTTTAATTTTGTGAAAGCAAATCTTTGAGGGCCCACAAGCTCGATAATAAACTCATGTTTATCCAGAAGTAGGACAGAACAAGTCCATGCTATTTAATTAGCCATTTTTTAATTCCATTTCCATAACACTGAACAGTCACATCCTTTAGGTACTTCATAGAATTGTTAATTTATCCAGTGTCTAATCTCTAATTGTGGGCATATTGATTTCCCTTTAATTGGTCAGGAATGGAGACGATACCGACATTCCTGCCTAGCTGTGCAGGAGTCCTCCGGCTGCACTGCTGCCAACAGGAGAAGGTGCTGTAATATCATATTTTTAATTGCAAGGAGCGGTTGTGGCCGTACCTCCTCCTGTTGGTGGCAGCATGGGTGGAGGACTCCTGCGTCATGCCTATGTTATGGAGTCTGACACCTACCTGTGCAAGGCAAACAACTCTTTCCTTTCTCTCTTGCAGATGTGTCCTAAACCTCTCTGGATACGCCACTACCAGCCTTCACCACGGTGGCCGCTCAACATTTTTGGTTAATTTTTTTTGTGTTCTATTTAGTGCTGCATTTTCATTCACTATTCCACCTTAACGAAATCTCTTCTTAAAGATCTTCCAGTTTTCTAGTGGGCGCAAACTTTTTTGTTTGTATTTTTTTTGTTGTTGGCTCAATAAAACATGAGTATATGTGTCTATGTCATAATTCAGACACTTGGCTGCGTTCCTCACAAACAGAATCTTAACACTCTTTCCTTTCTTTAACGCTACGGTTCTCTGAAATTGTATTATTGTTTGTAACTATGGAAACATCACTTTCAGATTCTGGTTTGAATTTGGCTACATTATCATTATAAGGGCTGGCCCAAGGGTATATGGTGCCCAGGGAGACCAGGAGTGGCCAACTTCATTCCTAGTGCACCATGATCCAGCCTGGATTTCAGGATGCCCCTAATGAATATTCATGAGATATATTTGCATGCAATGGGAGGCAGTGGATGAAAATATACCTCATGAATATTCATTAGGAACATCCTGAAAACCAGACTGGATTATGGTGCATTAGTACCGGAGTTGGCCACCCCTGTCCTAGATGAACCTTCAGTCCTGCTCTTCCCCTTCTCCTCTAGAGTCTACAATTTCCCCTTTCTTACTGTCGCCTGTGTCCAACATGTCCCCTTTCCTACTCTTCCCTAGACCAGCATCACCCCTTCCCTCTCCTACCTCCCTCTGTGTCCAGCATTATCCCCTCTTTCATTCCTACCCACTGCTGCTGTTAGAGTTGCGCCACCACCGCCATCACTAGAAGAGTAAGAGACTGGCGGGGTCCTTGAGCAAAGCCTGTGGCATCCTCCACCTTGGAACTTCCTGTTCAGAAGGAGCGGGGCACGGTGTCTCCTCAAGGACCCATGCTGGCTGCCATGCTGGGCTAATGACTACCATGCCAGCGCCAACCTCTTATTGGTGCTGCCCTGGGCAGGCGCATAGTCCATCTAGTGGCTGGGTCAACTCTGACCATTATATTTTATAAACATTTTCAGGTCAGTATTCAAAAGCAGTTAGCAGACCAGTGGCGGTGGCTGACAAAGAAGAACTGCAGCAGATGAACTGAGAGCTTTGGCTAATTTACTTTCAAAATAACTAAAGTTAAAAGTTTTAACAAGGAGCGTAGTTTGGGGTAGAGCCAGGGAGAGAAAACCACTTATGGAGATATTAAGCAGCGGTGGCTAGATCAATTACAGCGGCTAGCCATCGCTACTGAACCTTAACAATGGATATTCAATACCTGGGCCATATCTGGCCACTGACATTGAATAGAGGGGTTGACCGGGCAACAGCGATATTCACAAGCTGCCTGATTCAATTCAGCAGAAACGTTACGCCAGTCGTTAAGGTGCTTATCTTTCACTACTGAGGGATAACCTGGCCGTGACTGAATATCACTGCTTCCTGGTTATCCCCGGGTGCCACCTCCAAACCACCCCCGGAGCCCTCCAATGCTAGCCGGCTGGCATCCGATGGCGTTTAATGGTGGCACCTGGGAATATTCAGCAGCACTTAGCATGTTAGTGGTGCTGAATATCCTGTTTGCCACGATTAACGAGGTTAGAAGGTCTGCTAACCACATTAATCACTTTGAAAATGCCCACACCCCCTACCCCGTCCCCCTATATACTCAGTGGTGACATTACCTGTCCAAGTGGTACAGATAAATAGTAGTATAAGTTCAGAGAGCGCCACTGATGGTAAATATGACCATAAAGAGATTTCTTATCTGTATAAAGAAAGATGGCGGCACTGCCACTGAAGAGCGATCCCAGTTTATTTAGGTGGGATGTTTTTTTCTCAAGGATCACATTTTAGAATAATGCCTTTTTATTTTATTAAAGGAAAGGCACACATTGCATTGTAAAAGGAAAATTTGAAAAAGTTGTGATTCTTTAAAAGTTAACTAAGGGGTATGTTTACTAAACCGTCTTAATGTTCCCAGCGCTAGCTGCAGCGATAATGTGAAGGATGCCATAGAAGGAGTGGGCGTTCCGGTCTTAAGGTAGCAATCGCAGGTTATTGTGTGATAGAGGGAGCTGCGAGCGTTAACCTTAACTTCGCGTGCTGACCTGCAATCACAGCAATAGAGGTGTAGCACACTGGTTAATACAATGACTCCTGAAACAGGGGTCATGAGTTCAATCCCCCAGTGGGCTTAATGAATAAGGTTGGCCGAGGCAATTCCTTTTCCTGCTTGAAACAGTCCAACAACAACCCCAGAGGCAGCACCAGCGGAACCAGAACAACAGCGTTGCTTGGGCCATGGTTGCCGTGGACATGGGCGGCCACGCAGGTCTTGATTGCGGGGAACAGGTCACTGTGTGCCAATAAAGATGACAAAACCTGGTTATACCTGTGTGCCTGTTTCCGGTGTTTGCCACTGTACTCCCCTGAGTACCCTGTCCCCCATATTGTCAACATGGTCACATGTGCCTCCCCATTTCCCTTAAGGGTGTGGTGTATGCACTACCACCAATCAACACACAGACCTTATACCAAGCCCTGTGCGTCATGAACCATGCCATGTGTGCACCCTTCTACCTATGTGTGTGGATATACCCTACCTCTCCAGTTAAGCAGTAATATGTTTATGGTGGTACATGTATATTTTACGGATTGGTCACTCTCTCACACCCCATATCCTCTCCATTGCTCCACCCACATGTGTGCCATTCCCTATGACCCACACCAGGGCCTACGTGGCTGTTTAGCTGTAGATGTTTGTGTAAGACACAGGCAGACATAAGTAACTAGCTACAGTCAGTTGTTCACTCTCCCCCTGCACCTGTAGGGAGCTTCTACTCCCCCTCCAGACCAACAACCACCTGTCTTGGCCTCACCAGCTATCCCCCTGGGCAGCTCCTGGGTACAGCAGTCCATGTTATCCTTCCTGCCACATACCTGCTGCTGGCCGTCCCCCCTATTCCCCTACGAGCATGATACATCAGATATGCTGCCTACACATGACAGGCAGCAAGCATGTGTCCATAGCTGGTGGTACACACAGCAGTGCAGTACATCACAGGGGCCCCAGGGGGCACTGACGGCTATACACATGGTCAGACACGACACATGAGTGTGGGGACGGTCCATGTATGTTACTGATGTCTAATACACATACACATAGGGATGAACACACATGTCCCATGCTCACTTCAACACTCTGTCTATAAGGAAAACACGTGACCAGTGTGATATATAACAAAACCTGTGTATTTACAGATATGGGTGATATGTACATGTAGACCCATGCTGTGGCCGAAGTGACATGGCACCACAGGGCATCTGTGTGGCCTCCACTCTGCCCCTAGGACACTCCGGGGCCACCCATCAGAGGATGGCTCCTGAGATACACCCCCCACACCAGCTGCACGCTGCATGTGCATCTCGGCAGCCAGCCACTGAATAGCGCCTGCAAGCCACTGCATTGTGCGGTCCTGTGCCCAATGCCATTGCAGCACACCAAGCACTGCCACAGACAGATCCCGGACACACCTGCCACCACATCCGCCCCAGGTGCCCGGAGTCTGTGTGGTGGCATGTGCGTGGGACCTGCCTGTGGCACGTGGTGGTGTCACTGCACCCACAGGGCTACCCTGTACCCCCCTGACACCTCCCCCCAACCTCGCCCTCTCCCCTCCACACTCTCCTCCTCCTCCTCCACCTCCTCCTGCATATCATCCTCCCACCCACCCACCCACCCACCGGTGCACCGGAGTGACCCTCACCTTCCCCTCCCTCCTGCCCCACACCACCCTCCACCCACTCCACTTCTGCAGAGTCGTCCTCTGGCTCCATCCCCTCCTCCTCCTCCATCGGCTGGGCTGGAGCTGCGGGCCCTGTTGTGCAGGTCCCAGATGTCAATACCCTTCCCCGGCAGCAACGGCCTCTGTTGGGGAAGACAGTCATTAGGACACCATCATGCCATTCCCACACCACATACACATTGTGTGACCACACACAGGCTGTTGGCCCACTGTGACATGCTGTACATCCCTGCAGTGGCCACAACACTCACCGTCATGTTCCTGTTGTGCCTTCCTTTGTAGGCATTCCAGGACATCCGGGCAGTGCAGCCGCAACTCCCTTCCCTTCTTCTGAAGGTCCTCCACCTGGGGGGGAATGCAATGGGTGGGAACATCAGGGGGAGGATATCTCTGGTGGGTGGCCATCGCATATCACACATCACTGCAGGCAACTGAGTGTTGCTGCTGCTCTGGCCAGTGGGTCCACTACTACCTGTTGGCAGCGCCACATGCATGTGTGGCTGTTGGTCTGCCCATGTGTGGGGTGCCAGCTACGTGTACTGTGTGCTACCCCCTGGCCCCCTTACCCTGTTCCCACACCCTCCTTGCATGACATGGGTGCACCATGCCATATGTGTGGTGGTCACGTTGGTCTCCAAAAGTGGGATTTCCAAACTCCCTGTATGCTGCGGCAGACACCTGTGTATTTGCCTCACCCACACACATCAGCTGACACACCCACCGTGACACCATGAGCTCTCTACGGAACATGTGCGATGTGTTCTGACCTCGCCCAGTGTTTAGGTGGGCCGAGCACATCAGCAGGGGCCACTACCATGACATCAGACCTACAACTCTACCCCTGTGGTCAGGACTTAGGCCTCCTGTGAATATGGCAGTTGTGGCCATATGCAACCGGAGCATGCACAGAGCCACCTAGCTGAGCTATAGACCTATGTTATCCGGTCTAGACCCTCCTGTGGGTCAGGAAGAGCAGTGACACCCCAACAGCTGCAGGTATGCAGACACCAGCAGCTTTAACAGACCTCTGTGATCAGGTGTGAGTCTCCTGGTGTTTGGGCTCAGCAGTGCAACAACAACAGATGCAGGTACCCTGACACCAGGATGCCAAAAAGACCACAGCAATCACGTCCGGCTCTCCTGGGGGTAGGGTGGATGTAAACACACGAACAGCAGCAAGTACTGTACCAACAGGATGTATAACTGACCTCTGTAATCAGATCAAGGCCTCCTGGTGGTAGGGTGGATATAAACACATGAACAGCAGCAACTTCCATACCTGCAGGATTTAAGCCTGACCTCTGTGAGCAGGTCATGGCCTCATGGGGATAAAACATACTTGCACACAGCGGCATCCACATCTACTTTCAGCACTGCCTGCATTTACCTCACGTGGGTGGTCAGCAATCCGATTAAAGCACCTAGTGATACAGCGCCATGCCCTCCTGACGCGGTGGAGATCTTGCCTCCTGGATGAACCAGGGAATAACTTGGACTGCTTTGTGCAGATCAGGTTTGCCAATACTTTTAAATCATGCCTGGTGAAGGCTGGCTGACATGATCGCCTCTCCATATTCATGGAAGTGACTGGGTTGCTGGCGCATGCACGCACACCGCACATGCGCGATGCCGCTTACAGTGGGCACAGCGCACACGCTGCGCATGCGGGTGGCGCGCTAACGCGCATCAATCCTAAGTACATGCCAGCCCAGTGTTAGAATGAATAAAGATGTAGCCCACTGGTTTATTTATTTATTTATTTATCTAAAAGGATTTCTATACCGCCTTCTCCTTTAATCAAGGCAGTCTCCACAGCAAACAATCATAAGACTGATTTCGGTGTGATCATGCAGTGATACTGTGTGTGTGTGTACGTGGTAGTGTATAGTAGATTCCGGTTGAGCTATTTACATAGTGCGTTATACATTCCTATGTACATGGGGCAGGGGTGCTGTTTGCATGGTGATTAGTTCATGTGACGTCCCCATAGTGTTCAATGAATAGTGTAGTCTTTAGCTGCTTCCAAAAGTCTTTGATGTCTGTTGTTTGAGTTCGTCTGGGAGGTTGTTCCAAATTGCTGGTGCAGCCAGGGAAAGGGCTCGTTCTGCGGTGGCTTTGCGGACTCTGGTGAGATCTTTTGATGTGTTGACGTGGTTGGAGGTGCCCTTCCTCCTCGGTCGTGTGCTCCTGTCAGGTTGCATGAGTGATTGTAAGCTGTGGGCTGATGACTGTTGTTTGATTTTGAATATGTTTATGACTGTCTTGTATTTGATGCGTGAGCTGATTGGGAGCCAGTGTAGATCTTTCAGGACTGGTGTGATGTGTTCTTGTCTTGCTGTGCCAGATATTAATCGTGCCGCTGTGTTTTGTGCCAGTTGCAGTGGTCTGAGTGTTTGTTTTGGGAGACCAAGGTAAATTGGGTTGCAGAAATCTAGCAGTGGGGTTATTAGGGCCTGGCAGACTGTGCGGAAGTGTTCCGGGGAGAGAAGGGTTTAAGTCGTCGTATCAGGTTCATTCTGTGGTATGCGTTTTTGGTGGTTCTGCTTATGTGAGATTGTAGATTTAGTTCATTGTCCAGAGTCACTCCGAGGTTACCGCAATGACTGTAGAGGCAAAGGTCATGGATTCAATTCCACAGTGGTGTTATGTAATAAGGCTGTCTGAGGCATTACCCTTTACTTTATATCAGTGCTGTCTGAGGCATTTTCTTTTTTAATTTAAATTAGTGCTGCCAGCAAACACACCCTCACAGTGCCGTAACCTAAGGTGCCACATAAGGCGCCCTATAAGGCACTCCAGAGGGCACATTATAAAGTGCACTGTCCGCCAAGGCACCTTATAATGTTTCCTATAGGGCGCCTTATAAGGCGCTTTATAGGGCGCCTTATAAGGCGCTTTATAGGGCGCCTTATGAGACACCTTAAGGTTACAGCACAGTGAGGGTGTTTTTGCTGGCAGCACTAATTTAAATTAAAAAAGGAAATGCCTCAGACAGCCCTATTGAATAACACCACTGTGGGATCAAACCCATGACCTCTGCCTCCATAGTCAGTGAAGTAACCAGTGGGTTACATCTCTATAGTTACTAACAAGCCCCTGGCTGGCTACAGAAGGACTGCAGGTCACCACACAACCTGTCTGCTGTGGTTACCAGGATAGGGTTAACCCATCCGTACCCATGATGCACTGCACATGCAGATCAGCAGTCTACAGATGATCACAAGATGGGGTATGCACCCCCACAGCACCTCGGCCTGGAAGGGGAAGTGACCGTGTCTGTTACTGGCACAGAGTAGCTACAGAATGTCACATTGTGCGGGTACTGTGCTCACCCTGAGGGTGAGGTGGGGCGCCCAACACCAGGTCTGCAGCACCTGGCTTAGCTGAGAGAGGCTATGCTGCAGGTGGCCATCAGTGCCAGTGTGTGATAGGTAGTCCTTGCAGACACAC
Organism: Ichthyophis bannanicus; assembly: GCA_033557465.1. Lineage (NCBI taxonomy): Eukaryota > Metazoa > Chordata > Amphibia > Gymnophiona > Ichthyophiidae > Ichthyophis > Ichthyophis bannanicus. The sequence goes on along the minus strand of CM066039.1, from coordinate 16,725,104 downwards.
CTAGGATACACCTGTGTCCATCCGTATTTCCCAGTCACGTCTAGCCCTTGTGGACTATGATGCACCCACAATAGTGCATATCCTGTGTGGGTGCCATGGTTACATGATTTAAGTGAAGTGGGGTGTTTGGACCCATAAGCGGATTATGTAGCACCACCCAACCCACCCTTTGGGGCTAAGGGTGGGGAACAGGATCTCCCACCAACAGATCCACATTCTACATCCCTGCAATGGTGGCAGTAGAGGGGACCATCAACCTCAGTCCTGATGGGGAACGGGCACCCTACAGGGCAGTCAATGCAGATCTGTACGCATCCATAAGGCAATGGCAGACAGACAGTAGGCCTGGAAATGCTCAGCTGCCCCCTTCCTACCCCCCACTATCTGACATTCTCCAGCAGCAAGCAGAGTGAATCTCCAGCCGCTGCACCCTGCAAGGTGTTCCAGCCATACACATACTAACTGCAGACAGTCTGCTAGCTAGTACATAGTGCATGTTCCTGGAGGAACTGTGTGCACCTAAAAATGGGATATGAGCGCACACACCAAGCAGGTAAGTCAGTGATTGGGCCCCAGAAAAGGGAACCCATAAATATCACTTGAGAGAAATACTATATAGCACTATGGGGGAACCTAGCCATGCCATGGTCACTGCTCAGTTAGGGTGAGAGTGACCTCCCAGCAGGACATGCTGTGGCCACCCTGTCCGTGCAGGTGGTGGCCGGGCACTACAATGTCCCAGCCATTGCCTTATGCTCTGTGCAGATGCATCTTGCCCAGGCCACCCTGTCCGGGCCATACCCACAGTATCTTGCTCCTCATTATGCACATTGGCAGGCTAACTGGAAACCGTGCAAACAGTGTGGGCTTAGTAAGGTGTAGGCAGACACAAACTCCCACACCTATGCCAGCATTGTGCAAATATAGAGGCTTTTGACAGCCCTGGCCACCACACCAGTCCTGGGCACAGTGCAGACATGGCTATGGTACACAATACTGTTGGGGTCACTCCCCGGGGTGGTAAACACTGTCAGAAACCAAAACTGAAAACACACTCCACAGATATCAGAAAGGTTGCTATGATGCAGCTCTATCAGCAAATTGTGATTAACATAGGAATTGCTATCTGCCATTAATCATAGCAACCTTTTGATATATGTGGAACATGTTCCCAAGTTTAGGGTGGCATTGCCAAGGTATGCAAGTGCTAGTATTGGGAGATGCTGCTGCGCACAGGGCCCAACAGCCTGACTCTCCATGAGGCTTTGGATAGTGGAGCCTGTGGGTGTGGGTGTTTATGCCCCTGTTGGCCGCTGCTCTAGGGCAGAGGTTCCCAACTCCAGTCCTGGTGGGCCAAACACGGTTCAGGTTTTCATGCTGCCCCTAATGAATATGCATGAGATACATTTGCATACACTGGGGGCGGTGCATTCAAATGCAGCACAGGCTTATTTATTAGGGACAGCATGACACCTGAATGGTGTTTGGCCCTCCAGGACTGCAGTTGGGAAACTCTGCTCTAGGGATTGCACATGTTTATGGTGTCTGTGCTCTGTAGGGTAAAATATAGGCATTTCAGGCATGTTTATTTTATCTGCAATAAAGGTTCTGTCTTTATTACCATGGGTTAGTACTGGGTAAAATATGGGTACAGGGTTAGCAGGAGCCACAGCTGGGACTTGAACTGGTGACCTTCTGCTCCTGAACACACTGGCTGTGTGTACTGCACCACACTGTTGCCACAGGGTCAGATCATTCCCTGGGGATGCCATGACTGTTCGTCGGAAAGACCCTGTCTGTTGCAGTGCATGGCACCCACCTAAATGGGGCTTGGCTGTGGTCTGCTGTGGGCAGATGCCACTGCCCCCTCCGTCACCAGCACCCCTCTGCCACCAGCACCCCTCCGCCACCATGCTGACATGCCCTTATGCCGGTGGTGCTGGTGGTGCGCAATCCCAGGCCATCCACTGTGCCGGTAGGCAGCTGCCTATGGTGTGGGTTCTCATGTAGGGGTGCCTCCATGGACAGCGCACTTCCCCCGGCACCGCCTGTCAATGTTATGTGCCTTTGGGGGTACCTGCTCGGTAATATCCCCTGTGACACTGTGGGGCACACCCTCATGCCCATGTTGGACCCTCATCAGTTGCTGTCTTGCTACTTTACAGTTTTGGCATTCCTATGTGTCACCTAGCATCTGCCTAGCCCGCACTGTGCCCCAGCTGGACCACAGCATGTGCCACCTGCAGTCCTCTGTATCCCATTTACAGCATCAGTACAGTTGCCCTTTCCTACATTCCCACTCTGCTGCACACCATAACAAACCTGCCCAATCTAAATGACAGAAACCCTGATCACCGCTATTTCAATGTGGGATCATTCACTTTGTAGGGGGACAGAGAATAGACCCTTCCAAACATGATATCTTCATTTTTGTGCTTTGTCAGTGGTGTTGCTTTATGTTTATCATTATTATCACTATTGGCCAGCTTGGTTATTGGGATTTCAAATGTGGTTTTGGTCATTTTATATGTTTATTTGCCTTTTTGGTTCCTGCACATGTATCACTACTATCACTTTTCTGGGTTTCCCTGCCTTTGCTGTACATTGCTGACTGAAATGGTTTCTCTCTCCTGCAAATGTGCCTCTAGCGCGAGTTTTTTACTGGCGCTAATTTTCAGACCCTGATTTCACGGCGTTAGTGTGCCTGGAGCCTCTCCCCGCCCACTCTCCGCCCATTGACCCCTTCTCTCTGCCCTCTGGGAAGCCTTACTCCACCCTTCAGGCCCGGATTTCACAGCGTTGTTGTTAAGTGCCGTCGAGTCGGAGTCGACTCATGGTGACCCTCTGGATAGCTATCCTAAATTGTGTTTGGTCTTCAGTCAGGCGGCTCATTGTTGACAGACTGGTACCGGTAGCTGCTGTTATTGTATCAATCCATCTCATTGCTGGCCTTCCTCTTTTGCACTGACCTTCTATCTTGCCAAGCATGATGTCTTTCTCTAATGATTTCTCTCTTCGCATGATGTGTCCAAAGTATGAAAGTCAAAGTCTTGTCATCTGAGCTTCTAAAGAAAGCTTAGGTTTGATCTCCTCTAGTACCGACTGGTTTGTTCTTCGGGCAGTCCATGGTATACACAGTATTCGCCGCCAGCGCCATAATTCAAAGGCATCAATTTTCTTCCTGTCTATCTTTTTCACCATCCAGCTTTCACATCCATATGATGTTATTGAAAATACCATGGCTTGAACAAGTCGAATCTTTGTATGGAGAGAGACATCTCTGCTCTTGAGAATCTTATCTAGGTCTTTCATAGCATTCTGCCAAGAGCAATGCGTCGTCTGATTTCTTGACTGCTTGTTGCTTCTTTATTGATAGTTGATCCAAGTAGGTTAAAGTTGTTCACGATTTCAATATCTTCTCCTTCAATGATGAACCTGTTGATTATGCCAGTGTACCTTAACGCCGCCGCTGTGTTATCGCGCGATAAGTGATGTTAGCGCATGATAATGTAACATTATCGCGCGATAATGCCACTTATCGTGTGATAATACCACCGCTGCGTTAAGACGGTTTAGTAAACATACCCCTAAAACTGCCGTTGTTTGTCTAATTCTGTGATTTGTGTTTCATTTTTAAATGTTGCATTGTTGAAACGCAGGCCCAAGCTTTGCAGACTGTAGCAGCAGTCAGTGGAAGACTGTTCTCTATTCAGCCAGCCCTTGCAGGAGGGTAAGACTGTACAGGCTATGTAGGTAGCAAAATGCTTGCTTCGTTCCATTCATATGAAATTAAGCAAACATTTTATAGAAGGTTCAGCATAAAAATGGAGTCACGTACAACAGAAATGGTTTTCAAGGTGAGGCTGTCTCTTGTAGAGAGAGAACCTGAAGAACAGTATTTTGTTATTTTGCTCCTAAGCCTATACCTACTGCAACATTGTATATAATTATTGTAATATAGTTACTAAGATGATATCTGCAGATGAGAACCTGAAGAACAGTATTTTGTTATTTTGTATGTTAATGTTTTTATATACCGCTCCTTCCTGGGATCTGGGGCGGACAGTGAACATCAAAGGAACTTTACACTGAAACTTCAATAACTTATGTACAGTACATTTAACTTAACTTATGAGAACTATATTGCAACAACTATATACAGTATTTCAGCAGATATCATCTTAGTAACTATATTACAATAATTATATACAATGTTGCAGTAGGTATAGGCTTAGGAGCAAAATTGTGCTGGGAGTCATTAATTAGGTTGATCTTGTGGTATTTCATTGGGGGTACCATAATAATGAATAGTTAGTCTTGAGTCTTTGCAGAACTGCTGTAAATCTTTTATAGCTCTTAAATTATTAGGGAAAGCGTTCCATAAAACCGAGGCAACGCACGGGAAAGCCCTTGAACCGGTAGATTGGTTAGTGCAATGGAAGTGGTTAGGTTTGGCTAAGGTGTTTTAGGAGCAGTGCCTTCTTATTCTGGGGTAAGTGGGGGCCAGAAGGAGTGAGGATAGAGGTGTAGTGTCTATTTTGTTGTGGTGCTTGAAGACAATTATTAAGTATTTATATTGTATCCTTGTTACAAGTGGCAACCAGTGCATGTTATGAAGAATTGAGGTAATATGATTGGTTCGCTGTCTCTTGCATAAAATGCATGCTGGAAGATTTTGGGCTAGCAGGAGCTGATGAGTGGTTTTCTTGGGTAGGCCTTGGAGGTTACTGTTACAATAATCGAAATGCGGGGTTATTAGTGCTTATAGGGCTGTTCTGAAATCATGTTCTTCTAACAGGGGTATGAGGTGTTGAATCATGCGTAATTTGAAGTATACGACTTTAATGACTGATTTTATTTGGGAGACCATATTCAGCATCTGGTCTAAGATTATGCAGAGATATTTCAGCTCCTTTTTGACTTCAGTTTCCAAACCTTGTATCTGGATTTTATTGGGGGAAGGGGGGGGGGTGAAGTTTGGTTTGGATTTCTAGAGACATAGAGTACTTCTGTTTTATTAATGTTGATTTTTAAACTGTGTGCTTTGAGTCATTTAGTTATCTCATCTAGGCCTGAGAGTATCTGAGAGCATAAGGGGTTTGAGTTATCTACGGGATGATACATCATTATATCGTCACATAGAGATGATGGTTTACCTTGTGTTTTTTGAAGATATTGCATATTGGTTGAATATAAAGATTAAATAATAGGGTGCAGAGGGAGGAACCTTAAAGGATACCTTGTTCTTGTTTAAAAGTAGTGAATGTTACCTGGCCAATCTGGACCTGTTGCATGCGGTTGATTAAGTAGGACCTAAACCATTGAATGACCAATCCCTGAAGACCAATTTGGATAAGCCTTTTGATAGGTATTTCATGATTAATACTATCAAAAGCAGAGGCAGTGTCTAGAAATATTAAGATAAATGCTTGTTTGCTGGAATCCAAGCCACGTATGAGATTATTCAAAAAAGGTTAGCATTAGGGTCTCTACACTGTGATGTGGTCTACACCCATGTTGGTGTTCATCTAGTGGAGTGTTTAGTTCAACAAAGTCTAGCAGCTTATTTTGCACAACGTTCTTAATTACTTTAGCTAAGAATGGCAGACTTGATATGGGTCTGCATGAGTTAGGGTGTTTTTTGTCTGCAGTTGCTGATTTTAGTATTGGTCGGATTACTGCTTGTTTTAAGAGGGATTGCATTTGTCCTTGGCATGATGAGTGGTTAACTATCTCCAGGATGTCTGGTGCTAATTCATCTTTTGTTAATTTCAGCCAGCTGACCGGGCAAGGGCTGCTGGGTGAGGTGGTTGTATTGATGCAGGTGACTGTATTTTTGAGATATTTTAAGTCAATAAGGTGAAATGTTGACCATATGTCTTGTCTGAGAGGGTCAAAGATGTTAGGTTGTGAGATGATGGGAATGATGGAATAGTACGTTTAGGTTTATTCATATAACGATTGGCAAATATTTGTGGATGGTTACTATATCTTCTTCTGGCATAGGTGTTTTAGTTAATGACTTTACAATAGAAAATAGTTCCCTTGATTTGTTGAGTGACTTAAAGAGAAGGGAAGAGTAGTATTCTTTTTTTTCTGCTGTTTTTAGCGTGAGTATATATAATTTGTTATCATTTTCTGATCTTGTGCGTCTCCATTTCTGCTCTAGTCTACACAATTTTTGCTTTAGTAATCTTAGGGGTATGTTTACTAAAACCCCGTTAGGGTGCGCGCCGCGCTAGTGTGCGGATGCCATATAAGGAGTGGGCATTTCAGTCAGAAAAAAGCAAAAACGGGATTAATCATGCGCTAATGTGGATTAATCATTAGCGCATGAGAAAGTTGCGCGGGAAGCATAAGCGGCACGCTGATGTGCAAGCACAGGAACAGAGCCACAGTACAATGGTTAAGACACTGACCAATGGTGCAGGGATCATGGGTTCAATCCCCCACTGTGCCCAATGAAGAAGGCTGGCTGAGGCATTATTTTTATTTTATTTATTTAAAACTTTCTTATATACCGCCTCTTCCAGCGATCAAAGGCGGTTTACATATAACAAGTGTAACCAGAACAGGTTTTACATGGAACGGATTTTAAATTATTTACAAACAACTTTTAAATCAACAATTTTTCTGAGTAACTATGTTATTAATTGTAAACAACTATATACAGGAGTAGTAGAGTAGGTAGCATTGGTAGACATTTGTTGGATTTAATCATCAGTAGGGTTTCATTTAGACTTTTCTGATGTGTTTACGGTGTAAACGTCTGCATTTAAGGTGGGTTTGAGAGGTATATTGTGTTTGTGAAGTGTTCTGTGAATAAGTGGGTTTTAAGTTCTCTCCTGAAGAGATGGAGGTCTTTTATCATTCTAAGATTTAAAGGTAGTTTGTTCCAGAGGGCGGGGGCAGCATATGAGAAGGCTCTAGAGCTCGTAGTTTTTTTTGTTTTACGGATAGTATTTTGTATGCCTAACGAGTATGTTGCGTTTTGTCTTCTAGTTCTGTGTTCTGGTGGGGCTTGCAAGAGGGTGGTTAGATGTGATGGTGAGATGTCATTGATGAGTTTAAATGTGGTTATGATTATTTTGTATGTTATTCTGCTATTTATGGGGAGCCAGTGCAGTTCAAATAGGATGGGAGTTATGTGGTCTGTCAGGCGAGCTTTTGATGTTACGCGCGAGCGCAGATATTTTGGGCTCTTAGGAGGAGGTTAGTGTTTGCTAGTGGTAGACCGTTTAGGAGACTATTACAATAGTCAAAGTGAGGAGTGATGAGTGTACTGATGACCGATCTGAAATCATGGGAGTCTAGGAGTGGTCTTAAGTGTTGTATGGTTTTTAGCTTGAAGAATATTGTCTTAACTGTTTGCTTTATGTGAGGGATCATACTGAGGGTATGGTCTAGTATTATTCCTAGGTATTTCACCTCTTTTTTGATTGGGATTGTTGTGTTGTTTATTGTGATGGTTTCAGGGAAGGTTGTGTTTGGTTTTCTTGCGACAAACATTGCATTACCTATTATGGGGAAGATTGCTTTAGGAGGCATTTTATCTTAATTTTAATTATCTCTACTAGCAAACGCACTCTCAAAGCGTGTTTACATAAGGCGCCCCATAAGGCACATTTTAAAGTGTACTGTCCGCCAAGGCACCCTAGAATGTTGCTTATAGGGTGCTTTATAGGGTGCTGTATGAGGTACCGCAAGGTCACAGCACTGTTTTTGATGGCAGCACTGTGCAGTTTAAGGAATGAAAATCATAAGTAGGTGCGCTGACATGCAAGGAGGAGCAGCAGTGTAGCACAATGGTTAAGACACTGACCAATGATGCAAGAGTCATGGGTTCAATCCCCCACTGTGCCTAATGAAGAAGGCTGGCTGAGGCATTACCTGTTATAGGTAATATTGCTGTAGGGGGCATTTTATTCTTATTTTAATTAGTGCTGCCAGAAAACACACCCTCAAAGTATTGTAACATAAGGAGCTGCATAAGGCGCCTCATAGGGTACCCCAGAGGGCACATTTTAAAGTGCACTGTCCGCCACTGCACCCTACAATGTTGCTGAAATGGTGGCCTATAGGGCGCCATATAGGGTGCCCTATGAGGCACAGCAAGGTCATAGCACTGTGTTTGATGGCAGCACTGTGCATTTAAACGCATGGAAATCTGAAGTAGGTGCGCTGACATGCAAGGAGGAACAGCAGTGTAGCACAATGGTTAAGGCACTGACTGCTGATACAGGGGTCATGAGTTTGCTCCATAATGTGCCTAATACGTAAGGCTGGCTGCAAAAAAATGTTTGTCTTAATTTTCATCGACATATCTGCAGCCTTTGATTCAGTGAATCATAAGATCCTCATTGAAAGACTAGAAACTATAGGTATAAATGGAACCCCCCTAAAATGGTTCTCGTCTTATATATCCAACAGGATACAACAAGTATATTTTGATAGAAACCTATCCAATACCTTCCCGCAGACACAAGGTATCCCACAGGGCTCAGCACTATCCGCTATATTATTTAACTTATATCTAAAACCAATTTGTGGAATATTCCAGAAACATAAAATTGACTATCATCTCTATGCAGATGATATAATGCTTTATACCCAATTGGATATATGTAATCCTGACTACAGCCACATAGAAAAATGCCTTAATGAAGCACAAGAATGGCTCCAACAAAACAATATGCTTATTAATCACAAAAAAACTGAAGTTATGTTTATCTCTAAAAATCCGGAGTTTAAACACCCCCCTACAATCATATTAAATAATACTACTTATAACACAAAACAGGAACTAAAATATCTAGGTGTCACACTAGATAGCACACTTAACATGGAAACCCACCTAAGACTTTTAAATAGAACCATCTTCTACAAACTAAGAACTCTACAGCCATTACGTAACATCATTGAACTATCAGACTTTAGATCAATAATACAAGCAATCGTAATGCCACATCTGGACTACTGTAATGGCATACTTCAAGGCCTGCCCAAAAAAACAACAAATATACTTCAGATGGCACAAAATGTAACAGCCCGAATCCTAATGAACGTACCCTTCTCTGATCACATCACACCTATCCTAGGAGAACTTCACTGGTTACCGATACATGCACGCATACGCTACAAATTAATAATTACTACATTCAAACTAATAAACAATTCTGCCCCATCTCATCTGGCTACACTCATAATGCCGCAAACTACAAACAGGAAAAGACGTACTCACAACCTAAACATACTACAAACCCCCCTCTCCATTTGCAAAACAAAGGCATTCACTAGTAATAGAGCATTTACATACACTGCTCCATCACAATGGAACAAACTCCCCGACAACTTAAGAGCTAACAAAGATCTCACATCATTCCGTAAATGCCTTAAAACACATCTATTTCAAGAATACTTCAATCAGTCAGAAATAACATAGAGTAATTTCCGTGATGAAAACAAATTAAAGTGAGATATTCTACCAGTTAGTTCCCCCAAGTCCATGAAAAATCAAAATAATGAACCTACTTATATTATCTGCACAAAGTATGTATATAGTTAACCAAATTCATGTATGTTAACATGTTTCCCCCCCTATTTTGTTTTTAGCATTCAGTATTTCTATCCCTATTTTTGAGTTATCCTAAACAATTTTAAACATTTAATGTTCAAACGTTATGATTCGACTGTTTTATGTAACTGCTAATCTTTGCAGAGTTATTTGTTAATTGTTTCAAACGTTAAGATTTCTACTGTTTTATGTAACTGCTAATCTTTGCAGTTATTTGTTAATTGTAAACCGCTGCTGATCACTGGAAGGAGCGGTATAAAAATGTTCTCAAATAATAATAATAATAATAAATCAGCTTTGCAATATATTTATTTATTTACATTTCTTCTATACCGCACTATTTGCGATCAGCGCGGTTTACATAGAACTAACAGTTTCCGACAAAAAACAAGAGTCAGGTCATTACAAAGAACAGGAGCATCAACTTGGCTAACCAGGGAAAACTATCTACATGTGTGGATAGTTATATGTATTGTTTCCTGCAGCACTTCATTTGTATTTTATTAATTGCTGCCAGCAAACACGCCCTCACGTGCCGTAACTGAAGGTGCCGCTTAAGGCACCCTATAAGGCACTCCATAGGGCACATTATAAAGTGCACTGTCCGCCATGGCGCCTTAAAATGTCCCCTATAGGGCACCCTATAAGTTGCTCCACAGGATAACGTATAGTGCACCTTATATGGACGGTAACCATAAGGTGCCCTATAGGGCGCCCTATAAAGCGCCCTCTGAGGCACCTTATGGGTGCAGTATGCAGAGAGTGTTTTTGCTGGCAGCAATAATGTACATTAAAAAGAGATAATGCTTTGGGAAGTCCTATCAAATAACCCCACTGTGGGTTTGAACCCATGACTTCTAGGCTCCACAGGCAGTGAAGTAACCAGTGGGCTACAGCTCTATAGCTGCTATTAAGCCCCTGGCTGGCTGTAGAGGGACTGCCACACAGACAGTCTGCTGTGGTCACCAGGATAGGGTTAGGCCACCCGTACCCATGATGCACTGCACATGCAAATCAGCTGTCCACAGATGAATACAAGATGGGGTATGCACCCCCACAGCACCTCGGCCTGGTAGGGGGAACTGACCATGTCCACCCCCACAGCACCTTGGCCTGGTAGGGGGTACTGACCGTGTGCGTTACTGGCACAGAGTAGCTACACACAGTCACATTGTGCGGGTACTGTGCTCACCCTGAGTGTGTGGTGGGGCGCCCAGCACCAGGTCCACAGCACCTTCCATGGCAGAAATAGGCCATGCTGCAGGTCTCCAGCAGTGCTAATGTGTGAGATAGATAGTTTCTGCAGAAGCACCTTGGATATATCTGTCTGTCTCAGTCAGGTGTAGCCCCTATGGACCCCTAGGAGGATTATGTACCACCACCCTCCTCCTCCAGGGCTGAGGGTGGTAAACAGGGTCTCCCATCAACAGATGCACATTCTACCTCCCTGCAATGGTGGCAGTAGAGGGGACCATCAACCCCGGTCCTGCTGGGGAACAGACACCCTACAGGGCAGTCAATGCAGCTCTGTACACATCCATAACACAATAGCAGACAGACATTAGGCCTGGATATGCTAAGCTGCACCCCACCACTATCTGATATTCTCCTGCAGCAAGCCTTCAGCCGCTGCACCCTGCAAGGCAATCCATCAAGACACATACCAGCTGGAAACAGTCTGCTAGCTAGTCCATAGTGCATGTTCCTGGTGGAAATGCGTGCACCCAGAACTGGTATGTCAACATACACAACAAGCAGATAAGTCAGTGACTGGGCTCCAAAAGGAAAACCATAAATATCACATGAAAGAAATACTATATAGCACTATGGGGGTGCCTAGCCATGCTGTGGTCACTGCACAGTCAGGGTGAGAGTGATCTCCCAGCAGGACATGCTGAGGCCACCCTGTCTGTGTAGGTGGTGGCCGGGCACTAAAATGTCCCAGCCAGTGCCCTATGCCCTATGCAGATGCATCCTGGCCAGGCCACCCTGTCCGGGCTATACCCATGGTACCTTGCTCCTCATTATGCACATTGGCAGGCCAATACTGGCAACAGTGCTGACAGTGTGGGCTGTGGAGGGTGTTTGCAGCCACCACACACTGGATAGACAGACAGACACCCCCACACCTATGCCAGCATTGTGCTACTATAGAGGAGTTTAGCAGCCCTGGCCACCACACCAGTCCTGGGCACAGTACAGGCATGGATATGGTACGTAATACTGTTGGAGGTCACTCCCCAGGATGGTAAACACTGTCAGAGACCAGACCTGAAGCACACACCACAGACATCAGAAAGGTTGCTATGATGGAGCTCAATCAGCAAACTGTGCTTAACGTAGGAATTGCTATCTGCCAGTAATCATAGCAAACGTTTGATAGCTGTGTACCGTATACCTAGGTGTAGGGTGGCTTTGCTAAGGTAGGCAAGTGCTAGTATTGGGAGATGCACGCAGGGCCCAATGTCTTGCCTCTCCAGGAGGCATTGGCCAATGGGGCTGTGGGTGTGTCTGCCCCTGTTGGCTGCTGCTTTACGGCAGAGGTTCCCAACTCCAGTCCTGGTGTGCAAAACACTGTTCGGGGTTTCATGCTGCCCCTCATGAATATGCATGAGATACATCTGCATACCATGGGGATGGTGCATAGATATGCAGCACAGGCATTTTTATTAGAGGCAGCATGGAACCTGAATGGTGTTTGACCCTCCAAGACTGCATTTGGGAGACTCTGCTCTAGGTAATGCGCCTGTTTATGGTGTCTGTGCTTGGTGGGGGTAAAATATAGGCGTATTAACCATGGGTATGTTCTCTGCAATAAAGGTTTGTCCTTACTATCACAGTTTAGTTGTGGGAAAAATATGTGGACTGGATTGGCAGTAGCCCCAGCTGGGCTTTGAACCTGTGACTTTCTGTTCTTGCACACACTGTCTGTGTGCAGTGCACCACCGTGTTGCCATAGATATGCTGCATTCCCTGGGGAGTCCATGACTGTACATCCGACAGGGCCTGTTTGTTGCAGTGCACGGCACCCACCTGGACAGGGCTAGGCCATGGTCTGCTGTTGCCACCAGCTGCTGCCACCTCCACCACCAGTACCGCTCCATCCTTAGCATAAACCCTGAAGGATTTGTGGCCCTCCAGGACTGCATTTGGGGGAATCTGCTCTAGGTAATGTGCATGTTTCTGGTGTCTGTGCTCTGTAGGGTAAAATAGAGGTGTTTGAGCCATGCTTATGTTCTCTGCAATAAAGGTTGGTCGTTACTATCACGATATAGTTGTGGGTAAAATATGGGAACTGGATTGGCAGGAGCCCCAGCTGGGGCTTGAACCTGTGTCCTTCTGTCTCCAAACACACTGGTTGTGTGCACTGCACCACCGTGTTGCCACAGAGACAGTGCATTCCCTGATGATACCATGACTGTTTGTCCGGCAGGGCCTGTCTGTTGCAGTGCATTGCACCCACCTACACAGGGCTAGGCCATTGTCTGCTCTGGGCAGCTGCCACTGCCCCCCTTCACCTCCAGTACCCCTGTGCCACCATGCTGACATGCCCTTCTGCTGGTGGTGCTGGTGGTATGCAGTCTCAGGCCATCCTGTGTGCGGGTAGGTGGCTGCCTATGGTGCGGGTTCTGGGGTAGGGGTGCCTGCATATCTGTCCGCACGTCCCCCAATCACTGCCTGCCAATTTCTGTGCCCTTGGGGGAACCTGCTGGGTACTGTCCCCTGTGACACTGTGCTAAACACTCTCGTGCCCATGTTGGGCCCTCATCAGTTGCTGTCTGGCTGCTGTTCATTTTCAGCATTCCTAAGTGCCATCTAGGCATCTGCCTAGTCCGCACTGTGTCCCAGCTGCACCACAGCATGTGCTGCCTGCAGCCCTCTGAATCCCCTTTCCCAGCATCTGTCCAGTTGCCCATTCCGACCTGCCCGCCCTGCTGTTGTGGAACATGTGCTTGCCATAGGTAACCTGTCCAATGGAGAGGGAAACCCTGATCAGTGTTATTTCACTGTGGGATCATTCACCTTGTATGGGGACGGAGCGTAGACCCTTCTAAAATTCATATTTATGTTTTGGGGCTTTGTTTGGAATGCCTTTTGATGTTTCCCATTACTCAGTATTGCCCAGCTTGCTTATGATTTTTTTATATTTTGTTGGGGTCATTTTTAATGTTTATTTGCCCTTTTGTTCCGTGCACATGTATCACACTGCTCACTTTTTGTAGGTTTCCCTGGTTTTGCTGTACATTGCTGACAGAAATGGTTTCTCTTCCCTTTAAATCGGCTCTACCGCGAGGTTTTCACTCACGGTATGTTTTTGCTTGAATTTCAGTCCCGCTCGTGTGCGGGGAGCCTCTCCCCTCCCACTCTCCACCCATTGACCCCATCTCTTCGCCCCTGGGGAGCCTTCCTCCGCCCTCTGAGAGCCTTTCCACGCCTTTATCGCACATCAGCGCACCGCGCACATGAGTGGGCACTTTAGTGCGGCGCGCACGTGTGTGGGGCACAAAAATGCATCATTAGCGTGCACTAAGGTACCTTAGTGCACGCTATTGTGCGCTGCGCACTTGAGCGCAGTTTAGTAAACATACCCCTTAGTTTTGCTGCGTCCCATAATTAGAAGTTTTTGGTTTTGAGTTGTTGAAGTAGGGTGGAGCTAGCGCAGCGTTGGTGGAGTTCCAGTTAAGTATGATATCATCCAGGTCATCAAGCGCGCTATCTAGCTGAGGGAGAGCATTATTCCTATATCAAAGGACTTGAATTTTTTATGGAACTGGGGGAACATCAGCTACAGGAAAGGGGGGGAGGGGGATACAGCAGGTAGCGTGCATTCTATCAAGAAGTGATCAGTCCATGGTAAAGGGAGTGCTATAGGTCTGGAATAGTACATGTTTTGTGTGATATTGTTTTGGAGGAAAATGAGATCCAATGTATTCCCCTTTCTGTGAGTTGGGACCTGTACCACTTGTTGGAAGCCTATACCTAACATAGCATTTAGGAAGGGGGAAGCGTGTGTGCTATGGAGGGCTAGTAGGTTGAAGACACCACGTATGATTTGGCATTTATTTAGCGACGTGGTGCATGCTGCTTCTAGTATGGATAAGAGATTGTCAGGGGAGGCTGAAGGGGGTCTGTAAATTGGAGTGATTGAATAATGTTTGTTTTGAATGGTTAGCATGTCCATGTTTTTGCTTACATGAAGAGTTGTGTTTAGTTCTTTTTTCACTAGTATTAGGATCCCTCCTCCGCGTTTAGTCGATCACGGGCAATGGTACAGTTTATAAGTGGAGACAGTGTTAGTTGGTTTATCAGTACTGAATCTGATTCTGATAGCCAAGTTTCAGTTAAGCATAGTATGTCAGGCGTATTATCATTTATAAGATCCAAGATGACTGGAATTTTGCTTCTGTTCGATCTTGTATTCAGGAGGAGGCATTTTATGGGGTAAGTTGGTAAAGAGGGCAATTTCACGTAACAGGTTTTTAGTGGATTAATATAAATGAGCCTGTTCAGGTGTTTATGATCGTTGAATGTAGGCTGGTACCGGTAGATAGAGGGATTGATTCTGCTATGGTGTTGAATGAAAGGAATATGATAGTGTTGTGGTGATACTAAGTGGAGCGATTGAGTAAGAGGAGTTAATAAGAATAGGAAATAGAGATAACGAAGGGTTCTCCATGTTAGACAAAAAGAGCACTGGTTTGTTTTAGTGGAGAATTGTTAATTGAGGTGGCTATACTGGAAGTTGACCTCTAGGTCCTAAGTGGGTGTAGTATAAGGCGGATTAGAAATAGCTTTGTTTCGCGTTTCATATGGTGCCTAATGAATTTAGGTTTTCGATAAATGACAGGATACTAGGGGACTATTTGTTCTGATTCAATCATTAGAATAGTAGAGACTGTATAGTCAAGGCAAATACAATAATAAACATGCAGGCGTAGGGAACAATTTTGTATGTTTACAGCTCGCATCTGATGTTTTAAGCGGGCTGCACAGAATATCAAAGTCGTGAAAATTCACAGATTCAAAGATCTAAGTAGACTAGTTACTATATGCAAAAGGTTATGAATCCGACAAATGCAACATGCACAATCACAGAAAATGAACGAGATCTGCAGTATATAAGCTTTATTAAGTAAAATAAAGAAAGCAAGCAAGAATGAGTGGTGTCACAGGAGGTATACATAGAGAGGAATTAGCCAGGGATTATGTGTGATTTGGAGTAGGTATTCATGCCAAGGGTTAAACTTGTGAGGTGTAGATGTATTGCAGTTCTAACATACAGAAACTATCTATACTGCAAAGGACTGATCAGAATACACCCCCTTTATAGAAAAAATTCTGCTTTCTACTATCTACACATGTAGGTACTGCCTTTTCTAAAAGTATACATATATGTTGCTATGGAGTGGAGGAGGAGCCTAATGGTTAGAGCACTAGCTTGGGAACCAGTAGACCAGGGTTTGATTCCTACTAGCACTCATTGTGGCCTTGGGCAAGTCACTTAACCCTCCTTTGCCTCAGAAAAGTCCAAGTTATCAATGTCCCTGTTTAAGTTACAATGTAAACCACTTTGACTGAAATTATAAACAGTATAAAAACCCTGTTAAATAAATTTATATGTGCAGACATCTTTTTTGGTTCTTTATTTATGCAAGATTGGCAAACATAGCTGCAACCAGTGGTTGGGGCAAGTTACCTCAGGCCAGAAGGTTGGGGATTCAAATCCCACTAGAGGACAGCAACCTTGGGCCAGAAGGACTGGGGTTTCTAGTCCCACAGGTGCTCCTTGTGGTCTTGGGCAAGTCACTTAACCCTCCATAGTCCATGTTCCCTGTAAAATAGTTATCTCCAAGTTATAATGCCCTGTTCAATGTAATTTCAGTTTGTTCAATGTAAACCACCTTGATATCATGAAAGGTGGTATATAAGAAATGTTAAATAAATAAATATATCAATTGTCTGTTCCAGTGTATTATGAATGTATTAAGTACCTGCAGTTCTGTGTTCTAAATTGTACTCTCTGAGTTGCAAACCTTGGCAGTATAGGAGAGGTGGTTGGTGCACTATAGTGTCAGTAAAGCATTCACCGGTGGTCTCGTTCTGGGCTTCAGCCTTCCACCTGTATTGGAACCTGCTGTCTCTATCAGACTATGACACCATCAGTCTTCAGTTGCATTCCCCAGGATTTGTTTGCTCTCCTGTTTTCATATCTCCAAATTACTTAGCCTACCGTGACGGCAACAGTCCTTGTTCAGGGGTTACAGATCATGAATATGATAACCTGACCCACAGAGAGCCCCCAGAAGCGGTGACCTCTTCCTCAATGACATTCCCAGTCCCAGTCAACCTGAAGAGCGGAGTCCTGGACTTCCTTAAATTTTATTCCTGTCCTTGTCTCCACCACCTCCTCTGGGAGGCTGTGCCGTGCATTCACCAGCTTTTATTTCCAACTCAAAACTGACCGATCATAGATCATTTATTTGGTCATGGATCATATTTATAGGGTAGCATCAGAACCTTCTTAAAGAAGGCAGTAGAATGGGAAGAAGACTGGTATCAATTGAGCCTTTATGATGAGTAAGTGAGACCGTCACAGACAAAAGGGACTGGTCTACAGTGGTGTTAGAAGGAGACAAGAGTAACCAGAACGTTACAATAGCTATGCTCCAACCTGAGATTGGGTTTTAACTGGTAGGTCTGGCATGATGACTGTCACCCTTTGCAATTCCGATTCTAGGAGGAGAAAAATCCAAACGTGAGCATGAATCAACTTCCCATCAGCACTGCGTATGTCAGCTGCGTTCACATTCTTGGGCACTTTCAGAGGCTAGTGGTTGGCTGCAGGTTTACTGGAGGAGTGGCCTAGTGGTTGGGGCAAGGTACTTCAGGCCAGAAGGTCGGGGGTTCAAATCCCACTAGAGGACAGCAACCTTGGGCCGGAAGGACTGGGGTTTCTAGTCCCACAGGTGCTCCTTGTGGTCTTGGGCAAGCCACTTAACCCTCCATAGCCCATGTTCCCTGTAAAATAGTTATCTCCAAGTTATAATGCCCTGTTCAATGTAATTTCAGTTTGTTCAATGTAAACCGCACTGATGCAAAATAGCGCGGTATATAAGAGAATGTAAATAAATAAACAGTTTTTTAGCTGAGGGGGGGGGGGGGGGGAAGAAAGAGGACTAAAAAGTTGCTATTAAACTGGAGAAAATGTATCTTATATCCCCACAGCACTGTACTGCTTACTGCTTGTAATGTTGCAAAGATCTATCCAGAAGTTATATGATGTTAAGAACATAGAACCCGATATTCAAAGTGATTAACACGGTTAGAAGAGCAGCTAAATCCCCGTGTTAATCGGGGTGAATGGGATTTTCAGCAGCACTAACATGGCTCGTGCCAGTGATATCCGGGGCTACCACCTCTACACACTTTGATGCTAACTGCTCTGCTTTACATCGGAGCACGTCGGGGGTGCTCTGGGCTGGAGTGGATGCAGTGCCGATCGGTAAACAGTCAATGGTGATACTGAGTCACTGCCCGGTTAGTGATACATGGTGAAAGCCAGGCGCAGGTAACCCTGGTCTAACTTCCACTGCATATAGCTAACTGGGCAGCCGCTGCCCCATTACCGATCAGCATGAGCAGCTAACCTGGATATTCAATGTCAGGGGCCGGATATGATCTTGGCACTGAATAGCCGGGTTTGCTGTTCAGTGCCTACGGCTCGCTGCATTAGCACTGTTAGTCACCATTGCTGAATATCAGGCCCAGAATAACTGTCCTACTGGGTCACCAAGCCCAATATCCTGTTTCCAACAGTGGCCAATTCAGATCCAAGTACCTGACATATCCCAAAAGCAGCCAGTTCCACAGGGCTAAGGAGTGGTTTTCTCTTGAACTACTTTAATAATGGTTTTATGGACTTTTCCTCCTTTTTTAAACCCAGCTACACTACCTGCTGCAATGTTGAATTCTCTCATCATATAACCGCTACATAGCTCCTGCCAGAAATCATAAAGTTAGGAACATCAGAGGAGCCCCGTAGCCTAGCGTCTTATCTCATCTCTGACAACAGCCCAGAATTATTGTGAGTTGCTGTTTTTAATAATCACCAGAATGAATCAGTCGCAGGAGACTCTGAACTGGACCTTAAATTAGGAAGAGAAATACCTTGATATACAAACTAACTCCCATCAGTTTTCAGAGCTATTGAATAACACTGAATAATACCTGTTCAGCTCCCCTGCACCATGTACAAATACTGTTTTCAAATTCCATACTGCATCCTCTATGAATAAAAAGGACACACTACTGCTGCCCTGTGCACTAGGAGGGGACTGAACACCCCTTGCACACTCACATGGGAGTGACCTGTGATAACCTGCTCCGTGGTTTAGTGAGTGCAGTAGGGGAACTGGTATCACATGGATTTTCATGGCAGTTCTCGGGCTGAATTTGAACTCTTTCCCCGAGCTAATTAGTTTTTAAGTCTAGCATTCTGCCATAGTTTTGATTTGCTTATCTGTCTTTATATTCTAATATATGACCAATAAAAAGGAGTTGACCACATCTTTGTCAGTTTTTATTTCTACCTAGTCCAGTGGACTATGCCTGGACTAAAGAGGGGGCAGCCAGGATTCTTTGCTCTACAAGCACATTTAAAAGAAAAGTGGGTGATTGTTGCCATCTTGTGACAACTCAAAGAAATTGCACCATCAAGCAGATGGCCATTATTTATTTTATTTATTTATTTATTTATTTAACATCTCTTATATACCGCACTATTATCATCAGCGCGGTTTACATGGAACCAAACATATACATACAGAAAAACTGTAGTGCATTTTACAAGTAACAGGAATTTGAACTTGGTAATAAAGGGAAACTATGTACATTATGTAACTATATACAGTAGTCTATATATTATATATCCCATTATATCCCCTGTGCCAGTGATGGCTAACCTTTTTGAGCCCGAGTGCCCAAACTGCCGCACAAAACCAAAGAATTTCCTCAAAGTGCCAGCACGTCAATTAAACCTTAACAACAAGATTTTAGTATCTAAAAACTCTTTATAAAGTTGCCTGAACTATGTAACATCATTTGTAAAGGTTTGGATCTTTGTATTGTCAGAGAATCAATTTGATTCACAATCCTTTGGTTTTCATTTCAATTTATTGGCAATTTATAATGTTTTAATGATTTCATTCAATTTAATGAATTTAGGAAGAATTTGATTCAGTTACACAATATATTTTAAATGTATTATTCACATAACATGTCAAATGTATCCTGAGTAAAAAAAAGATAAACTTCTTAAAACTGTTAACTGTGTCAGGACTCGGTGTGTATTCCCAAAGAATCTATACATGAAAAAAATTAATGTGATGTTTGTTGTTGCATGCATGCTGATAACTTGTCAAAGAGATATCTTTCTACCTTTTGTGCATTTTTTTTCAGTTGCAATTGCTCCAGCCACTTTCTTCTGGTTTCTTCATGTTTTCTGCTAACTCTCCATCATCTGCTGTCCATTTGTCCTTTCTTCTCTCTTCTAGTTTTTTTTTCCATTCTCTCTCTCTACATCCGCTTTAACATACTAATCTTTCTCCTTTTGCTCTTTCCTCATTCCTATTTCATCCACTCAAATTTTACCCCTCCATCCTCAATCCCCACTTACTCTCCCAATACCAGGCCAATTGTAGATTTTTTATCCCTCCCACACAAAATATTTTTCCCCTCTCCATTTTACTCTCCCAGCCCCATCCCATTCTAATCCTCCCCCAACATCAGCTCCCTTCTAGTTCCAGCCTCACCCAGCATCCATTCCCTTCTAGTCCCTGCATCAGCCCATTTCCAGTCCTAGCCCCCCATCAGCCCATTTCCAGTCCTAGCAACCCCCCAACCCAATACCAGTCCTAGCCCCCCCCATCAACCCACTTCCAGTCCTAACCCCATCAAACCATTTCCAGTCAGCCCCCCATAGCCCATTGCCAGACCTAACCCCCCATCAGCCCACAGCCCATTACCAGTCCTAACCCCATCAGCCCACCTCAAGTCCTAACCCCTCCCTATCAGCCCATTTCCTGTCCTAGCCCCCCCATAGCCCATTATCAGTCCTAACCCCCCCCATAGCCCATTACCAGACAGCCCCCATCAGCCAACAGCCCATTACCAGTCTTAACCCCCCATAGCCCATTACCAGTTCTAACCCCCCCAACAGCCCACAGCCCATTACCAGTCCTAACCCCATCAACCCACCTCAAGTCCTAACCCCTCCCCATCAGCCCATTTCCTGTCCTAGCCCCCCCATAGCCCATCATCACTACTAACCCCCCCAGCCCCCCCATAGCCCATCAGCACTCCTTACCCCCCCCAGCCCCTACATAGCCCATCAGAACTCCTAACCCCCCCAGCCCATCAGCACTCCTAACCCCCCCAGCCCCCCCATAGCCCATCAGCACTCCTAACCCCCCCCCCCAGCCCATCAGCACTCCTAACCACCCCCAGCCCCCCCCATAGCCCATCAGCACTCCTAACCCCCCCAGCCCATCAGCAATCCTAACCCCCCCCGGCCCATCACCACTCCTAATCCCCCAGCCCAGCCCAGCCGAGGGAATTTTTTTTTTTTAAAGCTGTCTTCTCCCGCTGCCGGGGCCGCCGCAGCAGAATCGAGTGTGCCGCGGGGCCCCCCCTGCCCAGCACAGCCTGCCCTCCCCCTCTATCCGCTCTCTCGTCGCAGCTCACAGTGACACACGCCGGCTTTCAGAGCGCGAAGGGATTAGTTTCCCTTTCGCGGCTCTGTTAAGCCCGCGGGGCTGATGGGAACTTCCCATCAGCCCCCGCGGGCTTAACAGAGCAGCGAGGGAGAAACTCTTCCCTCGCTCTCTGAAAGCCGGCGCGTGTCACTGTGAGCTGCCTGCTCTGTGATGTCATTTGCAACCACATTAGGAATTTCCTAAATAATTCCATCAATGAATTGTTTCAGTGTAGGTTGGAAAATTATTTTCCAGTGTCTTGGTGATCTCTGCATGACAGTAATAAAAAGACTATGTCCGGGTGTATCACCAACGTTACAGCAAAAGCGACGACTGTTCCAGCTGGAATGGAAAGAGAATGAAGTGAGAGAACACAGGAGATCCCTAAAGGCAAGATGATGGTAACAAAGAATAGAGCACCTCCACTCAAAACAGATGCAAAATGACTGTTTTGCTTTTGCTAAGAAACCACGGGGAAGGTAATGTGATGACTCATGGCTGGGGTGGTATGATAAAGTGCTTGTATGGCAAGCGCTCGCTCTCTCGCTCTCCAGGCAACCCTTCTATTTTATAGTTCATTAAAAACTTGCTATAGCGCCCTTCACCTGTTTACAAACAGAACTGGCACCAGGGCCTACTGCCCCCCACCCATGCTGAGCCAAGTCATTCCACTGCGCACCCCCCCTCCCCCACTGTCAAATATTCCATCAGCAGGGTCAGCTAGGGTCAACTAGGCTCAGCAACAGTGGCAGGCCAATGGCTTTGGCACACAGCCTGCCACTTCTGACCCCCCCTAAGCAGCATGACTTATCTTTGACTCAGCCTCCCAGTTGGAGGACCGATCAGGCGTCATTAAAGGCCAGTTTGAAGAAGCATGTTTTAAGTTTCTTTTTGAATTGTTTGAGGGAGAATTCAGTCCTGATTTATAAGGTACTGAATTCCTGTGTGCAGGAGCTAGAAAGAAAAATGTTGATCGTCGTGTGGATTCTAGACAGGTGAAATATTTGGAAGGAAGGACAAGGTGATTTGGAGTCTGAAAATGAAGGGCTCTGGAAGGAGCAGAGGAATAAGTGAACTTGAGAAATTCATGGCTAGGCCAATATAGAAGGTTTTATGAACTTTATGGCTTAGATGAACAAGGCATAAAATCTGAAGTCTAAGTGGCCGAAGGTCATGTCACCACTCACCTGCACAATTACATGGGGCCCTCGTGCCCAGTGACAAATTTGAATGGGAGGTGGTCAGGCTGATCACAGCTCATATGGCTGGATGGGGCCTCCTCAGCCAGGAAATTATTGTTGGGCAGAATAGTTGGACCATGTTGGTCTTTGCCATCGTCTACTATATTTTCTTTTTCTCTTACCCTTGTTACTTACCTAATCCCTTAGTGTAATTTTATAACAGGGCACCTAGATCGTGATGCCACACAAGTGCATATGTTGGGCCTTATTTATTAATTGTATTTATTTATTCATTGAAAATTCTTACACACTGCTTATAGGCTTATAAATCAAACCTTCAAACTTGCCAATAAAAAACACCAGTGTAAGTGGCCTAACACATGGCGACATTGCAGGCATGGATATTTTACGCCAGCCCTAGAGTTGTAGTAAATGCTCCTACCTTTTTTTCAAAGACACATATAAATTATAATTTTTTGATCTATGTGTTTCTTTGTGTGCTTTTGCTATGTGCACACCACTATCCTCCCCGTTTATGCCAGTCAGTATTTCATAAAAGGCTGTTTACATGCAGGAATGACTTTATAAAATTATCTACTGACTGTGTTTTAGCAGAGATACAATGTAAAAAATGCTCATTTTCCAGAACACGGATAGTATACGCACGCATGTGTGGGCCCAGGGCCGGCTCCAGAATTGGTTCAAGGTGTTGATGCCCTAATCAGACCTTAACCATTATGCTCCCCTGGCTGTCAAAATCTATTGCTTAGCTTTAAAGTGACTTGGGGGAAACTGCATGACTGGATCTGGGTGTGGCTGCTGAGTGTGAAACTGAGTGGGGGCTTGCTCACATGCCCTGCCTCTCACACACACAACCCAGAAGCAGGAAGGGCCACGCTATGGCCAGTGAGTTCATATTTTTATTAGTCCTTAAGTTGCACACACGCACAGCCTGCTGCCAAACTTGGAACAGCCCCTGCGAATTTCCCAGGCTGTTTTGGTCAAACGAGATAGCGGGAGGGGGGGGGGGGGTATATTTGCCAACTGGTTCCAGGTACGCCTGACAGGCTTGATCCAGTCCTGGGTTTGCCCCATTGCATGCAGTGATTTGTAGTTTTCCTTTTCTTATGGAGTGCAATGGAGAAATCAGAACTACATATCCCTGCATGCAATGAGGTAAACCCAGGACTGGATCGAACCTGTCGGGTGTATCTGGAGCCAGTTGGCAACCCGGGGGGGGGGGGGGGGGGGGAGTAGAGAGCTGCACAAGAGGAAAGGCCGAGGGGAGATGTGAAAGAGGGGATCCTGGGGAGGGACTAATGTGGAGAATAAGTTTATAAAAAGGCACCTACTTTATATCTGATAATATTAATGGAAAATACATTCCCACTGCAATTCTGCAAACAAAATTCAAACTTGTGTGTCAAAAGGTCTGGATTATACAAAATTATATGTGTTTTGTCTGTTACAATAACGAATCATAATGCTTTTCGGAGGTTGGCTCAGGAGCGTCATAAAACATAAACGTGAACATACACTAAAAAACACCAGGCTCATCTCACACTAGCATTAGCAACGAAATATCTGCAAAGGTTTCAAATTATCAGGCCACAGCTTCTGGTTCTGACTCTAGCCTCACCCACGAGGAGGAGGGACTGACATGCAACCAGGAAAAGCCAAACTTTCTGCTTTTGGGAGGGATGGGACAGGAAGGTGGGATCAGTGGGGAGGGAGAGGAACTGACCCAAGCGCCCGGCCAAGTTCTCTTCCCCCTCCCCCCCCTCAGTATATGAAGCGGGCTCTTATTCTGGGAAGTTTGCAAGGACCGAGAGAAGCCCGGGGTAAGTCTGAATTCAATCAGCTGGTGCTTGGAGCCGATCTGCAGTTTCATTTTTGAAAAAAACGTAGAGAAAAGCGACTTGGGATCTTTGCGTTGCGGGGAGAAAGCAAGCAGGAAACCTAATCTTTTTTTAGCTAGATATGACGAGCCTGGCATGGTAACTGCTTTCTAGAGTGAAAGGAAAATTAAGGACCAAACTTCCTATATTATGGACGAGAAGGGAAATGTAAATGCAAAACGAGCTTGTTTTGAAATACAAAAATATCTGAAGTACCAAAAGCCACTGTAGAGGTGACCCAAATCTAGAAGCGCAGAGAAATCAAAGACTTTTTGAATAGTAAAGGACAGTAAAAATCAAAACGAAGGATTTTAATACAGGAGAGTACGTTGATGCCTTTGTACGCTGAAACGTTGTTAGGTTTCAGTCCTTATGGGATTGGCGTGTGGAAGATTCTTTAATATAGTGTTTAAAGGCAAATTCTAGAAAAGGACTCATTGTCTGAATCTTTCCAACTTCTGTGTTAACAATTAAATAGTCATGTCAAACTAATGCTTAGCTTTGAAAATGCATTTTTAGAATCTACTTCCTTTAAGAATCCTAGTTGTAGCAATGTTCTCACCCTATAGAAATTGTATGGGAAAGAAAATAATTCTTGCACCTGATTTAAGGTGATTATACTTAACCTATCTGCTCTGAAAGCTAAACCTATGCTGTCCCATAAGAAAGTTAGTGGTTTTCTGTGGAAGAAATCTCTTGATACTTGATTCTCTTCAGTCCTTTTTCTTTGCACACAATTGACATAAGATATGTTTTTAAAACTAGGATGCAGGACCAGTGCAATGGTGTTGGATAATCTAGATCAGGGTAGGTGAACTCCTGTCCAATCCAGCCTGGCTTTCAGGATGCCCTTCCTGAATATTCATGAGATATATTTGCATTCACTGGGAGGCAGTGGATGCAGATATGAATATTCATTAGTGACTTTTAGAAGAACAACATCAAAGATTTGTCCCTTATGAAAAAATTGTGATTCGGCCAAGTATGAGCTGAGAATGATCTCTCCTGCAGCCTGTGAGCTTCTTCCTGCCACACACTCGATCTTGGCTGCTCTAAGGAGAGGCTTGCAAATAGATCCTCAGAGCCTGCCAGTCTTTGGGGATTTGAGTAGTTGATGCCATCTTTTCCTGCAAACACTCTGTACTTTTCACTAGGATAGTTATCTGCTGATGTTGAGATGAGAGAGAGAGAGAGACAGCATGATAGCAAGTAAGGGTGTATCATCATTTGAAAATGACACCGAATCGATGACTTTTATTGTTCATTTTCTGACGTGTTGTCAAAACAAAATGACATTAACTTGTTTTGTACTTTCTCCATGCTAAAATCATTTGGAGATAATATTAGAACTACGCGTATGAGTGCGCACTTTGCTGTATTTTCTGACTGAAAAAGCACATGTGCTTCTGCTCTGAAAAGAAACCTCTGCAAAATTATGTGCTTATATGAACACCTGCTATTTTGGGTGTGCCAATCCCCCCCCCCCCTTAGGCACCTCTCCTCAAACAGTCGGTAAACTTACTTGTCTATAGGATGTACGTAATTTCATCAGAGAGTGCCTAGGTGTCTTTATAAAATACTAGCACAATTACTGAAGAAATTGCATTTATGTAAAAGGTGCAGAAATTGCACCTGCTCAGGAAATGGTGTGTAAATCATGACTGTCCATGTTCTGTTCAAGCTCCTCCCCTGAGCACAGCCATGTGTTCCTCTAGGCATGACCTAATTTTATAAGAAGCCTTTTACACAGGTAAAAACAGCATTTTAAATGCAAAAAAATGGTTTTACAATGACCCTCCAGAGTTTCTTCATTGTAGATGGGCAAGGTGTGTACTGAAAAGAAAATAATGAAATGAAACTCAAGATGTAATGACATGTGTTTCATGCATCCGGGGCCAGCCTCTCTACTAGGCAAACTCGGCTGTTGCCTAGGGCAGTAGGTCCTGGTGGAAGGCATGGCGTTCCCTGCCACCGCAGCAGGTCTTAAAACACCCGTGTGCATGTGCGCAGCAATGGTCTGCCACTCCTGTCCCCCTCCGACAGGAAGTGGCATCAGAGGGGGCAGGAACAGCTGGCCATGAATGTGTGCACGTGAGTGGTTACTTTAAGAGCTGGTGCTGAAGTGGCGGCTGTGCTGCTGTTCCAGGCAGGCCCCCCGTGCCACCCGCTTCCTGAAGAGAGAAGATCGGGGGGAGAGGGGAGGGCATGCCTGGGGCAGCAGAAACCTTTGGGAGGGCACCAGCCCCAGAGATGGTTCAAGGTGTTGGCGCCCTAGGCAAACCTTAAGCTTTATGCCCCTCCTGGATGTCAGAATCTATTGCTTAGCTTTGAATGCCCTGCTCTTTGCCAGCTCCCCCCAAAAGCTGTTGCCTTAGGTGACTGCATGGTTTGCCTAGTAGTTTGGCCGGCCCTGCATGCATCCTAATAACAAGCTGCATATGACTGCACAGAAGACGTCAGTCTGGTCCTATTCACAAGCCATGCAGGGCTAGCACAAGGACTGGAGACCCCTAGGCAGGCTGTCTATCCTGATGCCCCCCCCCCCCATATCCCTATTGCTACTGTCCCTCTCCGGCGCTGCATTACAGTTTCCTACTCTTCGCAATGTGCCATTTCTGATTCCTCCCCTCCCCCTTCCCCCAGCGCTGCTTCTGGTTTGAGGGGAGGCAGAAACAGCACATCTTGAAGAGTATGAAACTGTGAGACAGTGCCGGAGTGTTAGTAAATGCTACTCCATGATTTGAGGGCTCTTGCCATCTCTGCAGGCCCTGGTCCTCAGGGGACCTGTGCCCTAAGCCTCCGCCTAGTTCAGCTAGTGGTAGTGCCAGCCCTGTAGATATGTTGTGATCTGAAAGAGAAATTTTCCATCATCCATTTGTTAAGGAGGGAGAGGCTCCTTTCCTACAAGATGTGCAAAGGAAAATCAGTTCTGATTTTCTAAGGGTCTTACTTTGCAAAGTTCACAGCTGTATAAAAAAGCTGACACCAGGCAAGAAGTACCCTATGATTTAAAAAATATATATATTCATTCCAAAAATATTTACATCAAATATAGCTTGAAAGAAACCAAAAAGTACATAATGTAAGTCTGTAATGTTTTAAGGTAGCCCTCTCACAGATGGGAATCAGACCTGGACGAAGTTCAAGAAACCAAGGAGAAGTCCATAAATCCACTTAATGAGGGATTCTGAGTTTTAAGAGGCTTCCCATGTAATGTTTCTTCCTTCTTTAGGCAAGCTGGAAAGTACCCGACGTTTTAATTTTTGAGGGTTTGGTCAGGGGCACAGGAGAAGGAAGTACTTGTGTGCTTTCATTGTAATGGAATCTGGTAATGTAAAGCATGCTCTTATTGTGCTGGTATTCCCAAACTTCATCAAAAGAAAGGACTTCTGCAAAAAGCTCTTGAGGTTAGGGAGGGCATTGGGTGAATTATTCTAGCCTGTTTGTGATTTTGTGAGCATTTAAGGGAATAACATTATATCGAGACCAGAGAGATAATTTTAGCTTCAGTTTGCCATAATAACGAGCTGAAACCCACATCGTGTAGTAACTCTAAGGACAGCTTGAACCCTTCTTGCTAAAAGATCTCTTAGCTCTAGGGTGATCATTTGTCATGGTGCAGACACTATTTGGGGGCAGTAAGAATCTAGAGGTGACCGATGCCACCCTCCCATTTACCACCTACTAATTAGATGCATTCGTTGATTTTCTCTCTCGTCTGTTCTGTAAGAAAAATGTGTGCAGCCCATTCGGCCAGGAATCTCCCAGTGCTTAAACTGAGGTTGTAAGATCCTCGGGGAAGAGACACATTAATTATTGACATAGATGTTATATAATTCTTCTGCTTCCTTTATTGGGAGTTTCAGCAATCATAATGTGTCCAAGCATGCAAGGTGGAGCCACACTGGGCATGCTGGTTGCATAAAAGGGCACCTGCATGCTGTGTTTGGGAATGTGAACGAATCTCTCCGGGTTAGTTGTGGCTGCTGGTGAGGAATTGGCGGGAGAATGGGTGGAGTTGCTCTTTGAGTTATTTTGAGAAAGAGGTTTTCTGTCTTTTCCAGTTGACAAAGAGAATTATTGAGTATGCTGGGAGTGCCCACTGGCAAAGGCTAAGGGTGGAAACCACATTTACCACTAGCTTCATTCCCAGTGCTTGCTGTGTTCGGTGCCAGTATGACCATTAGAGACATGGCGAGGCCTATGTGTTCAGCTGTCTTTAATCTAAAGCTATTTGTGTTAGTTGTGACCTGTTTCTCTTCAGCCTGCTATGCTATTAGTGATATTACATAGGAAATTGCAATGTTGCAAAGGTCGTATCAGAGGGCTGCTCTGGAGTCAAAGAAGATAGGTACCTTCCTGTGAGTCGGATAGACATAGAAGGAATACACCAAAGATGTTTTGAAGTACTTTGAAGCATTTTTTTAAGGAACATTTAGGCTGATCTGGTGGCTTGGTAGTAATATGGGTGAAATCTAGTGCAAAGGTTTGGATTCTGGCAGTCACACGTTTAATCGCCAAACTCCCTGGCACAGTTTCCCAGTGTTCTAGGTTTGCCAAGTGAGGAAGGAGGAGATTAGATGACCTAGAGCAGGTAGTTCTCAAGTTGGTTCTTAAGGTTGACCTGATTTAGAGCGGTTTTCCAGATATCCTCGATGAATACAGATGTTTACTCCTGCTATATGCAAAGATATATCATGCATATTCATCGTGCATATCCTGAAATCCTAAATAGTCAGTTAGCCCCCAGGACCAAATTGGAACCATGGAGCTGTACTTTTGTGTTCAGAGGTATTTTGGGGGGCCTAATTTTAGACTTGTGATATCATACACACATTTATTTATTAAACAGGTTTTTATACCACTTTCACTCAAAGTGGTATACATTGTAAGTTAAATTTGGTAATATACATTGATAACCCTCCATTGCTTCTGAAAAATCCAAGTTAAATGACTTGCCCAAGCCACAAGGAGTGATAGTGGGAATCAAACCCTGATCTCTGGGTTCCCAAGCCACTGCTCTAACCATTTATTTATTTAGCTGTATTTATGAAATGAGAGTCAGAAGCTGTAAAGATGTCTTACGCATTGGAACATGGAACGTACGAAGCATGAACCAAAGGAAGTTGGAGGTGGTCAAGAATGAAATGGAACGTGTACAACTTGATCTGTTGGGTGTCAGCGAACTGAAATGGACTGGCATCGGGCATTTTGCATCAGATGATCACATGGTCTACTATGCTGGAAATGAAAGACAAAGAAGAAATGGTGTTGCATTTATAATAAAGAAGAAACTTGTAAGAATTGTAATGACATACAATGCAGTCAGCGAATGCTTAATCTCTATTCGTCTAGGAGGATTGCCTATCAGCACAACTATAATTCAAGTATATGCCCCAACAGCTGCAGAAGAGAATGAAATTGAAGAGTTCTCTGAACAAGTACAAGCTGAAATTGACAGAACATGCAAACAGGATATCCTGATAGTCATGGGTGACTGGAACGCAAACGTTGGCAACAAAGAAGAAGGCAAAGTAGTTGGAAAATATGGACTTGGCAACAGAAATGAAGCTGGAGAAAGACTGATAGAATTCTGTAAGACCAATGATCTATTCATCTCAAACACCTTCTTCCAGCAACACAAGCGGCGACTGTACACAAGGACTTCACCCAATGGATTGTATAAAAATCAAATTGACTACATCTTTGGAAGTCAACGATGGAAAAGTTCTATAGCATCAACAAAGACAAAACCTGGAGCTGACTGTGGTACAGATCATCAACTACTAGTATGCAAATTCAAGCTAAAGTTGAAAAAGAGCAAATCACTCATGAATGCAGCAAAATATGACCTTGAGAATATACCACTGGAATTTAAAGACTGCCTGCAAAATCGATTTGCTGCTTTAGATACAAATGACAGAGCTCTGGAAGAGTTATGGAATGACATCAAGAAGGTTGTGTTGGAATAAAGTGAGAAGTCTCTACAAAAGGTGAAAAAGCAAAAGCGGCCAAAATGGATGACGGAAGAAACTCTGAAAATTGCCCAGAAACGCAGAGAAGCTAAAGCCAGAGGAGAAAGAAAGACAATCGCAGAACTCAACAGATTTCCAATGTGCAGCAAGACAGGACAAGGAAAAGTACTACAATGACACTTGCAAGGAAATAGAAGCAGAAACTATTAGAGGAAGAACAAGATCGGCTTTCCTAAAGCTACAAGAGTTAAAGAAAAAGTTCCAGCCTCGAATTGGAATGTTACAAGATGCTCAAGGTTCTGTGCTGAATGATGCTGAGAAGATCAAGAAAAGGTGGAAGGAATATACAGAGTTTTTATATGATAAAGATCAAGTGGACCAACAGCCGTTTCAACCTGTACCTTATGATTGGGAACCATTGGTGATGAAAGAAGAAGTTGAAGCAGCATTGAAAGTCTTATCAAAGAACAAAGCACCAGGCATTGATAGCATTCCTATAGAAGTATTGCAGCAATCTGATGCAGCTGTTACCATACTTACATGGCTCTGCCAAGAAATATGGAAGACAACATCATGGCCAACTGACTGGAAGAGATCTGTGTTTATACCAATACTAAAGAAAGGTGATCCAACTGACTGTGGAAATTATCAAACAATCGCTCTGATCCCACATTCCAGCAAGATTTTACTGAAGATTATTCAAAAGACTACAACCATACCTGGAACAAGAACTACCTGAAGTGCAAGCAGGGTTCAGGAAAGGGCAAGGAACGAGAGACATCATTGCAGATGTGAGATGGATCCTTGAAAAGACTAAAGAATACCAAAAGGATATCTATTTGTGCTTTATCGACTATAGCAAGGCTTTGGACTGTGTAAACCATGAGAAACTCTGGGCCACATTAAGAAGCATGGGTATACCAGAACACCTGATCGTTCTCTTGTGCAATCTGTACACTGATCAAGAAGCAACAGTTCGAACGGAACAAGGAGAAACAGAATGGTTTAAAATAAGCCAAGGTGTAAGACAAGGCTGCATACTTTCCCCCTACTTGTTTAATTTAATTTATATGCAGAACAAATCATCAGAGAAGCAGGATTGTATGAAGACAACAGAGGTGTGAAGATTGGTGGAAGACTCATCAACAACCTTCGCTATGCTGATGATACTACATTACTGGCTGAAAGTGAAGATGATCTGAAACATTTGCTTCTCACAATCAAAGAACATAGTCTCAAAATGGGCCTGCACCTTAATGTAAAGACAAAGATCATGAGAACTGGCATAATCAACAGGTTCATTGTTGAAAGAGAAGAAATTGAAATTGTGAACAACTTTAACCTACTTGGATCAATTATCAATAAAGAAGCAACAAGCAGTCAAGAAATCAATGGCTATGAAAGACCTAGATAAGATTCTCAAGAGCAGAGATGTCTCTCTCCATACAAAGATTTGATTGTTCAAGCCATGGTATTTTCAATAACATCTAATGGATGTGAAAGCTGGACAGTGAAAAAGACAGACAGGAAGAAAATTGATGCCTTTGAATTATGGTGCTGGCGGCGAATACTGTGTATACCATGGACTGTCCGAAGAACAAACCAGTTGGTACTAGAGGAGATCAAAACTAAGCTTTTTTTAGAAGCTCAGATGACAAGACTTCGACTTTCATACTTTGGATACATCATGCGAAGAGAGAGATCATTAGAGAAAGACATCATGCTTGGAAAGATAGAAGGTCAACGCAAAAGAGGAAGGCCAGCAATGAGATGGATCGATACAATCACAGCAGCTACGGGTACCAGTCTGTCAACAATGAGCCGTCTGACTGAAGACCGAACACAATTTAGGATAACTATCCAGAGGGTCGTCATGAGTCGACTCCGACTAGACGGCACTTAACAACAACAACAACATATACTGCTTTTCACAAGGTCAGAATGGTTTATCGAACAAAACATTATACATTGAACATTTGTTTAAACAAGAAAACATTTTAACATCTGACTATTTCAAACATTTTGTTTGATATAACTTATAACAATTAACTAACATAAAATATCTAACATTTTAATTGGTGTATACAATCTATTACGGCCAAACACAGAGGAGTGGTATAAAAATTTCTTTATTAGCAGGGTCTGCTAATAAAGAAATTTTTATACCACTCCTCTGTGTTTGGCCGTGGTCCTTAGCTTCCGCTCTGTTTAACTGTTTCTCCTGCGGAAGACAATCTTCTTTCTCCTTACCGTATACAGTCTATTTACATACAGTATATATGATTTATTGTATTGTGTAGGTTAGGTCTTTAGGTGTTTACGGAATGTAGGGAGGTTGGTAAGGTTTCTTAGGGTGTGTGGGAGAGAGTTTCAAAGTGATGGTGCATACAGTTCAAATGCTCTGTGACATGTTTGTTGACTATATTTACATTTGGCTTGTGGTGTGTTGAGATTACTGATTGTTGTTTGTCTTCGTGGTCTGGATGTTTGAGTTTTCTGCAACTGCTCCACATTCAGCAGTGCTATCCATTTTTAGGTACCACTGCTGGATATTCACATATAATGTGAACCTTCTAAGTTAGACTCTTCAAGTGGTCAACTGGTGCATGATTTACATATGTGAAGGCATGTGAAATGACATTGAGGTATAATCTAGGATGTCCCAGGTAAAAGTATCCGTAAAACGGTCTAACATGGATAGTGGAGGTCGTGACCCCACATAGATGTTCCCATAATAAAAAAGTCTAGGACAGGAATGTTTATCTCATGCTGATTATACATCCATGCCTGCTATTTTGCATGCCGACCAGAAAATAAGTGTTCTCGTTTCCCTTCAGTTTTCATTACCATCATGAGAAGTATTGGGGATATCAGAGTACCTTCCTCTCTGACCCCTCAGGGTGTTTTGATGGCAGAATGAGAGCTTTTCAGATGCCTATCTGTGACCCGGAGCATGTACATGCAAAAACTACCCCTTCACTGGCTGAATATCTTCACTTAAATGTATAAGTTATGTCTGGTATCACTGCCCCTTTTTGGACGGACAGTTTTGGATGTATAAGAATTTATGGGCCCTAGTTTCAGCTGTCTGAATTTTGGAAGAGCTGTGTGCCTGTTGGTGCATAGCCCTCCCCGCCTACCTCTAAACCGGATGTTCAATGCTGCGGCAATAGTAATGACTATCTGGTCACTGCGCACACATTGGAAGCCGCCAAAGATAACTGGTTTTCCCTCGCCTATCTTTAAGGTGCAGATTGCTAATTGGGCAGCATGCAATATCACTGCCCCAACACCCTCCAGTGCTAACCGGATAGCATCGGGGCACATAGGGGACTTAGAAAGTGATATTCAACAGCTCTAACCATGTAAGTTCCATTGAATATTCCCATCTCAGACATTTACTGGGCTGTAAACCATGTAAATGCCTTTCAAAAATCGGGCCCTATATGTCCAAGTAGCCGGAAGAGCCTGTTTTAAAAAAGCTCTTATGCAGTCAGTCTCGACACCAGTCACATAGGGGGCTTTTGAATATTGATCCTGAGGGTTTCTCTCCTGTGTGAAGTCACAACATGCAAGGAATGTCTTCCAGTGAAGGCTGCTAATTCATAGGGGTGGGCAGGGAGCACTCTTTGGTT
Source organism: Ichthyophis bannanicus (assembly GCA_033557465.1). Classification (NCBI taxonomy): domain Eukaryota; kingdom Metazoa; phylum Chordata; class Amphibia; order Gymnophiona; family Ichthyophiidae; genus Ichthyophis; species Ichthyophis bannanicus. The sequence continues at coordinate 16,691,088 of CM066039.1, read as the reverse complement.
TGTTGCAGCTTTTCAGTTTTGTTTCATTGATGTCATTTTTAACATGCACAAATATGTTATAGCACGCTAAAACAGAAATGCAAAAAAACAAAACAAAAACATTTTATTGGTTGTGTGTGTGTGTGTTTTTTAAACAAGACATGACAGCACATTCCTTCTAACTGGTTGAATACATCTTGGTGTTTTTTAGAACTGCAATTTAAACCACTAGAAATACAGGCAGCATGACAGGGGTGTGAAAAGTCTTGCATAGGCTGCAGGATCAAGCTACTGTATTCTTGGCTTTATTTTGACAATTTCTCCAAATTTTATGGCAGAATCCTGGCTTATTATATACTGTTTTTTATTTATTTATTTTATTTATTACATTTTCTTTTATACCGCGCTATTTAAGATCAGTGCGGTTTACAATAAAACATTGAATCTACACATCTCAGTTTAGTGATTTGTGCTTACAATAAACAGGTAAAAATAACTCGGATGTACAATGAACAAGTTTCTTAACAGGGAGAACAGGGAGAACAATAACTATATACAGGCCAGTTAATGTAACTATATACATGGTTACGTGCACAGCACGAGCTTCTCAGGGTAAGTTAAGTATGGAGGCGGTTAAGGTGTGGTTGCAGGTATTCAGACTAGGGGTGTATGATGTATGGGCTTGAGGAGCTACCATGAGGTGTGGAAGTAGGTGACTGTGGAGGGGGGGCTGCGGCATTGTAGTACAGGAGAAAAAGGTGATGCTTCAGTTCCTTCTTGAATTGGGAGAGATCGCTGATGGTTCTGATAGGCGCCGGGAGTGCGTTCCAGCAAGATGGTGCAAAAAAGGCAAAGGCTCTAGATCTGGTAGCTTGAGAGCACTTAGTACTTGCCTTAGGTAGAATGAGGGTGTTTGCAGCGTTCGATCTCCTTAGCCGGTTAGGAGGTGTGATGGATACTAGGTCGGTGATAGCAGTAGCCGGGAATTTCTTGATGGCTTTATGGGTCATTGTTAGAACCTTGTAGGAGATCCTGGCCTGTATGGGCAGCCAGTGCAACTGTTTTAGTATTGGAGTGATGTGGGATCTTCTGGAAGCTCCATGAAGGATTCTTGCAGCAGAATTCATAGCAAGTTGTAAGGGGTTGATCGTATTCTTTGGTAGGCCATGTAATATCGCATTAGCATAGTCAAGGTGGGGCATTATTAGGGCCTGAAAAACAGTTCGGAAGTCTTCAGGTTCTAACAGCTGACGAAGATGGCGAAGGGACCGGATTTTGTGATAGACAGATTTGTTATGATATTGATGTGAGCCTTCATATTAAGCTGCTGATCAAGTATAACTCCGAGGTATCTTACTGTAGTCTTGCATGTGAGCTCTGCGTCCCGAACTTTGATGGATAGAGGTGGGATAAAAGCCGGGTTCCTGGTGACGAAGAGGGCTTCGGTCTTTTTGAAGTTTAATTTAAGCCTTTGTGCGTCTATCCAGTCGGTGACTGCATCAAAGCATTTGATTAGAGGAGAGAGGTCAAGATGCTCAGTCGAGATTGGCATGTACATCAAGACATCGTCGGCATAGACAAGGCAGTTGATGTTAAATGAGTGGATAAGGTCACAGATGGGTTGCATGTAAATGTTGAATAGTAAGGCCGATAAGGAGGAGCCTTGCGGGACACCTTTAGTTTGAAGGAAGGGGTCAGAGGTGGAAGGACCAGAACGTACATGTTGCCAACGGTCTGTGAGTTAAGACGCGCACCAAGTTAGAGCTGAGCCGTGAACTCCCTTATCTCTGAGGCGATGAAGGAGAATTTCGTGGTCTACTGTATCAAAGGCAGCAGCAATGTCCATGAATATTAGAACAAAGCCTTGTCTGATGTTATCCAACCCTATGGAAAGGGTGTTGAATAGGGTTGTCAGTAGCGTTTCCACACCATGTGCTTCCCGGAATCCATGCTAGCAGGGATGAAGGGGTGCGTTGGAATCTATATGATCCTGTAATTGACGTTGTGTAATCTTTTCAATGATCTTCGAGAGGAGAGGTATGCTGGAGATAGGCCTGTAGGAGTCCATCGATGAGGGGTCCAGCTTACTGTTCTTTAGGAGAGGTCTGATCGCAGTCTGTTTCAGGCTACAGGGGAATGTTCCAGTAGAGAAGGATCCTTCTATAAGCTTAGATAAGAATGGGCTGAGCTCAGCACGTAAGGATTTTATCCAGGGAGCTGGACACGGATCAGCGGGTGCTGTAGTGGTATTTATATTTAAAATGGTGTCTTGAATGACTCTGTTGGTTGGGGTAGAGAATGATGTGAGGGTGTGTTGGGTTTCACTTAAGAGATGATCAACTGAGGGATGAGGGGTGGAAATGGGTGGAGTAGTTGAGATGAGGGGCTTAGTAGGTTGAGCAAGCTGGTTACTTTTGTTGCGTAAGTAATTTGCATATTCCTGGGGGTCTGGGTGGAACGAGTTTCCCTGAGATGGTTCCTTTGCTAGGGATTTTACAATTTGGAAGAGCTCGTGGGGTTTGTTCAGGGAGCGTTGTAGTCTGTTTGCATGATATTGTTTCATACTTGATGCAACGGCTAAACGATGTTTTACTAATTGTGCTGTGAATGCTTCATGGCTCGCGGTTGTTCTAGATCGTCTCCAGTTCCTCTCTAGTTGTCTGAGATGAAGAAGCGATTTGCGTAGTTCTTGGGAGTACCAAGGAGCATTCTTCTTCTTATGTGAAGCTTTGTATGTTGGAGGTCTATGGATTACGGCATCTAGGTTTGAGTTCCAGGAGTCGACCATGTCATCTAGTCCTTGTTCAGGTAGGTCAAGTAGGATCAGTGTCTTCATTAAAAAATTCTCTCTATCGAAAGGATGGAAGCGCTTAAATTGTTCTGGGGTAGGATTATCATCAGTTTTAGCTTTGACAGATGTAGCACAAGTTGGTATCTGGAATCGTATCAGAAGATGATCTGATACGTTTTGTAGCAAATTTAATTTGGCAGCAATTTCTGCATACAAAAGTACTTGGCTTTGAACTTTTTTGTGGCTGTCATGAGGAAACGATGTCCCAGTATGATCAACCGGATTCTCTGTCAAAGCGGGATCGAAATGAACCAATAGAATACCGCGCTTCCTCAGCCAATAGGAAGTCATATTTGATAGCTAATCAGTGCATAGTATTTTGGCGGCACACGGGGTTTGAATTTAGTATGGATCAACTGGTGTGTATTGCATCTGATGCTCAACGTGCTGTCATGGTGAAGAGATTGCTTTTTCTATCAATGGAAGACCAGGTCCGGGTGGTGGTTTTGCACAAGGACGGGTATTCCAGCCACAGATTGAGCAAAGGTCAACTGCAATCAGAGCACAGTTGTCTGCATTCTGCAGAAGCATAAGGAGACTGGAAATATGTAGGACCAACATCATAGCCATCAGCCTAGAAAGTCAACCAAGAAGGTTGATAGGGCCTTGATAAGGACATCTCTTGGCAACTGCAACCTAACCTCCCCTGAGCTTCTGCGGGAATGGAAGGACACATGTTCCATTGCAGTTTGCACTTCCACTGTGAGGAGACTATGCTTAGAGTATGGGTTGAGGGGCTGTAAGGCACGGAGGAAGCTGCTACTAATGGTGGAACAGAGGAAGAGATGCATTGAGTGGGCATCCAAGTACTCAAAATGGAGCAAGGCTGACTAGGAGAAGGTTCTGTTGAGTGACAAAAGCACGTTCTGCATTCTGGGTGACCAGGGTGACCAGGGCAAAACCTATGTGGAGAGGTTTTCTCATGAACAATACAAACCAGAGCACTTGAATATCTCCGTGAAGCATCCAATCAAGGTCATGACCTGCAGATGCACGGCAGCCAGTGCTGTTGGAAGACTCCATATCATTGACAGGATGTGGAATGCAGTGAAATACTTAGGAATTCTGCAGAAGTGCATGCTGCCGTCAGCTGAGCAACTGTTTCCTGGCAGATATTTCTTCCAGGATGAGAATGCACCTTGTCATCGAGTGAAAACTGCCGCCAACTGGAAAAAAATAAATGGCGTTCAGACCATTGACTGGCCAGCTCAATCACCCGATCTTAACCCGTTTTGGACAGCTCGCATATTTTTTCTCTGTTCTGGATGATTTATTAGATTTGTTACACTCAAACAACTATGAAATACCGGCAATAATAAAAAAAATATTAAAACTTTGCAGAAAATAGAAGTTTCACATAGTGTATGTTTTTCATACACTGGTCCAATATAGTATATTGTCTGTCTTCAGAAAAGATAGGATTCAGTTCCAATATTCATTGATATAAACATACTGTATGATACTATTGAAACTGCAGTTTCATTTGAAACACTTTATTATGATATAATATAGTTTGTCAACAGTCCATTTTGACTGCGGAATATGATACACGTGAAAACACTTCTTATGCAGTGCGTCGACATTGCACCATTGAAACACCTAGAACAGAATGCTTGACAGCAATTAGTTTCGACAACATATTAGCCCAGCATGTGAAAAACATACAAGGCCGATATACGCACCAATAACTCTGACACTAAGTAACTTAGTTATCTAAACCTATTTTCTAAAGTCTACAAATACTTTTATTTGCAAAATAGCAGCTATTACAGCATTATAAGCTACTTACTATTTTTTGTGATCTTTCTATGTTGAGCCGCCAGTACTGTCAAAATCAGCAAACTTCGAATACCTATTAAACTAACTAGATCTCAGATAAAAAATCTGTATATAACACTTTTTGACATAAAGATAATAGCTAAACATAGTTCCATTGAATTTATAACCATTAATTAGTAAACAGTTGAGTAGTAAGTATGGAAACTTTTTATGTATGTAAAACATACGCTGGTCCAAAACGGGTTAACCTGCTTGAGACTCTTTGGTACAAGGTATCAGTTAAGATTGCCAAGAAGCAGCCACGGACCAAGTGAGATCTGATTGAGTCACTGATTGCAGCCTGGAATCGCATCATAAAACGAGAACCCCTCATCAAACTGGTCCACTCCATGCCAAACAGATGTCCTCTGAGACAGAGCAAGGGCTGGCCCATCAAGTACTAATGGCCCCAACAACAAAAATCAGCCCTTTCCAGGGCTACCTAATGAAATTAAGAAGAAAACATGCACACTGCCAACAGACACAGAAAAGAAAACACAACTTTTTGGACACACATTGCATCTTTGTACATAGGTTCACAACCAAACGAACATGGGTATTAAACAATCATGAAAGAACACTCAAGTCATGACAAATTTGTCAGATTTGTACAAAAGACAAAAAGGAAGAAAATGGCATGCAGAAGGGGTTGTAAATTATAAGGCATTTTGTCCCTGTGATCAAAACAACTAAAAACTGCCAATTTGGCACCACCAAATGCAAAACTTTTTCACACCACTGTAGATTCAATGCAAACAAAATCCTTTTCAAAGCCATACATTTTTTTTGCTACATTCCCACAAAGTTGTTCTTTCAAGCACTAAACAAGGATTACTCTGTAACTGTGATGATCACTTCATTTTCCAGGATTCTGGTTTTCTTAGCAACACTACCCAGCGATGTCTCAGAGTTCAATTCAAAAGATTTATTATGTAAGGACCAAGGATTATTCCCGTTTGCCTTAGGTCCTCTGAGGACAGAGAAACATTCAGGGGCTGTAGAATGAACTCGCCTTGTGCTATCGCTGAAAAGGAGTGAACTAAATCCAGAAATTCATTCACTCCTTCTCCAGTCTGCAGTACAGCAGCCTTTCTCTTGGATTCCGGGAATTAACTGGCCTCCCCCTCCCCCAATTTTAATTATAGTTTTTGTAATAGGAATGTTCAGGGAAAAAATCAATTCACTTTCAGGTATTTTTGCACTTCTGTTTTCAAACATTTCTGTTTGTTTCAACCTCTATTGATAGAAATGTACGCACGTATTAGGAGTTTTTAATAAATCTATCAATGTTGCCCATGTTAAAATATTTAGTGCACACAATACTGATAAAGGGTCACTTTCGGAGTGAAATTCAACAGTAGAAATCAACGAAAATCACTCCACAAAATACACAAGTCTCAATTGTATACAGTTTTTTGCAGCCATTTTGAGAGTCGTTGAGGAGCTGTTGAAGATAAGTGCAGCTCTCTTTGGTTTTGATTGTAGTTATAATTTGTGAGTTACTCGAGATATGCTCTAGAAGAGAACACAGCATTTAGATTCATATTCATTGTTGAGTGAGCAGTTTGTTTTGGCCATCGATGTATGTGGGGGAGCTTTGTGTGGATATGAATCCATTTGTATGCTCTGAACCCCAGTGATTCTGAGGCTTTTTCTCCTCTTTGTTTTTTTATCTGTATGAATCATCATTTCTATTGAGAACTGTGTATTTTGTGGAGTGATTTTCATTGATTTCCAGTGTAAAATATTTAGTGCAGGCAAAATCAATGTAATGCTTGTTGAACTATGGATTAAGATGTGCGAGTGAACTCAGTATACACTAATGAATGCAGATCCCTAATTTCTAACTACTTTTCTATGATTTGAGGCTGTAAATTTTTCAAAGACAAAATGCCCCCTCTTCCTTCCCTCCCCCCACCATCACAGAATTTCCCTCTGAAAACTGAGGAGGTTGGATTATACACCACAGTTCCTTCTGTAACTGGAGTCTTAGATGCAGCCGCTGGTTTTTGCCATTGTGTAATTAGGAATCCTCATGCCTGTCGGGGGCTTTGAACAGTTTTTTCTGTGGCATTCACAGCAAACTGGGGAATGGGTAATCCTACCTGTCCCTCAATATGGCAATGCACAGCACTACCATGAGCAACAGCACCAACCTCAGGTCATTTCACTTTTGACATCCAACTATTAATAGCTAGTCATAGACCTCACCTGAATAGTGAATAACAATTGCGCTGTGGCTTTTTAATACAGAAAAGTATCCGCTGGCTGGTCAAGCTGAAGTCCACTTCTAACCTCCATCACTCAATTTCATTTGACCTTCAAGGTGCAATGCTAGTGCACAACACCCCTAAAGCCTTCTCATTCTATCTTTTGCACTGTTTGTTTTGCTAGAAATTAACCCCTTCATCTCTCACCAGGCAGGTTGAGGGTTCGTGCACAGCAGCGGTGCTATGGAGGAGGAAAGCATGAACCGGGGCTCTGATGATAAGGAAGAGGATGAGGAAGTACCTGAGGAGGAGAGGCCATGCCGAGCCTGTGCCTGGTGCGACAAGGTCCACAGGTCCATTTCCAAGTGGATGCTTCCAGCAGATGCACGCGATACCTATCTAGAAAGAGCTAATTGCATACCTCCCCCCATCTTCATCATTTCCATTAGCATAGCTGAGGTACAGGGGTGTTCTGACATTCCTCTCTCTTCTCTGCATCTATGGTTGCCATCTTGCTTACCAGAGATGGGCAGTCATTTAACACCACAATGAAAACACCAATGACATTCTTTCATGTTATTTCTAATTTTAAACAACAGAGAAAGCAACAAATTCTAATTTAAGCTTTGTGTTTTAACATGTGCTAAATAGTTTTAGTGCACATTAAGAGTTTAGCATATGCTAAATTTCAGAAATGACTTGAAATCAATTATTTCCCATTCACATCTCTGTTGCTTAGCAAGGCATTCCCCCCCCCTTCTCCCCCCCACTCAAAACTGAACTTCTAGGTGCCTTTCCTTCTACCAGAACTCTGTTCTTCTTTGTCCCGAGAGATCCCAACACGTTAACTCCATGCACATGGACGACAGTATGCATACATTTTCACTTGCATATGGGATGGACATCTTCTAGAAGCCTGTTTTTTCCCAAAGAAAATGCTTTAAAAATGATCTGCTAAGTTGTCGTTAAACGTTTCAGCATTGAAAATCCATGAGCTTCTCTCCTTCAATGGGCTCGTTGTGTTTGTTGATTCTTTCTTTCTGTCTCTCGCTCTGTATGGTTTTAGCTTGCTGTATTTATCTATTATGCTGTCTGGATGCCACAGAAGCAATGGATTACCCTGGACAAAGGGGTTTGGAACAGCCCTTTTACTTACCGACCAGATAAGAGGGAGGAAGCCTGGAGGTTCATCTCTTACATGTTGGTGCATGCTGGGTAAGTGCACGGATTGGCCTGAAGGATTATTTTGATTATGGGTCTTTTTTTTTCCTGGAAATTGGTGAGCACACCTGCAAGGACCCGGCTGCTGCATTTGCAGATGTGGGCCTGGCTGTCAGCTTTTTAGTTTTGGTTTGTATTGTTCTTTGCCTATTACTGTAAACCAGGAGAGTGGTCTAGAAAAAGTATATTAAATGTATTGCATTACGTTTCAGATGTATGTCGCCCCACTCCAGTAAAGGGCCATAGCATCAGTCCTTTCCCTTTATTTAAAAGTGTGCCGAGTCCCAGGAAGTGGCCAGTGGAAGTCGCTCTTAGAGACCTCTGCCCAGTTACCTTGAACTGTCCATATTTTATAAACAAACGGTCTCCTTTAGGATAGTACGTGGAGTGGTTGCCATGATAGTCCACTTCAATAGTAGTTAAATCAAAAACAAAAACGGAAAACAAGGTGATTCCTTTTTATTGGACTAATTTAATACATTTTTGGAATAGCTTTTGAAGGTTAAAACCTTCTTCAGGTCAGGACCGTATGAACAACAAATGACAATACCACACTATATAAGTGAATCACAAAAGCATTGTGGGTAAGCCCTAAGGAAAATCATATTGTAGTGTACTAACCTTTCCTATAGCCCTGTGGAATGTAGTCAGACTTGTTTCACAGCCCTTCCCTCCCATTACCTTAGTCTTTCTGTTTCCCTCTTACCACAGTTTCGTTGTTTAGTGATTGTTGCTGTCACAAGCACCTTGCTTCACACCTCCCAGAGCTTTCCGTGGTACACACATGGCTCTGGTTCACAAGGGGAAGCCTGGATTTCCTGCCTTCCATTCTGAAGCATTTCAGCTATATAATGGTCTAGAATGGGAAGGGACTCTGAGAGTAGGAATCTCCAGAAAGGGTAATTTTCAGTGACTTACTTGGCTAAAAAAGGCTAGTTACTAATGAGTGTTAACAGCATTAGTGCAGGGTAAGGAACATTATTAGTAATTAGGTCCCCTGAGTGTAACTCTCCTCAAACCCTGAGAAAGGCAAAGCCAACAAATCAACGAGCAAGATAGCCTTCTCGTATTATGCCCTGATCTTATGGAACTCCCTCCCACCAAAAATAAGGGATATAACTGAGAAAGGCAAGGCCAACAAATCAACGAGCAAGAGAGCCTTCTCGTATTATGCCCTGATCTTATGGAACTCCCTCCCACCAAAAATAAGGGATATAAGAGACCTTGTGGACTTCAGAAAAAGAATCAAGACACTACTCTTTACGGAGCACTATGGGCCACATCAAGCAGACTCAAGTGTACAGCCTTCATAAACATACCATGCACACGATACATCCAATGCATCTGCTAACCGCACTGTAGATATCTGTAATCACCCTCATTGTAAATAGTCATTGAATGTTAATAAACACAACTAGTTACACTGTACATAATTACTGTTCTGATGTACAAAGTTAACCCTGTTATGATGTAATTGTTTAAGTTCTGTTCCTTGTAAACTGATTTGATTGCCTGATAAGGCGGTATAGAAAATGTTTAAAGAAATAAAGGCATGAACTAAAGCCAACGTAATTCAGTTCCCATTGCAGAAAAAAGCGACCTGCAGTAGAATAAAGTGCATTAATGTTATTAGTGTGCACTAACTCTAGCCCTTCATCAGCTGTCTGAAGACTTGCCTTCCTTAAGGTGTTTTAAAGCGCTTCTAGGAACACTGATGGGAGATGCTCCTGGTCACATATTTAGGTTGCATTTTCAAATGCACTTCTTATCTAGGGAAGGTTTCAAAGCAAAAGGGCACCTGCTGCCCTTCTTCAAAAACTGTCACAAAGCCTGTGGATAACGAGTACGCTCCGTCTTTGCCCCAGTGCAGTTTGGAAATAACCTCAGGGAGTGTGATTTATTTATGTATTTATTTAAGTCATGTCATGTCAGGTGAAATAGGGCTTTTCCCACAGAAATGGGCTTTTCTGAAAATTGTCCAGAAAATAGGCAGATAAAATTATGCTTATAGCATCACTGTATACAAGATTATGGGTTGAGGCTTTTCCTGGCGTTGGGTTTAGGATAATTTTTGAAAATACAGCCATGCTTTTGAATTTTGAAACACACCTGGTGAAGATTACACACACTTATGTCAACGGTGCAAAGGTGTTCCCGGGGACACAGTCCGAATAAAATACACACACACAAAGGAGGTGCAAATGTGTGTGTGTGTATTTTATTCGGACTGTGTCCCCGGGAACACCTTTGCACCGTTGACATAAGTGTGTGTAATCTTTTGGTGTTCATATATGGTGGAGGAATTTTTTATAAAAGATCTTTTCTGTGTGTAAAAGATGTTGTATGAGCCTATAATTTATAATGGCCTATAGGTGCCTTATAATATAGCATAAAATATACAGTAACAGCAGCTTCTGTATGTCAAAAGTCTGAAATTTAGCCCCCACATGACTAAGAAATTTAATACATCCTTGCATCGGAGCCTTGATGCACTTGTACTGCGGATTGCCCTTTATGACATGAATCGCGGCACGAGCGAATATCGAGAAAGTCCTGTAGAATATTTATATTTCATGCAGATTTGTCACTTGTCTTGGCTAAAGTGCTGGGAAACGGGATGTCCTTGATTTAAGTCCCTGTCTGGGATTGGCAGGATGTAGACACCTTGCAGAGAGAGGAGGGTTGTCCTGTTGGTGACATCATTTGGCTGCGTAGCAGAAAGGGTTTATGGTCCTCTGCCAGTAAGTGGGGCCAGGATTGTCTTACGGCCCTAAAAAAGATTGAAATATGGTGGAAAAGAAGCTGCAGGGTTATGATTTTTAGTATTTTTAAACCAAACTTTTTGTTATAAAGAAAGGGTGGCCATGATGGCGACTCTGTGTCGGAGCATGAACTTGCAATTTTGTCTGTGCACAACTCGGAACTTGCCTGAGGCAATGTTCCTAAGCAGAAACAAGAAGCCGCTTAAATACGGATTACTAGAGAGTTACATTACTTTGAGGGTTATTTTAGAAGCCTCCCATGGCTTCTATATATATAAATAGTGACATTTACACACGTATATTGCTTCACGTGTGAATGCTGCTGTCTACATGTGTAGAAGCCTGGAATGTGCACATTGAAAGAGGAATGTCATTGGTGTGGTTTGGGCAGACCAAGAAATGATATGTGTATTCCCCATTTTATTTATTTACGTGTATCCAGTAGTCGTAGTTCCAGGAGAGTTACATTCAGGCACAGAAGGTATTTGTACACCCTCTGGGGAATCTTAAGTTTGTACCTGAAGCAGTGAAAGATTAAGTGACTTGCCAAGATCACAAGAAGTGGGGTGTCTGGTAAATGGGAGCACACGAACTGTACGTACCTCCTCTGAGATGTACATAAGTTCTGGTAACATGCTGGGTCAGCCAGGATTTCAGATGAGGGATTGAGAAGACAATTGTGTCCCCACACCCCTTCCAATGCTCTTTATAGCCTTTCAAATATAGAAATCTACCTTTATGAGCAGTCTCCTTAATTGGCAGTATTTATCCGTCTAATTGTCTGGAATATGACTCTTAGGGGTATGTTTACTAAACCGTCTTAATGTGCGCTCTGTGACGTTATCGTGCGATAAGGTACCTTATCAGGCGCACAGGTACCTTATCGCGCGATAACATGTGCAGCGGCGCAAACGAGCGCTGAAGGCGGGGAAAGGCTCCCGGAGGGCGGAGAGAAGGGGTCAATGGGTGGAGAGTGGGAGGGGAGAGGCTCCCCGCACACTAACATTGTGAAATCCAAGGCTGAAAGCTAACGCCAGTGAAACCCTGGCGTTAGAGCTGATTAAAGGGAAGAGAAAACATTTCTGTCAGCAATGTACAGCAAAACCAGGGAAACCTACAAAAAAGTGATAAGTGTGATACATGTGCAAGGAACAAAAGTGCAAATAAACATTGAAAATGACCCCAACAAAATATAAAAAAACCATAACCAAGCTGGGCAATAGTGATATTAATGGGAAACATCAAAAAACACTCCCAAGAAAGCTCCAAAAAGAAAAAGATATGAATTTTGGAAGGGTCTACGCTCCGTCCCCATACAAGGTGAATGATCCCACAGTGAAATAGCGCTGATCAGGGTTTCCCTCTCCATTGGACAGGTTTCCTATGGCATGCACATGTTCCACAACAGCAGGGCGGGCATGTCGGAATGGGCAACTGGACAGATGCTGGGAAAGGGGACACAGAGGGCTGCAGACAGCACATGCTGTACTGCAGCTGGGCCACAGTGCGGACTAGGATGACGCCGAGGTGGCCCATAGGAATGCTGAAACAGTAGAGCAGCCAGACAGCAACTGATGAGGGCCCAGCATGGGCACGAGTGTGCTTCCCACAGTGTCACAGGGGATAGTACCCAGCAGGTACCCCCAAGGGCACAGAACATTGGCAGGCGATGCTGGGGGGAAGCGTGGACATCTATGCAGGCACCCCTACCCCAGAACCTGCACCATAGGCAGCCGCCTACTCACACACTGGATGGCCTGAGACTGCGCTCCACCAGCACCACCAGCAGAAGGGCATGTCAGCAGGGTGGCAGAGGGGTACTGGTGGTGGAGGGGGCAGTGGCAGCTGCCCAGAGCAGACCGTGGCCTAGCCCTGTGTAGGTGGGTGCCATGCACTGCAACAGACAGGCCCTGTCTGATGAACAGTCATGGTATCCCCAGGGAATGCACTGTCTCTGTGGCAACACGGTGGTGCAGTGCACACAGCCAGTGTGTTCAGGAGCAGAAGGTCACAGGTTCAAGTCCCAGCTGTGGTTCCTGCCAACCTAGCCCCCATATTTTACCCACTACTAAAACATGCTAATACAGACAGAACCTTTAGTGCAGATGACGTAAACATGCCCAAAACACCTACATTTTACCCTACAGAGCACAGACACCATAAACATGTGCATTACCTAAAGCAGAGTCTCCCAAATGCAGTCCTGGAGGGCCAGACACCATTCAGGTTCCATGCTGCCTCTAATAAATGTGGCTGTGCTGCATTGCTATGCACCGCCCCCATGGTATGCAGATGTATCTCATGCATATTCATTAGGGACAGCATGAAAACCCGAACAGTGTTTGGCCCTCCAAGACTGGAGTTGGGAACCTCTGCCTTAGAGCAGCGGACAACAGGGGCAGACACACCCGCACCCACAGGCTCCATTATCCCAAGCCTCCTGGAGAGGCAGGATGTTAGGCCCTGTGTGCATCTCCCCATACTAGCACTTGCATACCTTAGCAATGCCACCCTAAACATGGGAAAACTGTACACAGCTATCAAAAGGTTGCTATGATAACTGGTAGATAGCAATTCCTACGTTAAGCACAATTGGCTGATTGAGCTGCATTATAGCAACCTTTCTGATGTCTGTGGAGTGTGCCTCAGGTCTGGTGTCTGACAGAGTGACCCCAACAGTATTGCGTACCATAGCCATGCCTGTACTGTGCCCTGGACTGGTGTGGTGGCCAGGGCTGCCAAACACCTCTATAATTGCACAATGCTGGCATAGGTGTGTGGAGTGTGTGTCTGTCTATCCAGTGTGTGGTGGCTGCCAACACCCTCCACAGCCCACACTGCTAGCACTGTTACCAGTATTGGCCTGCCAATGTGCATAATGAGGAGCAAGGTACTGTGGGAATAGCCTGGATAGGGTGGCCTGGCCTGGCTGCATCTGCATAGGGCAATGGCTCGGACATTGTAGTGCCCAGCCACCACCTGCATGGACAGCATGGCCACAGCATGTCCTGCTGGGAGGTCACTCTCAGCCTGACTGAACAGTGACCACGGCATGGCTAGGTTCCCCCATAGTGCTATATAGTATTTCTCTCATGTGATATTTATGGGTCCCTTTTGGGGCCCAATCACTGTCTTATCTGCTTGGTGTGTATGCTGATATCCCAGTTCTGGGTACATGCATCTCCTCCAGGACCATGCACTATGGAATAGCTAGCAGACTGTCTGAAGCTAGTATGTGTCTTGCTGGAACACCTTGGAGGGTGCAGCGGCTGGAGGCTTGCTGCTGGAGAATGTCAGATAATGGTGGGGGGCAGCTGAGCATTTCCAGGCCTACTGTCTGTCTTCTATTGCTTTATGGATGTGTACAGCTCTGCATTGCCTGCCCTGTAGGGTGTCTGTTCCCCAGCAGGACTGGGGTTGATGGTCCCCTCTACTACTGCCATTGCAGGGAGGTAGAATGTGGATCTATTGGTGGGCGATCCTGTTTCCCACCCTCAGCCCCAGAGGGTGGGTTGTGTGGTGGTACATAATCCGCCTATGGGTCCAACCCCCCCCCCCTTCACCTACATCATGTAACCAGGATATGCACTATTCTGGGTGCATCATAGCCCACAAGGGCTAGACATCACTGAGAAATACAGAAGGACACAGATGTATCCTAGGTGCGTCTGCAGGAACTACCTATCACACACAGGAGCACTGATGGGGACCTGCAGCATGGCGTATTTCAGCCATGAAAGGTGCTGTGGACCTTGTGCTGGGCGCCCCACCTCACCCTAAGGGGGAGCACAGTACCCGCACAATGTGACGGTCTGTTTCTACTCTGTGCCAGTACCACACACGGTCAGTTCCCCCTACCAGGCCGAGGTGCTGTGGGGGTGCATACCCCATCTTGTGCCCATCTGTCGACTGCTGATTTGCATGTGCAGTGCATCATGGGTACGGGTGGGTTAACCCTATCCTGGTCACCACAGCAGACAGTTTGTGTGGTGACATGCAGTCCTTCTGCAGCCAGCCAGGGGTTTGTTAGCAGCTGAAGCCCACTGGTTACTTCACTGCCTGTGAAGCCAGAGGTCATGGGTTCAAACCCATGGTGGGGTTATTTGATAGGGCTGTCTGAGGCATTGTCTATTTTTCATAGGTTAAAGACGTACATCAGGCTTGGCTGTTGTTGAAAAATACTATCTTGGAAGCCCGGACCAGCTGTATTCCACGCTTTAAGAAAAGTGGAAGGAAGTCCAAAAAACTGCCAGCATGGTTTAAAGGTGAGGTCAGAGAGGCTGTTGCCAAAAAAGCATCTTTCAGGAAATGGAAAAAAGAGCCAAACGACGAAACCTGGAAACAGCACAAGCACTGGCAAGTCAAATGCAAGGCATTGATAAGGCAGGCAAAGGGAGAATTTGAGAAGAAGCTTGCTGCGGAAGCAAAAACGCGAAATAAAGACCTTTTCAAGTACATTCGTAGCAAAAAACCTGTGAGAGAGTCAGTTGGTCCATTAGATGATAAAGGGGTTAAAGGAGCACTAAGAGGCGACAAGGCGATAGAAGAGAGACTGAATGAATTCTTTGCTTCGGTCTTTACTGAGGAAGATGTAGGGATGTTACCCATGACTGAAGTGGTATTTAAAGGTGCGGAAGAATTGAAGGAAATATCGATACATCGGAAAGATGTATTACAACTATTAGATAAACTGAAGAGTAGCAAATCACCTGGGCCGGATGGTATACATCCAAGGGTGTTGAAAGAACTGAAATATGAGATTGCAGACCTGCTATTAGTAATCTGTGAACTATCATTAAAATCATCTCTAATACCTGAAGATTGGAGGATCACCAATGTAACACCAATTTTTAAAAAGGGTTCCAGGGGTGATCCGGGAAACTACAGACCGGTGAGCCTGACATCAGTACCGGGAAAAATGGTAGAAACCATCATAAAGAATAAAATTACTCAGCATGTAGATAGTCATGACCTAATGGGAGACAGCCAACATGGCTTTAGACAAGGGAGATCTTGTCTTACTAATCTGTTATGTTTTTTTGAAGGAGTGAATAATCAGGTGGACAAAGGTGAGTCAGTTGATATTGTGTATCTGGACTTTCAGAAAGCTTTTGACAAGGTCCCTCATCAGAGACTTTTGGCAAAACTAAAGAGTCATGGGATAGGAGGCAGTGTACTATTGTGGATCAGGAACTGGTTAAGATAGAAAGCAGAGGGTAGGGCTAAATGGCCAATTTTCCCAATGGAGAAAGGTGAATAGTGGTGTACCCCAGGGATCTGTGCTGGGTCTGCTGCTTTTTGACATATTCATAAATGACCTGGAAAGTGGAATAACGAGTGAGGTTATCAAATTTGCAGATGACACAAAACCATTTAAAGTTGTTAAAACCCAAGAGGATTGTGGAAAATTGCAAGAGGATCTTGATAAATTGGAAGACTAGGCATCAAAATGGCAGATGAAATTTAATGTGGACAAGTGCAAGGTTATGCACCTAGGGAAGAACAACCCAAACTATGGTTACACGATGCAAGGTTCCACATTAGGAACCACCACCCAGGAAAACGATTTAGGCGTCATTGTGGATAGCATGTTAAAACCCTTGGCCCAGTGTGCAGCAGCGGCCAAGAGAGCAAATAGAATGCTAGGTATGATAAGGAAGGGAATGGAAAATAAAACAAAAGATATTATAATGCCTCTCTGTCGTTCCATGGTGAGACCGCACCTTGAATATTGTGTGCAATTCTGGTCACCGTATCTTAAAAAGGATATAGCGATTCAGAGAAGAGCCACCAAAATGGTAAAGGGGATGGAAGGATACTCCTATGAAGAAAGGCTAAAAAGGTTAGGGCTCTTTAACCTGGAAAAGAGACGGCTGAGGGGAGATATGATAGAAGTCTATAAATTAATGAACAGAGTGGAACGGGTAAATGTAGATCGATTGTTTACATTATCAGAATATAGAAAGACTAGGGGACATGCAATGAAGCTACAGGGTAAACTATTTAAGACTAATAAAATATTTTTTTTTTCACTCAATGTGTAATCAAACTCTGGAATTTGTTACCGGAGGATGTAGTAAAGGCTGTTAGTGTAGCTTGGTTTAAAAAAGGTTTGGACAAGTTCCTGGAGGAAAGGTCCATAAACAATTATTAAAAAGGGACCCAGGATATCAATGCTTGAACCAATACAAGCATTGTGGAACCTGTGTCCCTTGGGGAAACTGCTAGGTACATATGACCTAGATTGGCCACTGTTGGAAACAGAATACTGGGCTTGATGGACCTTGGTCTGACCCAGTATGGCATATCTTATGTTCTTATTAGTGCTGCCAGCAAAAACACCCTCAGAGTACTGTAACCTTAAGGTGCCTTATAAGGTGTCCTATAGGGGACATTATAGGGTGCCTTGGCGGACAGTGCACTTTATAATGTGCCCTATGGAGTGCCATATGAGGTGCCTTATGCGGCACCTTAGGTTACGCCACCGTGAGGGTGTGTTTGCTGGCAGCACTAATTAAAATAAAAGTAAAATGCCTCAAAAATCACTACTTAAACATAAAGGGTGACACTTTAGCCAACCTTATGCATTAGGCACACTGGAGGATCAAACTCATGACCCCTGTACCATCAGTCAGTGTATTAACCATTGTGCTACACCTTTGCTTCTATGTTTGCTTGTCTGCGTGCCTACTTAAGATTATCGCGCGTTAACACGCTTAGCGGCGCTTCACCCGATAATGTGCACAGCAGCGCGCGTTATCGCGCGATAATCCAGTTTTGCTACTTTAAGACTGAAACGCCCACTTCTTTTATGTCATCCTGCACACTATCGCCGGGCGCACGTTAAGACGGTTTAGTAAACATACCCCTTATAGTTTAAGTGCCGGCACGTATATATAGAAGCGGTGAAAATCAGCATTTCTCTGTGTAATTTCCTGGTACTTATACGTAGAAGCTGCCAAGTGATGCAGCTGTAGGTTTCAGAAATAGCTGCTCCTGCATTGCATGCGACAAATGCACCTGTATTTACCAGTGTCCTTACGCATAATTTACAGAAGGCCCCATGGACAGCAGAGCCTTTTGGTGGGGGAGGGGCGAGGAGGACTGTGAACGGCTCACTGTGGTCATCCCATTTTCCACGTAGAGCCCCTAAGCGAAATGGGGCTTTATGTGCACAGAATCAGTCTTTCTGGTCCGGACACTTACCTTGATTTGAATTGCTTTCTGTTTAATATAGTTTTGCTGCAGAGTGCTCTTCTATGAGGCTGTGAAAAGGTTGGGTTTTTTTTTTCATGCAGGGAAGAAGCATTTCCTATTGCTCTTAAAATGTCTTTTAGTGCAAGCATGGTGTCTGTGTACTGCTACTACTACTACTATTGATCATTTGTATAGGAGACTAAGTGGATCAGGATTCAGAAGCAGCCTCGAAGAGGTGAGCTTTCAGCCTGGACTTGAAATGGGTCAGAGATGAGGCCTCCCTGCAGCAACATACTCTTATTTCATAATGGTGTGCTCTCTTACAGCGTTCAGCACATACTGGGAAACCTGTTTCTGCAGCTCTTACTGGGTATCCCCTTAGAGCTAGTTCATAAGGGGCATCGGATTGGGCTGGTGTACCTCGCGGGGGTCATTGGAGGTTTGTATGCTTTTTTTTCTTTTTCAATCTTTTACCTAGGCAAAGAGGGCTCAGTTGCTCTTGATCTGGCTTTACCATGAAGCCAGCAAAGATCTATGCTTATGTTCTATTATGAGCAATTGACAGATGACATGCAGACATTTCTTTCTAATATTACTGGAGAGTAAATGTTGTTTTACAAATGAGAGGTAGGGGTGGGGGGGGGAGCGGGAGAGTTCAGACCTTTTTTGGTTTGGATTTTAGGTGAATTACCTCTTCCAAATCGGAGCTCAAGACAAGTTAAATCCAGGTACACAAGTTATTTCCCTGCCCACATGGATTAACAATCCAATAATAAAAATAAAAATAAATTCACTGTGGCATTTAAAAAAAGTCCATGGGTGATGGTGCCGAATATAGTGGAGCATGCTTAATGACCAGCAGTAACAATATTCAGCCACTATCCATATAGCTAAGCGGTTTAAGTTAGGACTAATTTTGCAGGCCTTTATATTAAACAGCTTAACTATATGGTTAACAGCTGAATATCGCTGCAATATGTATAGTTTAGGCAGAATGCCTTCACTGCACTGCAGAGCCTTCCGGATAGTGTTGGAATATTTAGAGGGAATTTTTTACAGCACTGTATAATACCTCTGAAAAATCACTGATAGGGGATTATGTGTTTAGCAGCAGTTGCTAATTTTGTAAATCCCCTAGGTTATTGACCCTTAGGTTTGTACCCGAAACGGTGGAGAATAAAGTGACTTACCCAAGGTCACAGGGCATGTCCCAGGGTCACAGCCTGCTTCTCCAACCCCCAAGCTATTCATCCTCTCCTTGTGTTGGAGGAAAGAAAGCTCTGCTGTTTCTGCCTTATTTATGCAGTAGAGTAAATCCACATAAAGGGACTGATCTAAGTGTTTAACTATTGACCTGTGAGATTTTAAGATATTTCAGCACACTTATTACATACTGTGGTTTGTGACTTTTTCTGCTAGCTGAAAGGTGCTTTATAAATACATGAACATTGAACACTTAAAGAGCTCATAATCACCTCCTAAGAGGTGCTTCTGTTAGCCCAAGCATGGTAAAGATGCTGTCTTTATTTACATTCTCTTATATACCATGCTATTCTGCATCAGTGCAGTTTACATTGAACAAACTGAAATTACATTGAACCAGGGCATTATAACTTGGAGATAACTATTTTACAGGGAACATGGGCTATGGAGGGTTAAGTGGCTTGCCCAAGACCACAAGGAGCACCTGTGGGACTAGAAACCCCAGTCCTTCCGGCCCAAGGTTGCTGTCTTCTAGTGGGATTTGAACTCCCGACCTTCCGGACTGAAGTACCTTGCCCCAACCACTAGGCCACTCCTCCACTCCTTGGCTCTTGGATCTGAGTTCCTGTTGCATGCTTTATGGAGGGCTTAATGAAACTGCCCCTAATTGTGTAAACCTTGCGAATAGGTTGCTGTCATAATGCACATGCTGCTTCTTGGGACTAGTGCACTGTGGGAAAGTACTCAAAGAAATGTGTGCCCGCTTTCTGTGCAGGTAGTTTTCTAAGGCAAAACTACATGCACAGGTTTATCTCCCAACCCAGGGAAAAGTATTTGCGTGGGTGACAGACATATACATTTTTACCCACGTATATAGTGGCAGCTATCACAAAGCCCATTTCTGTAGGTAAAATAATGTTTTATCCACAGAAAGGCCTTTGGTTTGTGTTCTCTATGTATGACGTTTTCCCATAGTACAGTTTAGCAAGGCGCAAATGGGCAGCATGCCTTCTGTGTGCAGGGGAGCAGAATCTATTCTCTGTTCTTGCCCAGAGTTCCCAGAGCTCTCCGGTGCCTACAGAATTCACGTCTGGTGTGGAAGGTGGTACTGTCATCAACATGGTGCTCCCTCATGCTCTGTGCTGTAGATTCAGTAATAGACAAGAGTGCCCCCTACTGGGTTGCTCATTAGGAGTTCTTCTGTCAAGATTGAGCCAGGCTTGACCCTACAAAGCTTCTGAGATCTTATTGAGTTGGCCCCCAAGATGGCATGGTCTCTGGTAGGCATTACTTACTGGTACCTCTGGTCAGATGCTGCCATTATGCATGTCTCCTTGAAGAAGACCTGCCTATAAATGGTTTTATTAAACTGAAAAGCAAACCCAGCCCATTGCAGAATATTACAGTTTGGTGCATTGTATGGCAGTGAGCTGATTGAGTTGATTGATTATTGGTGACTAGAAACTTTTGTAAAGTAAGTTTTGAGCTGGCCCTCGGGCTTTTCTGTTCTGTCTTCTCAGGTTCCTTGGCCAGTTCCATCTTTGATCCTCTTCTGGGTCTTGTTGGTGCTTCAGGAGGGGTCTACGCTCTGATGGGAGGATATTTCATGAACGTTATTGTGGTAAGGAAATTGCTAAAGAAGAAAGGAGTTCTTCTTGGTCCACAGTATCTGAAAGCTGTGATATGATCCAATGTGGTGTCTTTTTCATGTTGGTTTTCTTAGATCTAAAAGGTCCTACTGTTTTTCTTGCAAATCAGGAACACTAGGGCATACAAGAGGGAAAGGAAGTCTGTTACAAGGACTAGAAGATCCTTCTAGTGTGACACTCGGTATTATGTATATGCAGTACAAGCTATGTTTCTTGTTATGGAGATCTCAGGAAAAATGACTTAAAACCTGTTCCCCCTCTTGTCTCCAAGAATTTTAAGGAAATGGTGCCCTTGTTTGGAATATTTCGATTGCTGTTCATTGTTCTCATAGGTAAGTTGAGTAAGATTCATGCTTAGCTTTGAATGGATATTCACCCTGTGGTCTAAAAATACCCTCCTTTATTGGAAAACTTTCCACAGTTGTGCATTTGGATGTTTCATGATACTGCTGTTCCACACAACATAAAGGGCACCTCCTAAGACTTTCTCTTTTAAGAGCAGCATAGGCCATGAGAGGATGGGAATAAAAGCTAGGTCTTGATTCCCCACTAGAATGCATTGAACTAGATGAATGGTTTTGAAAAACGGTGTGTCATATGTGATAAAACTCACAATAACTAATTTTATCTTTCATGTCGGTAAACAAATTCTATATATGCTAAAATGGGACATAATGTACTATGTGATAAATTCTATAGAGTGCACACTAAAAATCACCCCCCGAGGGTATGCATCAGTTTAGCATGGATGCCAATAAAACAAAGTACAGGCAGCAGCCTTGACACCCTCATGTGAAAGGGTTGGCTAGCAGGGGAAATGTCATCCTTCCCAACCCCCACCCAGATGGTCTTTCACAGCATATGTACTTTTAGCCAAGTTATCAAGAACCAGAGCCCTCCCCCAACACACACACCCCACCACCACCATAATCATAACTCCTCTTGGCACTTCAGCAACCCTCCTCAGCACCATCAAGCTTTGAGGCGACACACCATCAACCACCTCCTTTTCCCCCTTGATGTTTCCAAGGGTTGGGCAAAGAGTTGGGAGGAGACTGGCCATGAAGGTAAGAAGGGGCTGCAGGTGATTGTTGATGGTGCTGTAGTGGGGTTCTGATCTTTATGAAGGAGTTGGAGAATGACTAATCCCCCTGCTATCTGGTCCTTTCACGTCAGATTGGCTACCATGGGGAATTTCTCAAGTTAGTGTGCAAAGTCAAAATAGGGGAAAGCAATTTTATAATGGCCATCCTAACCCGTGGGGCAGGTGTGCACTTGAAGGCACCAGCTTTCTAAGGGAATGTCTGAAAATGACACCACACATTTACACCTGCACTGTTGGATGCAAACATTTCCTGCCTTGTTTTTTGCGCACAATTTATAGTGTAGGCATGCAAGTAAGGTTACCAAATTTGCAGATGACACAAAACTATTTAAAGTTGTTAAAACCCATGAGGATTGTGGAAAATTGCAAGAGGATCTTGATAAATTGGAAGACTGGGCATCCAAATGGCAGATGAAATTTAATGTGGACAAGTGCAAAGTTATACACCTAGGGAAGAACAACCCAAACTATGGTTACACGATGCAAGGTTCCATTAGGAACCACCATCCAGGAAAAAGATTTAGGCGCCATCGTGGATAACATGTTAAAACCCTCCGCCCAGTGTGCAGCGGCGGCCAAGAGAGCAAATAGAATGCTAGGTATCATAAGGAAAGGAATGGAAAATAAAACAAAGGATATTATAATGCCTCTGTATCATTCCATGGTGCGACTGCATCTTGAATATTGTGTGCAATTATGGTCTCTGTATCTTAAAAAGGATATAGCGTTATTAGAAAAGGTACAGAGAAGAGACACCAAAATGTTAAAAGGGATGGAAGGATACCCCTATAAAGAGAAGCTAAAAAGGTTAGGGCTCTTCAACCTGGAAAAGAGACAACTGAGGGGAGATATGATAGAGGTCTATAAATAATGAATGGAGTGGAACGGGTAAATGTAAACATAAACAAACGTAGATTGATTGTTTATGTCATCAGAATATAGAAAGACTAGGGGACATGCAATAAAGTTACAGGGTAACCTATTTAAGACTAATAAGAGAAAACTTGTAATGAAACTGTGGAATGTGTTACCGGGTATGTAGTAAAAGCTGTTAGTGTAGCTGGGTTTAAAAAAGGTTTAGACAAGTTCCTGGAGGAAAGGTCCATAAACCATTATTAAAAGGGACCCGAGAAATCTGCTGCTTGACCCAATAGAAGCATTGAGGAACCTGTGTCTTTTGGGGATACTGCCAGGTACTTATGACCTAGATTGGCCACTGTTGGAAACTTGGTCTGACCCAGTGTGGCATATCTTATGTTCTTTCCCAACCCTACTCCTGAGTTGGATACATTTATGAAATATCTTAATCTATGCGTGCTAACGAGCAGTTGTAAGTGGCCCCACCTGCATTTAAGGCACACTCTCTGCCTCTTATGCTAGTATTCTCTAAAGACACATAGACTCCTATGTGTGTGTCTTATAAAATAGCCCTAAGTAGGTGCCCTCTTTATCTAGGTGCCTAGTTACAAAATTACCCTCTTAATGCATATGAAGAATATATGCGTAATTAGCCAAAATGAAGGACTGTCTGTCACCGGGAAAAATGTGACCAAGCCTGCCCTATAAGCTTTCATGTTTCTGGTTTTGGGCTATATTGTTTGAATGTGTTAGTGCTGTTTTCTCTACCCCTGAGGCTCTTGTTGACCTCCTCTTGCTGTATTAATATGTTGTCTCTGATGTACTCATAGATTCTAATAATGGTCAGCACAGTGGAATTGTCATTAACCCCACTGCACAGTGGTGACGGCGGATAAGCAGGAAGGGCTTTCTTCATATAACATCCATACTAAAAATCCAGAAATCAAATGAGTTTTGTTTTTTTTTTTTTTTGTTCTCGCTACTGAATGAATTTCTTGACAGTCGTACAATGCTCTGTCTGTTTTTTCCCTGTTGTGGCTGGTAATGCAACTGGAGGCAATGTCATCTTAAATTCAGCAGGAGCTGTGCCTTGTATTATTGACTGGCAAGAGAATTTAACACTGCCAGTCTTTCACTATTAAAGCTACTGAAGTGAATGAAAGTGCAGTAGGAGGTTAAATGGATGATTAGGGTAGGCGGTTTGAATGAAGACCTAATCTAACAAGTAACAGGTATAAAGGGACTAATTCTTAAGTGTGAGAGCTCCACCTAGCAGTGCTTCCTATAAAGGTGATGTACACGGTGGGCCTAATGATTTCTGGATTCTGAATGACCAATCCATCTGGTGTAAATGCAGCATTATGATTTGATTCGGAGCTTTTGCTTTTGTGGGGATGATATTTGGCGACAAAGCTGTTTAGTAGCATTTGAAAGCAATTTTGCAAGTGTAGGGCAGCCTGGCTCTTAGAAAGTCACAGGTTTGATTGGGGCTTGTTGATGAATTAATGATTTAACTAGTGAACACTCATTTTGTAATGAAAATTAGTTATCTGGGGGAGGCGCAGATTGGCAAAGTAGCTTACCTGGGGGAGACTGCAGTACTCTGTTTTGCCTCTCCCTTGTACAGCTTCCCAAAAGTGTGTGGGAGGAGATTTTTTTTTTTTTTTGGGGGGGGGGGGGAGAAGGAGAAATTGTTCATCTTCAGAATCCCTGGCAATTTCGTGACCCTCTCCTGTCCTGTCTTTTTTTTCCTTCATCCTAAAATGTCCAATTGCACAATGTAGGACTAAGGACACGACATATATCTATTTTAATCCAAACAGTTCTACCTAAGTATAACCAAGTAATAGTATAATCCATTCCAGACAAGCTATAAAGGAATGTCAGATACTTCTCCATGGGAGGGATAATTTTTCAGAGGGATTTTCCCAGTTAGACTACCCTGGTTGAAAGCTAGCCCATGCATACATTGAGTCATTCGGAGGGAGACTTCACAATATATGTACGTTTAGCTGGGTTATAAAGAGGTGTTCCTTTCGGCGAATTTGGTTTGAGAGACTTAACACACTGTTCTGGCTTTGTTCTGCCATCCACAGATGCAACGTATAAGGCCAGGCTGAACACATGAATGTTGTAGGCAATTTTCAAGAGGGATCTACCCAGGCACATTCCTTGCAACAATGTGGGCTATTCAAGACCCATTGTTTTTTTCTTCAAGACAGCTGTTCTATGAAAAAATAATTTTGTATCTTATAAAGAAAAATATGTAGTAGTATTAGAACCAACCTGCAGTCTTGCTGGATAGTGACGTCTCCATGTCTCTCTCTTCTCCTAGTTGGAACAGACATGGGGTTTGCCCTGTATCGAAGATTTATAGCACGTGCCACTGGACCTGCAGTAAGTTTGCAGCTATCACTTTCTCATTGCATAATGTTGAGCTGCTCTTTAATTCTGGAATTTCATTATTGCCTGTTTTTAAGAACTTTGCAAGAGTCTGAAAATTGGGGACTCTCTGAAATATTGCTGTTCAGGAGCCACCACAGATAAAATGAACTTAGAATGAAGACCCTGCTGTCTCTTGATAGCAATAACCAAAAGATTTTACCTTAGTAAAAGCATGTTTACCTGCATGAAAATTGCCTAACCTCTGTGAATGCAGCTGAAAGCATATGTCCTGAATGACCACATCGCTGCTTCTAGCTGTGCTCGTTGCCTGGTCTCAAAGATATGTTCATTTATAAATAAATACAAGAAGGTGCTGGAGCTGGGGAGGACATAGGAAAGACGCTCAGGAATTTCAGTTTGAAATCAACATGCTCGCTTTCATGTATGTACTCTGGCAGCTGCACTGGAGCAGGAACAGCTGGTTTGATCAAAGGCCTGCATTTTAACAAGGAACCTCTGTAGGGAGTTTGCCTTTTGGAAATGAGCTTGCAGGGCTCTGGGCACAAGTAGGGTTGACCCTGCAAGCTCTCTTTCAAACTTTTATCCATCGTGATCTCGCTTTAACTCGTAAAAGTTAATGTGATCCCCAGATGACGATGAATTCAAAATAGGAAGTATCTTCTCTCCCTCTTCTGGCTCCCCCACTTTCAACTGTCCTTGCTTCTTGAAAGCAGGAAGGCAACAGAATCAGCTATTAGTGGAATATGTCACATTGAACCTACAGACAGAGGGGTAGTGGTCTGGTTTCTGTGACCCTGTCCACTGATGTTGTGACTTTGTTTGGGGTCCCCACCCACAGGTTGGAAACTGCTGCTCTATGGGGTGCAATTATCATCTTGTTAAGTAACACAACAGTGGTTGGCAGACAAGGCCCTCTTGCCTGACCCATTTTACTCAATCTCCTGTCGTCCCGCTTCTTAACATTTCCTGTCTCTCTGCCCAGCTTGCCACACTTCTTCTGTTGCAGGTAACCACCACCACCACTCTCGGTAAAGTAACAGTTAACAGGAGGAAGTGCTTGACATCTGATCTAGTTATTGCAATTGGAACCCTGAATTTGGCCTGGTTAGTCTTTTAGCAATAACATTATTTCACAAATGATGACCAATTTTTCCTTTTCCCGAAGGTCTCCTTTGTGGCCCACATTGCAGGTGGCCTAGCTGGAATGACCATTGGTTACGTGGTCTTCAGCAGCTTTGACAAAAACTTGATAAAAGACCCCAGGTTTTGGATCTCTATCGCCGCTTACTTCATCTGTGTGTTGTTTGCCATATTCTTCAACATCTTTTTGTCACCTGCTTCCTGAGCTAAGCTCTTGATGGGAAGAGCTGGAAAGCACACCAGGATGGAGAAGAAGACGATAAAGTTGGCCAAGATCTTAAACTGATGCAAGGGATGCATGGATTGTCATAACTATGTCTTAAATTATTCCCCTCACCTCTGACCAAAACAAAAGTAGAAACATGTCATTTGATATTGTTAATCCAGAGCAGTCTGGTTGTGATGGAGTTTAGTAGCTTTGAGGAATGAAGTTTAGAGAACTCCTATAACCTTGTATTAAAGCTACAACCAAATGCTGTGTACATTATAAGGAACCACAATACTGCACAATGAGATCACATGCAACTATAAATTCCAAATGCTGATCCCTGGATTTCCTCTAACTAGTACTGGTGGTGTCTAAGCCAAGTGCCCCTCTACCCTTGGAGCTTCAGGTACTGTTCCCCAATTAGTAGGTTATAAGAGAATGCAAGTTTTCCCAACTAATTGTATTTCATTGTTGGATGTTTGCCTTCAGAGGGTACATTACTTGACTGCACACCCTCACTCGGCTAAGAGGGCTGACTTGCAAAACACTGTTTTGGAATCAGACCCACAACTGATGGCCGTTCTGCAAATCAGGTTGGTCAGTGTTACGGTGTTCAGTTGAACAAGACTCTGTACCTGGGTGGAACACTTCAGTTTGAACTGGATAGACATGTCTCTCTTCAGTTGCTATGAAAAGAAATAACTCCAAGATGAACCATTACTATTTATTTTAGTGACAACCATTAATGTTCCATAAAGCTGCAACTCAAACTACTTACCATGCATTTTTATTTTCTTTATAATTATTGAGAAATTTTCTGTAACACATTTTTTGAAAGATTGTTATTCCTAATGGTACATGTAAATCAAATTTATATACTTGATGTTTAATTAATGAATTTGTTATTCCCTCCCTCCTGCCCCCTTTCCCCCAAAAAATATCCAGTCTTAACTGTTTGGTGCTACTGATTCTTTTAAAGTGAATAAACCCCTGATGCGTCTGGCATGTTAATTATTTCACTCCAGGCCCGACTAATGGTTCCATAGTGGGAGATATACACTTAGATCACAAGTCGAATTCCCAGACCACTTTTCAATTCCTCAGGTCACCCAGATGGTGGGACTACAGTGTGAGACCTTTGCTCAAAACTACACCTAGAGGCCAAACTCCAGCTCCATATTAATTGTGTTCAAGAGGGAACTGCACTAAGCTGTCACTGGGCTGAGCTGGTGAAAGGGTTATTAAAAAAAATATATATGGTGAGCAGTAGGCCAAATTTTCAACACCAGTGGGCAGGGTCTGGCTTACGGCATTCCATTAGTTAACATATTATTGTAACATTTTGCAGTGGTATTGACTTACTGTACACAGATGTTACAGCCGTCCCATGAAAGATGACAAATATTCAGTTTTTGTTTGGAGTTATTGTCTTTCCATTTTGGATTGATGTTATGTATATTGTTTCATTTTCTATTCTGTACATTTTTTTTACATTCATTTCTTACAATATATATATTTTGTGAATAACTGGTGCAATAGGGGTTACCAGGGTCAGGACCACTGCTTCTGCTTTCTTCCTATTGCACCTCTAGACTTATAGTGTCACTTTCTGTCCCGCTGGTGGTATATAAACGTTGGACTGGAGGAGTAGCCTAGGGCTGAGACCCAAGGAACGCAGGGCTCAACTGTCATTCCTACCCCTTGTAACCTTGAGCAAGTCACTTCACACTCCATAACCTTTGCTACTACTTAGACTATAAGCCTTCTGGGGACAAGGAAAAGGTGTGAACTAAATTCAGATGCATAAATCTTGCTGTAGTCATTCATCGTTATAATAACTAGACAAGAAACAAGAGGGTTTGTTTTAGATGGACGTCAGGAGGAAGGTGATGCGCATGAATTTATTTATTTATTTAGTCTTATATGCCGCGTTTCCGAGGATCAATGCGGTTTACATAGAACAACTTCAACAGTACATGGAACAATATTATATTATAACAAGGTAAAGCTAGAATAGCATGGTAATACAGCTATTAGATTAACTTTAGATACAATATAAAATGCATGGTAACGGTGTTGTGGTCTGACCAGGGGACTTCTGTGAGCTTTGGAATGGGGGGTTTGGATGAAGATGAGATCTAAGATATTTCCTTTAGTATGTATTGGAGAGCGAACCATTTGAGTGAAATGGGGGTGGTCCCTTGGCTTCCATTAGTGTTAGATGGAAAGATGGGTGTACATATGAACTGGCTAGTTCTAGAATGATTGCTAACTCATGACTTGCTGTAGGAGAATGGTAGGCAAGGCATAATGTCATTTGTTTGTTTGAGATCATTATTATGTCTTGTCCCTCTGTGTTTATGATGTCTGTTAGTTTGAACAATGTTACTTTTTGCCAGGATGTGGATGCTACCACCTCTGCGGCCAATTTGAGAACAGTTGAAAATATCGTAGCCTGATGGTTTTAGTTGGTTGAGTAGGATAATATCTGTATTGGTAAACCAAGATTCTGTTATTCAACAACCACCTTAGACATCTTGTGCATAAGTGGTTATTGAGGATTTGTATCTTATTTCTTGCAGAATGGGCATTAGAGTACATTTTAGGTAGGTTGTAGTTTTTACTGTTTGCATGGTATCTTCTAGGGTGATTTGTTCCTGGAGTGGTATGTGCACTAAAGTGGAGGTAGTTCTGTCACGTTCTGTACAGTAGGCATTTGTGGCTTTGAGTGCCATATCCCCAGATGACTGGGATGGTTTTGAGGTTTGCAGTGAGACACAATGCATTCCTGAATAAAGCTAATAATATGACGATGCATATGAGGAAGAATGCTGTGCGGGTTATGCATGTTTTTGTAGTAGTTCAGTTTGATGAACTTGTTAATCACAGGAGGTTGTTCTAGTATGTTAAGCAGTTTTGATAGTTGATTGGTAACTTGCCTCTGGTTTGCTAGCATTACGGGTTGATCTTCAGTATAGTTGTTTTGCCTGTCGATCTCTAGTTTGGCAGTGGTTTCAGGGGTTCAGCCTTGGAGGGCTGCACTGTTGTCAATATGGAGTAGTGGTAGAGTGTTCCTGGGGTGAATAGTCCCTGTAGGGATGGATTGCTCTTTGGCGTGGCCCTTAGGCATGGACAAAAACAAAGGGCCTTCAGGCAAGGGCACATCTGCGCATGCCTTCAAACTTAAAGTCCAGTGACACGGTAGTGGTCTTGTGGGTCCTAAGGCCCAATTGGCCTCGTCGGATGGGGCTGGGGGGTGGTTTCCTTACCTGCTCCCTGCCAGTGACGACGATCGGGTCCCAAAGAGGCTGGCACCTGAGCGCACCTTCAAATTTAAAGTCCAATGACACCTGCTATGTCTGTCTGTGTGTGCTGCAGCAGTGCTTTTCACGCATCCTCCCGTACCCATGTATATACACTGGCAGGGCAGCATGAAGATTGCACAGTGGTCATGCAAAGTCTGCATGGGACGAGAGCCAGATGGGGAGAATGCTGCTCATGGTGACTGAGGCCTGCACACGTGTGACCTCAGTGAGGAGAGGAAAATGCCAATGGGGTGTAGTGCACATCAGGTGCACCAGCAAGGCGCTATGGGGACAAAATATGCCTAACTTCTCCTTTTCCAAAGCCCACTAAAGTAGAGGAGAACAAAACTTCAGTTCTCCAAAGAAAGGCTTCTGATTTTAGGTTTTAATTCAGTGGTTCTCAACCCATTCCTCTAGGACCCCTAGTTCAGTTGGGGTTTCAGGGTATCCACAATGAATATGCATGAGAGAGATCTGCATGAGCTCCTTCCATTGTACGCAGATCTATTTCATGCATATTCTGCAACCCTGACTGGCCGGGGGGGAGGGAGGAGGGAAAGGGAGGGGGTGTCCAGAGAACTGGGATGAGAATCACTGTTTTAACTGATAATACTGATAGTGCTCCCTCCATGCAAAAAAAAAAAAGTCTTCATTCAATAAAAACGCCAGAAAACACCACTTCCCATAGGACTCTCTCACTGCTTGTTTTTGTGCCTCTCCCAGCTGCACGGAGGTATGCATTTAATTCAGCTGGAAAAGGTACCCAGCATTAGTGTCACAAAAACAGCAACACAATATTTTTTTTTGTATGCTCAAAGGACCCCTAATTAGCTAAAACTTAGACATGGAAATTTTCAAACGTAAATGTTTATTGTTCAGCTAAATAGGGGGGTTCCTTGACAGTAGGCTTCGGGTACTAACCACTATAGTTACCCTCACTGCGTGCTCTCTAAAAAGCATGAGGCACATAGTGCCCTAATTCTCACAAGACCCAGGGCTGGTTCAAGAGTTTTGAGCCTCCAGTCCTACGCTCATCTCACCACCCGATTAACTTTCAGGCCCCTAGTTCACCTCCTCCCTACATTTTGATCATTAAAGTCCACAACCATGATAATCCCACAACAATCCTGTAAAAAGACACAATTGGAATCCTACTTTTAATTATTAAAATTTGTTTTGCAAAACGAGTGCAATTTCCAAAAGCCATTTACCCAGTAATGGGCTATTTGACCATTTACATCAGTAAATGTCTACACCTATATTTTCCAGGTATTGTATTGTGTCACATGACGAGCAACATCTTCCCTTTCCTATCCTTAAGCTAGGATGCTCCACTCCACTACTTGTAACGGGTCTGTCCCTTGTTGGTCACTCCAGGCCAGGGAAGTCCCGAACCCTCATCTGCGGTATGCTGCTCCGTTACACTACTCATTGATATGTAAATAGTTCATTTGAGATCACTTGTGTGACTGTGATTATTTATGCATCTGGCTCATTGAATTCTGTTCCATGTACATGATTATGCACCACTCAAAATATTGTTAATTGTAAACCGCAATTGCTCCTTGGAAATTGCGGTATAGAAATCGTAACAAAATTAATTAATTAATTAAATAAATAAAACATATTCAAATACACATAGTTCAAATATGTGTATTTGAAAATCTACCCATGTACTTGCATGCTCTGCCCATGTGCCATTCACGTGCATGCCCACACATGCTATCAGATCAATGAGCATACTTTTACACTAGATGCTATCCTCTCAGAGGTCATCTTCATGCATATCTGGCCACATATATGGGGAAATGGCTAAAATAGCTCAATTTAGGCACCTACTTTCATGCTTAAACTAACCATCTCCTCATAAAACTACCCCCCCCCCATAGAGACACAAGGAGGCTCAAGTATTTACAAAATGACTAGAAACAGCCAATGGCAGAAATAGGTTTACATTTTGAAATACAAGAACCAATTTTCAGCAGTTGTGCTCATCAGATGAATTGCTGTGCTTTTATTTATTTATTTATATATATATATAGGTTCTGGAATAAATAAATAAATCTTACTCCATCAGCAAGTCTTTGTAGTAGTAGCAAACCAGTATGAAAAGACAGATGTGTGACATAAATCAGCAGTCTTTGCTATTACGTGTGCAGAGCTTACTGTAATGTATGGAGACCACAGAGACAGAAGAATATGGCAGAAAACCAAAGATGAAATACAAAGATACCAATGATGCAGTTTCCCAGCCTTGAATACAAGGAGGCAATTCAATGTATTAGTTACACAGGTCTGTTATCCGCACCTAACTTCTGGAGACTTATTCCCTTTGGCATACGTATGCCCTGACCTTCAACTTGATTGCTTCCTTAGACACTTCACATTTACCCAGTAGAATTGGTCTTAATCCATTAATGCACTTCCACAGATGCAGAGGCACTGTATGTTAAGTAATGCTACTGCAAAAGCAAAAAAAAAAATTGCAATGTGTGCCTTCAAGTCAATGGTGATTTCTGGCAACCCAGCTGCTCCTGGGTTTTGCTTGGCAGTGTGATCAGAAGTAGATTGCCAGCCTTTCTTCCAAGGCAATGGAGGTTAAGTGACTTGTGCAAGACCACAAGGAGTGCTAATGGGTCTCTTGGTGACCATGCCAGTGCTCTAACCATTAATTAATTATATCATTACTTTAAAAAACCCTTATATTCCTAATAACTCTAGGTAGATTAGAATAAATGTTTATGTGGCAGTCAGAGTTACCACATATCTGAATTAGACCTGCTCATTCACTGGCCTAAACGGATAACTCATCGGAGGTAGTTAGCCTAGGGCAGCAGCTTCTGGTGAGGGGAGGGAGCATAGCAAATTCCAGGACTTTCAAAGCTAAACAAGAGATTATGATGGGGAAGGCGGGGGGAAGGAAGTAGTATAGGCTGTTAGTGTAGCTGGCTTTAAAAAAAGGTTTGGACAAGTTCCTGGAGGAAAGGCATTAACCATTATTAAGGGACCCAGGATATCAATGCTTGACCCAGTACAAGCATTGTGGAACCTGTGTCTTTTGGGGAAACTGCTGGGTAGGTATAACCTGGGCTGGTCACTGTTGGAAACAGGATACTGAGCTTGATGGATCTTGGTCTGACCCAGTATAGCATAGTTTATGTTCTTATGAGGGGGGTGGGGGGAAGAGAGAGGAAGGCTTAAGGTCTGGCTGGGTGCCAACACAGAACATACTCGGGCTAGCCCTGATTCACCTATCTAGTGGTTGCATTTCACTGCTAAATTAATAATTGCTGGTACCTCCCAAGAGCTGCCCCTAATCTCTCGTTCCCATAAATACACAAGTTTTATGCAGAAAACTAGATGAAATTTTCAAGAAAACATATTGGAGAAAACGTTTTAGAAAAGTGTTTTTGAAATCAGTCCTGGAGAAACCCCTCAGCCGGTCTGGTCCTCAAGATGCCCACAAAGAATATGCATGAGATAGATCTACATGTCGTGGAGGGACTGCAGGCAAATCCATCTCATATTCAACCAGTTTCAAAACATCAGCCGGAAATGAGGACCCCGAAGCCCACTAAATCTCCGCCGTCTTTCATTCCTGCTCCAGGTGGCTTTTGCCATGGATCGCGGTGCACCTCTGATCTTTCCGTCGCTCCTTTCTGTGCGGTCCCCAACCTCTCCATTGCTCGTCACCCTTCCCGTCTCCATCAACATACCAGCCCCAGGGGCGAGAGCGCCGGCTACACCGCGCAGGCGCAGCCTGGGATTGGTAAGGCGCGGAGGGGGGACGTTTGCCCCGTTTCCAACGCAACGAGAGACAAAGGCCCATAATTGGCTGACGGGCAGGCTTGGTGTGTTGAACAAAGCGCAGCAGGGGGAGGACGTTTGCCCCGTTCCCAAAGCAACGCAAGAGGAGCTTCTTTGATTGGCCGGCGGGGTTTGTTGCGCACAGAAAGTGCTCGGAAGCGGAAGTGCGAGCGTCGAGTGGAGCGGCGGAGACGTGAAGCGGGGCCTAGTATGGCGCATTACAAGGTGAGCGGGTCGCCTCCCCCCCTCCCGGCCATAGTGCAGCGACCCTGCATCTTCTCACCCCCTCGGCTCGAGTCCTCTGTGACGTTTCTGAAAACAAAAGGCGGCGGGGCGGGCGGAGTTCCGACTGCACATTGCCCAAAGCCACGAAACTAGCTCCTAGTGTCTAGTGCACGCGTGGCTTCATCGCCCGCTGGGAGCCGAGGGCTCCGCTGCCTGGAGGAGGGGGAAAAGCCACGAGACCCTTGCGCGCGCGGTGGCTACCGCTTCGCGCACTTCAGAAGCGTGTCCGTGGACTAAGGCAGCGATCGGGCTTCTCGCGGGCGCTTCACCTCGAATCTGATGGGCAGAGTTGGCTCTTCGGTCGTGGGAGAGGGGCTTTGTGTCTGCCAGGGAAGAGCGAAATGTGGGTGCTTACCAGTTTGCAGGGCTGCTTTAACCATTAGGCGTATTAGGCAACAGCCTTGTGTGGCGGCAGCTTCTAGCGGGGTGGAGAAGTTACAAAGAAACAGCTGCGGTCGTTAAAGGACTCCACGTTTGTGTGCGTGTGAGAAAACGTTACTTTTTTTTAAGTATGACGCCCAATTATGTTTTTTACAAACCTTGTTGTGGAAAGGGTGATGTTGGCGTGTTCCTGATTGAGTTTAACTATTAAAATCTCGGGGGAGACCTAAAGCTCTGTGACTTGATTTTGGAAGGGGCAAAGCTGAAGGGTTTGCCTAGGCCCAGGGTATATAAAACCTTGCACCAATTCGGAGTTCATTTAGTGTGGGGAACCCCCCTCTCCCCCCCACACAAATTGTGTGTTTTAACCAGCATTCTGTTGGTTTTGCTATTAATGGTCATTGCAGTCCAATGTGTTCCAGAAGCAGGACTCACCATTGCTTAATACCTTTGTGATGAAAACGTTTATCAATGGTGGTTCAGTTGGTGTAACTGAGAAGAAAAAAATTCTCTTGAAGGAGCATGAGACAGGACCTACTGACTTAATGTACCATATTGTTGTTTTCATTTACAAATGATACTTTGAAATAACAGGTGATTTTTGACAATGAAACATTCTAACCAGAAACAAAGTAGCTATTCATGTTTATCTTAATATTTTTTATCCGGGGTTTAACAGATCCTGGGCACCAGGTCTCTGTGGTGCTTAGAAATTGCACACAGGGAATTTATGCCCGTGAATATTTTTGGTATGCATCATTGTTACAGTGAAAATTCTGTTTCTTTCTTTCCTACTGTGATTTTGCTGCCTGCAAGCAGCTTCAGCCCAAACGTCATCCACAGCATGGCTCATCTCATGATTTGAAATCTTGTGAGACTTGAAAACTGCAAGATCATAGTAACATAGTATATGACGGCATATAAAGACCACTATGGTCCATCTAGTCTGCCCAGTAAGAAGGCCGGAGTAAGATGGCAGGAGTAGGTGCCACTCTGTGCAGGCCGCCCCTCAGGCCACCTCTTCCCATATCTTTGTTTAGGGGTGAACCCACCACTCCATGCAGGACACCCCTATTTGTTGAGAAGTTAGATGGTTCCGTTTATTTTGCTTTTATTCTGTTGCTATAAATAGATCCATTGTGTCTGTCCCATGCCATTTTGAATTCTGTCATCGTATTTGCTCCCACCACCTCCATTGGGAGGGCATTCCAAGCATCCACCACCCTCTCAGTGAAAAAGTATTTCCTGATACTGCCTTTCAATTTACCCCCTTGCAGCTTCATGTTATGCCCTCTCGTTTTACAGCTTCCCTGTCTTTGGAAGAGGTTGGTTTGTTCATTATTTCTCCTTAAGTATTTAAAGCTCTGAATCATATCTCCCCTGTCCCTCCTCTCCTCCAAAGTGTACATATTTAGGTCTTCAAGTCTCTTCTCATAAGGCTTCTGACGCAGGCTCCAAATCATTTTGATTGCCTTCCTCTGAACAGCTTCCATTCTTTTTACATCCTTTGCAAGATACGGTCTCCAAAACTGAACACATTATTCCAAGTGAGGCCTCACCAGTGACTTATACAGTGGTATTAGAACCTCTTTCTTTCTGCTGGTAATTCCTCTTTGTATGCAGCCCAACATCCTCCTGGCTTTTGCCACTGCCTTGTCACACTGTTTTGCCACCTTGAGATCTACAGAAATAACCACACCAAGGTCTTTCTCCTGATCCGTGCACACCAACCTCTCACCCCCTATCTTCTTTGCATTAAATCTTAATTGCCAAGCATTTGACCATTCTTCCAGCTTTTGTAGGTCTTTTCTCATGTTAAGGACTCCCTTGGGGGAGTCCACTCTGTTGCAGATTTTCGTGTCATCTGCAGAAAGACAGACCTTGATTCAGTCTTTCAGCAATATCGCTCACAAATACATTGAAGTGTCGGGCCCAGGACTGAACCCTGGGGCACCCCTCTAATCACCTTCCTTTCCTCAGAGTGAGCTCCATTTACCATCACCTTCTGTCTTTCGGTCAACTAATTTCTGATCCAGTTTACCCCATCCCCAAACTACTAAGTTTATTGATAAGCCTCCTAAGAGGAACAATATCAAAGGCTTTGCTGAAATCCAGGTAGATGACATCCATCGCATACCCCTGATCACCCAGTCAAAGAACTCATTCAGATTTGTTTGGCAAGATCGTCCTTCAGTAAAATCATGTTGCCTCGGATCTTGCAACCTGTTGGTTTTGAGAAAGTTCACTATTCACTCATTCAGAAGCACCTCCATTACTTTTCTCGCCACTGAGGTAAGGCTCACAGGTCTATAGTTTGAGGTACCACATCAGGCATTCTCCAGTCCTGAGGAACTACTCCTGTTTCCAAGGAACTGTTGAAAACATCCTTTAACGGCCCTGCAAGAACCTCTGAGATCTTTCAGTATCCTGGGATGTATCCCATCCGGTCCCATGGTCTTGTTCACGTTCAGTTTCGCAAGTTGTTCTAACACATCTTCTGTGAATGGTGTGGTTTCTACTTCATTCCCATCATTATATTTGGGAGTCACAGTTGGTCCTGCTCTGCTTTTACTAAAGAAAATCCTGGAGAAGTATTTGTTCAGCAATTCCGCTTTTTCAATGTCCCTTTCCACGAGTCCATTCCCAGCACTTCTGAGTCCTGCAATCTCACCTCTGATCTTCTTCCTTTCCCGAATATACCTGAAGAACGTATTCATTTCTGTGTTCCTCTGTTTGCAAGCTTTCGAATTTTGCGAAAACTGTATTTTGCCTTTATTTGAGCAGCCACTTCTTTGGAAAACCAAATAGTTTTCCTTCTCCTTTTTGTTTTTTATTTACTTTTCTTACATATTTATCTATTGCCATCTTTAGTTAGCCCATTGCAATTCCACTTCAAAAAATTCATAAGCTCACAAACAGAGGAACACAGAAATGAATACAGGATCAAACTAAAAGAGACAAAAAGAGAAATAAGGATAGCAAAATCAAAGGCAGAGGAAAAGATGGCTAACGATGTGAAGTTTGGCGACAAAACTTTCTTCAGGTATATTCGGGAAAGGAAGATCAGAGGTGGAATTGCAGGAATCAGAAGAATCAGGAGTTTGCTTTTCTCTGATCAGAGAAGAGCAGTGCTTTCACAGTGCTCTGCTAGAGAAGTGGATATTTGCCTCCTGTGACACCTTGCTGTGAGTTCTAGCTGTTTATTTAATTATTTGTTTGTCTTAGTGGTGTGCTAGTTCAGCCTTCTCAGCTGTAACTTACCTTGCCTCTCTCAACTAACTGGGCTTTGTATGGTACCCCCCTCCCCCCTGCTGAGGGTTCAGGACAGGGTACCTTGTAACTGCCCTCTTTAATAGGACTTATCTCCCTCCCTCCCCCCCTCCCCAGCACCCACCCCACCCCTGGGGTAATTGTAGTTTTATAGGTACGTGCACATCTTAGAGGAAAGGGGCTGCTCTCAGGTGTAGCTCTTTATCCAAATCAGTCATACACGAAGGACCTGAGATTAATTAATTAAGCTTCAGGTACACAAGGTGTATTAGGGGTATTAGATACACTTTTATTAGTATAAGCATCTACACCAATCCTTATTATATACAGAATTTAAAAGACCTAAACACAAGCTTTAAACTAAGATGCAGATAGAAGTCCAGCAAGGAGATGGGGGTTCTCCGGTCTTTTGCATTGAGTGTCACATGTATGATTTTCTCCCAGTTGGTGAGAGGTCTTACGTATGCACTAAGTGCAGGGAGCTCTTTGCTTTCAGGGAACAAGTCCGTTCTCTAGAGGCTAGAGTAGCAGACCTGGAAGACATAAGAAAGACAGAGAAGTACATGGACGAGACCTACAGGGATATAGTCCTGAAGTCCCACCTCCAGTCTGGCAGCATCCCTGTTGCCATGGAGGAGAGAGGTCACGTGACAGGAGAGCATCACCCTGGTGTGGCAGGAAGTGATCCTGTAACTAGGACCTGTCCTCCAGGTGATGTAAAACCCTCTCGCACCGAGGACGTATCTCCAGGGCCATGTCCCCATGAGGGGAGGGTCAGGACAGCTGTTATAGTTGGTGATTCAATCATTAGGAATGTAGATAGCTGGGTGGCTGGTGGACGTGAGGATCGCCTGGTAACATGCCTGCCTGGTGCGAAGGTAGCAGACCTCACGCACCGCCTAGATAGGATCATAGATAGTGCTGGGGAGGAGTCTGCTGTCTTGGTACATGTTGGTACCAATGACATAGGAAAATGTGGTAGGGAAGTTCTGGAGGCTAAATTTAAGCTTTTAGGTAGGAAGTTGAAATCCAGAACTTCCAGGATAGCATTCTCCGAAATGCTTCCTGTTCCACGTGCAGGACCCAAAAGACAGGCAGAGCTCCGGAGTCTCAATGCGTGGATGAGACAATGGTGCAAGGATGAGGGTTTTGGATTTGTTAGGAACTGGGGAACATTCTGGGGAAAGGGGGGGCTCTTCCAAAGGGATGGGCTTCACCTTAATCAGGATGGGACCAGACTGCTGGCATTTACCTTTAAAAAAGAGAGAGAAGCTTTTAAACTAGAAAATAGGGGAAAGCCGACAGTCACCCAGGAGCGCATGGTTCGGACGAAGGTATCCTTGAAGGATACTACCAAAAGCAGTGAGGTTCCAAAAGGGAGTATAGTAGCCCAAATGCCCTTGAGTAAGGAGCAGACAGAGCATAAAGATTCCAAATTACCCATGCCTACCAATAGATTAATATTAATAAAATACAGTCTCTAAAATGCTTGTATGCCAATGCTAGAAGTCTAAACAATAAGATGGGAGAGTTAGAATATATAGCACTAAATGAGAGGTTAGATATGATTGCACTCTCAGAGACATGGTGGAAGGAGGATAACCAGTGGGACAGTGTGATACCTGGATACAAACTATATCGTAATGATAGAGCTGATCAAATTGGTGGAGGGGTTGCGCTCTGTGTTAGAGAGGGCATTGAGTCAGAAAGGATTAAAATTTTGCAGGGAACAAAATTTGCTGTAGAATCTCTATGGATTGAAATTCCATGTATGAAGGGGAAGGTGATGGCAGTGGGAGTATACTATCGACCGCCTGGCCAGAATGAACAAATGGATGATGAAATGCTCAAAGAAATCAAGGAAGCTAACAAAAGTCACAACAGAGTAGTAATAATGGGTGATTTCAATTACCCCGGTATCGACTGGGTTAGTGTCACAGCAGGACAAGCTAAGGAGATAAAGTTTCTAGATGAAATAAATGACTGTTTCTTGGAGCAGCTGGTTCATGAACCGACCAGAGGGGAAGCCATACTGGACCTAGTCCTTAGTGGAACGCCAGATCTGGTGCAAGAAATAAGGGTGTTGGGACCACTTGGCAATAGTGATCATAGTATGATCATGTTTGATTTAATTAGTGGAGGACAGATAGTAAAGGAATCCACAGTACTACCTTTTAACTTTCGAAAGGGAGACTATGATAGAATGAGGAATATAGTTAGGAAAAAACTAAAAGGAGCGGTTCCAAAGGTTAAAGACTTACAGCAAGCTTGGGTGTTATTTAAAAATACTATCCTCGAAGCCCAGACCAGCTGTATTCCATGCATTAAGAAAAGTGGAAGACAGTCCAAAAAACTGCCAGCATGGTTTAAAGGTGAGGTCAGAGAGGCTGTTGCTGCCAAAAAAGCAACCTTCAGGAAATGGGGAAAAAAGAGCCAAATGATGAAAACTGGAAACAGCACAAGCACTGGCAAGTTAAATGCAAAGCATTGATAAGGCAGGCAAAGCGGGAATTTGAGAAGAAACTTGCTATGGAAGCAAAAACACGAAATAAAGACTTTTTCAAGTACATTTGTAGCAAAAGGCCTGTGAGAGAGTCAATTGGACCATTAGATGATAGAGGGGTAAAAGGGGCAGTAAGAGGAGACAAGGCTATAGCAGAGAGACTGAATGAATTCTTTGCTTCGGTCTTTACTGAGGAAGATGTAGGGATGTTACCCAAGACTGAAGTGGTATTTAAAGGTGATACTGCAGAGGAATTGAGAGAAATATCGCTACACCGGGAAGATATATTACAACTATTTGATAAACTGAATAGTAGCAAATCACCTGGACCGGATGGTATACATCCCAGAGTGTTGAAA
The DNA here is from genome assembly GCA_033557465.1 of Ichthyophis bannanicus. NCBI lineage: Eukaryota > Metazoa > Chordata > Amphibia > Gymnophiona > Ichthyophiidae > Ichthyophis > Ichthyophis bannanicus. The sequence continues at coordinate 16,650,571 of CM066039.1, read as the reverse complement.
GAACTGAAATATGAGATTGCAGACCTCCTATTGGTAAAATGTGAACTTTCATTAAAATCATCTGTAATACCTGAAGATTGGAGGCTCGCCAACGTAACACCAATTTTTAAAAAGGGTTCCAGGGGTGACCCAGGAAATTACAGACCAGTGAGCCTGACTTCAGTACCAGGGAAAATGGTAGAAACCATCATAAAGAACAAAATTACACAGCATGTAAGTTAGTCATGGCCTAATGGGATTGTACTAAACAAATACTGAGGTCAGATCCAATGAAAGAGTGAACTACTATCCAATACCAATTATGAAAAAATCCACTCTAGTACTTCTTTTCCTTTTTTTTTCTTTTTCTTTTCAACCTAAATGCTTCTAACTCTTCACCACCGGTCTCAGATAAACGATACTTGTCTTTTACACCTTACTAATGAGTATGGTAATTCACCCAATGTGGTGTTCGTTTACATCAATGACCGGGATTATTTTCTTAAACAATGTTTCTTTTTATTTATTTATTTACATTCTCTTATATACCGCGCTATTCTGCATCAGTGCGGTTTACATTGAACAAACTGAAATTACATTGAACAGGGCATTAGCAAACTGAAATTACATTGAACAGGGCATTATAACTTGGAGATAACTATTTTACAGGGAACATGGGCTATGGAGGGTTAAGTGGCTTGCCCAAGACCACAAGGAGTACCTGTGGGACTAGAAACCCCACAGGTACTCAACCCAACCCTAAGTGTTTCTAAATGTTCTTATCAACTGAAAATTCATTTAAAACCAGAACACAACGCCATTCTACTTATCTGAGGCAGAACGGTGCTTGTTCAAATGTCCCTTTGACATACGGGGTGTTCTATTTTCATTGTATGTCAAAGGGGCATTTGAACAAGCACCGTTCTGCCTCAGATAAGTAGAATGGCGTTGTGTTCTGGTTTTAAATGAATTTTCAGTTGATAAGAACATTTAGAAACAATTAGAAAGCAAAAAGAAACATTGTTTAAGAAAATAATCCCGGTCATTGATGTAAACGAACACCACATTGGGTGAATTACCATACCCATTAGTAAGGTGTAAAAGACAAGTATCGTTTATCTGAGACCGGTGGTGAAGAGTTAGAAGCATTTAGGTTGAAAAGAAAAAGAAAAAAAAGGAAAAGAAGTACTAGAGTGGATTTTTTCATAATTGGTAATGGCCTAATGGGAGACAGCCAACATGGCTTTAGACAAGGAAGATCTTGTCTTACTAATCTGATATGTTTTTTTGAAGGTGTCCATAAACAGGTAGACAAAGGTGAGTCGGTTGATATAGTGTATCTGGACTTTCAGAAAGCTTTTGACAAGGTCCCCCATCAGAGACTTTTGGCGAAGCTAAAAAGTCATGGGATAGGAGGCAGTGTACTATTGTGGATCGGGAACTGGTTAAAAGATAGAAAGCAGAGGGTAGGGCTAAATGGCCAATATTCCCAATGGAAAAAGGTGAATAGTGGAGTACCCCAGGGATCTGTACTGGGTCTGCTACTTTTTGACATATTCATAAATGACCTGGAAAAGGGAATAACTAGTGAGGTTATCAAATTTGCAGATGACACAAAACTGTTTAAAGTTGTTAAAACCCAAGAGGATTGTGGAAAACTGCAGGAGGATCTGGATAAATTGGAAGACTGGGCATCCAAATGGCAGATGAAATTTAATGTGGACAAGTGCAAAGTTATGCACCTAGGAAAGAACAACCCACACTATAGTTACACGATGCAAGGCTCCACATTAGAAACCACCACCCAGGAAAAAGATTTAGGAGTCATCGTGGATAACATGTTAAAACCCTCCGCCCAGTGTGTAGCGGCGGCCAAGAAAGCAAATAGAATGCTAGGTATCATAAGGAAAGGGATGGAGAATAAAACAAAGGATGTTATAATGCCTCTGTATCGCTCCATGATACGACCGCACCTTGAATATTGTGTGCAATTCTGGTCACCGTATCTTAAAAAGGACATAGCGTTATTAGAAAAAGTACAGAGAAGAGCCACCAAATTGGTGAAGGGGATGGAAGGCTACTCCTGTGAAGAGAGGCTAAAAAGGTTAGGGCTCTTTAACCTGGAAAAGAGACGGCTGAGGGGAGATATGATAGAGGTCGATAAATTAATGAATGGAGTGGAACGGATAAACGTGGATCATTTGTTTAAGCTATCAGAATATAGAAAGACTAGGGGACATGTAATGAAGCTACAGGGTAAACTATTTAAGACAAATAAGAGAAAATATTTTTTCACTCAACGTGTAATCAAACTCTGGAATCTGTTACCGGAGGATGTAGTAAGGGCTGTTAGTATAGCTGGGTTTAAAAAAGGTTTGGACAAGTTCCTGGAGGAAAGGTCCATAAACCACTATTAAAAAGGGACCCAGGATATCAATGCTTGACCCAGTACAAGCATTGTGCAACCTGTGTCTTTTGGGGATATTGCTAGGTACGTATGACCTGGATTGGCCACTGTTGGAAACAGGATACTGGGCTTGATGGACCTCGGTCTGACCCAGTATGGCATGTCTTATGTTCTTATGAAGTACTGCGAATGTACTCATGGAAAGTGACATTGAAAAAGCAAAATTGCTAAACAAATACTTCTGCTCTGTTTTTACTAAAGAAAGGCCTGGAGAAGGACCACCTGTGACTCCCAAATATAAAAATGGGAATGAAGTATATACCATACTATTCAGATGATGAAGTGTTAGAACAACTTGCAAAACTGAAAGTGGACAAGGCCATGGGACTGGATGGGATACATCCCAGGATACTGAAAGAGCTCAGAGGTTCTTGCAGGGCAGTTTAAAGGATGTTTTCAACAGATCCTTAGAAACAGGAGAGGTGCCTCAGGACTGGAGAATGGCTGATGTCGTACCTCTACATAAAAGTGGTGACTGGGAAGAAGTGTCAAACTACAGACCTGTGAGCCTTACCTCAGCAGGAAAAGTAATGGAGGCGTGCCTGAAAGAGCGAATAGTGAACTTTCTAAAAACCAACAGGTTGCAAGACCCGAGGCAACATGGCTTTACCGAAGGACTATCTTGCCAAACAAATCTGATTGAGTTCTTTGACTGGGTGATCAGGGGCATGCGATGGATGTCATCTACCTGGATTTCAGCAAAACCTTTGATACTGTTCCTCACAGGAGGCTTATCAATAAACTCAGTAGATTGGGGACGGATCCCAAGATGGTAAATTGGATCAGAAATTGGTTGACTGACAGACGACAGAAGGTGATGGTAAATGGAGCTCTCGGATGAAGGGAAAGTGATTAGCGGGTTGCCCCAGTGGTTGGTCCTGGGCACGGCACTGTTCAATGTATTTGTGAGTGATATTGCTGAAGGACTGAATGGAAAAGTCTGCCTTTTGCAGATGACACACAAATTTGCAATAGAGTGGACTCCCCCGAGGGAGTGGTTAACATGAGGGAAGATATACAAAAGCTGGAAGAATGATCTAATGCTTGGCAATTAAGATTTAATGCAAAGAAGTGCAGAGTCATGCACTTGGGTAGCAGAAACCCAAGAGAAATGTACACGATAGGGGGTGAGAGGTTGGTGTGCACGGATCAGGAGAAAGACTTTGGTGTGATTTATTTCTGAAGATCTCAAGGTGGAAAAACAGTGGGACAAGGCAGTGGCAAAAGCCAGAAGGATGTTGGGCTGCATACAAAGAGGAATTACCAGCAGAAAGGAAGAGGTACTTATGCCACTGTACAAGTCACTGGTGAGGCCTCACTTTATTAGGTTTTTCTATACCACACGCTTTAAAATCAGCTTGGTTTACATTAGAACACTTTTGTACAGTGCAGACAGCGTCTGTACTGTACTTACAAGGAACAGGGTTTACAACTTGGCTAACTGGGGTAACTATGTACAGGCTACATAGCAGCAGGCTACTTAGTTAAATGACTATACACAGGCAGAACGGCCAGTTCAGCGAAGGAGGGTGGGGAGATGACAGTATGGTGGCTATTTACACTTGGAATAGTGTGTTCAGTTTTGGAGACCGTATCTTGCAAAGGATTTAAAAAGTCTGTAAACTGTTCAGAGGAAGGCGACCAAAATAATTTGGAGCCTGCGTCAGAAGCCTTATGAGAAGAGACTTGAAGACCTAAACAGGTACACTTTGGAGGAGAGGAGGGACAGGGGAGAAATGATTCAGATGTAAATACTTAAAGGGATATAATGAACAAACAAACCTCTTCCAGAGACGGGGAAGCTGTAAAACTAGAGGGCATAATGGGAAGCTGCAAGGTGGTAAATTGAAAGGCAATGTCAGGAAATACTTTTTCACTGAAAGGGTGGTGGATGCTTGGAATGCCCTCCTGATGGAAATGGTGGGGGCAAATACGGTGACGGAATTCAAAATGGCATGGGACAGACACAGTGGATCCCTTTACAGCAACAGGATAAAATCAAAATAAACTGAACCATCTAATTTCTCAACAAATAGGGGTGTCCTGCATGGAGTGGTGGGTTCACCCCTAAACAAAGACATGGGGAGGCATGGCCTGCATGGAGCGGCAGGTGCACCTACTCTTGCCATCGTATTGGGCAGACTAGATGGACCATACTGGTCTTTATCTGCCGTCTGTTACTATGAATCAGGCCATCTCTCTCTCCCATCCTTTCCTAGAGAGGGACTGGAGGTGGGTGATTCAAGGATACACCTTCTGGAGGTGCGCAGACGGCTGAAGCATTATCTGAGTCCCATGGTGCTTTTTTGAAAGTCCGAATGGTAGTTTGTCCTGTTCAGAGGTCCGCGTAAAGGCATCCATCTCCAGATGGATCAGGGAGGCGATTGCGTCAGCTTATATTCTGAAGAGGAAGCAGGTTCCGGTGGTCTCCGAGCGCATTTGGTTCGAGCCTAGGCGGCTTCATGGGCGGAGTATAGTTTGGTTCCTCCGCTGGATATTTGCAGAGCGGCCACTTGGTCATCTTTTACATACATTTGCCAAGCATTACAGGTTGGATCTTCAGGCGGCGGCGGATGCTGGTTTTTGGAATGTGGTGCTTTGGTCCAGGATGGCGAACCCCTCCCAGGCTTGAACTGCTCTGTTACATCCCAGACGAAAGGGACTGGACTGGAGAGATAAGGAAAGAGTAATTAGACCTTACCTGCTAATTAGTGTTCCTGAAGGAACGCCAGTCCAGTCCCTGGTCCCGCCCGAGTTGTGTTTTTATCAGGATTCAGTTTTCTGAATGTAGGTCACCGGACCAAAGTTCTGTTGGGGAAGTGGAGAAGATGTCTGACAGCTCCTCGCATAGGTTCCGGTGGCGGGGCGGTATGGACTGGCAGTGGCCCTTCGGAGTAGTTAGGTAAGGACTGGTGCGGTTCAGGTAAGCCTTCTCCTACTTCCCAGGGGTTGGGAAGTTCCTTCTGGGAGAAAAGGGGAGGGAATGTTCTAGAGTTTGGAAGTTATTTATAATTGGTTTTATGAAGTTATGAATACTTGCGTGTCTCTCCGTTTAGTCTGCTTTTTCAATAGATTACTGGTGCTAGTGGGTGGTGCCACTGGTATTTATACCAGAGGATTATCAAAGTGATGATAGCTCAGCCTCCAAGCTGCTGGAAGGGGTGCACAACCCAGACGAAAGGGACTGGACTGGAGTTCCTTCAGGAACCCTAATTAGCAGGTAAGGTCTAATTACTCTTTGCTGCAGCTATAAAGGGACACACATATGCTACAGACAGCATGCTGTTTAGGTGTGGCGGGAGTAGTAGGAGAAGAAGGGTCTCTGCCTTCTGTTGGCACTATGCAATGGAACATTCCATATCATAGTGCTAGACCAGTTCAGACAAGTGGGTTGTGTTCTCATAGCAACAGATTGGTGGAGACAAAGAACCAATGAAAAGCCCAGGTTTGAATGACATCACTCCTATGCCTCTATTCATCTCAGCCACCAGAGGTCTCTTGGGTATTTCTTTGTCTCCAGCAGATAGATGGATTTTCTCCTCTCTGAAGATCGAGAGGAAAAGATTGATTTAAGTGCTTGTGAACTACTACCTTGAGGATGGATGACTTGAGCACAACATGGGAGGCTCCACTGGACTGTATTCTTTCTAGGAAATGTTTGACCTATGGCAAGTGAGGTGCTTCTGAACTCTGCTCTTATAAGAACATAAGATATGAGCTGAGGGGCAAGATGGCAGCGGTGAATCGCTCCGGATGAGCTGGCTCGCTTGACAGTGTCCTGTTTCAGTGTTTTTTGTACTGCGCTACAGGCTGCTATGGGCAGAAGGAAGTGTAAGCAAGTTTCCCTACCCTCGGGTGAAACTGTTCCCAACGTCGCCATTCAGAAGACTTTGCCAATGTGTGGCCTTACTGTCACGTGAGCGGCGTCTTTGGGAGGAACGGTGTTTTTACCGGATCTCAGCACATCAGGAATACTGCTGTCTCCTGAGATGTAGGCCCCCCCGCCATGCCCTGGAAGTGCTGCGGCTGCCAGAGGCGTGCTTCCCTCTGGTGTGAAGACAAGCACGCCGTTGAAGGGAGGTAAAGAGGGCTCCTCTGTTGGTTTTGCTGCTCCGTTGGATAACCCCAGGGATGAAGTTAGATCGGTGGCTGTTCCTTTGTTTGGGGATAGCCCTACCCAGGTGGAGGTTTGTCCATTGACCATTGAAGGTGCTGGCGTTTTGGTGAGACCCCCTAAAGTTACTATGGAGGTGCTGTGGGATGCTCTTGCAACCATGAATTCCTCACTTAAGACTATTGCTGCATTTGTTAGTACAGAAACCAAGTCTTTGCTTGTGGATTTGCAAGAAGTTTCGAGAGTCCAAAAGGAACAGGAGGGGAAGTTGATCTGTATGAATGGAGAACTTGAACATGTTCAGGCCTTCCAGTGTGCCCACATTTAAAGATTGGACTGTTACTGCTAGGAGAATGGAATATCTTGAAAATCAAGTCCGGAAGAACAATTTGAGACTGATTTTCCTAGATCTCAATTAGTCACCCTTGGAAATGGTTCGTAGATACCTTCAGGAGGTTTTGAAATTCTCCAGGGAGGAGCTACCTCCATTGACTAAGGGGTTCAGTAACTTGCTGTGGGCCAGGGAGATCAAGGAGTGAGTGGTGGAATTCCAGGGACACCTGGAGACCTTACTGGGTTTCTGGAGAGTTCCCTGGAATTGGTTACCGCTCGTACTACCCTCCTTATTACTGTGGCTCTTGAATCTGATAAAGCGTTAATTCTTTGATCATATTTTAGAAATTTCAGTGAGCAGTTTATGGGCTCTTATGTCAGCATTTTTCCTGATCTTGCTAGGGATACCCAACTGAGGAGAGAGAGTTTCTGGGTTATAAACCTAGAGTCTTATCCTTCAGTGGACATTTGTTGAGATGTCATGTTTCCTATAAAGAGATTATTTTTGTTTTTTGAGCCAGGTCAGCTGCTGGAGTTTCTAGTGGCTAGGGAGGAATCAAAGGTTGTTACTGCTTCTCATATAGCTGATGTATAAGTCTCACACCGCCAAGTGTTTATTAGATTGTGACTTTTTTTTTATTTTTTTCCCATTTGCCCCCCTTTTTAAACTTTAGTGGCTAACTTAGGTGATTGTTTTGTGTTTGCCATTTTTCTTTCATTCAATTGCTTGAATGTAATAGTATATATGGAATAAAAAAAAAATTTAATCTAAAAAAAACAAAACAAAACCATAAGATGTGCCATACTAGGTCAGACCAAGGTCCATCAAGCCCAGTATCCTGTTTCCAACAATGGCCAATCTAGGTCATAAGTACCTAGCAGTCTCCCCAAAAGACACAGGTTCCACAATGCTTGTATTGGGTCAAGCAGTGATATCCTGGCTCCCTTTTTTAATAATGGTTTATAAACCTTTCCTCCACTCTCAGCCTGTTATGCATGAGACCATGCCCAGTGTCACCCAGAGGCCACAGGGTCTGAATTTCCATGCCAGAAGGGCCAGGCCTGCTTGCAAAAAAGTAAAAAATTCCAGGCAGGACAATCCGGAGTCCAGAACTCACCTCTCAGAAACGACACCCCTCCTCCAACACCAGGGGGCAAAGCACGGTCACCAGATCCAACTCTTTGATTACCTTTTGGTTAAGTGTCCCCTGGGATTGTCTGAGACTTTGACTATGGCTCGGATTCAGATGGCTCGGTACTGGGTTCTGATGTAGATGAGTACTGTTGTCTTCAGAAGACTGTGAAGAGGCCAGAATGATCTTCTTATTCCGGAAGGAGGAACGGATAGTGTTGAATGCCAGGGTCTCATTAGCCTTGAACTTGATGGATGCTTCTGGTACGGAGCAGGAGCCGAAGGTGCACTCATTCCTTCAAGGGGTGTGGAAATCCACTACTGTCTTCCATCCCTGGATGTGATCAAGAATATGATCAGTTGGAGTGGGACTCTCCAACTCTTTGCATAAAGAGTTAAGGGTGTGTAAGAAGATTTAGACTCTCCTGGAGGAGTGCATTGAGTGCTTTGGCATTCCCAAGGTGGATGCGCAGGTCACAGCAGTTACCAGATGGACCATCATTTCTAGACCATAAGGTGAACTTGTTGAGGAGCCAGTTCGCCGTGGCAGCTGCTGTTCTGTACTAGCCTGACATCTCAAGCCCTGATCGAATGGATTCATTCTCTTGCAGGATGATACTACCCCTCTTTTGGCAACAGCCTTCCTTTCTGATGCATGTATCACCTGGTACATTTGGCAACCAGGGATGGTGCCCTGATGACATTGTCATGGTGTTGGATTTAACTCCGGCATTTGGGCAGTGGACACATCTTCCAAAGCCCTGTTGACCCAGCTGGCTTTTAAGGGGAAGCTTCTTTTTGGAGCCAATTTGGAGAAGCTGGTGAAGGACCTGGGTGAGACAGTCTTACTGTCTTCCGGAAGACAGAGCCAAGGGGCCTGTGAAGCAGGCTGATGCCCCTTTCTCGTCCACCTCTGCCTGTCTACAGAGGATGCTTTGGCCGGAGCCCCAGGGATCTAGTGACTCGTTGTTGTTAAGTGCCGTCGAGTCGGAGTCAACTCATGGTGACCCTCTGGATAGCTATCCTAAATTGTGTTAGGTCTTCAGTCAGGCGGCTCATTGTTGACAGACTGGTACCCGTAGCTGCTGTTACTGTATCAATCCATCTCATTGCTGGCCTTCATCTTTTGCGCTGACCTTCTATCTTGCCAAGCATGATGTCTTTCTCTAATGATCTCTCTCTTCGCATGATGTGTCCAAAGTATGAAAGTCGAAGTCTTCTCATCTGAGCTTCTAAAGAAAGCTTAGGTTTGATCTCCTCTAGTACCGACTGGTTTGTTCTTCGGGCAGTCCATGGTATACACAGTATTCGCCGCCAGCACCATAATTCAAAGGCATCAATTTTCTTCCTGTCCATCTTTTTCACTGTCCAGCTTTCACATATGATATTGAAAATAGCATGGCTTGAACAAGTTGAATCTTTGTATGGAGAGAGACATCTCTGCTCTTGAGAATCCTTATCTAGGTCTTTCATAGTCATTTTGCCAAGAGCAATGCGTCTGATTTCTTGACTGCTTGTTGCTGCTTTATTGATAGTTGATCCAAGTAGGTTAAAGTTGTTCACGATTTCAATTTCTTCTCCTTCAACGACGAACCTGTTGATTTATGCCAGTTGTCATGATCTTTGTCTTCTTTACATTAAGGTGCAGGCCCATTTTGAGACTGTTCTTTGATTGTGAGAAGCAAATGTTTCAGATCATCTTCACTTTCAGCCAGTAATGTGGTATCATCAGCATAGAGAAGGTTGTTGAGTCTTCCACCAATCTTCACACCTTTGTTGTCATACAATCCTGCTTCTCTGATGATTTGTTCTGCATATAAATTAAACAGGTAGGGGGAAAGTATGCAGCCTTGTCTTACACCTTTGCTTATTTCCCATTCTGTTTCTCCTTGTTCCGTTCGAACTGTTGCTTCTTGATCAATGTACAGATTGTTACTAACCTGGAAAACCTTTCTTTCTCTCTGCTCCTAGGCTTGTTCTCAGTCATTTCATGGAACACATGGGCCCAGGAACTCTGTCCCCTCCAGAGGAGAATCCTCCCAGGCTGCAGTGAAGGTTTGGGGGCCCATTCCCTAGCTCCTCTGGAGGCAGGCTTCACCTCTTTCTTTCAGGAATGGGTCCAGGTTATCAAGGATCACTGGATGCTAGATGCCATTCAGTTTGGCTATCTCCTGGATTGCAAAGAGCTGATTTTGGATGCCTTTGTCATTTCTCCTTGTGTATCTGTGATCAAAAGTGTGGTGGTATGGATTGTACAGCTTGCTGCGCTTTAAAGGTGGTGGTGCCTGTCCCTCCAGACAAGTGGGGGAAGGGCAGATACTCCATCTCTTTTGTGGTGTCTAAAAAGGACGGTTCCAAATGGGAAAACTTGCGCACCGTGATTGCTGAGGGGAGTTCTTGGCTTCTCGGGATCTGGCCGAGGTGTATTTTCATATCCTGATCTGGACAGATCAGCAGACATATCTGCGTTTTGCTGTGCTTTTCTCTTGCTATCAGTTTGCTGCCCTCCCTTTTTGTGCTATCTACTGCCCCAAGGTGTGGTGGCGGCAGCTGCAGCACCAAGGGATTTGAGTCCATCCCATATCTGGACAACTGGCTCATCCAGGACCTGTTCCTTTTCAGAAGTATCTTGGGTGGCATCCCGAGTGGTGTCCTTTTTCAGAAAGCTTCAGCTGGGTGATGAACTGGGGAAAGAACCACTGTTGTCCTCCCAGTCCCTAGAGTTCCTGAGAGCACATTTTAACACTCAAGTGGGCAGAGTTTTCCAACCAGAGGAGAAGGTAAAAAGATGGATTGCCTTGTGCTGTTCTATGCGCAGCAGGTTCCCAGAGTCTAGGATTATCTTCAGCTCCTTGGATTGATGTTGGTGACTATAGAGATGGTGCCATGGGCGCATTCATATGTGGCCTCTCCAGTGGTCCATGCTGACTTGGTGGTCCCTGCGTTCTCAGGAGGTTGAGTGCAGGCTCCTGCTCCCGATAATAGTGGTGGTAGTAGCAGCTCTATCATCTGAGGAAGGGACATGCTGCTGGATGACCTCTGCTGGCTCCTGCTAATGAGATGCCAGTCACTCTGGCTGGGGAGCCCATTGCCAAGACTGTATGCCCGAGGGCTGTTGTAAATGCAGGGATGTGGTATGGTCCATCAACCGCTTAGAGACAAGGGCCTTCAGATTGGCTCTTCTGCTTTTCTGGCCCCTGTTTTCAGACAGTGCCATAGTGGTAGCTTATGCCAGTTAGCAAGGTAGCACAAGGAATGCTGGGGAGCTCTGAAGATGGCTCTCCTGTTTGTCTGGGTGGAGAACCACCTCCTAACCTTGTTGGCTCAGCACATTGCCGGGGTGGACAGTGTGGAAGCAGACTTCCTCAGCCGTCACTTTCTGGACCCTGGAGTGTGGGAGTTGAGTCGGGGGGTGTTTCAGTTGATTCTGCTCTGCTGGGGTTGCTCCAAAGACAGTTTGCCACGTCAGTCACCATATGGAGATGGGATCTGAAGGCATTGACACTTTGGCCATGTCAGCACCTGCTGTATGTGTTTCTTCCATGGCTCCTGTTGGGACGTTTGATTCTACATATAGAATACCACCAGGGCAGGATTGTTCTGGTGGCGCAGGGTTGGCCGAAAAGAGCATGGTTCAGAGATTGATACAGCGTCTGCAGGTGCCTCCTCTTCAGTTGCCTCCATCTCGAGGACTCTCTTCCCTTCTCTCTTACGGCATGGCTCTTGAAAGGAGACGGCTAGCATGTAAGGGCTATTCTTCAGTGGTGGTCTCCACTTGACTTGGAGCCTGGAGGAGGTCTACCACGCTAGCATACATGTGAGTCTGGTGTCTTTGAGCGATGGTGTGACACTTGGCAGTTGGCAGCTGAGGTGGCCATCTCTGTTGGCCTTTCTACAGGATGGCCTGGAGAAGGGCTTTTCCTTAGCTTCCTAAATGTTCAGGTGGCAGCATTTGGCTTATTTCTGAGGTCTGGTGGCTTTAAGTCTCTAGCCTTGCACCCGGATGTCTCGTGCTTTCTCCAGGTGGTTTGGCATGTGTCCTCCCCTCTGGTCTGTGGTGCCGTTTGGGTTCTGTGTCTGGTGCTTAGGGCCTTGAGGTTGGTGCCCTTTCAGCCTGCTACTTTGCAGGATTTGACGCTCAAGACTGTTGTCTTGGTCAGATTTGTTCTGCAAGGTGGATTTCTGAGCTGCAGGCTCTGTCTTGCTGAGATCCTTATCTGTCCTTTTCTAAGAATGCCATTTCCATTAGGCCTGTATTGCCTTTCTTGCCTAAGGCAATTGCTCCCTTTTTCATGTGAACCAGGTAGTCTGCCTGCCCTCCTTCTCTAAGGAGCAGTATTTGGGGACGGATAAGGATCTTTGCCTTGTGGATGTTTGGAGGGTGCTTCTCTGTTACTTGGAGGTTACACATTCCTTTCATAAGTCTGACTGTCTTTTTGTGCTGTTTGCTGGCCTGCGCAAAGGTGATGAAGCAGCTAAGCCTACCTTGGGGGACTGGATTAAGGAGGCTGTTGCCTTGGCGTATCTGTTGCCGAACCAGCTGGTTCCAGAGGGTTTGCGTGCCCATTATACTCTAGCACGAGCATCTTTATGGGTGGAGCGGAGCTCAGTAGCAACTCCAGACATTGTCGGGCAGCAACATGGGTATCACTTTCCACTTTTGTCAAGCACTACCACTTGGATGTCTGTGCGTGGGCAGACTCTGCTTTTTGCTGAAGGATTTTGCGAGCTGATTTCTTCCTGCCCAGTGGAGTTGTAGCTTTAGTACATCCCACTTGTCTGGACTGGTCTCGCAGGACTATATGGAAAGTAACATTTTACTTATCAGTTAATGTCCTTTCCTTGAGTACTGCTAGACCAGTCCAGGGCCCACCCCTGGAACTGTATTTGCTCTGTTCTTTTGCCTGCGGTACCCTTGGGTGATTTTTATACTTTGCTCTGCAGATTCATTTTCTACTGACTGCCTTCTGTTTATGCTTACATAGTTCTCTACTGTTGATTTACTCTGTTGCCCACGATTCAGGCTGTGTGAGGCTTGCCAAGTTCTCCTGTATTCTTTTGGACAGATTCTGAAGAGACATGGGAGTGAGGTCATTGAAACCTGGGCTTTTCTTTGGGGTTTTTTTGTCTCCACTAATCTACTGGTAGGGGAGCACAACCCACTTGTCTGGTCTGGTGTAGTAGGATGATATGGAAGTTAACTTTACTTTCATTAGAATATGAATTAAAGGCATATAAACTCAAGGAAAGGACATTAACTGGTAAGTAAAATGTCACCTTTTTAGTATTTTTTTTTTTTTGTTCTTCTAAAAAAACCCCAGACATGTTTTTGATACTTGAATTGCATTAGCATCTTGTGGATGAAGACATTCTTATAGTAAAGACCTGTCCTGTGTCTCATTCAATTCTGTGAACTGGTTGTTGTACTTTTGCCCTCTTGAAAAACGATTACTACTGTTCTTGCATGTTTTATTCCAAAATGTGTATATATATTTTTTGTCTTTTCAGGCTGCTGATTCAAAGAGGGAACAGTTCAGAAGATACTTAGAAAAATCAGGTGTGCTTGATACCCTGACCAAAGGTAAAGAGGATGATTGGTCATTAAGCACTATCTGTTTGAGAGTAGTCTGTTTTGGGCAAAAAAATATTCTGTCATGCTCCATTGTGAAGTTTGTATTGTAGTTTATAAGATTCATTGTAAGTTAAATTGTATTTGGTTTGGGGGTGCATTCTTTTTCCTGATACTTTGGAGTTCCTGTTTCTGCTTACCGATTGGTTCCTGGAGTCCTGCTGAGGCTGTCCTGATTGGGGTGGCTTCCTTTGAGGGCTATAACAGCTGAGCCCTCCTCGCGGGACGCATCCCGTGGGCGTGCCCAAAGGGGCAGGCTCTGCCCCTTTGGCGCCCCTTCGGCGAAGTTTCGGCGTTCGAGGTTCCCTATTATGGGGAAGCGGAGGAAGCGCTATCCGCAGCCTGTGCAATCTAAAGCTGGGAAAGTCATGGGGCCGATGGGCGCCCATGTTTCTGTGGGTGAGGTGCTGCCGGTCTCTGCAAATCTTGTTGAGGGCTTGACGGAAATATCAACAGTGAGTACTCCCTCCTCCAACAATAACTCCCGCATTATGGGTATTACTCCCCCCTGTAAGGAAATTAAGCAACTGACTGTTAAAGACACTTCTATTTCGAGTTTATCTGAAGTGGTTCAAGATGGGGAAGTCCTTCCAGCGTCTTTTTTGCGAATGGCGGAACTACCCCCTCCTTTGCCCTCAGTGATAAGTTTTCCTTCTGTTGGTGAAGCGGTGGCCCTGCCGGCTGATTTGTCTTTGAAAGACATTTGGTTAGTGACTTCACGGATTGAGTCGGTGTTGGGTGCGTCCCTGCAAAAAATTTCAGATTTTTCCAAAGCTACTGTTCAGAAATTGTCTGATCAGGATAAGCGTTTGATAGCAGTAGATCAGCGACTTACTTCTTTGGAATCAGATGGGTGCTGCTCGTCAGAATGTGATAGCTACTTTTGTGCAGGATTGTAGTGTTTTACATAGTCATGATGAGATGTTGGAGAATTCTTTAAGATCTAAAAATCTCCGGTTGCTGAATTTTCCACGTACACACTATCTTTCCCCATTAATATTATTTCAGAAATATCTTAAGGAGAATTTGCTGATTGCTGATTTTAATTTAATTATGGTGTCAAAATTGTATTTTTTTCCACGTGCTTTAGTTCAGTTATCGGGTGAGGAGGGGGAGGTGGTTCCTCCATATGATCATAGGGCTTCTTCTACCTTAGACATATCTGCTTTTATAAAATCGTCCTTAGATGATATTTCCTCTAGGGCCACTTTTCTGGTTACGTTATTGTCAGAGATAGATAAAGATAGAATTATGAGAGCTTACTTCAAGAAAAAATCAGAGAAATTCTGTGGTCGGATAGTTCAGTTGTTTCCCGATGTATCCAGGGCCACGCAAGTGCGACGCAAGGCATTTTTAGAATTGCGTCCACGGGTGATGGCCCTTGGTGCTGTGTTTCATCTTAAATTTCCGTGCAAATGTTTGATATTGTTTCAGGGTGAAAGATGTTTTTTATGAAACTATTCAGTTGTTAGATTTCTTAAAAAGTAAGGGAGTATAGATAAATTTACTCTAGGAATCAATACGGGGGCAGAGAGTTTGATGCACCTCCTTGATGTGGTTCACTTTTTTTCCTTGTTTATTTTCAACTGGTGTTTGAAATTACTGAAGTATTGTTTCTTGCATTGTATGTATAAAACTTTATAAATAAATTAAAAATAAATTTGTATTTGGTTTTTATAGCTCTTTACCATGGAGTCCTGACCAGAAAACTGAAACCTTAACTTGAAAGATTAATGATGTGCTATTTTCAAAATAGATTTTGTTTAGCTGACGGTGTCAGGTGGCCAATTAAAATCCCACAATCAACAGTAGTATCATTTTAAAAGCAAAATAAAAAAAGCCAAATAAACTGAAGCTAAAAAAATTAAGTCTACTCCTACTTCACAATAAGCTACAAAAAGAAAAAATGATTTAGTTCGGCTGTGGCTGCTCGATCCAAACTGGCCTGCGTTGGGCTGTGGCACTGTGGTAATCACCGCTTTCAATCCTTTTTGGAAAAATGTCAGAATAACAATTTAGAAATTTGCAATTACCCAAGATTATACCTTCATTTTATATTTCAAATAAGTCATTTACATATTTAATAAACCACCATTCTAAAGGAGCTGTGGCGCACTACCTCCCGCAGAGAAATGAGCTGCAGGCTACCATTTCACATTTGCAGACTTGGGCATGACTTTTTCATAAACGAGTCTGCCACTGGGAAGGACCCAAATCTTGAAAAATGTAAACTCTATGAAAGTGGTCTTTGGTTTGATAACTTCAATTTTTCACAAGAAAATGTGCATAGGAAACATAGAAACATAGAAACATGACGACAGAAAAAGACCACATGGCCTATCTAGTCTGTCCTTCCATAACAACTACAACAGTCCACGTTTTACCTTTAGAGATGCTCTGTGTTGGTCCCATGCTTTTTTGAATTCAGTTACTGTCCTCATCTCTACCACCTCCACTGGGAGACTATTCCATGGATCCACTACTCTTTCCGTAAAGAAATATTTCCGCATATCACTCCTGAATCTATCTCCCTTCACCCTCATCCCATGTCCCCTCGTAGAAGAACTTGCTTTCAATTGAAAGAGGCTCTCTCCCTGAACATTTATGCCACGGAGGTATTTAAACATCTCAATCATATCACCTCTATCCCGCCTTTCCTCTAAGGTGTACATATTAAGATCCTTAAGTCTGTCCTCATATGCTTTATAATGAAGCCCATTAATCATTTTAGTAGCAACCCTCTGCACCGACTCCATCCTGTTCACATCCTTTTGAAGGTGTGTTCTCCAGAACTGCACATCATACTCCAAATGAGGTCGCACCAAAGACTTATACAGAGGCATTATCACCTCCTTTTTTCTGCTAGCCATTCCTCTCCGTATGCACCCAAGCATCCTTCTAGCTTTTGCCGTCGCCTTTTCTACCTGTTTAGCTACTTTAAGATCATCAGACACAACCACGCCTAGGTCCCGCTCTTCTTTAGTGGACAAAAGTACTTCACCTCCTATACTGTATTGCTCCCTTGGATTGCTGCAGCCCAAATGCATGACCTTACATTTTTTAACATTAAATCCCAGCTGCCAAATTCTAGACCATTCTTCAAGCTTAGCTAGATCCCTCCTCATGTTATCTACACCTTCCTGGGTGTCTACTCTATTGCAGATTTTGGTATCATCCGCAAAGAGGCAAACCTTACCCGACAGCCCTTCCGCTATTTCACTAACAAAGATGTTAAAAAGAATCGGACCAAGGACAGATCCCTGGGGCACACCACTGGTAACATCCTTCTCCTCAGTGAGCTCCATTTACTTGTACTCTTTGTCGCCTCCCACCCAACCAGTTTCTAACCCAAGCAGTAACTTTAGGGTCCATCCCTAGGGTGCTCAGTTTGTTTATAAGTTGCCTGTGAGGAACAGTGTCAAAGGCTTTACGGAAATCTAAATACACCACATCTAGAGCTCTCCCTCGGTCCAACTCCCTGGTCACCCAGTCAAAGAAATCAATCAGATTTGTCTGACAAGACCTGCCTCTGGTGAATCCATGCTGCCTCGGATCCTGTAATCCGCTGGACTCTAGAAACCTCACTATTTTCTCTTTCAGCAGCGTTTCAAATAATTTACTCACCACCGAAGTTAAACTAACCGGCCTGTAGTTTTCAACCACATCCTTACTTCCGCTTTTGTGTAAAGGCACCACATGAGCCTCTCTCCAGTCCTTTGGCACCACTCCCGACTCCAACGAGGCATTGAAAAGGTCAGTCAGTGGAGCTGCTAGAACGTCCCCAAGTTCCCTCAGTATTCTAGGGTGTATCCCATCCGGTCCCATCACTTTGTCTACTTTAAGTTGAGCTAGTTTCTCACGAACAGTCTTCTGAAAATTGTTCAAGATGTCCCTCGCTTTTGTTCTTATTTGTGGGTGTTTTCTGAGGTCCTGCTCCTGGTTCTTCATCTGTGAACACAAAACAAAAATATTTGTTAAGCAATTCCGCTTTATCCTTATCAGCTTCTATATATTCCCCCCCCTGCACCCTTGAGTCTGACAATACCACCTTTGCCCTTCCTCTTCTCACTAGGAGAGGATGTGCTTTACAAATGATGTAAAGGAATTTTAATTTTCTAAAAGAATAGAGGCATTGCATGTGACGTATATCCAGTTTGATTAGAAAAAAATGTTTCCCTCATCGCACATTGTCAAATGTTTGCAGGAATTCAAGAAATCCCTCCTTTTTCCCCCTTTTTTGTTGTCTGTCCCAGAGTACCTTCAGATTCCAAAACCACCTTTGCCATACCATACTCTACGAATGTGCACTTAATGCTTTCTCATCAGGGTGAGGTGCTGGCAGAACCTCACAAGGGGTGCATGGCTGTTTCAATACCCAGGGACCTTTTCAGCTACCAAATGATAGTGTCTTGCCCTGATTGCCTACATTTTTGGAGAAACCTATTTTGGGCAGCTTGTATGCAGCTGTGCTGGGACTTTGGTATCTTTTTTTTCCCCCCTCTTGTTACAGAATACAAGGAGGGTAACATAGTATATGACGGCAGATAAAGACCAGTATGGTCCATCTAATTTGCCCAGCAAGGTGGCAAGAGTAGGTGCACCTGCCACTCTGTGTGCAGATCACTTCTCCCCATGCCTTTGTTTAGGGGTGTACCCACCGCTCCATGTAGGTCACCCCTATTTGTACAGATATCAGAGATAGTTATGCTTATTTTGATTTTATCCTGTTGCTATAAAGAGATCCACTATGTCTGTCCCATGCCGTTTTGATGTTTATTGCTTAAGTTCAGAAAGACTTTTTCTTACGGTTGGTGTCTGCATACCCTGTTGCACTAGTGGCTGGGCCATGCTATTATCTGCAAGTCTGCAAAGCATGTGAGCAGTACCCAGAGGTCTTTTGTATATGTAAAGTGACTGGATCCTCTGGGGATGTTTCGTTTCTTCTTTTATTCCTCAAGTTTTTTTTTTTTTTCTTGTGACTGATTTTCTTTTTGTTCCACTTCTGGATCTCTCCCTCTGTGTGCTTACCCTGGTTGCATGCTCTGGTTTCCATAGGAACACATTGAAGCGTGGAGTTGCTCTCTAGTACTGCTGTGGCTGATGTGTGGGTTTCTGTGGAAACCAGAGATGTCGGCTCAGGGGAGAGAAGTGCGTGCAAGATCTGTTAAGAGACTAGAGTAGGACACTTCCATGCTAGGAGACTTTTTAAATTTTCATTTTTTAATTTCATTGTATTGAATTTTATGAATTGCTGTTTTACTTCTAACAAAAGGATGTCCAACAGTCAATAGACATAATTAAAATAATCACATGCATACTAATGTAAATAACCATAGCAAGTCCAGTGCATCTGTTTATGGCATGGTAGTGAGACACTGTTACTGACGGGTAAAGAAATGTAGCTGTAGATTGTTGGTAATGTCTTTATAATATATATATATAATAGTGGGACTAGAGGCTTTAGTGGGAAAGTTGTAATGACATCACTACAGTGTTTTGTGTGTTTTTTTTCCCTGCAGTGAGAGCATCAGTGGAGTTCCTACTGTTGCATCAAATGCAGTAACTCAGTGGGAACAATTAATGCCATGGTTCCTGTTACTGCAGGAGCTGACAAACTCACGCTGCCATTTTTCTCCCCTGTTCCTGCACCAGCCAAACAACTCATCTCTTTGCCCTTTTGGTGTCTACAGCACCTAAACACAGACTAGAAATAAATGTGATTAAGAGCTAATGTCCAAGGGGAGAGAGCAGAGATTTTACAGCTGGTCTCACAAGGCAGGAGATGCAGTTATTTGCCAACAAACTTCTACTGTTGACTTTTTCTAAAAACTTCATTTACAGTGCTGGTGGTCCTGTATGAAGAGCCAGAGAAACCAAATAATGCACTGGAGTATCCTTTTCTTTCATTCCTCCCTCATGCAAAAGGCAGTCATGTGAAACGGAACTAAATTCTTGTGTGTTTTACATTTTCACTTGTATTTTTTTTTTTGCAGTGTAACATCCTCTTAACACCTAGACGTAGGGTGATTGCTGTAGCCTGGTGTCACAGTGCATGTTCTGTTTACACATAGTTATGGAAGGTGTATTAGGTAGCCCTAAGACATGTTCACTATGATGCTGTTTTATGTAGAAAAAGTACTCTTTAGTGTGTTTAGTTGCACAAAAGTTGTAATTGGGAGAAGTATGTATGGACCTGGTTCTTAATAAAATGTGTGTAAAATAGAATGAAGTTGGCTGCTCTAAGATGAAGAGTGGGAATTTGACATGATATTGAGCAAATGCATATCAACCAGAATATTTGGCTTCACTGCTCGCCCTTCACGCCCCTGCAAGCCTACCAAGATCACTACATGGCAATGTGCTTCATATTTCTACCCTGTTACAGGCCAAATACGAGAGAATGCAACAGTCTGCCTTCTACATTAAGTCCCTCCTACTCTGGAATTCTCTACCTCCCGACTTAGGTTTGGAAATATGTCACTGCAGGTTCCATTCAGGGTTAAGATCTATCTGTTTGAAAATGCTTTTGACTGCCTGTGAACCTAGCCAGAGGACAAGGGTTATATACATGTATGAGCTGTTTGTTTTTCTCTCTTTTCTATATGGTCTCCTGCTTTCTGTCTCGTATAGTAATCAAGCCTTCTCATTGTACACACCAACCCTTTGGAACACCCTACCAGATCTGATTCGAGCTGTCTCTGACCTCTCAACCTTCCATAAGGCAATAATGACCCATTTATTCTGACAGCTCTATGATCATATAACATAATGTATTCAATCATAAACTGACTCCTCCATGTAGCTGCTTACCCTTACGCTACAAGACATTGTAGGAAGCATACGCCATCATGTAATATACAGTCAAACCTCGGTTTTCATTTGCCCCGGTTTTCATACGCTTCGGTTTTCAACGTCTTTTTTGACTGAGATTTTGTCCCGGTTTTCATACATTGCTTTGGTTTTCAACGTCTTTTGACTGAGATTTTGTCCCGGTTCTTGTACATCGCCTCGGTTTTCGTAAAGTACAGTACTGTAAATACATACACCCTCGCGCTGCACACCATTCTGTATACACTGCCAGAACGCCTGCCCGGTCCCGGCAGCACTGCCCCCCAGACTCACCGATCGCCAGCGTGATGAGAAGCAAAAGCCAGCTGAGCACGTAAATGAAACACATCCTCGAGCCTGGTCAGAGTCAGAGAGGCAAGGCCCCGATCTCGTCCACCGCCTGCCCGTTCTCTGGAGCGCCCCCTCAGGCTCGGAGGTAGCAGGGAAGAAAAGCTGTCAACGTAAGCAGGAGATGTTGCATGAATGTGGGAGCCAATTCTTTCACTTGCATGGTACGTCTGAAGCTATATCATTAAGATTTTCTGCCATTGTGAAGCATTGAGCAGATAATGTAAAGGTATTTTAATGGGCTGAATCCAATGTGATTCCGAAGAGAGCTGGGCACAGCAGCTTGTCAGGGGTGGCTAAGGCCAGATGTTAACATACTGTACTGTACAGTACTGAACTTAGCTTGCTTTCAGTGATGTTAAATGTTCATTTATCCATTTCATTAGTCATTTATATTTATTTCTCATTGTTTTCTGTATGTAAAAATATAGTTATTCTCTATAAAATGTATTTTTGTGAATATTTTTGGGTGTCTGGAATGGATTAATTGGATTTACATTATTTCTTATGGGAAATATTGCTTCAGTTTTCATACGTTTCGGTTTTAGTCAGACTTTTTGGAACGGATTAATCATGAAAACCGAGGTTTGACTGTAGTTCAATCCTGTTTAATTACCCAAGCTGACATTCCTGTTCAATGTAAAACATTCCAATGTTCTATGTAAACCATTCTGATTGTAAAATAGAGCGGTATATCAAATAAATATTGTAGTCCCTTTGTACCTGATTGCGTTTAGACTTTTGTGAACTACTTTAATATATTAAATAAACCATAAACATTGTTGGCTAAGAAATGTAGGCTAAAAACTTTAAATTCCCAGGCATGTGTTTAACAGGCTACAGCTGTAGTTGCCTTGCCAAAAGATTTAATTATAAGGTTTTGCTTTATTACATTTGTCAGTATGATGGTATAAGCATTTAAGAAATACAATTGATAATATGCTTTACTAAATACTATGACTGCTGCTGCTTGGACATCTAAGGCACATTTTAGATAGGACATGGAGAGGGGAATTCACATAGAATTTTACCAGAGGCTCTGCCAAACATGGCACTTATTGTAAAATACATGCAGGACTGCATAGGTAGGCCTCTCCATGTCCAGAGGGGGCAGTGATTTTTAAGAAGCTATATGGGGGGAAAATAAACACAAGTCCTCCCCTGCCCCCATAGCCCTGTGTCAGAAGCAGTGTTTTAAAATCACTGTTTTCTGATGTGGACATGCACCTGATTTGAACACTACCATTTTCTTACCTCCCACAATGCATCTATTCTTCCCCCCCCCCCCCGACAATGCAATCGGTCCTCCTGCTCCCCCTCCCCAAACTAATTTATTGTAAATGAAAGTGCCATGTTGGCACTAGACCCCCGCCACTCCCCCGCCCCCAACTCCTTCCTGGGCTTACCAGGTCCCTGGTGCCCACTTGCTTCCACTGTGCTTGCTGCTGGGATCCAGAATAACACCAGGGTCTTCTGCTCCTGCTAGGCACCAGTGTCCCCTGGTAAGCCTGGGAAGGGGATTGAGGGGGGGGGGGGGGGAGGGTCCTATTGTAAATGAGAGTTTGAGGGAGCAGCAGGATCACGGAGGAAGAGGTGAAGGATAGTCAGGCCAGAAGAGCATGGGAATGGGAAAGACCTTGACATCCACATCCGTCCTTACCAGCAGCCTTGGATTCCCTATGAAATAGGGACTGCTCATCCGTAGTGTTGGCCTGTTTAAAGAATGCGCTCTCCATGCGCTCACTACACCTCACAAGATTTTTAGACATCATAAACAGCATTGCTTGCTTGCAGATGTTGCAGTATATCAAAGGTAAACATAAATGTCTCTGTTTTAAAAAGCCCTTTTTTCTAAAATGGCATACACATGTAAATGCTACACGTTAGATATGGCAACACTTCTAAAATAACCCTTTTGGTGTGTATATGAAAAAGGCATTGTAGCAAACCAGATATTGAGAGTATGGAATCCTTAACTTTGGCTGTTTTAGCTTCATGAAACAACATTTGGGAGCTTCTGGTCCAGAGACGCCAGATGTGGAGACTCTTCGACTAGAGTTAGCAGAACTCAAACAGAAATATGAACTGATACTGGAAGAAAACAGAGATCTTAAAGCAAAGGTAACTGTGCACACATCCTCTTAAGTAAAACATGAGAGAGCAGCAGCAACCACCTGCAAAGAGACAAGGGCTGCCTACTGCTTTTTCCTTAGTCATTCATGGGGGTGGAGATTATAGTTCTATCATTCTTTCCCTATATAGGACACTTTTCAGTTGTGGCAGTTTTCTTCTGAACACTGCAAAAATAGTGCTACCAGCAAGTCCAGGACTTTGTTTGACAAGTCCTTTAGTAGGCTTTAAGACCATGAGTGACGCAACTTGCTTAGTTTTTGACCCTGATACATTGAACTGTTAGAGAAAGCAGTGATCGGGTTACTTTTAGGTAGATGAAGACCTTGCGCTTGTCTCAGCCCTGCACAGGCTAACGCAGAGTTTTACATGCATAATGCACTTTAATGTTTTGATTTGGTCTAGACCTTGGTGAACAGCACTGACCAAAATAAATATAACAAGATGTTCACCCAGAACCGAGGGTGTTTACTTTCTGGTTCATGGGATCAAATAAAACCCCTGCATGACATCCTTAAACTTCCAGATGTACTGAGAATTCAGTGTGTAGAGGGCATGAAACAAGATGTACACCTGAAGGGAATTCTGTGCAGAAAACTTTTTAAATAGTACAATATTTTAAAATTCTGCATGCTTTATTAGTAATTTCTCTTTGTGTGTGTGTGTGGGCGCAGATTTCCCCCATCTTAAACATCTAGATATGGGATTTCTCCTTCCTTTTTCCTCTTTAGCTGTCTTGCTCCAATCGCAATTCTGTCCCCAACTCATCCTTGTCTCCACCCGCCCCCTTCCCCCCCCCCTCCCCCTGTTTTCTCTCCCTCTAACTTCTAGCCTCCAGCAACCCCTCCCCACCTCACTCACCAGTAGCCTGAGAGCAAGAACACAGCTATGGGCGTGTACCTTTCAAAATGTACCAGTGTCTGACTCTAGAACAGCTGTAGGAGCAAACGGAGTGCTTGCGTGGCTGTGTTGCAGCTAATAGTGAGGCAGGATTGGGCACTCTTAAAACTTGTGCACCTGATCCTGCCTCACTGTCTGGCGGGCTGGTGCCTGTGCAGAATTCCCCCAGGAATAAAGTTATGAGGATGGGCACAGACCCACCCGCCCTTGTCCCATAAGCCTTTTTCATTTGTGTTTTTTAGTTATACCAATAAGGAGAAACTCGTCTTTCAGGTGGGTTCCTTCTTGTAAGATTTCCACTGTGTACCTGTTGGATAATTGTGTTGCTGATTCTTCTGTTCTTACACTTAAAAAAAATAAAAACAAATAAACTGGCTATTTATATTTGCATACTCCTCAGCTTGCTGAATGTGAGTCACCTTCAGAAGAAAAGCATGTTGACTAAGGCCGCCGCCTCATGAAGCGCTTCACCAGACCCGTACAGCTCTATATCTTGTATATTGTGGTGTAATGGTTTTTTCTTTTGCTTTTGGACATCAGTAAAGATAGTGGAAAATTTGAAGCAACTGAAGCTTTTTTTTCAAGGATGGTATAAATTCTTTACTGAGTGATACAGTTGTCAACATTATTGGTATGTTGTGTACAATATCTTGAGAAATAAGACATATTCCAACTGTATGTCATCATAATTATTTGGGGGTTAATTTCTTTATATTTTCCAATAAAATACAAACAAAAGAGAAACAAATTGCAGTAAATCAAAATCCACAATTCTTCTCTGTAACATGAGATAAGAAAAAGGTTAATCATAGCCCACCCCACCCTGTCCCTCCCATCATCATCATGCAATCATCAGGGACTATATAAAAGAAACACAAAACATCTGCGAGGCCTACAAGGGCTATAAAAGAGCAACCACTCCACTACATAAGAAACAAGAAGATTTCTCTAATAACCCCTTACTATATCTCATATTGTGCTTTAGAGATGTAATTCTGTAGGAGTTTCCACTTAGGAGGGTATAAGGAAACTACCACACCATGGTATTTGTGCATATTTGTAGTATAAGCACAAGCGGTTCTGCCATTTGCGTCAACTAAGCTCTGCTGTATGTTTTCAGTTAGAAATAACGAGATGTAGGACCACTCCCAACATGAAGTCAATTAAAACTGACAATCCCTCTGTAATGACGAGATATCAATTGCTGATTGAAAAATGAGCACAGACCAGGAGAGAATGGCCTGGAACCCCAGTACCTCTCTAATACGGTTCTATATTGAAACCCAATAAGACTGACTGTTAGGACAATCATACACCACATGTCTTGAAGTGTGGACTTCTCTTTGACTAGACTAACAACACTCATTTCCAGCTGCCTTATCCCATTTAGCAATCTCTACCAGAGCAAAGTGCGCTCTATGCGCAAAGAAGTATAAAGCTTGTGAGACAGGCAGACTGGGGAAACCTTGTTTATCTTACTCCAGAATTTTGTCCACGTTTCTGGTGAAAAAGCTTCCCCAGTGTCATGTTCCCATACTCGTTGAACACCAGTGGCCTGAGAACTGTTGTTCTGAACCACCAGTCTTATGATGGGCAGCTGAAAAGCCCCTAAAGAGTACGGTTTTATATCTCGTTTTAATGACGCCTTTACATGCAAGTGTGTCTCCTGCAGCAGTAAGATGTCGGCACTTTCTTTCCTACCATACAGAAGAAACGTTTTCCTCTAAATGGGATGGTGAATGCCCTTAACATTGAGTTAAATGATCTTAAAGGAAAACATACTGATGACATAGCTCAGATTGACAGTCAAATGTTGCAGAAACATACTAAATTGTGTCATTTAGTTTTTACATTGTAGAACAACATCT
Source organism: Ichthyophis bannanicus (assembly GCA_033557465.1). Classification (NCBI taxonomy): domain Eukaryota; kingdom Metazoa; phylum Chordata; class Amphibia; order Gymnophiona; family Ichthyophiidae; genus Ichthyophis; species Ichthyophis bannanicus. The sequence continues at coordinate 16,624,843 of CM066039.1, read as the reverse complement.
TAAGCGCCCTCAGAGTGTTAGCTGCACTAATAGCCCAAAGAAGAAAACCCAGCAAGAGACACATTTTAGCCCTGACCCTGTCATATGATCACTCGCCATAAGAACACCCAATTCTGAAAAACATCACCCCAAAACCACCTAACCCCAGGGAGGCTATATACTACACAAAACTTAGTGGGTGAACCCACCAGGACAAGAGAGATAACGGAGGGCAAAATGACCCAATACATCCGCACTTCTTTGTATAGTACCCTGGAGCTCCTACAAATGAGACAGAAGGGGTGTCCCAGTATATAGCAATGTTACATAATTAAGTGTTGCTTCTGCATGGATAAGTCACCTTTACATGACCTCAGACCAATCAAACGCCCATTATAGCAAACACCGTAGAACTGTAGCAAATAAGTTGCAAGGTGACTTTCACAGCTGCCTCCTTATCCTCCAGAAAAGCATATAACTCCCCGGGATCATCAAAAGTCTTGGGGGTATGTTTACTAAACCGTCTTAACGTCGCAGCGGTGGTATTATCACGTGATAAGTGACGTTACCGCGTGATAATGCGGCGGCAAGGCACACTAACACTGTGAAATCTGGGTCTGAAGGGTGGATTAAGGCTTCCCAGAGGGTGGAGAGAAGGGGTCAGTGGGTGGAGAGTGGGAGGGGAGAGGCTCCAAGCACACTAACGCTGTGAAATCCAGGTCTGAACACTAACGCCAGTGAAACCCTCATGTTAGGCACATTTGCAGGAAAGAGAAACCATTTCAGTCAGCAACGTGCAGCAAAGACAGGGAAACCCAGAAAAGTGATAGTTGTGATACATGTGCAGGAACCAAAAAGGCAAATAAACATATAAAATGACCAGAACCACATTTAAAATCCCAATAACCAAGCTGGCCAATAGTGATATTAATGATAAGTATAAAGCAACACTACTGACAAAGCGTAAAAATTAAGATATCATGTTTGGAAGGATCTATGCTCTGTCCCCCTACAAAGTGAATGATCCCACATTGAAATAGCGCTGATCAGGGTTTCTGTCGTTTAGATTGGGCAGGTTTGTTAGGGCGTGCATATGTGCAGCAACAGCAGAGTGGGCACATAGGAAAGGGCAACTGTACTGATGCTGTAAATTGGATACAGGGGGCTGCAGGCGGCACATGCTGTGGTCCAGCTGGGGCACAGTGTGGACTAGGCAGATGCCTAGGTGGCACATAGGAATGCCAAAACTGTAAAGCAGCAAGACAGCAACTGATGAGGGTCCAACATGGGCACGAGTGTGTGTTCCACAGTGTTACAGGATATTACCCAGCAGGTAGCCCCAAGGGCACATAACATTGGCAGGCGGTGCCGGGGGAAAGTGCGCATGTCCATGTAGGCACCCCTACCCAAGACCCACACCATAGGCAGCTGCCTACCAGCACACTAGATGGCCTGGGACTGCGCACCACCGGCATAATGGCATGGCAGCATGGTGGCGGAGGGGGCAGTGGCATCTACCCACAGCAGACCATGGCCAAGCCCCGTTTAGGTGGGTGCCGTGCACTGCAACAGACAGGGTCTGTCTGACAAACAGTCATGGTATCCCCAGGGAATGATCTGTCCCTGTGGCAACAGTGTGGTGCAGTACACACAGCCAGTGTGTTCAGGAGCAGAAGGTCACAAGTTCAAGTCCCAGCTGTGGCTCCTGCCAACCCTGTCCCCATATTTTACCCAGTACTAAACCGTGGTAATAAAGATGGAACCTTTTATTGCAGATAAAATAAACATGCCTGAAACGCCTATATTTTACCCTACAGAGCACAGACACCATAAACATGTGCAATCCATAGAGCATAGTTTCCCAACTGCAGTCCTGGAGGGCCAAACACCATTCAGGTTTCATGCTGACCCTAATAAATATGCCTGTGCTGCATTTGTATGCACCGGGCCCATTGTATGCAAATGTATTCATGCATATTCATTAGGGACAGCATGAAAACCTGAACAGTGTTTGGCCCACCAGGACCAGAGTTGGGAACCTCTGCCCTAGAGCAGTGGCCAACAGGGGCATAAACACCCACAGGCTCCACTATCCAAAGCCTCATGGAGAGTCAGGCTGTTGAGCCCTGCGCGGAGCAGCATCTCCCAATACTGGCACCTGCATACCTTAGCAATGCCGTCCTAAACCTGGGAACACGTTCCACATATATCAAAAGGTTGCTATAATTAATGTCAGCTAACAAATCCTAAGTTAAACACAATTTGTTGATAGAGATTCATCACAGCAACCTTTCTGATATCTGTGGAGTGTGTTTCAGTTATTGATTCTGACAGTGTTTACCACCCTGGGGAGTAACCCTAACAGTATTGAGTACCGTAGCAATGCCCGCACTGTGCCCAGGACTGGTGTGGCGGCCAGGGCTGCCACAAACCTCTATATTTGCACAATGCTGGCATAGGTGTGGGAGTGTGTGTGTGTCTATTCAGTGTGTTGTGGCTGCCTACACCTTACTGAGCCCACATTGTACTGTTTCCAGTGTTAGCCTTCCAATGTGCATAATGAGGAGCAAGGTACTGTGGGAATGGCCCGGACAGGGTGGTATGGGCAGGATGCATTTGCACAGGGTATAGGGCAATGGCTGGGACATTGTAGTGCCCGACCACCACCTGCACGGACAGGGTGGCCACAGCATGCCATGCTGGGGAGGTTGCTCTCACCCTGACTGAGCAGTGACCATGGCATGGCTAGGTTCCCCCATAGTGCTATACAGTATTTCTCTCAAGTGATCTTTATGGGTTCTCTTTTCTGGGGCCCAATCACTGATATACCTGTGTTGGTGTGTGTGCTGTGACATCCCAGTTTTGGGTGCACACAGTCCCTCCAGGAACATGCACTATGTACTAGCTAGCAGACTGTCTGCAGTTAGCATCTGTATGGCTGCACCACCTTGCAGGGTGCAGCAGGTGCACACTGACTGCCCTCTGCTGGTGAATGTCAGATCATAGTGGGGGGCAGCTGAGCTGACTGGGCCCACTACCTATCTGCCAGTAGCCCTGTCCCAAGTGCATATCTTCAGCAGCTCTCCGTTCGCCACCAGGACTGGGATTGCTGGTCCCACAGCCTGTCCTCATGTACCTCCACTGCCCCCCTTGCAAAGGGTGAGAGTGCGGGTCTGTTGGGGGCAGATCATGTCCCCCAACCTGACCCAGAGAGGGTGGTTTGTTAAGTACATTGTCACCATGTGAGCCCTGACACACCCCTGCTCCCTAAACAGGTGACCATAGCAAGCACAGTGGATATGCACTATATTGTGTGCATCATGGTCCACAAGGGCCAGACATGACTGGCAATGACAAATGGACACAGAGACCTCCTAAAGGTGTCTGCAACAAATACCTGTAACACACTGGCACTGATGGAGACCTACAGCATAACCCACCTCAACCAACCCGGGTACTGCGGACCTGGTGCTGGCCACTCCACCTCATCCTCAGGATGAGCACAGAACACGCACATTGGCATGGCCTGTGGGTACTCTGTGCCAGTAACATGCACAGTCATTCCCCCCTACCAAGCTGATGTGCTGTAGAGGTGCATACCCCATCTGGTGAGCAGATGTAGACTGCTGTTCTGCATGTGAATTGCATTATGGGTACTGTTGGTTCTATCCTATCCTGATAGCCACAGCAGACAGTTTTATGGTGACGTACACTCTTTCTGTAGCCTGCCATTGGTATGATAACTCCCATAGTGATGTAGCACAATGGTTAATTCAATGACTTCAGTAGCAGAGGTCATGGGTTTGATTCCTCTCTGTTCCCCTTTTTTATGGCTGTCCTACACAACTACATTTCATTCGTGTAACAGTCATATCTGTGCAGATCTGTACTGCGGCCACATTATATCCTCATCACTGTTGCCATCCATCCTTCTGTCCGTCTATGTGTGTGTGCCAGCTGTGTGGCGCCTGCCCTAATGTGCAGGCTGCTACCCCATGTCCTGCACTGGCACACCTTTCTGCATTGCGGCTCTTCATGCTTGCCTCTCCTGTGTCTGCTCTGCATGGCACTGCTCTCCTTTGTCCTCATGTCATTGCACTGATCCTGCCACCTCTACCTCCTCTGGTGGACACGTATCCCCATCTTCTGCCATACACTGTCATTGTTGCACTGTAGATTACTATCACCCTGTACATCGGTACAGCTGCCCCCGATATGTTTGTCCACTTTACCTGCTGCCACATGGGCTGCACGCAGATTTGGCTGGTCCATGAGCTCCGTCATCTACTTCCTTCCATCACTTCATTGCCTTTCCTTGGTGCTCTGTGCAGTGTTATAGTTACATCTGTGTTTGAGCCATACATTTCATGCTTGTGACTTTGGGGCACCATCTCCTGTGTCACCTTGGCATCCCTGGGGCATCTTTCGCGGGACCTTAGGTTTGGCCAGCTTATGGGGCGCCTTATATGCTGCCTTGGAGGATACCAACCTTTCCTGCCACCCTCTGGGGCACATTATGATCTGCCTTGGATGACGTGGTGCTTTATGATGTGCCTTATGGTGCGCCCTAAAATGTGCATTAGGTTGCGGCACTGGGGTGAGGCTTTTTTGGCTGGCAGTGCAAATTGTTGGGATGTGTCTGACTGTTACAAGCAGGAAAAGGGATTGCCTCAGACAGTCTTTTAACAGAGCCCACTGGGGGGATCAAACTCATGACCACTGTACCAGCAGTCAATGCATTAACCATTGTGCTACACCTCTGTAGCTGTGTTTGCAGGTCAGCACGCCTAATTAAGGCTAATGCACGTTAACGTGCCACGGCTCCCTCTATCGCGTGATAACCCGAAATGCTATGTTAAGACCGGAACGCCCACTACCTTATATGGCATTTGTCACAGTAAGACTGCAACTAACGCCGGTAACATTACGACGGTTTAGTAAACATACCCCTTGGTCTGGTTATGCAGCGTGACTCTCATGCAGGCAGGATAGAGCAGCCCAAAACAGGCCTGCAGTTGTAACAGGCATGGACGCAGCGCCAGAAAACTCTTTCTCCAATCCACTGTCGCCTTCGCAAAGTCCGGGAAGAGCAGGAGTTTATGTCCCTGATATTCCAAAGTTGAAAGTGCTCTGGCTGCTCCTATTATTTGCAATACTTGCTGAAAACGTAAGACTTTCAAGATGATTGGGTGTGGACGCTTGCCCGTGACCACGAACTGAGTAGGCACTCTATGGGTGTGCTCAATCTCGAACGGCATAGCAAACTGCAACTTTAACACACCTGGGATCATAGCCTGCAAAGAGGACACCATATCAGGGCCCTCTGCTCCCTCAGGGACTCCTAATATTCTTATGTTCCTTATCGTTCCTCCAGTTCAGTCCTCCACCTCTGGATAGTGCACCACCTACTGCAGCATGGAGACTAGACAAGTCAAATTCGTGACATCACTGGATATATCCTGCTGGTCTTCTCCCATAGCCCCCAGTGTGTCCAGTCTCCATGCAGCAGGAGGACGTAGTGAGCCTAGGTGCTAGGCTCACTAGTGGAACAGATCAGTTGTTAGGATTAGTTTTGTGGGTTTTCTTTTCTCTCCTAACATTAATTTTATTTTGGGTGGCGTTAATGCTGACTCCTGGCAACCCCCTGGGTTTCCTTGGGAAGGAGTGACTGGAAGTACATCACTAGGCCTTTCTTTTGAATCCAGGGAGGATTAAGTGACTTGCCCAAGGCCATGAGGAATCAAATGCTGGTGTCTTAGTCACCTGGCTACTCCTCCATATGCTATGACTTCAGTGTGCTGCGGGGTGAGGAAATCGCTTGGGGGGCATATTGTGGATCGAAGTGTAGGTAAGTGCCTTGCTGATCCACAGTAACGCAGGAAGGCTTCGGAGCCTGCAGCGCGGGCTGACAACAGCTAACAGGCCCTGTGTTTTTGGCGGGCCGTTCTTCCTGCGCATGTTTTCTCTGTCTGCGAGGCAGCGGCAGTTTGCTTAACTGATTGGATCCCTGGCGAGACAGTTTTAAATGGTTTAGTGCTCTCTTAATGGAGATGACATGGTAGTAATCAGTTGCGGCAGCTTGGGAGAATCTGAAGGCGGAAGGATGCCGGGAGATACGCCTAAGCAGGGGAAGTCCCGGCCGCCTATGATAAGTCAGTGTCAGGATGCCAGGCAAATTTGTACCCCTCAACGGAGGGGTTTCCAACCAGGAAAGTTTGCCGCAATAGCACAAGGGTTTCGTGGTGCTCGAGGAACAGGGAGGGGGTTCTCAGTTGCCTCCCCCACGGCTGCCCGAAAGCTTCAAGGCAGCAATGGCGGACCTGGGGAAGGAATTTGACCGATACAGCGGCATTGAGAATTTCTTCCTGCCTGGGTCCAGATAACGTCTGACAATGTGTGTTGAAGGTAATGCACAAAGCTTATCCTTTTGAATTTGCTTGTCCGGTACCAGACTCGTTCAGTCATTTCCTTGTAAAGGGTCACCAGGGAACGTTCACAGTTTGGCAGGACGTTTGCAGGATTTGTATGATGGCGGTCGTTCCTCTAGTTATTTGATAGTACCATAGAAGGACCGGTCTCTCCGTCCTACCCTGGATATCAAGGGGGTGATTGGCTGTCTAAACATCCCTCAAACTTTCAGAGTCATATGGCTCATTCCTATCAGACCGGTTCATTAGAAATTTCTAGGTTTGCACTCCCATGGGAGCATTTTTAGTTCCAAGCATTGCCCTTCAGTTGGCAGCGGCTCTGTACGCCTCCACCTAGGTTTGGTGGGAGTGGTGGTGGCATTGAGAAACGTACGATGCTTAATTCTCTCACTCCTCGGCGTTTGGTTGGTCCTAGGCCAAGAGAGTTCAGGTTAGAGTAGGGAAGTTACTTCTGAGTGTTGGCTGGTGGTGGCAATGCGGCCAGTTGCCAGCTGGTTCCGTCTCAGGTCCTAGAGTACTTAGTAGTACAGCTCGTCACTTGTTGGGAGCAGTATTGCTCATGGTTCAGCAAGATCAGGCTCCTCAACATCTAGTTCCTTGGGAGGAGTGGCCTAGTGGTTAGGACAAGGTACTTCAGGCCGGAGGGCCGGGGGTTCAAGTCCCACCTGGGGACAGCAATCTCAGGCCGGAGGGACTGGGATTTCTAGTCCTATAGGCACTCCTTGTGGTCTTGGGCAAGCCACTTAACCCTCCATTGCCCATGTTCCCTGTAAGTATTAGCGTATGTGTGTCATATCCCCTCGTGTTAAATGTATCTCCCAATTGACCGCTTTGACCCGGTGAAAAGCGGGATATAAATACAGCTAAATAAATAAATAAAATAAATAGTACGCGAGTGAGTATTTACACCGGCTCCGCCAGCTTGGGAGTTGCCTTGCGCATGCTAAGGACAATGGCGGCGAACCTGAAGGTTGTACCATGGGACAGAGATCTCATGCGTCCTTTTTCGGAGGTCCCTACTCCAGTGTTATTCGCACCAGAACGATTCTCCGACCAAGGGCCTTCCCCACCCCTTGCGAGTCAGGTAGTCCCTTCAGTGGCTGTTTTGCCCAGGAAATCTTGAGATAGGAATGCCACCGGAACAACCGCAGTGGTTCCCGGTGACAACAGAGGTAAGTCTCACAGGCTGGGGAACCCATTGCAGGGGTCTCTTCGAGCACAGTTGGTTCCTCCAGTGGGGATTTGCTGAGCGGCCGCTTGGTCGTCTTTTCATATTCAGTAAACACTATCGCCTGGATGTTCGGGCAGCGAATGCTGCCTGTTTTGGGTTGGCGGTGTTGCGATCCGGGTGGAAAGGTCCCTCCCAATGATTACTGCTCTGTTACATCCCAGAATAAGGAAATGGAAATTACACTTACCTGGTAATTGCTGTTCCTTGAGGAACTCCAGTTCAGTCCTCAATCCCGCCCGGGGATGGTCTATGCAGAGGTTGGTTTCAGTTTGCTTTCTTACCAGAAGGGGCTTTAGTTTAGAAGTGTAAGGGTGAGTTTAAAGTTGGAATTTATACTATAGTGACTTATCTGTTGCTCCTTTGAGTCTGCTTTGTCAATAGTTCACTGGGGGCTGATGGGAGAAGACCAGCAGGATATATCCAGTGATGTCACAAATTTGACTTGTCCAGTCTCCATTCTGCAGAAGGAGGTTCACTACCCAGAGCTGGAGGACTGAACTGGAGTTCCTCAAGGAACAACAATTACCAGGTAAGTGTAATTTCCATTTATTCCTCTGAGAACGATTATTACCGTCTTCCACCTCTATTTGTAATGAACATATCAGCTTGGCCTGCTTCTCAACAGCCTTTCATCATGTGAAGCCACCACATTCTCTACCTTCCCTAAATGAGCCATAATTGACTCCAAAGAAGTTTGCAAAGCATTGATATCTTCCTGCATTGCACTGATATCTTCCTGCATTGCACATAGCGATTCTCCATTAGCTTTGACCAAGTCTTTGACTGCCCGAATCTCAGCCAGGAGCTCCTGTGAGGTCTCGGGACAATATCGGATGACCGCCATCTTGTGAGGTGAGAGAGGTTCCGTCTTAGTTCTCTTTGCACTGGCACCTTGAGATACTTGGTAATCCAGTCACGTCTGTTTGGGACCCGACATATCCAGGATCGAATGGTATCAAAGTAGGTAGGAACTATTTGATTAAAGATTGCAGAAGTCAAGATTCTTGCCTATTGCCCTCCGGAGCACAGCTCTTACATGTCTCTGCCCCTGCCCCCCCCCCCCTGTCATATTTTAATAGCATGTTCAAAATTATAAAACAAAAAAAAGATATCTGTGCAACTTAGACACAGCAATTTCTGAGGAAAAACATAAGCAAACAAAAAAATATATATATATGACCTGGACTGGATTAATGGCACCCTTCACTAATATTTGGTTGCACAACCCTTGGAAGTGATGACTGCCTCATACGTACCTAGCAGTTTCCCCAAAAGACACAGGTTCCACAATGCTTGTACTGGGTCAAGCATTGATATCCTGGGTCCCTTCTTAATAATGGTTTATGGACCTTTCCTCCAGGAACTTGTCCAAACCTTTTTTAAACCCACTACACTAACAGCCTTTACTACATCCTCCGGTAACAAATTCCAGAGTTTGATTACACGTTGAGTGAAAAAATATTTTCTTTTATTAGTCTTAAATAGTTTACCCTATAGCTTCATTGCATGTCCCCTAGTCTTTCTATATTCTGATAACGTAAACAATCGATCTACGTTTACCTGTTCCATTCCGTTCATTAATTTATAGACTTCTATCATATCTCCCCTCAGCCGTCTCTTTTCCAGGTTAAAGAGCCCTAACGTTTTTAGCCTTTCTTCATAGAAGTGTCCTTCCATCCCCTTTACCATTTTGGTGGCTCTTCTCTGAACCTTTTCTAATAACGCTATACCCTTTTTAAGATACAGAGACCAGAATTGCACACAATATTCAAGGTGTGGTCTTACCATGGAACGATATAGAGGCATTATAATTTTATTTATTTAATTTTCTTATATACCGCGCTATTTGTCATCAGTGTGGTTTACATTGAAACAATATAACAATTGGTCAGATATAACAGACCTATTACAAGTAACAGGAAAATTAACATGGAAGTAAACAGGGAAATCATTTATATTTCTAGAAAATACATGTTGGAGATATATAAAATCTATACAGTTAGTTAGGGTAGGTATGAGGTTAAAAGGATGGGGGAGGGGAAGGGGTGTTTAGGTGTTTGAAGTGTGCAATGAAAAGGTGGTGTTTAAGGGCTTTTTTGAATTGTTTGATGTCTTTAATTGCTCTGATATTGGGAGGGAGTTTGTTCCAACATCTAGGAGCATAATTCGAAAAAGCCCTATTGATGGATGATTGATTAGCTTTTAAGGAAACTTTTGGTATAAGTAGTGTGTCAACAGCTGGAGATCTCCTGGACCTGTTATTTGCTGTGTGTATGATGAGATCAGAGATGGAATCTGGAGAAATATTATTGAAGGCCCTAAAGGTGGTAAGGATGGCCTTATATTGGATTCTACAGTTTATTGGTAACCAATGAAGCTTCTCTAGAATGGCGGAAATATGCTCACACTTTGATGATCCGCAGAGGACACGAGCAGCTGCGTTCATGGCTAATTGTAGAGGATTCATAGTTATATTTGGTAAGCCATGGAGTATTATGTTAGCATAATCAAAGTGCGGCGTGACTATTTATTTATTTAACACTTCTTTTATACCGCGCTATTACAATCAGTGCGGTGTACATTGAACAAGAACATACTACAATGTATACAAGTAACATTGAGTTTTACATTGAACAGGGAACTTCAACAATAGGACAACCGGGGAAACTATGTACAGAATAACTTAATGATATATACAGTAATATAAAACTAGAGCTTGAAAGATGGTGCGGAAGTCATCAGACTTCATCATAGGTCTCAGATGACGAAGGGTTTTTATCTTGAAGTAAACGGCCTTTACGGTGCGTTTTATATGTTCCTTGAAGTCTAACCTTTGATCCAGAATTACTCCTAGATATCGAATATTTGATTTGACTGGGAGATCAGCATCTCTGACTTTTAGAATTGATGGAGGGGAGAAAGATTTATTCCTTGTGATTATTAGAACCTCTGTTTTTTTTAAAGTTAATACGGAGGTTTTGAGAGAGAAGCCAATCAGTTATTGAATTAAAACAGTTGATTAGCACTGTATAGTTTGGGTATGATACAGATATCGGTGAGAATAATAGCACATCATCCGCATACATAAGGCAGGATATACCAAAAGAGCGTGCGATGTCACAGATTGGCTGCATATAGATGTTGAACAGCAGCGCAGACAAGGAGGAGCCTTGTGGTACACCTTGTTTCTGCTGAAAGGGAATTGAAGTAGCATTACCAATACGAACTTGTAATATAATATATAATATCTTTTGTTTTATTTTCCATTCCTTTCCTTATGATACCTAGCATTCTATTTGCTCTCTTGGCCGCCGCCGCTGCACACTGTGCCGAGGGTTTTAACATGTTATCCACAATGACGCCTAAATCTGTTTCCTGGGTGGTGGTTCCTAATGCGGAACCTTGCATCGTGTAACCATAGTTTGGGTTGTTCTTCCCTAGGTGCATAACTTTGCACTTGTCCACATTAAATTTCATCTGCCATTTTGATGCCCAGTCTTCCAATTTATCAAGATCCTCTTGCAATTTTGCACAATCCTCTTGGGTTTTAACTTTAAATAGTTTTGTGTCATCTGCAAATTTGATAACCTCACTTGTTATTCCACTTTCCAGGTCATTCATGAATATGTCAAAAATGTAGGGTTGTAACTGCTCTTCTGTGCAGGTTACCCTAGTTATGTGCTTTTGCTTTTTGTTGTAACCGTGGGTTGGTACAGGTTCTGATCAAATAAATGAGGAATAATGGTATATATTGTTTGCTGCGGGGGGGGGGGGGGGGGACTAAATGACAGGGCAAAGCACATTGAAAAGAAGAATTTCTGCGTGGCTATAAGCCACTGTAAGTTTCTCGGCTACAGAGGCCGGAACCGCATCTTTCATACAAATGCAGTGGACTATATTTTAAATGGGGTGAAGCAAATTTCTTTGGAACTGAAGTAGCCCATTTTTGAAAATGTATCTTTGCACCGATTATACCAAGTTTCAGCCCATCCGTTAACTATGGAAAAGTTATTTGGCCCTTAGGGAGGCACGTTCTAGATCTGTTGAAGGATATGAAACAAATAGGCAAAAGGAAACCTTTATCTCACTTAGGGGTTGTCACTGGCTCCAGATGCGCCGGACAGGCTTGATCCCGTCCTGGGTTTACCCCCATTGCATCAGGGACATATAGTCTTGCTTTTCTTATGGAGTGCAATGGAAAGATCAGAGCTGCATGTCCCACTACCTAAGTAAAAAAAGAAAAATCTTTTAAAAACATCAGACAACATATAATATAAACCGCAGCACCGGGCGAAGACAGTAAAAGGAAGTGACGGTGACGCTGCCGCACCGAGCTTGCAGCTGCGAGATTCCCTGGTTTATAAGCTGCTGATCTGCAAACCGTCACTGTGGAGGGCCGAAGACTGGGGTCAGCCTCCGCCCAGCCGGGAGACGGAGGGAGGGGGGGGGGCGCGCCATCCTTCCCCCTCCCCCTCCCCCTCCCCCTCCCCGCCCGACCAAGTCAGGTGACTCCAAAGCACATGACTGCCGGCCAACCTATCTTCTCGCCTGTCCCCGTGTGCTGACTGACGTCCCGCAATATCCAATCGGAAGCCACGCTCCCGTCCGATACACCAATGGCGGGGCTAGAGCAGGGGGTGGAGCCACCGGGCACGGGTTCGGCTGTGCCGCTGGCTGAGGTGTTTCTGCTCAGGGCGGCTTTCGTTTTGCCTCCCGGTTGCCGGGCTTCCCCTCCCGCCGCTTTCCCCTGCTTCCCATGCGTCGGAGGCTTTAGGGCTGCGGGCGGCTGGGGCAGTCGTTGGCTCTCGGCGTGGGACATGTCGCTGCAGTACGGGGAGGAGGAGCCGTTGACGGGCAGTTATGGGGTGGTGGATTCCTTCCCTAAGGACTTTGGCTACGGGGTGGAGGAGGCGGACATGGAGGAGAGCGCGGCCCCTGCGGACAGCAAACCCCGCATCCTGCTCATGGGGCTCCGCCGCAGCGGCAAGTCCTCCATCCAGAAAGTGAGTAGCGGCACCGCAACGGTTTCTATATGCAGCTGCAGCCCCACCCAGACACCCCCACACCGTGTATACATAGGGCTATTCCCCCTGAGCACCCCCATACTGTACATAGGGGTATTCTCTCTAAGCACGCCCGCACTGTGTAGACATAGGAGTATCCCCCCCCCCCCCGTGCATCCCCACATTGTGTATACATAAGGGTATCTCCCCCCCCAAGCACACCTATAGCATATATACAGACACCCTCACGCTATGTGTACATAGGGTTATTCTCTCTAAGCACGCCCACACATAGGGGTATTCTTTCTAAGCATGCCCACACTGTACATAGGGGTATTCTCTCTAAGCACGCCCACACATAGGGGTATTCTCTCTAAGCATGCCCACACTGTACATAGGGGTATTCTCTCTAAGCACTCCCACACTGTGTAGACATAGGAGTATCCCCCTGAGCACCCCCACATTGTGCAGACAAGGCTCTCTGACCCTCCTGAACATCTAGACTGTGAATCTCACGAGACCCAATTATAAGCACTCCCACGCTGTACGTGTTGTAGAAAAATAGCCAGCTAAATATTTCTCATCATTTTGGGTGCACAAAATTGATAAAGAGGAATTTCCAAGCACACCTTGATAAATTACCTATACATGTTACATTTCATCTTATGAACTCTAGTAGGAGGCTCTCTTTGACACAATGCAAGTAGTACAGTGAGTATTCTCAATAAATTTGAGAGACTGATATTGTACTCCACATACTGTCTTAGGAGTGAGGTTCATGACAGTCATGATATGCACAAAGCTAGTCCATTTGCAGCAATCACCCCTGATGCATACACTCCCACTCGGACACCTACACATTGTGTGTATAGGGAAATCCTAAACATCCTCACATTCTCATACAATCCCACTAGGCTCTCATATAATGCATGTACAGGCACCTTTCTCCCCCCCCCCCCCCTTTTCCCCCAGCATTTATATACAGGCCCTCCCAAACACCCACATGCTTTTAGGTAGGGACAGCCAATCCTAAGTACCTCACACTGTGAATATACTCCCATACAATCATACTATGAATGTACTATAGGCTATGCTATAACCTGTATCTACAGCTACATACCCAGATGCTTTTTATATACAGAAATCCCCTCCTAAACATCTCCCACAGTGTACATACGCTCCCACCCAGGCACCCTCATAAATGCACAATATACATATGCAGTCTATATATACAACCCCACCCAGACATTCTGTGTATATATAGGGACATCCTCTCCTAGACACTGTATATACACTCCCACCCAGGTTCTCATGCAATGCATGCATAGGGACCTTCATGGTTTGTATATGGAGGTGCATCTCCACACAGACACACTGTGTGTGTGTGTGTGTATATATATATATATATATATCGTCTCCTAAGCTCTCCATACCATATATGCTTTTTCCCAGGCTCTCATACGATGCATTTATGTAGAGAGAACTTCTCCTAGACACCCATACACCCCATATAGGTGCCCTCAGGCTCTTATACAATGCATATACAGGTACCTCTTCTGCCTGTGTATACATTCCCACCCAAATACTTTATATACAAGGATATACACTTCTAGGTGCCCACCCACAAACTGTGTAGCCCAGGCTCTCATACAATGCTTATATAGGTAGGCCTACACTCTGTATGCACAGAATGCCTACAGCCTGTATATACGTGTGCATCACCATAATGTATATATGCCCACACTATCTATACGTTCCCACCCAGGCTTTCCTACAATACACACCTATGCACCTTCACTCCATATATACCTCCCCCTCCCAACTTCATACAGTGCAATTATAGGTTGGTGTTGACTTATGACGACCCTCTGGATAGCTGTCCTAAGTACCCTAACACTGCATATATATATACCCAGACACCCCCACACTGTATTTATAGCTATATTGCCTCCTAAACAGCCCTACGCTGTATAGGCACTTGCACCCAGGATTTTATATAATGCATGTCTAGGCACATGCACATTTTATATAAATTTCTATCCAGGCTCTCGTACACGCTTCATACATGTATACTCCTTCCTAGGCATCATACACTGTGTGTATATTTTCAAGCTCTCTCAGTGCTTTGACAGGCAAATCCCTTCCCAGGCACCCACATCTTTTATGTATGCCTTTGCAGGCACCTATAGTTCATGCATAGGTACAGTAACAAATGAACAGGAATGTGTCTGTATATAGTTTGTGTGAATTTTTACTGTTTTCAGTAATATCAGTTCTTCTCATGTGCTTTTGTGTACGTTTATGCATATATGCATCTCCTGTACACACACCCACTCTGTATTTAAAAACGTCATTTATAATCCGCCTTTACTATCATATGATGTACGCGCACACACACAGAAGAGTCGAGATTTAACTAATTGATTTTGGAAAGAGTTGTGGTTTTGGCTGTTTGGGAAATATTTTATAGAATTTTAAAGGAGTGACTTCTGATATTATGTAATACTTTTTATGTCTGTTTCAGTTGGTTTTGTATATCATATGTGCACATGCGCGCACACACACACCACACCTCATATCAGCTGGTGGGATTCTCCTATATCCGTACATTCTATATAAAGTGAGGTAACTTACCTGTAACAGGAGTTCTCCGTGGACAGCAGGATAAGTCAGCCCGAACAACGTCATCCGACGGCACAGAGACAGAAGTATTCTCTATAGCTCAGAAGGGCTTAGCCCTTCTGAGCATGGTCTACCAGACCACACCTCCGGGTCCGCCCCTAGCTAGCCACTGAGTTACTAGCTGAGCCCACTGCTAGGGCGTGTAGCTGGGAGAAGACCGCGACCTTGTAGGGGAGGAGGGCGGGAATGTGTGGCTGACTTATCCTGCTGTCCACGGAGAACTCTTGTTACAGGTAAGTAACCTCGCTTTCTCCTAGGACAAGCAGGATGAGTCAGCCACAATAGGTGCCTCCCAAGCTATGCAGAGCTGAGGTGCAAGGGGCGGTCGAGTGGAAGAGGCAATGCCAGGAGATTGTGAAAGTTGCCTGTTTATTGTGAACAGGGTAGGCAGTGCCTGACAGTTTACAGCGTAGGTAGAGCTTATCAAGACAGTAGTACAAAAAAACAACTGCAGTTGCAGAGACTGCTGGTACATAGTGCAAAGGTGCAAGTAACAGTGCAGAACAATTTCACAGCAACAACAACAATAGTGCAATTGGTGCAAGTAACAGTGCAGAATAACTTCGTACGGCTATAACACATGGTCGGTGCTGTAGAGGTGGACGGTTCAGTCCCAGGGTCCAGATTACAGACATCACGGTTCTGCAGTGGCTAGGACTGCTCGGCCAAAGGCAAGGTTCTTGTTGGAGAGATCGTGGCAGTAGTGTTTTTGGAATGTATGAGGGAACGACCATGTGGCTGCTTTACATATGTCTGCTACAGGGACTGACTTTAAGTTGGCAATAGACGAGGCCGTCACTCGTGGCTGATGTGCATTGACTGGGGGGGAGTGGGCTGTGCGCCTGCTCGTTCTAAGCAGAAGGCGATGCAAGCAGAGATCCAGATGGATAGGGTCCATTTGGAGACCGGTCGTCCAGGTTTGTTGGGGTCATAGGAGACAAACAGTTGCGTCCTCTTGCACTGAGGTGCAGTCCTGTGGAGGTAGACATGGAGGGCCCTGACACAGTCCAAGGTGTGTAATCTTTGCTCCTCTGGGGAGGAGTGTGGTTCGGGGTGGAAGCTAGGGAGCTCTATGGACTGGTTGATATGGAAGGCAGAGGCCACTTTAGGCACAAACTTTGGGTGTGTACGGAGGGAAGCTCTGTCGTTGGTGAGCTGGGTGTAGGGTGGGTGCGTCACCAGGGCTTGTAGCTCGCTGATCCGTCGGGCTGACGTGATGGAGATTTAGGAACAGGGTTTTCCAGGAGATGTGCTTCATGTCCGCTGAGTGCAGGGGCTCAAAGGGATGCAGGGTGAGCTGGCCGAGAACAGCATTGAGGTCCCAGTGAGGATAGGGTCCCTGCGTGAAGGGTGAAGGTTGGTGAGGCCTTTCATGAAGCGGGCCACGATGGGCAGAGCAGCATTGGATACGTCTCTGCAGCAGTCGTGGAATGCTGCGATTGCGGCGAGGTGTACTCTGATGGATTGAGGCTGTAGTTTCTGCTGAGAGAGTTCTGTGAGGTATTGCAGCACCTGTGGTGTGGGACAGGAAAAAGGGTTAAGTTGCTGGACGGAGCACCAGGAGGTGAAGCGTTTCCATTTCAGGCCATATCATTTCCTCGTAGAAGGGCGTCTGGCTGTGAGAACCATGTGCGTGATCTCAGGCGGAAGGTGGAGGAGAGAGAGGGTTATCTGCTCAGCCTCCATGCTGTTAAGGACAGGGTCTGCAGACTGGGGTGCAGGGTGTTGCTGTCGTCCTGGGAGATTAGGTCTGGTCGTAGGGGAAGGTGGATTGGGGCTTCCCGTGCCAGGCGGAGGAGGAGCGTGAACCATCCCTGGCGAGGCCAGTGGGCCGCAATGAGGATGGCTTGCACCCTGTCCGAGATGATGTGCTGTAAGGTCAGCGGTATCAGGGGGAAGGGCGGGAATGCATACACTAGTGACCGGTCCCCCCAGTACACATCAAATGCATCCGGGGCGATGCTGTGTCATGAGGGGCGCTTCGAGCAGAAGGTGTCGCATTTGGTGTTCGCCTCCGTGGCAAAGAGGTCGATTTGTGTTTGTCCCCACTGCTGGAAGATGGTGAGGGACACCTGGCAGTTGTGTCCATTCGTGAGGGCTGAGCTGGCGGCTGAGCCGATCTGCCAGTTCGTTCTGGAGTCCTGGAAGGTAAGATGCCCGGATGAGGCAGCGGTTGTGTAGGGCGAATGCCCATATTTGAAGGGCTTCCCTGCAGAGGGCTCGGGAGCCCGTCCCACCTTGTTTGTTGATGTAGAACATCACTACCTGGTTGTCGGTTTGGAGAAGGATGGCTCTTCTGCGGATCAGGCTCTGGAAGGTTTTGAGAGCATGTCAGACTACCCTGAGTTCCAGGAGATTGATGTGGTAAGACCGCTCCTGTGTTGTCCAAACTCCCTGGGTGCGGAGGTGAAGGCAGTGCACTCCCCATCCGGAAGGGGAGGCGTCCGTGGTTATGGTCAACTGATGGACCGACTGTCTGAGAGGGCAGCCTTGTGTGAGGTTCTTCCTGTGGGTCCACCAGCGCAGGGACGCTAACACTGCGGCATCCATGGGAATGTGAGAGCCAAGGGGCTGTGAGTGCTGGTTCCATTGTGACCTTAGGTGCCATTGTAAATGGCGCATGTGGCGTTTCGCCGTGGTTACCACTTGGGTTGATGCTGACATGTGGCCCAGAAGGCAGAGGAGTGTTCTGGCGGTCGTGAGGCTGGTCGCAGAAGCTTGCCAAATCAATTGAACAGTGACATCCCTTTGAGGGGGCGGTAGGAATGCCCTGGAGACTGTGATGTCTATGATCGCTCTGATGAACTCGAGGCGTTAAGCGGGTTGCAGGTGCGATTTTTGGTAGTTCACCAGGAAGCCCAGGGATGATGAGAGAGATGGTCTGTCGTGTGGCAGAGGTGGCTTCGAGTAGGGAGGGGGCTGAGATCAGCCAGTCATCCAGAAATGGCATAGGTTCCCAAACATTTTTGCCACATAGACCACTTGCCGATTTATTTATTTAGTTTTGTTTTCCGTAGACCCCCCTGCCTGCCTAATATTGAATTTTCCTAAACTTATTAACTTCAAATGTGTTTTTGACAGCTGACACAGTGCTGCTCACTTTGATATGTTTTTTTTGTATAGTGGAAATGATCAGATTCACGATTAGTTTAAATAAAACACAAGACAATTTATCAGTCGACCAAAAGGCATAATCTGCCTGTAGAGTCAGGTTTGCTTAGCAATGAGGACTTGGTCATGTGCCAAAGGGATGGGAAGTCTGCAAGGTGAAAATCAACTCCTATAGCTGTTGGGAAATAGACAGCAGCCTGGGCCTCTCAGATGAAAGAAGAGCCAAATAGCTTTCTGAAATGGTTGGTTGACTGTTTCCTGGCAGTACCTGTCATTAACCTTGCCTTGATTTCATTTGTTTGCTTCTACTGTGTGGTTTTAACAGGTGTTACCTTGTCTGAAGGTAAATGCATTAAAAGCATCTTTGGATGTCTTCTTTGAATAGATGGGCATTTACTGTTGCTAGTGCCACCCAAGAGATGCAGGGAATATTTACTGCTAATGAGACTTTGTCACATTTTCAGTATTCAGAGAACATGGACTACTTTGAACTTCTTTTCATGGGGCAGGACGTTTCCGAAAGTGGAGACATGCCCTTTGTAACAGAACAGACTAGCATTGCAGATGACACAAATCTATTTAAAGTTGTTAAAACTCAAGAGGATTGTGGAAAATTGCAAGAGGATCTTGATAAATTGGAAGACTGGGCATCAAAATGGCAGATGAAATTTAATGTGGACAAGTGCAAAGTTATGCACCTAGGGAAGAACAACCCAAACTATGGTTACACAATGCAAGGTTCCACATTAGGAACCATCACCCAGGAAAAAGATTTAGGCGTCATTGTGGATAACATGTTAAAACCCTCGGCCCAGTGTGCAGCGGCAGCCAAGAGAGCAAATAGAATGCTAGGTATGATAAGGAAAGGAATGGAAAATAAAAGATATTATAATGCCTCTATACCGTTCCATGGTGAGACCGCACCTTGAAAATTGTCTGCAATTCTAGTCGCCGTATCTTAAAAAGGATATAGCGTTATTAGAAAAGGTTCAGAGAAGAGCCACCAAAATGGTAAAGGGGATGGAAGGATACTCCTATGAAGAAAGGCTAAAAAGGTTAGGGCTCTTTAACCTAGAAAAGAGACAGCTGAGTGGAGATATGATAGAAGTCTATAAATTAATGAACGGAGTGGAACGGGTAAACGTAGATCGATTGTTTACATTATCAGAATATAGAAAGACTAGGGGACATGCAATGAAGCTACAGGGTAAACTATTTAAGACTAATAAAAGAAAATTATTTTTTCACTCAACGTGTAATCAAACTCTGGAATTTGTTACCGGAGGATGTAGTAAAGGCTGTTAGTGTAGCTGGGTTTAAAAAAGGTTTGGACAAGTTCCTGGAGGAAAGGTCCATAAACCATTATTAAGAAGGGACCCAGGATATCAATGCTTGACCCAGTACAAGCATTGTGGAACCTGCGTCTTTTGGGGAAACTGCTAGGCACGTATGACCTAGATTGGCCACTGTTGGAAACAGAATACTGGGCTTGATGGACCTTGGTCTGACCCAGTATGGCATATCTTATGTTCTTATGTTCATTGTGATCTGATGGAATCAGTCCCAGCTAAAATCCAAGTGGTCTCTGAATTGGAGATGATTTTCTCTCAGGTAGTGCCTTTAAATGGGTTAGATTTGTGCATTCCATGACCATAATGAACCTCACTCCTAAGCCCAGAGTATGCCGATCTTAGTATCTCACGATTACTGCTAATGCTCACCATAGCACTTGTATTGTGTCAGAGAGCCACTTCCTGCAGTTACAGGAGGAAAAATGTAGTAAATTTAGTAATGATAACCTCATACTAGTACTAATACATGTGTATGTTGTGCATGTATATAAGTAAAGTGAACTCTTACTAATACTAATGTTGCCAGATAAGTACTAACTTTTTTTTTCTTTAATTTCTTGTGCATTATTGTATTTTCTTGTAAACCTCTTTAATGCCTATGATAAATGGCATATCAAATTGATATTTTAACTCAAATTCAATAAAAAGTAAAAGCTGCACTTAAAAACATCCTGTCCCGTAATATTTGGAAGTGCAGTGTTTCTAAGTTTGAGCCATTGCTTAAGTTAAAGAAAAGGTTGGTACCAGTTCCAGTGGTGGTATTTGTACTTCTATGAGAATGTGATTAGTATATAGGTCCATAAATCAGTACGTAGCCAAAAAGTAGTGCAAAAAAGCCAACGCACACAAACAATGCACTTCAGTGTTACAAACAGCAAGGACCGAAAAAATATTTTAAAGGGTCCTCGGTATACTGCCCACTGTGGATCACACCGTTTGTTTACTGCTAGGCATTTGAAGACCCCAACCACGTTTCTATGTTTTATTTTATTCAATTTGAACAATATTTTGTTGTTAATGTTATGATTGTCTTAGTATTATGAGTTTGCAATGGCTCATTAGTCTTAGCTTTTCAAGTCACTTTGTCCAGAAAGCTCCGCCTACTTGACTCAAGCTTCGTCTAAACTAATGACTGCATGAGGGGTTACAGCTTCCAGGGAGCCACAAAACCTTTCTCCAACTTTACTCAGGAGTCTCTCTTAATGGGTCATTGCAAAAACTCTTATTTTTCTTTATTGAGAACATTGAACTTGTTTTGTGATTCACCTGACTTTTGTCTTGCATAATGGCACTTGTTGAGTAATTGTGGAGAGGGGCCTCTGCTTGTGGCTCAAATCATCAGAAAAGCATCAGGCACATAATTATTTCATCCTGCTAGCTGTAGGAGGTTTTATCTCTTGATTGCAGAATCCTGTTTAAAGTATAGACTATGAAAAAATAAATAGGCCTGATAACAGCAGACTAACGTGGTCAGTTTGGGTTTTCAAAGGAAACATGGCAGATAGTGAAAGAGCATCAAAACTCACCAGTGGAAAATCCTTCATGAATCTTATTGTGCTTATGTAATGGTTGATCAGCACATCTGAGGATGCCATGCAAGAAAATAAGTGACGCCTTCCACTCATGATTACAGGGAACACTCATCTTCCAGTATAAATAGCTCAACATGCTGGTGAGCATGATTTCTGGAATTGCGTTCTAGGATTAAAGGACTTGCCTTGTCTCCCATTTGAAAACATTTTGAGCTGTAATCAGTATGAAACAAGCCCCTCTCAATTGTAGCTCACCTGAGTACAGTTCTAGTCTTGCACAGTTGCTTTAAGGAAGACCTGTACCTGATCACATTTATAGCAGATGACTTTTGTGTCTTGTGTGTCGTTAAGCTTTGCTTGAGCTTCCTCTCAGTTGAGGAGAAAGACCCCATGTAATCCTGGAAGATGGTCTTGCTAGCTCATTAAGCTGCATTAATGCAGATGCATGGATTTTTTTAAGTAAGTGGTAGGCTGCAAATGCACTAGCCATTTTTACATTTTTGGGCTTCTCCAAATCCACACTATATGTGTGTAAAAAAACAAAAACAAAACACAAACAACCCCCCCCCCCCCCCGCAAGCATCTCCTAAAAAGCTGATTTAATTTGGTGTCAGTGCTTCTTTTGATTATGGGTCCCCATTAGTGTGTGGTCTTGTGATTATAATACTACATGATCTTTTTGTTAACCTCGCTCTTCTTGGTTTTCTTCCTCCCCCCAGTCAACATACTTGAGTGGCTTTGGGAGCCCCCTGAGCATAAGACTGGAGGAGCTCTTAAGTGTTCTTCATTACACAGGTACACTAAAAAAAATTTTTTTTAAACTGCCTCTAATGTTTCGATTGATTTTTACGTTTTTTGGTGCGCTGAATCCAAATCTGGTAACCAATTTGCTCCATCACGTACAGATTTTTTGCTACATTGGGTTAGCAGTTTGAGGTGAACGTTTCAGATTGAGTGCGATGGAGATAAAAGTTTCTTGGATGAATTCTTTATACTAATTGTTTAGTAGTTATTCAAATAAGAATAAAGAAAATTGTAACAAGGCAGCACATAAGAATAATGTCAACAAAACACACTGTGATGGTAGCAAAATTGTCTGCACTTAAAACAGCCACATACATGTGCACAAACATTGAGCATATAAGAGCGAGGTTAGACACAAAGCAAAGCAAAGAAATGTGCAAAAAATGTTGTACAGGTATGTATGTAAGAATAGAAAACGCAAACCGCACCATTGCAATACATGAAGACAAACACCCGATGGTGTGAAAATAAAATTCTTATAAATGAGATCCGACACTGTGGTAATAACTAGCAAATTTTTATTTCAAAGTTTAGTAAAAACACGATATTTGTCAACACAGTTTAGATTTTAAAGTCATTCTTGGGTCAATCAATCTCCTGGTGGGCCCGTTTCTTCTTCCCCTGAATGCTTCTCTTGGTGCGCTGCTTGGCGTATTTTTCATCTGGGGTTTCCCGCAGCAGCAACCAGCAGAAATCAGCCATCATAGTGGTGTTCCATCTTCCTTGGTACCTTCTCTCTGCGTCCTTGATGTCCTGGTGAAACCTTTCACCTTGTTCTTCACTGTACGCCCCCAAGTTTTCGGGAAAGTAGTTCACATGGGAGTGCAAGAAATGGACTTTCAGGCTCATGTTACAGCCTTGTTCTTTGAAGGCATTGAGCATCCTGGCAACAATATCCTTATAGTTCTCATCCCGCCTGTTCCCCAAGAATTTGAGAACAACATCCTTGAAGGAATCCCAGGCTTCTTTTTCCTTCTCAGACATCGTTTCAGCGAATGCTCCATCTGAAATGAGTTTCCTTATATCAGGGCCAACAAACACTCCTTCCTTTAGCTTTGCTTCAGAAAGTCGGGGGAACTTTGAGCAAAGGTACCGAAAGCACTCACCATCTTTTGGAAGGGACTTGATGAATTGCTTAATGAGACCCAACTTAATGTGGAGAGGTGGTAATAGAATTTTATCACGAGGTACCAAGCTCTCATGAAGAACATTTTTCTCACCGGGTCTCAAATACTCCCGAATTGGCCAGTCTTTTTTCCCCCAGTGTAGGTCGTGGGCCCGGCTATCCCACAAGCAAAGGAAGCAGGGATATTTGGTGAAACCGGATTGCTGCCCTAATAGCATGGATAGAATTTTAAAGTCTCCACAAATCATCCACTTATGCTCATCATAACGAATCTTCTGAAGAATCAGGGCCAAATTCTCGTATTTTTCTTGGAGAATAACAGAGTGAGCAATAGGAACTGAAGTGAATGTGTTGCCATTATGAAGAAGAACACCTTTTATGCTGTCTTTTGACGAATCAATGAACAGCCGCCATTCAGCAGGATCATACTTGAGTTTAAACTTTTCCATCACTCCGTATATATCGTTGCAAAATACCAAATCTTCCTCTTTGCTGAAATACTTCAAAAATTGTGTCTCGCGGTTGTGGTACCAACAAAAAGTTGTTCCTGGTGACAATAGATTTTTCTGTTTTAAGCCGAGAACCTAGCAGTTGGGCAGCATCTTTTGGGAGTCCTAAATCCCGGACTAAATCATTCAATTCAGCTTGAGAGAAAAGTTCAGGTTTCGGATCTGGTTCAGTTTCAAACTCGGAAGTACTGGACTCATCGGGAAAAGCCATCTGATGAGTCTCATCATGATCAGAACCGTCCACACAAATATGATCCAAAGATTTTGGTGGTTCAGGCACAGGTACTTCGTTGCTATGAGGCATAGGCCTAATTGCTGAGGGAACGTTGGGGTAACTTATTACGTTCTTATTTTTTAAGTTGTATCCCTTCACAATGCAAGAGCAAAAATAGCAGTCACTGCTGTGGTCTCTTTGTTCACGCCACATCATAGGTATTCCGAAACGAAATGCTTGTTTTTACCTTT
Source organism: Ichthyophis bannanicus (assembly GCA_033557465.1). Lineage (NCBI taxonomy): Eukaryota > Metazoa > Chordata > Amphibia > Gymnophiona > Ichthyophiidae > Ichthyophis > Ichthyophis bannanicus. Next base: position 16,600,621 of record CM066039.1, on the reverse strand, counting down.
CATCCATAAGCGTAGATCTTCCTCACATGTCTTGCACACTTTGTGAGGAGCCCACGGTTTGTCTTGATCGCCTAACTTCAAACCGAAATAGGCGAAATATACTTTTTTAATAAATGCAGAAATGTTCCTCTGCCGCTTTTTCACGGTATATTCCCCACAAATAAAACAAAAACTGTCCGGAGAGTTGACGCAACCTCTGGCTCTGTGAGCCATCACAAATACACAGCACTGCAAACTACAACTGTAGTGAACCACTTCGGAATAAAGCTGGATTACGACTGAGCAAACAAAAGGTAATAATGAACTTGCAAGAAACTGAAATTTGACAGGAACGTTCATGTCGCAACCACCGTGTTTGAGCAAGCGAACGAGGCGAGGCGAACAGGAAAGAACATGCGCCAGCGCGAGTACTGGATTTAGCCCCCCGCCTCCCAATTGCCCTGTTAATGTATAAAATGAATACAAAACACTCTAAAATATCATGAGGGAGTGTTTCTAATTAGTTAACCATTACAACTTCTATTTTGGGCCAAGAAAATAAACTGCAGTCGGCTAAAAAGAAATTATGTGAACATTCCTTATATGGGTAAGAAATCTAATTTTGCAAGAAAACGTGACGTGATGGAACATTTTGGCTATTTTTCCTGGATTCAGCACCCCAAAATCTATAGGAATCAGTTGCAAAACTGGAGGCAGTTTTTTGGTAGTGTACCTGTGTTATCTGACAGGGGCCACTGTCTCTCCCCTGGGGCTTAAGTACAGCCACTTTGTGGCATACCTGATCTAACCCAGAGTACTTCTGGGGGAACTTGCGCAACATTCTGCATCGGTGTTGCAAACTTCAATGCGGCGACTGAGAAAACAGCAATATTGTCTGCCTACTTGGATGGAAGAAAGAAAGTTAACCTGGCAGGGTCTTCTCAAGAGTCCAGAATGGAGAAGGGAGCAATGAAGGTGAAGCCTGAAAGAGTTAGTGGGGAGCTGAGAGAGAAAACTGAAGGCATAGGGATCAGAAAGAGAGCTGGTGAGAGGGCGAGAGCATAACAACATAATGCAGGATTTATACTACTGGGTTGGACCACAGAGGAAGAAGCTGGAGGTTTTAATAGGAGGAGGAGGAAATGACAGGGGGGGGGGGGTGGGGGTTTGAGCCTGTGGGTGGAGCATAGAGAGAGTTGGGGGTGTTCTGAGCTGAGGTGGAGGGTGTAAAGAGGTTGAGAGAGAACTGGAGGGATAAGCAGAGTACTGGTAAAGAGAGAGAGGTGGGGGGGTTACCATGAGGAGAGTAGTAGGTAAAGAGGGAGTGAGCCTGAGGAGGGGTTCGAACTAAAGGGTGGGGGGGTAGGGCCAGCACTCATGATGTCAGACTTCTGTGCATTATGTTAAAAAATATGCATCATCTGAGTAGTAATATTTTACTGTATTGCTGTCTAAAGATTGAAACTGTATTTTGAAAAACTAGACTACAGAATTTTCAAAATTTTATTTATTTTTGTTTGTTTGCTCAAAATTCTCTCAGGCATATTAGATGCATGAGGAATCTGAATCTAGGTTTCCCGTGCTAGCCCTTTTGGCTATATTACCCCCTTTCCTTCCTTGTAGTGGTGTTACCTTTTACTGCAATCCTTACGAGGATGCCTAAAATCTTTTAACCCTTTCTAGGCCGAGCCCGAAACTCTTGGGATCCAAAATTCTGACTAAATATTCCTATCAAATGGTATATAATACATGACCATAGCAGAAGGAAGATCACTATTAGAACATATTGAATAAGACGGGCAAAATTTTCCTGAAATATGCAAGAATTAACCCGGCTGCAGAATGTGGATTAAAAATTTAAAGGAGGCCTTGAAAGGGTTAAGCACCTTCCTGTTGGTTGATCAGCCAGCCAGAGGCATCCAAGAAGAATTTGAGGCCAGAAAGATTCTAAATCGTGAAGAAAAGCACATTATAATACAAAGTTAATTTATGAGGATTGCAGCGGTTTTAGCAGTAGACATCCATTGGGTACGTTTTAACCAACCCAGTCCCCTTAGTTCTGCTTAGCTGAATTGTCACTGCATGTTGCTTTTTTATACCAAAATTATATTTCTTTTGTTCTACTGAATCCAGTATTCATTTATGGACACATGGAGAGATGAAATAATCCAGCTCATTCTGAAACTATTTCAGGATTCATTGTGGATTAGTTTACCTGTGTTCCGACTTAGTCCTGTAGTTGTTGCCAAAACTCCATTCTTCTATATGTGTATTTGAATTCAGCATTAGCTTTTCCTGGAATAAGCTGAACCTGACTCCTGGCAAGTTTGGGCAAGGGGGGGAGGGGGGTCGCCAGGAGTCAGCATTGACTCCAAGGCACACATTGCATTTTTGAGGATTCGTAATTCCAGGATTAATACTGAATTTACAGTGCCTTGCGAAAGTATTTTTCCCCTCGGCATTAGTCCTGTTTAGTCGCATTACAACCTGGAATTAAAATGGAGTTTTGGGGTTAGCACTATGTGATATACACAACATGCCTACAACTTTGAAGGCAAAATAGCCTTTATTGTGACACAAAATAATTAAGACAAAAAAAACCCTGAAATCAGGAGTGTGCATATATAATCTCCAGGAACAAGCAGGAATGAGTCTTCACATATGGGTACGTCGGTACCGACGGAGTCCGTGTGGGAACGCTTCCCAGCGTCCAATCAGAAAGCTTTTGGAAGCATCCCAACACACCTGCGTGCTGCCTTCCCAACTGCCTCTCCTCAGTTTTTGTTTTTCTGCGGAGCCGGCAGGACGTCCTCCTGTCAACGCAGAAAATTCTTCTTTTATTTTTTATTTTTCTTGTGGTTGCGACTGCCTTCCCCGACGCCACCGGTACTGCCGGTGTGTGTGTCTTCTTTTCTTGTAAAGTTTTTTTCCTTAAGGAATATATTTCTTTCTTAGTGTCTCATGGTTCTCAGGCCTTCTAGGCCTCTCCATTTTTCCTCATGGAACCGCCAGCCACTTTCCTCAAGAAATGTATAAACTGTGGCGGTGCAACTTTGTTTTTAGACACTCATAATTGGTGTCTAACCTGCTTGGGTCCTGACCATTTTTTTCCGGAGCCCTCGGGCACCAGTATTGTGAGAAGAAGTTTTCAACATCGAGTTCCCCTCGACACGCGGTCCCCTTCCAACTTCAGGGCACCGACCATATCTTCTTCTACACAGGATCAGGTAACCCAAAAACAGTCTGTTAAGACTAGCCAGTCCTCGAGCGGCACTTCTCATGCACAGCATAGAGATGCCTATGGCCTTGTCCTCGAGAATCCACTGCCTATGTGTGGTTTCAGGTTGTTCCTGAGGTTCACCCCTCACAGAACATACCTGAGCCATGCCCGGTGGTGGCATCCGTTTTGAGCGGTACCGATACCCCGGCATCAGCACTGGTGTTGGATGAAACATTCCTCACCAAGGATCATCGTCTGGCGTCCTCGGTACCTGCGGGGCTGGTGGATACGCTTCAGATTGACCTTTCAGTATCGGTATCGACACCGATACTAGTACCGACGTCGGTACCCTCCAGACGTGCATCGATAGACTCACTTCCTTCGATGCCGAGTCTCGAATCGATCTCCAGTCTGGAGGACTGGGTACCGACTCCCGTCGGTACCGAAGGCTCGGTTCCAATAATTCGGATCCGCAACTCTCGGTTCCTCCGATACCGTTAGAATTGCCACTGGCTGGTCTTCTTCCACCGGTATCAGATATGGTACCGAGATCGGTACCGAAATCCACAGTACCATTGCTGTCGGTACCTTCCATGCTTCTCTCGTCAGGCTCGCTTCCCTCGATGCCGAGTCTGGAATCGATCCCTAGCATGGACGATCTGTTACCGACTGTCGCTGGTTCTGACCTGCAGTACCAGCGACCACCATCTAAGGATCCTATACTGCACCATTCAGGATCTTCTATTCCTATATACTGGAATAGATCCCCCGGTGCCAACGCTAGTTCTTCATCAGATCTAGCCTATCCAAGGGAAGTTCCCTCTGGGGATCCTTCTTTCCAGATTTTCCTCCTGGATATGGCAAAATCACTTGCCATTCCTATTCCTGGGCAAGATCCTACACAAGGGAATGCAGAATACCTCTCTGTTCCTAGCAAAGCAAAGGAGAATATAATGCTTCCTTTGCATCATTCTTTGCAGGATCTCCTTCTACGAATGTGGGAAGCTCCTTTAAGGGTACCCCACCTTCCAGAGCAACTGATCTCCTATATCAGGTTCCCCCCTCCCCAGGGTTTCAAAGGACTCAACTTCCTCATCATTCCATTGTGGTAGAATCAGCAATGAGGCGAGTGAAGAGTAATAAAAAGCACTCTTCTTGTCCGCCAGGTCGTGAGTCTAAGACACTAGATGCCTTTGGACATCAAGCCTTCCAGACCTCCATGCTTTCAGCAAGAATTCTCTCATATATTTTTTATATGGGTCTATCTCTTGAGGAGGTCACAAGGAAATTACATCTTTTGACTCCTTTTCTTCAAGAGCCCAAACGAGCAGACTATTCCTTACTGGTCAGTCATGCTCATAATATCTCTAGGTTTCTTACTCGTGCTTCCCTAGACTCCTTTGAGTCTGTTAGCAGGACTTCTGCTATAGCTATAGGGGCACGACGTAGAGCCTGGCTCCAAGCTTCAGACTTGGACAAATGGGCACAAGAAAGACTGGGAAATACTCCTTGCACTGGAGAAAATCTCTTCAACAAGGAGTCTTTACTCCAGGTTACTCAGTTATCCACTGACTTTCCTGTTTCCAGAGGCTGTTCTACGCCGCCGCCGCCTTTCCCAGTAGGTAGGAAATGTCCTACCAAACTTTCTTCCCCTAGGGGGAGAAGGTTTTGTCCATCATCTGCCCATCATACAGATGTTCCCAAACAGGGGAAACATCGCCCTGGTCTGAAGAATCCACAAACTCAACAGGGTCAACAAACCCAGCAGTCGCAGGGTTTCAAGTAGATCATTGTCTCTCTCGGTTGGTGGTTAGGGTGGCAGTCTGCTTCTTTTCACTTGCAGTATCTGTACTAAATTTATCCTAACCGACCTAGATATCTCTTCATGAGACATCTTTTCTCTAAGAGTCTTTATGATGATCATGCCCCTACTTACCTCTCTTTCCTCCAAGAGGAAGAGGAAAATCTGTTAACAACTATCAATAGACAGTTGTTTCCCTGTACTGGCATGTATCATCTCACCTGTCAGAGATTTCCTCCATAGTTGGTCTCTTGCAACTCTGTCTTACCTCCCTCTTACTACAACATTTGGTTTGTAAGAGTGGCTTTTTACACGGGTAAGCCCCTATGGTCCTCTACCTGTTCTACTGGGGGATTCTCCCTTCTGGAGTTGTCTTCCCCCTAGTTACCTTAGGGCAGCTTCTCAGACAATAGGAAGTCCTTCCATGTCTGTTTCTTTTTCCCAATCTAAAAAAAGAGGAGGGAAAAGAAATTCTCCATGCTGCCCTGATAGTTGCTGCAGATGCAGAAATTCCTAGTGGTTAAGCCACTGGTTTTGTTCACTACACAACCAGGGCTTCCCCTCCACTAGCAATCCTCCTAGCCTCAGTGCTAAGTCCCAAACAGGTTATCAACCTCGTTTGGGAAACCCTATTATCACAGTTTGGTTAATTTCTATTCATTGCCCCCTTGTCCTTGGCAGAATAGTTGGTTACCTGCTGGCTTTCCACATTCCTCACCAAGGATCGTCCACAGCCAGTTTTTTCTTCTAACCAACCTGCAGCATGCTCTCTGCAACTCTACAGAGTAGCTTTGCACTATGGGCCCTTGCTAGAGAGCATTAGTATCTTGCCTAGCAGATAACCCCAGATGGTTAAAAGGGCTTCCCCCAGTCATGTTTCATGCCTGGCAGGTATTCTCTACCCTTTCCATCTTCTCTTAAATCTCTTTTGAGGCATAAGCCTCAGGTCTTTCCTTACGTGAAAGCCTAAAAGAAGGGCCAATTCCCTGGCTTGGCCCATATCTCCTTGGGTCTTCCCGTCAGAGATAAATTCTTCACTGGCAGCCAGAGGACACCTAATACCCATCTTGCCCTCATAGGCGGATCACTAGGGTATCTTCCTCCAGAGGCCTCCTCTATCCAATCTCCATACTACAATTCTGGAGATATCTGGACTTCCTGTCTGCAGACTGACGTTATCCTCTGCCATTTTCACGTAGGCCATCCTGGTTATTCAAGAGCTCAAATTCTGCAAAGAATTAAGCCGCCTTCTTGTCAGGGACACCTTTCTTTCCTAATTGACCCCATTTAGGAAAGACATTGCGGAGCTTCCGTTGCTCTAAAGCTTAGTGCTCCTGAGTCTGTCCTTACTTTCTTATCAGATACAAGGGTCTCCATACCCTTTCTCCCCTACATGGACTGATTCCAACCCCAGTCCAGTTGGGTCAGACTCATTTATTTTCTCTTGGTCCTAGATTTGTAATGTTTTTGGACCAAAATAGCTTAAGCTTTCTTTAATAGTACCTTCTGCGTCTCCGTTGAAGCTCTACCTCTTATACTACCCCAGTTTTCCCCTGGGGCTATTTCTCACCCTGAAGGGTTCTGACCTCCACTTGTTTTTGTTCTACTTTATTACCTCTACTTCTCAGTGAGGTACCCCTTGAGCACATTCACTGGCTCTTCTATCAGATCCAATATGTAGCTCAGTGCACCTGTGCAATGCCAACAAGGGAGGCCCAGATCACAATATTTTACTACTAAATGCCCTCGATACAGGGTCTTCCCCTTTTGAAGTCCTGTTCTAGCCAGCTGTTCCACAGCTCCTTTTCTGTATTCAACTCCTACTCTCCATCCCCAGGATGCCTGAGGTCCTGAGGAATAGCATGGCTCGTTCTAGACTTGCAACATGCTAGGACTCCCTCCGGGCATCTGAGCTTGGGAGTCCCCATATGTGAAGACTCATTCCTGATTGTTCCTGGAGATAGCACAGTTACTTACCTGTAACAGGTGATCTCTGGGAACAGCAGGAATAAGTCTTCACAACCCACCCACCTCCCCTAGGAGTTGCATTTCTCTATCTCTATCTTTCCCTTCCTTGCTCTCTCTCTCTCTCTTTGTCTCAGCTTTAAAATTTAACTGAGGAGAGGCAGTTGGGAAGGCGGGAAGGCAGCACGCAGGCTTGTTGGGATGCTTCCAAAAGCTTTCCGATTGGATGCTGGGAAGCGTTCCCGCGCAGACTCCGTCGGTACCGACGTACCCATATGTGAAGACTTATTCCTGCTGTTCCCAGAGATCATCTGTTACAGGTAAGTAACTGTGCTTTCACCCCCCCCCCCCAAGTCAATACATTGTAGAGCCATCTTTTGCTGCAATGACAGCTGCAAGTCTCTTGGGGTATGTCTCTATTAGCTTAGCACATCTAGCCACTGGGATTTTCACCCATTCCTCAAGGCAAAACTACTCCAACTCCTTCAGTTGTGTTGATGTACAGCAATCTTCAAGTCATGCCACAGATTTTCACTTGGATTGAGGTCTGGGCTTTGACTAGGCCATTCCAAGACATTAAAATGTTTCTCTTTAAATCAGCTTTAGCAGTATGTTTAGGGTCATTGTCCTGCTGTAAGGTGAAACTTTGTCCCAGTCTCAAATCTCTGGCACACTGAAACATGTTTTCCTCAAGAATTGCCCTGTATTTATATTTAGTGCCATCCATCGTTCCTTCAATCCTGACCATTTTTCCTGTCCCTGCCAAATGAAAAACATCTCCACAGCATGATGCTGCCACCACCATGTTTCACTGTGAGAATGATGTTATTGGGGTGATGGGAAGTGTTGGGTTTGCGGCGTTTCCCATGATGGCCAAAAAGTTAAATGTTTGACTGACCAGAGAACTTTCTTTCATGTGTTTGGGGGGCTCTGCTACATGCTGTTGTGCAAATTCCAAATGTGTTTTATTTCTTTCTTTAAGCAATGGCTTTTTTCTGGCCACTCTTCCATAAAGCCCCACTCTGTGGAGTGTACGGCTTAAAGTGGTCCTATGGACAGATACTCCCATCTGCGCTGTGGATATTTGAAGCTCCTTCAGTGTTATCCTTGGTGTGTTTGTAGCATCTCTGATTAATACCCTCCTTGCCCGGTCTGTGAGTTTTGGTGGGCGACCTTCTCTTGTCAGGTTTGTAGTGGTGCCATATTCTTTTCATTTTGTTATAATGGATTTAATGGTGCTCCGTAGGATATTCTGAATTTGGAATTTTATTTTTTTTTATAACCCAACCCTGATCTATACTTCTTCACAACTTTGTCTCCGACCTGTTTGGAGTGCTCCTTGGTCTTCAGGTTGCTTGCTTAGTGGTGTTCCAGAGGTAAAATCCTTTCAGAACAAGTATATTTATACAGGCATCATATGACACTGCACACAGGTGGACCCTAATTTATTTATTTATTTATAGTCTCTTATATACCGCACTATTCAGCATCAGCGCGGTTTACACGGAACAAATGCTCATTACAGTTAACATGTGCACTTCAGGGGACAGAAACTTGGCGAACAGGGGTAAACTATTTACAGACTTATTACAATTAATCAATTAATTATGTGATTCCTGAGGTTAATTGTTTGGACCAGATCTTATTTAGGTGTTTCATAGCAAAAGGGTTGAAAACCTTTCAGTTTTTTCTTGTTTTTTTTTTTTAATATATACAAGGTATTTTCTCAGCCTAGTCCAGTTGGGTTTTCAGGCCATACACAGGAATATGCTCTGAATACTACAGAAGCAGTGCATGCAGATCTGCCCCCTGCATATTCATTGTGGAATTCCTGAAAACCTTGACTGGGTATGTCCCAAGGATAGGGTTGAGAATCAGTGTCCTAGAGTAACCACAAGCAGGAGTCGGTCTATTTTATTTATTTAGCCAGATTTGTATACCACCTTTATCCTTCATTCAAAATGGTAGGGGGGGCGAGATAGTACATTTAACATTGGGGACAAACATACCTATAATCTGAGTTTTTTTGCCCCAGGTGGGTTGATGGTGCTAGATGCATCTTATTGGCAGGGTGGGAGTTGAGGCCCTGAACAGATAGGTTTTGAGGGATTTTCGGAAGTCCTTAAGGTCCCCTTGTGCTCTTAGTTCTTCAGGGAGGGTGTTCCAAAGGTCTGGCGCTGAAAATGATATGGCTCTTCTAGATGTTTGTTGCTTTGTTTTGTGGTATCCAGATGGGGCAAGGAGTGATAGTTGCTGCCTTGGGTCCTTCTGGTTGTGCTGTTAGTGTCTCTGGTTACTGTGGTTTGTAGAATTTCTGCTGAGCATTGGTGTATGATCTTGAATATGGTTAGTGTTGCTTTGAATTTTGCCCGTGCTGCTGTGGGTAACCAGTGCAGTTGGCGGAGAACTGGTGTTATGTGCTCGAATTTGGGCGTGCCTGTGATTATGCAGGCTGCGATGTTTGTTTTGCACCATATGAAGTGGGTGTACGGCGTTTTTGGGGAGTCCTTGATATGAGTTTTCATAGTCCAGTATGGGGGTGATGACTGCTTGGCACACTGTGCGGAAATGTTCTTGGCTGAGGATTGGCTTGAGTCGTCTGATGATCTTTAAACGGAGTCTAGACCAGGGGTTCCCAACCCAGTCCTTGGGATACACCTAGCCAATCAGGTTTTCAGGATAACCACAATGAATATGCATGAGAGATTCACATTTATTTTATTTATTTAACGTCTCTTCTATGCCGTGCTATTCATTATCAGTGTGGTGTACGTTTAACTGAACCTTATACAATGCAGGCGGGGCTGCATTGTATTTACAATAAACAGGAACTATAACTTGGACATAACTGGGGTAACTTTCTACAAATTATTTACACTAATAACTGTACAGTACAACGGAAGGAGTGCATGTAGATCTCTCTCATGCATATTCATTTTGGTTATCCTGAAAACCTGACTGGCTAGGTGTATCCTAAGGACTGGGTTGGGAACCCCTGGTCTAGAGTGACTATATATTTGCTACTAGAGAACAAAGTGTGTGTGTGTGTGTGTGTGTAGAGGGGGGATGGAAGGCACAAAGTAATTAAGAGTACATGTACATTTGGATCCTTTTAAAAGGTAATTTAATATTCCAGGGTGTTCCTCAGTACAGACAACTGGGTTATGCACGCCAACCAGCAAGTGGAGACCGAGAGAGACTTGCTCAGTGCAGTATAAATAGCGTGTGCCCATAGATCTGAACCAGTATTTCTGTCTTCAGTAGGTGATGTGTATAGCCTGTGGTGTGGACTGCGAAGTCTTGATTGATGCTTATTTGGCTAGGGATGTAGAACCCGATAGTCCGGGTCCCTCCCTCAGCTGCCCCCTCTGCCTTGCTCCCTCTTTTCCCCCTCCCCAACCTTTGATAGGGGGCTGGAGGTAGTAGCACTGGTGCCTGCTGCTGCTGCTTAAAGTTAATTGAAAAAAACAGAGAAAGCAGGCAGTGACTGGGCAGGCACACTTGGACAGCGATCCGTTGCAGTGGTCCTGCGAGCAGAGGAGGAGACCTGGGTAAGTCCTGCGGGCCACGGGGGGGGGGGGGGGGGGAGAGATGTTTTCTCAGGCTGTTCAGTCTTTTGCTGAGGGAGGAGCAGAGCACATCATGGCCGCATGAAGTGAGGCCGGTGTGCTCTGTGCGGCATCCACCAGGCTTAGCTGTCAGACATTGGGTTGTGCTGCAGCTGCTGCGTTTCTGGGGAAATAGGCCTCCTCTTTTGGTGGGGCCCAGGAAGGGTCTGAGGAGGCTGTAAATGATAGTTCTGCCTTTGGGGAGGCTGCGGGTGATGGCGATGGTCCTGTGGCAGGAACTGCCACCATCTTGAATTCAGTTTTGGAGCCTGGTTTCGAGGATATGGGGCCTCCTTTCCTTTAGGATTCATGCGATTTTTGTGGCAGCAAGGGCCCTAGGGAGTCCGCCTTCTCCCCAGAGTTCATGCTTCTGTTTCATCAGGGCTTATGTTGAAGCAGGGAGGTGTCATCTCAGGCCCCAGGGGTGGGGGGGGGGGGCAGGGAAGGAGACCGGGAGCAGTGAAGCATCCCAGGTGGGAACACTGGGACGGGGAGCATAACTTCTTTTCTATGGCCTCCCTGGAACCACTCGACATCCTGGATGACTTTCAGGAGCTCTCAAGGAAGGGGAGATCCTGGGTGGGGGGAATCCTTCCGCCATCCGGATCTTCCATCAGGATGAGCTCCTGTCCTTCATTACAGAGGTGCTGCTGTCCTTGCAGATCACGGAGCTGGGGGCAGTGGCCCCGGACCCAGAAGAGGATCCTCAGAGGATCCGCTGCCTTCTCAAAAAGCTGTGACTCCTCAAGGTGGATGCTGTGGTAGCAGTGGTCATCTGAAAGACCACCATTCTGGTGGAGGGGAGTGCAGCCCTGAAGGGTCCGTAAGACAGGCGCATGGAAACTCTGTTCATACAAGCTTTTGAGGTATCCACCCTGGGTTTCCAGGGCGCCATTTGTGGGTCCTATATGGTCTGTGCATGTCTCCGTTGGTCGCAAGAACCACAGCAGGTGACAGGTGTCGGCGGTCAGTAGGTGGATGCCTGTATGGAGTCTGGTACTGCCTTTCTGGTGGACTTGCTTTATGACCTCTGCCAAGAAGCATGTTCATGGTGGTAGTGGCACACCAGACTTTCTGGCTGCATAACTGTTGCAGACGTGACTTTGAAGGCAAATCTCACCAAGCTCCCCTTTGCGGGCAAGTTTCTCTTTAGGGAGGATTTGGAGAAGTCAGTGAAGACTTTGGGTGAATCCAAGGTGCCCCGGCTCCTGGAGGGTAAAACCCAATTGGGTAGGGGCAGTCTGGCCTGGGTCACAGGGGCGGCTTTAGGGGATTCCGGCCCTCACAGGATGGGGAACTCCCAGAGGGGACACTTTGCAGTGGGGCTCGTCCTTTCAAGGAGGGGCCTGGGGCGGGCAGGGCTTTGCCCCGGCTGTAACCAAAGCTACCCAATGAAGGTGTGGGGGTGCAGCCCATGTGCAGCTGCTTGAAGCACTTCTTCCCCGCTTTGGTCCAGATGCCTGGGTCTTGGAGGTCATTTGTGAGGGTTACAGTCTTGAGTTCGCCGGGCCAATGTCAAATTTGTTTTATGTTCTCCCCCTGCTTCATGCAGCTCGAAGCAGTGGTACCAGTTCTGGATGCCGATTGGGGCATCTGGAGGTACTCCATCTACTTTGTTGTCCTGAAGAAGGAGAGGTCCTGGTATCCCATTCTGGATTTCAAAGAGGTCAGCCGGGCCCTCCGCGTGCCCAGATTTCACATGGAAACCTAGCTGTCTGTGAGTCCGCCAAGGTGAATGTATTATCTCCTTGGACCTTACGGAAGCTTAGTTGTAGATCCTAGTGCACACAAAGCACCAGCGCTTACTGCATTTTCTGTGCCTACAGTGCATTTGCAGCTTCAGGTGCTGCCGTTCAGCCTCACCATGGCACTATGTGTCTTCACCAGGGTCAGGGTGGTCGTGGCGGCCCATCTTTGCAAGCAGGGAGTGCTGGTCCAGGGAAGACATGAGGAGCGTGAACGGTCAACGGCAATGGTCGTTCCCAGCCTACAGGAGCTAGGCTGAGTGGTGAACTTCTTAGGAGTCACCTGCAGCCCTTGGAATATCTGGGTGCCCATTTTGACATGAACAGGAGGATGGTGTTTCTCATGCAGTCTGGGGAATCTGAGAGCAGGGATGCCTCTGGAAGCCCTGGTATGGATGGTAGTTACTATGGACGTGAGTCTTTCAGACTGGGGTGGACATGGCCTGAAGCAGATGTTGCAGGGGCATTGGTCGGCCGAGGAACAGAGGTGGCCTATGAATCGGCTGGAGACGCGAGCAGTGCATCTTAGGCTGGGGGCCTTATTTCTCCTGTTGCATCACAGGGCGGTGTGTGTTCTTTCGGACAATTCCAACACAGTGGCTTACATCAATCACCAGGGAGGTACCCGGAGCTCCCAAGTGGTGGCGGAGGCTATCCTGCTCCTGCAGTGGGCAGAGCTTTACTTCACGGCCCTCGTGGCAGTGCATGTTGCCAGCGTGGCAGACGTGTTGGTGGACTACTTGAGTTACCACACTCTGGATCTGAGGGAGTGGTCCCTTGTAGAGGCGGTGTTTTCATTCACTGTTAGAGTGCTGAGGGATGCCAGTGATGGATTTGATGGAGAACACCAAAGCACCGTGCTTCTTCAGTCCGAGGTGATTCTCCCCCCCCCCCTTACCCCATGGCTGAGGGCCTCAATGTGCTTGTGCAGCTATGGCCCTAGCAGGGTTTACTGTACATGGAAGGTGTAGATAACATGAGGAGGGATCTAGCTAAGCTTGAAGAATGGTCTAGAATTTGGCAGTTGGGATTTAATGTTAAAAAATGTAAGGTCATGCATTTGTGCTGCAGCAATCCAAGGGAGCAATACAGTATAGGAGGTGAAGTACTTTTGTCCACTAAAGAAGAGCGGGACCTAGGTGTGGTTGTGTCTGATGATCTTAAAGTAGCTAAACAGGTAGAAAAGGCAACGGTAAAAGCTAGAAGGATGCTTGGGTGCATACAGAGAGGAATGGCTAGCAGAAAAAAGGAGGTGATAATGCCTCTGTATAAGTCTTTGGTGCGACCTCATTTTGGAGTATGGTGTGCAATTCTGGAGACTGCACCTTCAAAAGGATGTGAACAGGATGGAGTCGGTGCAGAGGGTTGCTACTAAAATGATTAATGGGCTTCATTATAAAGCATATGAGGACAGACTTAAGGATCTTAATATGTACACCTTAGAGGAAAGGCGGGATAGAGGTGATTGAGATGTTTAAATACCTCCGTGGCATAAATGTTCAGGGAGAGAGCCTCTTTCAATTGAAAGCAAGTTCTGCTACGAGGGGACATGGGATGAGGGTGAAGGGAGATAGATTCAGGAGTGATATGCGGAAATATTTCTTTACGGAAAGAGTAGTGGATCCATGGAATAGTCTCCCAGTGGAGGTGGTAGAGATGAGGACAGTAACTGAATTCAAAAAAGCATGGGACCAACACAGAGGATCTCTAAAGGTAAAAAGTGGACTGTTGTAGTTGTTGTTATGGAAGGACAGACTAGATAGGCCATGTGGTCTTTTTCTGTCATCATGTTTCTATGTTTCTATGTTGTCCCTCTCCCCCCCCACCTCCCCTTGGACCCTGCTCGGCCAGGTGATACAGTGCATTAGAAGCATATCTGGGCCAGGTACTGCTGATAGCACCGTATTGGCCCTATCGGCCCTGGTGTGCTGATCTCTGGTAGCTCCTGGTGGATGAGCTGCTTTGGCTACTGCTGGTGCCGGACCTGCTGATCTAGGGTCCAGTGTGCATGCCAGCAGTGGATCTGTTTTGCCTGCACACTAGCATCTTGCTTTCAGATTCCATCAGCGAGGTGTGCTGCTTGAGGGGATTACTGAAGAGCCCTGTTTAATGCAGCTTCAGTGTTGCCATAGAGACAGACAAACATTCCAGGTATGTTGAACACGTACCTCAAACCTGGCCAGTACACCCGCATTGCAAATGGAATTGAATGTTGTCATTTTATATTAACCCAGATGTCAAAATTTGTGATTGGTTTTTTGATATAGGATGGTATTTTAGAAGACCTATTTGTTATTTGCATGTGAAAATGACCATACACATGTATCATTGTGCCCCGTCCGATGTAATTTGCACATATGTATCTCAGATGTCATATAGGGGTTGCAGATGGCCGACGGAAATTATCCATGTCTATGCTTACACCTGCTTTCCAGGCCCATTTAGGTTTTTGAAAAGTGCTTGTTTCAGCCAGCTCTTTACAGAGGGGATTAAGGGAGACATTCTCCTCCCTCGAGGTTTATTTCCCTGTCTGCATGCAACTTTGGAAGATATTGTGGGTGGCCGGAACCCCTGTGTTCCAAAATGACCATGATAAATGTGCATGTGCCGACATTTGCACATGTGTGTTCCAAGATACCAGCACATACAACTTGTCAGTTGTCAGAGGTTCCCTCCTACATATTTCCCACACATATGTTTGTAAAAAAAAAGCATCGCCTACTGCACATGGATAGCCACCCCCAAGTGTACTTGTGTTTCCTGGTTTGCCGTAACGTATATATCCACACCTCATTGTAGACGTATGTTGATTTTAGCTTGGACTTACACATACCCCCATAGAATGGCAAACAATGAAAAACTGCTATAGGAACACAGGTATGTTTTTATTTCTGTCTCAATATCTAAACATCCATAAAAAAAATTCCAAGAAACAGTATTTGACCTCGGTATTACTGATTTCTGGGTTTTATAAAGATGACTAAAGTTTAAAACATACAGTAAGCCAGTTCAATGTCCCAGACATTAATATCATAAGTCTAACCATTGACAAATACCACAACAATACAAACATATGGAAACTTCATATAATATGGAAAACAAACTTATCATCTTGGGTGTCAAAGAATCAGCATGCTAGTTTATAACATGATGCTTCTATGGAACCTTTGCCTGGTAAGGGGACCAGGGCAGTGACTCCAGCTTGGAAACCACTCTTGTGTATAATCACTCACCAACTTTCCTGTTAATTGCCTTGTGTGTGTGATCTTTTTATTGATGTTTTGTGTTTTTAATGTGTAGCATTTTCCCTCCATGTTTTATATCTGGTATTTTATTTTGTAAACCGCTTGGATTCTTTTCATAAGAGTGGTATATCAAGCTTTTAATGAACCATAAACCAAACTATTTTCCCATTTTTCTATGGGAAAAGAAAATGTAATAAATCAGGCCCTAAATGTGCCATTACTCAGTGCCAACAGAGGGCAGCGCGACCCTCCCCCCCCCCCCCCATCTCCTTCCAACTCTGAGTATATTTTCAGCAGCATACTGGTGATGCTTTATAGTTGCACATCAGGCAACTTCCTTTTTTTTTGTTTCACATATCACCATGGCCTGGTAATATGTGAAGCAAAAAAAAATCTCCTATAGCCATTCCCCTCACCCTGCCTTCACCTAGCCTTTCTCTCATTACCTTATCTCTCCCCTCCTGCCCTAGCCATTCCCTCATGTCTCTTCTGTCTCAGTGCCTCCCAGCCATCACTCTGGGTCTCTCACCATTTCTGGTTGCAGCACTGAAAACGCTGTGCTTCCTCAGTCTTGCCACAATTGGCTTTCTACAAAGCGCTTGAGCTGTGTGGTACAGGAAGTTCCTGCCGATTTCACTTTTTCAAGTCTCGTGAGATCAGCAGGAACTTCCTGTACTGTGTGGCTCAAGTTCTTTGTAAAGAGCTGATTGCGGTAAAGTAAGGAAGCACCGGGGCTGAACTTTCAGAGCCTTGAAATCCAGGTATCAGGGTGACCCAGCGCCTGGAATTTGTCATGCACTACATTATAATATCCATTGTTTTATTCTTGATTCCTAGCATTTTGTTTACTTAAGTGGCTTCTGCCGCACATTGAATGGAATAATGGAGTACCCCAAGGATCTCTACTGGGACTGATTCGGTGTTTTTTTTTTTAAATTTTTTTTTTTGAATTCTTATTTTAGACATTTTAGTTAAGAACAAACCCCACCACTACATCCCAAGCTCCTCTTAACCACCCATAAATAAACCTCCCAACCCCCTCCCTCTTTAGACAGTATTATCTACCCCCAACAGTTTCAACATTATTCAACTTGGCCAACATTTTGCATCGGTACCCACTTTACCCGCTTTTCACCATTGATCAATCTTATCAGTGTCAATTTGTTCAACAGTATCAACCTTTACAACCTTTCCGATTTTTGCCCGTGTAACAGGTCATTCCATGTCAAGTGGTCTAGGGCTCCCCGCATGACCATCACAGATTTTGACTAAATTTTATATTTAGAGCCCCCCATGTCTCAAATGAACTTTGGTAGAGTTTTAGGTTCTCTGGTGTTAAACCTGTTGAGATATAGCCGTTTGTTTGACCCCATAGCCTGAAGGTGTACAGTACGATTCAAAATTTCAGCAACTTTGAGACCTAATATTGTTCTTATTTGTTTATAAGAAATGAAACTTAACTACCTTGCACATCTTTTTGCGCTCTTTTTAATGAGACTAATAATCTTTTTTGATTGTGTCAGAAATAAACACATTGCACCAAAGTCAGGCAAAGAAATTGGCGGCCTAAAAAAATTAAAAGTTTAACATTGCATAGCTCCTGAAATAAGTAAACAACGAACATGAAATTTGAGGCATAGTATCTCGTGGTACTGTTGTTTTTGTGTTTATAATTTCAAGCTCCTAGCCCTTTTCATTAATTTGCAAATTAAGTGTAAAGTTGATAATTTTTGCAAAAAGGCTAAAAACAGGGTATTTTTAACTCCCTTTTAAACAAAAGTATCTTCTAGAAACGTTTTCAAACTACTACCATTAGAGCATGTTTTAAACTCCCTAAAAAAGTTAGTTTGACTAACACTGGCATACAGTGCTCTAAAAAGAGGACCAAAGTCAGCGGACATTTCCATGGCAACAGCGCATATTTCATCATATTATTAATTTTTTGGATCATACTTGTTTTTAACATTTTTATAATGAAAAATTATCAATATTGTATTGCGTTGGTCCATGGTGACATTGTCACTACCAGTTCAGGAACATGAACTGGCAACCCCATCGCCATAGAGGTCACGTCCGATAGCTGTGCAATACCAGCCACGGGTGGGTTTCTTTAATCTAGGTTCCCAAGTCTTTAATTTGATTTCTTATTTGAGGTTCCAAAGCCTTCAGTGGGTGTCTTGCTGGCTCCCAAGCCAATGATTGGGCATCTTATCCTAGGTTCCCAAGCCTAAATTGTGTATCTTATTGCTGTTTCCTTTATTGACCAACTTTTTGGGGCCAAAGTCAACAATTGAACTTTTGTTGGCCTATTGGATATATCAATCTTTGCTTTCATTTCTTTAATAAGCTCATTGTAATTGCTACATAGACTGCATTCTGCAGATAGACTAGATTGTTCAACGTTGTCAGCCACTCCAGCAACAGACATTATTTTTTTTGTTACCACGTTCTGTGTGTGCTCAATCTTTTGTTTCAAATCGCCAGCTTTGTCTCTACTGCTTATTCTCCGTATTTTTAATGGAGAAGTGCTTAAAGCAATCAAGCTTTGATCAAGGGTGTCCAAGGCATCTGGATCAAAATCATCCGAAGATGAAGATGCTGTGGCTTCAACCATAGAAGCATATTTTGCTTTGCACCTGATGCAAATTTTCTGGCCTGGTTTTACATTCATTTTGGTCACTTTTTTCAAGCCCTCAGACATGGCTAAAGTTACTTTTGATAATCCACTTTTAGTGACGTGATTCTGCTTTTCAGACGGATTGCAACACGACTTTTGGTTCATTTCATATTTGCTGAGATACTGTGCTTTGTGATGCAAGCAGATACTGTCATTGTCTGTAAGGTCAACTTCTGATCGTTGAGTACTAAGCAATTTCTCGCTTGCTGACAAACAGCTCACAGAATTGAGCCCAGTTTTATTGGAATAAAATGAGCCATGGTGACA
Organism: Ichthyophis bannanicus; assembly: GCA_033557465.1. Lineage (NCBI taxonomy): Eukaryota > Metazoa > Chordata > Amphibia > Gymnophiona > Ichthyophiidae > Ichthyophis > Ichthyophis bannanicus. Next base: position 16,582,114 of record CM066039.1, on the reverse strand, counting down.
TTTTGATGACAATTTTTATCCAACGGTACATTCAGGCATAGGATTGTTATCAAGTGGTTCGTCGATGTCCATTTTGAAGTAAATTAATTAGTAAATGTGTACCAACTAATGCTGATCTGAAAATCTATATGTTAAGCTCACGACATATATGCACTTAACAGTTATTGAGCAACTCCTATGGAAATGAGTTTTAAATATAACATTTGGATAACGTTAGAACTGCAGGTTGAATTACATGCCTTTGTCAAGCATGGTAATGTCCGCTATGTTTAGCCCTCTTTTCAGGGTATTGTACGCCAGGGTTAGTAAATTAGATCCGCTTTTCTAGAAAGCTTAAAACATGCTCTTTCTAATGAAATTGGTTTCAAAACGATTTTAGAAGATACTTTTGTGTAAAAGGAGGTTAAAAATACCCTATTTTTACGTTTTTGCAAAAAATCATCAACTTTACACTTAATTTGTAAACTAACGGAGAATGCTAAGAGCATGAAATTATAAATTCAAGAACTTCAGTACATAGAGGTATTATGTGCAAAATTTCATACTTTTTACTTGATTAATTAGAAAGCTGCATAATGTCTAATTTTTAATTTTTTAGAATGTCATTTGTTTTTGGCTGGCTTTGCTGCAATATATCTACTTCTGACATATTCAAAAAATATTATCATTAGTATCATTAAATAGAGCGCAAAAAGTTGTACAGGATAGTCAAGTTTCATTTTTTATAATAAAATAGCAAAGAAAATATAGGGTCTCAAAGTTGCTGAAATCTCAGACTCGTACTGTACAAAGTCAAGGTATGTGATCAGACAAACGACTATATCTCAAAGTATTCCACGAGAGAATCTAAAACTTTACCAAAGTTAGTTTGAGACACATGGTAGTGTACATACAAAATTTCAGCAAAATCCAAGATGGTCGAGCAGGGCACTTTTTATATACTAGACCACTTGACATGGAATGACAAGTTCAACATTCTCAGCTATTTCCACTTTTTCCTCTTTTTTGCTGCCATCGCTCATATAGATCCCACTTCACAAGGAACTGGCCCACTCCTGTACAAGACTGAGCAGCTGCCTCCGGCATAGAATTAATCCAATCCCACCTGGAGAGCACCTCAGTCATGTCGGGCATCAGTTTGTCCTGCCAGTGTCTGGCCACATACATTTGCGCTGCCACCACACACCTTCTGCCAGATGTCTTGAGCCCCCTTTATGCCCCTTAAGGACAAATTCAGTAGGTAACTGCTTGGCTTAGGTAACTGCTTGGCTCGGCTCCCCCCCCCCCCCAAGCCTCGGTAAAGTCGGCCACCCCCCAATATCGGACCACCTCTGGGCACCATCCACCACATATGGAAGAAATCACCCTCCTGTCCACAACTCCTCCAGCACTTTTCCTTTCATATCAGCCCCATCCCGTGCAAGTGGGATGGATCCCAGTACATCCTATACACAACCTTGTAAGCATGCTCCACAATGGAGGCTGCCACTGAGAGTTTCTTAGCAAATTCAAAAATCACGGACCTTTTTCTTTTTACCCAATTCCTCGCCTAAGTCCTCCTCCCATCTCTTCAGAAACAGAGGTACTGTCCCATTCTTAATCAGCAGTAATTTATACATTCCTGATATCAACCCTTTCAAACTCTGTTCCGATGACTCAGGTTACCCACTCCTCCTGTACTGCATATAGTGACCCACCTGATTATAATAAAATTTGTGCCCCCTCCCTAGCTTGTACTGCTGCTGCAGCTCATCAAAACCAATCTGTCCTTCTTGATCCACCAATTGCCCCACCTTGACCAACCCTACCTTCTGCCACTCCTTATATGCCCCAGATAGCTGACTTGGCGGAAATAGATTATTAAATTGTATTGGTGTATTCCAGTAGATCAATTTCTTCCCGCACAGGCCCTCCTGTTATCTATTCCATAATCTTAATGCACATCTCAAAAATGGGGAGCCCAGCTCATGTCACTGCGCTTGCCTCTGTAGCCAAATCAAACTACCCGATGGGGTGTCCCGACTCAAATCCTGTTCATTCACAACCCACTGCTTGCCTCTGTCTTCCTGGCCCTATTCAATCACCCTGCTTAAGATTGCCCCCCTCATAATAACTCCTCATGTCTGGGACACCTAAAGGGAGGCGTGGCCTAGTGGTTGGGGCAAGGTACCACAGGCCGGAAGGTCAGTGGTTCAAATCCCACTAGAGGACAGCAACCGTGGGCCGGAAGGACTGGGGTTTCTAGTCCCACAGGCTGGAAGGTTGGTGGTTCAAATCCCACTAGAGGACAGCAACCTTGGGCCGGAGGGACTGGGGTTTCTAGTCCCACGGGTGTTCCTTGTGGTCTTGGGCAAGCCACTTAACCTTCCATTGCCCATGTTCCCTGTAATTATTAGCGTATGTGTCTCATATCCCCTCATGTTAAAATGTATCCCCCCAACCGCTTTGACCCGGTGAAAAGCAGGATATAAATGCAGCTAAATAAATAAATTCACATGAGCACCCTTCTGTTAACCCTTGGCAGGCATTTCCTCCAGATAAAATCAAGGAAATGCCATTGCCAAGACTGAATAACATCATCAGGTATCAGGATGGGGAGAGCAGTGAACAAAAATAACTATGGCAAGATACCCATTTTGATTGTGCAGTTCTATCCAGACAAGATAACATAACTTGTTCCCACCGCTCCAAATCCCTCTTTATTGTCAGCCACAACTTCTTGTGATTAAGCTTTATATAGTTCCTCCCACCTTACTCCCACATGGATTCCCAGGTATCTATTGGAGCCTCTCGCCCACTTAAAGGGGAAGGTGGCCCTTAACCGGTCTTCTAGTCCTCCATCTAAATGACCCTTCAGAATTTCCATTTTGGACATGTTCATCTTGTAACCTGACAAACTGCTGTACAGGGAGATCTTCTTTAAGAAATTCGGTAGAGAGATCAGGGGGTGTATCAGTGTGTAAATAACGTTGTCTGCGAATAGGCCAATCTGGTAATCCTGGGAGCAATGTTATTATTATTATTATTTAACATTTCTTCTATAGCTATTAAAATCAGCACGGTGTACATTGAACAAAACATACTGCAATGCATACAGGCAACATTGAGTTTACAAAGAACAGGGAAAAATAACACATGGGATAACCGGGATAACTATGTACAGGTTAACTTTATACTATATTTATTATTATTTATTTATTACAATTTCTTATATACCGCACTATTGTCAGCGCGGTTTACATAAAACAAAATGACCATAACAAACTGTTTGGCTTCACATAGAACAGGAGAAAACAACTTGGATAACATGCTTCTGCTTTACTATACTTTAACTATATACAATATTCTAAACTCGTTTGTATATTGTAAGTGATTTTATGTGGATGGTGCAGGTAAATGGTTATCAATGTGGGCTATCGTGTGGGCTAACCATTTTCTGGTTGTATTAGGGTGCTAAGGCGTCTGGGGTATGTGGGAAGCTTGCTAGATGTGTGAGTGTCCGGGATGACTTCTGGGTAACATTTTGTGAACAGATGGTGTTTCAAGGCTTTTCGGAATAGTATTAGGCTTTTGATGCCACGGATTTCATGGGGAAGTGTATTCCAGTTTAGAGGAGCGAATATTGAGAAAGCTCTGTTTGAAGTAGCCTTAGTACACGATGTCATCATCCTAGGAACTATTAAGGTGTTCATAGCAGTAGGCCTCCTGTTTCTATTTTCGAGGGTGCTGTGAATTAGCTTGCAGATTGGTGTAGGTGGGTAGTTATTCAAGGCTTTGAAAGTAAGGACTAGTGACTTATAGTGGAGTCTGGCTTGTAGAGGTAGCCAGTGCAGATCTTTCATGATAGGCGTTATGTGTGCAGATCTTGGTGACCCAGAGAGGACTCTTGCAGCTGTATTCATAGCCAGGCGAAGCGGATTTAAAGTTGATTGAGAGATCCCGTGGAGGATGACGTTCGCAAAATCTAGGTGTGGGAGGACTAATGCCTGGAAGGTTGATCGGTAGTCAGTATAATCAAGTAGGGGGCGGAGGTGGCGTAGTGTTCTGATCTTATGATATATAGTCTTTGTCACATTCTTCACATGCGTTGTCATATCCAGGTGCTGGTCCAGTGTGATGCTGAGATATCGGATTGTGGGTTTGGACTTCAATTCTATGTTGTTGACCAGTAGCGATGGAGGAGGTATGAACTTGCGATTCCTTGTAACAAAAAGAACATCAGTTTTGCTGTGATTGATTCGTAGGTTTTGTCAGCAGCCATTCAGCTACTGCTCCGAAACAACTGATTATTGGGGAGAACACTGGTTGGTCAATTTTGAACGGCATGTATAGTAGGATGTCATCTGCGTATGCCAGGCATTGTACGTTGAAAGATCAGATCAATTCACATATCGGCTGCATATATATATTGAACATCAGAATTAATAATGTTAATGTTCCCTCTAATTTTCTGTAGGCTGTGTGCGCATAAAATATCAGCTGTGCAGCTTTTGAAGGAAGGTTCAATTTTTGTGCGCCACATAACGACACTTGGAGTTATATACTTTAAAATTTGACTACACGTCAGAATACAGTATGTACACCACATTGACTTAATCAAATTAAATGAAAATAGACGATTACTAAATGAAGCGGAAAATTTCTAGTAATTACAATCACAACTTTTAAATTTTAAGATGTCTGTTTTCTATCAGAATCAGAACCGTAATTTTTGTGCGCTCTGTTGTAAAGTATGTGCGCTCGCTCGGCGAGGTGTGTGCACGCACACACGTGTACAGCTTAGAGGGAACAGTGCCTGGGAGCCAACCCCATGCCCCTAACGCTAGCATTGAACTGAACTCTCTCTGCCAGCTGCTGAATCACCAGGACAAAAGGAGTAGGGACAGGGAGCAGCCCTGCCTCGTTCCCCATCCCAGAGCAAATGCTTCCAAATATGCCCCATTAACTCTTGCCCGTGGTTACGCCTTTGTCCACCCAGTGAAGCGGCTCCCCGCACTCCACCACTTCCAGTACTTGTCATAAACCCCCATTCCACCCTATCAACATTATATTATTTTGCGTCGACCACCACCAGTTCTGCATCCTCTGCCCTTGATCTCGCATTTCAAATCAAGTTCAACAATTTCCTTACATTATCTTTGCCTGCTGACCCAGGATGAACTTCGCCTGATCCTCCTTAACCACGCTTCCTATCACTCCCTGCAGGTGATTCGCCAGAATCTTTGACAACACATTGGCGTCTAAGTTAATCAGTGAGATTGGTTGATAGGACCCACACACTGTGGCATCCTTTCCTGGCTTATGTTGAACTGTTATCCTTATTAAATTCATAGCTTCGGGACCCCTCCCCCCACCCTTTACGAGCACATCATTAAACACTTCCACTAGTCATTCGACCAGCAAATCCTGATATTTTTGGTAAAAATATGATGTGTAACCATCTAGATCTGGGGCCTTTCCCCCTTCATTTGCCCCTCTCACTTCATCCACTGTTATATCTGTGTTCAGTCTGCACCCCCCTCCCCCCTGGGTCAGATTGTTCAAGGAACACTCCTGCAAATATAACTTAATGTCCTCCACTGTAGCCCGCTGCTCACTTCTATACAGCTTATGGTAACGTTGACGAAATGCCTCCTGCATGCCCCCCCCTTCTGAGAATTTTAACAATCTGGACATATCCCTGATCTTTAAAATTTGCTGCTGTTTAACTTGGGCCTTCATTTTCATGGCAAGCAGGTGACCTACCCCATTGCCCTATTCAAAAAAAATCATTGCCTGATTAAACCCAATATCTCTATGTAATACCACCATCAACTGGGTTTTTACATCTTTAATCCTAGACACTGTAACTGCCCCCCCTCTCACCCCATTGCCAGCCTCCCCTCCAGTTCCCATAATTCCTCTTGCAGGACCCTCTCTTCCCTCTGACGCGCCCTTTTCTGGTGAACCTCCTCCAATACCAGTACCTCCCACGCTACTGCATTCAGACCATCCCATCGTATGCCTTCCCCCACCTCCCCTCACCCATTATGTGAGTAGTAATTTTCTATGGCTTCCCCCACCTTTTGAGCTCTAGCCACATCCACTAAGACAGATTCATTCATCTGCCAAAACTTTAGACCTGAATCATGTGCTTCCATCTTGACTAATTCCAATTCTAGCAATATATATCTTCCTTGTATACCATGAACTGCCCGAAGAACAAACCAGTCAGTACTAGAGGAGATCAAACCTAAGCTTTCTTTAGAAGCTTAGATGACAAGACTTCAACTTTCATACCTTGGACACATCATGCAAAGAGAGAGATCATTAGAGAAAAAGATGACATGCTTGGCAAGATAGGTCAACGCAAAAGAGGAAGGCCAGCAATGAGATGGATCGATACAATAACAGCAGCTACGGGTATCAGTCTGTCAACAATGAGCCGCCTGACTGAAGACCGAACACAATTTAGGACAACTATTCAGAGGGTTGCCATGAGTCGACATTGACTCGATGGAACTTAACAACAACCACCTTATGGCCAATGTTTCCGCTAACCTGCGCTGGGTCCGCTGCCAACATTCCTGCTGGCGGGGGGAGGTGCAGAGCGATTGATGCTCTGCCCCTCCCCCCACCGGCAGGAATGCCGGCGGAGGACCCGGCGCAGATTAAAGAGAACATTGCGAGGGTGCTATGGTGTGCGTTAGACAGTCTAACGCACACACAGTCTAATGCACGCCACAGCACCCTCACAATATTCTCTTTAATCTGCGCCGGGTCCTCCACTGGCATTCCTGCTGGTGGGGTAAGGGGCAGAGCGTCCATCGCTCTGCACCTCCCCCTGCCGGCAAGAATGTTGGCGGCGGACCCAGCGCAGGTTAGCAGGAATATTGCTTATGGCCCTCTGAAATCATAATCCCCACTCCCCCCCTCCCCCCCCTCTTTTATGATTTTCCTGCTTGGAAGCCTATATACCATAGAGTATTTTTTACCTGATGATAAGGCTGCCTGGCCCCCCCCCCCAATCATATCCAGTCACCCCTATCATCCAGCTAAGGCAGCCTCAACCCCTTCTCTCCCTCCTACTCTTATTCTCCCACCCTCTATCTGCCTCACCTGACTGCTCTCCTGGATCATGGAGTAGTGACTCGCCAATCCGATTCCACCCATTCACACCTAAATCTATAACCCCTCTCCACTCACTACCCCTTGTTCTCTGTCTCAGTTGGCCCCCATTTCTTGCTTCCATCCCCCACTCATTCTCACCATTCGCCCTTACACAGTCTACCTGTAATCCCCTCTGATCCCCCTTACCTAGGTACCCATACACCCAACCTTTCAGTCTCACGCTCTCTCCAACAAAAGCATGAAACATAGCCACAAACAAATGCTACAGGAAACTCCAAAGACTTGTCTTCCGCGAATGACCTCCTCTACCACTCAAATCAGCTCAGCGATTTTGAGATGTCCCAGTTCAGGTGACTGTCACTCTCTTCCCTCCCTCCTATTGATTCTTCTTTTCGGAAACCGACATTTTCTCCCACCTCATAAGCTTAGGAGGTTGCTCTACTGTGATATTGTCCTGCAGCAAAATTCTCTCAAACCTCAGTATTCACAACTCCTGGGTCACTTCCTGAGCCGTAGCCACTTTTTTTGTAACACCATTCACTGTAAATGCGATTCCCGCAGGATATAACAAATGGCACCGGCACTGCTTTTGTTGCAATGTAAGTGTTATTAGCCAAAAGGACTTCCTCTGGGCCATCGTCGTTGCAGGCAGAATTTTACAGCCCTGCCAGTCGAGCCTGAAAAGAGTCCTCATTTTTTGTACAGTGCACGCCTTGACTGCATAATCATGCAAGCAGATTATTATGTCCCGATGTTTCTGCACGTTTGGCGGTCCCAGAGATCGGTGAGCTCTGCCAATTTTGACCACCCCCACCTCTTCATCAGCCCTCCTATGGCACAAGATTGCTTGCAAATGGCACGGGTCACATGGTCGACATCCCTTTGTTCTGGGCCCTCTGGCACTTCTTGAGTTCTCAAGTTGTTACACCTCATTCTGTTCTCTATATCTTCAAGCTTCAGAGCCACTTCCTCCTGCTCATAAGCCAGTTTTTGGGCCTGCCTCTGCAACCTAGCCACTTTTTTTCCTGCATGCTGTCCAACTGTTCTTCACAATCCACTACTCAGAGTCCTAGTCCTACCCTCTGCTCTTAGCTCTTTAACCAGACCCTCGATTTCTGCTTTTACTGCGAATAATTATTTTTTCAAATCCTGAACCACCCACAAAGCTCTGCCTTTGATAAAGGGAGTTCAGCCACCTCCTCTGGTGTTTCCCTGCTGTCAGAACAGCTACTGCTTCTCCTCTGCCCCATCCTTCAGCGCCATTGTAGCAGGCTCGTGGCCATCATTTTTCCCTAGCTGAAATGCAAACTCCTGGAGGTCTGCAGTTTTGCAGAGGGTGGTCATTCTGAGCTGCTTGCTCCTTCTGCACAGCTTCCCACAAGCTCCTGTGCAGTTTGCATCGCTCTTGGAGTATTTTCTACTAATTTATGTGGGTAAGATGGCGGAGCTCTCTGCTCAGCCATCCGTAGTCTCGGCTGACATCACTTCCTCTTTTGAAATGGTGCTTTTTAATATTTTTATAAATGATATGGACAACAAGCAAAGTGAATAAATTGACAAGTGACATTAAATTATATACCGAATAGCGCGGTATATAAGAAACTATAATAAATAAAATAAATAAATAAAAATAAATAAATTATTCAAATTGTTAGATTGGGAGATGGCATCCAAATGGCAGATGAAATTTAATGTGGACAGATGCAAAGTAATGCACATAAGGAAGAATAACCCAAATTCTAGATAGTGCTAGGTTTTGCATTAGGAATCATCACCCAGGAAAAAGGATCTAACTATTATTGTGGACAATACATTGAAATCTTCACCTTCCTTCATTGAGAAAATTGACTATTTAAGCCTACACTGTTTTCTGTCTCTCAATGGTTTCCAGTCCATAATAGGACATTGCCTTCTGTGCCATGACTTTTTTTAATTTCCTCAGGAGTCTTTCATGCAGGACTTAGTGTATTTAGACTTTCAGAAAGTGTTTGACAATGTCAGCTGCCTCACCTTTATCCACATTTCAGCCAGTAGAGTTTAATGTAGAGAGATGTCAAGTTGAAGGTTCACATAGGGGAGCCAGTATCTTTGTACGGGTCCTATTCTACCTTGCCCTCTTTTTTCATAGTGACCTTGATTAGAAGACACTAATCTTCCTTGCCTCAATATTATTTATTATGATATACTTTGTCAGAATTAGCTCATTAAAATTGATTTCTCACTTAATCATATACATACATCATCTTTTTATCGATATTGGCTCAACGGCACAACACCACCACACCACACTACACTACACCAGATAAAGACCAGTATGGTCTATCTAGTCTGCTCAGTAAGGTAGTTAGACTGATTCGATTGTAACTGCAGCTCCATGCAGGTCACCCCTCTCTATTAAAATATATCTGTTTGCTTTGATTTCTTCCTCTTGCTATAAAGGGATCCACTGTGTCTGTCCCATGCCATTTTGAATTCCATCACTATTTGCTCTCACCACCTCCGTTGGGATGGCATTCCAAGTATTCACCACCCTTTCAGTGAAAAAATTTTTTCTGATGTTTTTAAGTTTACTGCCTTGCAGCTTCATTGTATGCCATCTAGTTCTATTTATTTTATTTATTTATCCGGTTTTATATACCACCTTCTTCTCCTTCAATCAAAGCTTTCCCTTCTTTGAAAAAGGTTTGCTTGTTCATTGATACTCTTTAAGCATTTAAAGGTCTGTATCAAATCCTCCCTGTCCCTCCTCTCCTCTAGGGCAGGGGTGGGCAAGTCCAGTCCTGGAGAGCTGCAGGCCAGTCAGGTTTTCATGATGACCTATTTCCATACAATGGAAGGCAGTGGATGCAAATAGATCTCATGAATATTCATTAGGGACATCATGAAAACCTGACTGGTCTGCAGCTCTCCAGGACCGGACTTGCCCACCCCTGCTCTATGGTATACAGTACATATCTAGATCTTCAAGTCTCTTCTCATATGTCTTGCGCAAGCTCCGAATCATTTTGGTCCCCTTCCTCTGAACCTTTTCAAGTCTCTTTATATCCTTTGTGAGATACGGTCTTCAAAACTAAACACAATACTCCAAGTGAGGCTTCACCAATGACTTGTACCGGGGCATTTATACCTCCTCTTTCTTCTGGTTATTCCTCTCTGTATGCACTTCAGCATCCTTCTGGTTTTGGCTACTGCCTTATCGCATTGTTTTGCCACCTTGAGATTCTCAGACACTAGCACCAAGAGGTCCTTCTCCTGCGTCCATGCACACGATTACATATGATTCTTTAGGATTTCTCCCCTATTGTATACAATTCTTCTGGATTTCTGCATCCCAAGTTTATGACTCTGCAGTTATTCACATTAAATCTTAACTGCCTAGCATTAGACAAGTCTTCCAGTGTTTTTATATCTTTCCTCATGTTGTCCACTCCCTCAGAAGTGTCCATTCTGTTGCAAATTTTCATGTCATTTTCAAAAAGGCAGACTTTTCGATTCAGTTCTTCCATAATATCACAAATACATTAAACAGGACCAATCCCTGAGCCACACCACTATGCACTTTCCCTTCTTTTGAGAGAGTTCCGTTTACCATCACCTTCTGTCTCTGTTGGTCAACCAATTTCTAATCCAGTTCCCCACCTTGGTACCCATCCCCAGGTTGTTCAGTTTATTGATCAGGCTCCTATGAGGAGCAGTGCCATAGGCTTTGCTGAAATCCAGGTAGATCACATCCATTGCATGCCCTTGATCTAGTTCTCTGGTCACCAGTCAAAGAACTCAGATTTGTTTGGCATGATCTTCCTCTGGTAAAACCATGTTGCCTTGGATAGAAACATAGAAACATGATGACAGAAAAAGACCACATGGCCTATCTAGTCTGTCCTTCCATAACAACTACAACAGTCCACTTTATACCTTTAGAGATCCTCTGTGTTGGTCCCATGCTTTTTTGAATTCAGTTACTGTCCTCATCTCTACCACCTCCACTGGGAGATTATTCCATGGATCCACTACTCTTTCTGTAAAGAAATATTTCCGCATATCACTCCTGAATCTATCCCCCTTCACCCTCATCCCATGTCCCCTCGTAGCAGAACTTGCTTTCAATTGAAAGAGGCTCTCTCCCTGAACATTTATGCCACGGAGGTATTTAAACATCTCAATCATATCACCTCTATCCCGCCTTTCCTCTAAGGTGTACATATTAAGATCCTTAAGTCTGTCCTCATATGCTTTATAATGAAGCCCATTAATCATTTTAGTAGCAACCCTCTGCACCGACTCCATCCTGTTCACATCCTTTTGAAGGTGCGGTCTCCAGAATTGCACACCATACTCCAAATGAGGTCGCACCAAAGACTTATACAGAGGCATTATCACCTCCTTTTTTCTGCTAGCCATTCCTCTCCGTATGCACCCAAGCATCCTTCTAGCTTTTGCCGTCGCCTTTTCTACCTGTTTAGCTACTTTAAGATCATCAGACACAACCACGCCTAGGTCCCGCTCTTCTTTAGTGGACAAAAGTACTTCACCTCCTATACTGTATTGCTCCCTTGGATTGCTGCAGCCCAAATGCATGACCTTACATTTTTTTAACATTAAATCTCAGCTGCCAAATTCTAGACCATTCTTCAAGCTTAGCTAGATCCCTCCTCATGTTATCTACACCTTCCTGGGTGTCTATTGCAGATTTTGGTATCATCTGCAAAGAGGCAAACCTTACCCGACAGCCCTTCCGCTATATCACTAACAAAGATGTTAAAAAGAATCGGACCAAGGACAGATCCCTGGGGCACACCACTGGTAACATCCTTCTCCTCAGAGTGAGCTCCATTTACTTGTACCCTTTGTCGCCTCCTACCCAAGCAATTTCTAACCCAGGCAGTAACTTTAGGGTCCATCCCTAGGGTGCTCAGTTTGTTTATAAGTCGCCTGTGAGGAACAGTGTCAAAGGCTTTACTGAAATCTAAATACACCACATCTAGAGCTCTCCCTCGGTCCAACTCCCTGGTCACCCAGTCAAAGAAATCAATCAGGTTTGTCTGACAAGACCTGCCTCTGGTGAATCCATGCTGCCTCGGATCCTGTAATCCGCTGGACTCCAGAAACCTCACTATTTTCTCTTTCAGCAGCGTTTCCAATAATTTACTCACCACCGAAGTTAAACTAACCGGCCTGTAGTTTTCAACCGCATCCTTACTTCCGCTTTTGTGTAAAGGCACCACATGAGCCTCTCTCCAGTCCTTTGGCACCACTCCCGACTCCAACGAGGCATTGAAAAGGTCAGTCAGTGGAGTTGCTAGAACATCCCCAAGTTCCCTCAGTATTCTAGAGTGTATCCCATCCGGTCCCATCGCTTTGTCTACTTTAAGTTGAGCTAGTTTCTCACGAACACAGTCTTCTGAAAATTGTTCAAGATGTCCCTCGCTTCTGTTCTTATTTGTGGGTGTTTTCTGAGGTCCTGCTCCTGGTTCTTCATCTGTGAACACAGAACAAAAATATTTGTTAAGCAATTCCGCTTTATCCTTATCAGCTTCTACATATTCCCCCCCTGTACCCTTGAGTCTGACAATACCACTTTTGCCCTTCCTCTTCTCACTAATATATCTAAAAAATGTCTTATCCCCCCATTTGATTGCATTGGCTATTTCCTCCTCCTTTTGAATCTTTGCCTTCTTGACTACTTTGCTAGCTTCTCTAAGTTTTTCCAAATACAGATGCCTGTCTTCCTCTCTCTGTGATCTCTTATATTTCATGAAGTCCTCCCTCTTTTTTTCTTCACTTTTTCAGCTACTTCCTTCGAAAACCATAGCGGTCTCCTGTTCCTTTTGCCTTTATTTACCATTTTAACAAAAAGGTTGGTTGCCCTTAAAATACCCCCTTTCAGTTTTGCCCACTGTTTTTCTACATCCCCCAGCTGTTCCCATCCCACTAACGACTCCCTGAGGTATTGGCCCATCTTCGCAAAGTTAGTCTTCCTAAAGTCTAAGATCCTCACCTTGGAATGGATTCTAACAGCCCTAGTCCTAATACTAAACCACACCATCTGGTGATCACTGGATGCAAAATGATCTCCCACTACAACATCAGAAACACTTTCACCATTGGTAAGCACCAAGTCCAGTATGGCCCCTTCACGTGTGGGCTCTATTACCAATTGCCTGAATAGTTCTCCCTGTAGAGAATCCATGATCTCCTTACTTCTAGATGATACTGCAGCAGGAATGTGCCAATCAACATCTGGCATATTGAAATCTCCTATCAGTAGCACTTCCCCTTTCCTAGCAGTGCTGCGTATGTCTTCAATTAGCTCTGTCCACCTCTTCCTTTTGTGAGGGAGGTCTGTATATCACACCAATGCAAATAGATTTCTCTTTCCCTCTTTCTAGTTTAACCCACAATGCCTCCTCTCTCCCTTTTAAGCTCTGTAATTCCAAAGCTTTAATAGTAGTTTTTACATATAGTGCCACTCCTCCTCCCCTTCTTCCTACTCTGTCCTTTCTGAATAAAGTATAGCCAGGTATAGTTACATCCCAGTCATGGTTTTCTGTGAACCATGTTTCTGTAACTGCCACTAAATCCAAGTCAGCCACTCCCACCAAAGCTTCAACTTCAGGGATCTTATTTCCCATGCTACGGGCATTAATACACACTGCTTTCCATATGGTTACCCCTGTTATCCATTTCCATAAAGGTATTTAATGTATCACCTACCTGGGGGCTTTCTTCACCCATCCCCAATGAATCTAGTTTAAAGCCCTCTTCAGTAGATTAGCCAGTCTACTACCGAAGATGCGTTGACCTTTCTTGGACAGAAGGATGCCATCTCTGCTCTGCAACCCTTGGAACAGCATCCCATGGTCTAGAAAACCAAAACGCTCTCGATGACACCATCCATGCAGCCATGCATTCATCTCCAGGATGCGAGCCTCTCTGCCTTGGCCTTTACCCTCAACAGGGAGGATTGAAGAGAACACCACCTCTGCACCTAACTGCTTCACCCTCTGTCCCAGAGCCATGAAGTTACTTTTGATACGTTCCGAGGTATACCTGGCAGTATCATTTGTTCCAACATGGATTAGCAACATTGGGTAATAGTCAGTGGGCTTGATGAGTCTCGGCAAACTCTCCGTAACATCTGCAATCCATTGGTTTCCAGAAAGTCCATTATTTTCTTTCTTTCAAGAATGCCTCCATTACTTTTCCCACCACAAGATCCGCTCACTTAGGCATCTACGTTCCATCCTCGAACCAACTGATTTTCGGATGATTTTCCAGGCATTGGTCATTCCTCATTTTGACTATGCCAATGCAATATTACAAGGTCTTCCCCAATCTACGTTAAACCCGCTGCAGCTAGCCATGAATGCGGCAGCAAGAGTCCTCCACAGAGCCTCCAGGAGCGACCATGTGACACCTCTGCTGATACAGCTACATTGGCTACCAATTCGTGCAAGAACTGTCTTCAAAACCTTGATAATCACTTTTAAAGCTGTTCACAATCTTTCACCTGCATCCGTAACCGCCCTCATCCATTCCACATCCCCAAATAGAATTAGAAGATCCACGGCTATAAACTCCCTAAAAGTCCCGAAGGCACTTACTGCCTGCACCAAATCAACAGCCAACAGGGCCTTCAGTCTCAGTGCCCCAAGATACTGGAATAAATTACCCCATGACATCCGGGCTATTAAGAACCTACCACAGTTTAGGAAAGCCCTCAAAACCCACCTCTTCAACAAGTACCTGATAGACCCTGACTGCATCCCCAAGAACCTCAGGACACCACCGATACCATTCTCAGTCAAATTTACAGTACCACAAGCAACTCACCATGTGGATACTCAAACCTATGAAGTGAACTGTGTTTTCTATGCAACTGCTTTGATTATGACTCCATATAATAAGTTCTGTAAATAGTTTACCCCTGTTAGCCAAGTTTCTGTCCCCTGTTATATGTAAACTCATACCCTGTTATATGTAAACTCATACATGTTAACTGTAATGAGCATTTTGTTCCATGTAAATCGCGCTGATGCTGAATAGTGCGGTATATAAGAGACTGTAAATAAAATAAAATAAAATAAATAAGGTACACTCCAATCCTCTGCAACTTGAAATGGCAACTCCGTAAACAGGAAAGAAAATGGCACAAAACTAAACACAGCGAAGACAAACTACAATATCTACAATTGATGAAAGACTACCACACCGCAACAGATAAAGTCAGACAGCAACACCACACCAAACTACTAAATTCTGCAATTAACCAACCAAGAGGGCTCTTCAGCATCATGAAACGCCTGACTAAAACACCATCCACTGAAAACCAAGAAATCATGCTCACCCCCCCCCCCCAACAACAAGCTCAAAACTACAAGCAACTTCATCCCCAACAAGATGTCCACCTTCCACCCCCCACCGAAGAGAGCCACTCAGACCCTGGATCTCGTTCAACAAAATTATTGAAAACCAAATCGAAAACACCATAACTTCTCTAAACACAACAACCCCCCTCCTAGATCCATACCCTGTTTCATGGATTAAGGTGACCAAAAAAAGAACTCGGCGGAGTAATCACCAAATTCATGCAGTTGATACTTCAACAGGGCATTATGGTCACATGCCTGAAAATCTCCTCTATACTCCCAACAATGTAGAAACCTACCCTAGACCCATCTGACCCATCTTCATACAAACCCATCACAAGCCTACCTTTCGCAGCAAAGACTGTTGAAAAAACAGTACAGCACCAACTTCAAGACCATATCGACAGAAACAACCTATAAGACCCATAGCAACATGGGTTTTGCCCACATCACGGAGTGGAAATATTACTAACCATCTTGATAAATACACTAACTCGAGGTATGCAGTGAGCCAATCAAGGTCTCCTATTAATCTTCTTGGACATCTCAGCCTTTAACACTGTAAATCACCAAATACTACAGCAACGTCTTCGCACCAATGGAATCTAAGGGCGCTGTACTCAAATAGTTCACAGCCTACCCCACCGATAGACACTAGCAGATAAAGATAGGAAATAACTCCACCCATCTTCGGATGCCAAATCATTGCATCGACATCTTCAAGAGCCTCCTCTTCCTCCCATGGATCTCAGGTAACTAAACAAAAAAGCCGGTCCTCAAAGGGTAGCTCTCCTGCTAAGCATCGAGAGGCCATTGGCATTGCCCTTGAGGGAACCACACCGGCAAAACAGCCCCGGCGGGAGGTTTCGGCTTCCAAAGCATCAATGGGGCTCCAGGATGTTCTCGAGGCTTCGACCTCACAACTACTGGTGCCATGCTCAGGGGTCCCGGCCGTTTTCACCGGTACCGACACCCAGGCATCGGCAGTGTTGATAGACCAGAGGTTCCTCGCTGTCGAACGCAGCATTGCAGCTCTTCTCACAGCTGCGGTACCGTTGACACCTGTGGTTCAACGGGCACCGGTACCGACATCGATAGCAGGACCAACGATACCGGTACCGGCCCCAGTGGAAGTTCTTCCCATGCCATCTTTGGCTGGAATCGACAGATCGGTACCGGATCAACTCAGTACCGACTTCGATTGATACTGGGACCATGCTTTGCATGAGCCTCGTGGTCAGGAATACTTCGAATCCTCCGATTCCGAAGACTCTGACAATTCTGCTGGTACCAGAGAGTTTCTCCCGGAAGATCCCTCTTCTCCCCAACGCAGAATGTCACCTCCAGAGGACATGTCTCTTCAGGATTTTATTCATGATGTGGCCAAAGGCCTTTCAATCACGGTAGCTCCTGAACAGGACCCTAGAGCAAAGGAATTGGAAATTCTCCACTATCCTAAAGCTCCAAAGGAGGCAGCCACTCTGCCCATCCATGAAATTCTGCATAACTTGATGCTCAGAATGTGGGAGACACCTCTGACTACATCTCCTCATTCTAGGAGGCTTGATACTATGTATCGAGTTCCGCCATGTCCAGGTTTTCAAAAGACTCAGCTGCCACATCATTCAGTGGTGGTGGAGTCAGCCATGCGTAGGATGAAAAGTGCAAAGAGGCATGCATCCAATCCCCCAGGTCGTGAATGCAGGACTCTAGACGTTTTTGGGCGCCGAACTTTTCAGGCTTCCATGCTTTCAGCGAGGATCAGTTTATATATACTATATATGGGCATGTTCCTCAAAGACGTTACAGGAGACTTGGAGCTTATGAGCCCACTTCTCCCAGATGAAAAGAGATGAGACTTTCTTGCTCTAGTCAAGCATGCTCAAGATGTCTCCAAGTTTGTGAATCATGCAGCCTTTGACTGCTTTGAATGCATCAGCAGAACCTCTGCTATTGCCATTGGGGCACGATGGATTGCCTGGCTTCAGGCATCAGACTTGGAGACTTGGGTACAGGACAAGTTAGGCAACATTCCTTGCACGGGAGAGAATCCCTTTGGCAGGAAAAGGCTAACAAAGTTAGATGCTAAAAATACCTCTCTGGATAGATTGTCAAAATCTACAGCCACTCCAGCCAAAAATAAGCCTTATGAAAAACCCTCTTTCAGCAAAAAGAGGAAATTTTATCCTTCCTATACCCAGCAGAGTCAAACTCAGGGTCAGGTTGCCCAAAAGAGACAAACTAGACAGCAAAAGAAGCCAAAAGGCCCGAGAGCCCAACCAGCTCCGCATGTTCAGCCCCCTCAAGGGCTTTGACTCCTTCCTAAAGAGCTTAGCTGTCCTGCCTCTGAGGGGTCCCCAAACTCCCAATATCCCAGGCAGGTTATGCAACTTTGCCAACAGATGGCATCATATAACAGCAGAAGATTGGACTCTGTCCATTGTAGGAGAGGGGTACAAGCTCCATTTTCACAGCATGCCCCCTCCTACAATTCTACGGCAATTCAGTTCTCAAACCTCCGCAGACAATCTGCTAGATCACGAGGTCTCAACACTTCTTGCCCAAGGGGCAATAGAGGAAGTACCCATTCTTCAACGGGGTGCAGGGTTCTACTCCCCCTTTTTTCTTATTACAAAGAAAACAGGAGGACATAGACCCATTCTAGACCTCAGAGAATTGAACAAATACCTGTTCTGAGAGAAGTTCAAAATGATTTCTCTTGGAACTCTTCTGCAATACCTTCAAAGCCAGGATTGGCTTTGCTCTTTAGACTTAAAGGATGCATACACTCACATTCTGATCCATCCAAATCACAGGAAATTCTTAAGATTCCTTTTCAAGGGAAAACATTTCCAGTACAGGGTTCTTCCCTTTGGTCTGGCTTCAGCTCCAAGGGTATTCACGAAATGTATGGTAGTAGTAGCTGCATTTCTATGAACCCTGGGGATATTTGTCTTCCCTTACTTAGACTGGCTCATTCAAGGCCCTACAGTTGCAGATGCCAGCACTGCACTGTCTTGCAAAATGCGAATCCTCCAATACTTGGGGTTGGTAATAAACTTTCCAAAATCCCAACTTGTTCCTTCCCAATGCCTGGAATTCATAGGGGCCTCTCTAGATACCAGACAGGCAAAGGCTTTCCTTCCAAAGGCCCGGTGTCTTTGCATAATGCAACTAGTTCTCAAGCCGCAGGGAAATCCTCCCTAACTGCTCGAGAGCTACTACAGTTGCTGGGACATATGGCATCCACAGTTCATGTAGTCCCATATGTTCGCCTCCACATGCGGGCAGCTCAGTGGACCCTATCCACACAGTGGACACAGGCCACAGGACATTTATCAGACAAAATAGTAAACTCTCAACGACTAATTTTGTCCCTCCAATGGTGGCAATCACTAGAAAATCTGACAGTGGGGTCTCCTTTCCATCAACCCCTTTTTCAGGCCACCCTAACAACAGATGCATCACAGGTGGGTTGGGGAGCACACCTGAATCATCTCTCTACCCAGGGCACCTGGACTCCACAGGAGGCTGGTCTACAAATAAACCACCTGGAATTAAGAGCGATCTATTTAGCTTTTCGAGTATTCCACACTCAGCTACAAGACAGTCCTAGTTCAGATGGACAATCAAGTAGCCATGTTCTATGTGAACAAGCAGGGCGGGACAGGCTCTCTGTCGTTATGCAACAAAGCTTTACGACTGTGGGCCCTCACCAGAGAGTATCAAATTCACCTTCTAGTGGTATATCTTCCAGTTATTCAAAACCTTTGGGCAGACAAACTCAGTCGAGTACTGCTGCCTCACGAGTGGTCTCTCCACTTAGACCAGGTGGCAAAAATATTTCATCCCTGGGGCACTCCAGACATAGACCTCTTTGCAAGCCCATTGAATGCCAAACTTCCCTGGTTCTGTTCCAGGATTCCGGCTCACAATTGTCAGGCAAGGGATGCCTTCCTCCTTCACTGGGGTCAGGACCTCCTTTATGACCTTCCCACCCATTCTCCTCATCCCCAAAACACTATTCAAGCTTCAGAGAGACAGGGGTTGCATGATTCTCATAGCGCCACGATGGCCACGCCAAGTGTGGTATCCCCTGCTTCTACATCTCTCTCAAGCTGCACCTCCTGGAGTTAGAGCATGCTCCAGATCTCCTTTCCCAAGAGGACAGGATGCTATGGCACCCGAGTCCCCAGTCCCTGCATCTCACGGCCTGGTTGCTGAAGGCTTAGACCTCCAGGATTTCAACCTGTCCTAACAGGTAAAGGATATCATTCAGGGTTCTAGAAGACTTTCCACAAGAAGATCTTATGCCTTCAAGTGGAAACGTTTTACTATATGGTGCACCAAGAAGGGATTAAACCCCCTTGTCATACTTTTTGAATCGATGCTAGAGTATCTCCTTTACTTATCGAATTCTGGTCTAAAACCCATTTGGTAAGAGTCCATCTTAGTGCAATTGCAGCTTCTTATAAGCCTCTGAATGGACAACCAATTTCCTCTCATCCACTCATATCCAGATTTATGAGAGGTCTTCTGTTAACCAAGCCTCCCATCAAGCCACCACCGGTGGCATGGGATCTAAATCTAGTTCTTGGGCAGCTCGTGAAGCCGCCTTTTTGAGCCTTTAGCCACTACAACCCTTACGTTTTTGACCTGGAAGGTCATCTTCCTAATTGCAATCACCTCTGCACGTCGCATTAGTGAACTGCAAGCTTTAGTGGCTGATCCTCCTTATACTAGGTTTCATCATGATAAGGTTGTTCTTAGAACTCATCCACACTTTATGCCAAAGGTGGTTTCGCCTTTTTATTTGAATCAATCAATTTATCTTCCTGTATTTTTTCCGAGGCCTCATGCCTCTAATGCAGAAAGAAACCTTCATACTTTGGATTGTAAAAGAGCCTTAGCCTTTTACATACAGAGAACACAGCAGCATAGAAAGTCCTTGCAACGTTTTATAGCTTTTGACTCTAGTCATTTGGGACTTCCAGTCTCCAAAATAACTTTATTTAAATGGATTGCCCAATGCATATCCTTTGCTTATGAGAGTAAGGGTCTTCCTCTTCATGGCTCATAACGTGAGAGCCATGGCAGCTTCCTTTGGACGCTGGGGCGCGTTCCCGTGCAGGCTCCATCGGTACCGACGATACCCATATGTGAAGACGCTGTTCCTGGAGATCACCTGTTACAGCTAAGTAACTACGCTTTATTTGTGCAGCCACTTCTTTGGTGAACCATTTAGGTTTCCTTTTTCCTCTTGTTTTGTTTACTTTCCTTACATATATATATATCCATTGCCTCTTTTATTGCCTCTTTAAGTTTGAATCTTTAAGTTTAGCCCACTGCAATTCCACTTCCCTTAACTCCTCCCACCCTGCCAACCTCTCCTTCAAGTACTTTCCTATTTTACTGAAGTCGGTGATTTTGAATTCTAGGACTTTGAGTTTGCTGTGATTGGAGCCCGCCTTGGCTTTTACCGCAGGCCATACTGTGTGATGATCACTGCTGCTCAAGTAGGCTCTCACCCAGACGTTCGACTCGCTAACTTCATCGGTGAGTATTAAATCCAGCATCAAACTTTCTCTGGTCGGTTCTATCACAGTTGTCTGAGTGATGCTTCTTGGAAGGCATCTACAATCTTTTTACTTCTTTCCAGATTTGCAGAAGGAATACTCCAGTCCACATCTGTTAGGTTAAAGTCACCTAATATGATCACTTCTCCCTTCATAGCTATCTTTGCAGTATCGATGATCGTTTCTGTCCATTTCTTCATTTTGAGTTGGAAACCCATAAACTTACACCGTATGGATGATAGTGCCATCTCCTCTTACCAACACAATCCACAGTGCTGCTCCTTTTCTCCACATCCCCTGCATTTCAGCAGCTTTGATATTGCTTTTCACATATAGGGCGACGGCTACTCTTTTTCTGCCTTCTCTCTCTCTTTTAAATTATAGCCAGCTATGGCTATATCCCATTTATGCAACTCATTAAACCATGTTTCTGTAATGGCTACAGTGTCCAAGTTCATTTCCACCATCAGGGCTTCTAGGTCAGGAGCTTTGTTGGCTAGGATATGAGCATTTGTGCTCATTGTCTTCCAGCAATGGCTTGCTTGTATTTTGGATGGATTTGGTTGCAGATTCCTCTTCCCTCTTGTCATTGATGTGTGGATTTGTATGATGACTATTACCAATGTTATATTCTAACTGGGAGTGACATCCTGAACTAGTTGTTTCCCATTAGTCACCCCCTGTCCACATATTGCCTGAATTTTTCACTTAGGATTGCTCTGCCCCTCCCCCCACCGGCAAGACCCGGCGCATATTAAAGAGAACATTGCGAGGGTGCTGCAGCATGCATGCGGCCTGCGTGCTGAGGGTGCTAGAATGTTGGCGGCGGACCCAGCACAGGTTAGCGGGAACATTGCTTTGGATCCTTTTGCCCGCACAGAGATGCAGTCCAACACAATACAGCCTCTTTCATCTTTTACCCCAATTGCCTGTATATCTAAATCCTTCTCGTTTACACCTGGTTTGGAGCCTCATATTAGATTTGGTTATGTGTGGCAGCCCGCCTTCCATTTTAACTATGAACAGCTAAAACTTGTGAGAACGATATAGTGTTGACAGTGGGTTTAAGTTTCTCTCCTAAAAGCTGAAATTCCTTTTGTACTTTAGAGATACTGTTTCTAGCCAGGTTATTGAAAGGTTTGCTTTAGTTGCTGTTTTAGTCTAATTTCTAAAGGGAAAACAGACTTATGAGATCACTTTTGCATGTATTGCTAGCAATTGTTCAGGACATTTGAAAGGGGGGGCTTGGAGGGAGGGGGGTTATGAGCAGTCTGTTGAGATGTGTGTTCCAGTTTCATGCATATCTGCAATCCATGAATGTGTGTACACATCCTGGAAAGCAGACCTCTCTTTAGTTTAGAGTGAAGCTTCTTGTTCTCGAGAGAACCCATTGCAGTTTGAAGATGTTCTTGCCACGATCCAACTCATGTGCAAATCAAAAAGCAGACCGGAGTCTACGTTTTTTTTTCCTGAACTAAACAAGTATGGAAGATCTGGGTAATCTTTAGAAGCTATTTTTTAATTGTACGTTTTATTTTTTTTGTCTTACTAGGTAGTGTTTCACAAGATGTCACCCAATGAGACACTTTTCTTGGAGAGCACCAATAAGATTTACAAAGATGACATTTCCAACAGCTCCTTCGTCAATTTCCAGATATGGGACTTTCCTGGCCAAGTAGATTTCTTTGATCCAACCTTTGACTATGAAATGATCTTCCGAGGAACAGGAGCATTGATATATGTTATTGATGCACAGGTATGGTAGCTAGTAATATAAAAAAAAAAAAAAATCTGAAGGTATCGTACCGAAATGGCAAGATGATTTACTTTGCTAGCTATTGGTGTTGAGAAATTGTAGGTCATGCTTTTATTCTCGTATATTTACATATGAAATTTTATCCTAACATCTGTTAATTTAAGATAGACTCCAAGGTGTGCATGTCGAGGAATCTTATGATCAAAAGCAAAGTTAAGAATGTTTGTTTATATGCATCACAGGTAGTGCTGATGACCAGGCTGCATGATTTCTATGGGCCTCCTGAACATTGTGCGTCTCAAGTCATTGACCCAGCAGTATTTTACTTGTTAGAGAGAGAAAACCTTAGGAGTTAGCATTGGTTGAGAAGTAGAGAATGTGTTATGGTCACCAGCTATCCCAGAAATAATTAAGCACTTTGTCTTTTAAGCATAAGAAGTTTATTTTGGATTGAGAAACCAAATTTTAGCTAATTTTAGCCTGGCATGTCAGAAACAATATCTGCATCTGATTTCATTCACACAGCAGTTACCAGACAGTTTACCACCATAGTAGAGACTAACAGAGGCAGGTAGTGATGCTCTTTCATTCCAGTATTTGTGTGTCCTAATGATGCGCTTTCCCAGGATGACTACATGGAAGCGTTGACAAGACTTCACATAACAGTTTCTAAAGCCTACAAAGTAAATCCTGAAATGAACTTTGAGGTTTTTATTCACAAAGTCGATGGCTTATCGGATGATCATAAAATAGAGACACAAAGGGACATTCATCAGAGGGCCAATGATGATCTTGCTGATGCTGGATTAGAAAAACTCCACCTTAGGTGAGTGATAACCTTCCTAGACGTGCAGTGGACATGTGGGTTTGACCTAGCATTTACTTGTGTGCTACCTCGATCTTGAGAAACATCAGACACTATTTGGTCATTGTATTAAAGTGGTTTCTGTGTCTGGAAGTTGCTGTCTTTCAAATAAAACACAAAGCTCAAGTCTCGTCTGTATTTTGAAGAACTTTTTGACAAGATTCATGACGTGAGTGCTCATTTTGGTTTAAGTTCCATTATGGGTCCGCTGGTAGTTGCCATGCCTTCATCTGTATGCATCATAATATATTTAAGGGTTGGCGTTGCAGACTGAAGGAATTCCTTCGGTCCTGCTTACATATGCATTAATTGGTTGACTTTCAGAAACTTGCCACCTTTTTGCTCCAAGAGGTGTCATGGAAGTAGTGGGGGCAAAGACAGTGATGGAATTCAAAATGGCATGGGACAGATACTGTGGATCCCTTTATAGCAACAGTATATAATCAAAATAAACATAATTAACTATTTCAAGAAATAAGGAGTGACCTTCACGGAGTGGTTGGTACACCCCCTAAACAAAGTCATGTGGAGGGGTGACTTGTACGGAGCGGCAGGTGTACCTACTCTTGCTGCCTTGCTGGGCAGACTAGATGGATCATACTGGTCTTTATCTGCCGTCATATATTTTTCTGTATGTTGTTGACAAAGCTAGTTTTGAACTGTCATGGTTTATTATTATGATATTGTGAGTAAAATCCCTTGTCCGTATTCATAGAGTTTGTTGTAAAGTAAGTTCATCTGTAGAGACACCAGGCATCTTAATTTACCTCTGGTTGTCTAGGGGCTGAACTGGTGAGATGGCATAGGGGTAATTGGGACACCCCCTTGGTAATTCCCAAATAGCATTGCTCACTCTTGAGTGCAGCCCATGCTAGCATAATGTAGACCTTAAAACAGTTTTGCTTTTTATTGTGAAAGCAAAACACGTCATCATTGTGAAACATAAGTGCAGGCTTTACAACTGTGTTCATGGTGCTGGCTGTTTTTTAATTTGTAATTGAGGGCCATAGTTGGGTGGTTCTTAATTAAACAGCACCAAAACTACACATGATGGTTGGTTCTTAGATGCATAAATGCATTTACCATTGTTTTGTGCTAATGTAGCCTGAAAACTTGACCTGGACTTAGCCGTTTTTAAAAATAACGTAATTTGTCTTTCAGCTTTTATTTGACTAGTATATATGACCACTCAATATTTGAAGCCTTCAGCAAAGTAGTACAGAAGCTGATCCCACAGCTTCCGACATTAGAAAATCTGCTAAACATATTTATTTCGGTGAGTATGATGATTGATGATTGATTTCCCCCCCCCCCCCCAAGCCATTTTCAGCATCTATGTGCTCCGATATTCCAGTTGTTAATAAGGAGGATAGATGTTGATTGAGCACCTGTGTGTGTTAGATCAAGTTCTACACAGAGAAGACATTGCTTTGGCTTTCAGCTGTTCAGGATTAAATAAGTCGTTCTCCTTTTGAAGCTCAAGCACCCATGTGACACTATAGCACTAGAGAAACTTTAAAGCAAGACAGAAGAAAGTGGAACTGGTTCCTAGTGTTTCAAACATATGTGAAATTTGGATGTTTTGAGGTCCTGTATTACCTTTTTAACTTTCAAAAGGGAGACTATGATAAAATGAGGAAAAATAGTTAAGAAAAAAATGAAAAGGAGCAGATGCAAAGGTTAAAGATTGCATCGGGCTATGAGCTTTGTTTAAAAATACTATTTTGAAAGTGCAGACAAGATGTATTCCACACTTTAAGAAAAGTGGAAGGAAGGCCAAAGAACTGCCAGAATGGTTGAAAAGTGAGGTCAGAGAGGCTGTTGCCAAAAAAGCATCTTTCAGGAAATGGAAAAAGGAGCCAAATGATGAAAACTGGAAACATAAGCACTGTCAAATTAGATTCAAGATATTGATAAGGCAGGCAAATAGAATTTGAAAAAAAGCTTGCCATGGAAGCAAAAAACACATACTAAAAACTTTTTCAAATACTCTTACCAAAATAACCTGTGAGTCAGTTGGACCATTAGATGATAGAAGGGTAAAAGGGGCGCTAAGGGAGGATAAGCCATAGCGAAGAGATTGAATGAATTCTTTGCTTCAGTTTTATACTGAAGATGATGTAGGGAGGTTACCCATGCCTAAAATGGTATTTAAAGGTGATGTAACAGAAGAATTGAAAGAAATATAGATAAACTGGGAAGATGTATTACAACCATTTGATAAATTGAAGAGTAGCAAATCGCCTGGATCTGATGGTATACATTCGAAGGTGTTGAAATATGAGATTGCAGACCTACTATGAGTAATCTGTGAACTATCATTAAAATCATCTGTAGTACCTGAAGATTGGAGAATGGTCAGTGTAATACCAATTTTTAAAAAGGGGTTTCAGGGGTTATTTGGGAAACTACAGACCGGTGAACCTGACATCAGTACTAGGCAAAATAGCAGAAAGCATTATAAAGAAAAAAAATTACTAAACATGTTGATAGTCATCGTTTAATGGGAGGAAGCCAACATGGATATAGCCAAGGAAAATCTTGTCTTACTAATCTGTTATATTTTTTTTGAAGATATGAATAAACAGGTAGACAAAGGTGAGCCAGTCAGTATAGTGTATTTGGATTTTCAGAAATCCTTTGACAAGGTTCCTCATGAGAGATTCTTGGCAAAATTAAAAAGTCATGAGAGAGGAGGCAGTGTACTATTGTGGATCAGGAACTGGATAAAAGATCCCCAGGGATCTGTGCTGGGCCAGTGCTTTATTCATAAATGACCTGGAAATGGGACAAAAGTGAGGTGATCAAATTGCAGATGACGCAAAATTATTCAAAGTTATTAAAACAAGAGGATTGTGAAAAATTGCAAGAGGACCTGTATAAGTTGGAAGCCTGGGAGTCCAAATGGCAGATGAAATTTAATGTAGACAAGTGCAAAGCTATGCACTTAGGAAAGAACAACCCAAACTATGGTTACATGATGCAAAGTTGCAAACATTAGGAACCACCACCCAAGAAAAGGATTTAGGCATCATCGTTGATAACATATTGAAACCCAGTGTACAGTCGTGGCCAAGTAAGCAAATAAAATGCTAGGAATCATAAGGACAGGAATAGAGAATAAAACAAAGGATATTATAATGCCTCTGTATCATTCTATGGTATGACTGCACCTTGAATATTGTGTGCAGTTCTGGTCTCCATATCTTAAAAAGGATATAGTATTCTCCAGGACCAAGCAGGAAGTCAGTCCTCACATATGGGTGACGTCGGCACCGACGGAGCCCTCGCGGAACAATTTCCCCAGCTTTCAAAGAAAGCCTTTGGGAATTGCAGCGCGCATGCGCGGTCCCCTTCCCGCCCAAGGGTGCCATCTTGCCCAGTCTTCTTTTTTCCGCGGAGCCCTACAGACGCTGTTTGTATTCACCGCTGAAAAAGTTGATTTTCTTTCTTATTCTTTATTCTTTTTCAGTTCGACGCCGGATTCTTTTTCCCGCCCGGACCCGCTACGCCGGTACCGGGTCTGTTTCTTTATTTTTTGGTTTTTTGTCCTTCGTGACAAGCGTTCGCGCCATTTTTACTTTTCACTGGCAGCCCTGTCTTTTGACCTCGCGGGCGCCCTTTTTCCCTCGATGGCTGCCAGCGGGTTTAAAAAGTGTGATCGCTGTAAGAAACTCATGTCTCTTACAGACACACACGACTGCTGCCTCGGACCCGAGCATGACCCGATGATCTGTGGTCCGTGTGGCAAGATGTCCTCAAAAGCGTTGAGTCGGCAGCATCAGCGAGAACGGATCTTCTCTGACTCCGCGTCCGGCCGGGCTTGGACCTCGGCAGAGGCTTCGACGTCCCGGGACTCCGGTCCTGAGCATCGTCGGAGTTCATCTGAGCGGGGGTCTCCTACCCGGGAACATCATAGGAAGAAAAAACCCGCGAGGGCGGCATCGGTGGACGGTCCTGGTTCCTCGAGGGCCAGGTCGCATAGCCCCGACAGCCGTCCCGGGTCCTCGGAGTCGGAGAGGCCTTCGAAGCATCCTCGTCTCGAGATGGAGTCGCCTGGACAAGTGAGTACTGTAGTCCTCGTGGACTCGCCTCCGAAGGAGCTGACGTCGGGCCCGACACCGTCGGGGCCCGAGTCAGGGGCTGCTGGGTCTCCTGAGCTTGGACTCAGGTTGACGGCCTTGGAGAGCAGTTTAGCTGCCTTCATGGACCAGCAGCGGGCATTGATCGCTGGCCTTGCCAATGCGTCTGCCCCGGCCACCGGGACGTCGACGTCCAAGTCGACCCCGGAGACCGAGCCGATCCTCGAGTCCATCCGAACTCGAGTCGATCCTCGGTCGCGGTCTCTCTCGGCCTCCCGTTCAGGACCGAGGTCGTCGACGCTGACTCCTTCGGCGTCGGAGCAGAGGGCATCGGTGCCCGCCCGACCGGAGCCACTCGAATCCTCCTCCGCGGAGTCCGACTGGGAATCGGAGGACGAAGAGTCCCCTGGTAGTTTTCGGACTTGGTGTGTCCCCTTGGACTCGCCCGAGTCCGAACCTCGGAGACGGTCCCCCCCGGAGGAGACACGGTTCTCGGATTTCGTGCGGGATATGGCCAAGGCCTTGGCATTCCCCGCGAATCCCGAGAAGGAGCCTCGTGCCGAGGAGCTCGATGCCCTCCAGTATGATTCTCCCCCGAAGGAGGCCTTTACTGTACCGGTTCCTCCGATGCTGGAACGACTTCTCTTCCGCATGTGGGAGAACCCGGTGTCGGCGCTGGTGTTAAGCAAGCGGGTCGATTCCATTTATCGAGTCCGCAAGAGCCCCGGCTTCCAAAAGGCACAACTACCGCACCATTCCATGGTGGTGGAATCGGCCATGCATAGACTCAAGAGTCAAAAAATGCACTCCTCGGTGCCTCCCGGCAGGGAGGCCCAGAGCCTGGATGCCCTCGGTAGAAAGTGTTTCCAGGACTCTATGCTTGCTTGTCGAGTCCAGACCTACCAGCTCTATATGGGCATGTATCTCCGAGATCTGGCAAAGGAAATTGCCGGGTTCTCGGCTGGTTTCTCCGAGGAACCTTTGCAGAGGTTCCAAGCCTTGTCCACTGGGATTCGAGAGTGCTCGAAGTTTATCTCTCGGGCAGCCTACGATGGCTTTGAAGCATCGGCTCGAGTAGGCGGAGCCAGCATCGGTGCCCGCCGACAGGCTTGGCTTCAGTCATCTGACCTCGAGCCCTGGTCCAGGACAAGTTGGTCGATGTCCCCTGCAGAGGTGAAAACCTTTTTGGCAAACCCATGGCTGAAAAGGCTGCGCAAATCGAGACCGAGACTCTGACCGGAACTAGGCTGTCCAGAAAGACCTCTGCCCCTTCTCAGAAGAAGAAGGGCTCGGGGGAAAAAGCCCTTTTACCCGAGGAAGGCGGCTGCCTATAAATACTACCCTCAGTATCAGGCCTCAGCAACTCCCCAAAAGGGCCAGCAGGCCAAGGGACGGGGTAATGGGTCCCGTAGGCAGCAAGCCCCCAAGCCCACTACACCGGCCCCTGCTCAGCAGGGTGGGGTTTTTTGACTCCATCAGCATAGCCTCTTCCCCTCAGCTGGTTTCCCTAAGCACAGGAGGCCGGCTGGTCCACTTTGCCCACAGGTGGTCAGCCATCACATCAGATACCTGGGTACTTCATATAGTTCAGAAGGGCTATCTTCTACACTTTCACCAGGTACCTCCCTCCTACTTTCCAGGGGAGCCTCCAAGACTCCCTCTGCACAGGGACTTACTCCTTCAGGAGTTGGCAAGTCTTCTGAAGGAACAGGCTGTGGAACCGGTGCCCCACCACCTGAGAGGTCACGGCTTTTATTCCAGGTACTTTCTGATACCAAAAAGAACGGGAGGCCTCAGACCCATCCTAGACTTGCGAAACCTCAACAAGTTCCTGGCAAGGGAAAAGTTCAAGATGCTTTCTTTTGGAATCCTGCTGCCCTACCTCCAGCGGGGAGACTGGCTATGCTCCTTAGATCTAAAGGATGCCTATACTCACATCCTTATTCATCCAGACCACAGACAATATCTCAGATTTGTTGTAGGAGGAAATCATTACCAGTACAGAGTCCTGCCCTTTGGCCTATCCTCCGCCCCACGGGTTTTCACCAAATGCCTGGCAGTGGTGGCGGCTTATCTCAGACTTCAAGGCCTTTTTGTGTTTCCATACCTGGACGACTGGCTCATCCGGGCCCAGTCTTCCCAAGAGGCCACTCAGGCCACTCATCGCACTGTGTCTCTGCTCCAGCACTTGGGCTTTGTCATAAACTTCGCAAAGTCCACTTTGCTCCCCTCTCAGGATCTCGAATTCATCGGCGCAAGGTTAAGCACACTTCAGGCGCGGGCCTTCCTGCCTCTGGACAGGGCCCACAGGCTCATGACTCTCGCCAGCCACTTTCGAAGCAATTCCCTGGTCTCTGCCAGGCAATTTCTGAGACTGCTCGGCCATATGGCTTCCACGGTCCATGTGACCCCCAATGCCCGCCTGAACATGCGACCTGCTCAGTGGTGCCTTCGCACTCAATGGCATCAAGCCACGGGGAGCCTGATGGACTCAGTACAAGTCTCGGACCTGCTGGTCTCTTCTCTGCAGTGGTGGCTTCATCTGTCAAACCTAGTACTGGGAGTGGATTTTCAATCTCCTCCTCCTTCTCAGGTACTAACAACCGATGCTTCTCTCCTGGGATGGGGAGCACATTGCCAAGGGACATGTACTCAAGGCCTCTGGACTCCTTGGGAGTCTGCGCAGCAGATAAACTTCCTGGAGCTCAGAGCCATCCGCCTAGCTCTGAGAGCCTTCTCCCACCTCATTTCTCACCAGTCTGTACTGGTCCAGACGGACAATCAAGTAGCTATGTTCTACGTGAACAAACAGGGAGGCACAGGCTCCTTCCTTCTCTGTCAAGAGGCACGCCAGCTGTGCTCTTGGGCAGTCGGCCACGGCATACTCCTCAAAGCGGTCTATCTTCCAGGTCAAGAAAATTACCTGGCAGACAAGCTAAGCAGGATCCTCCAACCACACGAGTGGAGATTGGATCCATTAGTGGTTCAGCAGATCTTTCTCAAGTGGGGACTCCCCACCATGGATCTGTTTGCCAGTCCTCTGAACCGGCAACTACCCAGATTCTGCTCTCGACAACCGCATCCTCTCAGAGTAGCGCTGGATGCTTTTCTGATTCCATGGTCCACAGGCCTCTTGTATGCCTTTCCTCCCATGCTGCTAGTGTCACGGACGCTCTTCAAGGTTCTCGGAGACAAAGCCTCGGTGATCCTAGTGGCTCCCCGGTGGCCGAGACAACCTTGGTTCCCGCTTCTAATGCAGCTGGCGATGGACACTCCTCTTCCTCTGGGGTTTCAACCCAATCTTCTGACACAAGACAACGGGTCTCTCCTACACCCCAACCTCCGGTCCCTTCATCTGATGGCCTGGCTGCTGAAAGGGTAGTCCTTGCTCCCCTCCTACTGCCTCGGGAGGTGGAAGAGGTCGTCTTGGCCTCCAGGCGGCCCTCCACCCGGAAGTCCTACGCTCTTAAGTGGCGTCGCTTCTCTGTCTGGTGTGCTCAGCAGTCTGAGAATCCCTTCTCCTGCTTGGTGGCGGTGGTCTTGCAATATTTGCTTTACCTCTCCAATCTGGGCCTTAAGTCCAACTCTGTCAGAGTCCACCTCAGTGCTCTCTCTGCACATCACGCACCGGTAGATGGCAGGCCTCTATCCAACCACCCTTTGGTGGCTCGTTTTCTTTGGGGCCTTCTTCTGCTTAAGCCTCCTTTGCGTCCACCTGCCCCTGAATGGGATCTGAATGTGGTCTTGCATCGGATTACCTGTCCACCCTTTGAACCTATGGCTACCTGCCCTCTTCGTTTTCTTTCTTGGAAAACCTTGTTCTTGGTAGCCCTTACCTCTGCTAGGCGTGTTAGTGAACTGCAGGCCCTAGTGTCTGATCCTCCTTACACTAGGTTCTACGGGACTAGGGTGGTCTTACGGACTCACCCTAAGTTTCTTCCAAAAGTGGTTTCTCCTTTACATCTCAACCAGGAGGTGGTTCTTCCGACCTTCTTTCCCAGGCCGCACTCCAGCTGGGCTGATACGGTCCTGCATACCCTGGACTGCAGAAGGGCCTTATCCTTCTACCTTGACCGTACGCGGGAGCATAGGAGGGCTGCTCAGCTCTTCGTTTCGTTTGACCCCAATAACTTGGGGCTCCCTGTCTCCAAGCGTACCTTGTCCATCTGGGTGGCTGACTGTATCGCCTGGGCTTATGGGACAGCCGGCCTCTCGTTGGAGGGCCGCGTCACGGCTCATCGTGTTAGGGCGAAGGCTGCGTCAGTGGCACACCTCTGCTCTGTTCCATTGGCAGACATCTGCCGGGCCGCT
This sequence comes from Ichthyophis bannanicus, assembly GCA_033557465.1. Classification (NCBI taxonomy): domain Eukaryota; kingdom Metazoa; phylum Chordata; class Amphibia; order Gymnophiona; family Ichthyophiidae; genus Ichthyophis; species Ichthyophis bannanicus. The sequence continues at coordinate 16,550,045 of CM066039.1, read as the reverse complement.
ACTTGGTCTTCAAGCCAGACTTTCGCGGCCCATTACTGCCTGGAGAGGGAGTCCCGCAGGGACAGTGCTTTCGGTCAGGCAGTCCTCCATAATCTCTTTGAGGTTTAGGCAACTCCTACCCTCTGGCCCTGGTGTTGGGCTACCGGTCGGGGGCGTTTTCAGAGAAGATTCCTTCCTTCTGTTCTGCTGGACTAGAGGGAGCTCATTTTGTGCTTGAGGTCTCCGGTAGCCTTAAGCTTGGGAGTCCCATATGTGAGGACTGACTTCCTGCTTGGTCCTGGAGAAAGAGTAGTTACTCACCTGTAACAGGTGTTCTCCAGGAGCAGCAGGAATCAGTCCTCACAACCCTCCCTCCTCCCCTTGGAGTTGCAGTCCTATCATTTCGTTTTTGCTATTTGTTTTGCTGTCTTTTAGCTATGTCATCTGACTGAGCAAGATGGCACCCTTGGGCGGGAAGGGGACCGTGCATGCGTGCTGCAATTCCCAAAGGCTTTCTTTGAAAGCTGGGGAAATTGCTCCGCGAGGGCTCCGTCGGCGCCGACGTCACCCATATGTGAGGACTGATTCCTGCTGCTCCTGGAGAACACCTGTTACAGGTGAGTAACTACTCTGAATTAGAAAAGGTACAGAGAAGAGCTGCCAAAATGGTAAAGGGGATGGAAGGATACCCCTATGAGAGAATGCTTAAAAAGGTTAGGGCTCTTCAACTTGGGAAAGAGACCACTGAGGTGAGATGAGAGGTCTTTAAATTTAATGAATGGAGTGGAATGTGTAAACGTAGATCGATTTGTTTACTCCATCAAAAAAGTAGAAAGATTAGGGGACACGGAATGAAGCTACTGTGTAACCCATCTAAGAGTAATAAAAAAAAAAAAAATTCACTCAGCGTATAATCAAACTGTGGAATTTGCTTCCAAATGATGTAGTAAAAGCTGTTAGTGTAGCTGGATTTAAAAAAGGTTTGGACAAGTTCCTGGAGGAAAGATCCATAAACCATTATTAAAGGGAACCTGGGAAATCCACGGCTTACCTCAAGACGATCATTATGGTACTTGTGTACCATTCTGGGTACCTGCCAGGCACTTGTGATCTGGCTTAGCCACTGTTGGAAACAGGATACTGGGCTTGATGGACCTTAGTCTGACCCAGTATGGCATTTCTTATGTTCTAATGTGACTGTCTCAGTCAGGGCAAGATGGTGCAGTATCGTCACTCTTTGATGTCTCTTCTCTTCCTCCCCCTTTTTGCTTGGTAGAATTCAGCCATTGAAAAGGCTTTCCTTTTTGATGTCGTCAGTAAAATCTACATTGCAACGGACAGTTCACCGGTAGACATGCAATCATATGAACTGTGCTGTGACATGATTGATGTTGTAATTGATGTATCATGTATATATGGGTGAGTAGACCAGACTTTGTAAGGGGAGGAGGGGAAGCTCTCTTGCTTTATGTATGGTTAAGATGTCTACCATTTCTAAACATACTCATTGCTATCTAAACATGGGGGAGAGGTGGAAGGAGGCATATATGACCCCTATGTGGTGGTACTGGCCTGTAGAGATCTTTGGTCTGTATGCTGTGCTGAGCAAGGGCCTGTATATGTATGAGACAGATGGTAAAGCATGCAGTGCTTTGAGGTGGCTCCATAATAGTGCGTACACTTGAACTGCAGTTCCATTTTTTAAGTGCCACTTTCTGAGAGACCTTCAGTATAGCTTGTTCAAACCTAGTAGATGCTTTGTCAACATGTATAAAGTTGTATCTGTCATTTAGTAAAATGCTGCTCCCACTTGCAGTGCTCCACAAATATTACATTGTAATGCTAGGTATACCTCGTGTGCTTGACCCTGCAAAGCTCTTAATGTGTGTGTAAATGTATATTTTTGCTTAGTTTAGTTTCCAACTCACTTGATACTTGCCCCCATCATGGACGATGATGCTATGAGCCTTCATTTGCAATTACCTGGATGAACAGAGGGTTGCGGGGGAGGGTTACCTAGTTGCATTCCCTTTCCCCTCTGCTTTGACAGATGTGAAACTGTGCACTTTGGAGCAAAAAAAGCTTTTCATTTTTGGAGAGGGCTGTGAATTTTTGTCTTTGATATTCACCCCAACTGCAACTGGCCATGTCTGGGTATTTGGACAGTTTTCTTTTATGGTCATCCCAAAGCCGTTTGTTTTAAGGACTGTCAATGTCTGAATTTGGCAACTAGAACTGGGAAGAAAGTTATCTTTTTTCCAGATGTGTTGTAATAGGCAGTTGTCCTGAAGGATATGTTGTTCCCCTAAAGCAGTGCATCCAAGAAATGATCTGAGTTTTTGTGCTCGTCTGTAGAACTTTAAAAAAATGTATCTCCAGGAACAAGCAGGAATGTAGTCCTCACATATGGGTATCGTCGGTACCGTCGGAGCCTGCGTGGGAACGCTCCCCAGCGTCCAATAGGAATGCTTTTGGGAGCATCCCTCAGCACATGCACGCTACCTTCCCACCTTTCCAACTGTCCCTCTTCAGTTCTTCAATTTCCACGGAGCCAACAGGATCTATTCCCTGTCACCACAGAAAATTCCGTCTTTAAATTTCTTTTCTTGTGGTCGCGTTTGCCTACCGGTACTGCCGGTTCTTTTCTTTTAAAAAAAACAAAACAAAACAAAACAAAACAACTTAGGCTTTAGACTGTTTCTTTTCAGAAACTTTTCTCTTTGGTGCTAGGCGCCACTTTGGGCACTAGGCCCCATATTCCTAAAACATGGAAAAGCCAACAAGTGGTTTTAAAAAATGTACTAAGTGTGGCGGTACCGTTTCCGTCGCTGACACCCATGATTGGTGTCTGAAATGTTTAGGACCTGAACATTCTCCAACTGAATGTCTCTCCTGTATGGGGATGACTAAAAGAGGAAGACAGAACCGGGCTGCAAAGCTCGGTACCCTCTTCAGATGCCAGATCCATTGCATCGACATCGTCAAGGGCCTCTTCTTCCTCCCATGGATCTCAGGTAACTAAACATAAAAGCTGGTCCTCAAAGGGTAGCTCTCCTGCTAAGCATCGAGAGGCCATTGGCATTGCCCTTGAGGGAACCACACCGGCAAAACAGCCCCGGTGGGAGGTTTCGGCTTCCAAAGCATCGATGGGGCTTCAGGATGTTCTCGAGGACTCAACCTCACAAGAACTACCTGTGCCATGCTCAGGGGTCCGGCCATCCTTACCGGTACCGACACCCAAGCATCGGCAGCGTCAATAGACCAGAGGTTCCTCGCTATCGAGTGCAGCATCGCAGCTCTTCTTTCAACTGTGGTACCGGTGGGCCCATGGGTGCTGGTACCGACATTGACACCGATGCCAGTACAGACACTGGTACCAACACCAACGATACCGGTACTGACCCCAGAGGGAACTCTTCCCATGCCATCTCTGGCGGGAATTGACAAAGCGGTACTGGGTCAGCTCGGTACCGGGATCGTGCTTTGCAGGAGCATCGGGGTCAGGAATATTTCGATTCCTCCGATTACGAAGACTCTGACATTCTGCTGGCACTAGAGGGTTTCTCCTAGAAGATCCCTCTTCTCCCCAACGCAGAATGTCACCTCCAGAGGTCATGTCATTTCAGGATTTCATCCGTGATATAGCCAAAGGTCTTTCAATCACAGTAGTCCTGAGGAGGAACTCAGAGCAAAGGAATTGGAAATTCGCCAATATCCTAAAGCTCCTAAGGAGGCAGCCACTCTGCCTATCCATGAAATTCTGCATAGCTTGATGCTCAGAATGTGGGAGACACCTCTGACTACTCCTCACTCAGGAGACTTGATACTATGTATCGAGTTCCGCCATGTCCTGGATTTCAGAAAACTCATCTGCCACACCATTCAGTGGTAGTGGAATCAGCCATGTGTAGGATGAAAAGTGCAAAGAGGCATGCATCCAATCCTCCAGGTCGTGAATGCAGGACTCTGGATGCTTTTGGGCGCAGAACTTTTCAAGCTTCCATGCTTTCATCTAGGATCAGTTCATATATCCTATATATGGGAATGTTCCTCAAGGAAGTCACAGGAGACTTGGAACTTATGAGCCCATTTCTCCCAGATGACAAGAGACAAGATTTTCTTGCTCTAGTTAAGTATGCTCAGGATGTCTACATGTTTGTTAATCGTGCAGCCTTTGACTGCTTCGAATGCATCAGCAGAACCTCTGCTATTGCCATTGGCGCACAACGGATTGCCTGGCTACAGGCATCAGACTTGGAGACTTGGGTACAGGACAAGTTAGGCAACATTCTTTGCACGGGGGAGAATCTCTTCGGCAAGAACTGGCAGGAAAAGGCTAACGAGTTTGATGCTGACAGTTCTACCTTAGATGGATTGTCAGTCTACAGCCACTCCAGCCAAAAGGAAGCCTTATAAAAAAAACCCTCTTTCAGCAAAAAGAGGAAGTTTTATCCTTCCTATACCCAGCAGAGTCAAACTCCAGGTCAGGTTGCCCAAAAGGGACAAACTAGACAACAAATGGCCCGAGAGCCCAACCAGCTCTCCAGGTTCAGCCCCCTCAAGGGCTTTGATTCCTTCCTAGAGAGCTTTGCCTCCCTGCCTCTTGAGGGGTCCCCAACCCCCCAATATTCTGGGCAGGTTATGCCACTTTGTCAACAGATGGCATCAGATAACAGCAGAAGATTGGACTTTGTCCATTGTAGGAGAGGGGTACAAGCTCCATTTTCACAGCATGCCCCCTCCTACAATTCTAAAACAATTCAATTCACAAACCTCTACAGACAATCTGCTAGATCACGAGGTCGCCACACTTCTTGCCCAAGGGGCAATAGAGGAAGTACCCATTCTTCAATGGGGTGCAGGGTTCTACTCCCCCTATTTTCTTATTCCAAAGAAAACAGGAGGACACAGACCCATTCTAGACCTCAGAGAATTGACCAAATATCTGTTTCGAGAGAAATTCAAAATGATTTCTCTAGGAACTCTTCTGCCATACCTTCAAAGCCAGGATTGGCTTTGCTCTCTAGACTTACAGGATGCATACACTCACATTCTCATCCATCCAGATCACAGGAAATTCTTATGTTTCCTTTTCAAGGGAAAACATTTCCAGTACAAGGTTCTTCCCTTTTGGTCTGGTTTCAGCACCAAGGGTATTCACGAAATGCATGGCAGTAGTAGCTGCATTTCTACGAACCCTGGGGATTTTCGTCTTCCCTTACTTAGACGACTGGCTCATTCGAGCCCCTACAGTTGCAGAGGCCAGCACTGCACTGTCCCATACAATGCGAATTCTCCAATACTTGGGATTGATAATAAACTTCTCAATCTCAACTAGTTCCTTCACAATGCCTAGAATTCATAGGAGCCTGTCTAGATACCAGACAGGCAAGGGCTTTCCTTCCACAAATCCAGTGTCTTTGCATAATGCAACTAGCTTCTTAAGCAGCAGGCAAATCCTCCCTCACTGCTCGAGAGCTACTGCAGTTACTGGGACATATGGCATCCACAGTTCATGTAGTCCCTTATGCTCACCTCTACATGCGAGCAGCTCAGTGGACCCTCTCCACATAGTGGACACAGGCCACGGGTCATTTATCGGACAAAATAATCTCTCAACAACTAATTTTGTCCCTCCAATGGTGGCAATCACTAGAAAATCTGACAGTGGGGTCTCCTTTCCATCAACCCCTCTTTCAGGCCACCCTAACAGATGCATCACAGGTGGGTTGGGGAGCACACCTGAATCATCTCTCTACCCAGGGCACCTGGACTCCACAGGAGGTTGGTTTACACATAAACCTCCTGGAATTAAGAGCAATCTATTTAGCTCTTCGAGTATTCCATGCCCAGCTCAGCTACAAGACAGTCCTAGTCCAGACGGACAATCAAGTAGCCATGTTCTATGTGAACAAGCAGGACAGAACAGGCTCTCTGTCGTTATGCAACGAAGCTTTACGACTGTGGGCCCTTGCCAGAGAGCATCAAATTCACCTAATAGTGGTATATCTTCCAGGCATTCAAAACCTTAGGGCGGACAAACTCAGTCGAGTACTGCTGCCTCACGAGTGGTCCCTCCACCTAGACCAGGTGGCAAAGATATTTAATCTCTGGGGCACTCCAGACACAGACCTCTTTGCAAGTCCACTGAATACCAAACTTCTTCGGTTCTGTTCCAGCATTCCGGCTCACAATTGTCAGGCAAGGGATGCCTTCCTCCTTCACTGGGGTCAGGACTTCCTTTATTCCTTCCCACCCATTCCCCTCATCCCCAATACACTCTTCAAGCTGCAGAGAGACAGGGGTTGCATGATTCTCATAGCACCACGATCGCCACGCCAAAGGTGGTATTCCCTGCTTCTACATCTCTCTCAAGGGGCACCTCTGGAGTTAGGGCATGTTCCAGATCTCCTTTCCGAGGAGAACGGGATGCTATGGCACCCGAATCCCCAGTCCCTGCACCTCATGGCCTGGTTGCTGACGGCTTAGACCTCCAAGATTTCAACCTGTCCCAACAGGTAAAAGATATCCTTCAGGCTTCTAGGAAACTTTCCACAGGAAGATCTTATGTCTTCAAGTGGAAACGTTTTACTATATGGTGCTCCAAGAAGGGCTTAAACCCCTTGGTTATACCCTTAGAATCGATACTAGAGTATCTCCTTCACTTATCGAATTCTGGTCTAAAGACCAATTCGGTAAGAGTCCATCTTAGTGCAATTGCAGCTTCTTATAAGCCTCTGAATGGACAACCAATTTCCTCTCATCCACTCTTATCAAGATTTCTGAGAGGCCTTTTATTAACTAAACCTCCCATCAAGCCACCACCGGTGGTATGGGATCTAAATCTAGTTCTTGGGCAGCTCATGAAGCTGCCTTTTGAACCTTTGGCCACTTCAGCCCTTAAGTTTTTGACCTGGAAGGTCATCTTCCTAATTGCAGTCACCTCTGCCCATCGCATTAGTGAATTGCAAGCTTTAGTGGCTGATCCTCCTTATACTAGGTTTCATCATAAGGTTGTTCTTCGAACTCACCCACACTTTATGCCAAAGGTGATTTCGCCTTTTCATTTAAATCAATCAATTTATCTTCCTGTATTTTTTTCTGAGGCCTCACGCCTCTAATGTAGAAAGAAACCTTCATACTTTGGATTGTAAAAGGGCCTTAGCCTTTTACATACAAAGAACACAGCAACATAGAAAGTCCTCACAACATTTTATAGCTTTTGACCCTAGTCATTTGGGACTTCCAGTCTCCAAAAGAACTTTATCTAAATGGATTGCCCAATGCATATCCTTTGCTTATGAGAGTAAGGGTCTTCCTCTTCAGGACCATGTCACAGCTCATAATGTGAGAGCCATGGCAGCTTCTACGGCTAATCTCCACTCTGTGTCTATCTATGACATTTGTTGAGCAGCCACCTGGGCTTCGGTACACACCTTCACAGCCCACTACTGCCTGGATAAAGCCTCCCGTCAGGATGCCTTCTTTGGCCAAGCTGTTCTTCAAAATCTCTTTCAAACCTAAACCAAGTCCTATCTACCAACCCTGGTGGGATGCCAGAGATCCATGGGGGGGAAGGATTCCCACCTTCTAGGGTGGCACCTCCCTGACATCTTCAGCTAGGGAGTCCCCATATGTGAGGACTACATTCCTGCTTGTTCCTGGAGATAGCGTAGTTACTCACCTGTAACAGGTGATCTCCAGGAACAGAAGGCATTTAGTCCTCACAACCCACCCACCTCCCCTAGGAGTTATCTCTCTATCTCTTTGTCTCTTTCCTCTCTCCCTCTATCCTTTCACTCAGCTATAAACTTAACTGAAGAGGGACAGTTGGGAAGGCAGCACGCATGTGCTGAGGGATGCTCCCAAAAGCGTTCCTGTTGGACGCTGAGGAGTGTTCCCGCGCAGGCTCTGTCGGTACCGACGATACCCATATGTGAGGACTAAATTCCTGCTGTTCCCGGAGATCACCTGTTACAGGTGAGTAACTACGCTTTCTCCTCTTAAATAGCTTAAAGGAAGATGGCACTGGTAGCCAGTATGACAAGGAGTCCATGGCAATCATCAAGCTAAACAATACGACTGTCCTGTATTTAAAGGAGGTGACAAAATTTCTTGCACTGGTCTGCATCCTTAGAGAGGAAAGCTTTGAACGTAAAGGTAACTGCGTTATTTTGCACTGGAACAGCATTTACGGCAGATCAGGATGCTTTTTACAGAAGCATGCAAATAGATACCTATTGCTTGCGTGGAATTTTGTCATGAGAGGTGCAGCTGCTCTTTTCGCCAGCTTTCTCAGATTACAGCTGTTTCTTAAGCATGTTGATTGAGTGTAAAGATCATCTCTTCTTGCTTTTGATGGTTTCTTCATCTAGGTTGTCACACTACTCAAAACACTTTTTTCCTCGTGATGTTCTTCATCTAATGGTTACCTCTCCTTGTTACGCTGCTTTATTGTAAACAAATGTCTTTGCTTTTTTTTGTGTTTTTGCATAGGTTTAATAGACTATAACTTTCACTGTTTCCGCAAAGCCATTCACGAAGTTTTTGAAGTTGGTGTCGTTTCCCACAGAACCTTCAGTCACCACCAAGCAAGCACCCCAAATCTGAACACATTGACTCTGAACGGTACACCTGCCAATGTAGTTTAACTGGAAGGACCCAGCCAGAGAAATAGCCTCACCAACTCTGTCTTTTCAACCCAAAGTCAGAGCCACAGTGACCAAACCAAGTTTCTGGCACTTTACACAGCTCACCTGCTGTTAACTGCCGTCCAGAGCGTGCACACTAGAGGTGTGCAACAGTCCATGTCCGCCCCACTTGTCCTGCACACGTGAAGCATCTGGAAGCACTGGAAGCCAAGACCACAGTCTTTGAACTGAGCATGCTCAGAGAACATAGGCTGTTTCTCCTTTTTTCCCAGGATGGCCATTTTTTAGAGCCATATCCCTTGACTTGGAAGTTTGAAACCAGACCTGTCCATTCTTGTGGCAGGGGAAAAGGTGGGCGAACATAATGTGAAACACTGCTTGGTATTGCGTCATCCAAATGATTTTTATTTGCTTGGTCTGGAAAATATCTGTTCTTGCATTTTAACAGTTTGCCTTTAAAGAGAAATTTACTGGGCTGATTTTGTTTTTTGTTGGGTTCTGTTTTTTTCAGGTTATTTGTTGCACATAAAGTTTGTTACTGAAAGGCCCATCCTTCTCATGTCTTCTTCTAGCAAACATTCCAGGAAATTTCCTACTAACGATTTCTTTCCTTCTTCCTTACCATGTTGAGCAAAAGCATACAGGCAGCATCTAGAACCAAACCGCTAACTCTGTTTGCCATTCATCAGCACGCAAGATGCAGCACAGCTCGACCTTGCTCTCTGAGGAGATGCTACATTCTGTTTTCGTAATAAAGTAAAAGGCAGAATCTTGATTTTAAAACAAGAGTTTAAGATAGCGTTTATCACAAGTTTAAAAAAAAATTTTGCACTGTTTCTCAGTGAAAGTGACCAGAGCAGTAGCGCGGTACGCTCCTCCTGGGAGGAGAGAGAATAAATTAAGAGATTAAATTTCTTTGTAAATATGAGTTTTAGTGTATCTGCTTTGCCATGATTTCATATGAGGTGAGACTTGCTGGATCCAGTCAAAAGCCTTCCACTTGTGCCACAGTAAACCATGAAATTCTAGTCAAAACTGAAGTTCAAAATGTTGTATAACGGGAGTCGTAGCATACCTGGCTGGCATGGCAGGCAGCGCACCCTCTTCTACAGGATAAATATTTAATGCTCTAAAAAGTGTAGTATGTATGTTTTTGTGTTTGTTTTTTTATGTTTTTCTTTTCATAAAAGATGCAGTTTCAGATATTTTTAGCTAGGTTGAGTTATGCTTTTAACACTGTGCAAAATTAGGGCTGACTTTCATTCTACATTCCCCCTTCCTCCCCCTTTCCCCCAAGGAAAAACCTGCCGACAAATCTCTTCAAAATGGCTATAGTGAAGAAAGTGAATTGTTCACTTCATTCCAGCAATCAGCCCCTCATCCCCATGTTCTTTCCTAGAATTCCAGCTCCTGTGAGAGGTAGATGCCGCTTTATTGACGTTCCGGGAATGTTGATGTGCTGCGATAGGAGTAGGGCTGCAGCCTCACTGGACGTTGCTCAGCAGCTGCTATCACTGTGTACACTGTATGTTTTAATATTTGCTGTATCTTTGATTCCTTGCTGCTGTGGTTTGTGTGTTTTTATTTTTTGTTTTTGTTTTCAGCAGCAGTAGTTTCTCCAAATGATCCTGTGACTAATAGGTATCTTTAATAACAGCTTGGACTCCTCCCTGCCTGCCTCCGTCCTTGTTTAAGTGGTATAAATTTGAATTCTTTGACCGCAAGGTGCTCTGTAATGCCCAGTTTAAATGTATCTTTCTTTTTTAAGTCCTGCTTCTTAACTGTATCAGTCTTGTAAAACATTTCAGTGTATCGCTTTTCAAGATATTAGCCACCTGTATGTTCAGCCACCACCAGACCACTTATGTACTGAAATACGATTGCAAAATGTGTCTGTATATATAGAACTGATACATGTGTCAGTGTGACTGCAGCTGCTTGAGTACTTACCTGGACCACAATGATACAGTCGCAAGAGGGAAAAAAACAAACATGATGCTTTTATATTTATAGATTTTTTTTTTTCTTTCACTGAACTGTGTATAATAAGGGGTATCAAAATTAAATTTGTTTACTCACATCTTGTCTGCTTGCGCAAGTAATATGCACATGGTGAGAGATTATTCCAGCCTCATAGTATGGTAAGGGCCAGTAGCAAAGCACAGGTAATTTTGCTTGAATTGTGAAATAGGGCTGAGACATCATGTCCTCAAGTAGAGGTATGGCTCTTGCCACTGACTGAAATGGCCTGCATCCCCAGCAATAGTGTCCTCACAATCAAGGGTTGGTATTAGTGTGTCTAGTAGAAAAATACATTCCATTTTTCTCAGTCAGCCCACCAAATTCCAGGATGTACTGACCCCTACTTTCTAAATGTTTTGAATAAGCAGTAGTATGGGATATTAATAACATTAAGAAACATCTGTTGATATATTCTGCAATTTAAACAGACTCTGAATACTGCACAATCAGGATCTGAGATCAATCAGATGACAGTGATTAAGGTGGCAGATAAGGGAGAGACTGATTACATGCTGGGATGCAAATTTATACTGTATAGATGAAGATGTTATAACCCCAGCAGTTGGCTTTTTGCATCTGAGGTTTCACCCTTGCTGTTTGAGAAAGGGCTATGCTTGTTAGGAAATGGTGGAATTCCTACGCAGAGCCGTTAGATTGGCAAAAATCATCCAATTTAATGAATACAAAATGCAGGAATGTCTCCAGACCAGGGCTTTCCAAACCTGCCCTATGGAACCTGCAGCCAGTTAAGTTTTAAAGATAGCCACAATGGATTATGCATGGAGTTAATTTGCATGCACTGAGTCTTCTATGCATGCAAATTAGTCTTGTGCACATTTATTGTGGATTTCCTGAAAACCCAACTTAGTTTCGCTCTTCTAAAGAAATGCAATTAGGAAATTGGATCAGTCCTATCACGGTTTCACCCCATTACATGCAGGGATTTGTAGTTCCAATCATGTGAATCTGGAGCTAGTTGGTAGCCCCGTATGCGGAGGACTTCTATATGGTCACCATGGAGATTTAAGTCCTGATTCTCAAAACATTCCCCCTGAAGCAGCTACAGATAAATCCTTTAACCCTGGGAGTACCGATGGGGTCAAAAGTGATCCCATTGCAAGTTTCACAACACGTATCTCGGAAACTAGTTGTTCAAGAATGCAATCTTTTTATGATTTTCACATGTCAATATTCTCTTTATATTGCTCCATGAGAGGAATAATTTTCATCCGCTAGGTGACGCTAGTGATAAATTGCAGCAGAGTACCAGTGGGGTCATTTTTGACCCCAGTTTACGTCCGGTTTGGATCATGATACAATTTGCAGTTTTGTGAATTTTTTGATCTGACAAAGGTATTTATCATTATGTATCATTTATTTTTTGTACTCTTATTTTATGAAAATTACACATTTTCTGTAATTGATATCATATGTTCTCTCATTATTTCCAATGAAATCTAAAGGCTTTTAGCTCGTTCATCACGATTATTGTACACCTATAGTAAAACTGCTTTGCGTTTTATTCAACTTTATCTTTATTTTAGGTTATTGTTTATGATGTCATTACGAAAGTATTCAGCTGCCCAAGTAAGAGAAATATTGCAACGAGATGCTGACAGTGACTGCTCTGAGTCGTCTGATGCAGCATATTCAGCAAGCGAAGAAGCATATCAGCCAAGTTTCGGCAATAAATCTGATGATGACAGTCATGATTCAGATGGCGACAGCAGTTGGTCGCCAAGTGAATGTGAGACTGATGTTGAGCCGGTAACATCGCCTGCAGCAAAGAGTCAAGTTACAGGTCGAGGCAAAGATCGAGGCTGTGCTGGATGGGGAAGAAGGCAGGAATCCTCGGTGTCAGTATCATCTGTGAGGAATCTTAGTTGTGGTCGTAGAGGAGCTAAGAGGTCATCAACTATAAGCACAAATGTTGCCATTGAAGCCTATGTATCTAAGGATGCCACATCATGGAACAGGAAATCTATAAAGCAAGCTGCTGGAAGATACGCCAGAGCTAATGTCATGCCCGTACAACAAGGTCCTACAAGGTATGCTGTACAAAATGTTGATGGCCCTCTCGCAGCATTCCACTTGTTCATGAGAAAGAACTTATTGAATGAAATCATGATGTAGACGAGCAAACAAGGAAGACGCATTTATGACGACACCTGGAAAGATTTGACAGATGGAGAATTTCAACGTTTTCTTGGACTTCTGATCCTCTCAAGCGTGTACAAGTCATGAAATGAATCCATAGTTCAGTTGTGGAACCTTGAAGATGGTCGTTCTGTTTTCAGCAAAAATATGGCCCGTAACCGTTTTCAGCAAATTTCTTGTGCTCTAAGATTTGATGATGCAACCAACAGACGTGAACAAGACGTGGATAAGCTTGCTCCAATCAGACACGTTTTTGATACCTGGGAAGCAACTCTAAGTGATGCCTTTGTTCCTGGTGAAAATGTTACCGTGGAAGAGCAACTGCTTACATTTCGTGGCTGTGTTCCATTCAGACAATATATTCCCAGCAAACCTGGGAAATATGGCATAAAGCTATGGATGTTGTGTGACAGTGCAACATCATATGTTCTGCATCTTCAAGTATCTACAAGAAGGGAACTCGGACAAAACAGGGAACAGAATCAGGGTGAAAGGGTTGTGCTGCAACTCACTGAAGGATTGACGCGATCTGGCAGAAATGTTACTGTTGCCAATTTCTTCTGCAGTTTATCTCTGTCACGGAAATTGCTAGAAAAACAAATGACACTTTTGGGGACAAGTCGAAAGAACAGAAAAAAATTACCTCCAGAATTTGTAGCAGCAAAGGGCCGAGAGGTATTCACTTCACTGTTTGCCTTTCGCGATGACGCCACTCTGGTTTCCTATTGACCGAAGAAAGGAAAAGTGGTGGTGGTTCTGAGCAGTTTGCATGATAAAGAAGTAGATAACACACGTCCAGACAAAAAACCACGCATGATCTTGGACTATAATTCTAGTAAAGGTGGAGTAGATACGGGAGATCAAATGTTGCGCATGTATACCTCAAAACGAATGACAAGACGCTGGCCAGTGACAATCTTCTACAACATGTTGGACATCAGTGCTTTGAACACCTTCATTGTTTGGATGTCACTAAATCCAGAATGGCAGTCCAAGTCAAAGCACAGATGTTGTCTATTCCTCTTGGAATTAGGAAAGCAGCTGCTTCAGAGTAATTGCAGCGAGACTTCTTCCAGCATTGAAGACGCCACTGATGCTGTTTGCAATGTCGGGATCCCAAAGAAAAGGGCAAGTTGTCACTGCTGTTCCAGAGAAAAAGACTAGAAAAGCAACATAGTTTGCACCTCCTGCAAGCGCAGTGTTTGCAAAGAACATTCAGAAATTGTCTGTGTCTCATGCAAATGACTGTAGTATTTTACTGTGTTCATTAAGTGCATGCAAAAACTGCTTTCATGGCAACTCTTCATGTAATTTTATGATAAAGCATTACATTTCAAAACATTTAACCTTCATATAATAAATAATTTGGAATAATATTTTGTCGGTCTAGTTTAAAATTTTCATGGTTAACAATTAAAATTTGTCATGGGGTCATTTATGACCTCAATGGTATTCAGTGTGTGCAAAAAATCTCAGTAATTGCAGGGTTAAATAATAACTAAGTAAATATTTTGAAGGTTTTAAAAGATCAAGACCAGAAGGACTGCTTTTCTAGATTGGTAATGTCTTTTTCTGCCCTCATGTTTTGTCTAGTCTGCCTATCATACTATCTGCTCAGCCCTAAGGTTCTTTCCTAGGAGATCCTCTGTGCTTTCTTGAATTCAGATACCGGCCTGGTCTCCTCCATCTCCATTAGAAGGCTGTTCCATGACTCCACCGCCATTTCCATAAAGAAATATTTACTTGGGTAATATCCAAGTCTACTCACTTTCATCACCATTTCATGAGCCTTTGTTCAGAGGTGCCTTTCCATTGAAAGAGGTGCATGTATTCCTTGAAGACCTTTAAATGCTTCTCATGTGTCTCGCTGCTCCTCCAGGACATCCACAATTACACTTTTAAGAAGTTCATTGGCTTGCATCCACAGGTTATGACAGAGTCCTTGGAAATTATGGGAATAACATACTGAAGCAAGTTCCCTTTGATGCTATAGAAAACATTATTGGCTTTTTTAATAGCTAGTTGTGTCCAATAGGGTATAAGTGTTGCTCTTTCCACAAGCCGGTTTAGAAGAAAAGAAAGATGACATTATAAAGTGGTGGCCATTAAAGTTGTGTGTCGCTTATGGGCATGTTTTTGTGCCCAGGAGCAAGAGCAAGAGCAAACTGCAGTAGGAGCAAGAGCAAACTGCAGTACGGGTAAACCTTGTCTAGCCTGTTACTGGCACTTGTCTGGACCTTAGACCTGCCTGGTTATAAATGTGTAGCAAGAAGTCTGTGGACCATGTTTTTTGCCGGTGCACAGATAGTTTCTGCTTGTCTTGTATTCTTGGTGCTGTGAATTTTTTTTTGGTTCATTCACTCTGTCCTTTCGTCCTTGTGTGCACTAAGGTGCATGCAAATGAAAACTCTGGTACTCCTATCTTTTCTCAAGTGTGATCTTCTCCAGCATCCCCTTAATTGCCTTCATTCTGCTTTTAATTTTATATCTGCATATTTTCTTCTCTGCCTCCTGTTTTCAGTATCTGATGGTGTCTGGTATACCGTGCTATCCAGTGCCATGAAAACTCAGCATTTGATCTGCTAGCTTAAGGTGCTGAGAACTTCAGAATGCAGATTCAGTGCTGGGAAGCAACATGAGAGCAGACAGAAACATGGAAGTGCTGAGTTTGTTTTGTGTTTTTTAAAGCAAAGATCCTAGTTGAATTCCGTAGAGCCAAGCCCAGTTGCTGGAACATACTCCTGTCGGGAGCTGACTCGGAGTGCAAAAGCTGAAAGAAGCTCTTCAGCTATCCACATCAGAAGTGGCTGCAGGTACGATTCTGTAGCGAGACTCCTTTTGTGTAGTGCCTGTTTAATACTTGTAGAGCAGTGTTTGCTATTCCTGTTGTATTCAGTTTTGTGTATATTATAACTGCTTTCATTGAAACGGGTTACCCCATGAACGCATGCATTGGGGTAAACTCAGGACTCCAGACTCTCTCAGGTGAAGGAACATTATTGTGCAGCTATGGTTTATTAACCTGTGCCTCGGATGTAAAGTGACTTGTCTGTGATAAATCAGACTTAAATATCAGCATTCTTGTTACACTCAGATTGGCTACTTTTTAATTATTTTGACCATCCATATTCAGCTCAAAGAACGTTGGGCTTTCCTCTGCCATCTTATGATGATTTAGGGCCTGAAATGCAAGTTTTGCTGCAGTTGTAGCATGGTGAGTTGGGATATTAGAATAAAAGATTTTATAAATAAATGTAGGGTATGGGTGTATATATTCTCTATAGACAGGCAGGAAGTACGCCCTCACGTATGGGTGATGTCCCCGACGGAGCCCACCTGGAATGCTCCCCAGCTTCCATTAGAAACTTTTGGGGCCTGAAGGGCTGGGAATAGCTGGAGCCCTTCTTCGGAACGTCTGATTCAGCATACTTGGCGGAGTTCCGCTGAGGCATCAACCGTGTGGGATATTCGGATGCGTTCAGAACCGAGGGGCTGAGGCACTGAGCGACTGGAATCAAGGAAGGACCTGGTACTGATTCCATCCGTGTCGAAAGGGGTGCCTGAGCACCAGGTCAAGCACCGCAGTTCTTCGTGGAACAACATAGACAGTGAGAGCCAGGAGTGGCCCACCAAACTTCTCCGGTGGGAGGAATTGATCCCTACAGCCCGGGAGGGCTGCCAGATATCTCCCAATGAACCTGCTATTGTGGAGTCCCCACTGGAGGTATCTGCACTGGTGGCCGAAGATGCAGTTCCAGCCCCAGTCCCCTCACATGGCAGAAGTCTTAGCCTTGTGGCATGTAAGCTTGGCAATGACTCTGGCATCATCACTGCACCCCATCCATCCCATCCTGGAGACCTATGCGCTGCTGGCAGAGACAGGTGCCTCGGGCGGGAGATTGGCTAGTTCCCATGGCGATTGCCCTGTTGACTGTATTTGGTTCTGATGTTCCGGGACACCCTCTCTCTCACTTGGGATGCCATGGGTCCCACTGCCGCCCACCATCTCTGCATGATGTGGCATGAGGAAACTTACTTCGATTTCCTCTCAGTCCAAATCTGAGGACTGAGAAACCGAGGAGGGCTCTGCCATCTCAGACAGGAGACCACCTGACCTTCCCTGCGATTTATCCTCTGCATACGAGTGGCATAAATCAACCCCAGAGGACATGTCTTAGGACTTTGTAAGAGACATGGCCAAGGCCATACTCCTCTCCTTTGAGGCAGAGGACGAGCTGAATGGAGGAGCCTGAGCTCCTACAGCATCCATCAGCGCCCAAGGAGACGGTGACTGCCAGTGCACTGTGTCCTGCAGAGGCTGCTGCTGTGGTTGTGGGAAAACCCCTCATGGTTCTTCTCGCCTTCAGCTGCTGGCTGCACTTGATGTACCAGGTTCAAAAGGCACCAGGCTTTGAGAAGCCCCAGCTACTGGACAACTCCATCATGGTTGAGTCAGCCTTAAAATGCATGAAGAGCACCAAGACTCACTCTGTGCCCCAGGGCGGGAGGCCAGAACCCTGGACTCATTTGGAAGGAGGTGCTACCAGGGCTCTATGCTGGTGGCTCGGGTTCTTTCCTACCAGCTGTACCAGGGTATGTTTCTAAAGGACATCATGTTGGATCTGGTGGAGTTTGCCACCTATGTCCTCTCTGATCCCCTCAACTCCTGTTCCTTAGTAGGCCATGGCAAGGATTGCTCGAAATTTGCTGTGCAAGCCACATACAATGCTTTTGAATTAATCTGCAGGGTGGCAGCAGTGAGCATCAGTGGCTGGCCTGGCTCTAGTTCTCTGACCTAGAGCAGTGGGCTCAGGATAAGCTGGCCAGTGTTCCCTATAATGGGGCAACCTTTTCGGGAAGCTGGTCGAGGAGAAAGTGGGCAAACTAGAAGGAGCACATGCTACATTTCAGGCTCTCAAGGGCAAGAAGGCCACCTACCTGTGCCCGCTCAAGTAGTATTCAGCACCCCAGTGCCCAACCGAAGGCACAGGTCTCCCGCCAGCAGAGGTAGGAGAAGCCTCTGAAGGTCCAGCCAGCCCCACAGCCCAGACCAGGGGCAGGTTTTTGACTAGTTCCTCAGGAGCATAGCCAACCAATCCCATGCCTGCCAGAGTTCCCCATCAGGTAGGGGGGCGGCTTGTCCATTTTGCCCATAGTTGGACGCTTATCCCTCAGACACCAGGGTGCTGCAGCTCATCCAGCAGGGCTAACAGTTGCAATTCACCCACTTGCCACCTCCCTTCGTCCAAGGGGAGTACCCCATTAACTCGCTGCACCGAAGCCTGTTATGGGCAGAGGTCTTCTCTCTGTTGGCTGACTTTGCCATCGAGCCGGTCAAACCAGCTCAGCTCAGGTCAGAAAGGGGATCTACTCCAGGTACTTCCCGGTCCCCAAAAAGACAGGAGGGTTCTGACCCATTCTGGACCTCTGGAACTTCAATCAGTTTTTCATGTGCAAGCAGTTCAAGATTGTCTCACTAGGGACACTGCTCTCTTACCTTCTTAAGGCCCAGTGTAGGCCTTTGTGTGATATAAGGCTGGTCACTTAATTCTCCATCTTCTCTACACTCTCTGGATGTTTAAGTTGAAATCAAGCACTTTCCTGATGTCTGTTCGGCCCTGGAGCAGGTATAAACATGGATGAAAGGTTTGGACAAGTTCCTGGAGTAAAGGTCCATAAGCCATTATTAAAGAGGGCCCAGGAAATCCACTGCTTACCCTGAGACAAGCATTGTGTAACCTGTGTACTTTTTTGGGAACCTGCCAGGTACTTGTGACCTGGATAGGCCACTGTTGGAAACAGGATATTGGGCTTGATGGATCTTGATTTGACCCAGTATGGTATTTCTTATGTTCTTATGACTGGCTATGTCCCTTGGATCTCAAGTATGCATGTACACACATCTCTATCCACCCAAGTCGCAGAAAATACCTCAGGTTTGTGCTGGCAGATCAGCACTACCAGTACCAGGTGCTCCTCTTTGGGCTCGCTTCAGCACCAAGTCTTCACCAGTGTCTTGCGGTAGTGGCTGTCTACCTTCGAACAATGGGAGTCTTCATCTTTTCCTATCTAGGTGATTGCCAGGCGGCATCCGGAATGGAACCTTTGATAAGCCAGTCCACTGACCTCACCATTCAGGTTCTTAGGTGGCTGGGGTTCATCATCAACTACCCAGAGTCCCATTTCCAGCCCACATAGTGGCTGGAGTTCATCAGAGCCCTCCTCAAACCTGGGCATTTCTACCACTGACCCTCATGCAGTGGCTGACTGATGTGATCAGCGGCATGCAGTATTGGCACCACCCCAGCACCTGAAGGATGCTCAAGGTGCTTAGCCACATGGCCTCCACCATACATGTTATCCCCTTGATCCACCTCTCCATGCGGCAAGCGCAGTGGATCCGCTGCACGAAATGGAAGCAGGCCACGGGCTGCTTCCGAGACAAGGTGGTGGTTACCACTCCCCTGGTGCAGTCCCTTGGCTGGTGTTTGGAACCGCTGAACATGCTTTGGGGCCTCCCATTCCAAGCAGAGCCCCCCCTCCCCCCCATTGGACACTGACAATTGATGTGTCCAAGCTTGGGTGGGGAGCTCATCTGGGTGGCCTGCAGATGCATGGCCTTTGGTCGAAACAAGATCGTGCACCAAATCAACTTCCTTGAGTTGAGGGCCTTAATGAATGTGCCCTCAAGATGCACCTGATGAATCAGGTGGCACTCATCCTGACTGACAACCAAGTGGAAATGTTCTTTGTGAACAAACAGGGCAGCAAGGTCTTGTACCTACTTTTTTGGGAAGCGGTCTGACTGTGGTGATTTGCCCTAGCTCACAGGATGGAGCTCAGGGCGACAGACCTGCCTGGTGAATTCAAAGTCCTGGCAGATCAGCTGAGCAGGATTCTTCAGCCACACAAGTGGACCCTCCACAGAGAAGTGGTGGAACAGGTCTTCAGGGAATGGGTACCCCCACATTCGACCTCTTTGCCACATCGCAGAACGCTCATGTGAACCAGTTCTGCTCCAGGAGACAGTCTAACGACCGACTGGCCTCAGATGCTTTTCTCCTCCACTGGGGCATGAGTCTGCTTTGTGCATTTCCTCTGAACCCACTCATAGTGAAAACTCTGCTGAAACTTCAGGCCAACAAGGGCACCATGTTCTTCATTGCCCCATACTGGCCCCGGCAGCTGTGGTTCCCCCTGCTGCTTCAGTTCTCTTGGAGGGAGCTACTTTGCCTGGGTGCCATTCTAGATCTCTATCAGGATTAGGGGACCCTGCTGCACCTCATCATCCATTCTTTGGCCCTCACTGCCTGGATGCTGAATGGGTAGTCCTCTCGGTGCTCAATTTACCCGACAACATCATAGAAGTCATCCTGGCATTGCACTAGGACTCAACGCATCGGGCATACACATTCAAGTGGTCACGGGTAGGGTGCTGGTCCCCTTCTCTTGTGTGGTGACTTGTTGCTGGAATACCTCTTGGAACCGGGCCTGCAATTCAATTCCGTCCAGGTCTACGTCAGCGTAATCTGCATCTACCATTGTGACTCAGAGGGCAAGCCCATGTTGGCTCACCCTTTGACTCTCTTCATGTGGGGCTTGCTTCTCTTGAAGCCTCCTGTTAAGTCCCCTGTGGTGGCTTAGGTCCACATTGAGATCCCCTACGTAGCTCTTATGACATCCCTTTGAGCTGCTCGATGCTTGCCCCCTCATGTACTTGACCTGAAAGATCCTGTTTTTGGTAGTCGTCACATCAGCTCACCATGTCTGTGAACTCTAGGCACGGGTGGTGCATCCACCTTACTTTAGAGTCCACCAGAATTGGGTGGTCTTGCAGATGCACCTGTGCTTTTCTGCCAAAGGTGGTCTCAGAGTTCCAGCTCAACCAGACACTTGTCTTGCTAACTTTTCTTCTCCAAGCCGCATATCAATCAGGAAGAGGCAGTGTTGCACACGCTGGACTGTAAGAGCATGCCTTGACCCAATCGAGTGTACCAAGACCCATTGGCAATCCACCCAGCTATTTGTCTCTTGACCATAACAGGCTGGGGATGGCAGTCACTAAGCACACGCTGTCCTTGTAGCTGGTGGATTGCATCACCTTGGCATATTCAAACGCTGGACTGAACCTGGAGGGTCATGCTACTGCTCATGTTTGGGCCATGGCCACCTCCATTGCTAACCTGCACTCTGCATCTGTGGAGGAAGTATGCAAGGCTGCGTTGTGGTCTTCGGTTCACAGCCCACTACTGTCTGGATGGGGATTCCTGATGGGACAGCAACTTTGGCCCGGCTGTTCTCCGGCACCTCTTCGAGTCTTATGTCCAATTCCTGATCACCAACCTTTGTCCATCCCGGCTACCTGAAAATGTTGACTGATCTTTGTGCTGCTGTATGCTGAGTTGGTGGAGATCCTAGAGGGACTACCTTCCTTCATTCCTGTTCTCCATTTTTGTTGCCCCTGTTGGGCTTGGGCCTCCTTGTTCTTGCGGTAGCCTGTAGCTTGGGAGTCACATACGTGAGGACTTACTTCCTGCTTGTCCACGGAGAAAGCATAGTTATTTACCTGTAGCAGGTGTTTCTTCGTGAACAGTAGGAATAAGTTCTCACAACTCTTCCTTCTTCCTGGGGAGGAGTTCTTGGCTACTGGTTTGAAATTTTGGCTGGAGAAGATGGTGCCACTGCAGGTGGAAAGGCATGGTGCAGCTCCTAAAAGCTTCCACTGGAAGCTGGGGAGTGTTTCGTGTGTGCTCCATTGGTGATGTCACCTATATGTGAGGACTTTTCCTGCTGTCCATGGAGAATACCTGCTACAGGTGAGTATCTACACTATATGGAAGAAAACTGGAAATTACTATGGTATGTAACTGACAAACTACTATATATAATATGCATAGTGAATAACAGAGCTTCTAAATGTCATGTTGGACCTGTATTCTTCAACAGGAAATTGAACTTACAAAATCTAGAGTGCATTTGGTCAGAAGCTATTCAGTGAAGCACATTTAGCTGGGCTTACTGAAACATTTGACTAAAGTGTTCCCTGAGTTTGTGGATGGTAACATAGATCGAAATATATCTTATTCTCCAGGACCAAGCAGGAAGTCAGTCCTCACTTATGGAGCCCTCGCGGAGCAATTTTCCCCAGCTTTCAAAGAAAGCCTTTGGGAATTGCAGCGCGCATGCGCGGTCCTCTTCCCGCCCAAGGGTGCCATCTTAGCCAGTCTTCTTTTTTCCGCGGAGCCCTACAGACGTACCCGTCGTGTCCCCGCGAAAAAGTTGATTTTTATTCATATTTTCTCTTTTTTCCTTCGGTTCGACGCCGGTCTTTTTCCCGCCCGGACTCGCGACGCCGGTCACGAGTCCTCTTCTTCTTTTTCGGTTTTTCTGACTTAGTCAGTTTCGTTTTCGGTTTTTCCCTGGCAGCCCGGTCCTTTGACCTCGCCGGGGCCCTTTTTCCCCCGATGGCTGCCAGTGGTTTCAAACGGTGTGGTCAGTGTGACCGAAATATGTCACTAACTGACACACACGACAATTGCCTCCGCTGCCTGGGCCCGGATCATGAAGAAATGATCTGTGGGCCCTGCGGCAAAATGTCCTCCAAAGCGTTGAGAAGTCGGCGGCATCAGCGGGATAGGATCTTCGCTGACCCCAGCCGTACCCGGACCTCGTCGGAGGCCTCCGCGTCCAGAGGTTCCAGCTCGGACCGTCGCCGGAGTTCCTCCGACAGGGGTTCTCCCTCCGGGGACCATCGACGGAAGGTGAAACCCGCGAGGGCGTCGTCGGTGGACGCTCCTGGCTCCGCGAGGGCCAGGTCGCATAGCCCCGATAGCCGTCCCGGGTCCTTGGAGAAGGAGCACCTCTCGAAGCGACCTCGCCTGGAGTCGGAGCTGCCTGCTCGGGTAAGTCCTGTGGTCCTCCTGGACTCGCCTCCGAGACCGCCGACGTCGGGCCCGACGCCGTCGGGGCCCGAGTCGGGGGCTGCTGGGTCACCTGAGCTCGGACTCAGGTTGACGGCCTTGGAGAGCAGACTGTCTGCCTTCATGGACCAGCAGCGGGCACTGCTCGCTGGCTTCGCTGGCGCCGCTGCCCCGACCGCCGGGACGTCGACGTCTAAGTCGACCCCGGAGACCGAGCCGATCCTCGAGTCGATGCGCACTCGAGTCGATCCTCGGTCGAGGTCACCCTCGGCCTCCCGTTCGGGACCGAGGTCGCCGACGCCGACTCCCTCGGCGTCGGGGCGGCAGGCGCCGTGCCCTGCCCGGGCCGACCCCACCGAGTCCTCGTCGGAGTCGGTCTGGGAGTCTGAAGAGGAAGAGTCGCCTGATTCTTTTCGGACTCGGTGTGTCCCCTCGGACTCACCGGAGTCCGAACCTCGGAAGCAGTCCCCCCCGGAGGATGCCCGGTTCTCGGACTTCGTCAGGGATATGGCCAAGGCTTTGGCCTTCCCTGCGGATCCCGAGGAGGAGCCTCGAGCCGAAGAGCTCGACGCCCTCCAGTATGACTCTCCCGCCAGGGAACACTTTACTGTACCGGTTCCTCCCATGCTGGAACGACTACTCTTCCGCATGTGGGAGAGTCCGGCCACCTCGCCGGTCCTGAGCAAGCGGGTCGATTCTATCTATCGAGTCCGCAAGAGCCCTGGCTTCCAAAAAGCACAGCTACCACACCATTCCATGGTAGTGGAATCGGCCATGCATCGTCTTAAGAGCCAGAAGATGCACTCCCCGGTGCCTCCTGGCAGGGAGGCCCGTAACCTGGATGGCCTTGGTAAGAAGTGTTTCCAGGGCTCTATGCTTGCGTGTCGTGTCCAGACCTACCAGCTATACATGGGCATGTATCTCCGAGACCTGGCTAAAGAGCTAGCCGGATTCTCCGCTGGTTTGTCCGAGGAACCCTTGCGGAGGTTCCTGGCCTTGTCCACTGGCATTCGGGAATGCTCAAAATTCATATCCCGAGCAGCCTATGATGGCTTTGAAGCATCGGCTCGAGTGGCCGCAGCCGGCATCGGTGCCCGCCGACAGGCTTGGCTTCAGTCGTCTGACCTTGAGCCCTGGGTGCAGGACAAGTTGGTCGATGTCCCCTGCCGAGGCGAAAACCTCTTTGGCAAGCCCATGGCTGAAAAGGCTGCACAAATTGAGACGGAGACTCTCACCAGGACTAGGCTTTCTAGGAAGACCTCCGCCCCTTCCCAGAAAAAGAAGGGCTCGGGAAAGAAGTCCTTTTACCCGAGGAAGGCGGCTGCCTACAAACAATACCCCCAATATCAGGCCCCTGCAGCTCCCCAACAGGGCCAGCAGGCCAAGGGACGGGGTAACGGGTCCCGTAGGCAGCAAGCCCCCAAGCCTGCACCACCAGCCCCTGCTCAGCAGGGTGGGGGTTTTTGACTCCTTAAGCATAGCCTCTCCCCCCCCCGCTGGTTCCTCCCAGCACCGGAGGCCGGCTGGTTCACTTCGCCCACAGGTGGTCCAGCATCACCTCAGATGCCTGGGTGCTTCAAGTCGTGCGAGAAGGCTATCTTCTCCACTTCCACCAGGTCCCTCCCTCCTATTTTCCGGGAGAACCTCCACGACCCCCTCTGCACAGGGAATTACTCCTTCAGGAGTTAGCAGGTCTTCTACAGGAACAGGCGGTGGAACCGGTGCCCCACCACCTGAAAGGTCAAGGCTTTTATTCCAGGTATTTTCTAGTACCAAAAAGGACAGGAGGCCTCAGACCCATCCTGGACTTGCGCAACCTCAACAAATTCCTCGTGCGGGAAAAGTTCAAGATGCTTACCCTTGGAATCCTTCTGCCCTACCTCCAGCAGGGAGATTGGCTATGCTCCTTGGATCTAAAGGATGCCTACACGCACATCCTTATCCACCCAAGCCACCGCCAGTACCTAAGGTTTGTGGTGGCCGGAAATCATTACCAGTACAGAGTACTACCCTTTGGCCTGTCCTCCGCACCGCGAGTCTTCACAAAATGTCTCGCGGTGGTGGCGGCCCATCTCCGGCTTCACGGCCTCTGTCTTTCCGTACCTCGACGACTGGCTCATCAGGGCAGCGTCCGCTCCGGAGGTCACCAACGCCACACGCCGCACGGTGACTCTTCTGCAGTACTTGGGCTTTGTTATAAACTTCGCAAAGTCCACTTTGCTCCCCTCACAGGATCTCGAGTTCATCGGCGCAAGGCTGCACACTCCTCAGGCACGAGCGTTCCTACCGCTCGACAGAGCTCAACGGCTCATGGACCTAGCCGGCCGTTTTCACAGCCAGCCCCTGGTCTCCGCCAGGCGCTTCCTGAGACTACTCGGCCATATGGCTTCCACCGTCCATGTGACCCCCAATGCCCGCCTGAATATGCGGCCTGCTCAGTGGTGTCTCCGCCAGCAGTGGCAACAAGCCACCGGCGGCCTAGCAGACCTAGTGCGCGTCTCCGAGCCGCTGATCTCGTCTCTCCAGTGGTGGCTTCATCGGCCGAACCTGGTACTCGGCATGCCTTTCCAGTCACCTCAGCCGGCCCGGGTGCTGACAACAGATGCATCCCTCCTGGGCTGGGGAGCACATTGCCAAGGGGCACGTACTCAGGGCCTCTGGACCACGTGGGAGTCTGCTCAGCAGATCAACTTCCTGGAGCTCAGAGCGATCCGCCTGGCTCTCAAGGCTTTCTCCCACCTGACCTCTCACCAGTCCATCCTTGTCCAGACGGACAATCAAGTTGCCATGTTCTACGTGAACAAGCAGGGGGGCACGGGCTCCTTCCCTCTCTGTCGGGAGGCACAGAAGCTCTGCTCTTGGGCCGTCAGTCACGGCGTTCTTCTCAAGGCAGTTTATCTCCCAGGCCAAGAAAATTGCCTGGCGGACAAACTCAGCAGGATCCTCCAGCCGCACGAGTGGCGCCTGGATCCCTTGGTAGTTCAGAAGCTCTTTCTAAAGTGGGGCCTCCCCACGATGGATCTCTTTGCCAGCCCTCTCAACCGGCAACTTCCTCGCTTCTGCTCTCGTCAGCCGCATCCCCTTCGAGTTGCGGCAGACGCTTTTCTACTCTCATGGGCGGAGAGCCTTCTGTATGCTTTTCCTCCCATCCCGCTAGTCTCTCGAACTCTTTTCAAGGTTCTCCGAGACAAAGCTGCCATGATCCTGATCGCTCCTCGCTGGCCCAGACAGCCGTGGTTTCCACTCCTGCTGCAATTAGCGGTGGAGGATCCATTCCCTCTGGGGTTTCAACCGGATCTCCTCACTCAAGATCAGGGGTCTCTGCTACACCCCAACCTCAGATCTCTCAATCTAATGGCCTGGCTGCTGAGAGGGTAGTCCTTGCTCCCCTTCTCCTGCCGGCAGAGGTGGAAGAGGTCGTCTTAGCTTCTCAGCGACCTTCTACCCGCAAATGCTACGCCCTTAAATGGCGTCGCTTTTCCGTTTGGTGTACCCAGCAGTCTCAGGATCCCTTCTCCTGCTCGGTGTCGGTGATCTTGCAGTACTTGCTCTACCTCTCTAATCTGGGACTTAAGTCCAACTCCGTCAAAGTTCACCTCAGTGCTCTTTCAGCACATCATGTACCGGTGGACGGCAGACCTCTTTCCAGCGACCCTCTCGTAGCGAGGTTTCTCCGAGGTCTCCTCCTACTTAAACCACCTCTCCGCCCGCCAGCGCCTGACTGGGATCTGAATGTGGTTTTGCAGCGGATCACCTGTCCGCCTTTTGAACCTATGGCTACCTGTTCTCTCAGTTTTCTTTCTTGGAAAACATTGTTCTTGATAGCCCTCACTTCCGCTAGGCGCGTAAGTGAATTGCAGGCCCTCGTGTCTGATCCCCCTTACACTCGGTTCTACAAAAATAGGGTAGTCCTACGGACTCACCCAAAATTTCTTCCAAAGGTGGTCTCCCCCTTTCACATCAATCAGGAGGTGGTACTTCCGACCTTCTTTCCCAGACCACACTCCAGCCGAGCTGAAACGGTCCTCCATACCCTGGACTGTAGAAGGGCATTGAACTTCTACCTTGACCGTACGCGGGAGCACCGTAAAGCTGCTCAGCTTTTTGTGTCTTTTGACCCCAATAAATTGGGGCTCCCAGTCTCCAAGCGTACTCTGTCCATCTGGGTTGCGGACTGTATCACTTGGGCTTATGGGGCAGCCGGACTCTCCTTGGAAGGTCGAGTCACGGCTCATTGCGTTCGGGCAAAGGCTACGTCAGTGGCTTACCTCCGCTCTGTTCCATTGGCAGACATCTGCCGGGCCGCTACTTGGTCTTCGAGCCAGACCTTTGCGGTCCATTACTGTCTCGAGAGGGAGTCCCGCAGGGACAGTGCTTTCGGACAGGCAGTCCTCCGTAATCTCTTTGAGGTTTGAGCAACTCCTACCCTCCATCCCGGATGTGGGCTACCGGTGGGTAATAATTCAGCGAAGATTCCTTCCTTCTGTGCTGCTGAGCTAGAGGGAGCTCATTTTTGTGCTTAGGGTCTCCGGTAGCCTTAAGCTTGGGAGTCCCATAAGTGAGGACTGACTTCCTGCTTGGTCCTGGAGAAAGCGTAGTTACTCACCTGTAACAGGTGTTCTCCAGGAGCAGCAGGAATCAGTCCTCACAACCCTCCCTCCTCCCCTTGGAGTTGCAATTATCTGCTTTAGTTTTTTTGCAAATTTTTATGCTGTCTTTTTTAGCTATGTCATCTGACTGGCTAAGATGGCACCCTTGGGCGGGAAGAGGACCGCGCATGCGCGCTGCAATTCCCAAAGGCTTTCTTTGAAAGCTGGGGAAAATTGCTCCGCGAGGGCTCCGTCGGCGCCGACGTCACCCATAAGTGAGGACTGATTCCTGCTGCTCCTGGAGAACACCTGTTACAGGTGAGTAACTACGCTTTCCTGATCCAGTGCTGCTCCATTTTCTTGCTGAATGTTTCGGGTAGCCAAACGTGCCATACCAAGAACAAAATCTCAAAATTATTTGGGGAAAGGTTTTTCTTCCTTAAGCTCCATAGTGCTATGATTTACTATGGGGAGCTAATTCAGGGTAGCCAAATTCTTGATCCTAACTATTGTGACTTGCTTTTTGAAAGAAAGCAAGAAATTACTTGGTCTTAATGGCCAGGAGGTGGTTTATTGTCTCTGGGTGTTACCTGTTTGCTCCTGATTTTATGGAGAGGCTTTCCCTGCTTTTTGCCAGAGAAATGACCATTCCTGATCGTCCCTCCAGTCTGGTCCCGGAATATCTGGGTTTCCAACCTCCTCTAGCATCTTTAGAGACTGAGAAACTTTCTTCTTGTGATGTCATCGGTATATAAAGCCTGGCTCCTCCTCTTCCCACCAGTTTAATAGTCTCCAAAGCAGTTAGGAGGGTGGTGAGCCCAGGGATTCCAGGGCTCACTGGAGAAACGATTAAGTAGAGGGTTAGGATTTGGAATTTTAAGTTATATTTAAAAAAAATAAATAAGTAGGACAATTTGAGGTAAGGGGCACTTTAAGGCAGAAGTCCTCTGCCTACAGGGCTGGAAGGGGGGGACATATTCTGTTTTCCTTGCCCTGAGGTCCTCTGCTCTCCTCCGTCTTCCCTTCAGGGGGGCAGGCAGCAACCGGGGGGTGTTTTGTTATTTTTCCACTGCTAGGAGAGAGAGGACTGGCGCCCGAGATCCGTCCCAGTGGGGAGAGCACGGATCCGGAGTTTGCCGACGCTCAGTGCGTGTAGATGCTTTGCCTGCCGGCGCTTAGAGCTACTGCGGGCAGCCCGGAGTGATTTTGGCATTTCGGAGTACAGTTGCTAAGGGTGGCTCAGAACAAAACCGCAGCCTGCTTTCGGCAGCAACGGGTCCCGGAGGTAAGCGGGCCTTATTTCGGCGGGAATCGGCGCTGGGAGAAGGCAGGACAGGCTGCGTGTGACAGACGTGGGAAAATTCGCCGGTCTGCTCTTTCGGTCTTTGAGGGCCCGTAGCTTCAGCGGTGAGCCTCATTTTTGGGGGCTTTCCTCAGGAATCACATCGGGGGTGCGATTCTGAGGCATTTTGAGTAAAAAAAAAAAAAAAAAAAAATCTGTTTGTGGCTTCGGGTGTTTGGGGGGTTGCTAGGGGGCGGATCGCTGTCCAGCATGCCTTCCAAGCAACAGTGTCTCTTGTGCGGGGTTAAGAGGAGCTCTGTCTCACAAGAGGGGGTCTGCAGGGGCTGTACTCTAGAGTTGGAGACCAAGGAGTTAGTCCCTGCATCTGAGATGGCAGAACAGGAGGTTTTAGAGGAGGTTCCAGTGCCCATTCTTCCGTCTCTGGTGGCGGCGGAGCCAGCTTTGAGCGCCACTTCAGGGCCCGATCTTCCCCTTTCGCGGCAGCCGTTGGGGGGAAGTTTGGCCTCCATTTTCTCGGCTAATTTCATGGCCCTGCTCCAACAGTCTTTGGCCAGTTCTACTGCGGAGCCGGTGGCAAGTACTTCTGGGGCTGGGCTGGGGCACAAGAGGCCAAGTTCCGCCTTGTCGGCAGGAGCGTCGGGTGTTTGTGCCAAGGTAGCTAGACTAGAGAGGGATCTCCTAGATCAGTCGGTGGTGTCAGAGGACTTGCGTTCTGAGGATGGCCTAGGGGATCTAGAAGAAGGTGAAATTAGGGAGCAGGAAGATCAGGCGCGTGTGGTTCGTGTTTTCCGTAGGGAGGAACTTCCAGTGCTTATAGCGGAGACGCTCAAGGCTCTTAATATGCCGGATGCTGGTCCGGCTGACGATACTACCCTGGAGGATCCCCTGCTTCAGGCGGTCCGGAAGACTCAGAGGGCTTTTCCGGTACACAGGGTTTTTAAAGAAATGATTCAGGAGGAATGGGACATGCCGGAGGCCGCCCTTAAGGGAGCTAGGGTGATGGCGCGGCTGTACCCGCTGCTGGATCAAGATCGGGAGTTATTTAAGGCCCCCAGGGTGGATGCGGCGGTTTCGGCAGTCACTAAGAAGACTACTATCCCGGTGGAAGGATCAGCGGCTCTGAAGGATGCGCAAGACAGGAAATTGGAAACCTTGTTAAAACAGGTCTTTGAGGCTAAAGCGTTGTCGCCATGTTGACTACCCAACCTAGACTCTGCAACATATCTACCACCTTGGCTGTAGTCGCTACACTCTCCTCTCTAGACTTGGCTCTGATCAACCAATCGTCTAGGTACGGATGTACCAACACTCCGTCCTTCCTTAAGGCTGCCGCTACCACCACCATAACCTTGATAAAGGTGCGGGGAGCGCTTGAAACTGGAAATGCCCCATCGGAACTGCGAACCGGAGACGTCTCGGAGCGGTTGTCCCGGTTCCTCCCGACCAGTTAGGTTGCGGTCGATATTCCATTTACTTCGTAGCACCAAAGAAGGAAGGCACTTGGCGGCCTGTTCTAGATCTCAAGAGGGTGAATCGTCTGCGCGTATCTCATTTTCGGATGGAGACCCTCAGATCAGTCATTGCGGCAGTCAGAACAGGGGAGTTTCTGACGTCCCTGGACTTATCGGAGGCATACCTGCATATTCCGGTTCAACGGGAGCAAGTTGACCCCGTCTCAAGAGCTGGAGTACCTGGGAGCGCGATTCGACACCAAGGTCAGACGCGTTTTTCTGCCGCAGCAGAAGGGGCTGGGGCTCCGGCGCTTGGTGCGTCGGTTCCTCGGTCGGCAGGGTCCCACGGCCGGGGAGTATCTGCAGGTGTTGGGGACGATGGCGGCTACCTTGGAGATGGTGCCGTGGGCGAGGGCTCACATGTGACTGTTACAAAGGGCACTGTTAAGAAGGTGATCGCATCAGAGGGATTCTCTGAGTCACAGGTTGCCTTGCCCTCTACGGACTCGCCGGGCGCTCGGTTGGTGGTTGTGGCCCGGGAGTCTGGAAAAAGGCATGTGGTTGGATCCTCCGGATTGGATTGCGCTGACGACGGATGCCAGTCTCTACGGCTGGGGGGCCCATTGTCAGGGTCGCCTAGTTCAGGGTCAGTGGTCCGACCAGGAGAAGGTGTGGTCGATCAACCGGTTGGAGTTACGTGCGGTGGCATTAGCACTGCGGGAGTTGCATTCTTTGGTTCAGGGAAAGGCCGTTCGGGTGTTCTCGGACAATGCCACGGCAGTAGCTTATGTGAATCGGCAAGGTGGCACCAGCAACATAGCGCTGGAGGACGAAGCGGAGAGTTCGACTGGGCGGAGACCCATCTGGTGGCGTTATCGGTGGCGCATGTCGCAGGAGTGGACAATGTGGAGGCCGATTTTCTGAGTCGCGTGAAGGTGGACCCGGGAGAGTGGGTCCTGCACCCCGAGGTGTTTGCGATGTTGGTGCGACGCTGGGGTCTGCCGGTAATGGATCTCATGGCGACTTTTCAATCTGCAAAGGTCGATCGTTTCTTCAGCAGACGAAGGGAGCAGATGGCAGAAGGTTTGGATGCTCTCATTCGGGAATGGCCGGAGGGGCAGCTGCTGTATGTATTCCCCCCGTAGGTGTTGATCGGGTGGGTATTACAGCGCATCGAGCGGCACAGAGGTCGAGTGGTTCTCATTGCCCCAGATTGGCCAAGGCACCCGTGGTACGCGGACTTAGTGAGGCTCTTGGTAGCCCAGCCTTGGAAATGTCCGGTACGTCGGGATCTTCTTCTCACTCAGGGTCCTCTCTGCATACCCCAAGTGGCTCGGTTCTCGCTTACGGCCTGGCTATTGAGCGGGCTCAGCGGCAAGGGGTTACTCGTCGGCGGTGGTGTCCACCTTGCTGAAGGTGCGCAGGAGATCTACTTCGTTGGCTTACGTCAGAGTTTGGAGAATCTTTGAGGCCTGGTGTGCGGAGAAGAACTGTGTTCCCTTATGAGCCTCGGTGCCACAGGTGCTGTCTTTCTTGCAGGATGGCTTTCAGAAAGGTCTGGCAGCCTCTTCTTTGAAGGTACAGTTGGCGGCTTTGTCCTGTTATAGGGGTAAAGTCAGCGGTGTGGCGCTGGGAGCTCATGCCGATGTGAAGCGTTTTCTGAGGGCGGTTTCGCTTCTTCGGCCGCCACGTCAGAGAGTAATTCTGGCATGGGACCTACCTTTGTTCTTGAACGCCTTGTGGAAGGCACTGTTTGAGCCTTTAGCGGAGGTGTCCTTGAAAGATCTCACGCTGAAAGTAGTGTTTTTGGTGGCGGTGGCTTCCGCGAGGCGGATTTCGGAGTTGCAAGCGCTGTCTTGCAGAGAGCCCTTTCTGTCTTTTGGCGAGTCGAAGGTAGTTTTGAGGCCCGTTCCATCATTCCTACTGAAGGTGATGTCCGCCTTTCATATGAATCAGGTGGTCTCTTTGCCAGTTTTTCGGGAAAGAGGTAAAGACCCGGTAGCGCAGCGACTGCATCGTTTGGATATTCGTCGAGCTTTGAAGAAATATGTGGCTCGCACCGCATCTTTCCGTAAGTCGGACAGGCTTTTTGTAGGGACATGGAAAGGGGAAGAGGCTTCCAAGGCTTCCATTGCTAGATGGGTGAAGGAGGCTATTGCTTCGGCTTACCTTTTGCGCGGCCGTCCGGTTCCAGAGGGTCTGAGGGCCCATTCCACGAGGGCGCAAGCGGCGTCGTGGGCGAGTGCAGTTTGGTGCCAGCGCTAGAAATCTGTAAAGCGGCGACCGTGGTCGTCTCTCCATACCTTTGTGCGGCATTACCGTCTGGATGTTCAGGCGGGTAGGGACACCTGTTTTGGCTCAGCAGTGCTTCAGGCTGGGCTTGCAGGACCCTCCCGTTGATTGTAGTTACTGCTCTGTTACATCCCAGATATTCCGGGACCAGACTGGAGGGACGATCAGGAAGATTAAATTAGACCTACCTGCTAATTGTAGTTCCTGGAGGAACTCCAGTCTGGTCCCGGATCCCGCCCGGGTTCTTTGGTGAGCTGTGGCCTGAAGCGAGAGCTGTCTTACTGGTAAGCAATATTTTGTTATCTCTGCAGGGCGGGGTGCAGGTTAGTAGGGGCCCTTTCCTGTTGAGGGTTCTTTAGAGGGTACCTTCCTAGGAGATGGGCAAACGACCTCTGGACATACGGACAGTAGTTTGAAACAAACAAAAACAAAAAAAAGGAAAGATGGAAGTTCTGTACTCATATTTCCCTTTCTCCAGGACCAAGCAGGAAGTCAGTCCTCACTTATGGGTGTCATCGTTTCGATGAAGCCCCAGCGGAGCATTTCCCCAGCTTTCCATGAAAGCCTTTGGGAATGCTGGCACGCATGCGCGGTTCCCTTCCCGCCTAAAGGTGCCATCTTACCTCAGTCTCTTTTTTTTCCGAGAAGCCCATCGGACGTGTGTCCTGTTCTCCCGGATAAAAGTGATTTTTTTCTTTGGCGATTTTCGCTATTTTTCTCCGGTTCGTCGCCAGTTCCCCTCCCGCCGGGTTCAGTACACCGGTATCGAGCCCGTTTTCTTCATTTTTCGGTTTTTGCCCTTCGTGGCTGGCGTTCGCACCCTTTTTTCATTTTTTCACTGGAAGGCCGGTCTTTTGACCTCGCTGGGGCTATTTTTTTCCCCGATGGCTTCCAGTGGTTTCAAAAAGTGTGATTGGTGTAAGAAAATTGTCTCTCACCGACACACACGATTGCTGCCTTTGGTGCCTCGGCCCTGACCACGACCCCAAGTCGTGTGGGCCATGTGGGAAGATGTCTTCCAAGGCACTAAAGAGTCGACAGCATCAGAAGGAAAGGTTTTTCTCGGACTCTGCCTCCGGTCGGGCCGGGACCTCGTCTGAGGCCTCGACATCTCTGGATTCCGATCGCTGTCGAAGCTCCTCGGACAGGGGGTCCCCCGACCGGGAACGCAAGAGGAAGAAGCGGCTCGTGAGGGCGGCGTCGGAGGAGGTCCCTGGTCCCTCGAGGGCCAGGTCTAAGACCCCCGACCGCCCGTGGACCAAGAGAAGCCTGCCAAAGTTCCTTGCGTGGAGCCGGAGTCTGCTGGACACGTAAGCCCCGTAGTCCTTGTGGACTCTCCTCCCAGAGAGCCGACGTCGGGCCCGGCGCCACCGGGGCCCGAGTCGGTGGCTGCTGCGTCTACCGAGCTGAGTCTCAGGATGACAGCCTTGGAGTGCAGACTGTCTGCCTTCATGGAGCAGCAGCGGGCACTGATGGCCAGCCTGTCTGGTGCATCTGCCCCGACCACCGGGACGTCGACTTGGAAGTCAACCCCGGAGACCGAGCCGATACTCAAGACCCTCGTGGCTCGAAGTCGTCCTCAGTCGCGGTCTCCCTCGACCTCCCGTTCGGGACCGAGGGTGTCGACGCCGGTGCCCCCGGCCTCGGGGCGGGTGCCTCGGGGCCTCGCAGGGTCGGACCCTGACTCCTCCTTGGACGAGTCCGCCTGGGAGACGGAGGACGAGGAGTCTCCCGATACTTTTAAGACTCGGTGCGTCCCGTCGGACTCACCGCAGTCTGATCCCTGGAGTAGATCCCCCTCCGGAGGACACTAGGTTCTCGTAGTTCGTCCAGGATATGGCCGCTGCCTTGGCTATCCCTGCCGATCCCGAGGAAAGCCTCGAGCCGAGGAGCTCGATGCTGTACAGTATGACTCTCCTCCGAAGGAGGCCTTTACTGTCCCGGTTCCTCCGATGCTGCAACGGCTCCTCTTCCGAATGTGGAAGACCCCGGCCTCGGCGCCGGTTCTAAGCAAGCGAGTCAATTCCATTTATCGACTCCGCAAAAGCCCTGGTTTCCAGAAAGCACAGCTACCACACCATTCCATGGTTGTGGAATCGGCCATGCATCGTCTGAAAGCCAGAAGATGCACTCTGCAGTGCCCCCCAGCAGGGAGGCCCGCAACCTCGATGGCGTCGGTAGGAAGTGCTTCCAGGGGTCGATGCTTGCTTGCCGTGTCCAGTCTTACCAGCTGTACATGGGCATGTACTT
Organism: Ichthyophis bannanicus; assembly: GCA_033557465.1. Taxonomy (NCBI): domain Eukaryota; kingdom Metazoa; phylum Chordata; class Amphibia; order Gymnophiona; family Ichthyophiidae; genus Ichthyophis; species Ichthyophis bannanicus. The sequence goes on along the minus strand of CM066039.1, from coordinate 16,515,431 downwards.
GCGGGACCTGGCCAAGGAATTGGCCGGATTCTCTGCTGGTCTCTCCGGGGAACCCTTGCAGAGATTTCAGACCTTGTCCTCGGGGATTCAGGAATGCTCAAAGTTCATTTCCCGCGCCACCTACGATGGCTTCGAGGCTTCGGCCCGAGTAGCGGCTGCTGGCATCGAGCGATGCCAGGCGTGGCTGCAGTCATCGGACCTCGAGCCATGGGTTCAGGACAAGTTGGTCGATGTCCCCTGCCGAGGTGGGAACCTTTTTGGCAAACCCGTGACCGAGAAGGCCGCTCAGCTCGAGACAGAGCACCTTACCCGGACAAGGCTGTCGAGGAAGACCTCTGCCCCTTCACATAAGAAGAAGGGCTCGGGTAAAAAGTGCTTTTACCCGAGGAAGGGCACTGCCTTCAAACAGTACCCTCAGTATCAGGCTGCCCAAGCTGCCCCCCAGGGTCAGCAAGCCAAGGGCCAGGGTAATGGGCCCCGTAGGCAGAGGACTCCCAAGCCTCAGGCCCCTGCTACCACTCAGCAGGGTGGGGTTTTTTGACTCCTTGAGCATAGCCTCTCCTCCACTGCTCTCCCCACCCTGCACAGGAGGTCGCCTCGCCCTCTTTGCCCACCAGTGGCCCCTTATCACCGGGGACAGTTGGGTGCTGGACATAGTCTGCAATGGCTATGCCCTCCATTTTCACCATCTGCCTCCGCCATATTTTCCAGGGGAGCCTCCAAGGCCTCCCCTGCACACAGACCACCTTCTACAAGAGCTTCATGGTCTGTTGGTGGACAGGGCGGTGGAGCCTGTGCCTCCCCACTTGCAAGGTCACGGATTCTACTCCAGGTATTTCCTGGTACCCAAAAGGACCGGTGGCCTTCGAACCATTCTGGACCTCAGAAACCTCAACAAGTTCCTAGAGAAAGAAAAGTTCAAGATGCTTACTCTTGGGACACTTCTGCCCTACCTCCAGCAGGGAGATTGGCTATGCTCCTTAGATCTAAAGGATGCATACACTCACATCCTCATTCATCCAGACCACAGAAAGTACCTCAGGTTCATTGTGGGAGGAAACCATTATCAGTACAGAGTACTACCTTTTGGCCTGACCTCCGCTCCCAGGGTCTTTACCAAGTGCCTGGCAGTTGTGGCGGCCTACCTGAGAAATCAAGGCATCTTTGTCTTTCCCTATCTGGACGACTGGCTCATCAGGGGTCAAACGTCCCTGTAGGCCAGACAAGCCACCCTCAGAACCATTGCTGTGCTTCAAAACATGGGTTTTGTCATAAACTTCGCAAAGTCCACTTTGCTCCCCTCCCAGAACTTGGAGTTCATAGGGGCAAGGTTGGATTCTCAACTGGCAAAGGCATTCTTGCCAGAAGACAGGGCCCAAAGACTGATGGACGTGGCAAAACCGTTTCTGAACAAGCCCCTGGTCTCTGCCAGACTCTGCCTCAGGCTTCTGGGACACATGGCTTCGACAGTTCATGTGACTTCCAATGCCAGGCTCCATATGAGGCCTGCACAGTGGTGCCTTCGGACTCAGTGGTCTCAAGCCACAGGCCACTTACGAGACAGGATAAAGGTGTCCAAACGCCTTTTGGCCTCCCTCAGCTGGTGGCTGCATCCACCCAAACTACTCAAGGGGATGCCCTTCCAAATGCCAGAATACTCGGTGGTCCTCACCACCGACGCCTCTCTAAAGGGCTGGGGTGCTCATTGTCTGGACAAGTGCACTCAAGGCCTCTGGTCTCCCTGGGAGGCAGCCCAACAGATCAATCTGCTGGAACTTTGGGCTATCCGCTTGGTTCTCAGAGCTTTTTCTCCGGCCCTGGCTGACCGCTCAGTCTTGCTTCAAACAGACAACCAGGTAGCCATGTTTTATGTGAACAAACAGGGCGGGACTGGATCCAGACTCCTTTGTCGGTAAACTCAGGACCTTTGTTCCTTTGCCCTGAAGCACAACATGCCTCTCAAGGCGGTGTACCTTCCAGGCCAGGAGAACTGCCTGGCCGACCGATTGAGCAGAATTCTGCAGCCCCACGAGTGGCAGCTGCATCCCCTGGTGGTTCAGAGGATCTTCCTAAAGTGGGGTCTCCCTTGGATAGATCTCTTTGCCAGCCTGCTGAACAAGCAACTGCCCAAGTTCTGCTCCAGGCAACCGCATCCTTTGAGGGTAGCACCAGATGCCTTTCTAATGTCCTGGTCTCAGGGCCTCCTGTATGCGTTTCCTCCCACGCCCTTGGTGGCCCGAACTCTTTTCAAGACTCTTCAGGACAGGGCTCAGTCCTGCTGGTAGCTCCCAGGTGGCTGAGGCAGCCTTGGTTTCCACTTCTGCTTCAACTGGCAGTGGATTCCCCACTACTTCTGGGGTTGCAGCCCGACCTTCTCTCCCAGGAGCAGGGTTCCCTTCTGCACCCCAATCTCAAAGCTCTCAATTTGATGGCCTGGAGGCTGCAAGGGTAGTTTTGGCTCCCTGGGGCCTGCCTCAGGAAGTTGAGGAGGTTGTCCTAGCCTCTAGAAAGCAGTCCACTAGAAAGACCTATGCTCTCAAATGGAAGAGGTTTTCTATGTGGTGTCAGCTACGTACAGAGGATCCTTTCTCCTGTGCTGTACCAGTAGTGCTTCAGTACTTGCTGCACTTATCCAATCAGGGACTTAAGTCCAATTCTGTTCGGGTCCACCTCTCAGCTCTTGCAGCTCACCACTCACTGGTGGAAGGACATTCTCTATCTGGGCACCCCTTGGTGTCTCTGTTTCTCAGAGGCTTGCTCTTGCTCAAGCCTCCCATCTGTCCTCCTGCTCCTGAGTGGGAGCTGAATGTGGTCTTGCAGCAACTGACTCGCCCACCTTTTGAGCCTATGGCTACTTGCCCTCTACGCTTCCTTTCCTGGAAGACTCTCTTCCTGATAGCCCTTACTTCAGCTAGGCGGGTGAGTGAGCTTCAGGCCCTAGTCTGTGATAGGCCTTACACCAGGATTTATAGGAACAGGGTAGTCCTCAGGACTCACCCAAAGTTCCTCCCAAAGGTTGTCTCCTCTTTTCACCTCAATCAGGTGGTGGTTTTTCCAACATTCTTCCCTAGGCCTCATGCAAGCCCGGCTGAGGCAGTCCTGCATACCCTGGACTGTAGGAGGGCCTTATCCTTCTACCTTGACCGTACGCAGGGGCATAGAAGGGCTACTCAGCTCTTCGTCTCCTTTGACCCCAATAAGTTGGGGTTGGCTGTGTCCAAGCGTACCTTGTCCTTCTGGGTGGCTGACTGTATCACCTGGGCTTACAAGGCGGCTGACCTTCCTTTGCAGGGTAGGGTCACGGCCCATCGTGTCAGGGCACTGGCTGCCTCAGTGGCTCATCTCCGCTCTGTGCCCTTGGTGGACATCTGCAAGGCTGCAACTTGGTCTTCAAGCCAGACTTTTGCAGCCCATTACTGTCTGGAGAGGGAGTCCCGTAGGGACAGTGCTTTTGGCCAGGCAGTACTCCGGAATCTCTTTGAGGTTTAGGCAACTCCTGCCCTCTGTTGGGCTACCGGTGGAGGTTGTTTATTTTTATTTATTTAACATTTCTTATATACCGCGCTATTTCACATCAGTGCGGTTTACAATGAACAGAATATTTGGACAAATCGTCAACGTTTACATAAAACAGGATTTTTAAACTTGAGTTAACTGGGTAAAACTATATACAAACAAACTATATACATACATATAACAAATTTTACCGTCGGGATTAGACTATAACATTTTTGTATTTAACATGGTGATGAGGCATTAATGCATTGTGTTAGTATACTAATCATTAATCAGGTTGCGACTGAGTAAAGCATGTGTTATCAAGTGATACAACTGGGTGAGTGTGTGGGTATGGAGGTGGATCATGATGCTGTGTATAGTACTTGAGGAACAAGTAGTGTTTAATGGCTTTTCTAAATTGCTTGATCTCTCTGATTGCTCTTATGTTGGTAGGGAGATTGTTCCAGCACCTTGGTGCATAGCTTGAAAATGCTCTATTAATGGTTGATTGTTTAAATTTTATGAATTCCCTTGGTATTACTAGAGTGTTTTCTGTAAACGTTCTTCTAGTCCTGTTTTTGAGGGTGTGCGTGATTAAATCAACAATAGATGAAGGTGCTGTCTTATTGGATGTGTCCTTGAAAAGCCTTTCTTTGCTGCTGGGACTAGAGGGAGGCCTCTTGTTCAGCCTGGGTTCCTCGGTAGCCCAGAGCTGGGGTCACCCATAAGTGAGGACTGACTTCCTGCTTGGTCCTGGAGAAAGAGTAGTTACTCACCTGTAACAGGTTCTCCAGGAGCAGCAGGAATCAGTCCTCACAACCCTCCCTCCTCCCCTTGGAGTTGCAGTTGTACATAGCTAAGAGCAGCACACAAAAATGCAAAAACAAACTGTCATTTGACTGAGGTAAGATGGCACCTTTAGGCGGGAAGGGAACCGCGCATGCGTGCCAGCATTCCCAAAGGCTTTCATGGAAAGCTGGGGAAATGCTCCGCTGGGGCTTCATCGGCGCTGATGACACCCATAACTGAGGACTGATTCCTGCTGCTCCTGGAGAACACCTGTTACAGTTGAGTAACTACTCTTTTTTTTTTTTTGTACATAGTTCGGTCCATGGGACTTTGCAGTTCACTGGGGTAGTTTAGTTGAGTTTGTTTTCGCTACTTACTTGTTGCTCTGGTGAGTTTGCTTTGTCATTAGGTAAACTGGTGGGAAGAGGAGGAGCCAGGTTTTATATACCGATGACATCACAAGAAGAAAGTTTCTCAGTCTCCAAAGCTGCTAGAGGAGGTTGGCAACCCAGATATTCCGGGACCAGACTGGAGTTCCTCCAGGAACTACAATTAGCAGGTAGGTCTAATTTAATCTTTTTCCAATTCCTCCTTGGTTTCCTTTCTCTAGGGCAGTGTTCTCAGTCCTATTCTTGAGGACCTCATTGGTCAGTTGGGTTTTCAGGATTTCCTCAAAGAATATGTATATGAGAGGTTTGCATGCACTGCCTTTATTGTTTGAGATTTTGTTCTTGGTATCATATATATATGATGGATATTCTGACAAACTGCTGAGTTAATCCCAGTGGACTGAGTTGGGAACCACTGCTCCATCCGAAATAGGCCATGTGGTCTTTTTCTGCCGTCATGTTTCTATCTAGTCTGCCCTTCTATAGCAACCACTACAAGAGTCCCCTTTGTTCCTTTAGAGAGCCTCTGTGTTTGTCCCAAGCTTTTTTTTTAAAATTTAGATACTGTGTTCATCTCTACCATCTCCACTGGGAGACCACACATCTACCACGCTTTCCCTAAAGAAATATTTCTGCATATTACTCCTGAGTCTGTCCTCTCTCACCCTCATCCTATGTCCTCTCGTGGCAGAGCTTGCTTTCAGTCGAAAGAGTCTGCTCACCTGTGGATTTATGCTGCAGAGGTATTTAAACGTCTCAGTCATATCGCCTCTATCCTGCCTTTCCTCTAAAGTATACATATCAAACGTCTTTAAGTCTGTCCTCATATGCGTTATTGTAAAAATTGTCTTTGTAAACTTTCTGATATTGTTCCCCATTATGCTTAAGAGGCACAAGATGGGCATCATGGTGGGTGTATGGAGTCACCCTATATAGTCAAGTGCCTTTATTTGGCTCAAATTGAGGGAAGGGAGAGGGTTCTTAGGTTGGATGGGTTGGAGGATTGTAAGGGAAGGTAGGTGGGTCTGGTGAAAGAAGGGTATGTAAACTAATAAAGCAATTCTGATACATGAAATATAACAAAATGCAAATTTCATAGACATGAATTAATAAATCTGATATAAGACCGGCAACCAATCTGCATGCTCTGCTACGAAACTCATCAGAAAGCACCAATTGAAATAAAGGTCTTCACTGCCCTTCTAGAAGTCAGAAAATAACCTAATATCCTGGATTGTGCAAGAAGATTGTTGTAGAGCTTCAGGTTCATGAAGAACAAAGCTCTGCTTCTAATTTCAAAAACTATCTCCCTGGGGATTGGCAGATCCAACAGGGGCCTGCTGAGAAGGTCTCAACTCTAGACTACAAGGGCTCTTATTTTTCTTTCAGATTTACTGGACCCAGATTGGATTTTTTAATATACTGGACACCAATGTATGTACTTCAGGATGAGTGCAATATGGTCCCAAGACACTAGATCTGTTATTTGAGCTTCCTGATTTTTGGATTACTTGAAGTTTACACTGGGCCCTTATAGTAGCCCTTTACAATACGTGAGTTTAGATCTTAATCAAAGGAGTTGCTAGTGAGCAGAGACACTTCCAGTTAAAAACGTCTGGCTATGGCAGATGTGTGTTAATGAAAGTGAAAACATCTTACCACAAGTTGTATTTTTTTGTTTTTATTGTTATGTGGGTGGAATTGAGAGCACAGGATATTAAACTGTAATCGGTCCATAAATAGATACCAGGCCCTCCTTTGCATGTTTAGCCTTCTGTTCCAGATTCCAAATTTAATGTAACTTTAACTGACCCTTTAGTGCACAACCAACGGTGCATGAGGGGTGAGATATGAGACATGGGGTGTACATAAAGCCATTGAAGCATATTCAACTGAGGGTATTTGTCTGTTTAGCAGCAGCAATAAGAAGATAGTCATGGTTTTTAATCTTGGACAGAAGACAGGACTTCCAAATATAAAATACTTGCGTGCCCTACTGGCTATTAAGAATAGTTAATTCTGCAGGGTTTATTGTCAGTTGTGAACTTTTGCCAGAGTACATTTGTATTTTATTTCATAATTCTGTCCACCAGATGGCAGTATTGTAGCGCATTGCACTTATGCTCACTGTTTAAGCATTAGTCTTGTTTACAAGTAATTTTTGCCAGTCATCCAAATATTCCTGGAACTGTTGCATGTGCTTTTTCACCCAGTATGGGGGGGGGGGGAGGTTCCTAACAGGAACACGGAGTGGAGGAGTGGTTAGAGCACTGGCTTAGTAACCAAGAGACCAGAGTTCAATTCCCATTGGCTCTCCTTGTGGCTTTGGGCAAGTCACTTAACCCTCCATTGACTCGGAAGAAAGTTAATGTATAATCCAAGTTATCAACGTCTCTGTTTAATGTACATCACCAAGTTTAAGATACAATGTAAACTGCTGTGATTAAATGATAAAGCAGTATAAAAACCCTGTTAAAAAATATGATATGGGAAGTATTTCATTTACTTTGTTATACTTTTTTTTGGGGCGGAGGATTGGAGAACAAGGTCATGAATGCAAAGCTAGCATGATGGTTACTTTTAAGCAGTGCTGGCCCCAGAGTTGGTTCAAGGTTAATTAAAGAGCTACGGTCCGACTTTAGCCCTTTATATAGCCAGGCTCATGGACCGATCCTTTGCAACAGGCGCATTCCCCCAATCCCTCAAACATACGTCCATCAGACCGCTGCTAAAAAAACGGCAAGCTCGACCCCCAGAAGGTAGGCTCGTACAGACCGATATCGAGCATACCACTACTGGCCAAAATAATTGAAAAAGAAGTCCAAAGACAAATTCAAGAACACATCGAAGCCTCCCTGCTGCTGGACCCCTGCCAACACTGTTTTAGAGAGTCTCATGGTGTTGAAATGCTCCTCACCAACATAATTACTGGAATTGATAACATCTGTTGGGTTTGTCCTCATTTCCATGGACATAGCAGCTGCATTTGACTCAGTAAGCCACGAGCTTCTTCTGGAGCATCTCAAGGAGAAGGGGATCTGTGATACAGCGCTAGATTGGTGCAAGTCATACCTCTCGGACAGATGGCAGCACGTACGATCAGGAGCTTCAACATCAGAACCATTCCACCAGAAGCAAGGCGTCCCACAAGGATCCTCCCTCTCCGCCCTGATGATCAACATATACATGCAGCCCATCTGTAACCTCATCCGGTCTTTCAATGTTAACTGCTTGATATATGCAGATGATGTACTGCTTTACATGCCATTCTCGACAGAACCCGGACCTCTCCCCACTGACAGACTTCTTTAATGCAGTATCCAACTGGCTCCAAACCCCAAACCTCTGAATTCAGCATAAGAAAACAGGTCCTTTTCATCACGAGGAATCAAAACTTCACCATGCCGCCCTATTTAAAGGTCAAGGAAGCAGAACTACAGACCAAACCCATGATCCGGTACCTCGGAGTCACTTTAGACCAGCGCCTGGACATGAAGGTGCACATAAGCAACATAGCGAGAGCGGTATACCATAAGATCCGAACTCAGGCACCTACGCTTCCTGTTGGAACCGGATGACTTCCGGACAATTTATCAAGCGTTGATCATACCACACTTTGATTATGCAAATTCAATCCTGCAGGGACTCCCTCAATTCACCCTGAACCCGCTACAGCTCGCGATGAACGCCGCAGCGAGAGTTCTACATGGAGCATCCAGAAAAGACCACATGATGCCCATCCTGAAACATCTCCACTGGCTCCCTATACATGGCAGACTCGCATTCAAAACCTTACTGCTGACTTTCAAAACCATCAATGGGCTCTCCTCCACATCACTAGCAGAGCTTATCCAAACCACTCCCCCCAACAGGTCCAGAAGATCGGTAGCGGTCAACACACTGATAGTCCCGAAGCACCCAGGCAACAGCAGACAGGGCTTTCAAATTCTCTGCGCCTAGATGCTGGAACACCCACCCAGCATCTGGGCAATCCCTGACCTAGCCCAGTTTAGGAAGGCATTGTGAAGCACCACCTCTTCCTCGTGTACTACCCAGTTGACAGTGCTACACTAGCCCCTTCCACTATCTAGCCCTTGCAGTACATTTGAACCTTACCATACAAGACACCCATGACTACGACTAGCGAGATACGACTTGTCACGTTGCCTAGATGTAAATAGTTTCCCCAGGTTATCCAAGTTCTAGTACCCGTTCCTTGTAAACACAGATCAGCCAATGAAATGTGTAAGTTTTATGTTCCATGTGAACCACACTGATGTTGAATAGCGCGGTATAGAAGAGACTCTAAATAAATAAATAAAAATAAATAAGGTGTTGGTGCCCTAGGCAGACCTTAAGCCTCAGGCCCGCCTCCTGGTTAACAGAATCCATTGTTCAGTTTTGAATGCCCACCGCAGGCCACAGTCTAGTCTGCCTAATGGTTAGACCAGCCTTGCTTTTAAGTAGGATCTGTCTACCTTGGTTCACTTACCACCCACTTGTTATATTCTGTTCTCTGCTATATAAGGAGGTGAAAGTGTGTGTGTCGTTTTAACTTGCCTTTGTTCAGGGGCGCTTCCCTATTTTGGCTCCCTGCCAGATGCGCAGACTGTCTCTAATGTTGACAATTGGTCCAATTAGAATTTTGATGTTCCCCAGGAACAAGCATGAAGTCAGCCCTCACATATGGGTGACGTCCATGCTGACTGAGCCCATGCGGATCCACTTCCCAGCTTTCACAGAAAGCCTTTTCCGCTTGTGTGGTGTAACTCCCAATCACCTCCCCCCCATCCCCCCCACAGGGAGTCATCTTAACTCGGTCGTCTTTTTTTTTCCATGGAGCCCTGCTGATTTGTGCCCCCGGTTAGAGTCAATTTTTTTTTTTACCAATTTTTCTTCATCCTTTTCACCAGGATCGGTTCCAATCCCTTTTCATCACCCAAGTCCACTGCCTCTGTGTTCAGTTTTTCTCAGGTCCCCTTTTTTCTTGGCGCACAGGTCTTTGCTCACAGCCTAGTTGATCGAGACATCGGAGTTTGACCTGGTGGGTGCTGTATTTCCCACTATGGCCTCAATCAGCAGTTTTAAGCAATGTGCCAAGTGCCCCAACATTATGCCTATCACTGACACCCACAGTTGCTGCATAAAATGCCTCGGGATGGACCACAACATGACTACCTGCCCGCTTTGCCAACAGATGTTGGTGAAGACCTACAAGGATTGCAAAAAGTGGCAGAGGGAGCTGTTTGGTTCTAATTCTGCATCGCAGGTAGAACCCCTGCCCTCAGAACTGGCATCTGATGACTTATCGTGTGCCTGGGCACAGTTGGAGCCTCGAACTGGGGTATGTGCTCCGAAGACCTTCCCCGTGGGTCCAGGATGTCGTCGAAGCTGAAGGCAAGATCCGATCCTGGACTGGCAGATAAGACCTCTGGTGTCCGGGCTCGGAGTCCTCAACCTGATGGTGACACCCGGAAGTGGCCCTCCAAGCAGCCTCAGTGGAAGGAGACTCCCACGGTGTTGGGAGATTGGGTCAGGTCCCCGATGCCATCCCCATCTGTGATTCCCCAGTGAGCAAAGTGGCTCCATGCTGATGACCTAGAGAGCAGAGTCAGCTGGCATCAATGACCTGGGAGGTTCCAGACATCAGGCCACACTCTGCCTCGAGGGCTGCCTGATGTCTGGAACCTCCCAGGTCATTGGTGCCGTTCTTGGTGAGGACTTCCCCAGAGGGGAGACAGCCGATTCTGGAGAAAAACTGGCTCATGTGACGCCGACTCCATCAGCGTCTTACTCAGGATGCGACTCGCCGCCGAGCACTGCAGCCATGGGGCACCGGCATCGTCCGTCGTCGATACTGAGTCAACTTGAGGATCGCTTGATGATTCCTCCAACTCAGTCGAATTGGGAGATGGATAAGGAGTCTCTGTTCTGTGTTCAGAGATGAAGGGCCAGGAGCAGGACCTAAGAAAGCATGCACACATAGTTTGAGATTCCTGTCGCTTCTGTTCCTATCTTCAGAAAACTGAGTTCATGAGAAACTAGCTAAACTTAAAGTAGACAAAGTGATGGGATACATCTGAGAATATTGAAGGAACTAGGGGCTGTTCTAGCAGTTCCACTGAATGACCTTTTTATTGCCTCTTTGGAGTCAGGAGTGGTGCCAGAGGACTGGAGAGAGGCACATATGTGGTCCCTTTACATAAAAGTGTAAGTGGAGTGGAGGAGTGGCCTAGTGGTTGGGGCAAGGTACTTCAGGCTGGAAGATTGGGGGTTCAAATCCCACTAGAGGACAGCAACCTTGTGCCGGAAGGACTGGGGTTTCTAGTCCCACAGGTGCTCCTTGTGGTCTTGGGCAAGCCACTTAACTATTTTACAGGGAACATGGGCTATGGAGGGTTATTTCCAAGTTATAATGCCCTGTTCAATGTAATTTCAGTTTGTTCAATGTAAACCACACTGATGCAGAATAGCGTGGTATATAAGAGAATATAAATAAATAAAATAAATAATAAGTAAGGATGTGGTTGAAAACTACAGGCTGGTTAGTCTAACCTCTGTGGTGAGTAAATTATTGGAAACACTGCTGACAGAGAAAATAGTGAGGTTTCTGGAGTCCAATGGATTAAGCAGAGGTTCCTAACTCCATTCCTGGAGGGCCAAACACCATTCAGGTTTTCAGGCTGTCCCTAATGAATATGCATGAGATACATTTGCATGCACTGCCCCCATTGTATTCATATGTATCTCATGCATATTCATTAGGGACAGCCTGAAAACCTGAATGGTGGTTGGCTTTCCAGGACTGGAGTTGGGAACCTCTGGATTACAGGATCGGTGGTAGCATGGATTCACCAGAGGCAGGTCTTGACAGATGAATCTGATTTCTTTGACTGGTTGACCAGGGGGTTCGACTGAGGGAAAGCCCTAGATGTGGTGTACTTTGATTTCAGTAAAGCCTTTGACCCCATTCTGCATAGGAGACTTATAAACAAATTGAGCACCCTAGGGATGGACCCTAAAGTTACTGATTGGGTTAGAAATTGGTTGAGTGGGAGATGAAAAAGGGTAAATGGAGCTCACTCAGAGGAGGAGGAGGTTGTTACCAGTGGTGTGCTGCAGGAATCTGTCCTTGGTTCGATTCTTTTACATGTTTGTTTATTTCATTTGCTTGACCGCCCTTCAGTGGTAGTCAGAGCGGTTTACAATACATAAATCAACAAAGTAGGGCACAAGGCCAGAAAATTGAAAAGAAGTTTACAATTCTTGATAGGAAAGAGAAAGAAGGGCTAGTAAAGAGCAATAAAACGGGAGGAGTTACAGAAAGGGGTGGGAAGGTTGAAGGCTAGGGAGAAGAGGTAGGTCTTTAGATCATGTCTAAAAGTGCGGTGATGGGGTTCTAGACGGAGGGGGAAGAGAGTTCCAAAGGGCAGGGCCTATGTAAAAGAAAGCGGAGGAGCGAGTGGACTGGAGCACTGTTCCCTCTAAGCTGTGCGCGTGTGCGCGCACACACACCTCGCCAAGTGAGCGCACATACTTTACAACAGAGCGCACAAAAATTATGGTTCTGATTCTGATAGAAAACAACACAGACGCCTTTAAAATTTAAAAGTTGTGATTGTAATTACTAGAAATTTTCTGCTTCATTTAGTAATCGTCTATTTTCATTTAATTTGATTACAATCATTGTGGTGTACATACTATATTCTGACGTGTAGTCAAATTTTAAAGTATATAACTCAGAGTGTTATGTGGCGCACAAAAATTTAACCTTCCTTCAAAAGCTGCACAGCTGATATTTTATGCGCACACAGCCTACAGAAAATTAGAGGAACATTGGACTGGAGGAGGGCAAGGGAGGGAGGGGGAAGGGTAAAGCGGTTGAGGTGAAAGGACCGAGGGGTGTGTCGAGGGGTATGGAAGTGGATGAGGTCTGCCAGGTATTGGGTGGTGGTGTGAAGTGCTTTGTGGACGAGAGTAAGTAGTTTAAACTGGATGCGATAAGAAACAGGAAGCCAGTGAAGATGAAGGAGAAAGGGGGGTTCTCCAGGACCAAGCAGGAAGTCAGTCCTCACTTATGGGTGACGTCGGCGCCGACGGAGCCCTCGCGGAGCAATTTTCCCCAGCTTTCAAAGAAAGCCTTTGGGAATTGCAGCGCGCATGCGCGGTCGTCTTCCCGCCCGAAGGTGCCATCTTAGCCAGTCTTCTTTTTTCCGCGGAGCCCTGCAGACGTCCCCGTCTTGTCCCCGCGAAAAAGTTGATTTTCCTCTTTATTTTATACTTTTTTCTTTCGGTTCGACGCCGATCGTTTTCCCGCCCGGACTCGCGACGCCGGTCTCGAGTCCTCTAGCGTTTTTTTCGGTTTTTCTGACTTAGTCAGCTTTCATTTTCGTTTTCCCTGGCAGCCCGGTCCTTTGACCTCGCAGGGGCCCTTTTTCCCCCGATGGCTGCCAGTGGCTTTAAGCGGTGTGGTCGGTGTGACCGAAATATGTCACTAACCGACACACACGACTTTTGCCTCCGCTGCTTGGGCCCGGATCATGAGGAACTGATCTGTGGGCCCTGCAGCAAACTGTCCTCGAAGGCGTTGAGAAGTCGGCGGCATCAGCGCGAGAGAATCTTCGCTGACCCCAGCCGTACCCGGACCTCGTCGGAGGCCTCCGTGTCCAAGGGCTCCAGCTCGGACCGTCGCCGGAGCTCCTCCGACCGGGGTTCTCCCTCCGGGGACCATCGTCGGAAGGAAAAACCCGCGAGGGCGGCGTCGGTGGACGCTCCTGGTTCCGCGAGGGCCAGGTCGCATAGCCCCGACAGCCGCCCCGGGTCCTTGGAGAAGGAACACATCCCGAAGCGACCTCGCCTGGAGTCGGAGATGCCTGCCCGGGTAAGTCCTGTGGTCCTTCTGGACTCGCCTCCGCGACAGCCGACGTCGGGCCCGACGCCGTCGGGGCCCGAGTCGGGGGCTGCTGGGTCACCTGAGCTCGGACTCAGGTTGACGGCCTTGGAGAGCAGACTGTCTGCCTTCATGGACCAGCAGCGGGCACTGCTCGCTGGCCTCGCTGGCGCCGCTGCCCCGACCGCCGGGACGTCGACGTCCAAGTCGACCCCGGAGACCGAGCCGATCCTCGAGTCAATGAGAACTCGAGTCGATCCTCGGTCGAGGTCACCCTCGGCCTCCCGTTCGGGACCGAGGTCGCCGACGCCGACTCCCTCGACGTCGGGACGGCTGGCGCCGCACCCTGCCCGGGCCGACCCCACCGAGTCCTCGTCGGAGTCGGTCTGGGAGTCTGAGGAGGAAGAGTCACCTGATTCTTTCCGGACTCGGTGTGTCCCATCGGACTCACCGGGGTCCGAGCCTCGGAAGCAGTCCCCCCCGGAGGATGCCCGGTTCTCGGACTTCGTTAGGGATATGGCCAAGGCTTTGGCCTTCCCTGCGGATCCCGAGGAGGAGCCTCGAGCCGAAGAGCTCGACGCCCTCCAGTATGACTCTCCCGCGAGGGAGCACTTTACTGTGCCGGTTCCTCCTATGCTGGAACGACTACTCTTCCGCATGTGGGAGAGTCCGGCCTCCTCGCCGGTCCTGAGCAAGCGGGTCGATTCTATCTATCGGGTCCGCAAGAGCCCTGGCTTTCAGAAGGCACAGCTGCCACACCATTCCATGGTAGTGGAGTCGGCCATGCATCGTCTTAAGAGCCAGAAGATGCACTCCTCGGTGCCTCCTGGAAGGGAGGCCCGTAACCTGGATGGCCTTGGCAAGAAGTGCTTCCAGGGCTCTATGCTCGCATGTCGTGTCCAGACTTACCAGCTCTACATGGGCATGTATCTCCGGGATCTGGCTAAAGAGCTAGCCGGATTCTCCGCTGGTCTCTCCGAGGAGCCCTTGCGGAGGTTCCTAGCCTTGTCCACGGGCATTCGGGAATGCTCAAAGTTCATGTCCCGAGCAGCCTATGATGGCTTTGAGGCCTCGGCTAGAGTGGCCGCAGCCGGCATCGGTGCCCGCCGACAGGCTTGGCTTCAGTCGTCGGACCTTGAGCCCTGGGTACAGGACAAGTTGGTCGATGTCCCCTGCCGAGGCGAAAACCTCTTTGGCAAGCCCATGGCGGAAAAGGCTGCACAAATTGAGACTGAGACTCTCACCAGGACCAGGCTTTCTAGGAAGACCTCCGCCCCTTCCCAGAAAAAGAAGGGCTCGGGAAAAAAGTCCTTTTACCCGAGGAAGGCGGCTGCCTACAAACAGTACCCCCATTATCAGGCCCCTGCAGCTCCCCAACAGGGCCAGCAGGCCAAGGGACGGGGTAACGGGTCCCGTAGGCAGCAAGCCCCCAAGCCTGCACCACCAGCCCCTGCTCAGCAGGGTGGGGGTTTTTGACTCGCTCAGCATAGCCTCTCCCCCCCCGCTGGTCCCTCCCAGCACCGGAGGCCGGCTGGTTCACTTCGCCCACAGGTGGTCCAGCATCACCGCAGATGCCTGGGTACTTCAGGTCGTGCGAGAAGGCTACCTTCTCCACTTCCATCAGGTCCCTCCCTCCTATTTTCCGGGAGAACCTTCGCGCCCCCCTCTGCACAGGGAGTTGCTCCTTCAGGAGTTAGCAGGTCTTCTGCAGGAACAGGCGGTGGAACCGGTGCCCCACCACCTGAGAGGTCAAGGCTTTTATTCAAGGTATTTTCTGATACCAAAGAGAACAGGGGGCCTCAGACCCATCCTGGACTTGCGCAACCTCAACAAGTTCCTTGTGCGGGAGAAGTTCAAAATGCTTACCCTTGGAATCCTTCTGCCCTACCTCCAGCAGGGAGATTGGCTATGCTCCTTGGATCTAAAGGATGCCTACACGCACATCCTCATCCACCCAAGCCACCGCCAATACCTAAGGTTTGTGGTGGCAGGAAATCATTACCAGTACAGAGTACTGCCCTTTGGCCTATCCTCCGCACCGCGAGTCTTCACAAAATATCTCGCGGTCGTGGCGGCCCATCTCCGGCTTCACGGCCTCTATGTCTTTCCGTACCTCGACGACTGGCTCATCAGAGCAGCGTCCGCTCAGGAGGTCACCAACGCCACGTGCCGCACGGTGACTCTGCTGCAGCACTTGGGCTTTGTTATAAACTTCGCAAAGTCCACTTTGCTCCCCTCACAGGATCTCGAGTTCATTGGCGCAAGGCTGCACACTCCTCGGGCACGAGCGTACCTACCGCTCGACAGGGCTCAACGGCTCATGGACCTAGCCGACCGCTTTCGCAGCCAGCCCCTGGTCTCCGCCAGGCGCTTCCTGAGACTGCTCGGCCATATGGCTTCCACCGTCCATGTGACCCCCAATGCCCGCCTGAATATGCGGTCTGCTCAATGGTGTCTCCGCCAGCAGTGGCGACAAGCCACAGGCGGCCTGGCAGACCTAGTGCGCGTCTCCGAGCCGCTGCTCTCGTCTCTCCGGTGGTGGCTCCGGCAGCCGAACCTGATATTCGGAATGCCTTTCCAGTCACCTCAGCCGACCCGGGTGCTGACCACCGATGCATCCCTCCTGGGCTGGGGAGCACATTGCCAAGAGGCACGTACTCAGGGCCTCTGGACCACGTGGGAGTCTGCTCAGCAGATCAACTTCCTGGAGCTCAGGGCGATCCGCCTAGCTCTCAAGGCCTTCTCCCACCTGACTTCCCAACAGTCCGTCCTTGTCCAGACGGACAATCAAGTTGCCATGTTCTACGTGAACAAGCAGGGGGGCACGGGCTCCTTCCTCCTCTGCCGGGAGGCACAGAAGCTCTGCTCTTGGGCCGTCAGTCACGGCATTCTCCTCAAGGCAGTTTATCTCCCGGGCCAAGAAAATTGCCTTGCAGACAAACTCAGCAGGGTCCTCCAGCCGCACGAGTGGCGTCTGGATCCCTTGGTAGTTCAGAAGCTCTTCCTCAAGTGGGGTCTCCCCACGGTGGATCTCTTTGCCAGTCCTCACAACCGGCAGCTTCCTCGCTTCTGCTCTCGTCAGCCACACCCCCTTCGGGTTGCGGCAGACGCCTTTCTGATCTCGTGGTCGGGGAGCCTTCTGTACGCTTTCCCTCCCATCCCGCTGGTCTCTCGGACTCTTTTCAAGGTTCTCCGAGACAAAGCCTTCATGATCCTGGTGGCCCCTCGCTGGCCCAGGCAGCCGTGGTTTCCGCTCCTGCTGCAACTGGCGGTGGAGGATCCAATCCCTCTGGGGGTACAACCGGATCTCCTCACTCAGGATCAGGGGTCCCTTCTGCACCCCAACCTCAGGTCTCTCAACCTCATGGCCTGGCTGCTGAGAGGGTAGTCCTTGCTCCCCTTCTCCTGCCGGCGGAGGTGGAGGAGGTCGTCTTGGCTTCGCGACGGCCCTCTACCCGCAAATGCTACGCCCTTAAATGGCGTCGCTTTGCAGTCTGGTGTACCCAGCAGTCTCAGGATCCCTTCTCCTGCCCGGTGTCGGTGATCTTGCAGTACTTGCTGCACCTCTCTAATCTGGGACTTAAGTCCAATTCCGTCAAAGTTCACCTCAGTGCTCTTTCAGCACATCATGTGCCGGTGGACGGCAGACCTCTCTCAAACGATCCTCTCGTAGCGAGGTTTCTCCGAGGTCTCCTTCTACTTAAACCACCTCTGCGCCCGCCAGCGCCTGACTGGGACCTGAATGTGGTTTTGCAGCGGATCACCTGTCCGCCTTTTGAACCTATGGCTACCTGTTCTCTCCGTTTTCTGTCTTGGAAAACGCTGTTCTTGATAGCCCTCACTTCCGCTAGACGCGTAAGTGAATTGCAGGCCCTCGTGTCTGATCCCCCTTACACTAGGTTCTACAAGAATAGGGTAGTCCTACGGACTCACCCAAAATTTCTGCCTAAAGTGGTCTCCCCTTTTCACATCAATCAGGAGGTGGTACTTCCAACCTTCTTTCCCAGACCACACTCCAGCCGAGCTGAAACGGTCCTCCATACCCTGGACTGTAGAAGGGCATTGAACTTCTACCTTGACCGTACGCGGGAGCACCGTAAAGCTGCTCAGCTTTTTGTGTCTTTTGACCCCAATAGATTGGGGCTCCCGGTCTCCAAGCGTACTCTGTCCATCTGGGTTGCGGACTGTATCTCTTGGGCTTATGGGGCAGCCGGACTCTCCTTAGAAAGTCGAGTCACGGCTCATTGCGTTCGGGCAAAGGCCACGTCAGTGGCTTACCTCCGCTCTGTTCCGCTGGCAGACATCTGCCGGGCCGCTACTTGGTCTTCGAGCCAGACTTTTGCGGTCCATTACTGTCTCGAGAGGGAGTCCCGTAGGGACAGTGCTTTCGGACAGGCAGTCCTCCGTAATCTCTTTGAGGTCTGAGCAACTCCTACCCTCCATCCCGGATGTGGGCTACCGGTGGGTGATAATTCAGCGACGATTCTATCCTTCTGTGCTGCTGAGCTAGAGGGAGCTCATTTTTGTGCTTAGGGTCTCCGGTAGCCTTGAGCTTGGGAGTCCCATAAGTGAGGACTGACTTCCTGCTTGGTCCTGGAGAAAGCATAGTTACTCACCTGTAACAGGTGTTCTCCAGGAGCAGCAGGAATCAGTCCTCACTACCCTCCCTCCTCCCCTTGGAGTTGCAATCGTCTGCTTATGTTCTTTTTGCAAATTTTTATGCTGTCTTTTTAGCTATGTCATCTGACTGGCTAAGATGGCACCTTCGGGCGGGAAGACGACCGCGCATGCGCGCTGCAATTCCCAAAGGCTTTCTTTGAAAGCTGGGGAAAATTGCTCCGCGAGGGCTCCGTCGGCGCCGACGTCACCCATAAGTGAGGACTGATTCCTGCTGCTCCTGGAGAACACCTGTTACAGGTGAGTAACTACGCTTTATGTGGTCTCTAGGGGAGGAGTGAGTGACGAGTCAGGCGGCAGTGTTTTGAATTCTCTGAAGTCGGGTTAATTGAGAATTGGGTAGACCAGTGAAAACAGAGTTAGAAAAGTCGACGCGGGACATGACAAGTGATAATAGTAAGGTTGTGAGAGCGGAAGGAGAAAGGAAAGGGCGGATCGCACGAATTTGATGAAGGAAAAAGGAGGTCTTGGTGATATGAGAAACATGAGCGTGGAAGGAAAGGTCAGAGTCAAAGAGCACATCAAGGTAGCGGAAGGTGGAAACCAGAGATATGGGAGTGCCAGAGAACGATGGGGCTAATAGAAACATAGAAACATGATGACAGAAAAAGACCACAAGGCCCATCTAGTCTGTCCTTCCATAACAACAACTACAACAGTCCACTTTTTACCTTTAGAGATCCTCTGTGTTGGTCCCATGCTTTTTTGAATTCAGTTACTGTCCTCATCTCTACCACCTCCACTGGGAGACTATTCCACGGATCCACTACTCTTTCCGTAAAGAAATATTTCCGCATATCACTCCTGAATCTATCTCCCTTCACCCTCATCCCATGTCCCCTCGTCGCAGAACTTGCTTTCAATTGAAAGAGGCTCTCTCCCTGAACATTTATGCCACGGAGGTATGTAAACATCTCAATCATATCACCTCTATCCCGCCTTTCCTCTAAGGTGTACATATTAAGATCCTTAAGTCTGTCCTCATATGCTTTATAATGAAGACTACTAATCATCTTAGTAGCAACCCTCTGCACCGACTCCATCCTGTTCACATCCTTTTGAAGGTGCGGTCTCCAGAATTGCACACCATACTCCAAATGAGGTCGCACCAAAGACTTATACAGAGGCATTATCACCTCCTTTTTTCTGCTAGCCATTCCTCTCCGTATGCACCCAAGCATCCTTCTAGCTTTTGCCGTCGCCTTTTCTACCTGTTTAGCTACTTTAAGATCATCGGACACAACTACGCCTAGGTCCCGCTCTTCTTTAGTGGACAAAAGTACTTCACCTCCTATGCTGTATTGCTGCAGCCCAAATGCATGACCTTACATTTTTTAACATTAAATCCCAGCTGCCAAATTCTAGACCATTCTTCAAGCTTAGCTAGATCCCTCCTCATGTTATCTACACCTTCCTAATAAGGGGGATGGGCGACCGTGAGGAAACCAAATCGCAGTAGTTTTCGTGAGGTTGAGGTGAAGACAGTTCAGGGTCAACCAGTCAGTGACGGCGGTTAGGCAGGAGTTAAGTGGAGTGAGATCAGGGCAGGAGGGGGAGGTGTGATGGAGAAGAACAATATCGTCTGCGTAATAGAAAGCCGAAATCCCAGATTGTTGTATCAACAGGGTGAGGGGGGCTAAGAAGAGGTTAAAAAGGAGAGGGGCCAGGACAGAACCTTGGGGAACCCCACAGGAGAGAGAGAATGGGTCTGAGGGAGAAGTAGAGGGAGAGGAAGAGAGAACTGCACCGGACCGGGAGGAGAGAAAGGAGTGGAACCATCGATGAACTGTGCTACAGAGGCCGGCTTCACGCAAACGAAGCAGGAGGAGAGAGTGATCCACCAAGTCGAAGGCAGCAGAAAGATCAAGAGCTACCGCCACCGAAATATCACCATGGGCGTGAGCTACATGCAGTGAATTAATGAAGGCTAGAAGAACAGTTTCAACACTGTGGCTGTGACGGAAACCTGACTGACAGGGGTGAAGAAAGTTGATAGAATCAAGATGGTGAGAGAGCTGTGCAAAAACAATCTTTTCAAGAAGTTTGGAGAGGAAAGGGAGGTTAGAGATTGGGCGGTAGTTAGCAGGATCCAGAGGGTCAAGGGAAGGTTTTTTTAAGGATTGGGCGAATCAGTGCATGTTTCCAGGAATGGGGAAACGTCCCCGTGGAAAGACTGGAATTTAGCATGGAAAGGAGATAGGGAAGGAGTGAAAGGGAGGGAGTGAGTAGCCAGGAGGAGGGGATGGGGTCGAGAGGACAGAATGTTTTGTTAGAGGACGAAATAAGATGATGGAGCTCACTAGTGGTGGTCAGGGTGAATGAAGACCATGTGTGTGAGAGTTGGAACACAGAAGGGGGAGAGGCGACTGGGGGGGGGGGGGAGAGAATGGGAGGGGGGACAGGAAGGCAGGGAGGCAGGGATGCCTCAAGGTAGAAATTTTGGAGCTGAAAGACTAGGCCAGAAGTGAGGGAGCAGGGATAGGATGAGCAGGCATGGTGGATGTGGGGGGCTGAAGAGAGGTAAGAGACTTAAGAGGGGAGTAAAGATGACGAGTCTGGTTAGGAGCGTTAGAGATGGTGTCTAAAGTATGTGCACTTAGCAAGATGAACTTGGGAGCGGTAGTATGAGTGGTGGGCTTTGAAAGATGATAAAGTAACTGGCGAGGGGGTCTTGCGCCAGATCCTCTCAGCTCTACAGAGCTGTGAACGGAGAAGATGGAGACCGGCGTGAAACCAGGGCTGGGTGAATCGGCAAATTGCTGGGCGAGGGCGACGGGGGGCAATGCGATCAAGCGCAGCAGAAAGGGTAGCGGACCAGATGGAAGCCTGGGAGTTAGGGGATAGGGAGGAAAAGTTGGTGGGTAGAAGTTCAGTTGCTGAGGGAAATTGTTGGACAGTGAGTGGAGTAATAGTATGCGATGAGCGTGAAGGGGGAGACGACGCAGGGGGGAGGAGTGGGAAGGATGCTCTCGAGAGCAGAAGACAGAGAGACAGAGGTGATCTGTCCAGGGTAGAGGGAGAAAGGACAGATTAGAAAGTGTGAGTGTAGAGGAGGATAGGGTCAAGAGGAGGTCGAGGGTGTGGCCGGCAGAGTGAGTGGGAAAGGAAACATGTTGTAGGAGGGATAGGTCCTGTAAAAAGGCGAGAAAGGCATGGTCCCTTGGCGAAGAGGGAGAATCAAGGTGAAGGTTAAAGTCACCAGCAATGAGGAGGTGGGGGAATGTTAAGGAAAGGTCAGAGTCAGAAGAGAGTCCCAAAGATTGGGACAGAGGGCAGGGGGTGAATAGATAAGAAGAATATGCATTGGGGTGAGGTGTGAAGATGAAGTAGAAGAGCCGCGGGGTAAGAAAGTGAGGGTGAAAAAATCTGAGTGAAGGGGAGGGTGGGGCAGAGGATGGCTGCTACACCACCACCTGACCGACCAATGCGGGGAACGGAAACTGCAGAGAAGCCTGCAGGAAGGCAGCGGGCGAGAAGGGCATCCTCCCCTTCCTTGTGAGATGAGGTCTTGAATGAGGAGAGACTTAGTTCTGAGAGAGGGACAGTTCAGGAGGCCTATTCTGAGAGAAGCGTGGAGAGGAGGAGAGGTGATGGGCGTTTGGGAGGAAGCATGAATAGAAGGCAGGCAGAGATGAAGATTAGAGTAGCAGCGAGACCGTGGGGCAACAGTCTTGACTGGGCGGCAACCCCAGTGAATAGGTATATGGGCCATGGGGTGAGCAATGGGGAGGAGGGAGAGAGCAAATGTATGAGAGGAAGACCGTACCTGGGGTACCATGTAATTGGTGTAGCGAGGTGGAGAAAAGAGACAATCCGATCCACTTGCTGTGAGGAAGCAGAACTCTAGAAAAGAAGAAATGTACAGAGTAGTGTTAGAAACGCGGCCTCCGCTGCCGGAGTGGCCCCAAGGAGCGCACCTAATGAGCACGTTGTGCTCCTTAGGTGCGCGCCGCAGGCGCTCTAAATTTAAAGGCTGTAGGCAGGATACCTCTTGGAGCGCGGCCACGTCACTTCCAGAGGCGGAACCAGGCAGGAACCAGGAGATGGGTGGCAAAGGCAGAGAGGGCAGGCTCTGTGGAAAGAACACAAACAGGCGAGTAACGGAGACAAGCAAAAGAGCAGCATTAGAAGTACAGCAGTGACTCCGGTCTTGCAGGCGCTCTGAATTTAAAGGCTGTAGGCAGGATACCTCTTGGAGCGCGGCCGCAGGAACGCAGCCGCGTCACTTCTGGAGGCAGAACCAGGCAGGAACCAGGAGATGGGTGGCAAAGGCAGAGAGGGCAGGCTCTGTTGAAAGAACACAAACAGGCGAGTAACAGAGACAAGCAAAAGAGCAGCATTAGAAGTACAGCAGTATTAGTGATATTGCAGAAGGGCTGTTGGGTAAGGTTTGCCTCTTTCCAGATGATGCCAAAAGCTGCAATAGAGTAGACACCCAGGCAGGAGCGCAGATAACATGAGGAGGAATCTAGCTAAGCTTGAAGAACGGTCGAGAATTTGGTAGCTGTGAGGAGGTTTTTTTTTGGTTTGTTTTTTGAGTTTTCAATCGATACTTGCAAAGAAGCATGCAAGAAATATGACCATAAAATATACACAAGGAAATACAAATCAAAACAAAAACTAAGCAATAAATTTGTTAGCTTAGCCCACAAAGGGGCGACAACCCTAAAGAAAACATTCTGTACCTAAAATGGAAAACTAGGAATTCTCCCCTCCCCCTGAAAAACAGCTTATTTAGTAACCTACCTTCACTTCCAACCTCTTTCTCCCTCTCAACCAAAAAGTTCTCCAAATCAGATGAATCCAAATATTTACATAGATATCTGAGAAACAAGGAAATGTCCGGAGCTAATACGCTAGGCTTGAGAGCCGTGGCTTTGGATAAATCTGGAAAAAGTTGAATCCTTCCCCCATCTAACACTGAAGCCTTATTTTTAAAGTAACTCTTAAAACACAGAACTTTTATCTTGTGCAGAAACAAAAGTAAGAAGCAACGTTGCCCTAGTGGGTATGGTATCATGGGAATCTTCCAAAAATTGTGTCAAGATCTGCAAAAGGCTGCAAAACATCGCAGCCATCAATAGATTCCCCAGAGACCCAAGCCACTGGGAGATAATATACTTTAGAAAACATTATTGAATTGGCATTAGGTAGGACTAGGGCTTCCCTAAAATATTTCCACAGCAATACATCAGAAGGAAGTAAGGATGTAATAGGAAAAGTCAAAGTGTAAATTTGCTCTTAGAAAATTATCAAACATCTCAAGTCTCCTGTGAATAAGTAAATTATTCTTAATTGTTGCAGCATGCACTGATTGAAGAGAGCAACAAGTCTGTTCACATTTCAGTACCTGTCCACTTGAGCTCACCTGCTCCTCAACCCCACTCAGCCTTGTTACCATCTCTTGGGAAAACATGCAAAGCCGAGATATGGTTGAGACTAGTGTCTGCTCTGTACGGGTCACCACTTTCCAGATATCAGCAAGAGACACCTGCTCATTGGGTATCTCAACAGTATCCAAAATGGGCAACTATGTCTCCTCCTGATAAGGTGCAATAATTAAAGATGGAGTGCTCTGACATAAAGGATTAACACTGTTCAATGGAATGGGAGAGACCAAGGTCCCTGGGGGTAGAGGTGGGATATGGCTGAAGAGCTCAGAGATGCCCTGGCGTCTTGAATGGTCAAAAAAATAAGTACCTGCTAGCAGGTCCAGCTCTCCTTTTGAAATTAAGTGCTTGTCCATTGCCCCAATTATAGCATATGAAGAATACACTTTCTTTAAGTTTCCCCAATAATATGACTTGTTCCACGGACTTGCTGTCACATTTCTCAGTGCTCCACAGGGGCTCACTAGTGGCATTACAAGCCCCTTCTTAACACACCCCTTTGGATATGCCATGACCATGCACCTAGGATCTCCTGGGAGTTATCCAAGCCCCTGATCACTTTGTGACTGTCTGGGGGGAATGACTGTGCCTCCTCAACACCTGCATGACTGCTAAGATTTAATGCTAAAAAATGCAGGGTTATGCATTTGGGCTGCAATAATCCAAGAGAGTGGTACAGTGTAGGGGGTGAAGTACTTCTCTCCACAACAGAAGAGAGGGACTTAGGTATGATGGTGTCTATCTTAAAGTAGCTAAACAGGTAAGAACATAAGATATGCCATACTGGGTCAGACCAGGTCCGTCAAGCCCAGTATTCTGTTTCCATCAGTGGCCTATCTAGGTCACAAGTACCTAGCAGTTTCCTCAAAAGACGCACGTTCCGCAGTGCTTGTACTAGGGTAAGCAATGGCTAACCCCCTTTAATAATGGTTTATGGACCTCTCCTCCAGGAACTTGGGCAAACCCTTTTTTAAACCCAGCTATACTAACAGCCTTTACTACATCCTCCGGTAACAAATTCCAGAGTTTGATTACACGTTGAGTGAAAAAATATTTTCTCTTTATTAGCCTTAAATAGGTTATCCTGTAGCTTCATTGCAGGTAGAAAAGGCGATGGCGAAAGCTAGAAGGATACTTGGGTGTATAGGGTGAGGCATGGCCAGCAGAATAAAAGAGGTGATAGTGCCTCTGTATAAGTCTTTGGTGTGACCTCATTTGGAATATTGTATGCAATTCTGGAGACCACACCTTCCAAAGGGTATAAACAGGTTGGAGTTTTGGTGCAGAGATGGCTACTAAAATGGTTAGTGGTCTTCGTTATAAAGCACATGAGGATAGACTTAAGGATCTTAATATGTATATGTTAGAGGAAAGGCAGGATAGAGGAGATATGATAGAAAAGTTTAAATACCTCCATGGCATAAATGCACAGGAGGAGAGCCTCTCTGTTGAAAGCAAGCTCTGCTATGAGGGGACATAGGATGAGAGTGAAAGGGGGTAGACTCAGGAATAATATGCGGAAATATCTCTTTACAGAAAGAATGGTAGATGCATGGAATTGTCTCCCGGTGGAGCTGGTAGAGATGAAGACAGTAGCTGAAGTGTGTAAAAAAAAAAAAAAAAAAAAAAAAAAGCCGTGGGACAAGCACAGAGTATCTCAAAAGGAAAACAAGGGGACTATTGTAGTATTTGATATAGAAGGGCAGACTTAGATAAGCCATGTGGTCTTTTTCTGCCATGTTTCTATGCTCACAGCCCGGATTGAGGCATACCAGCTGTATGTGGGCATGTACCTGTAAGATCTGGTGAAGAAGCTCTCCGGGTTCTTGGCTGGGTTGACAGGTGAACCTCTTGAGCGCTTCTGGGGCCTGATTTCTTCGGTCAAGGAATGCTCCAAGTTTCAGACTCGGGCAGTCTTCAAAGGCTTAGAGTCTGTGGTTTGTGTTGCTGCAGTGGGCATTAGTGTCTGCTGCCTTGCCTGGCAAGAGTAGGTGCACCTGCTGCTCCGTGCAGGTCACCCCTCCCCATGTTTTTGTTTAGGGCTGAACCCACTGCTCTGTGTAGGACACCCCTGATAGTTCACGGGAGGATGGCTGGTCCACATTGTGCACCTCTGGCCAGACATCACCAGAGATGCCTGGGTGCTGCAGGTGGTTCGGGAGGGATACCTCCTCCATTTTCTCCAGCTACCTCCTCCCTTCTTCCCAGGGGAATTACCAATGAACTCCTTACACAGGTTTCTCCTGCAGAAGGAATTAGAATCATTGCTCAAGGTTCACATGGTAGAGTCAGTTCTCCAGCC
Source organism: Ichthyophis bannanicus (assembly GCA_033557465.1). Lineage (NCBI taxonomy): Eukaryota > Metazoa > Chordata > Amphibia > Gymnophiona > Ichthyophiidae > Ichthyophis > Ichthyophis bannanicus. Next base: position 16,489,496 of record CM066039.1, on the reverse strand, counting down.
CCTGCAGGGCCAGGGGTTCTACTCCCACTATTTCCTTGTGCCCAGATAGAGAGGGGGCTTCCTGCCCATCCTGGATCTGCAGGACCTCACCTGGTCAGGGAAAAGTTCAAAATAGTATCTCTTGGAACCTTGCTGTGCTACCTCCTCCTGCAGGGAGATAGGCATCTTTGAGATCCAAGGAGCGTAGCCAATACCCACATCATGACATCATGATCCATCCAAGGCACTGTCAGTACCTCTGATTCATCATAGGTGGATGCCACATTCCATACAGGATACTCCCCTTTGGCCTAGTCTCAGCCCCTCGGGTATTCACTGAATGCCAGGTAGTCATTGCTGCCTGCCTCCATCTTCTAGGGGTCTGTCTCCCTCTTCCTGGATGACTGGCTCATCAAGGCCAGCTTGCTGGAGGAGGTGCGCAACGCTGCACAGCGCACCATAAGTCTGCTACAGCGGCTCGGGTTTGTGGTCAACTTCCAGAAGTCACACTTGTTACCGGCCCTGCAATTAGAGTTCATTGGCACTCTGGACCCTGGGTCCCCCTGCTTCTGCAGCTCTCTCTGAGGGACCTGCTGCCACTAGAGAGCTCCCCGGACCTGCTGTCTCAGGAGAATGGGATGCTTTTGCACCTCAACTTCCAGTCCCTCGCTCTGACAGCCTGGATGCTGAGAGGTTAGCTGTCGCACACATTCCCCTCTCGCGGGAGGTGGAGGATGTCCTGCTAGCTTTGTGTAGGGACTCCACACGTCAAGCATATGCCTTTAAATGGTATATTTTCTCTGTCTGGTGTATGGACGGAGATCTTAACCCCTTTTCCTGCTTGGTGCAAGATGTCTTGCAATTTCTCTTGCATCTCTCTGGGGCCGGCCTAAAGTCCAACACAGTCAGGGTGCACCTTGGTGCCATTTTGGCATGACATTATTATGTTGACAGCTCAGCTCTTTCAGTGAACCCCCTCTGGCTCCCCCATTTGAGCCTTTGCCAATGTGCTATCTCAAATATTTGTCTTGGAAGGTCGTTTTCCTGGTGGCGCTCACCTCAGCCTGCCGAATCACCAAGCTGCAGGTGCTTGTGGCCCACTTGCCCTGTACTAGGTTTCACAAGAACAAAGTGGTTCTTCATATCTATCCAAAGTTCTTACCAAAGGTGGTCTTGGATTTCTACCTGAATCAAGAGGTGGTTTTCCCCATCTTCTTTTCCAGGTCTCACTCTTCCACCTTTTACATCCAGAGGATGCAGCCCCGCTGCTGTTCAGTGCAGCTCTTTGTCTCCTTTGACCCCAACCATCTTGGGGTGGCGGTCTCCAAGTGCACCTTCTCACGGTGGGTGGCCAACTGCATTTCCTTCAGCTATAAGCAGGCTGGGCTTTCTCTGCAACATCATGTCACTATGCACAATGCGCGTGCCATGGCAGCCTCTGTGGATATCTGCCAGTCTGCCACCTGGTCCTCTGTCCATACCTTTGCAGCGCACTACTGCTTGGAGGAGAGCTCACAGCATGATAGCGCCTTCGGCCAGGCAGTACTTTGACACCTCTTTGGGGAATAATGCAACTCCTTCCCTCCAGCCCTTTGTGTTCAGGCTACCGGAGAGGGGATTGCATCTTTGATTGGTACTGCAGAGCCCATCAACTAGCACTCCCTGCTGCCCTTTATGGTCCACATTTTGGGGAGCATGTGGCTTCTACAGGGTTTTTTCGGTAGCCTGTAGCTTGGGAGTCCCATATGCGAGGACTGACTTCTGCTTGTTCCTGGAGAAAGCGTAGAGTTACTTACCTGTAACAGGTGTTCTCCAGGGGCAGCAGGAATCGGTACTCACAACCCTCCCTCCCTGTGGAGTGTTTTTTTTTCTTTTCTTTATGCTTAAGTTGTGTCATCATACTGAAGTAAGATGGCTCCCTTGGGTGGGAAGGTGACCATTCATGTGCGGTGTAATTCCCAAAGGCTTTCTGGGAAAGCTGGGGAGTGGATCTGTGTGGACTCAGTCGGTGCTGATGTCATCCATATGTGAGGATGACATCAGCACCATTGTTACCTCCATGGCATAAATGTTCAGGGGGAGAGCCTCTTTCAATTGAAAGCAAGTTCTATGAGGGGACATGGGATGAGGGTGAAGGGGGATAGATTCAGGAGCGATTTGCGGAAATATTTCTTTATGGAAAGAGTGGTGGATCCGTGGAATAATCTCCCAGTGGAGGTGGTAGAGATGTGGACAGTAACTGAATTCAATAAAGCATGGGACAAACACAGAGGATCTCTAAAGGAAAAAAGGGGACTGTTGTAGTTGTTGATATGGAAGGACAGACTAGATAGGCCATGTGGTCTTTCTCTGTTATGTTTCTATGACTGATTCCTGCTGTTTCTGGAGAACACCTGTTACAGATGAGTAATGACGCTTTTCAGTTCCATATCGGAAAGATATCCTTTTCTTACTTATACAAATTTCTTGTCTGCCTTTCCAATACAGGCTGCTCAAAGTAGATTATAATTAACACAAAAAATAAAATACAAAAGCATTCACAAATAGTAGTCTTATTATACTGACATACAAAATCAAACATATTTTAAAATATCAATACTTAGTGGAATACAAGATTGCCCACAAGCCAAAATGTAAGCCATAATTCATGCAATTGCATGCGTTGTCAATAAAGCAAAGCACACAAAATCTCATGCATTGAATCATATATATAAATGTACACATGGAGGCACTGCTGGGAAAAGTACGTTTTTGTGTTTGCATTTGTTCTCTTGATGATCACCCAGCTCTATATGTTGTTGCAACCCCCTAGTCTTTGGAGTCCCTACTAAGCTGGACTAATGGTTTTCCTGGCTGTTTATAACTAGGTTATAATGAATAACATGGGACCCTGTTACAAATACCTCATGTAGCCATTAGCACAGTTTAGTAAACATGCCCCCTTAATGGTCTACAGAATACCTGGAGATGACAGCTGGAACACCAGGAAACAGAAACATGGCAGCAGCATAAGACCATACCACCTATCCAGTCTGTTCTTCCATACCAGCTCCTACGTTTTGCAGTCCTCCCCCTTTACCCTCCCCCCTCTCCCGCAGATCTTCTGTGTTTGTCCCATGCTTTCTTGAATTCGGATCAAGTCCTCGTCTCTACCACCTCCACTGAGAGACTGTTCCATGCATCAACTACTCTTTCAATAAAGAAATATTTTCTCAATTATTTCTGAGACTGTCTCCTTTCACTTTCATCCTATGCCCCCTCATTGCAGAAGTTTTTCATTTAAGAGGTTCTCCTGTGCATTTATATCACGGAGGTATTTAAACATCTTTATCCTACCTCCCCTCTTCTGCCTTTCTTTCATACACACTGAGATCTTTAAGTCTTTCCCCATACACTTTACCAAAATGAGCAGTGGTCTTTGTCATAGCTGCCCTCTGCCCCAACTCCCTTCTGTTTATATCCAACCTGGTGCCACCTAGACAAGGTTTTAGATAGATAGTACTGGGGAGGAGTCTGCTATCTTGGTACATGTTGATACCAGTGATGTAGGAAAGAGTGGGAATGAGGTTCTGGAGGCCAAATTTGTGCTTTTAGGTAGGAAGTTGAAATTCAGAACATCCAGGGTAGCATTCTAAGAAATGCTTCCCTTCCATGTGCAAGACTCAAAAGGATCTCCAGGGTCTCAATGCATGGATGAGATGATGCTGCAAGGAAGAGGGTTTTTTATTTGTTAGGAACTGGGCAACATTCTGGGGAAAGGAGGGGCTTTTCTGAAGGAATGAGCTCCACCTTAACCAGGATGGAACCCGGCTGCTAGCATTAACCTTTAGAAAGGAGAGAGAACAGTTTTTAAACTAGATAATAGGGGAAAGCCGATAGTTGTCCAAGAGCACATGGTTCAGAAAGATGTATCCTAGAAGAATACTAGCAAAAGAGGGAAGTTAGGGCATTCCAACAGGTTACAATAAAGATAAAAGTAATGCAGAGGCCCTTAAGTACAGAGCTGAAAGATTCCAAATTACTCATATTAACTGATGACCAGATTAATGTGAATAAAATACAATTTCTAAAATGCCTGTATGCAAATTCTAGAAGTCCAAAAATAAGATGGGAGAGTTAGAATATATAGCACTAAATGAGAGGTTAGATATGATTGATATCTTGGACCTAGTGGAAGGAGGACAACCAATGGGGACACTACAATACCAGGGTACAAACTATATCGCAATGATAGAGTAGGTCAAATTGGTGGAGGGGTTTTGCAGGATTATATTATATACCTATTCAATGTATATATAATTATGTATAATTATGTAGATAGTTATCCCCAGTTCACACCCAGTTTATCCTCCCTGTTATCTGTAAACCTAGATCAGTCATGTATTGGCAGGTATATTGTTGTTCAATGTAAACCGCACTGATGATGAATAGTGCGGTATATAAAAAATGTTAAATAAAAATAAAATTAAAGTTTTGCAGGAAACAAAATACACTGTAGAATCTCAATGAGCAGAAATTCCATGTCAAAAGGGGAAGGCAATGGCAATGGGGGTGTACTACTGATCACCTGGCCAGAATGAACAAATGGATGAAGAAATGCTAAAAGAAATCAGGGAAGCTAACAAATGTTGCAGCACAGTAATAATAATGGTGATCTCAATTACCCCAATATCAACTGGGTCACTGTGCTGGCAGGACATGCTAGGGAGATAAAGTTTCTAGATTTAAATAAATGACTGCTTCCTGGAGCAGCCAGTAAATGAACCGACAAGAGAGGAAGCTATTTTGAACCTAGTTCTTAGTGGAAAACAGGATCTGGTGCAAGAGATAAGGGCGTTGGGCCACTTGGCAGTAGTGATCATAGCATGATCACATTTGATTTAATAAATGGAGGAGAGATGGTAAGGAAATTCACAGTACTACCTCTTAACTTTCAAAAGGGAAGCTATGATAAAATGAGGAAAATGGAAAAAAATTAGAGCAGTTGCAAAACTTAAAGATTTACATCAAGCATGGGCATTGTTTAAAAAAAAAAAAAACTAATCTTGGAAGCCCAGACCAAATGTATTCCACATTTTAAGAAAAGTGGAAGGAAAGCCAAAAAACTGCCAGCATTGTTTAAAGGTGAGGTCAGAGAGGCTTTTGTAGACAAAAAAGCATCTTTCAGGAAATGGAAAAAGGAGCCCAATGACAAAAACTGGAAGCAACATAAGCACTGACAAGTTAGATGCAAGGCATTGATAAGGCAGGCAAAGAGAGAATTTGAAAAAAAGCTTGCCATAAAAGCAAAAATAAACTTTTCTAAGTCCATTCGTAGTAAAAAGCCTGTGCATTAGTTGGACCATTGGATGATAGAGGTGTAAAAGAGGCACTAAGAGGGGACAAGGCCACAGTGGAGAGACTGAATAAATTCTTTCCTTTGGAAGATGTAGGGAAGTTACCCATGCCTGAAATGGTATTTAAAGGTGATGCACTGGAAGAATTGAAAGAAATATCAATGAACTGGGAAGATATTACAACTATTTGATAAACTGAAGAGTAGCAAATCACCTGGACTGGATGGTATACATCCGAGGGTGTTGAGAGAACTGAAATATGAGATTGCAGACCTACTATTAATAATCTGTGAACTATCATTAAAATCATCTGTAGTACCCAAAGACTGGCAAATGGCCAATGTAACGCCAATCTTTTAAAAGGGTTCAAGGCATGATCCAGGAAACTACAGACTGGTGAGCCTGACATCGGTACCAGACAAAATAGTAGAAACCATTATAAAGAATAAAATTACTGAAAATGTAGATAACAAACATGGGTTTAACCAAGCAAGGTCTTGTTTTACTAATCTGTGTTATTTTTTTGAAGGTGTGAATAAACAGTAAATAAAAGTGAGCTGATTTGATATAGTGTATCTGGATTTTCAGAAATCCTTTGACATGAGAGACTCTTGGGGAAATTAAAATGTCATGGGATAGGAGTCAGTATACTATTGTGGATCAGGAGTTAGTTAAAAGATAGAAAGCAGGGAGTAGGGCTAAATGGCCAATTTTCTCAATGGAGAAAGGTGAATAGTGGAGTTACCCTAGGGATGTGTGCTGAGTCCGCTGCTTTTTAACATATTCATAAATGATCTGGAAATGGGAAAAACGAGTGAGGTAATCAAATTTGCAAATGACATAAAATTATTCAAAGTTTTTAAAACCCCAGAGGATTGTGATAAATTGGAAGACTGGGTGTTCAAATGGTAGATGAAATTTAATATAGACAAGTGCAAAGTTATGCACCTGGGAAAGAACAACCTAAACTATGGTTACACGATGCAAGGTTCCACATTAGGAGCCACCACCCAGGAAAAAGATTTAGGCGTCATTGTGGATAACTCATTGAAACCCTCAGCCCAGTGTGTAGCGGTGGCCAAGAAGGGAAATAGAATGCTAGGAATCATAAGGAAAGGAATGGAGAATAAAACAAAGGATATTTAAATGCCTCTGTATTGTTCCATGGTGTGACCGCACCTTGAATATTGTGTACAAATCTGGTCATGCTGTATTTTAAAAAGGATACAGCAGAATTAGAAAAGGTATATAGAAGAGCCACCATAATGGTAAAGGGGATGGAAGGATACCTTATGAAGAAATTCTTAAGAGGTTAGAGCTTTTCAACTTGGAAAAGAGATTGCTGAGGGGGAGGTATGATAGAGGTCTATAAATTAATGAATGAAGTGGAATGGGTAAACATAAATTGGTGGTTTACTCCATCAAAATGTAGAAATACTAGGGGACATGTAATGAAGCTACAATGTAGCACAATTAAGATGGCATTGAGTGAGAAAATATTTTCTTTGATTAATCAAACTCTGGAATTTGTTACCAGACGATATAGTAAAGTGATTAGTGCAGCTGGCTTTAAAAGAGTTTTGGATATGTTTCTGGATGAAAAGTCCGTAAGCTATTATTAAAGACAACCAGGGCAATCTACTACTTACCCATTGGACAAGCAATATAGAATCTGTGTACCTTTCTGGGAACTCTGTCTTGAAGGACTAGAAAGTGGGACTGTTACTTCTGGAGAGAAATCTGCAACTGTGAGTATATACTTCTGGTAATTTTCTAAAAAGAATTCTTTGTATTAAAACTACTTAATCTGTGAACCCACTGTTTTTTGTTGGATCAGTTAGGGCCTAGTAGCAGCAATTAAAGTTTGAATTTAAAACACAGAGGAGAGCTTTCTGGTTACATTTCATACCCAGCAGAGAGCTTGTAGTTTAAATTTAATAGTCACTCAGGGCCAAGTAACAGCAAAGTACTTTTAGTTTAAATTTAACACACAGAAGAGAGCTTTCTGGTTAAATTTAGTACCCAGCAGAGAGCTTGTAGTTTAAATTTCATAAGAAGTTAGAGCCTAGCAGCAGCTAAGAGCTATAATTTAAATCAAATCAGAATTTAGCTTACCTCAGCAGCACAAGACAGGGTACTGTGTAGCAGCCCTCTTTTAATAAGTGTGTGTTCCCTCCCTCCCTCCCTACACCCACCCTCCCCTGGGATAATCATAGCTTTATAGGTACTTACACATCTTAAAAGACAGGAGGTGCTTTCAGGTGAAGCTCATTACCCAAATCAGTCATACACTAAGGACCTGAGATTAATTAAGCTTCAGGTGAACAAGGTATATTAAACGTATTAGGTACAGTTTTATTGGTATAAATACCCATAGCAACCCCTAGTAAGTAAGAACTTAAAGATCTAGACACAAACTTAAAACTAAGATGCAGACAGCAGTCCAGCAGTGGGATGGGGGCTTTCCAGTCTATTGCATTGAGTGTCACATGTATGATTTTCTCCCAGTTGGTGAGAGGTCTTATGTATGCACTAGGTGCAAGGAGCTCTTTGCTCTCAGGGAACAAGTCCGTTCTCTAGAGGCTAAAGTAGCAGACTTGGAAAACATAAGACAGACAGAGAGGTACATAGACGAGACCTACAGGGATATAGTCCTGAAGTCCCACCTCCAGTCTAGCAGCACCCCTGTTGCCATGGAGGAGAGAGGTCACGTGACAGGAGAGCATCACCCTGGTGTGGCAGGAAGTGATCCTGTAACTAGGACCTGTCCTCCAGGTGATGTAAAACCCTCTCGCACCGAGGAAGTTTCTCCAGGGCCATGTGCCCATGAGGGAAGGGTTAGGACAGCCATTATAGTTGGTGATTCGATCATTAGGCATGTAGATAGCTGGGTGGCTGGTGGACGTGAGGATCGCCTGGTAACATGCCTGCCTGGTGTGAAGGTAGCAGACCTCACGCGCCACCTAGATAAGGTCTTAGATAGTGCTGGGGAGGAGTCTGCTGTCTTGGTACATGTCGGTACCAATGACATAGGAAAATGTGGTAGGGAGGTTCTGGAGGCAAAATTTAGGCTTTTAGGTAGGAAGTTGAAATCCAGAACTTCCAGGGTAGCATTCTCCGAAATGCTTCCTGTTCCATGCGCAGGACCCAAAAGGCAGGCAAAGCTCCGGAATCTCAATGCGTGGATGAGACAATGGTGCAGAGATGAGGGTTTTGGATTTGTTAGGAACTGGGGAACATTCTGGGGAAAGGAGGGGCTCTTCCGAAGGGATGGGCTTCACCTTAACCGGGATGGAACCAGGCTGCTGGCATTAACCTTTAAAAAGGAGATAGAGCAGCTTTTAAACTAGATATTAGGGGAAAGCCGACAGTCGCCCAAGAGCAGGTGGTTCGGAAGAATGTATCCTTGAAGGATACTACCAAAAGCAGAGAGGTTCCACAAAAGAGTAAAGTAGCCCAAATGCCCTCAAGTATGGAGCAGACAGAGCTTAAAGATCCCAATTTACCCATGTCTAAAAATAGACAAATTAACATGAATAAAATACAGTCTCTAAAATGCTTGTATGCAAATGCTAGAAGTCTAAAGAATAAGATGGGAGAGTTAGAATATATAGCACTAAATGAAAGGTTAGATATGATTGGAATATCAGAGACATTGTGGAAGGAGGACAACCAGTGGGACACTGTGATACCTGGGTACAAACAATATCGTAATGATAGAGCTGATCAAATTGGTGGAGGGGTTGTGCTCTATGTTAGAGAGGGCATTGACTCAGAAAAGATTAAAGTTTTGCAGGAAACAAAATCTGCTGTAGAATCTATATGGATTGAAATTCCATATAAAAGGGGGAAGGCGATGGCAGTGGGGGTGTACTATCGAGCACCTGGCCAGAATGACCAAATGGATGATGAAATGCTCAAAGAAATCAAGGAAGCTAACAAAAGTTACAGCGCAGTAATAATAATGGGTGATTTCAATTACCCCGGTATCGACTGGGTCAGTGTCACGTCAGGACATGCTAGGGAGATAAAGTTCCTAGATGAAATAAATGACTGCTTCTTGGAGCAGCTGGTTCATGAACCGACCAGAGGGGAAGCCATATTAGACCTAGTCCTTAGTGGAACACCAGATCTAGTGCAAGAGATAAGGGTGTTGGGGCCACTTGGCAATAGTGATCATAGCATGATCGCCTTTGATTTAATTAGTGGAGGAGGGATAGTAAGGAAATCCACAGTACTACCTTTTAACTTTCGAAAGGGAGACTATGATAAAATGAGGAAAACAGTTAAGAAAAAACTAAAAGGAGCAGTTGCGAAGGTTAAAGACGTACATCAAGCTTGGGTGTTGTTGAAAAATACTATCTTGGAAGCCCAGACCAGCTGTATTCCACGCTTTAAAAAAAGTGGAAGAAAGTCCAAAAAACTGCCAGCATGGTTTAAAGGTGAGGTCAGGGAGGCTGCTGTTGCCAAAAAAGCATCTTTCAGGAAATGGAAAAAAGAGCCAAACAACAAAACCTGGAAACAGCACAAGCACTGGCAAGTCAAATGCAAGGCATTGATAAGGCAGGCAAAGAGAGAATTTGAGAAGAAGCTTGCTGCGGAAGCAAAAACGCGAAATAAAGACCTTTTCAAGTACATTCATAGCAAAAAACCTGTGAGCGAGTCAGTTGGACCATTAGATGATAAAGGGGTTAAAGGAGCACTAAGAGGCGACAAAGCGATAGCGGAGAGACTGAATGAATTCTTTGCTTCGGTCTTTACTGAGGAAGATGTAGGGATGTTACCCATGACTGAAGTGGTATTTAAAGGTGCGGAAGAATTGAAGGAAATGTAAGACATCTTCCCGATGTATCGATAACTGTTAGATAAACTGAAGAGTAGCAAATCACCTGGGCCGGATGGTATACATCCAAGGGTGTTGAAAGAACTGAAATATGAGATTGCAGACCTGCTATCAGTAATCTGTGAACTATCATTAAAATCATCTCTAATACCTGAAGATTGGAGGATCACTAATGTAACGCCAATTTTTAAAAAGGGTTCCAGGGGTGATCCGGGAAACTACAGACCGGTGAGCCTGACATCAGTACCGGGAAAAATGATAGAAACCATCATAAAGAATAAAATTACTCAGCATGTAGATAGTCACAACCTAATGGGAGACAGCCAACATGGCTTTAGACAAGGAAGATCTTGTCTTACTAATCTGTTATGTTTTTTTGAAGGAGTGAATAAACAGGTGGACAAAGGTGAGTCGGTTGATATTGTGTATCTGGACTTTCAGAAAGCCTTTGACAAGGTCCCTCATGAGAGACTTTTGGCAAAACTAAAGAGTCATGGGATAGGAGGCAGTGTACTATTGTGGATCAGGAACTGGTTAAAAGATAGAAAGCAGAGGGTAGGGCTAAATGGCCAATTTTCCCAATGGGGAAAGGTGAATAGTGGTGTACCCCAGGGATCTGTGCTGGGTCTGCTGCTTTTTGACATATTCATAAATGACCTGGAAAGTGGAATAACGAGTGAGGTTATCAGATTTGCAGATGACACAAAACTATTTAAAGTTGTTAAAACCCAAGAGGATGGTGAAAAATTGCAAGAGGATCTTGATAAATTGGAAGACTGGGCATCAAAATGGCAGATGAAATTTAATGTGGACAAGTGCAAGGTTATGCACCTAGGGAAGAACAACCCAAACTATGGTTACACGATGCAAGGTTCCACATTAGGAACCACCATCCAGGAAAAAGATTTAGGCGTCATTGTGGATAGCATGTTAAAACCCTCGGCCCAGTGTGCAGCAGCGGCCAAGAGAGCAAATAGAATGCTAGGTATGATAAGGAAAGGAATGGAAAATAAAACAAAAGATATTATAATGCCTCTATATCGTTCCATGGTGAGACCGCACCTTGAATATTGTGTGCAATTCTGGTTGCCGTATCTTAAAAAGGATATAGCGATTTTAGAAAAGGTACAGAGAAGAGCCACCAAAATGGTAAAGGGGATGGAAGGATACTCCTATGAAGAAAGGCTAAAAAGGTTAGGGCTCTTTAACTTGGAAAAGAGACGGCTGAGGGGAGATATGATAGAAGTCTATAAATTAATGAACGGAGTAGAACGGGTAAACATAGATCGATTGTTTACCTTATCAGAATATAGAAAGACTAGGGGACATGCAATGAAGCTACAGGGTAAACTATGTAAGACTAATAAAAGAAAATATTTTTTCACTCAACGTGTAATCAAACTCTGGAATTTGTTACCGGAGGATGTAGTAAAGGCTGTTAGTGTAGCTGGGTTTAAAAAAGGTTTGGACAAGTTCCTGGAGGAAAGGTCCATAAACCATTATTAAGAAGTGACCAAAGATATCAATGCTTGACCCAGTACAAGCATTGTGGAACTTGTTTCTCTTGGGGAAACTGCTAAGTACATGTGACCTAGATTGGCCACTGTTGGAAACAGAATACTGGGCTTGATGGACCTTGGTCTGACCCAGTATGGCATATCTTATGTTCTTATGTAACTGACAGGTAGTTGTGACCTGGATTGGCTATTGCTGGAAACAGGATACTGGATTGGAGAACCCTTGGTCTGACCCATTATGGAATATCTTATGTACTGTATAGTTGCAGAGAGCCTTTTTGTGAGAATAACTATTTCATTTTACTTAAAGAACTGCTTTTTATTTTACTTAGCTTTTGCATTTGTCATATTTTTTGGTGCTCACAGTCTAGTTACAAAGTGTATGCTACCAGAAGTAGGAAAACTCAACACTGTCCACTGTTGCTAAAGAACTGTTTGGCCCCAGTGCAAACATGCAGTCCCAGAAGCCCACTTACAATGAACCTTCCCATATGTATCAGCTTCATTAATCTAGGCTCTTTGCCTCTCCTTTATTTTTTGAACTAGTATGTAGTCTTCCTTAATTTTTAGGAAGATAAAATTATGCATATTTTATTATGGCTAATCCTTGTTCTAATCTCCTCTAAATTCTATCTACAGCTCCTTTGTTCCATGTATCAATGTGACACTTGCACCATTTTAATGGAGGGAGGCGTGGCCTAATGGTTGGGGCAAACTACCTCAGGCTGGAAGGTTGGGGGTTCAAATCTCACCAGAGGATAGCAACCTTGGGACAGAAGGATGGGTTTCTAGTCCCACAAGTGCTCCTTGTGGTCTTGGGCAAGCTACTTAACCCTCCATTGCCCATGTTCAACACGGATTCAAGCCCCAACACGGCATGGAAATGCTACTCACCTCCCTCTTTGACAATCTCCTAAGAGGCATTGACAACATAAAAAACGGCTTCCTCCTAGTGTTCATGGATATCTTGGTGGCCTTTGATACCGTGTCACACCCTAAGCTACTGCAATGCCTACAACAGATAGGACTATGCAAGAATACCCTAAAGTGATTTACATCATACCTGGAAGGGCGAATGCAACAAGTCAAATGTGATCAAAAGAAATCCCTTTAATTCCCCGTCACGCAGGGAATACCTCAAGGCTCAGCCCTATCTTCAATGCTCTTTAACATCTACATACAGCCCATATGCAACATCATCAAGAACCATAATCTATGCTACCACATTTATGCTGACGACGACATGGTGTACGCTCCAGTCAACTTACTGGCACTAAACACTGCACCAATAACAAAATACCTCGAAGACATGAATGACCGGCTCACTGCCAACAACTTAATAGTCAACTACAACAAAACTGAAGCAATGTTCGGCGCCAGGAACCCAACATTCACACCCCCACAAACCATAAGCGTCCTAGACAAACACATAGTAGTCAAAGAAGAAGTTAAGTATCTGGGCATCACACTAGACAGAGCTCTGAACTTAAAATCTCACATCAACAAAACTGCAAACAAGGCATATCATCGATTGAAAACAGTCAGACAAATCAAACTAATGCTCCGTCAAGACCACTTCCGCACAGTGTACCAAGCACTCATCACACCACTGCTTGATTATGGAAACTCACTATATCAGGACCTTCCTCAGCAGACACTCCACCCACTACAGATGGTACAAAACACCACAGCACCATCATTACAAACACTCCAAGGACCGAGCACATCACTCCCGTCCTACAACAACTACACTGGCTCCCAGTGGTGGCAAGAGCTAAATACAAAACAATCATGATAATCTTCAAAGTCATTCACCATCTGTCAGCGGACGTACTCCAAAGCATTATAACAAGAGACATCAGCAATAGACCAAGAAGAACCAATAATAACATGATCAGCACCCCTGCAGGCTATCACAAAACCAAATAGCATCAAAAAGAGCACCATCACTACTGGCATCCACAATATGGAACTCCTTACCAATGAGCCTGAGAGCTTTAGAAGACCTCACAGACTTCCGCAAAGACCTCAAAACATGGTTATTTATAGAAACCTATGAGCATTCAAGCAACATCCCTTACCCAAACAGCAATACTAACATCACCGCCAACTAAACACACACACACCCCATTCACACAAACAAATTCATCACACCACGTTAGTAAATACCTTTGTTACCTCAACTGTATTGTCTAAATACTGTCACATAACTGTACTGTCTAAATGTTTACACGTACCCTAATGTTAAATGTAACCCTCCAATTGTGTTGTGATGTGACCACCTTGATTGAAGGAAAAAGTGGCATACAAATCTGTCTAAATAAATAAATGTTCCCTGTAAGTATTAGTATGTGTCTCATATCCCCTCATGTTAAATGTATCCCCCAATTGTGTTGTGACCACTTTGATTGAAGGATAAGGTGGTATACTTAACTGTCTAAATAAATAAATAATGGACATATAGACCACTTTTCCGTACTATAAGTTTTCAGAATAAATAACATGATGCTATAATGAAGGTTTGCCCTTCAGCTATCCATGCTGTATTCATCTTTACATGCATCAGTGTGACACTCATATGGGTTTCTGATTGACATAGTCACTGTCATCAATATGAATTTACAAGGATTTTTTTCTCTTTCCTTGTGAATGAAATAAAAGCATTGTGAAGAGAAGGCATGGAACAGTTTTCAAAAAGAATTTAGCTGGGTAACTAAGCAATGAGTGGAGGAGTAGCCTAGTGGTTAGAGCAACAGCTTAGTAACCAAGAGATCAGGGTCCTACTGGCACTCCTTGGACGAGTCAATTTACCCTCTATTGCCAGGCCTTTTCTTCCAAGGCAATCAACTTCCAATCATTTCTTGCCAAGAAAGCCCAGTGGCTGCTGTGTTGCCAGGAGTTAGCATTCAGCACTTAAAAAACAAAGCTCCAAGCAGTTACAGGAGTAAAATTGGGGGCTGAAAACTGCCTTCTGTTTCTGCAGGCCAATGCAGCCAAAATTATTTTGCAGTGGGCCTGGTGAAAACCTGTGAGGGCTTCGGTTTGAAATCCTCATGTGTGCTTTGCTGCACAGACTTCCCCCCTGCAGTGTCCGTTGGTAAATTATACTGCCACTAGCTGCAACATTTGTACAAGAGAAACAGTCATTTCCTTATGAAAATTAGCTTGCAGGCTGCCCCAGCGTCCTGCATTTTGTTTTTAACGATTTTGCTTGGTTTAACTGTCAAGTGAATTGTTACTTTCATCTTTATGTTCTAGATAAAAATCGGTGTAAAATAAATAAAATTTAAAAACCCTAACAGAGAAGTTCTGAAAACCCTGTGTTAAAATCTGAAAGCAGAAGGCCCTAGGTATTTGCTATCATCTTAAAGGAAATCGCTGAAAGAGGTTAATAATATGCAGATGAGGGAAACCGGCAGCCACATCTCTGGCAACACGGTATTATTAATGCACAGGGGCTCATTTTCCTGATTCCAGGCTACTTATTTATAAAGGTTATTCAGGAACCCAAGGCCCAGTTTCCTCTACATAAGCAAATGGGAAAGAGCAACTTATGTACCGAGGGCAGGAACTGTGCCAACCATATTTTTACTACAGTAAATCACTCCATAATGCACTGAAAGAGATTGCTCTGTGCATAATAATTTTTCAGTAAGGATATCAGCAGACCTAAGGGTGAAACTCCTAGAAATAACATTTTTTAGTGGGGATTTTCAAAGCCCTGTATTGGGGATAATTTGATAAGGTGTTTTCTGTATATAAAAGCTGGAAATGGGCTTCTTAAAAATGCACCTAGGTGTGGCCTGGTGCATGATCAGGAACAGCAGAGGTGGGATTAACGGTGTACATGCAAACACAGAGTACAGGTACATCTTTATATCATCTTCAGCGCAGAGGTAGCCTGTGCATGGCGATCAATGCTTTCACATGTATGTCTTCCAAAGGCACATTGGTGCCTCTATTGCCTTTTTGGACTTTAAACCTAGGCTGTCTCTAATAAACTTACTCCATCCTTTCCACCTATCAAAAGATAGGGTTCCTCCATCTGGCTTGCAAATGGCTTCAGGAGGTTGGGGGCTCCTCTGAAATGCAGATTTTATATGCCCCCAAATCTTCCATCTTGGTAGTGGTTTCCAGGATACCATCCACAATTACGCCAGCAGACATTTAAGGTATATGTTTTTTGAATTCCAGTTTAATCATTTTGCAGAGCAGGTCAATATTTCTATAGTTTAACAATTTTGTTAAAATCCTTTGCCATAAAGTGAAATAATACCTTGAACATTAGCTCGGAGCTACTGTGATGTTAATTCCCTGGTTTTGTGTCAGTTAAGGGCAAATTAAGCCTCCCAGCTCCAGTCATGAGTCATTATGTCATTATGTGGTAGGCACTTACTCCACTACCATGCAATTTAGATCCAATAAAAATTTTGACAGCGTTTTTATCCACTTCATTAAGCTACTAATTTCTTCTACAAAAAAAATGTACATTAATCTTTTTGTGGCTTCCTATGGAGTGGCATATTTTCAGTCTATAACATTGATTAGGCACTGGTTGAGACTCATTTTCATGGCACTTTAAAAAAAACTGTAAATAAAGCAACTATAATTTCATTTCTCAATAGTTACAGCAGTATTGATCTCAGCATGAAAAAAGTAACCCCATTAAATGGATAGGTGGGGGGAAATACAGTGTTTAGCAACAGGGAGAAACTGCAAAAGATGTTTGTGCACAAATAAAAGCAATGGTTGATCTGTTTTGAAGCTAAGAGGGAGAGAGTGACCACCTTAGTGATGCCAGTGATTAAAGAATATTTCAGGGCTCCCACTGGGTAGCACTATGACCCATTCTAGCTTTTCAGTTCAGGAACATAAGAAATGCCATACTGGATCAGCATGGATTTCCCCCCGTCACCCTTAATAATGGTTTATGGACTTTTTCTCCAGGAACTTGTCCAAACCATTCTTTAAATCCAGCTACTGCATCCTCTGGCAACAAATTCCAGAGCTTAAATTATGCATTGAATGAAAAACCTTTCTTCAATTAGTCTTAAAATGCACTACTCTGCATATCCCCTAGTCTTTGTAATGTCTGAAGAAGTAAATAATTTGATTCAAGTTTAAAACAACAAGTAGAGTGGAACAAGTAAAGACCTCTATCATATCTCCCTTCAGCTTGGAGAAGAGACGGCTGAGGAGTCCTAACCTTTCATTCCTTTTATCATTTTGGTTGCCCTTCTCTGTATCTTTTCTAATTCCTCTATCGTTTTTTAGATGCAGTGACCAGAACTGCATGCAGTACTCAAGGTGCGGTCGCATTATCGAGCAATACAGAGGCATTATGATATCCTTTTTTAAATTCTTTATTCCTTATAATTCCTAGCATTCTATTATCTGTCTTGGCTATGACTGCATGCTGAGCAGAGGATTTCAATGTTTTATTCACGATGACACCGAGATCCTTTTGCTGGATGATAACTCCTAATGTGGAACTTGACTGTGCAACTATAGTCTCATTTGTTCATCTCTAGGTGCACGACTTTGCAGATGAGATTCATTAACCAGATTTGAATAGGTAAGAAGCCCAAAATGGTCAAGGGCAGTGTAGCCGTGTAGCTCCATGTGCAAGGGCACACGCCAAGCTACTCTGTTACCTCATTACATAGGTGCAGCTATGGTTCTGATTTCCCTATAGAGTTCCCTAGCAAAAGTAGAACTATATCTCCCTGCATGCAATGGAAAAAAACGGAGCTGTATTTAGCTGCCCTAATTGCACAATTTCATGTTTAAAAAAACCCTCTCCAGATACTTGCCTGCATCCAGTGGTGCTCTTAGTAAATGCAGGAATGGCTCGTGCTGCTATACATGGGTTGCTTTGAACTATTCCATGGCTGGCTGAACTAAGATTTAGTCTCTTATAGAGCAAGAGCACCTTCCAGAATGCTGTGGGGCCTAGATTTATTTCCATCTTGCTTCATTGGAAGTTTTCTCGAGAAATAAAACCACGAAACTCGGCATAATTCCAGCTTTAAATCTTTAAAGTAACTTTATTTGCCTATATTTGTGTTTCCTGTTGGGCTTCATCTTGTGAACTGCTTGCAAATAGGTGGTGTCAGATTTGGATCTGTCTTTGTGCAGCGAGCCATTTATTTAAACATGCATGTTTTAGGATCAACCCTGGTCTCATTCTCAATTTAAGGCTGGCAAAGCGCAGATATTTTTCTAGGTTTCTGAAATGCCAGATCCTATTCCAATAGGTTTACTGAAGTTAAATTTTGTTTCTCACTAAGAAATGACACTGCAAAGGCAAATATTTGACTGTCTGCTGAAGACTGAGACCAAAAAGAGGAACATGAATGCAAGTTCTTCACAGTAATAATTTCTGCGCCTGTATTGGCAAGCTGGCGACCCAAAGGGTCGGAGCTTCTTTGTTCTTTGACCTAGCCCTGCATCAGTTCTCACAGTGTATTTTTCCACTGCTGCATATCTCATTTGGTTTCCAAGCCACAGGTGATTTGGCTCATAGTTTGTTGTGATTGGTGAATTTTATGGTGTTGCTGCTGAACTTTGGCACAGCTCATGAGTCTTCTGGCACTGCGGCCAATGGCTGTAGCAGTGTTTGAGCAGCCCGAGAAAGTTTGACTCATGGTGTTCCCTCTACTCTCCCAATTCTGCAGACTCCTTCCTCCATCTGAAGATAGGCTGGTCACAGTTGAATGTTTATTTCTATCTTGGGATGATGACTCCTGTGCATGAATTTTTTGTACACCTGTAATATTTTTGGGCACAAAGCCTTTTTGAATGGTGAGTTTAACACTAGCTCTTGGTAAATGAGAGCATCTTTCATCTAGGGATGATATTACAGTTATAAAATACAAAATTCTGGTGAGAAGTGTTCAGTTTAGTTATTGCTGGGTAGTACAATATAAATTTTTTACAGGCTATTATTGTGATATAATGCTCTGACCCAAAATCTGCAGAAGATACACACAGTGATAGATCTGAAGCGCTGGCATGCTGAATTACAGATTAATCAGAAAGGGGGGGGGGGGGGTGGCGGTGGATGCATCTATTTAAGAAATATTCATTTTTGTGGGAAGGAATCGACAGCCTGTCTGTTTCTTTCTCCTTGCCCATTCTCAATATAGCAAGTTTTTTTTCATCCGGTTTGCCATGACGTGGTTGCCACCATTCAGTTTTCTCTACAGAGAAAAACAATTCTACTTTTTACACTTCCTGAGGGAGTTTTGGCTTCTCCCTTTTAAAAATGAATATAATTCTTTGTTTTCACCCTAATGGAGTTAGGAGGAGGTGTTTGCTTATTATAGCTAAGACAGTTGATCTGAAACACAGATTAAACCTACAGAAAATTAAGATATGTGCAGCATTAGAGGAGCACTGGAAAATAAGTCACTTAAAAGCATTTCTGGGCTTAATTCGGAAGATTTTTTTTCTTGCCCATATTGATAAGTGTCTTTTGTCTTTCATCCCTCAGGAATGTCACTGAAGAAAAAGATGGCATTCAGTTTGTTCTAAATCCTACTTGCAAACCCGCTTCGCATGATTTCCAAGATACATCAAACTACAGAACTGAGTAATATGAGTAGTACAGTGAAATTTAATTGGGGATAGATCAGGATAGCTTAAAGGAAACTGAGACGGTCAGTCGTTCTGGAGTAGGCAAGGGTTGACCAACTCCACCCTGCAAAAGAGTAAACTAATTCTGTTCTCAGGATAACCAGAATCCTAAAATTAGACTGCTTATTTAAATTAAATCTGTTTCAATATACCTTATAGGTCACATTATGAAAATTGTATTTGTGGTGCTGTAGGTCCTGAGCTAACTGTTCTGAATAGAGGTGGACAGGAATGACCCAAAAGGTCATTATGAAGGACAACATGGGCGGGGGGGGGGGGGGGGGGAGGAAGGCAGTGCCAAGCATTGGGTTGGATTTGTTTAAAAAAAAAACTGGGTTAAAAATTTGAATACTACAGAGAAACTCTTGACTAAAAATAAGAAAAAATGGACTTTTTAGGCCTGTAGGACTGTTTTAAAAAAAAAGAACAGGCACATTCAAACTAATACATTTTGGGGCATTTTACCTAGCTGTGGAAGTGGACTTTCTCAGCTGGATCCTGGAGACTGAGAGTTGAGTCAGGAGGCGTTTCAGTTGATTCTGCGCCACTGGGGTTGCCCCAAAATGGATCTGATGGTGACCCACTTCTTCAATTACCACATAGAGACTGGATCTGAAGGCATTGACGCCCTGACCCAGCCTTGGCCAAGTCCATAACTGCTGTGTGCATTTCCTCCATGGTTTCTGGTGGGTCATCCGATTCAACCTATAGAATGTTACCCAGGTAGGATTGTTCTAGTGGCATTGGAATGACTGAGAAGAGTGTGGTTCAGAGACCTGATGTGGCTCCTGCAGGCACCACCTCTTCGGTTGCCTCTGTTTCAGGGCCTATTGCAGTAGGGACCGATTGTCCTGGGGGACCCTAGTTCCTTTCTTGTTTATGGCTTGGCTCCTGAAAGGAGATGGATAACACATAAGGGCTACCTAACAGTGGTTTTCACTCTGCTCAGAACCTGGAGGAGGTCTGCTAAGCTAGCATATATGTGTGGATCTCGTGCCTCATTGAGTGATGGTGCGGTGCTCTGGCAGTTGGCTCCAGAAGTGGCCAAGGTGCCATCTCTGTTGGACTTTCTACAGGATGGCCTGGAGAAGGGCCTTTCCCTTAGCTCCCTGAAAGTTTAGGTGGCAGTTGACCTGTTTCCGAAGTCTGATGGCTTTTATGTCTCTAGCCTTGCACCTGGATGTCTCATGCTTTCTTCAGGGGATTCAGCATCTTTGTCCTCCCCTCTGAGCCGTGATCCCTTCCTGTGATCTGGGTCTTCTGCTCAGGCTGCCAGTGGTGGCACTCTTTGAGCCTGTCGCGTACTGCCCCTGGTGACCAGTGGTCATAGGGGTAGGTTGGACACAAAGATATTTTTATATGAGAGGAGGTTCCTTTAAGAGCCAGGTGCAGCCTGGTCTTAGTAGTTCAGCTCCTATTAAGAAGTAAATTGTGAATACAGAGTAGAGGGATAACATAGCTTTTATTTCCCTTTATGCAAACAGTTCAGGTGGGTCACAACATAGAGGAAAATGTCCTTTACTTCAGGAATGAAACAAACTCATGGTAAAGAAAAACTGTTACGCTTCACAGTTGTAACAAGGATTAATTAAGGCTTCCTAGAGTAACTCAACCGTTTCAATACTCTTCTTCCTTTTAGCATACAACTAACACTCTGGAGTTAGCATATATTATTTACAAGTCTAGCAGTGATTCTATACTGCTTGTAACGCATAGAGAACAGTCCATCTCCTCTTGAGACAAAAGACTAGGCTCCACAAATTCCACTTGCATCTGCTCTGAGTCAGTTATCCCTTTCTGTATCTGGGGTTTCTCTGGCTATTGGAACTGGCCAGTCACTATTCTTATTCTCTGGGTGTTTGTAGAGTTCTTCTAAGGTTCGCCAGTGAGCGTGGCCTATCTTTGTGCTTTTACCATTTGGGTTATACAAAGTAGGTTTACTTTCCTTTCTTGTAAAACGAGCATTGCTTTTAAAAGGGCACTTATAAGATGAGCTTTTTCTCATAAAAACAGTCAGCATACCTTGGCTTCCAGCAGCATGTAGAACAGGAACTTTCTCCCTCTAGTAGTTCTCCAGGGATACAATCCTCGTGCCAGTCTTTTCCCTGAAAGTTCTTGTTACCTTTCAGTCTGGTCACTGGTTCCTCCGGTAAGCGCAGGCCTCTTTCCAAGCCTAACTTCTGGCTTCTTCCTTCAGCACTGCTCTGCTTCCCAAAGTGGCTGTTCCTTTGCTCAGCCTTGCTTTCCCATTCACTCCTAGGGCTTAGCTCAATGCTCCTGGTGCTTCCTTCTTCTTGGCCCTTGCTCGTGGTGCATTTCTCTCGCACGGCTTTGCTCCTGGTGCTTCTCTCCGGTCCACCTCTACCTCCACACCTACCTCTACTCTTTCCAGTCTCCAGCCTCTTGCTTATAAAGCTCTCCTGTGTTTGAACTTTCTGGGCTGCTTGTCAGGTGGTGTCGATTAGCTAGGTGTGTCCAGTCAGCCTCTGTGAGTGCACGGTTGCTCCCTCTAGCTGCTCTGTGCGGGAATTGCATCCCTTGCACATCTTTTATATTATGAAAAACAGCTTCTTTTCTTGCATCTTTGCTTCCATCAGCTCCTGCTGCATGACAAGCCATTGAAGCATGCTGCTTTGAAAGATTTGACACTCAATATGGTGGTCTTGGTTGCAATTTGTTCTGCAAGGTGGATTTCTGAGCTGCAGGCTTTGTCTTGCCGAGATCCTTATTTGTTCTTTTCAAAGGAGTCTGTTTACATTTGGCCTTTGCCTTTCTTCTTGCCAAAGGTGCTTTGTTTGTTTCACATGAATCAGGTGGTCTGCCTGCCCTTCCTTTCTAAGGAACAAGTCAGGATAAGGAGCAGTGTCGGGGGAACAATAAGGATCTTCACCTTGTGGATGGCCGGAGGGTGCTTCTCTAGTACTTGGAGGTTACAAATTTCTTTCATAAGTCCGACCATCTTTTTGTGCTGTTTGCTGGCCTGCGCAAAGGCGATGCAGCGGCCAAGTCTACTTTGGGGTGCTGGATTAAGGAGGCTATTGTCTTGGCATATTCGTTGTGGAACCAGCTGGTTCTGGAGGATTTGCATGCCAATTCTACCAGAGCACAAGTTTCCTTGTGGGTGGAGCGGAGATTGATAGCCCCTGCAGTCATTTGTTGGGTGGCAATGTGGGCATATCTTTCCATCTTTTGTTAAGCATTACTACTTGCATGTGTCCATGCGTGGAGAGCAAGACCTTTGGCACAAGGGTTTTACAAGCTGCTGTGTCTTCTTCCCACCCAGTGGAGTTGTAGCTTTGGTACATCCCGTTTGTCTGGGCTGGTCTAGCATGACCATATGGAAGGTGACATTTTACTTACCAGTTAATGTTCTTTCCTTGAGTCTTGCTTGACCAATCCAGGGCCCGCCCCTGAAACTGTATATGCTTTGTTCTTCTGCTGTGGTACCTTTGGGTCTGCTATGATGTTTATACTTGGCTCTGCAGATTCATCTTCTACTAGCAGCCTTCTGTTTCTGCTTTTGTTTACATAGTTCTCTACTGTTGCCCACTACTGAGATTTTGTGAGGCTTGCCATGTTTCTCCCATATGCTTTAGGATGAATACTGAAGGGACCTCTGGTGGCTGGGGGTGAATAGAGGCATGTGAGTGATGTCATTGAAACCTGGGCTTTTCATTGGTGGTTTGTCTCCACCAGCCTACTGGTAGGGAATATTACCCACTTGTCTGGACTGGTCTAGCAGGACTCAAGGAAAGGACATTAACTGGTAAGTAAAATGTCACCTTTCTTAGCACACTTGCATAAACACTTCCCTTTATAGAATAAAAACAATGTCACACGTTGACTAGCAAGATTTATAAACTTGCACTAAGCTTCATGCTGGTGCCATATGAGTGGCTTGGAGCATTGCTGTATGTTGCATATTAGAGAGCAAGCTTTGACTGCTTCAACTGGTTTATGTTTTTTGGCCAAGCATAGATAAGAGAGCAGAATGAATTGACTCCACCACAGAACCACGGTGATGTCAAGTGCTCAGATTCTGGGTGCTTGCATACCACACACTGGAGGGAGCTGTGGCTTGTGGTCCTTGATCCTGCAGGTTATCGCTGCAGGGCTTGGGCCAGATGAGGAGAATGGACTTCCATGAAGGATTATGGAGCTGGTTCTTTATTGAGTTGGAAGCCCAAAAGCAACAGGAGGCAACTGCTGGGTTAAAATAGGCAAAAAACATTTATTTACATACTTATCTGCAAAGCTCTAAGTTAGTTACAAATTTTATAAAATAACAAATCAACATCCATCAAGCTTTTGCCTAATTTCTCCTTCACTTAATCATTTTTAAAAATGATGATGATACATGTCACTCTTACATAAACTCCATCCTATCCTCTCTGCCCACCTATGCGCACGACATAACCATGGCAAACCAATCCCGCAGGAATCCCTCAACTCTCATGTCCAGCCCCTGAAACATGAACACTATTTCTGTACCTAAATCAATATATATGTGTAATGCCAGCACCATTCATCCCTTCCATCTATCAGATTCTCTTTCATATAGGAATCTGTGCAGATGCAATTGGACCTATTGCTAGGCCAACTCGTGGCCCAAGCAGTCCAGGGAGTGGACATCCCTTTGATGACATGGCTGCCTGCCCATGGCTGTGTTCTGCTGCCGTGACAGTGACATGGGGCACTTGTGCCTCTCCCCCATGAAACTCATCGCTACCCTAGGTGGTAACTCACTTCACCCACCACTTCCAATAGTCCTGGATGAATTGGATATTATTAATCCATAGCAATGATGTAGAGGGAGATTAACTTAAATCAAATCATGAGGGTTTTGTACTCCTACTGAATTGAAACATAAGCAGGAGCGGCCTTTATTTCCCCAATACTAGTATACTGGAGATCCAGGTTCCGGGAGCTAATGGTGGTTTTTTTGCAGTCCCATGCTCTTTGGGTGCTCAGGGCTCACCCATCCAGTTTTTTATGATATCCCCAATAAATATGCATATATGAGATTTGTATGCACTGCTTCCTTGGTATGCGAATTATTTCATGCATGTTCGTCGTGGATATCCTGAAAACCTGCTTGGATGGGCATGCCCCGAAGACTGGGCTGAGAACCACTGGCCTAGATTTAGCTGCATTTTCACTCATGCATTTCAAGCCTATTTTCTTAAGTAAGGCACATGTGTACTTTATAAAAGAAGGATTTAAGTGTTGAAAAATGTGGGTTAAACTAGGTGTGATCACTTACCATCTGCCCTATGAACCTGCGTTTTATAAATGATCTCTGCACACAGTACAACTCAGTGTTGCATCTGCCTCGGAGCTGGTTGCACTGCCGTGGATTGTAGCAGAAACCTCATTTCTAAAGACGCATAGGGCCCTTTTACTAAAGGTTTACACTTACCATGTGATTAACAGCAAAGCTGAGCAGCAAGTATAATTCCCCTTCCGCCCCCAACAGGAATAATTACATCAGCTCCAAGCTACTACCCACCCAATCTTTGGTATTGGTAATTCCCACAACATCCTTCCTGCCTGCCTCTTTGCTTATCTATGTGTCTCTAAGCCCAAAGGGGCAGTGACAATCCCTTTATGCCTGTCCTGCCATCAGGGCCAGCCCATCCACTAGGTGAGCTCTAGGTGGGCAGTGGCACATATGGGTGACTGTACTCCAGCTGCTGTCTATTCCATTTGGGGGAGGGGGAGGTGGGCAGCAGCAGTATTTCCAAAAGTGGCAGCAAAAAGCCACTGCTTCTGGAAATACCGCCACTGCCCACCTCCCCCTCCGGAGACAGAATTGTTGTCAGCTTGGGGGGGGGGGGGGATGATGAGGAAAGGGTTTCTGCCTAGGGTGGCAGAAAACCTTGGGCCGGCCCTGCCTGCCATGCTTCTGTTTTGAAATAGTGCCAGCAGGCTCTGATTCTGGCACCATTTTGATCAATAGAGGTAAAGCAACAAAATGTTCATACAGTAGAATGTCAGCAGGGCCGGCTTTAACGATTGCAGCTCAATTTGGACCAATTTGATGGGGCCTCCTGGACTTAAAATTAGTACATTGCATTTCAGGGCCAGCCCAAAAGTTGGTTCAAGATTTTGGCACTCTAGTTAAACCTTAAGCCTTATTACACCCCCCCCCCCCTCCTGACTGTAAGACTCTACTGTTTAGCTTTGAATGCCCTGCTCTCTTCTCCGACCCTCCCCCCCGGAAGCTGCCACCCTAGGTGACTGTCTAGTTTGCCTAATAGTTGGGCCAGCTCTGGTTGTATTAAAAACAAAACTATATCCAGCTTATATTTTGACATAAAACACGTGATTCTCCTGCTGACCACTCTTGTGGGTTATAACCATTTCCCCTTTGTTCTGCCCTAGCCCCTGTTTGTTGTTTGCATCTGTGAGCTCCTGTGAGCAGGGAAAGAGACTTGGTTTGCTCCAGTCCCGCATTCCTTTCAGTCAGCTGAGCATTATTTCACAGATGGGGGGATAAACAGCTCAGCTTTCTCATCCTAATTGGGGAACAGAACTGTTTACCGAGTAACATCCGTCTAGCTGAGAGGTGTCTGTGCAGGAAGGGTGCTGCAGGCGGTCTGTAAATGCTAATCGGTGAGGCTCTTCCCACAGTTTCATGCCTAAAATGCATGCATTGAGCCTCATCTTTCTTTACCAATCAGCTTTCAGCGTTTGCAGTCGGTCCTCCCCTCTACCCCAACGACACACAAAAGCAAGCAACTTCCATACCCCGTCCTGTGCCAAATGCACCTAAGGGACACATCTAAGAAGGTGGCTGAGCTTCAGGTCATGCGTTCTCGCTCTTTGTCTCTTCTGCACCTTTTCCCTGCTGGATTTCAGTATTTTTGCATTTACATACCACAAACTGTACGCTACAGTGGGTCCCTGCCATAGAGAGCTTACAAAGCTAAGGCCATCCCCAAACTGTTTCTAGTATTGCTATACTAGGTGACAAGGCAATAACTATTGACTGATATTTGCTTTTGCCTGGCAATTTTAAGGAAATGTATTTATAAAGAAATCTCTCTTAGTCTGCTTTAACAACTCTTGGGTCTGCAGTTTTGTTTATTTTAATTAGGTTTTCCACTTTTGATTGCGTTAAGTCTCGTAGCAGATTCTGTTAGTGATTGACAAACTCTAAGGGTCTTATTTACTGTAAGAATAATTATTTTTCCTTAGACAACAGCTTGTGGAATAGTGCATTTTGAATAAGGCCAGTTTTGTCCTATTTCAGGGATTTGGAAGTGCCGGGCAAAATGCCCCCCACCATTAGCTGAGATGTATTCCTTATTGTCTGTCATTTCGCTTTGTATAAAATCTTGTTTTCAAACAGTGAAAGATGTTTTAGTTTTGAAGATTGATCATGATTTGAAATTAGGAACCGATTCAAATTACATTCAGGGTTCTGTGCCCCTCACAGCTACAAGGTATCTGCTCTCTCATTCAGTCCTGGTTTTCAGAATTACAGCCCAGAGCCATGGTGGGGATTGTAGTCCCTAGCTCAGTTGAAACAAGCAATGTGGGTACCAGAATGCATCAGAAAGCTAAGTGTGGGTAAAGTCTCCTCCAGAAGCTGGGCGACTAAGTGACAAGAGTCATTAAATCCCTGAAAGTCATGTTAATATACAGATTAATCTATTGATCTTTAAGGCAGGGCAACTTCCAGGTAGCTGGAAACATCTCTAGCTATCAGGCAACAGCATCTTTTATCATGAGTTCCTGGCAAGTTTTATTTATTTTGTGGGTCTTTTTCACATTAATTAATCACATTATCAACATTTATTGTCTAAGGCAATGCACAGCCAAATGTATTACGGTCCCCCCGGACTCTATTTAAATAGAAGAATGCATTGGCGAGCACTGTGGGGAGCGGTGATCTGTAAGAGATTCTGACTCCTTTAAGATCCTAGAACTTGTTTGTTTCTGAAGAAGTGGAAGCGAGCGATGTTTGATATGATCACGGAATGAAAGCGGGTGGGTAAAGTGGCTTGCCTGAGGTGGTAGGGGGACTCTTGGCTTCCACGATAACAGGTGATGTGCTGGAGGCTCCTTCCTCAAACATGAACCCCTTGGATAAGAAATTGGTACCACATCTTGCTTTGACCATGAGCTGCTGACCGTCCCCTATTAGGGAAGAGAGTTGCCAGTATATATTGGAGAAAATCTTACCCTTTTTCTCCTCTTGCCCTCAAAATAAGTCTTTCTGCAGTGTTTTTCTGTAACCACTTATTTCTGTAGCACAACCAGAATTATGCAGTACATGACGGATACAAATAAGAGGCAGCCCCTTCTCTGTGGCGCTGACAGTGCCTAAGAATAAAGAGCAGGTGAGTTCATTGGGAATTTTCAGCTGCAGTATAGTTTCCAGTAGTGATGGTCAGTACACAAACTCAGCATTGAAAAGTGGGTTCCTAGGATAGACTCATCTGGTCCTTATGACTGCAAGCTGACAGCCAACCTAACGGAAGCTAAAATGTTTTTCTTTATTCTTTTTGTTTCTTAGAGCTTTGGAAGATTGAAATTCTTGGGTTATTAACCACCCCTCCTCCTGAGACTAGTTTACTTTTTTTTTTGGTAGTGATGAGCACTTGGCTCTTAGTCATGATGAGAACATTTAAATCAATCCTGCTTTTATTGAAGTTGGAAGGAAGGGGGAACTACCACCTTCAGAAACTTCCAGAAAACTTTTCAACAGTTCCAATTCAGCCTGGTCCTTTAGCCTTGGAGTCGGCCAAGTGCTCAGACTTCACTTTGTTTATTCACTGGTTCTTGATATCCCACTCGCAGTCCATTAAGATCCTAGAGCAGGTTAGAATAAAAAAAAAAAAGCCTGGAAAAGCATACATAACCAAGACCTACAATATATCAAGATACATAGACCCTCCCCTACTCCCCACCCACCCTAATTGGGCCCGTTCACAGCAGCCTCAGCAGAACATGTTCACATGACCTGCCACTTCTGCCACCCCTCTGCACAGGCCACCCCCCCTCGCGCCTGCATCCAGGGCTGCACCCACAGCTCTGTGCAGGTTGCCCCCCACCCCCTCCATCTATTGAAGTAGAAAAGACTTTAAAGTCTGCCCTGATATCATTCTCTTGCTATAAAGGGATCCACTGTGTCTGTCCCATGCCACTTTGAATTCAGTCACTGTTTTTACCCCCACCATCTCCATTGGGAGGACATTCCAAGCATCCACCACCCTTTCAGTGAAAAAGTATTTCCTGATGATGCCTTTCATTTTACCGCCTGGCAGCTTCGTTTTCCCTCTAGTTTTACAGCTTCCCTCTATTTGAAAAAGGTTGGTTTGTTCATTAATACCCTCTCAGTATCTAAAGGTCTGTATCATAACTTCCCTGTCCCTCCTCTCCTCAAGGGTATGTTTCGAGTGGAGGAGTAGGCTAGTGGTTAGAGCACTGGCTTGGTAACCAAGTGACCAGGGTTCAATTCCTTGTGGCCTTGGACAAGTCACCTAACCCTCCATTGCCTCAGAAGAAAGGCCTGGCAATCTACTTCTGGTCATGCTGCCAAAAAACCCCAGGAGCTGCTGGGTCACCAGAAGTCAGCACGGACTCAAAGGCTTGCATTGCATTGCAATTAAATCATAATGTTCCTGTCCCTCTTCTCCTCCAGGGTATACATATTTAGCTTCTCAAGTCTCTTATTCAGGTCCCGAGTATATATTAAACCTAGCTGCTCCTGGGAAGGTTGCAAGATCCGAGGCAACATGGTTTTACCGAAGGACGATCTTGCCAAACAAATCTGATTGAGTTCTTTGACTGGGTGACCAGGGAACTAGATCAGGGGCATACAATGGATGTCATCTACCTGGATTTCAGCAAAGCCTTTGATACTGTTCTCATAGGAGGCTTATCAATAAACTCAGTAGCTTGGGGCCAGATCCCATGATGGTAAATTGCATCAGAAATTGGTTGACTGACAGATGGCAGAAGGTGATGGTACAAGGAGCTCACTAGGATGAAAGGAAGGCGATTAAAGGGGTGCCCCAGGGGTCGGTCCTGGGCCCGGCACTGTTCAATGTATTTGTGAGTGATATTGCCGAAGGACTGCATGGAAAAGTCTGTCGTTTTGCAAATGAGACAAAATTTGCAACAGAGTGGACTCCCCCGAGGGAGTGGTTAACATGAGGAATGATCTACAAAAGCTGGAAGAATGGTCTAATGCTTGGCAGTTAAGATTTAATGCGAAGAAGTGCAGTGTCATGCACTTGGGTAGCAGAAATCCAAGGGAAATGTACGCGATAGGGGCAAGAGATTGGTGTGTACGGATCAGGAGAAAGACCTTGGAGTGAATTATTTCTGAAGATCTCAAGGTGGCAAAACAGTGCGACAAGGCGGTGGCAAAAGCCAGGAGGATGTTGGGCTGCATACGAAGAGGAATTACCAGCAGAAAGGAAGAGGTACTTATGCCACTGTACAAGTCACTGGTGAGGCCTCACTTGGAATACTGTGTTCAGTTTTGGAGACCATATCTTGCAAAGGATGTAAAAAGACTGGAAACTGTTCAGAGGAAGGTGACCAAAAATGATTTGGAGCCTGTGTCAGAAGCCTTATGAGAAGAGACTTGAAGACCTAAACATGTACAGTTTGGAGAAGAGGAGGGACAGGGGAGATATGATTCATACCTTTAAATACTTAGAGAAATAATGAACAAACATACCTCTTCCATAGACAGAGAAGCTGCAAAACTAGAGGGCATAGCATGAAGCTACAAGGTGGTAAATTGAAAGGCAATGTCAGGAAATACTTTTTCACTGAAAGGGTGGTGGATGCTTGGAATACCCTCCCGATGGAAGTGGTGGGGGCAAATACGGTGACGGAGTTCAAAAGGGCATGGGACAGACACAGTGGATCCCTTCACAGCAACAAGAAAATATCAAAATAATCTGAACCATCTAATTCCTTAACAAATAGGGGTGTCCTACATGGAGTGGTGGGTTCACCCCTAAACAAAGACATGGGGAAGGGGGGCCTGCACAGAGTTGCAGGTCCACCTACTCTTGACATCGTACTGGGCAGACTAGATGGACCATACTGGTCTTTATCTGCCGTCATTTACTATGTTACTATATAGTATAATTTTTTTAAATAGCTGCAGCACTAGATTTCTTAGTATTTTAAACTTTGCAGTTGTGTTCTTTCTTTATTTCTTATTGATTTGATCTCTAAATTCACCATGGGTCAGGACCTTGTCTTTCATTTATGGTTTCTAAGTAAGTCTCACGCCTCTAGGTGGCTGTCTTGATCTCCCTTTGTCTCTAATCAATGTGATCTCCATTGTGCTCAGAACTTGAGAACAGTGTTCCCCCTCCTCCCCAACAGACTGTGAGCTTCCACATCTTCATGGCAAACAGACACACTTAGAGCGCTGGGCAAGTGTGACTGCACCATTGTAAGCTGGCTGTGAAGACATGGCGCTAGCTCTGTGTGTGTGTGCGCCAGTATGGGAGGAATAGTCAGTGTTGAATTTTCTTTTCTTTTTTTTTTTTTTTTTTATCCTCCTCATTTTGGTGTGTGTGGGTATTGCATATCTGGGAAGTCAGAGATGGGTAACAGTCAGTCCAGAGAAACAGATGGCTCTAGCCTAGAAATGACGCTGCTTCTCTAGTACACTCTACAGAAAGGACCTCTGACTCAAAACATGTACGTAACAAGCACAGTGTTGCAAATCTATGTGGGGCTGTTGTGTGTCAGCCTGCAGATTAAAATGAACTTTTTAAAGAGTCCTTTCCCCCACCCCTTAAAGTTGTGCAATTACTCCTAAAGAAGTCCGTTCGTTCAGGTCCATACCGCACAGCAGTTTTGTCCTGTAAGGGAGTATGTGATACATACCAGCTGGAAGGAAGTTCACTGAGACGCTGGCTGTTCATAGCTAAAAGAGCAGTGTATTAATCATAGAGTTGCTCAGTCTACTCTAGCTAGCCCATACACCTCCCCTTCCCCCTCCTTTGCCTTGAAAATTGGCCGGCTGCAACAATGATCACTTCCTGATACACTAAAAGGAATGCCTGTCGGAAGGTTCTTAGTAGCTGCGCCTTTTGAATAAGTTAAATTCATTGTCGGTTTTATCCTCCGCTTTAGATGAAATTAGCCATAAACACAGACACGTATGTGCAGAGCCACCAAGTTGCCCAGTTCTAGGAAGGCGATTTTAGGCCAGTCCTAGATTTCTGACAACCTCTATCCCGATGCATTATGGGAGCAGCTGCACTGTGTGCGATGAGTAGAATCGGGGACTACAAATCCCACAATGTTTTGGGATGTAGGATGTAGGTTCAGACCCAGGACTGACCAAAACAAAATCCTGCTCGAACTGGGCAACTTCATAGCTCCCATACACAACATTAAGGACTATAAAATCTGACTTTGATTTGAAATCCTAACTGATTACTAACCAGCTTCTGCCTTGAAGAAGGAAAATGCCATTGTTGAATTGCACTGAAATTTGAGTTTCATTTAGTGTATGACAGCAAGATCCCACAAAAACTGTCAAATCTGAGTGACTCCGGGTGACCCTACACTCTGCAGAGCCAGGCACAAAATTAAATTGAAAGGAACCTCCCTATTAGAGAGACTTGTTTTGAGATTTGATGGCTCTCAACCCCTTTCAATACCACCATGAAAGAAAATGTCAATATATGCTTTACTTCATCATTTTTGAAGTTATGTGGAGCAATGCAAACTTTCATTTCATCAAGTGTGGTAGAAATATCCCGCAATCATTTGAAAAGTGACCCAAGATCATTTTTATCCACTGGATCTCTGCCAGACTCTGCAATTTGTCTACAAAATTGCTTATCCTTCTCTAGAACCAAAGTTCAATTAAACTCTTACTTTTCAGGAGCATTAAGTCAGCATCCATGCCACAGTCCTATGCAAGCAGAAACACATTTCCAGCTTCTTTGAATGCAGTTCTCTTGGAAGCCATGGCTCTACCATAGGAAGACCAGTGGTACTGGGACTGAACAAAGTAAGATGACTGCCCATTTCTGGCAAGTGCAGCCGTGTTAGGGAGAGAGGTGGTTTTTCAGCAGCATTCTGTTTTGTGAATCTATTGCTCTTCCTCTTTTAGACCTTCTTCATAGGTCTCCTTTCATTTCTGCCCTATTATCTTTCTTTCAATTTCCACAAGCCCCACCCCCACTCCCCATAGAATATCTTGTACTCCCTAGGGCAAGGTATTCATCGTTTGTAGGAACTGTTCACAGCTGGTTGATAGACATGCTATGAAATGAGTTCTGATTTTTGTCTTTGTGTGATAGGTCGTAATGTAGCAGATCAGCATTCAAACACAGCATGATCTGTGATAGACCAAATGTATGAGAAATCATGATGTGAAAGCGTTTTGTGATCTTAGCAGTCATGTATAATAACTTCTTCACTGCCGGGCTGCAAAGTAATTGGTAACCATAACATGTGTAGCTGTTAAGATCAGAATTTCCAAGAGTGTCCAACACTTTAAATAGACACTGTCAACCTGGCATAGCATCTAATAGCTGTCAAGAATAGCAGTCTGGAGGGTTCTGCGAACGTACGGCAGAGTATAAAACTTCTTAAAAACCAAATTGTGAAGCGGAGTTAATTTTGTGGCTATGGAGTTAACAGGGCCAGATTTAAGATTTTCGTACCTTATAGGCAAGACTAAATAGTGGATCCTAGAGAGCAAGGGGGAGGCGTGTCAGTGATCTAAAGAGAATGGAGGAGCAGAAAAATGGCCCCACTGCTTCCCTGTTGAAGCAGCACATGCAGGTGTGGGCTACTCTTTGGCTTGGGTAGTTGGTGCCTTCAAAATTTGGTGCCCTAGACAATTCAGTTGTCTGTTCCTGTGCCTAAATCTGGGCCTGGGGGTTTAGAAGTGGTTCTGAGCAGTGACTTCCTATCATCAGGATGAACCTGGACCTGTTCCAGTTTTGCCCCCTGGCATCCTTTTTTTTTCAAGGAGATCTTTGGATTGCAAATCCAAAGACATAATGGGGTCTAAAATGTAAGACTGCCTCAGACTGGCTCAGCTCTTGACTCTATCCAGTAACCCTGGAATTGCATGAAGAACATATTTATTTATGTAATACAGTATGGGGTGAGACCAAAGGTCGATCAAGCCCAGTGTCCTGTTTTCCAGCAGTGACCAATTCAGCTCACAAGTACCTGGCAGGATTCCAAAAAGTGGACAGATTTCATGTTAATCCTTAGGGATAAACAGTGGATTTCCCTGCATCTGGGTTTGTTTTTAAGGTTTCAGTAGTAGATTCATTTGTCTGTGAACTTGTAAATGTGTAAAACAAGGCACACAGGTGGGAGAAATTGTTCTTTGGCTTTTTAATCGAAGCTTGTCACTGAAGGTTAACAGACAAGCAACATTTGATAGCTCTTGGTGGTAAACGTGAAACAAGCCTCCCAAATTAATTCTGAAGTACTCTCTCCATTGAGTGGGCAAGAGGACAGTACCAATTCTTAATCTTATTGTGTCTCTCCTGAAGAGAGATGGTGGTTATAAATGGACTTTGTTGCTTCATTTGAGAGGCTCAAAAATGAATTCTTGCGTGTAATGAACTTATGAGGTCTTCTATACCCAAATTCAAAAGAGGTTTGGATTTGTTTGGAGAAACATGCTTGGTCAGAGAAATGTTGTTGTTCTTCATGGAAGGTTCTTGTTTAGAAATTTGATGGGTGTGTTTTAAAATAGTGGTATTAATGTTTTGGATGATTCATGGGCTGGATATTAACTATTTGCAAGCATGGTTACTGTGTATTTTCCTGGCTGGGCACTATGTTAGGGGATAAAAAGCTGATGGTGTTCCAGGACGAGATGAGGTGTGGTTGGACTGTTACCAGGGAAGAGCACTTTCTGTGTCCATTCCAATAGTTTGGAATTGCCTCCTTCCCTACAACTTTGGAACTCCCTCCCTGAAGACATACGTGGAACTGGAGACTTTAAAGACTTCCGTAAAAAATTTAAAACCTTCCTGTTCACAGAACACTATGGTCACATAACCTAAACATACAATTTCTCTGCCCCCAACCTGACTGATCCGGACTGACCTGTATAGACATAAATGATTAAAGATCATGGACTGACCCTTATGGACACAAATACATAATCTTTTCCAAACAACCACAACCACATCCACATCTTATTGTGTAAATATGTTGATCAAGTTGTAAATAGTTTCTCCACCTGTTTACCTCAATTTTAATTATAATGTATCCTGTTCATGTTCTGAGTTTAATGTAAACTGCTTTGATTTAAGGATAAGGTGGTATAAAAAACAGGTAAAATAAATAAATAGTATCAAGTCTGGAAGGTGAAGCAGTTAGGCGCACAGGTAGTGTTCTCAATCCTCCCTGTTAAAGGTCAAAACTGGGGCCAAGGCTGAAGCTTGTATCCTGGAGATGAAAGCCTGGCTACAGAAATGGTGTCGTTTGAGAGCTTTTTGGCTTCCTGGACCATGGTATAATTTGCCAAGAGTTGCTGAGCAGAAATGGTGCCCAACTATTGAAGAAGGGGCAAAGTGTCTTCTGCAACAGACTGGCTAATCTACTGAGGAGGGCTTTAAACTAGGATCATTGGAGATGCGTGAAAGAAGTTGCCAGTTATGTAAAACATTAAAGAATAATAAAGAAAAGGGGAACATCTGGACAGCTGCATATACCAATGCACACTATATGAGAAATAAAGTTCCAGATTTAGAAGCTGTAATGGAAGAGGCTGACTTGGATATAATGGCAGTCATGGGGACATGGTACATGGGAAAACAATGGCTAAGATGTGGTTATACCAGGCAATAATCTATTCAGAAAGATAGGATAGGAAGAAAGGGAGGAAGAGTGATGCTATGGGGTCTATTCTGTCTGTTGGGACGTCCATCCCCCTATTTGTCCGTCTTTCCCATCCCTGCCAACCCTTCCTGTACGAACAAGGAGTTTGTACAAGAAGGTTAGATGGGGTGGAAAGGGGTGGTGTGGAGGGAGAGTCAGGGTGGGCAGTCTGCAGCCCTGGACATACAGGGCCGATTCTGATGTCGGCCCTGTACGTCCGGGCCAACAGAGTAGACAAGGAACTTATTCCACTTCTGAGGTGGAATAAGATCCCCTAGACAGGGCCGGCCCGTCCATTGAGCAAGAATGTTTTTTGCACAGGGCCCCGCGCTTCGGGGGGCCCCGCACAAAGAACGTTCTGCTTTTTTTTTCTTAATTACATTTAAAAAAAAAAAAAGCTGGCCACTGCCGCTGCGGTGGCATGGAGTGTCCCGCGGGGCTCCCTCTGCCCGGCGGAACTCTCCCGGCGCGGCTGAGCCCCTCTGCGCCGGCTTGCAGATACGCGAAGGGAGAGTGTCTCCCTCGCGTCTCTGTTAAGCCTGCAGGGGCTGATGGGAAGCAGGGGCTGATGGGAAATTTCCCATCTGCCCCTGCGGGCTTAACAGACGCGAGGGAGACACTCCTTTCGCGTATCTGCAAGCCAGCGCAGAGGGGCTCAGCCGCGCCGGGAGAGTTCCGCCGGGCAGAGGGAGCCCCGCGGGACACTCCATGATGCCGCGCCAGCGGCAGCGGCCAGCTTTTTTTCTTTTTTTAAATTGCCATGAGCCGAGGGGGGGAGGGTTTAAGACTGGCAATGGGCTGGGGGGGGGGTTAAGACTGGCAATGGGCTGGGGGGGGGGGGTTAAGACTGGCAATGGGCTGGGGGGGGGTTTAAGACTGGCAATGGGCTGTGGGCTGACGGGGCCTGTCTGGAAATGGGATGATGGGGGGGTTAGGACTGATAATGGGCTATGGGGGGGCTAGGACAGGAAATGGGCGGATGGGGAGGGGTTAGGACTTGAGGTGGGCTGATGTGGTTAGGACTGGTAATGGGCTGTGGGCTGATGGGGGGTTTAGGACTGGCAATGGGCTATGGGGGGCTGACTGGAAATGGGCTGATGGGGGGGTTAGGACTGGTAATGGGTTATAGGGGGGGCTTAAACTGAAAATGGGGTGATGGTGGTTAGGACTGGAAATTGACGGGGGGCTAGGACTGGTAATGGGTTGGGGGGTTGCTAGGACTGGAAATGGGCTGAGTGGAAGGGGAGGCTTGAACTGCAAATAGCTGATGGGGAGGGGGCTTGGAATGGAAATGGGCTGTGAGGGAAGGGAGCTAGGACTGAAAATGGGCTGATGGAACAGCTAGGATAGGACTGGAAATGGGCTGTTGGGGGGAGCTAAGATTGGAAATGGGCTGTGGTGAGGGCTTGAATTGAAATGGACTCATGGAGGGGCTAGAACTGGAAGTAGGCTCATGGGGGGGCTTGGACTGGAATTGGGCTGAGTGGAGGGGAGCTATGATTTGACATGGGCTGATGGTGGGGCTAGGAAATGACTAGAAATGGGCTGATGGGGGGCTAGGACTGGAAATGGGCTGATGCAGGGACTAGAAGGGAATGGATGCTTGGTGAGACTGGAACTAGAAGGGAGCTGATGTTGGGGGAGGATTAGAATGGGATGGGGCTGGGAGAGTAAAATGGAGAAGGGAAAAATATTTTGTGTAGGAGGGATGAAAAATCTACAATTGGCCGGGTATTGGGAGAGTAAGTGGGGATTGAGGATGGAGGGGTAAAATATGTGTGGATGAAATAGGAATGAGGAAAGAGCAAAAGGAGAAAGATTAGTATGTTAAAGCAGATGTAGAGAGAGAGAATGGAAAAAAACTAGAAGAGAGAAGAAAGGACAAATGGACAGCAGGTGATGGAGAGTTAGCAGAAAACATGAAGAAACCAGAAGAAAGTGGCTGGACCAATTGCAACTGAAAAAAAATGCACAAAAGGTAGAAAGATATCTCTTTATTTTGAATTTATTAACTGGAATATGAAAGCTCAGGGAAATGTGCAATCATTAACGTCTGCGCTTTGTTTGGTACAAGAGGAAATTAATTTATAGTTTTATTTCTACAGTGTTGTTGTACATTCCAAGTTTGGCTTTTGGGGTTCCCAGTTTAATTATTGCCTTCCTGTTTCTAAATTGTGATTCCTTGTTTGGTGATGGTCTATGTTCTGCATGTGTAACTGAGCTGAGGTATTCTGTTTATGTAATTCCTATTTGACGTTGCCACTTGTTCTCTTTCCCCAGTATTCTCTGAAATGTATTGGTTTAATATTTGCAGTGTTGCCTTTTGATAGGTAGGGTCTGGTGCTTTGTGAGTCCTGGTAGTGCTGTCAGGATACGGCGGGTTTGCTATGGGTTCTAAATGGGCAGCGTTTGTAGTAGTTCCTAATGTGCCTGGCGGTTGGCACTGGATTATAGTAATGTAGAAATCTTTTAGTCTTTCTTTATCCATACACTCATTAAGAGACATGTTTACTAAAAGTTAGTGTATGGTAACATTATGCAAATATTTATGCAAATAAGGCCACTTAAGCAAATGAGGCCCCGCACCGAGTCTCCGCACATGGCCCCGCACCCCCCTTGGGCCGCCCCTGCCCCTAGATGGTAGGAGATGGCAAGCCCAGGGCATGTCAAAGGGTGGAGGAGGCGCAGGACATTCCCCGCAGCCCGACCCTAGCCCTGGGAGGCCAGATGAGGGGTTGAGCTGTGGGGAATGAATGAAGTTGTTGGCAGCCAGGGATTGTGGCTTCTGAATGGAGCCATGGTAGCCAGACACCATGGTGCTGGTCTTGACTGAGTTAGCTGGGCAGCTACCTCTATGTGCAGGCTGAATGGAATCGGGTCTGGACCTGCATGTACAGGCTTAGATGGGATTCCCATCCTGCGGCGGCTAGACGTGCCCTGCAGGATCAAAATCCCATCTACCTCTGTGCATCCT
The DNA here is from genome assembly GCA_033557465.1 of Ichthyophis bannanicus. Lineage (NCBI taxonomy): Eukaryota > Metazoa > Chordata > Amphibia > Gymnophiona > Ichthyophiidae > Ichthyophis > Ichthyophis bannanicus. Next base: position 16,451,354 of record CM066039.1, on the reverse strand, counting down.
GTTCCGACTGGATGCACAGAGGGCTCAGATGCACATCTTAGAATATGCCTCTATATGTACAAAATAATATTAAAGGGGTTCTACTACTATTATTAATCATTTTTATATAGTACTACAGGCATAGACATTGCTGTATAAGTACATATAGACTGTCCCTGCTCGTAGAGCTTACAATCTAATCAAGACAGACAGTACAATACAAGATAAACAGGGGGTTCAAATAGGGAAGGAGACACAGGAGAACAAGGGATTAGGATCCAAAAGCACTCTTAAAGAGATGAGCTTTTAGCACGGATTTGAAAAGGGGGGAGAGATGAGATCTGACGTACAGACTCAGGAAGTTTGTTCCAGGCATAAGGAGCAGCAAGGTGAAAAGATCGAAGTTTGGAGTTGGCAGTGAAAGAAAAGGACATAGAGAAGAAAAACAGAGCATGGCAGTTTTGTGAGCCGAAAGCGTCAGATTTTTCTTTCTCCTGCTTTTCGATGAGTTCCTGTGCTGCAGTTTGTTTATTTTAAGTGGAACTTCTCATTGACTAGCAGCCAGTGTGATGCCATTGAGACCACATGGCTGAGGAGTGAGCCGATAATAAATACCAAAAGAAACGCCATAAAAGCGTGCAATGCCAGAAATAAGGAATTGAAGCGAGCACTGGATCAGAACTTCCTTAGGAAGCCAAATTGTTTGTTTGGTGAAACCATCGACAGAGGTGATGTAATGTGGACTGGAGACGTTTACGAGGAAAGGAAGAGGTACTTTGAGGTAGTTTGGAAAGAGGGAATGGAACATCTATTTACATTTCTGTGAGTTAAAGGCCTCCCTTGCAGGCAAAAGAAATGGATAAATAAATAATTGAAGATACTCACAATACTGCTATGGTAGTTGATTTCAATTTGCTAGATACTGATAGGGACATTCCAGCTGCAGTGTCTTTCAAACGTAGGGAGGCGCTGGACTCTCTACAGGGAGAATGGTTCCGGTAACTGGTAATGGAACCCATGCAGGGAGGGGACTGATGCTGGACTTGGTCCCTATGGTTTTTTTGATGTTGTAGTAAGTGATCAACTGGCATCCAGTTATCACCGGATGGTGTACTTCAGTATGAAGTCACGGATGGAAATGGTTCATTCAAAAGCAAGGAGTCAAGGTGAGGGAATATCTCAAGGAGTCATTAGCTGGATAGGAACCAGGGCCGGCCCGTCCATTGAGCAAGAATGTTTTTTGCACAGGGCCCCGCGTTTCAGGGGATCCCACACAAAAAAAACATTTACATCAGCCCAAGTAGATTAAAAAAATAAAAACAGCTGCTGCTGCCACTGCCGCCGTGGCAGCAGCAGAATCAAGCGTCCTGCCGCGGGGCCCCCCCTGCCCGGCAGAGCCTCCCTGCAGCGTCTGCTCCCGAGTCCCAAAGCAGATGCTTTCAGAGCCGTGAAGGGAGAGCTTCTCTGACCTCTCGTGGCTCTGTTAAGCCCGCCAGGGTTGATGGGAAATCCCATCAGCCCCGGCGGGCTTAACAGAGCCGCGAGAAAGGGAAAAACTCGTGGCTCTGAAAGCCCGCGCTTTGGGACTCGGGAGCTGATGCTGCAGGGAGGCTCTGCTGGGGGGGGGCCCGCAGCGGGACGCTTGATTCTGCCGCTGCCACGGTGGCAGCAGCAGCTGGTTTTTTTTTAATCTACCTGGGCTGATGGGGGAGGGGGGATAGGACTGGTAATGGACTATGGGGGGGGGGGGCTAAGACTGGAAGTGGGCTGATGAGGGGTTAGGACTAGTAATGGGTTATTGGGGGGCTAAGACTGGAAGTGGGCTGATGGGGGGTTAGGACTAGTAATGGGCTATGGGGGGCTAAGACAGGAAATGGGCTGATGGGGGGTTAGGACTAGTAATGGGCTATGGGGGGCTAAGACTGGTAATGGGCTGATGAGGGGGTAGGACTGGTAATGGGCTATGGGGGAGCTAGGACTGGAAATGGGCTGATGGGGGGTTAGGACTGGTAATGGGCTGTGGGGGGGGGGCTAAGACGAGGTGGGCTGATGGGGGGGTTAGGACTGGAGGTGGGCTGATGGGGGGGGGCTTAGGACTGGTAATGGGTTATGGGGGGCTAGGAAAGGAAATGGGCTGATGGAGGGGCTAGGGTAGGACTGGAAATGGGCTGTTGGGGTGCTAAGATTGGAAATGGGCTGTGGTGGGGGCTTGGATTGAAATGGACTCATGGAGGGGCTAGAACTGGAAGTAGGCTCATGGGGGGGCTTGGATTGGAAATGGGCTGAGTGGAGGGGAGCTAGAATTTGACATGGGCTGATGGTGGGGCTAGGAAAGGACTAGAAATGGACTGATGGGGGGCTGGGATTGGAAATGAGCTGATGGAGGGACTCGGATAGGACTGGAAATGGATGGGGGAGCTAGGACTGAAATGGGCTGATGGTGGGGCTAGGATAGGATTGGAAATGGGCTTATGGGGGGCTAGGACTGGAAATGGGCTGATGCGGGGACTAGAAGGGAGTGTATGCTGGGTGGGGCTGGAACTAGAAGGGAGCTGATGTTGGGGGCGGATTAGAATGGGATGGAGCTGGGAGAGTGAAATGGAGAGGAAAAAAATATTTTGTGTGGGAGGGAAGACAAATCTACAATTGGCCGGATATTGGGAGAGTAAGTGGGGATTGAGGATGGAGGGGTAAAATTTGAGTGGATGAAATAGGAATGAGGAAAGAGCAAAAAAGAGAGATTAGTATGTTAAAGCAGGTGTAGAGAGAGAATGGAAAAAAACTAGAAGAGGAGAAGAAAGGACAAATGGACAGCAGAAGACACGAAGAAACCAGAAGAAAGTGGCTGGAGCAATTGCAACTGAAAAAAATGCACAAAAGGTAGAAAAATATCTCTTTATTTTTAATTTATTAACTGGAATATGTCAGCTCTGGGAAATGTGCATCATTAACGTCTGCGCTTTGTTTAGTACAAGAGGAAATTAATTTATAGTTTTATTTCTACAGTGTTGTACATTCCAAGTTTGGCTTTTTGGGTTCCCAGTTTAATTATTGTCTTCCTGTTTCTAAATTGTGATTCCTTGTTTGGTGATGGGTCTATGTTCTGCATGTGTAACTGAGCTGAGGTATTCTGTTTATGTAATTCCTATTTGACAGTGCCATTTGTTCTCTTTCCCCAGTAGGTCATGTATTGTTGTTCTCTGAAATGTATTGGTTTAATATTTGCAGTGTTTCCTTTTGATAGGTAGGGTATGGTGCTTTGTGAGTCCTGGTAGTGCTGTTAGCATACGGCGGGTTTGCTATGGGTTCTAAATGGGCAGTGTTGGTAGTAGTTCCTAATCTGCTTGGCGGTTGGCACTGGATTATAGTAATGTAGAAATCTTTTAGTCTTTCTTTATCCATACACTCATTAAGAGGCATGTTTACTAAAAGTTAGTGTATGGTAACATTATGCTAATATTTATGCAAATGAGGCCCCACACCAAGTCTCCGCACATGGCCCCGCACCCCCCTTGGGCCGCCCCTGCATAGAACAACAACACTGGACAAAACTGAAAGAAGAGATTTTAAGGGCAGCAAACCTTTGCGTTAGGAAAATAAATAAAAGGAAAAGGAGGCCACTATGGTTTTTAAAAGAAGTAGCTGAAAAGGTAAGGAAAAAGAGGTTGACCTTCATAAATTATAAGAAATTACAAAAGGAAGAAGACAAACGACAATATCTGAAGAAGCTAAGGGAAGCTGGTAAAGTAGTCAGGAAAACAAAGATGCAAATGAAAAATAAAACAGTGGCCAATACAATAAAATATGGGGACAGGATTTTTCTTTTTGGGGGGAGGGGGTTATATTGGTGTAAGTAAGAAGTGCAAAGGTACCATTGGGTGAAGGAGAGAGAATATGTAGAGGCTGATGAGGCTAAAGCAGAATTGCTTATCAAATATTTCTGTCCTGTGTTCATAGATGAAGGGCCAGGAGCAGGACCTCAGAAAATAAACACAAATAGGATTGGACATGAGGTACACCTTGAACGATTTTCAGAAGACTGTTCATAAGGAGCTAGCTAAACTAAAAGTAGACAAAGCGAAGGGGCTAGATGGAACTCATCTGAGGCTATTGAATGAACTTAGGGAATTATTTTGCAGCTCTGTTGTCTGTTTTTTTTCAAAACTTAAAAAAAAAAGTCTCAGTGATCTCAAAGGACTGAAGATGGGCAGATGTGTGGTTCCTGTCCACAAAAGTGGAAGTAAGGATGAGGTTGGAAACTATTGACTAGTTAGTCTGACTTGTGGTGTTTAAATTAATGGGAATGCTTCTAAAGCAGAGAATTTTGTTTTCTCAAATCCAAGGGATTACAGGACCACCCAGGACAAAAATTTAGACGTCATCATGGATAACTGGTTGAAACCCTCCATCCAGTGTGCAGTGGTAGCCCAGAAAGTAAATAGAATGCTAGGAATCATAAGGAAAGGAATGGAGAATAAAACAAAGGATATTATACTACCTCTGTATCATTCCATAGTGCGACCACATCTTGAATACTGTGTGAAATTCTAGTCACCATATCTTAAAAACGGATATAACTTTATTAGAAAAGGTACAGAGAAGAGCCACCAAAATGGTAAAGAGGATATGAGGAAAAGCTTAAAAGTTTAGGGCTTTTCAACTTGGAAAAGAAATGGCTGAGGGGATATATGATAGTGGTCTCTAAATTAATGAATGGAGTGGAACAGGTAAACATAGACTAGGGGACACCTAATGAAGCTGCAATGTGTAACCCATTTAAGAATAATAAGAGAAAATATATTTTTTCACTCCGTGCATTTTATTTATTTAACTTTTCTAATACTGTATCCTGCCTTTCATGATATCAAGGTGGTTTACATTGAACAAACTGAAATTACATTGAACAGGGCATTATAACTTGGAGATAACTATTTTACAGGGAACATGGGCAATGGAGGGTTAAGTGGCTTGCCTAAGACCACAAGGAACACCTGTGGGACTAGAAACCCCAGTCCTTCTGGCCCAAGGTTGCTGTCCTCTAGTGGGATTTGAACCCCTGACCTTCCAGCCTGAGGTACCTTGCCCCAACCACTAGGCCATTCCTCTCTCACCCCTCCCTCCTCCCAGAGTTTGACACAGTCAAACTCTGGAATTTGTTACCAGAGGATGTAATAAAAGCTGTTAGTGTAGCTGGGTTTAAAAGAGGCTTGGACAAGTTCCTGGAGAAAAAGTCCATAAACTGTTATGAAAGAGGACCTAGGAAATCCACTGCTTGCCCTGGGACAAGCATTGTGGAACCTGTCTCTCTTTTTGGGAACCTGCAAGGCAGGGGCGGTTCTATCATTAGGCGAACTGAGGCGGTTGCCTCAGGTGGCAGTTTCTAGGGGGCGGCACTGTTTGCTGCTCCCTAGAAACTGCCTATGATAGAATTGCCGATAACTTAAAATCAAATGAAAGCAGCTGCGGGAACACTTCTCTGTTCCCACGGCTCTGCTTTCAAACTGCTGGGTCGCTGTCTGCCTGCCTTCAATCTTCCTGGAGCCGGGGGAGGGGGGGGGCGGCCCGAGGTCATCTTCCGCTGCCCTTCTGCTTCTGTTGCTGCTGGCTGCTTCAGCAATGGAAGCGGAAGGGGCGGCGGAAGCGATGACCTCGGGGCCCCTCCCACTCCGCCGGCTCCAGGAAAATTGAAGGCAGGCAGGCAGCGACCCAGCAGTTTGAAAGCAGAGCCGCGGGAATGGAGAAATGTTCCCACGGTTGCTTTTATTTTAAACGATAAATCAGTGAGGTGGGGGAGGAGGAGGGAAGGGAGCAGACACAAGGGGGGGGCCTGGAAGGGAAGCAGACAAGGGGGGCCTGGAAGGGAAGCAGATGGGGGGGGATCTGGAAAGGAGCAGAGCAGACATGGGGTGGGGGGGAAGCTGGAAGGGAGCTGACACCTGGGGATGGCACTGGAAGGGGGATGGACAGGGGAGAGGGGGAGCTGGAAGGGAGCTGACATGGGAGGGGGCACTGGGACTGGAATTTCGTTGATATCTTGGATGGTATTTTAACTAGAAGGGGCTGGACTATGGGGAAGGAGGGGGACCATAAGAGAATAGACACCAGTGGCAGTACTGGAAATGCAAGGGGGTTGGTACTGGGAGGGGAGGCTGTAATGGGGGCTGATACTAGGGAGAGTTACTGGGACTGAAAAAATGTTGATGGAAGAAAATGAAGAAAGCAAAAGGAGAGACAAGAAATGGCAGATGGACTATAGACCATAGAAAAAGAGCTAAGAGAAGACAGAGGAAAACGGAAACCTCAGATCTGGACCAGCATGATCAAAAATCATCAGACAACAAAGGTAGAAAAAATAATTTTATTTTCAGTTTAGTGATTGGACTTTGTGCTATCTATATTTCACACAGTATGGGGAACTGCATCTCTTATCTGGTGTGGCACCACATGTGGAGTCTGGCTTCTTGGGGTTTCATTTTAATTTTTGTCTACATATTTTTATTTTTGCTTTAGGTTTTGGTCACTTATTCTGTACTTGGTGAGGGTCTGTGTTCTGAGTGTGCGACCAAGGCCAGGTGTTCTGTTAACATGGAGTTTGTACGTAAGGATCTGTACTGTAGTAATTTGACTTGTTCAGCTTTTCAAATAGGTGTATGGATGTTTTGCGGCCCATTGCAGTGTTTATAGTGCTGCTTTTTTCTTGGTAGGCCCCTTATTGTATGAATTTTGGAAGTGTATGCTGGTATGGTATGGTAGATTTGGCCTTGCAGATCTTAGTGACTTTAGTAGGGTTTTATATTAGTTCCTAATATGCCTGGTTTTAGAGAATGTTTCTTGTCAGTGAGATGATCAGAATCAGCTTTTTTTTAAATATATATATATAGAGAGTTCTGTGGGTGAATGTCTTACCTCTGCTCTGCACCCATTGTTGAGGAGGGAGTTCTGTGAATGCAAAATGTATGTTCAAAAAGAAAAAGCGAGCACCATAATGCAGTTTATAATAAAATGCAAATGAATTATAATTTGGCGTTATAAACTGCTGTGGTTCTCGCTCTTTCTTTTAGTTCCTTGGTGTGTGAACATTTTGCATTTGCTCCACATTATCTAATTGGCTTTTTGATTTGGTTCAGTCCCTGACCGGAGTTTTGAGAAAGATCCCCACCCAGTGAGGCGGGCGGGGGGGAGGGGCATGTGCCGGGGGGGGGGGGTGCCATCTCATCCCTCGCCTTAGGCAGCAGATTGCCTTGAGCCGCCCCTGCTGCTAGGTACTTGTGATCTGGATTGGCCACTGTTGGAAACAGGATACTGGGCTAGATATTAGACCTTGGTCTGAGCCAGTATGGTTTATGTTCTAATAATTTTGGTTTCTGAAATCCAAGTGATTACAGGATCTGAGACAACATGGCTTTACTAGAGGTAGGTGTTGTCAGATGAATCTGATCGATTGATGACCAGAGAACTGGATCAGGGAGCACACTAGATGTGGTATACTTAGATTTCAGCAAGCCTTTGACACTGTTCCACATTGGCGACATCATATAAATAAACTTGAGTGCCTTTGGGATGGACTCTAAAGTGACTGACTAGGTAAGAAACTGGTTGAGTGGGAGGCAACAGGATAGTAGTAAATGGAGTTAACTTTGAAGAAAGGGGCATTGCTAGTGGTGTGCTGCAGGGGTCGGTTCTTGGTTCTATTCTTTTTAACATTTTTTAAGTGATATTGCAGCAGGTCTGTCAGGAAAGGTTTGCTTCTTTGCAGATGATACCAAAATCTTCAGCAGAGACGACACCCTGGAAGGAGGGATCTAGCAAAGCTTGAAGAATGGACAAGAATTTGACAGTTTAGATTTAATGCTAAAAAGACAAAAAATATGTAAGACCATGCATTTAGGCTACAGAAATTCAAGGAGTGGTACTGCATAGGAAGTGAAATACTTCACTGCCCAAAAAAGGAGCAGGGACATGGTCAAACAGTTACAAAATATGATGGCACACACTACAAAGATGCTTGGGTGCATAGGGAGAGATTGGCCAGTAGGGAAAATGAGATGATAGTGCCTTTTATATAAGTCTCTAGTGGAGCGCTATATAAAATTCTGGAGACAGCACCTTCGAAAGGCTATAAACAGGCTATACAGAGGATAGCTACTAATACGGTCAGTGGACTTTATCATAAAGCACATGGGGCTAGACAAAGATCTCAATCTATGTATACTTTGGAGGAAAGGTGGGAGAGGGGAGATGATATAGAGCTATTTAAATACTTCTATGCAGGGCCGGCCCGTCCATTGAGCGAGAATGTTGTTGGCACAGAGCCCCGCGCGAACCACATTCTCGCTCAATGGACGGCTGCAGAGGGAGCCGGGAAAGCCCTCCCTCGGCCTCGGCTCCCTCGGCTCCCTCGGCTCCCTCGGCTCCCTCGGCTCCCTCGGCTCCCTCGGCTCCCTCGGCTCCCTCGGCTCCCTCGGCTCCCTCGGCTCCCTCGGCTCCCTCGGCTCCCTCGGCTCCCTCGGCTCCCTCGGCTCCCTCGGCTCCCTCGGCTCCCTCGGCTCCCTCGGCTCCCTCGGCTCCCTCGGCTCCCTCGGCTCCCTCGGCTCAGCCCGCCAGCGTGAAGAGCCTTTACCTTCCCGCTGGCGGCTGTTTCAATGAAGCCGCGAATGCCGGGAGAGGTTACAGGGCATTGCCTTTAACCTTTCCCGGCATTCGCGGCTTCATTGAAACAGCCGCCAGCGGGAAGGTAAAGGCTCTTCACGCTGGCGGGCTGTGCAGAGGGAGCCGAGGCCTCGCGCGGGCTTCCCCGGCTCCCTCTGCAGCCCCTTAGACAGCGCTGGGCTCTTCGGAGGGGAGGGGAGAGGGGCGCGGCTATGACTGGATGGGCTGTGATGGGGAGGGAACGGATTGGAAATGGGCTGTGATGGGGGGGGGACTGGAATTGGGCTGTGATGGGGGGGGGGGAAACAGACTGGAAATGGGCTGTGATGGGGGGAGGGGGGGAAACGGACTGCAATTGGGTTGTGATGGGGGAAATGGGCTGTGATGGTGGGGGGGGGAAACGGACTGGAAATGGACTGTGATGTGGGGAGGGGGGGAAACGGACTGCAATTGGGCTGTGATGGTGGGGGGGCGAACGGACTGGAAATGGGCTGTGATGGGGGGAAAACAGACTGGAAATGGACTGTGATGTGGGGGGGGGGAATGGACTGCAATTGGGCTGTGATGGTGGGGGGGGGAATGGACTGGAAATGGGCTGTGATGGGGGAATGGACTGCAATTGGGCTGTGATGGTGGTGGGGGGGAACAGACTGGAAATGGGCTGTGATGGGGGAATGGACTACAATTGGACTGTGATGGGGGATGACTGCAAATGGGCTGTGATGGTGGGGGGGATAGGACTGCAAATGGGCTGTGATGGTGGGGGGGGGAATGGACGAAATGGGCTGTGATGGTGATGGTGGGGGTGGGGGAACTTGGACTGGAAATGGGCTGATGAAGAGCTGGATTAGGACTGGAAATGGGCTGATGGGGGCTGGAATAGGGCGAAGTGGGCTGACGAGGGGGCTAGGATTGGAAATTAGCTGATGGGGGAGTGTGGAGTGGAAATGGGCTGATGGGGACTGGAATGGAACTGGAAAAGAGCATATGGGGGGCTAGGACTGGAAATGGGCTGATGAGCTAGGATAGGACTAGTAATGGGCTGATGGGGGAACGTGGACTGCAAATGGGTGATGGGCTGGAATAGGACTGGAAATGGGCTGATGGCTGGAATAGGACTGGAAGTGGGCTGATGGGAGTTGGAATAGGGCTGGAAATGAGCTGATGGGGAGCTTGGAGTGGAAAAGGGCTGATGGGGGGCTGGAATGGAACTGGAAAACAGCATATGGGAGGCTAGGACTGGAAATGGGCTGATGTGGAAGCTTGGGAGACTGGGACTAGAAGTGGGCAGATGCTGGGTGGGTCTAGAACTATAAAGGAGCTGATTTTGGAGGAGGACTAGAAATGGATGGGGAATGAGAATGGAGAGGGGAAAAGATATTTTGTGTGGGAGGGAAGAAAAATCTACGATGGGCCGGGTATTGGAAGAGTAAGTGGAGATTCAGAATGGAAGGGTGAAATTTGAGTGGATGATAAAGGAATAAGGAAAGAAATGAAGGAAAGAGCAAAAGGGGAAAGATCAGTATGTTAAAGCAGATATAGAGAAAAAATTTGGAAAAAAATCTAAAAGAGAAGAAAGGAAAATGGATAGCTCGCAGAAGACACAAAGAAACCAGAAGAAAATGACTGGAGCAATTGCAACTGAAAAGAAAATGCACAAGCAACAAAAGGTAGAAAAATACTTTTTTATTTTGAATTTATTAACTGGAATATATCAGCTCTAGGAAATGTGCATTTTAACGTCTTTTGTGTTTTGTTTAGTACAAGAGGAAATTAATTTATAGTTTTATTTCTCCAGTGTTGTTGTACATCCCAAGTTTGGCTTTTGGGGTTCCCAGTTTAATTATTGTCTTCCTATTTCTAAATTGTGATCCCTTGTTCTTTGGTGACTGTCTATGTTCTGCATTTTAACCAAGCTGAGGTATTCTGTTCATGTAGTTTCTATTTGACCATGTCACTTGTTCTCTTTCCCCAGTAGGAGATGCATTGGTATTCTCTGAGATGTATTGGTTTAATATTTGCAGCGTTGCCTTTTGATAGGTAGGGTTTGGTGCTTTGTGAGTCCTGGCAGAGCTGTTATGATATGGTGGATTTGCTATGAGTTCTAAAAGGTCAGTGTTTATAGTACTTCCTAATGGGCCTGGCGGTTGGCACTGGAATATAGTAACGTAGAAATCTGTTAGTCTTTCTTTATCCAGACACTCATTAAAAAGCATGTTTACTAAAAATGCATGTTAACATTATGCAAGTATTTATGCAAATGAGGCTCCCTATGCAAATGAGGCCCCGCAATTAATCTCCGCACATGGCCCCGCACCCCCCTTGGGCCGCCCCTGCTTCTATGGTATAAATCTACAGAAGGTACTGTAGGCCTCTTTCACTTGAATGGAAGCTCTGGGACAAGGGGGTCATAAGATGAAGGTGAAAGGGGATAGGCTCAGGAGTAATCGTAGGAAATATTTCTTTAAAGAAAATGGAGGTGGTGGTTGCGTGGAACAGCCTCCCAGTGGAGGTGGTGGAGATGAGAACTGTATCTGAATTTAAAGCATGGAACATATACAGAGAATCTCTGAAGGAGAGGAAAGGATTGTAGAACTTAATAGTTCTTGTGGATGGGCCAAATGGTCTTTATCTACAGTCATTTTCTATATTTTCTGTGTTCTATGACTTGTTTTTTAGTAAATGTTGAATGTTTTTTGTTTTTTGTTTTTTTTATACAGAAATATTTGAATTATAGTAGGATAAGGATGGAGGAAGCATCATTTAGAGACTGTTGAGTTCTTTGGGTGGGGGGGAGGTGGATGGATCAGATTTTTCTTTAAAATATGTCTTGTCTTCAGTTTGTTTTACATTTTATTGTACATGTAACCCACAAGAGAGATTTTTGTACCTGGAATGGTGGGCTCCAAATTAGCAGAAATATATAGATACTGCTGTTGGATCACAACCATCACTCTGTTGAGGCTGTATTGGGATTTCAAGAAGGCACTGGGGTAACCTGCATAGAATCCCCATGTTTAGAACCCAAACTTCACTGAGCCAGGGGAAGATGGTTTACTTAGACAGTTACTTTGCTACCCTTGCTAGTTGTGTGGATTATTAGAAACTTGATAGTAGAGACATAGAAGTGGGCCTGGGTGTTGGATTTAGTATTAGTCTTGTAAGGAGCATACAAGGTACAAAATAGCCTCTGAATGAGAGTGATAGAGGATAATACTCTAAAAGACCTGGGCATGCTTAAGAGGGCCTGATAAAAAAGGAATTGAAAGTTCACGTGAAAGAAATGGGTGGCGGGAAGTCAGTGTTGAGTTGAGTATTGAGTATTTTGTATGTCTGTGTTCTCAAAATAGAAGAACTGGAAATAGGTGTGTTAGATGGGTCAATTTGGTCTCTTTCTGCTGTGATTTACTATGTAACTGTTTCCATGTTGAGATGAATGGTATTTTCTAAGTAGAATGAGGTCCAGTTCATTATAGGGGCTTGTTAACCCTTTCTATGCCTGTGAGAAATCTTTTGATAAATTAGAACCTTGAATGTTGCAAAGATCGTCATGTGAAGAGGAGACACGCCAAGAGGCCACACATAGCTGGAGAGTTAAATATTATATTGAATGGCCCAACATGACTCTGTTTCAGCTTATGCCTGCATCAAGGGTCACAAATTACTCAACAGTGTTAGAAACTACAAATTCGCCGTCGGCCTCTTCATACATAAATGATTCACCATGGTATAATGGACAACATCCAGTGCAATATTCAGCGATGAAAGCGTCACATCCAATCAAGTGCGCCAAACCTTTGTAACCCATTTTGCCACATTCATGGTTTTGTAATTATGCAATCATTTAAAATATGATGGGATACTTTTAAGAATCTGTTACCATCTCCCTCCACCTTTCCAATGTGTTTTATGCATCGATTAGGTAGTGTAAAAATAGTAATATCTCATCCAAAATAAGGTTAGCATTAGCTGAACAATATCGAGCCCTGGTCCACTCTTCATTTGCCTATTGAAACTAATAGTGTGTTGGAAAACCCCTATCAATAAATAGTGAATTAACTGTTATGGCCTAGTTCCTCTTTAAATGTGATTTCTTTAACGGGATCTGCTAGGAATGAGTTTATATTATCGTGTTCGGTTTTAAATGTTCTAATTAATTCAGACCCGAGCAACACTTTTGGTGAAAAGGAATAAAAAAGAAAGAGAACACCACTTGCTGTCATTTTTGCAAAGAGAATAGCCACGCAGTCTGAGATACATGTTGCACAAAGAACCTAAAAAAAAATATGCATGCCAGGGGGGAGGTGAGAAGAAACTAGTGTTTGAATTGGCACCATCTGTGCCTCTCTCCTGGTGCTGAGAGGGCTTCTACGCGTTGGAAGGAGCAGCCATCTCTGAAAAGGGCAGGCTGCAGCTGTGATCACTCCGTTGGCTAAGAACTCAGAAGCAAAGTAGAAAAACTTTTTTTTTTAAAATTTCACAAAAAACCCCAAAACTTTAAAACTTTTAACCCACGGGAAAATGCGGCAGTGTTTTGCCCTCCATTTAAATTCTGGTTTGCAAAGAGGTTTCTCATTTTTGTGCTTCTGATACTGTGGATAGTCTTCGTTAATTGGATGCTTCTTGAAGGGCTTAGGGGAAAGGTATGGTGCTCGGATGAATGAAGTGGATTTTAATAGCCCCGCCTGCTGTACGTGAGTATCTAAGATGGAAGAACCGCTTTCATGTTTACTACGGGGTCCTTATGTGTGTTTTCTGATGATGCGCCTTCTATTGAAGGAGGAAGTTTAAATTTATATTATGCCTTTCTAGAAAATTCTCCTAAAGAGTTTTGCAAACACCGAGAGGTAAAAGTTCAGCTACTTGTGGGGTAACTACAGAGTGCACTATGAGGGAAGGAGCATAATCAAGAGCGATATTGTTGTTATTGTTTTTTTACCTTCCCCGGGATGGGCAACAGGGCTGGTGCATGGATATGAGGCATCCTAGGTGAACCCTCCTACGCAGACTTTCTGTATGTATGGGGGCGGAAGTGGCTGGTCAAAGCACGGCACCAGCAGCTCACCACATCGAAGGCTTTGGCTAAGTGCTAATTTGCTGTTTTAATGTCCTTGACGCTGCTGCAGGAGCAGCAAGCATGGCAGTGGGTTGCCAGCAAAAGGATGGCAGTCTAGGTGACCGCCTAATTCACCTGATGGGTAAAGGGCAGTGGCTGGGATTCATATGGATTTCACAGCTCTGCCCAGACAAGTCTCCACTAAGGTCTAGATTTACTAAAGCGTGCCAGTGCTTGTTCTCGGTAAATAGGTTCCATGGCGTGAAATAGCGCGTGTTAATGCATGTTAGCGCACACTAATGCGGTAACTCAGTCAGTCACTCTAGTCCTCTGTAACTGAAAGAAGAGGGGTAGAGGAAGTGTCTCTGCGTATGTGGCGACACAGTTACAGTAAAACGCAGCAAGTGCTGCCCTTTCCTTTGCCACATAAGTTAACCAGGAGTAGATGAATATTGCCAGAGTCTGGTTAGCTTCTGGGTTCTGCAGCCAATTCAGATATTCAATGCTGGGGTTAAAGTTTGGCACTAAATATCAGGCTCTATGTTCTTATGAGAACTTTGGGGTCAAGGACAAAATCCACTTACCTCTAGCATTCATGATTTCCACACTGCACAGTCTCCCTGTGCTTTAACTGATCCATTTGTTCAGTAAAATTAAAATTGTTTCCCCTCCCTGTCATTGGTTCAGCTGCCAGTCCATCCACCCCCATGGTGGATGCATGAAAGTAGGTTTTTTTTTCCTTTTAAAGAACTGAAGTGCATTGGAATCTCAGGTAGAGTACAGTAGACAATGATTGATTTTTGGATTTTGGGTGGAATTTAAGTTGTTAATTTTATCATGCTTTTATTTGTTTGGATATGTGTTTGATTTTTCTTTTATTGTAAACTGCCTGGGGCATCACATGTAAATACATCAATATAAATCTTAAGTATTCTTATAGTAAGAGAAGAGAAGCCATTTAAAAAGTGAGCAATATTTTCCTACCATCTTTACGTTGAGTAAATCAAGGATTTGGCAATATTAAAAGGAAAACCTTTAGTTCTCATTGTCTGAAAATGACTATTCATAACACCAGTCCCAAAGCCCGAATATTAAGTGTATTTAATCATAAGGAAAAAAAATCAATTTCCAACCACAATGATCTTAATTTGCAAGCTGGCAGCCGGCACAGAACAGAGACTTCCTCTTGATTAACAGAAAGCCATGGATATTGTAAATAATTATTTCTGCAAAATTATGCCTTATTAGCATGCACAGATCCTTTGCATCTCTTTTACATTTTTGAGGATTCAGAAATGTTGATCGGAAGGTGGTTATGAAAATGGCCTAGGGCGGTCTTGGCATTCGGAAGCTCTTGCTTTCCGAAGCTCTCAGCCAAGTTCACAGCCCTTGCAGAGCAGCCAAGTGGTGCACTTCTGACTAAGGGTGCAGAGACCTGAGAAAGATCAGATTTGCCTCGGTAAAGCACTGCTGAGGATTGTCAAACCTTAACACAAATGCTCTGTGCAATAGGAAATAGAAAAGTTTAGTTTTGCATTTATAAAGTTCATCAAAACTGCACCCAGACCTGGTTAATCTGCATCCCTCAAATTCCTGAACCTCTGAGATTTCTTTATAACTTCTAATAATTAGAAAAATATCAGATACGATGAAGACTACAAAAGATGTGTTCACAGCTGTACCAAGGGCTGTGAACTGTAGAGGGCGCTGATGATATCACCAGGCTTCCAGGAAACTCAAAAAGAAAATGAGTTACTACACGTGGCTGGAATGGAGGGGTGCCAGATTTGTTAATTGCACAGGGCGCAGTGCGTAAGTTAGAATAAGGGACCCTCAAGCAAAATTTTGCTTA
Organism: Ichthyophis bannanicus; assembly: GCA_033557465.1. NCBI lineage: Eukaryota > Metazoa > Chordata > Amphibia > Gymnophiona > Ichthyophiidae > Ichthyophis > Ichthyophis bannanicus. The sequence continues at coordinate 16,435,818 of CM066039.1, read as the reverse complement.
GGGCTTCCCATTGTCATGGCGGCGAGCCCCCTCCCTCCCAAGTGGCTGCAGCAAACTTACTTTGTTGTATTTGCTGTGCTGCCTCCAGTCTTGTATATTCCCGCCGGGCCAAAGTCTCACAGTGTGGCAGTTACAAGAGTGAAGGCAGCGCAGCAAATATGATTAAGTATGTCATGCTGCTGTATGGGCACCCTTTCTGCCCCTCCTCCCTCCCCCTCCCCCCCCCCCCCGCCATCATGGGGGCTGCTTGAGTGGCATTTCCAGCCTGGTACAGTCCTGGATATGATTAGGAGGGTTGGTGACTGGCCAGCAACATTCTCCTTGAGATGTATGAGAGTCTGCCACCCGCCTTCCTCTAAGCAAGGAGCAGTGCAGCCATATTGCTGTTAGTCACTCGGGGCGGGCTATTCTGCAGGACTCCCAGGCAACTAGCATGCCTTGTCCAACGGCAACCACCATGGTAACTGATGCTTGTTCCTGAGTGATGGTGGTGTAGTCTACACGGTCAAGTTTGTAGTATGTGTAACCCACTGGGGGCATAGGCACATAGCCAAGTACCTAATGTGCCATGTTGAAGGCAACAGTTACCCAGGACAAAAAGAAGCCTTCCCTCACTTATTTAGGACTGCCCACCAATGCCACTTCAAAGAGAGGCATCACCATGGAACTCTAACTCAACACCCCATTCCTTCTTTCCAGTCTCTTGGGGACACCTCTCAGCTGTCCGAGCTACAAGGGCATTTTCATGCTCAGACCTTCTGGTCCTGCCTATGGTCACCAAAATTTTAAATCTAGCTCTGACTGGAGGTGGTCTGCAAGATCTCATGCACACCTCACCCAACAATTGCCTAGCAGAGGCTGGATGTTTGTTAGAACAGTCCTGATGGAGGAAAACAGGCTAGAAATTAACATATCAGGGAACACAATTAAACTGAAGATCTTTAGGAATCAAAATTACAATGAATAAATGAATTCTGATCCTAAACAATTTTTAGAAGCAATTTCTCAGAAAATAATCTGAATTTCTAGCTGACCAGAACTTTAGACACTTGTTAACATGAGCATGGGGGGCGGAGCCTGATGTCCAGCGGGATGGTCGCATAACGCTGAGGCTCCCGAGAGGCCTACTCAGAATCCTGAATTAACACCGTAAATACTTGGAATTCTACTCTGATCTTGCCGGGGCACGTTGGTGAGATGGCGGGGACCAAACCCACGCGCCTGGAATTCGGATCTCCAGCGGCTTCTCACGGCAAACGCTCCAAAACTGAACCTCCGTCCCCGCAGAAGGGGCTGGCCGTGCGCGAGGGCCCCGAAATGCAGCAGGAAATCCTCGCAGAGATTAGAGGGGTCAAGGACCTCGTGCAGTCAAACGGTGAAGCACTCCGAGCGCTGCGGGAAGACTTTGGTGTGCTGCAAGGCAAGCTAGAGGGGCTTTCTTCGCGTCAGGACAAAATGGAGAGCATACTGGACTCCCATACGGCCCGGTTGTCCAAACTCGACAAAGTTGAATGCCAGGTGCGGGCCCTGCAGAAAGAAGTGGAAGATGGCAATAATAGAGCGCGCCGCAACAACATACGGCTCGTGGGCATACCGGAGGGAGCGGAATCGGGAGACATGAAAGAGTTTTTATGCAAAATTCTCCCTTCCCTGCTTCAAATCACCTTTGCCAAAGATTTGGAGATTGATCGCGCCCATCGTGTACCTACAAGCATAACGCTCAACAGGAAGACCCCGCGGCCTATCATCTTTCGACTATTGAGATATCAACACGTTGAGCAAATTCTACATGCTTCTCGGGCAAAGGGCCATATGGAGTTTGAAAGCCACAAGATCTCCTTCTATCCCGACTTGGCTAAACCCACGGTCGACCGCCGAAAGCGCTTCCTGGAATTCCGGCCGAGGCTTCAACAACTACAAGCATGCTATGGCCTGATGTACCCGGCCAAGCTTCGAGTCACGCTTCACAATCAGACAAGAACATTTGAGGACCCTGATCTACTAGCGGAGTTTTTGGATTCCAAAGAAGCCGACTTGATGCGCTGATTTCCAGAATACTCCTGAAAGTGTCCTCATATCCGAAGTACCCGCCATATTGGATCTGCTGCAGCCCAGCAAAGAGTCTGGCGAGGGCAGTTGGTTGCCTTACTTTTGATGATATCTGTGACCCGACTCCATCTACCCACAGTAGCCTCGATGAGTATCAGAGACAGTGTTAATTATGGACTCTGGTGTTTCTTTTCTTTTTTTTTCCTGTCTTTCAACTCCTCTCTAGGGCCTCCTCCCGCAGACATATGGTCGCCATATTCTTTGGGGGTTTTGCTTCTTCTCTGGGATACTTTGTTACATATTTCTCAATATGGGGTGTATTAGCTAGAATACTCGGTGATTATGTCATTGTTGCACAGATCCTGATTGTATTGTATGTTTTCAAGCGCCTTTACCTAAAATGTCTATTACTGATTGATGGCACCATGTAAGATTTTCTCATTGAACGTAAAAGGGATCAATAATCCGATAAAACGGAAGAAAATCCTAAGCTACCTAAGTCAGGAAGCTGCGGATCTGATTTTTCTCCAAGAAACACATTTAAACTCGAAGGAAACTCTTAAACTCAATATTAAACCTTACATGGTGGCCGCCTATTCCCCAGCCGTTTCTAAGAAATGTGGGGTTGCCATATTGGTTAGGAAATCTTTGCATGCTACTATTATTGCGACTAGCTCAGATACAGAAGGTAGATGGTCCAGAGTTCACCTCAAGATAGGTAGCCTTGAAGTTACATGTCTATGCCTTTACGCTCCTAATGTGGATGACCCTGCCTTTTTTGCTACCATTGCTCAGGTTGCGCAGGCCTCTGCTAATACTTCATTGATAATTGGGGGGGATTTCAATTTAGTCCTTGATCCCCTGATTGACAAACAGCCGCCTAGGTCAAGTGGTCCCCCCAAGAGTCACACCACGCTTACCTCCCTGATCAAAGATCTTGCTTTAGTTGATCTATGGCGGTTACTACACCCCAATGAGCTAGACTTTACCTTCTTTTCTTCTCCTCATAAATCCCAGTCTCGCATAGACTTCTTTCTAATATCAAAACTATTAGTTCCTCAGGTAGACACTGCAAAGATTCACTCCCAACATATTTCAGATCATGCTGCTATCTCTTTTCAATTACACACTACTGCACCCCAAGGGAATTCGGGGGCCTGGTTCTTTGATAGAGCCCTGTTAACTCAGCCAGAGTTCCAGGTAGAAATTCGAGCAGCCATACAGGATTATTTTCATTTTAATCTACCCCAGGATACTGCGAATTGGGCTTGGTGGGAGGGCTTCAAAGCGGCCATTCGAGCAACGATCACTAGCTATCAAATCCGCCTGCGAAAACAACGCAAACAGCAGCTACTCATACTAGACCAACAAATAAAAGCAGGTGAACGAGTTTTAACTTCACGTACTGATCCATGTATATTAATTCGATTACAGCGTCTCCGTTTTCAATATAACTCAATCCTCTCCACTGCAGCCTCTAAGAGTATTGAGCTTCAGCGAGGGACATATTATCGTGAAAATAACCGAGCCGGTCGACTCTTAGCCAACGCCTTGAAAGGTCAAAAAGAAGCCAAACGTGTAGCGGCCCTTTGAGCTTCACAGGGAGGGGGCATAGTGACCACAGACTCCGACATTGTAGAGCTTTTTCGGGATTTCTATACCCGCCTATATCAATCTGAATGTGAGTTCTCGTCAGAGACATTCGAGCGATTCCTTTCTGGCATTCAGCGGCCGACCCTTTCTGAAGATGATAGGGATGCGATGGATGAACCCTTCTCTACTTCAGAGATCCAATCTGCCCTAAAGCGAACAGCCTCGGGCCGTGCCGCAGGGCCTGATGGTCTCCCGACCGAATTCTATAGAACGTTCAGTGCAGACTTAGTTCCCTATTTAAAACTCTATTTTACTGCCCTTGCGGTAGATACATCCTCTTTGGGATCCTTTTCTGCAGCTAATGTGGTAGTATTTGAGAAAGAAGGCAGGGACCCGCTGCTAACCGCCAACTACCGTCCAATCTCCCTACTTAATGCCGATTATAAGATCTTCGCAACGATCTTGGCCACCCGGCTATCTGACAGGATGGCCACCCTAATTCACCCCGACCAATGCGGTTTTATACCTGGCAGATCAACTGCTGACAACGCTCGGACCTTGTGCCATGTGCTATCCAGTGCTGCCAATCTAGATCATCCATGGGTGGGTCTCTCCCTGGATGCCGAAAAAGCCTTTGACCGCCTAGAATGGCCCTTCTTATTTGCAGTTCTCCGATGTCAGCTGTCTTGGATCTGATTGATGGATACTCACAATTATCGGGCTATAAAATTAACTGGACCAAATCTGTGGCATTCCCACTGAACCGCTGGGTACATGAGGCTGACATGCAGGCCTTTCCCTTCCTTTGGCAATCCCGCATGGTGAAGTATCTCGGGGTCCATTACTGTTCTCCTTTAGAGGACACTATCAGTTTTAATGCCAAAGAGGTAGTCTCCAAAGTCCGCGAGCTCACGAATCGTTGGTCTCCCTTATCTCTTACATGGTGGGGCCGCTTAGAAACTGTGAAAATGATGATAGTCCCCAAAGTGAACTACATTTTAGAAATGCTGCCATGCTTACTCCCGTTACATACTTATAAAGATATTGAGGGCCTCCTCGTCCGTTATCTCTGGCAGGGCAAGCCACCAAGGATAGCTAAACAAAAATTACAGTCTGCAAAGGAAAGAGGGGGTACCAGATTTCCTGATTTTCTTAACTATCATCGAGCCTTCCTACTTAAGCAAGGTGCTCGATGGCTAGCTGCCTCAACAGACAGCAGACCAGTTTGGCTTGACATAGAAGAGGAGCTTAGTAGTCCAATTCCGTTGACCCATCTCCCCGGTATGTCCTATCAAGTAGACACCCGCCATCCACCAATGATTGTCGATACTCTTGCGGCCTTTAACTCTCTCATTCTGTCCCTGGGCCCGAACGTTTGTCCTCAGGACGGACTCCCGCTATGGAACAACCCCAGAATTCAAGTCTTACATAGAACGATAGCATGGAAACCCTGGTACTCCAGGGGGATCTGGACACCCCAACAGCTTTTCTCTGCAGCTCGCTGGAAAACCTTTTCTGATTTACAAAAGGAATTTGCGTTGCCAGCGAAACACTACTTTCAATTGATGCAGCTTCAACACTGCCTCACAAGTGCCCGAATCATGCCGCCCTCTGCTCCTACTGAGGACGGGCTATTAGAGATAGTTCACTCTATTAGTAATACACATGGGGTTGCCTCTAACTTTTATAAAATATTATGTCAGGGTACAGACACGGCCACTTCTAGAGCCCAACAAGCCTGGGAACGCGAACTGCAAACCACTTTAACCCCTGTGCAATGGAGCGTTTTCTGGAGCAAAGTTGTGCGGGTTTCCCGGTCTGCCTCTGTTACCCAAACTCTCTTCTTTTTTGCACACAGATGCTTTTATACCCCAGAAAAACTAGCCAAATGGAACACAAATGCCAGGGACCAGTGTTGGTCTTGCCATACTGCTGTGGGTACCTTCGTTCATGTTATCTATGAATGTCCTCAACTACAGGTTTATTGGAGGCGGGTCTGGGGTTGTATTCAATATATCTTACACCTTCACGAACCTCTCTCTTGGAAGATTGTGGGACTCCGCTCTGTGGCGGAGGTCCCCTCTCTTCCTAAGAAGGGTCGCTTTCTCCTCGATTTCATGCTGGGTATAGCCATATGCTTAATCACGAGGAATTGGAAGGATAGCTCTAGACTTACTGCTAATGAATGGTGGAACCTTGTCTGCTTATATAGCAAATATGAGCAGACACCTCGGAGAGCCTTTCCCCATGCCCAATCTCACTCTCGCTTGTCTAAATGGCAGATGCTTAATGATTATGTACAATCTGCTCACTGCTCCAACATGTCTGTATAATGTGCACTCATCATGTTTCAGATCACCGTTAGGTTTCGTAACACAATAATGTAAGTACACGCCCGCTTCGGGTATGATTAGTTTTCTAGAGAAGAAGCAGGGGGGAGGGGGGTGGTAGGGGTTTACTTTGGTGTATGTATTACACGTTATGTATCTGTCTTTTAGCTGTATGTCTTCCTTTCCTATGTTGTTATAAAATGAAAATAAAGAATTAAAAAAAAAAAACATGAGCATGATAAGCAAATGACAAGATTTCTGTTTTATTTTTATTCCTTGTGCAATTGTGAAATTTTGATAAGAAATTGAAATTCAATTTTTGTGTAAAATTAAAATTAATCCATACACAAACTATATATTTTAAATTGTTTATGCCAGAGAACAGCCCTAGCCAGAGTCTGTGTTGAATATTTGACTCTTCATGTATTCAGTATGTTGTCTATAGCCTACAACCTGTATTTGGCATCTGTCCAGCTTTGTAAAATTGTTTTTTATATAACTTTTGTGCATCTGATTTATTCATAATTGATCAAGGGCAATATTTAATAAATGTTTCAACGGTACTTAACAGGTAGCCATATGACACATGATGCATAGAATCTGTGTTGACTCATGGCAACACTCTGGATAATTGTACTAAACTATGTTTTAGTCTTCAGTCAGGTGGTAGAGTGACATCCATAGCTACTGTTGTTGTATCGATCCATCTCATTGCTGGCCTTCCTCTTTTGCGTTGACCTTCTACCTTGGCAAGCATGATGTCTTTCTCTAATGATCTTTCTCTTCGCATGATGTTTCCAAAGTCTGAAAGTCAAAGTCTTATCATCTGAGCTTCTAAGGAAAGCTTAGGTTTGATCTCCTCTAGTACAGATTGGTTCTTCGGACAGTCCATGATATACCCAGTAATTTTCGCCAGCACCATAATTCAAAGGCATCAATTTTCTTTCTGTCTATCTTTTTCACTGTCCAACTTTCGCATCCATATGACATTATTGAAAATACCATGGCTTGAATGAGTTGAATCTTTGTATGGAGAGAGACATCTTTGCTCTTGAGAAACTTGTCTAGGTTTTATAAAGGCACAAAGATGTTTCTATTGTTTTTTTTATAAAATTGCCTTGAAATCGGTCTGATACAGGCATTTAGCTCTCATACCCCTTCCACAAGCTCCTCAAGACCCACCTCTTCACCCTCCACTTTGGTCCCTACCCTCTTAACCCTGCCTACAACATAAACATGTTGTATGCTGTAAATGATCAAATACCATGCATATAGTTAAGTAAGCATCCCCTGTTCCTTATCTTTATTGTACAAAACTGCTTGTTCAATGTAAACGTTTGATTATGTTGAAGTTCCACGTAAACCACTTTGACCTCTGTCAAAGTAAATAAATCCAGCCAAATAAATAACTAAACCTTCATATAGTGCAATTTTCAAAGCATACCTATGTGAGCAAATCTGGCTCTGAAAACTGCAAAACCTCAGTCCAGCCTAAATTCCACCTGAGGTTCCACAACACACATAGTATTAGATGCAGTTCAGGGAGGCCATCCTGGGGATGGTATTTTGGGCAGGATCAGCAAATAAAACATAGTGTATGTATTTGCATTCTACCCCCACAGAAACCTGAAATGAGGGCTATGAATACTTTGAACCAGATGTAGTTTTTAAAGGGAGAGAATGTGTCTACTGTTCCTCTGAAAACTAGCACAAAGGTGGAGAATAAAAAGTACCTACCGACTTTGCAGTAAAGGGGGACAGTTTGACAGTTGCCCTACTGGGTTTTGTAGGTATGGAGCGAATAGACTCGGCAGTCAAAATCCTGCCTGCAGTCTTGGGCCTCTTAACTTGTCTGGATAGTGCCTTGGACTGCCAGCCTTCATCCTCCCATATGTTCTAGGGAGGCAGGTGGAAGGCACCTCAGCAGACCCATCCTCTTTATACAATGCTGCTTAATGACTCTGATGTATTTGTTCCACTGCATAATGTTTTGTGAAATGTTTCCATCACATATGTTTAATTTAAAATGACCTTGTCTTCTTGCTATTGAAAACTTCAGCAATACATGAATGGTGTCAGTGGGATATGAGTTGTCTGCTAAGGTACTAGAGGCTTGAACTGAGTCAGCATTAAGCTGCGCTGACTTCGACAGGCGCAAGCTTTCAGACTGAATCTATAGCTCAAGTGATTTTTCTCATGATTTCTTTCTTTGAGGTTGAACAACTTTATGGTTGTCTTGTTGCCTGTATTCAAGAATCCCCCCCCCCCCCCCATAACAGTCTGATCTGTTTTCTTTGTGCTGCTGTGGAAAATCTTTTTTTCCTTTGTGACATAAAATTGCCAAGGAGGGTAAGCTGCTCAAAGCCCTGTGAGGAGCTGAAAAGCAATTCTGAGAGACACCATCATTCACCATGAGCTGAATAAATGTATTTATTTAATATTTCTTAGATACCGCCTTTCATGATATCAAGGCGGTTTTACATTGAACAAACTGAAATTACATTGAACACGGCATTATAACTTGGAGATAACCCTCCGTTGCCCATGTTCCCTGTAAAATAGTTAAGTGGCTTGCCCAAGACCACAAGGAGCAACTGTGGGACTAGAACCCCAGTCCTTCTGGCCCAAGGTTGCTGTCCTCTAGTGGGATTTGAACCCCTGAACTTCCGGTCTGAAGTACCTTGCCACAACCACTAGGCCACTCCTCCACTGATGTTTTTACCAAACCCCTCTTCCTTCTGGGAAGGTGTCAGATGGGGCTGGGAAGGAGAGATGTGGGGTTGAAAAAGGGCAGGGTCGGCCTGTCCACTAGGAAACCTAGGTGGTCGCCTAGGATGGCAGACCCTGGTGGGTGGCTCAGCCCTAGACAGTCCCAATGGGCCGCCCCCACTGCACTGCCACACCACCCCTGACATCCAGCCTCTCACTTGGGGGTTGATGGGTGGCACGGTGATCACCTCTTTGAAGCCATGGCAGTCTTTCAAGCTTGTGCATGTGCGCACTTGCATCTTGCTGCTCCTGCCCCCTCTGACAGGAAGTCCGAGGGGGCAGCAGTAACAGGCCATGAGTGTGCCCATGCACTTTAAGGCCTGCTGCGGCTTCAAAGAGGTGATCTCTGTGCTGTCCAGCATCCCCCAGTGAGAGTATGGACGTTGGGGGCAACACATCTGGCCTGCCTAGGTGGCGAGAACCCTTGTGCTGCCCCTGGGAAAGGGTGAAATATGATGTGAAGGACCCAGAAGGCCGGGGCTAGTGAGGGGATGAGAAACAGAAGAAAGTAGTTGAAGGCTGGAAAGGGGCTGAATACAGGGGATAGAAAAAGAGGACTAAGGCGTGGGTGAAAGAGGGAGAAATATGAGATTGGGGAAGGGATGAGAGAAGGAGTAGGAAGAGGGAGGGCTGGGGAAAGGACAACAATGGGGCTGATTTTCAAAACAGTATATTCAAAGATATGGCAGTCAACTGTGGCACTTAAATATCAGGGGGATATTCAGTGGTCACCTCTGGACAGGAGCAGTTGCTGAATATCCAGGCTAAGCGGCGCTACTCAGATAAATTGCTCCCTTATCTTGTTAGCATCAGGTGCTAAGCCGCCTTGCAACTTAGTCCGGCTTTTCAAGTGGCCTAACTTGGGCGGATTAGTGCCAGTTGACTATCTGGCTAAGCAGATAAAGTCGCCATTTATCCTGTTAGTGTTGACATCACCCTCACCCCTCCCATGAACCTCCCTTGCTCTAACCAGATAGCGCCAGGGTTTTCTGTGGGGGTGCCCAGTGACACGATTCAGATATCGCAGTGAGTGCTCTTAGTTGACTAAGTGGCTAAGAGCTTTTAATATCAGCCCCAATGTTTACAGTATATCCTGCTATTCTGACAATCATTTAAAACGGGTCACAATATAAAATCAAATCACCGTGGTTTACATATTGTGGGAAAGGGATGAGTGTGGAAGAAAGAGGAGGGCAAGGAGTGAAATCTAGCTTATATGCGCATAGAGATGCAGGGAGCGGCGAGAAGGAAAAATCAGGGTCTGAGACAGATGTAAGGGAGGAACTGAAAATAGCAGGAGAGGAGAGAAGAAACACAACTGGACAGGAGGCCCCGAAAAAGGAATGAGAAGACAGCTAAGAAATGGGGAAAAAAGACTTGAAAGAAATACGAATAGAAAATTCAAATGTCCAAACAAAGGTAGAGAAAAGCATTTTATATTCAGTTTAACGACTGGAAAATGTCAACTTTCGGGATGTGCATCTCTAATTCCTTTTGTTCAGGGAGAAAAGATAGAGAAGATATATATCTATAAAAGAATGAGTGGGTGGAATGATTAAAGAGAGAAGGATTGATTAATCTGTCAAGCAACCCACAAACCAAGTTTCCACACAGGAAGTTTGCATCACAGGAGGGTAGAAGCAGGAACAACGCAACAGCAGAGTTTATGATAAGTGCTACGACACTTAGAAAACATTTACCACCGTTGCAGGTCCAGGGGAGGGGCAGCAATGGGCCTTCCTCCAACCATTGGTGTCCTAGGCCACTGCCTAGTTTGTCTAATTGCAGCACCTACCCTGCTTGTGACACAAACTGGTCACTACCAGAGAAGATTCTGGGCTCAATGGAACTTGTCTGACTTGGCAACACTCGTCTTATCTTTCTTGTGTTTGTTTCTGTGCTGTTGTACTAAATGCCAAGTTTGGCTTCTCAGGGTTTACGTTCCAGTCTTATCTTTTCATGTCTACTTTTGTGTTCACTTATTCTGTATTTGGTGAGGGTCTGTCTCAGTGACATGGGTGAGGTTTTCTACTAGTGTGCAGTTTCCAGGTCTGGCTTGCTTAATTTTACTAGGAAGGTTCTGTGTACTGTAGTAATATTTGCAGTGCTGTCTCTTCCTGGTTAGGGTTGTTACACGAACTTCCAGGCTGGTATGACAGATTTGCTCTTTGGTTCTGTTTTATTCTGAGCAGAACTTCTGTGCAGATTAATATTGCTGTTATGTGCCACATAGCTTTCCAACACATGTGCGCAAGTGCCAAATTGTATATTTTTTTGCGCATGATAGAAGTGCTGCTGATGTAGACCCCATGTGCCTGTGCCTGAGTTGCTCTCCATGTTTAGCATACATAAGAATTTAACAGATGCCATACTGGGTCAGACCAAGGCTCCATTAAGTCCAGTATCCTGTTTTCAACAGCAGCCAATCCAGGTCACAAGTACCTGTCAGATCCCCAAAAAGGTAGACAGATTTCATGCTGCTTATCCCAGGGGTAAGAGGTGGATTTCCTTGGTCCTCTTTAATAATGGTTTATGGACTTTTTCCTCCAGGAACTTGTCCAAACCTTTTTTTGAATACTAACAGCTTTTACTACATTCTCCGATAACGAATTCCAGAGTTTGATTACATGAGTGAAAAATATTTTCTCTTATTAGTCTTAAATGGGCTATATTGTAGCTTCATTGCATGTCCTCTAGTCTTTCTACTTTTTGAAGCAAAAAACAACTGACCTACGTTTACCTGTTCCACTATTCATTATTTTATAGACCTCTATCATATCTCCTTTCAGCCATCTCTTCTATGTTGAAGAGCCCTAACCTTTTAAGCCTTTCCTCATAGGGGTATTCTTCCATCCCCTTTACCATTTTGGTGACTCTTCACTGTATCTTTTCTAGTTCTTCTATATCCTTTTTAAGATGGGGCAATCAGAATTGCACACAATATTCAAGGTGCCTTCACACCATGGAACAATCCAGAGGCATTATAATATCCTTTGTTTTATTCTCCATTCCTTTCCTTATGATTCCTAGCATCTATTTGCTTTCTTGGCTGCCACTGCACACTGGTTGTAGGGTTTCAATATATTATCCATGATGACACCTAAATCTCTTTCCTGGATGGTGGCTCCTAATGTGGAACCTTGCCTCGTGTGACTGTAGTTTGGGTTGTTCTTCTCTAAGTGTATAACTTTGCACTTGTCCACATTAAATTCCATCTGCCATTTGGATGCTCAGTCTTCCAATTTATCAAGGTCTTGCAATTTTTCACAATCCTCTTGTGCTTTAACAACTTTGAATAATTTTGTGTCATCTGTAAATTTGTCATCTTTTGAATATGTTAAAAAGCAGCGGACCCAGCACAAATCCCTGGGCTACTCCACTATTCACCTGTCTCCATTGAGAAAACAGGTCCTTTAGCTCTGCTCTTCATTTTCTATCTTTTAACCCACAATAGTACACTGCCTCCTATCCTGTGACTTTTTAATTTTTTTGCACAGCTCATTTGCATCTTATTTGCTTACAGCATCGCTGAGTAAAACCTCTGTGCTAAACTTGCATCAGTTAGCCCTGCACTAGAGCTTTGGTTTTGGGCTCTGGTGCAGGGCTTCTGCATCGAGCCCTAAGGAAATGGAGGTAGCAGGACAGAGTTTGTATTGCTGTTAGTGAGATGACACCGCAATCCATATTTTTGTAGGGGAGTATTAAGAGAAAACCACTAACTAACCAAATGCCCTAGTTTTGTTCTGAACCCATTCTTTGAAAAATGTTAAGTGCTATTGAGTTGATCACTCTCATGGTGACCTGTTGCTTGTTTTAAACTGTGCTGGTCTTCAGTCAGGAGACTCATTGTTGACAGAGTGGCACCTAAAGCTGTTTTTATTGAATCTATCCATCTCATTGCTGGTCTTCCTCTTTTGCAGTGACCTTCAATCTTGCCAAGCATGTCGCCTTTTTCTTCACATGTGTCCAAAGTATGAAAGTTGAAGTTTTGTCATCTGAGCTTCTAAAGAAAGCTTAGCTTTGATCTCTTCTAGTATCCATTGACTCAGGCATAGCGGAACACCTTTTTGGTTGGAGTGGCCAAAGTAATCACTAGCTTCCCCAAACGCTCTAATTGCAGATGCTGTGTTAAGGAAAATATTGGTGGGGCCAGTGGCCTAGCCCATTCTACTGCCCATGATTGACTTGTTCTTTGGGCAGAGCATGGGATACTGTGTATTCTTTGCCAGCCCCATACTTCAAAGGCATCTATTTTCTTCCCGAAGAAAACAGTACAAGGACGTAGGCAGTATTTAAAACTCACAACTTTTTATTGGTTCTTTTGGATGACGTGGCATGCATTGTTTGTTTTTAGATATGCATAAATCTTCATGATCCATTGATCATGTCCTCATGACTGTAAAAAAAAAAGGAGAATTTCTAGAGATTCAATGATCCCATACATTACCTTATGGTCCTAAGTTTTATGGTGTGCCTCACCCCTGAAGAGGTTTTTTACGAAACATGGCCTGTGTTGGGTTTGGCCTTCCCTACACTTTATAAGGACCAATAAAAATTTGTGAGTTTTAAATACTGCCTATGTCCTTGTACTGTTTTCTGCACGATTTACTTGGCAGTGTGCTGTTTGCTCCCTGGTGGATTGATTTTCTTCCTGCCTGCATTCTTCGTGAGTGTTGGCCCACAAAAAAAACCCAACTCAGGGAGATCTACAACCTCTAAATAATCCCTGAATTAAATGTAGTCATTAGTCTCTACAAAAAGTGCAAATCATGCCTTTGAGTCAATGCTGATTCCTGCTAACCCAGCAGCCCCTGGTTTATCTCCAGGAACAAGCAGGAATGAGTTTTCACATATGGGTATCGTCGGTACCGACGGAGCCTGCGTGGGAACGCTCCCCAGCTTCCCAAAAAGGAAAGCTTTTGGGAGCATCCCACAGCGCCTGCGCACTGCCTTCCCGCCTTTCCCAACTGCCTCTCTCCAGTTCTTCTTTTCCGCGGAGCCAGCAGGTCGTGTTTCCTGTCACCGCTGAAGAATTTCTTATTTCTTATGTTTTATTTCTTGTTTTTCTTTAGTCGTGTGTCTGCCTTCTCAATGACCGGTACCACCGGTCTTTTTTCTCTTCTTTAAAGAAAAACCAAAAAAAACCCCTTTCTTTCTACTTCAGTGCATTTTCTTCTGTGGCCCTAGGCCTACAGTCTTTTTCCTCATGGAAAAGCCCGCCTCCGGGTTCAAAAAGTGCACGAAGTGCAGTGGCACTATTTCTGTCACAGACACCCATGACTGGTGTCTAAAATGTTTAGGTCCTGATCATTCCATCGCGGATTGTGAGTCCTGCTCCATGATGTCTAAAAGAGGGTTACAGAATCGGGTAGCCAAGCTCAGTACCCTGTTTCCCTCCGATGCAGCTTCTGTAGCATCGACGTCTTCCAGGGCTTCCTCTTCATCCCATGGATCTCAGGTAACAAAACTTAAGTCCGGTCGATCCTCAAAAGGTACATCTCCCTCTAAGTATCGAGATGTTCCTGCACTTACTATTGAGGTATCCACACCGGCAAAATTACCCCGGCGGGAGGCTCCGGCTTCCAAAGCATTACCTATGGGGTCACAGGTTGACATCAACGGCACGGCCTCGACCGATCACCTGTTACAATGTTCTGGGGTACCGGCGGTTCCCGGTACCGATATCCAGACATTGATGGCGTCTATGGATCAGAATATCCTGACCATGCAGCGTGCCATTATGGCCTTCATACAAGCTGCGACGCCCACGGTACAACAACAAACACCGTTGTCGATACCGATTCCGATACCGGATCCAGCTCCGGTTCCGATACCAGTACCGCTTGCATCGGCATCAGCATCGACAGCAGCGATACGGTATCCAGTGATGCCTGTTAGTACCGATCCGGTACAAATGACTCCCGATATCGATACCCCTCGGTACTCGTATCGGGCTCTACGAGAGCATCCAGACAGTCGATACCTCGATTCCTCTGAAGAATTTGATTCATCAGAGGTTTCCATCGAAGCATCGGAGATTCGTCCTCAGGAACCCTCTTCTCCAAAAAGGAGAATGTCTCCTCCTGAGGACTTGTCTTTCCAGGACTTCATCAGAGAGGTGGCCAGAGGCCTGTCCATTACAGTAGCCTCTGAAGCTGAGCCCAGAGCCAAAATATTGGATATTCTTCAATATCCTAAGGCTTCTAAAGAGGCAGCCATTTTACCAATACATGAGATTCTTTATGACCATATGTTGGATATATGGGAAACTCCTCTTACCCAGGGCCGGATTTACCTTGAGTGAGGCCCTACGCCAACAAAAATTGTGGGCCCCCAGCAGGGGCGGCCCAAGGGGGGTGCGGACCTCATTTGCATAAGGGGCCTCATTTGCATAAATATTTGCATAATGTTACCATATACTAACTTTTAGTAAACGTGCCTCTTAATGAGTGTATGGATAAAGAAAGACTAAAAG
This sequence comes from Ichthyophis bannanicus, assembly GCA_033557465.1. Classification (NCBI taxonomy): domain Eukaryota; kingdom Metazoa; phylum Chordata; class Amphibia; order Gymnophiona; family Ichthyophiidae; genus Ichthyophis; species Ichthyophis bannanicus. The sequence goes on along the minus strand of CM066039.1, from coordinate 16,420,602 downwards.
ATTTCTACATTACTATAATCCAGTGCCAACTGCCAGACACATTAGGAACTACTACAAACACTGCCCATAGTAAACCCGCCGTATCCTAACAGCACTACCAGGACTCACAAAGCACCATACTCTACCAATCAAAAGGCAACACTGCAAATATTAAACCAATACATTTCAGAGAACAACAATACATGACCTACTGGGGAAAGAGAACAAGTGGCAATGTCAAATAGGAATTATATAAACAGAACACCTCAGCTCAGTTACACATGCAGAACATAGACCATCACCAAACAAGTAATCACAATTTAGAAATAGGAAGACAATAATTAAACTGGGAATCCCAAAAGCCAAACTTGGAATGTACAACACTGTAGAAATAAAACTATACATTAATTTGCTCTTGTACTAAACAAAGCGCAGATGTTAATGATGCACATTTACCAGAGCTGACATATTCCAATTAATAAATTCAAAATAAAGAGATATTTTTCTACCTTTTGTGCATTTTTTTCAGCTGCAATTGCTCCAGCCACTTTCTTCTGGTTTCTTCGTGTCTTCTGCTAACTCTCCATCGTCTGCTGTCCATTTGTCCTTTCTTCTCTCTTCTAGATTTTTTTCCATTCTCTCTCTACATCTGCTTTAACATACTAATCTTTCTCCTTTTGCTCTTTCCTCATTCCTATTTCATCCACTCAAATTTTACCCCTCCATCCTCAATCCCCACTTACTCTCCCAATACCCGGCCAATTGTAGATTTTTTATCCCTCCCACACAAAATATTTTTCCCTTCTCCATTTTACTCTTCCAGCCCCATCCCATTCTAATCCTCCCCCAACATCAGCTCCCTTCTAGTTCCAGCCTCACCCAGCATCCATTCCCTTCTAGTCCCTGCATCAGCCCATTTCCAGTCCTAGCCATCCATCAGCCCATTTCCAGTCCTAGCAACCCCCCAACCCAATACCAGTCCTAGCCCCCCCATCACCCCACTTACAGTCCTTAACCCCCCATCACCCCATTTTCAGTCCTTAACCCCCCATCACCCCATTTTCAGTTTAAGCCCCCCCTATAACCCATTACCAGTCCTAACCCCCCATCAGCCCACTTCCAGTCCTAACCCCATCAACCCATTTCCAGTCAGCCCCCATAGCCCATTGCCAGTCCTACCCCCCCCATCAGCCCACAGCCCATTACCAGTCCTAACCCCATCATCCCACCTCCAGTTTTAACCCCCCAGCCCATTTCCAGTCCTAGCCCCCCATAGCCCATTACCAGACAACCCCCATCAGCCCACAGCCCATTACCAGTCATAACCCCCCCATAGACCATGACCAGTTCTAACCCCCCCCAACAGCCCATTACCAGTCCTAACCCCATCAGCCCACCTCCAGTCTTAACCCCCCAGCCCATTTCCAGTCCTAGCCCCCCCCATAGCCCATTACCAGACAGCCCCCATCAGCCCACAGCCCATTACCAGTCTTAACCCCCCCCAAAGCCCATTGCCAGTTCTAAGCCCCCCCAACAGCCCACAGTCCATTACCAGTCCTAACCCCATCAGCCCACCTCTAGCCTTAACCCCCCCCAGCCCAGCCCAGCCCATTTCCAGCCCCAGCCCCCCAATAGCCCATTACCAGCCCTACCCCCCCAGTCCATTTCCAGCCCCAGCCCCCCCAATAGCCCATTACCAGTCCTACCCCCCCCCCCATAGCCCATTACCATTACCAGTCCTACCCCCCCCCCCCATAGCCCATTACCAGTCCTACCCCCCCCCGGCCTAAAGTAAAATTCAATTTAAAAAAAAAAACCTGGTGGCTGCCGCCGCGGGGCCCCCTCTGCTGCCGCGGGGGCCCCATCTACAAGCTGAAGCGGTCCGGCCCGGTCCGGTCGGGTCGGGTCGGGTCTCTCTCCCTCCCTCGCTGCAGGCTGCAGGCTGCGAGAGACGCGAAGGGAGAGCGTCTCCTCGCGTCTGTGTTAAGCCCGCAGGGGCTGATGGGAAATCCCATCAGCCCCTGTGGGCTTAACACAGACGCGAGGAGACGCTCTATCTTCGCGTCTCTCGCAGCCTGCAGCGAGGGAGGGAGAGAGACCCGACCGGACCCGACCCGACCGGACCGGACCGCGTCAGCTTGTAGACGGGGCCCCCGCGGCAGCAGAGGGGGCCCCGCGGCGGCAGCCACCAGGTTTTTTTTTAAATTGAGGTTAAAAAAAACCAACTGGTTCTTGTTTTGTGGGCCCCTGCCGGCTGTGGGCCCTACGCCATGGCGTACATGGCGTATACGTAAATCCGGCCCTGCTCTTACCATCTCTCCTTTTTCTCGTAGGTTGGACACCATGTATTGTGTTCCTCCTTGTCCTGGATTTCATAAGACTCGGCTTCCTCACCATTCTATTGTGGTAGAGTCTGCTATGAAAAAAATCAAGAGTTCAAAAAGACATTCCTTTGCTCCTCCTGGAAGTGAATGCAGAACCTTAGATGCTTTTGGCAGGAAAATCTTCCAGGCCAGTATGCTTATAGCCAGAATCAACTCCTATAGTCTCTATATGGGGATGTTTCTGAAAGAGGTTACAGATCATCTACACACCTTATCTCCTTTCATATCAGAAGATAAGAGAGAAGAATATATTACCTGGCTTAAACATGCACAGGATGTATCCAAGTTTTCCAACTGTGCAGCCTTTGACTCCTTTGAGGGTGCCAGTAGAGCTTCGGCTATTGCCATAGGTGCATGCAGAGTAGCTTGGTTACAAGCCTCTGATTTGGAATCCTGGGTACAGGATGGTCTTGGCAATCTTCCCTGTACAGGAGAAAACCTATTTGGAAAAGATTGGCAAGCAAAGGCCACCCAAATGGATGCTGAAAATTCTGCTTTAGATAGACTCTCAAAGTCTACTACTGCTCCTTTCAAGAAGAGGTTATTCAAGAAAAGATCTTTCCCAAAAAAAGGTAAATTTTCTTCTGGTTATGGTCAAACCTCTTCTCAAGGTCGTTTTGCTACAAAAAGACAGCAACAACCAAAACAGGCCAAGCCTCAGGCTGCAAGGACTGCTTTGGCCCAACAGCCTCAGCCTTCTCAGGGCCTTTGACTTTCCACTAGAGAACTTAGCATTTCTGGCTCTAGAACATCCAGAGCCTCTCACCATACCAGGAAGGTTAGCTCACTTTGCTCCCAGATGGGAACAAATCACATCAGAGCAATGGACCCTCTCCATCATAAGAGAGGGATACAAGCTACATTTCTTAAACCAACCTTCCTCACACCATGGTGAAACATTTCAACTCTCCAACATCTCTCCTCGACCTTCTAGGTCAAGAGATTGCTACCCTTCTTGCCCAAGGGGCAATAGAAGAAGTACCCCTTCTGCAACAGGGCTCAGGGTTCTACTCCCCCTATTTTCTCATCCCAAAGAAAACAGGGGGCTACAGACCCATCTTAGATCTCAGAGTTGAACAAGTTTCTATACAAGGAGAAATTCAAGATGATTTCTCTTGGTACTCTCCTTCCATACCTCCAGAGTCAGGACTGGCTTTGTTCTCTAGACCTCAAGGATGCGTACACCCATGTTCTCATCCATCCAACTCATAGAAGATTCCTTTGGTTTCTTTACCAAGGAAAGCACTATCAATACAAAGTGCTTCCTTTCGGTCTGGCCTCTGCCCCAAGAGTGTTCACAAAATGCATGGCAGTAGTTGCTGCATTCCTGCGCACTCTAGGGATATTCGTATTCCCATATCTGGACGACTGGCTCATCCGAGCTCCATCTCAGTCAGAGGCCCAGACTTCCCTGGCCTGCACAATGCGTGTTCTTCAGTATCTGGGACTAGTAATCAATTTTCCAAAATCCCATCTCACCCCTACTCAGTCTCTAGAGTTCATAGGGGCCTTACTGGATACCACAACTACAAGGGCCTATCTTCCCCAGGCCCGTTGCCTACGCTTAGTGCAGTTAGCCTCCCAGATTCAGTTAAAATCCCATTTAACTGCTTGAGAAATGTTGCAACTCCTAGGACACATGGCCTCCACGGTACATGTGGTTCCTTATGCTCGCTTTCACATGAGGGCAGCTCAGTGGACTCTATCCACCCAATGGACCCAGGCATCAGGTTGCCTGTCAGACAAAATAGCAACCTCCAGTTGCCTATTTTGGTCCCTCCACTGGTGGAAGTCCACTCAGAATCTGTTGCTGGGGTCCCCCTTTCAACAGGTGCTACCCCAAGCCACCCTTACAACAGATGCCTCTCAAAAGGGTTGGGGAGCTCATTTACAAGATCTGTCAACCCAGGGCATCTGGTCTCCACAGGAGACCTCTCTCCACATCAACCTCTTAGAGCTCAGAGCAATCTTTCTGGCTCTCAGAGTCTTCCACACCCTGCTCAGCTACAAGACAGTCCTCATCCACACGGACAACCAAGTAGCCATGTTCTACATGAACAAGCAGGGAGGGACTGGCTCTCTGTCGCTTTGCAACGAAGCTCTGAGATTGTGGGCCTTCGCCAGAGAGCATCAAATCCATCTCATGGCAGTGTATCTTCCAGGGGTTCAAAACTCTTGGGCAGACAGACTTGGTCGAGTTCTGCTTCCACACGAATGGTCCCTCCATGGGGACCAGATAGCCAGGATTTTTTGGATTTGGGGTACCCCAGACATAGACCTGTTTGCAAGTCCGTGGAATGCCAAACTTCCCCAGTTCTGTTCCAGGATTCCATGTCATGGAGTTCAGGCCAGGGATGCCTTCCTCCTCCATTGGGGGCAAGACTTCCTCTATGCCTTTCCACCTATTCCCCTCATCCCCAAGACTGTTCAAGCTTCAGAGAGACAAAGGGACTATGATCCTCATAGCACCCCTTTGGCCACGTCAAGTGTGGTACCCTCTACTTCTGCATCTCTCTCAAGCTCCCTCCCTAGACCTGGGGTCTGCTCCAGATCTCCTCTCCCAAGAGGAGGGATCCTTGTGGCACCCAAATCCTCAGTCTCTTCATCTCAGGGCCTGGTTGCTGAAGGCCTAGACCTTCAAGATTTACAACTTTCTCAGCAAGTAAAAGATATCCTTCGTGCTTCCAGAAAGCCTTCCACTAGACGTTCATATGCTTTTAAATGGAAGAGATTTTCCATTTGGTGTGCACAGAAGGGTCTCAACCCTCTTGCAATACCTTTGAATTCTTTACTAGACTACTTGCTGCATTTATCCCATGCAGGCCTTAAGACAAATTCAATCAGAGTCCATTTGAGTGCTATTGCAGCATCCCTTAAGCCTCTCAATGGACAACCTATTTCCTCTCATCCTCTTATAGCGAGATTCATGAGAGGCCTTCTTTTGACTAAACCTTCCATTAGACCACCTCCAGTGGCATGGGACCTGAATCTGGTTCTTGGCCAGCTTATGAAGCCACCCTTTGAACCTTTAGCCACTACCTCCTTGAAATTCCTTTCCTGGAAGGTTATTTTTCTCATTGCTCTCACCTCAGCTCGCCGTATCAGTGAGTTGCAAGCTCTATTGGCTAATCCTCCTTATACAAGGTTCCACCATGACAAGGTAGTTCTCAGAACTAATCCACACTTCATGCCTAAAGTGGTCTCCCCCTTTCATCTGAACCAGGAGGTATATTTACCTGTTTTTTTTTCCAGGACCTCATGCATCAAGTGCAGAGAGGAGTCTTCATACCCTGGATTGTAAAAGAGCCCTTGCTTTCTATTTACAAAGGACAGAGCATCATAGAAAGTCCTCTCAACTTTTTGTTGCTTTTGATCCTTCCCATTTAGGACTTCCAGTATCTAAAAGGACTCTGTCCAATTGGATTGCTCAGTGTATTTCCTTCGCCTACCAGAGTAAGAATCTTTCTCTGGAAGGCCATGTCACAGCTCACAATGTGAGGGCCATGGCAGCCTCTATGGCTCATCTAAACTCTGTGTCCATCGACCAAATCTGTCGAGCAGCCACCTGGGCCTCGGTTCATACCTTCACAGCCCATTACTGCTTGGACAAGGATTCCCGCCGGGATGCCTTGTTTGGTCAGGCTGTTCTCAAACACCTGTTCCATACCTAATCAACTCCTGCCCTCCATCCCTGACTGGATGCCTGGGATTCATGGGTGAAGAGGGAGTCCTTACAGGGACTCACAATCTGGGTGATCTCCCAGGCATCTCTAGCTGGGGAGTTCCCATATGTGAAGACTCATTCCTGCTTGTTCCTGGAGCTAGCACAGTTACTTACCTGTAACAGGTGATCTCTGGGAACAGCAGGAATTAGTCTTCACTACCCTCCCAACTCCCCTAGGAGTTGTATCTCTCTATCTTTCCCTTCCTTTCTCTCTCTCTCTTTGTCTCAGCTTTAAAACTCGAACTGGAGAGAGGCAGTTGGGAAAGGTGGGAAGGCAGCGTGCAGATGCTGTGGGATGCTCCCAAAAGCTTTCCTTTTTGGGACGCTGGGGAGCATTCCCACGAAGGCTCCGTCGGTACCGACGATACCCATATGTGAAGACTAATTCCTGCTGTTACCAGAGATCACCTGTTACAGGTAAGTAACTGTGCTTTCTTGACAGTGTAACTGGAAGTAGATTTCCAGGTTTGTCTTCTGAGGCAATGGAGGGTTAAGTGACTTGCCCAAGGCCACAAGAAGTTGTTACGGGGTTGCCCCTGTTCGCAGCCAAGCAGGAACAAAGGAAGCAGATGGAGGGGATTCTCAAGGCCTGGAGGCTGTGAACAGGGACAACCCCGTAACAGAAGTGCCAGTGGGACTCAAACCTTGGCCTCTTGGTTACCAAGCCAGTGCTCTAACCACTGAGCTGCCACTCCACTCTCTAAAGAACTATTATATTTCAGATATTATTGCAGCTTTGAGAACCGCTCTCTTTCTATACAACGTTTGTCTACTCTATTATATAATTGTGGGAAGGTTAAAATGCCTCTGTGCCAGGTGGACATCCCCTAGGTGGACATCTAAGGTGGCAGAAGCTGGTGGGTGGCATGCTGGCTGATCCTGCCTTCCCTTCAAGCCTGGCACAGCTGATGCTTCAGTGCTGCAGGGGGCCTTAAAATAGCAGTGCATGTGGGTGTAGTTATGGCATGCTGCCCCTGCCCCCTTCCAAATTAAAGTTGTAGCAGAGGGGGATGGGAGTGGCAAGCCATGAGCATGCATATTACTGCCTTAAGGCTCACTGCAGCAAGCAAGGAAGGGAGGAATTGCCATGCTGCCCCCCTCCTCCTCCTCTAGGTACGATGGTGGGGGGAGGAGGGGGAGATGTGACATGGCGATTCCTCCCTTTTGTGCTGTGGTGAGCCTCGAGTCAGCTGCACTGGTGGTAGCAGCAGCATGGTGACCCAGTGGGCTGGGGATGTAACGGCAGCATGGCGGTCTGCCTGGAGTGGCAGAAAACCTTGAGCCAGCCCTGCTCAGTGTTTACACCCTTCAATAGGGCCTACTTTCATGCTCTGTCCTGGGTCTAAACATCTTCCTTTTGAATATATTTTTCTTTTAGACAAATGTTTTATCTTGTTTTTCCATGTTCAGTATCAAGCATTGCTATTTTCAACAATGGCACCTCTTGAATATGCTGTAGATGGACTCCAGAACAATGTTGTTTATTATGTCTTGTCTTGTTTACAAATGTTCCACCCCGATTACATGTTTAACTGCAAAGCTAGCAGCATTTCGCTCTGGCTGCTTCAGGGAGTTTATACTTGGCCTGTTGCAGAACTCAACATCTTCCAGTGTTCAGCATGGTGAGCAACAAAGGGCCAGCCTGTCCTGTAGGTGAACCTAGGTGGTTGCCTAGGGTGGCAGATCTCCATGGGTGACATGACACATATGGCCTGCTGCCCTGTGTCGCTGCCCCCTGCTACTTTTGGTGGTGGGGTTGGCTTGGAGGCAGTGGCAGGTCTTGTGCTTTCCCCCTGAAGTTGCGTCGGAGGGTTTAGCAGCGGCAGGTCATGTGTGCTGCAGCGCAGGGCCTGCCACTGAGCCATCCCCCAACCCTGCTGCCAGAATCAGCAGCAGTGTGGCTCAGCAAGGGGAAGGTAGGGGTGGGGGGCGCTTCTTCTTCTTCTTCCAGGCTTCTGCCTAGGGAGTCAGAAACCCTTTGGGTAGCTGTGCCCACATAGTGTCAGTTACGAAAAATGGCAAACCTATTGTCCATTTTTTGTCACCCTGCCTCCCATTGCTCTTTTTCTTTTTAAGTTTTCAGACCCAGCAGTCTTGACCTCCCCCTGCCAGGCTGAAGTCTGCTGAACTGCAGCTGTTATGTGTGACAGAAATTGGCTGGCACTGCCTCTATTGCATGCAAATGTATTTCATGCATATTCATTGTGGCTATCCTAAAACGCGCACTGGCTAAGGGGGTACACCACAACGGCTTGAGAAATACTGCACTGTCTGTACAAGTTAGCAAAGGGAGATGGCCATTTGTGAGCATGCATTGATGTCGTTTGGGTACCTAAAAATTTAAAATATGCACAAATAATTTGTATACGGATGTACCTCTAAGTTAATGCGTGTACATCGATTTGCAGGCTTAAAAAGTTCTAGCGTGCATACATTGTGTGTCTAAGGAAAAAAAAAACATACAAAAGTCGGGACAAATTTGTTTTAAAGGAGTACAAACGGAACTTTTTTTTTATTTGGCCGTGCACACCTCCCCATGAAAAAGGCTCCCTCTTTTTTCCATGTTTTATATTCTGTTTCCCTTCTCTCTGGAGAAGCTTTTGTGTACTGTAGATCAATGAGGGCAGAGAGACATGACAGTAGGGCTGATGCTTGCCTAATGTAACCCTGGCTCCTGTACCTATGATAATGTCAGACAGCTACAGAGCAACCCGCACGCTGCTTTCTTGGTAAAGGAGAAGCTGATCGTCAGACAGACACCCCCCCCCCCCTCTCCCCTCGCAATAATGAGAAGCTGCATCTACCAGAAACTGTTACATGGGTTAAGCACCGTGATAGCAAACAGCCTGCACAGATTATTTTTAATGTATTGCAAAGTCCATCTTTTTCCTTTGCGAAGAGTCCTAGGGCTCTTAGTGAGCAGAGTTCATAGCCTCCATTTATAATAGGGACTGAACCTTCCTCTCCTCGGCACTAGCCAAAGCTGGCCCCCACTATCGAATTGTGGCCACAGATCTGGAGCTATTAACTAAGGGCACCTGCCTTCTGCCTTGGTGGTAACACTAAGCACTACGCCGGAGCAGCACAAAGCATTTTGGGAGAGGCAGGGGGAGGCAACTGAACACAAAAGAACAAATCCTACTAGCCGCCCCCCTCTAAAATTGTAATGAGGCCGCCTGCAGTCGCTCTCGGCGAGCGGCTCAGCAGAGCAGAAGCGCCGCCTGCGTCACGGCGCTCTGCCTCATTATTAGAGGTGTGCGCCTGGAGGCAGGGAGCAGCCGAGCGGCGGAGTTGCATGCTGCGCGGCTGATAGCTCATTGGAGCGACCGCGAGACTAATCAGACAGCCGCCGCCGCCGCCGCCGCCGCGTGCAGGCACGTTCTGCACGCGTGCAAAGAAGCCTGCTGCACAGCAAAACACCTTTAGCATGAACCGAAGAGGCAAAGCGCGTGCAAATGTCAGTGGAAGGTCAAAGGAAGAGCGGGGGGGGTTTTGCTTGTTTTTACAGTATCCGTCTACCGAGCTAGCTTTCTTTACCTTCGTGAAGCATTTCAGATTCCCAGGGAAACCTTAATGATGATTTTTATCTGGCCAGGGAGGTCTGAGATCCTTCGACTTACTTCCTAGGACGCTTGATGGGAGAGGAGTGTGTTGGCCTGGGGCTGGAAACTGCAGTTAGGCGAATGATCTCGCTGCCCACATCCCTGCCATTGCAGCGCGTTGCCTGAACTGCTGACATGCATGGTTTGGATGGCAAAAATCCTGCCCTGCTCTTCCAGTCACTTTCTATCTCTCGCTTTAGCCTAGTTTGAGAGTAGAGTTACCCCATTCTAGTACATAACCGCGATTAAATGTCCAGTTTGTAAATAGCTGTATATAGTTATCCCTGTTTAACCCCAAGTTGTAATACATTGAACATTACATCGAACATGTATGTTCATCTGGCATTGACAAATTTATTGTTACCTGTAAACCGCGTTGATACCAAAGAGTGCGGTATAAAAAAGATTTAAATAAAATAAAAAATAAAAAATAAATACACGTGAGAAACAAAAGGGCCCGGTTTAAAGAATAACAGGAGACTGCAGCCTTAACCTGGCTTTTTTTCTTTAAATCACTTACTATTATGATTTGTATAGCGCTACAAGGCCTACGCAGCGCTACAGTTATTTCCTTAACGTTCATTGTACAGATCCTGAAAAAAATACTTTGGTGAATAACTGGATATGGAGCATAATACCAGAAGCAATGGGTACCCTAGTTCCAATCTCACTGGCTACATCATCCCCTATTCAGCTTTAAGCAAGTCACTCAGATCCCCCCCCTCCCCCCGCGCTTCTACACTGGAATGTACCCCAAACCCATCAGATTTAGGCAGCTTCAAGCTCCTTGTACTAATATGTACTTTTACTATTTATAATCACACCATTTATAAGATGAGCATTACCCTTTTTCTTAAATATCCGTGGCAGAAATAAAACCTTTGCAATCGTTTCGGTTAATCTACCGGCAGAATTGCCAGCTCGGCAGAACGGGGCTGAACGTTTAAACATCGGGATTCTATTTTCAGTTGACATCCCGAGGGCAGTGGAGAGAAGAAAGGCGAGTGGGCTGTGTCTTCCCTAATGCAATTAATTCAGCATTCAGACTGTACTTTTATATCTTCAGGTGTTGCCAGAGCAAATCAAATCATTCCCATAGTGCGATATTCCCACTAATTATAGTTTGATAGCAGCCGAAAAGAAAACCAGCTTCTCCCCCCGAATGCCCTTCACTTTAAATCAAGACTGGATCAATAAGGTCTCTTTTAAAATGCACTGACCTGTCGCTTCCAAACCTGATTTAGCCCAGTGCAATAAACTAGACATAAATTGCCTCTTAATTTGAAGGGCAGTGTGGATACCTGAGGCTGAAAGAGGAGAAGACATTCGCGGGAGCGCTCTTTAAGAAAATGCCCCCGTTTCCTTCTCTTTGCTGTAACAGAATAAGCAAAACCCCGTGGGATCCTGCAAGCAGAGAGAACAGAGACCTAATGTGCATTTCTTAATATTTCGGAGGCCCTCTTAATCTCATTGTTCAAACTTTTCAATAAGCCCTGTTGCTTATTAGTAGTTTTTTCATTTCCCACTATCGGATAATTTTTTCCCGTTTACTCAGGATAAACAGGATCCCGAGTCCTTCAGGTTGAAGCTCGATGCGATGTGCCTAGATTTGACCAGACAGCTGATGCAATAAAGCAGTATTGTGCCTTCCGCAGCGTTGAGACCCAGAGGTTCCATGTGTTAATGCAATGGAATTGATTGTAATATTTTATAAAAGTTTCCCAGCAAAAGATGTTGTCAGAGGTTGGGCTTCTCAAAGGCAGTGAATACAGCAGGGATATGCCACATTGTGAAGCTTTGGCTGGGAAACAAGTTTGAGCTATAGTGTTGCCTTTAAAATATTTCTTTCAAGTGTGTTATGTTGTAACTATTTCAAATAGTTACTGACAGTGTTAAGTGTGCAGACCTTTTCCAGATTCCCTTTCTGATGATACATGCCTATTGGTAATGGGGGGCACTCTGTCCCGCGACTAGCAGGTTTGGACATACGGGCTGGATGTCCAACCTGCACTCAGCCCCAGAACCCAATTCTGTCACCAGTGGTCCCCACACGTACAGTGCGTTTGTGCAGAGAGCGCTGGACATGGGCAGGAGGGGGCAGTGCTGGGCAGAGCGGGGGTGTGGCCAGGTGCCGGGATGTACAGACAGGGCCATACCAAGCCATAATCGCGTCCTGTTCTATTTCCACATCTGGCGTGCCCCCTGCTGGTTGCCTGCCCTCGCCCATCCCCCCCCCGTCCCCGCATTGCCCTGTTGCCGCCGCCACCTTTTTGTTTTCTCGGAGGCAGTGGCAGAAGCAGTGGGACAGACCCGTGTTTGCATGCAGTTCTGGTCCCTTCCTCTCTTCTCTGATGTAGGTTGCATCGGAGGAGGGAGGGACCAGGTCTCCATGCAAACGTTGAATGGCTGATCTGGTCCTTCCCTCCTCTGACATGACCTACAATCAGAGAAGGGAAGGAGGGACCCGAGTGGCAGTGGTGGCAGGGCAATGGGGGGGGGGGGTGGCAGGGCAATGGGGGGGGGGGTGGCAGGGCAATGGGGGGGGGGTGGCAGGGCAATGGGGGGGGGGGTGGCAGGGCAATGGGGGGGGGGTGGCTGGGCAATGGGGGGGGGGGTGGCAGGGCAATGGGGGGTGGGAACTGGCAGCCCGACATGTGCCCCTAATTTATTTGCACTCCGTGCGGTTGCACCACTCACACAGGGCTAGGTACGGTGCTGCGTACAGAGGCTATTCAGGATGAGCCTCTGTACGTCCCACAGTGCAGAGATGGATATCCGATGGTGGAATAAGTGCCGGGCACTTTGCTGTTTGTGGGCTGCAGCCCCCCCAACCCCATCATACCACTGTGGTACAGCACCTGCTGTCCAATCCAGGCCTTGGGGGCCCCCACTGAGGGTCGGATGGCGGTGTGCTGGGGCCATGTTCTGTCGGGGCATTCCATGCTTCAGGCTGGACGTGAAGGGCGCCACTGTATCGACACACCAGCTGGAGCATTGTGCGGTCTGGACGGACAACCCAGGGGACGACCTGGCCCTGTCCAGGTTTTAGGTGTCCCTCAGCCCAGGCGTGCACTGTATGGAATTGGCCTCCGTGTGTTTGTAAGGTTTTTTCTTGGTTTGATTTTGGTTGGATCAATTATTTTTCTTGTGTGGTTTATATTTTTGTAAATATTTTTATGATGAATCAGGGTGGCAAAGCAGTCAGCAAAACTAATAATATATTTGAGTAGGAAATGAGAAGTGTCACTAGTACAAAGGGGGTGGGGGAAGAAGGAAGTGACCTATCTAAGCTGCCTTAGATACTGGATTGAGTGCTGGATGCCACATCTGTGAAAGGACATTTATAAGGCAGAGTTAGATCAAAGGAAGGCCAGTAAAATGATACAGGACATGAACTATAATAAGTCAAACACAGAAGGAAATGGGGGTGCAAACGATGCGCGCTCAAGAAGAAAGAATGTAGACGGGACAATCTACTCTATGGGAGTGGAGAAGTAACCTAATGATTAGAGCACTGGGCTAGAATGAAGGAGACCAGGGTTGATATCCTGTTGATGCTCAGTGTGACCTTGGTCAAGTCACTTAACCTTCCATTTCCTTAGGTGCAAACTTAGAATGTAGGTCCTCTGGGGACTGGGAGAAAAACCTACTGTACTTAAAATGCACATCACTGAAAAGGTGGAGTGCATCTGGGACAGATTCCCAGTACAGTGTTAGGAGCCAGGCATGGGTGGGACAGATACAAAAAGACCTTGGAGGTAGAGAGGGAAAAGATTTAGACTGAGGCAGGTACAGATGGGCAGACTACATGGACCAAGAAGTTCCTATCAATTGCCAGTTTCTAGGACCTGAAGTAATTTAAATTTCAAAGCAACAAGGGCTTCCCATTAGTGACCAGTTTCAGTTTTGTCCTTATGAGAGAAGTGCTCTTGCTATATTAACAAGGTTGACGAATCACTGGCAAATATTTCTTATGAGTTTTTGTTTTATTTCTTAAATGGTGTTACTTTAGAGGAATTGCAATTTCTGCTGACTTAACTAGGAACCAAGAAATCCCTCTATAAACTCAGGCTTTCTCTCGCGTCTCATCTCCATTCCCTCACACCTCCTTTCATCGTGGCCTGGACAATTGGCAGTCTAGGGCGTGGTGGGGAGAGAGAGAGCAAGAACAGTTTTCTAGTTATGAATTAAGTTTAAGATTTTACAAATATTTTCTTTAAACTGAACACTTGGGGGGAGGGAGGGAAAGGGGAAGAAAATCTGGACTGTTCCCCTCTACCCAGTGGTGGCACAAGGGTTTCTGCTGCCCTAGGCCCCGCCATGCCACCCTCCCCCCCACCCTTGCGCTGATGCAGTGGTGGCTGAACTGCTGCCTTATCACTGTTGGGACTTAAAATGCCCACGCGCATGTGCACTCACGACCCGCTGTTCCTTTCCTCCCCCCCTCTGATGCAACTTTCTTGGAGGGCGGGCAGGAGGGCAGGCCGTAACTGCATCCACATGCACCGGCATTTTAAAGCTCACCATGGCGCTAAAGTAGCAGGTTCAGCTGCTGCTTTCAGGGGGGTTGGGGTAGTGATGCCACCCACTTGGGTCTGCCACCCTAGCAACCACCTAGTGGACAGGCCGGCACTGCCTCTTTCGTATTAAGGTGCTGTGAAAGCCTTGGCATGCATGGGTAGAAGGCTCGTATAGCTGCTTCTAACACTCCAACCCACAGGCAAGAGGTCTCTGCATGACAATAACATTGTGCGTGCTAATAACTGTGACATATCTATTACTGTTCTTAAATTCTTCTTTGTTGAAACCATTAAAAGCTCTCACCTCCTATCTCTCTCTCGCTTTATCTCTTGTAACTGTGAGGTGCCAGTGGGAGATGAGTGGTGAATTTATTTGGATGTCAGAAACAGCTCTCGCCTCACCCCAGCTTTCTTCTTTTGGAGTCCCAAAGCTGAGGACGAAGAGAGGAAAAGGAGAACGCTGCGAGTCATGGGGGCTGACCCAGCAAAGTGCTCTGTGCTTGACACATAATGAAAGGTTGAACTGGCTGCCTCGGAGGTGGCGTGGCAGATCAAATCACAGAGGATCAGGCAGTGCGATGTTGCCTTGCTCTGACTGGCAGAAGTTAATAATTAGTGACAGTGATTGACAGAAGTGCTCCATCTGCCGCTCTGATGCCTGCGAGCAGACCTTGCACAGTGAGGTCCTGGGGGAGAGGACGCTGGCCTGTGATTGACAGCTGCCTCTGAGAGACACAGGCCATGGCCAGGAAAGCCATTGTCAGCAGAAGTGTTTAAGTCGTCATTCCCCTTGTACCCTTACTATCTCTGTGCCCTTGGTCCCCTCCCCCTCCTGTTTCCTGGAGGTCTCACTGGTTGTCTGCATTTATTCAATCTCCTTTATCGCGTCAGGTATAGCTTTAAATGTATTACTGGCTGCGCTGGGTCTTATTGCACACTGTCCAGCAGATAATGGGACATCTCCATGTGGCTGAACATGCTGGCTCTGACCTCGTGCAGCGACTTGTTGCCCTCAGCCCAACTGTAGCACATTTTGCTAAGGCTTTTGCATCTCCTGGAGAGGCTCTACATAGGTAGTTAATATCCTTCTCTCTGTTGCATATGGGCAGGGAGCTCCTGTAAGGTGAGAGGAACTCATGTTGCCACAAAAACAGGTAACATCAGACAAAAGGTAGCGTGTGTGCAGCCGATGTTGGCATGATTGGAACCAAACTGCATATGCATTTGAAACCAAGTATCACTATTTCTCTCTCTCTCTATCTCTATCTATCTACCTCTATCTCTATCTATTTTTTGTTATCTTTCATTTCTGTCATTCCTGCATCTGTGAGAATGGGGCGAATAGAAGCACCATGGGCACGGCACCACTCTGCCAGTCCAAAGAAGGTTTGCTCTGTGACTGAAGAAGAGCATCTTTGGCATCAGCAAAAGGTGCAACTAAAACACTAAGGTCATTTCCGGAGCTACTAATAATACTTCATCAAATATACATAGCTTCACTCATTAACCATACCGGTAGTACAATTCTATAGAGCAAATAATAGGGAAAAAGGCAAGTCTCAGAATCCACAAGGCGACCAAAAGAACCACTTAAAATGGCCATAGGTCTCTTCCTTGACAATACATCAATGACTTGTCCAGAACCCTTCCTTTTCAAATACATATTGGTAGAAAACAAAATCAAGCATGCCATACATAATTTAAATGTCAAATATCTTCTTCACTTTTTCATCTTTGTATGGCACCGCCATCCACCAATTCATTCAAGGTGAGCTAACTCCATTTAACTAAAAATAAAAACAATCTCCTTACACTACAGCATAAAAACCACCACCATCAAACACCTAATAGCAATTCATCTGAACCACAACTGAGCAGGACTTACATTAATTTAATCATATACGCCATCTCCAGCTCAACCAGGAACATCCCAACAAACATTCTAAAAAACACCACACAGGCGCATAAATCTCTATAAGCACGCCCTCCCACTCAGTCATCGACCAATCAGCATCATCAAATACACCAATGTCAAAATGAACCTTCAGTAAACTAAACACAAGCCCTCCTGTCAATATTAGAATTGAGCCCTCTGGGATTTACAGTCCCTAACAAAAAAAATCCAACGTTCACAAAAAACGAGATGTTGCTCCCGTGGCCGTACTCCTTGACCTACCATCACCCGTTCAATATAAAAACAACGCAGATTTAGAAAAGGCATATCCATTTCCCAAACAATGCTCAACCATCGGGGCCTCCCGACGTTTACAATGTAATCTACTTTTATGTTCACTTAAATGTATCCTAAACGAATGAATCGCTTTTTACGACAGATAACCCACAGGGGCAGAAGATGTCATATACCACAAAATCAGACCCACATGACGTACTAGTTCGCAAATGATAACTTTCCCCCCATAGGAGAAGCTTTCAGTCTCCCAAGAGACTGCACATAAAGCACAATTTCCACATTTTACATGGCCTACCAGTCCTTCAATCGAAGGCATCAAGGATGCAGACAGGAAGGACTCAATATTTCTTTCACGTTTGAATCGAATTCCTCTGCCACACACAGCAGGGACGCTTAGCTAACAATCCAGGTACTGTCTGTAAAACATTAGCATGTTTCAGAATTATGCGCTGGATTTCCGAACTTAAAGGGGAAAACTGGGAGATGAAATTAACATATTCATCATCAACCGCCCGTGATTTATCCGGGGGGGGGGGGGGGGGTTGGAGGTGAACTGGAGCCTAGAGAGGAAAGAGGATGGTTGGAGAAGAGAGGTTGACTGGAGGAAGATCAATAGGGACACTGCTGGGGGATGGACTGACGAGGGGAGAGGGTGACAGAGGAGGTGGATAGAGAGATGATAGGGGCAGTTTGAAGGGGTAGAGAGACTGGTGTGATAGTCAGTCAGTGAAGAAGAGAGTAGTAGGGGAGGAGATTAATAGGAATAGGCTGGAGGGACAGAGTGGTAAGGAAGAAAGAGACTGCTAATAGGCTAGGGGAGAAAATAGTAACAGAAAAAGAGACTGGTGGGGATGGATGGAGGGGAAGAGTGTGCTGGTCAAGGGAAGGACGAAGAGAGAGACTGGTGGGGATGGATGGAGGGGAGGAGTGTGCTGGTCAAGGGAAGGATGGAGAAAGAGACTGATGGGGATGGATGGAGGGGAAGAGTGTGCTGGTCAAGGGAAGGAGGAAGAAAGAGACTGGTGGGGATGGATGGAGGGGAAGGAGTGTGCTGGTCAAGGGAAGGAGGAAGAAAGAGACTGGTGGGAATGGATGGAGGGGAAGAGTGTGCTGGTCAAGGGAAGGACGAAGAAAGAGACTGGTGGGGATGGATGGAGGGGAAGAGTGTGCTGGTCAAGGGAAGGAGGAAGAAAGAGACTGGTGGGGATGGATGGAGGGGAAGAGTGTGCTGGTCAAGGGAAGGATGGAGAAAGAGACTGGTGGGGATGGATGGAGGGGAAGGAGTGTGCTGGTCAAGGGAAGGAGGAAGAAAGAGACTGGTGGGGATGGATGGAGGGGAAGAGTGTGCTGGTCAAGGGAAGGAGGAAGAAAGAGACTGGTGGGGATGGATGGAGGGGAAGGGTGTGCTGGTCAAGGGAAGGAGGAAGAAAGAGACTGGTGGGGATGGATGGAGGGGAAGAGTGTGCTGGTCAAGGGAAGGACGAAGAAAGAGACTGGTGGGGATGGATGGAGGGGAGGAGTGTGCTGGTCAAGGGAAGGATGGAGAAAGAGACTGATGGGGATGGATGGAGGGGAAGAGTGTGCTGGTCAAGGGAAGGAGGAAGAAAGAGACTGGTGGGCAGGGCAAGGATATGAGGTGCCCTAGATGAATGTCATCCCTTATGCCCCCCTGCTCCCATTCCCGTCCCCTCCCTGGTCCTATTGCCACCACTGCCACCCCTCTCCAGGCCTTGCATTGGTGGAAATGGCTTCAAACAGCCCCGCAGCACCTACTTCAGTCACTGCGAGGCTGTTTGGCTTCTGCCACCTCCATTCCTATGCAAAAGGAAGTTGGCATTGGGCATTGGAGGGGGCAGATGCGCAAACAGTGCTGCAGTGCCAGAGGTTGAGGTAAGGGCTGTGGGGCTATTTGAAGCCATTGCCACCATTGTAGGACCTGGAGAGGAGCAGTAGCTCTAGGTGCCTTCCTCCTTTGCCTAATGGTCACACCGGCCCTGCTGGTGGTCTTGGAGAAGACAGACCTGTGACAGTGCTGCTTCACTGAAGGGTATGGGGCTGAGAGAACTTTGGCATATCATTCCTCCTATCCTTGCCACCCTAATCTCTCCCATGCACACATCACTAAGCACATTCCCTTTACAAAATCACATTTGTTCACACCCCTCATTCCAGCCCTATGTGGAGTTTGCTCTCTGTCTCTTTCCATTGCAAATGCACTTTCATTACTGGATTCGAGAGGTGCCTGTAAAACTCTGCATCTAGCACCCACCTTATTGTGAGGCCACAGGAGAGTTCCAGTTATGTCTCCCAGGCCACGTCTTTATAGGCTTGTTCTACTAATTATCATTTGTATTTTAAAGAAGCAGAATAGTGACAGAGGTGAAGGGTGAGCTATCCTCAGTAGGAGCAGGAGTCGTACAGGGGGGTATCACAGGATCGGCAGGTGATGTTGCTGGGAGTGCTGCCTTTATGTGCCTTCATATGAAGATGCTTTGGTTCAGGAAGTCTGCATTAGGTGGGCTAACACATGGCTATTGCCTGTGAAGTCTTCCATCTTTTTGGTTTTCTGTGGATTACAATTATTCATGTGTTAGCTTCTTTCCTCCTTGTCTGTGGCACCATCCACATTCAATTTTCAGACCTAGGGGAGCATGAAAATCAGACTGACTGACTCTCTGGGCTCAGCGTAAGGTGGTGTTTTTCGTGCAGATAAATGATTAGACAGGTCATCCTAATTCTGAATCCAGGCTGGATGAAATGATCTGAGAAACAGGGCCCCCTCTTCCCCAATTAACCGCTGCCATTGCTGAGAGGAGTCTTGGGGTGCTGGGATAGGTTAAACTGGAGCTTCTAATGCCAGTGGTTGAACAGCATGGTCCAGATGGATGCTTGCCACAACTTTATACCTTCCAAGAGTTTTCCAGAGGTTTGTGATTGTGAGAGACTCTGATATATCAGTAGCCAATATTAGTGGTACTAGCCCACTAAAAATAGATAATAGAAAATCAACAAGCTACATTTTTTAAAGCTGATGAATGCTTAAAAAATGCAGGTCTGTTCCTAAGGCCAGCAGTATCTTGCAAATGTCTATTACACAATTAATGATTCAGTTCCACAAATATACAGAACCCCTTAATGTCAGCTTTTTTTCCCCCTAACTTTTATGTTTATGTTTATTTGCTTGACCGCCCTTCAGGGGTAAGCAGAGCGGTTTACAGTAAAAACATCAGTACAGTGAGGCTCAAGGCCAGAAAAAGAAAAGGAAGTTACAAATTAATAATAGGACAGAGAGAAAAGGACAGGTAGAGAGCAGCAGACACAAGGGGAGAGGCTAAGGCTGGGAGGAGGGAAGGTCAAAGGCAATGGAAATAGGTGGGTCTTCAAAGCGTGTTTGAAGGTGGGGTGATGTGGTTCAAGACGGAGGGCAGCGGGGAGGGAGTTCCAGAAGGCGGGACCTACAAAAAAAAAGGCTGAGGAACGGGTGGAGTGCAGGTGAGCCTGTGAAAGGGGAGGTTGTGCGAGGCGGTTAAGATGGAAGGATCTAGGGGTGTGCCGGGGGGTATGAAAGCGGATTAGATCAGCGAGATATTGCGGGGTAGTGGTATGAAGCGCCTTATGAACAGGTGTGAGAAGTTTGAACTGGATATGAAAGGATATGGGAAGCCAGTGAAGACAAAGCAGAAGGGGAGTAACGTGGTCTCTAGGGGAGGAGTGGGATACAAGTCGTGCAGCGGTGTTCTGGATTCTTTGCAAACGTGTTAGCTGGAGTTTGGAAATGCCAGAGAGAACAGAGTTGGAGAAGTCAATACGGGAGATGACAAGGGATAGCAGCAGGGTGGCAAGAGCAGAGGGAGAGAGGAAGGGGCGAATTGCACGAATTTGACGAAGATAGAAGAAGGAGGTCTTGGAGACATGTGAAACATGGGCAGAAAAGGAAAGATCAGGATCAAAGAGCGCCCCAAGATACCAAAGGGTGGGAACTAGAGAAATGGATGTACCAGGGAAGGAAGGTGTCAGAGATGGGGAAGGGTGGCCATGAGGGAACCAGATAGCAGTAGTTTTTGATAGGTTGAAGTGTAGGCAGTTTTGGGTCATCCAGTTGGAGATAGCAGCAAGACAGGAGTTGAGCGGGGCAAGGTCGGGACACAGAGGGGAGGTGTGGTAGAGAAGAAGAATATCGTCCGCATAGTAGAACGCTGAGATCCCAAATTGTTGAATTAGCAGTGTGAGGGGGGTTAAAAAGAGATTAAAGAGCAGAGGGGCCAAAACAGAACCCTGGGGAACCCCACAGGATAGGGGAAAGGAGTCAGAGGAGGCAACGGATGGAGAAGATGAAAGAACAGTGCCAGACCGGGAAGAAAGGAAGGAGTGAAACCACTGAAAAACAGTGCTGCAGAGACCAGCATCACGAAGTCGGGAAAGGAGAAGGGAGTGATCGACCAGGTCATATGCAGCGGAAAGGTCAAGGGCTACCGCCACCGAGATATCACCACAAGCTAAAGGACCTTTGAGCTAAAGGTGAGGACCTGAGGGTGTGTTCTTTTTCTGTCCATTCCTACTCTTTCTGTGCAAGTCAGTAATATGCATATGGCTTGAAAAATAAATGTATCTATAGATTTGCACATACAACTGTTCAGTTCCACTTACAACTGTAGATTTGGGGCGAGGCTGGCACAAGGGTATTGGGCAACTTTGGTGAACCTTCATCCTTATGCCCCCTCCCAAGAGATTTTGATAATTAAACTCAACAATCAAGATGACTTCAAGACTATCCTGTAAAAATGCATGACTGGACATCATCTTTTTAAAATATTAAGCTTTGTATGCTTGGATGTGCCCTATGCTCGCTGTCCCTGCAGGTAGAAGAATATCTGGCTCTCAGAACCAATCATTTTGCTTTGACCACTGCCTCTCTTTACTGCCCTTCAGAAGTTGTTGCCCCATTCTTGCCCAGTCTTACCAGAGGTTCAGATGGCCTTGGGCACAAGAGGAAGTTGAATGAGAGGTGCAGACACCAGCATCTATATGGCTGGTAACACCAACTGCTCTGTTGCATCCCTAGGGCCATCCAGGGCTATCCCAAGGGTATCTAATTTCCTAGGTGGACCTTTAACATGTGCCCCCAGAATTCATTGTCCCTGCGTCTCGCTCATCCCCAGCATCCAATCTCTTGCCTCTTCTCTCACAGTTCCTTCTCCCCTTCCCCAACATCTGCCTACCTACCTCCATCTCAAATATCCATTTATCCTGCCTTTCTTTCACCTTAACCTCAGCATCCATTTTTCTGCCCCGCTATCTTGATCATCCCCTGCATATTCCCCACCCTGCCCACCCCACAGTATTTATCCTTCTTTTCCTTCTCAACTCTCCAACATCAGCCCCCTTCTCCCCCCCCCCCCCCGGCCCCTATCTTTAATGCCCAACAATTCTGTTAGCTTTGAGGTTCCTTCTCCCAGCCCTAGCGTCACCCCTACTTTCACCTGCCCCAGCATCAGCCTCCTTCTGCCACCCCCACCATATTCCAGTATGAGCTGCCTTCTGCCATCCCCAACCTCAGGACAGTCTCCAGACCCTGATCAGCCTCTAGCCCCCTTCTCCCAGCTCCATGATTAGAACCCTTCTCCCACCCTAACATCTACCAGTTTGCCCTCAATCCAATATCTCCCCTCTGTTCTTCCTCACAGGCGGCATCTTTCCTCTCCTCCCTCTCACCATGTGGTCCAGCATACACTCATCTCTCCTCCTCATCCAGCAGCTCACCTTTTTGTTACCACCCCTTCTGTGGTCGAGCTCCTCCCCTCAAACCTTGATAGCAGTGATGCAAATTCTGCCCAAGCAGCCACTGCAGTGTTGGGGGGCCCCAAGAAGGAAAGGGGGCCCACTTGAAGGCTCTCCCAGATTTTTTAAAATTGACCCTTCTTGTTTTGGGGGCTCTTTCAGAGTCTCTAGCTTGGGGGCCCTTATTTTGAACTTCTGCCAGTGCTTAATGGTTCCTGATGCGACTCCTTCCCATTGCTGTGACAGTGTCAGCAGTAATAAGAAAGTTAACATGTTATAGAGGCTCTCAGACCACTACATGTCTGTGCTGGCTCTTGCCCTCATAGCAATAGGAAGTGTACATCAGAGGCAGAGCTATAGCAAGCTGGAAATGTACCCTGTGTGATTTGTGAAGCTGGTATCCCCTCTCCCCATCTTACCCAAGCACTAGAACTCACTCTTATTGGGCTTCCTAGAAGCCCCAGTGATGACATCGGTGCCCCTTCCACACCTGTGCTCTGTGTGACCGCACAGCTCACACAGTCCTCGCTACGGCTCTGCTCAGCTGGGGTGGGACCTGGCAAAGAAGTGCAGAGGGCTAAGCACCAAGTTGCTGTAGCACATTAACTTTCTTACTACTGCTGACCCCGTCATAGCAACAGGAAGGATTCCCAACAGGAACAGAGGGAAGAGCTGGATTATGGGGAGTCTATAGCAAGAGGAGAAGCTACTGATGGGGAGGGAGAGGTGATCTATCCTGTCTAGACTATTGCAACCTCCTCCTTGCTGGTCTCCCTCTGAATCATCTCTCTCCCCTTCAAGCTGTTCAGAATTCAGCTGCGTTGCTAATCTTCACCAGTCTTGCTATGCTCGTGTAACCCTTCTTCTCAAGTCACTTCATTGGCTCCCTATCCATTTCCGTATCCAGTTCAAACCTCTCCTCCTGACTAATAAGTGCATTCACTCTGCAGCTCCTCACTGCCTTTCCTCTCTTTTCTCTCTCTACACCCCTCCTCGAGAACTCCACTCGTCTGGCAAATTGCTTCTATCTGTGCCCCGCTCTTCCAATGCCAACTCCAGACTTCGATTTTTCTACCATGCTGCTCCTTATGCCTGGAATAAACTACCTGAGTCAGTTCATCACGCTTCATCTCTGGCCCTTTTCAAATCCAAGCTAAAACCTCATCTCTTTGAGGCTGCATTTGGATCCCGATCTGCCTAGTCTTCTACTCTCCAATAGTGTTTGCTTACCATTCCCCTTGACATATCCTAGTCCCCACCTGTTGTGTTGTCTGTCTTGACTAGATGGTAAGCTCTGATGATCAGGGACTGTCTCTTACATATCTCTGTACAGCGCTGTGTATTCCTTGTAGCACTATACAAGTGATTAATAGTAGTCATAGATATGCTTGACCACATGAGGAATGGAAAGAGGAGGGCGAAGGGGCAAGCACTGTATTTGGACATACCAGTGTTCTGCAGCATTTTTTTTGGGGGGGGGGGGGGATAATGCTTCCCTTCAGCCCTTCAAACAACACCTAAGTTCTGCTGCCCCTAAAACTATGCTTCCCTAGGTGGCTGCCCAATCTTCCTAATCCTAGGGTCGGCCCTCTTTGGGGGGAGGGTTAGGTTAGGTCAAAGAGTTTCAGCTGCAATTGAACTCTACTTTTTTGGAGGATTTGGACAGGGAAATCGGCATTTGCACATCAAACCCTCTTCCTCTAGAATTCCCTACCACTGGATATTAGAATTGAAAGTTCCCTAAAGAAATTTAAAAGATTACTTAAAAATTGGGTTGTTTCATTATCCCTACTCAGAATACTAAGCGCTCACGGCCTAATTTATCACTTTTTTTAAAACAATTAGTTCCCTTCCCCTTTGTCGTCCCTCCCTCACATCCCTCTTTGGATCTAACATTTCATTCTATGAACTTTGGTTCCATTTATTCTAAACTTACTTGTATTGTGTTTATTCTACTAATGTAAGATATGGACTTTTTTGGGTTTATAAACTACCATGTTGTCATTTTAAGGCTCAAATGGCAGTATGACAAATATTTATAACAAAATAGAACCTTTTTATTGTGTGTAACAAACTCTGCTTTAATCTGACACAAGCATAAAGCAAAGAACCACATTACAGCTTGAGCAGACTGGTTCTGGTATTCTTACAAGGCATCCAAATGCTCCCGCTAACTGCAGTAAGAAACCACACGCTTCCATTCGGATTTCGTCTCCTGGTTATTTCTCATCAGAGCAGGCCATGGATTTGATTGATTGATTGGTTCCCAAGTTAGGTCACCAAGAACCTCCAGCAGGTTCCTAATGAGTACCAGAGACAGAGATTTGTATGTATTTGGGTCTAGGACCCATGTTTTGCTTACCAGACCTTCTGGTTCTGAATGATTGGATGTGAGAGCAACTTTTTAAACTCATTCCACTGCTCATTCTCCTTGAGAGTCCCCTTCTAAAAATGCAGAAATATATGCAAGGTGCATATATATTGTAAGGTTATGTGTTTATTTTCCAGCCAAGTAGGGGGCTCTTTGAGGATTTCAAATATGTGTTTATTGGCTCAGACAATATTGCTGGGTGCCTTTTCTGCTGGGATCAACTTATGTATATTTGTGTCAGTACAGAAAAGACATAAAAGCTGAATGGAGGCTAGGAGGTCAGTCAGGGGAGGGTGAGAGAGGACTGCTCTGGCGTTTGCCCTGTAAACACCTGTTTTAATTTTTTTGCATGGGGGGGGGAGGAGTATTTTGTTGATGCTTTTCGTGGTGGTTGAAACCTAAAATCAGAAGCCCCTAATATGCCATTGAATATCCTGAAGGCCTTATCCCAGTCCTAGACTAAGGTGTGATTATACTGAGCAAATGGAAGCTGTAATGACAATGTGGGATCTCCCTAAATATTTTTCACCTAGGGTACATCAAACACAATATGAGGAAAAACCTTTTAGCACATCTAGTGCAGATGTGTTGACTACAAGATTTAAACCATGGCTACCTTTTCCCAGATAAAGGCTGAATTTTTAAAAATAAGTAAATAAAATGCTAGGAATCATAAGGAAAGGAATGGAGAATAAAACAAAAGATATTATAATGCCTCTGTATCGTTCCATGATGCGACCACACCTTGAATATTGTGTGCAATTCTGGTCGCCGTATCTTAAAAAGGATATAGCAGAATTAGAAAAAGTATAGAGAAGAGCCACCAAAATGATAAAGGGGATGGAAGGATACCCCTATGAGGAGAGTCTTAAAAGATTAGGACTCTTCAGCCTAGAAAAGAGACAGCTGAGGGGAGATATGATAGAGGTCTATAAATTAATGGAGCGTAGATTGATTGTTTACACCATTAAAACATAGAAAATCTAGGGGACATGCAAGCTACAGTGTAACGTGTTTAAGACTAATAAGAGAAAATATTTTTTCACTCATTTCAAAATCAACCTCTGGAATTCATTACTGGAGAATGTAGTAAAAGTTGTTGTAGCTGGGTTTAAAAAAGGTTTGGGCACGTTCCTGGAGGAAAGGTCCATAAACCATTATTAAAGAGGACCTGGGGAATCCATTGCTTGCCCCAATACAAGTACTGTGGAACCTGTGTGTCTTTTTGGAAAACTGCCAGCTACTTGTGACCTGGATTGGCCACTGTTGGAAACAGGATTAGTGTGCTTGATGGACCTTGGTCTGACCCAGAAATCCTGCTTCTCGCATTGAGGCTTTGGGCAAGTCACTTTATTTTCTGTTATAGTAGGTCCCCATTTAGGGTGCAAGTTTTTGGGGGCAGAGATTTATCCTAGCCAAATGCTTATCAGCAAGAATAGTGCTGCACGAGTCTAATAGCACTATAAAATTAATATTATTGAAGATGACACTTTTTTTTAAAGAGAGTACTGCTCAAGAAGAGGCTGGTGTATGACTTTTGCACGTATAACCTTCTAGCATACGTATGGGACGGTTGTGCACAAAGATCCTTGTCCGTGCCTGTTAGCAGCGAAAGCCAAGTCTTGTTGAGCACCTACTTGCTGGAGCAGCGGGATGCGCCTCATCTGGCTTTGAATAGAGCCCCTGTCGTGTCAGCTGACACATACAAGAAGCAACATGCCTCACAGAAATGAGAATGTGCTAACTCCACAGTGAACATAAGTCATCTTCAGGCGGAAAGAAGCTGAGCAGAGCTTTTTGTATTCAACCTCATCTTCGCATCCAATGAGACACTTTCAGATTTATTTTTGTGAAATTTTGTGAAGTGGTTGAGCAGTCCTAGCAGTTTCCATCTTCCTTGTCCCACAAACATAACTGTAGCATGTGGGAGAGTTGGAATGTGCACAGGCAAGAAACATTTGATTAGTCTTTGCTTTTTCACAAATGTTTTGTCATTTTGGATCTGTTTGAGGTTAGTTTGACACATTTGTTTTAATAGGGAGCATTTACTGAGTGCTTAATTGATTTTAACATGCCCTAACTATGAATTAAAGCATGCTAAGTCAGTTAATGTGTGTTGGATCAATCTAGGCTGCATTAAGGTGCTCTTTAACTAAGACATGCTATGGTTTTGCTCTTACAGTGTGTTTTACATAAAATGATGTGCTGTCCGGGTGTGTCCAGCATGCTCCCAGCAGTTAACCCACAGAAAAGTCCCCCAACACATGGCGGACACATTCACAATTAATGCGGGTGCACTTAACGTGCTAATTGCAACATTGACAGCACGGGATATGTATCACCATGCTAAATGCAACGTGCTCTTTATGTCTACTCTGAGCTCCATCCCTTTCACCCCCCACCCCATTGCATGATGTGCAGTAACTGTGGAATTAGCATGCAGTAACTGTCATGACCGCGCAGTAAGTTACTGTGCGCTAAAATGCACGTTAGCGCACTTTAGTAAAAGGGCTTTAAATTTTTTAAGGCACACTAACAAATGCACAGTCCTATGGGAGGGTAAACTGAAAATACTCTTCCAATCCTCAGTTGCAAGGTGAGCTTTATAAAAGGTCTCTACAGACATGAGCTGATCTACTTTATGGAATCGGGGAAAGGGGAAAGGAAATGGATTAGTTCACACCTTTCTCAGAAGTTCAAGGTGAGCTACATTCTGGTACAGTAGATATTTTGCTGCACCCAGAGGGCTTACAATCTAGGTTCGTACCTGAGACATGGAGAGTTAAATGACTTGTCCAAGATCACAGGCAATCTGTCAGATACTTCTGATCCAAACTGGCCACTCTCGGAGATGGGATGTTGGGCTTGATGGACCTTGGTCTGACTCAGAATGGCTTCTTATGAGCTAGCACAGTGGTTCTCAACCCAGTCCTCTGGGACCCACAGGCCAGTCAGATTTTCAGGATATCCACAATGAATATGCATAAGATAGATCTGCATGCATTGCTTCCATTATATGAAAAAGGCAATGCAGCCTTTTCCAGGAGGAAGCCATGGCTGAAGTTATAGTGTGTAGCAGTACAGGGTTACATGTGGAGATGAAAGGATGACGAGAATCAAGAAAACTGGAGCTGAGAGTTACAGGGTACATGCTCACGAAATAGTTAGCTGGCAGAACTAAGATATGAGCTCCATGTGTCACAGAGGTATGTTGCAGGAACTAGAGGCTTCCATGCTAAGATTAGGTGTCTGCTGATCGCTGGGTTTTCTCTTTCTGATGCACTATAGCGATGGTTACAGACCACAGAAAGGAGCTTCAGGACACAGAACGAAGCTTTAGCATTGGAAAATAAGAAGAGAGAAGGGCTGGGTTAGACATCACTGCTCTTCACTTCCTAGAATGCTTATTAGTGGGGCTTTTGTCTTACGGGGAGGGAGAGGTTTGTTTCATTTTCTTTCAGAATTTTAGCGTTTCCTACATGCAAAAGTATAATAAAATTTAGTTTTGTCATTTCAGAGGGAAAACAACACAGAAGAAAACTAAAGTGCATTATGCGGGTAACGTGTGTTTCAGGATGTGTTAACCGCTTCCATGGGCCTGTGGTAATTGTTACTGTGCAGGTGGGACAATCGCCACACAGTGAAAGGTGCGTTAACTGTGCATTATATGATGGGATAGGGTCAGGACAGGTTTGGGGCAGAGTGGTTGCTGACTACATATTGCAGTTAGAACAAGTGTCAGTAGTGCTGGCTAATCGTCAATGTTGCAGTTAGTGTGGGTGTACCTACACCACCTCAATAACTGTTGTTAGGGGCACCCGTGGTAAATTACCAAGAGCCGGAACCCATGCTAAGGGGCAGCCTGCGTGGTAACTGTCGGACACATGCCGGCCCACTTCCCCAACAATTACTATGATGCAGTTGTATCTAACACATTGATTTTGACTCAAAATGCACATTAGAGGCATAAACACTGTCCCTAGGATTGTGTGTTTCCTGTCATGAGTGTCTTCTCTCAAGCATTTTTCACACACACCCAGGGACAGTGTAAGAACTGAAGGTGCCCCAGGTGGGCCGTCCATCCTTCTGACCCCCTTCCCCCTATTACTCCCTGCCCCAATTGGCGCTGCTACTGCCTCTCTCCGGAGCTGTACGTGGTGAGAATGGCTCAGTAACCACGACACACACTTACCTTAACTCTCGGGCACCATGTTGCAGTTTTTGTCTTCCACCATCCGCCATTTCTGCCCCCTCTGATGCACAGAGCAGTGCAGTGCATGTGCCTCCCGAAGTGGAGGCAAACATTTAGTAGAGGGCCGAAACAGACCTCAGAATGCAGAGATAATTCCTGCTGCCTCCCACTTTGCAAAATCGATAAAAATAAGTTTTATTTATGTATTTAACCAGATTTGTATACCACTTTATCCTACAATCAAAGTGGTTAACAATACAACTGTGGAATTACATAAAACACAAGGGAAGGGGTGACAAGACATACAAATAGACATAGATTGTATATGTGACTTTGGATGAAGACATCAGAAAGTCATGCTATTTTGCATATTTAAAATATAGGAGCCAGAATAGGCTAGTAGCATTGTCCAGAAAAAATTCATCAAAACATTTAAGGAGGTCCGATATTGAAATATATTTACAAATTCACATGGACAGAAGGTTTTTTTGTTTTTCAGAACGATAACAAATTTAATGGAAAAGGAAGATCATGCTTCTTTCACAGAGAGGAGGTGACTTTGCTAGGCCAAAACCTCCTGTGTTCCTGGTTTTAATTTCTTCTTCAGATAACTGAGGCATTGCCCAGAAATTTTGATTAGACAGTAGCAAGAAGAAAGAACTAAGAACTACAATTATTAGATTCTCAAGAGTTAACCAAATGCTACATCTCTGTCATGTTTTGGTCCAGATGCTTTGTGACCTCATCAGTTATTGTTAAATCTGACCTTGTCATTGGTTGAGTTCAGATGACAAGACGTGAATATGGTGCCCTATTGATGAAGATATTTCCGAGCTGATTCTATAACTCTCTCTAGAGCAGGCAATAGTTTTATGCATTCGAGCGGAGGATCTTTATAGTAAAAATCAATCCCAAACAGTTCATGCCATCATAGTGCACGCCGGCTAAGTAAAATGCTGGTCAAAAAGACGTTGATCATGAAACTACATGAAATTGGTGTTGTGTGTGTGTGCTCCTGCTTTGCACGTTTGATGCAAGGAGTTATAAATAACACGGCAGAATTCCAAATCTTGTGAAACTAGGAGATGGTAATGCACGGCTAACGTCTGCAGATCTACCAAGTTTTTGACTAAAGACACAGAGCAAGACTTTTTCTCACAGCTCCCTTTTATGGATTTTGCACTTAACAGTGCCCAATTTTTCGGTGCACAGAAGAGGTACTTTGCTTTGATGCAAAGGCACTACATTTTCACAGCTGACTTAATTTTTTTTAACATCTTCTTACCACTGTAAGATCCCTTTTCCATTGAAATCTACTCTCCTAGCCAAGGCATATGGTGTGATCCTGTCCCTACTGGGAGGCCATTAGTGCTTCAGCCCAGAAGGGGGTGTACTAAGATCCTGGAGCACTTTCAAGAGGGTTTTCCTGGAAGCTGAGAGAACCATTAAAAGGAAGGATGCCTAAGGCATGAGGCAGGTATTCAGAGAGCCTAGAACCCCTACTATGTGCTTTCTCCAGCAGGACCCTTAAATGGGAACTGCAACTAGAAGGGTCCTTAGCAATGAGGTACCTTGTCTTGTTAGACAGTAGAAGCAGCTGCAGATGTCCCAGACTGGACATCCTTTCTAAAATTCCACTCTAAATATTCATTTTGCTGCCACATTCTGCAAGATCTGAAGGTAGTGCAATACACTTGTGGATCTGTCCACATGGACTGGGCAAAGACAGAATATTTTTTGCCCTAAATAAAAGAATTTCCCCATGCTCTTGAATACTGAATTTGGTGCTGTCAGCTGACATTCTAGTCCTGAGGAGCAGGGAGGGAGACAGTCGATCATCAAAAAACAGAATTAATAGGCTGCAGTTGTCTTCCATTGTTAATCTACCTCAACAATAAATACAACTGTTGGGAATGCTAGCCTCATGTTTGAAGTGCCTTCTGGTAGTAACTTGGTGTTCCCTGCTATCGACAACTACTTGACCTTTTAAATAGGATTCAGAGGTCCTTTGCTCCACTAACTAGGACACGAGGGTCTCTACCTCACTGTTTAATAGAGGATTTCTTGATCCTCCCAGCCCTGCCCTGGGAGAGTCTGAATTTAGCAGACCTTGGAAGCCATGCAAGCTTATGCTTAGCTAGTGCCTCAGTGGGGACCACCATGGGAGATGAGGTGCCGCATGCTGTGGAAGGTAACAAGAAATCACTACGGTGGGATTGTTTACCTACGTCTTTAACGGGCAAGGTACTTACCACCATCAGGTTTAATTACTAAGAAGCAGTTTTTGCAATCTCATTAGGTTCTTTCTACCTAAGATCTTGTCAGATACCAGGTTGTGTTGGAATTCGGCCACAAAATCAGGATTAACATTCATTCACACTCATTCATTAGGTCCCCCTGCCTCCCAACTCCTTTATGAATGAGTGGGAATGCCCTGGGTTATCAGATAGATCAAGGCTTTCCAAACCTGTCCGGGTAACCCCACAGCCAATCATGGTATGAGGATATGCACAATAAATATGCATATACAAAATCCTATTCTGTGCAAACCGATGACACCCCACCTGCCGGGATTAGCCTTGTTCTTGCATTATATCCTTCACACGGGTCAGGCTGCTCAGAGTAGGTTGGCGAAACTGTAGCCTTTTAGACACACTGACTGATTCTGAAACATTGCCCATAGCCCAAACGGGAAGGCAGCAATGTTTGGGGTTATTGAATGAGACTGGAGGCAGATATGGGGTAAGGTCTAGATCTTAATGAATGTCACGAAGGCAGCAGACTAATGCTCCGGCAATCAAGAATGCAAAGGCGCATCGGGAAATACACAATATGGCTTTTCAACTGCCCATGAACAGGCGAGAGAGAGAGAGAGAGAGAGAGAAGTTTTGTATGCCTCACGGTGTTTGGTTTAATTTGTACTTGCTAGACTGCTGTCAGATGAACATTTTGAAGACTTGCAGCTGTTCTCCCCATGCAAACATCTGTAAGATATTCTCTATGTATGCATTACTAGAGACCACCTGATATGAAAGTATTACTGACAGCAGAAAGTGTCTCATCTCACCTGGACTGTGAGATTCTGAGGAAAATTGGGTGCTAATACTTCCAGTTCCTTAAATACATTTGTGTTTTGTTACAGTGCTTCCGTTTTGCTAGTGCAGCAGATTTCATGGCATACGGCAATAATCAGCAGAAGTGCAGGATAGGAGGTTTGACTTTTCAGAGCTCTCCAGACTGCGAGATGCTGTACCTACAGGATGCCAATTAAAGTGTTTTCTAAATGACCATAGCCGCCTTAAACCAAACCTGGCCAAAATGGACCTGCATGCATCCAAGGCTCAGAAGACAGAGAAACAGAAACATTATTTTGCCTTTTCAGGAGTAGCTGAAGACAAGTTACACACAGGTACTGGAGGTATCTTCCTATCCCCTGAGGGCTCATAAGGCAGTGAGGGGTTAAGTGACTTCTCCAGAATTCTAAGGGGCAGAAGTGGGATTCAGTTTTCAGCCCCTGTCCATCCACATTAGGTTCTACAATTCCTCCTGCTCCCTTAGAGATCCTCTGTGCTTGCCAGACACTCAGGGCTCGATATTGAAAGTGAAGTTATGCATTTGTCAGTGGATATTTTTAAAATTTACCCGATAAAATGGAGCCATTTAAACTGAAAAATGGTCAGATTTTATCTGAATAATAAGAGGCCAGTTTTGGGGAGGACTGCGGGGAGAGCTGGCACTTATCCGTTTAGCAGTGATAAGTTATTTGGATAGTTTGAGGTCAGACGAATTGCAAACTTAAATCTATCTGGATAATACTGGCTCAATCGCTGCTTAATGCCCAGGGCCAGTGCCTTAGGTGAACCTCATTCCTAAAGCTCCCTGCTCCTGTCCCCCTCCCCCATATCCACCACTGCTACCCCTCTCCAGGATGTACAGCGGTGGCGATGCTTTTAAAATGGCGCCACAATGCTTACTGTCAGCTCTGGGGCTGCTCCAGCCACTTCCTCCCCCATGCAAGCGGGAAGTAGAATTGGAGGGGGTAAAAGCAGCATTTTAAAAGCATTGCTGCTACAGCTCATCCCGGAGAGGGGTGGCTGTGGAGGTAAAGGGCTGCCCTCCAACCACTGGTACTCTAGGCACTTGCCTAGTTTGTCCAGTGGTAGAGCCGGCCCTGCTAATACTTGTATTCAGCTCTACTACTAATACATATAGCGGCGCTGAGTGGATATTAAGGGCCAGCGCTGGTGCTTAACTTAAGAGGACAATTGTACTGGTTGGAAATTGACCCCTTAGTTTTTTGGGAAGTCAAATTAATACACATTCAACTTCAAATGTATTTTCCTCCCTTTTTGGGCATCAAAATAAATGAGTGGTTGGCAAAAAATCCCACTTTGAGAATCACAATATTAGACTAGGTAATGGGGCAACATGGGAGAACTTGTCAGAAGAGAATTAGTGCTTTCGAGGCTCACTATTCACCCACAGGCTGGTGAGAAGGGAGGGAGGGAGGAAAGGTGAGAAGGATTAGGGAGAAATTTTAGTACAGAGGGATTGCAGGGGTATGGTCCCAAGCTCTGATCTGCAGTTTTACAGAATGGCTAACCCTGGCTTGAAGAAGATGTAATAACATGTGCTGTGTTGGGGGGATGAAGTGGATTGTGATGAGGAGATGTTAAAGTTCCAGAATAACCTACAATACAATCCTTTCTCCAGTCTGTGCATATTGGATGCAAATACCCCACTCAACTTTTGTGGAAGAAGAATTGCAGCACAGCAAAATCATGATTTACTTGCTGCCCTAAGAGACAGGACTGGTTCGGCACTGGAAGGGTAAGCAACACGACATTGCTGACCTCTGGTTTGCAGTGCTGGAGGTCACAAGGGGAGTGATATCTCTACGGTTTTAAGACACAGAACAGAAATGGATTTATCTATGCCAAATTGTATACCCTCCAGTCTCAACTGTGAGACAGAATGACAAATTTCACGTCTAGTAGTTGCATAAGACTTTTGTTTTCCATGGAATTAAAGTTGGTGTAGTTAATTTTTGAAACAATAATTGTTTTCAGAAAGTATTTTTATAAACACAATGATGATGAAAACATGTTGATGAGTTAGTCAATGTTCTCCTCATGGGGAAGTGGTTTCCCTTTTGTCTCTAAATAAAGAGGGACCTCTGCTTTGTATTCTTTTGGCTTTAGAATGTAACCTTTTTCCTTTCTTGTATTTAATTTCTTTATTGTTGTGCCAAAATTACCTCCCAAGTTTGTCTGCCATTATTTCTATTTTCTCCAGCACCTTGAAAAGGTTGTTTTAGAAGTCTTATTTGTGATTTCTATTTGGAGAATCCGGAATCTACACGTGGAGATGGCATCAGTGCGTGATTTTAGAAAGAGGTCAGTTTTTTACATGGATGCTCTTAGTAGCGCCTACTGGTTAGAGCAGTGGCCTGGTGACCAAGGAACCAGCCTTTGATTCCCACTGACACTCTCTGTGACTTTGGACAAATCACTTTATTCTCCATTGGAAGATAGGCCTGGCAATCTACTTCTAGTCAAGAAAACCAAGGAGCTTTTGGGTCACCAGGAGTCAGCACTGACTCAATGACACATTTGGCAGAGTTTTTTCTAAAATACCACTGGAAATGTGTGTTCCCGAGCCAGAAATCACAAGTGCAATCTCTGTGTACTATCTAAAATGTGCCTTTAATTGTAGCAGAGAAAACCATGGTAGTGACTAACAAAGGGCTATCCAAGATGACATTATAACCCTAAAGCCTACATACCTGTAGCGTTTTTTAAAGCTTATGAGGCTTCAAGCTGGATAGACCCAAGAGTAACATCAGAAAGTATTTCTTCATAGAACAGTAGCATGGGAAATGCAGATCAGCCCATCAATTGTGCAGGAATGTTGCCCACACATGGCTCTACACCTCGGGAGGCCCCTTTTGGTCTGTGACTCAGGGGGAGGGGGTGGCTGGAGGCTAGAACAAGAATGGGAACGAGGGGCTAGAACAGGAATAGGAGAAATGGGGGGCAGGGCTGGAGATGGATTGATGTTGGGGGATGGGGAACTGGGACTGGAAGGGAGCTGGAGGGACTGGAGGAGGACTTATACTGGGGAGATAGGACTGGAAATGGGCTGGGGATGAGGGACTGGGACTGGAAGGGAACTGATGCTGGGAGGGATTGGAGGAGGACTGATACTGGGGGCTAGGACTGGAAATGGATTGGGGATGGGGGACTGGGACTAGAAGGAAACTGATGCTGGTAGGGACTGGAGGAGGAGTGATACTGGGGGTTTAGGATTGGAAATGGCCTTGGGATGGTGACTGGGACTGGAAGGGAACTGATACTGGGGAGTTAGGATGAAATGGGCTGATGCTGGGAATGACTGGAGGAGGACTGATAACTGGGTGTTAGGACTGGAAATGGCCCAGAGATGGGGGATGGTGGACTGGGACTGGAAGGGAACTGATGCTGGGAGGGATTGGAGGAGGACTGATACCTGGGGTTAGGATTGGAAATGGATGGGGGATGGGGGACTGGGACTGGAAGGGAACTGATACTGGGGGGTTAGGACTGGAAATGGGCTGATGTTGGGGGACTGGAAGGGAGCTGATGCTGGGAGGGACTGGAGGAGGACTGATACTGGGGGGCTAGGACTGGAAATGGGCTGATGCGGGGGGATGGTCGAATGGGACTGGAGGGGAGAGGATGGTGGAAGGGGTTGGAACTAGAAGGGAACTGATGCTGGGGGAGGACCAGAAGGGGCGGGGGCTGGGACTGGTGGGAGAAATCAAGAAGCTGGGGGAGTGAGGATGGAGAGGGGAACAGATATTTTGTGTGGAAGGGAAGAAAAATCTATGACTGAGTACTTGGAGAGTAAGTGGGGATTGAGGATGGAGGGATGAAATTTGAGTTGATGAAAAAGAAATGGAGGAAAGAGCAAAAGGGGAAAGATCAGTATGTGAGAGGCAGATGTAGAGAGAATGGGAAAAACTAGAAGAGAGGAAAAAAAGACAAATGGACAGCAGATACTGAGAGTTAGCAGAAGATACGAAGAAAGCGAAAATGCCCAAACAACAAAAGGTAGAAAAAATATTTTATTTTGAATTTATTAACTGGAATATGTCAGCTCTTGGAAATGTGCATTGCTAACATTTTGCATTTTGTTTAGTACAAGAGGAAATTAATTTATAGTTTTATTTCTCCAGTGGTGTTGTACGTTCCAAGTCTGACTTTTGGGATTCCCATTTGGGATTCCCAGTTTAATTGTCTTCATATTTCTAAATTGTGATCCCTTGTTCTATGTTTGGTGACAGACTATGTTCTGCATGTGTAACCGAGCTGCAGTATTCTGTTCATGTAGTTTCTGTGTGACAGTCCCACTTGTTTTCTTTCCCCAGTAAGAGATGTATTGGAATTCTCTGAGATGTATTGGTTTAATAATTGTGATGTTGCCTTTTGATAGGTAGGGTTTGATGCTTTGTGAGTCCTGGTAGTGCTGTTATGATACGGTGGGTTGGCTATGGGTTCTAAATGAGCAGTGTTTGCAGTACTTCCTAATGTGCCTGGCAGTTGACACTGGAGTACAGTAATGTAGACATCAGGTAGTCTCTTTATCCTCACTGCCCATGCAAATGGTATTGAGCTATTGATTAAGAGGTGTGTCTACTAAATGTTAATGCGTATTCACAGATGTTAATTTATGCTACGTGCAGCAACATCCATTTCTATTGGCGCAGTGGCACTTAACGCACATTAATATTTAGTAAACATGCCACTAAGTGATTGCCAGGACAAAAAAGAGGCTTGTGAAGGGCTCCTTTGAAAGCTGCCTAAAATTTTAGATGGGCAACATATACATTTTAAAATAAAAGAAATTACCTTTATGCAAATGATGTCCAATGGCTATGCAAATGAGGCCCCACAATGAGTCTCCGCACATGGCCCCGCTTCACCCTTGGGGTACCCCTGGGGAAATGCGTGGAACAGCCTCCCAAAAGAGGGGAAAGCCGGCATTCAACCATGGCCTGCGCTATTACAGAAGGAGGCAAATTGGTCATGGTCCTATCTCCTGCCATATTCTGCGTTCCTGCTTAAATCTGGAACTTACATACAAAATACCTTTAGTGAGTTGTTTTTTTAAATATTTGTGAGGGAAATGTTGAAATGGCACAGGCCATTAGCAGCTCTCCCTCTCTTTTGCCTCCTTACCCCTATACGCATTTGAGCACTATCTGGGTAACATGGAAGTCCACCTTTCGTGACAGGACAGATGCAAAGTGAGTAAATCCAGCCGAAACTGTGACACAAATCTCAATGATCAATATGTCGTGTGCTGTTGAGTCAATGCTGACTCCTGGTGACCCAGCCCCTGGGTTTTCGTGGCAAGGTGCAACCAGAAATAGATTGCCAGGCCTTTCTTCCACACAATAGCAAAATGCAAAAATGTTGGTATGGATGTGAAGTTCATGAGTCTTGCCCTGGGCACAACAGGAACTTGTGGCACCATTGACAAAATGGATACTTAATATCTTCTTGCAGAGGTTAAGAGAGCATCCATTGTGCCATGTTCCATAGCCGGGCACCTATTCTTCACAACATAAAACCATAAGAAATGCCATACTGGGTCAGACCAAGATCCATCAAGCCCAGTATCCTGTTTCCAACAGTGGCCAATTCAGATCACAAGTACCTGTCAGGTTTCCAAAAGGTACACAGGTTCCACAATGCTCGTCCTGGGATAAGCAGTAGATTTCCTGGACCCTCTTTAACAATGGTTTATGGACCTTTCCTCTCGGAACTTGCCCAAACCTTTTTTTAAACCCAGCTACACTAACAGCCTTCACTACCTCCCCCAGTAACGAATTTCAGAGTTTGATTACG
The DNA here is from genome assembly GCA_033557465.1 of Ichthyophis bannanicus. Taxonomy (NCBI): domain Eukaryota; kingdom Metazoa; phylum Chordata; class Amphibia; order Gymnophiona; family Ichthyophiidae; genus Ichthyophis; species Ichthyophis bannanicus. Next base: position 16,382,970 of record CM066039.1, on the reverse strand, counting down.
ATATGAGTGAAAAAATATTTTCTTACGAGTATTCATTTTAAATGTGTTCCATTGTAGCTTCATTGCGTGTCCCCTAGCCTTTCTACTTTTAGATGGCATAAACAACCAGTCTACATTTACCCGTTCCATTCCATTCATTAATTTATTCTGGGGTGGATATAAATTTTGTGGACTAACCCAGTAGTGTTTATCCAATAGCTTATAACAATATTTCTTCTCCCATACTCATTGGAGGTCTATCCAGAGCATGATGGTTAATTGCTGTGGGGGCATTCTATCCTGAGAATAGCGGGGTTGGACATGTGGGCTGGACATTCAACTCATGCTCAGATCCAGGGCTTGATTCCACTGCCAGTGCTCCTCGCACTTACAGAGCGTTTGTGCGGGGAGCGCTGAATGTGGTCGGGAGGGGGCTATGCTGGGGTGGTGTAGCGGGGGTGTGGCCAGGTGCCGGGATGTATAGAGGCTATTCAGGTCAGGCCTCTGTACATCCCTCGGCACTGAGATAGATGCCCACCTTATCCCACCCTGCTGGTGAAATAAGTGCTGGGCACCGTGGAGTTCGTGTGCTGCAGCCCCCCTACCTCATCGCACCACTATGGGAGAGCTCCCACCATCCGATCCAGGACTTGTGGGCTCCCGCCGAGGTTTGGATGGTGGTGTACTGGGGCTGCTCCAGGTCCGGACATTCCACGTGTCTGGCTGGACATCTTGGTGCCATGGCAACGGGATGCCAATGCACCAGCAAGCCAGCCGGAGCACTGTGTCATGTGGACGGGCAATCCAGGGGACATCTAGGCTCCTGATTCCATGATCGCGAGTGCATCTAGCTTCAACAGTTGTGGAATCGGATACATCTTGGCCCCATCCAAATTTTAGCCGTCTCAACGGCCCAGGTGTGCACCGTATGGAATTGACCGCCACGTATAAATTGTTATGCAGTTTTCTGTTCTGATGTTTCAGGATAGATAAGACCACAGTACATGATTAAAAAATACAAAACAAAATAGTACTGGTCTGCTAAATCCAGGCTGAAATTATTTTAATGTATTTTCCCTCCCCTCTCCTAGTCTTCAGGTTACTGCTGTCAGTTGAAGGTAGAAAGATTCATCTGTCTTCATTACAATGTCAACCTGTATTAGAATTTGCGAATCATGCAGTCTGAGGTTCTCCCGCATGCTCTCAACAAACTAGGTCTTAAGATCTTGCAAAGTAAAAGAAGGGGAGTGAGGGTACAATGAAAAAAAATGAAGTATTGGATGGGGGGAGGGAAGGAAGCTAACTAGATTACTGTCCCCATTGTCTTCATCTGATGCAAAAGTCATTGCTATACACTGTTTTTTATTCTGGCGTCCCGTGGTCAGGATACTGAATGCATGTAGGGGGTAGAGGGTGCGTGTGCAGAACTAGTCTGGTTTAAGACAGAAGAAGAAAGCAAGCAAATTTCAGGTCAGAAAGGCTGCTAAGGTCCTACTCTGATATGGACTCTTGTGATGCAAATGAGTTGCTGTGATGATGATAGAATACCGCCGTCGCCTCCTATGCCATTCAGATTAAGGAACAAAAATTGGTGGCCAGACTTTCCACCCCTGAGGCAGCTGCGATACATGTTTCTAAAACATTTAAATTATAAAGGTATATGAAGATTCAGCTGTAAGAAAGGTATATACATATATAAATACCAAAATGTGAATGAGCTGAGTTTTCCACCGTCTTTCCTCCTACTTCTCATTAGTCTCTATGCGCCTGGGACTGCCTTTCATCCGTGCTGGAGATCTTAGTCTCACTGAAGCAAGGACCTTTACTGTGGCTTCTCCCATTTTATTTTTTTTAAAATTCATTTTAATTGTATTTTTAGAATATAGACCCTTGCATCCAATTACAGTTTAGTGGGGCATTTTCTAATGGCAGAGGGAAAGAAGGAGAGGGTGTCTTCCATGTGTCCTTGCAGTCCCACAACCAAAGACACTGACGGCAGATAAGGACCTCCAAGTCCATCTAATCGTCACAGTTCCAGACCGCTTCCAATGTATGGCTTTCTTCTCACTTCATCTTTCCTGTCATGTGCTTTTGCAATATCTCTCCTGCTAGTAATACATTCTTTTGTAACTCTTTTCACTCTTGTTCCAAAGAGGATTTTTTTTTGGGAGGGGAGAAGATTTTTAATCTTGACTTCTTTTTTTTTTGGAAATAAAATTGCATAAACCAGCTTTGGAATACAGAAGTTAAAGCTAGGTGAAATGAGGAAAAGGCCATCTGATCACCACTTGAGGGGGAAGTGGGTGGAAGACTGTGGAATAGTAACTGCCTTATTTCATTTTTCTTTCCCTCCTGCCATTTTATACAATAAACCAAACACCTATTTTTTTTTTTTGCAGATATACTATCTGTATGTTCTGGTTGTCTGGTTCATTGATCCGGGGCTAGCTTTGATGCCTAAGTAAGACAATCAGTCAAACTCAGCATGGCGGGTCTCTCCAGAGGTTGCAGCTGTAGGAGACGTCTCTTATATTATGGTGTCATAACTGACAAGCTATGATCACGTCTGTTGCAGTCCGCTCTCCTAAGCTTTCCAGCGTGGTTAGATTTCGATTTTTGAGTCTCTCCCCCAACCTTAAAACCTTTTATCTTAGACAAAACCTGTTTTGCACTTGAACATTCCTGTTTCTCTAATGGTTAGGGCAGCAGGCTAAAAACCAGGAAAGTCAGGGGCAAGTCATTTAACCCTCTACCTTTTTCAGGTACAAACCTGTAAGCCCTCTGGCGACAGGAAATTAACTACAGTAGCTGACTGTAACTCACCTTGAAGTACTATTCAATAGTACTCCTGAAAAAGGCATCAGTTAAATCCAAAATCTCTTCCCCTCCCCTTTTCAAAAAAAGATTTTGCATTTAGCTGATGTCTTTTTCAGAAGCAGCTGAATGTGAATTGCATTCAATTATAGTTGGAATTTTCCAGTCCACAGAGGGTTAAAGCACTGGCTTGGTAACCAAGAGACTAGCACTCCTTGTGGCCTTGGGCAAGTCACTTAACCCTCCATTGCCTCAAAAAGGTCCAGGTTATCGATGTCCCTGTTTAATGTATATTAACAAGTTTAAGTTACAATGTAAACCACTTTGACTGAAACGGTAAAGTATAAAAAACCTGTTAAATAAGTATGCACCTGAGGTAATGGGCAGAGAGGGGTGTTAAGTGACTTGCCTAAAGTCACAGAGAGTAGCAGTGACATTTAAAGACTGGGTTTCAACCCTAACCATAAGGCCTGCTTCTCTAAATCCTGTCCAATTCTCATCTCTTTCTAGAGTTACTATTTTCATTTTGGGACCTGAGGATGGTAAATTATTTGGTGCCTAGTAAAGATGTTCAAATTCTAAGAACTAGCAGTCCGCTATTTAAAAAACGTTGCCGGTTGCCAGTTCCTTCTTTTCTGCTAGTCAAACTCATTCCAGTCGTCCTGATTTCCCTGAAAAAAAGCAGGGAATTACAAGTCCCCACATGCACTGAACTAGAAACAGGATTGGCATGACCTGGGCCACAGAAATGGAGATGGTTGAAACATCTATAAGTTATTACTGGAAAGGCACAAGCTAAATACTACTAAATAAATAAATGAATTGATGAACCCACAAAAAGTTGGCAGGTGGGTTGAATGAGTTTGAACATCTTATAAGTTCAACAAATTTCCCCAGTAAATTCAGAGAAAAATCCAAAAAGTCCATCGAGTTTTCAAACCAGGCTGAAAATTACCCAGTTTGTGTTTGATGTTACATTTTCTACATATCTTTATGTTCTATATATTTTCAGGACAGCTATTTTGGGTCTAAATTATGCAGATGATTCATCTCTTCTTAATAGGGCTAGAATAATCAAACTGTGTGCAAAATATAAGCCAAAATTATTTTTGGTGGGGAAGGGGCAATCACCTCATGTAATTCGTCTTTAAAGGAAGTCCAAATAATATATCATACATTCCAGATCTTCTGACATAAAATGCCAAATTAAGGCCCTTTTGAGGGAAACATCATACAAATTTGGTTTTGCCGACTGATGATGGTTTTGAAATAATGAAATCTGAAAACCAAGCAGTCTGATTAGTGGTTGGTTACTTTAGCCATAGGGAGGGAGATTTTAAATAAAGAAAAGTCTATTTGTAAGATTACTCTCCCAATATGAGGACGTTTACTTGCAGCCATTAGAGGCGTCCCTGGGAGAAGGGATGGGCGGGGCTTCCATTTGTGCATATACAGTTTTGTGCCAATACTCAAAAGCACTTGTCCGAATTGCATTAGGGTGGTTCAGTGATGGGGCGAGGGTGGTCCAAGAGGTTATCCGGTTGGTGGCGATGTTCAGTCACATCAAGCACATACGTTTAGGGTAAAGAAAGCCGGCTGAACTTTGTGGTTTTACAATCCGAATAGCGGCTGAATTATTCAATTCAGTTCCTATATATTTTCCTGCAGTCTTTCAAAGCATGTCGATGCAGCTGATGTGAAAGTTGGAATCCTTTGGCAGACTGCGGTTATGAAGTAGTTTCGGTTTCAACATCTTCAACACAGTTCAGGTTGTGCGGCCAGAGTGTGGCATCGACAGGTCCGTTGAGAAGTGGGGATGTTATGAGAAGATAAGTGTGGTTTCTGATTAAAGGGCGTTATATGTATGACATGTTGTTTGTTGAACTTTTACATTGGAGTTATGACATGATGAGAGACTACAGGAGAATATATAAGAACTGAATTGAAGAAAGTAAATTATATAAATTGAAAGTGTGGATACACAAATTGGAAAAAGATGGAAGGAGTTTTTCTGAGCCATTGATGTTAAGACGTTTGTGCTTGAGTATGTATAACATATGCCAGCTCTCCCACCTCATTGGATTCTGAGGCTCTTTTCTCCTTCCAAGTTTATACACACATATATGTTTTTATCCATGTTTATGCACCTGATGTGACTATGTGTATAATGGTGAAGTGATTTTTTTAGGATTTGTTCCTTGATCTTGATAAGTAGATGTTTCAGATCGTCTTCACTTTTAGCCAGTAAAGTGGTATCGTCAGCATAGCGAAGGTTGTTGATGAGTCTTCCACCAATCTTCACAACTCAGTTGTCTTCATACAGTTCTGCTTCTCTGATGATTTGTTCTGCATATAAATTGAACAGTTATGGGGAAATTATGCAGCCTTGTCTTATACCTTTGCTGATTTTAAACCATTCTGTTTCTCCTTGTTGTGGTCGAACTGCTGCTTCTTGGTCAATGTAAAGATGTGCATGAGAAATATCAGATGTTCTGATATGCCCTTGCTGCTTAATGTGGCCCAGAGTTTCTCATGATTTGTGCAATCAGAGCCTTGCTATAGTCAATGAAACACATCTAGATATTCTTTCTTTTATACGATATATAGATAGGCATTCCTGGGGGTGGAATGGGGCAGGATCGCTACTTATGTGTATATTATATAAAATATGAGCTCATGTAGTGATTCTTGCCAGCATATACTGAACATGCACAAAAGTATTCCTGCCTCAGAGCAGCTGTAGCTTTGCCTGTCACTTCCAGGGATACTAATGAACGACACATAGAGGTATATAGGCATAGCATATATGCTTTTGTGCCTTTTCTGCCATAAAATTACACTTCAACTGAGAACAAATCCATCTTTAGAAGTATTTAAGCAAGATTTATTCTTTGTGCCAAAATGCCTTAAAATATGTTTGATGTTTTGCAATGTTAGAATTTTAGAAAAAAAAGCCCTTATTTCACCTACTAAACATTGCTATAGAAACCCTTTTGAAATCCATTTTGGTCCTATTATTCTAACAGCGGAAACATATGTTTTCTAAATGAGGAGTAATATTATGTAATTGTATTGGGAAATATATATTTTCATACCTATCTCTATATAGGGCATGTTTACTCATGTGCGCTAAACATTAGCATGGGGTTTGCTGCGCGGTAAACGCACTGCTAACAGCACAGGGCCCCATGCTAAAAAACACCCCCTAACTGGGTAGTGTGTGATTGGGTGGGGTCTGGGTGTGTTAGGGATGGAACATAGGGTTGATGGCGTATTGCGGTTACACACCATCAACCCTATATTCCGTCTGTCCCTAACACACGCATAGCAAGTGTTTTGGCCACATGCTAACTGCAAATACTGTCATTAGCGTAGATGCTCTTAACACCATGCCAACGGGTGACATGACATGCACCCACATACCAGTTAGAAGGATCTAATGGTAGGGGATGGGTGCACATGCCCCTTTATGTTAGCACCTCTGTGCTAGTCTTCTGGCTCAAGCACAAGCTACCACACACTCAATTTACATGTCCCATATCTCTATCTATCAATTTATATGTGTATACTGTGTGTGTATGTATGTGTGTGTGTATATAGTATATATATAATATGTATGTATGTGTATAAATATGTATGTACGTGTATAAATATATATGTATATTGTGATGATGAGAGTTGTGCTGAGCCGATGGAAACAGAAGAAAACAGTGAATATGCCTTTAAGGTGAGAGACAGGCAAGGTATTCACAGGGTTCAGACTGCAGGCAAAGGAAAGAAGCACGTAGTTGCTGAAGCCAAGCCACACCCAAGCTCTAACGTAAGTGCAGGCTTGGAGGGTAATGATAATCACCTGTGCAGAGACAGGGGAGTGTTAGTTAGGAAACAGCTTTATAAGCCCTGTTCAGAGGAGAGGGAGGAGAAGTGGGAAGTTTGACTTCGAGTTGGAGAACGGCTCCAGCAAGAAAGGAAGCAGCAACAGAGGAAGCAGTCCTTGTAAGAGAGGTACTCTTAATTCAGAAACCAGCATATGGGTGGCTGGGAGAGTTGCTGACAACGTGGAACAGATTGCAGTGCAGAGTGTTCGTGAACCAGCTCAGAGAATTCAAGCTGCCAGAAGATGGGTGAATACGGTTACAACTGGAAGTGACCAGAACCCAGCCGAGGGCAGAGAACCAGAGTTGAACACGATTGAAGCATTGAGGCAATTGATCCAGGGAAAGAAGCCCCACTCTCAAGGTACAAATATTCCATATCAGGGAGAGCAGCTGTGGAAGGAAATTCAGAAGTTCCTACAGAACAGTAAGCTTGAAGGAGTTAATGAAAACCCAGAGATAGACAAGCATTTCGTAGCACAGGAAGAAATGCAAATTGACTCTTTTGGGCAGGATTCTGTTACTGAGGAGTCTCCTATGGACTGTTCTTTGTGTAAGAAGGAAGTTTGAAAGTTGGTGATAAAAAGTGTTAACCGAAGAAGTTTTTGAGAAGCAGGGTTTTACCTAGCCATGTGAATGCCAAGAACTTCTTCTAAGGTAAAGAGCCCTTGCTTAACCTAGAGTTTGATAACCGAAGCAGCACATGATAAATGAAGAAATTTAGCTGTGCTGGACGACTGAAAATAGCTGCACATGTTTAAAGGTTCTTTCAGTTTCTTCAGTTCCAGTTGCATATGTTTCCTGTTATTATTTACTTGGAGAATAGTCCTTATGTCTGCGTTGAACCTTAGTGCTTATGGGAACCTAAATAAAAATTCTTGTTTTGCCTTAAAAACCAACGGTCTCACACTACTTTGTCTTTGAGTAAAAGAATCAACTACAAGTCCCAGAGTTCCCTGCTGGAGACAAGGATAGTAACTCTTTATTTAAGGACAAACATTGGCAGCCCTATGCCTGTAAGCCTTTGCCCCAGGCGAGGGTCACAACAATATATGTATATATGTATTGTGACAATGTCAGCTATACTGAACAGATGGAGATAGAGGAAAATGGGGACTATACCTTTAAGACTGAGGAAAGGCAGGGTTTCCATAGAGCTCAAACTGTAAACAAACCAGAGAAGCACGTTGTAGCAGAGGTTGAGCCCCGCCCAAACCTTAACGTGGGGGCAGGTTTAAGCCCAGATAGCAAGTACATGTGCACAGAACAGGGCATGGTGGCTAGAAAGCACCTTTTTAAACCTGCGTCACAGAAGTCAAAAGGGAAGGAAGTGAGCAGAGGAAAGAGCAGAGTGGAAGCAACCAGAGTTGGAGAAGAAGGAAGCAGCAGATACAGCTACCGAGAAGGCAGAGATTCCAAGCCAAAGCACAAAGTTCAGTCTGTAGCTGGAGTTACTGCTGAAGCCGAGAGTCCAGACCCAGGAGGTTCAGAGAATGCTGAAAGGTCAGTGTGGACAGAAGGCTCAGCAAGAGCAGGAAACTCAGGGCTGGAATCCTGTTCAGAGGAAGCACTGAAGCCAGAGGGTTTAAAAGTGAGAACTGCTTTTAAGAAACCCAGAGAAGGAAAAGCTGGAAAGTTTTATTCCATCAGGCAACTTAACTCTAGTAACAAAGAAAACAATTCCTTTGTGGAAGGTGTGGCTGACTCAGAGCCCAGCAAGAGGTTTGCAGAAGACGTTGCTAATGAGCTAAGGAGAAGTGCAGGGCAGAGTGCTCCAGGACCTTTGAAGGCCAGAAGGTGGGTGAAAGCAATTCCTAATGCTGATATTCTGAAGACAGACAAAAGCAGAGATAGAGACTTGAACGTGATTAAGAAGCTAAAGCAACTATTTCCAGATAGCTTAGCTAATCCTTGGTTAGGAGAGCAGCATGTAAGGGAGTTTCTGAATACCCTTTCAAACAATAAGCTGAACTCTTCCATTAGAAGCCCAAGTGGAGAGAAAGGACTTGCAGGGGAAGAAGATATGCAAGTAGATTCCCCTTTGCCTGAAGACGTGAGTGACAGTATTCCCATGGATTGCTCTTTCTGTAAATCTGTTTACCCGGGATAGGAGAAAGACAAAAATCCCATTGAAAGCAAAGAATGTTTCTGAAAGCCTAAACGTGATTTAAAGGAGTTTTCAATGAAGGCAAGAGATAAATGCCCATTGTAAATAAGAGAAATAGCTGTGATTCTTTACTACTGGAAAAGGCCTATGAACAGCTATTGTCACTGTATAAAGAGCTTTTGCCAAGTTCTGATATTCCAGATAACCTCTATGCGCCTGTATTATTTTCTTTTGGAGAAATTATCCTTGCTGTTTGTGTATATGAACTTTAATGCGTGAAGGGGAGCCCAAAAAAAAAATATTCTGTTTTTGCCTTAAACAAAACCGTGTGGTGACAACTACTTTGTCCAAGTAATACAGAGAAACTACAGCTCCCAGAATTCCTTGAGGGAGGGAGAACCAAGTGACTCTATACTTAAAGGGCAAACAAGGCCACCCCTCCTGCTTATAGTCTTGGCCAGCAGGGGGAGTGCGACAGTATGCATGTATGTATGTGTATAAATATATATGTTTGTGTGTATGTATGTGTATAAATATATATGTATATGTGTGTGTGTGTGTGTGTGTGTATATGTATATGTATATGTGTATATATATATATAGGTATATATTTAAATATATATATATATATATATATATATATATATATATATATATAAATATATTGTGTGTGTGTGTTTTAATAACCTATAAACTTGTTTTAAGGATAAGTATTATCAGCACGCACACCTTACAGCTGGGATTACAAATACTCTAGGGTCTAAAAAGTAATATCTTTGTGTCTACTTTAATCAGGCCTTCAAAGGTGCACAACCCTCTGTTTTATGCAGAAAATGAATTGGTCCTGATGAACTGCCCTGAAATACAGTGGAAGACAAAGGGAAACCACTTTAAAATCTTTACTGATTATATTACAGGCGGATTGCTATGATCTATGTCTAAGTAACATAATTAAAATGCTGAAAAAAAATCTATTTTTGTTGGCACAGAGAAAAAATTAAAGCTGAAGGGGGAAAATCTTTCCACACTCTAAATGCAGGTTTGACCTTTTCAGAAATTTTGGCTTTTGATTTGCCGTGGCTTTTTGTTTTCTGTAAAATTAACTTTTGAGATTTTTTTTCTTGTGTTTATCTTGCTCTGACTGTCTGTCCTCTCAGCAGTTACCTGCTTTCTCCTTTTCTCTGGCTCACACACATACAGACAAAAGGCTGAATTAGCAGAAGTTTGTTACTTGGGAGCAGCAGCATTACTCAAACTATGGCTACTGTCCATTCTCGCACCTTTCAGAAGCATTCATGAGTCAATGGTATAAGAAAAAAATGTAGTTGTTGTTCACACATTTCATGTATACAACAGAAATTTGGGCTGATAAAAGAGGTTGGTGAACGCTCTGATGTTGTAAAGATGACACTGGGGCATTTAAAAATCTTTAGGGGAGGGGGAGGTTGGACGTACGATGGAGCAGATGATTCCCAAGCAGTTGACTGAAAGAGCGTGAAGAATCCTGAATTATCATGGATCCTGCCACAATCTCCATCATCTTCATGTGGAGTTTTCTAAAAGTTGGTTAAACCTGTTTTAGGATTCTTGCATATTACCCCTAGGGGGTAAAGCATGGGTTACCTGTGGAAAATGGTTATTGGAAAATCATGCGGGTGAATGTGTGTGTACAATCTTGCAAACATTTGCATACTTCAGGGATAACAGGACACCATGGGGTAGGTACCTAGAGCGGGGCTATTTTATAAAGACTAGCAGGGCTAGCCCAGGAGTTTCTGCTGCCCCAGTAGGAGCCCCAGCCCCCATGCCCCAAGCAGCGCCACCCCCCCCCCCCACTGTGCCACGCCGAGCTGAGCAGCTTACTGCCTCTGTGCTGAGCCAAGCCACTGCCACCGCCACTTCCTCGGATTCTGTTGAATGAGGAGCCGGCAGAGGTGGTGGCAGTTTAAAAGCAGAGGCTTTGTCACTGTTTTGGTGCCCATGGCAGGCCATGGGCTTTGACACGCATGGCCTGCTGCTTCTGATTCCCCCTCCAACAGGAAGTTGCATGGGGGGCAGAAGCGGTAGACCATGTGTACAGAAGCCATGTGTAGGTGGTACAAAGCAGCTGTGCCGCCTGCAATGGACAGTTGCCATAGGCAGCCGCCTAACCCTGAAGGCAAATAGGCATTTACTTACTAACATATGTTGCATAGAGCATGCCTGGAATGTGCGCACAATCGCTGACTCCTGCGACACCTAAATTTATATAGATAATACAGTCGCTTACGTGCATTTGTATATTGTTTAGAAAGATACTATGTATAGGTAGAGCAGAACTGTAACTTTTTTTTGTACACACCTCAAGACAGGCGACTGGCTGAAGTGGTTAAATGCCATATTAAATTAAAGGGGTCATTTACTAAAGGGCCCTAAAAGCATGTCAGGGAGACACATTGCCAGCTAGCACAGGACCATAATAGCGCAGACTGATTCCCACCTTTGCTGGCGATGTGAGTGGATGGGTTAGGAGCAGAGAGTGTGTATGGGGAACTCTGCACAGTTAGCGGAGGGTACACACCGCCCGTTCACTGCATCCCACACAATTATCATGCGTTCACCTAGCGCCACCTCAATAGATGGAGTTAAGTGCACCCCCACATTAGGGGACAGGGCTGCATATTAACTGCCGGGAAAATGCTGTCTATACCCCCAACAGCTAACACAGTGCCATGCCCCTAATGTGCTATTGACACATTATCTGCAACACCTTAACGCCCATTAGTAAAAGACCCCTAAATAATGTGTGGAGTGGAGGAGTAAGCAAGGTTACTTACCTGTAACGGGGGTTCTCCGTGGACAGCAGGATGAGTCAGCCACACATGGTGACGTCCTCCGGGCGGCTCCAGGTTCGGAAGTGCTCTCAAATTTCTCTGGTAGCCCACCTCCCGGTTCCGCCCCCTAGCCTGGCCAGTTCTTTTTCCAAGCTTGACAACAAGGCTAGGGAGCGGATCATCAGGCGGACCTCCTCCCGGGGAGGTGGGAGGGAGCGTGTGCCTGTCTCATCCTGCTGTCCACGGAGAACCCCCGTTACAGGTAAGTAACCTTGCTTTCTCCATGGACTGCAGGATTTCGTCAGCCACACATGGTGACTCCCTAGCTGCGCGTAGCACGCTGAGGTGGAGGAGGGAGGCATGAATCGAGAACTACGGTAGGGAGGTAACCATTTACTGAAACAGTGTGAAGAAAACATTACATGACAACAACGTGTGGTAACCGTGCATAAGTGCAATCAACACAACAGTGCAATAAACACAACAGTGCAACAGTTGCAACAAGTGCAATCAGTGAGGGATCAGAACAGTGCAAAAATGTTCACAACGTGCAATGCAGTAAAAGGCAGTGCCACATGGTTAGCATGAGCATTAAGGTGCATCAGAGTCCAGGTATATGCCCTCGGGCCAGACATCACGGTGAAGCCGGCGGGGTCCGTAGGGCGGTGGCCAGGACCGCGCTACCAAACGCCGAGTCCTCCTTGGAGCGGAGGTCGAGGCAGTAGTATTCCTGGAACGTGTGTGGAGATGACCATGTGGCCGCTTTACAAATGTCGGGCAGGGGAACTGACCGTAGGTTGGCTAGAGATGTGGCCATTGCTCGTAGACGATGAGGACCTATCCTGTTCTGCGGTTGACTCCCTTGCTGGTCGAGGCAGAAGGATACGCAGGAGGCCACCCAATGGGAAAGAGTCCATTTTGTGACCGGAAAGCCGGGTCTCAGAGGGTCGTAGGACACGAACAGTTGTTCACCCTTACAGGCGGATAAAGTCCTGGCTAGGTAGATCCGGAGTGCGTGCAGACGTCGCTCCTCCTCAGAGTGGTGAGGCTCCGGAAGGAAGGAGGGGAGCTCAATAGATTGGTTGACATGGAAGGCCGAAGGCACCTTGGGTACGAATCTGGGGTTCATACATAGTGAAGCTCTGTCTTGGTGTAGCTGCGTGTAAGGCGGGTGCGCAACTAGAGCCTGGAGCTCGCTGATTCTCCTGGCTGAGGTGATGGCCACCAGGAATATGGTCTTCCAGGAGACGTATTTCATATCGGCATTGAGCAGAGGTTCGAATGGGGCCAGGGTGAGGCTGTGGAGGACTACCCCGAGGTCCCAGGGGGGAACCGGGGCCCTCACCGGGGGCCGTAGGTTCGCTAGGCCTTTCATGAATCGAGTTGTCAGGGGTAGAGCCGCTATGGAGTCGGTGCCCTCAATAGGGGCGTGCAGAGCCGCAATAGCGGACAGATGTACTCGGATAGATTGAGTCTTGAGGCCAAGGTCAGAGAGGGAGCTGAGGTATTGCAAGATTTGGGCGACTGGACAGGAAACAGGATCGAGTCCTCTAGTAGCACACCAGAGGCTGAACCTCTTCCACTTGAGGCTGTATGATTTTCGGGTTGAAGGCCTCCTGGCCGCCAGGACCACATCTTGTACCTCCGCGGGGAGTTCAAGGGGGGGCCAGGTTCACCCGCTCAATATCCAGGCAGTTAGCGACAGGGTGTTGAGATCGGGGTGTCTTGTTAACCCCGAGTTCTGCGTTAGGAGGTCCGGGCACAGGGGCAGGTGCCACGGGGCATCTTGTGCTAGGCGTTTCAGGAGTGCAAACCACATTTGTCGTGGCCAGTGGGGAACTACAAGGATGGCTCATGCTTTGTCGCGAACGATGCGTTGCAGAGTCGCTGAGATGAGGGGGGTCGGGGGGAAGGCGTACACCAGAGACCAACCCCCCAGCACGTGTCGAATGCATCCCCTGCCAGTCTCTTGGTCGATGGGTGCCTGGAGCAGAATTGGGGGCATTTGGAGTTCTCCTCGGTGGCAAAGAGGTCGACCTCTGGGACTCCCCACCTCTGGAAGAGGTCTGAGGCCACCCTTGGAAGGAGAGCCCATTCGTGGGGTTGCAATTGTCTGCTCAGTTTGTCCGCCAGGCTGTTCATGTTTCCGGGAATGTATGAGGCGCGAATCCAGCACTCGTTCTCCAGGGCTATTGACCAGATTGCCAGCGCCTCCTTGCAAAGGGATCGGGAGGCCGTACCCCCTTGCTTGTTGAGGTAAAACATGGCAATTTGGTTGTCCATTTGGATTAGGATGGATGTGGCCCGTAGATGTGGCAGGAACGCTTTGAGAGCGTATTTGACCGCTCTTAGCTCCAGGAGGTTGATGTGCAGCTGCCGTTCGTTCTGAGACCACGCTGCTTGAGTGCTGAATTGCTGGAAGTGGGTGCCCCAGCCGGCGCAGGAGGCGTCCGTGGTGAGGGTAGTCTGGTGTTGCGGATGTAGGGGTTTTCCCGCGGAGAGATTCGCTGGTATGGTCCACCAGCGGAGCTGAGATCTGATAGAAGTGGTCATCGGGATTCTGGAGGTCAGCGGCTGGGAGTGTTGATTCCAGTGGGTTCGGAGATGCCATTGCAGTGGACGCATATGCATTCGCACCACTGAGATGACCGCCGTCATGACTGCCATGTGTCCCAGCAGGCGTAAAAGTGACCGAGCCGAGGGGCTCTCTGCTGTTGCTGTCCTGGAGGCAAGCGAGATGATGGCTAGCAGTCTGGGATGCGGTAGGTAGGCTCTCAAGGACTGCGTGTCGATGACGGCTCTGATAAACTCCATCCGCTGAGACGGGAGGAGTTGTGATTTCTTGTAGTTGATGACGAAGCCCAGGGCGGAGATCAATGTGGTGGTGGTGCGCAGGGACGCTAGCAGCTCAGGGGCTGAGGGTGCCGAGATTAGCCAGTTGTCGAGGTACGGAAACACTGCAATGTTCTGCCTGCGTAGGTGAGCCGCTGCGACCGCCACACACTTCGTGAAGACCCGTGGGGCCGGGGAAAGTCCGAAAGGAAGTACCCGGTACTGATAGTGTTGTCCCAGCACGTGGAATCTGAGGAATTTCCTGTGTGCTCTGTGAATGCTGACATGTGTGTACGCCTCTTGTAGGTCCAGGGATGCGAGCCAGTCGCCCGCCTGGATCAGGAGAAGGATGGAGTTGAGGGAGTACATCCTGAACTTCTCCTTCACTATGAACCTGTTCAACTTGTGGAGGTCCAAGATGGGGCGTACCCCCCCCCCCCGACTTCTTCGGGATGAGAAAGTATTTGGAATAAAACCCCGAATCGATCTCTGACTGAGGGACCAGTTCGATTGCTTTGGAGGACAGGAGGTGTATCAGTTCCAGTGCCATGGCACGCTGCAGATGAGGAGGTATGTTGCTGGTGGGCCTGCTGCATTGGAAGGGAGGTGTAGAGAATCTGATGCGGTATCCCGTGCGAATGATTCGTAGCACCCAGGCGTTGGAGGTGATCCTCTCCCATTCCGGGAAGAAGAAGGAAAGGTGCCCCCTGATCTGGGAGGGGGGCGGTCCATGGCCGTCAAAAGGACGGGCCACCCTTGGCGGGTTGCAAGTTGGTGCTTTTCTTCTGTATGCAGTCCCTCTGGAAGTGGCGCTGCTGCGAGGGTCCTTGGTAGGAGTTGGACTTGTACCTGGGGCCTAGCCACTTTCTTTTGGATGAGTATCTCTTGTCGCAGTTGTAGAGAGATTTCCGCTGGTAGTTTGATTTTTGAGGGTTACCGTAGCGGTCAAAGCCCTCCTCCCCTCCTCCACTAGAGTCTGCAGGGTGTTAGTCTTCTTTCATGGTGTTTACTGTATCGGCCACCTTGTCCCCGAAGAGGGATTCGCCTGAGCAGGGGGCGTCAGCGATCTTGTCGTGGGAGTCATTCCTTAGTCCGGAAGCTCGCAGCCATGCCCATCTCCTGGCCGAGATAGCTGTGCCTGCTGTGCGAATGGCCGTGTCAAAGGCGTCGAATGCCGTACTAGCCAGGTGTTTGTTACACTCGATCAGGTCAGTCAGCGCGGCAGAAAATGGGGCGAGAGACTCCTTAGGGAGGGAGGAAGCTGCATTTCTGATGTTGGAGACAAAGGTATCCTGAAACAGGATTTGTTGAAACTGATGGGCAGCAATCCGTGCCCCGAGCATGGCTCCTTGAAATACCTTCTTTCCGATGTCGTCGAGCAGTTTGTTGTCATGCCCGGGAGGGTGGTTGGTGTGTGTTCGCGAGGATTTTGCCTTCTTGAGAGCGGAAGAGACCACTATGGAGTGGTGAGGCAGTTGTGCTTTTTCAAACCCAGGTGTAGGTTGAAGTAGGTATTTGGAGTCCAGTCTCCTTGAGGTAGCGCGCCCCGAAGCCGGCGTCTGCCAGAGTCTGGAGTGACTCTCCTTCAGCTTGCGGTGCAGGGGCAAGGCAAGAGGGGTTTTAGGGGCAGACAGGTATTTAAGTACCTCCGGCTCAGCCTCCTCTGCCGTGCAGGCTGGGGTTAGGCCCAGGGAGGAGGACAACTTGCTGATAAACTTGGGATAAGTAAGGTCCTCCGGGGGGGGGGGGGTGGCGGTCCTTCCTTCTCCGGGGATAGCCTCGTCCCGGAAGCGGACCGGTCCATGATGGCAGATCCCACAATCACTGCCTCAGTCTCCTGGTCCTCCGCGGAGCTGTCCGGGGAGGAGATGGCAGAGGGTAGGAGAGGTAGAGGTTCAGGCAGCAGTTGGTTACACACTGCAGGCATTACCTGAAGAGGAGGGGCTGCCAGGCATGGAGCTGGAGGTGCTGTTGCAGCCGTTGAGTGGGGGGGCTGTCTGCTGGACGAGTTGTGTTAGCAGGTGAAGAATAGCTGCGTTGGAGGAAGTGGAAGAGCTTCGGTAGGAGCGGGACCAGTGCCTGGAGGAGCGTCTCCTAGCTGCTCTGTGTCTCCTACGGGAATGAGAGCCCTCGCTGGAGTCAGAAGAACTATCGGAGGGGTCTCTGGCGCGCTTACTCCCTTTGCGGGCCCGGGAACCGGCATCGGACGGTTGATGAGTGCGCTTTTTTGAGTGTCTCCTTTGGCTGGCTTGAGAATGCCGCGGCTTCCCCCCCCCGGGTTTAAAGTGCAGTTCCGATCCTCAGTCGTCGAGGTTAGATGATGTGCAGGGTCCAGTGTCGGGTTCTGATGACGTAGTTGAGCTGGGCAGGCAGGGATTTGCAGCGAGGAGACCGATGTCAGAGAGGGGGCGGGGCCAGCGGCGGTGGCGGGAACTTCAGAGTGCAGGAAGGAAGAAGGGCACTCACCCACGGCGCCATCTTCAGCATGTGGAGTCGCCGCATGGCCGGGGGCCGCCGCGTATCCGAAGAATTGGAGATTGCAGCTGGGGCCAGGGACAGGCAGCGCTGCGGATCCAGTCGTGGGGCCGGGGATGGAGGCCCGGAGGGGCACATCCTGGGCCTTGGAGGTTGATGCATTAGTAGGAGGAAGTTGCTGCAGGCCGGAGGGTTTCCCGACTTGGCAGAGGGCGCATAAGTCCGCGTCGGAGGAGCGCAGCTTTTTCCTGCAGGGACATTTCCTCGATCCCGATTTGGGCATTCTTCTGTGAGTACCGTAAATCGTTGAATTTCAGATCAGGTTGAAGAGAAGAGAGCAGATCCGACTTGCTGGCAAGGCGGAAGAACAGGAACTGGCCAGGCTAGGGGGCGGAACTGGGAGGTGGGCTACCAGAGAAATTTGAGAGCACTTCCGAACCTGGAGCCGCCCGGTGGATGTCACCATGTGTGGCTGACGAAATCCTGCGGTCCATGGAGAAGCCTAGTACCCAAGCGATCAGGGTTTGATCCCCACTGGCACTCCTAATGACCTTGGGCAGGTCAGGTTACCCTCCATTGCCTCGGAAGAAAAAGCTTGACAATCTACTTGTGTCATACTTTGCCAAGAAAACCCAGGGGCTGTTGGATCGCCAGACGTCAACATTGACTTGATGGCACTTAAACTAATACACGTTTGTTTGTTTGTTTTTAAGTCGGTGCATATTACATAATAATGCATGCAAAGCACCTCATTATTATGCAAATCAAATAATGCAGCTTGCACTGAACTTTGCAGGCTGCATTGTCCATGGAAAAATAACATCAGCTTTGAGCTGGAATTATTTCTCCTGCTCAAGAGCACTGCAACGCTCATGTACAGCTAGGGCCAGCCCGTCCACTAAGTGAACTAGGTGACTGCCTAAGGCAGCTGGCCTGGTTGGGCGGCACACATGATCGGCCACCCCGCCCCCCCCCCCCCCCAGCTGCCACCAATTCTGCTTGGTGGGAAGGCAGGCAGCGGCAGCATTTCCATAAGTGGCGCTGCCCACCTCCCCTCCTGACGGAATCGGCGGCAGCTGGGAAGGGGCAGTGGCAATGGCAGCTGGGGGTGGTGGCAGCAGCGGGGGGGGGGGGGGGGAGAGCAGCAAGGCCGGGGTTGGATTGGCTCTGCATATAGCCTGATGCTCTTGGGCACCATACTAAATGGAACAGTACACTATTAATAGAAGTGTGAACCCCCTTTCCCCCTTTCTGTTTGTCCCCCAGGAAAGACTCCCACCCTTTGAAGACACCCCCACCCTCCCAAACAGACCTCCCCCAACACTCAAGGACACTTTCTGGATCTTCAGTCCAAGGCCCCCACTCCCCTGAGACATACCTGGAATCTTGGTCAATACTCCCCACCCCCAAACCACTCCCAAAGACTTCCCTGATATCTAGGTTATGGGGAAGGAGTGATCCTTAGTCATTCTTACTTCATCTGGCTCTGGGTTCAAAATGGCAGTTGCGACCCCATGCTTGACCCCTATCAGTAGTACCATGGGACTACTGCAAGGGATTGACAGGTACTATTTTGAACCCAGAGCCAGATGGGATAGGAGCGATTGAGGATTGATCCTGCCCCACATCGCTAGATACCAGGGATTGGCAAGGTAGAGACATGAGGGTGGGGTATTGACTGGGGGTCCAGAGTTATCTAAAGGGTGGGGGGGGGGGGGCAGGGCTCCATATTAACTGCTGGGAGGGGTCTGTTGGAGGGGTGGAGAGTGTCTCTGGAGGACTGAGGGGTCTTTGGGTTGAGGGGGAAAAGACAGTCCACACTTCCAATGCTACTGCGCTGGTTCCTTTAAGAAGGCTTCCTGGGAGCATTCAGCTGGCGAGGTTGTTTCACACACTGCCAAAGTTACTAACCTGTGGTCCTGAGGTCCTGCAGCTTAGTGACTCTTGTAGTAAATGAAGCTGCAGTAAAACTGGATATTTCACTGCAGCTTAATAACAATCCGCAAAGGAGTCTGTTTGCTAAATGTTAGTGTGCACTGACGCGCATGAGTGTGTGCTATCTGCCGCATCTGTTTGTTCCTTTCTGAGAGACCTTCACCATTCCTTAGTACTTTGAGAATTAAGATAAGATTTTCTTGACATCGGGGGAGGGGGGCATATAGCCAGAAATGTATTTCAAGAGAGAAGCAGATGTTTCTTCTTAAATATGCAGCAGCCGTCCAGCGGCACTTTAGAATGAAATGCATTATTGACAGGAGAAATGTTTGCGCTGAAATAACTTTCAGCCAATCTACTGTGAAAATTCACATAGTGTTCAACAGCCCTCAAAATTTCTCATCTCTTTCCTGTGGTGGGCTTCTCTTTATTGATAGCTTTTTAAAATATAATGTGAAAGAGTGCTGCTTTCCAGTATTGCAGAATACCGAGGACGACCTGAGATCAAACTTGTTGCAGTCTTTGAGTGATTAGCAATAACGCCTCCTTATTTGCTGTAAATTTAGACTTAAATACATTTAACGAAGTAGAACTGAGCACCATGATCCTCTTAATTTTCTAATGGTTTTATTGTGTGTTAATTAATTTCGCTACTCAGTCTGGGATGCTCTTTGTAGGCTGTATAAATGAAATGCCTATAGACACCATTTGGCCCTGCATTGAATTTTTTTATACAGTCAGACTGTCCATCAAAAGTTGAGTTTAGGGCATTAAGGGGTAATTTGTACACAATCTGAACATATAGAACAGCATTTTATACACTCAAAAAAGTTCTTATAACATTTCCCAGGTGTATATATGTATAAATGTGGCACTAGGCAGGATGATTGTAGAAGACAAGTTTTGAGTTGCACATGTAAATACAACCACTAACACATGGATGTCCATAGAGCATCGAAAGTAGATGGGGGTGTGGCCTGGGCAGGACAGATGTCTACATGTGTATTCCCCATTTCATCTAGCGAATACACACGCAAACCCAAATTGTCCACGTGTGGATTTACACCTGCTCCTTGACACAAATAGGTATGTAGAAAATGCTCATTTTGCCCCTTCTTCACAGATAAAGAACCAGGAGCAGGACCTCAGAAAACGCCCACAAACAAGAACAGAAGTGAGGGGCATACTGAATAATTTTCAGAAGACTGTGTTCGCGAGAAACTAGCTAAACTTAAAGTAGACAAAGGGATGAGACCAGATGGGATACACACGAGAATACTAAGGGAACTTGGGGACGTTCTAGCAGTTCCACTGACTGACCTTTTTCAATGCCTCTTTGGAGTCAGGAGTGGTGCCAAAGGACTGGAGAGAGGCTGTGATAAGGAAGCTTATCATAGCTCAGGAAGGAGCTATAGAAAAGGTGAAGTGACTCTGAACAAGCAACCTGTCAGTTCTGGTAGAAATAAGAAAACAGAATTTTCCCATAAAAGACTACCTGTCCCAGAATGCACCAGGTTTCCAACAGCCATTAGAGGAGCTGAAGTGGGGAAACGTGTGTTCAATCAGGAGGGCTATGAGGTAATCCCTAAGCACTCATTTCAAAGGGCAGGGCCTGATTCAGCACAGCTGCGCTGTATTAGGGGGGAGCACTCATCTAGGCAGAATAAAGGTAGAGTTTATTCTACAGAGAATTATCCTCATTATCCTGAGAATCAGCTTGAGCTTGATCATCAGTTTCATCTGAAGGATCATCAGAAGCAGAAGCCAAACCGGACGGACAGAGAGGGAAAGAAACCCTTTGGAAGAAGGAAGAGAAAAGCCTTTGAGAGGTCTAGAAGAGTCCAGAGCAGTACGTATACTGGGAGGCATTTCAAGGGCCAGCATACACCATTGGACTGGGGAAAGCCAGAGGAATGGTGCTGCAGAGCTAGGAATCTCCAGACGCTACCTGTGAGGGAGACGGCTGCACGTGGAAGGGATCCTAAGACCCGTGCCAGAAGGTATGTGAAGAGAGATCCAGTGTCCAGGGATCTGGATTGGAAGGCTGGACATAAGAACTGGACTACATACTGGCCAGGCTATATAGAGAGGAACTCTAACAGCAATGGAAGCTCACGCATGAACACTGTTCTATAACCTTGAAAGACAGTAGGGAAACAAGTATTCTCCTGAAAGTGCTCCATTGAGAGATTCATCTATGCCAATCCATGATATTGAACCCATGCTTGTTGAAGAAGGAGGAATGATTGCAGATGAAGAATGTGTTTATATGGACTGCTCTCTGTCTAAACTCCTTTGGTAACTTTCTGTTAAAAAGTACAGCAACCATCACAAAGAAATACAAACTTGTTCTTTAATCTACTCAGAAAAGCTCCTGAAGCAGGATTTGACCCACACAGTAGAAAGCAAGCCAGCTAAGGGGTTTCAGCTGGATAACTGCTAGCAATTGAGCCTTACCTAATTGCTTGTGAGCTAGGAGAGAATCACTTCTGAATCTATGTGGGAAGTTATCAGAAGTTAACCTGAAAAGAACAGTTTTTTTTCTTTCTTTGTGGCTTTTCGTTTGTTGTTTGATATATGCTAAGAAAACATTAGCTAATGCCTGACAAGTTTGAATGTTTTCCTGATTTTGATTTTGTTTTTCCAAGTTAAACACTGGAAGCAAGTAACCTGATTTATGTGCTACCAAGCATATCTGTGTTGGGAGAAATAACCCCATAAATAAATATCTTATTGGCTTTAACACTTGAGCACAACTAAATTATTGTCAACAGCTGTGTCTGGTGTGAATGAACTACATTGCCCACAATCCCTTGCAAATCATATAGATATATGCACTTGCCAAGACTGACGATTCTCACCCAGGCAGCCGTCTGACAAGGCTCATGTGGTCCCTTTACACAAAAGTGGAAGTAAGGATGTAGTTGAAAATTACAGGCCGGTTAGTTTAACCTTGATGGTGAGCAAATTATTGGAAATGCTGCTGAAAGAGAAAATAGTGAGGCTAAGAACATAAGAACATAAGATATGCCATACTGGGTCAGACCAAGGTCCATCAAGCCCAGTATTCTGTTTCCAACAGTAGCCAATCTAGGTCATATGTACCTAGCAGTTTCCCCAAGAGACACAAGTTACACAATGCTTGTACTGGGTCAAGCATTGATATCTTTGGTCACTTCTTAATAATGATTTATGGACCTTTCCTCCAGGAACTTGTCCAACCCTTTTAAACCCAGCTACACTAACAGCCTTTACTACATCCTCCGGTAACAAATTCCAGAGTTTGATTACACGTTGAGTGAAAAAATATTTTCTTTTATTAGTCTTAAATAGTTTACCCTGTAGCTTCATTGCATGTCCCCTAGTCTTTCTATATTCTGATAAGGTAAACAATCGATCTACGTTTACCCGTTCCACTCCGTTCATTAATTTATAGACTTCTATCATATCTCCCCTCAGCCGTCTCTTTTCCAGGTTAAAGAGCCCTAACCTTTTTAGCCTTTCTTCATAGGAGTATCCTTCCATCCCCTTTACCATTTTGGTGGCTCTTCTCTGTACCTTTTCTAAAATCGCTATATCCTTTTTAAGATACGGCGACCAGAATTGCACACAATATTCAAGGTGCGGTCTCACCATGGAATGATATAGAGGCATTATAATATCTTTTGTTTTATTTTCCATTCCTTTCCTTATCATACCTAGCATTCTATTTGCTCTCTTGGCCGCCGCTGCACACTGGGCCGAGGGTTTTTACATGGTATCCACAATGATGCCTAAATCTTTTTCCTGGGTGGTGGTTCCTAATGTGGAACCTTGCATCGTGTAACCATAGTTTGGGTTGTTCTTCCCTAGGTGCATAACCTTGCACTTGTCCACATTAAATTTCATCTGCCATTTTGATGCCCAGTCTTCCAATTTATCCAGATCCTCTTGCAATTTTTCACAATCCTCTTGGGTTTTAACAACTTTAAATAGTTTTGTGTGATCTGCAAATTTGATAACCTCACTCGTTATTCCACTTTCCAGGTCATTTATGAATATGTCAAAAAGCAGCGGACCCAGCACAGATCCCTGGGGTACACCACTATTCATTTCTCCATTGGGAAAATTGGCCATTTAGCCCTACCCTCTGCTTTCTATCTTTTAACCAGTTCCTGATCCACAATAGTACACTGCCTCCTATCCCATGACTCTTTAGTTTCGCCAAAAGTCTCTGATGAGGGACCTTGTCAAAGGCTTTCTGAAAGTCCAGATACACAATATCAACCGACTCACCTTTGTCCACCTGTTTATTCACTCCTTCAAGAAAACATAACAGATTAGTAAGACAAGATCTTCCTTGTCTAAAGCCATGTTGGCTGTCTCCCATTAGGTTGTGACTATCTACATGCTGAGTAATTTTATTCTTTATGATGGTTTCTACCGTTTTTCCCGGTACTGACGTCAGGCTCACCGGTCTGTAGTTTCCCGGATCACCCCTGGAACCCTTTTTAAAAATTGGTGTTACATTGGCGATCCTCCAATCTTCAGGTATTAGAGATGATTTTAATGATAGTTCACAGATTACTGATAGCAGTTCTGCAATCTCATATTTCAGTTCTTTCAACACCCTTGGATGTATACCATCCGGCCCAGGTGATTTGCTACTCTTCAGTTTATCTAATAGTTGTAAGACATCTTCCCGATGTATCGATATTTCCTTCAATTCTTCCGCATCTTTAAATACCACTTCAGTCATGGGTAACATCCCTACATCTTCCTCAGTAAAGACCGAAGCAAAGAATTCATTCAGTCTCTCCGCTATCGCCTTGTCGCCTCTTAGTGCTCCTTTAACCCCTTTATCATCTAATTGACCAACTGACTCTCTCACAGGTTTTTTGCTACGAATGTACTTGAAAAGGTCTTTATTTCGCGTTTTTGCTTCTGCAGCAAGCTTCTTCTCAAATTCTCTCTTTGCCTGCCTTATCAATGCCTTGCATTTGACTTGCCAGTGCTTGTGCTGTTTCCAGGTTTCGTCATTTGGCTCTTTTTTTCCATTTCCTGAAAGATGCTTTTTTGGCAACAGCCTCTCTGACCTCACCTTTAAACCATGCTGGCAGTTTTTTGGACTTCCTTCCACTTTTCTTAAAGCGTGGCATACAGCTGGTCTGGGCTTCCAAGATAGTATTTTTCAACAACACCCAAGCTTGATGTACGTCTTTAACCTTTGCAACTGCTCCTTTTAGTTTTTTCTTAACTGTTTTCCTCATTTTATCATAGTCTCCCTTTCGAAAGTTAAAAGGTAGTACTGTGGATTTCCTTACTATCCCTCCTCCACTAATTAAATCAAAGGCGATCATGCTATGATCACTATTGCCAAGTGGCCCCAACACCCTTATCTCTTGCATTAGATCTGGTGTTCCACTAAGGGCTGGGTCTAATATGGCTTCCCCTCTGGTCGGTTCATGAACCAGCTGCTCCAAGAAGCAGTCATTTATTTCATCTAGGAACTTTATCTCCCTAGCATGTCCTAACGTGACACTGACCCAGTCGATACCGGGGTAATTGAAATCACCCATTATTATTACTGCGCTGTAACTTTTGTTAGCTTCCTTGATTTCTTTGAGCATTTCATCATCCATTTGGTCATTCTGGCCAGGTGCTCAATAGTACACCTCCACTGCCATTGCCTTCCCCCTTTTATATGGAATTTCAATCCATATAGATTCTACAGCAGATTTTGTTTCCTGCAAAACTTTAATCCTTTCTGAGTCAATGCCCTCTCTAACATAGAGCGCAACCCCTCCACCAATTTGATCAGCTCTATCATTACGATATAGTTTGTACCCAGGTATCACAGTGTCCCACTGGTTGTCCTCCTTCCACCATGTGTCTGATATTCCAATCATATCTAACCTTTCATTTAGTGCTATGATTTCTAACTCTCCCATCTTATTCTTTAGACTTCTAGCATTTGCATACAAGCATTTTAGAGAATGTATTTTATTCATGTTAATTTCGCTATTGTTAATTTGGCTGTTCACAATGTTATTAAGATGTTTTCTGCTCAAGGGACTGTCATGAACTTCCCAGGATATGGTTGGAAGAGGAAAATTAATTCAAGAAGTCTTCGAAGGTTACTGCGAACTGTTGAAAACCACCACGTACAACATCCAAAGAGCTTAAGGCTGACGTGGAGCATTCTAGAGTGGTGGTTTCAATGTGCACTGAGCAAAGAAGGACTTCATAAACAAAGGCCAAGGAGGACCCCACTGCTCTAAGATAGATATAAAAAGTCACGCCTGATCTTTACCCAAACCCATCGAGAACCTACAATCCTTCTGGGAAAATGTTCTGTGGACAGATGAAACCAAACTTGAGCTCTTTGGCAATGCAGACCAATGATACATTTACAGGTGAAGAAATGAAGCTTATAAGGAAAAAACACACCCTTCCTCCAGTTAAATATGGTGGAGGTTCCAAATATTGTGGGGCTGGTTTGCTGTCTCAGGAATTATGTATTAAAGGAATTATGAAGTCAAAGGACTACCAAGGTCATGGGTCCTCCAACAGGACAATGACCCAAAACATACATCCTAAAGTACAAAAGAATGGTTAACCCTTTGAAGGCCTACTTTAAATTTTTAATCCACATTCTGCAGCCGGGTTAATTTTTGCATATTTCAGGAAAATTGTACTTGTCTTTTTCAATATGTTCTAATAGTGATTTTCCTTCTGCTATGGTCATGTATTATATACCATTTGATAGGAATATTTAGTCAGAATTTTGGATCCCAAGAGTTTTGGGCTCGGCCTGGAAAGTGTTAAAAAGGAACAAATGGATTGTTTTAAACTGGCCAGCAGTGATTCCTTATCTCAATCCAATTGAGAGCCTTTGGAAAGAGCTGAAATCTGCCATTGGTAAAAGGAATCCTGGAAACATTCATGAGCTGGAACAAATTACAGTTGAAGAGTGGAAAAAACTACCAACAGACAGATGTATGAAACTTATAGATGACAACAAGAAACGTTTGGAGACTGTCATCACTGCAAGAACTATGCAGTCAAATATTAGTGAAGGGTGCAATTAATACTGTTCAGGTCATATTTTGTTTCTTTCTCAGAAATTACTATGTCTAAGTTGCACAGACATCTTTTTCTTGTTGTATACCTTTGAACATAGTATTACAATATTATGATGATATATGAGTACAGTTGGAACATTTCCAATTATTTCTCAAGATATTATACACAACATACCTAAAATGACAGGGTTCCAATAATGTTGACCACAACTATATTGAGGTGGTTTTAGGGGAACCCATGCTAATTGCAAGGATTGCAGTTAACATGCAGTGTTATCACACCCATTCTCTGTCCCTAGCCCACCTCCTTCTCACCCCAATGCACGGTTCACAGTACGGATATCGGCCTGTGTTAGCTGTCAACATGTGTCTCATTGTGCCTTTAGGGTGCACTAGAACATGTTGTGCTGATAGCTATGGCCCTTTAGTAAAAGACCCCCCTTTGTGTGGCAGCTTTTCTGTGGCCTATTTTATCAAGGTATAAATGTTGTCTTCATAAAATAGTCTGGCATATATATCTACCTGCCTTCCTGCCTAGGTGTCTTATTCTAAAATGACTTTTTAAGTAATTTATGCATGGTCACCATGAGTGGCATATTAGAGATTCAAATGGTAGTCTCCGGATCTATATTTTGATGATAGTACTACAGAACAGAAAAAAACCCACATTCTCTGGGCTTTATGTAAATCAGGCACAGAGTTTCAGACTTTACTGACAGAAGAAGAACCTGGGTCCCCTGGATTCCATTACCTTTGAATTCCACTTCACTGCTCAGTAACTGTAAGATGTAAGTAAATGTAGCCACTGAGTTATGCAGACTTAAAAGTGAGAAGAAGTAGCCTAGGGGTCTCCTAAAGCTTTATATCTAAAAAAGGCACTTTTCATCTATGGGTATCTTGAACATCAACTGTGTCGTATTTGAACCACGGGTCTAATTTCTACCTTCCTCCATGTTTAGGGGGCAAACAAAATACCCACCATAAAAGATTCATAACAGCTCCGCACATCTTCCCTTTCACTGGCTTCTTGAATCCAAGAGAATGCAGAAGGCTCTGCTGTGCTCCTTGTTTCATTTCTTGAGCCCTGGACTGTGTCACCTCTGTCATGCAAAGCTCAAGAAGGTTAAATGACAACACGTAAAAATGACGTAGGCTCGGGCAAAGCAAAATGAACTGGTTTAATTCACACATTTTTTTTTTACAAATGGGAAATTTTTGAACTAATATGATGAATCCAGAGCTTCGTTTGTTGGAAGATGGAGGTCCTTGACCTTAATTTCAGATGATTGATCGGCTAGAATTAGATGCTAATTGGAAAATTGACAAAAGCCCCATTGTTTGGTTCCTCTCTTCCCCCTCCCCCTACACATAGCTTTCAATTTCTAATTAGACAGTGGAACTTGAAAATTTTCACTCTTAATCAACACAATTTAAATTCTGTCACACTTCACAGAGTTTTCTTTTTTGCTTTTAGTGATGATAACCTATAAGGCAGTGCAGTTGATCCCCCTTTTCAGTTTTGGAGAAGAGAGAGAAGACAAGTCACTGTTTTCGTGACTATCCTATTCTCTTTTGAGGTTCTAGACTAGTGGTTTTCAGTCTTGGTCTCCTGGTTTTCCCAACAGCTCTGGTTTTCAGGGTAATCAAAATATATGCATATTGCCTGTGTTCCTAGACCAAGTTTATATATGCATATCACATGGATATTTATTATGGAGATCGTGAAAAAAAGGGCCCTCACAAATGCTGAGGGTTTCATGAGCATCACAACTGAGAATCTGGTCTTGAATGAGCTGTCAGTGTTTCAGTATCTACTTTTTGAGTGGTATTGGCATAACAGTAACCTGCTGTTCTCTGGAACTGTCTGGAAATATTGCTTAAAATAAGGGGTGGTTTGGAATTGATAGGACATTGGTGGTGGTATCATCTACAATGAAACAAATCCTAGTCTGTTCTGCTCTAGGTGTCTCTTTGTCTCCACTCCTATTGTCTGAGGTAAAAATGGCATATTGTAATCTTGTACACCAACAGGACAGCAAATACAGACCCTACCACCTATCCGGTCTAAACTATTTGCTCAATTCTACAATACCTCCCTCTCCCTCTCCCTCAGAAACCATCTATGCTTTTCCCAAGCTTTCTTGAATTCAGACACTATCCCTTGACTCTACCACCAGCATAACATCAGAGTTCAGTCAAGATATATCTAGAAAGATTACTGAATGTCATATTTTAGGAAGGAAGGAAGTTAGATCATTTTTTAGGGGTATGGGTAATTATAATTTAATTTGCCTATATAGAAACAACACAATTTGTACAAAACTCAGTCAAGGAGCAAAATGATCACCACCTGCAGCGACATTATGGCAGTATAGCACCATTTATCCAGAATGGTCAGGACTTGGTGCACTCTGGACGATGTAACAGAAGCAGTTTTACTCATGCAGGAATAGTTTAAAAGAAAGAAAAAGCTCCTTTTAGGGAGGATAATTGGGGAAGTAGTGTTAGGTCTTTCTAGCAATTTAAACAAATGAAATTTTGCAACACCCATACAATTGACATTTGTAAGTGCTTTATGATATCACAAAGAGTTATAGTCCTGGCGCTTCTTACTGTACAAGAACCAATTTAAATCACACAAATCCAGACCCCTCACCAAACACAAATATGTTGACCACTTACCCGGTTAGAGACAAATGCCACATGGTATGATAGAGTTTGCAGGTGAATGATGACACTTGGAGGGTAATTTTATGAACTGTTGTGAAATGAATTCATGTTAGAATGTGCGTATTTGAGAATGATTTTATAAAGTGAAGCATGCCCGTTTATTTGCTTTATAAAACAGGAATGTAAGTGTTGTAAGTGTCTGTACTTAGATTTTGCAGGAACATGCATAAGTTATACTAGTTTATAACAGGTGCCTTGATGACCTACAGCGCAATGGTCTACCTTTAGGGTCCATTGCCCTGCATATACCAACCATGTAGGTAAAGGGTGAGCAACATTTTGGTCTGAGGGCCACATTGGGAGTTGTGACTGGGTCATGGGGATGGTCAGCAAGGGAAAGGTGGAGGGATGATTATGAGGTAGAGGGTGTGTGTCAATCAGGTGACTAATGTGATTACTTGAACAGCCTCTGGTGCTTTTTAGTAGATGATCTGGACAGCTCTGTGCCCAGCTTTGTTTTATTACTGAATGTTATGATTCCTGCAGTAAAGGAATAACACAGCTTATGATGACCACCACGAGCCATGTCAATGAAAAAATAACATCAACTCTAACATGTGCCCGATGCTCCCGGCTGCCATCTTGAAGAGGCCACTCTTTAAAGAGTGCACCCGTGATCCTGCAGTCTTCCCCCCCCCTCTCAGCATCACCATGTAGGCAGGGCACTCTTCCAACTAATTCTTCTCCCACATTCACACATGCCCCCAATCCATCTCCTAAAGGCCCAATGAAAGGCCCACTCTGTCTTAAGCCCCCCTTCCCCCTCCGGACTACCTTAAGCAAGCCTGGTGGTCTAGTGGGCCCAGATGGGAGTGACTACCACTTGCTCCCATCCCAGCCAGCAGAGGGTTCAATATAGCACCTGCAATCCCTTGGCAGTAGTCTCATACAAGCTGCATTATTTGTTTGAATACTAATGAGCTATTTTGCATGCATTGTGTGTTAAGGGCCAAAAAACAGGTGTTATTGCTTAATGCTCTTTAGCAACTAATTACCTCCCATATATTAAAATGCAGTGATCATGCTTGACTACATTATATACCAGCATAACTCTAGTGATGGAAGTTCTCATGCACTCCAAGAGTTCTCAACCCAGTCCTCAAGACACACCTAGCCAGTCAGGTTTTCAAAATAACCACAATGAATATTAATGAGAGAAATTTGCCTGCACTGTCTCCATGGAATGCAAATCTCTCTCATGCATATTCATTGTGGGTTTCCTGAAAACCTGACTGGCTAGGTCTATCCCGAGGACTGGCTTGAGAATCCCTGGCTTAGGCAGGTTTTGTTTCATTTTATTTTAAAAATTAAACCAACATTATAACACATTTTTTTTCAGTGTTTTTTTTCATTTCAAGAAACAGTAGCCAGTGCCGGTCAACTTCAGTCTCCAACCAAGCATCTTTTTGCCACAGAGTTGCCTTACACTTAAAAAGAAAAAAATACCTTTTGGCCCCTCCCCAAATTGTTTCTCATAACACCTGAAATTCTCTTATCCTGTTTCTGCTGTGAAAATAAAGCTGGAGCAATCCCCCTCACTTATTCCAAAATGGAGCCACCTGACCCAAAGGCCTCCTGGCTTGTAGGGGAAGAGAACAATGGGGAAAGGATTCAAGAGGAGAGCAGGGCTCGAACCCAACATTTTTAAAATTTTGTATTGTTTTTTTCTGCTCCTTTTTAAAAATTTTGTTTTGCCATTTTGCATAAATGAAACAAACATTGAGGGGTATTTTAGAAGCTCTATTCATGATCAGAACATCTGAAAATGGGCATTCTGGTGTGCAGGGGCGGCCCAAGGGGGGTGCGGGGCTATGTGCGGAGACTTGGTGCGGGGCCTCATTTGCATAAGGGACCTCATTTGCATAAAAATTTGCATAATGTTACCATACACTAACTTTTAGTAAACATGCCTCTAAATGAGTGTATGGATAAAGAAAGACTAAAAGATTTCTACATTACTATAATCCAGTGACAATTGCCAGGCACATTAGGAACTACTACAAACACTGCCCATTTAGAACCCACAGCAAACCCGCCATATCATAACAGCACTACCAGGACTCACAAAGCACAAGACCCTACCTATTAAAAGGCAACACTACAAATATTAAACCAATATATTTCAGAGAACAACAAGACATGACCTACTGGGGAAAGAGAACAAATGGCAATGTCAAATAGGAATTACATAAACAGAATACCTCAGCTCAGTTACACGTGCAGAACATAGACCATCACCAAACAAGGAATCACAATTTAGAAACAGGAAGACAATAATTAAACTGGGAACCCCAAAAGCCCAACAACACTGTAGAAATAAAACAATAAATTAATTTCCTCTTGTACTAAACAAAGCGCAGACATTAATGATGCACATTTCCCAGAGCTGGCATATTTCAGTTAATAAATTCAATAAAGAGATGTTTTTCTACCTTTTGTGCATTTTTTTTCAGTTGCAATTGCTCCAGCCACTTTCTTCTGGTTTCTTCGTGTCTTCTGCTAACTCTCCATCGTCTGCTGTCCATTTGTCCTTTCTTCACTCTTCTAGTTTTTTTCCATTCTCTCTCTACATCTGCTTTAACATACTAATCTTTCTCCTTTTGCTCTTTCCTCATTCCTATTTCATCCACTCGAATTTTACCCCGCCATCCTCAATCCCTACTTACTCTCCCAATATCCGGCCAATTGTAGATTTGTCTTCCCTCCCACACAAAATATTTTTCCCTCTCCATTTCACTCTTCCAGCTCTATCCCATTCTAATCCTCCCCCAACATCAGCTCCCTTCTAGTTCCAGCTCCACCCAGCATCCGCTTCCTTCTAGTCCACGCATCAGCCCATTTCCTGTCCTAGCCCCCCCTCACTCAGCCCATTTCCAGTCCTAGCTCCCTCCCCTCACAGCCCATTTCGATTCCAAGCTCCCCTCCCCATCAGCTATTTGTAGTTCAAGCCTTCCTTCCACTCAGCCCATTTCCAGTCCTAGCCACCCCCCAGCCCATTACCAGTCCTAACCCCCATCAGCCCATTTCAAGTCCTAGCTCCCCCAT
This sequence comes from Ichthyophis bannanicus, assembly GCA_033557465.1. Taxonomy (NCBI): domain Eukaryota; kingdom Metazoa; phylum Chordata; class Amphibia; order Gymnophiona; family Ichthyophiidae; genus Ichthyophis; species Ichthyophis bannanicus. Next base: position 16,351,301 of record CM066039.1, on the reverse strand, counting down.
CCGAGTCCCTCCATCAGCTCATTTCCAATCCCAGCCCCCATCACCAAATTTCTAGTCCTTTCCTAGCCCCACCATCATCAGCCCATGTCAAATCCAAGCTCTCCTCCACTCAGCCCATTTCCAATCTAAGCCCCACATGAGCCTACTTCCAGTTCTAGCCCCTCCATGAGTCCATTTCAATCCAAGCCCCCCAACAGCCCATTTCCAGTCCTATCTTAGCCCTCCATCAGCCCATTTCCTGTCCTAGCCCCCCCTCACTCAGCCCATTTCCAGTCCTAGCTCCCTCCCCTTACAGCTATTTGCAGTTCAAGCCCTCCTTCCACTCAGCCCATTTCCAGTCCTAGCCACCCCCAGCCCATTACCAGTCCTAGCCCCCCCAGCCCATTACCATTCCTACGCCCATTACCAGTCCTAAGCCCCCCCATCAGCCCACTTCCAGTCCTAAGCCCCCCAACACCCCATTTTCAGTCTTAGCCCCCCCATAGCCCATTCCAGTCCTAGCCCCCCCATAGCCCATTACTAGTCCTAACCCCCCATCAGCCCATTTCCAGTCTTAGCACCCCCATAGCCCATTACCAGTCCTAACCCCCCCCATCAGCACATTTCCAGTCCTAACCCCCCCTATAGCCCATTACCAGTCCTAACCCCCCATCAGCCCATTTCCAGTCCTAACCCCCCCATCAGCCCACTTCCAGTCTTAGCCCCCCCATAGCCCATTACCAGTCCTACTCCCCCCAAAGCCCATTACCAGTCCTAACCCCCCTCCCCCCATCAGCCCTGATAGATTAAAAAAACCCAAACCGGCTGCTGCTGCCGCTGCCGCCGCCGCCGCCGTGGCAGCGGCAGAATCATATGTCCTGGCAGAGCCTCCCTTCACCATCAGCTCCCGAGTCCCTCCCAATGCGCGGGCTTTCAGAGCCGCGAGAGTTTCCCTTTCTTCTCGCGGCTCTGTTAATCTCGCCGGGGCTGATGGGATTAACAGAGCCGTGAGAGGTCAGAGAAGCTCTCGCGGCTCTGAAAGCCCGTGCATTGGGAGGGACTCGGGAGCTCAGGGGAGGCTCTGCCGGGCAGGTGGGGCCCCGCGACGGGACATTTGATTCTGCCGCTGCCACGGCGGCAGCGGCAGCAGCAGCCAGTTTGGATTTTTTTCTACTTGTGCAATGAAGAATGTTTTTTGCGCGGGGCCCCCTGAAATGCGTGGCCCTGTGCAAAAAACATTCTTGCTCAATGGACGGGCCGGCCCTGCCGGTGTGCAAATCACAGAGATGTCCAGGATCCATTTTAGAATCTGGGTATATGGATATCTCCAGCACGAGCATGTCTGTGTACACACAGAGGTGGGGAAGAGGCAAGGGAGATGTGGATCACGGTGTGATTTCAGAACGTCTAACTCTAGTTCATGAGGAGTCCATGCTCTATAACAGCTCCTGACCACGAATAAGGTGCAAAGATGTGCTTCTTTCATTGCTACAATGCTTCCAGGGAGAAGAGCAAAATGCACTTTTGTTACGGTGGTTAATATTTCCAGGCTAAAGAAAACTGCACATAAATATAATTCCAAACCTATTACAGGCTCGCTGCTGCATGTCTGATTATCTGAAATGCCTGGCTGTGATGTGCAAATCTCATAACACAGTTGCTCCCCTTCTGAGATTCCCATGTACCTGGTTCTGAGGCGCTGCAATTCAGGGATGTCCACATTTCTGAAATGGCCATTGCCCATGCAGGTACCCGGCCTTGCAATGTGCATGAGGCTCATCTTTGTAATAAGTTACTGGGACGTGCATTTTTCATGGAAATAGAGCAATTTCAGAAGTACTATTACTGCTATTGAACTTTTGTATAGTGTTACAAGACGTACGCAGAAGCACTTCTACATGCCTCCCTTCACTGCTGTCACTAACCTGGATTTTTAGAAGTTCTGCCCTGGACGCCCCAGAGTCTTCCTGAATGCCCCTTCTAAAATTCCACTTCGTGTCTCTGATGTTTCCGGAGATTTTGGAGAGTAGGGCAGCGCTCCCTCTTAAGAAGAAAGTCTTTGTCCCCTGCACACCTCAACAGTCACATACCTACCTACCTTTTCTGATTTTTTTTTTCCTTCTTCTCGCTAATTTCAAACACATTTTAATAGTTTTTGGAATTCAGTAGTCAAAATCAAAGGAATTTTTTTCTTATTTTTTATTTTATTTTTTTAATTGTTCCATTGTGCAAAAGTTTCTTCTTTGGCATTGACAAGACGCTGAAAAGAATATGTGAAAAAAACCATAGGGCAGTCTTTTAGGATAAAAGTAGCCCCTTCTATATATTATGAGCATCATTTCTCTGCCCCCCCTCCCCTTGAACATTTTTTTTGTTAAGTGCATTCTTGATGCCACATTGAAACACAAAATAGCTGGAATGAGCAAGTCACCAAAGGCTATTTGTATGCTAATATATATTCCCCAAGCTGAGTAGGCGCCTAAAGCCCATTGCTGCAGCTAATGATGGTTGTGCTTTAACCTCTGCAAAAGAAAGAGAAGTATTCTCCTTAAGAAAACAACTCAGTTACTTTAAGATGAAATGTAATTATCTATTATCAGATGTCCCTTAAACTGCTAAGCCTATTAAATCTGCTAAAAGTACTGAAGACCTAATTTTACCATAATAGCAATTTAATTTCAGCAAATCACGGTTTCATTCTTACACAATATTTTGTTGAAGGGATACAGAGAAAGGTCCATCTGAGTTATTTTCTCTCCCTCCCCCCACCACCCCTCACCATTTTTCTTTCCTTAGAAGTACAATTAAATTCTTGCAGTAATGTAACCTTTCCTGACACAGTATTTTACCTATCAAAAAGGAAAACAATGGGTATTAGCATTTATAAGAGGTTTGTTTTAGAAGTGGCTAAAGTTTTTTCTTTGTACGTTCCTTTCAGAGAGTTTCCTTCTGCTGTTAGTTCAATGCCTCCACTTGCTTCCTGTCCCATATGTTCTCAGAGCAATGAAGGAATAGGGTAGGTGGATCCATGACGTGGATAAGCTTTGACTGCTCCGGCTGAGGGTACCTCCAAGATATTGGCTGCACTGCTCTAATTATGGTCATCACTTTTTCTTACCCTTATACCCCCAATCAGTGTGCTAGTGCTGTCTCCCAGCTGGAAGCCATAGAAATTTGATCTCTTGTAAGAAGCAAAGTCGGCTTGCAGCTCATTCTAAGAACATGGTCACCTCCCCCAGTTATGTTTAAGACTCTACCAAAGTCCTGCCGCCATTTCATGCTGGTTGATTCATACACCTTCTTTGCGGAGCTTGATGCGGCCATAGTGTCGCTTTATCCAAGGTAGTTTTGTCTTTTCTTTTTTGAGCATATGTGTTCCTCTAACTAGTCCATCATCCAGCTGCTCTCACATGTGCTCTTACCACCACCTGCTATATCCAGTTTTGATCACTGCTAACTCCACTGGTGGACAATTACTGCTTTCCACCACCCTCTCAGTATGGAGCCTGCAGATGATAAAATAATGGTTTTATATAAGGAAATATTGAAACACTATTAGCTAGTCTTCTAGATATCAAGCTTCCTGTTGTCTCTTTTGTTTCCTATTTTAGTCATTTTGAGGGTAATTTTCTCATTGACTCTTTAGGTAAAAACATTTTACCCACATGAATTGACTGTCTGTGAATAAAGGCAGGTGTGTAACTCCAGAGCATACATACTTCTAGTTCCATATGGGGGGAGGGGATGCCGGAGAGGGTTAGGACAGACGTACTTTAGTATTCTGAAAACTGCACAATTTGCAATGAATTGTATTTTAAGTTCTATCAAACTCCAACTGGGTGGCGAAGGTGGTTTATGAATTTCCCCTCTTAACTCCCCCACCTATATGCCCAACATCTCTCTTACCTCTTCCTTTAACTTTCCTTGCCAGACCCTGCCTCCTCTTCTGCTCTCACCACTCTCTAGTTGTTTAGAACTGTAAGCGTGTGCCATGGGGCCCTCAAGTGTCTTAATCTTTGTTTTTCAGTCTTCATATATTGCCTTTGGGAGGGCCTCAAAGAGGTTTACAATAGAAAACAGTTTCTTGGAAAACAGAGAAAAGGAACACCATTTGGTGACCAGGACAGACGTTAGGGTTTCAGCCTGCTGGTCCTAACTTGACCCCCCCGAAGGCAAGCCAGAAGAGTTGGGTCTTCAGGTTTACCCAAAAGGCCTTATAAGAATGTTCACTGTGAAGAAGGGGAGGAAGAGAGTTCCAGAGGCAGGTGCCCATGTAGATTCGAGTGTGGCAGAGGACACAGCGGGAGTGCAAAGCCTTTTTCATCTGCTGAGCATAATTCACGCAATGGAACATAAAGGACAGTGAATGAGGTGAGACAGAGAGAAACACCACAGTGAAAGGCCTTGAATGCGAGACATAGGATCTTGAAATGAATACGGTAGGGAAAGGAAGCCGGTGATAATGCATAAACAGAGGGGAAACGTGATCAAATTTACAAGTTTGTGCAAGGAGCTGAATGACCATGTTCTGAAGTGTTTGAAGTCTCATGGTTTGGAAGGAGGAGACGCCGCAGTAGACAGAACTGCAGTAATCAGGTCTTAAGGTGATAAGAGTGTGGATGAGTGTAAGTTTGTATCTGAGGGTCTAGAAGAGAGCGTAGAGTCCAGAACTGGTGAAGAGCAAGAAAAGTGGATTTAATTAAAGCAGAGATCTGCTGTTGGAAAGAGAGCTCAGAGCCAATGATTATTCCAAGACATTTGAAGTGGTGAGTCAGAGTGAGCTTTGTGTCAAGCAGGGAGGGGGTGACGCTAGAGCAGAAGAGATGGCTGGAAATCCAGATAGCTGTGGGTTTATTGGGATTCAGCTTCAGGTGATTAGAATGAAGACAGACAGAAACTTTCTTCAGACAGTCATTAAGTTTGGACAGGTCAGGGGATCTGCCATCTGTAAATGAAATGAGGAAAATATTAACAGCATAGACAAAACAACTTATAACGGTGTTTTGGATCAGAGTGGCTAACAAACTGAGAAAACTATTAAAGAGGGGCGGTGCAGGAATAGATCCCTAAGGTACCCCACAGGTCAGAGACTGAGGGGTCGAAAGGATGGAATCAGCCGAAATGGAGAAAGTTCGAGAAAAATGAAGGGAACCAGCGTAAGAGATTGTCCCGTATGCTGATGCCTGATAGTCGAGTACTGAATCTGTGCTCAGATGGTCTCATGCAGCCACCATGTACCAGCTGCTTCTTTCGGCTAGCATGTGATGTCATTTCCTGCCAGCTGCTTGATGGGCAGGGGAGAGAGCAGGCAGTGAAGACCTCAGGTAGTCGTGGTTTACAGGTGCAGTTGGGAATGGAAGATCGTGATGGATCGGGTTGGACTTGGAGCCACTGCTCTGTTCCCGTGTGCACTGTTGACACCCCCAGAATAGTGCTAAGTTAGGCTGGTGCCTAGCCTACGTAGTGCTACTTGAGACTAAAAGCATGATATCACAGCCTCTCCCCCCAGCAGCAAGAGCGTGGACAGAGGACTTCTGTTCATCTTCATGGGAACGTTACTCCCAGGTTTCCTTTCGTTTGCTGACAATCTGACCGGGTCCAATTTGTGCCATTTTTGAATTACTCACTGTGCATGTGCATTATCAGTTTGATCATGTCGGCTGCGCCCAACCCTTTGTCCGCTGTGACTCTTAGATTTATCTCCAGGAGAATTCTGCAATTTCCTTATCTTCGTCACAAATTACTATGGCCTGGCTTGCTTTCACCCAGCAGTGAGATTTTTTTTTAAACTCCACTACAAAGTCAAAAATGATAAATGACTCCCTGAGGCCACTGGGTCTCCCTCTAGAACCTTTAGATAAAACCTGACTCTTCACAGTCCTGTGGTGTACTTTTATGTCAACTGAACTAATTTAGTGATTGAATCTTTTGTATGTACACAGAGCCAGTGCCAGGATAGTGGGCACCCTAGGCGAATCTTTAGCCTTACACCCCCTCCCCCCCACTGAGAGTTTGATGATTCAATTTAAGAATCATGATCATCCCAACAGCAACATTTCCACAACAATCCTGTAAAACTGCATAATTGGACATCATACTTTGAACTATTAAACGTTGCTTTGCATGCATGTGTGTGCCACTCTCCCTGAAGGCAAAAGAATGTGCTGATGGCTCTTTGAGTTTATGTGGCTATTATAACTTACTGTTTTGCCTCAGAAGCTGCTGCCCTAGGCAACGACCTAATTCTGCCTCATGGCTAAGCCAACCCTGTATGCATGTCCACAGCTAGGAATTCTCTGGGATGCACCTGGAGATGCTGGAATATTATCGGATCTATCTGTCTCCATAAAACCTCACCTCTGCATACATAATTCTGTATATTTTTTCTGCAGACAAGTGGGGGATGAAGGCATGCTTTGCTCGTGACATCCATGATAGAGCCAGTGTGCCAGGTTCTTCCTTAGCTCAGAGAAGTCTTTTGGACTCCTCTGAGCATGTGCCAGCCTTCACGCCTTGTTGGTCCTGCTGAAATCAGTTTCCTTTGCTGCAGCCAGAGAAGTTACAGCTCTCCTCTTTCCTACATTGGATTGCACCAGACAGAGAAACTGAAACCAAGCCAGCCAGCCAGGGAAACCCCAACGTCAGCAGCAGCGAGCAGCAGTACAGAAGCCCCCCAAGAAACAATAAATACTGTTTCAGAGGGCAACGATTGCCACTCTGGCAGTCTAACTCTTCACATTGCTGTGGCACGCCACCTTTTCCACCCCCCCACCAATGTTCCTGCTAAGTAGCTTGAAGCTGCGTGGGAGTACTGCAATGGCATTCCTGCCGGTGGAGGGAGGTGCAACGCGATTACACCTAGGATCGCATTGCACCCAGGCCTTCCTATCCTTCGGGACTTGCCTATGCCATGTCATCCTAAGCTTGATCACATTGCACCTCCCCCCACTGGCAGGAATGCCGGAGGAGGACTCCCATGCAGTTTCAAGCTGCTTAGCCGGAACATTACCCCCCCCCCTCCACCCATGCTCCATTGCAATGGATCAAAAGTCAATTCGCAAAAGACTAAACTAGTGCCCCAATAGTACCTCTACTTCATTGGAGCTCACATAGTCACTCAGTCAGCCAGAGCGTACCTTCCCGATGACAGAGTCCAAGTCACCCATCAACTCTGCAAAAAACTCACCCATTTGCTCTTTGCATCCACCCACATAATCCTCAAGCTGCTAGGTCACACAGCAGCATCCATCCACTTCACGCCATTGGTGCAGTTATATATGCGAACACTGCAGTGGCACTGAAGGCCATACGCACATACTGTATCATACCCACGCAACCTTGTCTGAGACCATCTTTTCAGGCTCCGCTGCATCATCTCACTCTCTCAACTGATGCTGCCACTTATGGTTGGGGGGCACACCTCTTGCACCTATCAATGCAGGGAGCATGGATGACCCAAGAATAGACTGCATATCAATGTCCTGGAACTCTGGGTGGTATTTTATGCCCTCAACATCTTCAGGGATTGGGCCCACCACAGAATGCTGCTCATTCAGACAGACAACCCAGTCACTATGTTCCATATCAACTTACAAGGGGGATCCGACTCCCTCTGGTTATGTCAAGAGGCCATGGCGTATGACTTTTTGCCAGTCCATCGACACCATACTCAAGGTCACAAACTTGCTAGGGTCAAAGAACCGATGTCTAGATCCATGTGAGTGGTCCTTGGATCTGATGCTTCTCCAGTGAGTTTTTCTGAAATGGGGTACACCCAAAGTGGATTTCTTTGCCTCTGCTGAAAATGCAAAGTGCCCTCTTTTCAGCTCCATTCGTCCCAGCAAACACCAATGGGCAAGTGAAGCCTTCACCATTTACTGGAGTCACTGTCTTCTCTATGCATTCTCTATTCCTGCTAATGATTTGGGTCCTGCTTAAATTACGGGAGACAGGGCTGCAGTCATCCTATTGGCCCCCCAATAGCCCAGACAAGCATGATTATCTCCTCACCCTAGCGGAGGATATGCCACTGCCTCTAGGCACTCACACCGCCAGCACATCACACCTTGATGCCCTATCCATGTCTAATAGGTCCTGTACAATCAATCTACTCTATCGAGCACTGTCACCTTCCTCAGATGACCTTACATCAATAATCAACATGGCATGTAACTTCCCAAACCCACAATCTCCTAACTGGCTAGTAGGTGATTTTAACCTACCTTCGTTACAAACCTCACACTCCTCAGCATTCCTTGAAGCCATGTGCCAACTAGGATATGAACAACTTATCGACGCTCCCACCCATATCAGAGGAAGCACATTGGATTTAATATTCGCTCCTCAAGTGATAACCAACACATCCCAGAAGCTCCTGATTTCCATAACCCCTGTACCCTGGTCTGATCACAATTTACTCCTCTTTAACATCCCCACTGAACACTTCACCACTGACAGCAACAAATCAGGTCGCCCCCCAAGTGCCCTTGAAACACGCTTCCGTCCTTTCAATAAGATCGAAGTCCTGGAGAAAATCCTACCTGCTCTCCACAAAGACTTACCTTCTCAAGATGACTTAGTAACCAACTGGGACAATACATTGAAAGCTGCTTCCTGCATCTCTGCTAGCGACAGGATCAAGACCAAGGACAAACATAAACCATGGTTCTCCGCTGAACTACAAGAATCTCTCCTACACCTGCGCAGACTTGAGAGACGATGGCGCTCCTCTCGGTCTCCCGATGCACTCTGCTCATACAATTCATACCTACAAATTCACCGGAGGATGACAATGGAGAGAAGAAAGAAATACCACTCAGATACACTAATGCGGTCCTTAAACAAGCCACACGACCTCTTCAATATTGTTAAATCCTTAACAGGTGATCCAACCACAACCCAACCACCTATGCCACACCCTCAAGACTATGCCATATACCTACAGTCAAAAATGATACAGACTAATTCGATCCTCACAACTTCAGCACCTTCCACCCCACAGACTGTGCTCCAACTAGCATCGCTTGATAAATTCTCCCAGGTATCCAACAAAGAGATCGAAGATATCATAGCAGCTATTAATTTAACTACCGCACCTATTGACCCCTGCCCAGCCAGGTGGATCAAAGAACTACGACATGAACTTAGCCCAACTATTAGCAAGATTGTCAACTATTCCTTCTCAACTGGATCCTTCCCACAGAGCCTGAAGCATTCATCCATCCGTCCGCTCCTAAAGAACAGTAAGCTTGACCCAACAAAAGTTGAATCTTTCAGACCCATCTCCAGCATCCCTCTCTTAGCAAAAATCATGGAAAAAGTAGTCCAGCGACAAATACAACACCATGTTGACTCCGAATCTCCTCTGGACCCCTCACAACATGGTTTTAGAGAAGAACATGGTGTTGACACCCTTCTCACAACACTTTTCAATATCCTAATCATAGGCATTGACAATATCCACCAAGGGTTCATTCTCATCTTTCTCGACATAGCTGCAGCATTCGATTCAGTAAACCACAATACTCTCCTACAGCATCTCCAAGACAAGGGCATTCAAGGGCTAGCCCTGAGCTGGTGTAAATCCTACCTATCTGATAGACAGCAGCAAGTCAGAACAGGAGAAGCAACGTCTGATTCATTCCCTCTTAAACAAGGTGTCCCTCAGGGTTCCTCCTTGTCCGCACTAATGTTCAATATCTATATGCAGCCAATCTGCGATCTGATACGCACCTTCAACATACAATGCCTTGCATATGCTGATGACATCCTGATGTTTGCTCCATTCAACATAAAACAACCAGATTTTGCACCAATAGTTCACTGCTTTGAAGCTGTATCAAACTGGCTCCTCAAACAGAATTTACGGATAAATCACAACAAAACAGATGTTCTATTCGTTACACGGAACCCAACATTCATACCCCCTGCCTCATTACAGGTAAACAACACTGAGTTGAAAGCACAACCTACAATCCGATACTTAGGGATCATATTAGATCAGCAGCTTGATATGTCAGTACACATTAAGAAAACAACGAGTGCAATTTACCACAAGATCCGATCCTTACGTAATCTCCGACCTCTACTTAACTACTCCGACTTCCGCACTATCTTCCAAGCCTTGGTATTACCACACTTGGATTTCGCCAATATCATTCTACACGGTCTCCCGCAATCCACTCTAAATCCCCTCCGTCTGGCCATGAATGCTGCCGCGAGAATTCTCGTAGGTGCTCCACGTTCAGAGCACATAACTCCAATACTGATGAGTTTACACTGGTTACCCCTCCAGGCCAGAACCCTATACAAGACCCTGGTCATGACTTTTAAAGCCTCAAAGTGCCCATCTCTATCACCTATCAGCAATATGATACATATCACTCCAAATAACAGATCCAGGAGATCTGTTACATTAAACTCCATTGACCTCCCGAAACTCCTCACAAAATGCTCTAAATCAACAGCCTCTAGAGCCTTCTCACTGTTTTCACCCAGAGCCTGGAATGCACTTCCACCCGAAATCAGAGCCATCTCAAGTCTAATGACGTTCAGAAAGGCATTAAAACATTATTTGTTCCTAATATACTACCCTGAAGCTACTCCAACTGAACATAGCCCTCATGCTGGTCTTTCATACTTGACCCCGGTAGAAAATGGTTAATCTTGATGGTTCTCACTTGCTCACTCTATCCATTCCGTATTTATACTGTACTTGTAATAACTTTTTCTCCGTACTTGTAGTTTAACTTATTTACTACCCCATCTAATTAACCAAAAATACCATGTATATTTTTTAGCCATGTTTTTTGTATATAGTTAACCCTGTTTACCGCCAAGTTTATGTACCCTGTTCTTTGTAAAAAACCAATGCTGTCTGTATCATTGTGTTTATATTTGTTCATATGTAAACCGCACTGATTAATAGAGCGCGGTATATAAGAAATATAAATAAATAAATAAATAAATTCTCTCTTACTGACCCACCACCATAGGCACTTGCTTCACCCCAGTCTCAGCAGTCTGGCCCTCACAACCTGCAAAGAAAATGTAGTTGCTTACCTGTAACGGGGGTTCTCCATAGACAGCAGGGGTAACAGCCACATTACCTTCCCACCATCCCCAAAAACAGAACAAGGAAGGGGAGATTAAAATAGGACAAGAAGCCTGAGGCATCAGAACCAAAGACATCTACGGTCTCAAGGAACAGATGCGCAATGTTATGAATTGATACTGAATGTTATGAACCGATTTCAGTGGGACAGGTGAGGTGAGAAAGCTGGCGCATGCTCAGAAGTCCAAAAGAGTTCTCTGAAAATGGGGAGGGCCAGGCTTACTGGCTCCATCAAGGACATCACCAGCAAAGTGTGGCTACATACTGTTGCTGTCTGCAGAGAACCCCCGTTACAGGCAAGCAACCATGCTTTCTCTCCAGCCTTGAATAACTCTATGAGATTAAGAGTAACTTGTTGCAGCAGTTTATAACTGATATCACTGTACATACACAGTCTATAAGGACAGTGCAGGCTATGGAGAGACTTGACAACAAACCTTTGATGCTTCCAGTACGGATATGCATTAGTGAGCATTAGTGTGCATTAGTGTGCATTAGTGTGCATTAGTGAGCATTAGTGTGCATTAGTGTGCATTAGTGAGCATTAGTGAGCACCTTACACATTTTAGTCCATGCAAGATTGATTTCATGCACATTAACCTATGAAGTACTCTAATGAAAAATGTGAATGCAAGTTAACATTTTTTTTTACTAAACATTTGTTTGAAATGAATAGAAAAACTGAAAAAAGAGGAAAAGATTTGAAGAATGTCTGAAAATGAAACAAATATTTTTTCCTGTCATATGTAACTTCCAGGTTAATAAAATTGCAATTTGCTATTTTGCTAATAGAAACTCCATTGATCTGCATGGAGATTATAAAAGAGGCTAATTGCAAGACACAAGACACACATGGGTTTATAAAATTAGGAAAAAACAGAGAGATGTGCAAGGTGGCAGGTTCCCACCCCAAAAGACTTGCAATCTAGGTAAACACTGATGGATGAGTTATATAGAGCTACCAACTGACTCTAGCTGTACCAGACAGGTTGATCCAGTCCTGGTTTTATCCCATTAGCTGGTTTCTCTAAGGAACATGGGGCCTGATATTGCATTAGGCAGGGCTAAGCACCGTAGCCGTGTCGCCCTACCTGCCGACTCTTTAACCCTGGATTTGCACTTCTGTGACACTGCACAGCCAGGAAGCCACCGAGCGTAAATGGGCAGCAGTGATTTTGGATGCTGCCCAGTTAGCCCCGGTGTCTTAAAGACAGGCAAGGGTTTTCCTAAGGCGCAGAGTGCTAACCGGTTAGCGGCATTCCCTGCCTCTGCTCTGCTCCAGAATGCTCCCAACACACCCCGATGCTCACCGGATAGCATCCAGGTGCGTAGGGGACTTAATCAGGGATTTTCAAAGGCATGTAGGTACCTTTGAAAATCCACGATTAAGGCATTTATATGGTTAACATGGGCTGTTAATCGTGTAAATGCCTTTGAAACTTGGGCCCATGGGGACTAAAGGTCTGTGCATGTAGTAAAGGTAAAAGCAGGACTGGATCTACCTGGTGGTAGGATTAGAATTTAGCTCAGACCTTTTCAATAGTTGAAAACAAATTATGTTGATGTACAGTAGGTATTTTCCAGGGCATTTGCCATTTAAAGGGCCTTTTTACTAAAGTGCACTAGGTTTGCGTTTAGCATGAAAACTAATGCAAAGCCTCCATGGTAACTGGTGGGACCTGGAGCTGCATTTTCCCACAGTTAATGTGCAGATGTGTGCCCTGGCGCATGGCGCAGTTACACTTAACTCCAACTATTCAGGCACAACATTGACAGCACTCGATATGTCCCTCCACATTAACTCAATGTGCTCATCACGCCCACTCTCTACCCTTAACCCAGCCATTCACCACCCCAGTGTGCAATTGGCAGCACGCAAATCAATGCATGGTAAACTGTCATGCCCTGTGGTTACAGCTACCACGTGTGAAAATGCACAGTGACAGCTTAGTGCATTTTAGTTAAAGGGCTCCTGAGTTTGTACCTGAGACAATAGAGGGTGAAATAACTTGCCCAAGACCAGAAGGAGTGGGATTTGAACCCTTGCTCCCCTAGTTCGCAGCCCACTGCTGTGAACACTAGGCTACTCCTCCACTCCTGAAAAAAAATAAAGCCAGTGGGAAACAACATTCCTTCTCAGGTGCCCAGTTGTCACCCATATTCCTATCATTAGGGGTTATGCAGCAATATTGTGATTTCAGGGTAGGCATGTCCCCTGGGAGTTCTGTAAAATTTGACTGGTTCACATGATAGTGCTGCACCCCCATTGATAGTAAGAATGCAGATGACAGACTTGAGCACACCTGAGAGGGAATGTTGGTAGGAAACCCTAACGATATGCATGATTATGCAGGAGATTGCTCATAAGTGATTACACAAGAAAATGCAGGTAGAAAAGCCATGATCAAATGTTCCTGCAGGCCAATGGGGTGGTCAGATTGGGACTAGCAGACTACAATTCAGAAACCATCTATGCCAGTTTTGGCAGGCTGGTAGAGGTGAGGCACTGTCCAGCAAGTCCCAGTGTTCAGGCAATTTGGTAGTTGTTTACATTAGAAAGTTTGGAGGTAAGTTATGGGGGAGCAGGGATGGGGGGTGGGTTACATAAAGGATCTTGCAGGACTGTTGCCAGGCTAGATGGCACCCCAGTTGGTAGGAGTGGTTACCCTCCAATACTTTGGCCAGCCGAATGGTGATAGGCCCTCTGATGATGTGACCTATTTCTATTGCTGTCATAGTAGCCAGCTCTGTGGGTGTAGGGGGCTCAAGAGCACCCCTAATATTAAGCAACTCCGTTGTGTTGAGTTTAGTGCTCCAAATCATTTTGAACAGTTCACTCATATGCTCGTTAGCACTCTGGGTGGTGGCCCGTCTTTACCCAATACTTTTGATGGCCCCGTTTGGCTAGTAGAAAAAGCAGTGCAGTTCCAGGTAAAGAAAAGAGTGCTGAGAGGCTCGGATAAAGGAAGGGCAGAGAGGGAGAGTATCACACAGGGTGTACAGAGCAGCAAAGAGGAGACGGGCAATGGGAGAAGCTTCAATTTCACCAGGCAGCTGATGGGAAGCTAATCGCTCTAGAAGGTCAAAAAGAAAAGACAGGTGTCTCCCTTTGGGTCACTAATGTGACCTATCCAAGGAAACCATAACCTACTTCAGTTTGCTTTTCTTTACCTCTCACCTTCAGATAAATAGTTACACTGCAGCTAAGAGAAAGCGGAGATTTAAACCACAAGTGGCAAAGGCAGACTTTGTTCTAGTCTCTCATCATGCCCCTGTCATAAATCAGCGATGAGCTGTGCAGCAAACTTCACAGATTCGCAGTAATCTGACAGGAGCTGTGATGTGAATCAGTCCTGCTATGTCTGAACGGGCAGCCAGTGTTGCTGTGTGTTGGCGGTGCAGACTGCCTGCCCTATGCCCTTCCTGTAGATCTTCTACTCCAGGATCTCCAAGGTGCACGCAAGTTCAGAATGAAATAATGCAATCCACCATCCTATCTATCTAAATCCTCTTTCTTTTAGCACACTGAACAGTCATGATTGTTTTAATAGGCTTCGCTCATCAGTTTAGAGAAGAAGAAAATACCCTATCAAACTAGAATTTTAGAAAATTGCCGGTGATGCCCTATAAAATTAGGCAGTGCTACAGTTCATTACGAGGTATAATATGCTGTTAACACCCTGAATAGGTAGGCAGGGTGGTTATAATTCAATTAAAGCCTCTACTTACACTGCAGTTGAATAGGAGAACAGTGGCTGCAAAATGTGTCTCGCTATATGAAACAACCTATTTAAGCTAAATCAACTCCTACTTAAGTGAGCCATAATAAGCATTCAGAGGGGCAGCTCAAGCCCTGGGGGCATCATCTATCATGCTGTAATAGAAAATCGGAATGAATAATAACACCTGGGCAGGCGGCAGGAGTTTGCATGCATTAGGTTGGGGTGGAGGAAGGGAAGATGTGAATAGTGCTTCTCATCAGAGAGAGGAGGTTTGGATTGGGAACCTCTGTTTGGAGTGTTGCATGTTGTGTTGGGTGATCAGATCTGGATTATGTTCTAAAGGGAGGAGAGACCTTTTGGGTCTTTCTTGCCTCTGTTTTCCGTGAGGTCTCTAATGTGTACCTACCTAACTGCAGTAGGGTTCTTGAAGAAAAGGGAAAATAAGGTTTGTAAAAGTAGGTATATTAAGGAGCTTGCACGATATGGCCTGAACCTTGGCGAGGGCTTCAGAATGTGAAATTAAAACCGGCTCCCCCTGCATAAACATCTCGGGGGAAGGTGTATGAGGAAGGGACCTATGAAACAAAGTTGCCTCCTCTCAGTTAGGTTCAGTAGGAAGGAGTGGGGGGCTACCCCTGTGAGGAGATTGTTTAGGTAGGGATTGCTTAGTAAGGGTTGATGACTGGTTTGTTTGATACTGGAGAAGGGGGTTTGGATGGTTAGATAGGGAGGGGGTTGATACTTCGAATGGGTACTGGGAGAAGGAGGGAGGGGAGGGGGAAGGTTTGTGATATACAAAGAAAATAAAAATTGCTAGACTATTGTTACGATTAATGCAATATGACCATGCTGGTTTTTATCTGCTGTCAGTTACTATGTTACTATGTCTCTCTTTGGCGCTACATGGCTGTTTTTGGTAAAAGTTTGATGTGTTTTGTGTGTTACTAATAAAGAGATTTAAACCTAAAACCAGCTCCCTGGGTCTGAAAACAGAGTAGATCACCTGCTCTCATCCTCCTCCTAAACTCTCATAGCCATGTCAGATGGGATCCACCCAAGGGCCGCCTGTATTGAATGTGGATGGATGCACAAAGTTACTGAGTGGGTCTGACAGTTGCTCATCGGTAGGGCCAACTCTAGATTCAGCAGTAGTCGGTGACAACCTCCAGGGTCAGAGCCACGAACAGGTTACAGAAATTCATGCAAGGGGGTGAGGGGGGAGGTGCCATGACCCGAGAGGGGAATTCAAAGTCCCCTGATCAGACAATCTGGCTAAAGAGGAGCATGAGTCTCACTGACCTCATGAAATAAAGATCCTTGTATGGGTTTCATTCATCAGAATGCAAAACTTGTACGACCTCCTAATTTTGTTATGCTGGGAGGTGCAAAAACCGATGACTCTATGTGGCTCTTTTTTAGTGTACACTGAAGTGCGATTCAGTCTTATGCCCGGTATATCAGTGCAAAGGAACCTGAAGCATAGTTATGATATCGGTGTCTACTCTCAGTGTAGCAAGATGAATGCTCACTGATAATTATATTTATCTATATTTCTGAGGAAGTCATTTTTTTCAAAGTTAACAATGAGCACCCTATTATTAAGAAGTGGATTACCAAAATATTCATCTGCCTAACTGATCAGTTAAATTTGTTCACATAAAATTGCAAGGAAACACCCATTTAGCCAACTAAACAAGGAGTCACTTTGGAGATATTCTCAGGTTGGATTTTCAGCATGTCAGTTAAATTCACTTAAACAGCTTTGGTCACAGAAATTGCAGTCTTTAATGTAGCCAGGAGTAGCTTGGTGGTTAGAACACTGGCTTGGTAACCAAGCAACCAGGGTTCAATTCCCACTAGCACTCCTTGTGGCCTTGGGCAAGTCACTTAACCCTCCATTGCCTCAGAAGAAAGGCCTGGCAATCTACTTCCAGTGACACTGCCAAGAAAACCCAGGAGCTTCTGGGTCACCAGGAGTCAGGACTGACTTAAAGGCACACATTGCAATCTAGCCAGACAAATTTTGTCCAGTTAGATTTAGGCGAATGTTCTGCTGCATATATAACCAGGTAAGTCTGGCTGAAAATTCAACTCATGATAACTGAGCTAAATTACATGTTTATCTTACCTTTTCATTGAGTTTTTCAAAATTAATCCATGAATCTTCTTTTCATAGTCACAGAATGGCAGAAAACCTTTAGGCCCTTATTTGCTAATGCTTAGAGCTTGATAACAGCCTTGTTGTTGTTGTTGTTAAGTGCCATTGAGTCGGTGTCTACTCATGGTGACCTTCTGGATAATTGACCTAAACTTTGTTTGGTCTTCAGCCAAGAGGCTCATTGTTAATACAGTGGTATCCATAGCGGCTGTTATTGTATCGATCCATTTCATTGCCGACCTTCCTCTTTTGCAGTGACTTTCTATATTCCCAAGCATTATGTCTTTCTCCAGTGATCTCTCTCTTCACATGATGTGTCCAAAGTATGAAAGTTGAAGTCTTGTCATCGGAGCTTCTAAGGAAAGCTTAGGTTTGATCTCTAGCACTGACTGGTTTGTTCTTCGGGCAGTCTATGATATACACAGTATTCGTTGCCAGCACCATAATTCAAAGACATCTATTTTCTTCCTGTCTATCTTTTTCATTGTCCAACTTTTGCATCCATATGACATTATTGAAAATACCATGACTTAGACAAGTTGAATCTTTGTATGGAGAGAGACATCTCTGCTCTTGAGAATCTTGTCTAGGTCCTTCATAGCCATTCTACCAAGAGCAATATGTCGTCTGATTTCTTGACTGCTTGTCCTTTCTTTATTGATTGTTGATCCAAGTAAATTAAAGTTATCAACTATTTCAATTTCTTCTCCATCACTGATGAACTTATTGATTTTTACAGATATCAGGATCTTTGTCTTCTTAACGTTAAGGTGCCAGACCCATTTTAAGATTATATTCCTTGATCTTGAGAAGCAAATGTTTCAGATTGTCTTCACTTTCAGCCAGTAATGTGGTATCATCAGGATAGCGAAGGTTGTTGATGAGTCTTTCACCAATCTTCACACCTCGGTTATCTTCATACAGTCCTGATTCTCTGATGATTTGTTCTGCATACAGGTAGGGGGAAAGTATGCAGCCTTGTCGTACACCTTTGTTGATTTTAAACCATTCTGTTTCTCCTTGTTCCATTCAAACCGTTGCTTCTTGATCAATGTAAAGGTTGTGCAAGAGAACTATCCGGTGTTCTGGTATACCCATGCTTCTTAATGTGGCCCAGAGTTTCTCATGGTTTACACAGTCAAAAGCCTTGCTGTAGTCAATAAAACACATATTGATATCCTTTTGGTATTCTTTTGTCTTTTCAAGGCTCCATCTCACATTCACATGTCTCTCATTCCTCGCCCTTTCCTGAACCCCGCTTGCACTTCAGGCAGTTCTCATTCCAGGTATGGTTGTAATCTCTGTTGAACAATCTTGTTGGCATGTGGGATCAGAGCGATTGTGCGAAAATTTCCACAGTCATTTGGGTCATCTTTCTTCAGTATTGGTATAAACACAGATCTTTTCCAGTTAGTTGGCCTTATCATGCATTATTTGCAAAGAAGCTTATTGTATAAAATGGGCTTTGAGGCAGATAATGTGTTATAATACCTTATAGTAAATAGGACCTTAGAGAATTAGACCCTATGAAGGTGATTTTAGGTTTACTTGTGTAAGTCAGCGTACACTGGCATCATCACCAGGGAGCAGCCTGCACAGCGTTCTCCAGGTGCCTGGTGATTCTGCTAGGCTAGTTACTCTGGGGAGCTGGCTGGCTGATCTTCTAGCCAAAAAACAATTATTGAGCTCAAGGGAAATTAGTGCATGTAAAATATTTTATTGAGGAGTGCAAAGCACAAAACCAGACAGGAAAAGAAAATAAGCAAGGATTCAATAGTATGTAACAGCTCCAAACCTCCTATAGTCAGAGCTTGTAGACTCGAAGCAAAAAGGTAAAATAGGTGAGGGAAGTAGAGCAACACAAAAGAGAAAAGGTGGGGGGGGGGGGGAAGGGGCATACAGGCTGCTAAACACATAGCAGGAAATACCAGGAAAAATGGTAGAAACAATCATAAAGAATAAAATTACTCAGCATGTAGATAGTCATGACCTAATGGGAGACAGCCAACATGGCTTTAGACAAGGAAGATCTTGTCTTACTAATCTGTTATGTTTTTTTGAAGGAGTGAATAAACAGGTGGACAAAGGTGAGTCGGTTGATATTGTGTATCTGGACTTTTAGAAAACCTTTGACAAGGTCCCTCATCAGAGACTTTTGGAAAAACTAAAGAGTGATGGGATAGGAGGCAGTGTACTATTGTGGATCAGGAACTGGTTAAAAGATAGAAAGCAGAGGGTAGGGCTAAATGGCCAATTTTCCCAATGGAGAAAGGTGAATAGTGGTGTACCCCAGGGATCTGTGCTGGGTCCGCTGCTTTTTGACATATTCATAAATGACCTGGAAAGTGGAATAACGAGTGAGGTTATCAAATTTGCAGATGACACAAAACTATTTAAAGTTGTTAAAACCCAAGAGGATTGTGAAAAATTGCAAGAGGATCTTGATAAATTGGAAGACTGGGCATCAAAATGGCAGATGAAATTTAATGTGGACAAGTGCAAGGTTATGCTCCTAGGGAAGAACAACCCAAACTATGGTTACACGATGCAAGGTTCCACATTAGGAACCACCACCCAGGAAAAAGATTTAGGCGTCATTGTGGATACCATGTTAAAACCCTCGGCCCAGTGTGCAGCGGCGGCCAAGAGAGCAAATAGAATGCTAGGTATGATAAGGAAAGGAATGGAAAATTAAAACAAAAGATATTATAATGCCTCTATATCGTTCCATGGTGAGACCGCACCTTGAATATTGTGTGTAATTCTGGTCGCTGTATCTTAAAAAGGATATAGCGATTTTAGAAAAGGTTCAGAGAAGAGCCACCAAAATGGTAAAGGGGATGGAAGGATACTCCTATGAAGAAAGGCTAAAAAGATTAGGGCTCTTTAACCTGGAAAAGAGACGGCTGAGGGGAGATATGATAGAAGTCTATAAATTAATGAACGGAGTGGAACAGGTAAACGTAGATCGATTGTTTACGTTATCAGAATATAGAAAGACTAGGGGACATGCAATGAAGCTACAGGGTAAACTATTTAAGACTAATAAAAGAAAATATTTTTTCACTCAATGTGTAATCAAACTCTGGAATTTGTTACCGGAGGATGTAGTAAAAGCTGTTAGTGTAGCTGGGTTTAAAAAAGGTTTGGACAAGTTCCTGGAGGAAAGGTCCATAAACCATTATTAAGAAGTGACCGAAGATATCAATGCTTGACCCAGTACAAGCATTGTGGAACTTGTGTCTCTTGGGGAAACTGCTAGGTACATATGACCTAGATTGGCCACTGTTGGAAACAGAATACTGGGCTTGATGGACCTTGGTCTGACCCAGTATGGCATATCTTATGTTCTTATGTAATAGGAATGAAGCTGCTTATGGAAAGTCCTTATTCAAGTCACCTGTTTCCAGCTAATCAGCTCACAGCATTGTCAACAATGATGAAGGAAAAAGAAATCCAGATTTCTCCACATTTGGGCTGGGTGCCCTGAGTGGAGAAAGTAGGAGATGGCTCACTGAGTCCTTCTAATGCTGCAGGTCTAAGGGCATGGATATAGAGCCCCACCCTTCTCTTCACAGTCTCTCTGTTCAGCAGCTGTCTGATGGCAGGCAGACACCATGCTGTTCAAAGGCTGAAACAAAACGAACCCTGAGGACTTCTAGTTCCCAAACAGGCAGGGCAAAGTTCCTTCAACAGAGATCCCAAGATCTAGTTCTATGGCTTCCCCTAGATCCCCTGGCTCCATGTGGTCTCCTGGAACTTCAGTTTCCATCTGTTCCTTTGTTGGTTCTATGCAGATGGACTGGGTGAAGGCAAGTTCCCTGGTCCTGGGACCTCCCCGTTCATAGACTGCAGGCTGCATTTTATTTGATCCCAAAGGAAGAGCCCAGCCACATCTTCTACCCTGGTCTTCTGAGAAACAAATGAATCACCTCCTGTAACTAGCTGTTCTGGTATTAAGACTGTAATGTACCTGTTTTCCTAACTGAAGGACTTTGTTTATACCATGAGGGTGAGGGGAATTCCGTTGTATGCAGGGTTCCCATGCTGGCAGTATAATGTCTCTATTTCTCCCTTGCCCCACGCTCTTGCCACAACATATTCAAATATGGTGGTCAGCAGTTTCTTTAACTGCCATCTGCCGTGGGCAAATTATACCGGATATTCAGTGATAGTTTCTGGGTAGTTGTTGCCTCTGAATATCCGGTTTTTATGGTCAGTTGTAACTCTATTCAGATAGTTGCGATATTCCAGCTTCCTATACATATTTTATAAAAGGCTCCACATTCCAGAAGCCTTTTATAAAATATACTGCAAATCATGACTGTCCCAATTTGGATGCCCTTTTTCCAGTTGAGGCAGCCTATATAAAATTAGGCCCTAAATCTTTCATCTATTACCCATAGCCAGTCACAAAATTAATTTCTTGTAAACCCCCCATCTTTTTCCCCCCCACTTTTCTAGTATCCACTTTTCAAAACCTGATCACACTAATGCTCTGGGAGGACCAGTGATTTGTGGAATGTACATTTCCATGAACAAAAAGGTTAGTCAAGCCAATCAAACTAATGGAATCCTAAATTAACAAAGGCAAGGTTCCGTCAGACTCGACTGAGTTCTTTACAGAGGAGACTCAAGTTGTAGATCAAGATGATGCAAAAAATATGGGCTATCAGGACTTTAGTATAGCTTTTCAGACTGTTCATTCTGAAAGTCTAATAAAGAGTCAGATAGAAAAGCGGGAGAAGAAAAAAAAGTCGTAGATTGCGTGAAAAACTGGCTGATTGACAGGATGCTGAGGACTGTGGTCAAAGGAGTCCATTCTGGACTCAAGAAAATAAAGTGATTACCCAGGGCTCAGTGCTAGGTTCAATTCTTTTTCAGTATTTTATTAGCGACTTTGCAAAAGGAGTAAAGGGGAAAAAATGATTGCTTGCAGAAGATATGAAAATCCTTACCAGGGTGGACACAAACTAATTTCTCCATATCTTTCTAAACTACATCTAGTAACATAGTAAAAAAAAATGACGGCAGATAAAGACCAGCATGGTCCATCTAGTCTGCCCAGCAAGGTGGCAAGAGTAGGTACACCTGCTGCTCTGTTCAGGTCCCCCCCCCCATGTCTTTGCTTAGGGGTGAACCCATCGCTCCGTGTAGGACACCCCTGTTTGTTGAGAAATTAGATAGTTAAGTTTATTTTGATTTTATCCTGTTGCTGTAAAGGGATCCACTGTGTCTGTCCCTTGCCATTTTGAATTCTGCCACTGTATTTGCCCCCACCACTTCCATCGGGAGGGCATTCCAAGCATCCACCACCCTTTCAGTGAAAAAGTATTTCCTGTCATTGCCTTTCAATTTACCCCCTTGCAGCTTCATGTTATGCCCTCTAGTTTTACAGCTTCCCCGTCTTTGGAAGAGGTTTGTTTGTTCATTATTTCTCTTTAAGTATTTAAAGGTCTGAATCATATCTCCCCTGTCCCTCCTCTCTTCCAAAGTGTACATATTTAGGTCTTCAAGAATCTTCTCATAAGAATTCTGATGCAGGCTCCAAATCATTTTGGTTGCCTTCCTCTGAACCACTTCCAGCCTTTTTATATCCTTTGCAAGATATGGTCTCCAAAACTGAACACAGTATTCCAAGTGAGGCCTCACCAGTGACTTGTACAGTGGCATTAGTACCTCTTCCTTTTTGCTGGTAATTCCTCTTTGTATGCAACCCAGCATCCTTCTGGTTTTTGCTACCACCTTGTCACACTGTTTCGCCACCTTCAGATCATCAGAAACAACCACAACAAGGTCTTTGTCCTGGTCCGTGCACACCAACCTCTCGCCCCCTATCGCGTACATTTCCCTTGGATTTCTGCTTCCCAAGTGCGTGACTCTGTATTTCTTCACCTTAACTCTTAACTGCCAAGCATTAGACCATTCTTCTGGCTGTGATATTCAGCCGCTGTCCGGTTAGCTTTGGCAGTGAAAGTTAGACCAACCTGATTTTCACCACTAAGACTTAGCCGGGCAGCAGCTGAATATTACCACTGCTGGGTTATCCCCGGGTGTTGCCCACATTCTGCTTCTAGAATACTCCAGTGTCAAGCGGTAGCATTGGGTGCACAGCCACAGTGGTCGTGTTAGTGCCGCTGAATTTCCTGTTATTAATCCCTTTAAATATTGCGCCCCACATTTTTAGCAAACAGAAGTCTCTATGCTCACCTATAAGTGCTGTTTTGGCCATCATTAGAGAGAACGACCTTCCGGATGACATTGCATGTGCCATTCAGGAGCCTGGAGTGCTTTCAATGGCTTATTAGGTCATTCTGAGTCACCATATAAAGTCACGCGATGAGCTGAATTTCTGAATCAATGAAACCAGTGGCATGCAAATAATCATTTCTTCCCCTTCCTTACGGTCATACTATGCACTAAAAATGTTCTGATACCATCAGATGAAGAGGCATTATTTTGGTGCCCTCTGCATCCATGTCATACCCATGTGTGTGTTTGTTTTTTAAGAAAATGTTAACGCTGACCTTGAATCCTTTATGTCATTCCTGACTCAGGCCACCAAACAACTAACTTCGTTTTCCATAGAGTCTGATTCAAGTCTGACCCATCTTCATTCTACCTCAAGCTGTTTCCACAATTTTATAAATAAAATAAATAAATAAAATAAATTTCTGCAGTCCCTTAGGATTTCTTTCCAGTGGGTCTCCTGGTTTTAATAAGAAACCAAAGGTGTAGAACTGGGAGATGAGTTTCCTTCGGATACAATAAATGCTGGGAGACTTTGACAGGTGCTAGGTTGTCCAATTTGTGCTGGAGTTTGGCTGGTACTAGTATCCCCTTTTCTTGCAAATACTGCTAGGGAATCTTTATTCTGTGCAGAGGAGAGAAGATCTTCATACTGCAGCATTGCATCTGATATTCATTATCCATACTGGGGCACTGAGTGAGCACTAGCTCGAAGGGTGAGTGTACTAAGGTAAACCACCAATGTCAACATCTCGCAGTTCCCTGCAGGCTTTTGAGAGGAAGGAAAAAAAGAGAAAATGTTTTTGAACTATTTATTTATGCTTTTATACTGCATATCCAAGAATGCTCTTAGTTGTGTCCATACCATACAAAATCATGATTAATTTCATAACAGTTGACTTGAGTACATAAAACACTGTTCTATTTATTCCTGTTTTCATAATTCCCTCCCAAAAGCCTCTACAAATAAATGTAGCTTCAGTCTGTCTACATAACTGGTCTGGAAGGGATTCCACAAAACCGGAGCTTGTACCCAAAAAGACTATGCCGAAGCTGCTCCTTCTTATCTTCCCCTATACCAGTCACAACTGACATCCCTGCCTCCATAGATCTTAACGTATGACCTGGCACATAATATTGCTATCTCACACCTAAATAACCAGGAGTCATACCGCAGAGGGAATCTGAATTGACCATTAGTCATTGTGGCACAAAACCCAGAGAAAAAACAAACAAACCCTATACACTGATTTTGTTCCAGTGACGTATTTATGCTGATGTTTTAAGATGGGATTTAATTTGGTAATAAAGGAACAACCCGCTTTATCTGTGAAGCCTTTACCACAGGGCTTCCCAAATCTGTCCTGGTGACCCCACAGTCAGCCAGGTTTTCAGGCTACCCCCAATGAATGCATAAGATGAATTTGCATACTGCAGACTCAAGGTATGAAAATTTGTCTCATGCATATTTATTTTGGAAAGGCTGAACACCTGACTAGTTGTGGGGTCACTTGGACAGAATGGGGAATCCCTGTTGTGGTATTTCATTGCAAATAAGTCAGCTAATTACATACCTTATAATAAAATCAATCAATGCATTTTCACTTTTATGCTAATAAAGAGTTTAACATGGACATACACACTCAACTGTACAGGTAAAAAAACAGGCTGATATACCGAACTCTGGTGGTGGGTAGGTTTTTCTTTTGTACCTTTATAACCAGAAAATTAATGGAAAACTTTATTAGAACATTTTGATCTTAGGAAAGAAAATTAGAATAACATTTCTTTGCATTTTGAGTTTACTGTGTCCTTTGGATCTCTCCCTCCTAGTGGTCTGAAGGCCCCCTCTTTTGCATATTGTGTATAACATCCCCGACGCAATTTCAGAAGCAAAGAAAATCTCACGGGCTCCCCCGCAGATTCCAGCTCATGTACAGAAATAGAAATGGGCAGTGTTTTTTTTTCATTCCGTTCTTTAGTGCATCAGCAGTGCCATCAGAGAATGGAAAGCTTGTTTGGCTTCCCGAATGATCATTGTTAGCAATTTACAAATGAAAAAGCTGCTGATGATAATGTGTGAAAGAGGAAAAAAATAAAACCCTGCTTGACTTTCATGGATTAGTGTAACTCTGCGGGGTTGAAAGCACCAAAAAAAAGTGTTTTGCATAGATGTGAGAGGCTGGAGCAAAGTATTTCAGTTTAGAATGTGACATTGCTCCCTAGAGGGACACTAACAAGCAAGGCTCTGGATACTGGGTCTTGCTTTAGTCCCTGGAGATGCACCTGCCATGGGAAAGGTCTGGTCTAATGGCTGCAGCACTGGGTAATAAATCAGGAGGTCGATATTTAAAAGCCTTTATATGGTCGGCAGGGCTGATGCAAGGACATGAGGCTTTCTAGTCAAACGTCATTCCTGGTGCCCCCCTGCCCCCATTGCCATCCTGCCACCCCTCTCCGGGACCTGCAGTGGTGGCATCACAGCGCTATCATAACTTCCAGCTTCCATCCCGTCCGATTCCAGTTACTCTTGCATGCAGACAGGAGGTCTGCGTCGGAGAGGTGGAAGCAGGAACAGCATCACAACCCAGTGGTTATGGTAAGCACGGTGCTGCCTTTTCAAAGGCATTGTGACTGCTGCAGGTCCCAGAGAGGGGTGGCAATGGGCCACCCTCAGACCATTAGCACTCTAGGTGACTGCCTAGTTTGCTTAGTGGTAACGCCAACCCCGGCGGTTGGGACCAGTTACATAAATGCTTTTATTAGAATTCCAGATCATTTATACAGATCACTTTGGCTGCTTCAGTTACAAGATAGTGCAAGTTATCTCTTCAAAAATTGGGTGTGGTAATGGGTGTTCTGGGGCTGGCGAAAAAATGATGGGGGCCAACATCCAAAAGCACTGTTAACTGGATAGTTGCCAGACAGCTGCTGACCATTTGCTCTGATTCTCACAGCAGTTTTCGGACAGTTCTGAGGCACAGATTGATTGATTGGTTTAATAGGTTTTTTTCTATACTGCATTATCATATAGTCAAATCGGATTAGATTGTAATTTAAACTGGATAGCACACATTGTAACGGCATAAACAAATTGGACAGTGGACTTGGATTATACATAACTTGAAAGATTACAGTGAACAGGTTATGGTGACATTTTGTTCAAGGTGGATCCTGCATGCTGACATTGCGTCACGTATCGGATCCAAAATGCTCTATGAATTTCTGAAGTCGTCCTTAATGGATATTATGTTTTCTGGGAGGAGGTTCCACAGTGATGGTGCATATAAGGAGAAAGCCCTGTTGCAGGTCATTTGCTTGCTTTTAGATTTTATGTTTGGAATGACCGGCAAGCTTTTGTTATTGGTTCTTCTTAGTCTGTTTCTAGATCTCTTTGTATCAGTGATAGGAGGTTGTGTGATGATGTCTGGTGTAGGATCTTGAATATGGTAAGTAATGTCTTGAATATGATGTGTGTCTGCACTGGGAGCCAGTGTAATTGTTTTAGGGTGGGCATTATATGGTTGCGCCTTGCGGTTCCTGTTATTATGCGTGCTGCTGTATTGTGTGCTTTGGGGGGCCTTGATAGATCAGGTTGCAGTGATCCAGAATCGATGTCATTGTTGCTTAGCATACTGCTTGGAAATCATTGTTGCTGAGATGCTGTCTTAGTTTTGGTATGATTTTTATTTTGTAGTATGCAGTTTTTGTTGTTCTGCTGATGTGTGACTGAAGGTTCAGGTTTTGGTCCAGTCTGACTCCTAAGTATTTTACTTCATGCTTGACTGCTAGATCATTATGTGATATTCTTATAGTCGTTGGTGGGGTGAATGTTGTGTTCCTGGTGATATGGGGGACTTCTGTTTTCCTGTAGTTTATGTTTAAGTTGTGTTGATTGAGTCATTTTACCATGGCCTCAAAGCATTTTATTATTGCTATGTATTCCGGTTTGTCTGTGCTAAAGGGCGTGCATATCATTATGTCATCTGCATATATAGGGTATAGCATATTATGATCTCTTATTATGACACATAGTGGTTGGAGATATACAAGGTGGCCCAAAAAAGTGAGAACATCTCGTAAATTAAAAGCTTAAATAGTTTACTTATTTACCTTTTTTAGCTATATAACGTCTTTATTTCAACAATTTCCGGTGACCATCTTTTTTTTAAAAATTTGTCAATCGTTTACATCTGTCTTTTTGAATTTTTAAATAACTTATATGCTAGGAGATGTTCTCACTTTTTTTGGGCCACCCTGTATATTGAAAAGCAGTGAGGAAAGGGGTGAGCCTTGTGGACTTCCTTGATGTTGTCCGAATGGTCTTGATTTGTAAATGCTGCTTCTGACTTGCTGTTGTTGGTGATTTAAGTATGATTGAAAGCATTTCAGGGTGCTGTTGCTTAGGCCTAGTTCTTGCAGTCTTTGTATTAGCATGTGCTGGTTTACTGTGTCAAAGGCTGCTGAGATATCTAGGAAGATTTAGATGAAGCCTTGTCTTATTCATCACATTATTATTCTTTCAAAAAGTGATGTGAGTAGAGTCTCCACGCTGTGGTTGGGTTTGAAACCGTGTTAATGAGGATTTAATTGAGTGTCTTGATCTATATGGTCTTGTAGCTGTTGTTGCACCATTTTTACGATTATTTTAGTGATAAACGGCAAGCTGGAGCTGGATCTGTATGCGCTGGGATCGTTTGAGTCAAGTGAGGGGTTCTTTTGGATCGGTATTATAGATGCTTGTTTTAGGTTAGTGGGCATGTAGCCTTTTGAGAGTGATAATTGTGTGATTTTGGGTAGGCCTAGTTCCTTTTTTGCTAGCTTGATCCATGACACGGCATGGGTCTAGGGATGATGTAGTAGTGTTTAGATTGGACATGATGCTGTCCAGGGGTTCTGCGGTTGGTGTATGGAATGTATTCCAGTTTCTATTGCCATTGAGGTGTGAAGATGTATCATATATGTATAATGGGGTCTCAGCTTGTATGGTTTTGAATTTTAATTCTAGGAAGTTTGCCATCTCTTGTGAGTTAATTTTGTTGTTCTCTTTCTCATGTGTATGCTCTTTGTGAGTGTATGTGCTATTTCGAAGAGTTCTCTAGGTTTGTTGAGGGAGCTCATCATGAGGTTGGTGTGTTATTCCTTTTTGTAGTTGTTGATTAGATCATTTTATTCTTATTGCTTGGCTTTATATTTCTATAGTTTCTCTTGTCTCTAGTATGCCGCCATTTGTGTTCAATATTTCTTAATGGTGAAGTTCCAAGTTATCTGGTTAGCAGTGATATTGGAGCACTAACCGGATAACTATCCAAATAAAGTTAGGTCAGACGAAAGGCGTCCCTAACTTTATGCGATTAACTATTTCGATAGTGG
This sequence comes from Ichthyophis bannanicus, assembly GCA_033557465.1. NCBI lineage: Eukaryota > Metazoa > Chordata > Amphibia > Gymnophiona > Ichthyophiidae > Ichthyophis > Ichthyophis bannanicus. The sequence goes on along the minus strand of CM066039.1, from coordinate 16,322,707 downwards.
GCTGAATATCACTGTTATCTGGAGATCAGTGACGCATACTCATCATCGTTATCCACTACCTGGATTTTACTGAGTCTAGGGGTCAATGTTTAAAGAAAAGCTGACAACAGCTGAATATTAACCTTGATCTGTTTAAGCAGCGATTTCTTGTTGCTCAGGGAATGTTTATATAGCATTTTTTTCTGCATGTGAGGCCTGCTTTATCTGCAGAAAAGTTGGAGGTTGATATTCAGTGTTGGTGGTCAGTGCATTTAAAGCGGCTGACCTTTGCTGCTTAACATAGAAACATGACAGTAGAAAGACCACATGGCCTATCTAGTCTGCCCTTCCACATCAACTACAATAGTCCCCTTTTTACCTTTAGAGATCCTCTGTGTTTGTCCCATGCTCTTTTGAATTCAGATACTGTCCTTGTGTCCACCACCTCCACTGGGAGACTATTCCACGCATCTACCACTCGTTCCAAAAAGAAATATTTCCACATATTACTCCTGAGTAGGGCCGGATTTACCTATACACCCATTACGCCGTGGTGTAGGGCCCACAGCTGGCAAGGGCCCACAAAAATCAAACTAATTAGCTTTTTTTAAAAATAAAATAAAAAAAAAACAACTGCTGGCTGCCGCCGCGGGGCCCCCTCTGCGTGAAATTTCCCATCAGCCCCTGCGGGCTTAACAGAGACGCGAGGGAGACACTCTCCCTTCGCGCCTTTCAAAGCCTGCACGGAGGGAGGGAGGGAGGGACGGACGGACCGACCAACCGATTCACCTTGCAGAGGGGGCCCCGCGGGTCAGTCCATGCTGCCGCGGCAGCAGAGGGGGCCCCGCGGCGGCAGCCAGCAGTTTTTTTTTAAATTAAATTTTACTTTAGGCCGATGGGGAGGGGGGGTAGGACTGGTAATGGGCGAGGGGGGGGGCTGGGGCTGGGACTGGAAAGGGGCTGGGGGGGTTAAGGCTGGAGGTGGGCTGATGGGGTTAGGACTGGTAATGGGCTGTGGGCTGTTGGGGTGGGTTAGAACTGGTAATGGGCTATGGGGGGGGGTTTAAGACTGGTAATGGGCTGTGGGCTGATGGGGGCTGTCTGGTAATGGGCTATGGGGGGGCTAGGACTGGAAATGGGCTGGGGGGTTAAGACTGGAGGTGGGCTGATGGGGTTAGGACTGGTAATGGGCTGTGGGCTGTTGGGGGGGTTAGAACTGGTAATGGGCTTTGGGGGGGTTAAGACTGGTAATGGGCTGTGGGCTGATGGGGGGCTAGGACTGGTATTGGGTTGGGGGGTTTCTAGGACTGGAAATGGGCTGATGGGGGGCTAGGACTGGAAATGGGCTGATGCAGGGACTAGAAGGGAATGGATGCTAGGTGAGGCTGGAACTAGAAGGGAGCTGATGTTGGGGGAGGATTAGAATGGGATGGGGCTGGAAGAGTAAAATGGAGAAGGGAAAAATATTTTGTGTGGGAGGGATAAAAAATCTACAATTGGCCGGGTATTGGGAGAGTAAGTGGGGATTGAGGATGGAGGGGTAAAATTTGAGTGGATGAAATAGGAATGAGGAAAGAGCAAAAGGAGAAAGATTAGTATGTTAAAGCAGATGTAGAGAGAGAATGGAAAAAAACTAGAAGAGAGAAGAAAGGACAAATGGACAGCAGACGATGGAGAGTTAGCAGAAGACACGAAGAAACCAGAAGAAAGTGGCTGGAGCAATTGCAGCTGAAAAAAATGCACAAAAGGTAGAAAAATATCTCTTTATTTTGAATTTATTAATTGGAATATGTCAGCTCTGGTAAATGTACTAAACAAAGCGCAGAGTTAATGATGCACAAGAGCAAATTAATGTATAGTTTTATTTCTACAGTGTTGTACATTCCAAGTTTGGCTTTTGGGATTCCCAGTTTAATTATTGTCTTCCTGTTTCTAAATTGTGATTACTTGTTTGGTGATGGTCTATGTTCTGCATGTGTAACTGAGCTGAGGTGTTCTGTTTATATAATTCCTATTTGACATTGCCACTTGTTCTCTTTCCCCAGTAGGTCATGTATTGTTGTTCTCTGAAATGTATTGGTTTAATATTTGCAGTGTTGCCTTTTGATTGGTAGAGTATGGTGCTTTGTGAGTCCTGGTAGTGCTGTTAGGATACGGCGGGTTTGCTATGGGTTCTAAATGGGCAGTGTTTGTAGTAGTTCCTAATGTGTCTGGCAGTTGGCACTGGATTATAGTAATGTAGAAATCTTTTAGTCTTTCTTTATCCATACACTCATTAAGAGGCACGTTTACTAAAAGTTAGTACATGGTAACATTATGCAAATATTTATGCAAATGAGGCCCCTTATGCAAATGAGGCCCCGCACCCCCCTTGGGTCGCCCCTGCTGGGGGCCCACAATTTTTGTTGGCGTAGGGCCTCACTCAAGGTAAATCCGGCCCTGCTCCTGAGTCTATTCCCTTTCACTCTCAACCTATGTCCCCTCATAGCAGAGCTTGTCTTCAATTGAAAGAGACACCCCTATGCATTTATGACACAAAAGTATCTAAATGTCTATCATATTGCATCTATCCTGCCTTTTCTCTAAAGTATACATATTAAGATCTTTAAGTTTGTCCTCATATGCTTCATAACGAAGACCACTAACCATTTTGGTTGACACCTTCTGCACCAACTCCAAACTGCCTATATCCTTCTGAACGTGCAGTCTCCAAAACTGCACACAATACTCCAAATGAGGTAGCACCAGAGACTTACAGAGGCACTATCATCATCTTTTTTCTGCTAGCTGTAATCTTCTGATCTTGTAATCTTCTAGTCTAGTAAACTTCTAGTCTAGTCTCCGCTTGGTCCTGGGTTCATTTCACAGAGACAGTAAGGTAAGCATCACAAATAAGATAACCAAACAGGTGTGGCTTGGAAACAGGTCTTTATGTAGAAATAGGCTTATTACTAGTGAAGTAAGAGAGAATAGTCTATAGGAAAGACTCTGTGTGTGCATGTGTGTGTGAGAGAGAGAGGTAAGAACATGTGGGTCAGAGCCTCATGGCAAGGTGTGTCCGATGACAATAGGAAGAGAGGGGGAGGGGTGAAGAGAATTGATTATCAGAGCCTCCTGTCCTTCATGTCCGATGAATAGTGGAAGAGAGAGAGCAAGAGGAAGTGTTTCTGTCCTTTATAGTGAATTCTCTAGCACCTCCCTTTGAGGTCTGCTATTGTTTCTAGCAAGGAGGGGCTGCAGACCAATCTTCTCTAGCACCTCCTTTTGAGGTCTGCTATTCTTGATTTAGCAAGGAGGGGCTGCAGACCCATCTCAAAAGGCCCTGAGACTTACATCAACAGGGGGTCAGAGTTAATCTCATCTTGTAAACTACTCTATTACCTTTGGAGACTGAAATCACCAGAGTAACAAAGCTGCTTGAAATCCAAGGTCTGGAGAGCAGCCATGACACCTGAGTCATGCTGATGTATGCTGACACTAGCCATTCCTCTCCCTATACACCCAAGCATCCTTCTGGCTTTCGCAGTTGCCTTTTCTACCTGTTTAGCTACTTTAAGATCGTCAGACACAATAACGTCCAGGTCCTGCTCTTCTTTTGTGGACAGATGTACATCACCTCCTACATTGTACAGCTCCTTTGGATTGGATTGTTGCAGCCCAAATGCATGACACTGCATTTTTTAGCTGCAATTTCAGCTGCCATATTCTAGACCATTCTTCATGTTTAGTTAGATCCCTCCTTCCTGTGTGTCTACTCTATTGCAGATTTTGGTATCATCTGCAAACAAGCAAACCTTACCTGACAGTCCTTCCGCAATATCACTAACAAAGATGTTAAACAGAATCAGACCAAGGACAGATCCCTGGGGCACACCACTGGTAACCTCCTTCTCCTCAGAGTGAGCTCCATTTACCTATACCCTTTGTCGCCTCCCACTCAACCAATTTCTAACCCAATCAGTAACTTTAGGGTCTACCCTTAGGGTGCTCAGTTTGTTTATAAGTCGCCTGTGAGGAATGGTGTCAAAGGTTTTACTGAAATCTAAATACACAACATCTAGGGCTCTCCCTCGGTCCAACTCCCTGGTCACCCAGTCAAAGAAATCTATCAGATTTGACTGACCAGACCTGCCTCTGGTGAATCCATGCTGTCTCACATGCTGCAATCCATTGGACTCCAGAAACCTCACTATTCTCTCCTTTAGTAGCCTTTCCAATAATTTACTAACCACAGAGGTTAGACTAACCGGCCTGTAATTCTCAATGTCATCCATACATCCGCTTTTGTGTAAAGGGACCAAATGTGCCTCTCTCCAGTCCCCTGGCACCACTCCCGACTCCAAAGAGGCATTGAAAAGGTCAGACAGTGGAGCCGCTACAATGTCCCCAAGTTCCCTCAGTATTCTTGGATGTATCTCATCCGGACTCATGGCTTTGTCTACTTTTAGTTTAGTTAGTTCCTCTCGAACACAGTCTTCTGAAAACTGTTCGAGATTCCCGTCACTTCTGTTGCTATTTGTGGGTGTTTTCTGAGGTCCTGCTCCAGGCCCTTCATCTGTGAACACAGAACAGAAATATTTGTTAAGCAATTCTGCTTTATCCTCATCAGTTTCTGCATATTGCTCCCCTGCACCCTTGTGTCTGAGAATACAACATTTGCCCTTCCTCCTCTCACTAATATATCTGAAAAATGTCTTATCTCCACATTTTATTGCATTGGCTATTTCTTCTTCTTTTTGTACATTTGCTTTCCTGACTACTTTGCTAGCTTCTCTTTTGATGCCTGTCTTCCTCTCTCTTTGATCTCTTGTATTTCATGAAGGCCACCCTCTTTTTCTTTACCTTCTCAGCTACTTCTTTTGAGAACTATAGCGGCCTCCTTTTCCTTTTACATTTATTTACCTTTCTAACAAAAAGGTTCGTTGCCTTTAAAATATCCCCTTTCAGTTTTGCCCACTGTTTTTCTACTTCCCCCAGCTGTTCCCATCCCGCTAATGACTCTCTGAGGTATTATCCCAAGTCTGAGACCCTCGCTTTTGAATGGACTTTATCAGCCCTTATTCTAATACTGAACCACATCATCTGGTGATCACTGGATGCGAGATGATCTCCCACTATAACATCAGAAACATCCTCCCTATTGGTAAGCACCAAGTCCAGTATGGCCCCTTCACGTGTGGGTTATGTTACCAGTTGCCTGAATAGTTCTCCCTTTAGAGAATCCAGGATCTCCTCACTTCTAGATGACACCGCAAAATAATTGACCCATTAAGTGCTTGTCATTTTAAGTAGGGTTAGTTGTGAGGAAAGATACCCTGGACAGAAAGGGGGTGTTTGGATTTGAACCAGGGACCTCTTATTCTGCAGTCAAATGCTCTAATGCTGAGCTATGCCCCCAACATCTACCTGGATATTTAATACCAGGGTCATATCTGTCCACCGACATTGAATATCCGGTGTGCCCGGCTAGCTTAAGAACATAGGATGTGCCATGCCAGTGTTCTGTTTCCAGTGATGGCCAGTCCAGATCACAGGTACCTGGCAGGTTCCCAAAAGGCACATGAATTCCCCTTTGCTTATCCCAGGGTAAGCAGTGGATTTCAATGGTTCTCTTTAATAATGGTTTATGGACTTTTCCTCCAGGAACTACATCGGGGGAGGAAGCGGGAGCTGCTCGCCCCTCCCACTCCCCCCACTAAGGCCCAATCGGGGCGCACCAGGAAGCTGTTTACAGAACTGGAACCAGCAGGAAACTGCCTCTTGGACCCACACCATGCTGCCGATCGGACATTGGGGGAGGAAGCGGGAGCTGCTCGCCCCTCCCGCTCCCCCCACCAAGGCCCAGTCGGGGCACAGAAGGCAGCTGTTTAAAGAACTGGAACTGGCAGGAAACTGCCTCTTGGACCCACACCACGCTACCGATCGGACATCAGGGGAGGAAGGGGGAGCTGCTCGCCCCTCCTGCTCCCCCCACCAAGGCCCAATCGGGGCGCACCAGGCAGCTGTTTAAAGAACTGGAACTGGCAGGCGTGCCTGCGCCTGCCACGCCAAAGGGCCCTTAGGCGTGGCCCTTAGGCATGGCACTGTGGCAGGGCCGTTTTTCACCCCTTGCAGCCGGTATGTAATGTAACCAGTGCAGTAACTTATACTGTGTACTTATGCTATATATGTACTTTGTAGGTACTGTAATGTATTCCCTGTGTTATGTAATCCCATTTGCTACTGCTCTGATGTAATGAGTAGTGGTACATGTTTCCCTCACCTCTCTACAACCTTGTAATATAATGTATTATATTGAAGTGTGACCGCTTTGATTGATGGAAAAAGCGGGATATAAAACCTGTTTAAATAAATAAATAAATAAATAAACAAACTTATTCAAACCCTTTTTAAACCCAGCTACGCTAACAGCTTTTACTACATCCTCCAATAACGAATTCCAGAGTTTGATTACACGTTGTGTGAAAAACTGTTTTCTACGATTAGACTTAAATGTGCTACATTGTAGCATCATTACATGTTGTCCTCTAGTCTTTCTACTTTTTGAAGGAGAAAATAACAGATCTATGTTTACTCGTTCCACTCCATTCATTATTTTAACTAACCAGGCAGTGATATTCAGCCACTGCCTGGTTAGCTAAACTAGTTAAAGTTAGGCCAGCCTTTAAAGTGCCTAACTATAGCTGGCGTAAGATAACTGGCCAGTGGCTGAATATCGCCACTAACTGGTTATCTGGAGCGTCGTCCCTGCAATGTCCTGACGCTACGTGGTCAGCACTGGGGCGTTTATCGCTGCTAGGACAGGATATTCATTTTGACTATGTCCCTCTCCTTTAAGAAAATTGCTTGATGTGTAAAATGTATGCATGCTGAAAGATTGCATATGCTTTTTACGCAGAATATCTATAGTCATTCCGCCGGTGTCGCTATGTCATGTAACCCCTCTTCTCAAGCCATTTCACTGGAGCTGACTGGTACAGACCACCAACTACTAGTATGCAAACTCAAGCTAAAGTTGAAAAAGAGCAAGCCACTCATGAATGTAGCAAAATATGACCTTGAGAATATACCACTGGAATTTAAAGACTGCCTGCAAAATTAATTTGCTGCTTTAGATACAAATGACAGAGCTCTAGAAGAGTTATGGAATGACATCAAGAAGGTTGTGTTGGAAGAAAGCGAGAAGTCTCTACAAAAGGTGAAAAAGCAAAAACGGCCAAAATGGATGACCGAAGAAACTCTGAAAATTGCCCAGAAACGCAGAGAAGCTAAAGCCAGAGGAGAAAGAGGCAATCACAGTACTTAACAGAGATTTCCAATGTGCAGCAAGACATGACAAGGAAAAGTACTACAATGGCACATGCAAGGAAATAGAAGCAGAAACTATTAGAGGAAGAACAAGATCAGCTTTCCTAAACTATGAGAGTCAAAGAAAAAGTTCCAGCCTCGAATTGGAATGTTACAAGATGCTCAAGGTTCTATGTTGAATGATGCTGAGAAGATCAAGAAAAGGTGGAAAGGAATATACAGAGTTTTTATATGATAAAGATCAAGTGGACCAACAGCCATTTCAACCTGTATCTTATGATTGGGAACCATTGGTGATGAAAGAAGTTGAAGCAGCATTGAAAGCCTTATCAAAGAACAAAGCACCAGGCATTGATAGCATTCCCATAGAAGAATTACAGCAATCTGATGCAGTTGTTACCATACTTACATGGCTCTGCCAGGAAATTTGAAAGACAACATCATGGCCAATTGACTGGAAAAGATCTGCATTTATACCAATACTAAAGAAATTTGATCCAACTGACTGTAGAAATTATCGCACAATTGCTCTGATCCCACATGCCAGCAAGATTCTACTGAAGATTATTCAACAGAGACTACAGCCATATCTGGAACAAGAACTACCTGAAGTGCAAGCAGGGTTCAGGAAAGGCGAGGAATGAGAGACATCATCACGGATGTGAGATGGATCCTTGAAAAGACTAAAGAATACCAAAAGGATATCTATTTGTGCTTTATTGACTATAGCAAGGCTTTTGACTGTGTAAACTATGAGAAATTCTAGGCCAGATTAAGAAGCATGGGCATACCAGAACACCTGATTGTTCTCTTGCATAATCTGTACATTGATCAACATTTCGAACAGAACAAGGAGAAACAGAATGGTTCAAAATCAGCAAAGGTGTACGGCAAGACTGCATACTTTCTCCCTACCTATTTAATTTACAGTATATGCAGAACAAATCATCAGAGAAGCAGGAATGTATGAAGACAACAGAAGTGTGAAGATTGGTAGAAAAGTGTATACGATCTGAAACATTTGCTTCTCAAGATCAAGGAACATAATCTTAAAATGGGCCTGCACCTTAATGTAAAGAAGACAAAGATCATGACAACTGGCAAAATCAATAAGTTCATCGTTGATGGAGAAGAAATTGAAATTGTGGACAACTTTAATCTACTTGGATCAACTATCAATAAAGAAGCAACAAACAGTCAAGAAATCCGATGATGCATTGCTCTTGGCAGAATGTCTATGAAGGACCTAGACAAGATTCTCAAGAACAGAGATGTCTCTCTCCATTCAAAGATTTGACTCATTCAGGCCATAGTATTTTCAATAACATCATATGGATGCAAAAGTTGGACAGTGAAAAAGATAGACAGGAAGAAAACTGATGCCTTTGAATTATGGTGCTGGCGGCAATTACTATACCATGGAATGCCCGAAAAACATACCAGTCAGTACTAGAGGAGATCAAACCTAAGCTTTCTTTAGAAGCTCAGATAACAAGACTTTGATATTCATACTTTGGACACATCATGCAAAGAAAGAGATCATTGGAGAAAGACATCATGCTTGGCAAGGTAGAAGGTCAACGCAAAAGAGGAAGGTCAGCAATAAGATGGATCGATACAATAATAGCAGCTACGGGTGAAAGTCTGTCAACAATGAGCCGCTTGACTGAAGACCGTACACAATTTAGGACAACTATCCAGAGGGTCACCACGAGTCGACACCGTCTCGATGGCACTTAACAACAACAACGACGAACATTCTGGAAGGCCATCCATGAGCAGGAATGAAGACAAAGTTGAAATAGTACGTGCTGCTATATGCTCAAATTGTCGATTGACTATCAGGAAGCTTGCTGATGACATGGACATCAGTTTCAGATTGATACAGTCCATTCTTATTGTCGATTTGGGGATGAGATATATATCTGCAAAATTCATGCTGAAACTCTTGTCCCCTGACCAAAAAGAAGATCAACTGTCTGCAGCCAGGGAGTTGTTGGAATGCATTGAAAATAACTCTGATTTCATCAAAAGGTTTATTACTGGTGATGAATCATGGGTTTATAGTTATGACCTCAAAACTAAGGCTCAATCCTCACATTGGAAGACTTCAAACTCTCCCAGACCCAAGAAAGCCCATCAGATGAGGCGCAATGTCAAGGTCATGCTCACAGTTTTCTTTGATTACCAGGGTATTGTTCATCATGAGTATACACTCCAAAAGGCCAAACCATCAATAAGGAGTAGTACATCCAAGTTCTGACTCGTTTGAGAAATGCTGATCGTCATAAGAGGCCAGAGTTGCACAGGAATGGTGAATGGTTGCTTCATCATAACATCCCAACTCACACATCACATCTTGTCCAGCAGTTCTTGGACAAACATCAAATAGAGCAAGCCCATTAGCTTCTGTACACACCTGACCTCGCATCCTGTGACTATTTCTTGTTTCCAAAACTGAAATTACCACTGAAAGGAAGGGGATTTGATGACTTGGAGACCATTAAACAAAATTCAACACAACAGCTTCACAGCATAACAAAAGAGGCCAATTTCAAAATTATATCCAGCAGTGGCAGGAACACTGGAGGAAGTGTGTTTTATCGGAAGGGGACTACTTTGAAGAAGACTGAGTGCAATAATGGTCAGTTTTATACTACGTGTGTTATTGTACACATCTCAATACTTTTTTTTTCACACCTCATATTGTAGATCAGTACAGTGGTAAATTTTTAAATTAAAAAAAGGTACTAAATTGGGGTCCGTGGGAGAATTCCTTCTTCCACTCCAATGGGAAAAAGAAAGCAAGGTGGAAAAGGTTCCAGGTCAGCGACCTTGAATGATCTAGCATAAAATCACTGAAGAAAGATACTGCTGGAGGTGGATAAATCTTCCACTATGGATATAGTTCAGGGGGTAAGGAGCAGAACTATAGAGGGCTATGATGGATAGCTATACAAATGGTTGTTAGAGACACATGCACAACCAGTGAGGCACCATCACTGGCATTATAATTGGTATATCTAGAAATTTTGTTTTGTTTAGAACCTAGGGGCCATTTTACTGAAGCCTGGTAAAAGGTTAATGTGCATTTTAATGGTGGCAACTGACAGCTGGGAATGCTATTGTGGAGGCATGCCAGCGATGGGTAATCAGTATTGTGCAATGGTGAGGGGAATGGGCCGAGTATTGCTGCTAGTGCAAGGTCAATTGCTGCGCACCCAGTGGCAATGAAATTAGCATGAGTATGAATGTCGTTAGGTTCGTCCACGTTAAGTGCGCTGCATGCATTCGCGATCATGTGCTAACTGCGAGGAACACATCAGGCGCACCCCTGACAGCGCACGAGGGGTGCACTTACTGCGTGACAGTATCGCCGCTAAATACATGGTAAGTGCGCACCTTTCATACAAGGACCCCTTAGTACCGATGTACCTTTCAAGTAATCATAGCCTTTTACAACTACTTCCCTAATAATCATTTTCTGAATGTTTTTAAAACTGTGTTGTTTACTTTTATTATTTTCCTGGAATAGATCCTGCTCTTGATAAATTATTTCTCTTGCCCCCCCTCCATCAAAAGTTAAGCTTTCTTCTCCCCCCCCCTTCCAAAACACACCTGCCATGTAAGCTTCTACTCCATATATTATTCATAATAATCAAATCAGACACAGTGGTAGCTCTCAGTAAACTTGCTTTTCATATCAGAATTGCTTTTATTGAGTAACACACTCTGCAGACCTTAGCTTCCAGCAGCCAGGGTTGAAATGAGCAATTCTCTCATTGTAATAACGCAGCACTGTCATCTCCTTATTATCAGCATGATAAAAGATGAAATATTCACAGATGCTGCCCTCCTAACCTGATCACAGCTTGATATTTGAGCTTTGGAAATGAGTTTTATAAGCTTTAATATACTCCTTGGCGGAGTGACCCCTGAAATTAAACATTATTACAGAGCGGATATTTAAAAAGCTGGGGCCGCAAATTACATCAAAATGAAAATATTAAGGAGCATTATGGCTATACGATGAGGAAAGTCGCCGCTTGGGAAGCAGGCGATGTCATGGAAGCTAGCTCCAACATCAGAAAAATAATAAAGGCAGCCGCACCTTGACTTCAGCTTTTTTATATTTAGGTGGAAACTAAATTACCGGCTTGGCTTCTTTTCCTAGAGGCTGGTTTTCTAAGAAGGGGAGAAGTGTATATTAGTCTTCCCTTTTATGTCTCTCATACATTTCATGCTTTCTTAAAAGATGCATCCACTGGTCTATTGTTTGGCAGTTTTCCACCTTCTCTCTCCCCCCCCCCCCCCCGTCCTTTCCTCTAAACAATAAATAAAAGAAAAATACCTACAAGTAATGGAACCAAAAATCAGACTAAGAGGAAAGAGTGAATAAACAGAAAGAGGTTTCTGATTCAATTTTCTCGCTATTGGTATCTTGATGGACAGGTCTTCAGCCGAGCTGGAACCTGAAAGTCGAATGTAATCAGAATGGTTACTCTGTGATCAGAATAATGCCATTACATATCTATTTGGGATTTTTACATTTAACACTTCAAAAAAGTACGTTTTTTAAAAGTAGAATATATCTTCCAAAAGATATTGCTTGGATAAAATGTATCATAGCACCAGTGAGGAAACTTCTGAGATAATACAATTATGTCTAGAAAAAAATGATAACTTTTAGAACAGTGTTCTTGGGGTCATGTGGATTACCAATGACATCCCAATGAAGGCTTTTAACATTATTGAGTGTTGAAAATTTCACAAAATAAATAGCAAAACTTAAGATACCGTCTGGTCAAAGCTAGAATGCTCTTTTTCTACATAACGTGTCACCTAGGAGTAGCCTAATAGTGAAAGCCGTAGGCTGACAATGATAGAGGTCAGGATTTGAATCCATTGCTTGAATCCATCCCTTGTAATCATGGGTAAGTCATTTACCCACAATGCCTCAGGTACAAACTCAGATTGTAAGCCTACTGGGGGCAGGAAAATGTATCTGACTATAACTCACCTTGAATTTCTGAGAAAGGTGTGAGTTAAATCCGATTCCCTCCTCCACCTGCATAGAGTTACAAAATGTCCTCCAGAGTCAAAATTGAAGATAACCATAACAGGACTAATTTATAATGGTTACTCTTTTTCAATCAAAGTGGATGTAAGCAAGAGTCAGTTTGGAGTCCTTTCCTCTTCATCTTAGTATATCGATAAATGATATTTAGAAGTTGTCGCCATGTTTCTTGCTACTTGCCCACTAAGGAGTCAATATTAAGCAGCACAGTCCATGGGATAGTTGGCCCAATATCATTTTATGATAGGCAACATATTGCCTATCATGCCTTCACTCAAGGTGTGTGAAGCAGAGCTCCTCAGCAAGACCACAATACGGTACCTAGGAGTTACTTGGACCATCAGCTCAACATGAAGGCCCATATAGGCAATATGGTAAAAGCAATCTATCACAAAATCCGGACCCTTCGACATCTGCGTCAGCTACTAGAGCCTGAAGACTTCCGATCGGTCTATCAGGCACTAGTAATGCCACACCTTGACTACGCCAACTCAATATTGCATGGCCTCCTGAAAAGCACGATTAACCCCCTACAGCTTGCAATGAATGCAGCGGCAAGAATCCTTCATGGGGCATCCAGGAGAGTTCACATCACTCCAGTAGTGAAACAGCTGCACTGGCTACCAGTACAATGTAGGATCTCCTTTAAGATCCTAACAATGACCCATAAAGCCATCAACAAGTACTCCACTACCACCATCACCGACCTAGTCATGATCACTCCCCCTAACAGAGTAAGGAGATCAACTGCCACCAATACTCTCTGACTCCCGAAGGCGATCACGAAATGCTCTCAATCCAGGAGAAGCAGAGCCTTCGCCTTCTATGCGCCCTCCTGTTGGAATGCCCTACCAATGGCCATCCGAACCATCAGTGACCTTTCCCAGTTCCGAAAGGCACTGAAGCATCATCTATTTCTCCAGCACTATGCTGATCCAGATACCTCCCCACACCCAGTCACAATCATGCCCCAGGTCAGCATCCCCAGCACAGACAATTCATACTGTCAGATGGAATGTCCATAGTCCATAGATAAATTGTTACTCACACTGTTTTAGTTGAAATATTCTGCTTAGTTATTACTCTCTGCTTTGTTTAATTTAAGATGTTCTATGTATAAGTTAAGATGTTCTATGTAAAACAAACTTCGCTTTGTTAACTGTTGTTAATTGTACACCGCAACTGATCGCTGGAAGATGCGGTATATAAATGAGTGTTAAATAAATAAATAAATAAATAGTCACATGTCAAACTAACAACAGTCAGGTTTAATGTATATAGTTCCAATGTAACCCTGTAGAAAAGACTGCCTAAAACAGCAAAGTGTACATAGTTTACCATGTTTATCCCTGTTTAAAGATCCCTGTTGAAATGTAAATCCTTTGCAGTCTTGCCTGCACTGGACAAATGTTATATGTAAACCGCACTGATTGCAAATAGCGCGGTATAAAAGAAACATCAAATAAATAAATAAATAATATTTACAGCTGTGCTGTTTACAATAATCTATATAAACAACCGAGAAAATACTGTCACATTAAAAATAGCATAAAACCAAAAACAATAAAAAGAATGGCATAAAAAACCCTTTTCCTTTCCCCAACCAAGCAAATGGATTTTAAAAGCTCACCAGAGTCAGAAACAAGAGAAGACAAACCAAGAGACAGCTCCATCATCTCGCGATCATCTTCTCCAAAGTCTTGCCTAAAAACAAATTGACCGGTCAATATTCAGCAGCATTGATCTGGTTAGCACTGCCTGCTGGCAGAAGAGGCTGTTCCGCAGCACTATATGGACAGTTCCACTGAATATCTTGATGGGCTGCCTGGGTTCTATCCACATAGCACTGTGGCAGTTTGTAGGGGGATCGTGGACAAAAATAGCGATAATTTGCAAAGTGGCAATATTCAGCCATACTATATGGATAACAGGGCAGAGAAAGCCGTCCTAAGGGACCATCTGGATAGCATTCTCCATTCTGCCCAGATATTCAGCGCTGGCTATTATCTGGAGTCCAGCGCTGAATATCTGGAATAATTTTAGCTGCAGCAGTGATGTTTAAAAAAAATGTTCAGCACCAAGGCTGAAAATGGAGCCTTCTGTTCTTGCATATCTTTGGTCTGCATGTTCTATGTCGCCTCAACAGGCGAGTGGCCCCTCTTTCTTCCTCTCCTCTTCTGATGATTTTCAGAGATTATGGACGTAATTCTACAAACCTTTTCGGTGCATAAAATGCCTCTTCTAAACTGAAGTCATACTTAAAAGTACACGGGAGATACACTTGGAAGTATACTTGTAGAGTAGGCATGCTTGGGGGAGGAGTTTAGGCAGAGCATGGATGGAGTGATGATTTACATACATAAAGGCACATTTTACAATGGGGCATCCAAGTACATTCTGAGACGTCAAACCAAAATGTCTGAAAAAAAAGCAAAATTTGAAAAAACAGTAACCTACTGTATATAGTTGGCATAATAAAATATCCAAGAATAGTCCAAAGAAAACCCTTTCAAAAATATATTCAGATTCAATAAGATTCAGTGGACCTCAAATCCTTTATCAGGCATATCAAGGCGAAAATACATAGGCTGTGGAGCCAGATTGATAAGATTCATTATCTGTCCAATGAACTCAATCAAATCCAAAACCATTCCAAAATAGCAAGATAATATGCAGCTTAAAATATCTGTTTGCACAGCTTAAATCATACATCCAAATATCCAAACATCCAATGCAATATTGCATTTTAATACACTTATATGTGTATCAAAATGCAATAGATTAATTTGCAAGCCTCTTCACAAGCACAAGCACAACCAGCTTCATTCATTCTACAACATAAAGATAGCAAGGCTCCGCCCAGGATAAGAAATAAGCCAATCATACACCTAAATTCAAACTTACCAATCATCATTCAACATCCCATCTTAATACCATTGGTCAGAACAAGGACGCTCAGATCCAATCAAAAGCACAATAACAGATTTAAAACCACCAATCAGCTGCCAACAAAATAACTTCAAAGAACACACTAGAAAACAATACAGGTCCAATGATCAACCAATCACACAGCAGACTCCATTCAAATCAATGTCATTCACTCTATCTCCTGATTCAAACCATACGATTCAAAAGAATGCAGTCAAAACATCCACTCACATATTTTCTTATTAGATAGGGATAATACATCCCCTCTCTTCCGGGATAGTTGCACACAATCAATCACTCGCCACGTCAGATCAGAAATTGCATGTCCCTTAGCCATCCAATGAGCGACCAAAGAGGCCTTCAACAAGGCATTAACAATACGACTCCTACAGTCATTCAAACAGAGACGTGTTTTAACTTAGTGCATCCCACATACAAGGAACAAGGGCATATAATTATATAAACCACCCAAGAAGACTGATAATCTGATTGAAAATGGCTATGATAGATTTTCCCTATAGGACGTATCCAGGAGGAGCCAGAGATAGTAAACTGGTACCAATAACAATGGCCACATTCTACAACATCATGATCTTTAGGCACAAAGCGGGTCACAATATCCCCTACATTCCAACCTCATTTATATGCAATTAATGGAAAATCTGTAAACACAAACTGGAGACAAAGAATGTCCCAATGAGATTTAATGATATTAATAATTTGGTGTAAGGCCATAGAGAATGGTAAAACACAGACCAGCTGATCAGTTGTCTCCTGATGGCTATGGTATTCCAACAATAGATCACACTGAGCATATCTAGCGCACTTATAAGCACTGGTAATTAGCCTAGGTGGATAGCCTCTTTAACAAAATCTATTCGTTAGACTTCTAGATTCCTGATAAAAAGCAGCATCAAAAGTGCAAATCCTTGATGCCTGCAGATACTGACTAACTGGCAAACTAGCGTGCAAAGAATAAGGATGTCAGCTATGGAATTGTAGATAATTATTCCTATCCACAGCTTTACAATACAGGCAGAATTTAAAACCCTGCTCGGTCTTACAGATCTTAATATCCAAAAAATCAATCACAACCGGATGGTAAGACATAGTAAATTGAAGGTTAATATCAAGCGTATTTAATCCAACCTCTAAAGTGCAATAGGGAATCTTCTGATGCAGACTGAAAAAACAGAGTATTGTCCAAGAACCTCTTCCAAATTAGTACATGTTGAAAATACAAGGAGCCATAAATAAACTGTTCCTCGAAACGTGCAACATATAAGGAGGCCACAAAGGGGGCTAGCATCGCCCCCATAGCCACCCATGTAGTTGTTCATTAAAGGCCCCATCAAGCCAAAAATAATTATGGAAAAGTACCAATTTGGTCATCTGTCGAAAAACCTCTATAGGAATACTAAGATCCAAACTGAGTAGTGATATAATGTCACACACAATTTCAAGAGCTGCTGATTGGAGTATATAAGTGTATAGTGCTGTAATATTCATAGATACCATAAATGTCATGAAGCTAACTTCAGACATATCATGCAATATGCACAAGATGTGAGCAGTATCCTGCACATAAGAGTGAATCTCATTCACAGTAGGGTGCAAAAAGTGACGCAAGCAATGATCTTTTAGTAGAAACAATAGGATGTCCTGAAGGAGCATGTATATGCTTATGAATTGTAGGTAAAAAAAATAGATCAGCGGAACAACAGGGAATTCTTCCACCAGAAAAACACATTCTTTAGATGTCAAAAAAATACTCGCAGCCTTAACTGAAACAAAAAAACTGAAATGAGTTGATAAAGACCATCAAACGGAATGGGTCTATCCTTCGCTATATAAGACTAAATCTTGACCTCCTAAGAGGAGGGTTGCTTTTGATGATATGTCTGATGAATCTGATTGGAGTGGAAATGGCTTGAGTGATAGTTCATCTTTGGGTGAGGATCGCATGGCAGCCCTTTTTGCGATGCAGAGCACTGAGGCCTCGGCATCAGCATTGACCATCGTGCAATCAATTTTGGAGACTCATGCCCTGTCCTCATTAGAGGCATTGACATCAGGACATCGAGGGGCTCAGACATTGGTTCCAGCCCAGCCAATTTCCTCTTTAGCGTCTCAGGGTCTGGTGCACCCTCGACACACAGATGGGTTTCGATACATCATTGTTCTTGAAGAAGCTCCCATTCCTCTTGATGCAGGAGGGAGATCCGGGAAGAGAGTGAGAGGTATTTTGACTTCCTCTCAGAGTCTGACTCCAATGACTGGGTAACTGATGTGGAATTGGAGGATTTCTCAGAGGTAGGTCCCTGGAGCTCCCATCAGACCCACCCCACCTCATGAACTTCGAAAGTCTCCTCCTGAAGATGTGAACTTTCAGGATTTTTTTGAGGAACATGGCCAAGGCCATACTATTCTCTCTGGAGACTGAGGATGAACCCAGGATAGGGGAGTTGGAAATCTTGCAGTACTCCTTTGCACCTAAGGAGGTGGTGACCATACCTGTACATTGCATCCTGCAGAAGATACAGATAAGGATGTGGGTGAGGCTCCTCATGGTACCTACAGTCAGTAGAAGACTTGACTTGATGTACAGGCTCCAGAAAGCTCCTGGTATTGAGAAACCTCAGCTCCCACACCATTCCTTAATGGTTGAGTCTACCCTGAAGAGGATTAAGAGTACCAAGACTCATTCTCTGGCGCCCCTGGGAAGGAAGACTTGGATCTTGAACTCTTTTGCAAGCAGATGTTTTTAGGGCTCGATGCTCGTAGCCTGAGTGGCCTACATGAGCATAAAGGATGTTATGCAAGACCTAGCTGACTTGTCCCAGTTCCATCCTCCTGAGAAATTAGAGCAGTTTTGCGCTCTAATGAGCCATGGCAAGGACGGCTTAAAGTTCCTGGTTTTGGTGACCTATGATGCCTTTGAGACAGCATAGAGAGTTGCTGCAGTAGGTATTGGAGCTCGGAGATTTGCCTGGCTCCAGTCCTCTGATTTAGAACATTCGGTTCAGAATAAACTGGCGGACATACCATGCCATGGTGAGAATTTGTTCAGTGAGCAGGTGGAGAAGGCTGTCATTATAGAGAAATAGCATATTCCAGACTGTCCAGGCGCACAGGTACCAAGGAGGGGACCAGAAGAAGACCTACCTGCATAGGCATCGGTATTTCCCTGCACTCCAAACCTCCCAGCAAAAATAGCAGGCCCAACCAGTCCCGCAGCCAAAGCTTGGGTGGGGTTTTGACTGGTTCCTCCAGAGCATAGCCAATCTACCAGGGGTTGCCATGATAAACCCTCTGGTGGGGAGAAGGCTCACTCTCTTTGCCCAAAGATGACCCCTCTTGGGTGCTACAGATAATCCAGAGCAGATACAGGTTGCACCCAGTCCTCATAGGAATTGGTTTGCTCCATGGTAGGAAGCAGCCAGGTCACACCGGTTCACACAAACTGTGTCCTAGCATTTCCTATATTTGTGGAACAAGTCCCTACAAGCTGTTTTACCGCCAGATCTGCACTAGTGACTTTCAAAACACCCGACAGTATTTGGATGGCATCAGGGGCTTCTCCTGATGTTGCGGTGCCCCCGATGCCATCCAAATCATGGCAGGTTTTTTGAAACCCAACAGTGCTAATCTGGCAGTGAAACAGCTTGTAGGGACTGGTTCGGCAAACATGGGAAATGCTAGGAACTGGTTTGCGTGAACCTGCACGAACTGGCTGAATCCCATCACTTGTTGCACCTCTTTGAACTATAAAAACATAGAAACATGATGGCAAAAAAGACCACATGGCCTATCTTGTCTGCCCTTCCATATCGACTACTACAGTAGTCCCCTCTTTTCCCTTAGAGATTCTCTGTGTTTGTCTCATGCTTTTTTGAATGCAGATACTGTCCTCATCTTTACCACCTCCACTGGGAGACTATTCCATGCATCTACCACTCATAAAAAAATATTTCTGCATATTACTCCTGAGTCCATCCCCTTTCACCCTCATCCTAATTCCCCTTGTAGCAGTGCTTACTTTCAATAGAAAGAGGCCCTCCTCCTGTGCATTTATGCCATAAGATATTTAAACAGCTTTATCATATCTCCTCTAGGCTGCCTTTTCTCTAAAGTATACATATTAAGATCCTTAAGTCTGTCCTCATATGCTTTATAAGAAGAATATTAACCATTTTAGTAGCCACCCTCTGCACCGATTCCAACCTGTTTATATCCTTTTGAAGGTGTGGTCTCCAGAATTGCACACAATACTCCAAATGAGGTCGCACAAAAGACTTGTACAGAGGCACTATCACCTCCTTTTTTATAAGAACATAAGAACATAAGATATGCCATACTGGGTCAGACCAAGGTCCATCAAGCCCAGTATTCTGTTTCCAACAGTGGCCAATCTAGGTCATATGTACCTAGCAGTTTCCCCAAGAGACACAAGTTCCACAATGCTTGTACTGAGTCAAGCATTGATATCTTCGGTCACTTCTTAATAATGGTTTATGGACCTTTCCTCCAGGAACTTGTCCAAACCTTTTTTAAACCCAGCTACACTAACAGCCTTTACTACATCCTCCGGTAACAAATTCCAGAGTTTGATTACACGTTGAGTGAAAACATATTTTCTTTTATTAGTCTTAAATAGTTTACCCTGTAGCTTCATTGCATGTCCCCCTAGTGTTTCTATATTCTGATAACGTAAACAATCGATCTACGTTTACCCGTTCCACTCCGTTCATTAATTTATAGACTTCTATCATATCTCCCCTCAGCCGTCTCTTTTCCAGGTTAAAGAGCCCTAACCTTTTTAGCCTTTCTTCATAGGAGTATCCTTCCATCCCCTTTACCATTTTGGTGGCTCTTCTCTGAATCTTTTCTAAAATCGCTATATCCTTTTTAAGATACGGCGACCAGAATTGCACACAGTATTCAAGGTGCGGTCTCACCATGGAACGATATAGAGGCATTATAATATCTTTTGTTTTATTTTCCATTCCTTTCCTTATCATACCTAGCATTCTATTTGCTCTCTTGGCCGCCGCTGCACACTGGGCCGAGGGTTTTAATATGGTATCCACAATGACGCCTAAATCTTTTTCCTGGGTTGTGGTTCCTAATGTGGAACCTTGCATCGTGTAACCATAGTTTGGGTTGTTCTTCCCTAGGTGCATAACCTTGCACTTGTCCACATTAAATTTCATCTGCCATTTTGATGCCCAGTCTTCCAATTTATCAAGATCCTCTTGCAATTTTCCACAATCCTCTTGGGTTTTAACAACTTTAAATAGCTTTGTGTCATCTGCAAATTTGATAACCTCACTCGTTATTCCACTTTCCAGGTCATTTATGAATATGTCAAAAAGCAGCGGACCCAGAACAGATCCCTGGGGTACACCACTATTCACCTTTCTCCATTGGGAAAATTGGCCATTTAGCCCTACCCTCTGCTTTCTATCTTTTAACCAGTTCCTGATCCTCCTATCCCATGACTCTTTAGTTTTGCCAAAAGTCTCTGATGAGGGACCTTGTCAAAGGCTTTCTGAAAGTCCAGATACACAATATCAACCGACTCACCTTTGTCCACCTGTTTATTCACTCCTTCAAAAAAACATAACAGATTAGTAAGACAAGATCTTCCTTGTCTAAAGCCATGTTGGCTGTCTCCCATTAGGTTGTGACTATCTACATGCTGAGTAATTTTATTCTTTATGATGGTTTCTACCATTTTTCCTGGTACTGACGTCAGGCTCACCGGTCTGTAGTTTCCCGGATCACCCCTGGAACCCTTTTTAAAAATTGGTGTTACATTGGCGATCCTCCAATCTTCAGGTATTAGAGATGATTTTAATGATAGTTCACAGATTACTGATAGCAGGTCTGCAATCTCATATTTCAGTTCTTTCAACACCCTTGGATGTATACCATCTGGCCCAGATGATTTGCTACTCTTCATTTTATCTAATAGTTGTAAGACATCTTTACGATGTATCGCTATTTCCTTCAATTCTTCCGCACCTTTAAATACCACTTCAGTCATGGGTAACATCCCTACATCTTCCTCAGTAAAGACCGAAGCAAAGAATTCATTTAGTCTCTCCGCTATCGCCTTGTCGCCTCTTAGTGCTCCTTTAACCCCTTTATCATCTAATGGACCAACTGACTCTCTCACAGGTTTTTTGCTACGAATGTACTTGAAAAGGTCTTTATTTCGTGTTTTTGCTTCTGCAGCAAGCTTATTTATTTATTTATTTAACTTTCTTATATACCGCACTATTTAGCATCAGCGCGGTTCACAGAGAACATAAAAGACCAGAACAACAGGCTGTTCGGTATTACATATAACAGGAGTATCAACTTGGAAAACATGGGGGAACTATATACATAGAATATATAATCTGTTAAACATGGGGGACTATATACATAGAATATATAATCTGTTAAATCGATTACATGATAGAGCTGTTTACATAAGTTTGCAGGAGTGCTAGGATCAGGAGAAAACCGTGGTTAAATTTGTGGTGGGACTATTGTCTTGCAGTTCATATAGGATAGTACCTGATAAATAGGTTAAATTTAAGGGCCTTTCTGAACTGGGTTAGGTTGGTTATTGCACGGATGTCAAGTGGTAGGGAGTTCCAGCATTTTGGAGCGCAAAACATGAAAGCTCTGTTCGCAGTTGATCGGCTGCATGTTGTTATGGCTTTTTGTGTTATTAGAGAGTTTAGTGCTACTTGTCTTCTTGATCTGTTTGGTGGTATAGTTTGTATGAGCTCAGTGAGTGAGTTGGCTGATAGACCATGGATGGCCTTGTAAGTGAGAATCAAGGTTTTGAACATGAGCCTGCCTTGTATAGGGAGCCAATGGAGTTGCTTGAGGATAGGTGTAACATGTTCACTCCTGGGTGCTCCTTGTAGAACCCTTGCAGCAGTGTTCATAGCAAGCTGTAAAGAACTTAGAGTGGATTGTGGGAGTCCTTGCAGAATGGAATTGGCGAAATCGAAATGCGGTAATATGAGTGCTTGGTAGATGGTTCTGAAGTCCTCTGGGTCTAGTAAGGAACGTAAGTGCCTGAGTGTGCGGATCTTGAAGTATACAGCTTTTACAATATTATTTACGTGTGATTTCATATCGAGATAGTGGTCCAGGGTGACTCCGAGGTATCTTATTGTTTCTTTAGTGCATAGATCAGCTCCCTTAACACTTATATGTGATGGTGGAGTGAATTTGGGGTCTCTTGTGACAAAGAGAACCTCAGTTTTCTTGTGCTGGATGCGGAGGTTCTGTGAGAGGAGCCACTCTGAGACTGCGTCGAAGCAATTTGTTATGGGCAATAAGTCCATTTGCATTGTGGAAAATGGCATGTAAAGTAGGATATCATCTGCATATATCATACATTTCACATTGTGTGATCTGATGATATTGCAGATAGGCTGCATGTATATGTTAAACATGAGAGATGAAAGAGAGGATCTTTGCGGAACGCCTTGTTTTTGATGGAAGAGATTTGATTCTCCCGTTGCAGATTTTACATATTGCATTCTAGTATCCAGGTAAGATTTACACCACTCAAGTGCTGAGCCACAGATGCCTTTTTCCTTTAGTCGTCCAAGGAGTATCTCATGATTTACCGAATCAAACGCTGCTGCTATATCCAAGAAGATTAGCACAACGCCTTGTCGGATGTTATCTATGCTAGTGAGTATATTATCGAAAAGGGTGGTGATAAGTGTTTCAACGCCATGATATTCTCTGAAACCATGTTGAAAATGGTCTAGGGGGGCTGCAGAATCTATGTGGTCTTGAATTTGATGTTGCAGCACTTTCTCAAAAATCTTTGCTAGGATGGGGATACTAGCAATAGGCCTGTATGAATCAGACCTTTTTGGGTCTAGTTTGGTTTTTTTTAGCAGCGGTCTAATGGATGTGAGCTTTAGAGCAGAGGGGAAGTAGCCGGTTGTAAATGAAAGGTTCATGATTCTTGCAATGAAAGGGCTAAAGGCATTTTGAAGATCCTTTATCCAAAAGGCTTGGCAAGGATCGGTTTGAGCGGTGGTAGTGTTGAGTGAGATGATTGTGTCTTCAATGAGTTTAGCAGAGGGTGTGGTAAGTGCAGACAGGGAACTTCGGCAGGTTGTTTCTTGTACATTGGTTTTTGAAAGCTCAACCGTCTGCAGAAGTTTTGATTGCAAGTAATCAGCAAATTCTTGTGGGTGAATATCTTCATTTTGTTCGGATGATGGTTCCTTTGATAGTGATTTTACAAAGTTGAAAAGATCACGGGGTTTGTTCAATGATCTTTTGAGCGTATCAGTGTGATATTGCTTCTTTTTGGTTGTGATTGTTTTGCGGTGAGATGCTAAGTGGAGATTGTAGGCTGTTTGATCATCAATGGACCGATCAATGGACCAAGCTTCTTCTCAAATTCTCTCTTTGCCTGCCTTATCAATGCCTTGCATTTGACTTGCCAGTGCTTGTGCTGTTTCCAGGTTTCGTCGTTTGGCTCTTTTTTCCATTTCCTGAAAGATGCTTTTTTGGCAACAACAGCCTCTCTGACCTCACCTTTAAGCCATGCTGGCAGTTTTTTGGACTTCCTTCCACTTTTCTTAAAGCGTGGAATACAGCTGGTCTGGGCTTCCAAGATAGTATTTTTCAACAACACCCAAGCTTGATGTACGTCTTTAACCTTTGCAACTGCTCCTTTTAGTTTTTTTCTTAACTGTTTTCCTCATTTTATCATAGTCTCCCTTTCGAAAGTTAAAAGGTAGTACTGTGGATTTCTTTACTATCCCTCCTCCACTAATTAAATCAAAGGCGATCATGCTATGATCACTATTGCCAAGTGACCCCAACACCCTTATCTCTTGAACTAGATCTGGTGTTCCACTAAGGACTAGGTCTAATATGGCTTCCCCTCTGGTTGGTTCATGAACCAGCTGCTCCAAGAAGCAGTCATTTATTTCATCTAGAAACTTTATCTCCCTAGCATGTCCTGACGTGACACTGACCCAGTCGATACCGGGGTAATTGAAATCACCCATTATTATTACTGCGCTGTAACATTTGTTAGCTTCCTTGATTTCTTTGAGCATTTCATCATCCATTTGGTCATTCTGGCCAGGTGCTCGATAGTAAACCCCCACTGCCATTGCCTTCCCCCTTTTATATGGAATTTCAATCCATATAGATTCTACAGCAGATTTTGTTTCCTGCAAAACTTTAATCCTTTCTGAGTCAATGCCCTCTCTAACATAGAGCGCAGCCCCTCCACCAATTTGATCAGCTCTATCATTACGATATAGTTTGTACCCAGGTATCACAGTGTCCCACTGGTTGTCCTCCTTCCACCATGTCTCTGATATTCCAATCATATCTAACCTTTCATTTAGTGCTATATATTCTAACTCTCCCATCTTATTCTTTAGACTTCTAGCATTTGCATGCAAGCATTTTAGAGAATGTATTTTATTCATGTTAATTTGGCTATTGTTAGATATGGGTAAATTGGGATCTTTAAGCTCTGTCTGCTCCATACTTGATGGCATTTGGGCTACTTTACTCTTTTGTGGAACCTCTCTGCTTTTGGTAGTATACTTCAAGGATACATTCTTCCGAACCATCCACTCTTGGGCGACTGTCGGCTTTCCCCTAATATCTTGTTTAAAAGCTGCTCTATCTCCTTTTTAAAGGTTAATGCCAGCAGCCTGGTTCCATCCTGGTTAAGGTGAAGCCCATCCCTTTGGAAGAGCCCCTCCTTTCCCCAGAACGTTCCCCAGTTCCTAACAAATCCAAAACCCTCATCTCTGCACCATTGTCTCATCCACGCATTGAGACTACGGAGCTCTGCCTGCCTTTTGGGTCCTGCGCGTGGAACAGGAAGCATTTCGGAGAATGCTACCATGGAAGTTCTGGATTTCAACTTCCTACCTAAAAGCCTAAATTTTGCCTCCAGAACCTCCCTACCACATTTTCCTATGTCATTGGTACCAACATGTACCAAGACAGCAGACTCCTCCCCAGCACTATCTAAGACCTTATCTAGGTGACGCGTGAGGTCCGCTACTTTCGCACCTTCTGCTTGCCTTCTGCTAGCCATTCCTCTCCCTATGTACCCAAGCATCCTTCTAGTTTTTGCCGTCACCTTTTCTACCTGTTTAGCTACTTTAAAATCATCAGACACAATCACACCCACGTCCTGCTCTTCTTCTGTGGAGAGAAATACTTCACCCCCTACAGTGTACCGCTCCCTTGGATTTTTGCAGCCCAAATGCATGACCCTGCATTTTTTAGCATTAAATCTCAGCTGCCAAATTCTAGATAATTCTTCTCTTGTTAGCTACTCCTTCCTGGGTGTCTAACTACCTCCAAGTTGGTTCCTGAGGACTTATCATCTCGACACTCTGCATAAGGAACTGCTTCAGAAGGAAATCTCTACCCTCCTGGCCAACCTAGCCATCAAACTCATACTGCAGGAGCGAGTAAGATGGGGCTTTTACTCCCAGTACTTTCTTATCCTTAAGAAAATGGGGGGATTCCATCCCATTGTTGGCCTCAGGGGCCTAAATGCTTACTTGGTGAGAGAAAGGTCCAAGATGATTTCTCTGGGCATCCTGCTCCTGTACCTTCAAAAAGGAGATTGGCTATGCTCCCTGAATCTAAAGGATGCGTATACCCACATACTGATTTATCCTGCTGGGAGGACAACACTTTTAGTATGGAGTGCTGCCTTTCGGCCTCGGCACCCTGAGTCTTCACAAAATGTCTCACTATAGTGGCAGCCTACCTCAGAATACTAGGAGTGTTTGTCTTCCCTTACCTGGATGATTGGTTGATAAAAAGCACCACTCTGGAGGGATTTCTGGACTCCACACAGTTGACCATTCAGGTAATGAAGCTGTTAGTGTTTGTGATCAACTACCCCAAGTCCCACCTTCAGCCCACCCAAGAGCTAGAATTCATAGGAGCCCTCCTCAGCACAACTCAGTCAAAGACTTTCCTTCTGCAGGACTGGCTTCAAAGGCTGACAGCCTTAGTACATGACACTCAACTGAGTCAATCAGTGACGACTCACAAGTTGATAACCATCCTGGGCCACAGGGTCTCTACAGTGCATGTCACACCCCTGGCACATCTTCAGATGAGGCAGATTCAATGGACTCTGCAGACTCAGTGGACCCAGGCCATGGGTCACCTTGGGGATTTGGTGTATGCCACCAATCCCCTAGTCCAATCACTGCATTGGTGAATGGTTCCTCAAAATTTGCTCAAGGGTCTCCCATTTCAAAAGGCCATATCCCAGAAGATCCTGACAACAGATGCATTCACACTGGGATGGGAAGCTCATCTCATTGGTTTCCACACTCAGGATGACTGGTCTGTTAAGGAGAGCTTCACCAGATGAACTTCATGGAATTGAGAGCCACAGAAAATGCTCTAAGGACTTTCCTGAATCAGCTAGCCAACCACATTGTCCTCATTCAGACCGACAATCAAGGCGCTAGGTTCTATAATCAATAAACAGGGGGGGGCAACAGCTCCTATTTCCTGTGCTGGGAGATGGTCAGGTTGTGGAGGTTCACCATCACTCATGGAATGGAGCTGGGGGCCACAATTCTTCCAGGAGTCCATAACACTCTGACGGACAGACCGAGAAATGCCCTTCAGTCACATGAATGGATGTTGAACAGAGATGTGGAGGCCCGCATCTTTCAGAAGTTAGGGCACTCCCTCGATAGACCTGTTCATCACTCCACAAAATGCCCAGGTAGATTGGTTCTTCTCCAGAGTGGGATCCCACAGCAGACTGCATTGGATGCTTTCCTCCTACACTGGGATAAGGGTCTTCTGAATGCTTATCCTCCAATACCTCTCTTAGCAAAAACCCTAATGAAGCTTGAAACAGACAAATGTATGATGATACTCATCTCACTATATTGGCCTAGACAGCCCTGGTTCCTGCTCTTGCTGCAGCTCTCCACTCAGGAACTCTCTGGCTTGGCCAGGCTCCAGTTCTTATTTTGCAGGATGGCGAGAAGATGCTACATCCCAACTTCCGGTCCTTGGCTCTTATGGATGTTGAGAGACTGATCCTGTCAGAGCTCAGTCTGCCGGACAACATAACTGATGTCCTGTTGACTTCAGGAAGGCCTCGATGAGGAGGTCTTAGGTCTCTAAGTCGAAGAAGTTTGCTATCTGGTGTGAAGGCTAGGCTCTTCTGTCCTACAAAGAGACTGCTTGAGTATTAGGCCTGAAGTCCAACTCTGTCCAAGTTCACCTCAGTGCAATTGGGATATACCATCATGGGGCAGAAGGGAAGTCCATCTCAGCATAGTCTTTGATTGTTCACTTCATGCGGGGGCTGCTCCTCTTGAAGCCTCTGTACAAGCCCCCTGCTGTGGCTTGGGAAATCGATGTGGTACTAGTGCAGCTCATGCAAGCTCCCTTTGAACCGCTCGACTCCTGTCCACTGACATTCTTGACCTGGAAAGTCTTGCTTCTGGTAGCAGTCACTTCAGCATGCTGAGTGAGTGAGCTTCAGGCTCTGGTAGTTCATCTACCATATACCAGACTCCACCATAATAAATGATTCTTCGTACTCATTCCTGTTTCCTTCTGAAGGTGGTTTTGGATTTCCATCTCAACCAGTCCATCATGCTACCTACATTTCTCCTAGGCCACAAGGGGGAAGCGGCGTTGCATATCTTGGACTACAAGCAGGCCTTAGCCTTCCATTTGGAGTGGACAAAGGACTATAGAAAATCCATTCAACTTTTTGTTTCTTTTGACCCCAGCAAGCTGGGAGCTGCCATTTCTGAATGCTCTCTTTCAATTTAGTTATCAGACTGCATCTCTTTCGCTTATGCCCAGGCAGCCTTGATGGTCATGTCACAGCTCACAATGTCCAAGCTATGGCTGCATCACTGGCCAGCTTATGCTCAGTCTCCATGGAAGAAATCCTCAGAGCTGCAACGTGGGCTTCTGTCCACACGACTGCCTGGAAAGGGATTCCCAATGTGACAGTAACTTCAGCCAATCTGTACTCCGGCACTTGTTTGGGGATTAGAATCCAACTCCGTCCCCCCCCCCCCCCAGTGCTCTTCTGTCCATCCAGGCTACCACAATAAAAAAAAAGTGAAAAAGAGAAAATGAGGTGATACAGTGTGCAGAAGAAACGAGACGAGACTTGCCTTAAGTACATAGTTGATTTTGCATGTTAATGTTGCCCTTGTTGGGCTTCTTGGCGGCCTCCTCTGTTTTCAGTAGCCTGTAGCTTGCGAGTCCCATGCATGATGGCTGACTTCACCTGTTACTCACTTGTAGCAGGTGTTCTCCTTGGACAGCAGGAATGTCCTCACAACCTTCCCACCTCCCCGAGGAGTTTTATTCTGCTACAGCTATGTTATCAAACTGGAGAAGATGGTGTGATGGCGGCAGCAGGAAGAAGACACACAAGTGTGGTGGAGCCTCCCAAAAGCTGAGGAGTGTTCCTATGTGGGGCTCCATCAGGGACATCACCCACATGTGAGGACTTATTCCTGCTGTCCACAGAGAACACCTGCTACAAGTGAGTAACTAGTACCTTTTCTAAGAACTTTGGAGTGGATACTTCTGCTCTTTAAAGGCCTGTAGAACCGTGTTTCTCTGTATTCTTTTACAGCCTGTGAGTTCTCACAGACCTGTACACTCATAGCCCTCACCACGCCTCGCCTGGAGCCTGTGGGATTCAGACTTTGGGCTATATTTACTAAATGTTAGCACGTGCCATTGTCCCCATAGGAAAAACATGGGTGCTGCAGCAGATGGAGCTTGCTAACATTTCCTAAACATAGTCCTCCGTGCATTAGGCATATTCCTTTATGTGGAATATAAGAAATAGCTCAGAATGCTCTGCTTGGAGTTCTTGCAGGCTCTGATATTTCTTTCTGGGAAAATTTTAACATTATCCCTAAAATGCTACTGTCATGCTTCCTTTCTCTGTCCCTCCTTTACTCTTTATGACCTTGCTTGTGAGTGAAAGCTTGATAGGTGGTGGTCAGTATCGTCTAGAAAGATGAGAAAGAGGAAACAAGGAATAAATAAAGAAAGCCTGACCTTGCAGCACCACGGGTCCCAGGGTAGATGGGTTGGGACTAATAAGCTGAAAGTCTGCAGAAATCAACAAGTAGCCAAGTACTATTTATCAGTTCCATGGATACCGTAGGCTGGTGGGTACTATGTCGCCCGCATGTATCTAAACTCTTGTAGTCACACTTCTTTTTCTCTCACAGAGGCTATAGAGCAATCTTTAAAGGATCCTTTGCTACAACGAGGTCTATCTCCCTGTTTATTATGAATGAGTAGGCTACAGTACCTAACTCTATGACTCCTGTTCTTTCTCCTCTTCCTCTCTACTTTTTTTTCCAATATTTGAACTGGCATCTAGCATGCAGAGTCCATATCTGAGATCAAGATTTCAGATATTGGCTTATCAATTTTCGAAATGGATTTTCTGCTCTTTAGCTAATCTCCTTATGAAAGCATGTTCTTTAGTGTTCTAACTGCTGTCATTTTGGTTATTGTTTTTTTCACAAGCCCCCTTTTTTTTTCTTTCAGCTTGTCCCTCAAAACTGTTTTCTATGCCGTTAGGATTTTTAAGAATACAGTTTTTCAGCTTTGAGGTTAAAACTGTGATTTATAGGGTAAAACCCAGAGCTAATCGCAACCTTTACAAGCAAGATTCCATTCAAATAAAGGTCAGACTAGTTTTCTGCCTGGCTATACACCTTTATCTCTCTCTCTTCCTTGTTCTAACACTTCCTCTACATCTTTGCTTCCATTTGAACAAGTTCTGCAGTAGACAACTGTGTGCTTATAACTGAGAAAAGTGTAACAGAAATGTTGTTAATGAGTGAAGAGAAATTTGCATATTCTTGGTGGACTGCGATTAAAAACTTCATAAAACTGCTTTCTGATTTTATCAACCCCTCTACCCCATCACTAACCTAATACGTTTTGATTCCAAGTGTTACATTAAGCATCCAAACATTTCCAAATGAATTTCCTTTGGCTTCATTAATCAAACTATGCCAATAGGTTAGGCTGTTTGGAAATCTGGCTTATTACATTCCAACAGACAGCAGTTCCTAGGAAGAGCTTACAAAGAACAGTGGCAGACTCACAGGTTAGCACCCAGGTGACGGATCATTCTTCTCTACTTTAGTATCGGTTGCTGTTGGCTTGTCTTATTTGAAGCATGCAAGAGCTCCAGAAGCATCATACAGACACAATTTTTTTTGCAAGACCAAGAAAATGTGGCAAAAAGATGCCAAGTTCATTCCCATTGTGTTGGGTGTCACAGGCTTGATTAAGAAGAACTTCCAATAACATCTTGGTGAGCTAACCTTTCATGTTACATCTTATGAATGCCAAAGGAGACCCTCTTTGGCACAAGGCAAGTACTATGCCAAGCATTAGCAGTTAAGTTTGAGAGGCTGAGATCATACTTCACATACCCTGTCTTAGAAGTGAAGCTCATGACTGTCATGGTATGTGCAAAACTAACCGATATAAGCTCTTATAATCCAATACTGACAATTACAACAAATCCTCAAGCAAAATCACAATTCTAACACAGGCAAAGTGATAGAATTGTGATTTTGCTTGAGGATTTGTTGTAATTGTCAGTACTGGATTATAAGAGCTTATATCGGTTGGTATTTTGTTCAGCTCTTGCACAGCTATTTGACGTATGTGCAAAACTAAACCATTTGGAGAAATTGACCCTACATGTTTAGCAATGGGGTGAGCCATGAAGTTTTGATGAAACATTTTCCTCCAAAATATTTCAGTCATGCAATGAAAAAACATATTTATAGTTCACAAACAGTTTTTTGTTAAATGCAGGATTTGGATAGTATTTGCTGATGCTGAAGAATATCTTCCTGTCAGAAATTTTTATGAGTTCTAAATGTGGGCAATTCGAGCTCCTTGACGTTTAAATCTTTTGGGGCAATGCATGCTACCCTTGTAGTCTGATGGGGAATTGGTAGGCCAGGGTAATATTTCTGAAATCATCATCTTCCTACATGCAAGTCATACCTAAAAGGTTTATTATCCTCTTATTATTCAGGTCAGTGTTATTCAGTCAGAGATTAGGGTCCCAAATTGTGGATACGAGAATATTTATAAGATGGACATCAAAATACCACTTAAAAGCCAAACTAATCCTGCCTATGAATGTGATACTACATTTTTTGGAAAGAGCAGAAAGACCTTATGGTAAATATGGGTCCTTGAGAAGTTGTCCGTTCCTTTGTCCCGTCTGACAAAGCTTTGCACATCTTGGCTTCTACTGATAAGATTGCTGAAAAGTTATTTGAAGTTTATGGGCAGTGCTTTGGGCATCACCAAGTCAAAGTGATTGTAATGTCCTCTGCAGTGATCCAACCAAAGCGCTCACTAAATTGAACTCAGCAGGAATAAGTGCAGAGACTTCATAAATGCTGCAAATCAGAATTCATATATCTTCCCCTCCCAGTAGGCATCCTTATCCCCTACAAAGGAATCAATCATCTCTTTCAAATTCCTTGTTTGCCCTTTCACTCAAATATGTTTGACAATAATATAGAGAAATGTTTTGCAGGATAAGCCTAGTAGAACTGTTTCCCAAAATACATAAAGTCACTTCTAATACTTATCATTTTTACAGTGCTACTGAACTTGTGTGGTACCGCTGCAGATGCAATATACCCCTTCCCAAAGAGCTTCCAATCTAAGTGGATACCTGAGACAACAAGAAATAAAACAGCTTGCTCAAGGTCACAGAAAGGTGTTGATGATAGAAGCATATCGTCCTGCTAGACCAGTCCAGACGCACCATCTTGCTTGTGTGCATATTTATATGTGCATATATGGTGCTCACTTTATAAAAGCCCTTTTCTGCCTATAACACAGACTTTTCATGCTGAAAAACTCATCTAAAGTTACCGCCTTCATACCTAAAGTTACTGTATAGGTGGCTGGCAGTTTTGCCCACTAACCATCACGTAACTGCTTTTGAATATTGAGCCCTGTATTCATACGATCCCTCAACACCGACTATTTAAAAGCATTTGCAGCCCATCAGCCCTAACGGCTTGTTCTCAGGCTACAGCTTCCTGGATTACTCATTTCTTATAGAATAGCACTTTGCTACAGCAGCTTTTGAAATCTGGGGCTAGAGATTTTTTAAAAAATATTTCACAGCCATTGCAAAGCTCAAATGTCTCTTTGAATAATAAAAGGCCTCTTCCAAGCAAAGAGAAGGCAAGGATTGGGGATATAACTCACAACCTTTTCAGTAATTCCGTGTGCCCCGAGGGAGTACAGTCTCACAGGGCGGTATTCGAAAGAACTTATTTGGTTAACAGGCTCGGCTAACCCGATAAGTGCTGCTGAGAGATCTGGTGAATGTCTCTACTGACTGTTTTGGCACTATCCAGATAGTGTTGGGGTGCTTTGAGGGCAGAATTAGGGAAGAGACGTTATCTGGACAGCGGTGATTTTTAACGCTGCTATGCAGGTAACTATCTGGTAAATTTAGGAAAGCAAAAAGAGTTGTCCTAAATGCTATTCAGTTAAGCTAAAGCATATCAGTTACATATAGCAGTTGCATAAAATTGGATAGTGTCGGCTCCTCGCCAGTCAGTCTGGCTTTTCACTGGTCGCCGATTTCTGAATCCTCCTCCTGAATCTCTGCTTTTTTTTTAAATCTGCAGCAGCGGTGTTTAAGATAAAACGCTGACTATTGCAGGCTCAGTGTTACCCTCTAAGTTTGTATCTGAGGTATTAGAAGGTTAAGTGATTTGCTCAAGATCTCAGGGAGTGGCAGTGGGTTTTTAACACTGACTCCCCTGTCTGTGGTCTTAAAATGAGGGCCTCATCCTGCAGCTAGGGCTAAGATGAAAGGTCCTGGGGGGCCGCTCAAGCACTTCATCTAAGCATGGCAGATAACATCAATAAAATCGGGAGAAACTCTTCATCCCCCGGGAGATAGTACAAGATTGCAGCAGAGGTCTTACAGAGGAACAATACAAATAATAATACATTTGCGCAAATCTCTACAACGTGCTACTGTCCATCATTAATTCAAGGCTTAGAAATTCTGTCTGAAGACATTTTGTCACTGAGAAGACCATCAGTGAGCCCTTCCTTCCACAGAGATGCCTTTCATGGCTTTGCATTTGACAGATCCAGGTGTTTAGTTTGATTTTTACTTTTTTAAAAAAATTCTATTTAAACTCACATGAGGATCTGAAGCCCACACCGCAGGCTAGGGGAGATTCCTTCTGTGCAATAAAACAGCAGAGCGTCATTTCTGGCTCTCCTCTGATGGTCTGGCTTGCAGAAATGTCTGATGCGCATGTGATTTAGGGAACAGAAAGGAGGCAGTTTGAGAAGGTTTACCTGTGTGAAAAACACCGTTTGTACATGTAAATCATTCTACAGGTATAAGCGGCGATTTTAGAAGAGGGACCACTTAGGCTTGTATGCATCCAGCGTGCACAGATTTGAAAAGGGGTATGCTCTGAACATGGCTTGAGTGCTCCCTAAAATGATGGGGCATGTTTTCTAAAGTGCGCTACCTATGAGTGGGGGTTTACCATGTGCTAAGCAGACCACAGTAACTGTTGCTGTGCGCTAAAACAACCAGCACAGTTAAAATTCCCACGCTAAGAGCTTAGCGTGCAATACGGCAGATTGGAGCAGAGATTGTGGCTAGCATGGGGGTAATTAATGCATGCTAATTGTCAATACTGCAGTTAGTGGGGTGCACAACACCACCCCAGTGGGAGGCAGTTAGGTGGTCCCGTGTTAACTGCGATTATCGGTTTAGCATGCCCAGGTACTTCTCAGCATACTAAATGCTGGGGAACAGGCAGGACATACCCCCAAACGTTAGGCCCATTTCCTTTCCTGCACTAATTTTTGCCTCTTAAAGCAAACCTCCTTAGTACACTTTAGTAAACATGCTGCTATACCTTTATTTCCAATTTGCAATGGAAACAGCTATATACGTCCAACTCTTTCCCCAATGGCATTTCCACTTGCTCTGAGGGGGCCTAAAGTTTGAAGGAGTGGTTGAAGGGAGGATTGTGCTCACTTCTGTGGGGTTCAAATCCACCTTAAACAGCAGAAACATTGTGCTGAGGAGATTGACTCCCCTTGGACATGCAGTTTTGCAAAATCTGGTACTTAACACATGTAAGAAGCAAAATCTTCCACTTACATGCCCTAATTTAATTTAATGACAACATTTATAATCTGACTTTACCATCCAAGAATGTACAAAGTGGAGTACAGAATCATATTACACATACCAGTACATTAAAACACATCAAACCATTTCTGAAAAATACTTCTTCCATAGCCAGGTCTTTAAAGACTTTCAAAATTGGAAATAATCGGATAGATCCCTAATCTGTGTTGGTAAACTGTTCCATAATTTTGGAACTGCACCAGAAAAACATCTATTTTAAATCCTCCTCTGATGAAAGGAGGTCACCAATGGCAAAACTATTGTACAGTGAGACAATAACTGTAAAGATCTCCCTGAAAAACAAATTGTCAACTTATATGACATGTAGACTGGACCAATCTTGTGAATAGCTTTAAAAGCCAAACAATACCTGAACTTCTATAGGTAGCCAATGAAGGTTAACTAGCAAGTATGACTACTATGTATAATCATTCCAGCTACCATATTATTTATTTATTTAGACAGATTTGTATGCCACCTTATCCTTCAATCAAGGTGGTCACGTCACGTCACATTACAATTGGAGGGTTACATTTAACATTAGGGTACGCGTAAACATTTGGACAGTACAGTTACATAACAGCATTTAGAGAGTGCATTTAAAGGTTACATTTAACATTAGGGTATTTAATAACGTGGTATGATAAACTTGTGTGTGTGGTGTGTACTTAGCTGGCAGCATAAGTAGTATTTCAGTTTAGGTATGGGGTGTTGCCTGGATGCTCATATGTTTCTATAAGTAGAAATGTTTTGAGGTCTTTGCGGAAGTCTGTGAGGTCATCTAATGCTCTCAGGCTCGTTGGGAGGGAGTTCCATAGTGTGGTTGCCAGTAGTGATGGTGCTCTTTTTGAAGTTGTTTGTTTGGTTTTGTGATAGCCTGCAGGTGTACTGATCATGTTGTCGTTATTGGTTCTTTTTGGTCTATTGCTGATATCCCTTGTTATAACGTTTTGGAGTACGTCCACTGAGAGATGGTGAATGATTTTGAAGATGATCATGATTGTTTTGTATTTAGCTCTTGTCACCATTGGGAGCCAGTGCAGTTGCTGTAGGATGGGAGTGATGTGCTCGGTCCTTGCAGTGTCTGTAATGATGCGTGCTGTGGTGTTTTGTACCATCTGTAGTGGGTGGAGTGTCTGCTGAGGTAGGCCTTAATATAGTTAGTTTCCGTAATCAAGCAGTGGTGTTATGAGTGCTTGGCACACTGTGCTGAAGTGGTCCTGACGGAGCATTGGTTTGATTTGTCTGTTTTCAATCATTGATAGGCCTTGTTTGCAGTTTTGGTGATGTGGGATTTCAGGTTTAGAGATCTGTCTAGTGTGATGCCCAGATATTTAATTTCTTCTTTGACAACTATGTGTTTGTCTAGGATGCTGATAGTTTGTGGAGGTATGAAGGTGGGGTTCCTGGTGAGGAACATTGCCTCAGTTTTATCGTAGTTGACCGTTAAGTTGTTGGCTATGAGCCAGTCATTCATGTCTTTGAGGCATTTGGTTATTGTTGTGGTGTCTAGTGCTAGTAGGTTGATTGGAGCATACACCATAATATCGTCAGCATAGATGTGATAGTGAAGTTTGTGGTGCTTGATGATGTTGCATATGGGTTGTATGTAGATGTTAAAGAGCATTGATGATAGGGCTGAGCCTTGAGGTATTCCCTGCGTGACAGGGAATTATAGTGATTTCTTTTGGTTGCATTTGACTTGTTGTGTTCGCCCTTCCAAGTATGATGTAAACCACTTCAGGGTATTCTTGCATAGTCCTATCTGTTGTAAGCGTTGCAGTAGCTTGGTGTGGGACACAGTGTCGAAGGCCACTGAGATGTCCATGAACACTAGCAGGAAGCCGTTTTTTATGTCATCCATGCCTCTTAGGAGGTTGTCAAAGAGGGAGGTTAGTAGTGTTTCCACACCGTGTTGGGGCTGATGTATGTCCAGTGGGGCATTTGTATCAATATGGTCCTGAAGTTGCCTTTGCACTGCCTTTTCCACAATTTTCGTAAGGAATGGAAGGCTGGAGATGGGATGGTATGATTTTGATTTGGAAGGGCTCAGATTGCTACTTTTAAGTATTGGTCGTATCATTGCGTGCTTTAGGGGTTGTGGCATATATCCTTGTTGGAGTGAATCTTTGACAATTTTTTGAATGTGATGAGAGAGTTGGATTTTTGTAGCTTTGAGCCATGTCACTGGGCATGGGTCTGACGGTGGTGATGTTATGTTTAGTCTGGATATAATGTCTTCTACTTGCTGCTTTGTTGGTATGTTGAAGCTCTCCCATGTTTGATGTTGTTTTTTTATCATGTGATTGTTTGTGGTGTAGTGGAGCATGTTTGGTTAGTGTTTTTTGACTTTATGTAGTCTGCATATTTTTGTGGATCAAGATGCTGGGTGCTTTGTTGCATGTCATCCTTGGTAAGCTTTTGGACAATGCTAAAGAGTTCTCTCGGTCTATTAGTAGATTTCATGATTAGGTTGGTATGGTGTTGCTGTTTACGCTCAGTTATTAGATTGTTATATTCTCGTTGTTTGTCTCTGTATTGGGTTAGGAGGTTGGGTGATTTGTTCCGTCTCCATTTTCTTTCCAGTCTTCTGAGTGTGTGTTTTGCAACTCTGATTTCATGTGAGTACCATGGGGCGTTGGATCTCTTGCGTGTTTGTGGTTCTTTGGTAGCTGGGGCAGATGCTGCATTGGATATTATTGTGTTCCATTCTTCTATGTTTAGGTCCAGGGTGTCGTGTTCCTGTTGAAGTTGTGGAGTGATTTAGTTTATGAATGAGTCTCTGTTAAATGTTTTGAACCGTCTAGTTATTCTTTCATCTTCTTTGCATTGGGCGGGGTTATTCAGGTTCATGGTGAATTCAATCACATGGTGGTCTGACCAGGGGACTGGCGTGATTGGTGGTTTTGTGGTCTTGTTCTGTTCCACTAATTGCATTGGCATGAAGACCATGTCCGGTGTTGTACCATGCTGATGCGTTGGGGCGTTAATTGTCTGGCAGTAATTTAATGACTCCATGGCTTTTAAGAACAGTTTGGTTTCTCTGGTGGGTGCGGATGTTAGGTTGTAGTCTCCTAGTGCAATGAGAGGTTTGTGTCGTCTGTTATGTGCGCATATAGTTTCAATTACTGTGGATAGGTGTTCAGTTGTGGTTCCAGGTAGTCTGTATGTGAGGGAGATGCTTAGGTACTTGTTGGATATAGTGAGTGTGTTAGATTCAATTGTGTTAGTGGTGGCGATTGTTTTGAATCTGTATTCGTTTTTGGTAAGTATTAATACTCCTCCTCCTCTCCTTTGTGCTCTGATGCAGTTAAAGGCTGAGTATCCTGTTGGTGTTACTTAGTTTAATACGACCTGGTCCGAGTCCTCTAGCCAGGTCTCAGTGATGCATATTATATCAAGCTTCTTGTCGTGGATTAGGTCAAGGATAGTATTTGGTTTGTTCCTGATAGATCTAGCGTTTAGAAGTGCACACCTGATGTTTGTTGTTATGATTGGGTTTGTATGTTCGTTATTTGTGTGATGTGTGGGTGTATTACGTGTGGCATTGTATGGTTTGTGGACTGTATGCTTTGGTTGTTGGCGTTCTTTGGATAGGCGTGATGTTGGTGTGCATATGGGTTGGGTGGTATGTGGGTTAAACAAGGGGATTTGCTCGTTAAGTCTGATGCCGTGTGTGCAGGGTGCGAACATATGTAGGAGTGTGAGGTAGACCATGAGGTAGTGGGTAGTGGCGTGCATTTTGTGATTTGTATTTTACTGACCTGGGATTGGGCTTGTGGTTTATTGACCTGTGCTCAACTTGAATTTGGTCATATAGATGTAATTCTGTGGGTCCTCTATGTGTGGTTCTGCATTGGTATTGGTGTCTATACTCCGTGTGTTGTGTTACTTGTGGTTGGTTAGTAGTCTAGCTACGAGGTAGTAGTGGGGTTACTAGAGTTAATAGGCTATGCCGCGTGTGTTGTTTTGTAATGCAAACAGTGCAAATAATGGGTAGTATGATCTATGCAATTAATCTACAAGCAGTGGATTGTCCAGGCAAAGCAGCAGCATTAATCTGCAAGCAATGAATCGTCCAGGCACAGTAGGAGGATTAACTTACAAGTAATAGATTGTCCAGGTAAGGGAGCAGTATTCGTGCTTGGGCAGAAGGATACGATGTGCGTGGAGGAGGGCCCAGGACACGGATCTTTGTCCACTACTTGGTCCACGCCTAAGGGCCATGCCAAAGGGCCCAATGGCGCTTGCTTTAATCGGCTGCCGGACGGAAGCTGTGGCTCACCTCCAGCTCCACCCCAATCGCGTTCTGGGGAGCTTGGTCTGAGGCGGGTGGTCCTCTTTGCGCCCGATGGAACTTGCTTTAATCGGCCGGTGGCCGGAAGCTGCGGCTCACCTCCAGCTCCACCCCGATCATGTTGCAACTTATATACTAGGGGGGTTATTCTGTGTCACAAATAGCGGGGATGGAAGGCCCACAGGACATCCATCCCTGCTATTCGTGCCTTCACCCAGCCATGACTAACTTCCCTGCCAGAAAAAAAGCCTTTTTGTCCTGTATATACCGTGAAGCAACCATAAGGATGTGGAGCTCTAGATCAAGATCCTACAGAGGGAGCAATTAATCCTAGAGCAATTAGAAGAGAGATTACCAGGAACCTTGTAGGCCAAGAACTACACAGATGGGCCGATCCAAAATAATCTATAATCCGTACAACCAAAAATGAACTTCTCTTGTCATGTCTTTATCCTTTATCTTTATCTTAATTGTAACACTTGATATACCGCCCAAGCAGAGCGTCAGGGCAGTGTACAATCAATAAGGCTGCAGGAAGAGTAAAGAGAGAAAGGAACACCATTGTTTAGAAAGGAAAGCGACAGATGGAGAGACAGACAGAAAGTGAAGGGATAGATGCGCCAGACATACATGGAAGGGGGGGGGGGGGAAGTAAGGGATCATCCAGGGGAGGAGAGCCTAGGGATCGGGGAGGGGAAGGTCACAGGCAAGGTGGAAGAGATGGCTTTGAGCATGGCCTTGAACCGGGGGAATGACAGCTCAGTGCGGAGGGCAAGTGGTAATGACTTCCAAAGTGCGGGGCCTAGGAAAAGATGTGTAATCACCCTTGTGTATTATTTATTCATGAAAAATAATGTTCTTTACTTTTTTTAAAATGTTTTCATCTGAATCTCATAGAGTGTGAATTATGTACATCTTTTTTCTTTTTGTTGAGAAGGTTCACTTAGGGGCACCATGAAATTAACATTATTTTATGTGAGAATTTGCTACTATGGGTCTTTTAACAATGACATTAGAGAGGGAGAACCTAAGGCTGGCAAAGGGCTTGACCTGCCACTTGCTTCTGACTTTTTCCATGTGGCTTAGTGGTTGGGGCAAGTTACTTTGGGCCAGGGGTTCAAATCCCACTAGTGGACAGCAACCTTGGGCTGGAAGGACTGGGGTTTCTAGTTCCACAGGCGCTTCTTGTGGCCTTGGGCAAGCCACTTAACCCTCCATTGCCTCAGGTACAAAAACAAATCGTGAGTCCTTCAGGGACAAGAGAAATATATATATACAGTGTCTGACTGTACACTGTTTTGACTTGTAGAAAGATGGTATATAAGCCTAGATAAATAAATAATTCAGGAAGTACAAATTAAAATCTGCTTTTCTTCTTTTGTGATTCTATCAAATGTTTTTTAGGCTGTGACCTACGACTTGCGGGTTATGATTAGCAAGGGGTTCTAATTTCAAACAGTGGTGGATTTTTTGCCCATATCTGCTTGAATTCTACAATCAGATTTTCAAACTGGACAAACCGATTGCCCCCCCCCTCCCTTTAGTCAATTATGGGGAACACCGGAGCGGCTTCATCTTTTTGTAACAGATTCACAAAATAAGAGCAAACCTTAAAAACAGCCAAGTTGCCTTACTAAGAGACTTGTCTTTATATACCGCACTTCTTGTCTTAAAATGGCTTCAGTTCTCTCATGGAAGGACGCTATCACGTGAAGATGGCATGAAGGCACCATATTAAAAGCCACGTGAGCGTGAGGAACAGTGCAGTACTGTAGCTTCTCAAGTCAACATCTATAAACTCAGCCAGGATTTACGTGCACAGACGTAGGTACTTCAAAATGATAGCGTCTACTTTTATGCCATCTATGGGTGGGTGTTCCTGTGGCAGACATGGCTGGAGCAGGGGCATGATCTGCATTCTTTATAAAATACAGGCATATCCGCCAATTCCTACCAGCGCATACTCCTTTCCCACTGAGGCAGCCTGAATTAAAATTACCCCAGAATCGGAAGGGAGGCCACAAGAGGCAGCCAAAGAACAAACTTAGTGGGGCCTTGACATCTCCTAGCTGGGCTGGAGGCATCATAGGTGAAAAGAAGAGGCAACTTTTAAAATCAGTTTTGCTGTGTCTATTGTTTCAAGACTTAACAATGGGGATGTAGGTTGAGAGACAGCTGGGAAGACATTGCTCAATTGTCGATTTGACAACTGATAAGTCTTGCCTGTCTTAGAAATGACAGTGACAGAGGAATAATGAAGCACAAATCCTCGGTTGCACCCCCTCCAATGATAACACATCAAGTTGTTGGAGCCATAACAATGCAGAGAAATCAGAGTAAAAGTAGTAATTTAATGTAACTTCCCCCTGTGACTTCGGCACCACCAAGTGCAGTCCCACACACCTCTGAAGAACAAGATGAACTAGAAGGGGTCTCTTGTCTTGGGGCAGTCCATCAAATGTTTGCACTCCAAGGGCTCTCAGATTCTCTCCCTTCCTTTTGCCCAGTACATGAACACTCCTCTCTAAGGGGCTCCATCTCTCCAGGGGGAGGGATTTCCTTTCACGGCTCAGGTGTATATGCCGGGCTCAACCTCAAATACTCAGACTGATATGGAGCGCTCCAACTCTAGTACTACTACTATTACTACTACTACTGAGCATTTGTATAGCGCTACAAGTCGTACGCAGCGCTGCACAGACATGTAAGAGACAGTCCCTGCTCATCAGAGCTTACAGTCCAGTCAAGACAGACAACACAGAAGGTGAAGGCAGGGATAAAGCAAGGGGGAAAGAAAAAGAAAAAGGAGGTCAGGTGAGTCAAGATCCAAAGGCAGCAGCGAAGAGGTGAGTTTTCAGCCTGGATTTGAACTCGCTTTACTGTTTGTTTGTGCAAAGCATAGCGAGGGGGATTATATAACAGGGCACCTTTTTAAAGCACTTTTTAATGCACCAAACTTAAGACTATTTTATAAAGACAAATAGGTGTCTAGAGCTGCTGTAAATGACCATGCCAACATTTTGTAAGCACACACAAAAATGATTGTATTTTATAATCTACGTGTGGACTTGCTTTTACTGCCCACACTCAGCCTTATCTCCCTATGTCACCTGCACGGTGAATGTTTCCAGTTTCTTACCTGGTCAGTCAGTTTGTGGCTCATACTAAGAGCACTTAGTTTGTTCATGGGTGGCCGGTGCGGAGCGGTGTTGGGGGCCTTGCTGAAGTCTGAGTATACCACATCTAGCACTTCCCCCAAGCCAGGCCAGTAAGCCTTACCTTGGTGGTAGGAAAAGTAAT
The DNA here is from genome assembly GCA_033557465.1 of Ichthyophis bannanicus. Classification (NCBI taxonomy): domain Eukaryota; kingdom Metazoa; phylum Chordata; class Amphibia; order Gymnophiona; family Ichthyophiidae; genus Ichthyophis; species Ichthyophis bannanicus. The sequence continues at coordinate 16,280,533 of CM066039.1, read as the reverse complement.
GGAGACGCTACTGAAAGGAACAATAGTACTTTGGAGGAAAGGTGGGATAGAGGAGATATGATCGAGATATTTAAATACCTCCATGGCATAAATGCACAGGAGAGCCTACTAGTACTACTATTTAGCACTTATGAAGCACCTCGCACGCAGCGCTGCACAACTACTACACGAGGCAGCTAACATGCAGAGACAGTCCCTGCTCGTCAGAGTCCTGCTCATCAGAGCTTACAATCTAGTTAGAAAAGTACAAAGCATTACAGAGCATTAGTCAATTTGGACTGTAGTTTGGTCTCTGCAAGAAGGGGACATAGGATGAGGATGAATGGGGATAGACGCAGGAGTAATATGCAGAAATATTTCTTTATGGAAAGAGTGGTAGATACGTGGAATAGTTTCCCAGTGGAGGTGGTAGAGATGAGGACAGTAACTGAATTCAAAAAATCATGGGACAAACGGAGGATCTCAAAGGGAAAAGAAGGAATTGTAGAACTTAGTAGTAGGTACGGAAGGGCAGACTGGATAAGGCCGTATGGTCTTTATCTGCCGTCATGTTTTCTGTGTTTCTGTGTGTCATGCACTTTTCCTCTAGTCGGTATTTTATAAGAGGTCTCTTGAGTGTGTAAATTGCTAAAATATAGATATTTCCATGTGCTGTTGGGCCTAAAAATAGTTGTCTCCTTATAAATTTATGCCCAAAATGTCTTGAAATAGTCTTTCTCTCAAGCATAAGAACATAAGAACATAAGATATGCCATACTGGGTCAGACCAAGGTCCATCAAGCCCAGTATTCTGTTTCCAACAGTGGCCAATCTAGGTCATATGTACCTAGCAGTTTCCCCAAAAGACACAGATTCCACAATGCTTGTATTGGTTCAAGCATTGATATCCTGGGTCCCTTCTTAATAATGGTTTATGGACCTTTCCTCCAGGAAAGCAGTGGTGCAGTATTTAAACAACACAGTCCAGTATCACCGAACATTGTACAAATACACTATTTGTGTCTATGACCCCTTTCACTGTCAGGGGTTTCTCAGGAGATGGGCAAACCTGTCCCTGATGTGATTGAGCACAACAGGCTCTTCCCTCCTCTATGGATCCTCTTCAGCCCTGAATCTCTTCATAATAACTTCAGTAGTCAAGCTGCAGATCAATGCTTCTCCCTCCTTGATGGTACGAAGCCTTCCTGCTCTCCACTCTTCAACTTGGAGGCAGAGAGGTTAGTAAAACCTCTGCCTCACATATGCACTTCATACACAGAGGTCTCAGATCCTCTGTATTTGTCAGATACAATTCTTATCTCCTCTAACTCCTCTGGGATGCTGTTCCATATATCCACCACCTTTTCCATAAAGAAATATTTCCTCAGATTACTCCTATCCTCTTTCACCTTCATCTTATGACCCCTCATTTCAGAAAGTCCTTTCAACTGAAAGAGGGCCACCTCTTGTGCACTTATGTATTCCATGGAGGTATTTAAATGTCTCTATCATATCACCCCTCTCCTGCCTTTCCTCAAAAGTAAACCTATCAAGATTTTTAAGCTTATTCCCATATACCTTACAATGATCATTTTAGTAGCTCGCCCTGGATTGACTCCATCCTGTTTATAACCTTTTGAAGTTGTGGTCTTTAGAATTGTACGCAGTACTCCAAATGAGGTCTCACTAGAGACTTATGCAAAAGCACTATCAGCTCCTCCTTCCTGCTGGCCATTCCTCTCCCTGTGCACCCAAGCATCCTTCTGGCTTTTGCTGTTGCCTTTTCTACCTGCTTTGCCACTTTCAGAACATCTGATACGATCACCTCCAGGTCTGACTCTTCTTTTGTGCACTGAAATACTTCACCCCCTATATCCTGGGGTTTTTGCAGGTCAAATGCATAACCTTGCATTTTTTTTTTTAGCATTAAACCTTAGCTGCCAAATTCTCAACCATTCTTCAAGCTTCTCTAGGAGGTCCGGCCCTAGAGTTGATTCAAGGTGTTGGCTCCCAAGGCAAACATTAAGCTTTACGCCCCCTGGCTGTCAGAATCTATTGCTTAGCTTTGAATGCCCTACTCTATTCTTCCTGCTAGAAGCTTCTGCCTAGTTTGCCTAATAGTTGATCTAACTCTGTTTTATTTTATTTATTTATTCAGGCTACTTGTTCTCACATTATTTACAAGTCAAAGTGAGTTACAAGAAACATAATAAAAGGTTACATTAAAATAAAGGTAGACACATTAAACGAAGATGGAGTTATCATATGAGCAGGAGTGTGTCCTCTAAATCCATCCTCATGCTAGCCACACCTTACTGGGAGTCTACCCTGTTGCAGATTTTGGTATCATCCCAATAGACCTTCTGCAAAAGTGTTAAAACAAACAGGACCAAGGACCAATTCCAGAGGCATTCCATTGGTAACACCCCTATCTTTAGAGTAACTCCATTTATTTCTACCCTCTGGCATCACTCAACCAGTTTCTTATTCAGTGAGTCAGTTTAGGGTCCATCCTAAGTTTATTTATAAGTTGCTGATGCAGAATATCAAAGGCCTCACTAACAAGGAGAAGATAAGTGGACTGCGAGAGACTGAGTATCTTGGGTACTTATGCAATGCACATCGTCGAACACCATTTTTAGCTATTTTGAGGGTGGGCTGTTTTCAGAAAGCCAATTTACCTGCGGAAATAGCTTTGAAAATTGCTGTATTTTTTTTAAAATTACAATGCACATCTGGAATACTTCCTTTTTGTTGGCCCAGAGGCTTAAAATCTGGAATCTGATCTGTGAGAACAAAGTAAGATAGATAGGAGAAGAGAAGAAGTGGCTGCAAACAGAAAACGTTTGAAGGAAGAAAATCTTATAGAAGAACAAAACTATGAAATGGAATATCTTAGATGAGCGAGAAGTAGGCGATGTGGAAGATATGGAGTGGATGAGAGAGAAAGGAATGGACACAGCTGATAAGAAGAGAGGCAATGAGAAAAGCAAATAGCAGATGGTGGCTTAAGACAGACCATGTGAAATAAATATTTCATAAGTGCTGCACCTTCCTGGAAAGTGCTCTACAATTAAATTATCAGAATTTGGACAGCGATTATTTTTTTATGAGCATAATTAATTTTCTGCAGAGGAATAATTGTGCTGGAATTAAACTGGAGCAGGAGGATTAACCATTCTTATAGTGTTTTCATTGGATCTTTAATGTTTATAGAATGGACAAGAGCTCGGTTTTTATTGAAACATGGGGGAGGAGATCCACCGGGCAGCCGCAAGCGTTTTCAGGGGGTGGGCTGTGGGCAGGACGGCCCCAAGGTCAGTGGGGAACTTGCATCTTTGAAAGCTCTAGTTGCCTTAAGGCATGTGGTCATGGCGCAAGCTAAGGGCTGCACTGCAAGGGGGCAGTATAGGCCCCTTGAGAGCCCCGTGGAGTACCCTAGGAGCTGTAAAGATTGTTTGGAATATTACAGTGTTTTACATGGGGAAAAGGAAAAAGAAGATTGCATCAGTTATGGACTCTATGGTTGGACCTATGGATAAACATGTGCTGTCCCAGAAGATTGTTTTTCCTCCTCCCACAGGTAGGGGACCCCCCCCTTGGGCTTATCAGGGGGGACATCGCTGAGCTCCTTAGAATGCACCCCCCCCCCCCTTGTGGTTACTCCGAATAGTTCTGCTGAAGGTGTACCATTGGGACAAAGTACTCCTGCACCTTTCACAAGTATGTTTAAACTTGTGACCCGGGATCCACTTCCGGTCGAAACCGGCGAGCCATCAGTTTCTGAGGTCTCTCTGGCAGACCTTTGGAAAGTGGTTATGAGGGCGGAGCGGACCTTAGTCTCCACAGTATCTCAGCTTTGCATCTTTTACCTGGAAGCAGAGGCAAGGCTGAGTCAAGTAGAACAGCGGTTGGATTCTTTAAGTTCTGAGATTGTAAAATGCGAAACACAGGCTGACAATGCATCTGCTCTGATAATACACCACCAGTTGGAAGTCTGAAAATATTTTAAGGTCTAAGAATATCCGTTACCTAAATTTTCCTAAGAGTCAGTTACTTTTTCCAGAGATGTTAACTGCGTAAATATTTTCAAGAGGTGTTGGAGTTATCTAATGCTGATGTGATTCCCTTTTCAAAATTGTACTACCTTACGGGTAGGAATCTCTCTGAGGAAACTCTTGAGGGCTTGAATGTTTTACAGCCTTCTGACCAATTTGATTTAACTCATTTTCTTCAAGATTCCCAGGATAATATTCCTACCAGAGGGACTTTGATTGTGACATTTGTATCTGAACCAGATAAAGTCTCTGTATTCAAGAGTTACTTTAAGCATAAAACAGATTTATTTTATGATACTATATTGCCTTTTTTGCTCTGAAACCGAGGGTGCTTGCCCTGAGTGCATCTTTTTTTCTTCAGTAGACATGTAAACGTTTTATTGCGTTACATGGGGCTCGACTCTGTCCAGTTAGAGATCTTTCTTGCCAGCAGGAAGAAACCCAGTGTTTAAAGGGAGGGAAGGGAGGAGGTAATTAATTTGAGCTATGTATAGTGGAGTAAATTCTCCTTGGTATTTCCCAGGGTTGTTTCCGTGATTTTTGGGCCTCCCCGAGATGGGGTCTGCTAGACTAATATTAGTTCTTGATTAATGTATTTTTTCTGATGAATTAATTTCGGTCCTGTTTTCTTTGAATACTTATTGTAAGTATTGTTTGAAAACTTCATAAATAAAAATAAACCATGGCACTTCCTGAAGTTGTGTTGGCATCCAGAAAATAGTTGGATCAATCAACCTATGGAAGAGTAGAAGAGAAGATAAAGAAATCGAGCGAAAGAAAGATGCAGGGCATGAATTGCAAGTTAAGAGGACTATCAAAGAGCTAAGTTTGGATAAAAAGACGGTGAGGATCTCTAGCTTTCCTTCAGTAAACGGATTGTGGCTGCCCCTATTAGTCTATTTGAATATGTAGAAATAAGGACTGTGCATGCGGCTTTTCCTGTTTTATTGTGGGTGTTTTCATTTTATATATTTTTTTTTTAAATTTTGCTTTTGTTTTAGCTCTTGCTAAAACTGGAAATAAAAAAAGTCGCTCTGTTTCACGATAATAAAATAGCCTCTTTTTTTGAATTTTCTCACTTTGTTTGGGGGAACGTTTACTAAAACGCATTAGGCTTTGCACCTGACACGTGTTGAGTGCAAAAACTAAGATGTGTTAAGTGCAAAACCTCTGCGATAAAGATTGAATGCATGGCACAAGTACCGTGGGTGTACCTAGGTCCACCTATTAAGGCGGCGGCATTAGCTCCACCCACACTAATGGCGCTATGTCCCCCTGGGCTAACTGCAGTGTGCGTTCCATGGCTACTCTCTGCCTCTATGCTACCCATTCAGCACCCCAGTAACAGTTATTACAGGCGCAAGCAGTCAGGGTAGTAACAAACAAACAACTTCAAAAAGAGCTCCCTCCTTACTAGCGCCCACACTCTGTAATTCCCTCCCAACAAGCCTGAGAGCATTAGATGACCTAATAGAATTCCGAAAGGACCTCAAAACTTATCTCTTTATTAAAACTTATCAGCAAACAGAAAATAGTTCCTACCCAAATGGTAATGCATCTACTGCCGATAGTTCGATACTCACTCATCCCAAGTAGGCATACAAGGTAATGACATAACATCAACTCAATACCCACTCACCCCAAACACTCACCCTAAAGAAACATAATGTATCATTGTTAATTACCTCGTACTGTCTAAATGTTACCCTTATGATAAATGTAACCCTCCAATTGTACTGTCTAGATGTTGTTAAGTACCCCTATGTTAAATGTAACCCTCCAGTTTGTCAGACGGCTGCCTGGGTGAGAATTTTTCACAGTCTTGGCAAGTGCATATATCTATATGATTTGCAAGGTATTGTGGGCAATGTAGTTCATTCACACCAGACACAGCTGCTGACAATAATTTAGTTGTGCTCTTGGGTAAAGCCAATAAGGTTTTTATTTATGGGGTTATTTCTCCCAACACAGATATGCTTGGTAGCACATAAATTAGGTTACTTGCTTTCAGTGTTAACTTGGAAAAACAAAGTCAAAATCAGGAAAACAACAAATGAAAAGCCACAAAGCAAGAAACAAACTGTTCTTTTCAGGTTAACTTCTGATTACTTCCCACATAGATACAGAAGTGATTCTCTCCTAGCTCACAAGCAATTAGGTAAAGCTTAATTGCTAGCAGTTATCCAGCTGAAACCCCTTAGCTGGCTTGCTTTCTACTGTGTGGGTCAAATCCTGCTTCAGGAGCTTTTCTGAGTAGATTAAAGAACAAATTTGTATTTCTTTGTGATGGTTGCTGTACTTTATAACAGAAAGTTACCAACGGGGGGGCGGAGCCTGATGTCCAGCGGGTAAGACGCTTCGCGCTGAAGCTCCCGAGAGGCCTACTTAGAATCCTGACATAATACCTATACAAACTTACTATTTCGCTCCGGGCTGACCGGGGTACCTCGGGGGGGATGGCGGCCCATAAACCAGCGCGCTTGGACTTCGGGTCTCCTTCTTCTTCTCACGGAAAACGCTCCAAAACAGAGGTGTCCTCCCCACAGAAGATGGTTCCATTTCGGGAGAACCCCGAAATGCACCTGGAGATTTTAGAGGAAATACGCGGCGTGAAGGAATTGGTGCAGTCCAATGGAGAAGCGCTTAGAGCCATGCGAGAAGACTTTGGAGTGCTCCAGGACCGACTTGAAAGTCTCTCATTACGGCAGGACAATATGGCGGGGGTCCTCGACTCGCACGCGGTGCGCTTGGGCACACTGGACAAGGCTGAGCGCCAGATACAGAATCTTCAAAAGGAGTTAGAAGATAGCAATAATCGAGCCCGTCGCAACAATGTGAGGCTCATTGGAATACCGGAGGGGGTGGAAGCGGGAGATATGAGAGAATTCCTGCTCAAAACTCTTCCCTCCTTGCTGAAGATCACCTTTCATAAAGAACTGGAAATCGATCGTGCACACCGTGTTCCTACCCACATGGCGCTCAACCGAACGACCCCCCGGCCTATTATCTTTCGCTTGCTACGATATCAACAAGTGGAACAAATTTTAAATGCTGCCCGGGCGAACCATCATTTGGAATTTGAAGGTCACAAAGTCTCCTTCTTCCCTGATTTGGCAAAGCCTACAGTCGACCGACGGAAGAAACTCCTTGCTTTTCGCCCTCGACTTCAACAGCTACAGGCTCGCTTTGGCCTGTTGTATCCCGCGAAGCTCCGAGTGACTCTCCACAACCAAACCAGGACATTCGAAGATCCTGATCTACTATCAACATTTTTAGACTCCAAAGAGGCAGAGCAGATGCGCTAATCCAACGACTTGGACTTTTATTTGCCGGCTCTGGCCGCCATTTTGAAGGGCCCGATGCGGCGGTCATAGTTAAGCACAGAGACTACCTGGACTTTCTTTCTTTCTTTCTATGACTTTTGTTTTGTGGTCTCCTATCCCTCCATGATGTGTGCCTCGGTCGGATTCGGAGCACGCACAGTCCTACAGGTTATGTGTTTTTTCAATTACGGCCTTCTCTGGGGCTTCTCCCCGCAGACACATGGTCGCCAGTAATTTTTGGGGTTCTGCTTCTTCTCTACCGCGCTGCGGTTTTTCTTTTTTAATGTGGGGCGCTTCATTGTATTATCTAAGCTTATTTTCTTTTATGCCATATGTACAGCCAGATACAGTCAATATGAGGGACATTGTGAAATTATGTGCGCTATCATGCTCAGAATTTTTAACTTGTCTGAATGGCTTTATGTAAAATCTTATCACTCAACGTAAAGGGCATTAATAGTCCAATCAAAAGAAAGAAAATCCTTAGCTATCTTAGCCATGAGCATGCTGATTTAGCGTTTCTTCAGGAAACGCACTTAAACTCTGCTGAAACACTGAAACTCAATGTTAAGCCTTACATGGTGGCTGCCTATTCTCCCGCCGTTTCCAAACGGTGCGGGGTAGCCATTCTGGTTAAGAAATCTTTGCAAGCTACTGTAATTGATACTAGCGCTGACAAGGAGGGTAGATGGGCCCGAGTACATCTTAAGGTTGGAGATAGTGAATTTACATGTATTTGCATTTATGCCCCGAATGTGGACAACCCTGCTTACTATGCAAGTATTGCGCAGTTGGCACAGGCCTCTGCCAATACTCCATTAATACTTGGTGGTGATTTTAATCAAGTGTTAGACCCTCTGATAGATAGACAGCCGCCTAGAACGAGTAGTCCACCCAAGAGTCTTGCTACCCTTACAGCTCTGATGCAAGATCTTGCGCTGGTAGATATATGGAGGCTGCTTCACCCCTCCGACTTAGAGTTCACTTTCTTTTCTGCCCCCCATCACTCCCAATCTAGAATAGATTTCTTTCTCATTTCCAAAGCACTGATTTCTCAAGTAGACACGACTAGGACTCATCCTCTCCATATTTCAGATCATGCTGCCATATCTTTATCATTACGTGTCACTGCGCGGGACGATTCTCCCCGAGCTTGGTTTTTTGATAGATCCCTACTGGGTCAAAAAGATTTTCAGGTTGATATAAAGGCCGCTATCCAAGATTATTTTCATTTTAACTCACCCCATGACACAGCGAGCTGGGCTTGGTGGGAGGGTTTTAAAGCATCTATCCGCGCCACTATAACTAGCTATCAAATTCGGCAGGGGAAACAAAGAAAGCAGCATTTACTGATTCTAGAGCAGCAGATACAAGCTGGGGAGCGTCTCCTCACGTCCCGTACTGACCCATGTATTTTACTCCGTTTACACCGCTTGCGTTTTCAATACAATCAGCTTTTGTACACTGCTGCTGTTAAAAATATTGAATCACAACAAGGGCTATATTATCGGGAAAATAATCGTGCTGGCAAATTATTAGCAAATGCCCTAAAAGGTCAAAAAGAAGCCAAGCGTGTTACCGCCCTCCGTAATCCGTCGGGGGGGGGGCTTGGTCACTAAAGATACCGAAATCTTAGAACTCTTTCGTGATTTTTATACTCGGCTTTATCAATCTGAATGTGATTTTGAGCCAGATGTATTTGAACGCTTACTTTCAGGGGTACAAAGACCGACCCTATCTGACGAAGATAGAGTGGCCTTGGACACACCCTTTACTGTCTCAGAAATTCATTCTGCTATCAAGAAATGTGCCTCAGGTCGAGCCGCAGGCCCAGACGGTCTCCCTGCTGAATTCTACAAAACCTTTCACGCTGACTTAGCTCCAGTTTTGAAACTTTATTTTTCTGCTCTGGCCGAGGAGGGTTCTCCTTCTGGGTCCTTTTCAATGGCAAATGTAGTAGTTTTTGAGAAAGAGGGGAGAGACCCGCAACTAACAGCTAATTATCGTCCAATTTCCCTCCTAAACGCGGACTATAAAATATTTGCCACCATTCTCTCTACCCGGCTCTCTGATAGGATGCCTACCTTAATACACCCAGATCAATGCGGTTTCATTCCTGGTAGATCAACTGCTGACAATGCTCGGACTCTATGCCATGTACTGACTACCGCAGTTAATCTTGATCGCCCATTTGTTGGTCTCTCACTTGATGCTGAGAAGGCCTTTGATCGCTTAGAGTGGCCCTTCCTGTTTGCAGTCCTCCGCTGGTACGGCTTCGGGGAAGGTTTTCTCCGTTGTCTTCGCACCATGTACGCACAGCCTACAGCCAGTATATGTGCCAATGCTTTAAAGTCTCAGCCTTTTCCCCTTCAACGCGGCACTCGCCAGGGATGCCCACTGTCTCCACTTCTCTTCGATCTTGCACTCGAACCCTTGGCTTTACTAATCCGGCAATCGGAGGAGATTCATGGAGTCCCCTTCACCCATAGGGAAATCAAAATTTCAGCGTATGCTGATGACCTTATGCTTTTTGTCTCTATAGACTCAGTACCGGCTGTCCTAGAGCAAATTGGTAAATACTCACAACTGTCCGGTTATAAGATAAATTGGACCAAGTCGGTAGCCTTTCCATTAAATCCTTTGCTTCATCAGGCAGATATGCAACCCTTCCCCTTTTTATGGCAACCTCGCATGGTCAAATACCTTGGGGTTCACTATTGTTCTCCTTTGGAAGACACTATCTCCTTCAATGCCAAAGCCTTAACCTCTAAAGTCCGGGCGCTTACTCACCGCTGGACTCCTTTAACACTTACCTGGTGGGGTCGATTAGAAACCATAAAAATGATGATTGCTCCGAAAGTGAATTATATCTTAGAAATGTTGCCCTGTCTCTTCCCTCGACGTATATATAAAGATATAGAGGGCCTTCTGACTAGATACTTGTGGCAAAACAAGACACCTAGGATAGCGAAACATAAGCTACAAGCAGATAAGGAAAATGGGGGTGTCAGATTCCCTGATTTCCTGAAGTATCATCAATCTTTTCTTCTCAAACAAGGCGCTCGTTGGCTGGAAGATCCAGTACCGAGTAGACCTGTGTGGCTAGACATAGAAGAGGACCTTTGCAAACCGATTCCTCTTACTTTTCTCCCTGGTATGACTCTCCCATCAGACTCCCACTTTCCACCAATGCTTTTAGACACCTTAGGTGCCTTTAATAATCTTATGCACTCTTTAGACTCCCGACTCTGTCCGTTAGACAAGCTCCCACTTTGGTACAACACTCGATTTCGAATACAAAATAAGCCGATGGCGTGGAGCCCCTGGTACACTAGGGGCATTTGGATTCCTAGTCAGTTGTTCCATGAAGGTCGCTGGAAAACTTTTAGTGAATTGCAAATTGAATTTGGTCTCCCAGCGAAACACTACTTTCAGTTGGTGCAACTTCAGCATTGCCTTCGGAGTGCTAAGGTGCTCCCGCCATCGGCCTCCCCTACACAAGGTTGGTTGGAGACCATCCGATCTATCGGTAGTTCACCGGGTGTAGCATCCAATTTTTACAAAACCTTATGTAATGCTATAACTAGAGATACCCCTATAGCGCAGAAAGCATGGGAGAGAGAATTGCATGTGACTTTGACCCCGGAGCAATGGAGCCTTGTCTGGAGTAGAGTGACACGGGTCTCCCGATCCGCCTCACTCACTCAGACACTCTTCTTTCTAGCCCACCGGTGTTTTTACACTCCTGACAGATTGGCCAAATGGAACACTACTCAGGGCAATAGTTGTTGGACATGTCATGCGGCCATTGGTTCACTACCTCATGTTATGTATGAATGTCCCGCACTACAGTATTACTGGCGTCGGGTCTGGGGTCGTATCCAGTCTATTTTGCACTTTCAAGAGCCCCTTTCTTGGAGGATAGTGGGACTTCGCTCAGCTGCGGGGATCCCCTCTCTTCCAAAAACGGCTTACTTCCTTTTGGACTTTATGCTTGGCATTGCTATTTCCCTAATTACGAAATACTGGAAAAATAGCTCCCAGCTGAGCCCCAATGAATGGTGGAATCATGTCTGTCTCTACAGTAAATATGAACAAATACCTCGTATGTTTGCTTCCCCCATTCAGACTCCTCATCATCGGTCTAAATGGAAGATGCTCAATGACTATGTACATTCTGCTCAATGCTCTCATCTGACTGTCTAAATTTGTATATATCTTTGTCCCATGATTATTCTGTATCGCAGATACTCTTTTGATTGTTCTGATGTATAATCACTGTTGTTTGGAAGCGCTCACATGCTGACATAATCAGCTAGAGAAGAAGCGTGGGGGTGGGGGGTAATTGGGTTTACTTTTCTTTATTGTATACTTGTTTTGTCTCCTTTGGTGTGTTGTTTCTTTTGTTTGTTGCAAAATGAAAATAAAAGTTTAAAAAAAAAAAAAAAGAAAGTTACCAACGGAGTTTAGATAGAGAGCAGTCCATATAAACAGGATCCTCATCTGCTATTATTCCCCCTTGTTCAACAAGCATGGGTTCAATATCATGGATTGGCACAGATGAATCTCTCAATGGAGCATTTTCAGGAGAATACTTGTTTCCCTGCTGTCTTTCAAGGTTATAGCTAGGGCATAGATCAGTGTTCATACCTGAGCTTCCATTGCTGCTAGAGTTCCTCTCTATATAGCCTGGCCAGTATGTAGTCCAGTTCTTATGTCCAGCCTTCCAATCCAGATCCCTGGACACTGGATCTCTCTTCACATACCTTCTGGCACGGGTCTTAGGGTCCCTTCCACGTGCAGCCGTCTCCCTCACAGGTAGCGTCTGGAGATTCCTAGCTTTGCAGCACCATTCCTCTGGCTTTCCCCAGTCCAATGGTGTATGCTGGCCCTTGGAATACCTCCCAGTATACGTACTGCTTTGGACTCTTCTAGACCTCTCAAAGGCTTTTCTCCTCTTTCTTCCAGAGGGTTTCCTTGCCTCTCTGTCCATCCGGTTTGGCTTCTGCTTCTGATGATCCTTCAGATGAAACTGATGATCCTTCTCTGGATATCCAAGGTGATCATGAAGATGGTCATCTGTAGAATAAACTCTACTCTTATTCTGCCTTGATGAGTGCTCCTCCCTAACACAGCGCAGCTGTGCTGAATCAGGCCTTGCCCTTTGAGATGAGTGTTCCATCCTAGCACAGCGCAGCTGTGCTGAAACAAGCCCTGCCCTTTGCAATGAGTGCTTGGGGATTACCTCATAGCCCTTTTGATTGAACACACGTTTTCTCACTTCAGCTCCTCTCATGGCTGTTGGAAACCTGGTGCATTCTGGGACTGGTAGTCTTTTATGGCAAAATTCTGTTTTCTCATTTCTACCAGCACTGACAGGTTGCTTGTTCAGAGACACTTCACCTTTTCTACAGCTCCTTCCTGAGCAATGATAAGCTTCCTTATCACATACCCCCCTGCTTAAGTTATTACGGACTGGTTTAACTGGTGAAACTTCTTTCCTACAGTCCGTAATACCTACGAGAGTGTTATCTTTCTGAAGCTCCCTTACTTCCTGTCTGGCTTCAGGGTCATTATTATTTACAGGCCTCTCCTTCCAAGACTTAAGTACATTAATATGGTAGGTCTGCCTACGCCCTCTTGCATTTTCTACCATATAAGATACTGGGCTCACTTGTTTAACAACCTTCCATGGCCCTTTCCACTGTACTTCAAATTTTGGGGCAGTTCCTGCTACTTGAACCAAAACCTTTTCACCAATGCTTAATTGGCGGCTTTTGGCCTTCCTATCATACCACCCTTTCTGGCGCACTTGACTGTCCTGCAGGTTCCCCTCAGCAACCTGCGACGTCCTTTTCAAACGTGCTCTCAAGTCACGTAGAAACAGTGGCACCTCCTGACTTCCTGGTTCAGGATCAATCCATTGTTCCCTCAAAATGTCCAACAAACCCCGTGGAGCCCTACCATACATCAATTCATATGGGGTTACACCCAGGGACACCTGAATTCTTTCCCTGCAGGCATATAAGGCAAAGGGCAATAACATATCCCATACTTTTACCTCTCCTGCTAACCCCCTTCTCAACATCTGTCTGAGAGCTTGGTTGAATCTCTCCACCAAACCGTTTGACTGTGGATGGTAGGCCGAGGTTTTCACGTGATGAATGCCAAAGGCATCCCAGACCTGGGCCAAATATTTGGATACAAAATTGGACCCTCGGTCAGTCAACACCTCTCTTGGGAATCCCACTTCACAAAACAATTTTACTAGCTCTAAAGCTATTGTTTTTGCAGAAACATTCCTCAATGGTATGGCCCAGGGAAACCTTGTTGCCTGATCTACCATAACTAGGATGTATTGGAAACCTCGGGGCGTTTTGACTAATGTGCCTACAATATCCATGGCAATGCGACCAATTGGGTCTGTAATAATTGGCATGGGAATCAATGGCACCACCGGTGGGTGAGCCGCTGTAACTCGCTGACACGCTGGACACGCAGCACAAAACTGGGCAGTTTCTTTGAAAATACCTGGCCAGTAAAAATGCTTAAGTATTTGATCCAGCGTTCCTTGCATCCCTTTATGACCTCCCACTGGATGATCATGTGCTAGTCTAAGTACTAGCCCTTTGAAAGTTGTGGGTACCACCAATTGTTTACGTATGGTCCCATTTCTGGGGTCCTGACTCTCTCTATATAATATTTCATTATCTAGTCTGAATCTGGGCAACTCCTCCCTGACCTCCTGAGCATACTTAAAAGCTCGGGTGAGAGCTTGATCAGCTCGCTGCTCTTGTGGAAAGTTAGGAAACTTTGCCACTAACTCAGCTGGCACCCAGGGTAAACTTTGACCAGCTAACATCTCAGCCCTACCCTGTGCTCTGCAAAGTCTCTCACGCCGCTTTTGTGCTTTCAACTTTCTTACTTTACCAGATGATGGGGTTATTAAATCATCATGAGAGGGTAAGTCTCCCAATAACTCTGCCTGCTCCCCCTCCTCCGTCTGCTGGCTCTCTACCTTAGCCTGCGAGCGGGTGGATACAAGGCCCCTCTTATTACCCATAGTTTGGCCTTCTGGAAGCTGAACCATCTTTTTAGCTAGGGACTGAGGACTTCCAAAGAAAGGCCCGGGAGCTATTTCCATTATTAAACCTTCTCCCTCCTTCTTTCCTAGCCCTTTCACTAGACCCTGCTTAAATCTTGGCCAGTCCTTTCCTAGAACCAAATCAAAGGGTAGCCTAGGCACCACTGCTACCAGGACTTCCTCTTGTTCCCCCAGGCACTTAACCTTTAGCCTATAGGTGGGATGTGATGTTGCAGCATCATGAATGCACCCGATGTGAACTTGGCTTTCAGGGGTTCTAGGCACAAATCCTTCTTGGGCCTCTATTCTCTGCCAAAGCCTTTCTGACATCATACTCTGGTCTGCCCCAGAGTCTAACAAAGCATTTATGGTAATTCCTTGCACATCAACCATCAAAAGAAATCCTTCCTTGGGCTGTTCTAACTCCACACCCATTAAGCTAGTGTGTGACTGGCATCCTTTTTCTAAGTGTCCCCATTTTCCACACTTGAAACATTTCTTTTCACTCCCCTATGTCATCTGGTTTGGCACAGTACATTCATTTTCAGAAACATTTTTAATTATTTTCTTTTCTGATACAGCACATCTTGCTTCAGCATCAATCTTCAGAGGGCCACCCATTCTATGGCAAGCCTGCGTGGCTTCCAAGAATCTCTCTGCTAGCATGGTTGCCTCTCCAAGATTTTGGCAATTTTGCTGTATAAGGAAAGTGTGCAAATCTTTAGGCACCCCAAACATAAATTGTTCCAGATTTATAATATCTAATAACATTTCTAACGTCTTTTGCTCAGGCTCCAACCATTTTACAGCTAAACCTCTGATTCTCTGACTCAGAGCCCTGGGTGTTTCACCCACTCTCAATGTAGTAGCTCTAAACATTCGCCTATACTCTGAAATAGACAACCCTAGGCGATCTCTAATAGCAGCCTTTACATCCTTATAATTCAAAGCCTGGGCTGCTGGCATTGCTCTATAAGCTGCAAGCGCCTCTCCAGTTAATGAGGCTGCCAGCCTTACTGCCCACTGGGTCTCTGGCCATGCTAATGCTTGTGCCACTCTTTCAAACGACTCTAGAAAATCATCAACATTATCATCTGGAGTTAGCTTCCCAAAACTAAATGCCCCAATCCCTTGATTGAGTCCCACACTGTCCACATGTGGTGTACCAGTATTTACTGCTGGTCTTGCATCTGTTCCACTTTGGCTCTGCAGCTGAACTAGGGCTTGCACCAGATCAAGCACTGGCTTCTGCTGGTTCATTAAGGCTCTCATAGCAGTGTCCTGTGCTTGCTGCGATAGCTCCTGTTGCCTGCTGAACTGGGCTGCCATCCAGTCAGCTAGTTCCCTTGGATCCATCTTGATCCCTGCAAGAAACAAAGAAAAAAACCCCCAAAGTGCACCACCTTCCAAACAGGTGTGTTTTTTTCTACTTTTTTTTTTTTTCTCATTTACCCCTGTGCTTACTCCCATCCACCACTAGACATGCCCAGGTACTTATTACCTTGTGCTAGTGATGAATCCAGCTCTGCACAGGGTCTTTTCCTCCTGGGACATCCACTTCTCCTCCAAAGTGCAGTTGAGGGAAAATCTTTTTTTCCAGCTTTAAACTTGAACTGTAGTTGTAATCCTCAGCAAGTAAATCCCCTTTGTGCAAAAGCAATCCGAAAAACTACGCCATTTGTCAGACGGCTGCCTGGGTGAGAATTTTTCACAATCTTGGCAAGTGCATATATCTATATGATTTGCAAGGTATTGTGGGCAATGTAGTTCATTCACACCAGACACAGCTGCTGACAATAATTTAGTTGTGCTCTTGGGTAAAGCCAATAAGATTTTTATTTATGGGGTTATTTCTCCCAACACAGATATGCTTGGTAGCACATAAATTAGGTTACTTGCTTTCAGTGTTAACTTGGAAAAAACAAAGTCAAAATCAGGAAAACAACAAATGAAAAGCCACAAAGCAAGAAACAAACTGTTCTTTTCAGGTTAACTTCTGATTACTTCCCACATAGATACAGAAGTGATTCTCTCCTAGCTCACAAGCAATTAGGTAAGGCTTAATTGCTAGCAGTTATCCAGCTGAAACCCCTTAGCTGGCTTGCTTTCTACTGTGTGGGTCAAATCCTGCTTCAGGAGCTTTTCTGAGTAGATTAAAGAACAAATTTGTATTTCTTTGTGATGGTTGCTGTACTTTATAACAGAAAGTTACCAACGGAGTTTAGATAGAGAGCAGTCCATATAAACAGGATCCTCATCTGCTATTATTCCCCCTTGTTCAACAAGCATGGGTTCAATATCATGGATTGGCACAGATGAATCTCTCAATGGAGCATTTTCAGGAGAATACTTGTTTCCCTGCTATCTTTCAAGGTTATAGCTAGGGCATAGATCAGTGTTCATACCTGAGCTTCCATTGCTGCTAGAGTTCCTCTCTATATAGCCTGGCCAGTATGTAGTCCAGTTCTTATGTCCAGCCTTCCAATCCAGATCCCTGGACACTGGATCTCTCTTCACATACCTTCTGGCACGGGTCTTAGGGTCCCTTCCACGTGCAGCCGTCTCCCTCACAGGTAGCATCTGGAGATTCCTAGCTCTGCAGCACCATTCCTCTGGCTTTCCCCAGTCCAATGGTGTATGCTGGCCCTTGGAATACCTCCCAGTATACGTACTGCTTTGGACTCTTCTAGACCTCTCAAAGGCTTTTCTCCTCTTTCTTCCAGAGGGTTTCCTTGCCTCTCTGTCCGTCCGGTTTGGCTTCTGCTTCTGATGATCCTTCAGATGAAACTGATGATCCTTCTCTGGATATCCAAGGTGATCATGAAGATGGTCATCTGTAGAATAAACTCTACTCTTATTCTGCCTTGATGAGTGCTCCTCCCTAACACAGCGCAGCTGTGCTGAATCAGGCCTTGCCCTTTGAGATGAGTGTTCCATCCTAGAACAGCACAGCTGTGCTGAATCAAGCCCTGCCCTTTGCAATGAGTGCTTGGGGATTACCTCATAGCACTTTTGATTGAACACACGTTTTCTCACTTCAGCTCCTCTCATGGCTATTGGAAACCTGGTGCATTCTGGGACTGGTAGTCTTTTATGGCAAAATTCTGTTTTCTCATTTCTACCAGCACTGACAGGTTGCTTGTTCAGAGACACTTCACCTTTTCTATAGCTCCTTCCTGAGCTATGATAAGCTTCCTTATCACAAGTTGTGATGTGACCACTTTGATTGTAGGATAAGGTGGTATACAAATCTGTCTAAATAAATAAATAAATAAATAAATAAATAAATAAAGCGGAAGAACAAATGAAATTACGTTTTTCTTTCATTTGATTTCCAAATCTAAATGAAACAAGACAGGAAATATCAACAAACTTTCCTATTTCATTTAAAATGAAAACACATCCTTAGAAGTCACCTTGCTCTTTCAGAGCTAGACGTTAGTAAAACTAGGGGCAGATTCTTAATTTAAGTTTTTGGGAACCAAGTTTTCATTCCCAGGCTTGGAACTTGGGTGGAGCACCTAGGGCATCATCCCAGGCATCGTATTTTTCGGGTGCCTCTGGTGCTGCTCCATGGAGTGCGGAGGGGCACTCTGTCATGCCATTGAAGTTCCTCTTCCTCTTGTTTTTTGATAATTTTCTTTTTGGTTTGTTTCTAGTGAGAGGTTCCTATCGCTGCCTCACAAACAATTTGGTCTTGACCCCAGAGTCCATGACAAACCACTGCGGGCGGGGGGGGGGGGGGGGCCGGACCTCATGCTGTGCATGTGCTACCCAAAGTTTTAGAGCACATTTCAATAACATTTTATTACTAAAAATAGGATTACAGTCTGCCATTCTCATCTTTATTCAGCACACTCAATTTATTACCTTGAAGACTGAAGCAGCCCATCATCGTCTAGGAATATAGGTAGGTAGGTAGGTAGGGGGATCATTCATTTGTCTCTTTACGTAACGTTTAAGCGATAATGCAAACTGGCACTGGTACATTAGAGCCTAGGGAGAGCTACGATCTAATAATCCCAATTTAGGAGGGGTCCCTAGAGAGAAGGTCGTTTCACTCCGAGATTAATAATTGGAAAATGCAGCCCCTGGGACGCAGGCAGCTGCTGCCTGCAATCTGGTACAGTGGGAAACGTGCACCTGTTTTGTTAAAGCAGAATCTTTCCAAACAAAAAATTTAAGAAAAAGAGAATAAAGGAAGCTGTGCTATGAGTGTACGGCAATGCTAAAAGGTATTTGAGTTGTTATTGTGTAGTGAAATACATTTTTTTTTGTTACTCACCTTCCAAACTTGGGTTGGTATTTCCTGCCTCAAAGAGGAAGAGGTATATTGTTTCCCAAAAAGAGAAGAATGAGTCTGTATTTAGGACCAAGGAGAGCAAAATGACTTGCCCAAGAAGGGCCAGTGGGGAGAGTGGAATTTGAACCCAGGCTCAACCTGCTGCTCTAGTCGCCTTCCTGCATATACTTTCAAGCTGAGATGACTGAACTGGTCAAGAATCGACGTGGCTAAAATGTAGATATCTGTGGCTGCTTTTTACCCTAGGCAGGTATGCACAGGCTTGATCCAAAATTTGATATAAAGAAATAATAAATCTGCCAGCTGCTTGGAAAACCTAATCAGAAGAATCTCAGGCAACAGATCCTGGAGGACACAGCACCAAAACTCCCTTGCAACCTCGATGATACCTAAGGACACCTCCCAGAATGCAGGACATAGAGTGTTCGAACTCTACTTACCATCCCTATGGAGCTCCCTTCCACACTAGCTCAGAGCAACCAATGACATTGCAGACTTCAAGACACACTTAACACATCTGTTTTCTGAGCACTTCAATACCATACTACTTAAGTAACTGCACCGGCTACTGCAGCATAGAGACAATTGTAAAATCCTAAGCCCCTCTCGAGCTTAACCTCCCTTGTAAATAGTTAAAATGTTATTGGTTATCTGTATACACTGTTGATAATGGACATTGTAAATAGTTATGAAAAGTTCTATGTAAGCAAAGTTAAGTTCTCTGTAAACCACCTTGAGAATCTGAAAGGTGGTATATAAAAAATGTTAAATAAATAAATAAAATAAAAAAAGCAGACAGTTTGAAAACTGTCTCTAACAGGAATGTGCACAAGGGAAAAAAATCGTAGGTAGTTTTCAATTTCTTTATCCTTTTCTTTCTATTATAGGACTTTTTTAAGTTTATTTTATGCATTTGTTTATAAAAACATTTTAATGTACATTAATTGACTTAATGCACTTTAATTCATATATTAGCATGCATTAAATCAATTTAGCCCATGCTAAATTTTTTAAGGTGTACTAATACACATCCCCAGTCCTCAATATCTTCCTGTCCATCTTACTGTATAATTGTATTTTCACACTATAGTAACACTAGGGGGGATGTTTACTAAAGTGCATTAAACGTGACTAACGCGCGTTATATGACGTTAATGACCGTAAGTGCCGTATAACGCGCGTACCGACGCGCTAACGACCGTTAACGTCATACTACGCGCGTTAACCGTAGTTAACAATCGTAAAGCTCCGCGGCGCGTTAAAACAGCGCAGAAGGTGGAGAGTGGGCGGAGAGAAGGGGTCAATGGGTGGAGAGTGGGCGGGGAGAGGCTCCCCTCATACTAACGCGCTGTATTTCAGAGCTCAATTCCAATGCGAATGAAAACCTGTCGTTAAAGGCATTTAAAGGGAAGAGAAACCATTTCCGTCAGCAATGTACAGAAAAACCGGGGAAACCCACAAAACGTGAGCAGTGTGATACATGTGCACAGAACAAAATTGCACATAAAACGTTAAAAATGACCACAAGAAACATTTTAAAAAGCAGAATAGAGCTGGGCCACAGTGATAGCAATGGGCAACAAGGAACAACACTCCCTGGAAAGCACCAAAATAAAAGGAAATGATGTGTGGAAGGGTCTACGCTCCGCAGACCCTTTCAAAGAGCATTACATTTTAATGGAGCTGTCCTGGGCGTGTGGTGTAATGTTTCCCAATGATATCATTGTTGCCCAGCTTGGTTATGGGCGTGTGCCCCTTTTGTGAGGTCTTTTCTGAGGTTTATGTGCACCTTTGTCTGCATACAAGGTAAATGAGGCCACAGTAAACCTGTTGCAGAGCAGGGTTTCTGACTCGTCAGGCCGGTTTAACTAACTCCAGGGACTGCACTGTCTCTGTGGCCACAGTGTGGTGCAACAGACACAGCCAGTGCCTGTAAGACCAGAGGGTCACAGGTTCAAATCCCAGCTGGGGCTCCTGCCAACCCAGTCCCCATAGTTTTACCCACCACTAAACAGTGATAGTAAAGACACTCCATTAGTGCAGAGAACATACGCAAGGCCTATATTTTACCACACCAGACACAGACACCAGAAACAGGCACATTACCTAAAGCAGAGTCCCGCAAATGCAGTCCGGGAGGGCCCCACACCATTCCGTCCTCATGCTGCCCCTAATAAAGATGCCTGTGCTGCATATCTATGCACCGCCCCCATGGTACGCAGATGTAGCTCGTACATATTTATGAGGGACAGCATGAAAACCCGAACAGTGTGTGGAACAGCAGGACTGGAGTTGGGGAACTATGCTGTAAAGCAGCAGCCAACAGGGCCACCCACCCACCCATAGGCCCTAATTGGCCAATGCCCCCTGGAGAGGCAAGACATTGGGCCCTGCCTGTATCTCCCAATACTAGCAGTTGCATACCGTAGCAATGCCACCCTACACCTGGGTATATGGTACAGAGCTATCAAACGTTCCCCATGATAACTGGCAGATACCAATCCCTACGGCAAGCACAGTTCGCTCATTGAGCTCCACCATAACAATCATTCTGATGTCTGCGGTGTTTGCTGCAGGTCTGGACTCTGACAGTGTTCACCACCCTTGTGAGTGACCCCCCAAAAGCCTTGTGTACCATATCCATGCGTGTACTATGCCCAGTACTGGTGTGGTGGCTATGGCTGCTGGCCACCTCTATAGTAGCACAATGCTGGCATAGGTGTGGGGGTGGCTGTCTGTCTATCCAGTGTGTGGTGGCTGCAAACACCTTCCACAGTCCACGCTGCCAGCAATGTTGCCGGTATTGGGCTGCCAATGTGCATAATGAGGAGCAAGGTACCATGGGTATAGGCCGGACAGGGTGGCCTGTCCAGGATGCATCTGCATAGGGTATAGGGCAGTGACAGGCACATTGTAGTGGCTGGCCACCACCTACCCAGACAGGGTGACCTCAGTATATCCTGCTGAGAGCTCACTCTCACCCTGACTGTGCAGTGACCACAGCATGGCTAGGCACTCCCATGGTGCTGTCTAGTATTTCTCTCATGTGATGAATATGGGTTTCTTTTTGGGGTCCCAGTCACTGATGTATCTGCTTGCTGTGTATGCTGGCATCCCAGTTCTGGGTGCAGGCAGCTCCACTGGGCACTAGCAGCCTGTTTGCAGCTGGTAGGTGATGTGATGGAGTGGCTTGCAGGGTGCAGTGGCTTGCACCAGGGGAATATCAGATAGTGGTGGGGAGCAGCATACCATATCCAGGCCTAATGTCTGTTTGCTATTGTGTTATGGCTGTGTACAGAGCTGCATTGACTGCCCTGTGGGATGTCTGCTCCTCAGCAGGACTAGGGTTAATGTTCCCCTCTACTGCCACCTTTGCAGGGAGGTAGAATGTGGATCTTCTGATAGGTGACCCTGTTTGCCGCCCTGGGGGAGGGGGGTGGTGGTGCATGGGGCTACACCTGCCTGAAACAGATAGAGATGTCCAAGGTGGTCCTGCAGAAACTACCTATCTCACACAGTAACACTGCTTGGGACCTGCACCATGGACTCTTTCAGCCATGGACGGTGCTGTAGACCTAGTGCTGGACGGCTCACTGCACCCTCAGGGTGAGCACAGTACCCGCACAATGTGACGGTGTGTAGCCACTCTGTGCCAGTACAACACACGGTCAGTACCCCCTATCAGGCCGAGGTGCTGTGGGGGTGCACATGGTCAGTTCCCCCTACTAGGCCGAGTTGCTGTGGGGGTGCATTCCCCATGGTGTGTATGTGTGGGCAGCTGATTTGCATGTGCAGTGCATCATGGGGGTGACTGGCACATTCCAACCCTGTGAAACCGCAGCACCAGCTCACAGGCTCTGATAAACCATGGCGCATCACACGTATATCTGATAACATAATGTATAGGTGCAAGACACCCTACAGAGTCTGTAATATATAAAATACCCATACTGGTAAAACCACACGTACCCACGCACGATGCTACGCGCGCAGCTACGCATGGCGCTACCCACGTACCAACGCACGCGGCTAGGCACCCATACCCAATGTACTGAAAAACAAGCCTCATTTCCTCTGTAATGTACAGGCTAATGCCTGGAACAGCCGTCTGCATTAGACACACTGGGTACTTGAACCCATGCTGTCTGTACCAGCGGTCAATAACGTAACCATTGTGCTGCAGCTCTGTATGGGTCAGGTATGTATGCTAGCAACCCTACAACACATACAGGACATATACATGCCCCCACACTCACTATATAATGTGTGGGTGTGTTTGCTTGCACCCCAAAAGGGAAGAGAACATATACATGCCCCCTTCACTCACTATATAATGCGTGTGTGTGTTTGCTAGCAACCCTACAACACATACATGACATATACATGCCCCCTCACTCACTATCTAATGTGTGGGTGTGTTTGCTTGCAGCCCAAAAGGCAAATTAACATATACCTGCCCCCTCACTCACTATCTAATGTGTGGGTGTGTTTGCTTGCACCCCTCCAAAAGAAAACAGATACATGCCCCCTCCCTCACTGTATCATGTACAGGATGCTGCATCAGCCAGCCTTATGCATCTGGCACCCTGGGGACTTGAACCCATTACGCCTGTATCAGCAGTCACTGCAGTAACCATTGTGCTACAGCTCTGTATTGATTATGTATGTCTGAGTGGCTTCTTATGCTTAACGCGCGGTGACCTGCTAACGCGCCATGTATCGCTCGTGAGTTTTGTAACGCGCGTTAGGTCTTCCGCTGTCCCGCCCATCTCCTTATTTGGGGGTTTGTCTTATTAACGCGGATCCTAACGCGAACTGCACTAACGCGATTTAGTAAACATACCCCTAGGTCCAGTATTCAGCGCTGGCGGCTAGCGATGCCAATGCAATGGATCATACCGGCCCCGGCATTTATTTATTTAATTTAATTTATTTATTTAATGCTTTTATATACCGCGCTTTTTAAAATCAGTACGGTTTACAGATAACATATTGTGCAGAGCAGGAAGAGCCTGCATCACACTTACATTGAACAGGAAATACAACTTGGTTAATAACCATGGGGAGGAAAATACAGGCTATATACAGGCTATATACATTGTGGGCAGGAAGTCGCTGCACGGCTATGGTTACCTTTGTAGCTATGTACAGGGGTGTAAGTTGGCTCGTAAGGTTGTATTGGGTGGGGAAGTGTTGTTAGCCTGGGCATAGTGCAGGAGAAAAAGGTGGTGCTTTAGTGCTTTTCTGAATTGTGCAATGTCGGTGATTGTGCGGATGGACACTGGGAGCTTGTTCCAGCAGGTAGGTGCATAGAACATGAACGCTCTGTTTTTTGTTGCCTGAGTGCATTTTGTTACTTCACTGGGGGTTATTAGTGTGTTGGTGGCAAAGGACCTTCTTGCTCTGGATGAGGGTGTGGGGTGGATAAGGGACGTCAAAGAGCCAGAGGTTTTATTGTTAATGGCTTTGAAAGTTAAGAGAGCAACTTTGTAGATGAGTCGGCAGTAGATTGGTAGCCAGTGGAGGTCCTTTAGGATTGGAGTGATGTGCTCTCTTCTAGAGGCCCCGTGTAGGAATCGGGCAGAGGCATTCATAGCTAACTGTAGGGGGTTAAGTGTGCTCTTAGGGAGCCCATGAAGGATCACATTGGCATAGTCAAAGTGGGGGGTTACTAGCGCCTGGAAGACTGTCCGGAAGTCCTCTGGTTGCAGTAAGGGTCGGAGATGTCGAATTGTCCTCATCTTATGGTAGACTTTCTTGACAGTGTTGCTTATGTGGGCTTTGAGGTCGAGGTGCTGGTCAAGTGTGACTCCTAGGTAGCGGATGGTGAGGAGGCTTGGGAGCAAGGCATCTCTTGTCTTTAATGTTGCGGGAGGGATGAAGGTTTGATTTCTCGTGACGAATAGCACTTCTCTCTTGCTGAAATTTATTTTGAGACTTTGTGAGTTAAGCCAGTCAGTGATGGCATCAAAGCATTTTACCAGTGAGGAGAAGTCTGTTTGATCAACGGTGAAGGGGGTGAAGAGAAGTACGTCATCCACATAAATCAGGCAGGAGATGTTGAAGGAGCGGATGATGGCACATATGGACTGCATATATATGTTGAACAGTAGGGCAGATAGTGAAGAACCCTGGGGAGCTCCATGTTTTTGTTGGAAAGACTTGGAGGTCGTAGAGCCTGTGCGTACCTGCTGCCATCTATCTGTTAGGTACGATTTGCACCAGCTGCAGGCTGAGCCCTGGATTCCTTTTTCCTGGAGACGTGTCAGGAGCTGCTCATGGTTGACAGAGTCGAAGGCCGCAGAGATGTCCAGGAAAATCAGGCCATATCCTTGTCTGTTATTAATCCCTGTGATTAATGTGTTAAAAAGAGTGGCAAGAAGCGTTTCGATTCCATGTGATTCCCTGAAGCCATGTTGGCATGGATCAAGGGGGGCGGTGGAGTCGATGTGTTCTTGGATTTGCCGTTGAGCTACCTTCTCAATAATCTTGGCTAGAAGTGGGATGCTTGAGATTGGTCGATAGGACTCCACCTTCTGGGGGTCCAGTTTGTTGTTCTTCAGAAGGGGTCGGATCGATGTCTGCTTGAGACATGCTGGGAACATTCCTGTGGAGAAGGATTGCTCCATGATCCTGGCTAGCGTCGGGTTGAGTTCTTTGCGCAGAGATCTTATCCAGTGAGCTGGACATGGGTCATTTGGGGTAGTGGCATTGAATATCTAGGTTCACCGCATAGGCTGATCACTAACCGGGCTGTGGCGATATTGAGCCAATGCTCAGTTAACAATATTTATTTATTTATTTAACATTCCTTCTGTACTACTTTTCGTGATCAAAGCGGTTTACATTGAACTCCACTTTTGTTATACATTAAGCAGTCTGTGGTGGTTACATACAAGATATTCACATTTATTCCCTGGAAAATCTGGCAGCCCCCTCCACGCAGCAGCAGAGCATCGGGATGGACACTGTCTCTGATCTAGGTGTTGTCGGCCCATGCTCTCTCTTTGCCTAGCCGCTGGGGCCCCAGCATCCCTGGGGCAGGGGCAGCTCTGGTGACTACAGACGGGGGCCCTGGGGGCGGCTGGGGTGTGTTACTCCTATGGGGCTATATGCTGTCAGGTGGCTGCAGTTCACCAGTAGCTATCACTAGTATGGGACAACACAGTGGTCTGGAGATGAGTTAGGCCAGGGTTTGCTGCTCCCGGCCTCTGTCACGTATCACTATCCAGGCGGTGGCTCAATATCGCCCCTGCTGGTTAGTGAGGGTTCCACCTCTGCTCTGCCGTGGAACATCCTGATGCGGCCTGAGGCTAACCAATTAGCGTCAGGGCATGTTGAGCCAGTAGTGCCGCTGAACATCCCGGTAACTGCCATGAATGTGGTTACCAGCTGTGTTAACCGCGTTAATTGCTTTGAATATTGGGCCCACAGCACTTTTCCCCCTTATTTCTTTGGGAACTTTTCTCTTTGGGAGTCCAGACTGACAAAGCTGAAGCATTTCTGGCGGAGAGAATCTAATAAAATACTGTGCAAAGCACTGTCCATCCTCACACGGAGAAACAGTTTGCCTAGGAGATAACACGATGGCATGTGCCCCCAGCTGTACCCCCATGCCTACTGCCAAGGATCCTGTTCATTTTCCGCAGGCTTTCTCGAACTCTGACACTGATTTTGTCTCCACCATTTCCCTTGGGCGACTGCCATGAACCCACTATCCCTCTCCCTGATGAAAATGTGCATCGAATGATTAAATTGTTTAACTTTCACATTTTGTGTATTTCACCAAACATCTAGCATTTGTTCCCAGACTGCTTTGTAAAACCCTGCAGAGCCTCTCTAGCAGCTCTGTGCTTTTATAAATTGTTGTTACTTTTCATCAGATAATTTATTTATTTATTTATTTATTTAACAGTATTTCTAAACCGCCTTATCATGATAATCAAGGTGGTATCACAGCAAACAATCTGGTAGTGTGAGTGTGTTATACATGCAGTGAGGGTGGAAATTTAGTTGGGTGTGTGTTGTGTTGTGAGCTAGATTGGTTTGAGCTATGTACAATGTGGGCTATATACAGTGGTGCTAAAAACATTTTATATATACATATAGTGTTAGTCGGTAACGTGTGCTGTTATACAGTTACTTAGTTTATGTGATGTGTCCATAGTGTTCTCTGAACAGCATGGTTTTCAGCTGTTTTCTGAAGTTCTTGAGGTCTGTAGTTGCTCTCAAATCGTCCGGTAGTTTGTTCCATGTTGTTGGAGCAGCCATGGAGAGTGCTCTGTCTGTTGTGTCCTTGCGTGTGTGTTTGTATTCACAATTGAAATCAAGACGCTCGTAGACACCTTGCAAATGACCTCACCTGCCATAAGAACATATTTTACTGGGCAGAAGTGATGCAACATCAAAAGACAATGTGGATTTCCAACCCAGGAGCTGATCTGAAAAGTTCAGAAGAGGCAGTCAAAAGATCTTCAGTGGGATGCATATCACCAGGGAGCCCCAGTCTTCATATTCCTGAGCAGAATGAATCGACGTAGCTTGGAGAAAGTTTTTGTCACTTTTGGAGAATCTTTGCTCTTGCCAGTCTCTGAGTCTCCCAGTGCCTTGGAAATGCTTCTTTGCTCTGCGAGAGGAGTGCTCAGAATAATGGTCTATTTTTAAACCAGCGATAAAATAATACAAAAACAATTTGCATGAAAACCCAGTCTTTAATCTACACCTGAAAATTATTTCAATTCCCGCATTCTGTTCAGAAAAAGCCTCCAGGTCAGATTCCTGTCTTGGACTCCCCTTTCCGAATAACTTGAAGATAGTTGGAGTCTGTGCTTAAAAAATTCTGTTGTCATGGCAACTGCTGTATTAAAACAGCTGCTTTTCTCCCCCCGCACACCCCCCCCCCATCTACTTTGGGTCTGCATAGCATTTCATAAACAAATGTAGATTATTCAGCCCCTGGAAAAGTAGGATTGTGAAAAAATAAATAAAGAAAAAGAAAATGAATGCGAAGTATAACAGTCCTCTGCAAGAATACAATGAGAGGACCCAAGAATGCCTTTCTTTTTAATGATTTCTAGAAAATGTTCACTTTCATTTGATAGATTGGCATTCTCTGTGGCAGTTTGCTGGGATATGTTGCTGCAGTTGTTTCAGGGGTGGCTGGCTGGGTTGAGGTGGGTGGTTTCACTCCTTTGTTGGAAACCCGTATGCTTTCAAGATTTGTAAGGCGTCATAGAAAGCACAGCAATCTAGATGTATGGGAGTGCTGGTTGTGGGGAGGGGGGATAATGGGGCAAAAGGTCCAAACCTATATATGAAAGGATACAGCAATAAGAGAAAGCGGACGTAAGAAACAAGTAACCCCCTAGCTGTCTCTTGGGGCAAATTCTCCAAATGGGTTAATTTCATACATACCATGACAATCATGAACCTCAATACTAAGCAGGGTCATACCCCCCCCCCACATACCCATTGGGCCTCATTTGCATATATTTAATTTTAAAATTTGTTATGTGGCCCATCTAAAATTTTAGGAGGCTTCCAAAGGAGCTCTTCACAAACCTCTTTTTTTGTCCCAGCAATGAATCAGGGGCATGTTTGCTAAACATTAATGTGCATTAAATGTCACTACACCCATAGAAATAAATAGGAGCTGCTGCACTTAGTGTGTGTTAACATTTGTCAATAGTCATTAACCTTTAGCAAACATGCCTCTTAATGAGAGTCTTAATACCATTTGCATGAACAGTGAGGATAAAGAAGGCTACCATATTTCTAAATTACCATCCTCAAGTGACAGGTACATTAGGAAGTACTACAAAACCCTGCTCATTTAGAACCCACAGCAAACCTGCCATATCATAACAGCACTACCAGGATTCACACAGCACCAAACTCTACATATAAAAGGGCAGCACAAAAAATGTAAAACCTATATACCTCATAGAAAACCAATACATCTCCTAATAGGAAAAGAGAACAAGTAGGACCCCTGCACGGAAACTACACAAACAGAATACCACAGCTCGGTCATAAATACAAAACATAGGCAGACCATCATCAAATACAGAACAAGGGATCACAATTTAGAAATATGAAGGCAATGTTTGAACTAGGAATCCCAAAAGCCAACCTTGGAATGCCCTAGAACACTGGAGAAATAAAATTATAAATTCATTTCCTCTTGTACTGAACAAACACAAAGACATTAGTGATGTACATTTCCCAGAGCTTTCCAAAAGATTCCTCACAAACTGGAAAGTAATGAAGTAAACTAGCAAAAAAAGAACCAACCCACTACTCAAATTCACTGCAAGAACACTCTCTATGTGGGCGTGAGGTCATCTGGGGTGTGTGACCAAGATGGCTGCATGAGCGAGCACTGTTTCCTACCTGATGCCTATGCGCAAGGGCAAGATGAGAATTTTCCCCTTGGAATCTCAGCCTTTCAGTCCTGGTCCAATGAATCGATTTGTTGCAGTTTCCAAGGCCATGAAGCTAAGGTCTGGCTTAATGGCGGTTGAGCAGGAGGGCTCCCTGCCATTTTATTTATAGTTCTTTTATACCGCACTCTTTTTCATCAGCGCGGTTTACATTAAACAGGAATACTCATTCCAAGCAACAGACTGTGATGAGTTTACATATAACAGGAGAATTCAACTGGGATTTTAACTTTGGGAAACTTTGTACATATTTGTAAAAACTTTGTAAAAACTTAGTACATACTTGTAAAGAACCTATATACTTTGAGAAACTCTATACATATTTGAAAGAACCTATATACAATGAGTAGAATTTCTTAGTAACATCTTGAGTAAATATGGTATTTACAATTTATACTGTGCCTGTTAGAGGGATGATGATGTGCTTTGGAAATGCAGAATGAAGAGGTGGTGCTTTATGGCTTTTCTGAAATGCTTGAGGTCAGTAATAGCTCTTATGTTGGGGGATAGGTTGTTCCAACATCTGGGTGCATAGTATGCAAAGGCCCAGACGCCAACGTCTCACTTTCCCCAGATCTGAGGATGCCGCTCCTATGTTCAGGAGTGCCCCCCCTCACTTCTGCAGGTTTTGGGCCAGTCCATTCGCAAGTCGGAGAGGAGTCTGGCCTCTGTTGAAGGGAATCTGTGGGATTGGAGGTGGGACAGTTCTCCGGAGATGCTGGAGATTCCCCGGGGCAGACAGTGGTGGAGGGAGCATCGGCAGCTGGCAGACTGGACATAGGCAAGGAGTTCCTCATTCATCCCTCAGCTGTGTCATCTACTCCATTTGTGTTCTCTACTCCACATCCGAAGGAGTTTACCCTGGAAGTTATCTGGGAAGCAATTGTTTCGCTCTCCAATGCTATGAGCAGGCAGACATGGGACTTGTCTACTAGGATACAGTGGAACTTGGATTAGTTAAATGTTACAGTGAGTACTTTGGACAATGTAAAATTGAAGGTTGAAGATCATGGAAGCCAACTGGCACAATTGTCAGAAACAAATATATCTTTGATTAAAGACAATGAGGCTTTACGATATAAGTTGGGGGTGTTGGAGAATACAGCACGTGCAACAAACCTTAGGGTTTTGAATTTTCCTCAGGCAAGAGGAATTTCTGCTTTGGGTATGTTCAAACATTATATGTTGGAAGTGTTGAAAGTATCATCGGATCTTGTGCCACCTCTAACAAAAATATATTATCTCCCTCAGGGCAAAAAGGAGCCGGGGGCTTCAGGTGGAGATCCTAAAATGGACTTATTAAATCGAGCTTCTGGAACTTTCTGATGTGGAGGTGTATCCACCAGCCACATTGCTAATGTTTTGTGCCTCGATCATGAGTAAGGAATGGCTGTTGAATATGCTTTATAAAAAATGAAGAGATACCTTTTTGTGGTTATACTATTTCAATGTTTCCTGACATAGCTAGAGATTAAAAATGCCAAGTCTGCGCTTTAACAAAGAAAGCAACATGATGTCATCACCGCGTTCATGTGAATGGGATTGCTAGATGTGATGGAAAAATAAACCTGCAAAAATAAACAGTTGACATAATCAGTAATGTAGGTAACACGTATCAAAAAAAGCAAGCCTTCCAGTTGATGAAATCATTGAGAACTTGTGACTCCAGCGTATTCAAACGAAAAATCCATTGCTGCTCTTTTTGAAGCAAAAGCTTAAGAGAATTTCCTTGTAATCTCTGAGGATCAATCCAGTCAATAGCAAAACACCTTAAATCAGTAAAAGTATGTTGTTTGAAAGCTCTTTTGATTTACATAGAGGGGGTTCTTTCAGTGAATTTGAGTAGTGGGTCATTTCCCAGAGCTGACTTATTCCAGTTAATAAATTCAAAATAAAATAATTTCTCTCTACCTTTTGTTGTTTGGGTACTTTATTTTTCAGTCACAATTGCCCCAGTCTCTCTCTTTTGCTTTCTTCATATATTCTCTCTCTACATCCGCCTTGTTTCTTCCCTCTTACACAAAATATCTGTCCTTCTCATCCTCAGTCCCAGCCTTTTTCTCCACTCTGATCGCAGCATCTGCCCCCTTTCAGCTCCCCAGCATCACCCGCTTCCAGGTCTCACAGCATCAGCTCCCTTCCAGACCTCACAACATCAGCTCCCTTTCAGCCCCAATTCTTCCCAGCATCAGCTCCATTCCAGTCCCTGTCCCTCCCAGCATCAGCTCTCCTTACAGTCCCTGTCCCCCCCAGCATCAGCTGCCCTTCAGTCCCTGCTCTCGCCCCCCCAACATCAGCTCCCCTTCCATCCCAGTTCCCCCCCTCAACATCAGCTCCCCTTCAGTCCCTGTCACACCCAGCATCAGCTCCCCTCCAGTCCCCTTCCCTCCCAGCATCAGCTCCCTTCCAGTTCTTGTCCCCAAGCAGCAGTCCTTCCATGCCTCCCTCCCCCCCAAGCAGCAGCCTTCCCCCCTCAGTTTCTCACTCCTTATCCTCCTGCCTCCCGGTGGACTGGACTTCTCCGTGGTACTCACCACACAGCCACGGGACTGAAAAACTGCAGCTGCTGGCACGATCGCATTGCCCGCACTGTTAAAAGTGAAATGGGGTCTATCTCTTGCACAATTGCTCTGTTTCACTTTTAACAGTGCGGGCAATGCGATCGTGCCAGCGGCTGCAGTTTAGTACAGCCACAGGACCAAAGGAGAACGATATCGCACGGAGGCTGCTACCGCTGCTTTGTAAACATACCTCTTGCAGATAGATAGCATTGGGTAAACACAAAGATCTTTTGCTACTTAACATAACTTAGCCCAAATTTACCATTCAGATTATCCATCTATGAATGTCTTCTGTAACACTGATATAGAGTAACAAGAAAAGTTTGAATCTAGTTTTTTTTAGTGAGTCCACAAAAAGACATTTTTGTTAAAATAAAAATAATCACATCTTATATAGAGAAATATAGTCTTGCTTCTAGAAAGTCCAAAACGTTTCTCCTCTTCTCTCCGCCCATCCTGAAGCAGCAGATATGTGCCAAGCCAGTCTTCCAAGAAGTTCAGTAGCTCCATGTATCTTTCACGTCTTAATTGTTTTCTAATCCTTAAACCTATATTTTAAAAGGGAGGGGGAAGGGAATTGAGGGGGTTCAGGGAAAACATGTTGAGTCTCTCATTTTAAGATTCTCTCAAGGACTTGCTCCTGTCTATAACCTTATTTCTATCCATCCTCCTCCCCTCTGCATTTCTACCTCTCATCTTTTGTCTGTTCCTAAATTTCTTTACATTTGAACTTCTATACTGCCTTTTGCCCCAAAATACAGCTAAAAGTGGTTTACAGAGTCTAATAAAATCTCTAGAATAAACTGACCCATCCCTGTGCTCTTACTAGGGAGTGAAACAGTTAACAGCATTACAAACTAGAGAAATTCATACAGATAAAGACACTCCCTCCCCAATCACCCTCACATCAAAAACAGCCAAACATAACAACACAATTAAAATAACTCCAAAAAAATTCCCATTCCAAATTTCTGACAGTCTCCCAAGCCAACATCATATTAGTCCAAAGGCCGAAAGCTCCTAGATCCTGGACCATAGTTCCTCCATGCTGGGTAAGCCCTTCTTCATGTCATTTTAAACATCTGTCTGCCCATATGCATAGCTTTCTATGTGCATTTGCAAACACAGCTATGTCTATGGAAGCAGAATGCAGCAGGCAGCCAGTGAGACAAAGAGAAGAGACCGGTGGCAGCACGGCAGGTGGATAGCTTGGGCTCTGCCTACTGACAAAGAGAAGAGACAGGAAACATTGCACTGGAAAGAGACTGCCATCAGGCAGAGCTGTCAAGAGTCCCCAGGTCCTGTTGGTGCAGAGGAAAGAGAGTACTGCCCAAGAGCGGCCAGCGAGAGTCCCTGGGTCCAGGCAACACAAAGGAAAATAAAAGCTGCTGGGAGTCCTCGGTCCTGCTGGTGACCATTAGCTCAGGTCAGAAAAGGGACAGGATGGAAGGGAGGGGGTGGGGTTAGGAGAAAAAAGGAGGAAGGGTGAGGGGTGGAGTTTAAGGGAAGGGGTGGAGCTGGAGAGGAGAGAAGGAAAGGAAAGGAGAGAGGAGGCGTGTAGGGAGGGAAGAATAGAAGGGGAGGAGGGGAATTTGGAGAGTGGGAGGTGGGGCAGGGAAATTAGGGAGAGAGTGGAAGAAGGGAAAGAAGAAGGTAGGAATGAAGCCAGGCTGCATAGAAAAGGGCAGGGAGGGGAAGTAGTGAGGAGGGCGGGAGGCAGGGGCGGATCTCCTATGACACTAATGAAACTTAAGCTTCAGGGCCTCTAATCCCGGAGGGGCCCCAGAAGTGACTTTAGTCCACATTGCTGAAAAATTTTGGGTCTGCTGTATGAAAGGGTTTTTAAAAAAAAAAAAAAATAATAATATTAAGAATATAGTGTAATTCAATACAAAATAATACTTTAATAACCTTTTAATTTTTATTTTAATTATCATGTAGGCTAGCCGTAAACAAAAAAATATTCAAATTAAGGATGTTTCATTCTAAATATATTTAATATAAAATAATTATAAATAATTTAAAACACTATTAACATTTAAGACAGAAATTAAAACAGGCGCAGGAAATTTTTATTCACACCAGTGACTTTGATATGTGAGATAATCCAGTACAGCAATTTTAATCACATTAATACATTTTTAAAAACATTTTGGTGATCTGTCATGGAACAACCCCAATGAAGAAGATAACAGTGGTTACCCAGACCTCGTTGCTGGTTGCAAATGGGCCCTATAACAGACCAAGCTTCAGGGCCCCAAACATGTAGGTCTACCACTGGTGAGAGGGAAGGGAGTTTAGTCAAGAGGATAGGGGAAAATATAAGGGAGAAGAAAGCCTACATGATCCCAACCAATGTTCCCTCTAATTTTCTGTAGGCTGTGTGCGCATAAAATATCAGTTGTGCGGCTTTTGAAGGAAGGTTACATTTTTGTGTGCCACATAATGACACTCGGAGTTATATACTTTAAAATTTGACTACACATCAGAATACAGTATGTACACCACATTGATTTTAATCAAATTAAATGAAAATAGACGATTACTAAATGAAGCGGAAAATTTCTAGTAATTACAATCACAACTTTTAAATTTTAAGACGTCTGTGTTGTTTTCTACCAGAATCAGAACCGTAATTTTTGTGCGCTCTGTTGTAAAGTATGTGCGCTCGCTCGGTGAGGTGTGTGCGCGCGCACACGCGCACAGCTTAGAGGGAACAGTGCCCCCAACCACATGTACCTCCCTACCCCATCCAGGATACACTCACACACACTCTCTCACTCTCTCTCTCTCACATACACACAAGTAACAACTTCTGCAAAAACAATCAACTACACAGAGAGCTCTTTGTTCATGTTTCTAGGCCACATTACTGAAACATGTCCCCCCCACCCCGACATACATACACACACACAAATGTGCAGCTCCAAGACACAGTGCACACCAGACTCACACTCACATCCCCACTCTAACTCACAGACACACACATACATGCACACATGTATAGCCCCCCCCCACACACACAGAGACTCAGAGCTCTTGACACAGTCATGCATGTATAGACACACAGACAGGACTGGCGCTACCATTGCGTGAACTGGGCAGTCACCAAAGGCACTGGTCCTCCAGCAGTGCCCATAGCTGCCGCTGATGCCCCTCTCTGGATCTGCAGCAGTGCAATGGCCACTAATAGCCCTGTGGTACTTACCTTGAAACTTCGGCGCTGCAGTGCTCTTTGCTTTTGTCTCTTCCAATGCTCAATGCTGACTTCCTGTTTGCATAAGCAATAGCGCCTATTAGGGAGGCTCCACCTGTCTCTGTATGTTTGTCTGTCTTTATACATCTGTTTGTTAGTGCATCTGCCGACAAACAGATGTGTAGGACTTTAGCAAAACAGGCGCAAAGGATGAGGTTTACCTAGGGTACTTCACCTCCTTGCACCGGCCCTGCACACAGAGGATCTGACACGGACATACACACACAGACCTATTGACACAGATATGCACGTACAAAGCCCCTGACACACACTGCCAACAACAACACACCCCAACACATTCACTCTCATCCATGAACGTAGACACACACATACTGCCCCCCGACACAGTCTGGTAATATGCAGACTCTCACACACACACATATATATATATATATATATATATATATATATATATATCCACAGCCCTTGATACACATACACACCTTCCTAACACCCACCCTCTGGCATCTCATCCTCCAGATATATACTCACACATTCTCTGCTTGCTTGCTGAGATCTCTTTATAGGACTATTTCAGCTGAGTTCTCATGCAAATATGCCTGAGCGTGCAAATGGAGGAAAGAGGAAACACACCATTGAGGCTGCTTTTGGATCTTGATGACCCTCACTCTCTTGTTCACCACTTATGTGTATCTTATGATATCTAGTCCACAGTCTTGTCTTGATTAAGTTCTGATGAGCAGGAACTGTCTCTTACTATTTCTACAGCACTACATAAGCCTTGTAGCGCTATACAAAAGATTATTAGTAATAGTAGTCACACTGTAAATATCCACTTTCAACTTGTTTTGCATCTGGGGTGTTTTCGTGGCGCTTATCATTTGAACCCTAAAATCAGAAGCCCTATCTGTAGCCCCCATCCATTCATTCTGCATCTCTACTGCTAGTCCCACCTATCTAGTCATTGACTTACTCCAGCAGCTCACCCTTCCACTCCTAGTGACATCATTTACTCACAAATTACCCTGACAATTATAGCACCCCCCCCCACCTGCATTCACAGTCTGTCACTCAGAAACCCCGTCTTTTCATTGACTCACTCCCCCACGAATAACCCTACAGGCAAACACACTCATCTTCCCGCCACTCCTAATTTGCCATACTCTCATTCATCCAGTTCTAATATTTACTTAATCACCTCCTTACTCAGCCCCACTACCCACTAATAACCCCCCAGCCACTCAGTCCTCACCACCATTCATAATTTCTCCAACTCTAGAGGAGTAGGAGATCCCCTGCAAGGCTTAAGTGCCCACAAACACCAGCCATCCACTCCAGCATGCACTATCAACTTGTTTAAGTAGGCAAGTCATTGCTTTGAGCAGAAATGCTCTATACTTTGATTCCATCCTCTCACCATATAGGGATCCTCTGTGGTTATCTAATGCCTCTTAGAATTCCGTCACTGTTTGTGTCTTCACCACCTCCACCAGGAGGGATTTCCACCACCTTTTCCATGAAAAAGTATTTCCTACTGCTTAAAGAACACAGGCCCAATTTTCAGTTGGGCAGGCTATGCGCTGCATCAGCAGATAGCCTGCCCACCGACCCTCTTAACCCGGATTTTTACTTCCGTGGCGATGGAAGTGAAAATCCGAGTTTGGCTGGATGCGCCGGCAGCCACTGAAGCTAAATGGGTAGCAGCGATTTTCGATGCTACTCACTTAGCCCCTGCACCTGAAAGATAGCTACCCACAGCTGTTTCTTCTGCCATGGAACGCCCCAACACAGCCCAATGCTAACCGCATAGCATCTGGATTTTCCAAAGGCACTACCCGTGTAGGGGCCTTTGGAAAGTCTCAGATAAGGTATTTATATGGGTAACTAGGGCAGTTACCTGTGTAAATGCCTTTGAAAATGCCGCCCCATGTCCTTTGGCATGGAGGAGTACCCTAGTGGTTAGAGCACTGGCTTCTTCTTCTTCTTCTCTAATCCCTAGCTGGTATTTGGAGAGAAGGCCTTCCTCTCGACCATTACCTGCTGTAGGTGCTGCTGGATTCCGTGTGTTGCTCACAATATGCTTCCAACCTTGGCGATCAGTGGCAACATTTCTGGCCTCATTGATGGTCAGTCGTTGTTTTTTTACGTCTTCCTCGATGTGTTTGAGCCACGTTTTCTTGGGTGCTGCTCGTTGAACCCTCCAGTGGACAGGTCGCTTTTGTCAGAGGAGTTTGTATGTTTGTTCATGTTCATGTGGCCAAACCAGTGCATTTTTGGGTTTGTTCTTTGACTGAGGATTGATGGTCGCACCTTGTCCGAATTGTCTCATTTCGATGACAATCATGAAGAGAGACACCCAAAATCTATCTTAAAGAATCACATTTGAAAGACTTTGAGTTTGTTCAAGGTCTGAGCAATCCATGTTTCCGATTCGTACAGGAGAATTGGCAGGATCAGCATTCGGAAGAGGCGAATTTTGGTCTTGGTGGAGATATTGGCCTTCTTCCAGAGGCACCATTTGAGTGAGGTGAATGCTACTGTTGCCTGGCCAATCCTGCTGAAGACTTCAGTGGTGGATGCCACCTTCATCTCCTGTACCAGCGATCTCAGGCATTTGAATTCTTGGACCTGCTCAATTTGAGTTCCATCGAGGTGAACAATGGCCTGTGATCCATCCATGGTCATAACTTTGGTTTGAGCACTGGCTTGAATACCAAGAGACCAGGGTTCAATTTCCCACTAGCACTCCTTGTGGCCTTGGGCAAGTCACTTAACCCTCCAATGCCTTGGAAGAACAGGCCTGGCAATCTACCTCTGGTCACACTGCCAAGAAAACGAAGGAGCTTCTGGGTTGCCAGGAGTCGGCACTGACTCAAAGGCATGCATAGCA
The DNA here is from genome assembly GCA_033557465.1 of Ichthyophis bannanicus. Lineage (NCBI taxonomy): Eukaryota > Metazoa > Chordata > Amphibia > Gymnophiona > Ichthyophiidae > Ichthyophis > Ichthyophis bannanicus. The sequence continues at coordinate 16,242,676 of CM066039.1, read as the reverse complement.
AATCATGTTCTATAGTGTCCTCATCTTTGACAAAAGTTCATTAATACCTTTGAAATATTTACATGCCTGTATCATATCTCCCCTGCCCCTCATTTTCTCTAGGGTATACACATCTAAGTCTTCAAGCCTCTTTTCATATATCTTTTGGTGGAGATGCTACAATCCCCTTTTCTAGTCTTGAAAGACTACAAAAGGGGACTGTTACTTCTGGAGAGAGATCTGCAACTGTGAGTATATACTTCTGGGAATTTTCTGAAAGGAATTCTTTTTATTAAAGCTAATTAATCTATGAACCCACTATTTTTTGTTAAATCAGTCAGGGCCTAGTAGCAGCAGTTTAAGTTTACATTTAAAACACAGAAGAGAGCTTTCTGGTTAAATTTCATACCCAGCAGAGAGCTTGTAGTTTAAATTTAAGTCATTCAGGGCCTAGCATCAGCAAAGTACTTTTAGTTTAAATTTAAAACACAGAATAGAGCTTTCTGGTTAAATTTAGAACCCAGCAGAGAGCTTGTAGTTTAAATTTCATAATAAGTTTGAGCCTAGCAGCAGCAAAGAGCTATAATTTAAATCAAATAAGAATATAGATTACCTCAGTAGCACAGGACAGGATACTGTGTAGCAGCCCTCTTTTAATAAGTGTTATTTCCCTCCCTCCCTCCCCACATCCACCCACCCCTGGGATAATCGTAACTTTATAGGTACTTACACATTTTAACAGACGGGAGGTGCTCTCAGGTGAAGCTTGTTACTCAAATCAGTCATACACTAAGGACCTGAGATTAATTAAGCTTCAGGTGAACAAGGTATATTAAACGTATTAGGTACAGTTTTATTGGCAACCCTTAGTAAGTAAAGAACTTAAAGATCTAAACGAAAACTTAAAACTAAGATGCAGACAGCAGTCCAGCAGCGAGATGGGGGCTTTCCAGTCTTTTGTATTGAGTGTCACATGTATGGTTTTCTCCCAGTTGGTGAGAGGTCTTACGTGTGCACTAGGTGCAAGGAGCTCTTTGCTCTCAGGGAACGAGTCCGTTCTCTAGAGGCTAGAGTAGCAGACTTGGAAAACATAAGACAGACAGAGAGGTATATAGACGAGACCTACAGGGATATAGTCCTGAAGTCCCACCTCCAGTCTGGCAGCATCCCTGTTGCCATGGAGGAGAGAGGTCACGTGACAGGAGAGCATCACCCTGGTGTGGCAGGAAGTGATCCTGTAACTAGGACCTGTCCTCCAGGTGATGTAAAACCCTCTCACACCGAGGAAGTTTCTCCAGGGCCATGTGCCCATGAGGGAAGGGTTAGGACAGCCGTTATAGTTGGTGATTCGATCATTAGGCATGTAGATAGCTGGGTGGCTGGTGGACGTGAGGATCGCCTGGTAACATGCCTGCCTGGTGCGAAGGTAGCGGACCTCACACGCCACCTAGATAAGGTCTTAGATAGTGCTGGGGAGGAGTCTGCTGTCTTGGTACATTTCGGTACCAATGACATAGGAAAATGTGGTAGGGAGGTTCTGGAGGCTAAATTTAGGCTTTTAGGTAGGAAGTTGAAATCCAGAACTTCCAGGGTAGCGTTCTCCGAAATGCTTCCGGTTCCATGTGCAGGACCCAAAAGGCAGGCAGCGCTCCAGAGTCTCAATGCGTGGATGAGACAATGGTGCAGAGATGAGGGGTTCGGATTTGTTAGGAACTGGGGAACATTCTGGGGAAAGGAGGGGCTCTTCCGAAGGGATGGGCTTCACCTTAACCGGGATGGAACCAGGCTGCTGGCATTAACCTTTAAAAAGGAGATAGAGCAGCTTTTAAACTAGATAATTGGGGAAAGCCGACAGTCGCCCAAGAGCGGATGGTTCGGAAGAATGTATCCTTGAAGGATACTACCAAAAGCAGAGAGGTTCCAAAAAAGAGTAAAGTAGCCCAAATGCCCTCAAGTATGGAGCAGACAGAGCTTAAAGATCCCAAATTACCCATGTCTACCGATAGCCAAATTAATATGAATAAAATACAGTCTCTAAAATGCTTGTATGCAAATGCTAGAAGTCTAAAAAATAAGATGGGAGAGTTAGAATATATAGCACTAAATGAGAGGTTAGATATGATTGGAATATCAGAGACATGGTGGAAGGAGGACAACCAGTGGGACACTGGGGTACCTGGGAACAAACTATATCGTAATGATAGAGCTGATCAAATTGGAGGAGGGGTTGCGCTCTATGTTAGAGAGGGCATTGAGTCAGAAAGGAATAAAGTCTTGCAGGAAACAAAATTTGCTGTAGAATCTCTATGGATTGAAATTCCATGTAAAAAGGGGAAGGCGATGGCAGTGGGGGTGTACTATTGACTGCCGGGCTAGAATGAACAAATGCATGATGAAATGCTCAAAGAAATCAAAGAAGCTAACAAAAGTTACTAATAATAAGTGATTTCAATTACCCCGGTATCGACTGGTCAGTGTCACGGCAGGACATGCTAGGGAGATAAAGTTCCTAGATGACATAAATGACTGCTTCTTGGAGCAGCTGGTTCATGAACCGACCAGAGGGGAAGCAATATTAGACCTAGTCCTTAGTGGAACACCAGATGTAGTGCAAGAGATAAGGGTGTTGGGGCCACTTGGCAATAGTGATCATAGCATGATCGCCTTTGATTTAATTAGTGGAGGAGGGATAGTACGGAAATCCACAGTACTACCTTTTAACTTTCGAAAGGGAGACTATGATAAAATGAGGAAAATAGTTAAGAAAAAACTAAAAGGAGCAGTTGCAAAGGTTAAAGACTTGCATCAAGCTTGGGTGTTGTTGAAAAATACTATCTTGGCAGTCCAGACCAGCTGTATTTCACGCTTTAAGAAAAGTGGATGGAAGTCCAAAAAACTGCCAGCAAGGTTTAAAGGTGAGGTCAGAGAGGCTGTTGTTGCCAAAAAAGCATCTTTCAGGAAATGGAAAAAAGAGCCAAATGACGAAACCTGGAAACAGTACAAGCACTGGCAAATCAAATGCAAGGCATTGATAAAGCAGGCAAAGGGAGAATTTGAGAAGAAGCTTGCTGTGGAAGCAAAAACGCAAAATAAAGATTTTTTCAAGTACATTCGTAGCAAGAAACCTGTGAGAGAGTCAGTTGGTCCATTAGATGATAGAGGAGTTAAAGGGGCACTAAGAGGCGACAAGGCGATAGCGGAGAGACTGAATGAATTCTTTGCTTCGGTCTTTACTGAGGAAGATGTAGGGATGTTACCCATGACTGAAGTGGTATTTAAAGGTGCGGAAGAATTGAAGGAAATAGCGATACATCGGGAAGATGTATTACAACTATTAGATAAACTGAAGAGTAGCAATTCACCTGGGCTGGATGGTATACATTCAAGGGTGTTGAAAGAACTGAAATATGAGATTGCAGACCTGCTATTAATAATCTGTGAATTATCATTAAAATCATCTCTTATACCTGAAGAATGGAGGATCGCCAAAGTAACACCAATTTTTAAAAAGGGTTCCAGGGGTGATCCAGGAAACTACAGTCCGTTGAGCCTCACGTCAGTACCGGGAAAAATGGTAGAAACCATCATAAAGAATAAAATTACTCAGCATGTAGATAGTCATGGCCTAATGGGAGACAGCCAACATTGGTTTAGACAAGGAAGACCTTGTCTTACTAATCTGTTATGTTTTTTGAAAGTGTGAATAAACAGGTGGACAAAGGTGAGTCGGTTGATATAGTGTATCTGGACTTTCAGAAAGCCTTTGACAAGGTCCCTCATCAGAGACTTTTGGCAAAACTAAAGAGTCATGGGATAGGAGGCAGTGTACTACTGTGGATCAAGAACTGGTTAAAAGATAGAAAGCAGAGGGTTGGGCTATATGGCCAATTTTCCCAATGGAGAAAGGTGAATAGTGGTGTACCCCAGGGATCTGTGCTGGGTCCGCTGCTTTTTCACATATTCATAAATGACCTGGAAAGTGGAATAACGAGTGAGGTTATCAAATTTGCAGATGACACAAAACTATTTAAAGTTGTTAAAACCCAAGAGGATTGTGGAAAATTGCAAGAGGATCTTGATAAATTAGAAAACTGGGCATCAAAATGGCAGATGAAATTTAATGTGGACAAGTGCAAAGTTATGCACCTAGGGAAGAACAACCCAAATTATGGTTACACAATGCAAGGTTCCACATTAGGAACCACCACCCAGGAAAAAGATTTAGGTGTCATTGTGGATAACATGTTAAAACCCTTGGCCCAGTGTGCAGCGGCAGACAAGAGAGCAAATAGAATGCTAGGTATCGTAAGGAAAGGAATGGAAAATAAAATAAAAGATATTATAATGCCTCTATATCGTTCCATGGTGAGACCGCACCTTGAATATTGTGTGCAATTCTGGTTGCTGTATCTTAAAAAGGATATAGAGTTATTAGAAAAGGTTCAGAGAAGAGCCACCAAAATGGTAAAGGGGATGGAAGGATATTCCTATGAAGAAAGGCTAAAACGGTTAGGGCTCTTTAACCCGGAAAAGAGACAATTGAGGGGAGATATGATAGAAGTCTATAAATTAATGAATGGAGTGGAACGGGTAAATGTAGATCGATTGTTTACATTATCAGAATATAGAAAGACTAGGGGACATGCAATGAAGCTACAGGGTAAACTATTTAAGACTACTAAAATAAAATAAAATAAAATATTTTTTCACTCAACGTGTAATCAAACTCCGGAATTTGTTACCGGAGGATGTAGTAAAGGCTGTTAGTGTAGCTGGGTTTAAAAAAGGTTTGGACAAGTTCCTGGAGGAAAGGTCCATAAACCATTATTAAGAAGGGACCCAGGATATCAGTGCTTGACCCAGTACAAGCATTGCAGAACCTGTGTCTTTTGGGAAAACTGCTAGGTACCTATGACCTAGATTGGCCACTGTTGGAAACAGGCTACTGGGCTTGATGGACCTTGTTCTGACCCAGTATGGCATATCTTATGTTCTTATGTTCTTAATTTAAATCACTTTCCTCTGAGTACTTCTACTTTTTTCATATCCTTAATGAGATATGGCCTCCAAAACTACTATTACTACTACTATTAATCATTTATATAGCATTACAAGACATACACATCATTGTACAGATACATATGGAAGACGGTCCCTGCTCATCAGAGCTTACAATCTAATCAAGACAGACAATACAAAGTTGAGATCAAGGGTACACATAGGGAAAGTTAAGGAGACACAGTCAACCTCTGCAAGGGCATTTTCACCTCCTTCTTTAGGGTGGTTATGGACAATCAGAAATTCTGCCTTAATATTCTTTTTAATCGTTTCTTTAAAATCATCTAGTCGTTGTGGGGGTGCATGTCAGATTTCAGTAACAGTGCATTATTTAGCACATTCTAAACAGAAAAGCAGCAGAAAGCACAATATTTTGCTAAATTTCTAAATCATATTTTTGCATATTGGAATTTTCATTGGTTTACAGTAGCAGGGACAAGACATGAATTTTAAGCATGCCCCTAGGGTAAAAGCTGACAGAATATTGAACGAGGGCAGCTTCTTGGCTTTCAAAAATATTAGGACTTCTACAGAAGAAATCGAAATCCTTACTTTCCATATTTCCTTGAATTTGCTTTCTTTTTACTAATGCATTTCCTGGGGAGGGTGGGGCATTTTGAAAATACATTAACCACTTGCAGCGTTGTGGAGCAAGAAAGTGGCATAGACTGGAAGAGTAGGCTCTGCCTAGCACGTTCTCTCTGTTCCTTCACAGATAAAAAAAACACCTTCCAAGCATTGAATGCTTGCTGCAAACTATGAACATCAAGAAATCACAGCTGTGTTAAATCGAGCTCCTGAACGAGAAATGGAACCAGCCTGAATCTTTTCATGTGTCAACTGACAAATGTGTCTTCTTTCCAAACAGAAGAATTGCTATAATTTAAAAAGTTAACGATTAATTTTTAATTGCCGTGTGAGTATTATTTTTCACTTAGAGGGTGCTGTTAAGGGCATAAAAGTTTGCCCTTTATAATTCGGTTTGCATGAATCCCAAATTATGAGTACCACAGCAATGCAAGATCAAATAACGAGTTCTTCAGAACTCTTCTGTAATGATAGCTTCGTTCTGCATTAAAAGACTGAAACATGTAATTAAGAAGGTAAAAATATCATATTGAGCTTGAACAGATGGAAGATGGTCAAACATCTAAAATACAGAGGTGGATAGAACTATGGGATGATTTTATGAGTGGCTTGATTGTGTAGAACAGTGTTGTATGTCCTGACGCAGACTTTATGTGATACGGGTCCAGGCACTGCTGAGGGGACAGATTGTATATTCTATAAGATAGATGCATATGCCCCTATCCTTACTGGTACCTACACATATAAACTATTACACCTGCCCTGCAGAAGGTGTCGACGTGGGCAGGGGCGGCTCAAGGTGCCTGAGGTGAAGTATGAAAAGGTGCCTGAGGTGAAGTATGAAATGGTGCCCCTCCCCCACCTTAGAGGGGGACGGTGCTTTTTCAGAAATCCAATCAGAGACTGAACCAAACCAAAAAGCCGATTAGATTATTGGAGGAAAAGCAAGATGTATGCACACAGGGCCATATCGAGCTGCAATCACACCCTGTGCGACTTGCAGCTCAGGCGCATGCCCTTTCCTTTCCCCCCATACCTCTGTCCAGCGCTGCCTGCTCTTTCTCTGCTGCTGCCGCCCTCTGTTTTTTTCATGGCGGCGCCGGCAGCAGGGAAAGAGCAAGCAGCACTGGACGGAGGTATGGGGAAGAGGAGGGAGGCATGCACCCAATCTGAAAGGCACCGGCACTTTAAGCAGATCTGTCCCTCCCTACTCTGGCATTGTGTCGGAGGAGGGAGGGACCAGACCTGCTTAAAGTGCTGTGAAAAGGCTTGGGGAGCGCATTTCAGCTGCCTGCTATTATCCTGCCAGTGGCGGCAGGGCATCAGCTGATAGCCGAAATATGCCCCCCAAGCCTTTTCACCCTGTGCGGCTGCACCACTTGCACAGAGCTAGTTACGGTCCCGTTTGCACATCAAGGAACTAAAAGACAGCAAAAACAAACAGCACAGTTTATAAAACTAAATTATAACTGATTTTTATTTTGTTGTTATAAACTGCTTTATAGTTCTTGCTTTTTCTTTTTCAACATATATTTTGCATCCACAGTGGGTGCAGAGCAGAACAAGGACATTCACCCACAGAACTCAATATTTAAAAAAACAAAATCTGATTCTGATCATCTCACGAACAACCACCACTATTCTCCAGTACCAGGCATATTGTGAACTAATACAAAACCCTACAACAAAGAGCAAACCTACCATTTATTTATTTATTTTATTTATTTATTTATTACAGGCTCTTATATACCGCTCTATTCAGAATCAGCGCGGTTCACAATATAACAACATACCATAACAACAAACTGTTAGGTTTTACAGAGAACAAGGTTACCATAACATATCAGCACAAACTTCCAGAACTCACATAAGGAGCCCATCCAAAAAAAGCATCACTGTAAATACTACAGTGGGCCCTGGAACATCCATACACCTATCTGAAAAGCTGAACAAGTCAAATTATTACAGTACAGTATAGATCTTTATGTACAAACTCCATGTTAACAGAACACCTGACCTAAGTCAAACACTCACAACATCGACCCTCACCAAGTACAGAATAAGTAACCACAATCTAAAGTAAAAATAAAAATATGTAGACTAAATTTAAATTGAAACCCCAAGAAGCCAGAGTCCACATGCAGTGCAATATCAGATAAATAAGAGATGCAGTTCCCCAATACTGTGTAAAATATAAAAATAGCACAAAGTCCAATCACTAAAATTAAATAAAATTATTTTTTCTACCTTAGTTGTCTGACCATTTTATTCTCTGATCATGCTGGTCCCGATCTGAGGCTTTTGCTGTCTTCTCTTAGCTCTTTCTGTGGTCTAGGCATTTCCTGTTTCCCATCAGTGCTGGCGGGCTTAGCAGAGCCGCGAGAAAGGGAAACGCTCCCTTCATGGCTCTGTAAAGCCGGCGGTGGCGCTGAGGGAGAGAGGAGGGCAGCCGCGGGGCACTTTCTTCTGTGGCTGCTGCGGTGGGAGCAGCAGCGGCTCTTCTAATCAGGTTTTTTGGGGGGGGGGGGTTTGAAGGCCGAGTGAGGCGGGCTTTTTGGGGGCAATTTTTGCTGCCCCCAAAAGGTTGCCGCCTGAGGCCACCGCCTCCCTCGGCCTCATTATAGAGCCGCCCCTAGATGTGGGCGCCTACTCCATGGAGTGCATAACTGCCACATATATGTCTCTCTGTCTTTCTTTCCTAAGGGCCTGTTATACGATTTCCCTTCAGACCTGTTAGCATTGACTTCAGGGGGCATTTTCAATGGTGGTGGCCACTTTAATTTCACCTGCCTATCCGGCCACTGGCATTGAATATCCAGATCCCCTGGATTGCGATTTCGCAATCCGTTCAGCAGAGACATTCAGTGACTGGCTGAATTGCGAATATGGCTAAAGTTAGGAGAGCCATTCCTAACTTTAGGAGGCCTTTTACTAACATATGCTAAGTGGTTGTACCTAGCGCACAAATAAAGCTGAAACCATGGCATGTGACGTGCAACACCCCTACTTAGTGTCAAAGGCAAGGAAAGCATTTTCCTCGCAGTTCATGTGGAACCCTGTCCTATAGCGTGTACTGCATTAGCATGCCGTTAGGTGCAGCCATGCCAATGCAGTTAATGCACGGTATTAACGCGGTGGGCTCACCATGCCTACTCTCTGCCCCTACCTGGCCCACTAGTGCCTCTGACACAGGCTGGGCAGTTAGTGCGGGAATCATCCTGCGCTGTCATGGCTACACACTACCTGGCAACGCCTGTCCCAGTGCGCCTTCAGTGCACGCCAGAACATGCGCCGCCAGGTAGAACCCGTTAGTGAAAGTCCCTCTTAGTCGGTTCGGGTTAACCAGGCCCTGCTCTGCCCCCGGATGCTCTGATGCCACATAGCAGGGGGGTGGGGGGGGGGGACATTCAGCAGCGCAAACTGGGCATATTCAGATGCACTGACTGGATTAATGCCGCTAAATATACTGGTGAGTGACATCAAAAAGAGTCTGCAGGTCTGCAGGTTTGAATATGCTCCCCTTCCATTCCAGATTTGGTCTGCAACAGGGCTCTGTTGGCTGCTACCCATCTTCTAGAAACATTTAAAAAGTTCCAGCTGGTAAAATGCTTTGGGGCATGTTTGCTAAGCGGAGCTACTGTAGCTGTTAACACAGGCTGGAGTGGGCACTAATGGGCTACAGTAACAGCATGCATGTTAAATCGACGACGTGGAGTTAATTCTGCGCTATCTTCTTAGCACGCGATAAGAAGAGAAACAGGTGGGGTAGAGAGCTTAACGACATGCGTTTGCCATAAATGCTGCAGGTAGTACAGGTGGCACAATGCCAACTCAATAGGTGGTGTTAAATGCATCTATATTGCTGCCAGCACGCATAGTTGCCGAATACGTGTTGGATCTGCTGGGACCATGCTGTACTCAGGTGACTTTTGCACATACCGTGGTTGATTTCTACCCTAAATGCATGATACCTACAAAACACACTTTGGCAAATATACCCCGTTGTGTTTCAAGGAGCATTTTTGAGCCTCAAGTGTACATGACCTATTGATAACATAAAACTTTTTTTTTAACTTTACATGAGACAAACACTTCTTTTTAAGTTGTTTCTTTGGGATAAATAAAACCCGTGACAGTACAATGTAGGCCACAAAACAACAGTCATGAACACGATCTTTATGGTGCACAAAGAAGATACCAACAACTCCTCCCTCCCCGCCCCCACCCCCCCACACCATCATGCCTTTTCCTATGTTGAATTCTCCTCACCCACGGTTAGCTGCATCCTATACATCAGGGGCTGTAATTGATCTTGGCTGCATTGAGAATACTATCAATATGGGCTGGTAGTTATCACTGCAAATACTTCAGGGATTACAGTAAGTCTCAATGAAGTGAATTCCTTGGATACAAATGCCCCTGGGTCCACTTACACAGTACTCTTTTGCACAGAATATTCTTGTGAGATGAGTGACTTGCATATGAAGGAACATGCTCGGATTCTGAAACATAGTCTAAGTGGCAGCCACTGCATCTGCTTTGCGAAATATCTACACAGCGTTTGGTTTGCTCATACTTCGGGATAGCCTAGATAGAAACGCTCGGGGTGGCTGTGTAGGGCAGTGGTTCCTTATCTCACCTTCGAGAAGGTGACCCCTGCCTCCCCACAGATCTAGTTCCCAGGATACTCCACAATAAATCTTCACGATTTGCTTGCTCTAATAAGAATCTGCTAAATTGTCATATTTTTGGTTTATAGTCTATGGTTTATTTAAAATTTGATATACCGACCTTCATGTCATATCAGAACAGTTTACATAAAAATATAATTAAAATAAAATGAAAAGAACTCCCTTGGTAAAAAGTATAGAACACAGAAAGCACACAAGAGGTAGAAATATATAGACAGACGAATATGCAGGCTGAGGCTGATCGAGGAGCTGTGTTAAATGCCTTTATGAATACATGTGTTTTTAGTGCTGTTTGGGTTGCCCTTGAAAGCAGGAAGGGGGGGGGGGGTGTTCTTGAAAGCAGGACTTGAGAAGCATTGGAATAAGGTTATTGAAAATGAAGACCTGATTTAAAAGCACAGAGGGAGGGCCGGGTCTTTGGCGTTTGGTAAGGGGCACTGTCTCCCTGCACACTTAATTCCATCCAGCCAGTCCAAGCGAATTAGCTTTTTCTCTTAAGTTCATAACAGTATATGCGTGATGTTTATGAATTATCCAAGTTTAACACTGTTGTAAAGAGATTCCCCGTGTTTGACCTTGTAAAACTGAAAGAGCACCCTGAAAGGTCACCATTATGCTGACAACATGTGTTCCCAAATCATTATTATTAAGTGGGATTTAGTTCTATTTTATTATAGCTAGTTAAACAACACGTCAGAGGTTAATGCATTTTGTACATAATCCTCCACCTTGCTTACTAAATGCTGCGCTCATTAAAGCCAAGATATACTTGGGGGGAATTTTCCAGCTAAACAGGTGCAGAAACCGTTTGTGAGGAGGGAAAGGATTGAGACTGGCTGAGTGAGAAGGGGTAATTTATACATTTACCTGCCGGCTTACACAAGAAATGTCAAAGGGAAACTGGCTTACAGAGTTTTCCTTTGAAAATCCAAGAGTGGGTGGCACTACTTCAATATCCATGAACTTTGAACCTGATTCACAGCAGGTGCAATGTCTGTTCTGAAAATAATTTGTAATTTTCCTTCTGGCATGTGCCCTCTGTGGCATGGATAAAAATGTCTCCCAATACACGTAGAGAGGGGTCAGTTTTTTCACCAGTCTCTCAGATAAAATCAGGGGCTGAAAATTTTCTGTCCCCCAGTAGCAACAAGGTAGGGTGGGGATTTTGAAATACCCATTGCATGACTTGCATTGTAGACTTTCAGCTGGTCTTCATTAATAGCGGCTTTCTCCCATTCTTAACCTTTCCTCTGACCCTATCATTTCTCAGCCACGGATCACAGTGTGCAGCCCCCCCGAGCTCTCTGTGCATGTATCCCAAGTCTGGCCACCAAATGTCATTTCTGTGTGATAGTCAAGGATCCCTACCCCTTCTCCGGGGTGCTAGGGACACTGACTCTGTGGTATCCCCAGGTCTGGCCAACTCAAGGAGCAATGCCAGGGAACCTCTGGGCTTGCTGAGCTAATGTGCCACCTCTTCCATACAAATTGCTTGTTACATTATTCTTAAAACTTCCCTTTCTCTTTCCCACCCCACCTCTGTTTCTTGGTCTGATGCCTTTATTTTAACAGCGCATGCTGAACCCCATATTTCCCCATCCTCAGTCCTATCCCCCCCCCCCCAAAAAAAAACCCCAACATCCTGATGCCATCTGGCCAGTGAGCATATCATTGACTTTCCCCTTTACAAAGGAAAAGGGCAGACTCACTGCTTTATACCTTTGGCAGAACTGGGAGAAGACTTTTATTTTCAATGTACTTACTTTTTCGGAATTCCTGTTTTGTTTTGCCTAATCTGTTCATTGCGAGCTTGCAGTGCAGGATTCCAATATATGCAAGGCAAAAAAAAAAAAATTAGCTCCTGATTTTTAAATGCCAAGAAGGAAGCAAGCACAGAGGTAGATTAGAATAAAAATCGCAGAACAACATGTTATTTTTAGCAAACAAAATGCATCAGAAGATGAGTCACAGATCCATATTTTGAAGGCAGGAGCATAGTTTAAACAGTGCAGAGAGATTATGAGCAGAGCTACGATTTCATAATCTTGACAAATGGTTGAGAATCTTGGGCTTAATGTGGCAACAATAATGGGGGTGTGATGCTGTGTATAGAAGATGTCCGGAGCCCCCTACCACTCTACCACACCCATACTTATGTTCCCTAGCCTTTCTTGATAAATAAGTAATAAGCACCATTTCCTCTCTTCGGACAGCATCAAACTTATTTTTTTTGTCTGCTTTAGCAGCACCTTTCCCTCAAAATATACAATAGCCAATCAGAATCTGTCGACAACCATATTCATGACGTCTAAACGGTGACATGCAAGAGGCAGAAGGAAAGGTTGATCTGCCCTTTGACATTTTTTTTTATTTATGAATTTCAAAAAATACATCCAAGTAAAAACACTTGTACAGAATAGATGGAGGCTCACTATATTACAATCAGGAAAATAGAACAAAATACAAGGGAATAAAGAACACGCCAGCCCTCAATATTGGTGAAAAAACAAGAAAAAAAAAACCAAATGGAAAAGAAAATAAGCCAACAACAATCTAGAAAAGCAAAGCAATGCAGGCCGCATTATCCATATTTTTTATGGAGTTAGAACAGGAGAGAACTGTATGAGAGTTCACAAAAGCAAGTATCTGGGCTGGCCCAAAAGACACGTGGAGGCTAATTCTAATTGGGGCCGCCGGGCTGTTGGGACATCCAAAAAATGGATGGGCCCAGTATGTATCTGATTCTACAAAGATGGGAGCTAGATACTCCCGTGGTTGCAGAATTGGGCACGTAGACGTCCCGGCATTGCCCTGATTCAACAGTGCGGAGTGTCCATTGCCCTGCCCGGCCAGCCCACCCTATGGTCCTGCTGGTGTGCTGGCGCCATGGCACTGGGATGCCCAACAGGAGCGCAGAAGGCCTGATATTGCTGCAGGCTTCCTTTCTCCGCTGCCCGACCCTCAGCTGGGGCAGCCAGGGCCAGGATCGGGCAGCAGGGGCTTACCTGCCTCTGCACCATAACTTTGGTGGGGCTGCCTGCCCTGACTGCCACCACTAGAGGGACTTATTCCACCTCCAAGGTGGAATAAGTCCCATGTCCATCTTCCCGACGTCAGACGTACAGGGCCCTGATCAGAATAGGCCCTGTATGACCCAGTGCCCCTCCCATCCCGTCCGGAGTTCCCTGCACAAAGGCCCTGTGTGCAAGGAGCTATTGATTCGGAATACGCTCCCTGTCAATAGTGGGAGTTGCATGTCCAAACCGGATGTACATCCCTACTATTCACAGGTCAGAATGTCCCCCATAGGTAACAGAATAACATTTAATAACACATTTGCATGGGAATTTCGCAAAGAAGAGTGCGCCCAAATGTTAAACAGCAGGTCTAATGAGCAAGAGCTCTTTCTTCTTCCTTTGTGGATCACGGGAAAGATCTGGGAAGATCTGAATATCTTTGCCCATAAAGGGATGCAGCAGGTTTTTGAAATATATTCTCAAAACCCAACCAGTCTACAGATAAAGCAAACAAAACTAGCAAAGTACCAAATTCAGTAACTCCTGAATCAGTTCCTTCCAAGAAATCCGTCACATTCAAACAGCTAGACTTCAGCGAAACCGGGGCAGCTTCTTCAGGAGACTCAGGAGAGCGTCTCTTAGCTACAGGAATAAAATACACCTTTGCAAGGGGGCATCACTTCCTGAGAGATTTTCAACACTCCATTCATGTAATTTTTAAACATTTCCTTGGGGGATAAGACTCGCGATTTAGGAAAATTCTAATATTTATTTATTTTATTTATTTAACGTTTTTCTATACCGCACTATTCGGCATCAGCGCGGTTTACAAGGAACAAGTTTGTACAATGTGGAACAGCCATACATTGAACTTACATAAAACAGGGAGTTTAAACATGGATAACAGGTGAACTTTATACATAATATACAAAAGGGGAATTTACACATGGATAACAGGTGAACTTTATACATAATATACAAAAGGGGAATTTAAGCATGGATAACAATTGAACTTTATACATTATATACAAGAGGGGATTGCATCATAGCTGAGTTTATGATACAGGCCCTAAGGGGGGGTTGGATGAGGTGGAGAGTTATCGTAGGAGATTGGTTAGGCGGCATCGGGTAGAGAGACTGTAGGGTCATGTGATACTGTCTAGGTGATGCTGTCAGAGTTACAAAAGTGTTGTATAAATAGGTGCTGTTTGAGGGCTTTTCTGAACTGGGGGAGGTTGTTTATGGTCCAGATTTCTGTTGGGAGGGAGTTCACTGCCCTAGAAGAATTTTCCAATTGCTGAATCTTATTTTTGAAAATCAAGTTATCTTTCATTAAAGCTGTAACAGTTCCTTGCTGAGAAATGCTTCTAATATCTAAGCTCTCAATAGATGCATGCATTGTGGAAATATCTTGTTGAACCACATCAAGCCGGTTAACATTCTTCTGGGCTTTCAAGGAAATATTTTGAATTTGAGGTTGCAAAGCGCGCAGCCTTACTGAGAAATAGCTTCCCAGATTGATTTCAAAGAGAAATGCGCTGGTCGTTGCAAGGTAAAAGGAAAAGAAGAAAGAGACCAATCCACTCTGATGGTGCTTGATGAGCTCAAGTCAGCTGCCACAGCTCCCATCGCTTGTTTTAGGGGCTGTCCAAGCAAGCCCCAATGTGCCTCCACGTCTTCCTCCACTGCCGACCTTTGACATGTTAAAGGTAGAGACTAACCTGTGACTTTAGCTCATTACTGAGGCATTGTATAGGGTTATCGGTCCATAACTTAAAACAAAGACAGATAGCCCATCTTTCCTAGAATTTTCCAGAGAATTAAACATGTCTAGGATACTTTAAGTGAAAATTCAATGCTTTTGGCATTATGTATACGTCAGTCTTCCTGCCTTCCTGCATGTTAGGATTTTGAAAACAAAGCTAACACACTACCAAACCCTTAATTTCTCTCTCCCAACCCCCCATAAGAGGAAACAGTAGCATGATGTTGGTATCATATCGGCTTTAGCTGTGTGAAACCTCCCAGAGGACTGTAGCATGGCGCTCGTACCAATAATGTGATGGGTTATTCCACTGTAGTCATTCACCTTATAAGATACCAATGTATACAGTGACATAGTAACATGAAGGGGAATTTTAGAAAGGATTTGGAGAGGGGAATTCCCACCTTCAACTCGGAACGTGGAGAATCAGGCCAGTATTTTACAAAATGATCTGCTAAACACAGAGCTCTTGTAAAATAGCTGTGGGATTGCATGAATATGCCCCTGCACATCTGGCAGGAACAGTGATTTTAGGAAGCTGCAAGTGTGAAAAAAGTTGTGCAAATCCCCCCCACCTCCCTTAGATGTGGAAGCAGCTTCCTAAAATCGCTGCACCAGCACAGAAGCATACCAGTGCAGCAACCAGGTGCCCCCCCCCCATCTGCGTCCGACCAGATCTGCCCTCCCAGAAGCACCACATCGAGCTCCTCCTTCCATCCCCTGAAGCAGCACATCAAGGTCCCCTCCCCCCGAAGGCATCCTCCCACCAAAAAGTTAAAAGGTGACCTCCCCCATGGAAAGGGGCCTTTCACAGACTTTCTGGGCCCCCAACCAATGCATATCCTAGGGTTTACTGGGGTCATCGGTGTTCAGCGGTAGTAGGAGCAAGGCCCACTCACTCCTGCTCTGCATGAGGTCGCTCTTCAAAATGGCTCTGATACTCCCTAGTGGTAAGCTTGTGGTACTGCCAGTACTGTAAGATTACCACTAGGGTGTATCAGTGCAGAACAGGAGTGAGTGACCTCACTCCTGCTACCACTGAACACCGATGACCCCAGTAAACCTGGAGATGTGCATCGGGTGGTGGGAGGGTCCAGACAGTCAAGGTGGCCCTTTCAATGGGGGGGGGGGGGTTTCACCTTTTTTTATGTTTTGGTTGGGGAGTCCTTTTGGGAGAGGGAGCCTTAATGTGCTGCTTTGTGGTGGGTGGGGTCTTCATTTTGGAGTGCTTTGGAGTGGTGAGAGGATGGCCTTGGTGTGCTGCTTTGGAAGGGGGGGATTTGGTTGAGGGAAGCTGGGGGCTAACATCCACATTTTTTTTCACAGACATGGATTCCTTTTATAATATGGGAAGTCCAGGTCTGCACGGGGAGCCCTACCCACACCACTCCCGCTCTCTGCTCCACCACTTCCCCTGGCTCTGTAGACTTGCTGAAGAGCAGGTTTGGAAATGCCACCAAGATGCGTATTTCAGTTGAGATGTCTCAATGCTGTTTTTTGTACACGGGGATCCTGATCTGCGTAGTCTTGAATCCGTGTGGTCTCCTGCTCTCCAGCTGTGTGTTTCCTCACCATTCCTCTAGACATATCGTAGTCGCCAGCTGTTGTGTTGTCTGTCTTGACTAGATTGTAAACTCTGATGAGCAGAGACCGTCTCTTATATGCCTCTGTACAGCGCTGTGTACGCTTTGTAGCATGATACAAATGATCAGTAGTAGTAGTAATACTTCCAAATAGCTCCCATAATGGATGATAGCAGATAAAGACCAATATGGTCCCTTCAGTCTTCCCAGTAGGATTGCCTGGGTAGTCTCTGTCACACAGTTCAGGTTGCTTTTCACATGCCTTTGATCTTCTTAGGAGGTTGTACCTATTTTCAATCATGGCAAGGTTTGGAAAATAAATGTATCCTCGAAGTCAAGGTGACGGCGGCCCCATAAAATTACCAACAAAAGTGTTCTGGGAACATGAGCTTTCATGATCTCACGGGATGTTACGGTGATCTGAAAAGCCTCAAAAGTTTATTTACTACAAAATTGATTTTTTTAGGTCCTTTAAAAAGCTGTCAGGAGTGGAGGAGTAGATCAGTGGGATGGTAACCAATAGACCAAGGTTCACTTCCCAATGGCGCTCCTTGTGGCCTTTGGCAAGTCACTTTACCCTCCGTTGTCTTGGAAGAAAGGCCTGGCAATCTGCTTCCAGTCATACCTTGTCAAGAAACCCCAGGTGCTGCTGGGTTGCCAGGAGTCGGCATAGACTCAGTGGCCTACATTGCATTTTACTGCAGAAAGCTGTCACAGTCTAAAATGACCAGTTTTATCCAGGACCAAGACAACTACTCTAGACCTCAGAATGACTTAGAGGTCTAAGGATGCGAGAAGAAGAATTGAAGATTCGCTTAACTGGTAGTATAGCAGGTGTTTCTTCCAGTGGATTCAGTGCATGTGAAAGAGCTCAGTATTGGGAATCTTCAGTCCTTCATTTATCCAGAGAAAACCCCCTCCTCCACCCATACGCTGGGAGCTGACAGCGTAGACCTCAGCCCTCATGCGTAGAGATCACCCGAAATGGTTTATCATTCTCTGAACCCAGCTTATCGCCGCTAAATGTACGGGTAAAGGTACCAATTATAAAAGGTTTTATCATTTTAATTATAGAACCAACCACTTCTCCCCCCACTAGGAACAGAAATAAGATGACATAAATTCTGCTTGCATTATTTAAACTTGTTTTCAGTAGCTCTGCTGCTTTGCAAGCTCAACACTGGATATTCCATCGCTTGGAGCCATCTGCTCCCTGTATGCAGTAACACAACACATTCCCAATAACATAGAATGACTGCGTGTTCCAACTGATAAATGAGAGGATTGATGCAGAGATGTAGAGTCTGCCACCTCTCGAACTAGAGGGGCTGAAGGGTTGGGCAAAGGGATATAGAGATTATCACCTCTGGGAATGGAAGGCTTGGGGGACAGACATTGGGATTCAGAGCCTCTGAGATCTAAAAAACATATAATTTCTTCATTTTATTTGTTTATTGAACTGTTTTTTTATGCCGCTTTTCACCGGGTCATTGGATACTCTCATCGGAAGGTCACAGGACCTGCAGTTGGTACTTCAGCAAGAACATACTGCAGACGTGCATACCCCATGTGAGGAGTGTAGGAAAGAGAGAGTTTTCTCTATGGCTTATGAAGGAATTATGCTTATTGAACAGTTATTAATGGAAATGGAGAAAGGAGCTAACTACAGTCAATTTGCCTGCTTGTAAGCGGCACATGGTCAATATTATAGGACAGTGATTCATAAGGAAAGAGTTTTTTTGCCCAATGACTAGACAGGCAGGCAACACGTGGGGAAGTAGTTTAGGATAATTAGGAATTTGACTAAACCTGTGGCTTCAGGCCATGATATTACTGTAGTGAGGTTAACTTCAGAAGCTTTTGTCTCTCACTTTATTTCTAAAATCCAAGATATTAGGCTGCCTCTGGTATGGACGCAAGGAATGTTACGCAACAGGCTCCATGGTTGATCTGGAGAATAGAATGATTTTGCCATTGACAGTGGGGAGAGGGATGGGGAGGGTGTAGTTCTGGAAATTAATTTAACATCAGTAAAGAAATTTGAAGCACATGAAACTGACATCTTCTGGTACCACCAAGTGTGGATTGGGTCTCAGCTGATATCCTGGTTAGTTTGCATTGTGACTGCTAGCCTAAAGGAAGGAAGGGTTGGTTCTTGCTGTACTGAAACATGCGATTCTTAAGTTAGTCTTGAAGAGATATAAGTTGTTGGAGGATGAGGTAGGCAATTATCATCCTCTTTCTAATCTGCCAAACTTGGGCAAGCTTATAGAGTTGGTGATCAGCTGTTAGATTTTTGGGCAGAAAAGAAAGTCCTGCATTCAAATCAATCTGGATTTCACCTAGGTCATGTGCTTGTGGCTTTGCTAAATACTGTAGTGATAGATCTGTGGCAGATTAGGGCCTAGGTTCCTTGTTGGATTCTTTGATTTAGCAATGACTTTTGATCTTGTGGATTAGCCCTCCTTCTGGCCTGTTTCCATGCAGTTGAGCTGGAGGGAGTGGCATGGAACTGGTTCACATAATTTTTGAGAGATCATAAACAACAACTCCTGTGAGATGGGACTTTCTCTTTTTCGAATGCTATCAACTGTGGAGTGCCATAGGGGTCAATGCTATCTCCACCACAGTTTAATCTTTTTTTGGTAACACTGGTCCAGTTGATATCCAGTCATAGGACAGGATGTTTTTCTGATGCTGATGATAATTAGTTTTTCATCCAAGTGGGGGTGGAATAGCGACAAGCAGAGGTAATCTGAATAGGTGCTTGTAGCTGTCAAGCATCTTGGTCACTCATGGGTTGAAAATTAATCTAACCAGATGTGAATTGTTAAAATGTAGCAGGCTTAGAGCCCGATTCTGAAAGGGGCACGTCCGGGCCGTCTGGACGACCCTGAGCAGGACGGGCTCGTTAGGACCTGATTCTGTTCCGCAGGAGCAAAACGTTCTAGCGGCATACAGGATTGGGCCTGAGGATGGCCCTGCGTGTCCCTGCATGCTTGCGGGGAGGACGTCCCCGCAGGCTCCCATGGATCCTGCGGCGCCGACCCTCTCCTTCCCCGCCGCCCGACCTAGGGCTGGCCAGCCGAGGCCTGGATCGGGCGGTCAGGACCTCCCTGCACCTGGCCCTGCGGTGGGATGTCTGTCCCTGATCGCCCAGTTCATGCTGATTATTCCACCCTTGAGGTGGAATAAACAGCACACTCCCCCTGACCCTGCAGAATGTACAGGGCTGTGACTTGAATTGGCCCTGTACATCCTGCCACCTCGGCCTACTCCTGCTCTGCCCAGACTCTGCCACCCGCCAGCTCTCCTCGTCCTGCAGCTCTAGCCATGCAGGGAGAGATGGAGGGGGAATAGGTGTAGGACGGCTTCCGCAGCTGCACATCCCACTGGGACATGCAGCTCCGCAAGTTGCGACTCAGAATCGGGCCCATAGTCTTCCTTTAGCAGTGAAGCCAAGTATTGATAGGCATGAATTGGGAACTTGGAATGTGGTGAAATACTTAGGTGTTCTCTCTCTACATCTGCTTTAACATACTAATCTTTCTCCTTTTGCTCTTTCCTCATTCCTATTTTATCCACTCAAATTTTACCCCTCCATCCTCAATCCCCACTTACTCTCCCAATACCCGGCCAATTGTAGATTTTTTATCCCTCCCACACAAAATATTTTCCCTTCTCCATTTTACTCTTCCAGCCCCATCCCATTCTAATCCTCCCCCAACATCAGCTCCCTTCTAGTTCCAGCCTCACCCAGCATCCATTCCCTTCTAGTCCCTGCATCAGCCCATTTCCAGTCCTAGTCACCCATCAGCCCATTTCCAGTCCTAGCAACCCCCCAACCCAATACCAGTCCTAGCCCCCCATCAACCCACTTACAGTCCTAACCCCCCATCACCCCATTTTCAGTTTAAGCCCCCCCTATAACCCATTACCAGTCCTAACCCCCCATCAGCCCACTTCCAGTCCTAACCCCATCAACCCATTTCCAGTCAGCCCCCCATAGCCCATTGCCAGTCCTAACCCCCCCCCATCAGCCCACTTCCAGTCCTAACCCCATCAACCCATTTCCAGTCAGCCCCCCATAGCCCATTGCCAGTCCTAACCCCCCCATCAGCCCACAGCCCATTACCAGTCCTAACCCCATCAGCCCACCTCCAGTCTTAACCCCCCCAGCCCATTTCCAGTCCTAGCCCCCCCATAGCCCATTACCAGACAGCCCCATCAGCCCACAGCCCATTACCAGTCTTAACCCCCCCCAAAGCCCATTACCAGTTCTAAACCCCCCCAACAGCCCATTATCAGTCCTAACCCCATCAGCCCACCTCCAGTCTTAACCCCCCAGCCCATTTCCAGTCCTAGCCCCCCCATAGCCCTTGACCAGTCAGCCCCCTTCAGCCCACCTCCCTTTACCAGTCTTAACCCCCCCCAAGCCCATTACCAGTTCTAACCCCCCCAACAGCCCACAGCCCATTACCAGTCCTAACCTCATCCACCCACCTCCAGCCTTAATCCCCCAACCCATTTCCAGTCCCAGCCCCCCCAATAGCCCATTACCAGTCCTACACTCCCCCTCCCCCTCCCCCGGCCTAAAGTAAAATTTGATTTAAAAAAAAACCTGCTGGCTGCCGCCGCGGGGCCCCCTCTGCTGCCGCGGCAGCATGGACTGACCCGGGGGCCCCCTCTGCAAGCTCGATCCCTCCGTGCCTCCCTCTGTGCAGGCTGTGAGAGGCGCGAAGGAAGACTGTCTCCTTCGCGTCTCTGTTAAGCCCGCAGGGGCTGATGGGAAATGTCCCATCAGCCCCTGCGGGCTTAACAGAGACGCGAAGGAGACAGTCTGCCTTCGCGTCTCTCACAGTCTGCACGGGAGGGAGGGAGGGAGGGATCGAGCTTGCTGAGGGGGCCCCCGCGGGTCAGTCCATGCTGCCGCGGCAGCAGAGGGGGCCCCGCGGCGGCAGCCAGCAGGTTTTTTTTTAAATTTTATTTTAAAAAAAAAGCCTAAGTTGTTCCTTTTTTGTGGGCCCTTCCCAGCTGTGGGCCCTACGCCATGGCGTACATGGCGTATATGTAAATCCGGCCCTGACAGTCCCTGTTCATCAGAGCTTACAATCTAGTCAAGACAGACAATACAGTAGGTGTAGACAGGGATACATCTAGGGGGAATGGTAAGGAAACACAAAGGAGATCAGGTGAGTCAAGATCTGAAGGCAGCAGCAAAGAGGTGCATTTTCAGCTTGGATTTGATAAGGGTCAGAGAAAGTGCCTGACGTACAGACTCGGGTAGTTTGTTCCAGGCATAAGGAGCAACAAGGTGAAAGGAGCGAAGTCTGGAGTTAGCAGTAGAGGAGAAGGGCGCAAATAGAAGTGATTTGCCAGAAGAGCGGAGTTTGCGAGGAGGGGTGTAGGGAGAGATAAGAGAGGAAAGGTAGTGAGGAGCTGCAGAGTGAATGCACTTATAGGTCAGCAGAAGAAATTTAGACTGGATGTGGAAATGGATAGGAAGCCAATGAAGAGACTTGAGAAGAGGGGTAATATGAGCTTGACGAGGCTGGTGGAAGATTAGCCACACAGCAGAGTGATGAACAGATTGAAAGGAAGAGAGAAGATTCAGAGGGAGACCAGCAAGGAGGAGGCTGCAATAGTCTAGACGGGAAGTGATTAAGGAGTGGATAAATGTCTTAATAGTGTGTTCAGAAAGGAATGGGCACATTTTGTTGATGTTGTAGAGAAAGAAACGGCAGGTCTTAGCTATCAGTTGGATGTGTGTAGAGAAGGAGAGAGAGGAGTCAAAGACGACCCCAAGGTTGCGAGCCGAGGAAACAGGGAGTAGTAGAGAGTTATCCACAGAGACTGAGAAAGGAGGAAAAATAAGGAGCTAATTTTTGGCCATGTTCAATTTCAAGCGGCGATGAGACATCCAAGCAGCATCCAAACAGCAATGTCAGAAAAGCAAGCAGAGATCTGGGCCTGGGTTGCCGGAGAGATTTCAGGTGTAGAGAGGTAGATCTGGGAGTCATCGGTATAAAGATGGTACTGAAAGCCATGGGAAGGGATTAGTGCACCAAGGGACTGGGTATAGAGAGAGAAAGGGAGCGGACCCAAGACCTGCTTCAGGCCACACTGATGATACGGATCATCCACTGTGGTAAGGGAAGAGTGGCCTAGTGGTTGGGGCAAAGTACTACAGGCCGGAAGGTCAGTGGTTCAAATCCCACTAGAGGACAGCAACCTTGGGCCGGAAGGACTGGGGTTTCTAGTCCCACAGGTGCTCCTTGTGGTCTTGGGCAAGCCACTTAACCCTCCATTGCCCATGTTCCCTGTAAGTATTAGTGTATGTGTCTCATATCCCCACGTGTTAAATGTATCCCCCAACTGCTTTGACCTGGTGAAAAGCGGAATATAAATGCAGCTAAATAAATAAATAAAATAAAAATAAACAATGTCATTGAATCTTACATTTTGATCTGGTTGTCTAATGGTTATCAACACCTCTGAATCTCTCTTCAAAGAAAATAATATTCTAGCACCTGAGTGTCTTAGGTTTATTACCTAATTTGTCATTCAGCTTTAGTTCAAACCGCTTCCATTGTTTGGTATTTTTCTGAATAAGGGTATTCAATCCGAAGGCTCCATTTCACTGGGAACTCTCCATTGTAGACACCAACTCTGTGGCTGTAGTGGACGTTTGCCCCCCTCCTCATCCACAGTATTGAGCAAACTCCTTCATTGTGACCAAGAAGGGTAATTTGTGTTGATGTAGCACTCCCAATAATTTAAAAAAGCAGGCACCTAACTGTGAGAATGCAGTTCCTGCACCACCCACATACCGACATCTGTTGGGTCCTTAGAGTCATGATAGTTCACAAGTTAAGAGAGGGGAACATCAATGGCCTCTTATAAAATTCTGACTGGCATAAAAGTTCGAGCTTTGACATGATGGCGCACACTTGACTGGTAAGTGTGCACATTAAAGAGATTTATAAAGCACTATCAGGCGTACACAGCACTGTACAGACACAGAAAAGACAGTCCCTGCTCGTCGAACGTACAATCTAAAAGGACAGACACACAGTAGAATGAAAGGAGAGGGACAAAAGGGGCAATAAGGACCTGAAACATAAGGATAGGGTTTATGAGCCAAAGGCGGTCTCAGAGAATTTTACTCTTTGCTTCAGAAACGACCGCTTTCTGCAACTGAGAGCCTCGTGTGCTTTGGGGAACATGGTTTTGAAGTGACCATTTTTAAGGGCCTGCAGGAAATTGTTTAACAAAAATACTAAAGCCTGAAAGTTGATCCAGAGCTGCAAAGTAAGGTTTTTCTTTATGATTTTCCTGCTGTCATTATAAGTAGCACCTGGAGGTGGCGCCATTCAACTACCGTCACCCAGGGGTGCAGCTCCTGCCTGCTTTGTGCTGTTCGCCCTAAGGTTGAACTTTTTATTTACCTCCTTTTTCCTTCTACAGCGAGCGAGCCAGCGAAAAACTAACATGGATCTGCTGAAACAAAAATAAAAATGGCAAGCATGTTCTATGTATCAAACCAAAATAATTACTGATCTTAGCCTTTGATTTTTTTTTTTTTTTAATAATTGTGTCCTCAGCTTTCCATGTTTTCTTATAATGAAGCGAGCATCGGGTTTCACCATCAGCGCCGAGTTAGGTGAGATGGGTTACTTTCCCAGCTATCCAGTTTGTTTTGGAAAAATGTATAGAACATGATTTTCTATGGTATAAAATACATGTATTATTTCATCCAGGAACGGTTTCGGTGGGCACGTGCTTAGTTTGTGCACATTAAACACATTTTAAAAACACCAGTTAAATGGTAAGAGATCGAAAAATGTTTCCAACTTTGGCTCTGGGTGAAGTTAGCTGTTTTATTTAAGATGGGTAGGAAGTGAACGGCTAGTTTGCAGAAGAAGATGGAAGAAGTGGTGGCGATAGATGTGAGTATGGGAAATAACATGGGTTTATTATAGCTTTATTAGCACTTTGGAGCCAAGCAACAGGGTTTCTGAATTGACAAAATGCTTTAGGGAGCAGGGTAGATGTAGGCTCAGGAAGGTTAAATTTAGAGTGACCTGAGAGCCAGCCTAGGATTTCAGACCGATGTTTATAACTGTGAGCACGAAAGGGCTGCCTACGGCACAGAACCTACATGTACAGGTCAGGTACCTTTATGAAATGGCACTGAAAGCCCCACCTCTGGGCTGTGAAGAACCGCTTCGGAAATCCATATATGCCGCACCCATGACAGGAGCTTATGACGGACGCAGGGTGTTTTAGCTTGCATCTCGCATCTCGTAGGCTTTTAAAGAATTTTGTCTGCCGCAGACAAAGTGGAGTGGAAGACTTCCAGCAGGGCAAGTTTAGCCATTCGACATACCAGGCAGGAACATGCATGCCAAAACTTTTTTTTTTTTTTTTTTAAATTTTATCACGCCATTTGAGGTGGTGTCAATTGCAGCCACACTACCAGCAGTCCAGTTGACAGGCCCCTAAACATATAGTGGCCGTCAATGTTTCTACTCCATCCGTGATTATTCCCTGTTACATTCCCCAATCTGACCCCTTATGTGATGCAAGCAAACCCCCCTCCAGTCCCACTCACACATAATGTTCCCCTTTCCCTGATAGCGCTCCCCTTCCTTCCAGTGCCATCATTTCAGACAGCGACACCCATACTGGCCCCTCCAAGAGAATCCTTCCAAAAAGAACCCCTTCCAAAGAGCTCTCGATAAGGCCTGCCCTTCCAAAGAGCAGCCCTCAATTAGGTTTTTCCTATGTTGGTAGCTATGGGAGAAAGCTTATTACAGTTGGGCCATATTCACTAAAGCTCCACTTCTTTTCCTAGTGGTTTGATAGGAATCGGTGCTCTCAGGCAAGCAAAGCAAAGTTTTTATTAATACCGTAGATGTAGTGCTTTAAGCATTCACTAGCATTGAAAATAAAATGTGTCCTGAGCAAATCAGACAGTAAACAAGGTTGAATATATTCCATTCCTAAATACTGCCTGTGTGTCTGGATACCATGATCCAATTAAGTTCAACACACTTAACTGCAAATTAAAATTTAACTAATACCTACTTTACCTACTTAGATGTAGGCAATCAAATAAACTTCCATCTCAAAGCAGGAAACCTTGTTCTCTTTAAAAAATGCATATAACCGACTGTATTAAAAGCTGTTCAAGATCATTCACATAAAAATCAAAGCCCACAATAATATCATAAGATTTTGATAAGGGAGAAAGCTCAGAAAAAGTCTAGTATGGAAAATGAAATTGACTTTCCCTCCCCCAACACACACAAATTAGACTCTGGGGAGAATCAGCTGTCGAAGGCTAATAGTGACTGTTTATGCGATATGTCATCGAAGAGGCTCTGTGCGTATCTCAGGGTAGCAGTAAATAACAGAAACATGCGAAACTTTGGGCTGTATGTGGCACAATCTGGTGCCGTCTGTTGCAATCTGTAATTTCTACAAGCATGAGAAAGCAATGCGCTTGCCGTTCGATGTACATTCACTGACTTTTCTAATGCCCATAAATACCCTACAAGTAGGCACAAGGACTTACAAAATGCCTGTTTGTGGTGCAAAAGCTCCCTCCTCCAAAGAGTATAAAAGCATCCAAGAAAAGTCTAAAAAGACCATTTCTGATGTCTGTGTGTCATGCACAATGCATTCTGGATCGCTCAAGCAGGGAAGAGATGATTCCTGCATAAATTTATACATGGCACATCCATATAGTTCTCTAACTTTGTTTTGCATTTAGCAGAACAAAGCAGAGATAAAACAGAATTGACTGTTAACTTATCTGTGCTGATTGACCCTTTGCCCTTCAGACTTCATGACAGGCACTTGAAACTCCAGAGTGAAACAGAACATACAATGTTATCATCGTACACGTGTTTGCTGCCTAAGGAGTAAGACGGCATCCAGGGATATACCACAAGGTAAAGAAATATTTCCCATTGTAATGGGCACCAAAGGCCTGATTAAAAAGAAATTTCAAGCACACTTTGATAGGTTGCCAATGCACGTTAAACAAGGAATCATTTTAGAAAGAGGTTTCTGTGCATAAAACCAGTTTTAAAGACAGAAATGGACTATATGAGCATTTAAATACGCATGCCAACAAGAATACTCATATGTGGGTTGTGCGTCGGTATTCTAGGGTGCATATTTTTGGGTAGAATAGGGACAAAGCTGCAATAAACATGCAAATTTTATAAAATACATGCGACCATGCATTGAATGTGTGCACAGTTTTATAGCTGTGTCAGAGCAGGTGCAAATTGGTGAATGGGAATTTGTGCACTATCAGGGCGGGCTTCCAGTGCATGTTTTATATAAGCATTTAGGTGCTAATGTTACTTTCATGGAATGCTACCAATCTTAACACACAATATTGCAAGAAATGCATAAATCTATTACTACACAATAATCCTGCATATAGAAAAATGTTTTATAGGGACCTTCAAATCACACATGGAGAGCTAATTTTTCATAGACAAATCATGCTCAAGTAAGTTTCATCATCAGTCCTCTTAAAATTTAGATGCTCATACTTAAAAAAATCTTCAAGCTCTCTTCAAAATTAATATCCAGTTCATTTGAAGTTCATTTATCATATGAAATCTCACTTATCTTGCATCAAGACAGCCTTAGTTCATCACACCAAAACCATGATCCCACATGATATCATGTTTTGTCACTCCATTAGGAATCCATTGAGGAGAGCGAATCCCTAATGGAATGGCAAAACATGATATCGTGAGGGATCATGGTTTCGGTGTGATGAACTAAGGCTGTTTTTATGCAAGACAAGTAAGATTTCATATGATAAATGAACCTCAATTGAACTGTATATTAATTTTGGAGTGATCTTTAAGAATTTTTAAGTATGAGCATCTAAGATTCAAGGGGACCAATGATGACATTTTTCAATACCTTTATGAAATAGGCATGATTAGATAGATGCCACACCCACACTTTGGATGGGCGCTGAGTTCATATTGCCCCAGCATGGCCCCAATACAACATCAATGGTAACAGTGAAAGAGTGGTTACAGAACTGATAACAACCCTTTGTCCTACACACACACTGCTGTAATACATTTGTAGTTCTGATTTATTGAGGGAAACCAACAGAACTACATCTCCGGCCCTAGAGTTAGTTCAAAATGTTGATGCCCTAGACAAACCTCAAGCTTTACACATCTTCTCGCTGTCAAAATCTATTATTTAGCTTTAAATGCCCTGCTTTTGCCGCCCTCTGGAAGTTGATGCTGAAGGCAACCAGCTAGTTTGCCTACTGATTGGGCCAGCCCTGTCTCCATGCATGCCCTGGGGTAAAACCAGGACTGGATCAGCCTGTTCACATGGGTAGAAATGATTCCCAAATAAACTCTGCACAACGGAGAAGGACATTGGACCCAAAAATAGAAGAAAGACCTGAAATATCTTGAGTAAACAATAGGCCTTAATCGTTATTAATATTTTGAAAGTATTTGCTAAATGAGGTGCACACAGGATGTTGCCCAGACACAGTCATTTCCTGGGGTTATTGCCGTTGAAAACTCACAGCAATAAATTTTCAAGGATACAATGATCTTTTAACATATCTTCCAAACATTGGTACTGGAATGGGTAGAAAGTGGGCGGGAGGACATCTTAACAGTTAATGCATATATTTGGCAGGTAATGCATAGTAACTGCAAATCGTAACACACTATAATAAACTGGGGTTGTGCACATGTAAAACCTAGCATTATGTATGTAAAAGTCTGAAAAATTGTCCTATGTACACGACCCACATATAGGCATGTTCTAGGATGAAGTTTGGGCGGAGCATAGGGGAGTTGTAAAATATGTGCATAAATTATAAAATGGACACACATGCGCACCCTTCACCCTGCACATTTATCCCTGCCCCCGAGAAGGGGGCATTCTAATAGCAATGAATGAAGGATCTGTGCTAGTAAATCAAACCTTCTGTCGTTGATCTCTAAGTATATAAAAGACGTTCTTGTGGCTTGTGAAATAGTTTAACACAGTAAATTAATTGCCACAGAGCAGATTTATTCAGCCCAACATGGGCGTGTTTCAGCACAATATGCCCACATCAAGAACACTGTCACACAAAATCATAAAACAGAGAAGATATAGGAAAAATATACAGATGAAATCATAATAACAAAAAATGCATAATATAAAATAATACATTACAAGACACATAATATAAAGTAATAAATAAGAAAGAACATATCATAAGCTGCCTCATGAGCACAAAGGAAAAGGGACAGATAAAGAGTAACTTTAAAATTACATTCATATATGACATGAATAATATATAATTAAATATACCTTCAATGCAAAAAAAGGAACAGGTGTGGAAACGTGTCTGTGCAAACCTGTTACAACATGCGACTCTTCCCCCTGTTTTCTTTTTGTCATGGACCTTTAGTGGTAGGGATTGTCCCCTTCCTCTTTTTCTTACACAGTTTAACAGGCCAACATCAGAAGTATCCAGACACATGGTTTCTCCAGATCATACAGGACCCTCCTTCAGATAAAAATGGCCTTGTATGGTCTAGAGAGCGTACACACAGCGTCATTCATGGATAAGTAGACGTTCTCACAATGTGCAAAGAATCTCATTTTCACCAGGACCAATATGGCTCCCAGATCCTTGCACTCGAGTATAAACTGAAGCTAGAAAAGAAACTACAAAGGAATTGCCACATAATTTTCATTCAAATGTGTTTCACTGCTGTTCAGCACTGTGGTCTGGACAGTTCCTGTGTTGGACGGATGGACATGTGGGCATGAATAATGAATTTCATGTTTTTCAAACATGCGAAAAAACAACAATAAAAGTCGATGATTGAGAATTTGCTTAATAGTGACCCTGGGAATGGAATATAGTATGCAAAGGAGTGCAGACCAGCAAAGCCCCCAACCATTAACAGGAAGGCTTTGAAGTTCTGGAAAGCTGCTGATACCATCCGCTAAGGTCACTCATTCTCATCACATCTGAAGAAGGGAGAGTATTAAATTACTCAAATAAAAAGGGATCACCTTTTAAATATATATGTATTTTTTATTAGTTAGCCTTTATTTCTGTGCATTCAAGTGGACTAACCCGACAGCCATAGTACTTTACCTTCTGCTTCTCGGCCTGGGTCCAGGATAGTGGGATAAACTCCTTACATGCCACTCTTGATTTATTAAGTACTTTTCATCCAAGCAGAATGTCAACTATGCCTCTCTGCCATTCTAACTAATAGTATCCAATTACTCTAGAGTAAACTGGGGCAAAGGAAAGAAGAGTTTAGGCACAGATGACTTTGTGAGCACCTAGACTGTTTGCCAGTCTGGGCTTTTCAGCTCAATTACAAAGTACTCTCAGATTTATTCTACTTCTTTTCTATTTTTTCTTTGTATTTGTAGTTCAGTTGATCTGAGGGCTAGATTTTGCCACCTTGATCCTCTATTCATTAGTAGCTGATTTTTTTTTTTACCCTATTATATATATATCCCTAGCATATCTGGTCTGGTCATTACACTGTTGGTCTTAGACCAGGTAGCATGGACTGGGGCTCCATCTGGAACCTTCATTCTGGCCACTAGGTGTCACCCTTAAACAATGACTATTACTCCCTTCCCTCTCACAGGCTGAGAATGCTGAGTTTGAGCATAGTCCTCATGGACCTGGAGAACAGAACGAATGATGTGGGGGTTGAATTTGGGACCTTCTGCATTGCATTACCACCTGTACTATTGGGCTGGCCCCCCTCTGAGATTTCTAATCCTTAGCTACTGGACTACAGAACCCCAGAAGGAGAGTGATTTCTATTGAGGATGAAA
This sequence comes from Ichthyophis bannanicus, assembly GCA_033557465.1. NCBI lineage: Eukaryota > Metazoa > Chordata > Amphibia > Gymnophiona > Ichthyophiidae > Ichthyophis > Ichthyophis bannanicus. The sequence continues at coordinate 16,212,120 of CM066039.1, read as the reverse complement.
TGGGGAAGAAGATGGGCAGTAGAGTAAAATGTACAATGAGGCATCTGCTTAGATTAAAAAAATAAAAGCCGTAGAATCAGTGTCAGAGTGGGGACTGGAACCTACTGAATCAATTGCTAGAGATGGGTTGGTGCTGAGAGAGTAGAATTAGAGCTTGATTTCCAATTTCAAGCTTTAATCACTAGATCAAGCAAGAGCTCTGTGCTTCTATGTTTGATGTCTTTTTGGTACACCATGACCCAGTGGCTGTGATACCAGTAAGCCCCAATTTGTACCACTGACTTTCTGGTATGCATATTTAACTGGCTCTGTCCTGCCGTGCAGGGCCCTGGAATGTCTGTCTCATTCTCAAGACACATGAGGATTACTATAGACTGAGAAAGTAATATAAAGTGATATAATGTCCCTGCACCTCATCAAACCCTTCTCCCTGCACTGGTTTCTCTCTGATTTACAGTTAATACAGTACACTTCTATCAATCTGCAATGCAAGGCTGCCATTATTTTTCTGCAGCTATAAAAAAATGTAAAGAGCTGGGGAAAAATCAATTTCAGAGAATTTGCAGGAAGTTTAGTAGAGAAATGATAAGATTTTAAAGAAATGTGTTTTATTCGATAGAGGGACAAAATCATCTCTTAGAGTAAGAGTCCCCTCGAAAAACATATTAACCCTTTTTATTTTAAAATCTAGCTTGTCATGTTATTGTTATTCTGTAAATTTGATCTACACATTTTAAAAGAGCATTTATTCTCCAACCTTATTCCAGTGCATTTTTAAATGAACTTTTTAAGTGTAGGGTTATTATGTCATCAGAGCATGGACAGAACCAGTTCTGGTTTTACCCTCACTCCATCTATGGATGTTCAGAAAGTGGAAGCAGTGGCCCCCCTCCAGAGAGCAAGAAGATGGCGCAGTCTGTGGAGCCTGTGGATGAAATAGGCCTGCCCTGAGTGGAAGAGGCTTTAGCACATTATGGGACAGCACAAAACCTCTGGGCCAAATTGAAAACAGATAATTGCCTTCTGGGAATTAACAATAACCTGCAGATAATATTAGCACAAGCAGGAAACCATCTCTAGAGCCCTTTCCTTCCCACAAGATTTGGAACAAATGCAGATGCCTTCAGTTCAAAGAGCCAGAGGTGTATCTGTGAAAGCAACCCTTGAATTTACATTTGTGTTTTCTTCTACGTTAGCTTTTTGGGCATTTGATTCTTTGTGGTTCTCCAGGAGCAAATCAGTCCAGAGCTCTGAGGCAAGATGGTCCCTTTCTTTGGGAGCTCAGTGGGAACCCCAGGTGTCTAATATACAAGTTCCAGAAAGACCAGTGGTAACACCAGGTGTCTAACATACAAGTTCCAGAAAGACCAGTGGTAACACCAGGTGTCTAACATACAGGTTCCAGGAAGCCCAGTGGGAACCCCAAGCGTCTAACATACAGGTTCCAGGAAGCCCAGTGGGAACCCCAGACATCTAATATACAAGTTCCAGGAAGACCAGTGGGAACCCCAGACATCTAATATACAAGTTCCAGGAAGACCAGTGGGAACCCCAGACATCTAACATACAGGTTCTAGGAAGCCCAGTGGGAACCCCAGACATCTAATATACAAGTTCCAGGAAGACCAGTGGGAACCCCAGACATCTAATATACAGGTTCCAGGAAGCCCAGTGGGAACCCCAGACATCTAATATACAAGTTCCAGGAAGACCAGTGGGAACCCCAGACATCTAATATACAGGTTCCAGGAAGCCCAGTGGGAACACCAGACATCTAATATACAAGTTCCAGGAAGACCAGTGGTAACCCCAGGTGTCTAATATACAAGTTCCAGGAAGACCAGTGGGAACCCCAGACATCTAACATACAGGTTCTAGGAAGCCCAGTGGGAACCCCAGACATCTAATATACAAGTTCCAGGAAGACCAGTGGGAACCCCAGACATCTAATATACAGGTTCCAGGAAGCCCAGTGGGAACCCCAGACATCTAATATACAAGTTCCAGGAAGACCAGTGGTAACCCCAGGTGTCTAAAATACAAGTTCCAGGAAGACCAGTGGGAACCCCAGACATCTAACATACAGGTTCCAGGAAGCCCAGTGGGAACCCCAGACATCTAACATACAGGTTCTAGGAAGCCCAGTGGTAACCCCAGGTGTCTAAAATACAAGTTCCAGGAAGACCAGTGGGAACCCCAGACATCTAACATACAGGTTCCAGGAAGCCCAGTGGTAACCCCAGGTGTCTAAAATACAAGTTCCAGGAAGACCAGTGGGAACCCCAGACATCTAACATACAGGTTCTAGGAAGCCCAGTGGTAACCCCAGGTGTCTAAAATACAAGTTCCAGGAAGACCAGTGGGAACCCCAGACATCTAACATACAGGTTCCAGGAAGCCCAGTGGGAACCCCAGACATCTAATATACAAGTTCCAGGAAGACCAGTGGGAACCCCAGACATCTAACATACAGGTTCCAGGAAGCCCAGTGGGAACCCAAGACATCTAATATACAAGTTCCAGGAAGACCAGTGGGAACCCCAGACATCTAATATACAGGTTCCAGGAAGCCCAGTGGAACCCCAAGCGTCTAACATACAGGTTCCAGGAAGCCCAGTGGATCCCCAAGCGTCTAACATACAAGTTCCAGGATTAGCTCGCTTCCTTCCTGTAGGGACTCTGGCAGTCTTTTTTCCACCTCTTTGTCCTCCTCTTTGAGCTGGAAACTTTGATGGAATTCCCCCTTCTCTAGTCACATAAACTTGGAACCGAGAGGTAAACAAAGATTCCAGAATAAGAAAGAGAAAACCGGGAAAGCTTCCAGCACATAGATCAGGACTGAAAATATAGATAGGTGATTACCACTCTCTTTGAGGAGGGAGGAAATGTAAGGATGGCAGCTTTTGGTATTTTATCTCCTGTCCAGAAGATAAAAACTAGAAAAGAACAAGTAAGGAAAAACAACTCTCCCAGAACTACAGTGAGGTTCCCATCCTGGTGGAAAGCGAATCCTTTGCCATCAACAATCAGAGGAAAAACTGTGAAAGAGTGGCGGGGGGGAGGGGGGGGTCTTCTGATTTTAGTTTCTTCTTTTCATCACTGAGACCACACCTTCTGCTGTTCTATGGTGAAGATCAAACTTAGTCTACTCTCCAAGTGCCCTTCACCGACTTTAGCAAACAGCCTGACATCCTGCTGTGCTGTAAATATATTTTTGCATTTTATTTCAAAAACTTTCTTTTTTTTTCTTTATTATTTACAAGAAGGGAATATGTTAAACAGATAACATGATGGTTTTGGCAATATTTTTTTCTCAAATAAAATGGTTATTTTTAACTCTCAAACTGTCTGTTCTCATCATTTTCAGTCTCTGCGACAGCTCCAGTCTTTGGCTCAAAGTAAATCATGGCTTCTGGCCAAAGACTCTCTTCTAATACCAACTTCTGCCTTGGTTCAACAGAACAAGCGCTGTAGGCTTTGCAGCCATTTACTGTATATGCATAATAAAGCTATAAGATGGAAATACAGAGGCCTGGCTACTAAAATGCAATAAAGTTTTGCATTTGCCACTTATTGAATGCAAAAATGAATGTGCAGTAAATGCAGTCTCAGCACGTTGCCACAGAAAATGATTTTAGCACGCGGTACGTAGGAAGCAGTATGTGCATTCATGCGAGCTGCAGAAGTGACAGCATGCTATAAAGTACTGTGTAGCAACTGCAGCATACAGTCCCCGCCCATTTCCATCCCTATAATGCACAGAGAGCGCACATCAGGGCATGCTTACAAAGTCCCACTCTGGTGACGTGGTTTTGGGCCACGTTACTAGTGCAGAGGAAGCGTACTGCGAGTTGTCATGGTAATCCGGCTGCGAGAGCAACTAACACCACCCACTGAGGTGTTGTACCTGTGTTACCTGGTGGCCGAGGCTTCAAATGCCCAATACTACAGCCCTGCATTGAATGCCCCATCTCACCTAGTCGCTGCTCATAAGTGTGCTACCCAGATAGCATGGGGATTTTAGCGTGGAGCCCCATGCTACCTTTTAGCATGGCACAGATACCACGTGCTAACCCCATGCTCCCTGGTTAGGGCATATCAGTAAACATACCCCATTGCCAAGCCAACATGGTAACAGTTACTGCTTGCTAATTCACATGCTAACTGCTTATTTTGTCTGCATTAATTTGCATCTATTAAGACAAAACTGGGGAGGAAGAGGGAAAAGACCTAGGTTAGAGGATAATAGGGAAATACATTTTTATTTAAAATAAACAAAATTTGTTCTTGGAGGCCAATTTTCAAGTTGCCCACCTTATGGCAGGGACAGGTGTAGCCGTGGACATTTTCAACTGTGCCTTGATATGTGTGTCGCCGTTCTAAGATCAGACACACATGTGTATCTCTTGTGACTTGCCCTGGCCACACATCCAGCGCTTCTCCATGTGACTTGGCCACTGCTGAGTGCCCTTGTTCCGGGGGTCCCTTATTATTGACAGGGATATATGTTGACATTTAGCCATAGGGAATCTATGCTGATTCCTTGTGGATTATTTTTCATAGGGTACTTTAATAAGATCTGATATAGTTGGCACTCTGATAGGGCAGCTATACTTCCACTGTGCCAGGCACTGGGAGACATGACTGATGTTATGCCAACATTCTCCAGATTATACCAGGTGACCTACATCTCTATCCAAGTCTGGATCAATGAGAGCTGTGGGAGTGGTGATAGATCTGGAGTCTGGCTACTTCGTGTGATGGCGCAGAGATCTCCCCTCCCATGCCCTCACAAGCCTGACCAGGGGAGCAGTGCCACAAAGCAGACTGTGGGAAGGCAGACAGGGTTGCCCCACAGATAGCAGATGTATACAGACTGACATACGCCATGATGGGGCAGGTGTAGCTGCTGTGAGAAATGGCAGTACCCAGATAGGTGGGCCTCAGATGCCATAGCCAGAAGACCCTACTACTACTGATCATCACTTGTATAGTGCTACAAGGCATATGTAGCGCTGCACAGACACATGTAAAAGATGGTCCCTGTTCAGCAGAGCTTACAATTAATTTAATTTAATTTAATTAACAAGTTTTTATATACCGCACCTTCCAATGATCAGTTGCGGTTTACATTGAACAACAGTAAACAAGGCAATGCTGTTTTTACATATAACAATGTGTGTATAACAATCTAGTCAAGACAGAGAGCACAGCAGCTGTGGACAGGATACATCAGGAGGAATGGTCAGGAACACAAAGGAGCTTAGACAGATCTGATCCAACAGCAGCAATGATGAGGTGAGCACTCAGCCGAGATATGAGAGGGGCCAGAGATGAAGCCTGATGTACAGACTCAGATAGTTTGTTCCAGGCATAAGGAGCAGCAAAGTGAAAGGAGCGACATCCAGATTTGGCAGTAGAAGAGAAGGGCACAGATAGAAGCAATATGAGAGAAGAGCGGGGTTTACGGGGAGGGGTGTAGGGAGAGATAAGAGGGGAACGGTAGTGCCGAGCAGCAGAATGAGTGCACTTATAGACCATAGGCATGAAATGGGCAGACATTTGTTGCTTATTAATATTATGCATCCTTTGGGGACCTGCAAGGTTAGTTTGGGATTTTATGGACTTGGTGGGGGTCCATCCCTAGCAGTTTAAGGCGTGTTTGTAGAGATGACCAGGGCAGGAATCGCTGGGGCTGGTTCCTAATGCCACGTACCATATTTACATTCTCATATACCATATTGTGGTGCAGTGGGATTACCTAGCATTTTTCAGGGCACGAGGAGGACTGGTATATGGTCTAGGTTGCAGCGGCTGTTGTTTCTTATTGGTATTTATGTCTAGTGTGCATCAGCAAACTACTGTCTGTGGTGAGCAGCTTGGGAGATGAACATTTTTCCCGAGGGGTGTGGCATCCATGCGTACATTACAGGGCTGGACAGGACTGTTCTGAATATGGTGGACGTGGGGAAGTCCACAACGGTTACCTGTGTCCGTGCCCAGATGTGTGCAGTGGCCAGCTGAATACTGCTTGCAAGTGCTGTGGCGAACATGTCTGTCTCCCCAAGTCTGGACCCAAGGGCATGTCCAGCACGCGGATGCAGAATTAGGTTCAAAGGGGGCCCATTTTTCATTTAGACGTGTTCACGGGCCAGACGTGTGCACTATGGAATTGTGCTCCAAGCGTCTTTATGAAATATGCTTAAAATAGGTGCCTTCTCAATCTCCAAACAGGCACCCAGTCATAAAATTACTCTCACAGCGTCAAGTATAAGCATAAGCATAAGATATGCCATACTGGGTCAGACCAAGGTCCATCAAGCCCAGTATCCTGTTTCCAACAGTGGCCAATCTAGGTCATACGTACCTAGCAGTTTCCCCAAAAGACACAGGTTCCACAATGCTTGTACTGGGTCAAGCATTGATATCCTGGGTCCCTTCTTAATAATGGTTTATGAACCTTTCCTCCAGAAACTTGTCCAAACCTTTTTTAAACCCAGCTACACTAACAGCCTTTACTACATCTTCCGGTAAGAAATTCCAGAGTTTGATTACACGTTGAGTGAAAAAATATTTTCTTTTATTAGTCTTAAATAGTTTACCCTGTAGCTTCATTGCATGTCCCCTAGTCTTTCTTTCTATATTCTGATAATGTAAACAATCAATCTACGTTTACCTGTTCCACTCCGTTCATTAATTTATAGACTTCTATAGGGCAACCAGAATTGCACACAATATTCAAGGTGCGGTCTCACCATGGAACGATATAGAGGCATTATAATATCTTTTGTTTTATTTTCCATTCCTTTCCTTATCATACCTAGCATTCTATTTGCTCTCTTGGCCGCCGCTGCACACTGGGCCGAGGGTTTTAACATGTTATCCACAATGACGCCTAAATCTTTTTCCTGGGTGGTGGTTCCTAATGTGGAACCTTGCATCATGCATCATGTAACCATAGTTTGGGTTGTTCTTCCCTAGGGGCATAACTTTGCACTTGTCCACATTAAATTTCATCTGCCAACAATTTCAGCTCTCAACAATGATTTCTACAGATGGGATTATCATCTATTTATTTGTTCTGGTCAATCCTTTCCTTATGCACCAACTGTGAAACAAAAGCGACTTATACCTTTATCTTGCCTCGATTTCCAGCCATTGACTGATGATTTCATGTTGCTATTGGCAGATTTTGAACAACTGTAATCAGTAATTCATCTTCCATTACTTTTCATCTCTATTACTTTTGGATATCACCTGGGATATGAGCAGTTCCAAATATTACTAACTCTGCTGGAAAACCTGGAAAGCTTGTTCCATACCAGAAACAATAAAGCAACAAAAATCCTGGTGGAATCGATCACTAAAGTCATCAGGAGGAAGATATTGCTTTATCCTAAAAGGTGTTCCACTACGTCTCTTCTATATTATTACATTTGATCATTTTCACCCACTTTTTTGGATCCATTCTGCAATGTTACAATGTTTACAGTAGTAAAACCTAATGTACCTTCAAGTTCCCTGACAGCAATATTTATCAGAAAAGGGAAGGGGACAAACAAGTTAATATGGAACCATATTAACTTGGAACCATATTAACCAAATATGGGAGTGGAGGAGTGGCCTAGTGGTTGGGGCAAGGTACTTCAGGCCAGAAGGGCAGGGGTTCAAATCCCACTAGAGGACAGCAACCTTGGGCCGGAAGGACTGGGGTTTCTAGTCCCACAGGTGCTCCTTGTGGTCTTGGGCAAGCCACTTAACCCTCCATAGCCCATGTTCCCTGTAAAATAGTTATCTCCAAGTTATAATGCCCTGTTCAATGTAATTTCAGTTTGTTCAATATAAACCACACTGATGCAGAATAGCACAGTATATAAGAGAATGTAAATAAACCACATGTGTGTGTGACTTCAGTCATACTGAATATTCAGATTTCCCAGATCCTGCTGGGGGAATTCCCTAAATGATTTTTTAAAAGCAAATTTTTGGAGAAAGTAGAAAAAAGCATAAATTCATATTAATTGCCAGATCCTAACAGGGTCATCCTGAACACTGTTTAGCGGGTCTGGACGTCCGATCTGGATGTCCAGACCCACTAAACGGCCGGGCAGCGTACCGGGGACAGAGCTCCCCGTATGAACAGGCGATTTGTATGGGGAGCTCTGTTCATAGGAGGGAGGGGGCGGGACAGAGGCGGAGCGAGGGTGGGTGGTGGGTGGAGAGCTATCCCAGATGTATAGGGCCGATTCCGAGGTTGTCCCTGTACATCCAGGGTTGGCCACGGAGACGGGGGACTTATTCCACTTCGGAGGTGGATGGAGCCAAACAACGCAGCCAGGTCTGGTAAGGAGGGCGAGGGGGTGCAGAGGGTTCCCCGTAGCCCGACCCTGGCCATGGGAGGCCAGATCGGGGGTCAGGTTGCAGGGGAAGATTAGTTTCTGCAGCCAGGGATTGCAGCTCCTGAATGGAACCGAGGTCCATGGGAATGGGTCGTCATGGCACTGCAGTTCCATTTGGGAGCCTGGCTGAGTTAGCTGGGTATGTGGGCTGGACGTGTGGTTGATCGGAATCGGGGCCTGGCCAGCGTGTCCAGGCCATAGACCCGATTCTGATCAAGCAGGCACATCTAGCCCCCGCGGGATCAGAATCGCGTTTACCTCTGTATGCCCCAATTCTGATTGGCCATACAGGGGAGAGACAGCCAATACAGAATCGGCTCCAACTAAATCCACCATGCAAACAAAGTCCAAATTAAATGACTTAATCTGCTTCAGAGCTCATCAAAGCAACTTAGTAAGCACTGAGTATTATTTCAGCTTTGTGGAATTCCTCACCAAAACTCATTCTGGAGAAGTTTGCCCATGATGCAAATCCACTCAAAATGCAGAAGAGGTGATTCTGGCCATGAACCCTCTCAGATTCATCTGTCATCGGCCATATGCATTTCCGATTTTTAGCTGCTTGTAGCAGTGTAATTAATGGATTACACAAACATGATTCTCCTTTTGCGTTCCAAGAGCGGGCACATAACAAAGCTGCTTTTTTTTTTTTACTCCGTACATAGATGGATCACTTAACAGCTTGCAAAAATGCTAAAACAAACACAAATGGCTATGAAGGCTATTTTTCAGAATTTCTGTGTGCACATTTCAGCTGGCATCGTGCATGATTCGAAGGAGCACTTCTGCGCAGTTTCCTCAAACATCAGTTTGCCTGCATCTTGGCTCTATTTCTCCAACTATGGTTTCCTTTTCTTTAGTAAGAAAATTTTATATTGCGGTGTGCCATCCTGAGTTTTAAATAGTGTATACTGTACAGAGAACACTGTTTGACCGTTCATCACACTGATAGAACTGAAAAGGTGCTAATGGAGCGCACACTGCACTGATATAGAAAAGGCACCAGTTTTCCAAAGGAGCACATATTGCACTGATAAAGCTGAAAAAAGGGGTCTATTTACCAACAGAGTGCATGCTGCAGGGATAACACTGAAAAAGGATTTATTTGCCAAAGGTGTGCACAGTGCACCGATAACAAGGAAGAGACACTAATGTACCACAGAAGTCCATGTTGTGCCAAGAAAACTGGAAAGGCGCTAATTTGGAAAGATAAACACTGCGCCAATAACACTAAAAAGGAGCCAGTTTACCGAAATGAACATATCCTGCAGGTACACACTGGAGGCCTATTTACTAAGTGGTGTTAGCTGTTAACATGACAATTAGCATTCACTGATAGTTAACGTGAGACTTTAGCAGTCGGGGTGTTCTAACGGCCATGTTAATAGCTAACAGTGGAATGGGGCGGAGTATGGCTAGCAGATGGATAGGGACCTGTACCTTATGGTTAATACAGAAGTAATTTACGATGTATTAACATGGCAGATAACATCGCCGTTAACGCTGCATGAATAGCTGTTTTAATTGCATCACATTATCTGCAGCGCAATTAATGGATGATAAAAACGTTTCCCATGCATCAACTAGACATTAATGCTGAGGTTTTGCACTTACCGAGTGTTAGTTTTGGCAATTAATTGCAGTAACCTCAAAACTTTAACGTTCTTTAGTAAATAGGATCCTGAATGCGTCAGGTAGCGAATGGGAAAAAATACAGTAGGTCTTTTTAAAAATTCAGAAAACCTCAACACAGCACTTGCTGCTCTCCTAGTTCCTGATTTTATTCTTTTTTTGGTGATTTTCTTTCTCAGTCATCCTTGCTATACAAATGGTGTGTGTGTGCGGTGGCGTTCTCCCCGGAAGAAAGGGTTAAGAACAGTATAGCTGCTGTTTCATTCCACATCTGCAGAATGTCCTTGCAGAGTTTGCCTGGAGTAGTTCTAACCCTGCCAGCCATCCTTCCTATACACTGTCAGGGTAATGATTTATAACCCTGCTTAAGTGAAGACCAGGCTTGCTCCCAATACAGCTATTTCTTTCCATTCGCCGTCTCTTTTTTTTTTTTAACTGTTTCAGAAGGATGAAACATTCAAGGAGCAAAAAAATCCATCACCGACACCCTTGCAGTACCAGTTTTACTTATCACAGTACACAGAAGTAGGGAACCTATGACCGTTGAGTCAGTCAGTGTCGTATCAAACTAACACTACAGAACATAGAAATAAAAATGAAATATTTTACGCTATCAGCTTACACATTTGCACATTTCACATCATTTTCAGAGGCATAAGTAGACACATGGAACAGAAGAGCTGTTGTCCCATAACAACTCCCCTGGGTCAATGTCCTACAGCCACTTTTGGCACCGAGGTCTTATAAGCCGACTTTCAAAGAGAAATGCCTCGGTTAGTACCTGTGGATTTTGTCACTAGGCAGCTTTCTGAAAATTATTCCCATAAAAGCCCAGCACTGAGGTCTTTCGACCATGCGGCTTTTTCACGAGTAGAACCTGTATGCTTTGATGCAATCGTGACCCCTGTTTTTAATCCCTCTAACAATTCTGTTCTGCGTTTGTCTCCTTTTCGATGTTTGACAGGGGGATGTGTAGACAAACTCTGCTGCTAGGTACAGCAAGACAACAATTTCCAAAGTCCTTCCTATGGGTAAAAAAACTATTTACCTGTGCAGAGCAGTTATCTGAAAGAAACTACTCTCTATCAATGCAACTTAAAATTTGTACATTGTTCTACAACACAACCACCCTGAGCTACATTTAGAGGAGGTTTTATCAGGAACTTGTCTCAGTCAGGGGGAGGAAAAAACATGGAGGGATTATGAGGCATTTAAAACATTGAGAGGCTGATATTCAGAAAGGCCAATATTTAAACACCACAGTGGTTAGCCGCGATGCCAAAATATATTCAACTGGATTTTCAGTGGCAATATCCTGGCTGTGCAGAGCTAATCAGGTAAGTGCTGCCACTTCTCCAGTTTGCCCGATATTCCGCCAGGACTTTTAGGTAGCCCAAGTTGGCCAAGGCGGCAGAAGTCCTGGCTGAATATTTGGCAAACTGGCTAAATGTCAGCAATAAAATGTCATAAATAAACAAAACTGCAGAGAGATCATTCGGACCGCTGGAACGGATATGTGCTCGTAGCTTTCTGTTTCGTTACAAGGCCAGAGACTTATCAGCCCCACCTCGTATATCTATGAAACAAAGCTTAATATTCAAAAGTATGATTTATTTATTTATTGATTGATTGATTGAACAGTTTTATATACTACCTTTCAGCAACATCAAAGTGGTTTACATCGAACAAAAGTAGAACATTACATTGTAACTTATTCAAACAGGTAACTTATCAGCGTACAAAGGAAAGGTAGGGTGTCATTAATGATTTGCATGGTTGATAGGGTTACATACTAAACATATTTACAAATTTACAATATTTACAAATTTATATTTGCCTATTCGTCTTTTCTGGGTGTAACATGTTGCATTGTATATCACTGGAATTCTCTATGCGACGATTATTCGGATTGTTTGCTATAGACCTTGTGGAGAGTTGGGTGTTGTATCAGATGAGATGAGTGTGATAGTGTTAGGTGGCTTGTATTGTAATGGATGGGAGTACACTTGGGTTTAAGTAGGGAATAGTTCATCATTTGGTTCTGAGGTGCCAAAGTACTCTATAAAAAGGTGTGTTTTGAGATCTTTTTTAAAGGTTGATAGGTCAGTAATAATTCTAATGATGTCCAGTTATGCATCCCTACAGCCTTATTCGGAGAGGAGTGGTCACAGTGGGAGGAGGGGCTGAAAACCTGAAAGTTAAGTGAGAAAGGCACAAGCCTAAGATTTGCCAAGGGCCCCCAACACCTTTACCCTGACTCTGGCTGCGGTAGCCTAAAATATCTCTGTCATTACACATACACAGTAAATATTTACAATATGAACCCTCTTTGGGGACGCTGCCATGTATCTGGTACGATGCATAATGGGCTTTTCTCTTCCACAAAGGCACGTTCATGCCATGCAAATGTTGAGTCATTTAATGCCTTATTTATTAAAATTAAATCTGTGCATTAGCTTCAGTGCCAAAAAATCTATGCCCCTCAGGGAACTCGTTTCTACAAATCTTGTTAAAAAGTACTGGAACAATAATTCTCAGCAGTTTCATACAGGGATACAGTCCTTTGTGTAAAGCATTACAAATCATTATAAAATTAATATTTTTTTCTAGTTGACTGATCCTACATTTTGTCCTTTACCTATACCAAAGAATTCAGCACCCTTCCACTTCCAATGCACGTCTCAAGCAGGTTTGGTGTGATCTGGAAAGCTCACATACATCATCACATCTAACTAACTTTTACAAATGCAATGCTATTGCATCAATGCTGACTCCTGATGACCCAGCCCCAAGGTTTTCTTGGTAAGGTGTGGTGGATAGATTGCCGGGCCTTTCTTCCATACAGTGAGTTTACAGCCCCTGGTATATTCCAAGGTGGTCACCCATACAAATACTAGTCAGGCCCAACCCTGCTTAGATTCAGAGATCAGTCGAGAGCTGGTTCATTCAGGATAGACCAATAAAAGGGGCCTTCTTTATGAGAGAATGTAAACAGTCAGATGCCATATTGTGTATGGTTTTAAAGGTACTCATAATTGATTTGCATTTTATTTGTGCTGGTATAGGTAGTTAGTGTAGGCCTTTAAGTACTGGAGTAATATGTTCTTGTCTTGATGTCCTTGATATCATTCTGGCTGCAGTGTGCTGAGCTAGTTGTAGTGGAAGGGGTGCATTATTTGGAAGTCCGTGAAGTATTGAGTTACAGTAGTTGAAACGAGGAGTGAAGATTGCTTGGCAAACTGTACGGAATAGATTTGGTTCTAGTAGCGGTCAGAGGTTAGTCTTGTGGTATACTGCAGTGGAGATTTTCTTGATGTACGATTGAAAGTTTAATGTTTGACCCAGGGTGACACCAAGCTGTTTCACTTCCATTTTTACCAGTAGTTGGTGGTCATTGGCAGTGATTGATGTCAGGGGTGTGACGAATTGGTCGCAATTGATAAAGAGAACTTCGGTTTTAATATAGTTGATTGAAAGACTGTGATGCGTTAGCCAATGTGTCACTTCATTGAGACATGCATGTATAGAGGAGATATCTGGGTTGTATGAGTTGAATGGGGCATGTAATATAAGATTATCTGCATAAATATGGTACTTTGTCTTGTGCTTTTGGATTATGTTGCCGACGGGTTGGATTTATGGATTAAAAAGAAGGCCAGAGAGGGTGGATCCTTGGGAAATCCCACATTGAATCCTGTACTTGCTTGAAGTTTTGTTCTTTATCTTTACTTGTTGTGTGCAGTCTGACAAATATGAGCAAAACCATCTTAGAGGAATCCCGGTTATTCCAAAGTCAATCAGACACTCAATGAGTTTACTATGGTTAATGGAGTCAAAGGTGGTGGAAATGTCAATGAATATAAGGATGAATCCTTGTTTTGATTTTTCAATATTTTTGAGCAGAGTGTCAAATAGGGCAGTAAGAAGAATTTTGACACTGTGGTTCTGTCTGAACCCATGTTGTTGGGGATCCAAAGGGGTATTAATGTCAACAAAGTCCTGGAGATGAAGTTGTATGATTTTTTAAATAGCTAAGTAGGGTACACTGGAAATTGGTCTGTAGGATGAAGGCTGGTCTATGTCTGCAGTGGGGCTCTTCAATATGGGTTCGATTGAGGTGATTTTCAAGGTAGAAAGCAGGTAACCTTGTGACAATGAGAAGTTTATGATTTTGAGAAAAACTGGAGTTAACTCGGTTCTGACCATTTTTATCCAGGATGTGGGGCGAGGATAAAGAGGTGAAGTGGTGGTATTTAGCATTAGGAGGATTCGTTTGAGCTGTTCTCAGAAATAGAAACTTCTTTAAAAATCTTAATGCTATTGACCCTTCAGCTCTCTCCACTGTTGTCTCACTTCCTCTTTCCTCTGCTATGTCATCTGTCGATGAGGCTGTAGTTTCCTATAATACTACACTCTCCTCTGCTCTGGATGCTCTTGCTCCGCCCATACCATGTCCTGTGAGGTGCACTGTAACTCAACCCTGGCTGTCTTCGACTACCCATTATCTACGTTCCTGTGCCTGCTTAGCTGAGTGCATTTGGCTCAAATCCTGCACCTTTACTGACTTTCTTTACTTCAAATCCATGCTTGCCTCTTTCCAGTCAGCCATAGCACTTGACAAGCAAAACTACTATGTCCATCTGACTAACTCTCTTGCCTCTGACCCTCACCATCTCTTTACTACTCTCAACTCTCTCAAGATGCCTCCATGTCCGATCCCTCCTTTCCTTTCTGCCCAAACCCTGGCCCACTACTTCTGTGACAACGTTCACAAGATTATACTCTAATTCCCCATGAGATCAGTTCCATCCCTTCTTTCCTCTCTCTTCACTCCTAACTTTTCTCCTCAACCTCTACTACCATTTCTTCCTTTTCTAAGAACTCTGATGAGGAAACCTCTTGTCTTCTTTCCTCCTCTGAACTCACCACCCACTCCTCTGATCCTATCCCCACCCATCTCCTTAACTCCATCTCCTCCACCATCATCCCTTGCATCTCTCATATTTTCAACCTAAGGATCTCTAATGCAACTGTCGCAGCAGCCTTCAAGCATGCTGTGTTCACAACTCTCCTCAAAAAACCTTCACTTGACTTTACCTGTCCTTCTAACTATCAACCTATCTTCCTCTTTACCTTCATTTCTAAACTACTTGAATGTGCAGTTCACTATCATTGCCTTCAATTTCTCTACTCTCAAGCCCTCCTGGATCCACTGCAGTCTGGTTTACATTCTACTGAAATGGCTCTTGCCAAAGTCTCCAGTGACCTGTTCCTGGCAAAAACCAAGGGGCTTTACTCAATCCTCATCCTTCTTGACCTTTCGCTACATTTGACACTGTTGATCACCTCCTTCTCCTCGACACCTTGTCCTCCCTTGGTTTTAAGGGCTCTGTGCTATCCTGGTTCTCCTCTTATCTCTCCCATCACTCTTTTAGTGTTTGTTCTGATGGATCCTCCTCTACTGCTATCTCACTCTCAGATGGTGTACCCCAGGGATCTGTCTTGGGCCCACTCCTCTTTTCTCTCTATACCCAGTCCCTTGGTGCACTCATCTCCTCCCATGGCTTTCAGTACCATTTTTATGTTGATGACTCTCAGATCTATATCTCTACACTTGATATCTGTCCGGCAATCCAGGCTCGAATCTCTGCCTATCTGACATCATTGGCTAGATGTCTCATGCCGTTTGAAGTTGAACATGGCCAAAACCGAGCTTTTTATTTTTCTCCCTAAACCTATCTCCTCCCTACTCCTTTCTCAATCTCTGTGGATAACACTCTTTCAGTTCCTGTTTTCTCAGTTCTGCAACCTTTGGGTCATCTTTGACTCCTCCCTTTCTTCTCCACACATCATCTCTCTCTATACCCTTCCTCATGAACTCTGCTCTTCTAGTGGATCGCTTCTGTCTGTGCCCTTGTCTTCTCTGCCAACTCCAGATTTTGACTCTTTCATCTTGCTGCTCCTTATGCTCGGAACAAATTACCTCATACTGTACATCAGGCTTCATCCCTGGCCCTTCTCAATCCATGCTAAAAGCTCACCTCTTTGAGAGTACTTTTGGATCCTCATCCACTTAGTCTCCTATGTTTCTCCCTACGTTATATCCTTGTCCTCAGCTGTTATATTGTCTGTCTTTACTAGACTGTAAGCTCTCACATCTTTTCATGTGTCTGTACAGCGCTGCATACTCTTTGTGGCACTATATAAATGATCACTAGTAGTAGTTAATCAGCTATGAGTTTAAGGAGAGCGAGAACTCTCTGTGGGCCAGTGGCTTCCAGTTCTGATTGTCGCAGCTTCCAAACATGTTCGCTTCTCAGAGTTACTGAAACATTCACATAAACCCGAGATCTGATATTCAGTCCATGCGGTCAGCATTTGTAAAATGCAAAATTGAAACTGGATATTCAGTACCCAATGCTGGATAGCCAGTGGTGTTAAACACACAGTTTTGCTGCCAGCTTCAGTCGCTATCCAGTCAATGGCAATATCCAGCCTCTAACCAGATAGCAAAACAGCATAAAGTTGGGACAGTCATTCACCTGTCCTAACTTTATGTGGTTACCTGTCCGGTCAGTGGACTGAATATCGCCACTGACTGAATAGTTGCCTGACTGCCCCAGCCCCACTCTCGGACAGCTCCAGCCCCACTCTCGGACAGCTCCAGCCCCATTCTCGGACAGCTCCAGCCCCACTCTCGGAGAGCTCCAGCCCCACTCTCGGACTGCCCCAGCCCCACTCTCGGACAGTTCCAGCCCCACTCTCGGATTGCCCCAGCCCCACTCTCGGACAGCTCCAGCCCCACTCTCGGACTGCCCCAGCCCCACTCTAGGACTGTCCCAGCCCCACTCTCGGACAGCTCCAGCCCCACTCTCGGACAGCTCCAGCCCCACTCTTGGACAGCCCCAGCCCCACTTTCGGACAGCTCCAGCCCAACTCTCGGACTGCCCCAGCCCCACTCTCGGACTGCCCCAGCCCCACTCTCAGACTGCCCCAGCCCCACTCATGGACAGCTCCAGCCCCACTCTCGGACAGCTCCAGCCCCACTCTCGGACAGCTTCAGCCCCACTCTCGGACTGCCCCAGCCCCACTCTCGGACTGCCCCAGCCCCACTCTTGGACAGCTTCAGCCCCACTTTCGGACAGCTTCAGCCCCACTCTCGGACAGCTCCAGCCCCACTCTTGGACTGCCCCAGCCCCACTCTCAGACAGCTCCAGCCCCACTCTCGGACAGCTCCAGCCCCACTCTCGGACTGCCCCAGCCCCACTCTCAGAATGCCCCAGCCCCACTCTCGGACAGCTCCAGCCCCACTCTCGGACAGCTTCAGCCCCACTCTCGGACTGCCCCAGCCCCACTCTCGGACAGCTCCAGCCCCACTCTCGGACAGCTTCAGCTCCACTCTCGGACTGCTCCATCCCCACTCTCAGAATGCCCCAGCCCCACTCTCGGACAGCTCCAGTCCCACTCTCAGACTGCCCCAGCCCCACTCTTGGAATGCCCCAGCCCCACTCTCGGACAGCTCCAGCCCCACTTTCGGACAGCTTCAGCCCCACTCTCGGACAGCTCCAGCCCCACTCTCAGACTGCCCCAGCCCCACTCTCGGACAGCTCCAGCCCCACTCTCGGACTGCCCCAGCCCCACTCTCGGACTGCCGCAGCCCCACTCTCGGACAGCTCCAGCCCCACTCTCAGACTGCTCCAGCCCCACTCTCGGACAGCTCCAGCCCCACTCTCGGACTGCCCCAGCCCCACTCTCGGACTGCCCCAGCCCCACTCTCAGACAGCTCCAGTCCCACTCTCGGACAGCTTCAGCCCCACTCTCGGACAGCTCCAGCCCCACTCTCGGACTGCCCCATCCCCACTCTCGGACAGCTCCAGCACTATTCACACTTGTGCCAAAGCAGACTGTGACTGGTTAGTGCTGCTGTACACCAGGGTTAGCGGGGCTTACGCGCTTACCAGGTCCTGCCAACCTCATAAACTCATTTTAATATTAGGCCACTGGTTCTTAGTCTCAACGTATGCAAATGTGACTCCAAATATTTATTTAGTCCTGCAAACCAGAATGACTGGATGGAGGAGGAGCTGAGGATCACTAGTTTGGAGGTACAGTTATTTGCTGACTGTACTTTCTGTTAAAGAAGGAGACTTGATGGCAATATTGAACTAGGGGATGAAGGGTGGTGGTCTGTATGTGCTGCAGTGAGATGCTGATCTGAGACTACCTTTCAAAGATTTTTACAGTGGCTAGCCTAGTTCTCTGGGTTTCTCTCCCATTAGAACTGAGTTTGATTGAGCAACTATAGAAATTTAGAAATATTGAAGGCTTACCTATTTGAATATGCCTTTCCCATAGTTTAATATTTGTGCATAAAAATGTCATATTATTGTATGCTATGTTATGTTAAGCTATGATATTTGCTTTTGGGTTTTTGAATTGTCACATATTTGTTTTGTGTTTTAACATTGTATATGTAATTTATCTGCATGAAGGCACATTTTACAAAGGACGTCCAAGTGCAAACTGGGACATCCAAGCTGGAATGTCCATAAAAATGGTAAGCATGTCCAAGTTTAGACACGATTTCATAAATGTGGATGTATATGATATGGAAGTCTGTATAGTATAGTATTTAATGCCAGGAACATCTACAAGACATGCAGCAATGTTGCAAATCCAGTACAAGTTTCCCAAACACACACAACATTGCATTTCCACTGTGAAGAGTACTGACGTTAGTGTTGTGCCAACGTCTTGACACACTCTAGAGGTTTTAGTGCCAAAATGAGCACTTTTCTAATGCCTGTTGGTGCCTTAAGCATGTCTAGGAGTGGACGTGGGCGCAGAGGTCTCTGAGATTGATTGGGGATGTCTATATCTAAAGCTTCACCCCAGACGTGTCTTTGTCACAGCCCTTGCCTATTTAGATATCCCTGTGTCTGAAATCGCTGTGGGGATGTCTCCATGATTTGGATGTCCACGTGCACATTTGCAGACATCCAAATTACATCTAAGTGATTTAAAATTCCCCCCCTGGAGTCCAATTCTGAACAGTGCATGACTGGGCCATCAGGATGTCTAAAACCTGGATGGGGCCAAGTTGTACTCAATTCTGCAACTGTGGGATCTGTACATACCCACGATTGCAGAATCAGGCACTTAGATGGCCCGGTGTGCACCCGATTCCATCATGGGAGCCATCTAGCGACCTGCCCATCCAGCCCACACAACGCTCCAGCTGAGGTGCCAGTACAGTTGCATCCCATCGCCATGGCACCAGCATGTCCAGCTGGTGTTGCTGAATGGCCTCTACCAGAATGGGCCTCAACACACCGCCGCCTGACTCTCTGCGGTGGACCCCCAAGCCCTGCTCAGGCTGCGGATGCTGTCCTGTGGTGGTATACTGGAGTATGGGGGGGGGGGCTCCATCCCACAAATGGCGCAGTGCCCGGGACTTATTCTACCATTGGGGTGGAATAACCCGGGTGTGTAACTCACCAGCGGGGCACGTACAGAGGCCAGACCTGAATGGCCTCTGTATGTCCAGGCACCTTGCCCTGCCCCCACCCCACCCCCTTCTGCCTATGTCCAGCACGCTCTCTGCACAAACTCTGTGTATGTGCAGGGCGTACTGGGACCGGAATCACTGTCCTGGGACTAAGCGCAGGTTGGATGTCCAACCCAGACGTCCAACCTGTCTATTCACAGGACGGAATGCCGGCCTTAGGGTATAAGATAATGTGGGACAGACGTTCTTTAAATCAATAAATGATCTTGGCTATAAGGATGACATAGCTCATTGTGTCTCTTCTTTTCTCCCCTGGCATAACTCTTCAGTTTGCAGAGATGGCTGAATTTCTTTGGCCCCCAATTTACTAAAAGTGTACTGAAGTTTTGCAGTTGCCAACAGTAATTGCTAAACTCAATGACTGGTAACTACAAAACCTCTGTGTTCACCTTTGGGGATATTTCCAGCATTTTTGGAGGGCTGCATGCAGTTAATGCAGAGAAAAAGTTGTCTTTGCATGTTAATGGTGCAGCTGATAATGCATGATGCAGTTAGCTATATCTCGGGGGTGGGGTGGCGTCAACTGCTCTGCATTGCCTGGCGCATTAGTAGTTAACATATGGTCATGACCCTGGCATTCTCTGTTTGGTAAAGTCCCTTCCCTAAAAAGACATAGTTTGCCTTAGCAGTTCAATGTAAGAATGAGCAGGCACTAACAGTTAATGTGGTGTGTTATTCGCTTGGCAATATGCTGCTAGTATGGTCTAAAAACTACGTTACACCATTAATATAGTTTAGTAAATAAACCTCTCTGAGTCTGTATTCTCGGCCTACTTGAAAACTTCTTTTCTATTTAGTCATTAAAATGCCGCTTCTCCCCAAAACCCATTCTCTCTACGCCTCACCCCCATCCCCCAGAACTGAAGGAAAGTGTTGGAAATCTCTGTGGAAGGTGCTAGAACGTTTTCCAATGGTTTCAGACCTGAGCATACTGATGCAGCGTAAAGGTTTCGATTTTGCTAATCAGGCCAGTTTGAAGGTGAACCTATTCATCACTGTATTTTTGCCCTCTGGAAGCCTTTGGCAGTGAATACATTTGGGCCTTTACGTGATTAAATGATTGGTGATCAGCTCCTTGAGAAGGCTATAACTCAAGAAAAGCTTGCATTTTTTAACTGTGATGGTAGTGAGCTTATTCTCTCCATACTAGAAAACTGTCAGAAGCCAATCCAGCTGGATCAGCTAGCCCACAGTGGTGCAGATTTGACTAGCTACAAGCCACTAGTCCACTCTGACTCTTACATGTCTGCATAAGAGCCCCTGTAGAACTCACAGCCTGAAATGGGCTTGTTGCATCTTAAAGAGGTAATAACTTAACTTCGAGTCGATGTTCGAATGTTCTTATCTAGTTTAAGTTCTTAGCTAGTTAGCAGCATCAACCAACCACATAAGTGCTAGCAGTGGCATATTCAGCGACGCCATCCTGAGAGTGTTGCTGAATCCTAATCCATGTGCGATGCTGGGCTGGAGTTTGAGGCTATGCACTTCGCTGCGAGATTCACTCTTCTAACTGTTACTCTGACTTGCTAGGCTGACCAGAAGCCTTTTAGAAAAGGTTATGGCAAAAAGTTTCATATGAAATGTTGAAAACCAGGTCTGTCTGGCCAGCTACCTGGTGGATCAAGGAGGCTGGATGTTTGAATAACAGCTACGCTAGTGTCGTTCTCAAGGGAATTACAGAGCTGTGTGGTATGGTGCGGGAAGGTAGGTGTTGCAGGTAATTAAATTAGGATCTTGTAATCTTTTCTACCAGCACAGAGAGCAGAGTACAAAGGATGAACAGTGTCTGACCCGGTTCAAGTTTGATAAGGTGGCTATACACCAGCTAAGCCTAGATCTGTAGCCTCTCGTCCTCCCTGAGATTCAGAGAGCTCAGCCCATACCTGTGCACCTGAAGGTAACCACAGCCCTAGCATTCCTGGCCACCAGCAGTTTGCAGGTCTCAGATAGTCAGCAGTGTCCCAATGCATCTCCCAGATCTTGTCAGCATTTCTCACCAGTACTGTGGACTACATACAGTAACGTTTACCATCACTGGGCAGCAGAGGCAGCTGACCTTGCTGAAGTTCCAGCACAAGCACCGGCAAGTTAAATGCAAGGCATCAATAAGGCAGGCAAAGGAAGAATTTGAGAAGAAGCTTGCTGCAGAAGCAAAAACGCGTAATAAAGACTTTTTCAAGTACATTCATAGCAAAAAACCTGTGAGAGAGTCAGTTGGTCCATTAGATGATAGAGGGGTTAAAGGGGCACTAAGAGGCAACAAGGCAATAGCGGAGAGACTGAATGAATTTTTTGCTTTGGTCTTTACTGGGGAAGATATAGGGATGTTACCCATGACTGAAGTGGTATTTAAAGGTGCGGAAGAATTGAAGGAAATATCGATACATCGGGAAGATGTATTACAACTATTTGATAAACTGAAGAGTAGCAAGTCACCTGGGCTGGATGGTATACATCCAAAGGTGTTGAAAGAACTGAAATATGAGCTTGCAGACCTGCTATTAGTAATCTGTGAACTATCATTAAAATCATCTGTAATACCTGAAGATTGGAGGATGGCCAACGTAATGCCAATTTTTAAAAAGGGTTCCAGGGGTGATCCGGGCAACTACAGACCAGTGAGCCTGATGTCAGTACCGGGAAAAATGGTAGAAACCATCATAAAGAACAAAATTGCTAAACATGTAGATAGTCATGGCTTAATGGGAGACAGCCAACATGGCTTTAGACAAGGAAGATCTTGTCTTACTAATCTGTTATGTTTTTTGAAAGTGTGAATAAACAGGTAGACAAAGGTGAGTCACTTGATATAGTGTATTTGGACTTTGAGAAAGCCTTTGACAAGGTCCCTCATCTGAGACTTTTGGCAAAATTAAAGAGTCATGGGATAGGAGGCAGTATACTATTGTGGATCAGGAACTGGTTAAAAGATAGAAAGCAGAGGGTAGAGCTAAATGGCCAATTTTCCCAATGGAGAAAGGTGAATAGTGGTGTACCCCAGGGATGTGTGCTGGGTCCACTGCTTTTTGACATATTCATAAATGACCTGGAAAAGGGAATAACGAGTGAGGTTATCAAATTTGCAGATGACACAAAACTATTTAAAGTTGTTAAAACCCAAGAGGATTGTGGAAAATTGCAAGAGGATCTTGCTGAATTGGAAGACTGGGCATCAAAATGACAGATGAAATTTAATGTGGACAAGTGCAAAGTTATGCACCTATGGAAGAACAACCCAAACTATGGTTACACGATGCAAGGTTCCACATTAGGAACCACCACCCAGGAAAAAGATTTAGACGCCATTGTGGATAACATGTTAAAACCCTTGGCCCAGTGTGCAGCGGCGGCCAAAAGAGCAAATAGAATGCTAGGTATCATAAGGAAAGGAATGGAAAATAAAACAAAAGATATAATGCCTCTATATCGTTCCATGGTAAGACCGCACCTTGAATATTGTGTGCAATTCTGGTCGCGTTATTAGAAAAGGTTCATAGAAGAGCCACCAAAATGATAATGGGGATGGAAGGATACGCCTTTGAAGAAAGGCTAAAAAGGTTAGGTCTCTTTAACCTGGAAAAGAGACGGCTGAGGGGAGATATGATAGAAGTCTGTAAATTAATGAACGGAGTGGAACGGGTAAACGTAGATCAATTGTTTACATTATCAGAATATAGAAAGACTAGGGGACATGCAATGAAGCTACAGGGTAAACTAAGACTAATAAAAGAAAATATTTTTTCACTCAACGTGTAATCAAACTCTGGAATTTGCTACCGGAGAATGTAATAAGGGTGTAGCTGGGTTTAAAAAAGGTTTGGACAAGTTCCTGGAGGAAAGGTCCATAAACCATTATTAAGAAGGGACCCATTGGGCCACTGGACTGGAGGAGGGCCATTAAAGATCAGCTCTCAGGTGGAACAGTGAGCTGCTTCTTTTGATTTCCTGATTGCTTACCTGAGGTTCCTGCCTGCCTAGCTCCTCATTGGGCCGCTGGACTGGAGGAGGGCCATTAAAGATCAGCTCTCAGGTGGAACAGTGAGCTGCTTCTTTTGATTTCCTGATTGCTTACCTGAGGTTCCTGCCTGCCTAGCTCCTCATTGGGCCGCTGGACTGGAGGAGGGCCATTAAAGATCAGCTCTCAGGTGGAACAGTGAGCTGCTTCTTTTGATTTCCTGATTGCTTACCTGAGGTTCCTGCCTGCCTAGCTCCTCATTGGGCCGCTGGACTGGAGGAGGGCCATTAAAGACAAGCTCTCAGGTGGAACAATGAGCTGCTTCTTTTGATTTCCTGATTGCTTACCTGAGGTTCCTGCCTGCCTAGCTCCTCATTGGGCCGCTGGACTGGAGGAGGGCCATTAAAGACCAGCTCTCAGGTGGAACAGTGAGCTGCTTCTTTTGATTTCCTGATTGCTTACCTGAGGTTCCTGCCTGCCTAGCTCCTCATTGGGCCGCTGGACTGGAGGAGGGCCATTAAAGACCAGCTCTCAAGTGGAACAGTGAGCTGCTTCTTTTGATTTCCTGATTGCTTACCTGAGGTTCCTGCCTGCCTAGCTCTTCATTGGGCTGATGGACTGGAGGAGGGCCATTAAAGACCGGCCCCTACGTGGGACGTGCTAAGCGGGCGCGTTCCCGCAGTTCCCTGACCGAAGGGGCGTGACCAAAGGGGCAGGACATGTCCCTTTGGTGCCCCTTCGGTGCACGAGGTGCATTGGTGGTATTCAGGTTATGGGGATGCGGAGGAAACAGCACTCTCAGCCAGCGCAATCGAAGGCGGTTAAGATTATTGGCCCCATGGATGCCCACGTACGTGTGGAGAACTGTCCGGCACTGTTGGGTTCCTTCCCATCGGATTTGCTGGACTCATCAACTGTGAGTACCGCCTCCTCATCCACCTCTGCTTCCGCTACGGGTTTAGTTCAGCCCGATCAAGAGATAACTGTTCTTGATAGTTGTGCCATTTCTTCTCCTGTGGATACGAAGGGTTGGATGTTTCTCCAGCTTTACTTCCAGATTCGTTTTTGCAAGTAACTTCTTCTAATCTACCATTGTCATTACCGTTACCATCGGTGGTTTCCTTTCCGGGTTTTGCTGAACGATGTTCCCCTCCTGAACATGTTTCTTTGAAAGATGTCTGGCTTGTCGTTTCACGGATGGAAACAGCGTTAAGTGCTTCATTGCAGAAGATATCTATTTTCTCGAAAGAGACGGTTGGTAAACTAACTGATCATGAAGCTCGGCTGACATTTGTGGAAAGGCTTGTTAATTCTACTGAGCAATTTGTTTCCTCTCAAAGTGAAGTTAATTTGAAATTTTCCCAGGGTTTTAGTTCTTTGCAACGACAGGATGAATTTCGAGAAAATGTATATCGGTCAATAAATTTACGTTTTCTAAATTTTCCTAGGACACATTATTTATCCCCCTTGTTGTTGTTGCAAAAATACTTTAAGGAAATTCTGATGATTAAAGATGCTTCGGATATTTTAATTTCGAAATTGTATTATATACCTAGAGTTAAAAAAGATCTGGATGGTAACATGTCAGGGAATATCCAAAGTGAAAAGCTGGCTTCTTCCACTCTGGATCTATCTGGCTTTCTTGAATCTTCCACAGATGATATTCCTACAAGAGATACCTTATTAGTTTCCTTTGTTTGGGAGATGGATAAGGATAGGGTTTTGACGGTTTACTTTCAGAAGAAAACTGAACAGTTCTGTGGTCAAATTATTCAGATATTTCCAGATGTGGCTAAAATCACACAAGAACGCCGTAAGGCTTTCTTAGCTCTCCGTCCACGTGTTCTTGCTTTGGGGAGTTTATTTTATCTTAAATTTCCCTGTAAATGTCAGATTACCTTTCAAGGTAAGCGATATATATTTTCTGAACCTGATCAATTAGTTAGCTTGTTGAGTGAGAGGGAACTGGTATAACTTGGTGTAATTATAGGGGGAATATAGTGTACTTGATTTAGTATATTGAGCTTATTGGTTTTCTCAGGTTTCCTTTTAAATTTGACTGCAAATGTGTGAAGCTGCTCCTTGATGTGGACTGGATATTACAGTTTATGTAATGTTTTCTTTGTAATTTTTGTTTCATTTTGAAATAAATTTTGGAAATTAAAAAAAGAAAAAAAAAAAAAAGAAGGGACCCAGGATATCAATGCTTGACCCAATACAAGCATTGTGGAACCTGTGTCTTTTGGGGAAACTGCTAGGTACGTATGACCTAGATTGGCCACTGTTGGAAACAGAATACTGGGCTTGATGGACCTTGGTCTGACCCGGTATGGCATATCTTATGTTCTTATGTTCTTATGATGCATGATTCCCTGCAGTGCTGGGTGTCATTGATTGCACACCTGTGGCCCTCAGGCCCCGAAGAGGGAGGGAAGCCATGAAGGCCACATGTCAGCAGTGCTGCGGAGAGGGCAGCTAAGAACAGCCCCTGGGCCCATACAGGGTGAGCATAGGTGGTCATCTTGTCAACAGATTTTGGGGTCTGTGACATATGCTGGCAATAGGCACAGCACGGCTAGTAGAGAAAGGCTATATTGGGGTGCTTACCCTCTTCCTTTCCTCAGTCGCAGCTGCTCCCACTTCAAGGCAGACCTGTTGCTGTGTCATAGTACACTCCCATATGCCAAGCTATGGCCACTGCCTGCTGGTGAGAGGGAAGGGTGCAGTGATGGCAGAGGTGTGGGAAGATTGTCTGAAATAGAAACATAGAAACATAGAAATATGACGACAGAAAAAGACCACATGGCCTATCTAGTCTGTCCTTCCATAACAACTACAACAGTCCCCTTTTTACCTTTAGAGATCCTCTGTGTTGGTCCCATGCTTTTTTGAATTCAGTTACTGTCCTCATCTCTACCACCTCCACTGGGAGACTATTCCACGGATCCACTACTCTTTCCGCCCATGGAGATTAGGGAGAGGCTGTGTTATAGGGCCATGACTGCCAACAATCACAGACATCCATGGACCTGAAGCTATGCATGGCAAAGGCTAGTAAACATAGCAGCAGTTAGGTCAGAGGCCAAGAGACTGCTATGTCTAGAACCATGTGCGCTACTCCTCAATGCCTGCTCTACCCACATCTTTTGCAGGTGACAGAAGAAATCCTCTAAGGAGCTGGCTCATGATTCTGATCCTGGCGCTGAAGACCGAGGCAGAGGAACGATATAACCAGTTCCACAGAACCACCAGAGCAATTGTTGAAAGAAAGTTTGGCCAGTTGAAGACCTGTTTTTGTTGACTGGACATATCTGGAGGCGAGCTACTATAGAGTCCGAGCAGAATGTGCATGATCTTCATGGCGAGCTACTATAGAGTCCGAGCAGAATGTGCATGATCTTCATGGCGAGCTACTATAGAGTCCGAGCAGAATGTGCATGATCTTCATGGCGAGCTACTATAGAGTCCGAGCAGAATGTGCATGATCTTCATGGCGAGCTACTATAGAGTCCGAGCAGAATGTGCATGATCTTCAAGGCGAGCTACTATAGAGTCCGAGCAGAATGTGTATGATCTTCATGGCGAGCTACTATAGAGTCCGAGCAGAATGTGCATGATCTTCATGGCGAGCTACTATAGAGTCCGAGCAGAATGTGCATGATCTTCATGGCGAGCTACTATAGAGTCCGAGCAGAATGTGTATGATCTTCATGGCGAGCTACTATAGAGTCCGAGCAGAATGTGCATGATCTTCATGGCGAGCTACTATAGAGTCCGAGCAGAATGTGCATGATCTTCATGGCGAGCTACTATAGAGTCTGAGCAGAATGTGCATGATCTTCATGGCGAGCTACTATAGAGTCCGAGCAGAATGTGCATGATCTTCAAGGCGAGCTACTATAGAGTCCGAGCAGAATGTGCATGATCTTCATGGCGAGCTACTATAGAGTCCGAGCAGAATGTGCATGATCTTCATGGCGAGCTACTATAGAGTCCGAGCAGAATGTGCATGATCTTCATGGCGAGCTACTATAGAGTCCGAGCAGAATGTGCATGATCTTCAAGGCGAGCTACTATAGAGTCCGAGCAGAATGTGTATGATCTTCATGGCGAGCTACTATAGAGTCCGAGCAGAATGTGCATGATCTTCATGGCGAGCTACTATAGAGTCCGAGCAGAATGTGCATGATCTTCATGGCGAGCTACTATAGAGTCCGAGCAGAATGTGTATGATCTTCATGGCGAGCTACTATAGAGTCCGAGCAGAATGTGCATGATCTTCATGGCGAGCTACTATAGAGTCCGAGCAGAATGTGCATGATCTTCATGGCGAGCTACTATAGAGTCTGAGCAGAATGTGCATGATCTTCATGGCGAGCTACTATAGAGTCCGAGCAGAATGTGCATGATCTTCAAGGCGAGCTACTATAGAGTCCGAGCAGAATGTGCATGATCTTCATGGCGAGCTACTATAGAGTCCGAGCAGAATGTGCATGATCTTCATGGCGAGCTACTATAGAGTCCGAGCAGAATGTGCATGATCTTCATGGCGAGCTCCTATAGAGTCCGAGCAGAATGTGCATGATCTTCATGGCGAGCTACTATAGAGTCCGAGCAGAATGTGCATGATCTTCATGGCGAGCTCCTATAGAGTCCGAGCAGAATGTGCATGATCTTCATGGCGAGCTACTATAGAGTCCGAGCAGAATGTGCATGATCTTCAAGGCGAGCTCCTATAGAGTCCGAGCAGAATGTGCATGATCTTCATGGCGAGCTACTATAGAGTCCGAGCAGAATGTGCATGATCTTCATGGCGAGCTACTATAGAGTCTGAGCAGAATGTGCATGATCTTCATGGCGAGCTACTATAGAGTCCGAGCAGAATGTGCATGATCTTCATGGCGAGCTACTATAGAGTCCGAGCAGAATGTGCATGATCTTCAAGGCGAGCTACTATAGAGTCCGAGCAGAATGTGCATGATCTTCATGGCGAGCTACTATAGAGTCCGAGCAGAATGTGCATGATCTTCATGGCGAGCTACTATAGAGTCCGAGCAGAATGTGCATGATCTTCAAGGCGAGCTCCTATAGAGTCCGAGCAGAATGTGCATGATCTTCATGGCGAGCTACTATAGAGTCCGAGCAGAATGTGCATGATCTTCAAGGCGAGCTCCTATAGAGTCCGAGCAGAATGTGCATGATCTTCATGGCGAGCTACTATAGAGTCCGAGCAGAATGTGCATGATCTTCATGGCGAGCTACTATAGAGTCCGAGCAGAATGTGCATGATCTTCATGGCGAGCTACTATAGAGTCCGAGCAGAATGTGCATGATCTTCGAGGCGAGCTCCTATAGAGTCCGAGCAGAATGTGCATGATCTTCATGGCGAGCTACTATAGAGTCCGAGCAGAATGTGCATGATCTTCATGGCGAGCTACTATAGAGTCCGAGCAGAATGTGCATGATCTTCATGGCGAGCTACTATAGAGTCCGAGCAGAATGTGCATGATCTTCAAGGCGAGCTCCTATAGAGTCCGAGCAGAATGTGCATGATCTTCATGGCGAGCTACTATAGAGTCCGAGCAGAATGTGCATGATCTTCAAGG
Source organism: Ichthyophis bannanicus (assembly GCA_033557465.1). NCBI lineage: Eukaryota > Metazoa > Chordata > Amphibia > Gymnophiona > Ichthyophiidae > Ichthyophis > Ichthyophis bannanicus. The sequence continues at coordinate 16,182,960 of CM066039.1, read as the reverse complement.
CGAGCTCCTATAGAGTCCGAGCAGAATGTGCATGATCTTCATGGCGAGCTACTATAGAGTCCGAGCAGAATGTGCATGATCTTCATGGCGAGCTACTATAGAGTCCGAGCAGAATGTGCATGATCTTCAAGGCGAGCTCCTATAGAGTCCGAGCAGAATGTGCATGATCTTCATGGCGAGCTACTATAGAGTCCGAGCAGAATGTGCATGATCTTCATGGCGAGCTACTATAGAGTCCGAGCAGAATGTGCATGATCTTCATGGCGAGCTACTATAGAGTCCGAGCAGAATGTGCATGATCTTCATGGCGAGCTACTATAGAGTCCGAGCAGAATGTGCATGATCTTCAAGGCGAGCTACTATAGAGTCCGAGCAGAATGTGCATGATCTTCATGGCGAGCTACTATAGAGTCCGAGCAGAATGTGCATGATCTTCAAGTCGAGCTCCTATAGAGTCCGAGGAGAATGTGCATGATCTTCAAGGCGAGCTCCTATAGAGTCTGAGCAGAATGTGCATGATCTTCAAGGCGAGCTACTATAGAGTCCGAGCAGAATGTGCATGATCTTCAAGGCGAGCTCCTATAGAGTCCGAGCAGAATGTGCATGATCTTCATGGCGAGCTACTATAGAGTCCGAGCAGAATGTGCATGATCTTCATGGCGAGCTACTATAGAGTCCGAGCAGAATGTGCATGATCTTCATGGCGAGCTACTATAGAGTCCGAGCAGAATGTGCATGATCTTCAAGGCGAGCTACTATAGAGTCTGAGCAGAATGTGCATGATCTTCATGGCGAGCTACTATAGAGTCCGAGCAGAATGTGCATGATCTTCAAGGCGAGCTACTATAGAGTCCGAGCAGAATGTGCATGATCTTCATGGCGAGCTACTATAGAGTCCGAGCAGAATGTGCATGATCTTCATGGCGAGCTACTATAGAGTCCAAGCAGAATGTGCATGATCTTCATGGCGAGCTACTATAGAGTCAGACAGAAAAGGGCAGACAGCCCGAAATGAACTAATTGAGAAACATTTCATGTGAAGGTAAATATAAATGGCACTGCTATATACGAGCACATGTACATTTACCCATTCTTCCCTATCACCAACCCCAGGACACACACAGCACATCTGGGCCCATCACCTATTCGCTTCTCACACACAAGCTCCCTATCACACTCATTGCACCTACAACTTCTGTTGTCACCTGAGTGTTCACCGAGCCCTACCTATTTGTGCCCCCTGCCCTCTCCCTGCCCCCTTCCCTCTGCACACATCTTAGAGTTAGAGTGAATGGCACCTCTGTGTTCTTTTCAGTTTTGCTACTTACTGGACAAGGGTCTGAGGGAGCCATTGCTAGATCCTGCGAGCCTGGTGATAGCCAGCCCTGTGTCCATGGTTAGGATACAATAACTCCTCATGCTCTATCACCAGATGGCAGATCATCCTGGTCTTGGCACGAGAGAAGTGAGGCTGCCGTGTAACCATCTCGCTCTCGTCTGACTGTGTCCTCATGCTGGGACTCTGTGTGCCTGTGCATACATGCATATTTTGCATTGCACATGCACGATCAAGTCCCTGTGTCAGCCCATGGATGTCATTCACCGTATTTTCCATAGGCCACATGTACTATTACCATCTTATCACTCTACATACAAATTCCCAGATGTTCACATGGCGATTTTAGACAGTGCCTATACATTCACAGGCCTGGTTCTGAAATCACCTCCATGTGCGGTATGTCCTTATTTGCACATTCTCCCTAATGCCAGAACATCCTTTCTAAAATGACAGTTCACACTTATGTCTTAACGTAGGTAGCATCTTTCACAAAATGTTCCAGTGCACAGAATATAGAGTGCGCTAGAGAATATGCAGAACTAATGAGTCAGGGAGGACCCTGGGATACATTTCAAACTCCCACCACCATGAGTTCTCTGTGACCTCAGACAAGTTGCGCTCTGCCTCGGTTTACCCATGCATTTTGGGTAATTTAACATCATTTTGCCCTTTCTTCACCCCTTGGAAAGCTTATAAGGAGTCCAGACACCAGAAATGTGTTGTATCTTGCTTACGCCCCTGAAAGATTGGCTGCAGATGCATTTGTGTAAAATTAAAATATCCAGTATATTAAGAGCCCTTCTGGATAAAAAAATGATACCAAAATAAAAATTCTTCTCTTTCTTTTTCTTCTTAAAGTGCTGGCTACCGAAAACTGTGAAAGTATATCATTAAATCTGTCAAAACCTCATGATGCTATGGGGGAGGGGGAATTTTCAGTGGTGGAGGCCAGCACACTTATCTTTATCTTTATTCAAAACATTTGATATACCGCCCATTGCCGGAGCGTCAAAGCGGTGTACAATAATAACCAAGTGCAACTGGTGAAAGTAAAGGAGGAAGAAGGAACACCATCGGTATGATAGGAGAGCCAATAGAAAAGAAGAGAGAAGGATAGTAAGGACAGTGATAGACCCAGGGGGACGCTATAAATGAAGACAAAGGACGCTACAAATAAAGACCAAGACAAGAGGTGGTAGACCGGACTGATGGGGGATGGGAGGGGCTGTAACCTGAATACCAGAGAATGTAAGGCGATAATGCAGAGGAGAGTAGTTCAGTGGCATCTTGGTGAATGGAAATCGGGAGAAATAGGGAGATCATAGGCCTGGCAGTAGAGGTGGGTCTTGAGAAGGGCCTTGAACCGGGAAAAGGATGCTTCAGTACGGAGAAGGTGGGTACAGAGAGTTCCAGAGGGCAGGACTCAAGAAGAAAAAAGCAGCATGATGGGTCATTTCGAGGTGGGCCTGGGCAGGGGACGGAAGGAGGAGATGATTACCGTGGGCTGAGCGAAGTAGACGGGGAGTTGGCTGGAGGTAGATGATGTTGGCGAGGTACTGGGTGCACTGGTGTGAAGAACCTTATAAGCAATGGTGAGAAGCTTGTACAGGAAACAAACTTTGATAGGAAGCCAGTGAAGGGAAAGAAGACAGGGAGTCACATGATCCCTAGGGGAGGAGTGAGTGAGAAGACGTGCAGCTGTGTTATGAACTAGTTGGAGCTGACGAAGCTGATATTGGGGGAGACCTGCGAAAAGTGGATTGCAGTAATCGAGTCGAGAAATCACCAAAGAGAGCACAAGAGCAGTAAGAGAGGAGAGGGGAAGAAAAGGATGAACAGCCTGGATTCTACGAAGATGGAAGAATGAGCTACGTATAAGTGTGGAGATGTGTTGGTGAAAGGAGAGGGAGGAATCAAGAGTAACACCTAGGTAGCGAAGAACAGAGACCAGAGGAATCGGGGAAGCAGACATAAGAGGCGCTAAAGTGGGGGAAGGGACACCAATGGTGAACCAAATAGCGGCTGACTTTGAGGGATTAAAATGTAGGTAGTTGCTAGCAAACCAGTCAGAAACAGAGGTAAGGCAGGTGTTGAGAGCAGAGAGATCCGGGGCTGAGGGACTTGTATGGTGGACCAGAAGAATATCATTGGCAAAGAAGTAGGCCAAGAGGCCAGCCTGTTGTATAAGCAGGGCCAGGGGAGCAAGGAAGACATTAAAGAGAAGAGGAGCGAGGATAGAACCCTGGGGGACACCACAATGAAGAGGGAAGGTGATGGATCCTGAACAGACAGCAAAAGTGCGAGACGAAAGGAAGGACCGAACATTGTAGAACAGTGCCATGGATACCGAGATCTGATAGACGAGTGAGGAGTGTGCGGTGATCTACCACGTTGAATGCAGCAGAGAGGTCCAAAGAAACAGCAATAGATATGTCACCACGGTCGTGAGAGCGGTGCAACTCGCTAAGAAGTGCCAAGAGAATAGTTTCAGTACTATGGCCGGTCCGGAATCCGGATTGGCGAGGGTGAAGAGATAGAGTGGAATCGAGGTGAGAGGTAAGTTGGTGAAAAACAAGTCTTTCAAGAATCTTTGACAGAAAAGAAAGGTTGGAGACAGGACGCCAGTTTGCAGGAACAGAGGGGTCAATATTAGCTTTTTTAAGAAGAGGACAAACCAAGGCGTGCTTCCAGTGGGAAGGGAAGCAGCCAGAGCTCAAACTAGAATTTAGTATGGTGAGAATGTATGGAGCAAGAGTGAGTGAAGGATCCAGAAGCCAGGATGAGGGAAGTGGATCAAACGGACAGGTAGTTTTGTGGGAGACTGAGAGGGCCTTGGCGAGGTCAGCAGAGGGCAGAGGTGATAGGCTTGAACTTAGACCATGTGTGTGGATGGACATGTGAGAATGAAACAGAGCAAGTGGGAGAGGAGGTGGGGGGAATGAGGGGAGGGAAGAGGGGGGAGGGCAGGAGACAAAAGTAGAGCGGAGTGTCTGAATCTTGCCTGAGAAGAAAGTGGCAAGGGTGGATGGACTGGGAGCAGCAGAGGGAGGTATTGAGGAGGAAGAGGAGGTGGTAGGTGAAGAGAGAAAATTGAGGATCTGATAGAGGCGGCGAGAAGAGTTTGAAGATGCAGTAATGAGGTTCGAGTAGTGTGTCCGTTTGGCGGTTGATATCGAGCGGTAGAGTTCTGCACATGGCGTAAAGTAGAGAGGGAGGCGTCAGAAGGGTGTTTGGGCCAGGTCCACGTTGCACGCCGAAGATAAGAACGTTGCAAGTAAAGACCTGGGTGGAACCAGGAGTGATGCGAGGAGGAACGGGGAGAGGAGGGATGGAGGGGCGCGATAGAATCCAGGGCGGCAGAAAGAGCGGAGGACCAAAGGTCAACTTGCTGGTCTACAGAGAAGGAAGAAAACTCAGAAGGAAAAAGAGAGTCAACGGGGGGAAGAAGCTGATGGGTGGTAGGGGTGATGCGACGTTTGAGCAACTGTGGAAGAGGATCTGAGTTACGAGGAGCAGATGCATGAGCAGGGGGAAAGGGGAGGGAGAAAAAAATACAACTATGATCCGACCATGGAAGGGGAAGGGACAAAACATTAGCTGGCTGGAATGGAGAGGAATCATGCGTAAGGATAAGGTCGAGGGTATGCCCTGAGGTATGGGTGCGGCAGTCTACATGTTGAATAAAACAGAGATCGGTGATGAGTGAGAAAAAGGCTTTATCTCGAGATCTCGACTGAGCCAAGATGGACATTGAAGTCCCCAAGAACCACAAGATGAGAGGACAGGAGAGCCATTTTAGAGAGAGAGAGAGAAGAAGAGAATCCCACAAATCAGGGCGCAGAGAGGGAGGGGCATAGAGCAAGAGGAAGTAGATAGGGGTGGAAGACCATGAATGAAATAGAAGAGATTCTGGATAGGATGGGGCAGATGTGATAAGAGACAGAGAGAGGGAAGATCGGTGAATGACCGCCACACTTCCCCCTGATCGATGCAACCGAGGGGTGTGAAATGCTGAGTAACTAGGGGGAAGGCAGCGGCGGAGGAGGCCGTCCTCTCTCTCACGAAGCCAGGTTTCTGTGAGGAAGAGTGCATCGAGGGAGTGCTGCGTCAAGAGATCATGCACCAGGTGGGTCTTGGTGCACAGAGACCGGCAATTCAAGAGGGCAAAGGACAGTGTCAGAAGCGTAGTGATTGCGGGTTGAAGAAGGGGAATCTGATTGGGCTGACAGGGGAGAAGATTGTTAATATTACGAGCAGCTACTCCGGACAAGGGGAGAGCAGTAGGTGAAGGGCGGTGGCCCCAGAAGGTAGGAATAAACGCCATGCAGTTGGCGGATATAACACTGGATGAGGTGCAACAAGTGGAGGCAATGGGATAGGGGCCTGACACCGGCTGGTGGACAAGCTGAATCAGGGCAAGCAAAAGAAAAAGCAACAGAATCAACCTATGGAAGCTGATAGTAAATGAGGGATTAGCTTGAACGCCCACGTCGTCGCCCCAAGGAGCTCGCCCAAGGAGCAGGACCTGCTCCTTGGGCGAGCTCCTTCGGTGCGCGCTGCTGCGGTACGGGATGCCGCCGGTCGCTCAGTTAAATGCAGGGAGGTACCTGGGGTTGGGATGATGTCACTTCCTGGAGGCGGGGCAACAGCAATTCAGGAGACACAGGGGCAAACAGCAACAGAGCACAGAGCCTAGGAGAAGAACAGAGATGTAAAGTACACACAGCACAGGCAGCAGCAGGAACAAAGCAGTAAGCTCAGGAGGATGCAGCAGCACTTGCGGGACGCCGCCTGTCACTCAGTTAAATGCAGGGAAGTACCTGGGGTTTGGATGATGTCACTTCCTGGAGGCGGGGCAACAGCAATTCAGGAGACATCGCTGCTTTAACTTTGCCCCGGATATTCAATGTTGGGGCCATATCTGGACCTCAATATTGAATATCCGGGTTGCCAGGATTGCGATTTTACAATCCTGTCCGTGGTAGTTTTCAGCCACTGGCCGTATTGCCAAACCGGCTAAAGTTAGGACAACCACTCAACTGTGTTAACTTTAGCCGGTTAGGGTTAACTGGGCAGTTAGCGTTGGGGCATTTTGCAGTTCAAACTGGAGATAATCAGCAATATGAACCAGATTAGTGTGACTGACTATCCTGATGAGTGGCATTTACATAGTTTGTAGGTCTGCAAACTCATAAATACCTTTGAATATCACCCTCCCCCCTATATATTAGAAATTAAATCTGGAAACAAAAAACAGGATGACATTTAGAAATGTAAAGCAAAGATTCCTTGCAGGCAGATCATATCAATAAAGGATCCCAGATATACACAAAACCTTCTCCACTGCCATAACTTCCCTGGGTCAATAGTCCCCATGGTGTCTGGTAAGTTTTCCTCACTAGCAAGTTTATGATTGTATAGATGGAACACCACAAAAACCTATAGCTGTTCACTTTGTAGGGAGGTTTCTTTCATGTACTGTGCATGAGGTCTAGGTCACAGAGAGCGATTAAATGATGTGCCCAAGGTCAGTAGTAGATCCAGGATTCCTGCTCAAGAGATCTAAGCTTTGCCCATGTCCATTCAGATCCTCTTACCCAACCCACCCGTTGTTAACATGCAAAGCAAGCAGGCTTGCCAACCTTGTGCCATTTCAGAATTCCCTGGGCCTTTAAAGAGCTGCCGAGTGCATTAGTAAACAAAGAAGAAAAATTAACTAACATCTCCAAAATGACTGGTACAAATGGCTAAACGTGTACTGCACGTGCACAGGTGTCTCAGGGGGTTACTCTGCAGCAGTCTCGGCCTGGCATCGTGCTCATCTTCCGCCCCAGATCTCTTGACATTCCTGTGGTGCAGACCCATGGACTTATTGGAAATGTGCACGATAATTACATGGTGGTGGGAGGGGGGTGGGGGGAGAACTCAGTTGTCAAGTGGGAAAGAGGAAATGTGAATTACATTGAGCATAGAGATGGGAAGAAGCAGCCGGCAGGTAAAATTAGGACAAAGCAGTCCCATGCCAGGATGTATGTTGTGCCACAGATAATGAGGGCCATCTGAGGGACGTAATTCTCAAAGCGCCCTATATCATCAAGATAAAAATAGCTCGGAATGTACTGGCTCCATATTAGGTATTAGAGAAAAGCCGACTGGAGTAAGGATATCTCCTGAACAGAATGGATAGCAAAATATTCTTAATTCATGTTTGCCTTTTATTTTACTAAGTGGGGGTTTTGCCTTCACGCTGACCTCGGATTAGAAGTGCCAGGTGACTAAGTATGCTGAAAATTTATTTCCCCGCACCGATGCTTATGCTGCTAGGGACATTCACAAGCACTGAATTCAGGCTTTCTACAGTTTTGATTCCAATGCATGCTTTCTTGTATCTTCTAAAGCCCAAATCTCCAGGCTAAAGAGGAGTGTTACTGTTTAGTTTAAGGCTATATGCACGTACTGTTTCAAAGGGGCACCACGTGGCACTATAGCTTTCTTCTGCTCCTCTTCTGACTCTCTGATTCCTCTTCTCTGGGATCTATTGTCTCATCTTGCCTGGCCGGCAAGATACCAAGTGATCCTCATGCCCACCAACTATCTACATTCCCAATAAGAGTTGCCAACTATAGGGGCAATCCTAGTTCTTCTGGGCATAGGCTTAGTATCAGAGGCCTTGCAATGTTTCCTCCATGGTGCATTAAGGCAACACCACCGTGTTAACTGCCAGGAGCATGGCAAGCATATTTCTGGCAGTTACCATACTGCATGTAGCCATGCCAGGCCCAACAATAGAGCGAGTGTTCTCAATTCATCTATGGAGGTGGCAGTGAGTGTATCCGCGCTACTAGCCCACCATGCAGGTAGCGCCGGTGTGCTGCCTATGTAGTGCTCACTCCATCCACTCCTCACCCCAACCCTCCACTTGTAACCCTAAAGCACCATGGACAGTTAGTTCAAGATCCCCTTATAGTATCACTTTCTGCTTTGCAATAAGTTTATCAAGCAAACTTATAACAAAATGGAAAAGAACCAGTTCAGATGTTTGATAGAATTTCAGAGATGTCAGTAAATGTCTAATAAGAGAGGCCTACATTTAGATATCCATAAAACTGGTGGTTTCAGGCCTGACCTTCATCAGATGTAATCAAACATATCACACCATCAAAGCAGCTCAACTGGAGTGGAGGAGTAGTCTAGTGGTTAGAACAACAGTCTATTATGCAAGTGATCTGGGTTCAATACCTTGGCCAAATCACTTTACTTTCCATTGCTTTGGAAGAAAAGGCCTGGCGATCTACTTCTGGTCATACCTTGCCAAGAAAACCCAGGGGCTGCTGGGTTGCCAGGAGTCAGCATTGACTTGAAGGCACTTAAAAATCTATAAAAACAAAGCAGCAATTCAACTACAGTCAATATTTTAGGGCAGCATCTGATTCCTGGCTGGAATGGAGCCAAGCATAACATAGAAAAACATCTTTATCTTTATTAAGGTTCTTGATATACCACCCTGGACCGAAGTATCTGGGAGGTTTGCAATAAATGTTGCATACCATGAGAGGGGAAGGGAAAAAAAACACCCTTAGTTGATAGAAAAGGATAGACTAAAAAAGGATAGGACAGAATGTCCGACAGAGAAGAAAGGGAGGCAAGGAAAGGTAGGAAAGTAACTAAAGGGGGGTGGGTGGAAGTCAAAAGCAGTAGAAAATAGATGGGTCTTCAATAGAGATTTGAAATGGGGGAAGAAAAGTTCTAGGCGGAGGGCAGGTGGAAGAAAGTTCCAAAGAATGGGGCCGAGGAAAAAGAAGGCAGAGGCATGGGTAGCTTCCAGGTGGGCACGTGTAGGAGGTGGTAGAAACAGGCGATTAGAATGGATGTGTCGAAGAGAATGATGGGAAGAGTGCAGATGGATTAAATCAGCAAGGTATTGAGGAGCGCTAGAATGGATGACATGATGAACCAAAGTAAGAATTTTGTAATAAATGTGGTATTTAATGGGCAACCAGTATAAGCGAACAAGAAGGGGGGTACTACTGTCAAAGTGGGAGGAGTGGGTTAATATATGGGCAGCAATGTTCTGGAGAAGTTGTAGCCTATGAAGCTGATACTGAGGAAGACCCACAAGGACAACATTGCAGTAGTTGATGCAGGTCAAATCCAAGGAAAGTAAGAGTGTTGTCAGAGAGGAGGGGGAGAGAAATGGGCGAACAGAGTGAATTTGGCGCAAAATATAGAAAGAACACTAGACAATAGAGGATATGTTGTCATGGAAGGATAAAGTGAAATCAAGAGTAATACCTAAATAGCGAAGGGAGGAGACCAGGGGTATAGGAGAGGATGGCAAAGGACTAGGGAAGGGACTGTAGAGGAATGTGAAAACCATAAAGCAGAAGTTTTAGATGAATTAAGATGAAGAAAGCAGCAAAAACAGGAAATACCAAGGAAAAACAGAAGACCAATTTCTGAGGCAATGCAAAATAGAAAAAGAAATGTATATTTGTGAGAATGTCCCCTATAATTACAAATCCAGGTCTTTTTTCCTCTCTACTGCGATTGTCCCAAGCTGTGTGGCCCCATCTAGTTTCCATAATGTGGAGCCTTCAGGGACGCCAATCTGGTGACAAACTTCAAATCTTAGCACAAAGTCCATGTTTCCATTTTCAGGTTCTCTGGCCTCTCACAAGGGACTCTTTCCCGGTGTCACAGACTATTTGACAGGACTCTCACAATGCAACACCTTTTATCTCTTGTTTTCAAGGTTATGCAAATGTCAAGCTCTAAAACCGATATGGGAATAAAAACATTTCAGAAGTAAAAATGTTTTAATGTTATTGTAGTTGCCACATATTTTTTCACAATTAATTCCTTGTTAACAAATTTAATTTCTGTTTTTCTGCTAAACAAAACACAAAGGGAAGAGTAGGGACTGGGTGATGCTGGGGGCACCATCTGCTTTTCCTCTGACTGCAAGGCTGTGTAATTATGCAGAAAATGAAATCGCTAGCAAACATTAATGAGACTAACGTTTGTACATTCAATTAACAAAGGTATTTGCTTGTCCAAATGCCTTGTCTCCTATGAAGAACATTACTTTTACTCTTCTCTCTCTCTCTCTCTGTGCTATTACATATCCATCCGGTATCTTTTTGCAACTTGCATGCCATTTGCAGGTCTCTCTTTTTCCCAGACGAGCAATGCGTTGCGCCCAAACCCATTTCTCAAGTTTATAAGAGAGACTGATTATCTACCACCCCCAACCCACCACCTCTCTGCTTCTCCAGACATGAATTTTGCCTGGCAGGCTCCCTGTACTGCAGTGGCTGCCTGCCTAATACACAAGCAAGTGGCAGAGCCCAGATGTAGCCTAGTAGCCAACACAGCAAGCTTAGGGCCAAGGAAGCAAGGGTTCAAGTCCCACTACAGCTCCTTATGACTTTGGAGCTCTCCCTTCTCTCAGGTGGAAACAGGGCAATGCCACTTTGCACAGCTACTGGAAAGCATTGTAGGCCAAGCCTGGCATGTCATGCACACCCCCAAAAGCTGCTGCATGCCATTTTGGACGGTAAAATTCCCTTCATAGGATGAGAGTGTAGTATCAGCCATGTCTAGTAAATATAGATATAAATAGATAAGCACATTTTATAAATGAGTGTTATTCATTTTGCCAAACGAACCATCTAATAAAAATGTAGTGCACCTGGAGAAATCAATCACGAGAGAGACCTTTAAGGAGAAACCATGACTCATGCAATCAAATTCCATAATATCTGTGACTAATTAACTTGGGAAGGGAATACACCTACAGAACATGGCGAAATTCAGTGGAACAATGACCTTGGTTGTCCCTCATTCTAATTGTTGTTTCCATTCTTCAGGGACCCTCGTTTCATTTTGTGCCTTTTTCCCATTTTCTCCACCCCAACCTGGGGTGGGATGGTGATTTGAGCATTGGGCTACGCAGGAGAAGTCATGAGCTCATGACTGACTTCAAGAATTGACCCTTTCTGTGACCTTGGAGAAGTCACTCTCTCTCTTGATGCCTGAGGTCTAATCCCAGCTCTAGCACTGAACGTCTGTGTGATCCTAGAAGTCACTTTATCTCCTTGGGTTTCTGGCGCCCAGTAGAAAGCAACTTTAATGCTCCATAGTCACCAGATTAAATGATTGCATCATAAGAACATAAGAAATGCCATACTGGGTCAGACCAAGGTCCATCAAGCCCAGTATCCTTTTTCCAACAGTGACCAATCCAGGTCACAGGTACCTGGCAGGTTCCCAAAAAGGCACACAGGTTCCAAAATGTTCATCCTGGGGTAAGCAGTGGATATCCTGGGTCCTCTTTAATAATGGTTTATGGATCTTTCCTCCAGGAACTTGTCCAAACCTTTCTTAAACCTAGTTATACAACAGCTTTTACCACATCCCCCAATAATGAATTCCAGAGTTCGATTACACGTTGAGTAAAAAAAAAAATGCATCTTATTAGTCTTAAATGTAGCTTCATTGTGTGTCCTCTAGTCTTTCTGCTTTTTGATGGCATAAACAACCAATCTATGTTTACCCATTCCACTCCATTCATTAATTTATAGACTTCTATCATATCTCCCCTCAGCCATCTCTTTTCCAAATTGAAGAGTCCTAACCTTTTAAGCCTCTCCTCATAACTGTATCCTTCCACCTCCGTTACCATTTTGATGGCTCTTCTCTGTACCTTTTCTAATTCTGCCATATCCTTTTTAAGATACAGTGACCAGATTTGCACATAATATTCAAGGTGCGGTCATACTATGGAACGATACATAGGCATTATAATATCCTTGGTTTTATTCTCCATTCCTTTCCTTATGATTCCTAGCATTCTATTTGCTTTCTTGGCCGCTGCTATATACTGAGCAGAGGGATTCAATATATTATCCATGATGACGCCAAAATCCTTTTCCTAGATAGTGGTTTCTAAGGTGGTATCTTGCATTGCGTAACCATAGTTTGGGTTGTTCTTCCCTAGGTGCATAACTTTGCACTTGTCCACATTAAATTTCATCTGCCATTTGAATGTCAAGTCTTCCATTTTTTCAAGTTCCTCTTGCAATTTTTCACAATCCTCTTGGGTTTTAACAACTTTGAATAATTTTGTGTCATCTGCAAATCTGATCATCTCACTCGTTATTCCTATTTCCAGGTCATTTATGAATATGCTAAAAAGCAGCGGACCCAGCACAGATCCCTGGGCTACACCACTATTCACCTTTCTCCACTGAGAAAATTGGCCATTTAGCCCTACCCTCTGCTTTCTATCTTTTAACTAGGTCCTAATTCACAATGCTACACGGCCTCTAATCCCATCACTTTTTTAATTTTGCCGAGAGTATCTCATGAGGGACCTTGTCAAAGGTTTTCTGAAAATGCAGATACACTATGGGCCCGATTCAGAGTCGCGGGTTGTGGAGCTGCATGTCTCGGCGGGACCCTATTCGGACCCTATTCCCCCCTCCTGCACTCCCTGCACGTCCTGAGCAGTAGGATGCGGAGAGCTGGTAGGGAGCAGGAGGGGACAATGTCGGGGCAGAGTGGGAGCAGGCCAGCCCGGCAGGATGTACAGGTCTGATTGAGGTCATGGCCCAGAGGTCCTGCGGGTTCAGTGGGGACATGATTTTTATTCCACCTTGAAGGTGGAATAAGCAGCACTGACCCGGTGATCAGGCCCTGGGATCTTTCCCAGGGCTGGGGCCGGGAATGGGGAGGTCCCTGCCATCCGATCTAGGCCCCAACTGGCCAGTCATGGGTCAGGTGGCAGGGAAGGGGGGTGGGACCAAGCTGTGGCAGCCAGGGGAGCCTGCGGGGAAGATGTCCTCATAGGCAGGCAAGGGCACGCTGGGCCGTCCTCTGGCTCAATTCTGCATGCCACGGGAACATTTTGTTCCCATGGTACAGAATCGGGTGCTAACGACCCCTTCTTGCATGGGGACATCTGGACATGCCAGACGTGCCCCTCCCAAAACAGGGCTCCACATTAACCGGCTCACTTTTGTCTACCTGTTTATTCACACCTTCAAAAATTTAACAGATTAGCAAGACAAGACTTTCCTTGGCTAAATCCATGTTCTCTCTCCCATTAAACCATGATTTTCTACATGTTCAGTAATTTTATTCTTTATAATGGTATCTACCATTTTGCCCGGTCTGTAGTTTCCCGGATCACCCCTGGAACCCTTTTTAAAAACTGGCGTTACATTGGCCATCCTCCAGTCTTCAGGTATTACAGATGCTTTTAATGATAGTTCACAGATTACTAATAGTAGGTCTGCAATCTCATATTTCAGTTCTTTCAACAACCTTTGATGTATACCATCTGGTCCAGGTGATTTGCTACTCTTCAGTTTATTACATAGTTATAATACATCTTCCCGGTTTATCAATATTTCTTTCAGTTCTTCTGATATATTACCTTTATATACCACAGGTAAATTCCTTAAATTTTCTTTAGGTTAAGTGATTCCATTTCTGTTGGTTGTTCTGCTTTCAGTCCTGGAGCGTTTCCAGTGCTTGATACATTCAATATTCTATCCCAAACCCGTCCTCTTGACCCCACAGCCAATTGGCTTTTCAGAGTATCCCTGATGAATACCATAGCATTAATTTGGATATACAGTCTCCAATGTATGCAAATTTATCTCATGCATAGTCATCATGAGTAAAGCTGGGCTGTGGTATCACTAGGAAAAGTTGAATAGGACCATACCAAGCTAAAAATGTACTTTGTGCGACTCGCAAACCTGGTGCCCTCCCTCTCCATCCAACCATATGCAGGAAATTGGTCTTGATGGACTTTCTGGAAGCCCAGTGATGACAATGGTGTCTCCTTCTATACTTGTGACCTCTGCGGCCGTATCACTTGCACAGCCCTTGTTACGGCCCTGAAGGTGAGGTTCCTTGCTGGTATAGCTTTCTCCCATTCAGATTGTTTTCATGGTCTGATAAGGCCATAAATATGGACAAATCCAAAATGTTAAGATGTAAACAAAAAATGTACATTACATTCTATATTTCTAAAGTTTTATCATGTCTTTTGGTCTTAATTGTTACTTTAAGCTTTGGTAAGTCAGGATCTTCATAGCTAACTCTGTTGCTGCTTTTGAGTTCTTGTGTAAAGTTCCTAGAACAAATTGCACAATCAAATGTGTACAGACAGAGATTTTCGCTGCACTTGAACCCTTGCTAATAGGTGCATTCACCTTAGCAAAAAGTGCCTAAAAAGTAAATTACATCCAGGGTGATTCTGTTCTACGCAATGCTGAACTTTATTTTAGTGCATGCTAAAATGAAAAAAAAAAAGAAAAATGAAGCCTGAAAATAAAATCCCAAAGAAACAAAAAGTAAAATGAAAAATGTTTTGCCATGGATACCCAACTTGGCTTGCAAGGGTCTAACAAGCAATTTGTATGTTGGGGCAGCTCTTTTGATTTCTCTTAGAATTTTGAGGTTTCTGAAAGTTCATCTGACCAGGACAAGGGGAACATACAAGGCCAAAGGAATCACAGCCTGGCACAGCACAAGCAGTAAAAACCTCTATGGAATGTAGAATATAGCTTATTTCTCTGTCTCCTGTTACAATAAACATGATATCAACGTCAGCACTAATAAGTGCATCTGGGGAATATATGAGAGCCTTAGAAGTGTAATATTTGGAAAACAGGGAGTTTGGTGGTAGCAACATATATATATATATTTTTTCTTTTTTCCAGTAGAGGAATTACAGGGCACAGACTGTTGCCTATTTCTTTAATGTGGTAGTTTTCTCCCGCACCTTGAAACAAACAGGAAGAATAATAATTATAAACTGACCAAAAGTACTCAAGTCACACTTTTGGGACTTTCAGGAGTTTTGGAAAGGCGGTATTATGAACCAGCCTAGAATTTGTGGCAAAGCTCATGTATTTCAGGTTTTCGTAAGTGAGAAATAGGTGACACGCTCTCGTCTCCTACGACTGTACATGTTAAGGTTATCTGGGGATAAATGGGAAATGTTCTCAATGTGTCCCTTCAGCGGACAGCCCAAGCTTCCCCTCCATATCTACAAATGCCTTCGTTTGGCAGCTCCCCTCTAATGTCCTCCTATACCCTTCCATGTGACCTCCGTCCACTGGGAAAGCTGTTGTCTAGTCTTGATTCCACACGTTTCTCCTTGCTATACCATATGCTTCAAACAGCCCTTCTCAGCTGGTGCATCATAAGGGGAGATAAGATAGAGACATTTAAATACCTCCAAGGTATAAATGTACAATGGGCTTCTCTCAATTGAAAAGAAACTCTGGAATGAGGGGCCTAGAGTGAAGGTTGAAGAGGACGCACTCAGGAGTAATCTAAGGAAATATTTTTTTATGGAAAAGGTGGTACATGCCCGGCAGAGGTGATGGAGGCGAGGTCAAGAAGATCTCTGAGGGAGAGGAAGAGATTGTAGAATTTAGTAGTTGGTATGAATGAGCAGGCTGAATAGGTAGTATGGTATTTTTGACACTATTTTCAATGTTTCTATGCTCTTGCTTTGCCTAAAAATCCACCTTTTGAGATTGCTTTTAAATATTAAAGCCTGGCTCTTCCAGGTCATGACCTTGTCAATTTTCACCATGTTTACTGTAATAAAAGCTTTGATGTTGCTGAAAGGCGGTATATAAAACTGTTTAATAAATAAAACTAAAATAAATAAATGTCCTGAAATCTCCTGTTTGCTGTGCTTATATTTTGACTAGATTGTAAGTGCCATGGAGCAGGGACTTTGCTGTGTAATCTGTAAAAGGCCTGTGCATCCAGTTTTGTATCTTCTCTAGTGTGCCACATATATAGTGAGACACACTATAACAATTTTTACACCATAAATATATGAGAGAGAAAAATGCTAGAAAATATATGTAAAAAGCTAGAGATATAGTGTTTTCTTTTTTCTTCCAGTAGTGACTTGAATCCATGTTTCCTAATTCAAGATTTACTTTGTTTTTGTTTTTTTAATAAATAAAATATTTAAAAATTTGAGTTCCCCCCCCCCCAGTAAACCACAGAAACTAAACAGTGAAGTAACCGTAGTGAGATAAATGATTAGAAAAACTGACTACAGAAAATCCAAGGCGCCATTTTGTCAGTCTTTCCATGAGATGGGAACTCCAAGGTCTTGGGACTGAGATGTTGAAAATCATTGACAATTCACAATAGCAGAGTTCTTCACATAGTACAGGAATGGCACAGGGCAGTCTCGAGGGCCACAAGGTTGATTGTGCCTATCTAGAAACTAGACCTGTCTCTATACTAAAGTGATATTTAATTAATTAAATTTAATTTGAACTTAATTTAAAGCATTTTTATACTAGTACATGAAAAAGCATTCAAAGTGGTGTACAAAATAATGACAAGAGAGGGTGTGGGGTCTTGCTTAAAGCATGAAAGCGTAGGTGAAGAGAAATCCTGACTCCCCACTTCCCGACCACCAGACCTTGTGAGACCTTGAACAAGCTGCCTTACATCTTAATGCCCTTTTTTTCCTAACCGTATCCACTGCTGAATGTATCCAGCATTACTATAGAAATGATAAGTAGGCACTTGGTCATACGCCACCATTTCCTCTTCCCTTTTGGGTACTTTTCAGGTTTCAAGCCATCCACCCTAGCAGCCATTTATGCGTGTTGGAAATAGAAGAAACCTAAAAGAAATTATTAATGTCCAGTGTTATTCAGAATAGCCCACCCAAAACACTAGGCATGTGCATTTGTGGTGGTTCATTCTGTTCATTTTGGGCATCTAAACATTTTTGCATATGCAAATCATTCATGTGCGTGCATACCTATGAATTAAAGCACATACAATTGCTTTACACACATGAAAAACTGCAGCACGCATAGAAGACACACACTTAAGACGAATACGCACAAAGACATGAACAAATCCACAAAAACTGCAAAAATGTCATTTAAAACAAAGACTAACCAAATTTTTTTGGCTGTGCACTTTCTTACAAAATCCTGGCTGGAGAACCACGCTCCTTCTGACACACACCAAAGAACAAGCAATGAGATGATAATCAGAGAATATAATAATCAGAGTAATTGCCGTGTTTGCTAAAGGTTAATGTGCATTAAGTGATGCTGTACCTATAGAAATAAAAAGGTGGTGGGCACGTAATGCTCATTAATTCCTTAAAACCTTTATTAAACATGCCCCCAATTTACCAGTATAAAAGTGAGACGGTTACTGCCCTCTCCTCCTACCTTCATGGGGGCAAAAGCAAGTACATAGACATAGTATTCCTAAGTTTGGGCAGAATCTGTTCTGGGAAGGGGAATTATGTCATTCCAATTGTCAAAGTAAAATCCTGTGAGATTTTTGATTTTGAAAATGAGATTGCAATCCCATGGATAAAAGTACCGATGGGACTACACCCTCCGTGGTGAGTTTCGGTATTGAGCTCTCTGCGTCCAGTGGATTTTCCTTGTTAAGTGATAGAAGCCCACCTTCATTCGAAGATTCAGAATTGATGTTAAGTAACAGCAGTAAGACCAAAATGCAGATGTGAGGATCCGAGTAATACATTCACAGACACATATTTTGCTTGCAGCCACGGTGGAAGTGTTAATTGCGCTGCAAAGTTCTCACCCCACCCATCTCAGACCGAGATGCTGTCAGATAATACGAAAATGCCGAATGAATGATGGCTGCAATTTGGCTGGGATGCCTTTTGATTATGTATGTGCGGCATCTCGTACCCTGGTTATCTTAAAGCCAGTATTTGCTGAACAGAAGCGGCTAATTTGCTTCCCATAGTTTTCAGCATTTGTGCACAGAGTCTGTTTCCCAAATAAAGAGCATAATGAAGGCACAGGCAAACTAGACATGCACCTGAGGCCCAAACGTTTCTGAAGGCTCTGAACGATGCGCTCAATCAGCGGGTCCCAACCGATGTGCTCAGGTGTACAGTCAGATTTTTGCCTCCGTTAAGTCAGCTGCTGCCTAGCAGAGAGCAGGCTGGAAGTCTGTCTATCTTCCCCACCCCCTGTGTGCCATTCAATGAATAGTATTCCTACCTGTTCCTCCCTCCTTCCTCCTCTTCTGCTGTCAGGGCCCATAGTTTGGTGAGATCTGCCAGCCCCATGCAGTTCTGGGAGGGGGCGGGGGGATGGGGTAGATAAGAAGCAGTTCTTGCCAACTCCAACCTGCTGGAGGGAATCAAGCAAGGCGGTGATGAAAGTGATTATGCCAGGGGGAGAGAGATGAGGGGCTTTAAAAATGCATTTACATTGCAACAGGGGATCCAATGTGCTTGTTTGCTTAAGACCCACCAAAAAGTTAAACTTGCCGTGCTTAAAGTAGGTGCATTGCAGTCTAGAAGGATTTGTTTCTGCATTACTTCTTGGTTATAATATGATTTAATAAAACAAATGTTTTCATTTTTTGAGCATCGTCAAGTAGAATGTGTAAGAAAAATACTACTATGAGTCATTTCTGAACCAGCAACAAGCCCTTAGCTGTGCACAGGCGGATAAGAAACCATTGAGCATCTTATTAAGAGTCCTTAATCCTGAGGACACATATTGAAATAAGAATAATTCTGCTACGAGGGGTGGGGAGGGGCTGATAAGTCTATGGCCTTGTAATGAAACAGAAAGCTACGGACACACTTCAGTTCTGGAGGTGCGAATGATCTCTCTGCAGTTTCGTTTTATTTCGTACCAAATATCCTTTGCGACATATATCCTTTTGCAATGTCTCTGGACACTTCCGGTAAGAAGAATAGTGTTCCAAGATATCACAGGGGCAAACTAGAGGCATGCAAGCCACCTATTGGAGAAGGAGATTGCAGCTGGGATAAAGCAAACTGGCGAGTTATGGATGAAGTTACTCAAATACATTAGGAAATGATAAGTTGCATTAGAAAGCTGGTGTGATATTTGCAGCTTAGACAGTTTGTACCCTCTTCATTCTCTGCTCATTTTGGACTCACATGTTAAAAAAAAGCAGAGCTCTCCAACACGAATCAGAAATAAATACATAAAATATGTTCCGTGGTAGTTGATCTTTGATGGTTTCTTGTTTTGTTTCAATTTTCTTTTTTTTAAATTTTATTTATTTGAAATGTAAAGCAACCATTTAAAAATGAAACAATACAACGAAATAAAAAAAGCTAAGGTCCTCACCCATCATAAAAAAATTCCTCCCAGGTCTACCCTTATTTTTTCCTCCCCCCCTCCAACCTCCCCTCTTGCCCTACTGATGGCTCTTCAGGACCAGAACGATCTTAGTCGCTCCTGTTTCACCGGTGCAATGACTGCTAATATCACCAGCACAATGAGACTTTCACCATTGGTCATTTCTGCCATATAAGAAAATGATGCTGACCTGAAGAGGCATTAAAAAAGGACTAGGAGGAGGATGGAGGAGAGTCCAAGACTGTTTTTTTTTTAGCAACTGTTTAAATTGTTAAAGCAAACTAAGTGGTGTGTTTTCTAAGACGGTCTAACAGTTAACCCGTGCTGTTTATAACTAGGTACTATTTACAAATAGCACGGGTTAACCATTAGCCCGGCTTAGTAAACATGCCCCTAAGAAAAAAACGAACAAAATTTGATTCAGTTTTGGTTTCAAACAAAACAGCAAATTGCGCTGAATTTTCCTGTTTCTTCTCAAACAAAACACATCCCTGCATTACTTATTGAAGAGAAAGAATGTTATAGATCAGTGGTATTCACCCCTAGCCCTGGAGGGTCACTTATGAGTCAGGTTGTCAGGATATCCCTAATGAATATGCTTGAGAGAGATTTGCATATAATTGAAGTAGTAGACAAAGAAGTCTCTCTCATGCATATTCATTAGGGATATCCCAAAAACCCAGCCCATGGGTGGCCCTCAAGGACTGAGAGTGAAGACCAAAGCTGTAGATATTGGTTAATGCCTCCAGCTGCACTGGAATGATGGCCCACTTAATGGAAACCACAAGGAGGTCTGGATTTTGTAATGCCATTTCCCAATTTAATTGCGCAACTCTCCTGATACCACGAAAGATTCTCAATTCAAGACAAGAGAATTTATGTCTTTTATTAAAATTCTTGAGTCTGGTGGAAAAGAATTTCATTGTGTTTTGTGTCTGTGGGGATTTATGATTTGTTTAATGCATATAAAAAAATGGAAATTCATAATAGTGTCCTGTGGGATACAGAAATATATCCTAATACCAAGAAAAGGAAAGGCTGAAGCAATTGAGGTATAAAGCAGATTTATCTTTATTTTTTTCAGGTTTCAAAGAACCTCTAAGATCACCTCTTTGGGCTGTCTAGGAGAATTCTAAAAACAAATCTATGGTACGCATGCAATTATACATTTCCTCTCCTACCTTGCAATCCTTTAGCAAGAATTTCATTAACTTTTTAAGAAACCACTTTCCTGTAGGATCTAATTTCATTTTTTTCCACAAACAGCCCAAATCTGTAAAACATTCTATGAAACCTTTCAGTGTAATCCACAGGAGAAACGATGGGCTTGCATGCTACGGTGGAGTTTCACCAAAACATGATAAAAAAAAAGCTGGTTGACTATTTTTCTCTGAACTAAGAGGAAAAAGGGGGTATTTTACTGTGGATGGTTTATAATGAACATGCCTGTGTTCACTCTTTATGCTTCTGCTGTATACATTTTTACCCTGCAGATATCTGATGACAGAAAAAGACCACGTTTCTTTCCATACTGCTAAGGTTGTCTTCTGACTGCAAGCCATAGATTGACAACCTGTAAGAAATTGTTCCTTATCCCAGACAGTTTGCACCGTCTTTCTCCTTGGTGTATCCCACTATCTTGGGTAGATATGCATGCAGGATCCTTTGTTTAGTCACACCCAGAATCCGTCCCATGTCTTACCAAAAACCCATCGTCCGAATTTTATGCCTGGTGTTGCATGTGGGCAGCTCTAGTTGCCTGCAGTTTAATGCTGTCAACATTTTTATTTATTTAAGTTATTTAACAGCTTTTATATACCACCTTTCCTTAGATCAAGGCAGTTTACATTTATCCATCATTTTAAAAGGCACATGATAACAGAATGGATAACAGGTCGGGTTACCCCGCTGAACACTGGTTATATCAGATTCGAACATAAAATCCTATCAAATAAATGATCCTAAATCCTGGGGATGACAAATCAATAAATTACCCCAAAAATCAAACCCTACAAATGTAGGACCAGGAATCATTGAATCAGAGATATAAAATCTCCATTTACTATAGTATTTGGTCCACTAATGATGATAAACCCAGTTCGAAACAAAAATTCATAACTTGTCTTGATAGTCCAGTCACAATCGATTTCACTACTCATCATCCAATACCAAGGGGCCTTTTCACTAAAGGGCACTCTGGTGTTGCATCTGTTGCGCAAATAGCACCGAAACTATGGCACGTTAGATGCAATGCCACTGCTTTAATTGTCAGGATGTGGAAAGCATTTTCCGGAGCACTTTTTACTAATATGCACCACATTATGTGGGCGCACTTAACTCCACTACAGAGGTGGTGTTAGGTAAACTCATGCTAATTGCAAGAGTTGCAGTCAGCACATGGTGTTTACCCTTGCGCTAACTGCACATTCCTCACCATACCCACTCTCTGCCACTAACCCACCTACTCGTTCCTCTAATGCGTGAATCACAGTGCAGAAATCTGGTCACGCTGTTCTGGCCCTTGCTAGCTGTCAACCATGTCCCAGCACGCCTTCAGAGTACTGATGGCTAGCACCTTTTATTGAAAGGCCCCCAAGCACTTTGTGGCATGACCCATCCAGAGCAAAATTGTATAACAAAACTCGACACAGAACTGCTTTCAAATCCACCAATTCTGCGTCAGAGGAATCAAAATTCTTCACCATTAATCTCCCGACTTTTCACAAGTCCCGTGGTGCACCAACAGCTTTCTGGTCTGAATACTATGTTATCGTTTCCTCTTGACAACCATTTTTAGAGAGCATGTGATCAGTAAGCAACCAACCAATCATTAAAACAATGTCAACCGCTCTGTTTCTTCATTGATACTCCTTAGATTTAAATAATCTAGAGTAAAAATCCAACACTGATCGCTATAGTTCAATAAGCGGTGACAATCTCCCGATATGCAGCATACACAGTATCAATCACACACCATACAGCAAATTATGTCCATACCATTGGCAAATGTTTCACCATGGATGCAGAGATAATATTAGTGTTAATCCTACTGCAGAGTTCAATCAGTTATTTAATGATCTAGGGGTCCTCGTAACATATAATTGTGGGCACAGACATTTAATTATCAAAATGACAAAATCTGACTGGCATGTCATATGAATCTGAGTTCTCAGCTCACATTGATCAAATGGATGCTACCATGCTTGTGTGCAACATTTACAGCTTAAACATAGGTAGTTCTGAAATATTATTAACAGATAATTCTAGACTGAATCAAAATTTCTCCAGTATTCTGACCTCTCAAATAAGTGATCAACAGCCTCTCTTTAAATATATTTTGTATTCTAAGCAGATCCCAATGTTTCAAAATGATATCATCTGCTTGTTTAGCTTTCTTTGAAAATGGTTTCTTCTTGCTGAGTCCGAGATTGCAGTAATATCCTATTGTGATCATGTGGCAAGTCACTTAACCTTCTATTGCCTAAAGTACAAAGATTGCAAGCTCTCTGTGGACAGGAAAAATACCTACTGGATCTAAACGTAACTTGCTTTGAACTTCAGAGAAAAAGGCATGAACTAAATTCAATTCCTCTATTGGCATACCTAGCTCGTTTCCAAGCTGCTAAAATAACCTTGTGGAAATAATCCTTCTCTAAACAGCAATTATATATAGATTTGGCTTGTTCCCTAAACTCAGTATCTGAATAGCATATCCTCTGTAATTTCAGGAATTGACTGATCGGTAAGCTTTGTTTCAGCCTAGCAGGATGGAAGCTTTGATATTTCAATAAATTTATTTTCTTCCACCTCCTTCTTATAGATAAACTAGCGACCAATGGGTCATACTCGTTGTCGGCCCAGAGTTGGTATGAGATGTTGGTGCCCTAGAGAGACCTTAAGCCTTACACCCTCCATTGCTGTCCAAATCTATTGTTTAGCTTTGAATGCCCTGCTCTTTGTCACTTCTCTAGAAATTGCCACCCTAGGTGACCACCAAGTTTGCCTAATGATTGGGCCGGCCCTGTTATACGCTTTGATAATAGTGATATCCAAAAATTCAATTTGTTCCTGAGGCATGTTATCTTAAACTGAATATATCTTGATGCATCCAATAAATTAATTTATTTCCTGTATATCTTTTTCCCAAATTAAAAAAAAATCATCTAAAAATCATTACCAACATTTTATTTAGAGGTATAAATAAATTTTCTTCCATTTCAGCAATAAACAATGTAGAAACAGAAGGGGCAACAGCATTTCCCATTGCTATTCTCAATAAAATGGAGTATCAAATTGCAAATAATTATGATACTAAACAATCTCAGCCAATTCCATGGGAAATCCATGGGAGAGTCTAACTGGAATAGAGTCCTCATGTAGAATGCATCAATTAATTTCAATGCTTCTTCCTGTGATATATTTGATGAAGAGAAGCAATATCTACAGCTGCCAATCACAAATATGCACCGACTTCACCGAATTCTGCTAAAATGTACAACATCTGAGCGGTGTTTGTAATAAAAGATCTAACTTGCATAGCCATTGATTCCAAAGAGATAGCCAAAAATTTGGCTAAGGGTTCCAAAACTGACTTGCGAAGATATGATGGGTCTTCTTGGTAGGCTGCTCAATGATTCAAGAACTTCACAAACATGGAAATATGGGGTGTCTGTAAATCGTCAACTTCAATATTCTGCTCAATAATAAATGCCTCCTTCCACAACCTGCCTAATTCATTGCTGAATCTTTTTTGTAGAATCCTGTTGCAATTTTCTATAATACAGAACGTCTGGCAATTGCCTGTAAACCTCTAACAAACTGTGTTCCATACAATTCTAGCCAGCTCCACTCTCTGCCATACATAGGCCTAGGATTCGGAAATCCTATGATGCACTAGGCCCAAACTACCCTGAAACCATCTGCTTTCTGTTCCAGGTGGCCACAGCTATGGAGGCTACATAAGAAGGGCCTGATCCTGGAGCAGATATGAATAGCCTGAAGAAGGAACTGTTTATCTGTCTTGCCATCTCTCTGGCTTGTCCTCATTCATCTTGTAGAAGTAAATTGTTACTGATTTCACTTGGAACATTTATTTTTCTTTTTGCAATAAGTACACGTTATTTTCAGCAAATGCTCTCGTCTCCCTACTTAGATCATGCAAAGGTTTTGGTGTTAAATCTCCTTGCCAAGAGCTTTCTGAAAAATACAAAACAAAACAAAAACTGTTCATTCCTTGCCAATTCATTCACAGAATTAAAAAAAAATAAATCTACTTGCGGCACAGGATCAGGGGCATTACTCTGTTTTTAGTCTGCTGCCCCCCTGTGTTCTTGAGATGTGGAGCAACAACAACTCCCAAACAATTAAATAAAACCAAAATTAAGGTGATGCCCTGAAAATGATCATTCCGACATATAAATCACAGAGACGTCTCTGGAGCTATTTTAGAATGTCCACTATATAGACATTCCTGGTGCGAGAATATCCATTTAACATGGGGCATGATAGCAGTGTACTCTGTGAGGTAGAACAGAAGAGAAAGAGAGTGAGTTCTCTGCAGATGGGTACAGTCCAAAAACCAGGTGGAGAAGAAGAACTAGGCCACACTGGAAGAAATCTTAAAAAGCCTTTATTGAGGACCCAACTTTAAAAATTTCATCACTAGGCCTTCCTCAGGGGTCAACAACTGGTAGGAGGTCATCTCAAGGAGAACGTCAGGATTGATACTAAAGCTCTTTCCCATTAGCAAATTGAGCCTTATCCATTAAAATAAAAGGAAGAGAAAGATATGAACAGACTTTAAAAATAAAGACTTTGACGTTCTCCTTGAGATGGCCTCCTAATGGGAAAGAGCTTTAGTATCACTCCTGCCGTTCTCCTTGAGATGGCCTCCTACCAGTTGTTGACCCCTGAGGAAGGCCTAATGCCGAAACTTTTTAAAGTTGGGTCCTCAATAAAGGCTTTTTAAGATTTCTTCCAATGTAGCCTGGTTCTTCTCCTCCGCTTGGTTCTTGGACTGTACCTTGGGTGGTGTCAAGGGAAATGGATGATATGTTGCGATTTCAAAATGGCACATGCACGTCCAATTCTGACCATGAATGAGGTACAAAAACATGCCTGTTTCATGGCTTCAACATTTCCAGGGGGGGAAGCAAAATGTGTTTTCATTGCCATGGTTAATATTTCCTGACCTGTACATAGAAACATAATGACAGAAAAAGACCACATGGCCTATCTAGCCTCCCTTCCATATCAACCACTACAACAGTCCCCTTTTATCCTTTGGAGATCCTCTGTGTTTGTTCCATGCTTTTTTGAATTCAGATACTGTCCTTGTCTCTATCACCTCCACTGGGAGACTATTCCACGCATCTACCACTCTTTCCATAAAGAAGTATTTCTGCATATCACTCCAAACATCTTACTGACCTGCCGCCGCATGTCTCATTACCTAAAGTGCCGATTGGGACGTGCTAGTCGCAGAACATAGTTGATCACCTTCTGAAATACCTCGGCTGAGACGTCCAAGTACCTAGTTCTCTGGGCATGCAATTCAGGGGCATCCACATTTGTGAAACAGCCTACACCCATGCACGTACCTGGCCTTGCTATCCACGCAGACCCATTGCTACTAGGACGTTCTCATCTTTCGTGGTGGAGATGGAGTGATTTCGGGAGATATGTATCTCTGCCTCCCTTCACTGCTGCTACTCCTCCAGATTTTTGGATGTTGTGCTCTGGACATCTTAGATTCTTCCTGATGTCCCCTCTAACATACCACTTTAAGTGACTGGGTTTTGTTTCACAATTAATAACTCTTTTTCTAATTGACCAACCATTTTTTAAACTCCTGGGTTGTTTTTCTTTAGTTCAAACCCTATTTATTTTTCAGGATTTAAAATTTATGGTCCTTGTTTCATGTTTCTCTCCTATTTAAGACCCTAGTTGCACATTTGTTTGCCATCCTGAACATGCCAAGCTGCCCACTGTCACTGCTTTGCCAAGGAGATTGCCTAGCTCACCGACATTTATGGTTTTCAATATTGTGGCACTGATTTGTCTCAGCTATAGGACCTTGTTCTGAGCTATTTCAGAATGATCCAGTTTCAATAGATTCTGACAGCCAGGGGAGGCTTAAGGCTTAAGGTCTGCCTAGGGCACCAACACCTTGAACCAACTCTGGGCCTGGCCCTGCTCAGAACCAGCCCTAACAGCACGCAAATGCCAACATACAGATTTGCACCTGCTCCAAAGTTGATGTTAATGTTTATGTTTCCTCAGCGGGCAATTCTACATAGTTACACATAGTTAATGCATATTTTCACATGCCTATTTTATAAAATCAAGTGCATGCATTCTTGGCTTTATAAAACGCTAGTGTAGGTGGTAGAGCGCGCGCCTTAAATTAATGCAGAATCACGCACAGCGGCTCTAGAGCTAGTGTAAAAATCTGTGACTCTCTTCTGCATGTAGATGTGTATAAAGGCACATTTTAGAAATTGGAACTGAGACGTTGAGGCTGAGGGACATCACCCATCTCCGTCCCTTGCTCATGATGCCCCTGCATTTACTGTTGGTATTGAGTCACGATACCCATCTGATAAGCAGTACACTGGTATTCAAGTATGATGCCTGGAAATCAGATTCGAAAACCAAAGCTGTTCTGCTTGATGTGACTTGCACGGTGTTTCATCATAGCATATGTTGCTCCAGAGAAATCGAAAGGTTGTAGACTAGATGCTTGTGCCTGTTCCCTGCAGGTTGGGGAGGGAATTTCATAAGGCTTTGACTACATGGTTGAGTAACTGCTTTGTGTCTGCTACCTTGAGAAGTGTTTACTGTTTCACTTTTTCCATGAATGCCAGGAGAGGTTGGAATGCCTGAAGCGTGTATGTTTGTGACACCCCTATGAGCTGTGACAGATTTATTTATTCCCCGGTATGTGTAAGGGCAGATTCCTAAAATGATGTCTCAAGAATTAACAGCATGAACAGCAAACCCAATACATTCTTCACTGTTTAACGCTCCTTCTACCTAAACGTTGACGAGTTAATATGGTAATGCTTTGATGCAGTACACACATGTCTTTAAAAGAAATTTGAAAAATTATTCTAAAAATGGATTTACCAGCACACTGAAAACCTCTTGGGCCCAATGACTGAACGGATCGGATTAGCGGTGAGAAGTACGGTCTGCAGTTCTCCACGACTGAGGTTCTTTAAATATCTTATATTCAACTTTAATAGAAGAGTGTATTGGGTTTGATGTTCATGCTGATGTTTTGCACTTCTTGAACAAGGCACTGAATATTCAGTGGTCTTCAAAACTTACCAGAACGTTTACAATCCGTGCACTAGATAGGCTGGTTCTGATTTCTATATGTTTGGCCCTTGCTGTTGGACTCAGCGACTGGAGTTCGTAGATAATGCGACCTATCCATCAGAATTTTCCTTCTAGGTTGTTTCCTTAAATGCACAAATCCCGTGAGCACATAAAAGAGCTTTACTTCACTTTTAATAGCTTTTATAAGAAGCCTCTGAATGTGAGAAGCTGTTTGTGTGTTTGGTGCACTATAACCAGCACAGGGCACTTATTCTGCGGTACCTAGAAGAAATCCCCCATCTGGAACTGCTGAGATTCTGCACCTTTCCAGTAACAGCTCAAGGTGAGTTACAGTAGGTATTTCCCTATCCCCAGAGGGCTTATAATCTATGTTTGCACCTGAGAGAGTCATGAGGCTGTAGAGGTTTAAGTGGCTTGTCCAAGGCCACAAGGAATACCAGTGAGATTTGAACTCTGGTCTCTTATGGTTACAGAGCACTGCTCTAACCACTAGGCCACTCCTCCATGCCTGTTAGGTCACTCAGATTAGGTCACATCCGTGATAAGGTGCGGGGTACTGGGCAGAATCAAACCTAATTCTCCAAACAGTGCATCACCAAAGTGCATCACTTCTGATTGATAATAAATGTATAAAAGTATTGTGTTTGTGATGTTATTTACTGATCTTTTTCTGTGAATGATTTTTCATAGTTGGATAATACTTTTTAAAAATATGCATCCTTAAGGAGCAGATATACTAGGTTTTGTCGATTGTCTGTGTACAGGAGAAATGGTTAGCGGATCTGTCACTAAGCAGGTTTATTTTCATAAATACCATTTTGTTTTCACAAATATGTCAGTGTATTGGGTATCATACTGTTGGGTATCACAGTTCACTTTGTCCTTTGCTAGATAGTGCACCTGAGATATGGTTGCTCTTGCTTGACATATAGCACTTTATAGTTCTGGTGGGACATACACACTACGAGGTGCCACAATGCCAAATTTTCAAGCTAACTTAGGTGGAAGTCAATCAGGCTGGCAGACATTGCTAGAGCACAGTTGTACTCTTGGTGTTTCTATGGTGCATAGGATGAGTCTGCAGAACACCACCCATCTAGAGCGCTCTACGCAGGGGAAAGATGAAAGAAGAACAGGTGGGTTAAATAAAATAAAATACACAAGAGTTCACGTTTGTAGCATAAGCAAGAAACAGACCTTAAAGGCTGCAGGATGACGGACCTCAGCCTCAAAGATGGAAGTGTGCCGGGGCAGAACTCATCTAGATTTCCTGGCATCTAACCTTCCTGACCTCTGAGTGAGGCTAGGGGACTGCGTTTGTGAAGTGCAAAGCTAAGGTGGCTTGATTAGGATGCTGATTAGATAGCACTCTGTTTGCGCAGGATGGGAGGGCCCCGTGGGGGGCATTACAAGGTGTGAAAGGCAGTTAATTAGCATGTGGCAGCTCTATGCAGTGCAGACGAGGACTTCCCAAGCCTGCCTGCTCTGTCCCTTTGTCTCTCTCACACACTCTCTCTCCCTTTTTAACATATTTTTCTAAAGAATTCCAGATGTAGTGAAACAAGCAAGCGAAGAAGATGATGTTAGGTGACGAGGTATAAGGTATGATTGGCTCCATAGTTTGATCTACTCTGAATCTGCTCATTTCCACTCTCTCAAACCCCTAGTGGCAGTAAGACCAGGGCTACCTCTGCCTGAGTCTTGGGACGTGGAGTTAGGCTGATATGAACAGACTTGCTCAGAATGATCCAAAACCAGCTATCTGCAGCACAGGCAAAGGGCGATGAAAGCTGCGAATGCAAATTTTAAACAGCCCGTGTGCTTACAAAGCATGCTGGTGCTTTAAAAATGCCTGCTTTCTGCTCATTCTCAAAGAGAAAGGACATAGGTACGTTGTCTTTGAAACATAGTGTATATGCAGAGCTGACAAGTTACCCATTTCCAGGAGTGATATTTTAAGCCAGTCCTGGGTTTCTGACCATCTCATCCTGATGCGTTATGAGATCTGCAGCAGTGATTCTAATGGGCAAAATCAGGGACTACAAATACCATAGTGCATTGCAACGCAAATCTAAAACCAGACCTGGCAAGAAAATGTCACTCCTGGGACTGGGTAAATTGGCAGCTCTGTATATGTGCTAAAAGTGTCTGCACCTGTTCTTTTGTGTAGAAGACCAGGTGGGGTAAAATGACGTCTACTTATGCAAATGTCACAGAAGTGCTTGAGTTTTCTTGTCCTATCTACACACGCCTCTGGGAACTGCCCTTCATTGCCCATATGGAAGCCTACGCTCTACGCGTGCTTTGGACCAGAGAGGATGAGGGCACTTTACATTCAGGTCATTTTACCAGAAAAGCAAACAGAAAATGATACTCTAAGGGGGGTGGGGGGGTGGGGGTAATTTTATAAAGCACACTTACATGTGGCAAATGGCTAATATTCAAGGTCTTTAGGACAGATGATGTGGGAAAATGCACTTAACAGTTGGAGAAACATGAAGAATAACAACTCATATAGGTGAGCAGAGTGAAACATTCATAGAAACTTTATTTTTTAAGTGCTATAAAGTCAATGCTGACTCCTGGTGACCCAGCAGCCCCTGGGTTTTCTTGGCAAGGTATAACCGGAAGTAGATTGCCGAGTCTTGTCTTCTGAGGCAGTGGAGGATGAAGTGATTTGCCCAAGGTCACAAGGAGTGCCAGTGGGAATCAAGCCCTGATTGCTTGGGTACTACAAGCAGCTCTAACCAGCGGATGACAACCATACAGCCTAGCCAGTCTGCTCATTTACACCAGCTACGAAGCCTTCTTTTCCCTTACAGATCCTCAGTGCTTGTCCCTTGCTTTCTTGAATTCAGATACAGTCCTGGACTTTACTACCAAAGTGCTACTGTTAGGTGAACTAGGTGGTCACCTACAGCACCGGGCCTCCAGAGGTCACCATTATCACCGCTGTACAGTCTGTGCATAGGCAGGGGGCGGAATTTAGGTGGAACAGCAAGAGAGTCGTGAGGTGCATATAAACTAGGTACATAGCAGCACCTACCTCACAGCACATGGAAATCTGTCGGAGAGCATTTGCACTCTATTAGACATTATTGTAGGTGCCTATCTTTTAAAGGCACATAGGCACCTAAGTTGCCTTTATAAAATAGGTGCATATTTGGGAATTCTTATAGGCGTCCTGTTATAAAATTCCCCCAATGAGGCTACTACCAGCTGGTGAGATTCCTACAGTGGAACACGGTCAACTGATACAACTTTTGACCCTTCTTGGAAACTTAAAAAATGTAACTTCAGACATCTGGAGCTGGATATAAACCATATTCTAGTAAGAAAGGACAGATGATTCAGAATCCCAAACCTAAATTAACAAAAGGAAGAATACTCTAGCCTGTCACCTGAATGCAAATGAGCAATTTAGGCCTCTGGCCCAAGTGGGCCTTTGATTGATTGGTCTACATGAAGTCATTCTTCTCCCAATCTCATTACATATATGGGTCTGCATGGAATTTATCTTCCTGGGGAATCCTGAAACAGCAGCATCCTAGAGATAGATGTCTGGTTGGAGCTTTTGATAATAAATAGAAAGGACACATGAAAATAAAAAGAAAATTTCTAGAAAACCACCACAGGGTGAGTTTGTAAAGGGTCTTACCCTGGGTTTTAGAAACCTAAATAAATCCCTTTGAAAACTGACTAGAGTTCAGGCCTAAATTTAAGTTCCTAAAATATGTGGTGGGGGGGGGGGGGGTGAGGAGGGTTATGAGAGAGGGGTTTGAGCGAGTAAAAACAATTAGCCGCTGAGCACTAGTAATCTGTTTTCATTTGAAACAAAATAAGACAGACATTTTCCCCATTTCATTTTTAAAGTAAAACAAAAAAAAACAACAACCACAATTTTGTTTGCTTGGTTTAAAAAATTAGGTGCCACAAAAAATACCTATTTTCTCTTCCTCCCAAGCCCCTCTTCCTCTAGTAAAGCCTCTTTGGGGGGCAGGAGCAATTGTCAGTCATTCCTGTCCCAACGATATAGCAATTGCGAATGGTACTGACTGACCAGCATCCTTATTCATTTCTGCCTACTAAAGAAAAATGTCAAGAGCAAAAATGAAGAAGATGCTGGCTGTGGTCTCCCGTGCCCTCTGCAAGTGCTGCTTTGACAGGGCAGGAGCAAGCGGGATCTCACTCTACCCTTCCTAGCTGGGCAAGTTTCCTCAGGCGTAATCCAAGGTCAGAGTACTCCCAGCCCCTCTGGCCGTTTTCCCAGGCCTGCAATCCCAGCCCCTCCCAGGATGCCGGTCAAATCTAAACTGGAGTATTAAATGAGGTGGCGGGACTAGTGCGCAGGAACAGAAGATTCATTCTCCACAGATAGGCTACTTTGGAGCTGATCTGTGATCCCTGGTCAAACATCTGTCTGCGTGCAAGCACACAGCTGGGGCTAATCAGTTTGTGTTTGACTGCTGGTACAGGTTCTTCCAAGTCGGCCTCAACATGCACAGAAATGTGCGGGAAAAGACCACGTTTCATATCTCATAGCCCTTGTGATGTCAGCGCTTCTGAAACCCGCCATGGTTATAATCACAGAGATGCCAATGCGTCTAACTCCATTGGTTTTATCCACGGTTCATGATGCGTTTGGCGCAGTAAGTGGCCTTTTACAAGGATGTGCTGGGATTCTACGTATAATGCTGGACTTACATCTGTTAAGAGGGTAATTCTATAAGAGGTGCCTAATTTAAGCATGTTGCCAGGCGCCTATATTAAGACAATTTGCTTACCCGGCAGAGCTCACATCTACATTGCAGATTGCGGACTTTTATATCAACCCTGGAGCTGGTGTGAATATCCACGTCTTTAATTATAGTATTTTATAATCTATGTGTGTACTTGCACATGGCCCATATTCCACCCCTGCGTACACTTTTACACCAGTTGAAATTTTAGAAGAGGCCATTTACCTGTGTATGCACCCATATATGAGCAGAAATAATTAAAAAAATATATACCTTACATGCTCAATGTTATTTTCATTCTTCTTCAAGTGCAAGCAAGTCAATGCTAACCCAGTAGCAAGGGTGGTAGGTGGTTTTGCAGGCCTTTCTTCCAAGGCAATGGAGGATAAATTGACTTGCCCAAGGTGCACCAGTGGGTATCAAACCCTGATCTCTTGGTTGCTAGGCTACTCCTCCTCTCTACCTACCATTATGAGTAGAATGAAAGAGGGATGTTTGGAGTGATCCAGAGACAGAGCCTGATATATGTAGAAATTATCATCTAAGCGTCGATTTTCAGCTTCTATTCATAGAAAGACACATTTTAGATGGGATGTAGTGATCGGAAGTGGGTTGTCGAGGTTGGGGCATATACAGTCATGATGTTCTGCTGAAGGTGGAGCTATTTCTAAAATACACCGAAGGACGTGCAGAGATTGATAGCCACATGCAGTGGGAGGAGCCATTTCACAAATATACATGTGGGAAAACTCTGCGGCAACGTTCACAGATATCTGAGCCATTTTGCAAACTTTGACGTGCAGATGCTATTACTTAACCACAGAGGGCGCTTTCTTTAGGTCATTTCAGTTTGGAAGGGGAACTAAACATTGAGGGATTAAGGGGAACCAGGACCGTACCAAGCTAGAAATGCAACCTGTGCGATCTGTGAACTTGGCACCCAGGGGTGCAGGGCCATGTGCAGAGACTCATTTGCATAAGGGCCTCATTTGCATAAACATTTGCATAATGCTAACATGCACTAACTTTTAATAAACATGTCTCTTAATGAGTGTCTGGATAAAGAAAGACTACCAGTCCTATCCTACATTACTATACTCCAGTGCCAATCGCAGGCACATTAGGAAGTACTACAAGCATTGCCCATTTAGAACCCATAGCAAACCCACCGTATCATAACAGCACTACCAGGACTCAAAAAGCACCAAACCCTACCTATCAAAAGGCTACACTGAAAATATTAAACCACTACATCTCAGAGAATACCAATACATCTCCTACTGGGGAAAGAGAACAAGTGGCACTGTCAAATAGAAACTACATGAACAGAATACCTCGGCTCAGTTACACAGAACATAGACCATCACCACACAAAGAACAAGGGATCACAGTTTAGAAATAGGAAGACAATAATTAAACTGGGAACCCCAAAAGCCAAACTTGGAATGTACAACACTGGAGTAATAAAACTATAAATTAATTTCCTCTTGTACTAAACAAAACGCAAAGACCTTAACGATGCACATTTCCCAGAGCTGACATTCCAGTTAATAAATTCAAAATAAAAAAGTATTTTTCTACCTTTTGTTGTTTGGGAATCTATTTTTTCAGTTGCAATTGCTCCAGTCACTTTCTTCTGGTTTCTTTGTGTCTTCTGCTAACTTTCCATTGTCTGCTGTCCATTTGTCCTTTCTTCTCTCTTCTAGTTTTTTTCCATTCTCTCTCTACATCTGCTTTAACATACTAATCTTTCCCCTTTTGCTCTTTCCTCCATTTCTTTCCTTATTCCTCTTTCATCCACTCAAATTTCACCCTTCCATCCTCAATTCCCACTTACTCTCCCAATACCTGGCCAAGTGTAGATTTTTCTTCCCTCCCACACAAAATATCTTTTCTCCTCTCCATCCTCACTCCCCCAGCCCCATCCCCTTCTAGTCCTCCCCCAGCATCTGCTCCCTTCTAGTCCCATTCTCCCATCCCCCCACATTAGCCCATTTCCAGTCCTAGCCCCCCCCATCAGTCCATTTCCAATCCTAGCCTCCCCATCAGGCATTTCCAGTCCTATCCTAGCCCCATCTGCCCATTTCCAATGCAAGTCCCCAATCAGCTTATTTCCAATCCTAGACCCCCATCAGTCCATTTTCAGTCTAAGCCCCACCCCATCAGCCTATTTCCAATCCTAGCCCCCCATTAGCCATTTCCAGTCCTATCCTAGCCCCCCTCAACCCATTTCCAGTCCAAGCTCCCCATCAGTGATTTCCAGTCCTATCCTAGCCCACTCATCAGCCCATTTCCAGTCCATTCCCCCCCAATCAGCCTATTTCCAGTTCTAGCCCCCCCCCAAAGAGCCCTGTGGTTGTCTGACTGACTTTAGAGGGAGCCAGAGAGGCCCTGGCTCACCTCTGGATAGACGCCGAAGTGAAGAGCGCCGTTTTTCTTCACTTTGGCAGTTGTGTTCTAGTGTAGGCCGCTGGCATGTGCTGAGTGTCAGGAAACAGGAAATGCCCTTTAACCTCTTGTGCACCAGCAGCCTACACCATAACACAGCTGCCGCAGTGAAGAAACACGGCACTCTTCACTTTGGCGGCTATACAGAGGTGAGTCAGGGCCTCAGGCCTCCCTCTGAAGCCGGCCCTGCTGGGAGCCGAACAGCAGGTGCGGGATGTTGTTGGTGCAGGGCTCCCTGAAGTGCAGGGCTCTTTGCGAACAACATTCTCGCACAATGGACGGGCCGGCCCTGCTGGCATCCCCTATCTCTCCAACCACATGCAGGAACTCACTGGGCTTCCTGGTATGGCCCTGAGGGGGATATCTGCCTTAATTCCTCCTGTAAATGCTCCGGCACGGGAACATCACCAGCAGGGAGATCCGATCGGCGTCAGCTGAGGGAGCAGGCAGGTAAGCTCCTCCCTCCTCCCCCACACCAAGGCCAAGTAGGCCCACCGAAACCTCAGCGGTGGGACTTTTAAAAGCGATAGCGCTCCGGTACGCCCGCGCCTGAGGGACTTGCCAGAGGGCCCATTGGCGTGGCCCTTAGGCGGGGACCCACAGCCTAAAACACCAGCATACCTCCTTCCAGCAGAAACAACCAATGCAACATTGTTACAAGAAAAGGAAACCTGTAAACGGACAAGAGCAAATTACTCTAAGGTACCATCATTATAATTGTCTATACTGCACTATATAACGAGGAAACCATTCCTGATCCCACCGATCGGCCGTTCGTAATATCAACTACGATCCAAATGGATCACCACAAGTGCAAGCCTACGCTATCATTTTAATCATACTAATACAATGGCACACCTCAATCAGCCAAAGCTACACAAAATCCCTCACTACCTCATTGCTTGTAAATTACATATGTTGCATAGCCTATGGAATCCATTGCTACCTCATTGCTACCCCATTGCTTGTTAAATAACATATGCTGCATAGCCTGTAGAATCCTTTGCTACCTCACTGCTTGTAAGAAAACATATACCTCATAGCCTGTAGAATCCTTTGCTACCTCACTGCTTGTAAGATAACATATGCCGCATAGCCTGTAGAATCCTTTGCTACCTCACTGCTTGTAAGATAACATATACCGCATAGCCTGTAGAATCCTTTGCTACCTCACTGCTTGTAAGAAAACATATACCTCATAGCCTGTAGAATCCTTTGCTACCTCATTGCTTGTAAGATACATATGCTGCATAGCCTGTAGAATCCTTTGCTACCTCACTGCTTGTAAGATAATATATACCGCATAGCCTGTAGAATCCTTTGCTACCTCACTGCTTGTAAGATAACATATGCTGCATAGCCTGTAGACTCCTTTGCTACCTCACTGCTTGTAAGATAACATATGCTGCATAGCCTGTAGACTCCTTTGCTACCTCACTGTTTTTAAGATAACATATGCTGCATAGCCTGTAGAATCCTTTGCTACCTCACTGCTTGTAAGATAACATATACCGCATAGCCTGTAGAATCCTTTGCTACCTCATTGCTTGTAAGATACATATGCTGCATAGCCTGTAGAATCCTTTCCTACCTCACTGCTTGTAAGATAACATATACCGCATAGCCTGTAGAATCCTTTGCTACCTCATTGCTTGTAAGATAACATATGCTGCATAGCCTGTAGAATCCTTTGCTACCTCACTGCTTGTAAGATAACATATACCGCATAGCCGGTAGAATCCTTTCCTACCTCATTGCTTGTAAGATAACATATACTGCATAGCCTGTGGAATCCTTTGCTACCTCATTGCATGTAAGATAACATATGCTGCATAGCCTGTAGACTCCTTTGCTACCTCACTGTTTTTAAGATAACATATGCTGCATAGCCTGTAGACTCCTTTGCTACCTCAATGCTTGTAAGATAACATATGCTGCATAGCCTGTAGACTCCTTTGCTACCTCACTGCTTGTAAGATAACATGCTGCATAGCCTGTAGACTCCTTTGCTACCTCATTGTTACTTCATTGCTTGGAGGATAACAAATGCTGCATAGCCTGTAGACTCCTTTGCTACCTCACTGCTTGTAAGATAACATATGCTGCATAGCCTGTAGACTCCTTTGCTACCTCACTGCTTGTAAGATAACATATGCTGCATAGCCTGTAGACTCCTTTGCTACCTCACTGCTTGTAAGATAACATATGCTGCATAGCCTGTAGACTCCTTTGCTACCTCATTGCTTGTAAGATACATATACTGCATAGCCTGTAGAATCCTTTGCTACCTCACTGCTTGTAAGATAACATATGCTGCATAGCCTGTAGACTCCTTTGCTACCTCACTGCTTGTAAGATAACATATGCTGCATAGCCTGTAGACTCCTTTGCTACCTCACTGTTTTTAAGATAACATATGCTGCATAGCCTGTAGAATCCTTTGCTACCTCATTGCTTGTAAGATACATATGCTGCATAGCCTGTAGACTCCTTTGCTACCTCATTGTTACTTCATTGCTTGGAGGATAACACATGCTGCATAGCCCCTCTCTGTCCTCTTCTATGGCTCCACATCACATTGTCTTCCTTTTCTTTATACTCCCTAACTGTTTCCCCTCCTACCAGCACCTTCACTCCTTCACTCCTCATCCCTTCTTTACCATCCTCACTTCCCCCTCCATTCTGTCTTCTAACCAATCATGAGTTCTTGAGCTTCATCACTCTCTCTCTCTCATTCAACCATCTCCTCTCTCTCTAAGGCAACCTCACCCTCGTTTCCACCATACTGTCTCCTCTCTACCCTGTACTCTGCTATTCCTTCTCCTTCTCTCATCTGGAGATATCAACCCCCAATCCTGGCCCCCCTAGATTCCCGTCTCATTCTGAGAAGAGGTCTTCACGCAACATGTCTAATCTTATCCATATCTTTCTCCTTTCCCCTTCCACTCTCCCTTTCTCATGTGCCTTGTGGAACACTCACTCTGTCTCTAATAAACTTGCTTTTACTCATGATCTCTTTATCTCTAATGCTCTACATCTTGCTATAACTGAGACCTGGCTCCTCCCAGAAGACACCGCATCTACTGCTGCCCTCTGTCATGGGGGCTATCAGTTCTCCCACACGCCTCGTCCCTCTGGCAGTGGTGGTGGTGTTGGGTTTCTATTTTCTCCTTCTTGCCAATTCCAACCCCTCCCGCTGCCTCAGTCTCACTCCTTTCTCTCTTTTGAAGTCCACTCCATCCGCCTCTTCACTCCACTTCCTCTCCGGGTAGCTGTTATTTATCGACCTCCTGACAAGTCTGCGTCTACTTTTCTCACTGACTTTGACCCATGGCTTTCCTTCTTTCTGGACTCCTCTTCCCCCACTCTTATTCTTGGGGATTTTAACATTCATGTTGATAACCCCTCTGATCCTCAAGCTTTAAAGCTCCTCTCCCTTACCTCCTCGTTTGACCTCCAACTTTGTTCCACTGCCCCCACTCACCAGCATGGCCACTGCCTGGACCTGATATTTTTCTCGAGTTGCTTACCTTCGAACTTCAGCAGCTCTGTTCTTCCCTTATCTGACCATCACCTTTTAAGCTTTACTCTTTATCACCCACCGCCTCAGCCTCGCCCTGTCTCCTCCAATCTATTTAGAAATCTTCATGCTACTGATCCCTTGGCTCTCTCTTTCTTCATCTTTCTTCCACCATGTCATCTAAGTCTGTTGACAAGGCAGTAATTTCTTATAATGCTGCACTCTCCTCGGCTTTGGATGCTCTTGCTCCACCCATCCCATGTCCTGTGAGATGTTCTGCACCCCATCCCTGGCTTTCATCCACTACCCACTATTTACATTCCTGTGCCCGTTCTGCTGAGCGTGCTTGGCTCAAATCCCGCTCCCCTGCAGACCACCTACACTTCAAGTTCATGCTTGTCTCCTTCCAACCAGCCATAACTCTTGCCAAACAAGACTACTATGTCCATCTGACTAACTCTCTTGCCTCTGATCCTCGCCGTCTCTTTACTACTCTCAGTTCTCTCCTCAAAGTGCCCCATCCCCTGATCCCTCCCTCCCTTTCTGCCCAAACCCTGGCTGACTATTTCCATGACAAAATCAACAAGATCACCCTCCAATTCCCCATAATGTCAGCTACTTCCCCTCCTCCCCCTCTCCACTCCAAATTCTCCCCCCCACCCTTTCTACCCTCTCTTCCTTTCCTGTGAACTCTGAAGAGGAAAATGCACACCTTCTTTCTTCCTCCAAACTCAACACCTG
The DNA here is from genome assembly GCA_033557465.1 of Ichthyophis bannanicus. NCBI lineage: Eukaryota > Metazoa > Chordata > Amphibia > Gymnophiona > Ichthyophiidae > Ichthyophis > Ichthyophis bannanicus. Next base: position 16,143,648 of record CM066039.1, on the reverse strand, counting down.
CTCCTCTGATCCTATCCTCACCCGTCTCCTAAGCCCCATCTCCTCCACCATTGTCCCTTCCATCTCTCATATTCTCAACTTATTGCTTTCCACTGCAACTGTACCTACAGACTTCAAGCATGCTGTGGTCACAGCTCTCCTCAAAAAACCCTCACTTGATCCCATCTGTCCTTCTAATTATAGACCCATCGCTCTCCTTCCCTTAATTTCTAAAGTATTTGAACATGTGGTTCACCGCTGCTGCCTTGACTTCCTGTCCTCTCATGCCCTACTGGATCCCTTACAGTCTGGATTTTGTCCTTTACACTCTACTGAAATGGCTCTTGCCAAAGTCTCCAATGACTTGTTCCTGGCAAAATCCAAGGGCCTTTACTCTGTCCTCATCCTTCTTGACCTCTCTGCTGCTTTTGACACTGTTGACCACAACCTTCTCCTCGATACCCTGTCCTCTCTTGGTTTTAAGGGCTCTGTACTATCCTGGTTCTCCTCCTATCTCTCCCATCGCTCCTTCGGTGTGTGTTCTGGTGGCTTCTCCTCCTCTGCTACCCCGCTCCCAGTTGGTGTATCCCAAGGATCTGTCTTGGGTCTGCTCCTTTTCTCCCTCTATACCCAGTCCCTTGGTGCGCTTATCTCTTCCCATGGCTTTCAGTACCATCTGTATGCTGATGACTCCCAGATCTACCTCTCTACACCTGAACTCTCTCTGGCAATCCAGACCCGGATCTCTGCCTGCCTTTCTGACATTGCTGCCTGGATATCTCACCGCCGCTTGAAATTGAACATGGCCAAAACTGAACTTCTTGTCTTTCCCCCTAGGACCTCCCCTTCTCTTCCTCCTTTCTCAGTCTCTGTGGATGGCTCTGTACTCCTTCCTGTTTCCTCGGCCCGCAATCTGGGGGTTATCTTTGACTCCTCTCTCTCTTTCAAAACACACATCCATCTTGTAGCTAAGACCTGCTGTTTCTTTCTCTATAACATTAGCAAAATCCACTCCTTCCTTTCTGAATACACTCCTAAAACACTTATCCACTCCTTAATCACCTTCTGTCTTGACTACTGTAACCTACACCTTGCTGGTCTCCCTTTGAATCATCTCTCTCCCTTTCAATCTGTTCATCACTCTGTTGCGCAGCTAATCTTCCGCTAGCCTCGTCATGCCCATATTACCCCTCTTCTCAAGCCACTTCACTGGCTCCCTATCTGTTTCCGCATCCAGTTCAAACTTCTCCTGCTGACCTATAAATGCATTCACTCTGCGGCTCCTCACTACCTTTCTTCTTTTATCTCTCCCTATAACCCCCCTCGGGAACTCCGCTCTTCTAGCAAACTGCTTTTATCTGTGCCCTTCTCTTCTACTGCTAACTCCAGACTTCGCTCCTTTCACCTTGCTGCACCTTACGCATTGAACAAACTACCTGAGTCTGTACGCCAGGCACCTTCTCTAACCCTCTTCAAATCCAGGTTGAAAGCTCACCTCTTCGCTGCTGCTTTTGGATCTTGACTCACCTGATCTCCTTTTTCTTTCCCCTTGTTTTATCCCAGCCTACACCTTCTGTGTTTTGTCTTGACTAGATTGTAAGCTCTGATGAGCGGGGACTGTCTCTTACATGTCTGTGCAGTGCTGCGTACGACTGGTAGCGCTATACAAATGCTCAGTAGTAGTAGTAAAGACAGGGGCAAAAGGAGCTGTTTTTCTCTGCCTATTTGCACAGAGAAAAGTTGTAAAGCTAGGCATGGATAATTTTGGCCTTATGCATGGATTCCCTAAAGGTTTTCACCCTGCCCTGGCCATGCCCTTGACACACTCCCGTCTACATTCTCATGTAAAATGAGTCCTTCCTAAAATAGTAATTGACACATAGATGCAATTTTCACATGTAAATCATGAATAAGGCTTTGAAAATAACCCCCATAATGTAGATGTCTGGCACAGTCACAGAAAAACCAGGTATAAATCAGGCAAATAAGCCAGGCACATAGAATATTTATAGACCAATATTCAGCTCTTCTCTATGCACCTGATACGCTAAAGCACCAGTATATGGCACTTCTATGTGTAAGGCCTATGTTTAGCAAAATGCGGTGGTGCTTACGATAATTTTAGCGCCTCTGAATATACAAATCATTTGACATGTCTACATTAGGCAGACATTCTGTGCAAAACTGACCTCATTATTTGTTTAGGAGAGAAAAGATGGAGGGATATACATAGCAGTTTTGATTTGCATAATACTAATCATTTTTATAGTGCTATCGGATGTACCCCTCACTTGGTTTGCAGCTTGTCGTGCTGTGAGGGCTTGTGTGCATCAGTGATGCATAGGGCTAAGCTATTGGTAGTTTAAGTACTGGCAGGGTCTCCCAAGATGGACAGTTCTCAGCTGAGGTGCCAGACCAAGACAAACCATCCATCTGGGCAGCAGCAGAATGGGATAGTGTTGACGGCACAGGATCGCATTTATGTGACAGTGGCAACAACACTAAACTTAAAATGCGTGGAAGAAAGGCCCGGCAATCTACTTCCATATCTTGCCATGAAAACCCAATGGATAATTACAACAAAACAAATTGCACTATAGCGCTGGAAGATGAGACCCCCAGGTCAGAAGGCACTCAACTAGCTACTGGGGAAGAGCTGAAGACTTTTCAGAGTAAAGCCAGCATTTATGATGTGGTTGGATCAAAGCCCTCGGGAAGTCTGACTGCTGATGTAGCTGCGCATGAAATGAGAGTCAGAAGCTGTAAAGATGTCTTACACATTGGAACATGGAACGTACGAAGCATGAACCAAGGGAAGTTGGAGGTGGTCAAGAATGAAATGGAACGTGTACAATTTGATCTGTTGGATGTCAGTGAACTGAAATGGACTGGCATCGGGCACTTTGCATCAGATGATCACATGGTCTAATATACTCAAAATGAAAGGCAAAGAAGAAATGGTGTTGCATTTATAATTAAGAAGAAACTTGCAAGAACTGTAATGAAATACAATGCAGTCAGTGAACGCTTAATCTCTATTCGTCTAAGAAGGAATGTCTATCAACACAACTATAATTCAAGTATATGCCCCATCAAAAGTTGCAGAAGGGGATGAAATTGATGAGTTCTATGAACAAGCACAAGCTGAAATTGACAGAACATGCAAACAGGATAGCCTGATAGTCATGGTGACTGGAACACAAAAGTTGGCAACAAAGAAGAAGGCAAAATAGTTGGAAAATATTGACTTGGCCACAGAAATAAAGCTGGAGAAAGACTGATAGAATTCTGCAAGACCAACAATCTATTCATCTCAAACACCTTCTTCCAGCAACACAAGCGGCAACTGTACACATGGACTTCACCCAATGGATTATACAAAAATTAAATTGACTACATCTGTGGAAGTCAACAAAGACAAAACCTGGAGCTGACTGGTACAGATCACCAACTACTAGTATGCAAACTCAAGCTAAAGTTGAAAAAAGAGCAAGCCACTCATGAATGTAGCAAAATATGACCTTGAGAATATACCACTGGAATTTAAAGACTGCCTGCAAAATCAATTTGCTGCTTTAGATACAAATGACAGAGCTCCAGAAGAGTTATGGAATGACATCAAGAAGGTTGTGTTGGAAGAAAGCGAGAAGTCTCTACAAAAGGTAAAAAAGCAAAAATGGCAAAATGGATGACCGAAGAAATTCTGAAAATTGCCCAGAAACGCAGAGAAGCTAAAGCCAGAGGTGAAAGAGAGGCAATCACAGAACTCAACAGAGATTTCCAACGTGCAGCAAGGCAAGATAAAGAAAAGTACTACAATGACGCATGGAAATAGAAGCAGAAACTATTAGAGGAAAAACAAGATTGGCTTTCCTAAAGCTACGAGAGTTAAAGAAAAAAATTCCAGCCTCGAATTGGAAGTTTACAAGATACTCAAGGATCTATGTTGAATGATGCTGAGAAGATCAAGAAAAGGAGGAAAGAATATACAGAGTTTTTATATGATAAAGATCAAGTGGACCAACAGCCATTTCAATCTGTATCTTATGATCGGGAACCATTGGTGATGAAAGAAGATGTCAAAGCAGCATTGAAAGCCTTATCAAAGAACAAAGCACCAGGCATTGATGGCATTCCCATAGAAGTATTACAGCAATCTGATGCAGCTGTTACCATACTTACAAGGCTCTACCAGGAACTTTGGAAGACAACATCATGGCCAACTGACTGGAAAAGATCTGTGTTTATACCAATACTAAAGAAAGATGATCCAACTGACTGTGCAAATTATTGCACAATCGCTCTGATCCCACATGCCAGCAATATTCTACTGAAGATTATTCAACAGAGACTGCAACCATACCTGGAACAAGAACTACCTGAAGTGCAAGCAGGGTTCAGGAAAAGGTGAGGAATGAGAGACATCATAGCAGATGTGAGATGAATCCTTGAAAAGACTGAAGAATACCAAAAGGATACCTATTTGTGCTTTATTGACTACAGCAAGGCTTTTGACTGTGTAAACCATGAGAAGCTCTGGGCCACATTAAGACGCATGGGTATACCAGAAAACCTGATCATTCTCTTGCACAATCTGTACATTGATCAAGAAGCAACAGTTTGAACAAAACAAGGAGAAACAGAATGGTTTAAAATCAGCAAAGGTGTACGACAAGGCTGCAAACTTTCCCCCTACCTGTTTAATTTATATGCAGAACAAATCATCTGAGAAGCAGAACTGTAATTAGACAACCGAGGTGTGAAGATTGGTGGAAGATGCATCAACAACCTTCGCTATGCTGATGTTATCACATTACTGGCTGAAAGTGAAGACGATCCGAAACATTTGTTTCTCAAGATCAAGGAACATAGTCTTAAAATGGGCCATAGCATGCCGGGACACCCAACCCCACTAGTCATGTCTCTGCATCGGGCCCATAGGGAATGCCTGTGTATGACCAAAATTGTCCATTGGAGTGGAGGAGTGGCCTAGTGGTTGGGACAAGGTACTTCAGGCCAGAAGGTCAGGGGTTCAAATCCCACTAGAGGACAGCAACCTTGGGCTGGAAGGACTGGGGTTTCTAGTCCCACAGGTGCTCCTTGTGGTCTTGAGCAAGCCACTTAACTGCCCATAGCCCATGTTCCCTGTAAAATAGTTATCTCCAAGTTATAATGCCCTGTTCAATGTAATTTCAGTTTGTTCAATGTAAACCACACTGATGCAGAATAGCATGGTATATAAGAGAATGTAAATAAATAATGTCAGGATTCACCTTCAGTCACTTCTGACCTGAGCCGAGTTCAAACCAGGTGATGCAGAGGTGAATGATTCTTGACTTTGCCGATGGCTAGTCCATGTCATGACAGAGATAAATTTCTCTGCCAGTCCACCGAGCCATTTTCAGAGCCACTCATTAGGTAAATAGATATTTTCCTGCAGTTCCAAACGTGAGTATAGGCAAATTGGGCAGATGCCTGGACACCCAAACACAAAGACCATCAGAAAGGAAGAAAGTCCATCCCAAAATTTCATTGCAATTCAGGAAAGGTGCTACTCACCCAGGTAAATTAGCAAACAATATGTATGGGCTTCTACACTGCTCATACTTCTAGCTGGGTTAAAAAGAGACATTCCTATGCAGAGTGTTCATGTTAGGGAAGGAAGTAGTGTATGTAGATTTGCAAGTATATTGGCTTAATGCTTTGGTTTGGATCAGTCATCCCCATACATAGAATGTAGAAGGTACATGGGCTATTTGCATGGGTGCACACATTTAATTAGCTGTCCAGTGCATGTGACAAAACCCACATATATTTTGCAGGTGGCTTATTCAAACATAAGACCTGCCATATTGGGGTTGACCAAAGGTCCATCCAGCCTAGTATCCTGTATCCAACAGTGGTCAATCCAGGTCACTAAAACCTGTCAGGATCCCAAAATTAGATACTTATCTCTAGGTATAAGCAGTGGCCTTCCACAAGTCTAGCATGTTAATAACAATTTTTAGACTTTTCCTTCAGGAACTTGTCCGAGGTTTTTCCTGCTTTTAGCACATCCTCCAGCAATGAATTCCAGAGCTTAATTATGTGTTGAGTGAAAAATGCTTTTTTTCTGATTTCTTTTAAATGTTCTCTTAGCAGCTTCATGGAGACTTTGTATTGTTTTTGATAAACAACTGATTTGTATTTACCCAGCCTACTCCTCTCAGGATTTTATAGATTTCTATCCTATTTCCTTTCAGCCGTCTCTTTTCCATGCTGAAAAGTCTTAGGGGCATGTTTACTAAAAACCGCTAATTTGCGCGCCGCAAAATAGCGCACTAAAAGCGGCACTTAAGAGCACTTAAATGGCCCGTAAACGTGCGGGTCACCACCGCACGCGTGCGCGTCACACGAACGCGCCCCGCACAAGTACGGGCCCGCAAATGTCCGATAGAGGCGTGGAAAGGCTAACGGAGGGCGGAGGAAGGCTCCGGAGGGGCGGAGAGATGGGGCTTATGGGCAGGGAAGGGGAGGGGAGAGGCGCCCCGCACATTATCGGGGCTGAATTCGCAAGTAAAAATAGCGCGAGTGAAACACTCGCGGTACAGGCCATGTAAAGGGAAGGGAAACCATTTTCGTCAGCAATGTACACCTAAACCGGGGAAACCTTCAAAACGTGAGCAGTGTGATACATGTGCACAGCACAAAAGTGCAATTACAAATATCAAATGACCACCACAGAAATAGTACAAAGAGGAGGTCAGCTGGGGAACAGTGATAGTAAAGGGCAAAACCAAAAAACACACCCAGGAAAGCACCAAAAATATAAATGAATTATGGAACGGTCTACGGAGCGGAGACCTTTCCCAACACACATTTCCTTGTTACGTACGTTCCCTGTGAGTGGTGTGTATGGTTGCCCATCAATAGCAAGGTTGCCCAGTTTGTTTATATATCAACCCCCGTCTGCGGTGGTCAGTTCCGGGGTTTAGTTGCACGTTTGTCACCAGACAGGGTGAATGAGCCCACAGTAAAAATGTGCAGAGCAGGGTTTGCGACTCCATCCTGCCAGGTTAACTATCTCCAGGGACTGCACTGTCTCTGTGGACACACTGTGGTGCAGCGGACAGAGCCACTACCTCTAAGACCATAAGGCATAGGATCAAATCCCAGCTGGGGCCCATGCCAGCCCAGTTCCTATGTTTTACCCACCACTAAACAAAGATAGCACAGACACCCCTGTATTGCAGGGAACATAAGCATGGTGCAAACACCCATATTTTGCCCTACCCCGCACACACACCCCATAACAATGGGCATTACCCACAGCCCAGTCCCCCACATCCAGTCCCGGAGTGCCACAATGCAATCAGGGCATATGCATTCCCTGAGAGTAGGAATGCCATCATGTTGGCGGACGAGTACAGGTGGTGGAGGGGGCAGTGGCTGCTAGCCACAGAAGACAGTGGCCTAGTCATGTGCAGGCTGGCACCGTCCACTGCAACAGACAGGCCCTGTCGGATGTACAGTCATGGACTGCCCAGGGAATCAAGCACATCTGTGGCAACACAGTGGCGCACTGCACACAGACAGTGTGTGCAAGAACAGAAGGTCACAGGTTCAAAGCCCTGCCAATCCTCTCCACATATCTTTACCCACAACTAATCCGTGATAGTAAGGACAAACCATTATTGCTGGGGACATACGCATTGCTCATACGCCAATTTTACACCCCACTGATCACAGACACCATGATGAGGGGCATTACCTAGAGCAGAGTCTCACAAATGCAGTCCCAGAGGACCACACACCATTCAGGTTCAATGCTGCCGCCCATACAAATGCCAGTGCTGTATATCTCTGCACCACCCCCATGGCATGTAGATGTAGCTAATGCATATTCATGAGGGACAGCAGGAAAACGCGAACAGTGTGTTGCAACCCTGGGCTGGATTTGGGAACCTCAGCCGTAAAGCAGCAGCCAACAGGGGCAGACACACCCACACCCACACCCACACCCACAGGCCCCAATGGCCAATGCCCCCTGGAGAGGCAGGACATCGGGCCTGGTGCATCTCACAATACTAGCATGTGAATACCTTAGCAATGTCACTCTACACCTGGGTATACGGTACACAGCTTCCAAACACTTGCTCTGAGTACTGGCAGATAGATATCCCTACGTCACGCACATTCTGCTCCTTGAGCTCCATCATGACAATCTGTCTGTTGACTGCAGTGGGTGCATCAGGTCTGGTCTCTGATAGCGTTTACCACCCTGGGGAGTGACTCAAAACAGTATTGCTACCATATCCATGCCTGTACTGTGCCCAGGACTGGTGTGGTGGCTAATGCTGACAAACGCCTCTACAGTAGCACAATGCTGGCATACGTGTGGGAGTGTGTGTCTGTCTATACAGTGTGTGTTGGCTGCAAACACCTTCCACAGCCCACACTGCCAGCACTGTTGCCAGTATTGGCCTGCCAATGTGCATAATGAGCAGCAAGGGACCATGGGTATAGCTCTGACAGGGCGGGTTGGCCAGGATGCATCTGCACAGGGCAGAGGGCACTGACTGGGATAGTGTAGTGGTTGCCCACCACCTACACATACATGGTGGCCTCTGTATGTGCTGCTGGGGTTGCACTCCACCCTGACTGTGCAGTGAAGACAACATGGCTAGGCACCCCCATAGTGAATGATAGTATGTCTCCCATGTGATGTATATGGGTTTTGTGTCGGGGCCCAGTCAATGACTTAACTGCTGGTGTGCACTGCCATCCCAGTTCTGGGTGCATGCATTTCCAACAGGACTAACTAGCAGACATATGTCAGCTGGTGTGTGTCCTGATGGAGCGCCGTGCAGTGGCTGATGGCTTGCTGTAGGCGAAGATCAGATAGTGGTGGGGTGCAACTTAGCATATCAAGGCCTAATGTCTGTCAGATATTTGTGTTATGGATGTGTATGGAGTTGCTGTGACAGCGCTGTAGGGTGTCTCTCCCACAGCAGGACTGGGGTTGATGGTCCACCCTACTGCTACCATTGCAGGGAGGTAGCATGATGATAAGAGACCCTGCTTTCCAACCTGAGGGGGAGAAATGGTGGTAAAGAGCCCACCTAGGTCTCACATAAGGGGTGCCCCTGACTCTGCCCGACAGAGATATCCAAGGTGTCTCTGCAGAAACAACCTATCTCACAGAGTAATAGTGCTGTGAAGCTCTGGCATGGCCTCATTCTGCCACGGAGGTTGTGGTGGACCTGGTCCTGGGTGCCTCCACGCACACTCAGGGTGAGCACAGTACCCGCACAATGTGACGGTGTGTAGCTACTCTGTGCCAGTACAACACCCACTCAGTACACCCTACCAGGCCGAGGTGCTGTGTGGGTGCACATGGACACTCCCTCCTACCAAGCTGTGGAGATTCCGGGGTGCATTCCCGATCCTGTGTCTATCTGTGGACAGTTGATTTGCATGTGCAGTGCATCATGGGTATGGGTGGACTAACCCTATCCTGGCTACCACAACAGACTGTCTGTGTGGTGACATGCAGGCTCTCTGCAGCCAGCCAGGGGCTTGCTGGCAGCTATAGAGCTGTAGGCCAATGGGTACCTCATTGCCTGTGAAGTCAGAGGTCATGGGTTCAAACCCACAGTGGTGTAATTTTGTAGGGCGGTGCATAGGTATTTAACATTTAATGTGCAGATGTTGCTGGCAGCAAATCAACCCACAGCGTACTATACCCACATGGTGCCCTTGAGTGTGGTTGATAGGGCACACAATAGGCCATCTTTTAGTTTAGGTCCATATGAGGTGCACTAGTCTCTATCCGGAGACACAACATATATGATGCCCTATAGGGGACATGCAAGGGTGCCTTGGCGGACAGTGCACTCTAACATGTGCCTCATGAGCTGCCTCATGTCAACATGATGTGCGAGTGCGTTTGGTAGCTGTGCTAAATAAAGGAAAACTAAAAGCCACCCTACAGCACTACTCACCAAAAACATACTGCCTCAGCCAGCCCTGTGCACTGAGCACTGTGAGGGATCGAACCCCTGATCCGTGCACCATTGGTCAGTGTACCCACCATTGTGCTGTGTCCCTGTTACTGTGCTGACACATCAGTACGCCGCCTCATGGCCATCTGCGCGCGGCCCTAAGCTGCTCACAATGAACAGTTTGCCGCACACTGCCGCCCCAAAAAACAGTGCGCCGCTTCATGCCGCCAAGAATGAATAGTGCGCCGCCTGCTGCTGCTCAAAATTAACACTGCTCCGCCCTATGCCGTGCAAAAGTAAGATGCCCCCTAAAACACCTCTACCTATTAAAGGTGATGCCTCAGTCAGGCGTTTACGTTGTGCACAAAGGGGGTTTGAACACATGGCCCCTGCACCATTGGTCGGTGTCCCCACCATTGTACCACAGCTCTGTTGATATTGTGGTAGGCGACGGCCTATGATCCATGCTAATTGAACTAAGCAGACAGGCCTAAGCAGCTTGACCTGAAACTGAAGCCTGTAGTTAGGCCCAGAGGAATGAAAACCCCCCTGAATGATGACACCATAGAATTGAAACTTAACTCAGTTTAACTGAACATAGCTAAGCAGAAACGAAACTTAGAAAATATAGAAAAACAAGTTTAATTGGTACTGATAAGGTGTGCTATGCTTCTATGGAATTAATTAACTCTGCAAAAAGCAAGGTTACAGTGCCCTGCTTCCCATATGTTTTAACAAGCTAAGCGACCTTGGAGGAGAGATGTAACAAGTTAGAGACACTGACCATTGTAATTGGGACTAGAAGGGGGGCAACCAGGTGCTGAGCCCAGACCAGGGTCCCGATTGGGTAGCCATATCAGTACCGGGACCAATAGATGGGTGAGAGGGGTTACTTGGACCAATGAAAGGTTTGCCTATGTCTAGAATGGAGAAGAACGCTATAAAAGTTGTTGTGTTGCTAGAAACCATTGCGCAGCCATTTTGAAATTGCTTATGGCCGGGGTCCACATTTGCGGCCCGGAAGGCCACGTGGCGCGCTGTTGGACACACACGAAATGTAGCAGCAGATAAGCATGCAATAAATAAAACCAGGAGTCGTTTCAAGGATCAAAGCCAGTTTAATGTGCACATGGCTCAAGCAATAAGCGTGCATTTCCAATGTATAACATAACATCCACGCAGCCATGAGGAACGCAATAGCAACACAATGTCTGGAGCGCAGCCATGCGGAGTGCATGTGCGCGAGCCTCAATGCGCAAATGCGGAGGTTGCGTCGTCAGCGTCGTCACGTCCAGAAGGGCAGAAAACAAAATGGCTGCCAGAATGCGCAAACCTGCATTCAGCCACTGCGAACTTTGCCACCTGGCCGCATTGGTTGGGCCAAAGATGGAGAAGCTGTTCCCAGGGGCCGCCAGGGGAAAAGACACAGAAAAGGTCCAGAGGGCCTGGGAGAGAATCAAAAGGCGTTTCAATCGTGTGGCAGACAACCAAAGGGAGGTGAGTGCATTGCCACAGGTCATAATTAGCATAGACACAGACAGGGTTGTTTGCAGCTGTCAATGGTGCTGTGTGTAGGTATTCCAGATCAGTAAAGTGTAGCTGGGGGACCCACATGCCAAGGTCTATATGTAATGAAAACAACTAAACCATCTAAATTGAGCTTATACTAAATAGTGAAACCACCAAACATTCAAAAGAAAGGTCTATATGTAGCACATATGAGTGTTTTGCCATCTACCCAGATGTTTAGGGACGTAGTCACAAAGGGCATGATGCCATCCTGGAGTCCTTGCTGCTGCTGTGCTACAAAACACTGTAACACACCTAGCCCATAGATCTGCCTGGGATGGGTCCAGAGACATCATGTGCAACTGGCCGTGTCCTGCATCCTCAGGGCTGCACACATTGGCCACCCTCAGGGGTTGTGAAACGTGCATCACATGGTCTGGCAGCCACCCTGGAGCTATGGGGTGTGTGCCAATGTTGGTCAGGGCAAAACCCCTATCACCAGGACCCTTGAGAGCCCATCAGAGTGGGTCCACCATCACCCTGGAGATATGGGGATGTCTACTAATGTTGTTTAACCCATCATCCCTGTCCCCAGGAGTACAGAGAAGCCTTCAAAGTGGGCCCTCTGTCATCCTGGAGATATGGGGATGTCTACTAATGTTGTTTAACCCATCATCCCTGTCCCCAGGGGTACAGAGAAGCCTTCAAAGTGGGCCCTCTGTCATCCTGGAGATATGGGGATGTCTACTAATGTTGTTTAACCCAACATCCCTGTCCCCAGGGGTACAGAGAAGCCTTCAAAGTGGGCCCTCTGTCATCCTGGAGATATGGGGATGTCTACTAATGTTGTTTAACCCATCATCCCTGTCCCCAGGAGTACAGAGAAGCCTTCAAAGTGGGCCCTCTGTCATCCTGGAGATATGGGGATGTCTACTAATGTTGTTTAACCCATCATCCCTATCCCCAGGAGTACAGAGAAGCCTTCAAAGTGGGCCCTCTGTCATCCTGGAGATATGGGGATGTCTACTAATGTTGTTTAACCCATCATCCCTATCCCCAGGAGTACAGAGAAGCCTTCAAAGTGGGCCCTCTGTCATCCTGGAGATATGGGGATGTCTACTAATGTTGTTTAACCCATCATCCCTGTCCCCAGGGGTACAGAGAACCCTTCAAAGTACACTCTCACCCACCCTGGAGATATGGGGATGTCTACTAATGTTGTTTAACCCATCATCCCTGTCCCTAGGGGTACAGAGAACCCTTCAAACTACACTCTCACCCACCCTGGAGTTATGGGGATGTCTACTAATGTTGTTTAACCCATCATCCCTGTCCCCAGGAGTACAGAGAAGCCTTCAAAGTGGGCCCTCTGTCATCCTGGAGATATGGGGATGTCTACTAATGTTGTTTAACCCATCATCCCTGTCCCCAGGGGTACAGAGAACCCTTCAAAGTACACTCTCACCCACCCTGGAGATATGGGGATGTCTACTAATGTTGTTTAACCCATCATCCCTGTCCCCAGGGGTACAGAGAAGCCTTCAAAGTGGGCCCTCTGTCATCCTGGAGATATGGGGATGTCTACTAATGTTGTTTAACCCATCATCCCTGTCCCCAGGGGTACAGAGAAGCCTTCAAAGTGGGCCCTCTGTCATCCTGGAGATATGGGGATGTCTACTAATGTTGTTTAACCCAACATCCCTGTCCCCAGGGGTACAGAGAAGCCTTCAAAGTGGGCCCTCTGTCATCCTGGAGATATGGGGATGTCTACTAATGTTGTTTAACCCATCATCCCTGTCCCCAGGAGTACAGAGAAGCCTTCAAAGTGGGCCCTCTGTCATCCTGGAGATATGGGGATGTCTACTAATGTTGTTTAACCCATCATCCCTGTCCCCAGGGGTACAGAGAACCCTTCAAAGTGGTCACTCTGACAGCCTGGAGATATGGGGATGTCTACTAATGTTGTTTAACCCATCATCCCTGTCCCCAGGGGTACAGAGAACCCTTCAAAGTCGCCACTCTCCCACCCTGGAGTTATGGGGATGTCTACTAATGTTGTTTAACCCATCATCCCTGTCCCCAGGGGTACAGAGAACCCTTCAAAGTACACTCTCACCCACCCTGGAGTTATGGGGATGTCTACTAATGTTGATTAAACCCATCATCCCTGTCCCCAGGGGTACAGAGAACCCTTCAAAGTACACTCTCACCCACCCTGGAGTTATGGGGATGTCTACTAATGTTGTTTAACCCATCATCCCTGTCCCCAGGGGTACAGAGAACCCTTCAAAGTACACTCACACCCACCCTGGAGATATGGGGATGTCTACTAATGTTGTTTAACCCAACATCCCTGTCCCCAGGGGTACAGAGAAGCCTTCAAAGTGGGCCCTCTGTCATCCTGGAGATATGGGGATGTCTACTAATGTTTTGTTAACCCAACATCCCTGTCCCCAGGGGTACAGAGAAGCCTTCAAAGTGGGCCCTCTGTCATCCTGGAGATATGGGGATGTCTACTAATGTTGTTTAACCCATCATCCCTGTCCCCAGGAGTACAGAGAAGCCTTCAAAGTGGGCCCTCTGTCATCCTGGAGATATGGGGATGTCTACTAATGTTGTTTAACCCATCATCCCTGTCCCCAGGAGTACAGAGAAGCCTTCAAAGTGGGCCCTCTATCACCCTGTGGATATGGGGCTGTTTGCCAATGTGGTTTAAACCATCCCCCCTATCACCAGGTGTACACGGAGCCCAGCTGGGTCGGGCAGCAAGCACCATGGGGATATGGTGCAGTATGCCTATGCTGTTGGAACCTGTCCCTCCATCACCAGGGGACCTGATAGCTGCCTAATTATTCCTGGGCAACACCCTGTTCTCAGTTTGTATCTTGCTGATGTGGTGCTGTAGGACACACCAGACCTAGGGGGGTGGGAAAGCAGACTGTGACGGAGGGTATGTCAGTCGGATATGTTTCTAGGCTATGGTGGGTAGGTTGCACATCTCACACAGTCCTTGGGGTGCACGACAGTCGGCCTGTGAGAACGACAGCTGACGAGCACTCACATAGTGATGATCTCACACCTCCCACAGCCATTTCAACTCATGTGGAGACACACACAGGGGTGCAATATTTGATCAGGCGCAGTCCAACAGGTATCCCATCCATACCGGACTCTGAATCGCACTGCACTGTGTTGACCAGGGAACCATGGATGGTCAAATAACACCTCCACAGGGCCCACACACAATGGGATCTTCTCCCATGCTCGCACAACTAGGGTGCCCCCACCAGTGGGGACCATGTTCCACACCTCCATGTCCAACACATACCTACATACCTGTATCAGCTGATAACCCTGAAAATAAGGGATTTGTCAACACATACACAACATTGCCCCCAGGGGATGTGACACCCTCGCACACACTCCCTGTCCCTCTCACACTCTCCCACCCCCTATACCCCACCCCTTTGTCTCCCTCTCTCCCCCACCATTGCAAACATGACATGCCTAGGGTGATGATATGGGGTGGGGGGTGGGGAAGCCTGTAGGTGCTGGGCAATGCTGCTGGCTGGTGTCCCATATGATGATGCCTGCAGACCCCCGACAGGCTCCGTGGGTCCCGCCCTCACACTCATAGGCAGGCCTATGCACACATTTCCCACGGATCACCTGTCACAAGTGTGTGACTGTGCAGGAAATACAGAACACACAGCAGGGCACACGGAGCAGGGTGACAGTGGCCAACCATGAATATGGGTATGTTAACTATCCACCTGTGCAGAAGGGTAGGTAATGACCCCAAACAATGTTTGTTTATCAACAGGTGGAGGATCTGAGGAAGAAGGTGCGTGAACTACGGCAGTTCCATGGAGACTTCCTGGCGCGCTATAGCAGGGGGTCACAGACACCCAATGATGGTGAGACTGGACAGGCATGACTCTCAGTTTATAATGTCACATTGGCCCACCAACGTGTGTGTTTAATGCATCTGTAGATGTGTAACGTAACACTCATGTACGTTTTGATATGTCTGTTAACATTCACAGGGGGAGAGGAAAGCAGCGGCGAGGGCCACACAACGGCCTACTCACTCCGGCGGCCCACCACCCACCGTGCAAGGGAGGTGGAGGTGGTGGTGGTGGAAAGCGAGACGGAGGTGGAAGAGGGATCCCAGATCGAGCTGGCGGAGGAGGAGAGGGAGGAGGAGCAGCAGATGGGGGAGGGGGGGGAGGAGGAGAGGGAGGAGGAGCAATGGACGGTGGTGGGGGGTGACGAGATGGGAGAGGAGGAGAGGCCCCCACAGGCACACCCAGAGGGTGATGCTGCTGGCAGGAGGGCGGCTGCGGGTGAGGGGGGCAATGTGCAACCTGTGTGTGGGGGGGTGCTGGGTTGGGCAGAGAGGGTGGCTGAGAGTGTTTTGGGGGGGAGGACAGGGTTGGGGGGCGGGGCGGGGGAACACAGCACAGCACAGGGCTACGTGGGCCCCTGTCAGACACTGCAGGTGGAAGCTGGGGATAGGCGTCGTCGCACAAACATGTCATCCACGGCCCACGGCATATTGCATGCACATGCCAGCACACAGACCACGGGCACCATTTGCCTATGTGCTGGCAGGTGCATGCATGATGTGCTGGGGGCAATTGATGATGTGCGGCGCGACGTACGCCTAGTCTTTCATGCACTGCAGTGTCTGACGGGGGCTGTCCGGCAGGTGTCCGCCGATGTTGCGCAGCTGCAATGTCGGCGGGCATCTGCCGAAGGGCGTCACAGGCACCTCTGAGAACACCTGTGATGTGCACATGTGCCCTGTGCTGTGCTGTGTTCCACGCACAAAATGGGGATGTTTGTGTGGTGGCATGTTGCCAATGTTTAAATGTTCTATAATAAACATTTGTTTTTGTTATGTGGAAACATGGTCATGTGTCTCCCTCAACCACCCACCATGGATGAATGCCTGGGATATGTCTGTGCATCTGGACAGGCTGTGGAGGCTGACATGGCTGGCAGACATGGACTGCTTACACATGCCGTCATGGGGCGTAAACGTGTGCAGTGGCTAAGGGCCAGGGAAGCCGCATGGGATGTTGAAGTGTGAGGGGGATCCCAGAAACAGCCATGCTGTTGGGTGGATTGAACTGCTAACAAATGTGTCAGCGGAGGGAGGAAGCCAACATAAGCATGCTACGCATGTCTGCCTGTGCCACATGCATGCCTTGGGGGGGGGGCCAGACATGTTCCCACTGTTGTCTTTGATATAGGCTATGACCACAAATATGGAACCAGGTATGCTGGCAGAGGGGGGGAGGGGGGTGATGCCGCTGACGACAGACCATGAGGTATGGGAACAGTACACCTGAGACAACATGGGTCAGTGTGTGTGAGGAGGACCCCTACAGCCAAGGGGCTGTGACTATGGACTGTGTAGGTGACACATAGCATGTCGTGCCGTCTGTTCTGCAACACCTGGTGGAGCAGCTAATGCGACAGCAAGGGTCTGCTGATCAGCGACACGACATGCATGTGGACACCACATAGGGGACCAAAGGGACACAAATTGCAATGACACGTATCATGTATGTTGTTCAAAACATTTATTTACACACCTAGGAACCACGGCGTGGCCTGCCCTTTCTGGCACGTCGCAAAACCCTACCCCCTTGTGCTGCACCCTCCCCCTCATCTTGTGCTTGTGGAGGTGGTGGCGGTGGTTGTGCATAACTCTGCAGTATGGCACGTATCCCCTCCAGGGCCACACACATTCTTTCAAGTGGCATGTCCCTGATATCCTGCCGCAAGTGGCAAATCTCCAGCATGTTGGCATCGATAGACTGGCGCACAGCTGCCAATTCACGACAGATGCCTGTAGGGGGGAAGCAAGGGTAGTGTGTGATATACCTCCCAAGAAACACACAACAAGATGACTCATATAACACATGATTGTCATTGTGACTGTACAAACTATAGTATGCACGCGGATATGGTTCTGAACACGCAATGTCAGAAAGGTGTATGTCAATGCCACACACAGCACATGGTTGATCTATGTGATGTGGGTGGCACACACAGGGATACACAGGTTGCCCACACACCCCCACGTGCTGCAGATATTGGAATAGGCCTGTGGACACATAGCACACACATGTCCATTGTGCAGTGTGGCGGAGCGTGTTCGATGGACAGCAAACACACCTGTGGATACGTCGTGCTGCAGAGAGATAGAATGTGCACAGCCAACCCATGTTGGACCACATTTGGGGGGATACACACAGCATGGACAGGGTACAGGTGTAGCGCCATTGACTATGAGGGATGGGGTTGGCGCAGCAGGATCACATCCCGTACATGGGCAGGTCCACCAATGCCACATGTGTCTGACGGCAGAGGGGTCCACATACACCCAGTGGTTAAGGACCTGGGGTCAGATAACAGTGCATGTACACCTTGGTACACATGTGGAGGCTGCACAACGAGCATGGAGAGGACCAGATGGTGCAGCACAGGGTGACACAACGCAAAATGGCGACTACAGGGTCATGCTGAGCATGCAACAGCATGTGGTGAGCCCTCGGGAGGAGTGAGTCACAGAGATAGGGGGGGGCCCTCCCTTAATGTGTTTGGCAGCAGGGGTGCCACCTGTGAGCTGTCTAGTCCATCAGGACCCAGCATGGGGCACCAGATAACCTGTGTGATCCGGGGGGTTCATCACAAACCATGCATTGTGCACCTCAGTGTCACATATACATGAACGGGACATGTTGCGAGCCCTGTCTGTATGTCCACCAGCCTAACGTAATTGTGGACATACATGCTGCCTCCAGGGACCTGTAAGCCTCCCAAACCATGGGTACAGGATCCTAGACCGTGTCCTGTCTGTACATCGTGCTATATGTGTGTCTGATGTCATTCCAACTGAAAATGTCATGTGGTAGGAGTGGTCTACACCTGGTGATGCAGACCGTAGGGGATGGGGTCTGTGTGACGGTGCATGACATACATGTATGTTTATTTACTTTTTGTTTTTAATTATTTTAAAACGTTTATATACCGCGCTATTTGTTATCAGTGCGGTTTACATACAACAAGGGTGCACAGTCAGAAGCCTGTTCTGTGCTTACGTTGTAACAGGAGTTTAAACTTGGAACATACATTGTAACAGGAGCATAAACCTGGAGCAACAGGGGAACTATAAACATATGTACAAAATATAATTAGATTTGGATTGTATATACAGGAGGTCTAAGGCGGGTCCAAGATACTTGTGACAGGGTGCGGTTTGTAGACATTGGCAGGTGGGTGAGATGAGGTGGGGTGGATGCATGAGCAAAGTGAAGTAGGAAGATGTGGTGTTTCATTGCCTTACGGAACTGCATAAGGCCTTTGATGGATCTAATATCAGGTGGAAGTTCGTACCAACATTTTGGGGCATAGATGGCGAATGTACGTTTCTTGGGTCTAGGTATGTCATCTCTGATTCCCCATGGCCCATGTGACAGTTAACACGAGTAGTTACTGGGCCACGGCTGGGCTACAGTGATGAAGCTCAGTTGTGCAAGTGCTATGCTATTCGTGGGGTATTGTCACACAACATGATGCAGCTGAAACTGCATACCTAGTAGGTCTGCATCCGTAGGTGTACACTCACCCTAGGCTCAATGTTCCCTCTAATTATCTGTAGGCTGTGTGCGCATAACATATCAGCTGTGCAGCTTTTGAAGCAAGGTTCAATTTTTGTGCGCCACATAACGACACTCGGAGTTATATACTTTATGATTTGACTACACGTCAGAATACAGTATGTACACCACATTGATTTTAATTAAATGAAATGAATATGGACAATTACTAAATGAAGCGGAATATGTCTAGTAATTACAATCACAACTTTTAACTCTTAAGACGACTATGTTGTCTTCTATCAGAATCAGAACCATAATTTTTGTGCGCTCTGCTGTAAAGTATGTGCGCTCACTCGGCGAGGTGTGTGCGCGTGCACACGCGCACAGCTTAGAGGGAACAGTGCCTAGGCTGTTATGGTGTGTGTCACATTAACATCCGCTAACATACGTCGTAACATTGCTTGTTGGGCAAATGTATCCCGTCTACTGGAGACACACATGTGACAGCTTTGGACGGTATTTTGTCACATCCAGCACAGACACACCCCACACAGAGAGTAGTGGGTCGTGCGTTGTGCCTGTCACGTTCCGTTTTTACCAGTGGTCCCTCTCAGCTGTGCACATGTGTGTGCGCACACGACTTGCCGAGCAATCACACTACTGTATGACATAGCCCACGGAGAGAAGGTATGTGAGTCAGCTCAACAGCAACAACTACGTGCTCAGATGTCTAGATGTGTGTGTAGGTATGGTTTGCACAGGTTCTACCATAGTTTGTACTGCATGCAATGTGCTGCACATACTGCATCCGGACATGTACTCCACAGGTAGGTTGTGTACACCCCATTGCCTCTCTGTGGTGTGTAACACATTAACATTAATGCCATGGGATGCACAGCTGATATCTAATGGGGCACACTGCATACAGAACATTGGGGGTGACATTGCTTCTCACCCACCTTCTGCATCCTGCCGTGAGGATGTTGCATGGGCTCTGAGCTCCCCCATGAGGTCATCCTCGACCACATCATCCTGCTGTGGTGGTAGGCCGGTACCTGTTCGACTAGACACCATTGGTGGGTAGGTGCTCATCAGTGACTGCAGGGGACTCTCCCCAGAACATGGCCGTGCCACCGACATTACAGCCTCCGCCTCCTCCTCCTCCCCCTCCAGGATGTGAGGGACGGCCACATCATCCCCCTCCTCCGCACCCTCCTCGTCCACCGCACCCTCCTCCGCATGTGTCAGCATGGTGCTGTAGTCACCTGTATTGTGGGCAAACACAGATAGCACACATATGTTTACGCACTACAGCTATGTACACGTGTGTGCTGCAGACAACACATACCTGATGGTGTGGGGACCCAGCATGTGTGCTGCATACAGGGCCCCCTACACACCCCCATACCTGTCTGTAGCCAACATGTACCTGCCCCAGGGGAACAGGTGTGTGTTTTAGGTCCGCACACCTAGTTTGTTTCCCATGCCTCAGCTACAGCTATAATTGTGCAGTGATCCCCCATGCCGTCTGTCACCCCATCTGGCCAACATCTGTCCACTCACGGCTGCTCCTTTCTCACACTTCCACCTGTATTTTCTACCCCCTGTTTGATTGTGCATGCCATTGAGCAGGCCATATGTCCCTGGGACATACTGTGAGCATACTGCTACATGTGTCTGGCAGTGACCTACTGTGCATCGAGCAGCTAATGTAAAGCATCTTGTGCCCATTGACAGGCACATGTATCAATGTGCGTATGGTATGTCACATAAACATGCACCCCTCACAGGCCAATGCTATATTACAGGGGATGAGGAGCACTGTTGGGGGGGGGGTAGGTAAGGGCCTGGTACACGTGGAGATGTTTGTGACAGGTCAGGGGACTGAGGGGATGAGGGACACATGTTGAATGTGTCCCTGCAGCATGGCAGGCAAACAGTGTGACGCCAGACAATACAAAGACGTGTGGAGCTCTGAGGGACAGACACATATTATCTTTAGAGACATATGTCATTGTCCCAACACAGGCCATGTTTCCGTGACTTCCACAGGGGCAGAGGGTCGACAACACATCTGCCGTTATCGCATCCGCAACCGTGTATTACTACACCTTGCCAATGCATTGTCATATGCCGGCGACAGGGAAGGTCCCCATACAGTATGCTGTTCTTGGGGGACTGCTGTAATGCCAGGCGTACATACAATGCTGTGGAGACCGCTTTTACCGTCATTCACTGTGCTATCCACATCCTTTACAACAACGTCACATATGTCCACATCTTTTCTACCTTGCTCAGATGTACGTGTGCGGTGAAGGAGGGTGATAGCACAGTTATAGATTTAACGCATTATGTGATCTGCATTGCCTCTACGCCTGCCATATCTTCAGTCTCCAACTGCTCCATGATGTAGGTGAACCGTTCCGTTCGACCGCTGTGAAAGGTTTGTGGCTAGGGTGTAGGTGTACATGTATGAATGAGGTGGAGGAGCACTTGTCAGGGGCACGTACTGCCCCTGCGGCTGCCAGCACAACCAAGCATATGTTGGGTACGTGGCATGTGTGTTTGCCACAACTATGTATTTGTCCTACAGGTCTCCCAGAGTCTTTGTATTGGCTTGATGTTACCTTTGGGGTGCGCGTGTGTGTTTGTGTTGGACAGGAGTGTGCAGGGGTACAGCACAGACCTCTGCCACCAGCATGGGTACATGATGGGGCTTGGTAGAGATTTATGGGGGTGCATGTGCAAATGTCTGCCATCTACACAATGGCTATTTCACCAAGGTATGGAGAGGTGAAATATATGCGTAGCATACGTACCTGCATGCGGATCTGCTGTATCCAGGGCCACAGGAAGGCCATATGTGTATATTGGCCCAAGCCTGTCTGCAAGCTGCTGCTCTAGGGGCGTGAGCATGGATGGTAGGGGGCCCCCTCCACCTGTGCCACTGGCATGCTGTCGTTCTGCACACAGGTGCTGGCGCACCCCTCTTTTGATATCAGAATACCTCTTCTTTAGACAGTCAATGTCTCGCAGAGGGCCTCCTACCTTGGCAACTGCTCTGCGTATCTCCTCCCACACCGCATTACGGCCTGCTGTACTTGTGCGGCTGCTCTGCCTCCCAAACAGAGCCTCATAGTTCTCGAGGACCGTAGCGAGGAGGTTGTGGTTCTCAGAATCTGAGAACCGTGTGGCCCTCCTCCTCTGGGTCTCAGGTACAGGGGCCCTTTTCCTCTTCCCAGTGTGGCGGCTGGGTGCAGCCTGGCCCTGTGTTGATGGCCCTGCGTCTGGCTCAGCCGCCATAGCCACTGCCTCCTGCGCAACTGGTTGCCGCACCTCCTGCACTCCCTCACCCTCCCTTTCCCTCATCCTTTCTCTGTCACTCTCTCTATCACTCCCTCTATCCCTCTCTCTCTCCCTCTCTCTCTCCCTCTCTCCCACCCTCCCTCTATCCCTCTCAATGTCCCTCTCTCTCTCCCTCACTCTCACCCTCACCGTGCCACTTCCACTCTCCCTATGGCTCTCCCCCTGCCGCTCCATCGCCCTCCTCTCCCCACTCCCCTGGCCACACGCAACCTCACCTCACCTCACCCCTTCTCCCTCTCCTACGCCACACACGTCACAGACACAACAGATATGAGCACAATACTACAAACACAACACAATAAACTGAACAGTACACACACCACAATACAGAGACAATTGACGACAATCCACTACACTGACACCTGCTCCAATACCTCCTGCTCTCACACTTCGCTATCCTACCTCTCACTCCTCACTCATCCCTCAACGTGCAACAGGCGCGCAGGGTGATTTATACGTTTTAGACGGTTACCTACATTGCGCATGTGCAACTGTGCCACGGCGATGCTTGTGCGCGGCGCGTATGTGACATTGCGCATGGGCGTGCGTTGGTGGATGTGTGTGTGCGCGATACGCATGTGCAGCTGTTAGCGCATGTGCGTTTGAGTGCGTGTGACGTCACGCACAGGTGACGCATACGCACAGGCGACGCATACGCCCATGCGTAACGAGTTGCACATGCGCGCCGCCCACAGACAGACGCCCATGCGTAAGGGGTTGCACATGCGCGCAACACACACACAGACGCAAATTAGGGCATTGCTGCACATGCGCGCCGCGCACGGCCATAACCGCGCATGCGCAAGGTACGTACAACATAACCTGGATAAATATGATTGCAGATTGGGTCCACATTGAGGGTTGTTTCGTAGGCGCGGTGTATGTTGGTTGTGAGTTACAGGGAGAGAAAGGCAGCTGTAGTGTATTGGATTCTGTGTGTCTGTATGGTATTGTTCTGTATTTCTCCGTTTACTGTGCTGTATTGTGTGGATCTAGTCTTGTGTGGTGTCTGCTGTAGTTGTGCTGTACGTTGCATTGTATTGTGCTGTTTTGTGTGTCTCCTTTCATGTGTGGGTTGTAAGGTGTCCAGTGTTTAGGCAGGTGTGGGTGTGTTTTTGTGTGTGTGTTTGTGTGTGTCTGTAGTTCATGGCGGCTGTTTATGTTGCTGAATGTGCCCTGAGACGTGGGCGGATGCTGCGGTTGCAGGACAGGGGAGATGGTGCCCATGGGGCTGAGGCACAGGGCATGGGTGTAGACCCGCAGCAACTCAGACCTGCAGCTGTGGGGGTGGTCCACACAGGTGCGGTGCGTGGACGACGCAGACGGCGTGCTGAGGTGCAGGCTCGGCAGCCTCGCCTCTACAGGCCCAGAGCCCAGCTCCAGGGCATGCGTGAGGACCTGGTCATCTCCCTGTACCGACTGAGCACAAGGGCTATTCGGGAGCTCTATGAGGATCTGTGACCTGACCTCGAGCCCCTGACTGATCGGTCACATGCCATACCAGGTTTAGTCAAGCTCCTTGCTGCCTTACATTTCTTTGCCTCTGGCTGTTTCCAGTCATCTGTGGCTGCAGTGGGTGGCATGAGCCGCCCCACCTTCTCACGCTGTCTCCACCAAGTACTGCGTGCCATGGTCAGCCGGGTGGGGAATTACATAGCCGTTCCTCACATTGGGCAACAGTGGGGGACACTGAACCAGGCCTTTGAGGCGTTAGCTGGGATACCACACGTGATGGGAGCTATTGATTGCACACATGTTGCCCTGGTCCCGCC
The DNA here is from genome assembly GCA_033557465.1 of Ichthyophis bannanicus. Classification (NCBI taxonomy): domain Eukaryota; kingdom Metazoa; phylum Chordata; class Amphibia; order Gymnophiona; family Ichthyophiidae; genus Ichthyophis; species Ichthyophis bannanicus. Next base: position 16,119,423 of record CM066039.1, on the reverse strand, counting down.
TAGAGACAGGGAGGTGGTGTTCCGCAACCGCAAACACTACCATTCCCTGAATGTTCAGGTTGTATGTGATGCTAATCTGCATATTCTGAATGTGGTCCCGCGGTTTGCAGGGTCCACCCATGACTCCTATATCCTGCATCACTCAGCACTGTTCAGGCAATTTGAGGAGGGACAATATGGGGACTGTATATTGCTGGGTGAGTATTTCCATCTAACCTATTATGTGCTGCATATATGTATTGGTTTATGTAACATCTGTTATATAGGGCGCTGTTTGCCAGCTTTGCATTTGAAAACGTACCTCACGTTCAAAAGACATATGACTGTTATGTGTTTACATTGTTACAGGAGTGTATATGTGGATTAACAGGGGACCTAATTTGAATTGAGACATCAGGATTGTGATACGGTTTGATCATACCCTGCTCATGTTGTTCTGGAAACTAAGCTCAGGTGCAGATGTGTGTCCTGTTGGTGGATTGGTACTAGTGTGTGTGTGTGACATCTGCCCACATGAGGGGGGGGGGAAGGTTGCTGCCCATCACACACACCTGTGATGGCGGCTCATTTTCTGGTCCTTTTGTTATTTCATGTAACGTTTATGTTCTGGACAATCCATACACCTAACCCTTGTCATGTGTGTGTGAGGTCCACACACTCACTCAGTACTGGGTTGTCACCCCGGAGGTCGCGTATATACTGGGGGGGGGGGCTACATATGATGGGTTTCCCTGACCTTAGCAACTGCGAGTACAGTTTTGCATATGGATGGTCATGCATTTGGCCTGTTTCACCGCAGGAGAGATACCTTTGGCCACTGCAGATGTGTGGGACATAGGCGACATTGTATGTGCTGATCCTAATGTTGTTGAGCATTGTGGACAGGTGACAGCAGGGGCAAGGGACTACATGGGTGAATACAGAGAGGTATTGGTCGCACATACCCAGGTAGGTACTCTGCCTCTGTCCATGTGATTGGTGCAAGCTCATGTGGGCTACGGTGTGCACTTCTGTGGGCCACAGTTTAAAAAGGCTCTGAACATGATGGAGACAGTGCAGAGGGTGGCTACTGAAAGGATAGGTGATTAGCAGGAACCAGCATATGGAGTCAATATGCTCATTTTTGAGATGTGGACCTTGGAGGACAGGGGGTATAGCGGTGATATGGTTGTGACCTTGTCAGACCTCCCTGGCATACATGGTCTGGGTGCGAGGCTCCATCGGATTACATCACAGTTTTGGGTTGTGTACATTGCTGACATATACTTTGAACAAGTGATATGTGTATTGGTGGTATAGTCTAACGTTGGAGGTGGTCGAGATGAGGACAGGAACTGCAGTACAATACGCATGTGCCACACATAGAGGATTTCTATAGGTACAACTGGGACTGGTTTTTTTATGGCAGTATGTACAGGCTCCATAGGCCATGTTTACCATTTATATCAACATATGTATATGTTTCACAAATGCATAGTTGGTGTGTCATATATGTCTGTCAGGATGTGTTCTGCATTTGTTTCGCACGTCCATACCTGTGTAAATGAGAGGTAACATGCACTCATGCATTGACATGCAACATTTCTTTCTGCAGGTGATGCAGGGTATGGGTGTCGCCCCTGGCTGCTGACCCCTGTGCGTCATCCACGGACACATGCAGAGCGGAGGTACAATGAGGCCCATGCCTCCAGCCGCTCTGTCATAGAGCGCACCTTTGGCGTGTTGAAAAGTCGCTTCAGGTGTCTGGATAGGACAGGCGGGGCCTTACAATATAGACCTATGACTGTGGCAGAGATTATCGTTGCCTGTTGCATCCTGCACAACATTGCTCTCAGGCACAATATTCCTGCAGAGATTAATGAGGATCTGGATGATGATCCACCATGCCCCCCTGTACGTGCCAGTGGTGACACACAAGAGGGCACAGCGGTCAGGCGGAGGTTGATTGCAGAGATCTTCTCTGGTACGTATTGCATATATTCCCACATAAATGTGCTGTTCTGTGTGTGTGATGGTCATAAAGGTTTTTGTGTCGGAACATATCACCTTCAGGTGCAACACTGCATTGTCATTCAACTTAACATCCCACGGTCACATATAGCCATGCGTGTGTGACCAACAATGTGGCCGCGGCACAACAGCAGCTGTTGGTGTATTATGTGTGTGGGTGTTGCTACACCTTTCAGATACTTTGTGGGTCACATTCCCAGTTAGTTGGTGGTGGTGATAGCAGTTGCTGTGAAAAGAAGAGTTCGTTGGTTTCATGGTCGGGATGGAGCACGGTGGCAGGCATATGTTGCGGTAGTCACAGTGGGAGGGATGACCCTGTTTGTGGACAGTTCCCCTGCGGGGTATTTGTTTATATTGTACACCTTTTGTCCACTTGTGTGGGTGTTATGCTTGTGTGAGCTGGCTATGTGTGTATGTTGGCTAGGTGTGGTGACACATGTCATACATAGCACAGAGCACATGCTTATGACTGCTTTCCAATGATGTTATTAATTATGTGCGACGGTTGTTAATGCAACCCCACAGTGTGCCCTGATGTATACCTTATCACGTAGCCTTGACATGGATGTGTGGCAGGAGGGGGACCTGCGCTGTGTGCAGCCAGGAGGCCATATCATTGATAGAAGCTGTATTGTGGAGTGGCCAGTCAGTGCATTGTTGCATATGTACACACATACAGAGGTGATGGGTAGCCAAGTGGTACGCTGCATGTGTGTGTGTATATTCAGTTTAGAGGTTGTCCATGAGGAACATGGCATGTGTAGCCGATGCTATCTCAACATATGCCACATTGCTGGATGTGTCATCAGACTCTGGGATTTGTATGCAGAGGATGTGGTAAGGGCTGTTATTGTAGCTGACTTTGAATGGAGGTTTGGACATGTTCCTGCAGGACAGGTTAATAGACCACTATAGAAGAAGGTACCCCGGATAATCGGTGCTTGACACAGTACAGGTATTGTGGGACCTGTGTCTTTTGGGGATACAGCTAGGTACGTATGACCTAGATTGGCCACTGTTGGATACAGGATACTGTGATGTCTGCTGCTCGGAAAAACCCAGTATGACGTATGGCATATCTTACATGCTGTGGATGTGTGTAGGGCAGGAAAGCACAGTCCACATCAGCAAGTACCTTACGGACCTTGCAAGGGATGTTACGTCCACATACACACAGACACCTAGATGACAGTTATTTGGTTATGGTGCACATATAGGCCATCCATGGTTTGACATTCGCACTCTCACACAGTGGGATGACATGCAGCCATTATGGTCAGGTCACAGGCAGACATGGGGGTGTGGTTTTACAGACGTGGTGCTGACATTGCCATCTATTTGAGCGCATCATCAGCACACAGCTGTCAATAATATTTGGGGTGTGCGAGGTACACTGCAGGATATGTCTTTGGCCAATGGATACAGGAGGTGTTACTGCATATCTCCATGTGTTACAGCAATGTACAGTGGGGTAACATAGAACAGTGGAAGGGCAGTACACACGGAGAGGGGGTATTGGTGGCAACATGGGGGAGACAGCCTGATATTGTGACCTTGGGATGGGCCATAGACATGGGGGAGCAAACACCTATCTTGACCAGTGTGTACAACAACAGAGTGGTAAGGGAGATGACAGGGGGATTGGGGTTACCTTTATATAGCAACGGACACTTCCGTGCTGCCTCTCCCATGTCACAGTTCCGTACAGTGTGATAGTGCACAGCCAGTCCATAGGTCATGTTGTGGGGTGTGACAGCTGGGGGACAGAGAGGTGCAGTGTGTGTTTCACACCTTGGACATGAAATATGTTTGTTTCTCTTGTGTTTTCCACTGCACAGGACATACTTTGTGAGGAAGCTGTTTCTGTGGTGCAGTGCCACCTGACTGGACAGCAGCCACGATGCTGCGGTCCGGGGTAGTTGGATCTACAGCTACATTGTGCCTGCAGTCATGGGCCCCAACATGTCGTATGGTATGTGTCATACTGTGCAGATGTTGTGGTGGTTTTATTTCCTTAGGCCTCCCTTACCCATATATCTTGCTGTTGTCAGACATATCCCTATGTGTTTGTGTACAGTATGTCTTCTGCAAAACTGTTTATGGCATTTGTACGACATAGCTACATGTGTATGTGTTTTCGTCTGACTTACAGGAAAATTTATTTTATTTATTTATTTAGACAGTTTTGTATACCGCCTTATCCTTCAATCAAAGCGGTCACAACACAATTGGGGGGTACATTTAACATGCAGGCATATGAGATACATACACTAATACTTACAGGGAACATGGGCAATGGAGGGTTAAGTGGCTTGCCCAAGACCACAAGGAGCATCTGTGGGACTAGAAACCCCAGTCCTTCCGGCCCAAGGTTGCTGTCCTCTAGTGGGATTTGAACCCCCGACCTTCCGGCCTGAAGTACCTTGCCCCAACCACTAGGCTACTCCTCCCTGATGCAGTGTCCAGTCATGGTACATTATCATGTGCTGTGAGGGGTGGGAGCACCTGGGGGCCAGTGGTGACTGTGCTACCTCTACCGTAGTGCTGTTTACATTGTCAACATTCTCAACATGTGGTGTGCGTTGTGAGCATAACTGTGTATTGTGTTCTGAGGGACCACTGTTGAGCAACCTTTTTTTATTTCAGGTATCGGCATGATGTGGACATGCATCAACAGTGACTTGACATGGTGATTCTACCTGTTTGGCTGACATTGTCTCCCTTCACTGTGACCTGATGTGGCTGTGGAGTCGCTCAAGGGATCGATGACGTACACATAATGCACACACAGGGTATGTTGGACCTTTGTTATTTGGGGGTACATGTGGCTGTACCTGTTGATGAGTTACTGTTTGTCTCATGTACATGTCATGGTGCCTGTCTATGCACACGAACAGATGCATATAGTGTGTAGCAGTGTGACATGGATATGGACATGCCCATATCCATGTGACACCCATTCTGCATTGACATTTGATGTGTCAACAATATGCATATTATTTCATGTTCATATTATGTCATGTTTGCCTTTTCATCCATTTCATCTGTATTTTCACAGGTGCGACTCTGCACTTGCTGCCTCCCCAACACTGTTATCTCAGCCATCACTGGGGTATCAGGGCAGGTCACTGCGCCTTTATGTCCACAAGTTGCCAGTTGTGCACATACATGCCATGTATCACAGCTGTCCCGCAGACCGACGCATACTGTGTGGGTGCATGTTTATGCGTTGACTGTGTGCTGATGCAGTGTCCAGTCATGGTACATTATCATGTGCTGTGAGGGGTGGGAGCACCTGGGGGGCAGTGGTGACTGTGCTACCTCTACCGTAGTGCTGTTTACATTGTCAACATTCTCAACATGTGGTGTGCGTTGTGAGCATAACTGTGTATTGTGTTCTGAGGGACCACTGTTGAGCAACCTTTTTTTATTTCAGGTATCGGCATGATGTGGACATGCATCAACAGTGACTTGACATGGTGATTCTACCTGTTTGGCTGACATTGTCTCCCTTCACTGTGACCTGATGTGGCTGTGGAGTCGCTCAAGGGATCGATGACGTACACATAATGCACACACAGGGTATGTTGGACCTTTGTTATTTGGGGGTACATGTGGCTGTACCTGTTGATGAGTTACTGTTTGTCTCATGTACATGTCATGGTGCCTGTCTATGCACACGAACAGATGCATATAGTGTGTAGCAGTGTGACATGGATATGGACATGCCCATATCCATGTGACACCCATTCTGCATTGACATTTGATGTGTCAACAATATGCATATTATTTCATGTTCATATTATGTCATGTTTGCCTTTTCATCCGTTTCATCTGTATTTTCACAGGTGCGACTCTCTGCAATTTGTGTTGTTTGTACAAGGTGTCCAACACGACCATACGTATCCTCTCCTGACACAGGACAGAAGGCATCCCGGACACATTTCCTACAGTGCATCTGGCGTCGCCATCACACACCTTTTGGGGAACAGACCACCATGGAATTGTTTCTGGGGAATGGTGCCATTGGATGTTTGACTTATGTGAGTGGAACACATGCCTGTGATGGACAGTATTGCTTTTGGACCGCTGCTTTGGCCATGACGGACCTGTACACCACACTGTTTCTGCCATTCTGGGGCTGGGGGTCCTGCGCATTGCAGGGGACACAGATGAACTTTCACGGACTGTGGCATATTGGAATGTGACACTTGGCTATGCAAGCCCAGGGTTGCATGGAGACGTTTGACCTCACCTGTTGGATTACAGATACACCTTGCTTTTTGGACGCTGGGTGTAGCAGGGACTGACATTGTCAGTGTATGTTGTACATTCCTCCCCAGTTGTGTAGTTGTTGTGGGTTGGCCATGTGTGTGACATGGCACCCAGGATACGGTCATCTGTTAGTTTCAACACGAGCATACAGCCATGTTAGTGGCATGGGGGTGACGATGGAGCGGTCATATTATCTATGTCCACCTGCCCTCCACCTGAACATGATACCGTTTTTCCCACAACAACCCTTTCATGCCCAACAACATCATTAATTGATGTTTGCAATGGGCAAGGGTGTTTACATGTATGAGTGGCATCACTGTATCATGTTGGTATACGGATGGTGCTTGTGGTTCTGACTGCTTATGTTTGTGAACCACAGCATGTGGACCTATGGCTTTTGTGTAGTTCACTGTAGGATGTTTGGCCATCATGTCCATCTTAACATGCTGGTCATTGTGTTTGCTTACTGCACAGACGTGACACTCTGCATGCATGTACACACCTTACATTGCACATCTGTACGGTCCTGTTTATCCGCCGCGGTAATGACACTCTCATTGCGCCATTATATTTGGTGTGTGGCAGTGTGGGTGTCCATTGCCCTCCTTCAATTGTGCATTCCATGTACCGTGTTATATGTGTCCACACACTGTCTAACCAACAAACACTGGAAGGGGCACTCCTGCATGGTGTTATCTCTGGAGCTTTCTGCAGGTTGTTTTGTTTGTATTCGCTCTGGGTTCATGTGCCTCTGCGACCTGTTAGCATATGCTCATTGTGCTGGTGATGATTGCTGTGATCTACATTATCGCATTTCTGATTCCTAGATCAGGCATTAGGTGAGAGGTTGCACATTACGTTCAGGAGTTATTTTCACTTGACAACATATGATGTTTTCATTTGTGAGCCTCCTGTGTTGCCTGATGGCTATGTTGCGAGGGACAGGTGATGTGTTTTGGGTCCTCATCCAGCAACGCCTACGGTTTTCATGCACTCATATGTGCGTGACACATTTGAGGGATGCAGCAGCAGGTGGGGGGTGGGGACCTGATGGCCAGTGCATAGCGTGCACCTGTTGCACATTATATCTCGTGCCCTTCACTTACAGTCAATGAAGTGACCTTTCTGTGGGATGTGGGTTGGTGCCATGCTAAATGTGTTTCTGTCTCTCACCAGGGCTGCACTCACCTTGATATTATGATAACACGGTCTACAGTGTCTGTGAGGGGTGACCCAAATAAAGATATGTATTTGACACACATCTGTCTCTTTTGCTCCTTGATCATGGTGACACACATGCAATGCAATGTGTGCCTTCGAGTCGGTCCTGACCTGACTCCCTGTGACCGTGAAACTCCAGGGTGTTCTGGTCAATGTCAGTTTTCTGGTCATTCGTCCACGGTAATGGGGGGTTACGTGACATGCTCAAGGCCACAAGGAGTGCTAGTGTGAATCGGGCCCTGGTTACTTGATGTCCACAACAGGTTTATGACCAGTAGGCTACTCCTCCACTCTTTGAGCACATGTGCACTTCTATAGACTGGTTGCTGGTCATGTCCATGGCCCACCTGTGCTCACATCCTTGTAGAGTGACAGGTGTGTATATGTCACCCATTTGCAACATCAGTGGGTTTGACAGGTTCCCACATAGACCCTCCCTTTGGACTATTTGTTCTGCCTTGTGCTCAGTGTGCTGTTTGTGGTAGTGGTTAGAGGCATGTGTTTTAACACAGTAGTGTGCAGGTTTGATCCCCACATGTGGTTGTTCTGTTGTTTTTCTGTTGTGCTACCTGGACCATTTGGTACCAGCAGGTTCATCAACTCTACACACACCCTTCCCTCTCTTCACTGTACAGCAAGGTGTGCACTCTGTGCTGTTTAGCCATCAGATGTTATCAGTCACATATGTCTCTTTCTTTATGGTGTTTACATGGCAGTGCACCTGGGGGTTTGGCTGTGGTTCAGCTGGTGTGTGGTACACCTGTTTTCATGTTGTGTTCTCTCCTGTCCTGTCCCAGATTGGTACCCATCTCCAGCAAGCATCCTCTGATGCCCTCAGGATTTGGTTTCCTTCCTCTTTCGCATGCTGTATGCACTGCATAACATTTCATTGTGTGTGTGTGCATGTGTCCCTGGTCCCACATACAGACTAGGTTCTGATCTGTACTCAGATGACCTGCATGTCCATTTGGTCATGATTACTGTTGGGGGTTTGCCTGTCCTGGCAGCCAGCATGCATCTTGTGTGATGGGCTTCAGTATTTCTGTATGCAGCCTCTGCTAATGCACTGATGTTGGTGGTGTGGCCTACCAGTTATTGCCTTGGCATTTGTGGTGGTGGTCATAGGTTTGATTCCTCTCTGTTCTCTTTGATGTGTATGCTTGTCCTGCATAGGTGGTTTCGATTTGTATGACAGTGATATATGTGCAGATTTGTGCTGCGAGAACATTGTACCCTCATCTGAGATGGGAATCATCCTTCTGCCCATCTTATGTCTCCCAGCTTTTTGGCCATCGTATCCTGACGTGCATGCTGCTACACCACGTCCTGCACTCCTACACATTCCTGCATTTCATCTCTCCCTGGTTGCCTCTCGTGTGTGTGCTCTGCATAACACTGCTACTCCACTGTCATCCTGACATTTCATCTATCCTGCCATTTCAGCCTCCTTCGCTGCACACATCTTCCCATCCTCTGTCAAACACTGACATTATAGCATGGTACATTACCATCACTCTGTGCATAGCTACAGATGGCCCCGATCACATAACCAAACAGTCACAGCACATATTTAACCACAGCTGTCTCCTTCTTACTAGCATCCTTGCTAATTTGTGTAAATAGTTTGGGTATGTTATCTTGTTCACCAATCATATATTCCATGTACATAGTTTTCCCATGTTATTCCAGGTATATGTTCCTGTTATATGTAACAACAACCAGCCTGTTGTTCAGGTCTTTCTTTTGTTCTCTGTAAACCACACTCCTACCACATAGTGACATGGACATAAATAAACATAACTAAATAACTGGATATATATGTGTGTCCATTTCTCTAGCAGCCACATGGCCTGGGGCTGAGTTGTGTAGTACAGCAGCTTTGATCTACATCCTTCTATTACCTCTGCATTGTCTTTCCTTTCAGCTCTGTGCAGTGTTTGGGTTACATGTGCGTTTGGCACATACCTCTGTTGCCCCTCACATTGTGGGATGTTACTGCTCCTAGCAAATGTTTTTGGGTTCACCTATACATCCTTGGGGCATCTTATGTCACACCTTCGTTTCAGGCAGCTTATGAGATACCAACTATGGTGCCCTGGGAGTTGCCACCCTTTCCACATGGCCGCTGGGTAACATTATAACTCGCCTTTGCTGACATGGTTGTTTCTGATGTTCGTTCTGTTGCACCGTGGAGGGTGCATTAATGTATGGCACTAGGATGGCCTTCTTTTTAGATGGAAACACAGATTGCTGTTCAGTTGCATGCAGGGAACATACGTACCTCAGCCAACCTTATTCACTGCTGATGTTAACCCATGACCCCTGCACCATCAGTCAATCTCCTGACCATTGTGCTGCACTGCTGTTCCTTCTTGCATGTGTGCACACCTACGTAGGATTTCCATGCGTTACAATGCACAGTGCTGCCAGCACAAACAGTGCTCGTACCTTGCCCTGCCTCATACGGCACCCTATAAAGCGGCCTATAGGCAACATTGTAGGGTGCCTTGGTGGACAGTGCACTTTATAATGTACCCTCTAGGGTACCTTGTAGGGCACCTTATGCAGCACCTTATATTACAGTGCTTTGAGAGTGCATTTGCTAACAGCAGTCACTACAATAAAAGCTTAACATGCCTCCTTCAGCTATATTCATCATGACAGATAATGGCTCAGCAAGCCTTACTCATTGGACACTGTGGGGGATCGAACCCCTGATACATGCATCATTGGTGAGTGTCTTCCCCATTGTGCTGTGGCTCTGTTCACATGCTTCCACATCAGCGCGCCGCCTTAGCCTCACACTATTCAAGTGCCTCGTAAGACATTAGCGCGCCGCCTATTGCTGCCCAATATTTCTATGCCTCCTAAAATTATGCCTCAGTGAGGCTGGTTAACTGGGCACTGTGGGGGATCGAACCCCTGATGCATGCATTATTGGTGAGTGTTTTCCCCATTGGGCTGTGGCTCTGTTCCTATGCTTCCACATCAGCGCGCCACCTTAGCTTCACACTATTCAAGTGCCTCGTAAGACATTAGCGCGCCGCCTATTGCTGCCCATTATTTCTATGCCTCCTAAAATTATGCCTCAGTGAGGCTGGTTAACTGGGCACTGTGGGGGATCGAACCCCTGATGCATGCATCATTGGTGAGTGTCTTCCCCATTGGGCTGTGGCTCTGTTCCTATGCTTCCACATCAGCGCGCCACCTTAGCCTCACACTATTCAAGTGCCTCGTGAGACATTAGCGCGCCGCCTATTGCTGCCCATTATTTCTATGCCTCCTAAAATTATGCCTCAGTGAGGCTGGTTAACTGGGCACTGTGGGGGATCGAACCCCTGATGCATGCATCATTGGTGAGTGTCTTCACCATTCTGCTGTGGCTCTCTTCCTGTGTTTGTCTGTTGGCGCACTGCATTCGGCCTTCCAAATTTGCAGCGCACCGCCTTCTGCCGCTCAAACCGCAAGGACTTAACAGCACATCGCCTAATGCACACAATTTGCAGCGCAAAGCATTCTGAGCCCAATATTAACAGTGCGGCGCACTCTGCCGCCCAGATATGAACAGTGTGCCGCCTGTTGCTGCAAAAGGTTAGCAGGGTTCCCCTTTCTGCCGTACAGGATTCATGTGCCTTCTAGTGCACCTTTAACGTTATTGCCTCAAGCTGGTGTTTTTGTGGTGCACAATGGGGAATTGAACCCATGGCCCCTGCACCATTGGTTAGTATCTTCACCGTTGTGCTACGGCACTGTTCCTATATGTGCCCAGCAGCGCCCCACTTAGCCTTCCCACGCGCTAATGTGGACCCGCAAATGTGCGCGCCGCGCACAGGTACGGTCGTTTTTATTCCTTTTTTCTGCCTGACCCGCCCACTCCTTATATGGCACAGGCACACTAACGGGGCCCCGCACAATTTCGGTGTTTCGTAAACATGCCCCTATGTTCTTTGATCGTGAGAAGCAAATGTTTCAGATCATCTTCACTTTCAGCCAGTAATGTGGTATAATCAGCATAGCGAAGGTTATTAATGAGTCTTCCACCAACCTTCACACCTCTGTTGTCTTCATATAATCCTGCTTCTCTGATGATTTGTTCTGCATATAAATTAAACAGGTAGGGGGAAAGTATGCAGCCTTCTCTTACACCTTTGCTTATTTTAAACCATTCTGTTTCTCCTTGTTCCATTCGAACTGTTGCTTCTTGATCAATGTACAGATTGTGCAAGAGAACGATCAGGTGTTCTGGTATACCCATGCTTCTTAATGTGGCCCAGAGTTTGTCATGATTTACACAGTCAAAACTCTTGCTATAGTCGATAAAGCACAAATAGATATCCTTTTGGTATTCTTTGGTCTTTTCATGGATCCATCTCATATCCGCGATGATGTCTCTCCTTCGTCACTCTTTCCTGAACCCTGCTTGCACTTCAGGTAGTTCTTGTTCCAGGTATGGTTGTAGTCTCTGTTGAATAATCTTCAATAGAATCTTGCTGGCATGTGGGATCAGAGCGACTGTGAGATAATTTCCACAGTCACATGGATCACCTTCCTTTAGTATTGGTATAAACACAGATCTTTTCCAGTCAGTTGGCCATGATGTTGTTTTCCAAATTTCTTGGCAGAGCCTTGTAAGTACAGTAACAGCTGCATCAGATTGCTGTAATACTTCTATGGGAATGCCATCAATGCCTGGTGCTTTGTTCTTTGATAAGACTTTCAATGCTGCTTCAACTTCTTCTTTCATCACCAATGGTTCCGGATCATAAGGTACAGGTTGAAATGACTGTTGCTTCACTTGATCATATAAAAACTCTGTATATTCTTTCCACCTTTTCTTGATCTTCTCAGCATCATCCAACATAGAACCATGAGCATCTTGTAACATTCCAATTCAAGGCTGGAATTTTTTCTTTAACTTTCTTTAAGGAGTGGAGGAGTGGCCTAGTGGTTGGGGCAAGGTACTTCAGGCTGAAAGGTCAGGGGTTCAAATCCCACTAGAGAACAACAACCTTGGGCTGGACGGACTGGGGTTTCTAGTCCCACAGGTGCTCCTTGTGGTCTTGGGCAAGCCACTTAACCCTCCATAGCCCATGTTCCCTGTAAAATAGTTATCTCCAAGTTATAATGCCCTGTTCAATGTAATTTCAGTTTGTTCAATGTAAACCACACTGATGCAGAATAGCACAGTACATAAGAGAATATAAATAAAATAAATAACTCTTGTAGATTTAGGAAAGCCAATCTTGTTCTTCCTCTAATAGTTTCTGCTTCTATTTCCTTGCATGTTTCATTGTAGTACTTTTCCTTGTCCTGTCTTGCTGCACGTTGGAAATCACTGTTGAGTTCTGTGATTGTCTTACTTTTTCCTCTGGCTTTAGCTTCTCTGCATTTCTGGGCAATTTTCAAAGTTTCTTCCGTTATCCATTTTGCCCGTTTTTGCTTTTCAATCTTTTGTAGAGATTTCTCGCTTTCTTCCAACACAACCTTCTTGATATCATTCCATAACTCCTCTGGAGCTCTGTCATTTGTATCTAAAGCAGCAAATTGATTTTGCAGGAAGTCTTTAAATTCCAGTGGTATATTCTCAAGGTCGTATTTTGCTGCATTCATGAGTGATTTGCTCTTTTTCAAATTTAGCTTGAGTTTGCATACTAGTAGTTGATGATCTGTACCATAGTTAGCTCCAGGTTTCATCTTTTTGATGTTATAGAGCTTTTCCATCGTTGACTTCCACAGATGTAGTCAATTTGATTTTTGTACAATCCGTTGGGTGAAGTCCATGTGTACAGTCCCCGCTTGTGTTGCTGGAAGAAGGTGTTTGAGATGAATAGATTGTTGGTCTTGCAGAATTCTATCAGTCTTTCTCCAGCTTCATTTCTGTTGTCAAGCCCATATTCTCCAACCGCTTTGCCTCCTTCTTTGTTGCCAACTTTTGCGTTCCAGTCACCCATGACTATCAGCATATCCTGCTTGCATGTTCTGTCAATTTCAGCTTGAACTTGTTCATAGAACTCTTCTTCATCCTCTTCTGCAGCTGTTGTTGGGGCATATACTTGAATTATAGTTGTGTTGACAGGCATTCCTCGTAGATGAATAGAAATTAAGTGTTCACTGACTGCATTGTATTTTATTACAGTTCTTGCAAGTTTCTTCTTTATTATAAATGCAACACCATTTCTTCTTTCTCTTTCATTTCCAGCATAGTAGACCATATAATCATCTGATGCAAATGCCAGATGCCAGTCCATTTCAGTTCACTGACACACAACAGATCGAGTTGTACACATTCCATTTCATTCTTGACCAACTCCAACTTCCCTTGGTTCATGCTTCGTATGTTCCATGTTCCAATATGTAAGACATCTTTACAGCTTCTGACTCTCATTTCATGCGCAGCTACATCAGCAGTCAGATGTCCCGAGGGCTTTGATCCAACCACATCATAAAGGCTGGCTTTACTCTGAAAGGTCTTCAGCTCTTCCCCAGTAGCTAGTTGAGTGCCTTCTGACCTGGGGGTCTCATCTTCCAGCACTATAGTGCAATTTGTTTTGTTGTGACTATCCATTGGGTTTTCATGTTTTACACAGTCTAAGCCTTGCTGTAGTCAATAAAACACACTTTTAGTATACTTTCGTCCTTTCAAAGATCCATCTCACAACCATGATGATGTCTCCTATTCCTTGTTCTTTCCTGAACCCTGCTTGCACTTCAGGCAGTTCTCATTCCAGGTATGGTTGTAGTCTCTGCTGAATGATCCTGAGTAGAATTTTGCTGGCATGTGGGATCAGAGTGATTGTGCAATAATTTTGACCGTAAGTTGGATCACCTTTCTTCAGTATTCATATAAACACAGAGCTTCTCCAGAAAGTTGGCCATGATGTCATCCTCCAAATTTCCTGGCAGAGCCTTGGAAGTATGGTAACAGCTGCATCTGATTGCTGTCATATTTCAATGGTAATGCCATCAATGCCCTGTGCTTTGTTCTTTGATAAAGCTTCCAATGCTGCTTCATCTTCTTCTTTCATCCCCAATGGTTCCTGATCATTAGGTACAGGTTGAAATGGCTTTTGGTCCACTTAATGGTATTATGACTCTGTATATTCTTTCCAGCTTTGCTTGATCTTCTCGGCTTCATTCAACATGGATCCTTGAGCATCTTGTAGCATTCCAGTTTGAGGATGGAATTCTTTCTCTAACTTTTGTAGATTTAGGAAAGCCGATCTTGTTCTTCCTCTAATGGTTTCTGATTCTTTTTTCCTTGCATACAGTACATCATTGTGGTACTTCTCCTTGTCTTTTCTTGCTGCACGTTGGAAATCTCTGTTTAGTTCTCTGGTTGCTTCTCTTTCTCCTTTGGCTTTAGCTTCCCTACGTTTCTGGGCAATTTTCAGAGTTTCTTCAGTCATCCATTTTGGCTATTTTTGCTTTTTCACCTTTTGTAGAAACTTCTCACTTTCTTCCAACACAACCTTCTTGATGTCATTCCATAACTCTTCTGGAGCTCTGTCATTTGTATTTAAAGCAGCAAATTGATTTTGCAGGCAGTATTTAAATTCCAGTGGCATATTCTCAAGGTCATATTTTGCTACATTCATGAGTGACTTGCTCTTTTCCAACTTTAGCTTGAGTTTGCATACTAGTAGTTGGTGATCTGTACCATAGTCAGCTCCAGGTTTTGTCTTTGTTGATGATATAAAGTTTTTCCATCATTGACTTCCACAGATGTGGTCAATTTGAATTTTTGTATAATCCATTGGTTGAAGTCCATGTCTACAGTCACCGCTTGTGTTACTTGAAAAGGTGTTTGAGATGAATAGATCGATGTTCTTGCAGAATTCTATCAGTCTTTCTCCAGCTTCATTTCTGTTGTCAAGTCCATATTCTTCAACCACTTTGCCTTCTTCTTTGTTGCCAACATTTGCGTTCCAGTCACCCATGACTATCAGCATATCCTGTTTGCATGTTCTGTCAATTTCAACTTGAACTTGTTCATAGAACTCTTCAATTTCATCCTCTTCTGCAGCTGTTGTTGGGGCATATACCTGAATTATAGTTGTGTTGATGGGAATTCCTTGTAGATGAATAAACATTAAGCGGTCGCTGAGTGCATTGTATTTCATTACAGTTCTTGCAAGTTTCTTCTTGATTATAAATGCAACACCATTTCTTCTTTGTTTTTCACTTCCAGCATAGTAGACCATATGATCATCAGATGCAAAGTGCTCGATGCCAGTCCATTTCAGTTCACTGACACTCAACAGATCGAGTTGTACACGTTCCATTTCATTCTTGACCACCTCCAACTTCCTTTAATTCATGGTTCATACATTCCAATTCGTAATATGTAAGACATCTTTGCAGCTTCTGATGCTCATTTCATGCACAGCTACATCAGCAGTCAGATGTCCCGAGGGCTTTGATCCAACCCCATCATAGATGCTGGCTTTACTCTGAAAACTCTTCAGCTCATCCCCAGTAACCGGTTGAGTGCCTTTCAACCTGCGGATCTCATCTTCCAGCACTTTAGTGCAATTTGTTCTGTTGTGACTATCCATTGGGTTTTCATGGCAAGATATGGAAGTAGATTGCCAGGCCTTTCTTCCCCGCAGGTAATTCTAGTATTGTTGCTGTTGTCAGGGAAATGTGATCCTCCACCGCCATCACCATCCCATTCTGCTGCTGCCCAGATGACAGTGTGTATAATTAGGCAAATACATATGTAAATCGCATCCACATGTAAACAGCCATTTTTAGAAAAGACCCAATTTATATGAAGATGTCCTTAGTATAAGGAAGTTAAGGGTGAGTGTGGTATGGGTGGGGCAAAATCTACATGGGTTTCTCCATAACATGCAAGGAATGCACATGTAAGCCCAAAATTCTCCATGTCACAGTTTCACATTCAAGTTTGCTAAATGACTACAGTGGCAACATTTACATGTGCAAGTTGAAAATGGCGCTGATCCAGGAGACAGCATTGACTCAATGGCACACGACACACACACACCGATTTTTCCCTCATGTAAATCTGTAAAATGGCACCTCCCACTACACACAGATGTCAGCCCACATGTGTTCCTGCACTTCCTATTACGTATTTTAGAAACAGCTCCACATTCAGCAGAGCTCTTTCTAAAACACCGAGTTATGTCTCAACCTCAACATCTCAATTCTGATTGCCATGTGCTATCTACAATGTGCTTTCCATATGCCGTGATTTTCAGGAGGCGCATTCTGGGCAAGCTTTCTAGGAACATCTCATATTCAGAACAGTAATATATGTATACCATGGAAATTTTTATCCATTGCCATTTGTGCCCGCTTTGAGTCATGCAGCTAACTTCTTGTTTGAACCAGGGATTTGGAGGGACTTAAGGGAGGAAAGATTCTCATCTCTCTCCACTTGCTTTGAGGTAATGTTTGAGCTTCGGAGGATAACTCCTTAATTAACAACTCTTGGGCCTACAGATTTACAAAATCCGCCACTTAGATGTGTGAGTTGTTGTGTCACCTGCGCATTGTGGTTAGCCCAGTCATCATTAGCGCACGCTCACCGTCAATGTGGAAATTAGCATACGTGCACCTAACAATGCCTCTGTCAGTATTGTGATGTGCACCTGCTTTAATTGTGCCTCACATTACATACGGTTTGCATCTACACATTAACTGCAGGAAGCATGCTGGTCACACCCCCAACAGTTACCATGAAGGCTTTGCAATTAAACTAAAAAAAAACAAAAAACAGTGCATTAAAAATGTGCGTTAAATGCAGAACCTTTATGGGATATAGTAAAAGAGTTTTTTATGGTTTTCAACAGAATCACTCTGATGTGTACATAGCTACTTAATAACATAGTAGATGATGGGAGAAAAAGATCAGATTGGCTCATCCAGTCAGTTGAGTTGCGATTCTTCCACAGTTTGGATAAATGACCATATAAGTTCCCATACTCAACTCAAAACCTGCTCCCCATGATAACTTTCAGCCCTTTCTGACCACTGCCTAAATGTGGGCTCCACCTCCACTGATTGGTCATGTCAGGCCTTGTCGTCTTCCACTATGATTCTTAAAAGACACTCAGGCCCCCTTCAATATCTTATAAAGAAGTTTTCAAATAATTCATCGAGTTACAAAATTGGCAAAGCCATTGTCCAAAATATCTGGCCTCCCTGAGCTCATTAAAGTTTGGGTTTTAACCATAGACTCTTGCAGGTTACTTCAAAGCCTTTTTGGAAGCCATCTCATTATTGTTTATACTGTAATCGTTGTTCTGTGCAGATTACTCCAATGCCTTCTTGAAAGCTCAGTGCAGTCTTGCCGCTGTTCTTTCGGACACAAACGCTGTTCTCTGCAGGCTACCTGAATGCATCTTTGGAAGCACGGTCCGTTAGGATTGCAATTGCTGTTCTGTGCAGGTTACCTCATTATGGGGCCCTTTTACTAAGCATTACTGACCAGTTAATGTGCATTATAGCATGTGGTATCTGGCTGCCGGTGAACGCCAACATACAGACCTGCCAGCTACCAACCGCCAAAACGCAGGTTAATCAGCACTCACACAGTATTATGGAGAGCAGGCAGATTGGAGGCAGAGTGTGAGCAAGGAGAGCACATTAGTATGCAAGCACAGTTAACATGGCAATTAGCAGAGGTGCACTTAACAATACCTCTGTGGGTATGATTTGGTGCACCCATGTTAATTGTGCTGCACAGTACTCAGTTGCACGTTAGCTGCCAGGCACATGCAGATCTTGCCCTCAACAGCTGATGCAGAGGCATTTGTAAAGTGCAAAATCTTAGGGGGCTTTAGTAAAAGGACCCCACTGTTAGGGTCATAACAGCTCTATTGGGGATCTCTTTCAAAGATGACTAATCTGCCCAATGGATCACTGCTACCAACTTCCATTTCAACAGAGTGAGTATTCTAGCTGTTGACTGTTTGCTTATTCAATTATCTTGCCTTCATAATTTTGAAATCTGATCAAAGTCTTAGAGAGGGCAGTTACAGACAGTTTTCTCAGTAGGGAAGTTAGCCACAAGTCTTGGGCAATTCTCCAAGCTCATTACAAAAACCAAGTGGTTCTGAGTTTCCCAGATACCAGCCTTAGACAGAATTCCCAATAGCTATTTTATTGTTGGGAGAATATAATGAAATACACATGGGGTCTGATTTACTAAAGCTTTTTTCTCATTCTGTCTACAGGAAAACATCTTAATAAATAAGGTTTATGGTATGGCTGACTCTTAGGATGAAAGATGAGCTATTTTAGAGATTTATCTGTCTTAGAGATGTTTAGTATACAATGAAATAAGAATGGCATCCTTACATTAATATACGAGGATATAAAAGCATAGCTAAAAAGAGTTTGAAAGAAACCTCAAGACCTCTATGATTTCCATACACGACAAACAGTACTTACGATCATTCCAAATAAATGTTTGTCTAAAATGCTTTATTTAAATCTTGAATGAAAGAAATATCATTTCCTCACTACCCTCACAGTTACAAAGTTATTTCTTTTGTCTAACCCTGTTTTCCTCTGCTGCAATTCAAACCCATCCTTTCATGTCCTTTTAGTTGTATAAGACGAAAAAAACAGACCAGTGTCCTCAAAATGCCTCAGTGTTTTGCTGGCTCAATAAACCCACCTCCATCAGCCTGTCCACAAGGGGGCAGTTTTCAAACTGCTCACGTTAGAGCAAATTTCCTGGATATGTTTTTTGACCCGGGCTTTGTACCAGATCTCAAAGGGAAAGTACATGCTAAGGGAGTGCGTTCGCCAGCACGCATTTGGTTCGGTGGCTTTGCCTGAAAAAATGTAGCATATGTAAAATTGATTTAGGGGGTAATTTTAGAACTTTGATTTGTGATTTGCACATCTGAAAATGCCCATTCAGACATGCCAATCACAGCCACATCCCACAAGCCATTTTAGAAAGCCCTGAATGTACACGTGTTCAGTGTGAGCACACGTGCTCCAAAGAAGATACACATGTGTGCTCAATTCTAGAATGGTGCCACATGCCAACCCACCAGTGGGGACCTGTCCATGTCTATACCTGCTCCTAGGAACGAATAGCCATCTGAAAAGTGTTTGTTTTGGCACGCTAACACCTGCCCAGAGGAGAGGAGGAAGCCCTCTTACTTCCCCAATGATCTTTGCTCCTTTAAAAAGCCTGTCAGTAAATAGAGGGGTCTTTATCCTAGCTGCCACACCACTACACATCTCCATTTGCAAAATGGCAAGCTGAGGCACGTATGTGGTGAGAGATACATGTGCCTGTTCCAGAATACCGTCATGGACATGCCTATGTTGCTGGGCCTGTGGCCATCCATCAAACACTTATAAGTTTTGAAAGTTACCTCAAAACTTGCACATGTCTGGGGTATAATTTTGCCCCTTGTCTTTTCTATCTGACTGAGACATTGATCTCTTAGAGGAAAGCCAGTTTTAGAAAACCCCCAAGCCCACCTTCAGTGCTGCCCCTTCCACTTTGACTGCACCTACATGGCCTTTCTAAAATGGGACTTCACATGTATGTACAATAAAGTTACCAGAGGTCCCCGATTTTCAGGGATTGCCCCTGATTTTAGAGTTCTGTCTCTGACTACCACCTATTTGACAGCCTCCTGTCCCCGATTTCAGCAATTGGGACAGAGGGGGAAGAAAAAAATGATTTTCTATTTAGTGATTTGCATATGTCAACTTGTAGAATTTACACCATTAACTTTATATTGTGCATGGTGGAAATACATCACTGTTTCTATTTTTCTATCGATCTGTCTACAAGTAGGGTAATGACTCCTCTCCTCCATGCCTTGTTCAAACTTGGAACTAAGGTGTCCTTTTTCTCACCCCCCTTGATACACTTTGATAAGTGTCCCAGATTTGCCTACAAAAATTCTCATAACCTTAATGTATAATTGATTTGCATGTATTAAAAAGTTCTTAAAAGTTGTTTATCACAAAGAACCCAACCTTCATCCCTCCATCTTCTCTATGGGTAAAAGATGTGGAGTTGATGACAAAGGAAGAAGTGTGTTAACCAGGAGGTCACCCTAGATCAACGACTGAGTATGGAAACACACAAAGAATATTACCAAGGCAGTTTACGCAAAATAAGGACCCTAAGTCATCTACGTCTACTACTGGAGGCTGCCGACTTCTGCACTGTATTCCAGGCACTTATCCTTCCACACTTTGAATATGCAAATATCATTCGCCACGGCCTACCAGGCTACACACTTCTTCCTTTGCAAATGGCCTAAAACACTGTGGCCCAAACCCTGTATAGAGTCTCCAGATTTGAACATGTCACCTACCTCCATCCTAAGGCAATTGTATTGGCTCCCAATAGCAAGCCGCCTACATTACAAAGCTCTATCGATGACATTTAAAGTACTACATAACCTCTCTGCAACCTCCCTTGCAGAAATCATAGAATGGACACCGAACAATAGAATGTGAAGGACAAACACGACAAACACACTACCCCTTCAAGAATAAGAAAACATTTCCAAGCCGCTAGGAACCAAGCCTTCTCATTGTACACACCAACTCTTTGGAACACCCTCCCTGCCCTGATCCGATCCGATCCATCTCTGACTTATCAACCTTCGGGAAAGCAATAAAGACTCATTTGTCCCAACTATACTATGACAATATTCCATAGCTACGATAAAGACCTTGCCTGCAGACATCTTCTCTCCGACCACCCTAACTGCTTACAGACCCCATACTTGTAACTTGTAGCTTAGTTCTCCTTGTACTACCCAAGTTTACACCCCTGTTCAATGTAATAGGCTTATTGTTTATTGTGCAATGTTAGACGTTTATTGTAGTGTTCTTTGATACCTGTTCAATGTAATACGCTTATTCTGTTCTGTGCAAACCGCACTGATTTCGAAATAGTGCAGTATATAAAACTAAATAAATAAATGCGTCTTGTTTTTTTAAAGGAATGTCTGAAATGAACTGAAAAAAATGGCTGAAAATTATAAAGCCTGAAAATTTTGAAACAAACAGATTTTTAGCCTGCGCAGATCCCTAGTTCATGCATACTTTCCTAATGAAAGTATGTGCTGGATTTATATGCAGATCCTGGATACATACCCTCACACCCCACCTTACATACCCCCACTATGCCACTGCCCCAGCTTTCCAATCCCTGACATGCTTCGCCTATGAAGGGATATAGCAAGCATAGAGCAGGCTAAGGCAGCTACTCAGCTAAGCTCCGATGAGCAGGGACTGTCTTTTACATGTGTATGTGCAGCGCTGCATATGCCTTATAGCACTATACAAATGTTCAGTAGTAGTAGTTGTAGTAGTACTGACTCCTGCTGGCTGGAGGTCAGAGGTTCTTCTGGATAAGGTACTTCCATGGACTACCATCTGTAGACTGGTGGCGGACCCTCACTCCCCCAAGCAGGCGTTGATGGCCGTACTTTCAATGTAGTTGTGAATTCTGCAGGATTTGTGCTAGTATTTTATAAAAACACATAGGTGCCTGTAGGCCCAATTTTGGGATGCGGCTTGTGGGGATGCACGGCCGTGCAGCCCCTCAAGCTGTCCAGGCCCAATAACCCCCCCCCCCCCCAGCTCTCCTTATACATCCTGACCATCAGGATGGGGAGAGCCAGAGGGGGGTGGGAGGAGGCAGAGCGGGAACGGGCCAGCTCAGCAGGACGTACAGGGCCGATTCAGGTCACGGCCTTGTACGTCCTGCCGGGCCCATGGGGACATGCTGTTTATTCAACCTTAAAGGTGGAATAAGCAGCACAAAACTAGCATTTGAGCCCAGGGATCCCCCCTCGGGACCAGAGCCATGTGTGCGGGGAGGTCTCCGCCACCCGATCCAGGCCATGGCAGGCGAGCCGTGGGTTGGGCAGTAAGGAAAATGGGGCCGAAGCCACGGTAGCTAGGGGCACCTGCGGGGAGGATGTCCCCACAAGCAGCAGGTACACAAACAAAAGCAGGCATCAAGGATCCCTTGGAGGAGAAGAGCTTTATTAGAGGGTCTGCTCTACATGTGTTTCAGCCAACCTGGCCTTCATCAGGGGACTATGACCACTAAAAACATATAAAAGTAATCATAAAAACAACACATAGCTTATAAAATGGGCATGAGTGAACTGAGTACCAATAAAATGTCACAAATAAAAAGCATAAAAAAGACATAACTAATTGGTCAAAGATAAATTATACAATCAGGTAAGTGAAGAGCTAAGAATAAATACAGAAACATAAAAACATGACAAATTTAAAATCAAAAAGTACCTATATCATAAAACAAACAGATACTGCCAATGTAATAAATAACATGTACATAAATTAATACATTTTAAAACATAAATGACAAACTTACCAAATGTTGAAAATTAGAAATCCTATACCCAACAATGGTACTGACCAAAATGCTGTTAAACTAGAAACAGAACACACATATTGTATATTAACCTTATAAGTAACGTGAAGAATGGAATGACATATGAAGTATGAGGGCTGCTCAAAATAATGCAATAAAATGTTGACACAATGAAATAATAGAACAATAGAACAAAAAAGAGTGGAAAGGAGGGGGGTGCCCAAGGGGATGAGTTAGTTAGTATCAAAGTGACAAGATCTAATGTAAAAACGTTCTCAGAATTGAAGAATGACATTGGCATGGTAAATAGATGCGGCAAAGAGGGGTATATATTGAAAAGCGGTGGAGATGTCCATAACAAGTAGCATAATACTAGTGGTGCAAATTGTGTAGCGCTAAAAGGTGTAACTGTAAGCAACTTGTCAGGCGCTATAAAACTGAACGGTGAAATGATGCAGATATCAAAATAAATAAAAGAAACAATTAAAT
This sequence comes from Ichthyophis bannanicus, assembly GCA_033557465.1. NCBI lineage: Eukaryota > Metazoa > Chordata > Amphibia > Gymnophiona > Ichthyophiidae > Ichthyophis > Ichthyophis bannanicus. The sequence goes on along the minus strand of CM066039.1, from coordinate 16,096,055 downwards.
ACGGAAATTTAAATGCATAGTCGTGTGAAATTTAATTAAAAATCAAAATGTATTGTGTCAGTGGACAGCAGAGTTAGAAAACCACAACGTTGTGGCTCAATATAGAAAAACCAGTGTGAAAGATAAACTGGACTATGTTGTGAGAAAATTTCAGAGTCTCCATATATTAAACAGTAGCAATCCCAATTAAATGTTAAAGAGCTGTGGCAATTATATTGTTCTTGTGGAAGAAGCAGCAAAATGTACAGAAGCGTCTTTCAGCACAAGCAGTACAGAAGGGAGGAGTAGCCTAGTGGTTGGGGCAAGGTACTTCAGGCTGGAAGGTCGGGGGTTCAAATCCCACTAGAGGACAGCAACCTTGTGCCAGAAGGACTGGGGTTTCTAGTCCCACAGATGCTTCTTGTGGTCTTGGGCAAGCCACTTAGCCCTCCATTGCCCATGTTCCCTGTAAGTATTAGTGTATGTGTCTCATGTCCCTGCATGTTAAATGTATCCCCCAATTGTGTTGTGACCGCTTTGATTGAAGGATAAGGTGGTATACAAAACTGTCAAAATAAATAAATTATATAGTGCCTCATTAATCATGAAGAAACCACTGCCCGACATTAAAAAAAGGGAATCAGATTTAATTAATGGAAGGACTTACTAAAAACTTCAAAATAAAAGCCACCTAAATAGGAAACCATGCACTTATCTACCAAAGTACGTTAAATCAAACAGAAGAAAAAAAACCATGTGGGAGGCATTTAAATATGGTGGTACGATGCTGATGTCAAGCAACATTGTACCACCATATTTAAATTAACTACATTCAGACTAGTATATTGGAGTCTGGTCACATATATGAAGGAATAAAGGAAATTTCAGGGCTGAGTCGAACCAGAGTAGAGTAAATTAAAAGGATGTGTCCATATTCAAGTGTATTTTATAAAAGCCGCTCACCCTAAGTAAAAGCAGGACAGTGAATGAGCCATATAAAAGGACACTATAAATAAGTTAAAAGAACAATAAAACCCAAATAAAACATAATTAAAAATGTAAAAAAAATGATAATAAATAAAGATGAGTAAAGACCAGCAAAAACATGTCTACATGAAAGGGAATTGTCTAATCAGCAACCAAACAGCCACCAAAACCAGTCATTTGCATACTGAATTTCATGAGAGTGAACCACAAAGGAACACCTTATCTATGCAGAGGCAGGAAACCCTTCTAAACAATCAATTTTAGCAAATAAAACTATGGGAAAATAAATATTGAATAGTGAATAAATAAAAATAAAATTTAAGAAAACCTAAAAAGCATTAAAGGGTCACACTTGGGTCTAGAAAATGGCGATAGCAAACTGGAGTACAAGTGAAAATACAATGGGAAACCGCAAGGTTAAATCAAAACATAATAATATATACCCCTCTTTGCCACATCTAAATTATTTGTTTTTGGGGTTTTTTGAGATTTCAACCACAGTTCTATTTACCTTGCCAATGTCATTCTTCAATTTTGAGAAAGTTTTTACATTAGATCTTGTCACTTTGATACTAACTCCTCCCCTTGGGCACCCCCCTCCTTTCCACTATTTTTTGTTCTATTATTCTATTGTTTCATTGTGTCAACTTTTTATTGCATTATTTTGAGCAGCCCTCATGCTTCATATGTCATTCCGTTCTTCATGTTACTTATAAGGTTAATATACAATATGTGTGTTCTGTTTCTAGTTTAACAGCATTTTGGTCAGTACCATTGTTGGGTATAGGATTTCTGATTTTCAACATTTGGTAAGTTTGTCATTTATGTTTTAAAATGTATTAATTTATGTACATGTTATTACATCAGCAGTATCTGTTTGTTTTATGATATCAGTATTTTTTTATTTTAAATTTGTCATGTTTTTATGTTTCTGTATTTATTATCTTAGCTCTTCACTTACTTGATTATATAATTTATGTCTTTTATTTATGTCTTTTTTTATGCTTTTTATTTGTGCAATTGTATCGGTACTCAGTTCACTCTTGGCCATTTTATAAGCTATGTGTTGTTTTTTATGATTATTTATTTATGTTTTTAGTGTTCATAATCCCCTGATGAAAGCCAGGTTGGCCGAAACACGTGTAAGGCGGACCCTCTAATAAAGTTCTTCTCCTCCGAGGGATCTTTGTCGCCTGCTTTTGTTTGTGTGCCTTTGGACTGCAGGTTGGGTGCTTCTTTGTTTTTGTTTCCCCACAGCGGCACGGGCACCCCAGGCCGTCCTCAGACCCGATTCTGATTACTGCAGGGATGTTTTTTTCCCACAGTTCAGAATCGGGTCCAAACGGGCCCATCTTGCTTAGGGCCATTCAGCCGACCCAAATGTGCCCCTACCTGACTCAGGCTCAATTAACCTAGTCAATCTGTTATGAAATTACTCGTCACACGTTCAGCTGTCATCTACCAAAAGTTTTACTGGGCAAACTAGGTGGACCAAAAAGTCTTTATCAAAAAATAATTGCTTTGTTCCTATATCTTAAGTCATGTTGAGGATACTGAATGTGGTGTCCTAACAGGAAAGAAAGTCCATGCATACCTTCCTACATCTGGACCATTGGTGATCTCTCTCTTCTATGTAAAGTTCAGCAAGTCAACTTTTGACATGTTCTGAATGTCACAAGTTCTGGGAAGAGAATTCATGGACTTGACTTCACTAATGAATAAACCTGGATTGCAGGCGGCTTTTTCTTTCAGCATCTAACCCAATAGAGCTTTGTCTGCATGCTAGCTGGGAATCTGGACTGGCCACTGTTGGAAACAGGATACTGGGCTTGATGGACGTTTGGTCTGACCCAGTATGGCATATCTTGGGTTCTTATCTTATGTTCTTAAGCTTCAGAAGACAGACTATAATTTTTACAGGATTCCTTTTGGTCTTTTAGGTTTGGTAAGCATTGTGCAAGCATACCAAGGCATGATGAACTGTGGTTGCTTAACAGTTGTCATCAGCGAGGGACTCCTTCTCTGGCCTTATTCCAATCCAGGCTAAAAACCCACCTCTTCGAGGCTGCGTTTGAATTCTTTATTCTCCTGCTTATCACGTACCTGTATCTTGCCAGTCCCCTTGAATTACCCTAGTCCCCAGCTGTTGTTGTGTGGTCTGTCTTAATTAGATTGTAAGCTATGATGAGCAGGGACTGTCTCTTACTTGTACATGTTCAGTGCTGTGTACGCCTTGTAGTGCTATACAAATGATAACTAGTAGTACTAGTAGTCACCACCCACTAGTAGGGGCCATCTCCTGCTGCACCTACACCTACACTTTACTAAAAGCTAATCTGAGGCAGTGGTGATGGTGATGGTGATGGGAGGTGAGTGCAGCACATACTGACCAAACCACTAGCCGTGCAACTGTGCCACTTCCCGATTCTGGTCTTCTGGGGCTACACATCACACCGGGACATGCAGCCCCACAACCCGTATCCCAGAATCGGGCCCTTAGACCCCAGTGGCAGCTCAAGATGAAATACTTAAGCATCTTACCAGATGCATTGGGGGCAGGGAGGAAAGTGGTGAAGACCAGACTCTGGAAGAGTCTATGCAGTGCGCCTCATTCACCTCCTCTCTGTACTCATACTTTAACAATCTCTTATATGGCCCAGAAGAAGGGGAAGAGGCAGAGAATGTTCCCTAAACTCTCTTTTGCACCTCCCACCCTCTCTGTAGACCCATCCTGGACACCTTTGAAGGTTTCCTCCATTGTAGCCCTCACTCTTCCTGGCAGACTCATCCTGGACACCTCCCTAGAATTTCCTTCATTTCCACCCCCACAACTTTCCCCTCAGATATCTTCCTGTCCCTGCACCCCTCCCTGCAGATGCACCTCAGACATTGTTTCCTTTGCAGCTGCATCACCACCTCAGAAAAGCCCTTCTCAGACCAGGCCTACTGCACACCCTCACTGTGCACCCAACACCTCTCCCATTCGTTCCTTATATACACACACACACTACTTTACAACCCCCCCCCCCCCATGCCACCGCCCCTGATTTCCCAGCTTGACATGCCCCGCCTATGCACACTCCCACACACTACACCACCACTGTGCCCCCAACATATATAAGCCCCTATTCACCTGCAGAAGACTCACCCCACCTACTGTCTTAGGTATTCCCCTGCCCATCACACCAAAACCCAGCCCCCAAACACTCCTAATCCTGATCTCCATCTATATATGTTCTTCCCCAGATACCCCTCCATTTCTACACTTAACTCCCCCCTCTGATACTCTCTGGCTGGACCTCTGAAGGGGATCCCCGGGGTCCCCACTACCTAGGAAGAGATGATACTATGGGGGGGCCGCATTCAGTCCTGGCTACGCCACCACTCAGAAGGCTGCTGACAGTTGTGTCCAAAGCACTGGAACTAACTGAGGTCCTAATTATGACTTCCTGAAAGTTGTGTTGCATACGGAATTAACAGAGAAAAAGCATTTGCAAAGTAATCTCACTTGTATAATTAAAAAAATAGGTCTGGGCCAATCAAACCAACATTTCAACACAGCTAATCAAGGGTTTGCCAATACATGTTAAGCACATAGCCACAAATGTGTAGACCATAAACCATTATTAAAGAGGACCAGGGAAATGCACCTGCTTACCCATTGGACAAGCAGCATGGAATCTGGATACCTTTTGGGTACCTGCCAGGTACTTGTGACCTGGATTGGCCACTGTTGGAAACAGAATACTGGGCTTGATGGACCCTTGGTCTGACCCAGTATGATATTTCTTATGTTCTTATGACCTACTATAGGTACAGAACATGCACAGAATGGGGTGGTTTTTAAATGATTATGTGTTTTCAGCATTGTTACATATTCTAGGCACATTTCAGATCTAATGTTTAAACTGAATAAATGCCTGCGTTCTTCCAAAATGTTCTTCCCGGGTCTTTTACACTTGGCTTGCAGCATAATGGATGTGATAGGGCCCAAAAGGGGTTAGAGAGTCAATGCAGAGGGTCATAAAATACTCTGAACCTCAAAACATGATTAAAAAATGGCATGTACCGCCAAAAGCTGATCTATCTAAAGTGCATATCTCTAGAGTGAACCCCCCAATATATCACTGTCACACACTTTCAGCTGTGTCTTTCAACACAGCCAAGTCTGCTCACATGAAGTACTTTTTTAGACAAGAATATTATAATTGCTACGTTCATTGGAATCATAGTTCACCTCTTTGGCAGTTTGAGAGAAAGAGGAAGCTGGTGATTTGTTTTTTTATCCATTCCAAAATACAAATTGTTGTTTTTACTTTTCTGCAAAGAAGGCCACAGTCCAGATTTATTATTTTTTAAGAAAAGACCAGAAGATATGTGATCCCAACTGTTTCAAGCAGATGAAAGCAGTTTGCAGTGTGAAAAAAAACAGTTGTATTTGTTTTTTCTAGATGTCCATTTCTTTTTTTAAAGAAGAACATATGCTTTGTAACATCTCTTGCATGGACCATAGCTTGCACAAGGGTTTGCTTGCACATTTTCTCATTCTATAAGAATGTTTTCCTTGCCAAGATTTGCTGGAGACTACAGAATGTGCTATTTCAAAATTGGGAAAACAAACTTTCTTGCTAGTTTCTTCCACTTTCTTGGCCACACCTGTACCCAAAACTGAAGTCTATCCTATGGGCCCACATTTTCCCCGCTGCTGTGCTTTGAAGCTTAAGACTCTCGTCTGTGCTCAACTAGGCAGAAATGTGCCTCATAGCAGAGTAAGATCGGCTCTTTCACTATTTCTGATTTCTCTACTCTGCACTAACACCAAATAGAGACCAGTCAAATCAGTCGAAGCAGTGGACCCCCTATTTTTTCAACTGAGGGCCGCATTGGACTGCCACCCCCATGCCATGCTATGTCGCCCATTCCATCTATCATCTTGCCCGGGGAGATGAGAGGCATGGCAACCCCTCCATGATGTTTCAAAACTATAGCTTTCTGTCACTTCTTGACCCCTCTGATGTAATGTCCAGTCGGAGGAGGCAGGAGCTGCAGACCTTGAGGATGTGCATGCATGGGTGCTTTACATTCCATCGCCACTTTGAAAAAATTGTGGAGGGAGTCGCTTGGCTATGCCGCTCACTGGGGTCTGCCACTCTAGGTAGCCACCTATTTTGCCTAGTGGCTAGGCCGGCCCTGCTCACCTTCCCCCACTATGCTCCTGCATATTTCTTTATCTACACATCCCGCCCCCTCTGGCTCAACTTCCTGTTTCAGGAAGAGGCAGGATATGGCATAAGGAAGAACATAAGATTTGCCCGTAGCATGGTAAATAAGATCCCAGATGTTGAGGCTTTCATGGAAGAGGCCGATTTGGATTTAATGGCAGTTACAAAGACATAGTTCACGGACAACCATAACTGGGATAGAGTTATACCAGGCAGGGGCGGCTCAAGGCAATCTGCAGCCTGAGGTGAAGAAGGAGATGGCGCCCCCTCCCCCACCTTAGAGGGGGGCAGGGCTTTTTCAGAAATCCAGAGACTGCACCAAACCAAAAAGCCGATTAGATTATATGGAGGAAATGCAAGATGTTTGCACACAGGGCTGTATCGAACCGCAGTCGCGCCCTGTGCGACTTGCAGCTCAGGCGCACGCCTCCCCTCTTCCCCCATACCTCCGTCCAGCGCTGCCTGCTCTTTCCCTGCTGCTGCCACCCTCTGTTTCTTTCATGGCGGCGCCGGCAGCAGGGAAAGAGCAGGCAGCGCTGGACAGAGGCATGGGGAGGAGGAGGGGAGCATGCGCCCGATCTGAAAGGCGCCGGCACTTTAAGCAGATCTGTCCGTCCCTGCTCTGACATCGCATCGGAAGAGGGAGGGACCAGACCTACTTAAAGTGCTGCAAAAAGGATTGGGGGGCGCATTTCAGCTGCCTGCTATTGTCCTGCCAGCGGCAGCAGGGCAACAGCAGGCAGCCGAAATGCACCCCCCAAGCCTTTGCACCCTGTGCGGCTGCACCGCTTGCCCAGGATAGGTACGGTCCTGTTTGCACACCAAGGAACTAAAAGACAGCAAGAACCAACAGCACAGTTTATAAAACTAAATTATAACTAATTTTTATTTTGTTGTTATAAACTATGTTATGGTTCTTGCTTTTTCTTTTTCAACATATATTTTGCATCCACAGTAGGTGCACAGCAGAACCAGGACATTCACCCACAGAACTCAATATCTTAAAAAAAAATCTGATTCTGATCATCTCACTAACAACAACAACCACTATTCTCCAGTACCAGGCATATTATGAACTAATTCAAAACCCTACAACAAAGAGCAAACCTACCATACCATACCATATCAGCACAAACTTCCAAAACTCACGTAAGGAGCCCATCCAAAAAGGCATCACTGTAAATACTACAGTGGGCCCTGGAACATCCATACACCTATCTGAAAAGCTGGAACAGTCAAATTACTACAGTACAGTATAGACTTTATGTACAAACTCCATGTTAACAGAACACCTGACCTCAGTCACACACTCACAACATCGACCCTCACCAAGTACAGAATAAGTAACCACAATCTAAAGTAAAAATAAAAATAAGTAGACAAAATTTAAACTGAAACCCCAAGAAGCCAGAGTCCACATGCAGTGCAACATCAGATAAATAAGAGATGCAGTTCCCCAATACTGTGTAAAATATAAAACTAGCACAACATCCAATCACTAAAATTAAATAAAATTATTTTTTCTACCTTTGTTGTCTGACCATTTTATTCTCTGATCATGCTGGTCCCCATCTGAGGCTTCTGCTTTCCTGTCTTCTCTTAGTTCTCTTTCTGTGGTCTATGGTTCATCTGCCATTTCTTATCTCTTCTTTTGTTTTCTTCACTTCCTTCCATCAGCCCATTTCCAATTCCAATAACCCTCCCCAGTATCAGACCCTTTTCCAATCCTCCCCTCCCAGCACCTTCCAATGTCAACTGCCTTGCATTCCCACAACTGCTAAGTACATATGACCTAGATTGGCCACTGTTGGAAACAGAATACTGGGCTTGATGGACCTTGGTCTGACCCAGTATGGCATATCTTACGTTCTTAACTGCCACTAGCGTCCATTCCCTTCCAGTACCCCTCCTTCCCCACTGTCCAGCCCCTTCTAGTCCAAATACCATCCCAGGTATCAGCTCACGTCCACTCTCAGTGCCACCCTCCCATTCAGCTCCCTTCCAGTCGCCCTATCCTCTGTCCATCCCCCTTTCAGTGCCATTCACATGTCAGCTCCCTTCCAGCCTCGTCCCCATTACCCAGCCATCTACCACTCCCATCCCAAGTGTCAGCTCCCTTCCAGTCCCACTTCAGTACATCCCAGGTGTCAGCTCCTTTCCAGCCCCATCCTTCCCCTGTGTCAGCTCCCTTCCTGCACCCTCCTTCCCCAGGCAGACCCTCTCAGTATCCACTCCCTTACAGTCCTGTTCTACCATCCCCTAGCATCAGCCCATTTGTAGCCCTAGCCCCTAGTTTTCTTCTAGGGCCAGCAGCACTCTCCTCCCCTCTCCCATTAGCCCATTTCCAATCCCAGCCCATTTCCAGTTCTAACCCCCTTACCAGCCCACTCCAGTCCTAGCCCCCCAATCCGCCCATTACCAGTCCTAGCTCATTTCCAGTGCTAGCCCCCCATCTGCCCATTACCAGTCCTACCCCACCAATCAGCCCATTTCCAGGCCTAACCCCACCAATCAGTCCATTACCAGTCCTAGCCCCCCCCTCCCGATCAGCCCATGTCCAGTTCTAACCCCCCCATCAGCCCATTTCCAGTCTTAGCATCCCCCGATAGCCCATTACCAGTCCTAGCCCCCCCCCATCAGCCCATTTCCAGTTCTAACCCCCCCATCAACCCATTTCCAGTCCTAGCCCTCCCCCCATCAGCCCATTAATATTTCCTGTGCTATCTCCCGCCCCCCCCCAGCCCAGGGAAATTGAAAAAAACAGATATTTCCTGTTTCCCATCAGCGCCGGCAGGCTCAGCGTTAACAGAGCCACGGGAAAGAGAAACACTCTCCCTTCACACAGCTCTGCAAAACTGAGCTGGCTTGGGGGGGGGGGGAATGCTGGCATGGCTCTTCCGGGGAGGCGGCAGCTGCAGGGCACTTAATTCTGCCGCTGCTGCCTCTGCAGCAGCAGCAGCTTCTGCAGCAGGGGTTATTTTTTGTTTTATTTTTATTTTGAAAGCCAAGTGAGGCGGTCTTTTTGGGGCCAATTTTTGCTGCCCCCAAAAAGTTGCCGCCTGAGGCTACCGTCTCACTTGGCTTCATTAAAGAGCCGCTCCTGATACCAGGCTATACTTTACTCAGGAAGGATAGGGTAAGAAGAAGGAGAGAAAGAGTGGCTTTATATATAAAAATTAATATTAAAGCTATAGAATTACAGTGCTTAAAAGGGAGAGAGGAGGCACTGTAGGTTAAACTAGAAAGAGAGAAAGAGAAATCCATTTGCATTGGTGTGATATACAGATCCCCCTCACAGGGAGAAGAAGTGGACAGAGATTTAACAGAAGACTTACGCAGCATTGCCAGGAAAGGGAAGTGCTACTGATAGATGATTTCAATATGCAAGATGTGGATTGGCACATTCCTGCTGCAGTGTCATCTAGAAGTAAGAAGTTCCTGAATTCTCTACAGGGAGAACTATTCAGGCAACTGGTAATAGAACCCACACGTGAAGGGGCCATACTGGACTTGATGCTTACCAATAGTGAAAGTATTTCTGATGCTATAGTGGGAGATCATCTCGCATCAAGTGATCACCAGATGGTGTGGTTCAGTATTAGGACTACGGCTGATAAAATCCATTCAAAAGTGAGGGTCAGACTTTAGGAAAACTAACTTTGCCAAGATGGGCCAAAACATCAAGGAGTCATTAACGGGATAGGAACAGCTGGGGGATGTAGAAAAACAGTGGGCAAAACTGTAAGGGGATATTTTAAAGGCAAACAACCTTTTTGTTAGAAATGTAAATAAAGGTAAAAGAAAAAGGAGACCGCTATGGTTCTCAAAAGAAGTAGCTGAAAAGGTGAAGAAAAAGGGGGAGGACTTTATGAACTACAAGAGATCACAGAGAGACAAAGACAGGTATCTAACCCCACACAGTCCCCTCACACACACACAAAATTCTTGATAAAAATGGAAATAAATTCTACCACCTACACATGATACACGATTATTCTGTAAACCATTGTATAGAACCACTTGTAAATAACTTATGTAAATAGTTTGGACAGTTTTTTACATCTGTCATTATTTGTAAAAAGTTATAAAGTTTCTCTTTTCAATGTAATGTATACAGAAGTATACATAATTTGTTAATCTATTCCATGTAAAAAGTTAGAAAGTTTTCTGTTCAATGTAATGTATACAGAAGTATACATAATTTGTTAATTTGTTCCATGTAAACCGCCCTTGATCACTGGAAGGGGCGGTATAGAATAAATAAATAAATAAATCTATAATGGAAAAACAGAAGCTAGCAAAATAGTCAGGAAAGCAAAGATACAAAAACAATAAGAAATAGTCAATGCAATAAAATGCAAGGATAAGACTTTTTTCAGTTATGTTAGTGAGAGGAAGAAGGGCAAAAGTGATATTGTCAGACTCAAGGGTGAAGGGGAGGAATATGTAGAAGCTGATGGGGATAAAGCGAAATTGCTTAACAAATCTTTCTGTTCTGTGAAGGGCCAGGAACAGGACATCAGAAAACACCCACAAACAGAAACAGAAGAAATGGAGATCTCAAACAGTTTTCAGAAAACTGTTCGTGAGGAACTAGCTAAACTAAAAGTAGACAAAGTGATGGGACCAGATGGGATACATTCGAGAATACTGAAGGAACTTGAGGACATTCTAGCAGCAACACTGACTGAACTTTTCAATGCCTCTTTGTAGTCAGGAGCGGTGCCAGAGGGCTGTAGAGAGGCACATGTGGTCCCTTTACAAAAAAGCGGACGTAAGGATGTAGTTGAAAACTACAGGCCGGTTAGTCTAACCTCTGTGGTGAGTAAATTATTTGGAATGCTGCTGAAAGAGAAAATAGTGAGGTTTCTGGAGTCCAACGGATTAAAGAATCGGCGGCAGCATGGATTCACCAGAGAGAGGTCTTGACAGACAAATCTGATTGATTTCTTTGACTGGGTGACCAGGGAGTTGGACCAAGAAAGAGCCCTAGATGTGGTGTACTTGGATTTCAGTAAAGCCTTTGACACCATTCCACACAGGCGACTTATAAACAAACTGAGCACCTTAAAGGTGGACCCTAAAGTCACAGATTGGGTTAGAAATTGATTGAGTGTGAGGCGACAAAGGGTACATGTAAATGGAACTCACCCTGAAGAAGAGGAAGTTACCAGTGGTGGTTCAATTCTTTTTAACATCTTTGTTACTGATATTGCAGAAGAGCTGTCAGGTAAGGTTTGCTTGTTTGTGAATGATACCAAAATCTGCAATAGAGTAGACACCCAGGAAGGAGTAGATCACACAGGGAGGGATCTAGCTAAGTTTGTGAATGGTCAAGAATTTGGCAGCTGAGATTTAATGCTAAAAAATGCAGGGTCCTGCATTTGGGCTGCAATAATCCAAGAGAGTGGTACAGTGTAAGGGATGAAGTACTTCTGTCCACAAAAGAAGAGCGGGTCCTGGATGTGATTGTGTCTGACAATCTTAAAGTAGCTAAATAGGTAGAAAAGGTGATGATGAAAGCTAGAAGGATGCTTGGGTGCATGGGGAAAGGAATGGCCAGCAGAAAAAAGGAGGCGATAGTGCCTCTGTATAAGTTTTTGGTGTGACCTCATTTGGAGTATTGTATGCAGTTCTGAAGACAACACCTTCAAAAGGATATAAACAGGTTAGAGGCGGTGCAGAAGATGGCTACCAAAATGGTTAGTGGTCTTCGTTATAAAGCATATGAAGATAGACTTAAGGATCTTAATATGTATATGTTGGAGGAAAGGCGGGATAGAGGAGATATGATAGAGACATTTAAATACTCCCAAGGCATAAATTGAAAGCAAACTCTGCTATGAGGGGACAGAGGATGAGGGTGAAAGGGGATAGACTCAGGAGTAATATGCAGAAAAAGTGGTAGAAGCATGGAATAGTCTCCCAGTGGAGACTGTAACATAGTAACATAGTAAATGACGGCAGATAAAGACCAGTGTGGTCCTTCTAGTCTGCCCAGCAATATGGCAGGAGTAGGTGCACCCCTGCCCATGTCTTTAGGGAGTAGGTGCACCCCTTCCCATGTCTTTGTTTAGGGGTGCTGGGAGTAGGTGCACCCCTTCTCATGTCTTTGTTTAGGGGTGCACCCACCAGGAGCAGGTGCACACCTCCCCATGTCTTCACCCCTCCCCATGTCTTTGTTTAGGGATGAACCCACCACTCCTCCCCCCATCGCTCCATGTAGGACACCCCTATTTGTTGAGAAATTAGATGTTTCAGTTTATTTTGATTTAGACTTGTTGCTGTAAAGTGATCCACTGTGTCTGTCCCAGGCCACTTTGAATTCCGTCACTGCGTTTGCCCCCACCACCTCCATTGGGAGGGCATTCCAAGCATCCACCACCCTTTCAGTAAAAAGGTATTTCCTGACATTGCCTTTCAATTTACCACCTTGCAGCTTCATGTCATGCCCTCTAGTTTTACAGCTTCCCAGTCTCTGGAAGAGGTTTGTTTGTTCATTATTTCTCTTTAAGTATTTAAAGGTCTGAATCATATCTCCCCTATCCCTCCTCTCCTCCAAAGTGTACATATTTGGGTCTTCAAGTCTCTTCTCATAAGGCTTCTGACACAGGCTTCAAATCATTTTGGTCGCCTTCCTCTGAACAGCTTCCATTCTTTTTACATCCTTTGCAAGATACGGTCTCCAAAACTGAACACAGTATTCCAAGTGAGGCCTCACCAGAGACTTATACAGTGGCACTAATGCCCCTTCTTTTCTGCTGGTAATTCCTCTTCGAATGCAGCCCAACATCCTCCTGGCTTTTGCCACCGCCTTGTCGCACTGTTTTGCCACCTTGAGATCTACAGAAATAATCACACCGAGGTCTTTCTCCTGCTCCGTGCACACCAATCTCTCATCCCCTATTGTGTACATTTCCCTTTGATTTCTGCTACCCAAGTGTATGACACTGCACTTCTTCACATTAAATCTTAATTGCCAAGCATTAGACCATTCTTCCAGCTTTTGTAGATCTTTCCTCATGTTATCCACTCCCTCGGGGGAGTCCACTCTGTTGCAAATTTTCATATCATCTGCAAAATGTCAGACCTTTCCATTCAGTCCTTCAGCAATATCACTCACAAATACATTGAACAGTGCCGGGCCCAGGACCGAACCCTGAGGCACCCCGCTAATCACTTCCTTTCATCCGAGTGAGCTCCATTTATCATCATCTTCTGTTGTCTGTCAGTCAACCAATTTCTGATCCAGTTTACCACCTTGGGACCCATCCCCAAACTACTGAGTTTATTGATAAGTCTCCTATGAGGAACAGTATCAAAGGCTTTGCTGAAATCCAGGTAGATGACATCCATCGCATGTCCTTGATCCAGTTCTCTGGTCACCCAGTCAAAGAACTCAATCAGATTTGTTTTGCAAGATCGTCCCTCGGTAAAACCATGTTGCCTTGGATCTTGTAGCCCACTGGTTTTGAGAAAGTTCACTATTCACTCTTTCAGGAGTGCCTCCATTACTTTTCCCGCCACCAAGGTAAGGCTCACAGGCCTGTAGTTTCACACTTCTTACCTGTCACCACTTTTGTGTAGAGGTACGACATCAGCCATTCTCCAGTCCTGAGGAACCTCTCCTGTTTCCAAGGATATGTTGAAAACATCCTTTAACGGCCCTGCAAGAACCTCTCTGAGCTCTTTCAGTATCCTGGGATGCATCCCATCCGGTCCCATGGCCTTGTCCACTTTCAGTTTTTCAAGTTGTTCTAACACCTCATCTTCGCTGAATGGTGTGGTATCTATTTCATTCCCATTTTTATATTTGGGAGTCGCAGGTGGTCCTTCTCCAGGATTTTCTTTAGTAAAAACAGAGCAGAAGTATTTGTTTAGTAATTTCGCTTTATCAATGTCATTTTCCACGAGTCCGTTCCCAGCACTTCTGATTCCTGCAATTCCACCTCTGATCTTCTTCCTTTCCCGAATATACCTGAAGAATGTTTTGTCACCGCACTTAACATCTTTAGCCATCTTTTCCTCTGCCTATGATTTTGCTATCCTTATTTCTCTTTTTGTCTCCTTGATTGTGATCCTGTATTCCTTTCTGTGTTCTTCTGTTTGCAAGCTTTTGAATTTTGCGAAAGCTGTGCTTTTTGCCCTTATTTGAGCAGCCACTTCTTTGGAAAACCAAATAGGTTTCCTTCTCCTCTTGTTTTTATTTACTTTTCTTGCATATTTATCTGTTGCCCCTTTTATTGCCCCTTTTAGTTTAGCCCATTGCAATTCCACTTCCCTTATCCCCTTCCACCCTGTCAGCTCCTCCTTTAGGTAACTGGTCATTTTATTGAAGTCAGTGTTTTTGAAGTTTAGGATTTTGAGCTTGCTATGATTGGACTGCACCTTGGTTTTTATCTCAAACCACACAGTGTGATGATCACTGTTGCTCACAGGGACACTCACCCAGACATTCGACATGCTATCACCGTTGGTGAGAGCCAAATCCAGCGTTGAGCTTTCCCTGGTTGGTTCCATCACCATTTGTCTAAGTAAAGCATCTTGGATAGCGTCCACAATTTTTTTTGCTTCTTTCCAGATTTGCAGAAGGAGTAATCCAATCCACATCGGGTAGATTAAAGTCACCCAATATGATCGTTTCCCCCTTTGTTGCTATCTTGGCAATATCTATAGTCAATTCGTTATCTATCTCTTCAATTTGAGTCGGAGGTCTGTAGACTACAGCAGTATGGATGACACTGCCATCTCCTCTTTCCAACATAATCCAGAGCGCTTCTTCTTTTCCCCATGCCCCCTGCATTTCAGTAGCTTTAATATTGCTTTTACAAATAACACTCGGTCTGTTTTCAGAGTGACATCGTGTCCAAAATCAAGTACGAATCACTCCACTCTAACTCTAGTAGAACATGAAATCTTATTTTTCTTACTGTGGGAATCCTTCGAGCCTAACGTGCTGTTATGCAAACCTTATATACTTCAAACTTTATCTTTCTTAAGCCTCTGCATCCGATGCATGGAAGGTCTCAGACTCATTGGCACTCTGTTATAGATGTTAAACTTATCCATCGTAGTGCCTATTAGCATCAATGACCTTATCAGCACCTTTAAAAACCCACAGGTTGAATATTTAGACTTTTTTTTAAACTTTTTCTTTAACCAATGCTTAGCTTTATGTGATTAATATTGCTTTTTTTTCCCCCTTTTCCATTTTCTCTGTCTCTTATGAATAGATTATAGCCAGGTATGGCTATATCCCAATCATGCAATTCATTAAACCATGTTTCTGTAATGGCCACAATGTCCAAATCCATTTCCACCATTAGGGCTTCCAGGTCCGGAACTTTGTTGGCTAAGCTTCAAGCATTTGTGCTCATTGCTTTCCAGCATTTACCTGGCTTGTGTGTATTTTGCATTGATTTTGTTCTACCCACTTCTTCCCAGTTGCTTTTGATGTGTGGTTTAAAAGTGTAGTTGTTTCTGTTGTTATTCTGCTTTTGCAGGGGGTGACATGCAGAACTTGACCTTCCCCATCCGTCACCCCCTTCTTCTAGTTTAAATGCAAATCGACATACTGCCTGAATTTTTCACGTAGGATTCTTTTCCCTGCGACAGAGAGGTGTAGTCCATCAGCACAGTATAGTCTCTTGTTAGTCCATGTGTTTTCCCAGTCGCCAATAAATCTGAAGCCTTCTCGTTTGCACCAGGTCTGGAGCCATGTATTAAAGCTGTTAATGCGATTTAGCCTTTTTGCCCCCTTACCTAGAACAGGTAGAACTTCTGAGAATGCAACAGTGTTAACAATGGGCTTGAGTTTTTCTCCCAGAGATTGGAAATCCTTTTGGACTGTAGAGGCATTGTTTCTAGCCAGGTCATTCGTACCCAAGTGGATGACAACATCAAGTTTGGAGTGTTTACTTTCCGCGCTAAGTACATCAATAATTTGGTTTGTATTCCTGCCGGCTGAGGAGCCTGGGAGGCATTTGACTATCTTCTCTCCTTTGAACTGTGTTCCCAAGTTGGTGTCTCTGATGATGGAATCTCCAAGTAGTAGTAGTTTTCTGTTTGGTGAGTTTTTCTTCATATTTTGTGCTTTAGCAGGAGATTGGGCATTGACTGACTCATCTAAGGGCCGTTCAGTTTCTTTGGATTGGGCATCCTCATTAACCAAGGCAGAGAATGTATTTTGCAGGGATATTTCTTGATGTATAGGATGTCTCTGTGTTACAGGTTGCAATCTACCAGAACCCACTGTGATCCATTTGACCCTGGTGTGTTTGATTCTTTGTGGGAGCAGTGGTGGACTTTGTTCAGTCTGTATCCTAGAAGCCAGTTCTTCCCTCAGTAGAGACAATTCTTTATACATGGCAGCTAGGTCTTCCCTTAGTAGAGTCAATTTGTTATGCATGGCAAATGACCTGTGGCACATATGACATGCTCTTAGGCTCCAAATGATTCGTTTTGGAATGAAAGTGCCGCAGGTATTGCACTGAATACATGACATGCTGGTTAAGAGAATGTGGGCGTATCCCAAGTTATTGGCCACACTATATAGGCAATGCAGCCCCAGGGGTGGGTGGGGCAAGGGGTAGGGTGGGCGGGAACCTGTGTCCCTGCCCCAGTAGGCTTATAACTGAACTGTGGGCACACTCAGATATCTGTTAAGGCTACACAAGGAAATCAAGCAGTTTGAATATCCCAAAAAGTAATGTAGGACCAGAAATTAGCAATATCCCCAATACCTAAAAGTTTAACCAACAGTTAATATCCTATATTTGCAATGAAAACCCAGCAGAGATAAGAAAGAAAAAGCTTAGTCTTAGCTGTGTATAGTGCAGCTCCGGCCTTTCAGCTGGTAGAGATGAGGACAGTATCTGAATTCAAAAAAGCATGAGACAAACACAGAGTATTTCAAAAGGAAAAAAGGGGACTGTTGTAGTAGTTGATATGGAAGGGCAGACTAGTGGTTTTTGACTGCCGCCATGTTTCTATGTTTCATACTGTGTCAGACCAAAGACTCATCAAGCCCAGTATCCTGTTTCCAACATCGGCCAATGTAGGTTACAAATATCTGTCAGGGCCCCAGAAGGTAGACAGACTCCATGCTGTTTATCCCAGGAATAAGCAGTGGATTTCTCCAAGCCCACCTTAATAAAGATTTATGGACTTTTCCTCCAAGAACTTGTCCAAACCTTTTTTAAAACCCATCTACATTAAGAGCTTAATTATGTATTAAGTAAAAAAATATTTTCTCTTAAATGTACCACTTTGTAGCTTCATTTTTTTTTTTTTTTAGTGCTATCAAGTCAGTGTTGACTCATAGTGACCCAGCTACCTCTGGGTTTTCTTGGCAATATATCACCAGAGGTAGAGTGCCAGCCTTTTCTTCTGAGGCAAATGGAGGGTAAAGTGACTTGCCCAAAGTCACAAGGAGTGCCAGTGGGAATTGAACCCTTGATCTTCTGGGTACTAGGCAGTTGCTGTAACCACTAGGCTACTCCTCCACTCTGGTAGCTTCATTACATGTCCCCTAGTCTTTGTACGTTTTGAAAGAGTAAAAACTGATTGGTGTTTATCATTTGCACTCCACTCATGTGCATCAGTGATGCTGAGGGCTGAGCTATCGGTAGCTTAACTACTGGCAGAGTCTGCCAAGATGGAAAGGTCTCTAGCTGAGGTGCCAGACCGAGACAAACCACCCATCTGGGCAGCAGCAGAATGGGACAGTGTTGGCGACAGAGGATCACATTTCTGTGACAATGGCAACAACATAAACTGTGCAGAAGAAAGGCCTGGCAATCTACTTCCATATCTTGCCATGAAAACCCAATGGATAGTCACAACAAAACAAATTGCACTATAGTACTGGACATTAGACCCCCAGGTCGGATGGCACTCAACTAACTACTAGGGAAGAGCTGAAGACTTTTCAGAGTAAAGCCAGCATTTATGATGTGGTTGCATCAAAGCCCTTGGGAAGTCTGACTGCTGATGTAGCTGCACATAAAATGAGAGTCAGAAGCTGCAAAGATGTCTTACATATTGGGACACTGAACGTAGAAAACATTAACCAAAGGAAATTGGAGGTGGTCAAGAATGAAATGGAACATGAACAACTCGATCTGTTGGTTGTCAGTGAACTGAAATGGACTGGCATCAGGCACTTTGCATCTGATGATCACATGGTCTACTATGCTGGAAATGAAAGACAAAGAAGTAATGGTGTTGCATTTATAATTAAGAAGAAACTTGCAAGAACTGTAATGAAATACAATGCAATCAGTGAATACTTAATTTCTATTCATCTACGAGGAATGCCTATCAACACAACTATAATTCAAGTATATCCCCTAACAACAGCTGCAGAAGAGGATGAAACTGATGAGTTCTATGAACAAGTACAAGATGAAATTGACAGAACATGCAAACAGAATATCCTGATAGTCATGGGTGACTAGAATGCAAAGGTTGGCAACAAAGAAGAAGACAAAATGCTGGAAAACATAGAATTGGCAACAGAAATGTAGCTGGAGAAAGACTGATAGAATTCTGCAAGACCAACAATCTATTCATCTCAAACCCAGCAACACAAGCAGCGACTGTGCACATGGACTTCACCCAATGGATTGTACCAAAATCAAATTGACTACATCTGTGGAAGTCAACGATGGAAAAACTCTATAACATCAACAAAGACAAAACCTGGAGCTGACTGTGGTACAGATCACCAACTACTAGAATGCAAACTCAAGCTAAATTTGAAAAAGAGCAAGCCACTCATAAATGCAGCAAAATATGACCTTGAAAATATATCACCGGAATTTAAAGACTGCCTGCAAAATCGATTTCTTCTTTAGATACGAATGACAGAGCTCCAGAAGAGTTATGGGATAACATCAAGAAGGTTGTATTGGAAGAAAGTGAGAAATCTCTGCAAAAGGTGAAAAAGCAAAAACAGTCAAAATGAATGACCAAACAAACTCTGAAAATTGCCCAGAAATGCAGAGAAGCTAAAGCCAGAGGAGAAAGAAATGCAATCGCAAAACTCAACAGAGATTTCCAATGTACAGCAAGACAAGACAAGGAGAAGTACTACAATGACACATGCAAGGAAATAGAAGCAGAAACTATTAGAGGAAGAACAAGATCGGCTTTCCTCAGGCTGCGAGAGTTAAAGAAAAAATTCCAGCCTCGAATTGGAATGTTACAAGATGCTCAAGGATCCATGTTGAATGATGCTGAGATGTTCAAGAAAAGTTGGAAAGAATATACAGAGTTATTATATAATAAAGATCAAGAGGACCAACAGCCATTTCAACCTGTACTTTATGATCCGGAACCATTGGTGATGAAAGAAGAGGTTGAAGCAGCATTGAAAGCCTTATCAAAGAACAAAGCACCAGGCATTGATGGCATTCCCATAGAAATATTACAGCAATCTTATGCAGCTGTTACCATACTTAAGAGGCTCTGCCAGGAAATTTGGAAGACAGCATCATGGCCAACTGACTGGAAAAGATCTGTGTTTATACCAATACTAAAGAAAGGTGATCCAACTGACTGTGGAAATTATCGCACAATTGCTCTGATCCCACACGCCAGCAAGATTCTACAGAAGATTATTCAACAGAGACTACAACCATACCTGGAATGAGAACTGCCTGAAGTGCAAGTAGGGTTCAGGAAAGGGTGAGAAACGAGAGACATCTTCGCAGATGTGAGATGGATCCTTGAAAAGACTAAAGAATACCAAAAGGATATCTATATGTGTTTTATTGACTACAGCAATGCTTTTGATTGTGTAAACCATGAGAAACTATGAGCCACATTAAGAAGCATGGGTATACCAGAACATCTGCTCATTCTCTTGCACAAGCATTACATTAATCAAGAAGCAGCAGTTCAACCGAAACAAGGGGAAACAGAATGGTTTAAAATCAGCAAAGGCATACGACAAGGCTGCATACTTTCCCCCTACCTGTTTAATTTATATGCAGAACAAATCATCAGAGAAGTAGGACTGTATAAAGGCAACAGAGGTGTGAAGATTGGTTGGAGACTCATCAACAACCTTTGCTATGCTATTACTGGCTGAAAGTGAAGACGATCTGAAACATTTGCTTCTCAAGATCAAGGAACATAGTCTAAAAATGGGCCTGCACCTTAATGTAAAGAAGACAAATAACTTGGCAACTGGCAATATCAAAAAGTTCATTGTTGATGGAGAAGAAATTGATATAGTGGAGAACTTTAGCTTACTTAGATCAAATATCAATAAAGAAACAACAAGCAGTCAAGAAATCAGATGACGCATTACTCTTGGCAGAATGGCTATGAAAGACCTAGATAAGATTCTTAAGAGCAGAGATGTCTCTCTCCATATAAAGCTACGACTTGTTCAAGCCATGGTATTTTCAATAACGTCTTATGGATGCGAAAGTTGGACAGTGAAAAAGATAGACAGGAAGAAAATTGATGCCTTTGAATTATGGTGCTGGCAACGAATACTATGTATATCATGGACTTGCTGAAGAACATACCAGTCAGTACTAGAGGTGATCAAACCTAAGCTTTCTTTAGAAGCTCAGATGACAAGACTTTGACTTTCATACTTTGGACATATTATATGAAAGGAGAGATCATTAGAGAAAAACATCATGCTTGGCAAGGTAGAAAATCAATGCAAAAGAGGAAGGCCAGCAATGAGATGGATCAATACAATAACAGTAGCTATGGGTGCCAATCTGTCAACAATGAGCTGCCTAACTGAAGACCGAATGCAGTTTAGGACAACTATCCAGAGGGTCGCCATGAGTCGACACTGACTCAACGGCACTTAACAACAGCAACCATATCTCCCCTCAGCTATCTCTGCTCCAAGCTGAACATTCCTAACCTCTTTAGCCTTTCCTCATAGAGATGTTGATCCATGTTCTTTATCATTTTGGTCACTCCTCTCTGTACCTTTTCTAATTCTACTATTCTTTTTAGAGATGCAATGACCAGAACAGTGCACAAAGAGCCCAATTCCAAGAGGGGGATGTCTGGGCCGTCTGGATGTCCCCGAGGAATACGGGCCCATTAGTACCCGGTTCTAGACTGCAGGAACTAAACGTTCCCATGATACACAGAATCAGGCCCGTGGACGGCCCAGTGTGCCCCTGCCTGCCTGTGGGGATGTCTTCCCCACAAGTTCCCTTGGCTTCCGCAGCTCTCTTCCCCGGCCATGATCCCCAGGCCCGATCACCGGATAAGTGCTGCTTATTCCACCTTGGAGGTGGAATAAGCAGCACATCCCCTTTGACCCGGCAGGATGTACATGGCCATGAGCTGAACAGGTCCTGTACATCCTCCGGTGCTGGCCCATCCCTGCCCTGACCCAGACTTGCCTCCTCCCGCCGGCTCTGCCCGTCCTTCTGCTCAGGACTTGTGGGGAAAGACGTAGGGGGAAATCAGGCCAGGATGGCTTGTGGGGCTCTGCAGCCCATAACTCTGCATCGGGCCCAAAGGTTCCAGGGCCAGCAAGAGGCAAAGTTTGTAAACAGCTGATGCTGTCTCAGTGACTGTAGGTAAAGAGGATTTGCAGGACTATGGATGGGGGAGAGAAGGAGGCAGGGAAAAAAGTAAAAGAGGAGAAATGCTGGATTGTGGAGCAGGAGGGGAGGATGGGGCAGAGGCAATGGAAGTGGTGGTGCCAGACCCAACCCCTTAGTCGGTTTAAGGTGTTGGCACCCTAGGTGCCTAATGCCCCCTGACTGTCAAAATCCATTGGTTGGCTTTAAATGTACAGCTCTTTGCCACCTCCCCCCCCCCCCCCAGAAGCTGCCACACAGGCATTTGTCTTATTTGTCTGATGGTTAGGTCTGTCATGGACAGTGGTGTGAACTGGATGCAATAGGGCCTGGGAGCATCAAGCAGCTGGGGAAAATGAGTCCACTGGCTGGATCTGACTTACAGTGTCTCACTTTGGGATTAAATCTCTTGTTCTATGGCTGAAGTCATTATTCCACTATCCATATTGAGGCCAATTCCGAGATGTGCATCCCTAGGCTGTCTGGACGTCCAGACATCCAGATAGCCTGGGGATACACCCAATTCTCCTCCCACGGGGTCTAGACATCCCCGTGGGAGCAGAATCGCAACATAAAGCTGGGACGTCCAGGACATGCCCTGATTCAGCACTTACCCAACTAGCCCAACCTGGCTCCTGCATGGAGTGGGATGGCATGGTATGGCAATCGCCGGCTGAACCCTGAAATCTCCTTTCCCTGCAACCCGAACCCCCAATTGGGCCTTCCATGGCCAGGGTTGGGCCACAGGGATTCCCCTGCACTCCCTCACCTGCCTTTGGTGCCCTGACTCCAGCATTCCCCGATGTTGAGGTGGAATAAGTCCCCCATCTACATTGCCCTGTACATCTGAGGTCAGTTGCCGCTCACTGTCTGCCCTCACTCTTTCCCCAGCCCACCCCTCCCGCTCACGAACAGAGCTCCATGCACAAGTCTGTTATATATATGCGAGGAGTTCTGTTTCCACCAGTGCAATCCTGGCATTTAGCAGGTCTGACATCCAGACCTGCTAAATGAGGATCAGAATGACCCCCATAATATTTGCATAATGAATGTATTTACTCATATCTAATCCACTTCTTTTAATTATTGCCAGAGGGAAACAGATTAAACATAAGACCCATCTTGTAGCTTACTAGCACTGAACACGATGACAACTCCCAGTAGAATCTTTGGTTTAATTATGGAATTTAACATCCCTATTTGCTTTTGTGATTTCATCTGTTTTAAAAGTGCCGAGGGTGTTGTTTATATTTTTTGTTTTGATTTCTTTTGCTCATCCGGAGGAAGAGGCTGCCAAACTTCTTCCTGTACTGGGAATGAGATGACCAAAGATTTTATTTTAACACTGACAGTTGGAGCCAAAATGAGAAGTTCACATGGGATTACTTTTTGTGGAATTTTTAAGATGAGGATGAATCAGGAAAAGCCCGTGATGTTTCTCAGTGGGAACAGTGACAGACAAAACAGTAACAGAATTCAAGAAAGCATGAGATAAACACAGAGAATCCTTGGAAGTAGGGAATGAGGGAGAGAAAGACCTAAGATTAAGTGAGTTCTGCAATACTGCATCAAATGGGAAGACTAGCTGCACCCTGAGGTCTTTCTCTGCCCTCGTATCCTACATTCCACAATTTCTCACCTCTTAAGAAAGAATTCACAGAGTACCTCATACAAACTAAGAGGAGGGAAAAGGGATAAGGAAACATAAAATTAATATTTCAAACCAGCGGCGGTGCAAGAACATGACATGCCCTAAGTGAACCTCATTCCTGAAGCCCAGCTCTGATCCTACCCCCAACAGCGGTGTCAATGGCTTTAAATAGCACCATAGCGCTTACCTAAACCTTCAGCGCTGTGATGCTGTTCCCGCTTCTGCCTGCGGGGGATCCAGGTAACGGCTACCAGAAAGTGCGGTTTAGTAAGCATGCCCCTTAGAGAATCATATCACAAAGCCTTACCCACAGAGTGCTCCATTTATATTTGTGCATTTAGGGGGCTATTTTCAAACCCGTAAGGAGCTTGCTGATATCAGGGGGAACTTGATGGTGAAATACGTTTTATGCCAGGGGATGTTTCTCCGCTGGTTTGTGAGCGTTTCCTTGATAAAGCCACTGGGGAATGGCAAAACCAGTGGCCGTGATCAGATCGTTGGATAGCATCGGTATGAGGGTGCATGTCATTTCTAGTAAGGAAAGTTTTGGCGAGCTTCCCAAAAAAGTCGGATAGCACCTGTAGGCGGGCGTATCTCATGTCAAGCAAGCGAGCTTCCTGAATTTGACATTTTCAACAAGTCAAGTTTTTTAAAAAGGTGGAGCATTTGAAAGGGTTTTGGATTGCAGTGTTGATGATAATGAAAGGACACTGGTTTCAGCGAACGGATATAAGTTTTGTAGTTATATATTTTCTAGGGTAGCTTTGACAAAGGTTTTGATGTTAGGATTATAAACCATAGATAATGAAAAATGTTAATATGTGAATGTATACGTTGTATAGAAGTGTCAAGATTATGTAATTAAAGGAGATATTTGAGAATTTTTATTGAAGATTATTTTTGTGAGTCCCATTGTTTGCTATTGGTATTATAAAACTACGCCCGATCTGTCATTTAGCTCTACCACTCGCGCACGCACAGCCATGTAGCATATACTCCCACTATCGCCACACATATGCCTTCCGTCTGAAGCAGGAAAATGAAGAACTACCAGTATGCTTCCTCCCCACAAAAGGTGAAAAGTCTTTATATATTAAGTGAACTGGAATTCTTATCTTTCTTGCTTTCTGTCCTTCTTGTCCATGCCACAAATATGACAGGAAAATGTTCGTATGAACTGCAACATAACAGCCAAAGGCAGTGATTATCGTGCATGACAGAGATTTGAGCACGTTTCTAGTTCCAAAGGTTTATCCTCTATGCCTCTGTCTGGAAAAGATCTCATTGTATGGCATATGATTAAACTTTATGAAAAGCAAAACACAACAAACTTCTTTATTGTCATTTGTGCCTCCATCAGAAAATGCTTGGGCGCTTTGGAATGTTAATACTCC
Organism: Ichthyophis bannanicus; assembly: GCA_033557465.1. Lineage (NCBI taxonomy): Eukaryota > Metazoa > Chordata > Amphibia > Gymnophiona > Ichthyophiidae > Ichthyophis > Ichthyophis bannanicus. The sequence goes on along the minus strand of CM066039.1, from coordinate 16,071,250 downwards.
TACGTGCAAGCTAAGAATGTCGTTGGGCTTGCAAACAATAGTCCAGCTCTCCCTCTGCTAGAGAAACATGCTAAAGAATGGAGGCACTCATTTTGTTTAGAGCTAGCCTTTGTATTAGCAATGGGTGACCTGGATCCTTCACATTTTCGCATCTCTAACTGGAGCTGAATCAGCTCAGCTCAGAAGAGGTCTGACTCTTGAACATAATTATGGTAAATAACGTGGAATCTTGTGAGCCACTTAAGGGCCTTGGCCAAAAGTCACATCACAAGTTGGGTAAGTAAGCAAAAAATAAAATAAATAAACCAATGAGCAAAGCCAAAGTTCAATTTACCACGTCTGGCACCAACAAACACTTGACAATACTGCTCCCATCTGATGATATCAATGACTCTTGATGAGATTCTGCAGTAGCAACCAAGAGCTACCTGAGGCAGTCGCTTCAGGTGGCAGTTTCTAGGGGGCGGCACTCTGGCAGCCATGGCTGTGTTTATTTCTGATTTTGCCACCTCTGGGCTGCCACTGCCTTCTCGCTTCCTTTTTTCACATCCAAGAGAGAAGAAAAGCAGTGGGAAGGCAGTGGCAGGTCAGAGGCAGCAAAATCAGAAATAAATACAGCCATGACTGCTGGAATGCCGCCCCCTAGAAACCGCCACCTGGAGGAAACCCATAAATACAACCGCAACTTCTGGCTGCAGCCTGTGGGATCCCAAGCCCCGTCGGCAGATGCGCAGGCGGCCTCCTCCTCATGCTGTCTAAAACAAAAGAAAATCCAAGATCAGCATTTCATCCCCCTGCCGCTTTAATCTGTCAGCATCAGCAGAAGCAGGCCTCTGAGGATCGTGGACTTAGAAAAACAAAACAAAACCGCAGCGCTGTGCAGGCTTCAGATTCCTTTGTGTATGAGGCAACCGGGGACGGCCGGGCCCTCATGCTCGCAAGAGTCTGAAGACTGCACAAACTCACTGTTTGGTTTTTTTTTTTTTTTTAAGGCCACGACCCTCGGGGGCCTGCCACTGCCGATGCCAAAAGAGCTAAAACAGTTAGGGTCGGGAGCCCCTGATAGCTGCCAAACTAGCACCAGCATAAGTGGGGGTAACGGAGAGTGTTGCTGCTCCCATTGGCCTAGTGTGGGGGCATGAGGGGGGGGCACTGTACCCTCAAACGGGATGCTCTGATGGCTGCGATCCCTTGTCTGCCTGTGGGGATCTCACCCTAGTGTTACCCCCTTGAAACTGCCACCTGAAGGAACCAATAGCAGCTGTGTTTATTTCTGATTTTGTCACCTCTGGCCTGCCACTGCCTTCCCGCCACTTTTTTTCTTGCTCGGACTAGCTTGAGTGGAAAAAAAGTGGCGGGAAAGCAATGACAAGCCAGAGGCAGCAAAATCAGAAATAAACACAGTCTTCCGAAGCAACTTGTGCACCTCCAGTACTTTAAGTGTGATAATGGACACTGTATTGAAGCTGCTAAAATCTGCATCCGGCTAGGTGACTGCAGTGCTAGCGCTGAAAGATGATGTGGTAGGTTATACTGCAATTTTGGGGAGCTGAGAAGGTGTGGGTGTGTGGCATTAGTCTTTAATTGTATGTACCATATTTCCCGGGTTATAAGTCGCTCCTGAGTATAGGTTGCACAGGTGGAAAAGTGACATTTTTTTTGCAAATTCACATATAAGTCGCACCTGAATATAAGTCGCCTCCGAGTATAAGTCGCCCAATCCACGTGCATTTAAGTGGCACTAGACTTGAAAGTATCACCACTATTTTACCTAACCGGTTGCTATAAATAAAAATAAAGCAATGCCGATCATATTTCAGTGGATACATTTATTGAAGAAAACACACGAAACTGCTGTACAAAGGTATATATTATAAGTATAAATGTACTAGTAATTTTATGAATCACTTTCAGAAAAACCCATCAAAATCTTCGTCTTCAGTGTCGCTGTGGAACAGTTGACAAATTTCATGTGGCAGCTCATTACCTTTGTTTTTCTCTTCGTCGTCAGCATCGTCACTTTCATCATCATGATCTTCATTACTATCAAGATTCTTTAGGATTTCGGCTTTAACAAAGCTGGATTTAATTGTTCGATCGCTGATGATGCTCCACGCTGTACTCACCCATTGAGCCACTTCAGAAAAAGTTGCGTGGCACATACGCCCCATAGTTGTGAAGCTATGCTTACCGTGAGACATCCAATTTTCCCAGAGCCGACGTAAGACTACTTTGAAGCTTTTCTTGACAGAAATATCAAGTGGCTGCAGCATTTTAGTCATGCCACCAGGTACAACAATTGACACAGTGTTAATTGATTTCACTTTGCTCTTTATTCCTTCTGTTATGTGCTCCCTCATACTATCCATTATCAATAGCGCTTTATGTCTTTTAAAAAATCCGTCAGGCCGTTTGACAAAGCAACGCTCTAACCATTTCTCCATCATGGACTCATCCATCCAACCATTGACATTGACGTCAATAACAACATTGAGAGGGAACGTTTCATGTGGCAGCATTTTCCGTTTAAAAATCAGCATTGTTGGGAGCTTCTTGCCACTTGCACACCAGGCCAGCACTACAGTAAAGTGTACCTTTTCATGGCCAGTAGTTTTGATGTTGACAGTCCTCTCCCCTTTTTTATTAATAGTTCGCCCTAAAGGGATGTCAAACATTAAAGGGACCTCGCCCATGTTAATGATGAAGTCAAGAGTTCCAATTTAATGTTCCAATTAAAATCCATTCACCCAACACAGCTCTTATAGTTACTCCCCTTGATGACTCCACATCTTATGCCCTTTTACTCCCATATATATATATATATATATATATATATATATACACATATAGATATATATATATCTGTAAATAGTTTATTCTGTTATGTTCTGGTTCACATTGTTAGAATTATATTATGACGTTCCTTGTAAATTATATTCGGTTAATTATACTAATATTGATGTTCCTTGTAAAACAAACTTGCTTTGTTAATTGTTGTTCTCTGTAAACCGCAACTGAACTGTGGAAGATGCGGTATATAAATGTGTATAAATAAAAAAATAAATAAAAAAAAGAGTTACACTGTACAAGTCTATTTCTGTACTTATAAATTCTCTAAAGTTTTTAACCTTCTCCAAAAAAATCAGGAGAGAGGTTGACACATGATTGTCCTTTGTCTTATGCTTAATTGGTTGCGCAACATAAATCTGTAACACCACGAATGGCCACCCTTAAAACCCTCAATGTTCATTTTGCTGGTGATATCGACTGCTTTCAATCATACCTGTACTGTTGAAAGTCCTCGTCCTTCTACCCTCAACGCTATGACGAATTCGAGCAGACGCTTTTCTAATTCAGGCCATCTTGCATTCCTGCTGCGATTGCCTTCTTGCTTCTTTTCATTAGCATGATGGAGTCCCTTTTCTTTCTCCATTCCCTAACTAATTTCTCGCTCACTCCAAACTCTCGTTCAGTAGCTCTGTTACTATGTTCCTCCACGTATTTAATTGCTTTTACTTTATACTCTGCTGTATATGCTTTCCTTTTTATCGGTGCCACCATTTCGATATAAGTCCAAATGCACTTCTTACTCTATTTCAAACACTAATTGATTTTTGCAGTTTCCACAGGTGTCATGGTGTAGATCTATCAGAACCTATGGAGATAGGTAAAACTGCAGAGAATGGATCTGACATTGACAGCTCAGAGAAGCACATGGCCCAGAGCTGCTGTAGGCAACGTATACAAACAATGTCACAAGGTGGGAGAACACGCCCAAGCAGCAAGCAGGCTCAGGATTCATTAGATAATGAAGGGCAGCTGAGAGGGGGCGGAGTTCAGGCAGACACTACGACACACGCACATAAAACTAACTCACCTGAAGATAGGAGGGGCAGAGCTGATGGAACCAGATGTGGTGGAGCCGAGAGGATGAGTGGTGGAACAAGGTGTGGATCCAGGAGAGCTGAGAGATCCATTTCCAGAACAACAAGGGACAACCACAGAGACTGCTCCAGAGAGCAGCATACAGACAAGCACAAGCTCAGTGACGTTTACCACGAAGGTAGCAGAGAACACGGTCTTGGAGCCAGGCTTAGGAAAGCCGAGGAAGCTAGCCACCCCAGCTGCAGGCACAGAAGGGAAAAGGAGTTCTGGCCTGAAGATGTTTTCATGTCAGAGGAAAAGCTGAAAGGAAAAGGCAGTAGGAACCTTCCGTCCTGGCCAAGCCCTGTTAACTTAGCTGTACCGAAAAACTCCGGTCTAAGGGAGCTAGAAGGTAGGCTGTTTAATTCTAATATAAGGAAAGATGAATGCAGAAGTTTTCCCTGCAGTTGTCAGAGTTTGTGGGGCTCTCAGGGAAGAAACTATAGAGAATGTGGTAATTTTCCATTCCACTCTGTTACTGAGGAGGAGGGGAAGTCTCAGTGCCGTGAGGAGAGACTGTTTGGCAATAGCACTTTTTACAATCCGAAAGAAGGACAGTCTGAAGGGGAATGTGAGGAAATGCAACTTGATATTCATGGGGAACAACCCTCAGATGATTGCATGGATTGTACACTCATTATTGCTGACCATATTACCTCTTTATGCTGAAGAGGCTGTTAAGACTTTCTAATAACAGGAGTGAAAGAGAGAAACTTACCTGTTTGTAAAAAGGACTTTTTTGAGCTACCTATTGTTCTGCTCATAGAAGCTGAAGATAGAAGCAATATTTTGGTTCTTGTTTGTTTCCTTTCTTTTGTACCAGAAGTATGGTCTTTTTGTCTTTGTTTCCCTTGATATAAAATCCACCCGGAAGGGGAATAAAAGTCCTGTCTAAAGCCTTACCACCCGACTGCAACTCACTTCTTTACTAGCTCGTGGGACTACAACACCCAGAGGGCAGTGCAGGGCCCTCTACACCACTCCCCTTGCTGGTTTAAGATAAGCCCCAGTGAAATACCCATGCTTATGCCTCAGGGGACCTTTGCTGGGTGACAGGCTGGCGAAGTTTTGAGGATTTTTGCCCTGGAAAACAAAGGACATTATTAAGGAAATACTACTGCAAGTGGAGAAAACTGCTGCCATACCCAGAGAACCGTCTGTGGAAATTTCGCTGGCAGATCGGCCAGGTGGAGCTGGACACAGAGACCTTTCTCACATGCTTGAATCTACACGAAGCCTAAGGTAAAATTAGCTTGGGCATAAGTGTAGAAGGACACTGGGTGAGAAAGGGGAGCTTCTGTCCACAGGGAAATAGCCAGGGTTGTAAAAAGAGAACCTTAGTAGCGCACTTGGTGGGCCTTTTTCTTTTTCTCTCCACAGGTGATGCAGACTCCAAGGATGGATCCACAAAACGTGATGCACTGGATGCAAGTCCAATGGGACAAGCAAGTGGAACTGGTTCGACATATCCAAGAACAGAACGCTGCAGTGATGAGAGAGCAGCAGAAACCGCTCATAGAGGCAATGGAAGCACTCCTGAAGAAACAGCAGGAGGCCGGAGCAGCTAATCCCTCTATGGTTCAGGGGGTAGGGCTGAACAGTTCTAACGCTTTTACTCTGGGACAGTTAACCACCCATGATAATCTGGACAATTTTATTGACGCATTCGAGAGGATAGCTGAAGCACTTAAATGGCCTATAGAGCAGTGGGCTGTTCGCTTTGCGATGTCCCTCACTGGTGAAGCTCTATCAGCATACAAGGCTATGCCGGCTATCCTTGCCTCTGATTACGTGGAGGTAAAGAAAGCAGTAAAGGACAGATTAGGGTTAACCTCATTGCATTACAAGCGAATGTTTAGAGAGGCCAAGATAAAGCCTAAGGAGACCCCCAAAGCTTTATACCAAAGGCTAAAAAGTCTAGCCTGGAAGTGGCTGACTCCAGAAAGGAGGACGCTTGAGTCAGTAATAGACGCGGTCATACTAGAGCAATTTATGCAAGCTGTGCCTCCTGAAGTAAAGATTTTTCTCACTTTACAGAGTTGCCAAACCACCGAAGAGGCAGCCAATCTAGCAGAAAGGTATTTTGAGGCAAAGATGGCTGACATCTCAGGGATAGGGGTTTTAAAAGTAGCTGGCATGGCAAACTTTGGCAAAGTGGGAAAGTATCCAAAGGTTAAAGTACCTGATCTTGATAATAATGATGATGACAATGTTTTATCTGTCTATAAGGGAAAGTGTTATGCTTGTGGAAAGGCAGGACATTTCCGGAGAAACTGCAAAGACCGAACAGTCCTCTTATCTGGAGCTGAGAAGCAAGTCCAGGAAGGATTCCTTCTGCGAATGCAGGTAGAGGGTGTGGAAGCGCTGGCACTACTTGACTCGGGGGCTGACCAGAGCATGGTTTCTCGCAAGCTCTGGGAGGCCATTGAGGAGCGCCGGCAGTCAGCCCCGAGTCAAGCAGAGGGTCAGGTGCGGATAAGATGTGTACACGGCGCATTTCTACACTATCCCCTATATAAGCTGGTTGTTAGAGGGCTGGGCATGGAAAAAGAAGTACGGGTAGCCGTAGTCCCGAAGCTGCCACATGACATCATCCTAGGTAGGGACTGGCCTCCATTTTGTAAGGGACTGGTAAGGGATTTAAGTACCAGAACAGGCCTAGTTTCCACCCGGTCGCAAGCCGGAACCTCAGGGGCTAGGGAGATGTCCGCAGAGAGAACAGAGAAGCCTGAGGATGAGGAAGAATCCCAAGGGGAGAAGTTAGAGGAGGGAGAGGCAAGCACCCTTCCTGTTCATGAGGATTTAATCCACGCCCCATCGAGGGTGAGTAAAAAAGAGAAAGCCAAAAAGCGTCAGGAGAGGCGTTGTAGGACCCGAGGGAGGGCAGAACTAGAGACCGGAGAAGGGTTGCCCTGGGTTCCTGCAACCCTGGTTCAAAAGTTTCCTTCTTTCCCAATGGAACAGCGGGCCGACCCGGCTCTTAAGAGAGCATTTGAATGGACCCAAGAAAACAGACATATGCTTCCCAGGTTTTTCTTAGAAAAAGACATCCTGTATAGGGAAAGCGTTGATCCGCATACAGATGCCGTGAGGAAGCAGTTGGTAGTGCCAATGACTTTTAAAGCTATAGTCCTACGTTTGGCACATGACCACCCGGTAGGTAGCCACAAAGGGATTCAGGGCACACTTGATCAAATATTGGACTGGTTTTACTGGCCAGGGGTCTTCAAAGAGACAAAACAATATTGTGAATCCTGTCCCACCTGTCAGAGGGTTACCGCCATAAAACCAAAAGCCGTACCTATGGTGCCCACACCCATTATATCGGTGCCAATCCGCCGTATGGGGATGGACATCGTGGGACCTCTGATCAGAACACCGAGGGGTTTTCAGTATATTTTAGTAGTGGTAGATCACGCTACGCGTTTCCCCTGGACTATCCCGCTTAGAAATACCTCGGCCAGAATAATAGCCCTGGAGTTAGTAAAATTATTCTGTGAGGTTGGTTTTCCCCAAGAGGTACTCACGGATCAGGGGAGTAATTTTATGTCTAAGCACTTGGCTATGCTGTGGGAGGCATTTGGCATACGGCATATAAGGACAGCGGCGTATCATCCCCAGTCCAATGGACTTGTAGAACGGATGAATCGGTCCATAAAGCATATGTTGAGAAGAGGTTTTAAAAAGGGAGAGATGTCGAAGTGGGACACTCTACTCCCATTTGTATTATATGCGTGTAGGGAACACATACAAGCGTCCTTAGGGGCATCCCCTTACGAACTCCTGTTTGGTCGAGCCCCGAGAGGAATTTTAGATATATTACATGAACAATGGGTAGAGCCAGAGATACAAGAGGTTGGGGTACCTCAGTTTTTAAAAAACTTGAGGAAACGCCTAGAGAGGACGTCCAGAACCTCAATAGAGAATTTACGGGCCAGTCAGCAGCATCAAAAATGCTACTATGACAGAGGCACGAGACCTAGGCAATTGGCGGAGGGAGATAAGGTAATAATCCAAGTAGCAGACCCTGGACCCAAGTTTGAATCCCGCTGGAAAGGGCCTTGCACAGTGGTGGAGAAGATTGGGCCCATCTCATATCTTGTGGAGAATGAAAGGGGGCACCGACAGGTTTATCACCTTAATGTCCTAAAGCCATGGAAAGAAAGGTCAGCCACTGCCAGTTTGGTCAAGGTAGAACAGCACAATAGTACCCGAGAAGAGATTACGTGCTGTCCGGTTGAATGTTCGGCAGCCCGTAATATTTTAAGGGGGGGGATCTGTCATGGTGTAGATCTATCAGAACCTATGGAGACAGGTAAAACTGCAGAGAATGGATCTGACATTGACAGCTCGGAGAAGCACATGGCCAAGAGTTGCTGTAGGCAACGTATACAAACAATGTCACAAGGTGGGAGAACACGCCCAAGCAGCAAGCAGGCTCAGGATTCATTAGATAATGAAGGGCAGCTGAGAGGGGGCGGAGTTCAGGCAGACACTATGACACACGCACATAAAACTAACTCACCTGAAGTTAGGAGGGGCAGAGCTGATGGAACCAGATGTGGTGGAGCCGAGAGGACGAGTGGTGGAAGCAGGTGTGGATCCAGGAGAGCTGAGAGAGCTGAGAGATCCAGTTCCAGAACAACAAGGGACAACCACAGAGACTGCTCCAGAGAGCAGCATACAGACAAGCACAAGCTCAGTGACGTTTACCACGAAGGTAGCAGAGAACACGGTCTTGGAGCCAGGCTTAGGAAAGCCGAGGAAGCTAGCCACCCCAGCTGCAGGCACAGAAGGGAAAAGGAGTTCTGGCCTGAAGACGTTTTCATGTCAGAGGAAAAGCTGAAAGGAAAAGGCAGTAGGAACCTTCCGTCCTGGCCAAGCCCTGTTAACTTAACTGTACCGAAAAACTCCGGTCTAAGGGAGCTAGAAGGTAAGCTGTTTAATTCTAATATAAGGAAAGCTGAATGCAGAAGTTTTCCCTGCAGTTGTCAGAGTTTGTGGGGCTCTCAGGGAAGAAACTATAGAGAATGTGGTAATTTTCCATTCCACTCTGTTACTGAGGAGGAGGGGAAGTCTCAGTGCCGTGAGGAGAGACTGTTTGGCAATAGCACTTTTTACAATCCGAAAGAAGGACAGTCTGAAGGGGAATGTGAGGAAATGCAACTTGATATTCATGGGGAACAACCCTCAGATGATTGCATGGATTGTACACTCATTATTGCTGACCATATTACCTCTTTATGCTGAAGAGGCTGTTAAGACTTTCTAATAACAGGAGTGAAAGAGAGAAACTTACCTGTTTGTAAAAAGGACTTTTGTGAGCTACCTATTGTTCTGCTCATAGAAGCTGAAGATAGAAGCAATATTTTGGTTCTTGTTTGTTTCCTTTCTTTTGTACCAGAAGTATGGTCTTTTTGTCTTTGTTTCCATTGATATAAAATCCACCCGGAAGGGGAATAAAAGTTCTGTCTAAAGCCTTACCACCCGACTGCAACTCACTTCTTTACTAGCTCGTGGGACTACAACATCCAGAGGGCAGTGCAGGGCCCTCTACACCACTCCCCTTGCTGGTTTAAGATAAGCCCCAGTGAAATACCCATGCTTATGCCTCAGGGGACCTTCGCTGGGTGACACATGTAACTATATTTATAAATAATAACAATTATGGAAATGGTCTCAGACTAATTCGGCATAAACATCAGACTATTGCCTGTACAAAAATGCCTTTTTGCATCAAGGACCAGTCTCCACATTCAAAGAGTAGTCTTTCAAAATTGTATCAATTGTAGACAGACCACATAACTTATCTGTCTCTTTTTCTGCCCCAATGCAAAAAATATCTTATAAATTGTGGATCGACACTTTTAGAAGTAATTTATATTGTCTATACATAAACTGAGAAAATCTTAACTTACCTGGACACCATTTGCAGTTTGTAAACAAACGACGGAACTTGCCAAACGGATCAAATATGTGTATTGGGAAGTTATTTATAGGCCAAACAGTTACTTTGATGTAGGTCACGAGGGCCATTCTATTGAATCAGTTGCCTCGGATAAGGGCTTATTCGATAATTGGGCTAGGCATATTTAGGCTATCATGGGCGTCATTTTAACAAATCGTTTCCTCCGATGAAGGCTTCAAGAATTGCTGATACATTGTTAATTCCAGTTGCATTTTAAATTAAATTTTAACCATTGAGATGCGTCTTCTACGTAAGGAAAGTTGTTTTATATTGAGATTTCAATGCAGAAATGTCAATTTGGCGGAGCTTCTTGTGTGTAGTATCTATACTGAGAGGCTAAGTTCTGCTTCGTTTTCACATGTTGGCTGGAGCGAAGTTGTATGTAAAGTTTGCATATAAGTCGCTCTGGAATATAAGTCGCACCCAGAAGTTCTTATGTAAATAAACGCGACTTATAACCCGGGAAATACGATACAAGGAAGGTGGAAACAATCAACAGCCCCCAAAATCTGTGTGTCTGTGCCTGATTTTGGCTTTTTTCCTACTGGGGGATTTTAGTAATAGTGCACACTAATGCTATTCACTTTTTTTGTATTTTGCTAAGAATTCATGTTTGCCACAAGACCCATATTATACAATGTGCCTTTGGTTAAAAAAATGCATTTTAACTGTAATCCTTCTCTTTTGGTCTTGGCTTTAGCAAAGGTAATAGCAATATTTGGAGGCAGCAACTTGTTTTCATTTTGTTGGCTTATGGGGTCATTCCAACCCGCGAATAGCCTGTCATTCGTACCCCTTCCCGCCAGTAGCTACCTTCCCCGCCAGTTGTAAGAGGAAGTACGATGGGGGTGGGGAAGGGACAGATAGGGGGCGGAGTTAGGGCAGGTGGTGGGTGGTCATTGGCCCTGGACGTATAGGGCCGATTCTAAAGTCAGCCCTGTATGTCTGGGGCCGGTGACCTGCATGAGGAAGTTATTCCACCTCTGAGGTGGAATAACTTCCCTAGTCACCAGGGGTCAGCGGGCCCGGGTCCAGAAAGCGGCAGGTGAGGGCAATGAGCATTCCCCGCAGCCTGACCCTGGCCTTGGGAGGCCGGATCAGGGGTCGGGCTGCGGGGAATGCAGTGCAGGAGCCGGTGGCCAGAATTGCGGCTTTACAATGGAGCAGCCTTTGCCATGGCAACCAGATACCATGGCGCCGTGGCTCCATTGTAAAGCCCAGACTGAGTTAGTCGGGCATGGCTTGCATGTGCAGGCTGGATTGAATCGCAGTCCCTACCTGCACGTACAGACCTGATTGCGATTCTTATCCCGTGGGTCTAGACGTGCACCGTGGAATCAGAATCGTGACACCCTCTGTATGTCCGGTTCAGATCGAGCGAACAGAGGACTTATACATCCGGGACGGAATCGGGCCTTTATTATATAGTAGTAGCTTAGAATTAGGAAATATATCTCAAGGTCTTATATTTTATATTAAATTTTTTTAGTAAAAGAATATTTTGTGCTTCCTTTCACAGCTATCAAAAAAGACCAAGCTGTTGCCTCACAGACTTACTGTTTCTATGAATCATCTTAATAAATCCCTATTATAATAATATAACAAGTAAGATATATAATATTATTAGAATAGTGAAACTAATTGAATGGAATTATTAATCTAATATCCTTTAACAGGCCATGTAACAATGCAGCACCTTGGGGTTTTAGTTTAAATTTTGTCTACCTATTTTTTATTTCTCCTTTAGGTTGTGGTCACATATTCTGTCTGTGTTCTGAGTGCATGACTGAGGCCAGGCGTTCTGTTAATTTGTACATAGGGATCTATACTGTACTGTAATAATTTGACTTGTTCAGATTTTCAAATACGTGCATGGATGTTCTAAGGCCCACTGCAGTAATTATAGTGCTGCTTTTTCTAGGTAGGCCCTTTGTTGTATGAGTTTTGGAAGTTTATGCTGGTATGGTAGGGTAAATTTGACTTTGCAGATCTTCGGTGACTTTTGTGGGTTTTATATTAGTTCCCAATATGCCTGGTACTGGAGAGTGTTTGTTGTTAGTAAGATGACTATAATCAGATGTTTTTTTTAAATATATTGAGTTCTGTGGGTGAATGTCCTACCTCTGCTCTGCACCCATTGTTGAGGGAGAGGTTTCTGTAGATGCAGAATGTATAGTCAAACAGAAAAAGTGAAAAACCATAACGCAGTTTATAACAGAATAAAATGAGTTATAATTTTATAATTTGGTATTATAAACTGTGCTGTGGCTCTCACTTTTTCTTTTAGTTCCTTGGTGTGCGAGCATCTTGCATTTTCTTTGTTTTTTTATGGAATATATATTTACATTAACACCATGCTGGTCCAGTGCAGAGTTTCAGAAGTTATGTTGGTTTGCTAAGCACTTCTTGGTGTTTAAGTTGGGGTCACAAAGTCCCTCTTGTTTTTCAGAGGGTGGAAAGTGCTGTGTTGGGGCGCCAAGTCGCTCTCGTTTTTGTGGAATTGGGAGGTGCTGCATGGGTGTTGTTGAGCCCCTCTTGTTTGCCATATTTAGTAGCATGTTTCCTAAGTTCTGTGCTGGTAACATATGAACTTAAGAACATAAGAAATGCCATACTGGGTCAGACCAAGGTCCATCAAGCCCAGTATCCTGTTTCCAACAGTGACCAATCCAGGTCATAAGTACCTGGCAGATTCCCAAAAAGACACACAAGTTCCTCAATGCTTGTTCCAGGGCAAGCAGTGGATTTCCCACATCCTCTTATATGTTTATGTTTATTGGTCTGATATACCGCCATTCAAATAATACCACAGTGGTTTACAAGATAAAAATATACAAGAGAGGCCAATGGGCTAGAAAAGGAAACAAAGTTACCATTTATGACAGGAAAGCACTCAAGACATTTAAATACATGTAACCAAGGAGAAAAGGAGTGAGAGAAAGAAGGAAAGGGGTAGTTTCATACAAAAGGGGAAGGGAAGTCAAAAGCGGAAGAGAAGAGGTGAGTTTTCAAATTTCTCTTGAAGGGGGAATACTGCTGTTCGAGTCGAAGGGAAGTGGGTAGAGAGTTCCAGAGGGCAGGACCGATGAAGAAGAAAGCAGAGGAGCGTTTAGAATTGTAAGTGAGCACGTGATGGAGAGAGGAGGTGAAGGCGATTGATGTGCAGGGACCGAAGTGAACGGGTGGGAGTATGAAACTGAATTAAATCTGCCAGATAATGAGGGTTGTGGCTGTGCAGGACTTGATGGACCAGTGTGAGGATCTTATAGCGAATACGAAATTCAAGAGGAAGCCAGTGAAGGTGGAGAAAGAGGAGGGTGACATGCTCCTGAAGTGAGGCGTGAAAGATAAGGCGTGCGGCAGTGTTTTGAATGCGTTGCAGGTGGTGCAGTTGTGAACGGGGAAGCCCAACCAGAACCGAATTGCAGAAGTCGACACGTGACATGACCAGGGAAAGGAGAAGGGTAGAAAGAGCCTGTTTATATTTATGGACCTTTCCTCCGGGAACTTGTCCACATTTTTCTTTTTAAACCCAGCTACACTAACAGCTTTTACTCTATCGTCCAGTAACTAATTCCAGAGTTTGATTACACAGGGCCATAGGCAAGCTGCAGGGAGGAAGCTGCATCCCCCAGTAATTAACGCATTTCAATGTGGCAAAACAGCAGCTGATGCAACTAAGGCCACCCACTGAGGTGCACTGAGCCCTTATGTCAGTTTCTGCCAACAATGCAGATCTGTACATGTGAGAGTTCTTGCTTTCGCCTCATTCGGGAGTAAAAGGTTTGGGAAAGAAATCCTATAAACCTAAGAGTAATGGGTAAAAGCATTTTTTGTCTATATATATCTGTTTTTAGTTTGCATTGATATATTCCCTACTTGGTGAAGATCTATCTCTGTTCTGCATGTGTGACTGAGGCTACGTGTTCTGTTAGCATGGAGTTTCTATGTAGGGATCTGTAGTAATCCGGCTTATTCAGTTTTCTGAACAGGAATATGGATGTTCTAAGGCACACTGCAATATTTATGGTGCTGCCCTTTTCTGGGCATGCTCCATGCTGTGTGAGTTTTGGAAATTAGCGATGTTATGGATTAGTAGATTTGCTCTATAGGTTCTGTACTCTGCGTTCTTGGTTTAGTCAACTATAAGGTGTTGGTCGGGGGGTGGGGGGAAGGACTGGAATATGGATTGCATTTGAGATTGAAGTTTTGCACTCTTCATGCAGCCAGACTGAAATTAAATTTTTTTTTTCAGTTCAGATTCAAGGAAATTTCAAATTTTAAGGGAATGTATTAGTTTAATTTTGTTTAGTAGCCCAATAGCTTCACCGCTGCTGAGTTCCGGACTTTTCCAGCTCTAGCACAATCCAATCCAGCCTTTGAATTCATAGCTACCAGGATTTGTTTTTCTTATTTTATATCTTCCCACTTCATCAATAATCTGGTCATAGCCAAATAAATCTGATGTGCAGATACTTATAGGTTTGATGGGGAGGGGGGCTGTGTAAGTGGCTTTTCATTAATAAGATTTAATGTTTATTATTATGTTTGTTTTATTGTAACATCTGTTTTACTACATTGCATGTATATGTTTGGAAGCCACCTAGGATTTTAGATAGGTGGCATATACATTTTAAACAAAGTATACTCAATTTATTAAAATAATGCTGCAATGAATCTCCGCACATGGTCCTGTATCACCCTCATGCCAGCCCTGGGGGGAAGTTGGTAGAAGGGGGCACTAGGAGGTGGAGAAAGCAAAAACCTCAAATTGAGATCAGCAGGATCAGAGAATAAAATGGTTAGATAGCAAAGATAGAAAATAATTTTTTCAATTTAATAATCAGACTTGGTGCTATCTTTATATTTTGTACAGTACATGGAAATGCATATCATTCTATTTCTCTGGTATTGCATTGTATGCAGAATCTGGCTTCTTGGGGTTGCAGTTTAATTTTTATCTACATGTTTATTTTTAGGTTATGGTCACTTATTCTGTACTTGGTGAGGGTCTGTGTTCTGAATATGTGACCAAGGCCAGGTGTTCTGTTATCATGGAGTTTGTAATTAGAGATCTGTAATCTGAATTGTTCATCTTTTCAAATAGGTGTTGGATGTTCCAGAGCCCACCTGCAAAATTTACAGTGATACTGTTTTTGGGTAGGCTCCTTATGTGAGTTTTTGAAGTTGGTGCTGGTATAGTATGATAGATTTGCTCTATAGATCCTCAGTGACTTTGTTGTAGGGTTTTATATTAGTTCACAATATGCCTGGTACTGGAGAATGTTTGTTATTGTTAGTGAGATGATCAGAATCAGACTTTTTTTTTTTTTAGATATTTTGAGTTCTGTGGGTGAATGTCCTAGTTCTGCTCTGCACCCATTGTTGAGGAGGGGGTTCTGTGAATGCAAAATATGTTCAAAAAGAAAAAGCAAGCACCATAACACAGTTTATAACAACAAAATACAAATGAATTATAATTTGGTGTTATAAACTGTGCTGTGGTTCTCACTCTCTTTCTTTTAGTTCCTTGGTGTGTGAACATCTTGCATTTCCTCCACATTATCTAATTGGCTTTTTGGTTTGGTTCAGTCCCTGATAGAAATTTTGAGAAAGATCCCCCCTCCCTGCTCCAGGGGAGGGGGGTGCCATCTCATCCCTTGTCTCAGACAACAGATTGCCTTGAACCACCCCTGGTAGCAATCACGCCGGTATATGTTAAAAGTGATAAAATGGATTCAAGTATATGCAGTAGACAACTACAGAAGGAGGCCCGGATATCATGTCGAGACACATTAGCAACTTAGAAGGATTTAAACATAAATTGGCTGCTTTGATGAAGAAAGTGTTGCTCAGTACTGAAGGAATTGATACTTTAGGCTTTGATAAGAGGTGCCCATTTCCTTTGAATATCACTTTCACTTTTGCCAAAGTCAATTAACCATAAGAACATAAGAACATAAGATATGCCATACTGGGTCAGACCAAGGTCCATCAAGCCCAGTATCCTGTTTCCAACAGTGGCCAATCTAGGTCATACGTACCTAGCAGTTTCCCCAAAAGAAACAGGTTCCGCAATGCTTGTACTGGGTCAAGCATTGCTATCCTGGGTCCCTTCTTAATAATGGTTTATGGACCTTTCCTCCAGGAGCTTGTCCAAACCTTTTTTAAACCCAGCTACACTAACAGCCTTTACTACATCCTCGGGTAACAAATTCCAGAGTTTGATTACGATCTACGTTTACCCGTTCCACTCCGTTCATTAATTTATAGACTTCTATCATATGTCCCCTCAGCCGTCTCTTTTCCAGGTTAAAGAGCCCTAACCTTTTTAGCCTTTCTTCATAGGAGTATCCTTCCATCCCCTTTACCATTTTGGTGGCTCTTCTCTGAACCTTTTCTAATAACTCTATATCCTTTTTAAGATACGGCGACCAGAATTGCACACAATATTCAAGGTGAGGTCTCACCATGGAACGGTATAGAGGCATTATAATATCTTTTGTTTTATTTTCCATTCCTTTCCTTATGATACCTAGCATTCTATTTGCTCTCTTGGCTGCCGCTGCACACTGGGCCGAGGTTTTAACATGTTATCCACAATGACGCCTAAATCTTTTTCCTGGGTGGTGGTTCCTAATGTGGAACCTTGCATTGTGTGATCATAGTTTGGGTTGTTCTTCCCTAGGTGCATAACTTTGCACTTGTCCACATTAAGGGCTATGTTTACTAAACTGCGGTAATAGTGAATAACGCGCGTTGTATAACGTTAACACTCGTTAGTGTGTTATAACGTGCGTTATGACGCGCTAACGAGTGTTAACATTATACAACGCGCGTTATGACGCGCTAACGAGCGTAATACTCCGCGGCGCGGTAAAACACCGCAGAAGGTGGAGAGAGGGCGGAGAGAAGGGGTCAATGGGCGGAGAGTGGGCGGGGAGAGGCTCCCTTCACACTAACGCGCTGATTTTCAGAGCTGAATTCCAACACGAATGAAAACCTGCCGTTAAAGGCTTATTAAAGGGGAGAGAAACCATTTAAGTGTCAGCAATGTACAACCCAGGCAGGGAAACCAAAAACAAGTGATAAGTGTGATACATGTGCATAGAACAAAAGGGCACAGAAACACTGAAAATGACCCCAACAAACTGGAAAGAAACAATAACCAAGCTGGCCAATAGTGGTATCAATGAGAAACATCAACCCCTCCCCCCCCCAAGTAAGCTCCATAGAACAGATATAAATTGTGGAAGGGTCTATACTCCATCCCCATACAAGGTGAATGGGCCCACAGTGAAATAGCGCTGCTCAGGGTTTTCCCCACCATCAGACAGGGTTCCTATGGCATGCACATGTCCCGCAACAGCAGGGCGGGCATGGCAGAACGGCAACTGGACAGATGTCGGAGAAGGGGATACAGAGGGCCGCAGGCGGCACGTGCTGTGGTGGAGCTGGGCCACAGTGCGGACTAGGGCGATGCCTAGGTGGCCCATACGAATGCTGAAACAGCAGAGCAGCCAGACAGCAACTGCTGAAGGTCCAACATGGGTATGAGTGGGTTTCCCAAAGTGTCACAGGGAATAGTACCCAACAGCTACCCCCAAGGGCACGGAACATTGGCAGGCGGGGCTGGGGGGGAGCATGGACGTCTATGCAGGCACCCCTACCCCAGAACCTGCACCATAGGCAGCCGCCTACCTGCACACTGGATTGCCTGAGACTGCGCACCACCAGCTCCACCAGCAGAAGGGCATGTCAGCATGGTGGCTGAGGGATACTGGTGTTGGAGGGGGCAGTGGCAGCTGCCCAGAGCAGACCGTGGCCTAGCCCTGTGTAGGTGGGTGCCGTGCACTGCAACAGACAGGCCCTGTCTGACCAACAGTCATGGTATCACCAAGGAATGCACCATCTCTGTGGTAACGTGGTGGTGCAGAACACAAAACCAGTGTATTCAGAAGCAGAAGGTCACAGGTTCAAGTCGCAGCTGTGGTTTCTGCCAACCCAGTCCTCATATTTTACCCACTACTATAACGTGCTAATACAGACAGAACCTTTCGTACAGATGACGTGAACATGCCCAAAACAACTACATTTTACCCTACAGAGCACAGACACCATAAACATGCACATTACCTAGAGCAGAGCCTCCCAAATGCAGTCCTGGAGGGCCAAACACCATTCAGGTTCCATGCTGCCTCTGATAAAGATGCCTGTGCTGCATTTCTATGCGCCACCCCCCATGGTATGCAGAGGTATCTCATGCATATTCATGAGGGACAGCATGAAAACCCGAACAGTGTTTGGCACCGCAGGACTGGAGTTGGGAACCTCTGCCGTAAAGCAGCAGCCAACAGGGGCAGACACACCCGCACCCACAGGCCCCATTATCCAAAGCCTCCTGGAGAGGCAGGACTTTGGGCTCTGCGTGCATCTCCCAATACTAGCACTTGCATACCTTAGTAATGCCA
Source organism: Ichthyophis bannanicus (assembly GCA_033557465.1). Taxonomy (NCBI): domain Eukaryota; kingdom Metazoa; phylum Chordata; class Amphibia; order Gymnophiona; family Ichthyophiidae; genus Ichthyophis; species Ichthyophis bannanicus. The sequence continues at coordinate 16,052,887 of CM066039.1, read as the reverse complement.
CCCTAAACCTGGGAATATGGTACACATCTATCAAAAGGTTGCTATGATTACTGGCAGATAGCAATTCCTAGGTTAAGTACAATTTTCTGAGTGAGCTGCATCATAGCAACCTTTCTGATGTCTGTGGAGTGTCCTACAGGTCTTGTGTCTGACAGTGTTTACCAACCTGGGGAGTGACTCCTACAGTATTGCGTACCATAGCCATGCCTGCACTGTGCCCAGGACTGGTGTGATGGCCTGGGCTGCCCAACACCTCTATAGTTGCACAATGCTGGCATAGGTGTGGGGAGTGTGTGTCTGTCTATCCAGTGTGTGGTGGCTGCCAACACCCTCCACAGCCCACACTGCTAGCACTGTTGCCAGTATTGACCTGCCAATGTGCATAATGAGGAGCAAGGTACCGTGGGAATAGCCTGGATAGGGTGGCCTGGCCTGGCCACATCTGCACAGGGCATAGGGCAATGGCTGGACATTGTAGTGCCCGGTACCACCTGCACAGACAGGGTGGCCATAGCATGTCCTGCTGGGAGGTAACTCTCACCCTGACTGAGCAGTGACCATGGCATGGCTAGGTTCCCCCATAGTGCTATCTAATATTTCTTATATGTGATACTTATGGGTTTCCTTTTGGGGCCCAATCACTGACTTATCTGCTTGGTGTGTATGCTGGTATCCACGTTCTGGGTACATGCATCTCCTCCAGGACCATGCACTATGGACTAGCTGGCGGACTGTTTGCAACTAGTATGTGTCTTGCTGGAACACCGTGCAGTGGGTGGAGGCTTGCTGCTGGAGAATGTCAGATAATGGTGGGGGGCAGCTGAGCATTTCCAGACCTGCCGTCTGGCTGCTATTGCGTTATGGATGTGTACTGCTCTGCATTGCCTGCGCTGTAGGGTGTTTGGTCTCTAGCAGGACTGGGGTGATGGTCCCCTCTACTGCCACCATTGGATCTGTTGGCGGGAGATCCTGTCCCCCACCCTGAGCCCCAGAGGGTGTGTTGGGTGGTGGTATGTAATCTCCCTGGTAACCACAGCAGAATGTGGGTGTGGTGCTGTGCAGTCCTCCTGTAGCCAGCCAGGTGTTTATTAGAAACTCTAGCCCACTGGTTACTTCACTGCACATGGAGCCAGCGGGCATGGGTTCATAACCCACAGTGGGGTTCATCGATAGGGCTGTCTTAGGCATTGTCTATTTTTATTGTGTATTAGTGCTGCCGGCAGAACCACCCTCAGGGTACTGTCACCTTTGGGTGGCTCATAAGGTGCCCTATAAAGCGTCTTATCAGGTGCCTTATATGGTGTCCTATAGGGCAGTGTTTCCCAACCCAGTCCTATAGGGCACACCGGCCAGTCAGGTTTTCGGGATATCCCTAATGACTATGCATGAGATATATATGCATTAGAGATATCCTGCCAACCTGACTGGTTTGTGGCCCTCCAGGGCTGGATTTGGAGACCCCTGCCTTACACCTCTGTCATTTAAGATTGTGAGTGGGCAAGGTGCAGATGTCCTAGACATCGAAAGGGTATATAGAATGTGACACATTCCTCCTCGATTCTCACCACCACCAAAAAGTTGTCTAATAGACAATATTTTGGTGGTGGTGAGAATCGAGGAGGAATGTGTCACATTCTATATACCCTTTCGATGTCTAGGACATCTGCACCTTGCCCACTCACAATCTTAAATGACAGAGGTGTAAGGCAGGGGTCTCCAAATCCAGCCCTGGAGGGCCACAAACCAGTCAGGTTGGCAGGATATCTCTAATGCATATATATCTCATGCATAGTCATTAGGGATATCCCGAAAACCTGACTGGCCGGTGTGCCCCATAGGACTGGGTTGGGAAACACTGCTATAGGGGATATTATAGGGTGCCTTGGCAGACAGCGCACTTTGTAATGTGCCCTATGGAGTGCCTTATGTGGCACCTTAGGTTATGCCACTGTGAGGGTGTGTTTGCTGGCAGCACTATTACAGTACACCTAAACTTCCTCACAGCCCAATACCTAATCCTTTCCAGGCTAAGCCCAACACTTTCGGGATCCACACTTCTGCCTAAATATTCCTATCAAATGGTATATAATACATGACCATGGCAGAGGAAACGTCACTATTGGAACATATTGAATAAGACGGGTACAATTTTCCTGACATATGCAAACTTTAACCCGGCTGCAGACTGTGGATTAAAATATTATAGTAGGCCTTCAAAGGGTTACACATGATGCCTCAGCCAGCCTTATTCATTAGGCACACTGGGGAATCAAACCCATGACCCTTGTATCATCAATCTGTGTAGTAACCATTGTGCTACAGCTCTGTTTCTGTATTTGGGTGTCTGCGCGCCTTCTTATGCTTAACGCGCAGTAACGCGCCCTGTAACGATCGTTGCTGCGCGGCGCGTTATAGCGCGCGTTATCACTAACGATGTACCGTCCATGTCCTTTTTTGGCATTTCTTCCACTAACGCGGCTCCTAACGCGAATCACACTAATGCAGTTTAGTAAACATACCCCTAAATTTCATCTGCCATTTTCATGCCCAGTCTTCCAATTTATCAAGATCCTCTTGCAATTTTCCACAATCCTCTTGGGTTTTAACAACTTTAAATAGTTTTGTGTCATCTGCAAATTTGATAACCTCACTCGTTATTCCTCTTTCCAGGTTATTTATGAATATGTCAAAAAGCAGCGGACCCAGCACAGATCCCTGGGGTATACCACTATTCACCTTTCTCCATTGGGAAAATTGGACATTTAGCCCAACCCTCTGCTTTCTATCTTTTAACCAGCTCTTGATCCACAGTAGTACACTGCCTCCTATCCCATGACTCTTTAGTTTTGCCAAAAGTCTCTGATGAGGGACCTTGTCAAAGGCTTTCTGAAAGTCCAGATACACTATATCAACCGACTCACCTTTGTCCACCTGTTTATTCACACTTTCAAAAAAACATAACAGATTAGTAAGACAAGATCTTCCTTGTCTAAAGCCATGTTGGCTGTCTCCCATTAGGCCATGACTATCTACATGCTGAGTAATTTTATTCTTTATGATGGTTTCTACCATTTTTCCCGATACTGACATGAGGCTCACCGGTCTGTAGTTTCCCGGATCACCCCTGGAACCCTTTTTAAAAATTGGCGTGACATTAGCGATCTTCCATTCTTCAGGTATTAGAGATGATTTTAATGATAGTTCACAGATTACTAATAGCAGGTCTGCAATCTCATATTTCAGTTCTTTCAACACCCTTGGATGTATACCATCCGGCCCAGGTGATTTGCTACTCTTCAGTTTATCTAATAGTTGTAATACATCTTCCCGATGTATGAATATTTCCTTCAATTCTTCCGCACCTTTAAATACGAGTTCAGTCATGGGTAACATCCCTACATCTTCCTCAGCAAAGACCGAAGGAAAGTTTTCATTCAGTCTCTCCGCTATCTCCTTGTCGCTTCTTAGTGCCCCTTTAACTCCTCTATCATCTAATGGTCCAACCGACTCTCTCACAGGTTTTTTGCTACAAATGTACTTGAAAAAATCTTTATTCCGCATTTTTGCTTCCGCAGCAAGCTTCTTCTCAAATTCTCCCTTTGCCTTCTTTATCAATGCCTTGCATTTGACCTGCCAGTGCTTGTGCTGTTTCCAGGTTTCGTCGTTTGGCTCTTTTTTCCATTTCCTGAAAGATGCTTTTATGGCAACAACAGCCTCTCTGACCTCACCTTTAAACCATGCTGGCAGTTTTTTGGACTTCCTTCCACTTTTCTTAAAGCGTGGAATACAGCTGGTCTGGGCTTCCAAGATAGTATTTTTCAACAACATCCAAGCTTGATGTAAGTCTTTAACCTTTGAAACTGCTCCTTTTAGTTTTTTCTTAACTATTTTCCTCATTTTATCATAGTCTCCCTTTCGAAAGTTAAACGGTAGTACTGTGGATTTCCTTACTGTCCCTCCTCCACTAATTAAATCAAAGGCGATCATGCTATGATCACTATTGCCAAGTGGCCCCAACACCCTTATCTCTTGCACTAGATCTGGTGTTCCACTAAGGACTAGGTCTAATATGGCTTCCCCTCTGGTCGGTTCATGAACCAGCTGCTCCAAGAAGCAGTCATTTATGTCATCTAGGAACTTTATCTCCCTAGCATGTCCTGCCGTGACACTGACCCAGTCGATACCGGGGTAATTGAAATCACCCATTATTATTACCGAGCTGTAACTTTTGTTAGCTTCCTTGATTTCTTTGAGCATTTCATCATCCATTTGTTCATTCTGGCCAGGCGGTCGATAGTACACCCCCACTGCCATCGCCTTCCCCTTTTTACATAGAATTTCAATCCATAGAGATTCTACAGCAAATTTTGTTTCCTGTAAAACTTTAATCCTTTCTGACTCAATGCCCTCTCTAACATAGAGCGCAACCCCTCCACCAATTTGATCAGCTCTATCATTACGATATAGTTTGTACCCAGGTATCACAGTGTCCCACTGGTTGTCCTCCTTCCACCATGTCTCTGATATTCCAATCATATCTAACCTCTCATTTAGTGCTATATATTCTAACTCTCCCATCTTATTTTTTAGACTTCTAGCATTTGCATACAAGCATTTTAGAGACTGTTTTTTATTCATATTAATTTGGCTATTGGTAGACATGGGTAATTTGGGATCTTTAAGCTCTGTCTGCTCCATACTCGAGGGCATTTGGGCTACTTTACTCTTTTTTGGAACCTCTCTGCTTTTGGTAGTATCCTTCAAGGATACATTCTTCCGAACCATCCGCTCTTGGGCGACTGTCGGCTTTCCCCTATTATCTAGTTTAAAAGCTGCTCTATCTCCTTTTTAAAGGTTAATGCCAGCAGCCTGGTTCCATCCCGGTTAAGGTGAAGCCCATCCCTTCGGAAGAGCCCCTCCTTTCCCCAGAATGTACCCCAGTTCCTAACAAATCCAAACCCCTCATCTCTGCACCATTGTCTCATCCACGCATTGAGACTCTGGAGCTCTGCCTGCCTTTTGGGTCCTGCACGTGGAACGGGAAGCATTTCGGAGAACGCTACCCTGGAAGTTCTGGATTTCAACTTCCTACCTAAAAGCCTAAATTTAGCCTCCAGAACCACCCTACCACATTTTCCTATGTCATTGGTACCGACATGTACCAAGACAGCAGACTCCTCCCCAGCACTATCTAAGACCTTATCTAGGTGGTGCGTGCGGTCCGCTACCTTCGCACCAGGCAGGCATGTTACCAGACAATCCTCACATCCACCAGCCACCCAGCTATCTACATGCCTAATGATCGAATCACCAACTATAACGGCTGTCCTAACCCTTCCCTCATGGGCACATGGCCCTGGAGAAACTTCCTCGGTGCGAGAGGGTTTTACATCACCTGGAGGACAGGTCCTAGTTACAGGATCACTTCCTGCCACACCAGGGTGATGCTCTCCTGTCACGTGACCTCTCTCCTCCATGGCAACAGGGATGCTACCAGACTGGAGGTGGGACTTCAGGACTATATCCCTGTAGGTCTCGTCTATGTACCTCTCTGTCTTTCTTATGTTTTCCAAGTCTGCTACTCTAGCCTTTAGAGAGCAGACTCGTTCCCTGAGAGCAAAGAGCTCCTTGCACCTAGTGCACACGTAAGACCTCTCAGCAACTGGGAGAAAATCATACATGTGACACTCAATGCAAAAGACTGGAAAGCTCCCATCTCGCTGCTGGACTGCTGTCTGCATCTTAGTTTTAAGTTTTTGTTTAGATCTTTAAGTTCTTTACTTACTAAGGGTTGCTATGGATATTTATACCAATAAAACTGTACCTAATACGTTTAATATACCTTGTTCACCTGAAGCTTAATTAATCTCAGGTCCTTAGTATATGACTGATTTGGATAACGAGCTTCACCGGAGAGCACCTCCTGTCTTTTAAGATGTGTAAGTACTTATAAAGCTAAGATTATCCCAGGGGTGGGTAGGTTGATTGATGTCCACTATATCATAAAATCAGCCACTTGATTCATCCATCTTCAAGTTAAGGAGCCACCGAAGACTCAGCATTCTTCACCCTGCAGAGTTTAGTATGCATGATTGAATGGATTCCAAGTAAATCCCCCCACCCAGTTGGTTAACTCGTCACTGCCATCTGTGCATACTTTTCAGCTCTCACTTCATGTAACCATTAGACTCTGGATTTTTGCAGTCTAAAACAATGAATGCATCTATTTATATATTTTAGCTTTCTCACGGGCAAAAATGAAATATTTCTTATCTAATTAGCCCAGGAATTTCAGTCATGCCATGTACTTTAGCTGGACACATAAGAGATTTCAACAAGCCATCTAGACCAGAACATCAATGCCACCTGACAGCAACATCTGGACAATCCTTTGAGATCATAATCTTTAAGAAAGAAAACCACAGCTCTGGTCACCAGTTTCTCCTGAAGGGACAGACCTTGGTATCAAAGATACAGTCCTTAATTGGTTTAGATCTTTTTTATCTGATCGTATCTATGGAATAGTTTCTTCTTCTGCATCTCCTTTGTATATTTCAAATTGCGGTGTACCAAAAGTATCAGTTCTCACTCTCCATCTGTTTAATATCTTTCTTAGCTACATTAATTCAATCGTCTGGTATAAAAGGTTTCTTTTTTTGCAAACGGCATCCAAATGGTTTCAGAACTCAATTTAAATTCTCCACACTGACTTTTCTTTATTCAACAATTGTTTGGAATTGGTCTCCAAGTGGCTTCTTGATCATAGTTAAAGTCGAACCCTTGTAAATCACAAGACTTGTGGATCGCTAAGAACACGTCTATTCCTGATCATAAACAATCACCGTCAGGACATGAGATCGCTTTTTGAGAGACCTAAAGATATTAGGTGTCTTTATCAAAAGCAAACTCTCCCTTGATGAGCATATTTCAGTCATTGCCAAGTCTTCACTTTATAAACTATGTAATCTATGAGCTATCAGGCCCTTACTAAATCCTGACTGCACACTATTGCTTATGCTACCATCCTTTCATGTTTAGACTGCTGAAATCCTCTCCTAAATAGTCTCAGTCTGTTCCATAAAGTATTTCCAGTTAATTCAAAATACCACAATAAAGTTATTACATCATGCAAAAACATATAATCACATCACACCCTTATTAGTAGCTGTATATTGGTTACCAGTCATGTATAGAATCAATAACCGGGTAGTCGTACCCGGCGCTCCCCATCCTGCCTCTCGTACCCCTTTCAATCTATCCCCCCTCCTCCCCCCCCTCCTCTTCACAAATGCACCAGACAACCATTCTTGGGTAACAAACTGGTCGCAGCTTTATTTGCCAAGTTAACATCTATAACATGCAAAACCAGCATAATCAACAACAACCAACACCCCCCCCCCCACCTCAGACGGAGCGATGTGTCACCAGCCATGCTATTAGCAAAGTGACCTCACCTCCGCACCGGCCGCATTCACCTCCACCGGCCAAATTCCTAAACCCCTGTCCGACTTCGCCATATCACTAGCAAAAGTCTACCCGGGGTTGTCCGGGCCGTGGGCATCCCGTCACGCCCCAATTGGCCTAAGGCTCCGGACCCCGGACACCTCCAGGATCCCGCTACTCCCCCCCACCAAGCTGCAATAACCCTAAGTTTCCAAACCCCCCGCCTCCCCTAAGGATGGGTGGGTGGGCGCCACACTCCAGCTCTCACATGTGTGCTCAGCCACCGCCGACGCCGGCCAAGCACATGTGCTGCCTCGCCCACCGATTGGCTCTCGCATGCGCGATCGTGCGCCGAGAGCCAATCATTTTAAAGGACGCACCAGCGTCCCTGCCTTCACTCTGCGCTCCCCCCCTCCTCTTCTCATTTAGGAGCGCGCAGGGTCCCGCGCCAGGCCGAGCACCCGGTTAACTCCGGTCGCCAGGACCCTGCCCGTGCCCTTTTCCATATAAGATTATTATTCTTACCTTAAAGTATTTCATAGGTGATCCAAACTATTTGTCCAATTTAATTACATATTATATTCTCACGCAATCCCTCAGGTCTTATGATCAAAATAAGCTTGTTACTCCATTTTCATCCTCCACACATTATTTAGGGCCCGATTTTCATTTAGGCAGGTTTTGAGCTTCATCGACTCATAGCGTGCCCGCCAACCCCCTTAACCTGGATTTTCATTTCCATGGCGATGGAAATGAAAATCCGGGTCACGCCGCACAGGCCGGCAGCCGCCGAGGCTAAGCGGGTAGCAGCGATTTTCAATGCTGCCCATTTAGCCCCAGCGCCTTAAAGATAGGCAAGGGTTTTCCTCGCCTATCTTTAAGGCGCAGAGCACTAAGCGGGTAGCATCAAAAATCGCTGCTACCCACTTAGTGCCATTCACCGCCTCTGCTCCACCCTAGAACACCCCAACACGCCCCGATGCTAAGCAGATAGCATTTGGGTGCATTAGGGACTTAACCAGGATTCCGAAAGGCAGTATCTGTGTAGGTGCCTTTGGAAAATCTCAGTTAAGGCATTTACACCGGTAACATGGGCTCTCACCCGTGTAACTGCCTTTAAAAACTGGGCCCTTAATACCTTATAACAACAGGCTTCAATGACTTCGAACTGACTTCTACTTTACTTACAGAAAGAAAACTCATTCAAGGCATTAAAGAAAGGATTAAATTTATTTGACTTAGCCTACTCATATTACATAGATATCTATCATATCCTAGTAGACAAACTTATGGTTCAGGAGACCAGCAACGACCTCCTCCTCTTCTTCTTTCTCTTCCTTTCATTTACCTCTGGTGTTTTTTCTTCCTTTAAACATGTTTAATTACTTAATAACATTTTTAATGATGATTTAATTGCTTTTTTAATCATGTTACCTTTAGTAATTATATAGAATTTTTCTTTATATATCATCTTGACAATCATTATGAAAGGCGGTCAAGAAAACACTAAACAAAACATGAAACCAACAGTAATGGGAAGATATCAGCTCTCAAAATATCATTTAAGTAGTGCCAAAGGGGAAAGGGTTCACTTTTGCTGAAGAGATTCCATCCCCTAAGTTGCAGGACCCCTAGGCATATGCCTGTTCTCATAGTAAAATATCCAGTCCTTTTTTAAAAGGGATGTATTTTGGGTGTTGAATTATGAATGGGAACTCCTTAAATTCTCTACTTGGATAGCAGAGTTGCAAAGAAGAAGGTAACAAAATCATATTTAAGAAGTAGTCATACTTCTATAATTGGTAGCTGGAATATGTCCCTAACAGTACAATAACTTGGCAGACCAGATGGACCAGCTGGTCTTTATCTGCCATCACCCAGGCTTATATACTCAGTTTTTTTCATTTTATGTCTATGGCAAAAATGATTAGTACATACGGTGCTACATCATAGTACATTTGAAGAGGAGATCTGTACAGAGAGTTACTAGGCATCCTAGAATAAGTGGAACAAGTATATCATTGCTTTACTCCGTTAAAAAATTAAATTCAGCACCTTCATTATAAAACAGAACATGCAGGGCAAGAGAGATGAGGAAAGAAGGGTGTAGGGCTCTCAAACAGTAAGAATGAAAATAAGTTAGTTGAAAGTTTTGAATAGAATTACAGGACATCACAGTCTTCTTTTTTCCATGTTCATCACCAAAGTCCTATTTCTTCTCACTCATAAATACATGCAGAGCTGCCCCAACCATTAGGCAAGATATTATTAGAACCTTTTTTTTAAAAGATAAATTTCATATAGCCCATGACAATCAAATGGAGTCTATCGGCAAAATGACATGTAAGACAGCTTACAATATTGCAGTTTCCCCCTTCTCTTAAGTATTGAAGTAAATGGAAAGCCACAGCTTGTGAGCTGAGCACCTTCCAAGTTGGCACAGGTATTGACAGACTTACCTAATATCTTAATACAAGAACATAAGAACATAAGATATGCCATAGCGTGTCAGACCAAGGTCCATCAAGCCCAGTATCCTGTTTCCAACAGTGGCCAATCTAGGTCATAAGTTTCCCCAAAAGACACAGGTTCCAAAATGTTTGTACTGGGTCAAGCAGTGATATCCTGGGTCCCTTTTAATAATGGTTTATGGACCTTTCCTCCAGGAACTTGTCCAAACCTTTTTTAAACCCAGCTACACTAACAGCTTTTACTACATCCTCTGGTAACAAATTCCAGAGTTTGATTATATGTTGAGTAAAAATATATTTTCTCTTATTAGTCTTAAATAGGTTACCCTTTTGCTTCATGGTATGTCCCCTAGTCTTTCTATATGTACCATGGAACGATACAGAGGCATTATAATATCCTTTGTTTTATTTTCCATTCCTTTCCTTATGATACCTAGCATTCTGTTTGCTCTCTTGGCTACCACTGCACACAGGATGGAGGGTTTTAACCTGTTATCCACGATGACGCCTAAATCTTTTTCCTGGGTGGTGGTTTCTAATGTGAAACCTTGCATTGTGTAATCATAGTTTGGGTTGTTCTTCCCTAGGTGCATAACTTTGCACTTGTCCACATTAAATTTCATCTGCCATTTGGATGCTCAGTCTTCCAATTTATCAAGATCCTTTTGCAATTTTCCACAATCCTCATGGGTTTTAACAGCTTTAAATCGTTTTGTGTCATCTGCAAATTTGATAGCCTCACTCGTTATTCCCTTTTCAAGGTCATTTATGATTATGTCAAAAAGCAGCGGACCCAGCACAGATCCCTGGGGTACTCCACTATTCACCTTTCTCAATTAGGAAAATTGACCATTTAGCCCTACCCTCTGCTTTCTATCTTTTAACCAGTTACTGATCCACAATAGTACACTGCCTCCTATCCCATGACTTTTTAGTTTTGACAGAAGTCTCTGATGAGGGACCTTGTCAAAGGCTTTCTGAAAGTTCAGATACACTATATCAACTTACTCACCTTTGTCTACCTGTTTATTCATACCTTCAAAAAAACATAACAGATTAGTAAGACAAGATCTTCCTTGTCTAAAGCCATGCTGGCTGTCTCCCATTAAGCCATGACTATCTACATGTTCAGAAATTTTGTTCTTAATAATGTTTTCTACCATTTTTCCTGGTACTGACATCAGGCTCACCAGTCTGTAGTTTCCCAGATCATTCCTGGAACTCTTTTTAAAAATTGGCATTACATTGGCCATCCTCCAAGCTTCAGGTATTACAGATGATTTTAATGATAGTTCACAGATTACTAATAGCAGGTCTGCAATCTCATATTTCAGTTCTTTCAACACCCTCAGATGTATACCATCCGGTCCAGCTGATTTGCTACCCTTCAGTTTATCAAATAGTTGTAATACATATTCCCAGTGTATCAATATTTCTTTCAATACTTACACAGTATCATCTTTAAATATCATTTCAGTCATGGGTAACATCCCTACATCTTCCTCACTAAAAACCGAAGCAAAGAATTCATTCAGTGCCTCTGCTATGGCCATGTCCTCTCTTAGTCCCCCATTTTACTCCTCTATCATCTACAGTAATGGTCCAACTGACTCTCTCACAGGTTTTTTGCTACAAATGTACTGTGAGAGAGTCAGTTGATGTAACATCTTAGCTTGTAACACCATATAAAACAAAACCTTCTGTAAAGGCACATGTAAAACCCTGGCCAGGATTGCTTGGTCTAGAACTTGGATCTCTCCAGTTGTAGGTTCTCAGCTGGAAGTCAAGCCTTTTCTGTATATATGAAATACAAGCTAACCTCTGAAGGCTAAATTATACCTTCTGAAACCAAAACCAAACCAGAAGAAAAAAAAAGAAAGTAAACAAAAGATCAGACTTAAAAAAAGAATTTGTACATTTCATTCCAAGAGGTTTTAAAATAGAATAATCATAAACATATGTAATATATAGGGTATAGTTTATATGATAAAACTCTTTTCATTACATGGTTCTATAAGAAAGTGTGGCACAAATGCACTATTTTTGCCATAATCACATAAAATAACATTTATGCATATTTACTAGTACTACTACTGAGCATTTGTATAGCGCTACAAAACATACACATCGCTACACAGACACATGTAAAAGACGGTCCCTGCTCATCAGGGCTTATAATCTAGTCAAGACAGACAACACAGAAGCTGTAGACATGGGATACATCTATGGCAATTGGTAAGGAAACACAAAGGAGACCAAGTGAGTCAAGATCTGAAAATCGGCAGAAAAAGAGGTGAGTTTTCAGTCTGGATTTGAAACGGGTCAGAGAAGGCGCCTGACGTATAGACTCAGGTAGTTTGTTCCAGGCATAAGGAGCAGCAAGGTGAAAGAAGCAAAGTCTTGAGTTAGCAATAGAAGAGAAGGGCCCATATTATTTATTATTATTTATTTTTCTTATATACCGCGCTCTTCGATATCAGTGCGGTTTACATGGAACAAGGAGAGTTTACAGTGGGGGTTACACCGTATTTACATAGAATAGGTATAATAACTTGGATAACAGTATTAACTATTTACATCTGAATGGCTAACAGAGAAGGTATTTGCATGTATATACAACACATTGAGGGTGGTTACATGTGTCCGTGAAGCGTTGTTGTGGGTGAGGGGGTTGTTTTACCATCTTCCGGGTAGCACTTGAGGAAGAGGTAGTGTTTCAGTGCTTTCCTGAATTTGGTTAGGTCCGGGATTGCTCGTATATGTGGCGGGAGAGCATTCCAGCATCTGGGTGCACAGAGACTGAAGGCCCTGTTTATAGTTGTTTGTGTACAGTGGGTCATTGCTTTGGGGACAACCAGGGTGTTTATTGCAGTGGATCGTCTGATTCTATTTGGGGGGGTGACGTGCGTGAGAGCAACAAGTGATGAGGGGGCTAGTCCGTTATTGGATTTGAATGTTAGCAGTAGAATCTTGAATGTGATCCTGTAATGAATTGGGAGCCAGTGAAGCCTTTTGAGGATGGGCGTTATGTGATCACGCCTTGAGGTCCCATTTAGAATTCTTGCTGCAGCGTTCATGGCCAGTTGGAGCGGACTCAGGGTGGATTAAGGGAGTCCTTGGAGGATTGCATTTGCATAGTCAAGATGAGGGATGGTTAGTGCTTGAAAAATTGTTCTAAAGTCATTTGGCTGAAGGAGGGGACGTAGATGTCTGAGGGACTTGATTTTATGGTATGTTGATTTTACCATGTGGCTGATGTGTGTCTTCATATCAAGTTTCTGGTCCATTGTAATACCTAGGTATCGAATTGAGGGTTTGGATTGCAGTTCTATCTCTCCGATTTTTAGGCAGGCTGGAGGGGAAAAGTTGGGGTTTCTGGAGATGAATAGCACTTCGGTTTTTTTGTGTTGTATTCGGAGGTTCTGATTTTGAAGCCATTTTTCCACTGCGCTAAAACAGCCGATTAGTGATGAGAGGTCAATCTTGTCAATCTGAAATGGTTTGTAAAGTAGGACGTCATCGGCATAGATCATGCATTCGACGTTGAATGACCGTATGAGCTCGCAGATAGGCTGCATATATATGTTGAACAGTAAGGCTAATAGGGAGGAACCTTGCGGGACGCCTTGTTTCTGGTGGAACGGTTTAGAGGTGGAGGTCTCTATTTGTACATGTTGCCATCTATCTGTAAGGTATGATTTACACCAGGATAGTGCTAGGTCGCAGATACCCTTTTCTTTGAGTCGCTTCAGAAGGATTTCGTGACACACAGAGTCAAACGCCGCCACTATGTCCAGGAATATAAGGGCGACTCCATGATGTATGTTATCTACTGCGCTGAGAATATTGTTGAAGAGGGTGGTAAGTAACGTCTCCACCCCATGGGATTCTCTGAATCCGTGTTGTCAGTGGTCTAGTGGTGAGGTATTGTTGATGTGTTGCTGAATCTGGGAAAGGACTTCTTTCTCAATTATCTTTGCCAATAGTGGATTGCTGGCAATTGGTCTATATGATTCCACCTTCTGGGGGTCCAACTTGCTGTTCTTTAGCAGGGGTCTGACTGATGTATGTTTGAGATTTAGGGGAAAAGTGCCTGAAGTGAAGGACGAGTCCATGAGTTTGGCTATGAATGGGCTAAATTCTGACTGGAGTTCCTTTATCCAAAAGGCTGGGCAGGGGTCGGTCTGGGCGGTAGTGGTGTTGATTGTAGAGATGGTGTCGATGATTTGCTTGTTAGATGGGGTGGTGAATATTGTCAGCATCGTTGTGTTTGATGGATCCGTGATGATGGAGGGTGGGTGAGTCTTGTTGGTTTGGCATAATTTTGATTGGAGGAAATCAGCATAGTCTTGGGCGGAAATCTGAGGTATTTGCTCAGGGCCTGGTTCTTTCGTTAGGTTTCTGACAAGGTTAAATAGGTCATGAGGTTTTTGGAGTGATCGCATTAGTGTGTCTGTGTGGGCTTGTCTCATTTTCTCGGTTATTGCCTCGCGGTGTCTTGCGAGTTGGAGGTTGTAGGCTTCCAGATTTTCAGTCGATCGTGATCGCCTCCATCTCCTTTCGAGTTTTCTGAGTTGGAGGAGAGAGGACCGTAGTTCGTTAGAGTACCAGGGTGCAGGATCTATTTTCCTTGGGGTTTTGTTGTGTCCTGTGTGAAGTGCATTGGCACTAAGGTTGTCATTCCAAATGGAGACTAGCTTATCTGGGCAGGTTGTTGTCGTACTGAGGAGAGGTTGTGCATTGTGCAGGATGGTAGTCTTGTTGAAAGGTTTGAATCATCGTGGGGGTAGGTTCGTGGGTTTTGCCTTGTTTCCGTGGTGTTTCTGGAGTGGATCGTTTAAGGGAATTTGAAAAGTAATTAGTTTATGATCGGACCAAAGTACTGCGGTGTAGGTGGGTGGAGTGAAATTGGAGGCATCGTGGATAGTTAGTGGGGCGAAGATCAGGTCCAGCTTGTTTCCCTTTGTGTGAGTTGGTTCGTCGATTAGTTGTAGGTAACCTAGATCTTTAAGTGCTTCGTGGAGCGCTGATGCTTGCGAGTAATGAAGAGATGGGAGATTGAAATCTCCTAGTATCCAGTTTGGGGTGCGTAGGTTAGGGGGGCTGCAGGCTAGCTCGATTATAGTGGCCAGGTCATCAGGGGAAGGTGACGGGGCTCTGTATATTAGAAAGATGGAGCATATATCATTTGATATGACTACAATGTCAAGGTTGGTTGTGTTGGTGCTGTTGGAGAGGTGGAATTTGAGGTCGGTTTTTGTGAGTATGAGAACTCCTCCGCCTCTTTTGTTGACTCTGTGGCAACTGTGTAGAGTGATGTTGTGGGGTAGAAGGTGGTTGATGAGGACAGTGTCATTGTTAGATAACCATGTCTCTGTGATGAGAAGGATGTCTAGATCATAGAGGGCTAGTAAGTCTATGATGACAGGCCATTTGTTGCGGACTGAACGCACGTTTATGAGGGCAGTTTTTAAATCCTGGGGGGACAAGCTATCCTTCCTTTCCCTTAGAGAGTGCTGGATTGCAATGTGTAGTAGATGTTGGTAGGTTGGTTGTGTGTCTTTTATAGTCTTATGGGTGGGGTCTCTTGACCATCTCCTCCCATAGTTGTATAGGATAGGTATGTGTTTGTGGCTGCTAGTTAGTGCTAGTGAGCTACTGATTAATTCTAAGAGAAGGTAGCTACAAATTATGGATGTAGCGGAAAGGGCCATTTTGAGTGAGTGTTGGGTTAGGTCAATTCAGAAGGTTGCGTAGTAGGGTGAATAGAGACCACGCAATAGTTATAGTAGGTTAGTAGCAACAGTAGCAGTGGGTCAAAATTGTAACAGATATAAACGATTACTGGCAACAATAGCAGTGGGTCAAAATTGTAACAGATATAAACGATTACTGGCAACAGTAGCAGTGGGTCAAAATTGTAACAGATATAAACGATTACTGGCAACAGTAGCAGTGGGTCAAAATTGTAACAGATATAAACGATTACTGGCAACAGTAGTAGCTGTTAGGTAGATTACTGGCAATAGATTACTGGCAACAGTAGCAGGGGTCAAATAGCAACAGATACAGTAGATTACTGGCAACGGTGGGGGCTGGTCGAAATGGCAACATATAGAAGTGATTTTCCAGAAGAGCAGAGTTCCTGAGGAGGGGTGCAGGGAGAGATAAGAGAGGAAAGGTAGTGAGGAGCTACAGAGTGAATGCACTTATAGGTCCATTGGAGAAGTTTGAAATGGATACTAAAATGGATAAGGAGCCAATGAAGTGACCTGAGAATAGGGGTAATATGACCATATTGAGGTTGGCAGAAGATTAGCCGCGCAGCAGAGTGTTGAACAGATTGAAGAGGAGAGAGATGATTCAGAGGGAGACCAGCAAGGAGTAGGTTACAATAGTCTAGACGGGAGGTGACTAAAGAGTGGATAAGTGTCTTAGTAGTGTGTTCAGGAAGGAATGGGTGGATTTTGTTGATGTTATAAAGAAAGAAACGGCAGGTTTTAGCTATCAGTTGGATGTGTGTGGAGAAGGACAGAGAGGAGTCAAAGACAACCCAAGGTTGCAAGCTGAGGAAACAGGGAGTAGAGAGTTATCCACAGCGACTGAGAAAGGAGGAAGGGGAGAGGCAGGTTGAGGGGGAAGAATAAGAAGCTCAGTTTTGGCCATGTCATTAGCTAGGAATGAGTCATGTAAATCCCCCAGTTATTTGTGTTTACACATAAATTACCAAATTATCTTTTCTTAATGCAGTTGAAGGACACTGCTATTGTTTTCACTTTCCTGTCTAAGAATCTTAACAGAGAAGATAATGCACTGATTAAAAATAATAGCTAAATACAAAGACTTGTTTTAGATTTTTGGAGGTTTTTTGGGAGGGGACTGCAGTTTCCTCTTACTCCCTTGGGCTTACAATGCCATCAGTCCTGGAGCTGAGATCTGACTTTACAGCCCTCGTTTACTAAGCTGCACTAAAATTCTGCTGTTACCATGCATTGATTGCAAAAATGAACATACAGTAACTGCACAGCTTCAGGGTTACTTTGGTGGCGTGCACGTCCTCTACACTTATGCGGTAATTGTATAAAGTCATTTTGGCAGGTATGTGGGCACATGCATGCATAAAATGGCCTCCTAGAAGCTTTCGACTGGTATATGTGACATGACGGCATGTACTTCGCTGGTAAGTGTGCAGAGGGGTGCATGGGTGGAATGCACAAGTTTATTTATTTATTTAATTTTCTTATATACCGCGCTATTTGTCATCAGTGCGGTTTACATTGAAACAATACAACATTTGGTCAGCTATAACAGACCTATTACAAGTAACAGGAAAATTAACATGGAAGTAACAGGGAAATCAAGTTCTAAAATTTACATGTGTACCTAATAATTAGAGGCACAGACATTAAGACCACTTCAAGGACTAATGTGGATAACTCTCTACTCCCTGTTTCCTCCTTGGGTTGTCTATAACATCAACAAAATCGGCAATGTAGGCATGAGATTTGCCACTTAAGCTAGGATTGAAAAAGACAAGCAGATGCCTAATTGTCTTTATAAAATTGCCTTAATATGGGAGCCTGAAAACATGCTTAAACCTGGTGCCCCCTTACCGAAGGTACACCCAAGCCTCATATTGCGGAGATAATACCCTTAAAGCCACATGTTGCGGTGGCGCCTACAGTTCCGCATTATCTGCTGTGTAATACTTCATGGACGGAATCATACTTTGGGTTAAGTGTAAGGTGCTGTTCCTGCCCCTGTGCCTACCCCTTCCCCACCCTATTCTGCATTTGTTGGTTAACGCAGGAATTAGCATGCACTAAGCTTCATGATGTTGCATTAACTGTTAGCACATGTTAATTCCCAAGTTAATCGTTTAACCTACTTCAGTAACGGGGCCCCAATGTGCCTTCATTAGCAGCTATCTTGAAAATGTTTGCTTTACTCCTTCTGACTTATTTAATTCACCGACTACAGCCACAGACCTTGAGCAGAAGCCATGCCTGTAATCGTGGGTCCTAAATTTGACCTCTATGCCCAGGAAGTAGAAAACATGGCCCAGAAATCAAACCTAGTTCTTCCATAAGGCAGTACCCAGATCTGTCACTGAGTTACCAGGCTGGACCCAAGATGTAAAGTTTTAATAAATTGAATTCTTTATTTAATAAATGCAATTTCTCTTGTTGCTTTAACTGATTCTGTTAGTGCTAGCGTCAGTCACATAGACTTTCCAGATTGCCTGGATTGCAGCGAAGCTAACGAAGCAGTGGTGATATTGAGCCACTGCCCAGTTATCGGAATGCAGTGAAAGTCGGGCGCAGTAAAGCTAACCGTACAGCAGCTGAATGTTACCATCACACGGTTAGTTTCATCGCAATCCTGGCAACCCGGATATTCAGTGCTGAGCTTCAAACAGATCCCCAGCACTGAACATCCGGGTCTAAAGTTTAGTCGCAGCAGCTAACCACTTTAGCAGCGCCAGCCACCGCCGCTGGTTATCGGACCCCAAGAGTCTCGGTAATTCAAAGAGACATATTGACTTTCTTAATAGGGAGACATATTAAAAGTCCTGTTTTATGAGGCATAAAAGAGCTGCGAGTTCGGATTAATTCATCTTCTTTCACATCAATAAGCAGATGGTTTCACCAAAACTGGAACTTTCCTAGAGTGCAAAGTTGTGTTCGTTTGAGGATCTGTAAAGGCCGTGAGGGACTTCTGAAGTCTTCAGCTTCTGCAGCAAAGACGATTTTAAAAATTGATCCATATTTGAACTGCAGACCTTATAAAGAGCTACTAAACACAAGACAATTTTTTTGGCCTAAGATCTTTATGGAAATCGCTGTACAATTCCACATGTGTTCAGGATGAAGTTGTAAAACCTTTTTAAATATTTGCCATTTTCAAAAAATTGCTGTTATAAATCAAACCCCCTACGCCTTTTGCTATTAAGGTCTGCCTTATATCCAAACATGCATTCCAAACAAATCTATCATTTATCAATAATTTAACAGCATTTCTTAGGCAACATTCCTGCCATGTAGCGTCAAGTTGCATAGACATACCCTTGGGATTTGCCTGTTTTTTGGAATTCAAAGTGTGATTACATTACATCAACCCCCACCAGCAGGAACACCAGCCTGGGACTCCTGCACAGCTCAAAGCTTCTTAGTAGGAACGTTGCTGTTAAGTTGACGGACATGAGCTATTACTCAGGGAGATAACCACTTTGGATGATCATTATTGATCAAAGATTAAGGAAATTGTGAATTGTTTTTTTGGATGACCGACGATGTCAGAGTTAATTAGGATTGGCAGCTGTTTTGTCTGCATTAGCAGCTGCAGAGTCAATGCAAAGGAATCATTTTGAATTAATTAAGCGACTATCTGTGCTCACGTAATTAAGAACCATATGGCCACATGAAAGTTAAAATATGTTCCCAAATAATTGATTACTGTCTCACATCAGGGTTTTTTTTCAAGTAGTTTGAGTTGATTGATCAATTGCCAAGCGGAAATGAATAACATTTACAAAATGTAGGATGTTTACACAATGAAAAATATGCTGGAAAAATGCTTTTGGTCAAAGTCGGCAATCAGCCAACTGCATGAATAGATAAGTCTCTCACATCTCTAAGAACATCTCAGATACAAGAAAACATTAGAAATGGACACCAGAGATGCCAGTGACAACTAATTGTGTTCAATATGGTGTCTATTCTGTAACAGAAATAGCGGGGATGGATGTCCCATTGGGACATCCAGCCCCGCTATTCGTCCCCCTTCCCATACCCGACTAAGCCTCCCCATATGAATAGGGAGTTTGGACGAGAAAGCTAGATGGAGACGGGAAGAGGGCAGTGTGGAAACGGAGTTAGGGCAGGCAGTGGGCAGTCTGCGGCCCCAAACATACAGGGCCGATTCCTTTGGGGTGGAATAATTTCCCCTAGATGTCAGGGGATGGCATGCCAGGGCGGCAGCAAAGGTAGGAGGAGTGCAGGAGATTTCCCATAGCCCGACCTTTGCCTCGGGAGGCCAGATCAGGGGTCGGGCTGTGGGGAAAGAACAAAGTTGATGGCAGCTGGGAATCGTGGCTTCTGAATGGAGTCGAAATGCCATGATAACTGGATGCCATGGTGCCGAAATCTGAGGAGAGGCCTGTAGAAACATAGAAACATAGAAACATGATGATAGAAAAAGACCACCTGGCCTGTCTAGTCTGTCCTTCCATATCAACAACTACCACAGTCCCCTTTTTACCTTTAGGGATCCTCTGTGTTGGTCCCATGCTTTTTTTAATTCAGTTACTGTCCTCATCTCTACCACCTCCACTGGGAGACTATTCCATGGATCCACTACTCTCTCCGTAAAGAAATATTTCCACATATCACTCCTGAATCTATCTCCCTTCACCCTCATCCCATGTCCCCTCATAGCAGAACTTGCTTTCAATTGAAAGAGGCTCTCTCCCTGAATATTTATGCCACGGAGGTTTTTAAACATCTCAATCATATCACCTCTATCCCGCCTTTCCTCTAAGGCGTACATATTAAGATCCTTCAGTCTGTCCTCATATGCTTTATAATGAAGACCACTAACCATTTTAGTAGCCACCCTCTGCACCGACTCCATCCTGTTCACATCCTTTTGAAGGTGCGGTCTCCAGAATTGCACACTATACTCCAAATGAGGTCGCACCAAAGACTTATACAGAGGCATTATCACCTCCTTTTTTCTGCTAGCCATTCCTCTCCGTATGCACCCAAGCATCCTTCTAGCTTTTGCCGTCACCTTTTCTACCTGTTTAGCTACTTTAAGATCATCAGACACAACCACGCCTAGGTCCCACTCTTCTTTAGTGGACAAAAGTACTTCACCCCTTATACTATATTGCTCCCTTGGATTGCTGCAGCCCAAATGCATGACCTTACATTTTTTAACATTAAATCCCAGCTGCCAAATTTTAGACCATTCTTCAAGCTTAGCTAGATCCCTCCTCATGTTATCTATACCTTCCTGGGTGTCTACTCTTTTGCAGATTTTGGTATCATCTGCAAAGAGGCAAAACTTACCCAACAGCCCTTCCTCTATATCACTAACAAAGATGTTAAAAAGAATCGGACCAAGGACAGATCCCTGGGGCACACCACTGGTAACATCCCTCTCCTCAGAGTGAGCTCCATTTACCTGTACTCTTTTTTGCCTCCCACCCAACCAATTACTAACCCAAGCAGTACCTTAAGACATGACTCTGATGAATTCATGTTACCTCGGATCCTGTAATCCACTGGACTCCAGAAACCTCACTATTTTCTCTTTCAGCAGCATTTCCAATAATTTACTCACCACTGAAGTTAAACTAACTGGCCTGTAGTTTTCAACCACATCCTTACTTCTGCTTTTGTGTAAAGGCACCACATGAGCCTCTCTCCAGTCCTTTGGCACCACTCCTAACTCCAACGAGGCATTGAAAAGGTCAGTCAGTGGAGCTGCTAGAACGTCCCCAATTTCCCTCAGTATTCTAGGGTGTATCCCATCTGGTCCCATCGCTTTGTCTACTTTAAGTTGAGCTAGTTTCTCATGAACACAGTCTTCTGAAAATTGTTTAAGATGTCCTTCGCTTCTGTTCCCGTTTGTGGGTGTTTTCTGAGGTCCTGCTCCTAGTTCTTCATCTGTGAACACAGAACAGAAATATTTGTTAAGCAATTCCGCTTTATAATCATCAGCTTCTACATATTCCTCCCCTTCACCCTTGAGTCTGACAATACCACTTCTGCCCTTCTTCGTCTCACTAACATATCTGAAAAATGTCTTATCCCCCCATTTTATTGCATTGGCTATTTCTTCCTCTTTTTGAATCTTTGCTTTCCTGACTACTTTGCTAGCTTCTCTAAGTTTTTCCAAATACAGATGCCTGTCTTCCTCTCTCTGTGATCTCTTGTATTTCATGAAGGCCTCCCTCTTCTTCACTTTTTCAGCTACTTCTTTCAAAATCCATAGCGGTCTCCTTTTCCTTTTACCTTTATTTACCATTTTAACAAAAAGGTTGGTTGCCCTTAAAATATCCCCTTTCAGTTTTGCCCACTGTTTTTCTACATCCCCCAGCTGTTCCCATCCCACTAACAATTTCCTGAGGTATTGGCCCATCTTGGCAAAGTTAGTCTTCCTAAAGTCTAAGACCCTCACCTTTGAATGGATTCTAACAGCCCTAGTCCTAATACTGAACCACACCATCTGGTGATCACTGGATGCAAAATGATCTTCCACTACAACATCAGAAACACTTTCACCATTGGTAAGCACCAAGTCCAGTATGGCCCCTTCACGTGTGGGGGTCTGTTACCAATTGCCTGAATAGTTCTCCCTGTAGAGAATCCAGGATCTCTTTACTTCTAGATAATACTGCAGCATGAATGTGCCAATCAACATCTGGCATACTGAAATCCCCTATCAGTAGCACTTCCCCTTTCCTAGCAATGCTGCGTATGTCTTCAATTAACTCTCTGTCCACCTCTTCCTCTTGTGAGGGAGGTCTGTATATCACACCAATGCAATAGATTTCTCTTTCCCTCTTTCTAGTTTAACCCACAATGTCTCCTCTCTCCCTTTTAAGCTCTGTAATTCCAAAGCTTTAGTTATTTATTTATTTTATTTATTTACATTCTCTTATATACCACGCTATTCTGCATCAGTGCAGTTTACCTTGAACAAACTGAAATTACATTGAACAGGGCATTATAACTTGGAGATAACTATTTTTTACAGGGAACATGGGCTATGGAGGGTTAAGTGGCTTGCCCAAGACCTCAAGGAGCACCTGTGGGACTAGAAACCCCATTCCCTCCGGCCCAAGGTTGCTGTCCTCTAGTGGGATTTGAACCCCCGACCTTCCGGCCTGAAGTACCTTGCCCCAACCACTAGGCCACTATATGTATTTTTTACATATAGTGCCACTCCTCCTCCCCTTCTTCCTACCCTGTCCTTTCTAAATAAAGTATAGCCAGGTATAGTTACATCCCAATCATGGTTTTCTGTGAACCATGTTTCTGTAACTGCCACTAAATCCAAGTCAGCCATTCCCACCAAAGCTTCAACCTCAGGGATCTTATTTCCCGTGCTACAGGCATTTGTACACACTGCTTTCCATATGTTACCCCTGTTACCCATTTCCATAAAGGTATTTAATGTATTACTTACCTGAGGGCTTTCACTTACCTGGGGGCTTTCACTTACCTGGGGGCTTTCTTCACCCATCCCCAACAAATCTATTTTAAAGCCTTCTTCAGTAGATTAGCCAGTCTACTACCAAAGACTTGTTGACCTTTCTTGGACAGATGGATTCCATCTCTGCTCTGCAACCCTTGGAATAGCATCCCATGGTCTAGGAAACCAAAACACTCTCAATGACACCACCCACGCAGCCATGCATTCATCTCCAGGATGTGAGCCTCTCTGCCTTGGCCTTTACCCTCAACAGGGAGGATTGAAGAGAACACCACCTGTGCACCTAACTACTTCACCCTCTGTCCCAGAGCCATGAAGTCACTTTTGATACGCTCCGCGCGATACCTGGCGGTATCATTTGTTCCAACATGGATTAGCAACATTGGGTAATAGTCAGTGGGCTTGATGAGTCTTGGCAAACTCTCCGTAACATCTTGGATTTTGGCACCAGGCAGACAGCATACATCTCTGGACATCAAGTCTGGTCGGCAGATGGACGCCTCAGTATCCCTCAGAAGAGAGTCACCAACCACCACTACCCTTCGCTTCCTAGTGATCGCTGATTCTGCAACTTTGGGGTACTTGAGCTCTGGTTCATCCCTTTCCAGGGATGCTTTCAACTCCTCCACTTCCAGGGCTGCATAATGGTTCTTCAATTCAAGGGCTGGAGAAGTTGGATTGGTGATTCTGCAGGCCCTGGTGACTTGTGTCCAACCTTCATCATTCTGTTGGCACCCATCTTCTCCTCTGCTGGAGAGCTTGGTTGCTGCGAGAAGCATCTCATCAATGTACTTCTCATTGTCCTGAATGCTCCTCAGCCTCGCCACCTCCTCTCTGAGTTCCTCCACTTGTTTCCTCAGAGCTTCAGCATGCAGGCACTCTGTACATGGAACCAGTCCTTCAACTGGCTTTGGGACCTTTGTCTGGACAGAGGCAGAAGCTGTAACGAGGGCAACAGCTTTAGCGATACGATTTTTCCCAACCATTTTTCTGTTCGTAGAGCTTAGGTATCTGTTAAAGCAAAAGAGAGAGATCTACCAAAGTACCAGGTGGTTTCCCAGCTTTCCTTTCAGAGAAAAAGCAGTTAAATCCCTTTAATTATATTCAAAATGTGCTGTTCCAAGTCCCTGTGCTTTGTTAGATGGGGAGATGCCCTATAAAGCAAGACTGCTCATTAGGAGTGGGTAGGAGTCGGGGTGGGTAGGGAGGGAACTAACTCCTGATTAGGTGTCAGCAGTTCCCTAAAGCTGAGAAGGTTACTAGAGGTTTAAAACCTACTCTGCAAAAGGAAATATTTCTACTGAAGTACCAAAAAGAAAGTAACTTTGCTTTAAAAATATACAAAAACTCTTTTAAGAGTTCCCAGTCAGAGAGCCAGATGCAGGCTGACCAGAATCAGGTCCCGGCCTGCACATACAGGCCTAGACAGGATTCTGACCAGATGCACAGCGGGCCGGGACATCCAAATTAGAATAGGCCTCAATGCAACTAATTAGTATTTGTTGATATTTTTCCACTCCTCCCTCCTTATACAATATGTCCAGCCACCTCTAAGATGTTCTAGTAGCACAGCTTATCATAACTCAACTTCATCGCAGCTTCTCCAAAGGATAGCTGTATGGTTGCTGTCTTAAGTCATAGAGACATACAAATATACAAAATAACAGCAGATGAAGATCATACGATCTCTTCAGCCTACCGTTCCACACCAATTACTAAGCTCTGCGATTCCTTCCTCTCCTTCAAAGATGCTCTGTGCTTGTTCTATGCTTTCTTGAATTCAGATGGGGGATTTTAGAAAGAAGTCCAAGTGCAATCTGGGACGTTTAAATCAGAACATCTGAAAAAAGAAGTAGACACGCCCAGATGCAGATGTGATTTCACAAACGTGGACGTGCCCAATATGGACATCTGTGGGGCCATCTATATATACATCCCCAGAATAGTATCCCAGAAGCCAGATATCTAGAAGTAGCCTAATGGTTAGAGTAATGGGCTAGGACTGAGGAAGCCAGAGTTCAAATCCTACTGCTGCTATCAGTGAATACTGGGGGTGATGGAGGGTTTTCTTCTCTACTCCTTCTGGACATTTTCCTGACAAAAAGAGCATTTTTCCTAGTTCCTGGGAATGCCCCACCCATGCCTCCGCCATGACCCCATTCAGACTGGGGCGTCCACTGGCTCTGGAGACATCTCTATGCCCATTTTCAGATGTTCAAAGCATGAATAGGACTTCCGAAATGACTCCCATAATGTCCTTGTCTGCATCACCTTCATCGAGAGGCTGTTCAATGCATCCACTACCATTTCTGTAAAGGAATATTTCCTTAGATTGCTCCTGCGTATACTCTCTTTCACTCTTATCCTATGAACTTTTGTTTCTCAACTTCTTTTCAAATTAGAGGCCTGCCTTCTGTGAATTTATACCATGGAAGTGTTTAAATGTGTCTATCATATCTCCCTTCTTCCTCCTTTCTTCTAAGGCAGTGGTTCTGAACCCAGTCCTCTGGGACCCCCAAGCCAGTCAGGTTTTCAGGGTATCCGCAATGAATATTGTCACACCCCCTTTCTCAGCGTATAGGCGGTTGCCTTGAAGAGTGGGAAATGTGCCAGATTATCCTTGTAAGTGCTGATGCTTGGTATCCCTGTAGTTGTGGCCCAAACGAAAGACAGCCAAGGTTTTGTGTGATAACAAAAACTTTATTTGTTGCACAGGATTCTGTCATCTATCCTCCCCTAACCAGAAACAAATCGGTGGATACTTTTTATATGCCAATATAAAGTCCAACTGAAATACCGTCCAACCTGATCCTTCTCAGGGTTGTCAGATTATATACAAAGTTAATTCAACTTCTTCTCATCAACGAACAGCTTCAGTAGCAGCTAATCACTTCCATAGCTTTCACCATATTCAGCTGCTTACAGACATTGAGTTTCACTCCAGCAGAACGCTGCTTCTCTCCGTGCAAACTCAGTAGCATGAATTACTTATCAGCACTTCTCTTATACAATACTATTAACAGCTTCACTCTTGGCAACACATAGCACAGTCTGCTTCCATGTCAGAATAAGACCTATCTGATTTGGTTGAACCTAACTGCATGGATTCAACATCTGAGTCAGACGTCTCATGATTCAAATCAGGGTACTGCAGATCAACAGGCTTCCATGGTTCCAAATAGTGTCTAAGCTGTTTCCACTCTCTATTCCTTTCCCTCAGTGGAATATAATTATAACTAGAATCAGCAGCCTCCTTTAAAGTGGTGTTAAAGGAACTCAACTGGCTTGCTCCTCTTCTAGTACGTCTGGGTTGCAAAGGTGGATAAAAAGACAAGTCTCTGTTCTTGCACTGCTCCTGTTTCACTGGCACAGCGTGAGCTAGCATTAGCTTCTCTCGTCAAAGCCTACCATCAGCTGATGAATTAAGAACAGCTGAGGTACTTCCTAAGCTTCTGCTAGTACCTGGCTTCTTGCACTTTGAACGCTTAGGCAGCTTATCATACAGAGTTTTATACTTGGTTAAACTCTCACCTCTGTTCACCACTTCTAGGGAAGATATACTCTCTCTTCTGGTTAAGGGTTCCAGCCTCTCCCCATGAGAATAAAAGTATGTTCCCACCTGTTTCTCCTGGCTGGCTGGTTCGCGTTGACCTCTCTCTCTCAGAGGAAGCTTGCTCCCCTGCTGTCTCAGAGACCTCCGTGTCTCACAGCAGTCTGGATGGCAACTCTCCCAGCACCATGTGCTATCTTGGCAATGGCTGCTCCACCCTTTGCTTCTCTCTGCCTCTTGGTCAGAGTCAGGTCCTGAGTCTCCTGCCTGAACACTTCCTGTTCTCCCAGGCACTCCTCCTGCTCCTCCACGAACTCTCCTCAGATCCGAACTCAATCTCCTTCTCCCACACGAGCTCTCACACGATCTCCTCAGGCTTGAACTCAAACTAACTCTCTCTGTTACTTCCTGGTTAAGAGCATTGGGCTGTCCTATCCGGTTTGACTCCGCCCCCTTGCCTCTTACGTCAGCTCCTCTGTTTGTCCTGGAGCTGGGGTGTGGCTCTCTCACTGCCTTTCTGTGCAGAGAGTTTCTCTGGGTTTGTGCTTTAACCCCTTCCTTGCCTGCTTTAATGTGTGCATTAGAGGAAAGCTGCAGTTTTAAACCCATTTTCTCCCTGTTTAAAGCCTCTGCATCATCACAATATGCATGAGATAGATCTGCATACAGTGGAAGCAGTGCATCCAGATCTATCTCATGCATAGTCATTGTGGATATTCTGAAAGCCTTACTGGCCTGAGGGTCTCAGAGGACTGGGTTGAGAACCACTGCTCTAAGGTATGCATATTTAGATCTTTAAGTCTGCCCTCATATGCTTTATGATGAAGACCACAAACCCACTGACAATTTTGTATTCTAAATTTTAGAAGGTGATCAAGACTTGGATCCAGCCTTGAGGGGTGAACCATGAGCTTGTTAACCTACCTCCCCTCCTCTTTTCTCCCTTCTGCCTTCCTCTCCTCTAGCAGAACAGCAAGTTCCATGAACAAAATAAATAAAATTTTACTAGCCATTCCCTGGACCGACTCCATCTAGTTTCTATCCTTTTGAAGATGTAGCCTCCACTTGGATAGATATAAATAAAGTTGTAGCTGAGACCTTCTTTACTGGGCTAAATACATTTGTGACAAATTTTTGAGAGCTATGCTCTTTTCTTCAAGAAAGGAGATAAAAACACTGTTACAAACCTTGCACAAGAGGCTGGAGGTAAATGACCCTGAACAACCATAACAATTAAGGGGCTTCATTGTAAGTAACATGAAAAGCAATTTATGCTTCCGTCATGAAAAATGTTTGCATCTTACATTAGTGAAACATTTTCAGAAAAGAGTGCAGCCATCTTAGCTTCTGTCTAAACAGTCTTAGTAAAACCTCATACTTATGGCTTATAAGTACATAGGGCCCAATATTCAAAGGAAGTAACACAGTTAGCGACATTAGCACCGTGGGTGACGCCGCTGCACGTCCCAAGGCTAACCGGTTGTGGCTACATGATTATGGCCAAGCGGCAAAACTAAGTTAACTGGGCAGCGGCTGCATTAGCTTCCTGCTAATCTGGGCAACCCGGATATTCAATGCTGGGGCCGGATATGACTGCGGCACTGAATATTTGGGTTTAAGGTTTGACAGCGGCAGCTAGTCGCATTAGATTGACTAGCCGCTGCCGTGGAATATCAGACCCATAGTACTTATTACCTTTTTCCTCTTTGCAGAATTAAATCATTAGAATCTCTCTCTCTCTCTCTCTCTCTCTCTGTGTATTTAGTTTAGCTTGGCATGAGTTAGATCGTGATGGTTTTTTAAGTGCCTCAGAGTGGGAATGGTCTAGGGGAGATTCCCAAAAGCTCAGTGTGAAAGAATAAACAGGAAATGTGGTAAGGATAGGCCAGCTTCCTGTTGTGTCCATTTACATTCAGCATGTGCAATTGTGTTTTGATGTGTCTTTCCAAGCAAAACTAAGGAATGCAAATATTTTCAGTACCAAGAGCTTGGGCTAGTCCACCACACTGTTGTGCCAGGTTTGTTATGTGCTATATTGCTGGAGAACGTCTTCCATGTGCCAGTAACTGTACAATACATTTCTACTGTAAACCAAGACACTAGTTAAGGTACAGTAAAAGAATTGCATAGTCGCTGCAGAAAAGATACTGCTCCTTACTTGGTCCTGGATAACGGCCTCAGTGCGGATGCTACTTATGGTCGCCAACAGGTTCCAGATTTGTCTGATAGGCTTGATCCAGTCCTGGGTTTACCCCATTGCATGCAGGGACTTGTAGTTCTGCTATCTCTATTGCACGGCATAAGAAAAGCGAGATTACAAGTTGCTGCATGCAATAGAGTAAACCTAGGACTGGATCAAGGCTGTCAGGCAAATCTGGAGCCAATTGGCAACCCTGGTGCTGCTGGAGATGCTTCCTATAAAGAGCGTATCCCATTCAGTTTTGTATCTGGAGATCACTGTTCTATGAATTTTATAGATGTTTTGTAGACATTTTATAATTTTTAAGATAAACTGTTCATAGAAGCATGGTAAATGATGGTGAATGCAGACCGTAGGGTCCATCTAGACTACCTACTAATTCTTGGTACAATGTCATACACTCAAGCTGATTGCTGACTTTCCCTTCACATCTTTGCCGTATTCAAAAGTTGTCTCAGTCCAGTTTTGAGTAAAAATCACAAATGGCACCATTTCTCCCCACCACCTTGTCGCCAGCCTCAGCAGAGAGGCTAAAAGTAGGTGCTAGGAAGACAGAGAATCATCTTTTATGCAGTATAGGCCTGGGCAGTCCTGAGGTAAGGTTACCAGATGGGCCTGATTTTCAGGGGTTTATTTATTTATTTATCTTTCTTATATACCGCGCTCTTCTGTATCAGTGCGGTTTACATCAAAACATAACTGTCCAGCACAGGTGGTCTGCACTGGATTTACAATATGCACTGTTCTGTGCTAATCTGTTCAACATATTTGTTTACTGTACATAGGTTATAGTTATATCACGTTATATGTAAAACAAACTATGATTTGTTAACTGTTGTTATTTGTGAACCGCAGCTGATCTCTGGAAGCTGCGGTATATAAGAGCTTGTTAAATAAATAAATATAACGTGGGTATATGTACAGGTAATAACAGGGTAACTATATACAGCTATATACAGGTAACTTACAGCATACGTTTGGAAATGATTCAATTGTGTCCTATCGGCTCAGCTGAGTATTGGCTGATAGTAGGGTGATAAGAGATACTATTTGTCAGGGGGATCCGTGTCCGGCATGCTTGGTTTCAATCTTACGTGGATGTTACTCACGGTTTGTTTATGTGGGTCGCTGGGCCTGGCTTGCTGTGGGGAGTGGCCCTGGTCAGTATAGTACTGTAGGAAGAGATGATGTTTAAGTGCCTTTCTAAACTGGGAGATGACCTTGATAGCCCTGATAGCAAGGGGAAGGGCATTCCAGCAGGTAGGTGCATATAGTGAAAAAGCCCTGGATCTTGCTGCTTGTGAGCATTTTGTTATCTGCCTTGGTAGGATCAAAGTATTTATAGCGGCTGATCTTCTCGTTCTATTAGGGGGTGTCATCTGGATAAGATCTATGATTGATGTAGAGGAGCAGTTGTTAATGGCTTTGAATGTAAGTGTTGCCCCCGATTTTAGAACTGTCCCCCCAACTCCCACCTGTTTGGCAGCCCCCTGCCCCTGGTTCCAGCAATAAAGATAAAGGGGGTAGAAAAAAAGAAAAAAATGTCTTTTCAATTTAGTGATTTGAATATGTTAGTTTTTAGGATTTACATCCATTATCTTTATATTGTGCACAATACGGGGGAAATGCATCACTCTTTCTATTTACTTATCTATGTACTGTCTAAACGTATACACGTACCCTAATGTTAAATGTAACCCTCCATTGTTATGTGACGTTACCACCTTGATTGAAGGAAAAGGTGGAATACAAATCTGTCTAAATAAATAAATATTTGTTGATTTATCTGCTTGGAAGTGATATTGTTGCTGTCATGGGATTGATGTTGGGTGGGGGCAAGGTAATGGTCTCTTTTCCGACCTCCATGCCTTGTTGCTCAAATCTGGAAAGAAGGTGTCTCTGCTCCCCACAACACACTTCTGATAAGTGTCCCAGATTTGCTGAAAAAAATATGATCACCTTATCCTGAGGGTGAGCAATGAGTGGAGGAGGGGGGCAAGGTCAGCACTTATGCACAAACATCAGTACTGGTGAAGAAAGCATGGGGCAAAGCTGCCGCTTTTAAACTGCCACCCCTGCCGCCACTGGCCCCCCAGAAGACAGAATCGGTGGTGACGGCACCAGCAGTGGGGAGTGGTGATGCGGCTCAGCATGGCGGCGGGGGAGCTCATCGCGGTGGTATGGCCAGGACTCCTGACAGAGGTGGCAGAAACCCGTGGGCCAGCCTTGGTTCCAGGACAGAGCCCTGAGGTACACCAAATGAAAGTGGGATGGCAGTAGAAGAGGATCCACCAGAAAATGCACTAAAAGTGCGGTGGATAATATCTGGCCATTTAATGATTTCAACAGCTAGATATTATCTGTAGAAATTTTGAAAAAATTCGAATAGGGGAGCTAAGCATAGCTGCACTAAATATCAACCCATACATTTTCTGAGTACTTACATCTATGTGTCCATGTGCTGGGGCAAGTTTATAAGTGTCTACCTGAGTGAATAGGGTTTTGCAAAACCAAAACAAAGTTTGGTTCATGCTGGTTCGAAACAAATTTTGGTTAAACAAATTTAAAACAACTACCTGATTTGGGGGCATTTTTTTCATGTAACTTTCACATGTTTTGTTATTTTAGACACACACTGTATGAGCACAAGAATTTTAATGCTGTACAAATTGATTGTATATGAATTAATTTGTAGGCATACATGTGTACAAGCGATTTGCGTGTACTTTGAGGGGTCAATATTCAAAGGGGTTTATGAGCTTGATACAGTGGCACTAACCGAATGGTACCACTAAATGTCCACACAGACCACCTTGGCAAAATTTGGTTAGCCAGATAGTTACCCACATAAACCTAGGACAGATCAAGGGCTGTCCTAACTTTTGCTGTCTGATATATCGCCACTGACCAGATAGCAAATTGTATAAGCAGAGAAACTGGATATTGTGATGGGGCCCGTGGATAGAGCCCTCTAAACCCTATGTAGGCGGCTGCCTAGGGTCATTGAAATAAGTAACTCTGCTCTTGCTGTGAAATAACAGAGTCTTGCAGACCAAAAAGTGATAAGGAAAAATAACATGGGTTTTATTCCCCTTCCCGCTCGGACATTCTCCAGGATCAAAAACTCCAGAAACAAGCAATAAAGCAAAAATGGTAACAGCGAACTTCTGTTCCTTTGTTAATCTCACAAAGCTCCTTTCAATTACTTAACTTAAGCAGAATGGTTGCGTTTATAACAAATGCTACAGTCCATGGGCATGGGGTCTGGAAGGCAGCTGTTATCTTCCCCCAACATACCCTCTATGGCACTCCCCAAGCTCTCGGTATCACACTCTTCCTGTGTGGTATATTCTGGCACGTCCCTTTGTGATAAATCACTACAGCTTCCTGCAAATGTTTCTCTCTTCCCAGGTTTATACCTGTCTGACGTGAGGGAGACTCTCTCTGGGTTTTCCTCCCAAAGTAAAGGTTCTGAATACCTTTTCCTCCTGCCTTTATTCTCAGGGCCACGCCCTTTGCATGCATATGTTTCAAGCTTTTCTTTATAAGAACAGGGTTCCCACCTTTTATCTTTAGGGATTGTCCTGGCTCTTGGCTTGCAATGTCCCTTTTCTCTAGCCTCCCAGCCGTACTGTGAAGTAGCAGAGTTTGTGTCAGCCTTCCAGCTGTTTCTCAGTGTGCAGCTATGTTTGAAGCTCCCATCCCCCGACACTCTCTTTCTGAGCTGACCTGTGCTTATTGCAGGCACATACCGGTCTCCTGGATGATAAGACTCTCCTGGCTTCTCTTGAGGTCTGTCTCTGGTGGCATAGCTTCTCCCAGCACAGCCTGCCTCAAACCCTTTCCCTCGAGTGCTGTAGCTGCATTCACTTCCTGGTTCTCCGATAGCAGCTTTCTCTCCCAGCACTCCTCTGTGGTTTCTGCTCAGCTGACTGTAGCCACACCTCCTGCTGCTTTCTCTTGCTACGTCATCTGCTATGGCCCCACCTGCTATTCCACCTCCTGTGCTACTCTTAGCACTCCCTCGTATTGGTGAATGTGGGTGTGTCCATCTCTGTCCTCCCTGGCTCAGGCTCTGACTCTGGCTTTTTCCCTCTGCCTTTATCCACTGACTGGAACCTTCTCTTATCTGGTTCCCAGCCCTACACGTAACGTGAGGATTTGAAATCAGGTGTTCCTGATAAGCTTTCTGCTTGGGACGTAGTAACAGTTTTCCCTGCTCAACTGTTTCACTATGCCTCGTGTCTCTTTGCACAGCTGAGTCTAAGGTAAGCTCCTCTTTTACCTGCACTTCCATGGGCTGTGTATCCTCTGCTGCACCACATATCCCCCCTCTTAAGATATTCCGGGATGGGGAACTTTCGTGCTCACAGCCCGGAATCTGCCCTGGATCCGTGAGCTTCCTATCATACCTGCTGTGTACCGCGTTACCCTCCTCCCAGGGTTCTTGTGAACATGCGCCTGCTGCTCTGCGCGTGGTTATCATACTGGAGCAGCTAGTTGCTACCGTTCTCTCGTGCCACGGTTTCAGCACATTTATATGATACGTCTGAAGGTGTCCCCTGTTATTCTTGACGACGTATGATACTGGACCATTGCGGTCCACTACCGTGTAAGGACCTTTCCATTGGGCTTCAAATTTTGGCCCAGGATCAGTGACCATTACAACGACCCTGTCGCCTACGGCTAGCTGCCGAGGTTTCTTACCCCTATCGTAATATTTCTTCTGAGTTTTTCTACTGTCTTGTAAATTCCTATCTGCGGCTTGAGACGCCCTTTGAAGGTGACTCCGTAGCCCGCAAAGAAACTGGGGAACCCCCATTTCCTCCCCTTCCGGTTCCACCCACTGGTCCCTCAAAATGTCCAGGACCCCTCGTGGTGCCCGTCCGAACATTAGTTCATATGGGGATGTTCCTAGAGAGGTTTGTGTCCGTTCCCTACTAGCATACAGGGCAAATGGGAGCATAATGTCCCAGTCTGCCATTTGCCCCTCTAAGCCCCTCCTTAGCAACTGCTTAAGGGTTTGGTTAAAGCGCTCCACCAGACCATTTCTCTGTGGATGATACGCCGATGTTTTTATATGGTTGATGCCAAAAGCATCCCATACTTGTGCTAAATATCTCGAGACAAAATTACTTCCCCTGTCTGTAAGCATTTCCCTCGGGAAACCCACCTCACAGAACAATTTTATTAACTCTGTGGCTATAAACCTGGCGGATATGTTTCGGAGAGGGATTGCCCACGGGAACCTGGTGGCCACATCCATGATGACGAGGATGTACTGAAATCCCCTAGGTGTTCTCACCAGGGGCCCTACAATATCCATCACCATTCTCCTAATTGGTTCCGTTATGGTAGGCGTCTGGACCAGGGGAACTCCTACGGGCTTAGCAGCGCTCACCCGCTGACAAGCCGGACAGGCCTCACAGAATTTTTTTGTTTCTCTGACTACTCCCGGCCAGTAAAAACGCTCGAGGATCTGGTTGAGTGTGGCCTGTACCCCTTTATGTCCCCCAATTGGGTGGTCATGAGCTAGCCTCATAACAACGGCCTTGAAAGTGGTGGGAACTACTAACTGTTTCCTAATGGCATTATTATGGGGATTACTGCTCTCCCTATATAAAATATTTTCCTCTAATAGGAACCTGGGGAGCCCATCTCTACCTGCCTGTGCAAACTCGAAGGCGTATTTCAATACGGGATCTGCCTTCTGTTCTTTGGCAAAAGACGGAAACTTTTTCACTAAGTCAGCTGGTACCCATGGTAAACCTTGCCCATTGGTTACCCCGGCTCTCATCTGGGCCCGGTGATGCCTCTCCCGGCGCTTTTCGCCTTTACTTTTCTTCTCACCCTTGGCAGGGGTATCAATCAAATCTTCATGCTGGGGAAGCTCGCTCAGGCCCTCATCTACAGCTATTTCTTCCCCCTTTTCTGGCTCTACCCCTCCTTCTTCTTCTACTGGGACAGGATCCTCTTCTGAAGTTTCACTAAGGGTTCTTCGGCCTTTTGCCTGGGACCTGGTGGAAACTAGTCCTCCCTTTATGCATGTGCTGTCTTCTATACCCCTGTAGAAAGGCGGCCAATCCCTTCCCAACACTATATAATAGGGTAATTTGGGAATGATGGCTACTAGGACTTCTCTTCGTGTGCCCAAGCCCTTAACCTTTAATCTAAACAGAGGATACCAGGTTGTCGCCCCATGCACACATTGTATTTTTGCCGTCCCTTCTTGCTGACTCGGGGGAAAACCACTTTGGGCCTGTATGGTTTTCCAAAAACGGCAGGAGACCATACTTTGGTCGGCCCCCGAGTCAAGCAAGGCTTTAGCAGGTACTCCCTGCACCTCTACATCTACACGGAAACCCGCTGGTACATGTTGGTCATTATTAGTAACTAGTGCTGTACGATATACACAATCCTTCTTCAAGTGCCCAATTCTTCCACACTTAAAGCATTTTGACCGAACATTACTTTCCGTTTTCCTGTATGCGGATTCCCCTGAACCCCACACATTCCTCTGAGGAACTTTAGTACCTCTCACAGAATTGGTTAACCCAAACCTACTGCCAGCGCTGGCCTTCTTAGTTACCTCAGCCTCAAAGAACCTTTCGGTCAACTGCGCTGCTTCGGCAGAGGTTCTACAATTCTGTAAGGTTAGAAAAGTTTTCACCTCCCCTGGAACTGCCTCAAAGAACTGTTCCAGCACAATTTGATCTATTATGTCTTCCACCGGTTTACCTTCGGGTTCAAGCCATTTTAAGACCAAACCGTGCACTCTATGACAGAGCGCCTTTGGGGTTTCGTCAGGTTGAATCCGGGTAGACCGGAGCATGCGTCTATACACCGCTGGTGTTAAACCCAGCCTATCACGCACCGCTCTCTTTACTTCATCATAATCTACTGCCAAAGCGGCAGGCATGGCTCTATAAGCCGACTGAGCCTCGCCGGTTAGCGCTGAGGCCAGTCTAACGGCCCACTGCTCTACTGGCCAGTTGGCATTGAGAGCTACCCTCTCAAAGGTCTCAACAAAGTCATCAAAGTTATCATCTCTATTCATTTGTCCCAGTGTCCATATCCCACAGCTCTGTGGGCCTACCCCACAGATGGGTGCTGCTGCTGGCGCTGGTGTCGCCTCCTTCCTTGGCTCCTTTAGAAGAGTATGCAATAAGTCCGTCAGGGGCTTTTGTTGGTCTCTCAGGGCTGTGATGGCCTGCTCCTGGTTCACCCGTGCTAGCTCTCCCTGTTTGTCGAACTGCATACTCATCCATCTTAAGACATCCTGTGCCTCCATCGTGGTACTCCTTTTTTTCCTGGAAAATAAACCAGAGACACAAGGACCAAGTGTGGTACTACAAAAATAGAGAAAGAAACAATTCTTTTCTTTATCCCAAGCCTTTTCCTTCTCACCAGGGATCCTCCCAACCTGTGCCCAAATACCCTTTACCTGAGACAGGTGGAGGTTCTTGTTTTGAGAAGGCACTTGCTGTTGTGCATGTAGGACCTGGATCCTCTCTGGGCGTGCCAACTCCCGCTCTTCCCGCGCTGTTGCTTGCATGCTCCGCAGCTCTTTACCCCTTGATTGGATCCTGCCAACTACGCCATTTTGTGATGGGCCTGTGGATAGAGCCCTCTAAACCCTATGTAGGCGGCTGCCTAGGGTCATTGAAATAAGTAACTCTGCTCTTGCTGTGAAATAACAGAGTCTTGCAGACCAAAAAGTGATAAGGAAAAATAACATGGGTTTTATTCCCCTTCCCGCTCGGACATTCTCCAGGATCAAAAACTCCAGAAACAAGCAATAAAGCAAAAATGGTAACAGCGAACTTCTGTTCCTTTGTTAATCTCACAAAGCTCCTTTCAATTACTTAACTTAAGCAGAATGGTTGCGTTTATAACAAATGCTACAGTCCATGGGCATGGGGTCTGGAAGGCAGCTGTTATCTTCCCACAACATACCCTCTATGGCACTCCCCAAGCTCTCGGTATCACACTCTTCCTGTGTGGTATATTCTGGCATGTCCCTTTGTGATAAATCACTACAGCTTCCTGCAAATGTTTCTCTCTTCCCAGGTTTATACCTGTCTGACGTGAGGGAGACTCTCTCTGGGTTTTCCTCCCAAAGTAAAGGTTCTGAATACCTTTTCCTCCTGCCTTTATTCTCAGGGCCACGCCCTTTGCATGCATATGTTTCAAGCTTTTCTTTATAAGAACAGGGTTCCCACCTTTTATCTTTAGGGATTGTCCTGGCTCTTGGCTTGCAATGTCCCTTTTCTCTAGCCTCCCAGCCGTACTGTGAAGTAGCAGAGTTTGTGTCAGCCTTCCAGCTGTTTCTCAGTGTGCAGCTATGTTTGAAGCTCCCATCCCCCGACACTCTCTTTCTGAGCTGACCTGTGCTTATTGCAGGCACATACCGGTCTCCTGGATGATAAGACTCTCCTGGCTTCTCTTGAGGTCTGTCTCTGGTGGCATAGCTTCTCCCAGCACAGCCTGCCTCAAACCCTTTCCCTCGAGTGCTGTAGCTGCATTCACTTCCTGGTTCTCCGATAGCAGCTTTCTCTCCCAGCACTCCTCTGTGGTTTCTGCTCAGCTGACTGTAGCCACACCTCCTGCTGCTTTCTCTTGCTACGTCATCTGCTATGGCCCCACCTGCTATTCCACCTCCTGTGCTACTCTTAGCACTCCCTCGTATTGGTGAATGTGGGTGTGTCCATCTCTGTCCTCCCTGGCTCAGGCTCTGACTCCGGCTTTTTCCCTCTGCCTTTATCCACTGACTGGAACCTTCTCTTATCTGGTTCCCAGCCCTACACGTAACGTGAGGATTTGAAATCAGGTGTTCCTGATAAGCTTTCTGCTTGGGACGTAGTAACAGTTTTCCCTGCTCAACTGTTTCACTATGCCTCGTGTCTCTTTGCACAGCTGAGTCTAAGGTAAGCTCCTCTTTTACCTGCACTTCCATGGGCTGTGTATCCTCTGCTGCACCACAATATTCAATGCCGGATAGGCTCTGGGTGCTGAATATTCGGTTTCATTTTTACCCACGATGGTCAGGCACAACCCTATGAGCAAGTAAAACGTTGTTCTGCATGCTCAACTCACTTAAAAATATCTCAGCCATATGGCACAGTACATGGACCATAAGGAACAGGATGTAGAATGTTCAGCCAATCCAGGAGGGTTCACCGGAAGGCACAAACTCATCAAGGTTGGCGTGAACCTGACTTTTGCAAACTGGGACCATCAAGGGGCTTCCAGCATGATTTAGGGTGAAGATCAATGATGGCTTCATTTTCTTTCTGAGTACTGATTATCATATAGCAATGAACATAGGAACTGTGCCCCTGAAGGTTTGAAGGGGTGGACCACTGGGAGGAGAAGGAGGCACTCATCCTGCAGCATTTTGGGGGCAGTGGCCAAGTTGATGCCTCCAGCTGCCACTACCTCTTTAGTGCTGTCCTGCAGCTGCTGCTCCTAAAATTCTGCCGCTCCAGACTTAGAAGCAGGGCAAGGTCCTGCTCTCCCTACTCCCAGTTCTACATAGTAGGTACGGGGCTCATTTGAGTCTAAGTCTCTGCTTCGGAGGAGGATTCTCCACTTGAGAGCCCAAAGCATACTATTAAAGTTAAAGGAGACACTCCAGTCGAAATAAAATCTTAATATAAACAAGCAAATGGCAGTCGTTCCAACACAGATTTAGTCTTTCAGTTCACAAAGCAGAATAGAGGTTCAGTCCTTCCTTCCACACACTTCTGGAACACCCTCTTTCCCCCTTTTAGACTCTGGGTTCCCCGAATCCCAAGGACATTGTTCAATACCTGATACGCCAATGTTTGAATCTCTCCTCCAAAACTGTTTTTGTCTTCTGCTCTCTGATCCTACTGGATTCCTACAGCCTGGTTCGAGCACTGGATTCATGGCTCTCTCATTCCTTCCTTTCACCACATGGCAAATTCCTCAACATATTTCTCCTCTGAACTATTTGTTTCATTTATAAAGGATTTCTAGCCCATGCTATCCACAATTCTAGGTGGGGTTTAACCAACATCCATAATAAAAATGCATAAACAATTACGACAATAAAAGGTCAAAACATAATTGCAGACATAGCAGAATCACCACATATAATTTCTTCAGCCCTTCACACAAAATGCTTAAGAGGGAGAAGGCAATTTTTTTTCATCCCAAGTTCCCATACTACTTAGGGACAGGAGACAGAGTTTCTCCCATTCAGGAATCTTCAAAGAGCCAGGAGACAAGGTCTTCACCTGCCCAGGCAGACTCCTTTTAATTATTTATTTATTTATGTATTTGAGTGTTTTCTATACCGCTATATCATGTAATCGTAGCGGCTTAGAATTGAACAAGTACATAGAACATGTTAACAGAATAACCGAGTGGCACTTTTAAAGACTCATTGGATCTCCCTGTGGACATATTGACCAATCCCTGGAAATGTACCATTATGGTCACTCTTTGAGGGAAGCACCATTGCACATAGTTTATTTAAGGAGTCAACTCGATGCCTTTTTAGTAGTAGTTCAAGGTAAGTTACATTAATGTGTTTCCCTGTTCCAGTAGGCTTACATTCTCCCCTCCATGGGATTTGCACCCTAGCTTCTCGAGTCACAGCCCACTACTCTAACCACTAGAGCACTAATGGACCCGTTTACTAAATCGCACTACCAGGGAGCACAGGGTTAGCGGGCGGTTTGGGCACCACACAAAAAAGTAGAGCGGGGCCCCTGTGCTAAAATCCCCCTACCACTAGTGCATGTTAAGGTGGGGAATGAGTGAGACAGGAGCATGCCCAGTGAATCGCAAACAGTGGAGGCATTAGTTGCCCATGCAAAGCATGCTTGATAGTGGTAGTGTGGGTGCAATTAATGCCACTTTAAAACAACTTAAATCACTTTTACACTTTAAAAAATAGAAGGGGGTAACCTGCACAGAGCAGTGAGACCCGCATGGAGTGATGGGTACAACTTTCACCACCTCACGGGGCAGACTAGATGGACCATGCAGGTCTTTATCTGCCATCATTAACTATGATACGATGACATCACACAGAGACTCAGCAGTAGAGGTGAACATTGGACTTGTCTCAGAACATCGTTTATTTCATAGTCCAGTGTGCTGACCAGTAAACCAGCCAACTACACCTCTGATTTGCACAAAGCAACAGGTATGACCCTAGCCACCTTTCTAGGCAGACTAACTAGACAATGTCGGAGTTTAAATGACATAATTTAGTATGGGGGTCATTTTAAATCACTTAGAAGTGATTTGGATGTCTAAAAACGTGCATGTGGATGTCCAAATTATGAAGATGTCCCCGGAGCAATGACAGAAATGGGTCTTTTAGACATCTGCACTGCAGGGACATCTAAACAGGCAGTGGGTGTGACAAAGGCCTGTCTGGGATGGAGCTACGGACAGACATCCCCAATCGATCTTAGAACCTTCGAAGATGTCTACACCTGTGTCCAGATTTAGACCTGCTCCAGGCATGAATAGAAACATAGAAACATGACAGCAGAAAAAGACCACAGGACCTATCTAATCTACCTTCCATATCAACTACAATAGTCCCCTTTTTACCTTTAGAGATTCTGTGTTTGTCCCATGAGTTTTTGAAGTCTAATACTGTCCTTGTGTCCACCATCTCAACTGGGAGATTATTCCACGCATCTACCACTCTTTCCATTACAAAATATTTCTGCATATTACCAAGTCTATCCCCTTTCACGCTCCTCCTATGTCTCCTCATAGCAGAGCTTGCCTTCAATTGCATTCCCACTGAAGTATTTAAATGTCATCTATCATATCGCCCCTATTCCGCCTTTCCTCTAAAGCACGGTCCTCATATGCTACATAACAAAGACCACTAACCATTTTAGTAGCCACCCTCTGCACCAACGCCAACCTGCTTATATCCTTTTGAAGGTGCAGTCTTCAGAATTGCACACAATACTCCAAATGAGGTCGCACCAGAGACTTACACAGAGGCATTATCACCTCCATTTTTCTGCTGGCTGTTCCTCTCCCTATATAACCAAGCATCCTTCTGGCTTTTGCAGTCACCTTTTCTACCCATTTAGCTACTTTAAGATCATCAAGCACAATTACGCTCAGGTCCCGCTCTTCTTTTATGGACAGAAGTACCTCACCCCCTACACATTGAACCGCTCTTTTGGATGTTTGAAGCCCAGATGCCTGACCCTGCATTTTTTTAGTATTAAATTTCAGCTGCCAAATTGTAGACCATTCTTCAAGCTTAGCTAGATCCCCTCCTCATTTTATCTTCTCCTTCCTGGGTGTCTACTCTATTACAGATTTTGGTATCATCCGCAAACAAGCAAACCTTACACGACAGCCCTTCTGCAATATCACTAACAAAGATATTAAAAAGAATCGGACCAAGGACAGATCCCTGCATTGGATTCGGCACTAAAACCTCTGGAGTGTGTTGAGAAGTTGGTACTACACTATCCTCAGTACTCTTCGCAATGACAGTGCTATGCTGAGTGTCTTTTGGAAACTTGTTTGGGGTTGCACCATTGCTACATGTCTCGTGGACGTCCCTGGTATTAAATACTGCACCGGGGATGTCTATGTAGACGCCTCTGTGGACATCCATATCGAGCACATCCACTTTTGTGAAATCTTATCTGAACCTGGACCTGGATTTTAGGGACATTCAGGTTTGGAATATCCCAGTTTTCACTGTGATGCCCTCTGTAAAATATGACTTTAAGTTACTATGTCAGCTTTTCAAAAGCATTTATTTATTTATTTATTTTAGTTACTTTGTTTATATACCGCTTTATCTTACAGACAAAGTGTTTTACAGAAAACTTAGCGTATATGTTTCACACTGAAAGGAAATTATAAACATTTAAACACGAACATTGAACATTAAGGAGCCCTTTTACTAAAGTACATTAGGTTTTTGCACCTAACATGCATTAAGCATAAAACTACATGCGTTAAGTGCAAAGCCTCCATGGTCAGGGGTGTGACCAGCATGTACCCAGCAGTTAACATGTGGACACATACCCTAATATACAGCGCAAGCACCATGGATGCATCTAAGTTCACCTATTGCGGTGATGCTATGTGCACCCAGGCTAATCACAACACTGTAAGCATGCAATATGTCCCCCCTCACTGTCATGCCCTTCATGGTAAATTACTGCAGACCCGAGCGTCAGCGTGCATGAAAACGTGTAAGTGAAGAACCTGCGAGGAACTTCACCAGCATCCTGATCATCTTTTTCATCCAGTAGGTTGAAGAGTTAAAAGGAAAGCAAAGGACTTTAAAGCCTTCAAGTTTCTCTTTTAATTGTCAGAAGTTTCTAACAAGCGTATGCACTTAATGCAAAGCAGACTGACATCTCATCTTTGGAAGCAAGACAAAAAGGTCATGGGGACGGAAAGACCGTAAGCCTGTGGTACCCTTGTGAGGCCAAGTGCTTCCCACAACCGCCTTATATCTGAAGATCCCAAAGCTCTTCTAGTGAAATTAAAATTCATATTAAAGCATCATCATGTACTGCTCTCACTCTAGCCATTTTCCTGAAATCTCTGGGTCAGGGCCAGCCTCACCACTAAGTGATCACACATCTGCCTAGGGCGGCAGGAGAGGGCTTGCTCCCTCTCCTCCTCCACTGCTGCAGCTTCCCTGAAGCACTATAAAGTGGCGGACACAGGTGTGCACTCAAGCTCTGCTGGGTCCCGTCCTCTCTAGCGCAAACGTCCTGCTGGAGGGAGTAGACCCAGAGTATGAGATTGCACGTGCACTCAGAGGCCCCACACTGTGCACACCACTTTACAATGCTTCAGCGCATCCCAGGCAAAGTAGGATGACAGGGCAGCGGTAGCAAGGAGAGGGGAGCGGGACCCTGCAAGAGACAGATATTGCCAGAGAAATGCTGGACCTGGGGGAGAGAGGAGGAGGAGAAATGCTGGATACCTGGAGGGGGGGGGGGGAAGATATGCTGGCCACCTCAGGGGATAGGGAAATTAAATGCTGGCCACCTGGGGGGTATGTGAAAGTGAAATTTCGAAGAGAAAAGAAAGCAAGATGCTGGCAATTTGGGGGAGATAGGGAAGAGAAGGGAGATGTTGGCAGGGTCATCACGTCCATTAGGCAAACCAGGTGATCACCTAGAGAGCATCAACATCTTGGGGGGAAGCAAATGGACAGCAGCCAGCTGGCGGCAAGCAAACATTATCCAGCAGCTCAGTCCCTGCTCTGTAGCCAGCAGGAGAAAAGACACGTAAGAGCACATCGGTTTCCTTTGCAGCATAGGGAGTCGGAGACAGTCACACAAATAAACATCCTGGCCGTTCCGAGTTCTGTTTTCTGTTTCCGTTTCACTTTCCATTTCCCCCAGCCTCTGACCCAGCAGGAGAAAGGACGCTTAAGGGTGCATCAATTTTCTCTGCAGTGCAGGGTCAATCTTATGAATGATCTCATGAGAAAGACCCCCGTGATGCAGGGATAACCGATGCGCTCTTAAGCGCCCTCTCTCATGACAGTTACGGGCAGGAGGTTGAAATGCCAGGACGTTTGCTCATGCAATTCTCTCTGGCTCCCTGTGCTACAGCGGAAACTAGCACACTATTAAGCACCTTTCCTCCTGCCAGCCACAGACTGGAAGGCTGAACTGCAAGGCAAAGAAGCACCGAATTCAGTAGGGGTCACTGTGTCCAGTAGAGTGGTATGTGTGGGGGGAGAAGGGGACGTCAGAAGGAAGGTTGGCCTAGGCTATGTGATGTCCTTGCAGTGGCCCTGGATGTTGCCACCTGGAGGGTGGGTAGGGAAGGGAGATAAAATGCTAACCGCAGTGGGAAGGAAAGAGGTGATGCTAGACACGGCAGGGGGGGGGGGGAGTAAGAAAGGGAAGGGAAATGCTATACACTAGGGTCGGGGCAGATGCATCACTCAGGGTTCACTTAAAGGTGGCTGATACCCTCAGACCAATCCTGCTCTGGGGGCCCTGTTCAGTCACACACACTCCTCTATCGGGCATACTACTATTCATCATTTATATAGCGCCACAAGGCGTAAACAGCACTGTACAGATACATATAAAAGATGATCCCTGCTCATCAGAGCTTACAATCTAATCAAGACAGACGGGACAACAGAACAGAATAAGGGTACAAATAGGGAAAGGAAGGAAAGCAATGGATCAGGATCCAAAAGCTGCCTCAAAGAGGTGAGCCTTTAGCATGGATTTGAAAAGGAGCAGAGATGAAGCCTGACGTACAGACTCAGGTAGTCTAATCCAGGCATAAGGAGCAGCAAAGTGAAATGAATGAAGTCTGGAGTTGGCAGAGAAAGAAAAGGGAATAGAGAGAAGCAAGCCAATAGAAGAGCAGAGTACACGAGGAGGGGTGTAGGAAGAAAGGAGGTGAGGAGCAGGAGAATGAATGCATTTGAACTGGAAATGGAAAGGAAGGGGATGTCATTGAAGTAACTTGAGAAGAGGGGTAATATGAGTATATCGGGGCTGGCAGGAGATTAACTGCACAACAGAGTTCTGAACAGATTGACGGGGAGAGAGTTGACTCAAAAGGAGACCAGCAAAGAGGAGGTTGCAATAGTCTAAATGGGAGGTGACTAGGGAATGGATAAGTGTTTTAGTAGTGTGCTCAGAAAGGAAGGGGTGAATTTTGTTAATGTTATAGAGAAAGAAATGGCAGATTTTATCAATCAATTGGATATGAGAGGAGAAGGAGAGGAAGGAGTCAAAGATGACCCCAAGGTTGCGGAATGAGGAAACAGGAAGTAGAAGAGTGTTATCTACAGAGAAAGAGAAAGGAGAAGAAGGAGGAGGGTTTAGGGGGGAAAATAAGAAGCTCTATTTTGGCCATGTTCAATTTCAAGCAGCAGGGAGACATCCAGGCAGTGATGTCAAAAAGGAAGGCAGA
Organism: Ichthyophis bannanicus; assembly: GCA_033557465.1. NCBI lineage: Eukaryota > Metazoa > Chordata > Amphibia > Gymnophiona > Ichthyophiidae > Ichthyophis > Ichthyophis bannanicus. Next base: position 16,008,063 of record CM066039.1, on the reverse strand, counting down.
GATTTGGCCCTAAAGTGTCGGAAATATATCAGGTGTAGAGAGATAGATCCGAGAATCATCTGGTACTGAAAGCCATGGGAGGATACATAACCCGTTGTTCCTCTTCGAGCCTTCTGCAAGACGTTATGACAGTGGTACAACTCACTGCACCATGGATGCCCAGAGTTACCTTACATAGTAACATAGTAAATGACGGCAGATAAAGACCAGTATGGTCCATCTAGTCTGCCCAGTTCGATGTCAAGAGTAGGTACACCTGCCGCTCTGTGCAGGCCCCCTTCCCCATGTCTTTGTTTAGGGATGATCCCACCACTCCTTGTAGTACACCCCTATTTGTTAAGGAATTAGATAGTTCAGATTATTTTGATATTTTCTTGTTGCTGTAAAGGGATCCACTGTGTCAGTCCCATGCCCTTTTGAACTCCGTCACCGTATTTTCCGCCACCACTTCCATCGGGAGCGCATTCCAAGCATCCACCACCCTTTCAGTGAAAAAGTATTTCCTGACATTGCCTTTCAATTTACCACCTTGTAGCTTCATGTTATGCCCTCTAGTTTTGCAGCTTCTCCGTCTTTGGAAGAGGTCTGTTTGTTCATTATTTCTCTTTAAGTATTTAAAGGTCTGAATCATATCTCCCCTGTCCCTCCTCTCTTCCAAAGTATACATGTTTAGGTCTTCAAGCCTCTTCTCATAAGGCTTCTGACGCAGGCTCTTCTATTTCACCAAGAGATGACTCAGCCCTCAACTCAAAAAGCAACAGGAAAGTTGGTCGCATCATAACACGCAGCACCAAAAATCCAAATATGGCAAAAACATGGAACATGCAGCAAAAGAAATCACAATTCATTGCCAAATATTCAAAACAGTGGATATTTAAATACCACAGCGGCCAGACGTGGTAATTAAATATCCGCCAAATATTCAATGGCAGTATCTGGAAGGTGGCTGCCTGAATATTCAGATTGCGTAGCCAGCATCCAGATAACTGCTGACCTTATCCAGATCAAAATATCAAATACCTAAGCCCAGTGAAGCAAATATCCGTAAAACAAAAAACTAGGCCTCAAAATTACCAAAAACCAAACCTATATATATTATTTTTATATATTTGTCGGAATTACCAGCTCAGTAGAGAGGAGAAAAACCTCACACCGCTGTGGCGTTTCCTTTTAATCATTCAAAAAACGTTTTTTTTAAATCAGTGTCCACTTAGCTGACGGTTTGTAGAAGTGTCCATCAAAACAGCAATGTTACTAATCACGACGTGGCACGTTTCGGGGTTATGACTGCGATACCCCTGCATCAGGTCAAAAAACATTGCTCAGTGTTTGAGCAGCTGAGCAATGTTTTTTGACCTGATGCAGGGGTATCGCAGTCATAACCCCGAAACGTGCCACGTCGTGATTAGTAACATTGCTGTTTTGATGGACACTTCTACAAACCGTCAGCTAAGTGGACACTGATTTTAAAAAAAAGTTTTTTGAATGATTAAAAGGAAACGCCACAGCGGTGTGAGGGTTTTCTCCTCTCTACTGAGCTGGTAATTCCGACAAATATATAAAAATAACACAGGTACACTTCCAAAAAACTGCCTCCAGTTTTGCAACTGATTCCTATAGATTTTGGGGTGCTGAATCCAGGAAAAATAGCCAAAATGTTCCATCACGTCACGTTTTCTTGCAAAATTAGATTTCTTACCCATATAAGGAATGTTCACATAATTTCTTTTTAGCCGACTGCAGTTTATTTTCTTGGCCCAAAATAGAGGTTGTAATGGTTAACTAACTAGAAACACTCCCTCATGATATTTTAGAGTGTTTTGTATTCATTTTATACATTAACAGGACAATTGGGAGGCGGGGGGCTAAATCCAGTACTCGCGCTGGCGCATGTTCTTTCCTGTTCGCCTCGCCTCGTTCGCTCGCTCAAACACGGTGGTTGCGACATGAACGTTCCTGTCAAATTTCAGTTTCTTGCAAGTTCATTATTACCTTTTGTTTGCTCAGTCGTAATCCAGCTTTATTCCGAAGTGGTTCACTACAGTTGTAGTTTGCAGTGCTGTGTATTTGTGATGGCTCACAGAGCCAGAGGTTGCGTCAACTCTCCGGACAGTTTTTGTTTTATTTGTGGGGAATATACCGTGAAAAAGCGGCAGAGGAACATTTCTGCATTTATTAAAAAAGTATATTTCGCCTATTTCGGTTTGAAGTTAGGCAATCAAGACAAACCGTGGGCTCCTCACAAAGTGTGCAAGACATGTGAGGAAGATCTACGCTTATGGATGAAAGGTAAAAAACAAGCATTTCGTTTCGGAATACCTATGATGTGGCGTGAACAAAGAGACCACAGCAGTGACTGCTATTTTTGCTCTTGCATTGTGAAGGGATACAACTTAAAAAATAAGAACGTAATAAGTTACCCCAACCTTCCCTCAGCAATTAGGCCTATGCCTCATAGCAACGAAGTACCTGTGCCTGAACCACCAAAATCTTTGGATCATATTTGTGTGGACGGTTCTGATCATGATGAGACTCATCAGATGGCTTTTCCCGATGAGTCCAGTACTTCCGAGTTTGAAACTGAACCAGATCCGAAACCTGAACTTTTCTCTCAAGCTGAATTGAATGATTTAGTCCGGGATTTAGGACTCCCAAAAGATGCTGCCCAACTGCTAGGTTCTCGACTTAAACAGAAAAATCTATTGTCACCAGGAACAACTTTTTATTGGTACCGCAACCGCGAGACACAATTTTTGAAGTATTTCAGCAAAGAGGAAGATTTGGTAGTTTGCAACGATATATACGGAGTGATGGAAAAGTTTAAACTCAAGTATGATCCTGCTGAATGGCGGCTGTTCATTGATTCGTCAAAAGACAGCATAAAAGGTGTTCTTCTTCATAATGGCAACACATTCGCTTCAGTTCCTATTGCTCACTCTGTTATTCTCCAAGAAAAATACGAGAATTTGGCCCTGATTCTTCAGAAGATTCGTTATGATGAGCATAAGTGGATGATTTGTGGAGACTTTAAAATTCTATCCATGCTATTAGGGCAGCAATCCGGTTTCACCAAATATCCCTGCTTCCTTTGCTTGTGGGATAGCCGGGCCCGCGACCTACACTGGGGGAAAAAAGACTGGCCAATTCGGGAGTATTTGAGACCCGGTGAGAAAAATGTTCTTCATGAGAGCTTGGTACCTCGTGATAAAATTCTATTACCACCTCTCCACATTAAGTTGGGTCTCATTAAGCAATTCATCAAGTCCCTTCCAAAAGATGGTGAGTGCTTTCGGTACCTTTGCTCAAAGTCAAACCGACTTTCTGAAGCAAAGCTAAAGGAAGGAGTGTTTGTTGGCCCTGATATAAGGAAACTCATTTCAGATGGAGCATTCGCTGAAACGATGTCTGAGAAGGAAAAAGAAGCCTGGGATTCCTTCAAGGATGTTGTTCTCAAATTCTTGGGGAACAGGCGGGATGAGAACTATAAGGATATTGTTGCCAGGATGCTCAATGCCTTCAAAGAACAAGGCTGTAACATGAGCCTGAAAGTCCATTTCTTGCACTCCCATGTGAACTACTTTCCCGAAAACTTGGGGGCTTACAGTGAAGAACAAGGTGAAAGGTTTCATCAGGACATCAAGGACGCAGAGAGAAGGTACCAAGGAAGATGGAACACACCACTATGATGGCTGATTTCTGCTGGTTGCTGCTGCGGGAAACCCCAGATGAAAAATACGCCAAGCAGCGCACCAAGAGAAGCATTCAGGGGAAGAAGAAACGGGCCCACCAGGAGATTGATTGACCCAAGAATGACTTTAAAATCTAAACTGTGTTGACAAATATCGTGTTTTTACTAAACTTTGAAATAAAAATTTGCTAGTTATTACCACAGTGTCGGATCTCATTTATTAGAATTTTATTTTCACACCATCGGGTGTTTGTCTTCATGTATTGCAATGGTGCGGTTTGCGTTTTTCTATTCTTACATACATACCTGTACAACATTTTTTGCACATTTCTTTGCTTTGCTTTGTGTCTAACCTCGCTCTTATATGCTCAGTGTTTGTGCACATGTATGTGGCTGTTTTAAGTGCAGACAATTTTGCTACCATCACAGTGTGTTTTGTTGACATTACTCTATTCTTATGTGCTGCCTTGTTACAATTTTCTTTATTCTTATTTGAATAACTACTAAACAATTAGTATAAAGAATTCATCCAAGAAACTTTTATCTCGATCGCACTCAATCTGAAACGTTCACCTCAAACTGCTAACCCAATGTAGCAAAAAAATCTGTACGTGATGGAGAAAATTGGTTACCAGATTTGGATTCAGCGCACCAAAAAACGTAAAAATCAATCGAAACATTAGAGGCAGTTTAAAAAAAAATTTTTTTAGTGTACCTGTGTAATATATATAGGTTTGGTTTTTGGTAATTTTGAGGCCTAGTTTTTTGTTTTACGGACCTTATCCAGATAGCAGCAATTTTCATTTGATCTTACCTGGACAACAAGTGTAAGCTCCGATGAGCAGGGAGTGTCTTTTCAATGTCTCTGTACAGAACTGCGTATGCCTTACAGCACTCAGGGTCGTACCAAGTCATAAATGCACCCTGTGCGACTTTCACATCTGACGCACCCCCTCTCCCCCAATCACAGGTTTGTCATTTGCCCCATGCATCTCTCCATCTTACCCCTATATCCAGCTAGCTCTCCCCCGCGCTGCCTGCCCTTGCCCAGCCGCCGCTGCTTTTAGTGTTGCCTTGGCGGCAGCAGCGGCAGCAACATCCAATTGAAGAAAAAAAAAGTGGATCTTTCCGACAGCGCACTTGCATGCAAGTCTGATCCCTCCCTCCTCTGATGTAGGCTCACGTCAGAGGAGGGAGGGACCAGACCAACCATTCAAATGCAGGTCTTTGCAACTCCGCGCTTGAATGGCTGGTCTGATGCAAGCATACATCGGAGGAAGGAAGGGACCAGACTTGCATGCAAGTGCGGAGTCGGAAAGACCCAAGGGAATTCTTTTTAATTGGATGTCGCCGATGCTGCCACCGCTGCCAAGGCAACACTAAAAGCGGTGGCGGCAGGGCAAGGGCAGGCGGCATGGGGGAGAGCCGAGACCTGCAACCCCAAAAGCGCCCCTAGGTACGGCACTGGTAGAGCTATAGAAATGATCAGTAGTAGTAGTAGTAGCAATTTAGGCCTGATTGTCAGACAATTTTATTTAAATAAGAGCAGCTGAAAATTGCCCCACTGCTCTAGCTCTGTCCACGGACCGCCCCTGCACTAGTGCCGCAGTGGTCTGTGGAGATATTCAACAACACTACCAAGCTAGTGCCGCTCAATTTCTCTCTCAGCGCCCTTATATGATTAGCCCTCTGTTGGCTTTTAAATTTGGCCCAGTACTTATTTTTGAAAATGCACTCTGCTCCTCCCCTCACCGGTAACAGCACCTGGGCTCTTGGGTAATGGATTTCCACACTCAGAGCAATGAGAAGGAAGCAATAACCATTAATAATACAAATCACACACAATTGTATTATATAAAAAACACCAAAGCTGTGGGAGAGAGAGTAATGCTTGCACCTTGTCTCTCTGAATCCACATACTTTGGTCACTATTTTTATTGGTCAAAATTCCATTTCACAGTATAATTTCCACCTTATTATTCTACGTCAAGCATCACGTATATTCATAATGTGCATCTCTTATGTCTCTATGTCATAGGTCAGATCTTATTAGTATAGGTCATCAGGAGGAGACATACATGTATTCCCAGACATAGCTTCTTAAACAATAATTCCAACACAAGCAGTTTTCACATCTTTGTTTCAAGACTGAAGAGAAAGTTTCTTCCCTGCACTTTCTGTATCATAAACAAACCTAGTTTCTCTGTTATGTGAAAGTTCAGCATAGTTTTTCAGTAGAGTCTCTCAAGGTCGTTAGCTAAGTAATAGGCCCTGGAATGTCTGAGCTACTGAATCTGTGGTGTTAACTCTTTCTGAGGGCTTTCAGTAATATAGTATTATTAAGTACCCTCACAGTGTACACAGCCCTGTACAGACAAGCATCCTTTCAATTTTGTCACTAGAAGAGCCTCACACTGTGTACCAATTATATAGTCCTAGTTTCTGTAACTGAATTCAAGCGCCTAAAGTTTACATAAATTTTAACTTTCAGACAAATGCAAATAATTCAGCCATTCAAATTTCCATTTTGCTGGTGGGGAAAGAACTGCAAGAGCTGTTAGTGTAGCTGGGTTTAAAAAAGGTTTGGACAAGTTCCTGGAGGAAAAGTCCATAAACCATTATTAAAAGGGACTCAGGATATCACTGCTTGACCCAATACAAGCATTGAGGAACCTGTGTCTTTTGGGGAAACTGCTAGGTACTTGTGACCTGGATTGGCCACTGTTGGAAACAGGATACTGGGCTTGATGGACCTTGGTCTGACCCAGTATGTATATCTTATGTTCTTATGTTCACGCTCCACAGTATTTTCACACTGCACGTCCACACATGCGATGGTTTTCCTGAAGAACCTTCAGAATGGGGTGTAACAATTACACCCGACAATGCTATTACTTGCAGTCCATGACGCTCCGTTTCAGTGGTGGTCTGGCTTAAAAGTGAAGGGGCTCATAGCTTAACACAAGACTTAGAAAATGAGCAAGAATAATTTTGGAACCAGATACAAATTGGGTTCTTAGATTGTTCCTGAGGTTTTATTGCATCTGGATCTGATATCCATTTTCATAGAAGTGGAAGGAATTCCCAGTCAGTGCAGTGCTTATCAATACCCCTTTCACCTCATCCTTCTCAGCTAGCAGAGGAGATTGAACAAGGCTGGACCAGGGCACTCAGGTCCTGCCGACCCCTGCAATTTCCCCACATTCTACAACTCTAGTGAATATCTTATGGTAGGGGGGACTGCCCCCCTGGTTTCTAGTTTCTTGGTTTAGGAGTGAGGTTCATTGCTATCGTGGTCTGCACAGCACTAATCCATTTAGAAGCATTTCCCCCAAGAGTTACCCGAGGCATTATCATAATCATAACAAGAAAAGTGACAAGAAGTACTACCTTAATGCTTCATTAGTGCTGAGAGTGGGCATAGTAACTTGCATTTATAAATGTGAGATGAATCCATTATGTTTAAACTAAAAGCATTCCAAAGATTCTGAAATGTTGATGTCATAGAGCAGTGATGGCTAACCTTTTTGAGCCCGAGTGCCCAAACTGCCGCACAAAACCAAAGAATTTCCTCAAAGTGCCAGCACGTCAATTTGCATAAATATTTGCATAATGCTAACATACACTAACTTTTAGTAAACATGTCTCTTAATGAGTGTATGGATAAAGACAGACTAAAAGATTTCTACATTACTATAATCCAGTGCCAACCGCCAGGCACATTAGGAACTACTACAAACACTGCCCATTTAGAACCAATAGCAAACCCGCCGTATCCTAACAGCACTACCAGGACTCACAAAGCACCACACCATACCTATCAAAAGGCAACACTGCAAATATTAAACCAATACATTTCAGACAATAACAATACATGACCTACTGGGGAAAGAGAACAAGTGGCAATGTCAAAAAGGAATTACATAAACAGAATACCTCAGCTCAGTTACACAGTTGCAATTGCTCCAGCCACTTTCTTCTGGTTTCTTCATGTCTTCTGCTAACTCTCCATCATCTGCTGTCCATTTGTCCTTTCTTCTCTCTTCTAGTTTTTTTTCCATTCTCTCTCTCTACATCCGCTTTAACATACTAATCTTTCTCCTTTTGCTCTTTCCTCATTCCTATTTCATCCACTCAAATTTTACCCCTCCATCCTCAATCCCCACTTACTCTCCCAATACCCGGCCAATTGTAGATTTTTTATCCCTCCCACACAAAATATTTTTCCCCTCTCCATTTTACTCTCCCAGCCCCATCCCATTCTAATCCTCCCCCAACATCAGCTCCCTTCTAGTTCCAGCCTCACCCAGCATCCATTCCCTTCTAGTCCCTGCATCAGCCCATTTCCAGTCCTAGCCCCCCATCAGCCCATTTCCAGTCCTAGCAACCCCCCAACCCAATACCAGTCCTAGCCCCCCCATCAACCCACTTCCAGTCCTAAACCCCCATCACCCATTTTCAGTTTAAGCCCCCCCTATAACCCATTACCAGTCCTAACCCCCATCACCCCATTTCCAGACAGCCCCCATCAGCCCACAGCCCATTAGCAGTCCTACCCCCCCCGCCCGCCCGCCCATTAGCAGTCCTAACCCCCCCCAGCCCATTAGCAGTCCTACCCCCCCCCCCGCCCGCCCGCCCGCCCCCCCCCTGCCCATCAGCAGTCCTAACCCCCCCTCCCTCCATTCCCATTATCAGTCCTTTCACCCCCCTCCCTCCCTCCCTCCCTCCCTGACCATTAGCAGTCCTATACCCCCCTCCCTCCCTCCCTGCCCATTAGCAGTCCTAACCCCCCCCTCCCTGCCCATTAGCAGTCCTAACCCCCCCCCCCCCCCCTCCCTCCCTCCCTGCCCATTAGCAGTCCTAACCCCCCCCCCTCCCTCCCTGCCCATTAGCAGTCCTAACCCCCTCCCTCCCTCCCTCCCTGCCCATTAGCAGTCCTAACCCCCCCTCCCTCCCTCCCTCCCTCCCTGCCCATTAGCAGTCCTAACCCCCCCTCCCTCCCTCCCTCCCTGCCCATTAGCAGTCCTAACCCCCCCTCCCTCCTCCCTCCCTGCCCATTAGCAGTCCTAACCCCCCCTCCCTCCCTCCCTCCCTGCCCATTAGCAGTCCTAACCCCCCCTCCCTCCCTCCCTCCCTGCCCATTAGCAGTCCTAACCCCCCCCTCCCTCCCTCCCTCCCTGTCCATTAGCAGTCCTAACCCCCCCCCTCCCTCCCTGCCCATTAGCAGTCCTAACCCCCCTCCCTCCCTCCCTGCCCATTAGCAGTCCTAACCCCCCCCTCCTCCTCCTCCCTGCCCATTAGCAGTCCTAACCCCCCCCCCTCCCTGCCCATTAGCAGTCCTAACCCCCCCTCCTCCTCCTCCTCCTCCTCCTCCTCCTCCTCCTCCCTGCCCATTAGCAGTCCTAACCCCCCTCCTCCTCCCTGCCCATTAGCAGTCCTAACCCCCCTCCTCCTCCCTGCCCATTAGCAGTCCTAACCCCCCCCCCCCCCCCCCCGGCAAATTTTTTTTTAAAAAAAAAGCAGGCTCTGGGTGCGGCCGCGGCAGCTCGCCAGGTCCCGCGGGGCCCCCTCCACCCGCTAAGCCCCTCTGCAAGGGCTTTCAGATTCGCGAGGGAGAGCATCTCCCTCGCGTCTCTGTTAAGCCCGCAGGGGCTAATGGGAAATTTCCCATCAGTCCCTCGCGTCTAAAGGGGCTGATGGGAAATTTCCCATTAGCCCCTGCGGGCTTAACAGAGACGCGAGGGAGACGCTCTCCCTCGCGAATCTGAAAGCCCTTGCAGAGGGGCTTAGCGGGCGGAGGGGGCCCCGCGGGACGCTGCATTCTGCCCTGGCCGCGTCGGCGGCAGCAGTCAGAGCCAGCTTTTTCTTTTTTTGCGGACCTTCACGCGTGCCAGCTGCAAGGCCTTCGCGTGCCACAGCTGGCACGCGTGCCATAGGTTCGCCATCGCTGTCATAGAGTGTCCATTCTCTACTAACATTAACAGTGAAAGTAAATCTAGGCAACTCTTAGAAACAGTCCTTAAAAACACCAGACTGTTTTTTGTTTATTAAAGGTTAGATTTTTTTCTGTATGGGTTAACAAGATGATCAAAGGGGGGGGAAAAGAGAAAGTGTTTATCATTCTTGAAAACCTAAGGCACAGAGGAATCAACCCTTCATATTCCTGTGCCAGGATAAAAAATGTAATTTGTTCTCTATAGCTCATCTTCCATAACCAGATTCTTATAGTGATTTCCAAAATACCACCATCAGAACTGTTCATTACCTTACTATCATAATACTCTGGTCAGTGGTCAATATACAGCTGCCAGGTTGCTGACCAGTACAAAGTTATATGATTATGTGACTCCTATATTGCATTCCCATCATTGGTTAGGTGTAGATAACATGAAGAGGGATCTAGCTAAGGTCATGCATTGGGGCTGCAGCAATCCAAGGGAGCAATATAGTATAGGGGGTGAAGTACTTCTGTCCACAGAAGAAGAGTGGGACCTAGGTGTGATTGTGTCTGATGATCTTAAAGTATCTTAACAGATAGAAAAGGCAACAGCGAAAACTAGAAGGATGCTTGGGTGCATAGGGAGAGGAATGGCCAGCAGAAGAAAGGAGGTGATAATGCCTCTATATAGAAACATAGAAACATGACGACAGAAAAAGACCACATGGCCTATCTATTCTGTCCTTCCATATAGTAGCCTAGTGGTTGGGGCAAGGTACTTCAGGCCGGAAGGTCGGGGGTTCAAATCCCACTAGAGGACAGCAACTTTGGGCCGGAAGGACTGGGGGTTCTAGTCCCACAGGTGCTCCTTGTGGTCTTGGGCAAGCCACTTAACCCTCCATAGCCCATGTTCCCTGTAAAATAGTTATCTCCAAGTTATAATACCCTGTTCAATGTAATTTCAGTTTGTTCAATGTAAACCGCACTGATGCAGAATAGCGCGGTATATAAGAGAATATAAATAAATAAATATCAACAACAGTCCCCTTTTTTCCTTTAGAGATTGTTGGGATATTTTGGCTTAGGGATAGTTCTGCTCAGCTCTGCTTCATATGCCTTCTATGTCTACACTCTTGCTGGCCTGCAACGTACACAAGCATCCTGTTTATGGCACAGAAATACAGCATGTGGGCTATAAGAGAAAGTTTATGTTATGACAGGCCTGTTACAGTCTGGGAAGCCATGTTTTGTGCAGAAGTGTTCAGAATGTGAGCCCAGAGAAATACAGGCCAATCTAAAACTAATTAGCAGAAATACTTTCAGCCTTGAAGATTACGTTTGGATACAGGCCCCACACAGGAAGGCAAAGGAAAGAAATGCTTGACAGCACACATATAAGCAGAGACCTTGAAGAACACCAAGCTGCAGGCCCCGATAATTATGGGAGGGTCCCAGAAAAAGAACTTCGCAGAAAGCTGAAAATGACATAAGAGTTTTATGCAGAACTTTCTGGTACTTGCTAGAACTTTGGGCCAGAGAATCCATATAAGGAGGCAGCTACATAGCTCGGGGGTGACTTTCTCTCTCACCACTGAGGGGTAGGGAGAACGTCACCTGCTCTCAGGTCCCTCAGACAGACACTTGTATATTTGCGCTTACAGCTTTGCTGCTTGTACCAAATAAAGAGTTTTTGCTGACAGGTGACTGTGATCTGAGTTCCTTTTGTTTTGTTTTTCTCCTGGTGTACGGCTCCCATGTGCCCAGGCAATCTTGGTGATTATTAGGGATGCTTTGTAGGTAAGAACCCATCTACAAGATCCTCTGTGTTTGTCCCATGCTTTTTTGAATTCAGTTACTGTCCTCATCTCTACCACCGCCACTGGGAGACTATTCCATGGATCCACCACTCTTTCCGTAAAGAAATATTTCCGCATATCACTCCTGAATCTATCCCCCTTCACCCTCATCACATGTTCCCTCGTAGCAAAACTTGCTTTCAATTGAAAGAGGCTCTCTCCCTGAACATTTATGCCATGGAGATATTTAGACATCTCAATCATATCACCTCTATCTTGCCTTTCCTCTAAGGTGTACATATTAAGATCCTTAAGTCTGTCCTCATATGCTTTATAATGAAGACCACTAACCATTTTAGTAGCCACCCTCTGCACCGACTCCATCCTGTTCACATCCTTTTGAAGGTGCGGTCTCCAGAATTGCATGCTATACTCCAAATGAGGTCGCACTAAAGACTTATACAGAGGCACTATCACCTCCTTTTTCCTGCTAGCCATTCCTCTCCATATGCACCCAAGCATCCTTCTAGCTTTTGCCGTCACCTTTTCTAACTATTTAGCTACTTTAAGATCATCAGACACAACCCCTCATCTTTAGTGGACAAAAGTACTTCACCCCCTATACTATATTGCTCCCTTGGATTGCTGCAGCCCATATAAGTCTTTGGTGCGACCTCATTTGGAGTATTGTGTGCAGTTCTGGAGAATGCACCTTCAAAAGGATATAAACAGGTTGGAGTCGGTGTAGGGGGTTGCTACTAAAATGGTTAGTGGTCTTCATTATAAAGCATATGAGGACAGACTTAAGTAGCTTAATATGTATACTTTAGAGGAAAAGTAGAATAGAGGTGATATGACTGAGACATTTAAATACCTCCGTGGCATAAATACACAGGGGGAGAGCCTCTTTCGATTGAAAGCAAGCTCTGCTACGAGGGACATAGGATGAGGGTGAAAGGGGATAGGAAATATTTCTTTATGGAAAGAGTAGTAGATGCATGGAATAGTCTCCCAGTGGAGGTGGTAAACACAAGGACAGTATCTGAATTCAAAAAAGCATGGGACAAACAGAGGATCTCTTAAAGAAAAATGGGACTGTTGTAGTGATTGATATGGAAGGGCAGACTAGATAGGTCATGTGGTCTTTTTCTGCCATCATGTTTCTATGTTAAAAATCGGATCAAGTTTAAAGGTTTATGTTTGGTTTTCAGAGCAATGCATCTTATAATCCCTCAGTATCTATCAGACACCTTCCCTGCTCTGGAGACATTTTAGGACCTTGTGCTTTTTGCAACTTGTGCTGTTGAATGTCCCTCTTGAATCTATCTACAAAAAAAATCAGGCAGAGGGCATTTGCTTACTTTTTTAAAATAATCTTTTTATGTTGAATCACGTAGGCATTGCATATACATTCATGCTGGTTTTAGCCGCAAGCCCTTTGATCTGGTCATATCATACATGAAGTTGTCATAAGACTGGAACCTTGGGAACTCTAACAATAAACTTCTATCAACAAAGCATAGTGTGGTAAGGAGAGTGTAGCCCAGCCTGGGGAAACAAAGGGAAAAGAGACTTTTCCCCTCTTTGCGGGGGATGGGCGCACCTGAAAACACATACCAAAGTAAAGGCAGTGAAAGAAACCACGTTTGTAGAGCTAGGCTAAAGCCCCGCCCAGACTCCATGGCAACCCTAGGTAAGGATAGGAGATACCTGGGGGTGGAGTCAGAGGGGGAGGTACACTGCCCAACATTTAAGTCTGAGCAAACAGAGAGAGGCAGGAACAGGAGCAAGAGCAAGAACAAGGGCAGCCAGAGCAGCAGCCAGGAGAGCAGCGGACACTGTTCCCGGGAGAGGACCAAACACAGTGGCAGGAGAGGACGCAGACTTAGCAGCCTTGGAGGTGGTGGACACCAAGGGAACAGCTTGGAAAGCAGCAGCTGGGGAAAGGCCCAAGTACAGACTAAGTGCTTTCCTTCCAGGAAAGAGAAGGACAGAAGGCTGGCTGGGGAGAAGCCAAGACAGGAAGGCTCAGATCCCTCTGAAGAAAAGCAAATCTTCAGGCAGAGGAAACCCAGGAAAGCTGAGAGAAAATCCTGCAGTGATTCCCTGAGTAGCTCTGAGGCAGAGATAGCTGCAGCCAACAGAAGCCACAGCTGTGAAACTCCCACAGTAAAGCTCCAAGGTAGGAGAAAGAAAATAGAGGAAGCTGATGCTTATGACTCTTGCTCAGATAATGAGGACAGAATTATACCTGGTAGAAACCAGAACAGGAAGAAGGATTTTATAAGGAAAGCTAAACAAGAAAAGCCTGCTAGTGTTTTGCCAAAGGAAGGGAAGGCAGTGCAATGGGATAGGCTGTTTAAGTTTTTAAACGACATAAACCTTAAAGTACCTGAACGTTTCCAAGTTTCCCCAGCAGGCAGCTCAGAAGAAAGCATGGAGGTGGATTGTAGGGAGGATGACCAGGGTTCCACCTGTTCTGAGATGGAATGTGCTGTATGCATTGCTGCTGATTGAAGGAAGCAAAGTATTAGGAAGAGTTCAGAAAGCGGTTACCAGTTTGTCATAGCTGGAAGCTTGAAAGAAAGGAGAGAAGGAATCTTATGTTGAATTACTAAGGTTCTCTGCTAAAGGAAAATGGATAGTGCAATCAGGCTCTGTGCTAATCAGCTGAAGACTGTTTAAGTGGAAGCAGCTACAAGGGAGCTGGCAGAATCACTGAGCTCAGTTGTATGCTTGAGCAGCAAGTACCACTGTTAATCCTGAAGTAAGAAATCTCTTAAAGGAAAAGGAAAGGAAGTTTGTTGTAAATAACCCCACTGAAACACACTGTTTGCATTTACTTTATTTTGGGAGAAAATATCCTTGTTTCTTTTGTTGAGTGTGAAAGCTTCTTCAAGGACTGTTACTAAGCTGACCTAGAGAAACCAAATAAAATTCCTGTGTGCTTTAACATCCACTTAGTCTACTTTAAATACACAACTACACCTTTGAGATAAAAGGGATACAAGATGGACGCCCGTCCTCACTAGGCAACCGCCTAGTAGGGGCGCGCGCGCCACAATAGTTACAACATTTGTTCTGGGTTCCACTATCATTGTTATTTTTCTGGCCAGTTGTGGACAGTTCCTTTTGTATTTCCCTCCAGGCTGCCTTTCCCTCCTCCCCATCCCTTCTCCCTCTCCTGCACACTCCCTCTTTATCTCCTTGTTTTCTTCTTTCCCTGTCTCTGTCACTGCTTTAAAGTCCCTTTCCGAATTCCTCCCACAAACCGTAGTATTTCCTCTTGCAGGGAGATAGGCCTGCTTTCTTTGTCATGTGCTCCCATTCCGCCAACTCCCTACTGTAGTTTACCTCTGGTGTCCCCGGGTTATCCAATGCTTTAGATTTACTTTATTCACGGCTAGGAGTGCTACTTTTACAAATCGTTTCTCCACTGCTCCCACCCTGTTGTTGTTCAGAGGACTATCATCCCCAAGGAGAAGGGCAGCATACATCCACTCCACTTGCTGTCCTATCACCCTATGTATGTGTGAGAGCACCGTTGCCAGTATCTAGCTAGTAGGTGACATTCCAGAAAGGTATGCACTGATGATCCAGTGTGGGCCCGGCACCTCAAACTTTGGGGGTTATCCCATAATTTCATCTTTCCCGGGTGATATATGCTTGGTATAGGAGCTTGCATTATTTTTCCAGCAATTGGGCACTCAGTATGTCATGAATACGGCATTAAAGCATCTTTGCATGGTGGGTTGATCTACGTTTTCTCCTAGTGCCTGTGACCATAGCTTTGGTAAAGTATTCTCCCATTCTACCCATCTCTGTTCCCTCCCCATCCGGTATCAATATGACAGGCTGTTCTGCTTTCCAGTGGATGTGAGGAACCATCTATCCATTTCAGTGAAACCCTGCTGGGTCTTATCTTCCCTAAGCCAGCTCCCTACATAGTAGTGATTCTGTAGGTAGGTTCAATGATCTGAGTTCGGTATGTCCCATTTCTGTTTGATTTGCTCAAAGGTGGGAAATCCCCTAACTCAAGCAGCTGCCCCACATACCTGCACCCCTTCATGGCCCATTGCTCGAAAAGTGACTTGCCCACTCCAGGGGCAAATTCTGGGTTCCTCACTAGGCCCACAAAGGGTGATCTGCCAGTTCCTCCACTACCCTCATGCGCCACCAGGACCACGCTTTTCTCAGAGAGGTGTTTAGCCATCCCTCTTTTATTGCTGTCCAGTGGCGCTCTTTTCCTATTTGAATTAAGCTAAAGAGCTGGTACGGGTGGCAACTGGTTTCAAAGAAGCTTCTGAGGGTGTATCGGATCTACATTTAATGTTAAAAAATGTAAGGTCATGCATTTGGGCTGCAGCAATCCAAGGGAGCAATACAGTATAGGAGGTGAAGTACTTTTGTCCACTAAAGAAGAGCGGGAGCTAGGTGTGGTTGTGTCTGATGATCTTAAAGTAGCTAAACAGGTAGAAAAGGCGACGGCAAAAGCTAGAAGGATGCTTGGGTGCATACGGAGAGGAATGGCTAGCAGAAAAAAGGAGGTGATAATGCCTCTGTATAAGTCTTTGGTGCAACCTCATTTGGAGTATAGTGTGCAATTCTGGAGACCGCACCTTCAAAAGGATGTGAACAGGATGGAGTCGGTGCAGAGGGTGGCTACTAAAATGATTAGTGGGCTTCATTATAAAGCATATGAGGACAGACCTAAGGATCTTAATATGTACACCTTAGAAGAAAGGCGGGATAGAGGTGATATGATTGAGATGTTTAAATACCTCCGTGGCATAAATGTTCAGGGAGAGAGCCTCTTTCAATTGAAAGCAAGTTCTGCTATGAGGGGACATGGGATGAGGGTGAAGGGAGATAGATTCAGGAGTGATATGCGGAAATATTTCTTTACGGAAAGAGTAGTGGATCCATGGAATAGTCTCCCAGTGGAGGTGGTAGAGATGAGGACAGTAACTGAATTCAAAAAAGCATGGGACCAACACAGAGGATCTCTAAAGGTAAAAAGTGGACTGTTGTAGTTGTTGATATGAAAGGACAGACTAGATAGGCCATGTGGTCTTTTTCTGTCATCATGTTTCTATGTTTCTATGTTTCTCATCAGCGCTGCTACATTGTATAGGCATACGTCCAGGAGTCCCACTCCTCCCTTGTCCTTGTCTTCGTCCAGTTTAGCATAGCTAATCCTGGCACCTTTCCCGCACCACAAGAATCTGCAGAGCATAGATTTGTATACACGTTCTTGTCTCCGCACCCAAATGGGTATTCTCTGGAGAGGGTACAAGATACACGGCAGCACCACCACCTTAACCAATGCCACCCTTCCAAAAAGGGATGGGGTAACTCTCTCCAGCGCTCACATAGAGCTTTCAGTTCTATGAGTTTTCCTCTATTGTTTTTCTTTTATACTTTATGTGGCTCCGTGCATAGATAGAGGCCAATGTACTTCATATATTCCCCTGCCCACCAACACTCGCTGCTGGCACCAACACTTGCAAGAGGCAGTCATGGCTTCTGATTTCCCCCAATTTATCTTGAGGCCTGAGAAAGTCCCAGAAGTTGCTATTGTGGCATATAATTGGTTGTAGTATTGACAAAACTTACTTCTGATAGCCTATTCATCTGTTATCATTGCACCATTTGTGATTTTTAGAGCACTTATAGTGCTTTTCTTTTTGGCTGGGCTCACCAGGTGGGCCAATAGGTGAACCCCCTTATTTCCCCAGCAATAGAGTTGGTATTTGTAAAGCTTTATCTCTCTCTCTGCGCGTTGGGTCAATAGGGAGTCTAGTTCTCTGCGAGTGCTTTGCATCTGTGCCTTGTCTTCAGCCTTTAAGGTATAAACGTGCTGTTTTTTATAATCATGGAGCTTCCAAGACAGGCGTAGGACTTTTGTCTCCTACGTGTGGTATACTCTATAATCACTACCCTCATGGTGGCTTTTGCGGCCACCCAAAGGTGTGCGGGTCTTCATTGATTTGCCAGTAGTTTTTCCATGCCTCCTGTAGGTGTGTGTGAAATGCTTGGTCTTCATATAGGGTAAGGTTCATACGCCAACCCCTACCCCCTCGCCCTTTTTCCTCGGATCCCTTGGCTATGTCTATCCAGACCAGCGCGTGGTCTGATATTCCTATGTCTCCTATGGTGACCTTGGTTAGTCCCGGGAATATACTCTCTAATATGAGCATATAGTGCAAGTAGCTCCCTCGTAGGTTCGAGTAGAACGTGAAGTCTACCTCACTTGGGTGTAGTGTTCTCCACACGTCTACTAGGTTCAGTTCATCAAGCAGAAAGTTCACCCCTCGTTTTGCCGCTTGCCCTTGCCCCATCCTCGGGGGTTTGCAGTCAATAGATGGGTCCCTTGGTACATTGAAGTCTCCTCCCACTACCCACGAATAGTCTCCATAGCTTAGAATTTGTGTGAGGAGGGAGATGAAAAAACTATGCTGATAAACATTTGGGGGCATAGATGTTACAGAATGAAATTTTCATTCCTTGTATTTCTCTGCCCCTTAGATGGTACCTCCAGGTCCACCATGCTTTTGTGTGCAACAAAGGGGCCCGTTTATGTATAAGTGTAGCCACTCCTCTTTGCCTCCCATTATATGAGGCAGCCCCCATTTCACCCAACCACCCTCTCATTAACTTCCGATGCTCTCCCGTATTCAAGTGGGTCTCCTGCATAAATACTACATCCGCTCCTCCTTTCCCAAAAAAAGACAGTAGCTTAGTGCATTTAATCAGCGAGTGTATGCCGCCTACATTTAGCATATATATCTTTAGTTTACTCAACCCCTTTCCTGTGCTTTAGGTCAGTTCTCAGTGATCTCCAATACCGTTCTTGGGGTTTCCATATCTCACAGTAAGACAGGTTTACCCCTTCCCATACTCAGTCTTGTGGCCATGGTATTGGGGAGTGTGCATTTCCCTGACTACCTTCATCCTCAGCCTTACCCTTCCCCCTTGCCCCCCTTCTTCATTGCCCTTCCCCCCCACCTCTATCCCCTTTCTTCTTTCCCCCTCCCTGTCCCCTCTAATGTTGTCAGCCAGCCTAGTTTGTGGTTCGCTGGTCTTCCTTTTAAGGGCGTGGCCGGCTCCAGCTCCCCAACCAAAGCCCTCCCTCTCTGATCCCCCTCCCCATCCCACATGCATAACCCAAGCTTTGTCACATTCACATCCACCAGTCAACCCTTATCCATAGCAGTAGGGTCACCAGCCATATCAATTGTCCCTTCAGGACTACTTCGGCTTTCTCTTAGTGTCCACTTTTGGCAGCTGTGCGCCCCCTTAGTCATTTTCAATGTTGTCCTGTTCTGTCCCGTCTTTCCTCTGGCCTGCTTATTATCACTCTGCGACGTGGGAGTCGTTCCTCACGGAGGTTTCATCTCTTATCCAACATCGAACCTTTCTGCCATCTGGGCATAAACAATATTAAACCAAACTGAGGAGTCCCATCTTGTAATGTCCTTAATGCTCTTTTTCTGCTCATGATTGTGGAGGCCCTGCCACAAAGACCTTTACTGCCTCTAGTGTATCCAATTGCTATGTTCGATTGTCATGGGTCACTTTCACTCTGGCCGGGAATTGCAAAGTAGAACTAACTCCTTTACGGGCCATTTCTGAACAGTAGGGGGCCATTGCACGTTGTGCTCTGCTACTCTCATTGAGTAGTCATTGAAGAGGAGCAAAGGGCTGCCCTTATAGTTGAAATCTCTCTTTCCTCGGTATACAGAGCCGGTGCTAGGGTTCCTAGCATCCCCCTGCAACCTATAAATCGGCATCCCTCCCTCATTATTATTAATGTTGGCTGTACCCTATCCTCCTTTTTCCCAAAACCACTTTATGAACTCTTTTCAAGTGATATTATGTTTATGTTTTATGTTTATGTTCATGCAATTTCTTGATATACCGCCCAGGCTGAAGGGCATCAGAGCGGCTTACAACCACTAGAAGCAGGTACTGGATACATTCCCTCGTCCCCAAAGGGCTCACAATCTATGTGTACCTGAGGCAATGGAGGGTTAAGTGGCTTGCCCAAGTCCACAAGGAGTGCCTATAGGACTAGAAACCCCAGTCCCTCCGCCCTAGTATTTCTCCTTCAAATCCAGTATTGTAAGAAAATTGCAGCAAAAGAGCAAATGCATAACCAAAATAAAAATACTTAGCAGTAAATACTGAGCATCATACAAACAGGCTGTGATAGTCCAAAAAAATAAAAAATAAATCTGATTCTGGTCATCTCGCCAGCAACATCATAAACATTCTCCAGTGCCAGGCATATTGTGAACTAATATAAAACACTGCAAAAGTCACTGAAAATCATCAAAGTCAAATCTATCATACCACACCAGCATACACTTCCAAAACTCATACAATAAGGGGCCTACTCTAAAAAAAAGCAGCACTACAAATACTGCAATGGGCCCCAAAACCTCCATACACCTCTTTGAAAAGTTGTACTACAGTACAGATCCCTACGTACAAACTCTATGTTAACAGAACACCTGGCCTTGGTCACACACTCAGAACACAGACCCTCACCAAATAGAGAATAAGTGACCACAACCTAAAGTAAAAATAAAAATATGTAGACAAAAATTAAAATGAAGCCCCAAGGAGCCAGACTCTTCATGCGGTGCTACATCAGATAAGAGAGGCAGCTCCCCATACTGTGTGAAATATAAAGATAGCACAAAGTCCAATCACTAAATTGAAAATAAAATTATTTTTTCTACCTTTGTTGTCTGATGATTTTTTCATGCTGGTCCTGATCTGAGGTTTCTTCTTTCCTCTGTCTTCTCTTAGCTCTTTTTCTATGGTCTATAGTCCTTCTGCCATTTCTTGTCTCTCCTTTTGCTTTCTTCGTTTTTTTCCATCAGCCTTTTTCCAGTCCCAGTAACCCTCCCCTGTATCAGCCCCCTTTACAGCCTCCCCTCCCAGTACCTTCCAGTGTCAACCCACTTGCATTCCCAGCACCGCCACTGGTGGCTATTCCCTTTAAGTCCCCTCCTTCTCTATAGTCCAGCCCTTTCTAGTCCAAATACCATTCCAGGTATCAGCGAACTTCCAGTCCCAGTGCCCCCTCCCGTGTCAGTTCCCTTCCAGTCAACCTCTCCTCTGTTCATCTGCCTTCCGGTGTCTTCCCTGGGAGTCAGCTCCCTTCAAGCCCCCACCTTCTCTCCAGCCTCCTCCTTCCCCTCTTTTCCATCCCCTTCCAACCCCCCATGTGAGCTCCCTTCTAGCCCCCACCTTCCCCCCGTCAGTTCTCTTCCAACCCAGCCACCTTCCAGCCCCATCCCCAAGTATCTGCTCCCTTCCAACTCCCCCCCCCCCGTGTCTGTTCCCTTCCAGCTCCCCCCCATGTCTACTCCCTTTCAGCCCCCCTCTCCGCCCTCCTGTTTCTGTTCTCTTTCAGCCCTCCTCTCCCCCCATATCTGCTCCGATTCATCCTTTGAAAAAGAAAGCAGCCGCGGGAACATTTCTCTGTTTCCATGGCTCTGTTAACTTTTAAACTGCTGGGTCGTGGAGTTTCTAAAGGCAAGAATAAGCATTTCCTGTTTCTTATGAGGCTTGTCCATATCGTTGCATCGTGGTTCAAGTTTGTGCACATGCTCTGCCACCTTTTTTCCCACCAATGGGTGTGAATCCCAGTTGTTGAGTAGCCACTGCTCCACCACCTCCCAGATCTCGGCCTCCGTGAAGGATTCAGGTAGCCCAATTACCCGTAAGTTGTTGCATCTTCCCCTGTTCTCTTGATCGTCAATCTTTTCCAACAAGCTTGGTCTGCTCTGCTCTAAAGTGATTATTTGTGCTTCCAGCTGTCTTATGCGATCTTCTTGCTGTTCCACTCTGCCCTCCACTGTGTTTAAGTGGGACATTTATCCCTCCAGAGTCCCTTTAATTCCATCAATGGACGTCTGCAGGCAGGTGAATTTTTCATCTAGTATGGCCGTGAGATGCTTTGTAAGCCCCCGCAGGGCTTCCTCTGAGATCATGCCTACCACATGCGACTCCACCGCCATTTTGCTCTCCATTCCTGCTGGTTTCTCTTTCGCCTGCCGCACTGTTTTCATTGACATCCCCGGGGTTCATGCTCAGTTTTGGTCGCTTTTAGACTACAGCAGGCTGTGAGGAGGGGTTGGGAGGGTCCGCTTCAATCTACCGCTGTTATTTTGTGCCATTTAAAGCAGTTTTATCAGGTAGGGAGGCAGAGCCCTGCCTCAGCGCATCCATTCAGGAAATCTTCATCTTGCTTACTTTAGCCCAAATTTATAGAATTCTATGTCATTGCTAATCTGTTCTGAAATTAATTACTTGAGATCTTAGAAACTAACTAACTAACTAAAGCTTGGCTTTTTGAACAACGATTTTAAAAAATAATATCAGAAGGTATGACTTGTTTTTATTCTTCAGAGCTGTGGAGGTTTGTGTTCGTATTCATTTTGTGTGGATGTGTTTCGCTTTTTGAATAGGAGTTGAGGTTGTTATTGGTCTTTATTTTTTGGTATGACACCTTGCATCTTTGAGATATTGTGTAATGCAATTTTAATAAAATAAACAGATAAAGGTATTTTTATTCATGCCCAATTTAGGGGTTCTTTTTATTAAAGGCTGCTAACTGGTTAATGCCCTTTCCAGCGTATGGTAATTGGCAGCCGAGAACACTAATTCCGTGCCTGCCAGCTACCAACAACTAAAATGCACAGTAAGTAGCCATCACGCACTGGGAAGGAAAGTGGGCGAGTTATGGGCGGAGTGTGAACATGGAGAGCACATTGCCACATTCTTGGTGGCAATGTGACAATTAGCGCAACTGCACATAATAAGGCCTCTATGGATGTCGTGATGTACACTCACGTTAATCATGCCACATGTTCTGGTGCTGAATTATGCACTGTCAGGAACTTGCTGGGCATGCCCCCGACAGGTAGCAAATGGCGGTTTTAATTATTGTGTGTTGTTTTTACCACTAATCGTGTGGTAACTGCAACCCTTAGGTAAAATTTTGCTCAGTGTAAATATCCCATGTATATAGTTCACCCCTGTTATCCAAGTTTGTACTCCTGTTCGATGTAAAACCAAACAGCATGTTGTTGTGGTCGTTTTGTTATAATGTAAACCGCGCTGATGCCGAATAGTGCAGTATATAAGAAATTGTAATAAATAAATAAAATAAATAGTCTCTTGAGTCAAATTAATGCTCTAGGTAGTGCACCATAAACAAACATTTACAATATATAGAACACAGCAAAAAAGCAAAATAAAAACAGGATCTTGCATCACAAAATTCAACTGTAGTGAAGCCAGCTCCCAAAGGCATCCTACCCTAATTCTTGGGTATCATTAAATTGGTCTGCTTTTACAAATGAATAAATAGAAGACAGACAGACAATCTCTATATTCATGCCTAACATACTGGAGTACCATTTAAAGTTGAAGTTTAGTGTGCGGTGTCAACTCATATGTACAGAATGATTCATTAAATGCCCCACTCTATACTTATTAGATAAGCTACTCAAGGTCTCTTCTCCACCTCGCTTGGAGGCTGCTCGCTGGGCAGCCGTCATGTTCTTAGCCCCTACACTTCTGAATTTTCTGCCATTATATACTCAAAGTGAGAACGCCCATCACAAATTTAAAATGGGCATAAAGACATGGCTATCTCGGCAGGCCTTCCCAGATATGTATAAAATATATTTCTTCAAATGGGTTAGTTTTGTACATTACGGTAGAATTTACTAACAAAACACAAATAACCGCCTAAGGGCCAATTTAACTATACACCAAGAATGCCCTTAGTAAAAAGACTTTCAAAGTCAACAATTACTTATTAAAGATACTTAATTTCAATTACTTCAATAATGAAAGGCAAAAAAAACCTTAGGATGGCTCAAACCCTACATTTAAGGGCATGTTTACTAAACATTCTTATCGTGCGGGGCCGCGGTAGTGTACCTGTGCCATATAAGGAGTGGGCGGATCAGGCTGCCAAAAGAAAAAAACCGGGAGTAAGCAACCGGACGTGTGCGCGTCACGGTAATGTGCGGGGTCGACATTAGCGCGCCAAAAGGCAAAGTGGCGCGCTGCCGGGTATAGAAAACACCCGAGCCGTAGTACAACGGTGAAGACACTGACCAATAGTGCAGGGGCCATGGGTTCAATCCCCCATTGTGCACAACGACAAAGGCCAGCTGAGACAGCAACTGTAATGATTAAAATTATTTTAGGAGGCAAATAAATTTTGAACGGCATAAGGCGGTGCACAGTTCTCTTTCAGCGGCATAAGGAAGCGCACAGTTCTTTTTGGGCGGCCTAAGGCGGCGCACAGGTCCTCTTGTGCGGCAGAAGGCGGCGCACCGGTCATCTTGGGCGGCAGAAGGCGTCGCGCTGATAGGCACAAAGCGGTGCGCCGATAGGCACAAGCACAGGAACGGAGCCACAGCACATTGGTTAAAACACTGACCAATGGTGCTGGGAGCAGGGGTTCAATCCCCCCCCCCCCCCCGTGTACACTGAAGGCAGTTGTCGGTGTTTGTTTTCTATTGGAGTCACAGAAATTATGGCCGCCAGAGGTGCGTGCGCTGCTGTACGTAAAGCGGCGCACTAATGGTATTGGAGGCCTCTGATGACTGGGAGGCATAAGTCGCGCAATGATGGGAAAGCAGAGGAACCGAGCAACAGCATGATGGTCAGAACACTGACCAATGGTGTAAGGAGCAAGGCTGTGAACACCCGCAGTGCACACTAAAGACAGCTGGCTGAGGCATAGGGGGCTGTGGTGCTGGTCAGAAGGGTGTGTGGCAATGTTTTATGAGGAATAATAATTTGGGAGAGGTAAATGGTGTTGTGCTGATTTGCAAGCACCCAAACACAATCAGTGTACAATGGTGCAGGGATCAGGGGTGCAATCCCACACAATGGCAAATGAACATGTCTGGCAGAGACAGCACCTGTAAGGGGTAAGATAGCCCCATTAGGGTGTTATCGCATATCTGTGGAATAAGTGGTTTCCAGCAAATGTACTCTCAGAGCACTGTAACATAACGTGCCCTTGAAGTCACCCCACAGGACACATCTCCAAATGCAGTGTCCACCACGCCACCCAACAATGTTGGTGAAATAGTGGCCGAGGGGGCGCCACATAGGGTGCCCTATGAGGCGGGGAAAGGTCACAGCACTCTTTCTGCTGTTAGCACTGTGCATTGTAACGTATGGAAAACATAAGTAGTTGTGCTGACACAGTTCGTGCATATGTGATTTATCAGTGAGGGACTGCAGACAGCCCCTGGTGTCTGATATCCACAGGGTGTCAGAGTTAATCTCATATTGCAATCCTCAGCCTGGGCCTGTCTGCAGCCCTTTGCTCCGAGATCAGCAATGGCAGACCTGGGTCAGTCATTAGTTACACACCAAGGAGGGGCTGCAGACAGTCCCAAGTGACGCATATCAACACAGAATCAAAGTCAATATCATCCATTAAACTGCCCCATTACCTCTGGAGATGGAAATCCACAGAGTAACACAGCTCCATGACAGCCAAGGTCTGATGAAAAAACACACACGCCTATGTCATGTATGTAGAAAACTGGTGAATACAGCAATGATGTTGCAGGGGTCATGGTCTGCTCCAGTTAATTAATAAGGGTGGGTGAGGTATGTTCCCACTCTGTGATCAAGTGTACAGCAACCACTCCTGGCATAGTGAGACAATTACACCCTTGTGCCATATATTATTGCACCTTTTATGGTGCAGCAGATGTAACATCACAAACATACCCTGTCAGCAAAGGTGAACTGTAATCTATGTCCATAGGCCATGTTGAAAGGCTGTCCACTCCCAGGCCACTATCGTAGGTACATCATAAGCTGTGTCAATCAAAGGTGTGCCAGAAGATGCCATAAGGACGTATAGGTAAAAGCAGAAAGCTGAGCCAATAACAGTAACATCCCCCAAGCTGAATGCAAACAGAGGAATGTGCTAAACACACACATAACACAAACACTGCACAGAGCAGAGAAGACAGACAATATCAAATTAAATGAAGGACCTACATAAGTTGATGGGCTGCCGAAAGCAGCTGCAGGCCATGTGACACCCATAAAATGTGAAAAACATATCATGGGCAGCTATATCCATGCACAGATTGATGGTAATGTACCCTGCTACACTGACAGTGTGAGACAGAGGATGTGCAGATGTGTGTAGTAGGGGAGTCTGAAATGGAAGAATATGTGAAATATCAGGATGACGGTGGAGTACAAGTGCTAGGCAGAGCACACACAGGAGAGGCAAGCAGGTTGAGATGCAATGCACGAATGTGTGTTAGTCGATGACGTGGTTTAGCAGCATGCACATCAGGGTAGGATGGCACATAGCTGGCAGAGAAAGGATGGATGGAAGGATGTCGCACAACTCAGTTAATGGTACAATGTGGGCATGCCACTGATGTACACACATATGACTATCACACTAATGAAAAGCACATATGCAGGACAAGCAATAACATACAACACTGCAGACAGGAACCACACAAACGACCAGTACTACAAATGTAGACGCCTAAAATGGTAACACACACCGCCCATGTGAGGCACAACAAAGTCTACATAACCAAAATAACGCATGCCAGTACACAAAACGCCTGCTGGCTGCCATGACAAACAAACACAAAAACAACTAATCTGTAGTAAATGCACATGCAGATACACCATGTACAGAAAGAATTTGCACTCTGTATCTTGCAACAACAACACCTGCACAAACACAATGAAATGTCCTGCACTGAATACAGCATGCAAAACAGGGATATAATTAAACACAACGCCATCAGAGGATGTTCCCTGGATCAGGTGAATAATCAGGAGAAGAACAGGAGACAGCTCAACATGCAATAAGGTGTAGCACACCAAACACCTGAATCTCATCAAAAAGAAAGGGCCACATGCAACAGGATGTAAAGACCCTAAAGTGTGAGGTCGTTATTACACAACAAATGTCATGGCTAGGCAACACACAGGATGCACCCTTTTCTACAGTGAAGACAGTAAAGGGTGTGTGTAGAGCTGAGGAACCTGTTGGTACCTCATGGCCGAGTGAGGCCATTAGAGATGTTAAAAACAAAACATGTGCGGAAAAAACATGCATACAGCACACGTCAAACACATGACCATAGCCAATAACAAAAAGCAATCAATGAGCACACTCTAACACAAAGATCCCAAAGGGCGTGTGTGGATGTCAAGCGTACATAGACAGTGATGTGCCATGTGGCTGTCACTAACACAGCTGGCACTGTACAAGGATGTGAGCATAGGTGACCCATGTACATGTCCAGCAAACAAACACATAAAGGGGATGTATGTGCAAATACCGGAGGACTAACATAGTGAAGTGAAACATGGCTTGCACACCAAACAAACAGTGAACAAGTCACAGAAGCACCCCATGTGGCCCATGGCAGGTCATGTAACCCACCATCACCTAGCAACAACAAAAACATCATCTACACCCTGTGACATTGAAAGGAAAATGATGGATCCATGGGCTCACAAGGAGTCATGACTGATACAAAGTCACACATTGAGCATGATGACAGACCTGAAATGCAAACACCACACGAAACACATATTGGGTAAATACAGAACTTTATTTGGTTTGCACATCACAAATAGTGTAGACAGTGCCATCATAATATCAGGGCTGGCCGCATCACCTCGGAAAGTGCTCAAAACCTTTAGCATGTCACAAAGCCACCTCCTACAGAAAGGTAACTTGGTTGACAACAAATTATCCACACCAGATATAATGTGCATCAGGTGCATACTCTGCACCTGACACCAGACCCCAAGCGCCCCCTTGCTGCTGCATGTCGCAAATGTGTCACCCACATATGAGTGCATGTACAGATGAGATGATGCATGCTGAAGACCCAATACACCTCATCTGTCCCTCAGAAAATACCCAACTGTCAAAACAGGGGTCAGACTAACTCCAAAAAGATATTTGGTGCAAAGGACTTTAATGTTCAAAAACATGACAGAAAAGTAATGATGATACTCACATCCCAATGCCCGATATGGGAGTACAAGCTACACCACTATGGACACAAACAATCATGTAAATCACAATAAGCATCTGCTAACAAATACCACATGCACATGACCACAGACATAATACCAACTCAACAACCAGCAGAAATATGCACATATTACACCATCAAGGAGGTCAACATGCAGTGTTGGTGTGGGGAAACAGTGCATCGTCACATATACCAGGATACATGGAATTTCCCAGTAAACAAGTAGTATTGACACCCACACTGCCACACTGCAAACATAATGTGGCAATGTGAGTGTCGCTAACACAAGCCATAGTCATGACCGTGAAGACGGGAAATGCAAGGTGTGTACAGACATGCAGACTGTCATGTATGCACAGTACGCAAACACACGAAGCAGCATATAAATAAGGAAATAATGGACAAACATATCACCTAAATCCACACAGAAGCCATAGGTCCACATGTGGTGTCACAGAAACATAGTCAGTGAGATGCACAAGCACCAGCCACATGGCAACATGATACAGTGATGCCACACATGCATGTAAACACCCATGGGTCACTGAAAACATCATCCCAAGATGGTCTTGTGTTTGAAAACATTGTGGAGTTTAAATGGGGATCATGTCCAGGTGGCAAATAGGTTGACGTAGACAATAGGAGCACTCCATCGTTGGCCACATGACAAATACATGGGCTGTATGCTTGTGTTGTAAGAAAAACATTAGAATATCATCGGTGCCATGTCACAGCCATGGTACAAAACATGAGACACCCAACTGTGACAAAATGTAACACCTACAATGTCCATGTCAGTTGCTGCTGCACAAGGGGGGATCATCGTAAAACGTCAGAATTGTATCTAAAATCCAAACACTCATGTTAAAAGTGTCTTTGAGGCTCAAGACATGCATAGTCAGGGGTCTGTGATCAATATACCATAGTCCTTCGAAGTCCATGTGTGTCCCCCACAATGAGGAGCACGTCCTGCCAATCAATTGCATCAGCAGTGCTATCGACACCTCTGTCAGGGTGAAAGCAGTAGTCAAAAATCAATAATGTCTATCCCAGTCATGTGTTGCACTCTCAGAGGTAAAACATCCAATGGCAAAATGTCATAGCAAAGAGTTGCATGGTGGTCTGTCCTCAAACAGGTGGGTGTTGTTGACAACAGTTGCAGTGTAAGAGATGTGCCCGGTATGTCCACTGTCCTGTGTCAGGAGAGGAGAGGTATGTAATCGTCAGACACCTTTGAAAAGAAACACAAATGTCATAACGTCACAGCTGTGCAAATGCTGAAGAAAGGAATGCAAAGTCAAACAGGACATGATAGCAATATGAAACATAACCATGTGGCCAACATCATTATGCCTCAACACAGACATGGTTGTCACATGGATATGTTAATGTCCATGCGCCTGTCACACAGGTGTGTTGCAGCTACACACCATATGCAGCTGTTCATGTGAGTCTAGAGAAAAATGTTACATGCCCATCAGAACAACATTATATCATCAACAGTGAAAGACAGATGTAATGAACCCCAAAAGAAACCAATACACATACCGTGTGTGTGCATCAGGTGTAGCTCATCAATCGCTTGAGCCACTACACAACAATATCAGGAACACCTGAAGGTAGACAATGTCAGCAAAAGCTCGAGATTCACCATGGCAAGCCAACGTTGATGACGGTCCAGATTATGTGCATATCTGTAAACACAAATGAAAACAGACCAGTGCTTAATGACAACAAAAGAAACATGTTTTCTCAATGCACACAACACATGTCCATAATGTTGACAACGTTTACACCACTATGTAAGAGGTAGCATAGTCACAACAGACACCCAGAGGCACACACCCCTAACAGCACATGATAATGTATGATGTCGGAGCAATGCAACATCACACAGGCAAATGACAAATACACACACCCACAGTATGGAAATGTCTAATTGACATCTGTAACACATGGCCTGCATGTGCACAGGTGTAGATCTGTAGATATAACGGCCCAGTGACCATGCAATGATATCATGGTGTTGTCTGAGAGTACATTGTTTGGGGACAGAAAACGTGCAGCCAAACATCACAATACAACAACCTACACACACATGCAGGTCTGTTTCACATGTCACAGTGAAAGTGTGGTAGAGGACATGCTTAACCAAGACACAAGGGAATATGAGTGACACCAGCAAGAGATGGTTTACTGATGCTAAACGTAGAATATTGGAAAACAAATCATCTGTGCAATATGACAGATCAATAGGAACATATGATTTCAATTAGTGCGGTCACACACAATGTCTATGTACAACCACCTACCAAAACAAAATGATTAATTGCTGATGTAGAGACACATGGCAAAGCACCAGACCAACACCATCCAAACCACGTATGTCCTCTGCACATGGAGACACAAGATAAGCAAACAAATGTCATGTTATAGCCATGAATCACACACTGCACCGTCATGTCCCCAGCTATCACACCCCACAAGAGCCCTCAATTAATGACTGCTCCCTATCACAATGTACAGATCACATACATGTCAGAGGCATCACGGAGATGTCTAACGAGATCCTGAGGTGTGTAGTGTGTCCGACCCCTCCCTTACCTCGCTGTCCGTGT
The DNA here is from genome assembly GCA_033557465.1 of Ichthyophis bannanicus. Classification (NCBI taxonomy): domain Eukaryota; kingdom Metazoa; phylum Chordata; class Amphibia; order Gymnophiona; family Ichthyophiidae; genus Ichthyophis; species Ichthyophis bannanicus. The sequence goes on along the minus strand of CM066039.1, from coordinate 15,977,932 downwards.
ACACACAGAGCAATTCAGGGGTATGCGCACACCATTCTGTTGTCTCAGTCGCAGAGTGCACTATAAACCTTTTATCACCATATTGTGACAAAAGACTCCTCTACCTGTTTAATGTTGTGCCAAAGTTGTATGTTAATCCACTTACAATAGGGAAAAGCATTGGATATCTGCGCTCCCACCTCATGTATTCCCGTATCATAAACATATCCTGGTTTGTACATCTCATACCGTCTGTAATATTAACAGTTATGTTCTGATGATGTGCACAAATAACATGCATAATGTGTTGCATGTGTTAAAATGGACCACCCCATGTCTGCATGTGACAAACCCCTGAGGGCTGCATGCCATCCCAATGTGTGTTAGTCTGAACGTTGAAACATGCATACCCTACATGTGCACCTCTGATAAATAGCTGGCACCTATGTCTGTGTATGTAAGTCAACATAATCATGCCTTGCTTGTGTCTGCAAGATATTTGCTCATATGGTCTGTGTTCACGTGACCTACACACATACACAGCCTGTAGCTAACGCATGATGGATGATGTTGCAAGAGCATCAGCAAGATATGCCATCCAATCCATTAAATACCTGCTATAACACAAGCAACACCCACATGCTGTGATCCAACTGGCTCTTGTAAAAACACCTTTGCTGTATCTGGCTGATACATCTCACCATGTGTGTAGATACCCATCACTGCAGTGAAGGTAGACTCACCAAGTTAAAAGTGTTTTATCACAACCCCCTGGCTGCACAATGCAGAAGGTCCCCATCCCTAACCACATCCATGTCATGGCTACCTGATCAACAATACATTTTGACACACGTCATGTTTGACATCCACATACCACCCAAACTGTTAATATCATCTCCCCATACTAGCATCAACTATGTTTATTGTGCTTTATGTGACATGTTGCTACACACATGAAGAGCACACAAACATAGGTATGTCACAGGAGCCTAATACCAACATAAACATCACAAATGTGTCTAATCGTAGCGCTCCACAATGGACAACAGTCAACAAACAGGGAGTGACCGTCCAACATGAACATATCAACATATGGCTGACACTGTGTGGCACACATATCATGTAAGATAACACCTTCTGGTCTGACAACAGCTGTTTATATCAGAAGCATACACTACCTGTGAATTGCACCCTCCAAACAAACCACACAGATACCAACAAACCCCCACATCATCTGCCACCAACTGCTGTTGTGCAAATCCCACATTATTTGTGGCACACCCATGGACATATGTGATGTTGGCATTCAGAGTCAACTGGTACTGCAGTGTGTCATCCAGATTCCATGTTAACATTAACACATAACACAATAAACATTACACACATTGTATAGCACATGTGTGTCGTAAGCGACTTAATACGTACATGTGAACAGCTCTGCAATCAACCTCCGCCTGAACGCTGAGCCCTCCCGTGTGTCACCACTGGCACGTACAGGGGGGCACAATGGATCCTCCTCAAGATCCTCATTAATTTCTGCAGGGATATCGTGCCTGAGAGCAATGTTGTGCAGGATGCAACAGGCTATGATTATCTCGGCAACAGTGCGTGGCTCATATTGTAAGGCCCCGCCTGTCCTATCCAGACACCTGAAGCGACTCTTCAAAACGCCAAAGGTGCGCTCTATGACAGAGCGGCTGGAGGCATGGGCCTCATTGTACCTCTGCTCTGCACGTGTCCGTGGCTGACGAACAGGAGTCAGCAGCCAGGGGCGACAACCATATCCTGCATCACCTGCAGAAAGAAATGTTGCATGTAAATGTAGGGGTCCATGTGACACAGTCCTGACAGCTGTGTCGACATGAGAAAGAAACCAACAAGACAGTGTGACAACAATATACAGCTGCAAACTATGCAGCTCTATCAGATATACATATGATGACATACAAGCTAAACATGGCTTATCCAGCCCGTAAACACATATCAAATATCACAAACGACCATAGTCACCCTTAAATAATGTGTGTGTGTGTGTGCTACATGCATATGGTGATGCAGTTACTGTCCACATCTGCAAACCCACAATGGTGACACCACAATAGCAATCCAATGCTCCCATAATCACAGGGTATGTCTCATCAATAACCAAGGGAAAACACACAGCCATTTGCGTGTGGCACACATACACACCATGTATGCCATGGTGGTAGGTAAGAATGAAAAGCATATCACCTGTAGACATCCTGTTTATGAATGGCAACATATGATGTTTATTTTGTCAGGCAAAATAAACTGTGTATTGTTGCGCGCCAATGCCTGTCATAGCCATAGTCTTCCCAGTCCCCATCCTGTACACATCCCTCTGAAGGTGCGGTCGTCCAACATGCACACTGTGCCCGTCATTAGTTTGCCCCCAAAACATATGCATAGGCACATAACCGTCCGCTGTAGCTGGTTCCCATACCGCTGTGTATGCACCCACGTAGTCCCCTTGCTGTAACTGTACATTTTACACAATGTGATGTGAAATGAGAATGGCCAGACAAGATGGCACAAACGTACCCTCAACTACAGTGTCAGAGGCTACTGTAAGCACTACATATTGTTGCAAGTCTGCTGTGACATAGGCAATATGTCTGGCCAAATATATGCACACGTGTTTCCCTGCTGGAAACCTCAACATCATCTATCAGATATTAATATACACCTACTCATGTCAGATATTGAGCCCTGGGTGACAACTCCATCACAGAGTGCGTGTGTCAAACTGACACGCACATGACATGTGTGTACTATTAGGGTTATCCAGAACCAGACATGTTAAATGACGGAGAAACATTATCCAGCAATTAAACATCATCACAGGTGTATGTTGTGGACAAAACCACCCCACCAACCACCCCATGTTTGCATATGCTACCAACATGCACTATGAGGTCATCATCAACAACATAGATGTCTGCACTGAGGTGGCAGCACATGTACAACATGTGCATATAACGGTCATAGACTGTGAGGATAATCATGATGTAGGGTTAATGTTTCTAGTCGTACCAGACGTACAAAAACATGTAATAATGTATACCAACACCAGTCCTGTGACTAACATCAATCATATGCAAAGTGCATGTGTCAAACTATATAAAACCTCTACTGTGATCACAAATAGAAACATGTATAATGACATACAGAAATAAAAGACCCTGACATACTCACCCAGCAAGATACATTCGCCAAAACGTCCCTCCTCAAATTGTGTGAATATTGCCGAGTGATGCAGGATATAGGAGTCATGGGTGGACCCTGCAAACCTAGGGACCACATTCAGAATATGCTGATTTGCATCACATACAACCTGAACATTCAGGGAATGGTAGTGTTTGCGGTTGCGGTACGCTACCTCCCTGTCTCTAGGCGGGACCAGGGCAACATGTGTGCAATCAATAGCTCCCATCACGTGTGGTATCCCGGCTAATGCCTCAAAGGCCTGGTTCAGGGTCCACCATTGTTGCCTAGTGTGGGGTATGGCTATGTAATCCCCCATCCGGCTGACCATGGCACGCAGTACCTGGTGGAGACATCGTGAGAAGGTGGGCCGGCTCATGCCACCCACTGCGGCCACAGATGTCTGAAAACAGCCGGAGGCAAAGAAATGTAAGGCAGCAAGGAGCTTGACTAAACCAGGTATGGCATTGGACCGATCAGTCAGGGGCTCGAGGTCAGGTCTAAGATCCTCATAGAGACCCCTAATAGCCCTTGTGCTCAGTCGGTAAAGGGAGATGACCTGGTCCTCTCGCATGTCATAGAGCTGGGGACGGGGCCTGTAGAGGCGTGGCTGCCGAGCCTGCACCTCGGCACACCTCCTGCGCCGTGCACGAACAACACAGGCTTGGACCGCCACCACAGCTGCAGGTCTGAGTTGCTGCGGGACTATACCCATGCCCTGTGCCCCAGCCCCATCGACACCATCTCCCGTGTTCGGCAACCCAAGCATCTGCCCACTGCACAGGACACATGCAGCAGCATAGACATGCGCCATAAACTCCTCCCACCAAACTAAGAAACAAATAACTATGTCACACACAATAAACTATCTAAGCACTGTACAAACTACAAGACACACCAGACCATACACACACAAGACAATACAATCCTCAATACAAACACCAGCCAAACAATCTACACATACACCTGTTCGGACTCCCTTACTGTCTCTCACCAAACACACTTCTACTCTTCTCCGCCTACAACCCTCAACGTCGACAAGCTGTTCTCCCTCACCTATATTTCCTTTTCCTTGCCGTGACGTCCAATGCGCATGCGCATCTGCTCACAGACGAAGGTCTAGAGTCACGCGCATGCGCGACTCTACGCATGGGTGTCGGCATGTGCGTGGTGACACGCAGATGCGCATCGCCTTGCGCATGCGGAAAAAAGCACCCAGACGCCCATGCGGGACTCCACGTAATGCGTATGCGTGACCATACACATACGTAGCACTATTTCCCTCGGCGCATGTGTGTGTTGACGCCTGCAAACGCCCATGCGTATGACGTCACACTCACGGCGCACGAGCGCGACGCACGAGCGTGTCCCACCAAATACACGCCTGCACAAATGCGCATGTGCAGAAATCAAACGTGCAAATACCGTATAAATAGGCCTCAACACGTGGCACACGGTGAGGGATGTTAGAGGAGTTTCACAAACAGACACAGAGGTAAAGAGTGAGCCAGAGCCAGAGGATAGGTTAGAGGTAGTCCAGAGGAAGGTGTGAGACATAAAGGTACAGTGTGCAATAGGGAGTGAGGCTGTGGTGGCAAGACGTCAGAGGAAGGCGGGATATAGAGATTGAAGCAGAGTCTGAGAGAGAGAGGCTGAGGTAGGGGTACGGCACAGGATAGAGGGAGAGGATAAATTAAAAAATCACTGTAGTATCTGTGTACATGTGCTCATTTACTTGACACAGCACCTGTGTTACAGTGTACTGTATTGTGTCCTCTATTGTAGTGTTATTGTTATCTGTTGTGTGTGCTGTGTCCTGCTGTGTGTTGGTGAACGGGGGTTGTTTGAGAGGTGCCTGTGTTCAAGGTGTAGATGGAGAGGGACAGTGACAGAGAGGGCCAGTGTGAGGAGGCGGAGGATGTGGGGCAGCCAGTTGGTGATGAGTCACACAGGGCACAGACTGCACAGCCTAGCCACGAACAGGCAGGGCCATCTGCTGAGCGACAGCCGTCACATTACAGCCAAATGGCCAAAAGAAAAAGGGTCCCTGTGCCAGCAACACAAAGGAGGAGAGCTGTAAAGTTCAGTGACAGTGAAAACCATATATTACTCTCCCATGTCCTTGACAACTACGATGTATTATTTGGCAGAATGAGCACACGCACATCTGTTGCAAACAGAATGGCAGTGTGGGAGGATCTGCGTACTGCACTGTGTGGGGCAGGGGGCCCCACACGTGATGTAGACAGCTTAAAAAAGAGGTTTTCTGACATCAAGAGAGGTGTCCGTCAGCACATGGTTGCTGTAAGACAACATGCTATGGGCACAGGTGGCGGACCCCCCCTCACACCCACACTCTCGCCCCTGGAACAAGAACTTGCAGCACGGCTGGGAGACATCTACCTTCGTGGACTGCCAGAGGCCCTGGATAGCGCACATCCACATGCAGGTATGTACACTAACTAATCATTTCTTTCTCATGTACAATCTCCATATTCCGTACAGGGCGGTCCTATGCAAATACACTCCCATATGTGTCCACAAACCCCACATCATGTTGCCATCCTGTTGTGATATGTGTGTGCAATATCCTTACCTCACCATTTCTGTTGACATGTCTGGGGTTCACATCCAAACCTACCTCCTCAACCCATCCCACGAGAATATGGCATAATGAAGCACACACACACATGAGTCACCAGACACAAAACAACTGTGATTTCCATACAATGCATGACTGTGTTGGTCATTTCAAAGGCATGTTTGTATGACATGACAGCAATACAGTGCTGCATGTGCACCCCAGTGGGCCAAAGGTGATGCCTAGTTGCCATACGCTGCACTATGGGTCACTGCGAGTCACATGTAGCACTGAGACAATCATATCACATACAAATATGACCCATACTCACAAACCAACACACACATGCAGTGATTTGCATAAAGCAGGTGTTAGGGTGGGGGCAGTAACACGCATGTGCGGAAATATGTTACATAACAGAGGAATGGGATGCTATGGGCAAACATGTGCAATGTGACCATGAACAGGAGAAGGGGCGATCTGCCACCTGTGCATGGGCACAGCACACACATGTGTCCCTTACCCAGACACATGGTGGTGACACACACGTATGGGAGTGTGTCCGGTGTCTGGTATGCAGCACACATGAACGGATGCAAAACATCCTGTCTGTGTGTTATGTATCACACATGTATACATATGTGGTTTGCTGAAACATATGTGTGCTCTCTCTGATTCCTCCCAATGCAGGTGACTACAGTCAAATGGGTGCGGAGGAAGAGGAGGAGGAGGGGGCAGAGGAGGAGCAGGAGCAGGATGAGGCGGTGGTGGAAGAGGAGGAGGGGGAGGTCTACATTGCAGCCCCTATGAGTCTGATGGAGGCAGAGGCTGCTGTCTCTGGGGGCAGCACAAGTGCTGGCGATGAGTCCCTGGAGCCACACGTGCGCGCCATGACACCATTGCGTGAAGCAGCAATAGAGACCAGCCAACCACCCATGCCAGCAGAACCAACACCTACACCTCTCCCGGAGTTGATGATGGCAGAGATGAGGGCCTATGGTGCATCATCACACCGTGATGCTGAAGGTGGGTGACAATAGACTGTCACAACCACAACACACACACCAGTAGTCCACAGTTGGTGTGTGTGTGGTGGCTGTTCAAACATTACCTCCACACGTTACATGTTCTGGTTGATTACCTTAGATGTGTGATACCCAAAGGTTGTAGGGTACCTGAAATGATAGCATTCTACCCCCAATAGAATAGTGTATGTTCAGGTTGATACACATGGATGCAGACATATGAGGAATGTGTCTGACGGCCCAGCACTCTATGACAACATAAATTGATACAGACATTGGGAAAGCTACATCCTGCCGCTCTGCAGATACCCAAATGTCTTGTACACAGCAGGATGACAACTTAGCCATAGTCTGCTGTGTTAATGAGCATATGTTAAGCTATATGACCATTCCTCAATGTCTGCATTTGCGGGTAGCGGGAAACATAGCCATGTCTTTGTAGAGCTCTGATGTCCCCCCCTGGTGCTTCCCCTGCTGTGTCCAAACAGAAAAGCGTGTAAATGTACTACACAAAGGGCAATTTGCTTATCGGCCCCACTTATATGGAACTCTCTCCCTCCCGATGTGCGATCCCTGGATGATTTAAAGGAGTTCAGAAAACAACTGACATTTGTACTCTTCACTGAGTACTATGGCACAGACATCTAACAGTCTCTATTATTATAGCCTGCATGTAACGTGTTTTACTGTAACAGTTCCTTGATGTTGTGTCACCCAATTTTACCTTCACTGTTACGTTTAGTCAGTGTATGCCCCCCTGTCTCTGTTCTCCCCTCTTGTGTCTTGGTAACCGCTGTGATTAAAGGAAACGGCGGTATAGAAAACATGTAAAATACATAAATAACTATATAACTACACATTTGTTACATGGCCTACATTATCTGGACCAAGGACCCTCCTCTGTGTTACAGTGAGGGTGCACATGTATCACTCAGGAGTCACATATGTGCAGCAGAGGTGCACATGTACAGGTAAGGTGTGTCATCCCTGTGCCTACCAGACATCCCATTGCTTCATTAACATACACATGTCCCTGTCAGAGAATGTATTTTTCCCTCCACATGTGTCATCAATTGTGATGTCATATCTCGACCTTCCTGTGTTCATCTCCGTTGGTGTCCAGCTGATGTAGTTGTGGCTCGTGCATGCGCAAGCTCCCCTACACGATGGTTATGTGAGAGCTGTCATTGGCCAATCCTGTTGCCACAGCTGTAGTATATGGGTGTTTCACCACAGCCTGTAAATCGTTGTGAGGGCATACCACATCTACGTCGTGTGATGTGCCCTGTGGGTTTGTCTGCCTGCCATATACTACTGTGGACATTATGTATATTGGCCCTCTCCATCTCTGTGATTGAGTCTGCCCTATCACATCACCAATCGTGTGGCATGTACATTAAATGTTTGTGTATGGCGTTGGAGTAGTGGAGATGTATGGAATATAACACGCTGTATCCCATGCACAGGCAGTCGACGTGTTCTGGAGCGGATACGCCTTGCAGTGGAGCAAAACACAAGGCAGGTGTGTGGTGAGATCCATCAATTACATGAGGCGGTCCAAAACATGCCCGTCACCCGGATATGTGAGGCCCTTGAGGGCATGCTGGATGTCATGCGCCGACTTGCTCCTGCACCACCACCAGCACGGGTTCGAGAAGAGGGTCGTGGCCGGGGGAGGGGGGAGGGTGCCCGACGTGTCAGGCGTGGCCGACCACGTCGCCAACAATGAAACATGATATATGCAATAACATGGTATAATCCTAGTTTTTGTTGATCTTACAATGCTCAGTTAGAGCAATTATGTATCCAGTACAACATGTTTTTGAGGTGTTTGTTATGTGTGTCATGTCAATAGCTTACATATGCAGATCATATGTTGTGTGGGTGTCAGGTAACACTTTAATTTGTAACGCACACACATTAGAATATCCATGTGTATATGGAAAGCTAATTATGAGACTTACTCTGTGACAATAAACAGCTGTATTACTATACATACAGTGTGTGTGTCCAATGAGTGTCCATGTTGTCCCATGTGTATCAGGGAGGCGGGGGGTGTTTGTGAAAACCCTAAATGAGCTGCGCCCAGGTCATCTAGTGATGGGTACAGTAGATGACCCACACACAGGTTCCCTGCTGCAAATACCTCAACAGAGTCAGCTACGATTGTCATGCTGCACAGACATGTGATGTGTCACGTGCACCTTGTTTCCCAACATCCTTGGGGATGCAGCGGCACAGTGTGCACAGACATCCATGTGGTCACAGGGGGACTATGTTCCCAATGGCGTGTTTACGTCACATACTCATCGCCGTGTGAAACCCATCATAGAACACTCATTGGTGGCATATATGTGGCTTTTTCCCTTGACCACATCAATAATCTCCTGCCTCCCAACACACCATAGGTACGTCTGTGAGAGAGGCAGATATGGGTGGTCTGCCTATGTTTGGGACTCAGATATGTGAAGACCTTTGTTCCACATAGGACCATTCCTGTGCCATGTACATCAGTGAGACAGCTGCTACGTTGCAATGGTTACTGTAGACCCCTAATTATGAACATCTACACCTTATTTGGGGGGTGCTGTTGGTTTCACACACATGTTTGCACCACAGAAACATATGTGCACCCACACATATCACATGCTGACATCCGCACACTTTGCCTAGGTCAAACACGTGAGCAATACAGGTTTTTACAAAACTATATTTTATGATGGAAAACAGAACTGGGATAAACTTTACAGACGTGGGAAGGGGGAAAATACCATCACCCTCCCCCCCTCCCCAAACATCCTCCCCTCCCCGCAAACGCCCACACGCAAATATAAAACACACACACACATAAAACAGACACACAGGTGACACCCACCCTCCCCCAGCATGCCCACTGATGGAAGACAGGGCAGCACAGGGCACATGTGGTGACGTCACTAGCACAATCACTGACGCCAGTGACGCCATTGAGGGGGTGCTTGCCGACATGGCAGACGTACCACCTCGGCAACCACCCTCTCAATCACTCCCGCCAGCCACTGCTGAGAGTGACACATCTCATGTATGCGTTGCTCCATCCCATCCAAGGCCACAGACAGGTGGTCCACGCATATGCCACCACACACACACATTGTCAATGCTGTCTGTGTGGTGGCATCTGCATAGGGCCTGTCTGTGGCCCTGGATGGTGGAGGCAACTGCAGTGGCTGGGGGGAGGCCACAGTGCCCTGTGATGCCCTGTCTTCAACATCACTTTCCCAAACCCCTTCTGGGAAATCCTCCACCCCTGATCCCTCCCGAACATCCCCCCCCTCCACATCCCCGGCAGCAACCCTCAACCCTGCCTCCCCCACAGACACCCCTTCAGAATGTCCTTCTTGGCCCTCCTGTGTCCTTTCTTCAGGTGCTGCAGGTGTTTGCGCCTCCACCACCTCCACCTCATCATCCTCGTCCACCTCCTCCTCCTCCTCCTCCTCCTCCCCCTCTGTGGTGTCCAGGACCACCACCTCTGCATCATGTGGTGTTGGTGTCCTTCTGAAGAGGTGTGCAGAGGTGGTGGCCTCATCCTCGGTGCCATCACCATCTGTGGAACATGACAGCCATCAGCACGTTTCTCTGTCAGAAATATAGCACATCTACATAGGCAGGTAACACAAAGGCATCTCTGATAATGGGACATAAGTTACAAATACGTGACATTCTCATTATTATACATCATCACCCTTTTGTGAGTTCTCACCCTGGAGGCGCTGAAGGTATGCAGCATGGTGGAGGCGCAGCTCCCTGCCCTTCTTCCGGAGATCCTCGATCTGTGGATATGCAAAGGAAAGGTGAGGGCATTAGTGACTGGTCACCTTCTGCTGGTTTGCCCACACACACACACACACACACACATCACTGTGCACAGGGTCTTGCTGCTTCAGCGACAGTGCTGTGTGTGTGTGTGTCATGTACTGCATAGTTTGTCACCTGTCAGCAGGCAGTTCCATGGGCAACACGCATATGTCATGCCATGGGTTCTCCGCTGGTGACAAGGGAGCCTGTGTGTCACAGCTGACCCTCATCCCTTGTGACGGTGTGTGTCAGCATCCCACAGTGTGAATGCACTTCCCCTCCCCTGTCCAACATGTCTCTCTCAGGTGAGGTATACAGCTTACACAGGGATCAACATTGAGAAAAACGTGTGAGAGTGACACGGACATGGATTGGGCCCCCCCCCCCGGGGATTGGGGGGGCTGTTATGTCCTCATGCTGCTGTTACGCCAGGTAAACTCTGACAGGGGTTTGGCTATGCTGTCACCAGATACACACATAACATGGTCTATCACCTGGCTGCAAAGTATATGTACATGCTAGTTTGTTTTCACAGGTGTGCTGATGGACTGTGGCTGCCTTCTTATTCCCCACCTCTTTCTATAGCATCCTGTGTGAGTGTCAGATAAAAGTGGGTGACATCATTTGGGTGTGGCCCAGGGCAGTCAGCCCAACCGGCCATGCCTGGAAGGGCCTTCAGGGAAGCTTACATGGTTCGTGGGGGGTGGCCAGCAAGGCGTCTTAAGTATTCATATTTCATTACGGCCTATTGGCAAACGGGGGGAAACCTACAAAGTGACATACTCCTGTTATCTCATGGCTCACGTGTGTGTGGGGGGTTATGGAACCTCCATTTGTGTACATTGTGACATATAGGTCAGATGACACACAAACTAAACATACACTGCCACACGTGTTTCACTACAATAACTAGTGTCATGCAATGACAGACACAGTGACCTGCTTGATGTTTGGCAATCCATGACCTAGGAAGAGCCATATTGCACGGCCAACATCACAACACACATACACATTAGTTTGCTTATGATGTCATTGAAAATGGACACTGGGGTGTGTGCTCATGCATCCTGGGGTTTCATCAATATAGATACACATGGAAGGCCTACCTCCTGTTGTTCACAGAACATTCGGGGGTCACAGTACCACCTGCATTAGTTGCTTTGTCTGTGCACATGTGTGCAGTGACACCTGTGGCCAGTGTACATGGCTCCCTCAGCACATCCTGTACATACCCTATCGCACCCTTGCATGACCTTGTAGCAACATTGCACAGTTTGGTGCCAATGATGTTGTCCATGCTAGTCACAGTTACACTGCATGTGCTGTGTTACACACATCTATGTTGAGATTCTCTTTAGACATCCTGGTACTCAACCCCACTGGCAAACTGATATGCAACCAATCATTGGCGGAGTGTGGTGAGAGGAGTCATTGTGTGGGTGGCCCTATTGACTGTGACAGGGGACACTAACATAAACATTCACCTTTGACAGGGCCAACAATATCAATGCTTGCACCACTGGCTGCATTGTGGGAGGTGTGTCATATGGGCAAGCTGCTGGCTATGTGCAACCTACGTTGCACACAGTTGATGTCAGCGTAATGTAGGGGTAGGGGTGGGTATTGTTCCTGTATGGCCTAGGTTATGTTGTTATGTTCATATTCACTGGTTCAGCTGGGCTGACAGAAGGTGTTTTGTGGAAGCAATATCGACAGGGGCCAAACCAACATAACGGCTCTTTGCACCAGTGCTCATGTGTGGGTTTATGTATGTGTTATCCAGCAACATCAGTTGCATGTGTCACTGAAACACCATCAGTGATGTCCATGTGTCTGATGTTGTTGGATTTATCTTAGGTGTTAAGGTTTTGGACCACATTCTGCATGGTGGTATGGGGACATGTCTCTGCTACAGGTTTCTGATAACACATATAATGGCTAAGGGGGATGGGGTGCTGTTACACACATTAACCTCTGCAGCTAGCATATCATCTGGAGACATCACAGACATGTGTGATGAGATATTCACTTCACAAACTATGGTATAGGTCCAACCTACCTGCCATGAACATACACATAATCTTACTGACATACCCACCATAGCTATTGCTGATCTGTCCCCCTGTGGGCTGGTTGTCCTACCACAATTCATCAGCTGCACACACATTAGCAAAAGGGTGACTAACACGACGCATTGCGCAGCTCACAGGAATCCTGGGGATAGGGAGAATGCATATAACCTGTTAGGCACACACAAGCATATCCCCATGGTGCCAGATTAGACACTGGGATGGTCTTCCTGGCCTCCAGGGGATAGGGAGCATAGAGCAAAACTGTTAGAGCACACACAAGCATATCTCCATGGTGCCAGATGAGCCACTGTAGTGGCATACCTGGCCTCCAGGGCATAGGGAGCATAGAGCAAAACTGTTAGTGCACACACAACCATATCTCCATGGTGCCAGATGAGCCACTGTAGTGGCATACCTGGCCTCCAGGGGATAGGGAGCATACAGCAAAACTGTTAGAGCACACACAACCATATCTCCATGGTGCCAGATGAGCCACTGTAGTGGCATACCTGGCCTCCAGGGCATAGGGAGCATAGAGCAAAACTGTTAGTGCACACACAACCATATCTCCATGGTGCCAGATGAGCCACTGTAGTGGCATACCTGGCCTCCAGGGGATAGGGAGCATACAGCAAAACTGTTAGAGCACACACAAGCATATCTCCATGGTGCCAGATGAGCCACTGTAGTGGCATACCTGGCCTCCAGGGCATAGGGAGCATAGAGCAAAACTGTTAGTGCACACACAACCATATCTCCATGGTGCCAGATGAGCCACTGTAGTGGCATACCTGGCCTCCAGGGGATAGGGAGCATACAGCACAACTGTTAGTGCACACACAACCATATCTCCATGGTGCCAGATGAGCCACTGTAGTGGCATACCTGGCCTCCAGGGGATAGGGAGCATACAGCACAACTGTTAGAGCACACACAAGCATATCTCCATGGTGCCAGATGAGCCCTTGCGATTGTCCACATGGAATCCAGGGGATAGGGTGTATGTGTTAACCTGCCCATGCACAGACAAGCATATTCCATGGGTTTCTTAGAGCCTACTGGGATGAGCTCTATGGACCTCTGCAGTTAGGGGAAGTGTTTGGGGCTCTGACAGCACACAGACCAATATCACAGGGCTGACAGCAAACACACTGTGATGGGCTCTCTGTCCTCCTTGTGATAGGGGGGATGCCTGAAATTGGATGGGCACGCACACGCATTTCTCCAGGGTGATTGCTAGCCCACTGTGATGGGCGCTGTGGACCCATGCAGATAGGCGTGTGTATTGAACAACATGGCCAACACTGCCCATCTCATCTGGGTGTGTGACATACCATCAATGCTACGTTTCACTTATCCTTGTGCTTGTCCCAGGGTGCTTTGTTACAGGTACTGATCCCACCATATCCATATGTTGTTGTTTCTATTTACATCTGCTGATCTAGGGTCTAGCATAATTACAGTATGTTGTGGCACAGCCATGGCAGCAGCTGACATGCCACAAGGGTAGCATGGACACCTCTATGACCATGTCCATCACCACCTGGGTGCAGGTCACCACACTCACAAATGACACAGATACATTTCGCTATGTCTTCTCATCTTGTGCACATTACTGACTCACAGTAACTCATGACAACAGCATGGATATTTGCAATTAGCACAGGCTACAGATCTCATTTTGAGGTACAGGCGCCATACACTTACCTCACGTGGGTAGTCTGCTTCACTATTGAAGCGTCTTTGCAGACGTTGCCACGCCCTTAGGACCCTGGAGCTGTCCCTGTGCCCGGTGGCCCCTGGGAAGAGCTTGTGCTGGCGTGGTGCGATCAGCCGGGACAGGTGCCTGAGCTCTCGGAGGTTGAAGGAGGGCTTCCTTACTCTGGGCGCCATTTTCAGATATTATCACCTGATTGGACGCAGCGTGCATCACGCCCATGCGTAGGGCACCTGACGCGCAAATTTACGTGCACCTGCGCCACGCATATGGCGCAGTTCAGGAACGTATGGCGTCCATGTGCGCACCGAACGCAGTACGTGCATGTGGCCTACGCAGCTGGCGCATGTTTGCAATATATCACGTGCAACTGCGTCACGCAAATGCGCACAGAAAAGTTTATCGCTAGAACCTGCGCGACACACATTACATATACACTGTTGTGTGTCATTTATCTTATGGAACTGAACACCATTTGCGAATGTTGATGTGTATACACATTTGGGTCTTGAACCTATCAACACATACACAATGGTTCTTTGGCTTCTGTATGATGTGATGTGCTATAGCTTTCACATTGCAATGACTGCCAATATTAAGGGCGATGTTAATTAAAGTAGGTTGCTGTGTGGGTACCCGTTAGTGTACTGGTGCCATATACGGAGTGGCCGTTTCAGGGCGGACATGGACAGACACCAGAGCAAACCTGTGCGTGTCGCAGTAATGTGCGGGGCCCACATTGGCGCGTGGGAAGGCTACGTGGGCCGCTGCTGCATAAACATACAGCAGAGCCGTAGTACAATGGTGATGACACTGACCCATGGTGCAGGGGCCATGGGTTCAACACCCCATTGTGCTCAATGGAAGAGGCCAGCTGCGGCATCAAATGTAGTGGGAAAAAGTGTTGTGGGAGGTATAGTAATTTTGGGCGGCAGAGAGCGGCGCACGGTTTATTTTTAACGGCATGAGTCGGCGCACCGTTCATTGGGGGCGGCAGGGGGCGGCGCACTGTTAGGTTTGGGGGGCAGAGGGCGGCGCGCTGATGTATGAGGGGGCAGTCCGATAGTGGGCGGCATAGGTGGCGCACTGATGTGCACAGCAAACAGTAACAGAGCCTTAGCACAATGGTTGGGATACTGACCAATGGTGCAGAGGTCAGGGGTTCAACCCCTCACAGTGCCCAGTGAGCAAGGTTGGCTGGGGCAGTAAGTATTATGGTGAGGTGTGCTGTAGGAGGCCTTATAGTTTATTTTTATTACCCACTACCAGTATACCCGCTCTAACAGCGTGTTAATATATGGAGGCCCGTAAGGCACATGTTACAGTGCACAGTCCGCAAAGGCACCCTAGCAAGTCCCCTATAGGGCACCATGTATGCTGCGCCACAGGATAATGTATAGTGCACGCAATATGGATGGCAACCATAAGGTGGCCTATAGGGCGCCCTATAATGCACCCTCAGAGGCACCCTTATGGGTACAGTATGGCAAGGGTGTGTTTGATGCCATAAACATATGTCCAGTAAAATGTACAATGCTCTGGACAACCCTATCACAGAACCCCTCTGTGGACTTGAACCCATGACCTCCTGCTATAAAGGCAGTGACGGAACCATTGGGCTACGGCACTATAGCTCTGAGTAAGCGCCTGTGTGGCTGCAGAGAGCCTGCACGTCACCCCACAGACAGTCTGCTGCTGTAGACAGGACGGGGTAGGCCACCCGTACCCATGATGCAATGCACATGCAAATCAGCTGCCCACAGATGCACACAAGATGGGGACTGCACCCCAAAAGCTACACGGCATGGTAGGGGGAACTGTCCGTGTCCACCCACACAGAGCCTCGGCCTGGTGGGGGGCCTGAGCGTGAGGACTGCCGGCGAGGGGTAGCTACACACCGTCACATTGTGCAGGTAATGTGCTCACCCTGAGGGTGGGTGGTGGTGCCCAGGACCAGGTCCACATCAACGGCCATGCCAGAGCTCAACATCAGTATTAACCTGTGTGATAAGAAGGTGTTGCAAACTCATCATGGATACCCCTTCTGTCTTAGTTGGTGGTTCTCCCCCCCCCCCATAGGTGGGCAACATACCTACCCCCCCCCATGACAAACAGGGTCTCCCATCAACACATCCCCATCCTTTCCCCCCCCCCTTGCACTAATGGCAGTAGAGTGGGCCATCAACCCCTGTCCTGCTGGGGGACAGACACCCTACAGGGCAGTCCAAGCAGCTCCACACACATCCAAAACACACTATCAGACAGACAGTAGGCCTGGATATTCAGGGGTGCACCCCAGCACTATCTGATATTCTCCTGCAGCAGGCCATCAGCTGCTGCACCCTGCAAGGAGCTCCATCAGGACACATACCAGCTGTGCAGAGTCTGCTGGATAGTCCTGATAGGATTGCATGCACCCCAAACTGGGGTGGCAGCACACACAGGGAGATCAGTCCATGAAGAGGCCCCAACAGGACACCCATATATCACAGGAGAGAAATGCTATACAGCACTATGGGGGTGCCTAGCCATGCTGTCATCACTGCACGCTCAGGGTGAGAGTGATCCACCAGCAGCAGATACAGAGGTCAGCCTGTCTGTGTAGGTGGTGGCTGGGCATTACAATGTCCCAGCCAGTGCCCCATGCCCTGTGCAGATGCATCCTGGCCAGCACACCCTGTCTGAGCTATACCCATGGTACCTTGCTGCTCATTATGCACATTGTCAGGCCAATACTGGCAACAGTGCTGGCAGTGTGGCCTGTGGAGGGTGTTTGTAGCCAACACACACTGTATAGACAGACACCCCCCCCCCCTCACCTATGCCAGCATTGTGCTACTATTGGGGGAGTCATTCGACGTGCCCACCACACCAGTCCTGGGAAGGGTACAGGCATGGATATGGTACACAGTACTGCTGCATGTCACTCCCCAGGGTGGTAAATACTGTCAGGGGCCAGACCTGGGGCACGCACCACAGACAGCCGACAGCTTGTTCTGCTGCAGCACAAGGAGCAAACAGTGCTGAGTGTAGGACTGTCTACCTGCCAGTACCCACATCAAACGTTTGTGGTCTGTGTACCGTGTACCCAGGTATAGGGTGGCATTGCTAGGGTACGCAGGAGCTAGATCTGGGAGATGCCCCCCCAGGGGGCTTTTCCAATGTGGCCTGTGGGTGTGGGTGCGTCTGGACCTTTGCCTCTTGCTTTACGGCAGAGTGTCCCTACTCCAGTCCTGGTGTTCCAGACACTGTTCGGGCCTTCATGCTGTCCCCTATGAATATGCATGGGCTACAGTTGCATAGCATGGGGGTGGTGCAGACATCTGCAGCACAGGCATCTGTCTTAGGGGAAGCATGGAACCTGAATGGTGTTTGGCCCTCCAGGACTGCATTTGGGAGACTCTGCTGGAGATAATGTGCCTGTTTATGGTGTCTGTGTTTGGTGTGGTAAAAGATAGGCGTATTGACCATGCCTATGTTCTCAGCAATAAAGGTTTGTCCTTACTACCACGGTGTAGCTGTGGGGTGAATATGTGGACAGGGTTGGCGGTAGCTGCAGCTGGGCTCAGAACCTGTGACCCTCTGTTCTTGCACACACTGTCTGTGTGCACTGCACCACCGTGTAGCCACTGATTGGCTGCAATCCCTGGGTGGTCCATGACTGTACATCCGACAGGGCCTGTCTGTTGCAGTGGACGGTGCCAGCCTGCACATGGCCTGGCCACTGTCCTCTGTGGCTAGCAGCCACTGCCCCCTCCACCATCTGAACCCTTCCGCCAACATGCTGGCATGTCCTTATCCTTGCAAAGGGATATGACCTGATTGCGTAGTGTAACCCCAGGACTGTATTTGGCTCACATGGTATAGCGGTCTAGCTGTTGTTCTTTAGCAAGGTTTTTGTGGAACGTGGGCCACCCATTACGTGATCATGACCAGGGACACACTTGGCCCTTGGCACGTGGGGTGAAGGCATGTACAGGCACATCTGTCGTACATAACCTCTACCTACTTAACCTCTACCTACGTGTCCTTGGCCCCTACAGTTGTGGCACTACAGGACTGCATTTGGGGGACGCGGCTGTTGGTGATGCACATTGTGCTGGTGTGTGTGTGTGGTGTAGGGTAAAATATGGGTGTTTGCAACATGCTTTTGTTCTGTGCAATAAAGGGGTGTCTCTGCTATCTGTGTTTAGTGGTGGGTTAAATATTGGGATTGTGCTGGCATGTGCCTTAGCTGGGATTTGAACGTGTGACCCTCTGGTCCTAGAGGTACCGGCTCTGTCCACTGCACCACACTGTGGCCACAGAGACAGTGCAGTCCCTGGAGATAGTAGACCTGGCAGGGTGGGGTTCCAAGACCTGCTCTGCACATTATTACTGTGAGCTCCTTCACCCTGTCTGGTGACAAACGTGCAAATATAACACGGGTATGACGTCCGAACAGAGGGGGATAGCATATTCCCATGCTGGGCAACAGTGCTATTGATGGTCAACCATAAGTAACACTCCCAGGAGGGGTCCAATACACGGAGACGTTTTTGGAGGTGTCTCCGCTCCGTGCCCCTTTCCAAACAACTGTTATTTTATTTTTTAGGAGCTCTGCTGGGTGTGTTTTTAACTTTTGCGCATTACTATACCTGTTCCCCAGCTGATTTACTATTTTAATGCTTTTGTTGTGGTCATTTCCTCTTTTTCATTGCAGTTTTGTGCTGTGCACATGTATCACACTGCTGACGTTTTGCATGTTTCCCCGGTTTTGCTGTACATTGCTGACGGAAATGGTTTCTCTTCCCTTTATATGCCCTCTACCGCGAGTGTTTCACTCGCGCTATTTTTTACATGTAGATTCGGGCCCGATACCGTGCGGGGAGACTCTCCCCTCCCACTCTCCACCCATTGACCCCGTCCCTCCGCCCCTCCGGAGCCTTCCTCCGCCCTCCTTTAGCCGTTCCACGCCTCTATCGGACATTTGCGGGCCCGCACTTGTACGGGGCCCGTTACTGAACCGCGTACCTGTGCGGGGGTGACACGCACGTGTGCGGGGCGTTTAAACGTGTTTCTGCGCGTTTCAATGCCGCGTTACCGTGCGCTATTTTGCGCCGCGCAGATTTGCGGACTTTAGTAAACATGCCCCTTAGTGAAATTATCCAATATAGGGAATAGCTAACACTCACATCACCGGTCAAAAAGCCTTCATTAAATTTTTAATTTTAAATTTTTAAATCCAAATTTTTTATATTGCCGTGAACAGAAGTGACGGCAATGGAGGCATTTTCTACATTCGGCATTTAAATCATTATTTTAAAACCCCTGAAGAAGCCATTACTTGGCGAAACAAAAGCTTTTGTAGGGTGGGTGCTGAGTCCTTGCCTTGACGGCAGGAGTGCAGATATCTTGCCTTGATGGTGGGCATCGGAAGGTGCCGTGCAATTTAACAGCCTGGAAGCTGTGAAGTTGTCTTCGTTTCGCTCGCGTACTGGACTGTGGATTTGATAAGATAAGTAACTATAGACCTTCAATGGCATACTATTAATTGTCTGTTTAGAACGTTTTATTTTTGTTGTTTTACAGGAGAAGAAGGTCCAATCCGCGTTCGTTCTATAGTTGTGAAAAAAGACGCTGTTTTTTTCTCTTTTCTCTTTTTAATGCTATAGTATGTTTGTTAAAGGTATTAAGAATCCTAAAAAGTACTTTTGTGGAGAATAATGTGGTTCAATTTGATAATATAAAAAATGTGGATTTAAAAATTAAAAATTAAAAAATTAATGAAGGCCTTTTGACCGGTGATGTGAGTGTCAGCTATTCCCTATAGTGGATAATTTCACTAAATGTAGGGTTTGAGCCATCCTGAGGTCTTTTTTGCCTTTCATTATTGAAGTAATTGAAATTAAGCATTAACTTCAGCCAGCTATGAGGTGAGTCACTGTTTCCAGCTCTTTCTTAGGCAATCGATTTATGTCCATTTTGCCAGCTTTTCAAAGCTCGCTGTATATCATCTCCGCTATCCTGGGCTACAACTATCAGTCTCTCATCCTTTGGTTTCAGTTCACTTCTCCTTAACCATTCATTTGTCTGTTCTTGATCTACAAAGGGCTCCTGGAGTAACACTTTGTATTTCCCACAGTATTTGTGCATTTTCCACTTGTTTTAACTTGTTTGCTGATGGAATTCTTGGAAGAGTTTTTTTCTATTGTTTTGCAAATTCTGTTGCTTCCTTTCCTGTGTGTGCTTGTGGATTCTCACTCATTCCTTCTAGTCATCAGATCACTTGTCCAAGTTTGGGGACAGATTCTGGATGTTTTTAGTTTCATATTTCAGCACTTTTTGCATATTTGGAACCAATGATGCAGTTAGGTATGCCTGGAAGCCTATGATAGCAGCTCTGTATGTGGAATCAATTTCTGTGAGACCTAGCCCTACTTCAGTTCTAGGGATGTACAGTCTTGGCAAATACTGATTCTTATAAATTACCCCATTGGCAAGGAGGAGTTTTCTTGTTCGCACATCCAGTTTTTCAAGATCTTTAAGAGGCCAGTCTACAATCCCAAAGTTGTATGAGAATACAGGAATTGCCAGCTGATTGATGGCTTGTATCTTATTCCACGATGTTAAAGCACTTTTCAATAATGATTTTAATCTTCTATAGTATTCTTCTATAGTATAGTATTCTTTACTTATCTTTTCTCTCAGTAATTTCTGCTTGCGTGTCATTCCTGCTCCTACTCTGAGATACTTATATATGCCTTCCTGTTCAAGTTCCTTGATATCACAGCCCTCAGCCAGGAATATGTTTTCCATTTTGCTCAATTTTCCTCTAAGAAAAGTTGCCTTAGCACATTTATCAAGGTCAAAAGTCACCCTGCATATTACCTCCAGGAATATCAGTTAGCTACCTAACTTTCAATACAATGTGTGATGTCAAGTCAATGCTGACTCCTGATGATCATAAGTAGGTTTCCAGGCCTTTCTTCTGTGCACTTGTATGTTCATTTATTTTTTCATTGTAACTGGGTATATATTTTTTGCATACTTTCTATCTTCCTCTCTTGTGTGCTAGTTGTTGCTTATCAGATTTGTTTACATGTGTGCAATATGTAAACCACAATGATGGATCATTTTGTAACGACTTTTAGCCCTGTAAAGGGATGACCAAAAGGAGCACTTCAAAATCCTATTCATGACAGGGAGGAGGTGTAACTCCAGATGGGTAAAATTTTTGGCTTACACAAGTATACTCTATATGAAATAGGGAATGCGTATGAAGATTTTTGTTTCCCCCAGGGCACACCCCTGACACACACCTCCCATTTAATTTTGATATAGTGAAGTCATCCATGTGTAAATCTCACGCTTCATAAAATAACACATGTAGGCACAATTTACACATGTATATGGCTGCTTATACAATATGTGTGTGAATTGTAAATAGGGCTTCAAAATAAGCCCTTTGGTGACTATTCTCCAGAACTATAGTCATGTCATCAGGTCAATGCCAAATGAACTAATCAAGGAAACTTAATTTATAAAAGCTAATCACACAAGCACTGTGTTAGCTCTGTGAAAAACCCTCACCTACAATTTGCATTTTGACTTTTATTTCTTCATAGCAAGGAGGGGTATCATGATGTAATGGTCCTAAAATTTCCTTCTTTGGTTACACGTTGAATCCTTTCCAGCCACACAAGCATGCTGGTATTAGGAAAACAAACTTATGGCCTTCTCTTGCTGGTTGCTTTTGTTCTTAATTCTTGCACAAACATTTCAGGCAATGATTTGCAATATAAGAAAATAATGATTTCTTTTCATACAGTATTGCAAACATGCATCACCAGAAAGCTCTGGATAAGACAGAGAAAAATATGCAAAACTCATACCATAGATTTTGGGGAAAGAAGGAATGAGCTTCAGATGGAGAAGGGTCAAACTAATGTCTCCCACAAACTCGCAAGGATTGTTCTCTTTTATCCAACACAAGGAGTTCACGTACCTCATGTAGTGAGGTTTCAGAAAGAGAAACACGTCATACTATCAAAACAGATGAGTTCATTTCTGGGAACTGAAGTGGGCTGCGGCCTTCCGATGTCTTCTAATGAAGATGTCTGCCCCCTCCTGAATACGAGATCCCTCCATAATATAATCTCATTGTTTACTTAGTCTGTGTCTTGTTTTAGCATTTTAATATAACAAGGAGTACTTTAGCTAGTCGCCACCTCAGGTACATTTTAAGGCACAAGCTCAAATGCCCTTGAGCAAATGATGATTACTGTAGCAGAGAGGTAATGCTTAATTGTAAGAGTCTTCAGGTTGAAACAACCGGTCTCATGTTGATTTTATTTTACTGTTGCCTATTTGGAGTCCTACCCACTACAAATGTTTTGTAAATGTCAGGGGGTCCAAAAGATCCAGAAAGGGGTATTTAAAATAAAAAAACACAATGTGGATTCACATATATGCACAGATGCATCCATCCATCCAGGGGAGTAGGTTCCATTAGCCCTATATGGGACTTCTTATTCCCAGCTCAGCCATTCCAGGATCCGGCTTGGGACAGAGACCACAAACCACAGCTCCCTCCAGAACACAAGTAGTGCACCTAATTTTAGCCATTTTATAAAGACACTAACATGGTGCCTATGGTCTCAATGTAAAAAAGTAACATAGTAACAAAGTAAATGACGGCAGATAAAGACCAGTATGGTCCTTCTAGTCTGTCCAGTAAGATGGCAAGAGTAGGTGCATCTGCCGCTCCGTCCAGGCCACCCCTCCCCATGCCTTTGTTTAGGGGTGAACCCACCGCTCCAAGTAGGACATCCCTATTTGTTGATAAATTAGATAGTTAAGTTTATTTTGATTTTATCCTGTTGCTGTAAAGGGATCCACTGTGTCTGTCCCATGCCATTTTGAATTCTGTCACCGTATTTGCCCCCACCACTTCCATCAGGAGGCCATTCCAAGCATCCACCACCCTTTCATGAAAAAGTATTTCCTGACATTGCCTTTCAATTTACCCCCTTGCAGCTTCATGTTATGCCCTCTAGTTTTACAGCTTCCTCGTCTCTGGAAGAGGTTTGTTTGTTCATTATTTCTCTTTAAGTATTTAAAGGTCTGAATCATATCTCCCCTGTCCCTCCTCTCCTCCAGAGTGTACATATTTAGGTCTTCAAGTTTCTTCTCATAAGGCTTCTGACGCAGGCTCCAAATCATTTTGGTCGCCTTCCTCTGAACAGTTTCCAGTCTTTTTACATCCTTTGCAAGATATGGTCTCCAAAACTGAACACAGTATTCCAAGTGAGGCCTGTGGTGATGAGGCTGCAGCAGAACCTGGGAAAATAGCTAGAAATGAAACTTTTTCCTATGAGCAAGGGAATAGCTCAGCCAAGCATACGTATCAAACTGCAGACAGAGAAAAAAAACACACAGAAAAAATTACTGAGTTCAGACCACACCCAGGCTCCATGGCAACACAGGGAGGAGATAGAAAGTACCTGTGGGAGGAGCTAGAAGGGGAAAGACGCTTACACACATTTAAGCTCCCAGAAAGAGAGAGGAAGGGGCATGGGAACAGAGCCAGCCACAACAGCAGAGATGGAGCCAGTCACGAGCCGTCCAAGAGAGAGGGCCTGAGGAAGCTGGCCACGGGCAGGCTGAAAAGAGAGCTCACAAACCAAACTGAAGAGAACGGAATCTTCAGGGGTGAAAGGCAGAGAGTGTCTAGGGACAGACACAGGAGAGATTCTCAGAGCAGCTGTTATACAGGAGACTGCACTTCAGAGAGGAGTCCCTGCTGTGAAGAAACTACAGCACGGCTTGAAGGTAGGAGGGATAGTCCTGGGGGAGCCGTGGATTATAGCCCAGATACAGGAGCAGCCCTACAAGACTCTGAAGGAGAAATTCTACCTTTTGAAAGGCCCGTAAGAAAGACTGTTCCCAGGAGCAAGGTGAGACAGATAGAACCTTTCAGTAATTTATTCAGAGATAGAAAGCCTTGCAGCCATTCTAGAAACCCAGAGGAGAGAAAGAAATCTCACTGGGAAAAGTTGTTTAAACTTTTAAAGGAAGTTAAGCCTGCATTCCCAGAGCAAGTTCTAAACCCAGAGACATGTGAGTCTGATTGCGAAGACATGGAAACGGAACCCTGTGAGGTGGAACAGGACTCTGTTGATTCTTTGATGGATTGCTCTTTGTGCCTAACATCAGAGTGAAAAGGGACAAACGGTTTTTAAGGTAGAAAAAAAACAGGAGCCAACGTAATTAAATGTCCTGATACTTTGGGGGCTGGAAATCTGGGTGAGAAAGAGAATTGCTAATGTTAAAACTATGAGAAGTGTTCAAGTGTGAAGTGAATGTGTTAAAGAAGCAGCTATTCTGTTGGTAGTACAGACAAGCAAGAAAAAGCCTTGTTCTAAACCCTGAACAGTTGAAGGGAACTGATGTCTTTGCTAGACGGTAATAGGAACCAGTAAGCAACAGTTCCAACTGTGTCATTTGAAGAAAGAAATACCTTCTGTTGTATATAAGCTGATTGAAGCAAGTTTATTCTTTTTCACCACCGGAACACTGTTTTTGTGATACCTTTTTTTGTTGGTGGAAGAAAGTATTCTCTATATTGTGTTGTCCTGTTCTAACTTCTAAAGAAAGATTGTTTGCAAAGATTATACTACAAAAAAGAATAAATTTCCTGTGTTTGCCTCTAAAACCACTCGGACTAGCTTATTTGCACACAACTACAATCCCAGAAGCCTTAGCTCTGGAGCATAAGCATAAAAAGGGACATTAGATGGCACGCTGCCACCTATAGGCAACCGCCTAGACGGGACGCAGCGCCACAGGTGGCGTAGTTGTTTGGCTTGGTCTACCTTTGCACACGGCTGAGCAAGACCTACACAGCCGGGAAAGAGAGAACCCATGAAGGAAGTCAGGGACAACAGGAAAGTTTGCTGAGCGGAGGAAAATCCAGAGTGGCAGCCGAGGACGGAACAGGAGTGGTGATCCAGCGCTGTTCCAGCTGTTGTCAAGCACGAATCTACACCAGAGCCAGGTAACCCATATATAGGAGGGGTTATTGGTTGGATACTGGTGTAGGGGAGGGTACGGTAGTAATAACCAAAAGTGCGAAGGGAGCATTGTAGTGCCGCACTTGGTGGTTTCTTTTTCTCCTTTTGTTGTTGCAGCACCAGACCGGAGATGGAGCGAGGCGAGTTTCTGGCCTGGATGGCAGAGCAGTTTAAAAAGCAACAAGAGATGTCAGCAATGAGTCAAGAACATATAGCGGCTATGTTACAAGCCCAGCAGAAGCCGCTCCTCGAGATGATGGGGAGATGGCTGGGAGCGCAAGAAAAGGCAGCGGAAGCCGCAAGGACAGTGTCAGGTTCCCAAGGGGTTTTTCCAGGGTTAGGATCACCTAACACTGGGACATTGGCTTTCGGACAGCTAACTAAAGATGATGATATCGACGATTTTATGGAATCTTTTGAGAGGGTAGCCCTCTTGGCTAGATGGCCAAAAGACCAGTGGGCAGTTCGATTCGCCACTTCCCTTACTGGGGAAGCTCTGGCAGCCTACAGGGCTATGCCCGCAACTTTGGTCACCAGTTATGATGAGGTTAAAAGAGCCATAAGGGATCGTCTGGGTCTAAACCCGACGGTCTATCGTCGCCTTTTGCGAACTTGTAAGCTGAAACAGGGTGAAACACTCCAAGCTCTGTTCCACTGTATCAAGGGTTTGGCATGGAAATGGCTCACTCCTGAGTCTAGCAACCTAGATTCTATATTGGATTGGATTGTATTAGAACAATTCATGGAGACTGTACCCAAGGACTTGCAAACCTTCCTGGTCCTCCAAAATTGCCAAAACACCAATGAGGCCATTTCGCTGACAGAGCGCTTTTTAGAGGCTGAACTGGTAGGCCATGTGAAGGATGGTGTTTTAAAACGGGCAGCTGTGGAGGCACCAGAAAGAAAGGCAAGGTCAGCGGCGGTTGAAAAATTAAAAGATGTGCCCATGGATAGATTTCATTATGCCCGGAGACAATGTTTTTCCTGTGGGGAGGCAGGTCATTTTAAAAAGGATTGTAGAGCCAGGACAGCCCTGGTAACCACCCGTCCCAGGGGGAAGGGAGAAGGATTCCTATTGACTGTAGAGGTGGAAGGGATCCCTACGGAGGCCTTATTAGATTCTGGGGCAGACCAATCAATGATCTCGCAGAAGCTCTGGAAAAGGATTGAGTCACAAGATAGTCAGGTCCTAGAGTCTTCCGGAGACCATATAAAAATTAGATGTATCCATGGAGCAGCTGCCTCCTATCCAGTACACCATGTAAGGGTAAAGGGATTAGGCTTGAAAAGGAAAATAGCGGTAGCTGTTGTTCCCAGGCTCCCACATGCCTTAGTCCTGGGGAGGGATTGGCCCCAATTTTGGCGTGGGTTAGCCGAGGAGTTACAAAACAAAGCAGGCAAGACCGCTGCCTTAGCAAAGCCAGGAAGCTTAGAAAGAGAACATGAAGCCTCACCCGGGTTGGGGAAGGTTTCAAGCCGCCAAAGCGATAAGGACAGGGCGGGCATGGTCTCTACCCATGCAGGTTCCAAGCCATTGGGAGAGGAGAAGGATCCTCAGGAAGATCCCTTACCGGGGATGTCCTCTCATGATGACTTGATAACTCCCTCTAGGGATAGCCCGAGAAAGGGAAAGGCAGAAAAGCGGCGAGAGAAGCAGACTAGGTCAAGAAATAGGGCTGAATTAATGGCCGGACAGGAATTGCCCTGGGTGCCCGCGGAACTAATTGAGAAATTTCCCTCATTCCCTAGGGAACAGCAAGCAGATCCTGCGCTAGTGCGAGCTTTCGACTACGCACGGGAAGGATCTGAGACCCTGCCCAGATTTTTGCTAGATGACAGCGTGCTCTACCGGGAGAACTTAGACCCACGGATGGGGAACGTACGGAAGCAATTAGTGATGCCCACTCCTTTCAGAAACATAGTTTTAAGGTTAGCCCACGATCATCCGGTGGGAGGACACAAAGGAATACAGGGCACATTGGATCAAATCCTAGCCCGCTTTTATTGGCCCGGAGTTTTTAGGGAGACTTCTAGATTCTGTGTGTCTTGCCCTTCCTGCCAGCAGGTCACGGCAAGCCACCCTCCGGAGGTACCCATGTTATCGATACCCGTCATATCAGAACCGGTACATAGACTGGCCATAGATATAGTGGGACCTCTGCTTAAGACACCACGGGGTTACCAGTATATATTAGTGATAGTCGACCAAGCTACGAGGTTTCCCTGGGCAGTCCCTCTGCGGAATACATCCGCACGTACTATAGCTGTAGAAATGGTGAAATTGTTCTGTGAAGTGGGTTTCCCTCGAGAAGTCCTGACGGATAGGGGTAGCAACTTTATGTCACGATACCTTGCCCAGGTATGGGATGCCTTTGATATCCGTCACGTCCGAACGGCCGCGTATCACCCCCAGACAAACGGCCTGGTAGAGAGACTTAACCAAACCTTGAAGAACATGTTAAGAAGGAGTCTGGAGGGTAACATAGCGGAGTGGGACACGATGCTCCCATTCGTGTTATATGCTTGTAGAGAGCGGAAGCAGACCTCTATCGGCACTTCCCCGTATGAGCTCATGTATGGACGCGCTCCACGGGGTATCCTTGATATATTGCGGGAGCAGTGGACAGCACCGACTGTAGGAGAGCAAGAGGTACCCCAATTTCTAAAGGATTTGAAGGGACGGCTACAACGTATGGCCCAAGTGGCAGAAGGAAATTTAATAGCTAGCCAGGCCCGCCAGAGAGCCTATTACGACCGACGTGCTAAACCACGTCACCTAGAGGTCGGCGAAAAGGTGATTGTCATGATCGCAGGGGCTAGTCCCAAATTTGAGAGTACCTGGAAGAGGCCGTATAAAGTCATAAAGCAGGTAGGTCCTCTATCTTACTCAGTGGAGAATGGAAGAGGAAGGCAGCAAGTGTATCACATTAACATCTTGCGGCCTTGGCATGAGCGAAGAGTGAGAGCTCAACTGGCTGTGAGAGACTATAGAGACCCAAGCATCCTATCAAGGATTACGGGCTGTGCGCAGGTTAGTGCGCCAGCCCGTAATAGCTTAAGGGGGGGGGGTGGTGACGAGGCTGCAGCAGAACCTGGGAAAATAGCTAGAAATGAAACTTTTTCCTATGAGCAAGGGAATAGCTCAGCCAAGCATACGTATCAAACTGCAGGCAGAGAAAAAAACCACACAGATAGAACTACTGAGTTCAGACCACACCCACGCTCCATGGCAACACAGGGAGGAGATAGGAAGTACCTGTGGGAGGAGCTAGAAGGGGGAAGACGCTTACACACATTTAAGCTCCCAGAAAGAGAGAGGAAGGGGCACGGGAACAGAGCCAGCCACAGCAGCAGTGATGGAGCCAGTCACGAGCCGTCCAAGAGAGAGGGCCTGAGGAAGCTGGCCATGGGCAGGCTGAAAAGAGAGCTCACAAACCAAACTGAAGAGAACGGAATCTTCAGGGGTGAAAGGCAGAGAGTGTCTAGAGACAGACACAGGAGAGATTCTCAGAGCAGCTGTTATACAGGAGACTGCACTTCAGAGAGGAGCCCCTGCTGTGAAGAAACTACAGCACGGCTTGAAGGTAGGAGGGATAGTCCTGGGGGAGCCGTGGATTATAGCCCAGATACAGGAGCAGCCCTACAAGTCTCTGAAGGAGAAATTCTACCTTTTGAAAGGCCCGTAAGAAAGACTGTTCCCAGGAGCAAGGTGAGACAGATAGAACCTTTGAGTAATTTATTCGGAGATAGACAGCCTTGCAGCCATTCTAGAAACCCAGAGGAGAGAAAGAAATCTCACTGGGAAAAGTTGTTTAAACTTTTAAAGGAAGTTAAGCCTGCATTCCAGAGCAAGTTCTAAACCCAGAGACATGTGAGTCTGATTGCGAAGACATGGAAACGGAACCCTGTGAGGTGGAACAGGACTCTGTTGATTCTTTGATGGATTGCTCTTTGTGCCTAACGTCAGAGTGAAAAGGGGCCAATGGTTTTTAAGGTAGAAAAAAACCAGGAGCCAACGTAATTAAATGTCCTGATACTTTGGGGGCTGGAAATCTGGGTGAGAAAGAGAATTGCTAATGTTAAAGCTATGAGAAGTGTTCAAGTGTGAAGTGAATGTGTTAAAGAAGCAGCTATTCTGTTGGTAGTACAGACAAGCAAGAAAAAGCCTTGTTCTAGACCCTGAACAGTTGAAAGGAACTGATGTCTTTGCTAGACGGTAATAGGAACCAGTAAGCAACAGTTCCAACTGTGTCATTTGAAGAAAGAAATACCTTCTGTTGTATATAAGCTGATTGAAGCAAGTTTATTCTTTTTCACTACCGGATCACTGTTTTTGTAATACCTTTTTTTGTTGGTGGAGAAAGTATTCTCTATATTGTGTTGTCCTGTTCTAACTTCTAAAGAAAGATTGTTTGCAAAGATTAGACCACAAAAAAGAATAAATTTCCTGTGTTTGCCTCTAAAACCACTCGGACTAGCTTATTTGCACACAACTACAATCCCAGAAGCCTTAGCTCTGGAGCATAAGCATAAAAAGGGACATTAGATGGCATGCTGCCACTTATAGGCAACCACCTAGACGGGACGCAGCGCCACAGGCCTCACCAGTGACTTGTACAGTGGCATTAGTACCTCTTCCTTTCTGCTGTTGATTCCTCTTTGTATGCAACCCAACATCCTCCTGGCTTTTGCCACCGCCTTGTCGCACTGTTTTGCCACCTTGAGATCCTCAGAAATAATCACACCAAGGTCCTTCTCCTGGTCCATGCACACCAACCTCTCGCCCCCTAGCGCATACATTTCCCTTGGATTTCTGCTTCCCAAGTGCATGACACTGCACATCTTCGCATTAAATCTTAACTGCCAAGCATTAGACCATTCCTCCAGCTTTTGTAGATCTTTTCTCATGTTGTCCACTCCCTCAGAAGTGTCCACTCTACTGCAAATGTTCATGCAAATGCAGTGAACAGTATCACTTCCAGGACCAATTCCTGAGGCAATCCACTGCACATCTTCCTTTCTTCTGAGTGAGTTCCGTTTACCACCATCTTCTGTCGTCTGTCAGTCAACCAATTTCTGTCCATTTCACCACCCTGGGACCTATCCCCAGGCTGCTCAGTTTATTGATAAGCCACCTATCAGGAACAATATCAAAGGCTTTGCTGAAATCTAGGTAAATCATATCCATCGCATGCCCTTAAGTTCTCTGGTCACCCAGTCAAAGAACTCAATCAGAATTGTTTGGCATGGTCTTCCCTGGTAAAACCATGCTGTCTCACATCATGCAATCCACTGGTTTCCAGAAAGACCACTATTCTTTCTTTCAATATCACCTTCATTACTTTTCCCACCACAGAGATAAGGTTTCTGGTCTATAGTTTGTCAACTCTTCCCTATTACCACTTTTATGAAGAGGTACCATATTAGCCCTTCTCCAGTCCTGCAGAAACTCTCCAGTCTCGAAGGATATGTTAAAAGCATCCTTTTAAAGGCCCTGCCAGAACTCCATCAGGATCCTGGGATGTATCTCATCCAGTCCCATGGCCTTGGTAACTTTCAGATTTTGCAAGCTGTTCAAGAACTCAATCTTCTGTGAATAGTGAGGTATTTACCCATTTCTATTTGTATATTTGTCAATCTTACATGCTCCTTATCCTGGATACAGAACAGAAGTATTAATTTAGCAATTTCGCTTTTTTAATGTCACTTTCCACAAATCGGTCCTAGGCACTTTTGAGTCTTGAAATTCCACCTCTGATCTTCCTCTTCTCCTGAATATACCTGAAAACCTTTTATCGCCAAGCTTCACATCTTTAGCCATCTTTTCTTCTGCCTTTGCTTTTGCTATCCTTATTTCTCTCTTTTGTCTCTTTTAACTTTATCCTGTATTCTTTTCTATGTTCCTCTTTTTGAGATCTTCTGAATTTGTGAAAGCTGTATTTTTTGCCTTTATTTGTGCAGCCACTTCTTTGGTGAACCATATAGGTTTCCTTTTCCTCTTGTTTTTATTTACTTTTCTTACATATATATCCGTTGCACCTTTTATTGCCTTTTTTAGTTTAGCCACTGCAATTCCACTTCTCTTATCTCCTCCCACCCTGCCAACTTCTTCAGGTACTTTCCCATTTTACTGAATCAGCATTTTTGAAGTCTAGGACTTTGAGTTTGCTGTGATTGGACTCTGCCTTGGCTTTTACCTCAAACCATACTATGTGATGATCACTGTTGCTCAAATGGACTCCCACCCAGGCATTTGACACACTATCTCCATTGCTGAACACTAAATCCAGCATCAAACTTTCCCTGGTTGGTCCCATCAACAGTTGTCTGAGCAATCTTTTTACTTCTTTCCAGATTTGCAGAAGGAATACTCCAATCCACATCTGGTAGATTAAAGTCACTCAATATGATCATTTCCCCCTTCATGGCTACCTTTGCAATATCAATGCTCAAGTCTCTATCCATTTCCTGACTTTGAGTTGGAGGCCTGTAGACTACACCAGTGGGATGACAGTGCCATCTCCTCTTTCCAACACAATCCACAGCGCTTCTTCTTTTCCCCATGTTGGTTTTTTTCTGGGCTTCCCCTAAGATTATTTGGGAAATTTTCTATTTTGTTTTATGGCTGCAATGTCCGCCCCAACATATTCAGGACCTTAAACAAATTGCTCATGCCACCATAAAAGCATGGAAACGTTTTTATTTATCTTGTCAGGTCTGTAACATCACAAGCTTTACTTTTGATTTATAAGGTACAATTTTCAATATCAATCCATAGCATCAATACATCTATAACAAGCAAAGCACCTGACTTAAGTGTAAAAACGGTCCTGGAGACAGAGACAGCCTTACTCCAATGAGATCAGCTAATTTCTGTCTGTCTATTAGAATTTCTCCTCTATATTTATATTCATTTTTAGGCTCAAATTGCTGATACATAGATTTCCTTTCTTTTCTCATTCAAGCAAATCTGCTTCTTAATCTTTAACCCTCTGTTTTCTCTGTAGCATCCTATCTCTCCATTCTCATTCGCTTTGTGATAGTCATGTTTCCTGCAGATAAACTGTAGATACTGATGTTCGTCTTCCTTGTTTACGTTCCCCTTTGTTCATCCAAGAGGCCCAGGTGACAGCTTTTCATTAGCTGTATAGCGTTCAGAGCCTCTCATTGTGTCAGCTCTCTGGGACAGGATATTAGCTCATTTCATTGCTCAATCTTGATGATTTTGCAGTTTCAGTGTGAAAAAGTCAGAGCAAGCTGTTTCTTAGGCCTGAGCTATAGACGTTAGCACAAGATGGATTCAACCTGTAAGAAAGGTACCTGAAGGGGGAATTCATTTTTCCATTTCACCCACGTCCCCTGTATTTCAGCGGCTTTAATATTGCTTTTGACATATAAGGCTACTCCACCTTCTTTTCTATCTTCTCTATCTCTTCTAAATAAATTATAGCCAGCTATGGCTGTATCCCATTAATGTGACTCGTTAAGCCATGTTTTTGTAATGGCCACAATGTCCAAGTCCATTTCCACCATTTCCACTGGGAACTTTATTGGCTAGACCTTTGAGCATTTGTGCTCATTGCCTTCCAGCAATTGTTGGTTGGCTTGCTTGTATTTTGGACGGATTTTGTTCCAGACTCCTCTTCCCTCTTGTCATTGATGTGTGGATTAATATGATGACTATTACCAATGTTATGTTCTTACTGGGCCTGACATCCTGAACTTGTATTTTTCCATCCATCACCCCTTTCTCTAGGTAAATGCTTGTCCACATATTGCCTGAATTTTTCACATAAGATTCTTTTTCCTACCACAGAGAGATGCAATCCATCAACACAGTACAGCCTCTTGTTCCATCTATTGCCCCAGTTGCCTATATACCTAGTAAAGAAAGTTTGTGCAAATTTGAAAGCAAATGTTTACTGCTATTCCAGGTAGGTAAATATCTAGAATTCAGTGTCCCAGGCCAGTAGATCTTATATGAATTGAGGATAAACTCAAACTTCTGATTAAAAAAGGCTAGGTAAGGAATTCAGATTACCTAGATTTTCCTAACCTTCTAAACAAAATTTAGATTGTTTTCTACCAGACTGTAGGCCTAGAGAACTGTGGACAGGTAGAAATTTGCAAGAAAAAAAACTTTCTCCTTTGCAGAAAGAAAAAAAAGAGGAAAAGTAACAGGCGGTTTTTTTGTCTGCTGTTACTTTGACACACCACAGTGGCTAAACAATATTATAAGAAGTAGGCAATAGAAGATCTATAACAAAAACAGCCAAAAAGTAAAAGGTTAGACCATCTTAGCTTTGCAGATTCTCCTGAATCAGTGAGGATGAGTTCAACAAGTTCTACAATCCTTTCCTCTCCCTCAGAGATCCTCTGTATTTGTCCCATGCTTTCTTGAATTCAGAAACAGTTCTTGTCTCCACCACCTCCACCACCCTTTTCATAAAGAAATATTTCCTCAGATTACCCCTTTCGCCTTCATCCTATGGCCCCTCATTCCAGAGCTTCCTTTCAGCTTGAAGAGGGCCACCTCCTGTGCATTTATACCATGGAGGTATTTAAATTTCTCTATCATATCACACCTTTCCCACCTTTCTTCCAAAGTATACATATTGGGATATTTCTGTCTATCCCCATATGCCTTATGAGCATTCTAGTAGCCGCACTCTCTCCTTTTGAAGGTTCGGTCTCCAGAATTGTATACAGTACTCCAACAAGCTCTCACTAGAGATCTATACAGAGGTACTATCACCTCCTTTTCCCTGATGGCCATTCCTCTCCCATACACTCAAGCATCCTTCTGGCTTTTGCCATCACCTTTTCTACCTGTTTGGCCATTTAAGGATCATTCATTATGATAACCCCCCCCAAGTCCGGTCATCTTTCATACCTGGAAGTAATTCACCCCCTATATTGTGCAGCTCCCTTGGGTTTTTGCAGCCAAAATGCATGACCTTGCATTTTTTAGCATTAAATCTTAGCTGCCAAATGATCCACTGTTCAAGCTGCAAACCGGACAGAACAAACTGAAGAATGTTAGGACAGCCATTGACCCATCCTTACTTTATCCAGTACTCTGGTTTAGCTACCGGTTAGTGACTGAATATCATTGCTAATTGGATAGTTGCCAAAAACTGCATCAGTTTTAACCAGACATCTTTTCTGCAGTCTACGGGGATATTCAAAGGCACGAAAATTTGCAACAGAGTGGACTCCCCTGAGTGAGTGGATAACATGAGGAAAGATCTACAAAAGCTGGAAGAATGGTCTAATGCTTGACAGTTAAGATTTAATGCGAAGAAGTGCAGTGTCATGCACTTGGGAAGCAGAAATCCAAGGGAAATGTACGCGATAGGGGATGAGAGGTTGGTGTGCACGGACCAGGAGAAGGACCTTGGTGTGATTATTTCTGAGGATCTCAAGGTGGCAAAACAGTGCGACAAGGCAGTGGCAAATGCCAGGAGGATGTTGGGTTGCATACAGAGAGGAATTACCAGCAGAAAGGAAGAGGTACTAATGCCACTGTATAAGTCACTGGTGAGGCCTCACTTGGACTACTGTGTTCAGTTTTTGGAGACCATATCTCGCAAAGGATGTAAAAAGACTGGAAACGGTTCAGAGGAAGGCAACCAAAATGATTTGGAGCCTGCGTCAGAAGCCTTATGAGAAGAAATTTGAAGACCTAAATATGTACACTCTGGAGGAGAGGAGGGAGTATTAATGAACAAACAAACC
The DNA here is from genome assembly GCA_033557465.1 of Ichthyophis bannanicus. Classification (NCBI taxonomy): domain Eukaryota; kingdom Metazoa; phylum Chordata; class Amphibia; order Gymnophiona; family Ichthyophiidae; genus Ichthyophis; species Ichthyophis bannanicus. Next base: position 15,942,707 of record CM066039.1, on the reverse strand, counting down.
TCTTCCAAAGACGGGGAAGCTGTAAAACTAGAGGGCATAACATGAAGCTGCAAGGGAGTAAATTGAAAGGTAATGTCAGGAAATACTTTTTCACTGAAAGGGTGGTGGATGCTTGGAATGCCCTCCCAATGGAAATGGTGGGGGTAAATACAGTGACAGAATTCAAAATGGCATGAGACAGGCACAGTGGATTCCTTTACAGCAACAGGATAAAATCAAAATAAACTTAAAACTATCTAATTTCTCACCAAACAGGGGTGTCCTACACAGAGCGGTGGGTTCACCCCTAAACAAAGACATGGGGAGGGGTGACCTGCCATCTTACTGGGCAGACTAGATGGACCATACTGGTCTTTATCTGCCGTCATTTACTATGTTACTATCCAAATAGTGCCTCTGGATATCAGAATTGCCACAGTTTAGATGGTTAGCAGGTCCTGCTAACCAGCTAAACTCTGGAATATGCTCCTCATTAAATGTTTCAGGGCTTATCTTTAGAAAGCAAAATCGGTTGTCCATATCCATGGTACTTATTGTTTAACAAAAGCATTTCACTGTGCCACTGCAGTAAAATGCCAGACGTCTACAAGTTTCCATTATATGTTCCCCACACAATGTTGTACAAAAGATCTTACACTAGCTATTTTTAGAGTCCTGAAATGTCAACAAAGGTTAGTATGTATAGATGTGGGGGGAAAGAGAGCCAGCTCAAACCAGCTATCGTAGTCGGTAGAAATGACCAGCATAATTTGGGTTATCCATGCCAAGCGTTTTTATTCATGAAAATAAGAAGGGATCCATTTATGTTCTCAGTCAAAGAGCACTGAGGTTAGTAACCTTTTTCACCAGGATCGTGTTCCTCTGCCAGCCCAACAGATGCTTATGCAGAAAAACAATGGCAAAAAAAATAAATCTGAATTGGCATGTTAAAAATTTGAGCAGCCACATTTGTCAGAAAGTAGCCCAGTCAATGCGGTTGCCCCCAACAATAACAAGAGATGAAAAGGCAAAAAAAAAAGGCCAAAGGAAAGATGCTGCTCAAAGTTTGGGCTGGAAACCCCCAGGCTCTAGAGACGTATAAAGGCTTGTTCTGTCTCAGACAAGCCTTCTGGTGAAATAAAGGCAGAGCGGGGCTCTAACATGGTAATAGTAAATGACCCACAAAATTACCAAAATGGCCCATCTACTCTGTCCAGTAAGATAATTAGGATTGTAACTGCTGCTTCGTGCAGGTTACCGCCTAGGCCTTCATTTAGGGCTGTGCATGCCCCCTACACAAGGCTGGTGCAAGGGCATTGGCAGCTGTAGGTCCCCAGCAATGGTTAGTCTTCCCACCGCCCCTCCCCCCTTACCATAGCTACTCTCTCCGCTGCCGTGCGATATTTTCCAGGCCCAGTGGCAACAGCTGTGAGCAAGTCAGAGTGCTGTGCAGAGGGAAGCCTCATCTCCTGCATGCAGCTGCTCCTGCCTCTTCTGACGCAGACTTCCTGTTTGCACTGGGGCAGGACCTGCTGCAGTTTCTAGCTCGGTGCACAAGGGTTAGGCTTCCCTCCATGTGGCACTACAGCTTGTTTACTGTTCGTCGCCGCTGGACCAGGGAAATATGGCATGGCAGCAGCAACAGCAGTGGTAAGGAGTAGGCGGAAGTAGAAGCATGCCACTCTCCAAAGCCTGGCACTCTAGGCAATAGCCTAGTTTGCCTGATGCCTCTGAATATCCCTCTCAGAGATCCAATCGGTAGATCCTGCTAACTGGAAAGTCCACTTGAATATTGACCCCTGTGCAACTATAGCCAGCTCTGTGACAAAGAGGAAACGCTTGCTGGGGCTACCACGTGACTAGATCGGGTGACCCAGAAATGCCTTTATATCAGACACCATCGCAGTGTTTGATTTGTTTTGCTACCGCTTTGCTCTTGTGCCTGCTGTGCTGCGACTGTGCGCTTTGCTCCTTGCCTCTCAACAGGTCACCCATGAATCATCCACCCTTGCTGTTCTGCGCCTCTCCCCTGAGGCTGAAGATGCTTCCCAGGGTTCCCACGTGACTAGGTCAAGTGATCCAGAAATACCCATATATTGGGCACCGTCAAGGCACTTCGCGCCAAAGGAGTGCACTCAAGGTACAGCCGTGCTCCTTGGGATGACTCTTGTGACTATGTTTTGTCAGCTCTCCCTCTTGTCTCCATCTGCACTTTGGTCCCATTTTACCAGTTCTTTCATTTTACTGCTGCTGCCTATGGCCTCCATTCTGGTTCCTTGTGGGCCACCATCCTCTGGCTCTGTCCAGCTTCCTATGCTTCCGTAATCTAAGCAACCTGACTTCCTGTCCCCTTATGGTCTCAGACACATCTTTCCCCTCAATGTTTCCCCTCTGGCATTGCACCTTGCTCAAGCCCATTGCATTTGTGCCAAGGTGCCTTTGCTAGATGATCTCCTGCTTACACATCACCTTGATCTTGTGTTCCTTACCGAAACCTGGCTCAAGAATGGGGATGAATCTCTGATGTGCCAAGAGCTTCCTTTCAATTTTTCTATTCTATCTACCACTGTTCTTAACCGCAGTGGGGAGCGGTCTCCTCAGCATTTACCACTCTTCCTTGGATCTTTTGGAGATCTCTTCCCCTTCACTCCTTTATCCTTGTCTCTCTTAACTCCACACTCACAACCACTTTTTCCTTCTCTACTATCCTCCCCTCCCCCCCCCCCTCAACTCCCGCGCTGTCCTCCTCTCTCTGGGATCAGTTTCTACTAACTACTATATCTCTGACAGACTTTCCAGTACCCTAATCTAGTTATCCTGGGTGATTTCAATGTCCATTTCAACTCTCCTACCTCTCAGAGACCGGCTTCTCTTCACCTGGCCTCCAGTCTTTCCCTGTCCCAGTCCCCATGTGGCTGGGCACCCTCTGGATCTGTTTTTCACCTCCCTTACTTTTCCTTATCCTATTTCGATCTCCTCTGTTCTTCCTCTTTCATAATCTAATCACTGCCGTATCCTGTTCCACTTCTCACCTAGTGTCATCACTAGGGGTCTTTATCCTCTCACCGCCCTTTTTGTCACATCACTGCCAACACGTTGGCTGTTTTCCCTTCCTTTGATACCCTCTTTCCCTCATTCTTTGAATCCCTCTCCATGGACATCCAGGTTTCCACCTGGAATTCCCTCCTTTCTTCCACTCTTGAGTCTCTTGCCCCTCAGCACTTCAGGTCCACTTCCTCGAAATGCTATCAGCCCTGGTTCCATTCCAGTCTCCGCCTTCTTCGTCACCAGGTAAGACAAGCAGAATGGCATTGGTGGCAGTCACATTCTCTCAGCCATCCCACTTATTTTCACGCTTGCTATAGCTTGGCCCTGGCCACCGCCAAGAAGAATTACTTCTCTGATGCTATTGCTTCCTCAACTAATTCATCCAAACAGCTCTTCAACACAGTCTCACAGCTACCCCATCCTTCCCTTTCTTCATCCTGCCCTTCTGCCCTGACTGCAGAGCAGCTATTTCTTTCATGGTAAGGTCACTTGAAGTCAGGCCTGCTTTCTGTCTTGCTCCTCTCTCTGTGCTGTCTCTTCATCTCCCTCCCATCCTCCTTGAATCCTAGGCCTCTCTTCCTTTTCCCGCTCCCCCTTCTAATCCTTCCTCAGTTCTCCCCATTTTTCCTCACCAGTAGTCTTCCTTAGAAATATAGAAACATAGAAATATGACGACAGAAAAAGACCACATGGCCTATCTAGTCTGTCCTTCCATAACAACTACAACAGTCCCCTTTTTACTTTTAGAGATCCTCTGTGTTTGTCCCATGCTTTTTTCCTTGACTCTGCCATCTCTATCAAAGGTCATCAGTTCTCTGCGGAAGACCACCTGTGCCTCCGACCCTATTCCCTCCTTCTGAATTACTTTGGACTCCTTTGCCCTTTTCCCTGAGGCTCACTCCATTCTTCGCAAATCTCTTTCTACTGGTATCCTGCACCTCCCTTGGAAATCTGCAATCATCTGTCCCCTCCTAAAAAAAAACCTTCTTTGATGTGTCTGTCTTGGCAAATTATTGGCCTGTCTCCCTCTTTCTCTTCCTTTCTAAGGTTTTGAAACATCTTGTCTTTACCCAATTGACTGATCACCTGGAGCACACTAGGGATTTGCATCCCTGTCAGTCTGGTTTCCACTCTTTTCACAGCACCGAAACTGTTCTCACATCTCTTCTCAGTGAAATGCACCAATCCTTTGACCATGGTCATGTCTCCCTTTTGGTTTCCCTGGATCTTTCTTCTGCTTTTGATTTGGCTGATCACCCACTTTTTCTGTCTCGTCTTGCCAATATCATGCTCCAGAGGACAGTCCTTCATCGGTATTGCTCCTTTCTCTCTCATCGTTCCTTTGTTGGTTCATTCAACTTTTTTACCTCCTCTTTCTTCCCTCTTGACTGTGGCATCCCTCAGGGCTCGATACTGGCTCCACTCCTTATCATCTTGCTCTCCTGATTCAACAACACAGTGTTTCTGCCTATATTTATGCTGATGATGTGCTTCTGGTTCTCCATACCAATCCTTTTGCTCCCAATTTCTCCTCTCTTAACACTTATCTTTCTGCTGTGGCCTTGTGGTTATGGGGCAATTGCCTCTTACTGAACCTTCAGAAAACTTTGGCAATCTGGTTATCTTCCTTCTCTCATTCCACCACACTCACTTCTGTACTTGACAGCCTTCCCATCTTTCTCTCCTCTTCCTGTAAGTACCTGGGCATAATTCTTGACTTCACATTCTCTTTTCATGACCACATCCGGAACGTTATCAAGCACTCCTACTTCTCTCTCTGACATATTTGCTCCATTCAATCTTTTCTGTCTTCTGCCACTCTGTCTACCCTTCTCAGTCTCATTATCTCAAAATCAGATTATTGCAATATCATCTTTGCTAGTCTTCCCAGTTATGAGATTAAAAGGCTCCAGTGCATCCATAACTTTGCTGTCCACATTCTCTCCCACACTTCCAGGTTTGATCCAAGGCCTGCCCATCCACTAGGCAAGCTAGGCGGCCACCTAGGGTGGCAAATCTCTGTGGGCAGCATGGCACACATGGCCTGCTGCCCCCTCATGCTGAACCATGCCATGCCACTCTGTCATTGATTCTGGTGGCAGGATCAGCTCCATGGCAGCAGCAGGCCATGTGTTTTGGCACACATGGCCTGACGCTCCTGACCCACTGAAGTTGTGTCAGAGGGGTCAGAAGCAGCAGGCTACGTGTGCTGAAGCATATGGCCTTCCGCTGCCACCAAGCAGTCCCCTGACCCTGTGCCAGAATCAGCAGCAGCAGCGTGGTCCAGCACAGGGGGTGGAGGATGGTACAGCTTAGCGCAGGGGGAGTTGCATGCCAGGGCTTCTGTCTATGTTGGCAGAGACCCTTGGGCCAGGCCTGGTTTGGTCAAACCACTCCTCTCTTGTTCTCATTCCATTCCATTGGCTTCCCATTTCTTTTAGGATTTGTTTCAAGGTTCTTCTCTTAACACATAGGGCTGTTCACACTGGTCTTCCTCTCTATCTTTCATCTCTGACACCCTTGCACACTCCCCACCAGGTTCTCCATTCACTGCACACTAAGGAGGTCATTCCAGAACACAAATAAGACCGTTGGATGTACCATGCAGACGTAGATCCAGAAAAATTGTCTGCATCCATCGCTGCCCTGCACTCACACGGCGATTGTGTGGAGATCCCCAAAAGTGGGCAGAAGAAGCAGAGCAGGTGCATGGTCAGCCGGCAGGACGGTCAAAGTGTATTCACGAACGGCCTGTGTACCTGCTGCGCGTTACGCATGGATGCACAGTTAGTCCTGCAGGAAAGTGGAATAAGGGCAGGACTTTGATGACTTTTGCTCAGCTGCTCATTGTATCCCATAGCGATGACTGGCCATTGCTGCAGCATCCAATTCTGGGTCCCATCATGTTTCATAGCGATGACTGGCCATTGCTGCAGCATCCAATTCTGGGTCCCATCATGTTTCATAGCGATGACTGGCCATGCCCAATGTGTATTGAGACGCTGGGTTCACAGTCCGGGGGCCCATTTGATATCTCCAAAAGGAACAGAGTGCTGAGGCGAGGGACAGGTAAAAGAACATGGGTAAATACCAATATCACGATCTGTGGCTGGACAATAGTGTTTCTTATGGCGATGCTAACAGATCCTCTGTACTGAATAGTGCATCTGTGGATGTATGGCTGACATGTAGGGGACTATCGGATGGCATTGTGTTTGGGGGTGTAATGTGGATCAGATATGTAGTCCTGGGATGCCATGCCTTGCTGTCATACCAGCTGTTGTGTATGGGAGCAGGGCATCCTCTGGGCAAAGCTGTGCTGTCCGTGAATGCAGGTGTGTGTGTATGCCGTTTGAGTGCAGCATGGGCCATGTAAGCTATGCATGTATTTTGTGTGTAGAGCAGCGGCAATACTGTTTCATCGGTGGACATGTGTGGAGTCCATATGCCCAAAACTGTTGGTGAGTGCAGCGGCATGGGGGGTGCAGGTTTGGCAGCAGAGGCGTGGCCGCACAGAGATGGGAAGGCTCGTCTACGTCAATTTTTGAGGAATACTGTGAGCCCGTGCATGTCTCCAATTCAGGAATCGCGGGTGAGTCTAGACCCATGGTTGCAGAATCGGGTCTAATTGAGCCCCATCCTCCATTTTTTAGTGCCCGCAGGCCGGACATACATGTTGTAGAACTGGGCTTTAATCATCTACATCTGCCCCCTGCTAACCAAGCTGAGTTGGAATCCAGCTGACACTCAGCCTTCACTTTCTTGCCCCAGAACTTTGGAATAACCTCCCCCTTGATCTCCGCCTGGAATCTTCCTACACCAAATTCAAAGTTGCCCTAAAATCTCACCTTCAGGCCTTCCCCTCTTATGGATGACAAGCTGACCTGGATTTCCTAAACCTTTTTCCCTCCTCTTCTACGTGAATGTGACTTTCCAGTTTATTATCTGGAGTTTTTTCCTATTTCTCATTTTATTGTAAACCGCCTCACTGTGCATTACTTGGGGGTATGTTTACTAAACCTCGCACAATTGCGCACCGCACAATAGCGCACGGCAATCATGCACTTAAGCGCTCTTAAGTGCCCCGCACAATTGCGCGTCACACTAATGGCCCACGCACAATTGCGCGCCGCACTAATGGGCACGCACAAGTACGCGGCCCGCAAATGTCCGATAGAGGCGTGGAAAGGGCGGAGGAAGGCTCCCGAGGGGCAGAGAGACGGGGTTAATGGGCGGGGAAGGGGAGGGGAGAGGCTCCCCGCACATCAGCGGGGCCGAATTTACAAGCAAAAACTACCGGGAGTGAAACACTCGCGGTAGAGTGCATTTAAAGGGAAGAGAAACCATTTCCGTCAGCAATGTACAGGAAAACCAGGGAAACCTGCAAAACGTGAGCAGTGTGATACATGTGCACAGAACAAAAGTGCAAATAAAAATAGAAAATGACCACAACAAAATTACTAAAAAGCGTAAGTCAGCTGAGCAACAGTGATATTAATGGGAAACAACACAAAACACTCCCAGGAAAGCCCCCAAAAAAAGAAATGATTTTTGGAAGGGTCTACGGAGCGGAGACCCTTCCAAAAATCATTTCCTTTTTTGGGAGCTTTCCTGGGAGTGTTTTGTATGGTTGCCCATTAATATCACTGTTGCCCAGCTTGGGTTTTTTTTTTGCCCCCTTTTTTCGCGGTCATTTGTGGGGTGTATTTGCACATTTGCCTCCAGACAAGGTGAATGAGCCCACAGTAAAAATGTGCAGAGCAGGGCTTAGGATTCTGCCGGCCAGGTTTCCCATCCCCAGGGACTGCACTGTCTCTGTGGCCACAGTGTGGTGCAGCAGACAGAGCCAGTACCACGAGGGCCACAGGTTCAAATCCCAGCTGGGGCTCCTGCCAACCCAGTCCCCACATTTTACCCACCACTAAACAGAGATAGTAAAGACACTCCTTTATTGCAGAGAACATAAGCATGGTTCCAACACCTGTATTTTACCTAACACCGCACACACACCATAACAATGGGCATTACTGACAGCCGAGTCCCCCAAATGCAGTCCTGGAGTGCCACAACTCAATCAGGTCACATGCTTTTCCAAGATAAGGACATGCCAGCATGTTGGCGGAAGGGTACAGGTGGTGGCGGGGGCAGTGGCTGCTAGCCACAGCAGACAGTGGCCTAGCAATGTGCAGGCTGGCACCGTCCACTGCAACAGACAGGCCCTGTTGGATGTACAGTCATGGACTTCACAGGGAATTCAGCCAATCTGTGGCTACACGGTGGTGCAGTGCACATAGATAGTGTGTGCAAAAACAAAAAATCACAGGTTCAAAGCCCAGCTGAGGCTACTGCCAATCCTGTCCACATATTTTTCCCACAACTAAACAGTGATAGTAAGGACACACCTTTTGTGCCGAGGACATATGCATTGGTAATACGCCTATCTTTTACCCCACCGAGCACAGACACCATGAACAGGGGCAGTACCTAGAGCAGAGTCTCCCAAATGCAGTCCTGGAGGGCCACACACCATTCAGGTTCCCTGCTGCCTCTAATACAAATGCCTGTGCTGCATAGCTATGCACCACCCCCATGGCATGTAGATGTAGCTCATGCATATTCATGAGGGACAGCATGAAAACCTGAACAGTGTTTGGCACACCAGGACTGGAGTTGGGAACCTCTGCCGTAAAGCAGTAGCCAACAGGGGCAAACACACCCACACCCACACCCACAGGCCCCATTGGCCAATGCCTCCTGGAGAGGCAGGACATTGGGCCCTGCCTGCATCTCCCAATACTAGCACCTGCATACCTTAGCAATGCCACCCTACACCTGGGTATACGGTACACAGCTCTCAAACGTTTGCTATGAGTACTGGCAGATAGACATTCCTCTGTTAAGCACAGTTTGCTCTTTGAGCTCCAACATAACAATCTGTCTGATGTCTGCGGTGTGTGCTTCAGGTCTGGTCTCTGACAGTGTTTACCACCCTGGGGAGTGACCCCCAACAGTACTGCGTAGCATATCCATGCCTGTACTGTGCCCAGGACTGGTGTGGTGGGCAAGGCTGATAAGCCCCTCTATAGTAGCACAATGCTGGCATACGTGTGGGAGTGTGTGTCTGTCTATACAGTGTGTGTTGGCTGCAAACACCTTTCACAGCCCACACTGCCAGCACTGTTGCCAGTAATGGCCTGCCAATGTGCATAATGAGCAGCAAGGTACCATGGGTATAGCTCAGACAGGGTGGGCTGGCCAGGATGCATCTGCACAGGGCATAGGGCACTGGCAGGGACATTGTAGTGGCCGGCCACCACCTACACAGACAGGGTGACCTCTGTATGTGCTGCTGGGGTTTCACTCCACCCTGACTGTGCAGTGACGACAGCATGGCTAGGCACCCCCATAGTGGTAGATAGTATTTCTTGGTTTCCTTTTGGGGCCCAGTCACTGACTTATCTGCTTGTATGTGCTGCCATCCCAGTTCTGGGTGCATGCATTTCCACTAGGACTAACTAGCAGACTGTTCTCAGCTGGTATGTGTCTTGATGGAGTGCCTTGCAGGGTGTAGCAGCTGAAGGCTTGCTGCAGGAGAATATCTGATAGTGGTGGGCTGCAGCTTAGCATATCCAGGTCTAATGTCTGTCTGATATTGTGTTATGGATGTGTATAGGGCTGCTTTGGATGCCCTGTAGGGTGTCTGTTCCCCAGCAGGACTGGGGTTGGTGGTCCACTCTACTGCCACCATTGTAGGGAGGTAGAATGTGAATCTGTTGATAGGAGACCCTGTTTTTCACCTAAGGGGTTCCCCTGACTGAGACAGACAAAGATACCCAAGGTGTTTCAGCAGAAACTACCTATCTCACAGATTAATACTGCTTTAGAGCTCCGGCATGGCCTCTTTCAGCCATGGAAGGTGTTGTGGACCTGGTCCTGGGTGCCTCATCGCACCCTCAGGGTGAGCCCAGTACCTGCACAATGTGACGGTGTGTAGCTACTCTGTGCCAGTAAAACACCCGGTCAGTACCCCCTACCAGGCCGAGGTGCTGTGTGGGTGCACACGGACACTTCCCCCTACCAGGCCGGGGAGCTGTTGGGGTGCATTCCCCATCTTGTGTTCATCTGTGGACAGCTGATTTGCATGTGCAGTGCATCATGGGTACGGGTGGCCTAACCCTATCCTGGTTACCACAGCAGACTGTCTGTGTGGTGACGTGAAGGCTTTCTGCAGCCAGCTAGGGGCTTGCTGGCAGCTGTAGCCCAATGGTTACTTCACTGCCTGTGAAGCCAGAGGTCATGGGTTCAAACCCACAGTGGGGATATTTGATAGGGTTGTCCAAAGCATTTTTTTAATTTAATGTACATATGTTGATGCCAGCAATAACACCCTCAGCGTACTGTACCCATAAGGTGCCTCTGAGGGTGCTTTATAGGGCGCCCTATAGGGCACCTTATGGTTGCCATCCATATAAGGTGCACTATACATTATCCTGTGACGCAACATATATGGTGCCCTATAGGGGACATTCTAGGGTGCCTTGGCGGACAGTGAACTTTAACATGTGCCTTATGGGCCGCCTTATGTTAACACGCTTTGTGAGTACGTTTGCTAGTAGTGATAACTGAAATAAAAATAAATTGCCCCCTACAGCACTCATCCCCATAATACACACTGCCTCAGTGAGCCTTCTTCATTGGGCACTGTGGGGGATTGAACCTCTGATCCCTGCACCATTGGTCAGTGTCTTAATCATTGTGCTGTGGCTCTGGTCCTGTGCTTGGGCATCAGCGCACTGCCTTATGCCGCCCAAACTTAACAGTGCACCGCCTTATGCCACCCAAGATTAACAGTGCACCTCCTTATGCCGCCCAACAGTGCACCGCCTTATGCCACCCAACAGTGCACCGCCTTATGCCGCCCAAAATTAATATGCCTCCTAAAGCACTTTTACCCATTAAAATTAATGCCTCAGCCAGCCCTTTTTGTTGTGCACAATGGGGAATTGAACCCATGGCAACTGCACCAGCCATCAGTGTCTTAACCATTGTACTATGGCTCTGTTCCTTTGTGTGTGTACATCAGGGCGCCACTTAGCCTTCCCACGCACTATTGTGCACGGCGCACAATAGCGCGCCGCACAAATGTGCGATCGCTTACTCCCGTTTTTTTTCTTTTTTCTGCCTGACCCGCCCACTCCTTATATGGCACAGGCACACTAACGGGGCCCTGCACAATTTCGGAGTTTAGTAAACATACCCCTTGGTGTTACATCAAGTTTTAAATAAATAAACTAACCTTGATTCCTGAGGCTCTGATCTCACTCCAAAAAAAGTATGCCAGCCATCTCAGCATGGCTCGATTAGTACTTTTCATAAGCATGTACCTACAACATTGGGTCTGCTAAACGCTTGTCTAAATATTGTTAAATCGATTTGTAGCCCTCATTGTTTTCGTTAGCCAAATGTTCCAAATGTTTGATGCACTTTGGACCATGTTTATTAAACATTAATGCAAGCTATCTGCCACCATACCCATAAGAATACCATGGTGCTGCAGCAGTAAACTGGTCCTTTCAGTCAAAATCCGTTCCTTTGGGGAAATCTATTCCCTTAACCTTAAAGAGTGCCCCTTTGTTTTGTTCATTGTGCTGAAAATCAAGAACAAGCAAGCTGTTGACCTTCTGTCTTATTGAAGGATTCTGTTCTCCATGGGCTTATCTTACGATATCTAAGGAATACTGGCCCACTCGGTCAGCTTGCTACTGTACCTAGAGCAGGTTGGGCCTGGCATATGCCAAGTGTTTGAAGTCAGAAACAAGATCTCCCTTGCAGCTTGTCCTCTTCACTCCACTGGAAGGTGGAAAATGAGACACTGTTGAAATCCGAAAACAAATTTGGTAAGAAGACAAGGGAGGAGGAGACCTGCACAAAAATGAGATGACTGCATGCTCTTATTGACCTTATTGTCTTCCGAAATGCATTACTGCTAACATGGGTTTGTCACACCACGAATACAGCTAATGCACAAGAAATGCAGCTACTGTGGGCCTTTGTCCACGGTAGCTGCATTTCCCATGTTGCCTGCAAAAGTGGACAGGAGATGGGTGGAGAGGGGGCGTTCGAGGGTGTTCGCATTGTGCACTAGCTGCTCCTTTTACAGGCTTCACGGATACAGCTACCATCACCTCAGTGGATGGCAATAGCTGCATCTGGGAGGGAGGAGGGGCTCAGTGGTTGGGACAGGTTACCGAAGGCCGGGGGTTCAATTCCCGCATGGGGACAAGCAACCTCAGGCCAGAGGGACTGGGGTCTCCAGTCCCATGGCCACTCCTTGTGGCCTTGGGCAAGCCACTTAACCCTCCACTGTCTCAGGTACACTTAGGGGCATGTTTACTAAAATCCGCAAAATAGCGCGCCGCAAAATAGCGCACGGCAACGCGGCACTGAAACACGCAGAAACGCGTTTAAACGCCCCGCACACGTGCGTGTCACCCCCGCACAGGTACGCGGCTCACTAACGGGCCCCGTACAAGTGCGGGCCCGCAAATGTCCGATAGAGGCGTGGAACGGCGAAAGGAGGGCGGAGGAAGGCTCCGGAGGGGCGGAGGGACGGGGTCAATGGGTGGAGAGTGGGAGGGGAGAGGCTCCCCGCACAGTATCGGGCCCGAATTTGCATGTAAAAACTACCGCGAGTGAAACACTCGCGGTAGAAAGCATTTAAAGGGAAGAGAAACCATTTCCGTCAGCAATGTACAGGAAAACCGGGGAAACCAGCAAAACGTGAGCAGTGTGATATATGTGCACAGCACAAAAGTGAAAATAAAAATAGAAAATGACCACAACAGAACTATTAAAAATAGTAATTCAGCTGGTGAACAGTTATAGTGATGGGCAAATACAGAAATCACACCCAGCAAAGCTCCAGAAAAAAGAAATGAATTTTGGAAGGGTCTACTGAGAGGAGACTCTTCCAAAAAACATTTCCACGTTTTGGAGCTTACCTGGGAGTGTTTGCTATGGTTGCCCATTAATATCACTGTTGCCCAGCGTGGTGATATTTTGTCCCACATTTCCCGTGGTCATTTCCGGGGTTTATGTGCACGTTTGTCACCAGACAGGGTGCATATGCCCACAGTAGAATTGCGTAGAGCAGGGTTTGTGACTCCATCCTGCCAGGCTTACTGCCTCCAGGGGCTGCACTGTCTCTGTGGCCAAAGTGTGGTACAGCGGACAGAGTCATTACCTCTAGGACCAGAGGGCAGAGGTTCAAAACCCAGCTGGGGCACCTGCCAGCCCAGTCCCTATATTTTACCCACCACTAAATAAAGATAGCGCAGACACCCCTGTATGCATGGGGAAAACACCCATATTTTACCCAACACCGCACACACACCACAACAATGGGCATTACCTACAGCCAAGTCCCCCAAATGCAGTCCCATACTGCCACATTGCAATCAGGTCAACTGCTTTTTCTGAGAGAAGTTCATGCCAGCATGTTGGCGGACAAGTACATGTGGTGCAGGGGGCAGTGGCTGCTAACCACAGAAGACAGAGGCCTAGCCATGTGCAGGCTGGCACAGTCCACTGCAACAGACAGGTCCTGCCGGATCCACAGTCATGGACAGTCCAGGGAATCCAACCAATCTGTGGCTACACAGTGGTGCAGTGCACACAGACAGTGCATACAAGAACAGAAGGTAACAAGTTCAAAGCCCAGCTGGGGCTACTGCCAATCCTGCCCACATATTTTTCCCACAACTAAACAGTGATAGTAAGGACACACCTTTCATGGCGGGGACATATGCAATGGTAAGACATCTATCTTTTACCCCACCGAGCACAGACACCATGAACAGGGGCAGTACCTAGAGCAGAATCACCCAAATGCAGTCCTGGTGGGCCACACACCAGTCAGGTTCCATGCTGACACTCATACAAATGCCTGTGCTGTATATCTATGCACCACCCCCATGGCATGTAGATGTAGTCCATGCATATTCATGAGGGATAGCAGGAAAACCCGAACAGTGTGATGCAAACCTGGACTGGAGTTGGGAATCTGTGCCGTAAAGCAGCAGCCATCAAGGGCAGACACACCCACACCCACAGGCCCCATTGGCCAATGTCTCCTGGAAAGGCAGAACATTGGACCGTGCATGCAGCACCCAAAACGAGCACTTGCATAACTTACCAATGTCACCCTACACCTGAGGTATACGGTACACAGCTCGGAGACGTTTGCTAGGAGCACAGGCAGGCAGTTATCCATACGTTATGTACATACTGCTAGTTGACCCCATCCAAACAATCTGTTAGGTGTTTGCGGGGCATGCTCCAGGCCTGGCCTCTGACGGTGCTTACCACCCTGGGGAGTGACCACCAGCTGTAATGCGTACCATATCCATGCCTTGCCGTGCTCAGGACCGGTTTGGTGGGCAAGGCTACTTACCCCCTCAATCGTAGCACCATGATGGCAGAGGTGTGGAAGTGTGTGTCTGTCTATACAGTGGGTGTTGGCTGCAAGCCCCTTCAACAGCCCGCACTGCCAGCACTGTTGCCAGTATTGGCCAGTCAATGTGCATAATGAGGTGCAAGGTACCATGGGTATAGCCAGGGCAGGGTGGCGTGGCCAGGATGCATCTGCACTGGGCATAGGGCCCTGGCAGGGACATTGGCTGGGATATTGTAGTGTCCGGCCACCACCTACACAGACAGGGTGGCCAAAGCATGTCCTTCTGGGGGATCACGCTCACCCTGACTGTGCAGTGACCACAGCATGGCTAGGCCCCCCCATAGTGCTGTATAGTAGTTCTCTCATGTGATAGATATGGGTTTCTCTTTGGGGCCCAGTCACTGATCTATCTGCTTGCTGTGTATGCAGACAGCCCAGTTCTGGGTGCATGCATCTCCATTGGGAACATGCACTATGGACTAACCAGCAGACTGTTTGTAGCTGGTAAATGTCTTGCTATAATGGCTTGCAGGGTGCAGTGGCTGTTGGCTTGCTGCAGGGGAATATCTGGTGGTGGAGTGCAGCTTACCATACCCTGGGCTTATGTCTGTCTGCTATTGTGTATGGAGCTGCCTGCTGGGGGGGGGTGGTGGTGTTCCTCAGCAGGACTGGGGTTAGATGTTGCCCTCTACTGCTACCTTTGCAGGGAGGTAGAGTGTGGATCCCTTGATGGGGACCATGTTTGCCACGGGGGGGGGGGGGTGCCTGATGGCGGCAGACAGGGATATCCATGGTGTTTGTGCAGAAACTAGCTATCTTACACATTAATACTGCTTTGGAACGCCCGCTTGGCCTCCATCAGCCATGGCAGGTGTTGTTGACCTGGTCCTGGCCACCTCATTGCACACTCAGGGTGAGCACAGTACCCGCACGATGTAACGGTGTGTGGCTACTCTGTGCCAGTAAAACACCCGGTCAGTGCCCCCTACTAGGCCAAGGTGCTGTGTGGGTGCACCCGGTCACTTCCCCCAACAGGGCCGAGGTGCTGTGGGGGTGCATTCCCCATCTTGTGTCCATCTGCGGACAGCTAATTTGCATGTGCAGTGCATCATGGGTACGGGTGGCCTAACCCTATCCTGTTGACACCAGCAGACTGTCTGTGAGGTGACGTGTAGGCTATCTGCAGCCAGCCAGGGGCCTGCTTACAGCTATGGAGCTGTAGCGCAATGGTTACATCACTGCCTGTGTAGCCAGAGGTCATGGGTTCAAACCCACAGTGGGGCCCTTTGGTAGGGCTGTCCACAGCTTTATTTTTATTTACTGTACATATGTCTATGCCGGCAAGACCACCCTCAGCTTACTATACCCATTAGGTGCCTCTGAGGGTGCTTCATAGGGCGCCCTGTAGGCCACCTTATGGTTGCCATCCCTATAGGGTGCACTATACATTATCCTGTGTCGCAACATACATGCTGCCCTATAGGGGTCATTCAAGGGTGCCTTGGCGAACAGTGCACTGTAACATTGCCTTATGGGCCGCCGTATGTTAACATGCTGGGAGAGTGCGTTTGCTAGTAGGGATAACAAAATAAAATTATACAGCCTCCTACAGCACTCCACAACATAATACATACTGCCTCAGCAGGCATTTTTCACTGGGCATTGTGAGGAGTTGAACCCCTGATCCCTGCACCATTGGTCAGTGTTTTAACCATTGTGCTGTGGCTCTGTTCCTGTGCTTGTGCATCAGCGTGCCGCCTTGTGCCTATCAGCGCGCCGCCTTCTGCCGCCCAAGGGGACCAGTGCGCCGCCTTCTGCTGCCCAAAAATAACTGTGCGCCGCCTTATGCCGCCCAAAAAACACTGTGCGCCGCCTTCTGCCGCCCAAAAATAACTGTGCGCCGCCTTATGCCGTTCCAAATTAATTTGCCTCCTAAAACAATGTTAATCATTACAGTTACTGCCTCAGCTGACCTTTGTCGTTGCGCACACTGGGGGATTGAACCCATGGCCCCTGCACCATTGGTCAGTGTCTTCACCGTTGTACCACGGCTCTGTTGTTTTGTATACTCAGCAGCGCGCCACTTTGCCTTTCCACGCGCTAATGTCGACCCCCGCACATTAGCGCGACGCACACACGTCCGGTTGCTTACTACCGTTTTTTTTCTATTTTCTGCCTGAACCGCCCACTCCTTATATGGCACAGGCACACTAGCACGGCCCCGCACGTTAGGAATGTTTAGTAAACATGCCCCTTAGATTGTGAGCCCTTCGGGGACAAGGGAATAGAAAGTACCTGTTAGTATACATGTAAACCGCACTGATCCTAAAGAGCGCGGTATAAAGAAATAAAAATAAATAAGTCTGCAAAGCCAGCCACCCACCCATGAAGCCCACAGTATCTGCAGGGGAAACCTGGGGAATGCTCCCTGCAGACACTGTGGGACTTTTGCAGCTTACTAAATAACCCCAAAGGGTGACCCATGATAAATGAATGGATTTGGGATTTCAAAAGTTTCATGCTGAAATACATACAAAAATTTTATAAAGCTACCCGATATCAAATCCGGGTTTTCTGGCATGGCAAAACTGTTCTACGTGCTCTGCTCACTTCTAAAATTACTCCATATGTCCCTTATGGGGTTCATTTTACACAGAAACAGGACGGCAGGTAAACACCATATGGTCTATCCAGTCTGCCCTTCCATAGCAACCGCTAAGCTCTACAGTCCCTTTTTGACCTTTAGTGATTTTCTGTGTTTGTCTCTTATAGGAAATGGCTGTTATAGCCCTGCATGTGTGCATGCATACAAAAGAAAGAGGTGCTCCACAAAACTGTGCCCGTTTACACATGCCTGTGTGAGAAGCTGGGGCAGAACTGCGTTGCGCGCATGTTATTTTATAAAATAAGCATGCGCCTACACGGACTACATGCACAGCTTTGCGCCTTCTTCGCAGCATGTGTAAATTGTCGGAGACCATTTTTTAAAGGCATCAAGGTGCCTATGCTGCTTTTATAAAATACCACAAAAACAAAACAAAATAGTAAAAACACACTTATCATATGCCCGATATTTCAAAATGTCATTGAATCAATCTGCAGATGTTCAATTAGAGAGGCAGCAAAGGCCAAGCACCTACTAGCCACATTTTCAAGGCTTGAAACTGTTGCATTTCCCACTACTCATTTTCAAAAAGAATTTCTGTGGACCCAGAGCAAACCTGTTTTCCCAAAAACCACTTATGTCCACCTAAAGCCAAACATGTAGATGCATTGCAGCGGTTCTCCTCCTTAAGGATGACCTCCTTAAAGCATTAATCTGCTTCTAGCCCACGATCGGTTTTACTTGTCCTCGCGGCACACGTGTTAAACTTCAGCTGAAGAAAGAATATTGGGAGCAAATCTTTCAGAAATAGTCATACAGGGAAATTTTGGAATAACAAATACAGAAAAGGACAGAGAGTTAAATGAGGTCAGAGCGACTTCTGCAAACATGAATAAAATAATAATAATAATAATTCAGCTATCTAAAACCTGAAAAAAGCTGAGTTTTCAAAGCTGTCAAAACAGTTGCTTGTGGTTTAAAGCAATAAATCACATCACTACATGAGAATCTATAATCCCAGGATATGAATTTTAAGCATTGTTGTTCTGTGAAATCCGATTGCCAATCAGCAGCACGTATGGAGCCTGGTTCACAGCACATGGGACATAACATGACCTCTAAATTACTTAGGGAAAAAGAAAACAAAGATTTGGCAGACGCAGGCTTCATTACTTTTGATGTTATGAATGATTTTATTTTATTTATTTATTTATTTAACAATCATTTATATCCCGCATCTTCCGGAGTTCAGGTGCGGTTCACAATTGAACAACAGTCAACAAAGCAAGAGCTTGTTTTTACATGGAACAATTTTTGACAATAAACAGTGTAATGCTTAAATGATGAAGAAATCTTTCCCTCGCTTACATTTTCAGTGGATTTCCACTCCCCTCTCCTTCATTCCCCAGCATATCCTCATCAATAAGGCAGAAATAGTTAGAATTTATTATAGATATTTGTGCTAGTGGTGTGTTAGCATTTGTTTTACAGGCTGAGTCTCAGATAGTATCTGACCCCATGCACTCTGTCTTGGCTGTTATTCTATGTTATGTTAGGTTTGCTTGACCGCTTTTCACAATATTATCAAAGCAGCGTACAAATTACAAAACAACAATACAATGTAAAATAAATAAAATTAGTTAAAAACAATAAAGTAATGCAAATCAAAATAATCAAATTATGGAAAGGGAAGGGGGGAAATGAGCTACTGGTAGTTCTTTCAAGGAAATTGAGAAAAGGAGGGACAAGAGAGAAATTTGTTAATACCAGTTCTTCAAGATCAGCACAGGTATGGCGCCACAGTTGTTACTGCTGCAACCAGTGGATACCCACATATCCGGCAATAAATTAATCAATCATTTTATGGTAAGTCAGGTTGTGCATGAGTTTACAAGAGCATACATATACCTACTGATATTTTTGAGTGAAGATCTCATGAATTGAAAGTAACTCATGTTAAGAACATCCTTCACCCTGCATTGTCTGGAACACAGTGACAAATAACAACACCCAACTCTCCACAAGGTCTATAGCAAACAATCCGAATAATCCTCGCATAGAGAATCCCAGTGATATACAATGCAAAATGTTACACCCAGAAAAGACGAATAGGCAAATATAAATTTGTAAATATTGTAAATTTGTAAATATGTTTAGTATGTAACCCTATAATCAACCATGTAAATCATTAATGACACCCTACCTTTCCTTTGTAAGCTACCTGTTACAATGTAATGTTCTAGTTTTGTTCGATGTAAACCGCTTTGATGTTGCTGAAAGGCGGTATATAAAACTGTTCAATAAATAAATAAACAATAAATAAAAAATATAAACAGTAAATAGTGACACATGCTGTCAGGCCCATCTTGCTGGTCCATTTTCCCCACCTAGTGCTATACCCCAGACCAGTTTTGATCGCTGACTTGTCCATCACTCTCCTGTCATGAAGGATCCTCTGCCCTTGACCTGTTTTAAATAAAAAGGAAAACCATACCCCTTGATTTAAGTTCTGACTGTGCTCAGTTCAAATCAAATAGTTTTGTTTTTCATCTTTCTTAGTAGTTTTTAATTTCCCACAGTTTTACAAGGGCAGTTTGCTGAGAAACCTCCATCTGCGGCTGTAGAGACCACACAAGACATTTTTCTCAACCAACATAGCATCCCACAGGGATCTACTGTTTGGACATTATTGCCCTATATAATGACCTGCAAAAACAGTTCTCCTAAGCCACATTTTTCTAATATAGTGCAAATTATTCTTCTATTACAGCATTCGGTGCATCTAAAGCCTGCTAAGAGACTACGGAAAGAGTGCTGGGCCACTTACTTGAGAACATTAGCACAGAAGATTTGTCACACTGGGTTCAACAAGCCCAGTATCCTGTTTCCAACAGTGGCCAATCCAGGTCACAAGTAGCTGGCGGGATCCCAAAAGGTAGAACAATTCCATGCTGCTTATCCCAGGGATAAGTCGTGGATTTTCCCCTATCCACTTTAATAACGGCTTATGGACTTTTCCTCCAGGAGCTTCTCCAAACTTCTTAAATCCAAAAGTACATAAGATATGCCATACTGGGTCAGACCAAGGTCCATCAAGCCCAGTATCCTGTTTCCATCAGAGGCCAATCTAGGTCACAAGTACTTAGCTGTTTCCCCAGAAGATACATAGGTTCTACAGTGCTTGTATTGGGTCAAGCAGTGATATCCTGGGTCCTCTTTAATAATGGTTTATGGACCTTTTCTACAGGAACTTGTCCAAACCTTTTTTAAACCGAGTTACACTAACAGCTTTTACTACATTCTCTGGTAACAAATTCCAGAGTTTGATTATGCTTCAAGTGAAAAAAATATTTCCTCTTATTAACCTTAAACAGGTTACACTGTAGCTTCATTGCATGTCCTCTAGTCTTTCTATATTTTGATGGCATAAACAATCAATTTACATTTACCCGTTCCACTCCATTCATTAAGTTATAGACCTCTATCATATCTCCCCTCAGCCGTCTCTTTTCCAGGTTGAAGAGCCCTAACCTTTTTTAGCCTTTCTTCATAGGAGTATCTTTCCATCCTCTTTACCATTTTGGTGGCTCTTCTCTGTACCTTTTCTAATTCTGCTATATCCTTTTTAAGATACGGCGACCAGAATTGCACAAAATGTTCAAGGTGCGGTCGCACCATGAAGCGATACAGAGACATTATAATATCCTTGATTTTATTCCCCATCCCTTTCCTTATCATACCTAGCATTCTATTTGCTTTCTTGGCTGCCGCTGCACACTGGGCCGAGGGTTTTAACATATTATACACAATGACGCCTAACTCTTTTTCCTGGGTGGTGGTTCCTAATGTGGAACCTTGCATCGTGTAACTATAGTTTGGGTTGTTCTTTCCTAGGTGCATAACCTTGCACTTGTTTGCACTTGTTTCACCTGCCATTTGGACATCCAGTCTTCCAATTTATCAAGGTTCTCTTGCAATTTTTCACAATCCTCTTGGGTTTTAACAACTTTGAATAATTTTGTGTCATCTGCAAATTTGACTACCTTACTTGTTATTCCCATTTCCAGGTCATTTACGAATATGTTAAAAACCAGCAGACCCAGCACAAATCTCTGGGGTACTCTACTATTCACCTTACTCCATTAGGAAAATTGGCCATTCAGCCCTACTCTCTGCTTTTTTTTTTATTAATAAAGTCACATCACAACATTACACACATAAGTACATCCTCTGATTTTTACATTAGTTCTATCTAACTATCCCCCCCACACAATCCTCCCCCCTTACATTCCCCACATATTCCAACCCTTAATCTTAAGAACACAGCACCATCACTCTAATCACATATCCTATACAAAAGCACTACAGTTAGCTAGCCAGAAATTCCAGCTCTATGCCCACCATTCCAGGCAACCCTATTTACCTTTGTCTGTGACTCATAACATATTGTATAACATTGCGCATAACCTTCTTTTTCATATGTCAGAGGCCTTAGCTTCTCCACCTCCTACCGGGCTTTGTGTCTTCCTCTCCTTCTCACGCCATTTAAGATAGGGGCCCCATGTCGTTTGAAATCCCAATAGCCTTCGCTGTCGAATGGCAGTAAGTAGAAGTGGTCCACTCTCCTCTGAACTTCCCCAAGGGTGGGAGTATGCACTTCCCTCCATTTCCTCGCAATCAGTTGCCTCATAGCCACACGTACTATTTTACACCATCTCTGCCCTTTCCCCCCCCCCCCCCACCTCCTCCCCCACATTCAGCAGGGCCAAACAGGGACCCAGGGCTATATCTTTTCCCATAACTGCGCTGATCCACCCCGCCACTTCACCCCATTTGGACTGAATTTTAATACATCCCCACCAAATATGTAGGAAGGAGCCCAGTTCTCCACACTCCGTCCAGCACAGGGCAGACCCTCCTCGCCATTTCTGCAATCTTTGAGGCATCAAGTACCATCTATATAACATTTTGTAATTATGTTTCAAAATATTACTAGGAAGGACCCCTTTAAAGAGTCCCTTGCATATTATCGCCCAATGGTCCCCATCCTAGCATTTGTTTAAGTCTTTCTCCCAGGCCTTCCTATGTGCCCATTCCGCACAGTTCACTATCTCCATTGCTTTATATAATTTGGATATTAACCCTTTAACCACCCGCTCCTCCAACAGCCCATCTATAGCATCCCCTTTCTCTCCCATCACCCTTCCCCCCATTCTCTTACAAAAGTGTATTGCTTGCACGTACCTATACCTATCCACATCAGGCAACTGATATTCACACTGAAGATCCTTGAACGTCATCCACTCTTCTCCTTCGTTAAATTGCCCCATGTATCTCAACCCCTTTTGAGCCCATCTTCTAAAGGTTGGATCTTGTGTTCCCGGAGGAAACTCCAAATTATCAAGTAATGGTGTAAATTTGGAACACCCCTGACGGCCATACCACCAGGCATGCCATTTCCGCCAATACTGTAAAGTGATCCCTATAAAAGTGTTAGCATTCCCCCCAACCAAAGATTCCACATTCTTAACCCAAATTATATTGGCCAGGCTCATCCCTTCCCCTACCCCATAATTTTCCAGCTCTACCCACTCGACATGGTCCCTAGATACCCATTCAAGCACAGCCCTCACCCGAGCCGCCTCATAGTATCTCATTAACTGTGGTATTCCCATACCACCCAGCTTCCTATTGGCACATAAAATATTCCTAGGTTTCCCCCCTTTCCAGACAAACAACATAAGCCGGTCTTGCAATTTCCTCAAGAACACAGCAGGGACCTCTACCGGCATGTTCATAAATAAGTATAAGAGCCGGGGCAACAAAATCATTTTTATCAACTCTATTCTACCCAACCAGAATACTTCATATCCCCCCATCTCTAAACTTCCCTCAACAACTTGCTCTTAGCCGGAAAATAATTCTCTTGAAATAACTTCTCTCTCTGAGCTGTAATCTGCACACCCAGGTAGCGTATACTACTTTTTGCCCATCTAAAAGGGAATTCTTGCTTCAACCCTTCCAACCTCTCTCTACTAATCGTTAAATTTAAAATCTTCGACTTAGTGGGGTTCATGCAAAAGCCAGACAATTCTCCATATTTAGCTATCTCATCCAGTATCGCCTGAAGTGACCTTGACGGCTCTGTTACAAAGAACAAGACATCGTCCGCAAACAACGATATCTTATGGTGGACCCGCCCCACTTTTACCCCTGTTATGTCCCCACAGTCTCAGATCCTCTGGGCCATTGGTTCCATAGCTATTATGAAAAGTAACGTGGAAAGTGGACACCCCTGTCTTGTCCCCCTTTGCAGATCAAAGGTTTTTGTGGCTGAACCGTTAATTTTTAAGCATGCCATCGGTTCTTTATATAAAATCCGCACCCAGTTTAAAAACGTTCCGGTAATCCCCACCCTTTCCAATGTCTGAAAGAGAAAGGGCCAACTCACTCTGTCAAAAGCCTTCTCAGCATCCACTGCTAAGAGGGCAAGCTCTGCCTTTGATCCCTGTCCATACCATATCAAATTAAGGGCTCTTCTGATGTTATCAGAAGTGTATCTCCCTGGCACAAAACCTGACTGGTTGGGGTGTATCAATTTCCCTAGATGAGGGAACAGCCTATTTGCTAATATCCTAGTGAAAATTTTAAAATCACTGCCCAAGAGGGATATAGGCCTATATGAGCCACACTCCGTTGGATACTTCCCCTCCTTGTGCAATATACTAATTCCTGCCAATCTCAATGAGGCTGGTATTATATTTGCCTTATCAAAGGAGTTATACATTTTTGTTAGGGGGCCTACCAATGAACCCACGAACACCTTTTAAAACCGATTTGGGAATCCATCCATCCCAGGGGCTTTATGAGCCTGCAGGCTTTTTAGTGAAAATCATTTTTTATTTTCATTCAAATACAAAGAAAAACACATTGTTTGCACTGTACTAGTACTCCTGTAACACAACTACATTAACACACTATATAACCCAGCACAAATGTTGCATAACACTTCCCTCCCTTATTTATTTAGTTATTTATTCTACCCCCTCCCCCCCCATAGCCTCCCACCCTCACCTTCCCCCTCCTTTAGATGATAAAGGGGTTAAAGGAGCACTAAGAGGCGACAAGGCGATAGCGGAGAGACTGAATGAATTCTTTGCTTCGGTCTTTACTGAGGAAGATGTAGGGATGTTACCCATGACTGAAGTGGTATTTAAAGGTGCGGAAGAATTGAAGGAAATATCAATACATCGGGAAGATGTCTTACAACTATTAGATAAACTGAAGAGTAGCAAATCACCTGGGCCGGATGGTATACATCCAAGGGTGTTGAAAGAACTGAAATATGAGATTGCAGAACTGCTATCAGTAATCTGTGAACTATCATTAAAATCATCTCTAATACCTGAAGATTGGAGGATCGCCAATGTAACACCAATTTTTAAAAAGGGTTCCAGGGGTGATCCGGGAAACTACAGACCGGTGAGCCTGACGTCAGTACCAGGAAAAATGGTAGAAACCATCATAAAGAATAAAATTACTCAGCATGTAGATAGTCACAACCTAATGGGAGACAGCCAACATGGCTTTAGACAAGGAAGATCTTGTCTTACTAATCTGTTATGTTTTTTTGAAGGAGTGAATAAACAGGTGGACAAAGGTGAGTTGGTTGATATTGTGTATCTGGACTTTCAGAAAGCCTTGACAAGGTCCCTCATCAGAGACTTTTGGCAAAACTAAAGAGTCATGGGATAGGAGGCAGTGTACTATTGTGGATCAGGAACTGGTTAAAAGATAGAAAGCAGAGGGTAGGGCTAAATGGACAATTTTCCCAATGGAGAAAGGTGAATAGTGGTGTACCCCAGGGATCTGTGCTGGGTCCGCTGCTTTTTGACATATTCATAAATGACCTGGAAAGTGGAATAACGAGTGAGGTTATCAAATTTGCAGATGACACAAAACTATTTAAAGTTGTTAAAATCCAAGAGGATTGTGAAAAATTGCAAGAGGATCTTGATAAATTGGAAGACTGGGCATCAAAATGGCAGATGAAATTTAATGTGGACAAGTGCAAGGTTATGCACCTAGGGAAGAGCAACCCAAACTATGGTTACACGATGCAAGGTTCCACATTAGGAACCACCACCCAGGAAAAAGATTTAGGCGTCATTGTGGATACCATGTTAAAACCCTCGGCCAAGTGTGCAGCGGCGGCCAAGAGAGCAAATAGAATGCTAGGTATGATAAGGAAAGGAATGGAAAATAAAACAAAAGATATTATAATGCCTCTATATCGTTCCATGGTGAGACCGCACCTTGAATATTGTGTGCAATTCTGGTCGCCGTATCTTAAAAAAGATATAGCGATTTTCGAAAAGGTACAGAGAAGAGCCACCAAAATGGTAAAGGGGATGGAAGGATACTCCTATGAAGAAAGGCTAAAAAGGCTAGGGCTCTTTAACCTGGAAAAGAGACGGCTGAGGGGAGATATGATAGAAGTCTATAAATTAATGAACGGAGTGGAACGGGTAAACGTAGATCGATTGTTTACCTTATCAGAATATAGAAAGACTAGGGGACATGCAATGAAGCTACAGGGTAAACTATTTAAGACTAATAAAAGAAAATATTTTTTCACTCAACGTGTAATCAAACTCTGGAATTTGTTACCGGAGGATGTAGTAAAGGCTGTTAGTGTAGCTGGGTTTAAAAAAGGTTTGGACAAGTTCCTGGAGGAAAGGTCAATAAACCATTATTAAGAAGTGACCGAAGATATTAATGCTTGACCCAGTACAAGCATTGTGGAACTTGTGTCTCTTGGGGAAACTGCTAGGTACATATGACCTACATTGGCCACTGTTGGAAACAGAATACTGGGCTTGATGGACCCTTAGTCTGACCCAGTATGGCATATCTTATGTTCTTATGTTCCTTCCAACGCCCATGGCCCATACACAGTATGAAATCGACATAAGATACTGTACAACAAAGTTAAACAATTATGCCCATGCTTATCATGGTAAGACAGACATATTCCCTCTACCCCCTTACTTCACACCCCTTCCCTGACCTTCCTCCTCACTAACCCCCGTCCTCCCCGCCTAGACCCACCCTTATCATAATCACCAAGCACCAAACTAGAGGGTGAGTCGTCCCCCCAACCCTGTGTCCGCTCCTTCGTCCCCTTACTGACCTTAAGACCAAAGGTCCCCAGTACCCCCACCCACCCCCCCAAGTGAATCCATCTTCCTGGAGCGCCACCTACCCACAGACGTGTTGCTTCAGAGTCCCCCCCCTACCTAGTATCCTACTCCGCATTCTCGCTGGCAAACTCTGGAGGTGGGGGCCCCATCCCTTCAGGAAAGCATCCCACCGTTGGGGGTGACTCCGCGCCCTGTGCCTCTCCAGCCACAACAATCCATGCAAACAGACCCTCCATTGCCCGTACAGAGGGCCCCGAGAGTCCAACCAGCTATGCAGTATAGTCATACATGCAGTCACTAGCACCATACGCAACCAATCCCACTCTATCTTACCCAAATCTGCTCCAGCATCCTCATTCCAAATGTCCAGCACCAAATTCAGGGGGTTCAGTATAAGCGAAGTACCCAAGCATTTATCTAAGTACCCAGTAACTTTACCCCAAAAGATCCTTGCCTTAAGGCAGTGCCAAAACATATGTCCCAGTGTAGCATCTGCAAGCTCACATCTCGGACAACAATTCGTGTGCGCTATCCCCACCCGCCAGGCCTTATTTGGCACAAAATACAGCCGACGTATCAACCTGTATTGCATGTCATAATGGTCCACTGATACAAGTAATTTGGGAATATTCGCTATAGCTTGTACCACTCCTTCGCCAGACACCACTTCTCCTAAATCTCATGTCCAGGCCTCCGCCAATACCTCTTCATTCCCATAAGACTCAAGCCCTAACAAAGCCTGATGTAATTGAGACACCTTCGCCACCTGCTCCCCCCCCAGCAAGGATGCCTCCATTCGTGAGCAAATTTCTCCTTTCAGTGAGACCACTGGCAACGTGCCAATGTAGCTCCGAATCTGAGCATATGGAAACACATCCCTGCCCTTCCAAGAATACTGTACACTTAAGTTTGTTAAGGACTCGACGGTCCCCTCTCCAGTTAACAGCCGCTCAATAGTGGTGATTCCCATCTCCTCCCATCTCAAATAACTTTAATCCGTCAATCCCGGAGCAAAGTCCTTATTCCCCCGAACCGGAAGATAGGGGGAGCAAAACGCCGAAAACCCCATTTTCCCACATAGGTGCCTCCAGGCTCTCACAACTGGAGATAGCATCACAGACCACACCCTCCTGTCTATTCCCTTCGCCCTCCTTGTATGCAAGACATATCTAACTTGCAGCGGTTCAACCAGGGCCCCAATCATCCTTAATGGAGTATAATCGCCAGTCCCCCACAGCCAGTCCCGAACATGCCGAAGAAGACACGCCCGGTTGTATTGTTTAAGATCTGGAAAGCCCATACCCCCCGCACTCCACGGTCTCTGTAGCACCGCCAGGCGCACCCTAGGCCGCCTACCTCTCCATAGCAAGATATTTATCTGCTTTTCCATCTGTAAGATGTCTTTCCGCTTCAACAACAGCGGTAATGTCTGTAGCGTATATAGCCACTAGGGAAACAGCGTCATTTTATATAAAGCCATCCTGCCCCCCAGGGACAAGGGTAGCTTCTTCCATTTCTGCACCCTATCTGTTAAGTGCTTCAGTAACGTTGCTACATTAATCTGATGTAGATCTCGCAAATCCGCTGGCAAGTAAATCCCCAGATATTTAAAGCTGTCGCCTGCCCATTTCAACGGGAAATCACCCAGCCAATTTTGGGAAATGGCGGCAACCAGCAGCATAGCCTCCGACTTATCTAAGTTTAACCTGAACCCTGAGAACTCGCCATAGACTTCAAAAAGCTTCACCAATGCCGGTAAACCTTCCTCCGGATTCTCAATATGCACCAATAGATCGTCAGCAAAGGCCACCACCCGAAATTCAGCGCTCCCCACCGGTATCCCCCAAAAGTCTATGGAGGATCTAATATGACATAATAAGGGTTCCAACGTCAATACAAATAAAAGGGGTGAG
This sequence comes from Ichthyophis bannanicus, assembly GCA_033557465.1. NCBI lineage: Eukaryota > Metazoa > Chordata > Amphibia > Gymnophiona > Ichthyophiidae > Ichthyophis > Ichthyophis bannanicus. The sequence continues at coordinate 15,914,504 of CM066039.1, read as the reverse complement.
AGGGGACAGCCCTGTCGGGTACCCTTCTGGATCCTAAACTCTGGCGACATATTCCCATTAACCAAAATCGCCCCCCTGGGATCTGCGTACAACAACCTCACGGCTTCCACAAAAAAAACGTGGATCTCCACCACTTCTAGCACTTGGTACATGAATCCCCAGTCTACCCTGTCAAAGGCTTTCTCTGCGTCGAAACTTATTAACATAGATCGCCTATTATCCTTTCTACTAGCACACATGGAGGCCAGCACTCGCTGCAGACTATAAGCCGCGTGCCTGCCTCTTACAAAGCCTACCTGGTCCGTCAGGCAAGAACCCCGCCAGCCTCTCCGCCATTATCTTAGCTAGAATCGTAATATCCACATTCAGCAAGGAAATCGGTCTATAGGAACTCGGCAAAAGAGGGTCCCTACCCGGCTTAGGTAAGACTGTGACTAGAGCTTTATTCGCCTCATAGGGAAACTGTCCTCTGTGGATCATATCCGCATAATACTCCGATAAAGGGATCGCCACCTTATCCTCCAGAAGTTTGTGAAACTCCCCTCTTAGACCATCTATGCCTGGAGCCCTCCCCCTCTTTAGACTTCTAATTGCCCTCTGCACCTCCTGAGTAGAGATCGGCTCATTCAGCACCTGCAACTGATCCATCATTACTCGAGGCATGCTACAAGCCTGCAAGAAATCCTGCCCTCCCCCCAAGTCCTCACCTTCCTTTTCATATAACTTCTGGTAATAGTCACAGAACACCTGTTCTATGTCCTCCGCCCTGGTTCTCAATGAACCATCTTCGTGCCTAATCGCCCCCACTTGCCTGGGTCCCCCGTCAGCTCGCACCAGGGAAGACAGCAAATTACCAGCCTTATTTCCATGTCGATATAACCGATATCTGTAATACATCAGGGATTTCTTAGCCCTTTGACCGAGTACTCTCTCCAACTCATTTTGTAGCTCCTTCAGCCGCGCTCTAGCTTCCCCACTCCTACAACGGGCATGCCTTCGTCGCGCATTTGACAATTCTTTCTCTAACTGTAAGATTCTACTATTCAGTCTCTTCCACTTTCGACTATGATAGCTAATAATCTCCCCTCGCATCACTGCCTTCCCCGCCTCCCAAAATAGGGCCGGATTGTCCAGGTGCTGGGCGTTATGCAATGAATATTCCGCCCATCTATCCCGTATATATTTCACAAACTCTGCATCGCCTCCTAGATCTAGGGGGTACCTCCAACTCCACACCCTCCCCCGCTCAGGCTGCTGCATCTCCAGTACCACCATAGCATGATCGGAAAGAACGGGAGGCCCAATGTCCACCCGAAATACCCAACGGAACAGGGCCTTAGAGAGAAGGGCGTAATCAATTCTCGACCACGTCCCATGCGCCCTGGACAGGTGCATATATTCTCTATCCCCAGGGTGTAAGACCCTCCACACATCCAATAACTCGTACCCCTCGCACAATCCCCGGATGCGTCTGGCACTCCGCTGATCACGGGTCCCAGACCCCCCAGAGCGATCCATATTTTCGTCCATGAATTGAAGTCACCTCCTAAAAACAGGTGGTAGTTCCCTAAGCTAGACACCATCCGCAACACTTGTTGATAGAACCGAACTTCAAACCCATTGGGCGCGTAAACCGACCCCAGCACAACTCGCATTCCATCTAGGGTCCCCCAGGCGAAAACATATCTTCCCTCAGAATCAATCTCCACCCGCTCCTCCACCCACCCCACCTGTTTAGCTATTAAAATAGCCACTCCCCTCTTTTTCCCCACCGCAGGGGCCCCATAAACTTTGCCAACCCATCCTTTACACAGCTTTCCATGCTCCACTGAGGATTGGTGCGTTTCTTGTAACATTGCTATTTCGACCCGTTTTAACCTCAACTGTTGCAGCACTTTATATCTCTTTATAGGGGAGCCCAAACCACATACATTCCACGAAGCAAATTTCAAGGTCTTACCCATTTTCAAATGGCCACCCCAGCTTCTTCTGTGTTAAAGTATTACCTTCACTAAGGCCCGGACCCCCCCCCCCCCAGCTTAGGGCCCACACCTCACTCTCAACCCTCCTTCTCCAAAGCCAAAAATGTTCTGGCAGCAAGCCCATGCCCAACTGCACCCAACCCCCCCCCCCACCCCACCCGCTCCCTATGACCCCTACCCACCCTTCCACCCATTCCATAAATGGCACTAACCCATCCCACCCAAAAACCACCTTCCCCAGCTCCCCCCCTTCCCCCCCTTCCTTCGTCGACGCCCAACCCCGTCCCTTACCACCCGGGACCCCATTCCAATGACATTTGGGCCTACCCCAGACAGCTAGGCTAAGTGTCCCTCCCCTGTATCCCCCCTATCTTTTTAGCTTTATATACTACACCCCCCCAGCCCCCCAGAAACAACCAAATGAACTTTGAGCAGCACTCCTCCACTCTGCTCCCTCCACTTGCTCGTAATCGCCAGGCCCCGCCCTCCCCCCCCCCCACCACTACACTTGCGAGCATGCGGATAATACAGAACAGAGCAGAGTGAAACAAACCATTAGAGGAAGAGAAGGGCAAAGACCCCTCTGTTACTCACACCTATAACAGCACATAGAGGTATGGCATCTGAATTCCCCCCGACAAAAGGCAGCCCACCCGACAGCCATTATTAAGAAACCCTACTTGTCACCCATTATGATGCACCTCACCATCACCTCTACCCTCCCTCTCGTCCCTTTACCATAGCCAGTTTCTCTTAATCATACATCCCAGCAAAAGGCCCCCATAGTCTTCCAGCCATTACCCCAGATTCTGGAGCACGTCTTTACTTATGGGGCCGAGATCCCACCCAGGTGCTCCAAAATGTTTTGGGCCTCCTCTGGAGTGGCCAGATATTTCATGCGTCCCTGGTATTCCACCCGCAGTTTCGCAGGGTACAGCAGTGCAAACCCCAAGTCCTTGTTAGCTAACTGACCGCACACTGCAGAAAAAGCCCTCCGTTGCTGGCTCACTAGGACGGAGTAATCCTAAAAGACCAGAATCTGGTCTGCACCTCCTGGCTGCCGCCGCCGTCCTCGGGCCGCCCTCATAACCTCCTCCTTCTGCCGGAACTCCAGGAAACGGGCAATAACCGCACATGGCCGACGCGCACCATCCTGTCGCAGGCCCAGCCTCTGTACTCGTTCCAGCTTTAGCGGGCCTGTAACGGTGTTAGGGAAAGTCTGCACAATCCAGGACTCCAGGAACCCAGTAAGCTCCCTGTCCCCCACCATCTCAGGAATCCCTGTGAAACGCAGATTCTTTCGCCGTCCTCTATTCTCGAGATCATAGATTTTGTCTCGTTGTTGCTTCGCTAGACTCTCCAGGGCTGTCACCCTCTCTTGTAAGGTACGTTGGGAGTCCTCCACATCAGAGACACGAGCCTCTACCTGCTCCATCCTCCCCGTGAAATCTCCGATGCTCTGACTCACTTGAGTTAGTTGATCTGCCAGTGAGCTGAACCGGTCTTCAAGCGCGGACACCACCGCCGCACTCACTTCGGCCACCATGGCATGATTCTGACCTATATTAGGGCTAGCCTGTGCATCCTCCACCATCTTGCCCTCTGGGGGCCGTCCTTTCTCTTTTCAGACGGATTTTGAGGCCATAAAGCTAAACAGGGAGACCTGGATGTGATCTCCCACTCCCTCGCAACCTCCTCCAGCGAGTTCGGGGGCCTCCCGAAAGCACACACTGCTAAATGAAGAGGTTTTTGCGCTGTAGATTGGGGTTTCCCCCGGAGCTGGTCAACCCACCTCCTACCAGCTCATTGCCACCGGAAGTCCTCTCTCCCACCAGAAGTCCTCTCTCTATGAGCCTTCAGGCTTTTAATCACTGTTATCACCTCATGCTCCCCAATCGGCTGTGAGAGCTCTTCTGACTCTTCACTTTCCAGATAGGGCAGCTTGGTATTATCTAAATACTTCCGAATTTCCTCATCCGCTACTTTAGTGGCTGGTGTATACAGCTCTTGGTAAAACTGAACAAACCTCTCCTCAGTCTCTTTTCCCATCCACTTTACTTGCCCGTCCTTACCCTTCACTTTCACTGTATTATTCCTAGATGCCAGTCTTTTAACCTTGCGTGATAATAACCTTCCTGCCTTGTTGCTAAATTCAAAATTCATTTGCCTCAACAATGTCAGCTCATGTTGAATATCCTTCATATTCAATTCACTCAGCTCCCCTCGCTTTCTATTCAACCTCCCTCTCATCTCTACATTCCTGGTATCCTGCTTCAATTGCTTTTCCAGCTCTTTAATAGAGGCTAGCAAATCTGTTTGCTTCTGAAGTTTTAACTTTTTCTTGTGTGCGCCTACTGCTATGAGCCTCCCCCTCATCACCGCCTTCAGGCATCCCCGTACAATCCCTGGAGAGCATTCACCAGTGTCATTCAATTCTATATACTCCTCTATTTCCCCCTTGATCTGCTGCACTACTTCCTCGTCTTCTAATAGGGATTCATTCAACTTACACCCCGTTTTTGCAGGTCTCGGGCTCCCCATTGATATGCTACAAGTAACTGGAGCATGGTCAGACCACGTCCTTTCTTGTATCTCCCAGGCTTCCACTTCCATTACCAAAGTCTTATCTATTAGAAACAGGTCAATCCGAGAATACCCCTCATGCACAGAAGAGTAAAAGGAATAATCCCTCTGCCCTGAATTTGCCTCTCTCCAAAGATACACAAGCTCCAGCCCGTCCATCATTTGTTTCAATCTTAATCTGTGCCTTCGGGGGGTCGAAGCTGTCCCCTTCGAAGTATCCATCAGGTGGTTAAGCACCACATTAAAATCACCCCATACTATCAACTGTCCTTCAGCTTTGCTAAACAATATATTTTGGAGTCCCCTGAAAAATTCTGCCTGGTTAGTATTGGGGGCATATACACTAACCAAGGTACAAATCTTTTGTCTCCATTTCAACTTAACAATCAAATATCACCCTCCTTTATCTCTAATCACTTCACCCACTTGACCCATGACCTTACTAGACATAAGTATCCCTACTCCCCCTCTCTTTTTTCCACTTTATTTGAAGCAAAATACTGTTGGGGGGAAGAGAGGATGACCTACCCGCCCTTCATCTTTGGAAAGTAAGTGTGTTTCTTGTACAAAGACAGTATTGCCCTTCAATCTAACACATTCTTTAATAAGCATTTGTCTCTTGTAAAAGGAGTTCAGGCCTCGAACATTTATGGTCACCATTTTAAGCATAGCCATTTAACCTTTTCAACCACCTCCGGATTGCTGGTTCCATCCTCATACTCTCTACCCCTCCTTCCTCCCTTCCTTCCTCTACCCCCCTTCCCCCCTTCCCATCCCTCCCCCACCCCCTCCCTTCCCCCTCCCTTCGCCCCTTCCCTCCTACCCCCATCCCCCCTTCCCTTACCCCCATCCGACCTACTAAGTAGATGTTTTCCAGGTGTCGTCAGACCAGGATAGCACACCCATACTCCTCATTTTCCCCACACAAAGAATACCATCCCTCTTTTTTTTTCTTCCTTTCTCTTCTCCTCTCCCACACTCCCATTCCAACCAAACCCATTAATTTCTTAACAATAACAAACACAACACCACTTTAAACTTGCGAACAACAATCTAACTTCGTTCAGCAGCTTACTCTCTCCATCCTACCCTCTGACCGATATTTCTGCCATTAACTTTTAATGTCCAGTTTCCCTAAGGGAAGTTCACGTTGCTGCATCTTCATTCCCTTCAGCTGGCCTCTGCTTCCTCAGCCTCTTTCCCCCTCCAGATACTCTACTCCACCTCAGCTGTGTACTTTTGGGGGAGCCCGCTGCCTCCAAAGGTCTCTGTCCACTCATCGAGTTCACCGGAAGCTCTGACCAGCCTGCTTGCTTCATACTAGCGATCGTGGCCTCTACTGAATGAACCACATATGCTTTGGTGTTAATGGTGAACTGCAGCCCCACTGGGAACAACCATCTGTATCTAACATTCTCCTCTCTGAGCCTTCGTGTCACCATCTGATATTCTCTACGCTTCTTCATAGTAATATTCGAAATGTCCGCAAACACTTCTACTTCAGCTCCATTCCATTGTATTTTTCCCAGTTTCCTGGCTGCCTTGGTTACTAACTCTTCAGTTCTATACTCGTGCAGGCAGCATATTATATCTTTTACCCTGTTTTCCCTCCCAGGGCCAAGTGATCTGTGCGCTCTATCAACAGTGAGGCAAACCCCCTCCAGCTCCATATCAGCTGCCTTAAGAACTGCGCCACAGAATTCCTCTGCCATGGTGAGATAATTTACTGTCCCTTCCCCCTCTGGGCGACCATGTATTCTGATATTGGAGCGGCGGGATCTATTCTCCAATCTTCTAGTTTCTGCCACAATTCCCCTTGTGCTTCATCCAGTGAGATCGCTCTCTGCTCACAATTACTATGCGAGACCACATCATTCTTTAAGTCCCGAACCAGCTCTGCACCTCGGTTTTAAAGATACCTAACTCCTGCTTCGTTGACTCAAACCAGTTTTGTAAATCCTCTCAAAGACTTTGTATCTCGCTGGCGTTTTCTTTCACGGCTCCCCCGTCTCCCGCTCCTCCGGAATCACTGCTGCTCGCCGCCATTTTGCCCACATGGGACTTTGAGCCTGCCGGCCCCTTGAAGGAGAAGGACTTCAAATCCACTCCCGATTTCTTCCCTGCCATCGAAGTTTGAAGGGGGTTCACCACCACACTCCCCTTTGTTCCGGCTCAGGTCGGGTTGTTTTTTATTGCACTTCTTTGCTATTTGGGGTTATTCGCTTGCCATCCTCGTTGGAGCTTAACTTTTAGGCAGCCATCTCAGCGCTGACGTCACCGGAAACCTACCCTCTGCTTTTAACCAGTTCCTGATCCACAATAGTGCACTGCCTCCTATCCCATGACTTTTTAACTTTGCCAAGAGTCTCTCATGAGGGACCTTGTCAAAGGCTTTCTGAAAATCCAGATATACAACCAGCTTTTATTACATCTTCTGGCAACAAACTCCAGAGCTTCATAATGCTTTGAGTGAATAAATATTTTCTTCAAATAATCTTAAATGTACCACTTTGTAGCTTCATCGCATGTCCCCTATTCTGTATGCTTTTTGAAGGAGTAAACAACTGATTCAAATTTACTTGTCACACCTTTATCATATCTCCCCTCAGCCATCTCTTCTCCAAGCTAAAGAGCCCTGACATTTTAAGCCTTTTCTCATAGAGGTAGGATACCATCCCCCTTCATCATTTTGGTCGCCCTTCTCTGTACTGTTTCCAGTTCTGCTATATTTATTTTGTTTGAGGGTTTTCTGTACCGCCTCATCATGGTTCCAAAGCGGTTTACATTATCATGCTTAACAAACATACATTGTAACGGGGAAGTAACTTGGAGGCAAACAATGTAACAGGGATCAAGAACTTGGAGCATAATGGGATTAACAGGTCTGTGAACTTTCATTAAAATCATCTGTAATACCTGAAGATTGGAGGGTCGCCAACGTAACACCAATTTTTAAAAAGGGTTCCAGGGGTGACCCAGGAAATTACAGACCGGTGAGCCTGACGTCAGTACCAGGGAAAATGGAAGAAACCATCATAAAGAACAAAATTACACAGCATGTAGATAGTCATGGCCTAATGGTAGACAGCCAACATGGCTTTAGACAAAGAAGATCTTGTCTTACTAATCTGATATGTTTTTTTGAAGGTGTGCATAAACAGGTAGACAAAGGTGAGTCGGTTGATATAGTGTATCTGGACTTTCAGAAAGCTTTTGACAAAGTCCCCCATCAGAGACTTTTGGCGAAGCTAAAAAGTCATGGGATAGGAGGCAGTGTACTATTGTGGATCGGGAACTGGTTAAAAGATAGAAAGCAGAGGGTAGGGCTAAATGGCCAATATTCCCAATGGAAAAAGGTGAATAGTGGAGTACCCCAGGGATCTGTACTGGGTCTGCTGCTTTTTGACATATTCATAAATGACCTGGAAAAGGGAATAACTAGTGAGGTTATCAAATTTGCAGATGACACAAAACTGTTTAAAGTTGTTAAAACCCAAGAGGATTGTGGAAAACTGCAGGAGGATCTGGATAAATTGGAAGACTGGGCATCCAAATGGCAGATGAAATTTAATGTGGACAAGTGCAAAGTTATGCACCTAGGAAAGAACAACCCACACTATAGTTACACGATGCAAGGCTCCACATTAGAAACCACCACCCAGGAAAAAGATTTAGGAGTCATCGTGGATAACATGTTAAAACCCTCCGCCCAGTGTGCAGCGGCGGCCAAGAAAGCAAATAGAATGCTAGGTATCATAAGGAAAGGGATGGAGAATAAAACAAAGGATGTTATAATGCCTCTGTATCGCTCCATGGTACGACCGCACCTTGAATATTGTGTGCAATTCTGGTCACCGTATCTTAAAAAGGACATAGCGTTATTAGAAAAAGTACAGAGAAGAGCCACCAAATTGGTGAAGGGGATGGAAGGCTACTCCTATGAAGAGAGGCTAAGAAGGTTAGGGCTCTTTAGCCTGGAGAAGAGACGGCTGAGGGGAGATATGATAGAGGTCTATAAATTAATGAATGGAGTGGAACGGATAAACGTGGATCAATTGTTTACGCTATCAGAGTATAGAAAGACTAGGGGACATGTAATGAAGCTACAGGGTAAACTATTTAAGACAAATAAGAGAAAATATTTTTTCACTCAACGTGTAATCAAACTCTGGAATCTGTTACCGGAGGATGTAGTAAGGGCTGTTAGTATAGCTGGGTTTAAAAAAGGTTTGGACAAGTTCCTGGAGGAAAGGTCCATAAGCCACTATTAAAAAGGGACCCAGGATATCAATGCTTGACCCAGTACAAGCATTGTGGAACCTGTGTCTTTTGGGGATATTGCTAGGTACGTATGTCCTAGATTGGCCACTGTTGGAAACAGGATACTGGGCTTGATGGACCTCGGTCTGACCCAGTATGGCATGTCTTATGTTCTTATGTTCAAATGGAGTTTAAAGACACATATGTTAATGGCTCGAGGGTAAACGGGGAGGAGAACAGGAAGGGAATGGAGTTGGATGTGTCATGTTAAATGTCATTCGCTGTGTCCATAGTGTTCTTTGAAGAGGAGGGCTTTTAGTGTCCTTCAGAAATCCCATAGGTCTTTGGATGCTCTCATGCTATCTGGGAGGGCGTCCATTAATGCCGGGGCATATAAGGAGAATGCTCTTTTGCAGGTTGACTGGTTGTGTCTTTTCTTTGTACTTGGGATGATAAGTACAATTTTACGGTTTGTAATTTTTATTCTGTACTCCGGGTCCTTGAGGATTAGTGGCTGGAGGATGTCTGGGGATAAACTATTGAAGGTTTTGAATATGATGACCACTAATTTAAATTTGATGTGTACATGGACTGGGAGCCAGTGTAGTTGCACCAGTGTAGATGTCATATGAGTACATCTTACGGTTCCTGAGATTATTCATGCAGCAGTACTCTGAACCATTTGGAGGGGAATTGTAGTGTATTTTGGGAGGCTTGGTAGATTTGATTGCAGTAATCCAGTATGGGAGTTAGCATTGCTTGGCAAACTGCTCTAAAATCAGTTTCATTGAGGAGAGGTTTGAGCTTCTGTATGGTTCTCATTTTGTGGTACGCTGTTTTTTGTCATTTTGGTGATGTGTGCTTGGAAACTTTGTTTTTGGTCCAGAATCACACCTAGGTATTTGAACTCTGATTTTACAGCGAGGTCATTGTTTTGCAATTTGATGGTGGTGGGTGGGGTGAATTTGGTGTTCCTGGTGACAAGGAGGACTTTGGTTTTATGGTAATTTATGGCTAGGTTCTGTTTCCCTACCCACTGTATTGTTGCCTCCAGGCAGTTTATTATCTGTGAGTAGTTCAGGTGTTCCATGTCAAAGGGAACATACATCATAATGTCATCCTCATAGACATAATGTATATTGAAGTTTTTGATTATGCCACATAAAGCGTGCAGATATATATTGAACAGGATAGGACTGAACCCTGTGGTATTCCTTAAGGTTGGTCAATTGTTTTGGTTTTCTGTGAGCCACATTTGATGTGTTGTTTCCTGTGTGCCAGACAGGATACTATCCATCTGAGTGTAGTGCGACATAGCCCCATTTCCTGAAGTCTTTGAAACAGTATTGAGTGGTTCACTGTATCAAAAGCTGCTGAGATGTCCAAGAAGATTAATATAAATCCTTGTCTAATGTTGTCAATTCCCTTTATTAATCTATCGAAGAGTGTCATGAGTGGCATTTCCACACTGTGGTTTGGTTTAAAGCCATGTTGGTATTGATCCAGTAGGGCGTGTTGGTCTAGGTGGTCCTGTAATTGCTATTGTACAGTTTTTTCAATGATTTGGGTTATAAATGGTAAACTTGAAATGGGTCTAGGGTCTAGCTTAGAGTTCTTCAGAACAGGTTTTATTGAGGCTTGTTTAAGGATGGAGGGTATGTGACCCTGTGTTAGAGATAAATGTGGAATGTTGAGTAGGGTTGGTCCTAACTCCTTTCTTGCAAGCTTGATCCATGAGACTGGGCAGAGGTCTAGGGGAGGATGTGGTTGTGTTTAACTGTGCTATTAGATCATATAATTGTGCAAGGGTTGGCATGTAAAATGAGTCCCATTTTACCCGGTTCTGATATTATTAGGGCGAGTCATAATGGGACCGTGGGGTATGTATCATTGAACTTTGCCGTGGGACATGTATATTTGAACTTTGCTTCCATGTGGTTTGCCATCTCTTGATGGTTAATTATGTTCAGATTTTTTTTCCTTGGATCGATTCTTTTGGGGACGTATGTACTATATCAAATAGTTCCCTCGGTTTGTTCAGGGATTTCATTATGAGATAAGTGTGAAATTCTCTACTGATGGTCTGTATTAGATGATTATAGGTGATCAACAAGGTGTTATATTTTTGAAGGTTTTCTTGTGTTTTATTTAGTCACCAGGTACGTTCTAGCTTCCATAGTGCTCTCTTTGCATCACTTATTTCCTTGGCATACCATGGTGCAGTATATTTTCTATGTGTGGGTGTCTTCCAGTTTGGAGCAACTGTGATTTTGTGTATTCTAGTTTTCATTAATGTCCTCCAGATTTGTTGTGTTGTGATTAAGGTGTGGCATCAATTGTTGCAGGAAGGTTTTGTTGTCAAGTTGTTTGAATATTCTGTTTCTATTATGTGTTTCTTCATGCTTTTTGGTGGATATGGGAGAGGTTATGTTAAAAGTGATCATAGAGTGATCCGACCAGGGGACTAGGGGGCATGTTTACTAAAACCCGGTAATGTGCGGGCCGCGGTAGTGTGCGGGTGCCATATAAGGAGTGGGCGTTCCCTGCTGAAGAAGAAAATCCAGAATTTACATATGCGCTAAGGTGCGCGGCGCCCTTAGCGCATCAGATAGCTGCGCAGGAGGCATATGTGGCACGCTGATGGGCAAGCAGAAGAGCAGAGCCACAGCACAATGGTTAAGGCACTTACCAATAGTGCAGGGATCAGGGGTTCAATCCCCCACAGAGCCCAATAAAGACAGCTGGCTGAGGCATTAATTTAGGAGGCAGTGAAATAATGGGCAGCGTGCTAATGTTTTTGGAGGCATATTATACTGGGCGGCATAAGGCGGTGTGCTGATGGGCATAAGGCGGCGTGCCAATGTTTTGGAGGCATTCTAATACTGGGTGGCATAAGGCGGCATGCTGATGGGCATAAGGCGGCGTGCTAATTTTTTTCAGGAGGCATCTCAATATGGGGCGGCATAAGGCGGCACGCTGATGAGCAAGCTGAAAAGCAGAGCCACAGCACAATTGTTAAGGCACCTACCAGGGGTCAGGGGTTCAATCCCCCACAGTGCTCAATGAACAAGGCTGGCTGAGGCAATGCATATTATGGGGAAGATTGCTTTAGGAGGCATTTTATTTTTATTTTAATTATCATTAATAGCAAACGCACTCTCAAAGCGTGTTAACATAAGGTGTCCTATAAGGCACTTTTTAATGTGCACTATCCGCCACGGCACCCTAAAATGTCCCCTATAGGGCACCCTATAAGTTGCGTCACAGGATAATGTATAGTGCACCTTATATGGACGGGAACCATAAGGTGCCCTATAGGGCGCCCTATAAAGCGCCCTCAGAGGCACCTTATGGGTACAGTACGCTGAGGGTGTTTCTGCTGGCATTAGAAATGTACATTTAAAAAAAGACAATGCTTTGGGCAACCCTATAAAAATAACCCCACTGTGGGTTTGAACCCATGACCTCTGGTTTCATAGGCAGTGATACAACCATTGGGCTACAGCTCTATAGCTACTAGCAAGCCCCTGGCTGGCTGCAGTGAGCCTGCATGTCACCACACAGACAGTCTGCTGCAGTCACCAGGATAGGGTTAGCCCACCCATACCCATGATGCACTGCACATGCAAATCAGCTGTCCACAGATGAACACAAGATGGGGAATGCACCCCCACAGCACCTCGGCCTGGTAGGGGTAAGTGACCGGGTGCACCCCCACAGCACCTCGGCCTGGTAGGGGGTACTGACCGTGTGTTTTACTGGCACAGAGTAGCTACACACCGTCACATTGTGCGGGTACTGTGCTCACCCTGAGTATGTGATGAGGCGCCCAGGACCAGGTCCACAACACCAGACATGGCTAAAAGAGGCCATACAGGAGGTCCAAAGCAGTGTTAATGCATGAGATGGGTAGTCTCTGCACAAACACTTTGGATATCTCTGCCTGTCTCAGTCAGGTATACCACCATGGACTCCTGGGAGGATCATGCACCACCCCCCCCCCCTGGGCCGAGAGCAGCAAACAGGGTCTCCCTGCAAAGGTGGCCATAGGGGGGAACATCAACCCCAGTCCTGCTGAGGGACAGACACCCCACAGGGCAGCCAATGCAGCTCTATACACATCCATAACACAATAGCAGACAGACATTAGGCCAGGATATGGTAAGCTGCACCCCACCACCATCCAATATTCCCCTGCAGCAAGCCAGCAGCCACTCCAACAAGACACATACCAGCTGCAAACAGTCTGCTAGTTAGTCCATAGTGCATGTTCCCAGTGGAGATGCATGCACCCAGAACTGGGATGTCAGCATATACAGCAAGCAGAGATATCAGTGACTGGGCCCCAAAAGGCAACCCATATCTATCACATGAGAGAAATACTATATAGCACTATGGGGGTGCCTAGCCATGCTGTGGTCACTGCACAGTCAGGGTGAGAGTGATCTCTCAGCAGGACATACTGTCTGTGTAGGTGGTGGCCAGGCACTAAAATGTCCCAGTCAGTGCCCTATGCCCTGTGCAGATGCACCCTGGCCAGGCCACCCTGTCCAGCCTATACCCATGGTACCTTGCTCCTCATTATTTATTTATTTTTATTTATTTATTTAGCTGTATTTATATCCCGCTTTTCACCAGGTCAAAGCGGTCAATTGGGAGATACATTTAACACGAGAGGATATGACACACATACGCTAATACTTACAGGGAACATGGGCAATGGAGGGTTAAGTGGCTTGCCCAAGACCACAAGGAGTGCCTATAGGACTAGTAATCCCAGTCCCTCCGGCCTGAGATTGCTGTCCCCAGGTGGGACTTGAACCCCCAGCCCTCCGGCCTGAAGTACCTTGTCCTAACCACTAGGCCACTCCTCCCATTATGCACATTGGCAGCCCAATACTGGCAACATTGCTGGCAGTGTGGGCTGTGGAAGGTGTTTGCAGCCACCACACACTGGATAGACAGACAGCCACCCCCACACCTGTGCCAGCATTGTGCTACTATAGGGGAGTTCAGCAGCCATACCCACCACACCAGTCCTGGGCACAGTACAGGCATGGATATGGTACGCAATACTGTTGGGTGTCACTCCCCAGGGTGGTAAACACTATCAGAGACCAGACCTGACGCACACACCGCAGACATCAGAATGCCCCTATATTTCCCCCTGGGGACGAAAGCAGATCATTCACACATTTAAAAACTATTTTGGATTGACAGCATTTATGCCCTGCTACTGACAATCTTTGGGGTATGTTTACTAAAACCCCCATTAGGTGCGCGCCGTGGTAGTCTGCAGGATGCCATATAAGGAGTGGGCGGTCCGGTCAAAAATAGCAAAACGGGATTAGCGTATGCGCTCTTGTGCGTGGCACGCTCTTGTGCGCTGCGCACATTAGCGCATGAGTAACGCGCCCGGGAAGCATAAGCAGGCGCACTGATGTGCAAACAGAGGAACAGGGCTGCAGTACAATGGTGAAGACACTGACAGATAGTGCAGGGGTCATGGGTTCAATCTCCCACTGTGCCCAATGAATAAGGCTGGCTGAGGCACTACCATTTATGTGTAATATTGCATTATGAGGCTTTTTAATTTTATTTTAATTACTGCTGCTAGCAAATGCACTCTCAGAGCACTGTAAGATAAGGTGCTGCATAAGGCACCTCATAAGGTACCCCAGAGGGCACATTTTAAAGTACACTGTCCGCCACGGCACCTTACAATGTTGCTGAAAGTGTGGCGTATAGGGCGCCATATAGGGTGCCCTATGAGGCACAGCAAGGTCATAGCACTGCTTTTTATGGCAGCACTGTGCATTTCAATGCATGGAAATCATAAGTAGGTGCGCTGAAATGCAAGGAGGAACAGCAGTGTAGCACAATGGTTAAGGCACTGACTGATGATACAGGGGTCATGAGCTTGATCCCCAGTGTGCCCAATATGTAAGGCTGGCTGAGGCATCAGCTTTGACATGTAAGTATTGTTTCCTGAGGCACCCTATCAGTCGCTCCATACCATACTGTATAGTGCACCTTATATGGATGGAAAACATAAGGTGCCCTATAAAGCGCCCTCTGAGGCACCTTATGGCTACAGTACGCTGAGGGTGTTTTTGCTGGCAGCACTAATGTACGTTAAAAACAGATAATGCTTTGGACAGCCCTATCAAATAACCCCACTGTGGGTTTGAACCCATGACCTCTGGCTCCACTGGTAGTGAAGTAACCAGTGGGCTACAGCTCTATAGCTGCTAGCAAACCCCTGACTGGCTGCAGAAGGACTGCAAGTCACCACACAAACAGTCTGCTGTGGTCACCAGAATAGGGTTAACCCACCCATACCCATGATGCACTGCACATGCAAATCAGCAGTCTACAGATGATCACAAGATGGGGTATGCACCCCCACAGCACCTCGGCCTGGTAGGGGGAACTGACTGTGTGTGGTACTGGCACAGAGTAGTTACACACCGTCACATTGTGCAGGTACGGCACTCACCCTGAGGGTGAGGTGGGGTGCACAGCACCAGGTCCACAGCAGAGATAGGCCATGCTGCAGGTCCCCCGCAGTGCTAATGTATGTGATAGGTAGTTTCTGCAGACACACCTTGGATATATCTGTATGTCTCAGTCAGGTGTAGCCCCTATGGACCCCTAGGAGGATTATGTACCACCCTCCTCCACCTTCTCCTCCAGGGCTGAGGATGGTAAACAGGGTCTCCCACCAACAGATCCACATTCTACCTCCCTGCAATGGTGGTAGTAGAGGAGACCATCAACCCCAGTCCTGCTGGGGAACAGACACACTACAGGGCAGTCAACGCAGCTTTGTACACATCCATAATGCAACAGCAGACAGAAATAAGGCCTGGATATGCTAAGCTGCACCCCACCACTATCTGATAGTCTCCTGCAGCAAGCCTTCAGCCGCTGCACCCTGCAAGGCGCTCCATCAAGACACATACCAGCTGCAGACAGTCTGCTAGCTAGTCCATAGTGCATGTTCCTGGTGGAAATGCATGCACCCAGAACTGGGATGTCAGCATACACACCAAGCAGATAAATCAGTGACTGGGCCCCAAAAAGAAACCCATAAATACCACATGAGAGAAACACTATATGCACCTAGGGAAGAACAACCCAAACTATGGTTACACGATGCAAGGTTCCACATTAGGAACCACCACCCAAGAAAAAGATTTAGGCGTCCTTGTGGATACCATGTTAAAACCCTCGGCCCAGTGTGCAGCGGCGGCCAAGAGAGCAAATAGAATGCTAGGTATGATAAGGAAAGGAATGGAAAATAAAACAAAAGATATTATAATGCCTCTATATCGTTCCATGGTGAGACCGCACCTTGAATATTGTGTGCAATTCTGGTCGCCATATCTTAAAAAGGATATAGCAATTTTAGAAAAGGTTCAGAGAAGAGCCACCAAAATGGTAAAGGGGATGGAAGGCTACTCCTATGAAGAAAGGCTAAAAAGGTTGGGGCTCTTTAATCTGGAAAAGAGACGGCTGAGGGGAGATATGATAGAAGTCTATAAATTAATGAACGGAGTGGAACGGGTAAACGTAGATCGATTGTTTACCTTATCAGAATATAGAAAGACTAGGGGACATGCAATGAAGCTACAGGGTAAACTATTTAAGACTAATAAAAGAAAATATTTTTTCACTCAACGTGTAATCAAACTCTGGAATTTGTTACCGGAGGATGTAGTAAAGGCTGTTAGTGTAGCTGGGTTTAAAAAAGGTTTGGACAAGTTCCTGGAGGAAAGGTCCATAAACCATTATTAAGAAGGGACCCAGGATATCAATGCTTGAACCAATACAAGCATTGTGGAACCTGTGTCCCTTGGGGTAACTGCTAGGTACGTATGACCTAGATTGGCCACTGTTGGAAACAGAATACTGGGCTTGATGGACCTTGGTCTGACCCAGTATGGCATATCTTATGTTCTTATGTTCACTATGGGGGTGCTTAGCCATGCTGTGGTCACTGCACAGTCAGGGTGAGAGTGATCTCCCAGCAGGACATGCTGTGGCCACCCTGTCTGTGCAGGTGGTGGCCGGGCACTACAATGTCCCAGCCAGTGCCCTATGCCCTGTGCAGATGCATCCTGGCCAGGCCACCTTGTCCGGGCTATACCCATGGTACCTTGCTCCTCATTATGCACATTGGCAGGCCAATACTGGCAACAGTGCTGGCAGTGTGGGCTGTGGAGGGTGTTTGCAGCCACCACACACTGGATAGACAGACACACACTCCCACAAGTATGCCAGCATTGTGCTACTCTAGAGGAGTTTAGCAGCCCTGGCCACCACACCAGTCCTGGGCACAGTGCAGGCATGGATATGGTAAGCAATACTGTTGGGGGTCACTCCCCAGGGTGGTAAACACTGTCAGAGACCAGACCTGAAGCACACTCCACAGACAGCAGAAAGGTTGCTATGATGGAGCTCAATCAGCAAACTGTGCTTAATGTAGGAATTGGTATCTGCCAGTAATCATAGCAAACGTTTGATAGCTGTGTACCATATTCCCAGGTGTAGGGTGGCATTGCTAAGGTATGCAAGGGCTAGTATTGGGAGATGCACGCAGGGCCCAATGTTCTGCCTCTCCAGGAGGCATTGGCTAATGGAGCCTGTGGGTGTGGGTGTGGGTGTGGGTGTGTCTGCCCCTGTTGGCTGCTGCTTTACGGCAGAGGTTCCCAACTCCAGTCCTGGTGTGCCAAACACTGTTTGGGTTTTCATGCTGTCCCGTATGAATATGCATGAGATACATCTGCATACCATGGGGGTGGTGCATAGATATGCAGCACAGGCATCTTTATTAGAGGCAGCATGGAATCTGAATGGTGTTTGGCCCTCCAGGACTGCATTTGCGAGACTCTGCTCTAGGTAATGCGCCTGTTTATGGTGTCTTTGTTCTGTAGGGTAAAATGTAGGTGTTTTGGGCATGTTTACGTCATCTGCAATAAAGGTTCTGTCTGTATCAGCATGTTGTAGTAGTGGGTAAAATATGGGGACTGGGTTGGCAGGCACCATAGCTGGGACTTGAACCTGTGACTTTCTGCCTCCAAACACACTGGTTGTGTGCACTGCACCACTGTGTTGCCACAGAGACAGTGCATTCCCTGGTGATACCATGACTGTTTGTCCGGCAGGGCCTGTCTGTTGCAGTGCATGGCACCCACCTACACAGGGCTAGGCCATGGTCTGCTCTGGGCAGCTGCCACTGCCCCCTCTACCAACAGTACCCCTCTGCCACCATGCTGACATGGCTTTATATTGGAGACAGCATAAAACCTGAATGATTTGTGGGCCTCCAGGACTGAATTTGGGGGACTCTGCTCCAGGTAATGCGCATGTTTCTGGTGTCTGTGCTCGGTGGGGTAAAATATAGGCGTTTGAACCATGCGTATGTTCTCTGCAATAAAGGTTTGTCCTTACTATCACGGTTTGGTAGCGGGTAAAATATGGGGACTGGATTGGCAGTAGCCCCAGCTGGGACTTGAACTTGTGACCTTCTGCTCCTGACCACACTGGCTGTGCTCACCGAAACAGTGCAGTCCCTGGAGATACCATGGTTGTTTGTCAGACACAGCCTGTCTGTTGCAGTGCATGGCACCCACCTACACAGGGCTAGGCCATGGTCGGCTCTGGGCAGCTGCCACTGCACCCCTCCACCACCAGTACCCCTCTGCCATCATGCTGACATGCCCTTCTGCTGGTGGTGCTGGTGGTGTGCAGTCTCAAGCCATCCAGTGTGCAGGTAGGTGGCTGCCTATGGTGCGTGTTCTGGGGTAGGGGTGCCTGCATAGGCGTCCACGCTTCCCCCCAACACCGCCTGCCAATGTTCTGTGCCTTTGGGAGTACCTGCTGAGTACTATCCCCTGTGACACTGTGATAAACACTCTCGTGCCCATGTTGGGCCCTCATCAGTTGCTGTCTGGCTGCTGTTCAGTTTCAGCATTCCTAAGTGCCACCTAGGCATCTGCCTAGTCCGCACTGTGCCCCGCTGCACCACAGCATATGCCGCCTGCAGCCCTCTGTATCCCCTTTCCCAGCATCTGTCCAGTTGCCCATTCCGACATGCCCGCCCTGCTGTTGTGGAACATGTGCATGCCATAGGAAACCTGTCCAATGGAGAGGGAAACCCTGATCAGTGCTATTTCACTGTGGGATCATTCACCTTGTATGGGGACGGAGCATAGACCCTTCTAAAATTCATATTTATTTTTTGGGGCTTTCTTGGGAGTGTTTTTTGATGTTTCCCATTACTATCACTATTGCCCAGCTTGATTATAATTTTTTTTAATTTTGTTGGGGTCCTTTTCAATGTTTATTTGCACTTTTGTACCATGCACATGTATCACACTTATCACTTTTTGTAGGTTTCCCTGGTTTTGCTGTACATTGCTGACAGAAATGGTTTCTCTTCCCTTTAAATCGGCTCTAACGCGAGGTTTTCACTCGCGGTATTTTTTGCCTCAGATTTCAGCCTCGTTAATGTGCGGGGAGCCTCTCCCCTCCCACTCTCCACCCATTGACCCCTTCTCTCTGCCCCTGGTGAGCCTTCCTCCGCCCTCCGGGAGCCTTTCCCCGCCTTCATCGCACATTAGCGCGCCACGCACATGAGCGTGCACAATAGTGCGCCGCGCACATGAGCATGCACATTAGTCTCCCATAACATGACATTAGCGTGCGCTAAGGTACCTTAGCGCACGCTAACGTGCGCAGCGCACATTAGCGCAGTTTAGTAAACATACCCCTTTGTGACCTTGGGCAAACGACTTTATCCCCCATTGCCTCAAGTACCTGGTGAGACTAAGCTCCTTGACCAGGAACATAATGTATCTGAACAATTATCACCATTTTATTGTACTGCAGGCATTCAGCAGCCTGAGAGAAATGCTATTATTGTTATAACCCCTCCAGTTGTCAGCCTTCTTGATTTCCCCCTCAGGGAATGTATATCTTTTTTTTTTATTCAGCATTTATGACATTACAGTTCAAACAAGAACAAAAGGAACACATTCCCGATCAAAACATACAAAACAAACTCATCCCAAAGAGGAAAAAAGGAAACATAAAGCCCTCATCAAGGGAACACAAATAACATAAAAGAAAAAGGAAAAATATAGCAAAATTAGGCCACAAAAACAAAGCTGCACATTTCTTCACTCCAGCTTAACACCAATGCAACTACGGCGCTATCACTTTTCCATCGCTATCTAGACCTTAGGAACAGTCGTCTCCCTGTTCACCAGTTGTTTCTCCAAGTGAGAAGGATCCAGAAACACATATTTAACCCCATTCAACATAATTACACATTTACAGGGAAAACTTAGGTATAAGGTACCAGCCATAGCCAGCACTCGCAACTTAAGGGAAAGAAAAGCTTTCCTTCTCACTTGGGTTGCCTTAAAGACATCAGAAAAAACCTGTAATTTTGCACCACAAAAAAAGTGAATCCTTAAAGTAATTTTTCAAAATCAAAGCTTTGTCAGAGTCATTAAGAAAAGAAACCACCAAGGTAGCTCTAGAATTAATGACATCCTGGGAATCCTCTAAAAAAGCAGAAAGACTTAGGGGTATGTTTACTAAACTGCGGTAATCGTGAATAATGCGGGTAACGTACGGTTAACGATCGTTCGCACGTCATAACACGCGTTCTGACGTGCGAACGATCGTTAACCGTACGTTACGCGTGTTAACCGCAGTTAACGATCGTAAACCCCCGTGGCGCGTTAAAACAGCGCAGAAAGTGGAGAGTGGGCGGAGAGAAGGGGTCAATGGGCGGAGAGTGGGCGGGGAGAGGCTCCCCTCACACTAACTCGCTGAATTTCAGAGCTCAATTCCAACGCGAATGAAAACCTGTCATTAAAGGCATATTAAAGGGAAGAGAAACCATTTCCGTCAGCAATGTACAGCAAAACCGGGGAAACCTAAAACACGTGAGCAGTGTGATACATGTGCACTGAACAAAATAGCAAATAGAAATGGAAAAAGACCACAACAAAATCCTAAAAAACTATCCAGCTGGTCAACTATCCAGCTGGTCAACAGTGATATTAATGGGCAACCATAAAAAACACTCCCAGGAAAGCTCAAAAAAAAAGAAATGAGTTTTGGAAGGGTCCACGGAGCGTAGACCCTTCCAAAAATCATTCCCTAATGTTAATTATGAGCGTTCCTGGGAGTGTTTTCTATGGTTGCCCATTAATATCGCTATTGGCCAGCTTGGGTATGTTTCTATCCCCTTATTCTGAGGTCATATTCGGGGTTTATGTGCACATATGTCTCCATACAAGGTGAATGAGCCCACAGTAAAAATGTGCAGAGCAGGGTTTCTGACTCTTTCGGCCAGGTGTCCTATCTCCAGGGACTGCACTGTCTCTGCAGCCACAGTGTGGTGCAGTGGACACAGCCAGTACCTGTAGGACCAGAGGGTCACAGGTTCAAATCCCAGCTGGGGCCCCTGCTAACCCAGTCCCCATATTTTACCCACCACTAAACAGAGATAGTAAAGACACCCCTTTATTGCTGAGAACATATGCATGGTTAATACGCCTATATTTTACCCCACCAAGCACAGACACCATAAACAGGCGCATTACCTAGAGCAGAGTCTCCCAAATGCAGTCCTGGAGGGCCACACACCATTCAGGTTCCATGCTGCCGCGAATAAAGATGCCTGTGCTGCATATCTATGCACCACCCCCATGGTATGCAGATGTAGCTCATGCATATTAATCAGAGACAGCATGAAAACCCGAACAGTGTTTGACACACCAGGACTGGAGTTGGGAACCTCTGCCCTAAAGCAGCAGCCAACAGGGCCAGACACACCCACACCCACACCCACAGGCCCCATTGGCTAATGCCTCCTGGAGAGGCAGGACATTGGACCCTGCGTGCATCTCCCAATACTACCACATGCATACCCTAGCAATACCACCCTACACCTGGGTATACGGTACACACCTATCAAACGTTTCCTTTGAGTACTGGCAGATAGCAAGTCCTACGTTAAGCACAGTTTGCTCATTGAGCTCCAGCATAACAACCCTTCTGATGTCAGCGGTGTGTGCTACAGGTCAGGTCTCTGACAGTGTTTACCACCCTGGGGAGTGACACCCAACAGTATTGCGGACCATATCCATGCCTGGACTATGCCCAGGACTGGTGTGGTGGGCAGGGCTGCTGAACTCCTCTACAGTAGCACAATGCTGGCATAGGTGTGGGGAGTGTGTGTCTGTCTCTACAGTGTGTGGTGGCTGCAAACACCTTCCACAGCCCACACTGCCAGCACTGTTGCCAGTATTGGCCTGCCAATGTGCATAATGAGGAGCAAGGTACCATGGGTATAGCCCAGACAGGGTGGCCTGGCCAGGATGCATCTGCACAGCGCATAGGGTACTGACTGCGGCATATTAGTGCCCGGCCACCACCTACATAGACAGGGTGACCGCTGTATGTCCTGCAGGGAGATCAATCTCACCCTGACTGTGCAGTGACCACAGCATGGCTAGGCACCCCCATAGTGCTATATAGTATTTTTCTCATGTGATGTTTATGGGTTTCCCTTTGGGGCCCAGTCACTGACTTATCTGCTTGGTGTGTATGCATTTCCACCAGGAACATGCACTATGGACTAGCTAACAGATTGTCTGCAGCTGGTATGTGTCATGATGGAGTGCCTTGTAGGGTGCAGTGGCTGAAGGCCTGCTGCAGGAGAATATCAGATAGTGGTGGGGTGCAGCTTAGCATATACAGGCCTAATTTCTGTCTGCTATGGATATGCAGAGAGCTGCATTGACTGCCCTGAGGGGTGTCTCTCCCACAGCAGAACCGGGGTTGATGGTCCCTTCTACTGCCACCATTGCAGAGAGGTAGAATGTGGATTGGTTGATGGGAGACCCTGTTTACCACCATAATCCCCCTAGGGGTCCATAGGGACTACACCTGACTGAGACAGACAGATATATCCAAGGTGTTTGTGCAGAAACTACCTATCCCACACATTAACACTGCTGTGGATGTCCAGCATGGCCTATGTCTGCCATGGATGGTGCTGTGCGCCTTGTTGCACCCTCACGGTGAGCGCAGTACCCGCACAATGTGACGGTGTGTAGCTACTCTGTGCCAGTAAAACACACGGTCAGTACCTCCTACCAGGCCTAGGTGCTGTGGGGGTGCACATGGTCAGTTCCCCCTACCAGACCGAAGTGCTGTGGGGGTGCATTCCCCATGGTGTGTATCTGTAGACAGCTGATTTGCATGTGCAGTGCATCATGGGTTTGACTGGCACAATCCAACCCTGTGAAAATCCAGCACCTGCTCACAGGCTCTGATAAACCATAGGCCATCACACTTACATCTGTTAGCATAATTCATAGGTGCAAGACACCCTAAAGAGTCTGTATTATAAAGTGCCCACGCTGGTAACAACACACGTACCTACGCACAATTTTACGCCCGCACCAACGCACTTGGCTACGCACACTGTGAGGGTGTGTTTCTGGCAACACTACTGAACGTAAAGAAAAACATGCCTCTTCATTCCCTATGTAATGTACAGGGTGATGCCTGGGCCAGCTTTCTGCGTTAGGCACACTGGGGACTTGAACCCATGCTGCCTATAACAGCGGTCAGTGACGTAACCATTGTGCTACAGCTCTGTTTCAGTGATTTGTATCTGTACGCCTTCTTAAGATTAACGCGCGGTAACGCGCCACGGTGCCCTGTAACGCTCGTTAGTTTTTGGAACGCGCATTAGTGGTAACGATGTACCGCCCATGTCCTTATTTGGGGTTTCTGTCTCTACCGCGGCTCCTAACGTGAATTGCCCTAACGCACTTTAGTAAACATACCCCTTAAAATCAGGATTGATCACCAAGACACCAGTACCTTCCTGGCCCGAGGACATCCTAACAAACCTATTAGGTGTATAATACATCTTAGAATCAAAATATCATCAGCATTAGTTAACAACAATACTTCCTTGAAATATTTTCTTAGAAGAATCTCAGATGACAGTGAATGGGTAATACAACAATAACCCAGTGGAAAAAAACAGTTTAACCAAATAATTTTTTGTCGGAATGGCCAGCCAAGTAGAAAGGAAAACACACCTCCTACCACCGTGGCCCGTCCTTTTTAATCATTTAAAGCAGGGGTCACCAACCTGCGGCCCGCGAGGTCCCTCCGTGCGGCCCGCGAGACTCTACCCCGGTGTGGCCCGCCAAGGCAAACTCACCAACTCCTTCTTCTGCAGCCGCGGCTCCCTGCCTCTTAGGGAACCGCGGCTGTGCTTGTAAAATCATCGCGGAGCCCTTCCTGTCTTGACGGGCTCCGTGCAGCATTGTCCCGCCTCCAAAGGAAGTGGTAAACAACTTCCTTTAGAGGCGGGACAATGCTGCATGGAGCCCGTCAAGACAGGAAGGGCTCCGCGATGATTTTACAAGCACAGCCGTGGTTCCCTAAGAGGCAGGGAGCCGCGGCTGCAGAAGAAGGGAGGGAGCTGACATGGAAAAATAAAAGTACAGGTATGAGCAGGGGGTTTTTTTGCGCGGGGGGGGAGGGGGGTGCGGCCCGCGAGTCTGCCAGTAGTCGGCTGTGCGGCCCGCGGTCCTCTGGAGGTTGGTGACCCCTGATTTAAAGATTTAAAACAGCTCTCATTCAAAAAATAGCTGATACTTAGCTTTTGACAAGGATTAGGCTCCAAAAGACGCTGTAGTCAACAGTGTGTCAAATATATGACGTGACACGTTTCGGGGGTATATCCATAAGCCCCCTGCTTCAGGTCAGACCACTGTGTAGTAACGTCAGCCTTGAAAACATAGCTAAATGAAATGGTTTTATAACCCAGGCACCTGAGTTAGTTCATGAATCCTAAATGGGACACTCCCATCAGGTGTAGCAAATACAGAGGAGCCAATCAGAAAAAGGAGGAGGAGCCACCAATCAGGCGCCCCTTCCCAATCCGAAAGGCTAGAAAATTGTATGCCAATCAAGCTGCTGATTCAAACCATCAGGATGTACAGTATTCAGTTTAAAGATCCATTTTTGTTCCAAATTCTGTAAAGTCTGGATCCTGTTTCCACCTCTGGGATTAGGAGGTACATGATCCAGAATCCTCCAACGGAGATCATCAGACTTGTGTGAATACTCCAAGCAGTGATTAACTAAAGGTGCTGTGAGCAACTGTGTGCGTAATCGAGAGGCATGTTCACCAAGCCTTTGTTTGCAGATCCGCGAGGTTCTTCCTACATAGAGTAGCATAAATGGGCAAACAATCAGGTAAACCACATAAGCCGTATTACAGTCCGTGTGCCAACGAGTATAATAGCTTTTCTTAGTGCGACTATCAATCCATATCCAACCCGGTAGGGTACTGGAACAAAAAAAGCAGGTCCCACAGGGAAAGTGACCAGCATCATCATGCCTTGATAGAGGGCGATCCATATAAGCCGTAGTCTTCATCAGCAAATCCCGCAGATTAGATTTACAGGAATAAGCTATTTGTAATGGTTTCCGAAAACAAGAATGAATGGCCAAAATAGGCCAATATTTGTGAACCAAACGGACAACAGCTGTAGTGCCACGTATAAAAGGAAAAATACCCGTTATTTTATCAATAGGGGGCAAAGGATCCCGGGGACCCAAGAGCCATTCCCTATGGCAGACTACCTGTGTCTGTGCGCCAGGCACCTTCTCTAACCCTCTTCAAGTCCAGGTTGAAAACCCACCTCTTTGCTGCTGCTTTTGGATCATGACTCACCTAGCCTCCTTTTCTCCCCCTTGTTCCACCCCTGCCCACACCTTCCGTATTTGTGTGTTTGTGCTTTTTGTCTTGACTAGATTGTAAGCTCTGATGAGCAGGGACTGTCTCTTACATGTCTATACTGTACAGCGCTGTGTATGACTGGTAGCACTTTATAAAAGCTGAGTAGTAGTAGTAATGTTAATGCTTATCCATTGGTCCTGACGACACTGAACCCGCAGCAGTCTGCTTGCTACCCTTAGATTTCCTCGTTACTAGCATCCCAAACTTCCAGCAAATTACAATAGTAATTTATCACCTCTTCTCGGGCTCCCAAGAGGCAATTCATTCCCCTTGTTGCATACTTCTTAGTGCATGCCTATGACTGTGCGCCATTGGAGGCCCGAATTCTATGGGGCCCCCCTCTGGTGACATGCGGCTGTCCACAGAGGTGCCTGAAACAAGCAGGCAGGCATGATCATACCCTAACACATTTTTTTTTTTTTTTTTTTTTAGAAATTCAAGAAAGAGCCATTTCTTTTACAGAGAATGAGTCAAACTTTCCAGCAGACAGACATCATCTTCCATGTCCTCGAAACTACAAAACCTTCCGTGAGGGCTAGAAACTTGGGCATTTAAATAAGACTACCCATAAAACAATCTATTACCCAAAGCAATTCTTAAAACTCCTCTCTCTGTAAAAATCTGAATTGTCTCAAATTATCATTCACGTGAGCTCTTAAAATGCCTCCCCCGCCCCCCCCCCCCCCTAGTACTCCAAGAATGATACAGGGTGAAAATCATTAGTATCTAAATATCTCAATTATCCTTGTAGATTCTTGAAATTTTGTGACATTAGCAATATGCATTTAGTAGTCTGGTTTCTCCTATGCCACTTTTGATACCTCTAAGCAAAACCATAAGAAACATTAAACAGATGAGCTATTTTTAGACCTGCCTGAGCACACCTCTTGCACTAATTCAGCATACAAAATAGTTTCAGGCTATTTCCCACAACTATGAATATCTTCTTTCAGCTATTCAAGCAAGAATATAGCTAGATACACCTCTCTATGAAAAGATGGCTTGTTTAATAGGAAATTGAAAAGGAAAATTTAGCAGTTAATCATGTGCATATAAGACAGATGAGGGCATATTTTAGAAAGGCCATTTATATGGTGGGCGGGATGTGGAACTGGTCTAGGTCATCTTTAGAAGGCCAATGTGAAATCAATATATCTCCGCCCCTCAAAGTGGCCATGATGGTTAAACTTGGGCTGCAGCCTGAAGGATGGGCAGGAATGCGTAGGGACTGATACGCACATGTAGTGGGAGGAGCCATTTCACAAATATACACATGGGAAAACGCGACGGAGGAAACTCGGTCACTTACAATGCACAGATGTGGATGTCAGCACCTACAATGCATATCTAGACATGCAGCCGCTCTTGATCACCTACCAGGCTTCTGCTTTTTTTTTTTTGCATTTTGATTTGTAGGTGGAAATAAATATTGGGAGATTAAGGCGGATATCCCCCTTAATCCTTCCTGTAAAGAGCTGGCCGAAACGAGCACTTTTTAAATACTTATTCATGTCAAAGAACAGGTGTAAATCCGAGCATGGCCAATTTCGGGCTTGAACTTGCACTCCCTATATGAAATGGGGATTTACACATCTGGGAAATGGGGAGTTTTCACCTGGGCAATGCTCTGCGCCGCCTGCCATCCGTCTAACCTGGATTTTCAATGCCAGGATCATATACGGCCCCGGCACTGAAAATCCGGGTATCGCCACACAACTCAGAAGCCACAGGAGCCGGCCGGGCTACACCCGCTTAGCCCCTGAAAGACAGACGAAGAAAGGCCTCGCCTATCTTTAAGATGCAGACAGTTAAGCAGGTAACATTAAAAAAAAGATACTACTAATTCGGTGCTACCCGTTTAGTCCTTTCCTCCACCCAGAATGCCCCTAACATGCCCCAATGCTGATCGCATAGCATCAGGGCATGTTAGGGACTTATTCAGGATTTTCAAAGGGCACTACCCATGTAGGTGCCTTTCGAAAATCCCGGATATGGCATTTACAAGGGTAACTAGGGCATGCCTTTGAAAATTGGGCCTGTAGATTTTAGTTCTGCCCAAGTCATGCCCATAACAAGCTCCCAACCACGCTCTCATCTACTTTCAACATAATATGGGCATTTGCACATACAACAAACCTTTTCTAAACTGGCCATTTCCATGTGGTTGCAATTTACATGTGTAAGTAATCATATTGACACATGTAAATCATGATTGCAATGTAACACAATGTGTGCCTTCAAGTCACTGCTGACTCCTGGTGACCCAGCAGCTCCTAGGTTTTCTTGGCAGTGTGACCGGAAGTTGATTGCCAGGCCTTTCTTCTGAGGAGAGTTGCTCCCTTAATCTTTAGCAGGCATTTCCAACAGGTAGATCGTGATCTACCTGTAGATCACGGAGGGGTCAGAGGTAGATCGCCAGCCCCACTTGGCTCCATCTCTCCAGCAGCTCGCCCCGTCGCTAAGAGAGAGCTCGTGCCAGCAGGTTGTCTGCCGAGGGCTTGTCGCCGCTGCTGATCCTTTGCCTGTCTTTTTTCCCTGCCTGCGGGAATCTTGCCTGTGGGTGTATTGGGGGCGCTTGTTGTTTTCGTGCCAATAGTTTGTGGGTACCCCAGGGGGCCGCTGCCTGCTCCCCGTGCCGAGATGCTACAGGCCCGGTGTCATACCTGGTCTCCTGCCTCTCAGAATTACCCATTCCTGCCCCCACCCCAACACCCCTTAGAAGTGTGTTATATACCGGGCGATATCCATTCGCCCGGGCTTTACCTGAATATACTTACCGTATTAGTTGTGTCGTGTGCTGGTCGTTGGTCGCTTTATAGTTCGCTTTCATTAAACATTTTCGGGCAGGCACAACAAAGTGTCAAGAATTTGGTGATTTTGGCAGGCTTTTCCAATTTTGTTCTAACTTGCCTATGCCTTGCCTTCAAATTGGTTCAAACCATTGTGACTTTTGTTTGCCTCTGCAATTTTATTTTGCCTAGCCTTTGCGTTAATTCTACACTGTGTGCAGAATTTATTAAATCGCGTGTGGTGGTATTTGAACTTGTTTGGCGGTATTTGATTTTATCTGATTTGCTGGACAGGTGTTTGAGTTTTTTGATGATTGTTTGGTGGTATTTGATTATTGGTGCCAGTATGATGAATTTTTGTTTTTACTTTTAGAACTGCATGTGTGGTTTTGGCATCTCCAGTCCTTGTATTGCACATCATCCAGAGGTCTTCAGTTCCTGTTGATCTTTAATACTTTGGGAGAGTGACAGTTTTGGACCAGATTCAGCCAGTGTTTATACTAACTTAGCAGATTTGGCCTTCTTACATCCAGCCACCCCAGTATAACGAAGATGAGTGTTCCAAAACAGAGCAAAACCTACCACTTTCATGATGAATAGGAAATGGACTACTTTTTCATCATGGTGAAAGACAAGTGTTGTTGTCTAATTTGTAACGCCCCAGTATCCTTTCCCAAAAAGGGTAATCTGGAACGTCATTATAAGGCTCTGCATAGCAATAAGTTTGATGCTGATTTTCCACCCAAAAGTGAAATTCGTAAACTGAAGCTCAAAGAACTTGTAAAAGATTGTTCTCTTGAAGCAGCTGACAATCTTTTTGAAGAATTTAAAAATAAGAAAGAGATCATAGCTGCGATTCAAGATGTACAATTGTCAAGAAACACCGTGGTGCGGCGAATAGAAAAGATGTTTGGAGACACAACTGAACAATTGTTGGAGGATGTTTCAAATTGTGTTGCTTTCTCACTCCAACTGGATGAATCTACAGACATAAGAGACATAGCCCAGTTACTAGTCTTTATCCGGATGGTTTTTGAAGACTTCAGTGTTAAAGAAGAACTACTTGGAATGATTTCTTTAAAAGGGAGAACTACCGGTCAGGAAATATTCAGTTCTTTCCATTCTTTTGTGACAAAGTGTAATCTTCCATTGCATAGACTTGTTTCCATCACTACTGATGGAGCAAGAGCAATGACAGGTGAGGTTAACGGTTTCATAGCCCTCTGTAGACAGCATGACGACTTCCCAGATTTCCTTTCTTACCACTGCATCATTCACCAGCAAGTTTTGCCAAGCAAGAGACTCAATACAAAGACTGTCATGGACATCATTTTCAAAACTGTAAATTCAGTTCGTGGAAGATCACTTCAAAGATGGCTTTTCAATCTTACTCTTGATGAAGGGGCAGCGGAATTCATTTTGCACACAGATGTAAGGTGGCTAAGTAGGCACAAATTTCTGCAAAGATTTCATGATTTGCTGAATGAAATAAGAAGTTATTTGAAGGAGAGGGGAGATGACCAAGCAGAGTTGGAAGATGAGGAGTGGTTATATGATCTGGCATTTCTCGCTGACTTTACAGGCGAACTAAGGGGCATGTTTACTAAAACCCCGGTAAAGTGCGGGCCCCGGTAGTGTGCGGGTGCCATATAAGGAGTGGGCGTTCCGTCCTGAAAAAGAAAAGCTGGACTTTACATATGCGCTAAGGTGTGCGGCACCCATGTGCGCCCCGCACCTTAGCGTATGAGATAGCTGCGCGGGAGGCATAAGTGGTGCGCTGAAGTACAAGAAAAAGAGCAGAGCCACAGTACAATGGTTAAGACACTGACCAATGGTGCAGGGATCAGGGGTTCAATCCCCCCCAGTGCCCAATGAAGACAGCTGGCTGAGGTATTAATTTATGAGGCTCAGAAATACTGGGCAGCATAAGGCGGCGCGCTGATGTTTATGGAGGCATTATAATACTGGGCGGGATAAGTGGCGCGCTGATGTGCAGGAAGAAAAGCAGAGCCACAGCAGACTGGTTAAGGCACTTACCAATGGTGCAGGGATCAGGGGTTCAATCCCCCACAGTGCCCAATGGAGACAGCTGGCTGAGGCATTATTTTAGGAGGCATTTAAATGATGGGCGGCATAAGGCAGCGCGCTGATATGCAATCACAGGAACAGAACCACAGCACAATGGTTAAGACACTGACCAATGGTGTAGGGATCAGGGGGTCAAAGTGCCCAATGAACAAGGCCAGCTGAAACATAACATATTATGGGGAAGATTGCTTTAGGAGGCATTTTATTCATATTTTAATTATCACTACTAGCAAACGCACTCTCAAAGCATGTTAACATAAGGCGCCCTATAAGGCACATTTTAAAGTGCACTGTCAGCCAAGGCACCCTAGAATGTTGCTTATAGGGCGCTTTAGAGGGTGCCGTATGAGGTACCGCAAGGTCAGTGTACTGTTTTTTATGACAGCACTGTGCAGTTTCAGGAATGAAAAGCATAAGTAGGTGCGCTGACAGGCAAGGAGGAGCAGCAGTGGAGCACAATGGTTAAGGCACTGACTGCTGATACAGGGGTCATGAGTTTGCTCCCCAGTGTGCCTAATACGTAAGGCTGGATGTGGCATCAGCTTTGCATTGTACATATCTTGTCCTGCAGCACTTTATTTTTATGTTATTAATTGCTGCCAGCAAATACGCCCTCACGTGCCATAATTGAAGGTGCCGTATAAGGCACATTATAAATTGCACTGTCCGCCACAGCACCCTAAAACATCCCCTGTAGGGCACCCTATAGGTTGCATCCCAGGATAATTGGACAACCCTATCAAATAACCCCACTGTGGGTTTGAACCCATGACCTCTGGCTTCAGAGGCAGTGAAGTAACCATTGGGCTACAGCTGCTAGCAAGCCCCTGGCTGGCTGCAGACAGCATGCATGTCACCACACAGACAGTCTGCTGTGGTCACCAGGATAGGGTTAGCCCACCCATACCCATGATGCACTGCACATGCAAATCAGCTGTCCACAGATTAACACAAGATGGGCAATGCACCCCCACAGCACCTCGGCCTGGTAGAGGGAAGTGACCATGTGCACCCACACACCACCTCGGCCTGGTAGGGGGTACTGACCGTGTGTTTTACTGGCACAGAGTAGCTACACACCGTCACATTGTGCAGGTACTGTGCTCACCCTGAGGGTGCGGTGAGGCACCCAGGACCAGGTCCACAACACCGGTCATGGCTGAAAGAGGCCATGTAGGAGGTCCAAAGCAGTATCAATGCATGAGATGGGTAGTCTCTGCACAAACACCTTGGATATCTCTGTCTGCTTCAGTCAGGCATAGCCCCCATGGACCCCCCCCCCCCCCAGGGCCGAGGGTGGCAAACAGGGCCTCCCATCAATAGATCCACATTCTACCCCCCTGCAAAGGTGGCAGTAGAGGGAACCATCAACCCCAGTCCCACTGAGGAACAGACACCCCACAGGGCAGTCAATGCAGCTCTATACACATCCATAACACATTTAGCAGGCAGACATACATTAGGCCTGGATATGGTGAGCTGCACCCCACCATTATCTGATATTCTCCTGCAGCAAGTCATCAGCCACTGCAAGCTGCTCCATCAAGACACATACCAGCTGCAAACAGTGTGCTAGTTAGTCCACAGTGCATGTTCCCAGTGGAGATGCATGCACCCAGAAGTGGGATGCCAGCATACACAGCAAGCAGATAAATCAGTGACTGGGCCCCAAAAGGAAACCCATATCTATCACATGAGAGAAATACTATATAGCACTATGGGGGTGGCTAGCCATGCTGTGGTCACTGCACAGTCAGGGTGAGAGTGATCTCTCAGCAGGACATACTGAGGTCACCCTGCCTGTGTAGGTGGTGGCCGGGCACTAAAATGTCCCAGTCAGTGCCCTATGCCCTGTGCAGATGCACCCTGGCCAGGCCACCCTGTCCGGCCTATACCCATGGTACCTTCTCCTCATTATGCACATTGGCAGCCCAATACTGGCAACATTGCTGGCAGTGTGGGCTGTGTAAGGTGTTTGCAGCCACCACACACTGTTTAGACAGACAGCCACTCCCACACCTATGCCAGCATTGTGCTACTATAGAGGAGTCCAGCAGCCATACCCACCACACCAGTCCTGGGCACAGTACAGGCATGGATATGGTACGCAATACTGTTGGGGGTCGCTCCCCAGGGTGGTAAACACTGTCAGAGACCAGACCTGCAGCGCACACCGCAGACATCACAATGATTGTTATGGTGGAGATCAATGAGCAAAATGTGCTTAACGTAGGGATTGATATCTGCCAGTTATCATGGGCAACGTTTGATAGGTGTGTACCATATACCCAGGTGTAGGGTGGCATTGCTAAGGTATGCAACTGCTAGTATTGGGGGATACAGGCAGGGCCCAATGTCCTGCCTCTCCAGGAGGCATTGGCCAATGGGGCCTGTGGGTGTGTGTGTGGGTGTGTCTGGCCCTGTTGGCTGCTGCTTTATGGCAGAGTGTCCCAACTCCAGTCCTGGTGTTCCAACCACTGTTCGGATTTTCATGCTGTCCCTCATAAATATGCATGAGCTACATCAGCATTCCATGGGGGTGGTGCATAGATATGCAGCACAGGCATCTTTATTAGAGGCAGCATGGATCCTGAATGGTGTGGGGCCCTCCAGGACTGCATTTGGGAGACTCTGCTCTAGGTAATGCGGCTGTTTATGGTGTCTGTGTTTGGTGTGGTAAAATATAGGCATATGAACCATGCGTATATTCTCTGCAATAAAGGAGTGTCTGTACTATCACTGTTTAGTGGTGGGTAAAACTATGGGGACTGGGTTGGCAGGAGTCCCAGCTGGGATTTGAACCTGTGACCCTTTGGTCCTAAAGGCACTGGTTGTGTCCGCTGCACCACACTGTGGCCACAGAGACAGTGCAGTCTCTGGAGATAGGAAGCCTGGCCGCACTAGTCAGACACCCTGCTCTGCACAATTTTACTGTGGGCTCGTTTACCTTGTATGGGGACAAAGGTGCACATAAACCTCAAAAATGACCTCCAAAAAATGGGGAAAAAAACAAAACCAAGCTGGGCAACAGTGATATCAATGGGCAACATGAAAAACACTCCCAGGAAAGCTCCATTAAAATGCAGTGATTTTTGAAAGAGTCTACGGAGCGTAGACCCTTCCAAAAATCATTTCTTTTTTTTGGAGCTTTCCTGGGAGTGTTGTTTATGGTTGCCCATTAATATCACTGTTGCCCAGCTGGATTATAATTTATTTGGAATTTGTTGTGGTCATTTTCAATTTCTATTTGCTATTTTGTTCTGTGCACATGTATCACACTGCTCACGTTTTTCAGGTTTCCCCGGTTTTGCTGTACATTGCTGACGGAAATGGTTTCTCTTCCCTTTAAATCGGCTCTAACGCGAGGGTTTCATTCGTGGTATTTTTTTTGCCGAAATTCAGCCCCGCTCCTGTGCGGGGAGCCTCTCCCCTCCCACTCTCCACCCATTGACCCCGTCCCCCCGCCCCTCGGGAGCCTTCCTCCGCCCTCAAAATGCCTTTCCACGCCTCTATCGCACATCAGCGCGCCGCGCACTTTTGCGGGCGGCGCACACGTGTGCGGCCAGAGCGCACGCGTGTGGGGCACCAAAAACACACTATTAGCGTGCGCCCCGCCAGGGCCGGATTTACGTATACGCCATGTACGCGATGGCGTAGGGCCCACAACCGGCAGGGGCCCACAAAAAATAGAACCAGGTTTTTTTTTTTCTCAACTCGATTAAAAAAAAAACCTGGTGGCTGCCGCCGCGGGGCCCCCTCTGCTGCCGCGGGGGCCCCGTCTACAAGATGGTATGGTCTGGTCGGGTCGGGTCTCCCTCCCTCCCTCCCTCCCGGCTGCGAGAGACGCGAAGATAGAGCGTCTCCTCGCGTCTGTGTTAAGCCCGCAGGGGCTGATGGGATTTCCCATCAGCCCCTGCGGGCTTAACACAGACGCGAGGAGACGCTCTCCCTTCGCGTCTCTCGCAGCCTGCAGCGAGGGAGGTAGAGAGACCCGCCCGGACCCGACCCGACCCGACCCGACCGGACCGGACCGGACCCGACCCGACCAGCTTGTAGACGGGGCCCCCGTGGCAGCAGAGGGGGCCCCGCGGCGGCAGCCACCAGGTTTTTTTTTAAATTAAATTTTACTTTAGGCCGGGGGGGGTAGGACTCCTACCCCCCCCCGGCCGGAAGTAAAAGTTGATTTAATAAAAAAGCTGGGGGCTGCCGCCGCGGGGCCCCCACTGCGGGCGCGGGGGCCCCGTCTACAAGCTGGTCGGGTCCGGTCCGGTCCGGTCGGGACGGTTCGGGTCGGGTCCGGTCGGGTCTCTCTCCCTCCCTCCCTCGCTGCTGGCTGCGAGAGACGCGAAGATGCGTCTCTCGCAGCCTGCAGCCTGCAGCGAGGGAGGGAGAGAGACCCGACCGGACCCGACCCGACCCCACCCGACCCGACCACCTTGTAGACGGGGCCCCCGCGGCAGCAGAGGGGGCCCCGCGGCGGCAGCCACCAGGGTTTTTTTTTTAATTAAATTTTACGTTTTGCCGGGGGGGGTTGGACTGGTAATGGGCTATGGGGGGGGGTAGGACTGGTAATGGGCTATTGGGGGGGCTAGGACTGGTAATGGGCTATTGGGGGGGCTGGGGCTGGAAATGGACTGGGGGGGGTAGGGCTGGTAATGGGCTATTGGGGGGCTGGGGCTGGAAATGGGCTGGGCTGGGCTGGGGGGGGTTAAGGCTAGAGGTGGGCTGATGGGGTTAGGACTGGTAATGGACTGTGGGCTGTTGGGGGGCTTAGAACTGGCAATGGGCTTTGGGGGGGGTTAAGACTGGTAATGGGCTGTGGGCTGATGGGGGCTGTCTGGTAATGGGCTATGGGGGGGGCTAGGAATGGAAATGGGCTGGGGGGTTAACACTGGAGGAGTGCTGATGGGGTTAGGACTGGTAATGGGCTGTTGGGGGGGGTTAGAACTGGTAATGGGCTTTGGGGGGGTTAAGACTGGTAATGGGCTGTGGGCTGATGGGGGTTGTCTGGTAATGGGCTATGGGGGGGGGCTAGGACTGGAAATGGGCTGGGGGGTTAAAACTGGAGGTGGGATGATGGGGTTAGGACTGGTAATGGGCTGTGGGCTGATGGGGGGGGGGTAGGACTGGCAATGGGCTATGGGGGGCTGACTGGAAATGGGTTGATGGGGTTAGGACTGGAAGTGGGCTGATGGGGGGTTAGGACTGGTAATGGGTTATAGGGGGGGCTTAAACTGAAAATGGGGTGAGGGTGGGTTAAGGACTGAAAATGGGGGGAGGGGGGGTTAAGGACGGTAAGTGGGGTGATGGGGGGGCTAGGACTGGAAATGGGCTGATGGATGGCTAGGACTGGAAAGGGGCTGATGCAGGGACTAGAAGGGAATGGATGCTGGGTGAGGCTGGAACTAGAAGGGAGCTGATGTTGGGGGAGGATTAGAATGTGATGGGGCTGGAAGAGTAAAATGGAGAAGGGAAAAATATTTTGTGTGGGAGGGATAAAAAATCTACAATTGGCCGGGTATTGGGAGAGTAAGTGGGGATTGAGGATGGAGGGGTAATATTTGAGTGGATGAAATAGGAATGAGGAAAGAGCAAAAGGAGAAAGATTAGTATGTTAAAGCAGATGTAGAGAGAGAATGGAAAAAAATCTAGAAGAGAGAAGAAAGGACAAATGGACAGCAGACGATGGAGAGTTAGCAGAAGACACGAAGAAACCAGAAGAAAGTGGCTGGAGCAATTGCAGCTGAAAAAAATGCACAAAAGGTAGAAAAATATCTCTTTATTTTGAATTTATTAATTGGAATATGTCAGCTCTGGTAAATGTGCATCATTAACATCTGTGCTTTGTTTAGTACAAGAGCAAATTAATGTATTGTTTTATTTCTACAGTGTTGTACATTCCAAGTTTGGCTTTTGGGATTCCCAGTTTAATTATTGTCTTCCTATTTCTAAATTGTGATTACTTGTTTGGTGATGGTCTATGTTCTGCATGTGTAACTGAGCTGAGGTGTTCTGTTTATATAATTCCTATTTGACATTGCCACTTGTTCTCTTTCCCCAGTAGGTCATGTATTGTTGTTCTCTGAAATGTATTGGTTTAATATTTGCAGTGTTGCCTTTTGATTGGTAGAGTATGGTGCTTTGTGAGTCCTGGTAGTGCTGTTAGGATACGGCGGGTTTACTATGGGCAGTGTTTGTAGTAGTTCCTAATGTGTCTGGCAGTTGGCACTGGATTATAGTAATGTAGAAATCTTTTAGTCTTTCTTTATCCATACACTCATTAAGAGGCACGTTTACTAAAAGTTAGTATATGGTAACATTATGCAAATATTTATGCAAATGAGGCCCCTTATGCAAATGAGGTCTGCACCCCCCTTGGGCCGCCCCTGCTGGGGGCCCACAATTTTTGTTGGCGTAGGGCCTCACTCAAGGTAAATCCGGCCCTGCGCCCCGCACAATTGCGCTGTTTAGTAAACATACCCCTAAGTGATATGAACCTTGAACTACAAGGTAAGAACAAATGCATTGGCAAGATGATGAGTACAGTTTCATCCTACAAGAGCAAATTTGAGCTAATGATGACTGATCTTGCAAACACCACTTTTGATCATTTTCCTAATACGCAGGACCATCTGGGACAATATCCAAAGTTTGTTTTTCAGAACAAGAAGTATGTGACAGAAATCTGTTCTGTTATCCAGGAATTCGAAAATAGATTCTGTGACTTCCAAAAAATTGGAACAGTTGTGGAGTACTTGTCATACCCATTCAAAGTAGATGTGGACATTAAAGAAACTGCAGCTGCTATCAGTAAAAATTACTCATTGAACAAGCCATCTCTTGAAAACGAAATATTAACCCTTAAAAATGACATTTTTCTTAAGACCCATGCTGAGCAAGAATCGTTATGGAAGCTAGTGCCTAGAGGCAAATTTCCCAACTTGAGAAGATGCAGTGAAGCTGTACACTCCTGTTTCAGTTCAACTTATTTGTGTGAATCTGCATTTTCCCATCTGAAAATGACAGAGTACACAACATTCCAATATGACAGATGAACATCTCCAGGATTCCCTGAGACTGGCCCTCATGCAATATTCACCCAACTTCAAAAAGCTGGTGGATGAAATGCAGGCTCAGACGTCTCACTAATGAGCAAGAGCGAAATATTAAAGATTGTGCAAGATCAGCCTGGATCAATACTCAACCTAAATTTAACACAAATTACTCAATAAAAGTTAAAGAAAGTTATTACTCAATAAAACTTTAAGAAAACATGTACTTTCCATTTCCCCTCGCAGTTCTTACTGGATCTTCGTCTCTGTTTTGTTTTTGCTTAATTTGTTTAACAGCTGATCACATCCAAGTAAATGACAGAAGGTTCATTAAAAATGGGGGGGGGGGAATCCTCCAACTTTATTGGGTTAAAATTTAATTTGAAACTAATTTGAAACAATTTTCATGGTGGTAGATCACTGGCACTTTTGGCCGGAAAAAGTAGATCAGGACCTGTTCGAAGTTGGACATGCCTGATCTATAGTATTATGTTTTGTACTTATTTAAGAGGGATGTTGCCGTTTTGTGTGAATGAAAATCATAGACTCGAATTAAATGTTCTGCTCTCTTCCATCAAACCAAGACAAGGCATCTCCTCTGAAAATGAGGTTCATGGGCAACATAAAGGGAAACCTCTGCCTACTGCTTTAATGCTTGTGAAAGGCAAACTCGATGTATCAAGGCCTCCCCCAGCTGACCTTACACCCACTCCAAATGGTACAAAACACTACAGCATGCATCATTACGGACACTGCAAGAACTGAGCACATCACCCCCATCTTACAGCAGCTGCACTGGCTCCCAATGATGGCCAGGGAAAAATTCAAAACAATCATGATCATCTTTAAAATCTTTCACCATCAATCGGCAGATGCACTCCAAGATATCACAACAAAGGAAATCAGCAATAGACCAAGAAGAACCAATAATGACAACAGGATTGGCACACCTGCAGGATATCACAAGATTAAACAAGCAACCTCAAGAAGAGCTCCTTCGCTACTGGCTTCCACACTCTGGAACTCCCTCCCGATGGGTCTCAGGGTCATGAATGATTCCAAAGACGTCCGCAAGGCCCTCAAAACCCTGCTCTTCACAGAAACCTATGAACAAACAGACAAACTCCACCCGAACAGTAATGTAACTACCTCCACCATTTCAATACCCACCC
This sequence comes from Ichthyophis bannanicus, assembly GCA_033557465.1. Taxonomy (NCBI): domain Eukaryota; kingdom Metazoa; phylum Chordata; class Amphibia; order Gymnophiona; family Ichthyophiidae; genus Ichthyophis; species Ichthyophis bannanicus. The sequence goes on along the minus strand of CM066039.1, from coordinate 15,875,720 downwards.
CAACTAGACCTATAAGTTCAATATATAGTGTGGCTATGTACCCTCATGTATAATGTATAATGTTGTTAAGTACCCTCATGTTAAATGTAACCCTCTAATTGTGATGTGACCACTTTGATTGTAGGATAAGATAGTATACCAAGACCCCCACACCAGCACACCTAGCACACCAGAGAGCAGCCAGCTCCAAAGCTGAAACCTCAAGTAAGCTTCACTGCGCACAGTACAGTTACTAATGTATATAATGTAAATAAGTTATAGACAGTTACCCCAGTTTCTAGCCAAGTTATATTTCCTGTTTTATTATAAATACAATACAGTCACGACTGCATTGTATAAGCTACAGTTAAATGTACACCGCACTGATATTGAATAGCGCGGTATAGAAGAGAAATAAATAAATAAAATAAAATAAATAAAATATAAATACATCTAAATAAATAAATTAATTAAATATATAAAATTGAATAAAGCAAATCAAATCTGCTGACCTTCTGGCAAGCTGAAGATAGCCGACACCCGCCAAGTTGTCTTTTTAAGGTAGAAGCAGACTGGAGCCAAACACTCTGTTGTATTTTACTGTTGCCACCAGCATCAAGTACTGTAAATACACCCCAGGCAGTGAAGGAAGGGACTCGCCATTCATTTCAGTGTTTATTGTTATGTTAGCTGAGTCCTGTGATCTGCCCGTTGAGATATCTTGTTGACAGAGCTTGTATATTTCCCTTGGCAAAATTGTCAGCTTATGTCAAGTAGGAAACAAGTAATCTAAACACCTGTCGAACTATAGATAAAAAGGAAGCATTATCGTGCAAGGTCTTTGTTTTTAGTTAACCCTGGGAGTACCGATGGGGTCAAAAGTGACCCCATTGCAAGTTTCACAACGCGTATCTTGGAAACTAGTTGTTCAAGAATGCAATCTTTTTATGACTTTTCACATGTCAATATTCTCTTTATATTGCGCCATGAGAGGAATAATTTTCATCTGCTAGGTGACGCTAGTGATGAATTGCAGCACAGAGTACCAGTGGGGTCAATTTTGACCACAATTGCTTACATCCAGTTTGGATCCCGATACAATTTGCAGTTTTGTGAATTTTTTGATCTGACAAAGGTATTTATCATTATGTATCATTTATTTTTTGTACTCTTATTTTATGAAAATTACACATTTTCTCTAATTGATATCATACGTTCTCTCATTATTTCCGATGAAATCTAAAGGCTTTCAACTTGTTTATCACAACTATTGTACACCTATAGTAAAACTGCTTTGCATTTTATTCAACTTTATCTTTGTTTATTTATTTTAGGTTATTGTTTATGATGTCAAAACAAAAGTATTCAGCTGCCCAAGTAAGAAAAATATTGCAACGAGATGCTGACAGTGACAGCTCTGAGTCGTCTGATGACGCAGCATATTCAGCAAGCGAAGAAGCATATCAGCCAAGTTCGGGCAATAAATCTGATGATGACAGTCATGATTCAGATGGCGACAGCAGTTGGTCACCAAGTGAATGTGAGACTGATGTTGAGCCGGTAACATCGCCTGCAGCAAAGAGTCAAGTTACAGGTCGAGACAAAGGTTGAGGCTGTGCTGGACGGGGAAGACGGCAGGAGTCCTCGGTGTCAGTATCATCGGTGAGGAATCTTAGTTGTGGTCATAGAGGAGCTAAGAGGTCATCAACTATAAGCACAAATGTTGCCATTGAAGCCTATGTATCTAAGTATTGTTACGCCGCCACTGCTCGCCACAAGCTAAGAGGGGCGTGGTTATTTTATAGGAACTTTTTGCTGTCTGCTTTTTTAGCCCTTTTCAACTTTTTCCCCGTAGTGCCTTCTGGGAAAGGTAGTCTTTGCTTGGCTGTATGTGTGCATCAGACAAAAAGCTGTAGTTAGGCTCCAAGGGTTAAGGCAAATGACAGAATTTATTTTACACAATGGTTCGTTCTCACCACGTACAGGATATTGGTTCAGGTCTCTGGGAAACAGAGTATTCTCCCAAAAACAAACACAAACTAAAAATGTCTGTTTAAAGGTTTTCCATATTGCAGGATACACAGTCTTTTAACAGAATGGATAATTCACTTCCTTTGTAGCCTTGCTGGCCAAAAGCACAAACAAAAATCACATTCACTGTCCGTGATAGTATAGCTTCTCTTCAGCTGCATAAACCTTCAAGCAACAAATACAATTCAGGGCACAAGAAAGCTCTGTTACAAAAGCTACTTTCTTACCCCAGTGTCCTTGTTCCTGCAGCAGGTGCTTAACAAGCTTTCACAGCTTCCATGGTTACTCCTTAGTCCTTGTGACCTTTCCCTTTACCAACATGAGGGAATCAGGGCCACCGGCTTGTGGACTATGGGTTCCCTTCCCTGGTAAACTCTCTCTCAGGAATGGCTTATTTTCTCCCTGTTCCTCAGGTTTAAAGCCTTGCACACAGAACAGTCCATAAGAATCTCTTCCCCATTTAGCTTTACATCAGGCTCTCCCAGCTGCATAGGCTCAGACTCTCCCAGCTCACAGTCCTCAGCTACCAGCCTCCCGGGGAATCCTGGAGTCTCTCCTGTTCCTGACTTCAAACCCTCTGGCAGATGTGCTATATTCCACTTAGCACTCTCCTCTCTTGGAAGCACAGGGGCTCTGCTCGGCTCTGCACCAGTCAAGCTTCGCCAGCTTGCAGCTGTGCCTCGGCTCGTGGCAGTTTGGCTTCCTGCTTCTCCTTCTCCCCTGCTGCTCCTCTTGCTGCTACCTCCGTCCTTGCTGCTTCTCCTCACCACGATGACCCTGCTCTCACACTCTGGCTTCAGTTTATACTTCCAGGGCTCTCTCTTCCACCCCTCCCTAGCCAGGTGATGGCAATCAGCCTGACTTCGTGCACCTGCATACTTGGAGCATTCCCTGCCTAAGGGGTTCTGGGCTCTGTATCCTCTCCCCTCCCTTCCACTAGGGGGAGCATGGAATGTGGGCCATGTGGAGGTTTTCTGATTCCTAGCTGTGTTTGTGTCTTAACTATTCTGCCTTGGTAAAAGGGGGCCCTGTCCTTTTGTCCTCCCTCATACTCTGGATAGGCCTCCTTGCCACATACCCCCCTACTTAAGATATTATGGGCTGGCGAAGGTTGTTGAGGCTCCTCCGAACAGTCCGTAATTCGGGATAAGGCATCTGCATTGTGGTATAGCGTCCCTGCCCAATGCTCTACCTTAGATAAACCGGCCACCCCAGACCTTTCCTGCCAGGGCTTGAGCACGTTTATGTGGTAAACTTGTCTACGACCCTTACTACCCTCTACCTCGTAGGATACTGGGCCTACTTGTCTGACTACTTTCCAGGGTCCCTTCCATTGGAACTCAAATTTTGGGGCGGGACCCGTCACCATCACTAGGACTTTCTCTCCCAAAACTAACTGGAGGGGTTTCGCATCTTGATCATACCGCTCCTTCTGGCGAGTTTGACTAGCCCATAAATTCTCCTCAGCCACCTGAGAGGTCCTATTGAACCGCCCTCTCAAATCCCAGAGAAAGTGCAGGACTCCCATGGCCTCTTTCTCGGGCTCTATCCATTGCTCCCATAATATATCCAGGACTCCCCGAGAGGGCCGACCATACATTAATTCATAAGGAGATACCCCCAGGGAGGCCTGTACCCACTCTCTGCAGGCATACAGAACAAAGGGAAGCAACCCATTCCACTCTGCCATGTTCCCATCTAAGCCTTGTCTTAGCATCTGTTTTATTGTCTGATTTAGCCTTTCTACCAGGCCATTAGACTGGGGGCTGATAGGCGGCCGTTTTCACATGATGCACTACAAAAGCATCCCAGACCTGTGCCAGGTACTTTGACAAGAAATTGGACCCATGGTCCATTAATATTTCCTGGGGAAAACCCACTTTGCAAAATAGTTTTACCACTTCCAACGCTATTGTTTTGGAGGAAATATTGTGTAAAGGGATTGCCCATGGAAACCTGGTGGCTAGATCCACCATAACAAGAATATACTGGAACCCACAGGGTGTTTTTATCAGGGGCCCCACTATATCCATGGCAATTCGTCTGATAGGGTCAGAAATTATGGGGGTTGGGATCATTGGTACTACTGGAGGCCGAGTAGCCGTGACCCGCTGACACAAGGGACAGGCAGCACAAAACCGGGCGGTTTCTCTAAAGATCCCAGGCCAGTAAAAACGTGCAAGGATCTGGTCCAGGGTCCCTTGCACCCCTTTGTGGCCACCGACCGGATGGTCATGGGCCAGCCTTAGGACCAATCCCTTAAAAACTACGGGCACCACCAACTGTTTTCTAACCGTCCCTGTCCGGGGCTCGCGACTCTCCCTCCCCTCTGTCCAAAAGAAATCTAGGAAGGGCATCTTGCGCCACCTGGGTGTACTCAAATGCCCAGGTAAGTGCTGGGTCTGCCTGTTGCTCCTTAGGGAAGGACGGAAACTTTTCAACCAACTCGGCAGATACCCAGGGTAACCCTTAGCCAGTCCCTATCTCAGCCCTTCCCCTAGCCCTACACCGCCTCTCGCAGCGTTTTTCAGCCCTCTCCTTCCTGATTCTAAAAGATGGAGGGTTCTCCAGGTCATCAGGTGAGGGCAAACCACTCAGAGAATCCTCAGGGGACCCATCCCTCCGGGCCTGTGTCTGAGACCGGGTGGAGACAAACCCAACCTTCTGCTTTAGGCCTTTTTCTAATCCTTCTCTAAATTGGGGCCAATCCCTTCCTAATACTAAATCATAGGGTAGCTTTGGAACCACTGCCACAAGAACTTCTTTCTGCACCCCCAACCCTTTTATCATTACTTTGTATACAGGGTAGAAAGAAGCAGCTCCATGGATGCACCTAATTTGGACTCGCCCTTCTGGCTTCCTCTGGCGAGACTCATTCTGGGCCTCAATTGCCTGCCAAAGCTTTCATGACACCATGCTTTGGTCGGTCCCAGAGTCGAGCAGAGCATGGGTAGTGACCCTCTGTATGTTAACACTTAAGAGAAATCCCTCTCCTAAATGTTTCACCTTGGTACCAGTCAACCCCATGCGGGTTTTGCATCCTCTCTGCAGGTGTCCCATCTCCCCACAACGATAACATTTTTCTCAGCCCACTTACCCTCATGAGCAGACACACTGGTTTTCATACATTTTACATTATTTCCCTGTTTCTTTTCTGATAAACCAAAACTGGCCTCTGCCTCTACAATTGGAGGGCCTGCCTTTGGGGGAAACGCCCGTTCAGCTTCCATGTAGCGCTCCGCCAAAAGGGTTGTCTCTCCTGTGCTCTGGCAGTTCTGCTGAATCAGAAAAGATTGTATCGTTTTTGGTATTGCAGCCATAAATTGCTCCAATATCACCATATCCACCACCGCATCAATAGTTTTCCCTTCCAGGGCTAGCCACTTTAAAGCTAAGCCTCGAATCCTCTGGCTTAAGGCCTTAGGGGTTTCGCCGGACTTTAAGACCGTGGCTCTAAACATGCACTGATACAGTATTTTTGTTAACCCTAATCGGTCTCTAATTGCAATTTTTACAGCATTATAGTCTATGGCCTGGGCAGCTGGCATAGCCCTATATGCGGCTAGTGCTTCTCCTGTTAAGGAGTTTGCCAATCTCACCGCCCACTGGCTATCTGGCCATCCCACAGCTTGAGACACTCTCTCAAATGACTCTAAAAAGTCATCTATACCATCCTCAGGAGAACGTTTTCCAAAAGTGAACGCCCCGCTGGTGTGTGGGCCTGCTAGACTGTCCATTTGCTGCATTGCTGGTCTCTCCGTGGTTAGTGTTCCTCCACTTCCTTGCCTCTGGGAAGTAATAAGGGCTTCCACTAAGTCCAGGACAGGCTTTTGCTGCTCCCTCATAGCTGCTGCAGCATTCTTCTGCGCTAGCTGGGCCAACGCCTGCTGGCGTTGAATTTGCGTGGCCATCCATTGTACCAGCTCTTTTGGATCCATCTCTGACGATATCTCGCTCATGTGTTGCCTCTCAAAGAACAAAAATTGTCCTTTCTGCCAACCTCTGTGTTACCACTCTGGTAAGCGTAAATCCTGAATCTTGTAAATCCTGAACAGTGGAAATCTTGAGTGGTAGAAAATCCTCACAACTACGCCACTGTCACGCCGCCACCACTCGCCTCAAGCTAAGAGGGGCGTGGTTATTTTATAGGAACTTTTTGCTGTCTGCTTTTTTAGCCCTTTTCAACTATTTCCCCGTAGTGCCTTCTGGGAAAGGTAGTCTTTGCTTGGCTGTATGTGTGCATCAGACAAAAAGCTGTAGTTAGGCTCCAAGGGTTAAGGCAAATGACAGAATTTATTTTACACAATGGTTCGTTCTCACCACGTACAGGATATTGGTTCAGGTCTCTGGGAAACAGAGTATTCTCCCAAAAACAAACACAAACTAAAAATGTCTGTTTAAAGGTTTTCCATATTGCAGGATACACAGTCTTTTAACAGAATGGATAATCCACTTCCTTTGTAGCCTTGCTGGCCAAAAGCACAAACAAAAATCACATTCACTGTCCGTGATAGTATAGCTTCTCTTCAGCTGCATAAACCTTCAAGCAACAAATACAATTCAGGGTACAAGAAAGCTCTCTTACAAAAGATACTTTCTTATTCCAGTGTCCTTGCTCCTGCAGCAGGTGCTTAACAAGCTTTTCACAGCTTCCAGGGTTACTCCTTAGTCCTTGTGACCTTTCCCTTTACCAACATGAGGGAATCAGGGCCACCGGCTTGTGGACTATGGGTTCCCTTCCTTGGTAAACTCTCTCTCAGGATTGGCTTGTTTTCTCCCTGTTCCTCAGGTTTAAAGCCTTGCACACAGAACAGTCCATAGGAATCTCTTCCCCATTTAGCTTTACTTCAGGCTCTCCCAGCTGCATAGGCTCAGACTCTCCCAGCTCACAGTCCTCAGCTACCAGCCTCCCGGGGAATCCTGGAGTCTCTCCTGTTCCTGGCTTCAAACCCTCTGGCAGATGTGCTATATTTCACTTAGCACTCTCCTCTCTTGGAAGCACAGGGGCTCTGCTCGGCTCTGCACCGGTCAAGCTTCACCAGCTTGCAGCTGTGCCTCGGCTCGTGGCAGTTTGGCTTCCTGCTTCTCCTTCTCCCCTGCTGCTCCTCTTGCTGCTACCTCTGTCCTTGCTGCTTCTCCTCATGATGACAACCCTGCTCTCACACTCTGACTTCAGTTTATACTTCCAGGGCTCCCTCTTCCACCCTTCCCTAGCCAGGTAATGGCAATCAGCCTGACTTTGTGCACCTGCATACTTGGAGCATTCCCTGCCTAAGGGATTCTGGGCTCTGTATCCTCTCCCCTCCCTTCCACTAGGGGGAGCATGGAATGTGGGCCATGTGGAAGTTTTCTGATTCCTAGCTGTGTTTGTGTCTTTCCTATTCTGCCTCAGTAAAAGGGGGCCCTTTACTAGGGTGAATTCCCTGTCCCTTTGTCCTTCCTCATACTCTGGATAGGCCTCCTTGCCACAGTATGCCACATCATGGAACAAGAAACCTATAAAGCAAGCTGCTGGAAGATACGCCAGAGCTAATGTCATGCCCGTACAACAAGGTCCTACAAGGTATGCTGTACGAAATGTTGATGGCCCTCTCGCAGCATTCCACTTGTTCATGAGGAAGAACTTATTGAATGAAATCATGATGTGGATGAGCAAACAAGGAAGACACATTTATGACGACACCTGGAAAGATTTGACAGATGGAGAATTTCAACGTTTTCTTGGCCTTCTGATCCTCTCAGGCGTGTACAAGTCACAAAATGAATCCATAGTTCAGTTGTGGAACCTTGAAGATGGTCGTTCTGTTTTTGGCAAAAATATGGCCCATAACCGTTTTCAGCAAATTTCTTGTGCTCTCAGATTTGATGATGCAACCAACAGACGTGAACAACGAGGTGTGGATAAGCTTGCTCCAATCAGACACGTTTTTGATACCTGGGAAGCAACTCTAAGTGACGCCTTTGTTCCTGGTGAAAATGTTACCGTGGATGAGCAACTGCTTACATTTCGTGGCCGTGTTCCGTTCAGACAATATATTCCCAGAAAACCTGGGAAATGTGGCATAAAGCTATGGATGTTGTGTGACAGTGCAACGTCATATGTTCTGCGTCTTCAAGTATATACAGGAAGGGAACTCGGACAAAACAGGGAACAGAATCAGGGTGAAAGGGTTGTGCTGCAACTCACTGAAGGATTGACGCAATCTGGCAGAAATGTTGCTGTTGACAATTTCTTCTACAGTTTATCCCTGTCACGGAAATTGCTAGAAAAACAAATGACACTTTTGGAGACAATTCAAAAGAACAGAAAAGAATTACCTCCAGAATTTGTAACAGCAAAGGGCCGAGAGGTATTCACTTCACTGTTTGCCTTTCGCGATGACGCCTCTCTGGTTTCCTATTGCCCGAAGAAAGGAAAAGTGGTTGTTCTTCTGAGCAGTTTGCATGATCAAGAAGAAGTAGATAACACACGTCCAGACAAAAGAAACACACATGGTCTTAGACTATAATTCTAGTAAAGGTGGAGTAGATACGGCAGATCAAATGTTGCACACGTATACCACAAAACGAATGACAAGACGTTGGCCAGTGACAATCTTCTACAACATTTTAGACATCAGTGCTTTGAACACCTTCATTGTTTGGATGTCACTAAATCCAGAATGGCAGTCCAAGTCAAAGCACAGACGTCATCTATTCCTCTTGGAATTAGCTGCTTCAGAGTAATCGCAGCGAGACTTCTTCCAGCATTGAAGAAACCACTGAGGCTGTTTGCAATGTCGGGATCCCAAAGAAAAGGGCAAGGTGTCACTGCTGTTCCAGAGAAAAAGACAAGAAAAGCAATATAGTTTGCACCTCCTGCAAGCACAATGTTTTCAAAGAACATTCAGAAATTGTCTGTCTCGTGCAAATGACTGTAGTACTTTACTGTGTTCATCAAGTGCATGCAAAAACTGCTTTCATGGCAACTCTTCTTCATGTAATTTTATGATAAAGCATTAAATTTCAAAACATTTAACCTTCATATAATAAATAATTAATTCGGAATAATATTTTGTCTGTTTAGTTTACATTTTTCATGGTTAACAATTAAAATTCGTCATGGGGTCATTTATGACCCCAACGGTATTCAGTGTGTGCAAACAATCTCGTTAATTCCAGGGCTAAATTTACAAAATAAATAATCTCCCCTCTGTAATATATGGTTGGACAATTAAGGAGGGATTTTATAAAAGATTTTTCATGCGTAAACCCTCTTGTACATGCATAAGAGGCCTCCTATAGAAATTAGCCCACATATATGAGCACATGCATAAGAAATGCCATACTGAGTCAGACCAAGGTCCATCAGGCCCAGTACCCTGTTTCCAACAGTGGCACATCCAGTTCACAAGTACCCTAACAGCTTTTACTACATCCTCTGGTAAAGAATTCCAGAGTTTGATTACACGTTAAGTGAAAAAATACAGTCTCTTATTAGCTGTAAAAGGGTTACATTGTAGCTTCATTGCATGTCCCCTAGTCTTTCTACTTTTTGAAAGAGTGAACAACTGATCTATGTTTACCCATTCCACTCCATTCATTAATTAATAGACCTCTATCATATCTCCCCTCAGTCATCTCTTTTCCAAGTTGAAGAGCCCTAACCTTTTAAGCCTTTCCTCATAGGAGTATAGCGAGGTTACTTATTTTATTTATTTATTTATTTAACAAGCATTTCTATACTGCTCTTTCCCATGGTTCAAGTGCGGTTTACAAGGAACAATAGTTTACAAGGTATGGAGAGGTACATACCTAGTCATTTTACATAAAACAAATGTACTTACCTGTAACAGGGGTTCTCTGTGGACAGCAGGATGTCAGCCACACATGGGTGACGTCATCCGACGGCGCCATGGACGGAATTACTCTCCAATAGCTCAAAAGAGTCTAAGACTCTTCTGAGCATGTGCCAGCCACCCTCACCACCGAGTCCGCCCCTTCCTCCTCAGTCCATTCCCCAGCTATGGACATGTTCCAACTTAGGGAAGGTTCATCTATGAAGGCAGGTTCATCCTAGAGGGGAGGTGGGTGGGTTTGTGTGGCTGACTTATCCTGCTGTCCACGGAGAACCCCTGTTACAGGTAAGTAACCTCGCTTTCTCCATGGACAAGCAGGATGAGTCAGCCACACATGGGTGACTCCCAAGCTGTGGGCTGTGAAGATATGGTTTCCGTAGGAGCTAGTGATTCAACTTCACAGCCCATGAGGTTTGCTGTGGTAGGATGAAGCTGTCAGGCTATTTGATGACAGAAGGTGATCCTCTTGTGGGTCAGTGACCCCGACTTGTGTGTTTGTCACTGTCGCACCCAATGGTGTGCCACCAGTGGATCTGCCCGCTAGCGCATCCAGACCATATCCTCTTGTGCCCAGAGACACCGAACTGAGTTCGTCACCATCACACCCTAGTGGATCTGCATGCCATCTAGTTGTGGATTATAAGGAGGTGTGTGAACTGAGGCATCCAATTCTACTGGGTCGGAGACGTCTTCTGTTGTTATTGCTGTCTTTCACATGTTGGACAGGAAACAAGAGAGAGAGAGAGAAAGAGAGAGGCATACTTCTGGTTGAAGACTGCTCCTGTTGTGACTGTCTGCCCAGGAGTGATGCTCTGTGCTTGCATAGCCTATGAGAAGGAAGGCCGTGTATCAGGAGCAGTATTGGGAAGGATAGTAGTAGTAGTGGACAGCTGAGCCGATGGGAAGTGGTGCTTCCAGAGGCCTGTGTTGGGCCTGCTTCCAGTGGCCCGGTGGTACCAGGTGGTATACTTCTAGGTTCAACACATGGCTCCAGCAAGCACTAGCAGAAGTATGGAGAAAGAAGATCTTGTGGTCTTCCTGAAGCCCAGTGAATGTGTCTTGACCTGGGCTAGGTGTTATAGTTATATGAATTTGCAGAGTTCTGCATGGTACAGGTGAGGTCTCTCGGGACCGATAAAGCTGGATTTCCCTGAAAGAGCGATGCCTCATCAATAAGACAGTTGATATGGAATTACTTTATTCCAAGTCTTTGAACTCCCCCACTCCCCATGAGGACAGGTTCTCCTCTGGGTAGACAGGCATGAGGGATAATTGCTCCTTGAGCTAACTGGTTAGTGTGAGTGGATGGGGAATGAGGCTGAATAATGATGTGGTTCTTGTTGTCCTGCTCAATGATCCACCGATCACCCCTGTGGGGTGGGGTTCAGGTGTATCTTCATGAGTGACCCCTGCCCTGCTTGGGGAGTGGTTGCACCATCATTCCAAGGTGGCAGCAAAGACTACTTGCCTGATTAGACTTGTATGTCTAATTAGAAGGGTTGGACAGGAGCTCATTGATAGCCCTGTTTTCTGCTGGCATGATGCATATCCCTAAAAAAAAAAGGGAAGGGACAGGAGGGTCCCCAGCTTTGGTGCAAAGAGGTAATCTATGCCGAGCTCTGAAGCATTGGATTATTAGCGTAGGCAGTGGTATGCGCGAGTGTGAGGACGTGGCCTAGCCTTTCGGAAGAGAAAGACCTTCTTCTGTCATTGGTAGGATGGAAGACAGTCCATATCAATATTCGGAGAGAGGTGGCCTGAAGTACACTAGTCTCCTTAGAAACAGTCATTAGCCGTTTGTAGCAAGTGTTATGTCCCCTTCAGGGTTATCTACAAACCCTGATAAGAAACGGAACAACGGCACATGATGTATCTTAATTGTATAGAACAATGTACTATAGCTCACACTGTACCATAGCTCACAATGTACATAGCTCAACCTAATCTAATACACTAACCCCTCACACGCAACGCATGACACTCTCACTGCATGATATACCCTTCCAATCCTTTTGATTGTTTTGCTGTGACACCGCCTTGATTGTAGGATAAGGCGGTATAGAAATACTGTTAAATAAAAATAAATAAATAAAAATAAAAATCTACAATCGGAGACAAGGGGGTATGTTTACTAAACTGCATTAGTGCAATTTGCGTTAGGAGCCGCGTTAGTGGAAGGAAAGCCAAAAAAGGACATGGGCGGTGCATCGTAACCGATAACGCGCAGTTGCGCGTGGTATTGCGTGCCGCGCAGCAACGATCGCTACAGCGCACGCGCTACTGCGCGCAAGCTTAAGGCAGCGCGCAGACACCCAACTACAGAAACAGAGTGGTAGCACAATGGTTACAACACAGCCTGATGATACAAGGGTCATGGGTTCGATTCCCCAGTGTGCCTAATGAAGAAGGCTGGCTGAGGCATCATGTGCAACCCTTTGAAGGCCTACTATAATATTTTATCCACATTCTGCAGCTGGGTTAATGTTTGCACATCTCAGGAAAATTGTACCCGTCGTATCCAATATGTTCCAATAGTGACGTTCCCTCTGGCATGGTCATGTATGCTATACCATTTGATAGGAATATATAGGCAGAGGTTTGGATCCCGAAAGTACTGGGCTTGGCCTGGAAAGGGTTAAGTAGTGGGCTGTGAGGAAAGTTACTTGTACCTGAATAGTGCTGCCAGCAAACACACCCTCACAGTGGTGTAACCTAAGGTGCCACATAAGGCACCCTAGAGGGCACTCCATAGGGCACATTATAAAGTGCGCTGTCTGCCAAGGCACCCTATAATGTCCCCTATAGGACACCATATAAGGCACCTTATAAGGCGCTTTACAGGGTGCCGAATAAGGCGCCCTATAGGGTGCCTTATGAGCCACCCTAAGGGGACAGTACTCTGAGGGTGGTCCTGCTGGCAGAACTAATATACAATAAAAACAGACAATGCCTAAGACAGCCCTATTGATGAACCCCACTGTGGGTTTAGGACCCATGACCTCTGGCTCCATAGGCAGTGAAGTAACCAGTGGGCTAGAGCTGCTAACAAACAACTGGCTGGCTACAGGAGGACTGCACGGCACCACACCCACATTCTGCTGTGGTTACCAGGATAGGGGTAACCCACCCGTACCCATGATGCACTGCACATGCAAATCAGCAGTCAAGAGATGGGCACAAGAGCGGGTATGCACCCCCACAGCACCTCGGCCCTGTAGGGGGGACAGACCATGTGTGGCACTGCCACAGAGTAGCCACAGACACTCACATTGTGCGGGTACAGTGCCCACCCTGAGGTTGAGGTGGGGCCCCCAGCAGCAGGTCCACAGCACCTTTCATGGCTGAAATACGCCATGCTGCAGGTCCCCATCAGTGTGTGATAGGTAGCTCCGTTAAACACACCTAGGATACATCTATGCCCTGCTGTATGTCTCGGTCATGTCTAGTCCTTATGAGCGATGATGCACTCAGAATAGTGCATATCCTGTGTTGGTGCCAAGGTTACCTACTGTAGGTGAAGGGGGGGTGTATGGACCCATGGGCAGATCATCTACCACCACACAACCCACCCTCTGGGGCTTAGGGTGGGAAACAGGGTCACCCACCAATAGATCCACAGTCTACCCCCCTGCAATGGCAGCAGTAGAGAGGACCAGCAACAGCAGTCCTGCTGGGGAACAGACAGAGCGGTACACATCCATAACGCAATAGCGGACAGACAGTAGTCTTGGATATGCTCAGCTGCCCCCCACCATTATCTGACATTCCCCAACAGCAAGCCTCCAGCCGCTGCACCCTGCAAGGTGTTCCAGCAAGACACATACTAGCTGCAGACAGTCCACCAGCTAGTCCATAGTCCTGGAGAAAATGCATGTACCCAGAACCCAGGGGATGTCAGCATACACACCAAGCAGATAAGTCAGCCATTGCCCTATGCCCAGCGCAGATGCGGCCAGGCCATGCCACCCTATCCAGGCTATTCCCATAGTACCTTGCTTCTCATTATGCACATTGGCAAGCCAATACTGGGAACAGTGCTAGCAGTGTGGGCTGTGGAGGGTGTTGGAAGCCACCACACACTGGATAGACAGACACACACTCCCCATACCTATGCCAGCATTGTGCAACTAAAGAGGTGTTGGGCAACCCAGGCCACCACACAAGTCCTGAGCACAGTGCAGGCATGGCTATGGTACGCAATACTGAAGGAGTCACTCCCCAGGTTGGTAAACACTGTCAGACACATGACCTGTAGCACACTCCACATACATCAGAAAGGTTGCTATGATGCAGCTCACTCAGACACCTGTACCTAACCTAGGAATTGCTATCTGCCAGTAATCCTAGCAACCTTTTGATAGATGTGTACCATATTCCCCGGTTTAGGGTGGCATTACTAAGTTATGCAAGTGCTAGTATTGGGAGATGCACGAAGAGCCCACAGTCCTGCCTCTCCAGAAGACTGTGGATAATGGGGCCTGTGGGTGCAGGTGTGTCTGCCCCTGTTGGCTGCTGCTTTACGGCAGAGGTTCCCAACTCCAGTCCTGCGGTGCCAAACACTGTTCGGGTTTTCATGCTGTCCCTCATGAATATGCATGAGATACATCTGCATACCATGGGGGTGGCGCATAGAAATGCAGCACAGGCATCTTTATCAGAGGCAGCATGGAACTGGAATGGTGTTTGGCCCTCCAGGACTGCATTTGGGAGGCTCTGCTCTAGGTAATGTGCATGTTTATGGTGTCTGTACTCTGTAGGGTAAAATGTTGGTGTTTTGGGCATGTTTACGTCATCTGCAAGAACGGTTCTGCCTGTATTAGCACGTTATAGTAGTGGGTAAAATATGAGGACTGGGTTGGTGGAAACCACAGCTGGGACTTGAACCTGTGACCTTCTGCTTCTGAATACAGTGGTTCTGTGCACTGCACCACCATGTTCTCACAGAGATGGTGCATTCCCTGGTGATACCATGACTGTTGGTCAGACAGGGCCTGTCTGTTGCAGTGCATGGCACCCACATACACAGGGCTAGGCCACGGTCTGCTCCGGGCAGCTGCCACTGCCCCCTCCACCACCAGTATCCCTCAGCCACCATACTGACATGCCCTTCTGCTGGTGGAGCTGGTGGTGCGCGGTCTCAAGCCATCCAGTGTGCAGGTAGGCGGCTGCCTATGGTGCGTGTTCTGGGGTAGGGGTGCCTGCATAGACGTCCACGCTCCCCCCCAGCCCCGCCTGCCAGTGTTCCGTGCCCTTGGGGGTTGCTGTTGGGTACTCTCCCCTGTGACGCTTTGGGAAACACACTCATGCCCATGTTGGGCCCTCATCAGTTGCTGTCTGGCTGTACTGTTTACGCATTCCTATGGGCCAACTGAGCATCACCCTAGTCCCCACTGTGGCCCAGCTGCGCCACTGCATGTGCCGCCTGCAGCTCTCTGTATCCCCTTTTCCAGCATCTGCCCGGTTTCCCGTTCCGACATGCCCGCCCTGATGTTGCGGGACATGTGCACGCCATAGGAAACCTGTCCGATGGTGGGGAAATCCCTGAGCAGCGCTATTTCACTGTGGGCCCATGCACCTTGTATGGGGACGGAGTATGGACCCTTCCATGATTTATATCTGTTCTATGGAGCTTACTGGGGGGGGGGGGGTTTGTTGTTTCTCCTTGATACCACTATTGGCCAGCTTGGCTGTTGTTTTTTTCCAGTTTGTTGGGGTCATTTTCAGTGTTTCTGTGCCCTTTTGTTCTGTGCACATGTATCACACTTATCACCTTTTTTTGTTTTCCCTGCCTAGGCTGTACATTGCTGACACTTAAATGGTTTCTCTCCCCTTTAATGTGCTTTTACCGGTAGGTTTTCATTCACGTTGGAATTCAGCTCTGAAATTCAGCGCGTTAGTGTGAAGGGAGCCAACACTGCCACCCACACCCACCCAGGCCAGCTGCTACTAGGCAGCTGCCTAGAGGATAGGCCGGCCCTGATCCCTGGGGTACTCCACTAGTCACCTTTCTCCACTGAGAAAATGGGGCATTTAGCCCTACTCTTTAACCAGCTCCTAATGCACATTAGCACATTGCTTCATATCCCACGAATTTGTAATTTCGTCAAGAGTCTCTCGTGAAGGACCTTGTTAAAGGATTTCTGAAAATCCAGATACACTATATCAATTGGCACAAATTTGTCTACCTGTTTATTCACATCTTCAAAAAAATAAACTAGTGATAGGAAGGAGCATACTCGTACATGACATAGGCATAGTTTGGAGTATACTTTGGGCAGAGTGTGGGCAAAGCCATGAAGTTCACACCTAGGTTATGTGCATTTGGCATTTTAGAAGGGACATCTAGGAAGAATCTGGGACGTCCAGAGCAGAACATCCAAAAAGTCAGGGGCGTGGCAGCAGTAAGGGAAGTGCGTATGAGAGTGGACTAGTGGAGTGGAGGAGTGGCCTAGTGGTTGGGGCAAGGTACTTAAGGTCGGGAGTTCAAATCCCACTAGATGACAGCAACCTTGGGCCGGAAGGACTGGGGTTTCTAGTCCCACAGGTGCTCCTTGTGGTCTTGGGCAAGCCACTTAACCCTCCATAGCCCATGTTCCCTGTAAAATAGTTATTTCCAAGTTATAATGCCCTGTTCAATGTAATTTCAGTTTGTTCAATGTAAACCACACTGATGCAGAATAGCGCGGTATATAAGAGAATGTAAATAAATAAATGAGAGTCTTCTGAAGTTGCTTCGTCTCCACCCCAAAAGATGAACTGGTTCTGGAGAGAGGCCCCTTGCAGATAGCAAGGCCGGATACATGCATTGGGTGTAAACCATTTCACAGAAGTGGACATTCACAAATTGCATGCCCTCAGACTCAGGGACTTGGACCTGCTGGCAGGGATATCTCAGACTTGCATGTCTTGGCCTGCCTGCCATTTCAGATACTCTGATGTACAGTGAGGGGCCAGTAATATGTCTGGAGTCTGTATTTACATGCAGGTTTCTTTTGCCAGAAAATATTAACTATGGCAATGAAGGCACGTTTTGCTTTTCCCCACCCCCACCCCCTCCTGCCCCCCCCCCCCCCCCCCAGAAAACATTGCAGCCATGACATGAGTTCTCTTTTGCACCTTATTTGTGGTCAGGAACTGGTATAGACATGGCAACCTCAACAACCAGGGCCCAACATGCTTGTGCCATTCTGAAATCTCCCTTGCTCCACCCTTGGCACATCTCCACCACACCCCCATGCCAGGGACATCTAGAGACCCAAATTTCAGCTCTGTGGACGTCTCCATAATTTGCACATCTAAGTTCCCATTTTCAGACATCCAACTCATGAGTAGTGCTTCTAAAATGACCCCATAAAAAAAAAATACCTATATCCGTGTTCAGCCACATTCATCTACACCAGCTCCTGAGCTGGCTTGAATGTTCACAGTTACATGTACCTGCAATTTCAGCAGAATTTGTGAGGCTATTATATAACAACACCTAGGCATCTATGTACCCTTATAAAATATCCTCAAAATAGGTGCGGTGGTATAGCGTGGCCTGCAGGGGCAAGAAATCGTTAAAACAGTAGACAACAACAGGTAAGAACAAAACAAAACCACTTTTATTATCCTTCAGCTATCCAACATTTCATTTCCCCAGCTTGTTGGCTTCACAAGGCTGCTTCCCCCAGGACCGTCCGTGGCCCCACAACTTAGAGTTCAGTCAAAGTCCAGAATAAGGTTCAGTCACTCACTTGGGCTTTGGTGCCTGTGTATAGTTCCCAGCCACACCCCCAAACAACCGCAAGGAAAAACAGTCTTCCCAGGCCTCCCACCTTCTTCCTTTGAACAAGTGCTGCCCCTGGATCTTTCTCGTCAGCTCCTCGCCTTCACAGCAGGCTCTCTTTACAGGTAGCCGGCTTTTAGATAGGCTCCAGGCAGCCGGACTCCTCTCTCTGGCCAGCGGAACTCACTTCCTACACTTGCCAGTTTCTCAGCAGCAAGGCAAACAGACACCAGCAGCTTTCAGTTGGCACCTTCTCACAGATAAAAGTCATCAGCATGGAACCATAGGCTCCCCTCGCCCCCCTCTCCAAACCTGAGGCCGAGCCCCACCCTCCCCAGGCAGTCTCCAGCCTTTCTTCTTAAAGGAACAGGGATTTATGGAGCAATAACTCACTTGTGCTAAGTTTTCCTGCGGGGGATGGGGTGTTTTGCATACACTCCATCACAGGTGCCTACTTGTCCTCCCAACCTGGACAACCTATTATAAAATTACCTTCTTATATCATAGAAGGTCTGAAACACATGTATTAATGCAGGAATTCTCAATCCAGTCCTTGGTGCACACCTAGGCCAGTCGAATTTTCAGGATTTCCACAAGGAATACGTATGAGATTTATTTGCAGACTATGAAGGCAGTACATGCACATCTATCTCATACATATTCATTGTGAGAATCCTGAAAGCCCGACTGGCCTCAGAACCACTGCACTAATGTGCTAGTCTTGCTGGTCAATATAAAAAGCTAAGAAAAGGTTTCTATATCTTGCCTTGCTCTTGATAAAAAAGACAATATTGAAGTGCTGAAAAGAGGAAGTCCTGGCAGGGGCAGCAGAACCTCCTTTTGATTGGAGGGGCCAAATTCACCAACCTCCACCCTGATCTCCAAGCTCTCTACTTTCTGATGCTATGTGAGGCAAAAGGTTGGTGGGGCCATGGCCTTGGTGGCTACCCCATTCTACTACCTATGAGCTCCGACCCCTCAGATGTGGAATCAAATGATGATGGAGACAGTCATGTTTGAGATACACATATGCAGTACAAGGAAGGACATAAGAGGATAGGCTGTTATCTCAGCAGCTATGGTAGCAGGTTGCCCACCAAGATCCCTGATAGGAGGATCACAAAGTAAGGCGCAAGGACCCAGGGTAGGTGACTCTTAAAAAGAGAATATCTTGAGAGAGGTGACAGGATTGAATGGGAAGGGAATGATTGGATGGTAGAATGAGAGAGGGGAAATGCCAAACATAAGAGCATAAGATTTCCCATACTGGGTCAGGCCAAGGATCCATCAAGCCCAGTATCCTGTTTCTAACAGTGGCCAATTCAGGTCCCAAGTACCTGATAGGATCCCAGAAGGTAGACAGATTCCATGCTGCTTATCCCAAGGATAAGCAGTGGATTTCACCCATGTCCACTTTAATAATCGTTTATGGACTTTTCCTCCAGGAACTTGTCCAAATCTCTTTTAAACCTAGTGACACTAAGAGCTTTTACTATATCCTCCAGCAACAAATTCCAGAGCTTAATTACATGTTGAGTGTTATCTCTGATGAGATATGGTTAGAGTATGAATGGAAAGAGGTGTGGTGAGAGGGTGTGAGTATGTTGGGAAACAGAAGAAAACAGAGACAAGAAAGCGTTGTTAATATGTTACTTTTAAATGTTGTAGTGCTGCTAACATATTTTAGAAGTTAGCTTTGCTACAGGGCTAGAGGCAGGTAAAATTTTGTTGAAGCAGTATGGTTGAAGGTTAACCCGTGTGTGTCTTGCTCTCTAAACAAAAAGCGCTGCCTTCTATGTCCTTTCACACATGACTAGCTGTAGGTAGAATGCAGACTTCAGTCTTTCACGTGATCCGCAAGCAATCTATGGACCCCTATGAGTGGGCATCTCATTATTCCACATGGAAATCGTAGCTTTTCACACATCTCACTTAGAAGTCCTGCAATGTTTCAAGAAAAATATTAAGAGATCTGTGGAGGGGTTACGTTGTTTTATGAGAACAAAACCTGTGTGACAGAAAGAAGCAGAACTGATGACAGTCCCCTCGATTAGAAACTGACGGCACATCATTAGGAAAACGCACTTGTCTCCCAGGAGCTTTTTGCTAAGGTCATGTGCTCACTGCATGTCTGCACTTAATCAGGAGCCGCAGTCTCAGTGTGGGAGGCAACCACAAACCCTGCCAGATGAAGGAGTGTGGGATCAGGCTGGTAAAGAAAGACAGACAAATCTGTTCATAAATATTATGTACAACAGAAGCTTAAAGCTATCTGATGAAAACTTTCTTTTATTTTTATATTCAGTCGACTGGAAATTACGGGCTGACTGACGTTCTTGACATTCACAGCATATCACAAATTTTCCATTAGCCATCAAAGTGACAATGAAGAAGAAAGACAATGTCAAAACTCAGTAGAACAGAATCTGCATACTGTACCTGGCCCTCACACTACCGAGACTGCCTCCCCCCCCCCCCTTCTTTGCTATGGAATTGTAATCTAATTTGAATTAGGCACATAAGCAATACAGTTCCTGGTTGTTTCTGTGAAGTAAGCAACTTAACTGTGTCCAGTGCTCCAAGAGGGCTCGCTAATAACCTCCAGCAGCAGCCCAACCGCCACCCACTGCATTCTTCCAGGAAATGTAATGGTCAAGATGGCTACGATCCATCCATGGAAAAATATACTTCAGTGATGGATTCATGAAACAGTGTCAAAATGTTTCAGAACCCCACCTTCACGTGTTGCAGAATGCTGCATGAAATCAAATCGGTTTTCTGTTTTCAATTCTCAAGTGTCACAAATGTGTACTAGCAGATTCTGGGAAAAAATAAGTCATATTCAAATATCAATTCCTTCTCCATAAGTTCCTTAAAGAGATCCCATAGGCGGAGAGAGGACCTGATTCACAGTTGTTCCTCTGTGAACACAGGAGAGTAAAGCAGGTCTATCACATTTTTTCATAGGAACATAGAAAGTGCAAGTGTCGTGCCTATGGGATGTCTAAAAGGCTAGTGGCTCATAAGGGAAGCAGAGGGGAAAGAGATTTGGCTTTTGCTCATACCCTTTTTGGTAGTAGCTCAAGAGAAATCTAAACCCCTGGGTCATACGTTTTTGGATTTCCCTCGACTGTCTCCCCAGGAAGAGTCTTCCATATATTCACCGCCCTTTCCATGAAGAAATGCTTTCTGACGCTACTCCTGATTCTACCACCTTGGAGTCTTCTAGCATGAAATAGAATTTCCTTTCCACTGAAAAAGCTTTGTCTCATATGCATCATCTATTCTGTACCTCTGAGGTATTTGAATATGTCTACAATATCCCTTTCTCTCTTCTCTGCTCTGGGGTATATATAACATATATTCTCAGATCTCATGTGGTACTGCTTTGGTGTACACTATTTCAGTAGCCCCTTGGTGGACTGCCTCTACACTATCTTTCAGAGGTACAGTCTCTAGAATGGACATTAGTCCAGGTGAGTTCTCCCTAAGGGCACACACAGTAGTGTTATCAATTACCTTTCTCTATAGGTTATGTCTCTCCTATAGCATTTCTGCAATGTATCATAGGGTCGTTTAATAGACATTGTGCAATTGGCATATTGATTTAGAAATCTAGCTTATCCTACTATGTAAAATGATGTCGCCATCATTGCAAGAACTCAGGAGTATGTGTTTCATAGTATTCATTAGTAGTTTGTTCCTTTGTATGTATTTAAGATCATTTGTACATTTGTTACATTGACAAAGATGTGTACTTTAAAACAAATCTTAATTAGATGTGAAATAAGATATAATCAAATAATTCTGCTGTAGATCTATTCTTTCATGGTGGTCCTTGAAAAGTGTCACACTCTAGTCTATAAAGTTTCATTTCTACAAAAACATGAGAAGAGCATTAACAAGAGTTCTGAAGGTTTCCTGTTGCTTTCCAGTTAAAGATACAGCACTTTTTCTCATACTGTAAAATAAATTCATGGCACATTCCTGAATATTGCCTTGCAAGGGCTGGCTCTACTTAGCCAAGAGGTCGGACTTAGGTCCTTGAGAGTCATCAATGGAGAGATGTGAGAAATTCACAACTGAGCTGGAGAATGGCGGTTCATAAACTGGTTTGAGTACAATGGAATCAGATTTACCCATTCTGTTCAGGAAGAACTGTCAAGTTTCCCCAGCAGATCTGAGTGAAATTTGAAGAACAGCAGAAAAATCGGACATGCCTTTAAAAAAACCTGTTTCACATATTTTGCTTTTCCTACAATAAAAAGAAGATTGAGTGAACAATTCAAAGAAACTTTGCAATGTTGCTGGATTTGCAGAATCGTTTGACGAAGATATTTGGAAAAAGTCTGCACATCCGTAGTTGCTAACAAACTTGCTTTTCAGGGTAGCCAAACTATGTAACTCAACTACAAACTATAGTCACTCTGGGGGCAATTTTCAAAACTGGCAGCAGTTGTGCAAAGTGTTTGCGTTTTGCACCAATTTTCATTGGCAAATTATGATCGTGTTTTCCCTTGGAAATTGTCTAGCAAAACGTATTGTAGAGGTTTCACTTGATTTTTCTGTGGTACTTTTTCTGAGGAAAAATGCATGTAGCTTTGAAAATGCAAAACCACAGGTGGTGTTTCATGCCCTCCCCTACCTAACATAATCCCCCCAAAAATGTAGTTGTTGTTAAGTGCCGTCAAGTCGGTGTCGACTCATGGCGACCCTCTGGATAGTTATCCTAAATTGCGTTCATCTTCAGTCAGACAGCTCATTGTTGACAGACTGGCATCCATAGCTGCTGTTTCTGTATCGATCCATCTCATTGCTGATCTTCCTCTTTTGCATTGACCTTCTATCTTGCCAAGCATGATGTCTTTATCTAATGATTTCTCTCTTCGCATAATATGTCCAAGGTATGAAAGTCAAAGTCTTGTCATCTGAGCTTCTAAAGAAAGCATAGGTTTGATCTCCTGACTGGTTTGTTCTTCGGGCAGTCCATGGTATACGCAGTATTTGCCGCCAGCACCATAATTCAAAGGCATCAATTTTCTTCCTGTCTATCTTTTTCACTGTCCAACTTTCGCAACTTTGCTGCAGCAATTTTGCGGCAGCATCGCAGCTTTTAAATGGAGCCACGACACCATGGCAACATGATGCTATGGCGCCGTGGCTCCATTTAAAAGCCCTGACTGAGTTAGTCGGGTGGAGCAGGCATGTACGTGCAGGCTGGGACTGAATCGTAGCCCCAGCCTGCACATACATGCCTCTTCACGATTCTGATCGCACGGGCAGTTTTTCAAACTTCTTTCCACCTTTCTTTAAGTGTGGAATACAGCTGCTCTGGGCTTCCAAGATAGTATTTTTAAACAACTCCCATACTTGATGTAAATCTTTAACCTTTGCAGCTGCTCCTTTTAGTTTTTTCTTAACTGTTTTCCTCATTTTATCATAGTCTACCTTTTGAAAGTTAAAAGGCAGTACTGTGGATTTCCTTGACATTCTTCCTCCATTTATTAAATCAAACGCGATCATGCTATGATCACTGTTGCCCCAACACCCTTATCTCTTACACCAGATCTTGTGTTCCACTAAGGATCAGGTCCAAGATGGCTTCCCTTCTTGTCAGTTCATGAACCAGCTGCTCCAAGAAGCAGTCATTTATTTCATCTAAAAACTTTATCTCCCTAGCATGTCCTGCTATGACACTGACCCAGTCGATACCGGGATAATTGAAATCACCCATTATTATTACTGTGCTTCCCTGATTTCTTTTAGCATTTTATCATCCATTTGTTCATTCTAGCCAGGTGGTTGATAGTACACCCCCACTGCCATCTCCTCCCCTTCCCCTTTTTACATGGAATTGAAATCAATAGAGATTCTACAGTGTATTTTGTTTCCTGCCACACTTTAATCCTTTGTGACTCAACGTCCTCTCTAACATAGAGTGCAACCCCTTCTCCAATTTGATCTACTCTATCATTGCAATATAATTTGTATCCAGGTATCACAGTGTCCCACTGGTTGTCCTCCTTCCACCAGGTCTCTGAGATACCAATCATATCTAACTTCTCACTTAGTGCTATATATTCTAATTCTCCCATTATATTTTTTAGACTTCTAGCATTTGCATACAAGCATTTTAGAGGCTGTATTTTATTCATATTAATCTGGTTACCGGTAGGCAGAAGTAATTTGGAATCTTTAAGTTCTGTCTGCTCTGTACTAAAGAGCATTTGGGTTACTTTTGTCTTTATTGGAACCTCTTTCTCGATATGCCCTAACTTCAATCTTTTGCTAGTATCCTTCAAGGATACATCCTTCTGAACCATGTGCTCTTGGGCGACTGTCGGCTTTCAACATTCACTAATTGACTTAGGGGAACATTTTAGAAGCCCTATTTGTGATTTGAACATCTGAAAATGGCCATTCAGACATCCCAATCACATCCACGTCCCATGAGCCATTTTAGAATGCTCTGAATGTACACGTGGCAGCACGATCACGCCTATGTTGCACAGGGGTGTGGCATTTTAAAATGCTCTGAATTTACACATGGCCGGCACGATCACACCTATGTTGCACAGGGGTGTGGCAGAGGCATGTCCAAGACATTCTGAAGAAGATACATGTGGGTGCCCAATTTGAGAATGGCGCCACACATCTAAACCTACTGGCGGAAACAATAACGATCAGAAAAGTGGTCATTTTCGCAGCCTAACAACCATACAGAGGAGAGGAGAATAGCCTCTCACGCCCCCAATAATTTTTGCTCTTTCAAAAAAGCAGGCCAATAACTGGAAGGGCCTTTTCCCCAGCTGCCATAGTGCCACACATATCCATTTGCAAAACAGCAGGCTGGGATGTGTATGTGGTGAGAGATACCCGTGCCTGTGCCCGTGCACTTGCCTGTCTTGCTGGGCTTGCGGCCGCCCATGTCGCATGCATGAACGTTTCTAAAATCGCCTCAAAACTTGAGTAGTATAGCTCTGTGCGTCCCCGTGTCTTTTCCTTATAATGGAGATGTTTATCTTTCAGGGTAGAGATGGGCCAATTTTAGGAAACACTTACACATGCCCGCCTTCACTGCAGCCCCTCCCACTGAATTGCAGATGTTTGATACGGAGGTCCCAGATTTCACCCAAATGTCCTTTCTAAAATGCGACCGCACGTGCATTCATTGGTAGCATGCTAAATCAATTTAGCATGCAATATCATGTTTTAGGTGCACTAACATGCGCACTAACAAATGCACTGAAAAGGAAAAAGACCAAACTAAAGGATGGCACCAATACTGCCGTCTGGTCTACATTCCTGGTCACTTACACAAAAGGCTGTGGGACTTTAGTCCCAAGCAGTCATTATAAGATTAAGACAAAAAGTGCCAAAATGTTTCGCACAATGTTATCTGTGAAACATCTTTCCCTTACACAATGGGCTGGATCTAAGGCATAAGAATGGGGAAGGGGCTCCTCTCAGAGACTGTGGGAATTTAAGGGTTCTCTCTTTGAAGCTGCGCTATTTTCATTCAGTCTCTGAAGTTGTCCTCAGCATTCGACTTGGGAAATAGTATCTTATCACACCTAAAAAGATGCCAGGACAGGCCAGCGGTAATTTTAATATTCAGTGCTCTAAATACCGCTGTCCCGCAAGCTCTTCTGGCCACAGGCAATGGAATGGAGTGGACCACTGGGGCCAATGCTTGACCAAAACTCAACACAGCATCAGCAACAAGAGAGCTTGAGGGCAGGGCCAGAGATTGATTTTTTTGTCCTCTCCACTCAAAAACGTGTTCCGCTACCCCCTGCTTCCACCTTTGAGGGGGCTGATTTGACAGGACACCAGCACTTAAGATGAGCAGTACTTGGGAAAAGGTGCTGCTGGGACGGAGGAGGAGAATGAGCGTCTCTCACCGGTCATCCATAGGCCGCCTGCTTACAGAGAGGTTGCAGGAAAGAAAAAGGTGGGTTAA
The DNA here is from genome assembly GCA_033557465.1 of Ichthyophis bannanicus. NCBI lineage: Eukaryota > Metazoa > Chordata > Amphibia > Gymnophiona > Ichthyophiidae > Ichthyophis > Ichthyophis bannanicus. The sequence goes on along the minus strand of CM066039.1, from coordinate 15,850,141 downwards.
GCATTCACTACTTCAAACTCTGCAAACAAACCGACTTAAGGGCTTTTTGCATGTTTTACCTAGTCCTTAAAGAAGGCCCAACATGTCTATAAATACTGTCTGCATTGCAGCCCAGTGCTCATACTCACCCCTCTGGTTTCTTTCTTTCTTTTATTTATTTAGCAACTTTTCTATACCGCTGTATCTCCCAGTCACAGCGGAGTACAAGGAACAAGTTTAACAAGTATAACTTTACATAGAATGTGGGTAAAAAATTAATAGTTCAACCAGGCATAACCAAATGGTTCCTTCTACCACTCTAAAGACAATTTTACAAATCAGTCTTGCAGAGAGGTTCCAGTACTACAATGTAGCTCTTGGGGTATTTGACAGAATTAATGCCATTCTTTGGGAACTTTGTCTCCAATGAGTGCAAATGATCAGCTATTTCAGCTCCTATCTAACAAACCACTATAGTGAATAAGAACAAAGACACTTCTGTTTGAATGGTGTGTTAGTATGGAAGAATGTATGGGCTTCACCCCTTCTAACGTCAGCTCATCATTATCCAGCTCTCAGTAGCAGATTTATAAGCCCAGCTGCCTTAGACATGTGGACAATCAGCCGCACCCTCCCTTTATGTCCCCCTTCCAACACGGTACTGCTGCTCCCTGCAATGGTGAGGACACAGAAACGTCCTTCTGCCTACTGGGGACAGCCACCTATGGGCACGTGCCTGCTTTGCCTCTTCGTAATTCTGCCCCGCCTACTTTTCACTATGCGGTGGGGGCAGTTTTGAATAGCCCACGTTGCTTATACCTTAAGAAGGCACTTTTAGCCCACATACATTGACGTTCATGTTCAAAGGGAAAATACCCCTCTTGTTTCCCCTTAGAATTAGAAGCTGCTAATGTTCTTGCCCTTTGTGCACTGCAGCAGGAGACAAAATAGCATATGCAGATCTGAGAAGCAAATGTGCATGTGCATTTTTCCTCTCCCCCCCCCCCCCCCCTCTGCACCTACTCTTATGTGATGTGTGCATTATTGGCATTCCTGGGAGCACAGTTTGAGGGGAGTGGAACTGCAGGAATTCCTGGAGAGCACAAACACACATTTACACCGTTTTCAGACCAGATATAAATTTGTGTGGGGGCATTTATGAGCTATGGGGCTGCTTCTGGGAGCCCAGTTGATAAAGGCACATACAGTAAACATCTATATGTGCCTTTATAATTAAATTAGGCACCTAGGTGTTCTCTTATAACCCCCCCCCCCCCAAATATGTCATAGAATTTAATCCAAACAATTGTCACCATGCAAAGGATTCAGCAGTACAGCCCGTTCTGAATTCTTAGCATCCTGTCTCCGGCAGATGGAGTCCTCTATGCCACACATATCCGGCAACAAGGAACTGAAAAGATGGTACCATGGATTCACCTTAAAGTGTAGCTGTAACAAGCACAGAGCTGCTACCCCAAAGGCTCTGTGGCCGACTCCTCTATTCACCATTGACTGAGCATCAATTTTCAAAGGGCTTAGAGTCCTACTTTTGGGAGTTAGGCGCCTCAGCCAACCCCTTTGAAAACTGACTAGGGTGGCGTTCCTAAATTTAGGTGCTGGGTGGCTATGGGGGCAAGGTTTGCAGCACCTCCAGGGGGAACAGTCATTTTACCAAAATGCTCAGTCGAAAACAGAGCAACATTGCTCAAGGCTTTGAATGTGCATGGCCAATGCTTATCAAGTAAATGCCGGATTCGACAACTCTGTACGTCCAAGGAGAGCCAATTAAGGAACAAAGCTAAAAAACTCTAAGTGGTTCTTAATGCCAGGAAGGTAAGCACAATGCCGCCCCCCCCCTACCCCACCATCACTCCTCCAAACCCAACATCCAAACAAATAATGCACTGACATGTGTGCCTCAGAGTAGGTATGAATGCTAACATTTAGATTTTAGGAAATACATACATACTCTTCGGGCCCACCCAAACCATACCCAGAAGAACATGCACCTTTGAAACCTGTGAGAGCTGTGATTAGGATATGAGTAAGGAGCGACTTTTCTAAAATTGCTACTGGAAGCACGGGACCATTTATACCGGTGAACTCGCCATCTAGATGTGCCAATGCCGTGCAAGCCTTCGGCAAGCGAGCCGCTGAGAATGTTATTACTTAAGCTGAGCTTTTTTTGAAAACTGACCCCCATCTTCCCTTTGCACTTCCTCTATAACAGTGGTTCTCAACCTTTTTTGTACCGTGACCCCTTTTACCATTGGTCAACTTGTGGTGACCCCCCAATGATAAAATCAAATGCGTCTCTCTTCCTTTATCGTTAACGCATTGTCGCTGTAATCATTTGTTGAATTATTAATATATTATAGGCCTTTGCAATATGTTTTTATTTATAAAATATACTTATTTAAACCACAATAACAAGAAACAATATTTGATTTCAAAATTATGATGATTTTGTAGTCAAATCACTAATATGAAATAAAATTATTTTTTTTACCTTTGTTGTCTGACCAATTTATTCTCTGATCATGCTGGTCCCGATCTGAGGCTTCTGCTTTCCTGTCTTCTCTTAGCTCTCTTTCTGTGGTCTATGGTCCATCTGCCATTTCTTATCTCTTCTTTCATTTTCTTCACGTCTCTCCATCAGCCTATTTCCAGTCCCAGTAACCATCCCCAGTATCAGCCCCTTTCCAGTCCTCACTCCCAGTACCTTCCAATGTCAACTTGCATTCCCATGACTGCCACTGGTGTCCATTCCCTTTCAGTCCCCCTCCTTCCCCACTGACCAGTCCCTTCTAGTACAAATACCATGGCAGCCCCTCTCAGATCCACTCCCTTCCAGTTCCATTCTCCCATCCCCTCATATCAGCCCATTTGTAGCCTTAGCCCCCAGTTTTCTTCCAGGGCCAGCAGCTCTATCCTCCCCTCCCCACAATCAGCCCATTCCCAGTCGAAGCCCCCCAATTAGCTCGCTTCCAGTGCTAGTCCCCCCTCAACCCCATTACCAGTGCTAGCCTCCCCTAATCAGCCCAATACCAATCCTACCCCCCCCCTCCCATCAGCTCATTACCAGTCCTAGCCTACCCTAATCATCTCATTTCCAGTGCTAGTCACTCCTCAACCCCATTACCAGTGCTAGGCTCCCCTAATCAGCCCATTACCAGTCCTACCCCGCCCCATCAGCCCATTACCAGTCCTAGCCTCCACTAATCAGCCCATTTCCAGTCCTAACCTCCCTGATCAGCTCATTTCCAGGGCTAGCCCCCCATCAGTCCATTACTAGTCCTACCCCCCTATCAGCACATTACCAGTCCCAACCCCCCCCCCTTTGATCAGTCCATTCCCAGTCCTAGCCTTCCTTAATCAACCCATTACCAGTCCTAGTCTGCCCATCTGCCCATTATAATCCTAACCCGCACTGTCTCTCCCCTCTGTCCTGCATTTATCCCCATCTGTCCAGTATGTTTCCCTGTCTCTTCCCTTTGTCCATGTCAGCCCCCTCCCTCCCTCCATGTCAGCCCCCTCCCTTCCTCCCTACCTCCATCCATGTCAGCCCCCTGTCCATGTCAACCCCTCTCCCTCCCTCCCTCCATCCATCCCTCCATGTCTGTCCCCCCTCTGTCCATGTCAGCCCTCCCTCCATGGCTGCCCCCTCCCTCCCTCCCGCTATCCCTCCCTCCATGTCAGCCCCCCTCCCTCCCTCCATGTCAGCCCCCTCTGTCCATGTCAGCCCCCCTCCCTCCCTCCATCTATCCATCCATACATCCATACATCCCTCCATGTCAGCCCCCACGCTGTCCATGTCAGCCCTCCCTCCCTCCATGTCAGCCCCCCTTTGTCCATGTCAGCCCCCCTCCCTCCATGTCAGCCCCCTCCCTCCCTCAATCCATCCAACAATCAGCTCTCCCCTCCCTCCATGTCAGCCCCCCTCCCTCCCTCCCTCCATCCATCCATCCCTCCATGTCAGCCCCCCCTCTGTCCATGTCAGCCCCCCTCCCTCCATCCATCCATCAGCTCTCCCCTCCCTCCATGTCAGCCCCCCTGTCCATGTCAGCCCCCTCCCTCCCTCCATCCATCCATCAGCTCTCCCCTCCCTCCATCCATCCATCCCTCCATGTCAGCCCCCTCCCTCCCTCATGTCAGCCCCGTTGCGGGTTCCCTGCCCCCTCCTCCCCTCTCCCTGTCTGTCTGCTACTGCCCTGTTCTTCTACAGCCACGGCTCCCTGCCTCTTAGGGAACCGCGGCTGTGCCTGCTGTGAGTGAAGCCGTTGCAGAGCCTTCCTGTCTCTCGACGGGCTCTGTGCAGCATGCCATTGTCCCGCCTCCAAAGGAAGTGGTAAACAACTTCCTTTGGAGGCGGGACAATGCTGCACGGAGCCCATCGAGAGACAGGCAGGCTCCGCAACGGCTTCACTCACAGCAGGCACAGCCGCGGTTCCCTAAGAGGCAGGGAGCCGCGGCTGCAGAAGATTGGAGTCTGTCAGTTTGCCACTGCCGAGAAGCAGACTCGGCAGCGGCAGCAACTTGTGTGCTTTTTTTTTTTTAACAGCGGAGTGAGGCGACCCCTGCTGAATCCTGTGGTGACCCCCATGGGGGTCGCAACCCACAGGTTGAGAACCACTGCTCGATAAGCTCCAGGAGGGGAGGGGCCCTTGAATCACATGATTGACCTGTCATGTGACATCTCCATAGAAATAATATCACTTGGCATGCTTACAAGGCAAAGTTGTACAACCGTGATCCCTTAACCAAGCTATGCACGTTAACTTGGTCCTCAGACCAACCATACACATATGCACCTGATTAGCATTAATGGGGAATATTCTGAAAACCAGGCCGGTTAGTGGCCAGAGTTTTGCACCTCTGATGGCTTCTGTTGACTTGTCAGTGAGTCTCTATACCAACATATCTCAATAACAGGTGTCCAGGTAATTAAAACCAAGTCACTGTCAGACTAAAGGCTTCTTTTCTGGCTGCATGATTCCATTCACTGCCACTCCTCTGGCCTGAGAGGTTTATTACCCAATTATAAGTACAGAACTTCAGAGGAGTGCAGAGAGCCTGTAATTCACATCCCCCATCACAAAAACCTCAGATTTGTTTCACGAGGCTTTAGTGTTGGGGGATGTAAATAACTCACTCTATCCACCCTCTAGACTGTAGCAATAGGTTAACTATTATGACAGAATCCGAGTGAGCATACTTTATAAAGCAAAAAGGGAGTTAACTAAAACCAGTTACCTTAAAGCCAAATGCAAAGTTTGATGTCCATGCGGCCTGCGTTTAAAGTGTTGCAGTGGTTCTCTGGTTACTTAGGCAATTTAAAAGCCAAAGCTTAATCTGGTTTCAGGACAATTGGCAGTTTGGAAAGCGACCTCCTCCTTGGTTTGGACCCATTCTGCATTCAGCTTTACTTAACTCAAAATCCCACTTCTTGTATTTCCTCTGGAAGAAAAAAGATGAAAAGCGCAGTCAAGGAATGACGGAAAACTTTTAAGAAGGAAAATTAATGGAAAACTGGACTGCAAAGACCCCTTTACGCTGCTGGAAGCAAAGAGATTTCATGAAGAGGAGCTTAATTGTTAAATTTCAACAAAGCTTATTGACACAAAATAAAGGAATTTGCATAGCTCAGTTAGTTCCATTTAAATTCACCTCCCCCCCCCCCCCCAAATACCCCATGAGGGCATGACATGCTTCTTGGTAGCTTTTGAGTGGAAATAGTTAAAATTACAAAGGAATGTTTCAAATTCTGCTGCATACCATCTGTTTATGTCATCGGACTTTTCGTTTCTCTTCCCAGTGGTGAGATAAAGGCATATTATAGCTATATATTACAGCTGTGGCAACTTCCAGTCTGTGAGGCTGCAGAACCTGAAAGCTCAATGAGAAACTCTCCTTGCAGTTTTCCTTTGAAAATCCAGTCAGGCATGCTACAAGCAGTAAAGCAGCTGCGGATGTTGCACTTTCTGCTTTGCGGCAGGTACGAAATACACTCCAGAAAGGATACATAGAAATCTTGACATGAAATCACGGTATGTACCTCACCTCCCTTGACCTACCCGCTTTTTCCCATAGAAGTCATAGTTTTTGTGCAACAGTGACACCTAGTGGCCATACTGTGTGCCCATGATGGCAGGATTACAGAACGAGCCCTGTTGCTGCAATGACTGTATGTTGGTAGGGGTTATACTGCTACTACTGCTACTTACCTGGGTACAAGAATGGAAGTATTGCAAATGAAGGTAAAAAAAAAAAAAGACTAGCTGTGATCCCATTCTAGACTTGATGAGTATCTTCTGCACCTTCCAGGATGCCTCATTCACCTATTAAAATTTCATGGATGCAATTACTGCAGGCAATCCATAATTAGCCAAGTGCTATAAGCAGTGCACAATTGTAGAGCATCAAAGGTTTGCAGTGAGGTTACTGGCGCTCTTCAAACCATATAATTTAGGAGACAGATCAAATAAATATCCAAATATATCCTCCCAAGTAGATTAGAGCAGGAAGGACAGGTGTTTAGAAACCCGCTTCCAAACTACTGATTTAGCACAAGTGGAGGCACGATGCTTTTTTTGTTCTCACATGCTCCAAACGACTGCTTGTAGTCACTGGTGGGAAGAGTCGGAGCTTCCTCCCTTTTAAGAAGTTCAATGGTAACAAAACAAATCTAAGATTAACGAAAAGTCTTCACCTGCGCCATCACAGCCGGCAAGGCCTAAGAAAGAAACTTACAAGGCTCTGTACCTTGTCATTTGATGACATTCTCTTTTCAATCGCTAAAGGAAATTCTCCATTCACTGTTCGGAATGTCGATGGATATTCATTTATGGATTTATTTGAACCATTTGCTATACCGCTGATAACCCCCAAAGGCCAAAAACTCAGCGGTTTACAGTACAATGGGGTTTTCCAAATCAAAGGGGTTATGTTGCAATCCTTTAAATATTGCTTATATTTTTGTAACCATTATCACTCTAACTTCTCTTGCAGGTCTGCTCATCAAGCAAACCCCTAGTGTACGCGCTTTTCTCTTCCACTGCCAACTACAGGCTTACATTCGCTCTACATTGTTGTGCCGTATACCCGGAACAGACTTGTGGGCTGGAGCAGCCACTGCTGGAAACAGAATACTGGGCTTGATGGATCTTTGGTCTGACCCGTTATGCCAGTTCTTATGTTCATATGTTATATTCTTAGACTTAACAATAATGATCACATCCCAACACCCCCCTTCTAGAATAATCCTGTAAAAACACATAATTGTACATCACACTTTTAAATATTAAATTTTGTTTTGTATCTTTATACCTAATGAAAGCAATTTCAAAATGCCATTTACCCAGGCCAATGGGCTGTTTTTCTCAGATTGCAGCTGCTCTATGCTGCCCCCCCCCCCCCAAGAATAATTGCCATCCTAGGCAACAGGGCTGGATTTAAGATATTGGAACCCATAGGCAGCACCGGAGAGCGACAGGGAGGTTTCTCCCCCAGAGATCATGCAGTGTAGTTCTAAAGCAAGTGGAATCAATCCCCTGTTTAGCCAGCTAATGGGTGCTTTCAATATTTGGCACCCAAGGCAGTTGCCTATATTGCCTGTGCCTAAATCCAGGCCTGCTCGGCAACTAGCTACTCTGCCTAAAAGTTACGCTAGCTCTGCTGACCTGAATATAACTCACCTTGAGCGCTCCCAATGAAAAGCAATGAACAAAAGCCAAATCAATTTTGGCAGTGCTTTATAGTAGAAGTATGCCTGATTGTATAATTCACTGGGTGATTACTTTGTTCCAGTTAGGTTTTTCAAATTGCTTTTACAATCACGATATCATGAGCACAATGAAAGATCTAATACTTTCTATCAGACGACAGCAACAGATGGTATGGTTCAGTATCGTGGATCTGATACTGGCCAATGCCAGCAGAAATGTGGCATTAGCGCTGCCTTTGTTAATCCCCTCCCGACACCCCAGATTCTTGTAACCTGACTGACTGACTATTTCTATGAAACGACAAAACCGATAACATGGTATTTACGTCTTTTTTCATGGTACTTCTTCGAAACATGAAATCCTGGGTCGGAACACAGCTTTTGCGGCATTATGACATTGTGTCCAGAATTATATTTTTTCTCAGACCCACATGTTTGCTGTTATCTGCTATGCTGTCTTGGAAGAAGGTTCTCCATCTAGCCATCGCCAAGAATTCCTTCATTGTGCTTTCAATCGTTTTGTGAAACTAGGATATAATTTAAAAAGGAGTTGCTCTCCTCTGACACATTCTTCAGGACGCTAATAACAATCTTGTCAAATGAAGCTAAATTCAAGCAAGATATGATTCACTGACAATGGGCACGGAGCTAGGAGATGGGGATTTCTGCAGCTGGTTCAGAAATGCAGCGGAATTTCTCCACTAGCCTTTGTGGACTTCAGTCAATAGGTATATAGAAGCTGGGTGTGGTTTGGAGATGGTAATTTTGGCTCCCAAGAGACTGAGCAGTCCTCATTCTCTAAGTGCAAAACACTGCACTTAGAGAATGCATGTATCTTGAGCCGCATCCTAACCAGAGCCCGCAGCCTGCTCTTTTACCCTGTAGCAATGAGCTATAACTCCTAGGTATTAATACTAACAAAGAAGCTGTGAGAGTTCAAACCCTGAAAGACCTCATCCCTCTCAGTAAATCAGTCTACACCTAGAGGTAGACATTTTTAGAGTAGGCTGTACTTAGACATATATGTTCATGGCATGCACAGATTTCAAGGAGATGTGTTGTGCGTGCACTTTAAGACATGCATGAATGCCTTGTTTGGACCAGAGCTTAAAGGAGAGAATGTGGAGGAAATTGTGCTTGACATGCCAAAATCTTTAGTTTTGCATCAAGGCTCCTTAATTGCCTCCCCTTGGACATGCAGTTTGCAAAATCTGTCATTTCTATGCGCAAGCACCAGTACTCCCACATACCAAGCCCAGAGGAGGACACTCATTCTTTGTCCATTTTCTCTTATAAAATGGCTGCTTCTGCTATGCATCCGGCTAATTTACACGTTTCTTCCATGGTTCTTTACGTATTTTACAAAAGGTTCCATGTTCGGTGAGCCTTTTGTAAAATTTTGAACACCACGACTTGGACATCCATTTACCCACCCTATGCAGCACATTTAGGATGCTTGAGGGTAATTTTATAAATAAGGTACAAACACTATTTAGATTACCCCCTTTGGGGTAGAGTCTGCTCACTCAAAATCAGGGTGGTACTTCCTGGTTGGACATACAACCCACACTCAGCCACTGCTCCCAATTCCGATCCTTGCTCTCCCTGCATGTACAAGATGTTGTGCGGGGAGCGTTGAATTGGGATGGGAGTGGGCGGCACAGAGGCAGAGCGGGGACGGAGAAAGCACAGAATGCTGTACCCACCGGACTGTCCAAGTGCCCTGGTTCTGCCATCGCGGGAACGTATGGCTCCCGTGGTTACAGAATCGGGTCCAAATCAGTGACATACATTTTCTGTATGTCTGGACAGCCCAGATGTGCATAGTGCTGAATCAACTCCACATGTCTAATGCGTGCAATTTTACTGCAAGAGCAGACAAAATATCCAGAGAAAAAAATGTTGTTTTCAGGCTCACTGGACTCTGTTTTTGAGTAATAATAGACTAGCAGCCTTTATATTTTTGTAATTGTTTTAATTTTCATCACAGTACAAGCAGTTTTTTTAGTGGAGGAGTAACCTAATGGTTAGAGCACTGGCTTGGTAATTGAGAGACAGGGGTTTGATTCCCACTAGCACTTCTTGTGGCCTTGGGCAAGTCACTTAACCCTCCATTGCCTCAGAAGAAAGACCTGGTGATCTACTTCCAGTCACACTACCACAAAATCCCAGGAGTCAGCCTTGACTCAAAGGCATACATAGCATTTTTTAACCTTAAAATTTTAGGAACAAATTATTTTCTTTCCAGCAATCATATATCCATCTATTGGCTTATGGATATAAACATTGTAAACTCAAGGCAGATTTTTCATGATATATTCCAAACAATTTAATCAGGGTGCAGCTAATCTATATCAACTTGTCAGTGGTATGTTATGAAAAGCTATATTTTCCAGTCTAGGAAATAACAGAAATCTCCTATCCTTCTTTCCCAATCTGCTTAAGGAAACTTCCATGTTGAATGCCTCAGGAACATTTATACGTAATGCTTCTTATAATGCCGTGATGCATTTTATTTTTTACAGCAAGGCACTTTCAGCTCCTTGGATAGCTGCCTGCTTAAATGTAGGGCTCAGAGAGAACTGTGTACATTGAAAGGAATTTGAGGTATTCCGTTGAAGAAATTGAGAGGCAGGGCAAACATGTGGCATACGCACTTTAGCAATACATAGTACTATCTGGATTTAACCCATATGCATTTCTAGATGAGATCACATAAGCACAACTGGCACCAGGCAGCTTGCGCAACACCTTTAGGTCTGCGTTTTGCCTGAAGAAAGTCTGCACAGTGGAGGATCTTGCTGTGTGGCCAATTTACAAGCATTTATTTTTTTTTATTTATTTGCAAGAATTTAATATACTGCTAATGGTTAGCACACTATAGGGATTTACAACAACCTTTTGTTTTCTTAATTACGGAAACACAAAAATAGACAGAAACAAAAAGACAGGATAAACTGGAGAAACTTTGGGGAGGGAAGATGTGGTAACACACTTATTTCGTTTAAAAAAAAACAATAGAGAAAGGTGACTTTTTACTTACCAGATAATGTCCTTTCCTTGAGCCCTGCTAGACCAACATTTGGACTAGCATTGGAATATTTTCTTCAGCGGCACTTTGGTAGATGGCTACGAGAAGAGAAGATCCAGTGCCAAAAAATTAAAGCTCAAGCAAGCTTATGCCTCTGTTCCCGAAACTGATGTACAACCAAAACTAATCAAAATCCAAGATCCTGTATCATAAGGGGTCTTTCTGGATTTACTTACTGGCTAGAAAAAAGAATTTGCTAGACTGATTCACTTGGTTTTGTATTTTCTGTAACAGTAGTATTTGTCATTTCTGAAGGTTTCTGCATGGCAACCAAGTGATACGCAGCACTCTGATACTACTCATTTTGCATCACAAATAGGTAAGTGGCATGAGCTTGAATCAGGACTACCTCTGAAAGGATGGATCCTGGCTCCTTCATTTCCAAACTCAGTAAAGTCTTCTGAAGGTAATGGGATTTCATTTAACATTTCTTATATACCACCTTTCCTGATATCAAGGTGGTTTACATTGAGCAAACTGAAATCACATTGAACAGGGCATTATAACTTGGAGATAACTATTTTACAGGGAACATGGGCTATGGAGAGCTAAGTGGCTTGCCCAAGACCACAAGGAGCACCTGTGGGACTAGAAACCTCAGTCCTTCTGGCCCAAGGTTGCTGTCCTCTAGTGGGATTTGAACCCCTAGACCTTCTGGCCTGAGGTACCTTGCCCCAACCACTAGGCCACTCCTCCACTCATTTCATTTCATAGTGGGACAATTTGGGCCCCTGGACAGTGCTTCCAGGGCAATGTTGCCCTTAACCTTCAGCACTACATGGAGCTGTTCCTGCACTTGGGTCCCTGACATTCCCTGACATTCAACTACAAACCTCCAGGTTAATCCATATGCCAGATAACTAATGCACACCTAGAAGAGAAAGTGATCTCCAGCTAAAAACTGCACAGCTGCCTACAGCCTCTCTGCTTTACTAATACCATGAAGATGTTCTAGGAGATTACACACCACTCAGCAAGACCAGAACAAATGGCTCCAAACTCTCATTCCCTAGAAATTGCAGAGCATGCGAGGAACAGCGAATCCCTAGGGGCACAAAGTCCCAAGAATGGTGAAGCTGTGAGAATAGCCTCTCCTCCACTGTACGACACTCCACCATTACTGCAGTGCATGTGGCTTTTCTCAAAACATCTGAGGCCAGTCAGGAATCACATTGGAATTCAATGAACCTGCTGGAAGTTTAAACATCAGCTTACGAATTAGCATTCCTTCTATGCTTTCACTGTGCAATATCTGATGAGCTCCTAGCGTTTAGCTGTGCACCTCTTTCATGTGGTCTTCCATGCTCATGATGTCCTACAAAAGACCTGAAAAGAAAGACCTACCTGAGCTCAACTACTCATTCACAACAGTATCTTTGGATGCTTTGTATTTTTATCCAATATCAAACCTGCAAAGAATTTGGTTTTCCCCACAATTCTGCACTGTATTATCAGGGGGAAAGGGTAAAATCAGAGAGAGGGGGCGTTGCAGCAATACTGCCAGCTGCCCCAACCCTAGGAGATTATTCCCAGTGCTCTTGCAACTATATGCTAGCCAGATGGGTGTGGCTAGAAATTCATTCCAAAAGGTCTGTTCTGAAAGCAACACCAGCATAAACTATATTTGTAATATGTTTCAAGTTAGTACAATCTAGGTAACACTGTCTCACTCCATTTCATTGTCGTATCCATGAAGCTGCATGCTTCAGGTTTCGTTTCTTTTCAAGCTGGTATAATTTGCACCCTGAGGGAGTATACTGACCTAAAGGGTGTGAGATGGATCATAACAAAATCCGAAGAAAGGTACATTCCTCTTTGAACACACAGATGCATTAATTTCTAACACCACATTCCATACAATGGCAGAAAAATTAAATTAAACTCTTCTCGTCAGCTCTTTCAGATCTTGCATAAATTATCAAACACTAGTTCTCCACGCACTATGGTCACTCGGTCCCCAGATCCCCATTCGTTGGCTACTTTCTTTTCCCAAAAAGTTCTTGACCTTCGGTCATCCTTTCCTACTCCCCCTCCTCCCCCGCCCTCGCCACCTGCTTCTCCTTACGATCCCGTCGCCACTAATCATGCACTGTTGCCATCTACCGTTCTGCCCAATCGGGCTCTTGCCCATACATGGTCTTCTTTTCATCCAATTCTCCCGTCTGAAATTCTCTCAACTCTATCTACCACCCGTAAGACCACTTGTTCCCTTGATCCTATTCCTTCTCGTTGGCTGTCTGAACCCTCTCTACAGCTGGTCCCTATTATCACTACTATCATTAATACGAGTTTCTCCTCTGGTTTGTTCCCCTCTCCTTGGAAATCAGCGCTTGTTCATCCACTCTTAAAACAACCCTCCCTTGATCCCTCAGTTCTTGCCAACTGGCGCCCTGTTTCAAACCTTCCCTACCTGGCCAAACTTCTGGAGCGATTTGCATTCCATCAGTTGTCTTCCCATGTTGAGTCCACAAACACACTTCACCCTCAGCAGGCTGGCTTCCGTCAAGGTCATAGTACTGAGACTGTTCTTCTTGCTGTCCTAAATGAAATACACGTTGCACATGACCGCGGTGATCTCACTCTTCTGGTTTCTCTTGATCTATCCGCGGCTTTTGATTTAATTGATCACACTCTTCTTCTCACTCGTCTTGCTGAGGTGGGGTTACGTGGGGCGGTTCTTCTCTGGTTTCGTTCTTTTCTCAGTTCCCGCTCCTTTTCTGTTACTTTAAATGGTAAGTCTTCCAGTTCTTGTCCTCTCACTTGCGGTGTCCCTCAGGGTTCTGTTTTGTCCCCTTTGTTGTTTAATATTTTCCTAGCCCCTTTGCTTTTGGTACTTCAGCAATATCCTGTGCCTTGTTATGTCTATGCGGATGATATTATTTTGCTCTTTCACACCTCTCCACTTTCCTTAGATCTTTCTCCCTTCAACGCTTGTCTCTCCCAGGTGGCCTTCTGGCTCTCTCAACACTTTCTCCGTCTTAACCCTTCTAAGTCCACTGCTATGTGGGTTTCACTTTCTGGGTCATGTCCGTCGGTCACACCTATGATTGATTCTATTCCTGTCCCTTTGGTGTCCTCTTTTCGGTATCTCGGGGTGATTCTTGATTCTTCTCTCTCTTTTCATGATCATATTTCTTCCCTTACAAGACGCTCCTTTGCCATTCTTCGTCGTCTCCGGGCTGTTCGTTCTATTCTTCCCCTTGGGTCCCTGGTCACTCTCGCCCTTGCGCTTATTATTAGTCGTCTCGACTATTGTAACATTTTTCTGGCCAATCTCCCCAAGTACCAACTTCATCGCTTACAGCTCATTCAAAACACTGCCGCCCATATTGTAACCTTTGCCCGCCGTTTTGACCACATCACTCCCATTCTCATTCGTCTTCACTGGTTGCCCCTCCGTGTTAGGTTTCATTACAAATTTTTGATTCTTGTTCACCGTGCACTCTATACTAATAACCCTTTATACCTGGCTGATTTAATCTCCCTTCACACACCCTACCGCCAGCTCCGTTCCCTGCACGCTAACCGTTTGATCTTACCGTCTCCATCTCATGCCCACCTTGAAAAGACCCGTCAGGCTGCTTTCTTCTTCCTTGGACCTTGGTTATGGAATGCCTTACCTTCATCCCTCCGCTTAGAATCCTCCTACTCACAGTTTAAATCCTCTCTCAAAACTCATTTGTTTCACAAAGTGTTTGATCTCCCTCCCTGATTTTTCCCCTCTGATTTTCCCTCCCTGATACCGTCCCTGGTTAAGTGTCTTGTCTTAAGCCTAGTTGGTCTTGTCCCCTTCTGTCTGTCTTTGTTAAGTGATGCTGTCTGTATTCTTTGTTTTTATATTCTTTGTTTTTATATTTTTTTGTGTTAATTATTAGGTTAGTGTTTGAATATTGTTAATTGGCGGCCATTATTGCCTTTTTATTGTTTGATTTTATTGTTTTTAATCTTTGTTACTTGGCTACTGTTTGTTGTTTTAACTTGTGCTCTTGTTAATTGTTATTATTTATTGTTTTGCACAGTTTTTCCTTGTACTATTCTTTTTCTTTCTTTCTTTCCTATGATTTTTGGCGTTCCTTTTCCGTAGTTTGCAGTGCTGCCTTTTATTTTATTTGTACACCGCTTTAATGTTTTTAACGTAAGCGGTCTATCAAGTATGGAATAAAGTTAAAGTTAAAGTTAAATGGCTACGTCTGTGCCTTTTAGACAATAACATACCAGATTTAACCCAGCTGCACGAAATCCGTGTCTTAGGAAAAAGATTTAAAGAATACTGCTTGTTTTGGTTTTGCTCACTGAGTTCTTGATTATTTCTCATTAGATGGGAAAGAGTCTTGTGATGGAGAAGAGTTAGAGAAGGGAAAAGGAAAAGGAAAAATGAAGAATGATTTATACTTAAAGCTCAGTTGTGCACAGGTGATCTAGGTTGGAAAAGGAACATAAGAACATAAGATAAGAAAGCATTTCCCTGGCAGTTAGTGTGGTGCACTTTGAACTAACACGGGCTACATTCACGCGGGTGCACTTAACTTCGCCTATTGAGGTGCATGAAGTGAACTTGTGCTAATTCCATTAACGCACGGTGGGAACCCAGTGCTAACTGCTCTGAGCTCTCCATGTCTGCCTACTCACGACCCTTTCCACAATTAGTGTGGAGTCATCCCACGCCAACTGTCATGACCCCATGCTAGCTGCCAATGTGTGTCCCAATACACCTTCAGCACATGCACTGCCAGCTAACGCCCTTTAATAGAAGACCCCCCTAAATGATCCTACTCAAGCTTATAGGGGGTTATGTTTGATTTTGGGCAGATGTAAATGTCAGCAGGTAAAAGTGTCAAGTTATACATAAATTAAAGTTCTGAGAGTCAAAAAATAACTTTTTAGGAATTATTACTTGCAACTTATGAGCAGAAGACATGTTCCTTAGGAAGTTAAAAGTTCATTATTGCTCCAAGTATTTTATTATTGCTCCAAGTATTTTATAGTAAAGGGGGTATATCTCATTGTAAAAGACTGGCCAGATTTCATGCAATTGCTGTGAGAAACTGCTAGCCTTAGTTACACTTTTTTCCACCGCCTTGGAAATATCAAAGATGACAGAGGTATAAATGCATACAGTGGTTTGCTGACATGCAGATTGTGAGAGCATCTATAAGGATCAAATAGCAAGAAGAACAGGTGCAAAGCTGCAGTCTTAAAGAAAAGGAGCAATCACTCTTCAGACCGCACCAAGCAGAGAAATCAGAAAGACAGACAATCCGGCTGTCGAGCAGGTGGGAAGGTCTGAAGAAGATTCCAGTCACAAAGGTCTAAAGGCAGAGCTGAGGCGAATCAGAAAGCAAAGAATGTTCAGTGCACATACAGTGTGGTAATTGTAAGCTCGAGCGGGATCACCAAGGGGTTCTGGCTCCATGGTGAGGCCCGTCAAGCAATAAGAGCCAGCTGAACCAGGTTCAGAGTATAAAATAAAGCTTTATTATTTAACATAAGAAAACAAACAGCAGTATATTGTCCATTCAAACATAAATTTTGTGATTTAGGTCAGAGACCTCCCTTTTCCTGGTCTGGGCTTCCTCAATTCTAACTTCCTCTCCTGAGCCCTACCTCCTAAGGGGGTCATTCTGATCCATGAATAGCAAACTTGGACGTCCAGGACGTCCAGACCTTGGACATGATTCTGGAGCCAGCCCTCCTCGCACATATAGGGTCTGTGGGGAGAGCTGAATGGGAGCAGGAGGGGAAGTGACGGAGGGCAGAGTGTGGGCAGAGCGGGGGCAGGCCCATGATCCCGGACATACAAGACCTATTCAGGCCACGGCCCCATATATCCGGGGAGGCTAAGATGGACGGGGGACTTATTCCACTTCAGAGGTGGAATAAGTGCCCCCTAAGATGGCAATTGGCACCGGCGGACCCCCACAATGAGGTGAACAGCAGCAGGAGGTTCCCTTCCACCCTATCCCAGCCCTGGAAGGCCCCTATGGAGGTCGGGAAGTGGAGAAACATTGTTTTTCAGAGGTGCGGGGAATCGGGGCTCCTTCTGTGCATCCCAGTGCCATAGTGGGAGGACGCCATGACAGCGACACTCCAGCAGGGGCATAGGGAGGGCTCTCGTGCACACCTTGGGCTAACTTGTCACTCTGCATTCTTTTTCCTCGGGCCGGCGCTCTGGAATTCACTGCCAGCTACACTCTGTTCCAAACATTCTTTCCAAAAATTCAAGACAAGGCTAAAGGCCCATTTTTTCAACCTCGCCTTTGACCTCTCCCCAACCCCAGACCTTGTTACATGCCCCTGCTATGTTTGTTTTCCTCTGCATGTCTCTTTATTCTTTCTCTGTGTGCCCTGTCTTCTCCGCTTTCCTATCTAGTAATTTGGTGTTCCTTTCTGATTTAACTGCAGCCCATTTATTGTAACCCATTCTGATGCCTCCGCTTGGGCGGTCAATCAAGTGTTATAATAAAGATAAAGGGCAAAGGACATCTCCCACGGCAGAATCGGGGCATGTCTGACCCATCCAAGTGCCCAAATTCTGCAACCATGGGAACATATAGCTCCCGCAGTTGTAGAACTGGGTGTCTGTAGGGTACGTCCAATGTTTGGGCATCCAGACAGCCCGGACGGCCCCCGATCCGAATTGGCCTCTAAGTCAGGTTCCCCAGCCTCTTAAGATGGACTGAGTTGTGGTCCATTAAGGAGAATTGGGGATGTCTCATCTATACTTCTTCACAGTAACCATAAAGAAACCTCCATTACAGTGTGTTTCTCTTTATTGAAGGAGGTACACGACGAAGTGTGGAAAGCAATATGCTGATTGCCTTCATGCCTCCTTCAATCAAAACCACTCAAGGCTGGTTTTTTATAATTGCTCAACTATTTTTCAAATTCCCATTTGATACTGTCAAGATCTGGAGTAGAAGGCTGGCCCTTTTCTGAGATGTTTTTTACCTATTTCATTGTTGCGCTGAGAACTTTTCCATACTACATTATCCAAAACCTCATGTTCAAGGCTTCATTTCAGGGTGAACCATTCAATCCATGAAAAATTAGCCCAGGGAAACGCTGATAAAACTCGAGATAAAATGTTTCATTGTTCAGTCTTCAACTGAAATTATTAATACAGCCCCAATTCTTTGTTTCCTGCTATGTTTACCTGTACCCAGCCGCCCTATTCACATATTTCTTCCATTAAACAATGGAATGAGCTTCTCTTTAACCTGAGTTGAAGAACCATCTTTTACAAAAAAAAAAGTCTTATCCTCGTATGGATGAACTTGACTCTGAAAGCTTGAACACTATGGCAACAGATCTCTCCATTAACTTGTGCACAAGCAGATATTACATAAAATGGAACTTTAGGAAGGACTCGTACCAAAATGATACCAAGTTGAATAGAGCCACAAATATCTCTGTGTGGGTTAGTTAGCCACATGCCACTGTTTTTCTGATGAAGCTGATCCAGTCCTGGTTACCCCATTGAAAACAGGGACTGACAGCACAACTTCTTTTGGGGTACTCAGAACTATGAGATCACACTTGTAACGGCTTAAAGCCAGAACTGGATCACGGTGGCTAGAGGAAATGGAGATAGTTGACAACCCTAGGTAGACTGGTTTCTGCTTTCGGAGGAAGAGGGAGTTAGACTAGATGAGTTTTTGAGGTCCCTTCTAGTCTTGTCTTTCCACGACTGAAAGATTCCATGATTCCCCAAGTCAAAACATGCCTCTAAGCCAATTCTGGTTATTGTCATCTCTCTCTCTCTGACCATTATAGGAGATATTTGGGTCTGTTACCATGGACACATGGTAGCAGACATAAAAAGGGGTTGAATTTGCATCTGTTTGAAAGCTGTGATAAGCCTTGTCAATTGGTACTGCTGCTAAATTCAAAAAAGCATGGGACCAACACAGAGGATCTCTAAAGGTAAAAAGTGGACTGTTGTAGTTGTTGTTATGGAAGGACAGACTAGATAGGCCATGTGGTCTTTTTCTGTCATCATGTTTCTATGTTTCTAAATTTTCAACTCCTTTTGGGAGTAATTTTATAAGGGACTTGAGTGTGCAGAATAGCATTTTACCCTCTTCTAAAATTGCCTGGGGATATACGTGTTACACATAAGCACACAGAAACCTAGGGCCCGATATTCAAAGGCATTTGCATGGTTTATAGACTGCCTAAATGCTGCTCAGTGCCACTGACTATCTCCAGTTAACGCCACTACACGCCCCATTGCCAACCGCTTAGCATCAGAGCGTGTCGGGGGTGTTCTGGGAGGTGTTGCAAGTTGCTCTCCAGGCACTGCCACTATTGAACCGTTGCCCAGTTAGCAACCTGCAAGTAGAGATAGGCATGGCAAAAGCTGGCCTATCTTTACCCATAGGAGCTAACCGGGCAGCTGCTCAATATCGCCGTTGCCCGGCTATGCCGTTGGAAGCTGTGCCGTGAAGCTGGAATTCAGTGCTGAGGCCGGATATGACCCCGGCATTGAAGATCCAGGTGGAATCTTCAGTGCCGGCGTTGAATATCGGGCCCCTAGTGCTCATATGCATAGAGGCATTTCTGGGGCAGGGAGCAGTTAGAGACTGGGATAGGAACTTAAGCCTGTATTGCAGTGCTTCCCAAACCCCAGTGAGCTCCGTTCTGAGGATATCCACTGTGACTATTCATGGAAGAGATTTGCAAACACTGCCTCCATCGTGTGCAAATCTCTCTCATGCATACTCATTGAGGGTATCCTGAAAACCCAACTGGCTGGAGAGCCCCCATGACAGCTTTGGGATCCACTGCTGTACTGTATAAAATATGCACGTAGGGCCCTGCTTACTAAGTATTTTTCCCATAGACACAACATGGGAGAAGCCTTACAGTAAACAGGACCCATAGGCTTCTATTCCTACCGGCACATACAGTACAAGCAGACAATTACACTTGCCGCAAGAATGGGCAGAGGCTGCATCTTAACATGGCTTGTTACTGCATGTTAACAGTCCATGTGGCAGATTATGCAGAGCGGATAACGCCGCCTTATCTGAAATAGTTAACTGCATTACATGTCATCTGCTTTGCAAGTTATGGGCACTGGTGACTTTTTCTCCAGTTTAACTGCACAACAGCCCTCCCAAAAATGCTGGTACTCCTCCAACAGTTATCAGAGATGTTTTGCAATTACCACATGTTAATTTGGATAATTACTAGACAATAACTGCAAAACCCAACCTCATTTTAGTAAATAGGGATTTAGATGGACATTGCTGGCTTGTATCGGTCATCATTTACTATGGTTCTCATTCTCGAATGCGAATTGTGCGGCTGCAGCCCAGCAAGCTGCCTTTACCCTATTCCCCCACTGGCTCTCCCTATACGTCTTGTGTATCAGGACGGGGAGATCCAGCGGGGGGCGAGAGAGGCAGGAGCAGAGCAGAGCGGGGGCAGGCCAGCCCGGCAGCAAGTACAAGGCCGATTCAGGTCACAGCCCTGTATGTGCCTGCTGGGACGTGCTGCTTATACCACCTCAGAGGTGGTAAGCAGCACAGTTTGCCAGATTGGGGCAGGGGAACCACCCCTGGGGCTGGGGCTGGATGTGGGGGGGGGGATCCCCACCAGTTGATCCAGGCCATGGGAGGCCAGCCATGGGTCAGATGGCAGGGATTTGGGGAGCCGGAGCCACAGATGCCAGGGGTGCCTGCAGGGAGGTCGTCCCCGCAGGCAGAAGGGGCATGCTGGGCCATCCTTGGGCCTGATTCTGGCTCTCGCAGGAACATTTTGTCCCTGCAGACCAGAATTGGGTCCTAACAGCCCTTTCTGTAGCTCCCATGTTATTCCGTGGGCACGATGTCGGACAGCATGCGCTATTTGGTAAACATGGCTCAAAGAGTTCTGGGGGATAGGGGGAGCAAGGCTCAGGGCTTTAACTGGAATAAAACACTTCACAAGTCCACAAAACAAAAAAAACAAAGGTGTGCAAGAGGTAAATTATATAAAATACCTTTAATACAGTAACCCCAAAAATCAAATATTTACAGACTCTCAAAAGTACAAAATACAAGTAGAGAAAAGACAAGTATAGCAAAAATCGGAATAGCTGATGATCTTTAGATTAGAAGTCTTCTCTGATGTTCTCCTTCCTTGCATTCTCCTTTCCTCTTCAGTTGGAAGATAGTCCTAGAGTGAGTTCTCTTTTCGGCATTCCCTTCACCTCAGACCTCTGGGGTAAGAGGCCTGAAGCAATATGACACCTCAGTTTCAACAGTACCAGTACAGCACCTTCCCCGACTGCAAAAATTCCATAAACTCTCTCTTTACCCAGCATCTGCTCTGCATTTGGCACACAGGACAGGAGCCGTGTTACATACAGCCGCACCCATGCCATCCACAGCTACATGTATCACATGCCTAATTCTGGCTCATCCCCTAGCAACATTGGCGAGCACCGCTGAAAATTAGGAGCCCTTCCCACCCTCCTGATCAGCCAATACCCATTATATAGACTTTCACACCCTCCTGATCTGACCCCCTCAGTAGAACTAAGCCCACAGTCCTCCACCATATGGCGCCTTCAGGACCCACAGCAGATGCCCCTTCCCGATCTCCCACCGCATGCTCCCCCAACCTCCCTCTCAAATTAACAGATTGGTAATGGGGCAGGCACTGGAAACACTTCCCATCTGATGAAGCCCCCCTCCCTACCACAGGGCAGCCTAACTATCCCCCCACCCTCCTGAGCTCCCTCCATAAACTTACCTTGCCGAACTCCCTGGTGGCTAGTGGACGGGCCAGCGGTTTGGGAGGCTGCCATGCTATCGGCAGTCATAACATCTAGCGTGTAACAACAGTCCATGCTCTAGCTGTTACCGGCTGACATACCCCCTCTCCACCCCTCTCCAGCCTATTTCCTTCCCCATCGTATGCAAATAGATAGCATGGAATTAAGCATGCACGGTCCATTTTACATGCGCCCTGTTAGCGCATCTCTCTGCATGCTCAAGTGAGCGTTAACAGCACAGCCGAGTAAACATACCCCTCAGTGAATCAGGCCTACACATGGGAGAGACGTAGTTTGAGCAGGATAGTCTTCATTTTTATTTTTTCAGATAAGAAGGAGAAAACATTGGCTAGAGAAAGAGTGAGAACAAGAACCGAATTCGGACTTGGTGTGTTACTAACCATATGCCCAGGTCAGCGCGTGTTTAGCTGGAGGAGCTGAGTCAGGTCTATCAGTAGGAGGCTTCTTGTGTCAACACACAACTCACACTCCAAATAAAACAGACTCTGAAATCGTATCAGATACTGGAGGCAAATACACATCAAAACTTACATTTCACTAAAAATGAAGATGAGGCCTCCCAAGTGCACCATCTGCCTTGCTGAAACTTTTGGAAGGGAAGAACATGTCCCAAAAAAAAAAAAACCCCTTCTGCAAGCAGAATCCTTAAATTGAGATCCACAGCAATTTTAATTCAAATTGGAGCGCACAAAATAGTTTTGTAAACTGACTTACAGATTGGCTGTACTTTTTTTAAGTCATTTTGCACAACCTTTAAATTTGGCTCCATAAGTTCTGGAGAGGAGGAGTACCTAGTACCCTAAAGCTCAAGGGTTCAATTTCCACTGGTGCTTCTTGTGACCTTGGGCAAGTCACTTAGCCCTCCATTGCCTTGGAAGAAAAAGCCTGGCAACCCACTTCTTGTTATACATTGCCAAGATAACCCACAGGCTGCTGGGTCAGCACTGACTTGACGGCACTTAAAACAAAACAAAAAATGTTCTCACAGGCTTTATTTCACACTGAATCATTTTGGGAAAACTGTGTCTCTATAGAAATTAAACCATAAACCTTTTAGTTTGTCTTGCACATCTTTTGCTCACTGCTGCCATCCTGAAAAACTGACAGTTGTCGGGTCTTTGCTAGCCTTTGGCACTCTTTGGAGGGACCCCACCCCTCCCCCCTTTGAATTGTCAGAGGGCACCCTCTCCCCCAGCTAAAGTTTCATGTTTTACAGAAATCACGAAGGTCACCTGCAGGTGAGAGGTTGTCAGAACGCAGTCCTGTGTCTGTGGGCACATGAGATATAAATCTGGCCCTAAAGGGAAGGCGTCTGTCTGTTTTATGTCAACCTCCCTTTGTGTTCTGCGGCAAGAAAGGTTAGACTGTACAATATCCACACACATACTCTGAGGCTGCATCAATATAGCTTTAGACATCAAAACACTTCCATTGATCCAGCTGTGTTCTGGATTATGTAAAGAGGAAGTCAGTTCAAGATACCTCTCAAACTGTTCCAGTTCAAAAGTCTCAGAGTCCTACATCCAGGAGATAAGAGGGGCATTTTCTTTGGCATTTTTGGGCAATTATTCCAGACGGCTTGGTTGCTTAGCTAAGCCTGCTCCTCTAGGCCTTTCATGTACAGTTCTGAGAAGGATTTGCATGGATAAACCACTGTGACACTTAATGGTGGCTTTGTGTCGGCTACTGGGTCAGGGCTACATGTCTGAAAGAGTGCCCTTATCAGCAATTACTTAAACTCTACGCTGAAGACCATTTGTATGGCTGATAAATTGACTGGCGTGGCTTTACCTCAAACCATTATCTCCTCGTAGTTTCATTGACTACTACTATAGAAATTAATTTCAAGCAAAAATTACTTCTGTCGCCATCTGGTTCAAGCCTGGACAAGCTACTAATCAAGGAGTGATATCGGGGTGAGATTTGTTTTTTTCACAGAGATTTCTTAGCTCTGGGGGATATTAGAATTGCACAAGCATTATCTCATTTACTTTGGAGCACTTGTCTTTAATAGCAACATACAGTAACCTAGGTCAGTTGCTAAGATCTGGTTTGTTATTCTTTGATTTATTATGGTGTCAGATGGATGTGGTTGTAGATGAATCACTAACTAAACTTTCTTTTCTTCTTTTGGGCACAAAAGATGTATAGCTGTACTGATGTCTTATCCTTTAGAAGAGTATAAAATATACTGTGTGCCTAACCCCTCTTGCTAACAGCCAAAATCAAATGAGGGTCCACAGTGATTCAGAGGGCCGATTCTCCTACCCTGGATTCTTCGCTGAAGGAGAAGATTTACTTAGTGCCCCGGCGCTAGGGTGTACGAATCTGACTACGAATTGTTTAAATGAAATCACAGGGAGGCTGGAGTAGTGTTCCAGTATAACTTTTTTTTTAATTTTTTTATTTATGCAATTTTAAACAATAACACAAGGATACACTCACTTGCACAAGAAATAGGGTATGCCACAGATAATAATATAAGGAAGGAGAATATATCATTAACAGAAGCTAATAAAACAAAATGACAATCCCTCCCTAGCCCACATATATGGGATCCAAGAATAATAAGAAATAATAACCCCACTGGAACCCCTACTGGAAGCCCTACACTCTACCACGAGTGGGCTGCATTCACTAAACTAGATGAAAAGCAAATTCTAGGCGTAATCACTGCATTAAGGACCACTACCTCCCCACTGGACCCCTGCCCAGCGGCATGGGTCAAGGGTGCAAAGCAGGATCTTGCACAAATCATCAACATCATAGTGAACCAATCTTTACAACAAGGACTAATGCCAACACACCTCAAAAAATCAGTCATCAGACCCATACTGAAAAACAAATCACTCAACAAGAATGATCCAACATCATACCGCCCGGTATCAAGCATATCATTCCTTGCCAAGATCACTGAAAAGGCAGTGCAGCAACAACTTCAAGACCACATAGATGACACCAACGCATTGGACATCCACCAATATGGTTTCCGACAACATCATGGTGTCGAAACCCTCCTATTAGCCCTGATGGACAAACTTCTAATAGGTCTTGAGAACAGAACCAAAATGTTCATGCTCATATTCATAGATATATCTGCCGCTTTCGACACAGTGCATCATCCCACTCTCTTGAAAAGACTCGATGCATTAGGCATTAGAGGAATCCCCCTGAAATGGTTCGCCTCATACATTACAGACCGAATGCAGCAAGTTCACTTTGGCGATGAAACAGCGACGCCATTCCCACAAACCCAAGGCATCCCGCAGGGCTCAGCACTATCTTCGCTCCTGTTCAACCTGTATCTGAGACCAGCCTGTGAAATCTTCAAGAACAACGACATCAGTTACCATATATATGCTGATGACATTATGCTCTATACCCAATTGGATGTAGATCACCCAAACATCAGCCAGCTCGAGAAATGCCTTGACGAGCTACAAACCTGGTTGAGACGCAACAATATGTCCATAAATCACAAAAAACTGAAGTGATGTGCATATCCAGGAAAACGGACTTCAACCCACCACCAACAATAACCATGAACGGCAATGTATACGCAACAAAAAAAGAAATTAAATACCTTGGAGTGACGCTGGACTGCAACTTAAAGATGGAGAAGCATCTTAGAATTACAAATCGGGTCATTTTCTATAAGTTAAGAATTTTACAACCTCTCCGTTCTATCTTAGATCATGCGGACTTCCGCACCGTAGCGCAAGCCCTCATCATTCCTCACATAGACTATTGCAACGCCATACTTCAAGGGCTCCCTAAAAAGACCATCAGTATCCTCCAGTTGGCGCAGAATGTGGCAGCTAGAATCATAACGGGAACAAGACTAAAGGATCACATCACACCTACTTTAATTGACCTGCATTGGCTCCCAATCAGTGCCCGAATACAGTATAAAATCATAGTCACCACATTCAAGCTCCTCCATAACATCGCGCCCTCTTACCTCGGCTCACTTGTGTCAGCCCAAACAAATAACAGGAGCAGACGTTCCCCGAGCCTCAACACCCTACTGGTCCCCGGCCGCATGAGGCACGTCAATGTCCAGACCAGCAACCGAGCATTCTCGTTCATAGCACCTCAACTCTGGAACAAGCTACCAGTAGATCTAAGAGCGTGCAGTGACTTAATGGTCTTCAGAAAACAACTCAAGACGTACCTATTCCAGTCACACTTCAACACTACATAATCTCAATCCACAAAGCAAATTGTATGAATCATGTCAGCAATGAGATCGCCACCAATAGACTCACTGATGTGTGAATATGTATCTGCTTGTGTAAATTGTAACTTCTTTTGTAAATACTAATTGTAAATATTCCCTTCTCAATGTGTCTAAACCTTATCCCTGTGTGCTGTGAACTGTACTATTCCCACTAATCATACTGTGTGCTGTGAACTGTACCTCCTCCACTAATCATCCTATGTATTGTAAATTATGGCCAGTACAGCCACTCTTTTTCTGTGTTGGAATACCGCTGCTGATCGCTGGAAGTAGCGGGATATAAGTGTACACTAAATAAATAAATAAATAAATAAATAATATAAAAAGATACTCTTATAAGAAAAGGTAGAGACAATTAACAGCCGTTATTACAAATTACGGAGTAGAACTGCTACCAAACCCTACACCATTGCACCCACAGGCATTCAAAAAAGAAATTAACTGAGAAGGAAAAAGAAAATTATAGGAAACAGCTTCCAGCTTCACAAGGCACTTGCAGGGATACTTGAGAAAAAAACATCCCGCCTAGTTGTAAAACCCTTGGCCGCAGGATCAGGAACTCCCTCTTGCGGCGTTGGGTTTCCCTAGCTAGGTCAGGAAATCTGAACCAGGCAGCCTTTAAAAGACAAATTTCTTTTCCTAAAGAACATCTTAAAGAGCCACTCTCTATCTGACACCAAGGTCAGCGTTACCAAACAAGTGGACGAGGTAATAGACTATGTCAGAGTTCTCTAACAAACCAGTAACCTTCAATACATCAGCAGACTGAGGCCCTGGAATCTCAGCACCATTGGAGACTTTCCGAACACTTTGGGGCATGTTTACTAAAAGCCGTACAATTGCGTGCCGCACAATAGCGCACGGAAACGCGGCACTCAAACGCTCAGAAACGCTCTTAAACGCCCCGCACAAGTGCGCGTGGGCCCCGCACAATTGCGCGCCGCACTAACGTGCCCCGCAAAAGTACCCGGCCCGCAAATGTCCGATAGAGGCGTGGAAAGGCATTCTGAGGGCGGAGGAAGGCTCCCGAGGGGCGGAGAGACGGGGTCAATGGGCGGGGAAGGGGAGGGGAGAGCCTCCCCGCACAGTATCGGGGACGAATTTGCAGGTTAAAAATAGCGCGAGTGAAACACTCACGGTAGAGGGCATTTAAAGGGAAGAGAAACCATTTCCGTCAGCAATGTACAGGGAAACCGGGGAAACCTGCAAAACGTGAGCAGTGTGATACATGTGCACAGAACAAAAGTGCAAATAAAGATAGAAAAAGACCCAAACAAACATATTAAAAATAGGAAGTCAGCTGGGGAACCCTGATATTAATGGGCAAACATAAGAAACACACCCAGGAAAGCTCCAAAAAAATGAAATGAAGTATGGAAGGGGCTACGGAGCGGAGACCCTTCCAAAAACCATTTCCTTTTTTCTGAGCCTTCCTGGGAGTGTTTGCTATGGTTGCCCATTCATATCACTGTTGCCCAGCTTGGATATATTTATCCCCAGTTCGTCGTGGTCGGTTGAGGGGTTTATTTGCACGTTTGTCACCAGACAAGGTGACTGAGCCCACAGTACAAATGTGCAGAGCAGGGTTTGTGACTCCTTTGGTCAGGTTTCCCACCCCCAGGGACTGCA
Source organism: Ichthyophis bannanicus (assembly GCA_033557465.1). Classification (NCBI taxonomy): domain Eukaryota; kingdom Metazoa; phylum Chordata; class Amphibia; order Gymnophiona; family Ichthyophiidae; genus Ichthyophis; species Ichthyophis bannanicus. The sequence continues at coordinate 15,822,696 of CM066039.1, read as the reverse complement.
CTATCACTGTGGCCACAGTGTGGTGCAGCAGACAGAGGCAGTACTTCTAGTACCAGAGGGTCACAGGTTCAAAGCCCAGCTGGGGCTACTGCCAATCCTGTCCACATATTTTCCCCACAACTAAACCATGTTAGTAAGGGCAATCCTTTATTGCTGGGGATATACGCATTGGTCATACGCCTATCTTTTACTCCACCAAGCACAGACACCATGACCAGGGGCATTACCTAGAGCAGAGTCTCACAAATGCAGTCCTGGAGGACCACACACCATTCAGGTTCCATGCTGCCACTCATACAAATAACCGTGCTGTATATCTATGCACCACCCCCATGGCATGTAGATGTAGCTCATGCATATTCATGAGGGACAGCAGGAAACCCCAACCAGTGTATTGCAAACCTGGACTGGATTTGGGAACCTCTGCCGTACAGCAGCAGCCAACAGGGACAGACACACCCACACCCACAGGCCCCATTGGCCAATGCCTCCTGGTGAGGCAGGACATTGGGCCCTGCGTGCATCTCCCAATACCAGCACTTGCATACCTTAGCAATGTCACCCTACACCAGGGTATATGGTACACAGCTCTCAAATGTTTGCTATGAGTACTGGCATATAGATATCCCTACGTTACGCACAGTCTGCTCTATGAGCTCCATCATAATAATCTATCTGATGTCTGCGGTGTGTGCGTCGGGTCTGGCCCCTGACAGTGTTTACCACCCTAGGGAGGGACCCCCAACGGTATTGCATACCATACCCATGCCTGTACTGTGCCCAGGACTGGTGTGGTGGGCAAGGATTCTGAACCCCTCTATAGTAGCACAATGCTGGCATACGTGTGGGAGTGTGTGTCTGTCTATACAGTGTGTGTTGGCTGCAAACACTGTCCACAGTTTTGGCCTGATGATGTGCATAATGAGCAGCACGGTACCATGGGTATAGCTCAGACAGGGTGGGCTGGCCAGGATGCATCTGCACAGGGCATAGGGCACTGGCAGGGACATTGTAGTGGCCGTCCACCACCTCCACAGACAGGGTGACCTCTGTATGTGCTGCTGGGCTTTCACTCCACCCTGACTGTGCAGTGATGGCAGCATGGCTAGGCACCCCCATAGTGCTTCATAGCACTTCCCTCATGTGATATATATGGGTCACCTGTTGGGGCCTAGTCACTGATGTATCTGCTTGTGTGTGCTGCCATCCCAGTTGTGGGTGCATGCATTTCCAGTGGGACTAACCAGCAGACTGTTCACAGCTGGTATGTGCCCTGCTGGAGTGCCTTGCAGGGTGCAGTGGCTGATGGCTTGATGCAGGGGAATATCAGATAGTGGTGGGGTGCATCTTAGCATATCCAGGCCTACTGTCGGTCTGGGTGTGTGTGGGGCTGCTTGGACTGCCCTGTAGGGTGTCTGTTCCCCAACAGGACTGGGGTTGATGGTCCACTCTACTGCCATCATTGCGGGGGGGGGGGGGGGGGTGGGTATAATGGGGATCTGTTGATAGGAGACCCTGCCTGTTTGCCACCCTCAGCTTTGAGGGGGGGGGGGGGGGGGAGATTGGTGGTACATGGCCCACCTAGGGGTCTGTGGGGTTTCCCCTGACTGAGACAGACAGAGATATCCAAGGTGTTCCTGCAGAAACTACCTATCTCACAGATTACGACTGTTTTGGAGCTCTGCCATGGCCTCTCTCAGCTGTGGACCTGGTCCAGGGCGCCTCATCGCACACTCAGGGTGAGCACAGTTCCCGCACAGTGTGACTGTGTGTAGCTACTCTGTGCAAATTAAACACCCGGTCAGTACCTCCTACCAGGCCAAGGTGCTGTGTGGGTGCACACGGACACGTCCCCCTACCAGGCCGGGGAGCTGTTGGGGTGCATTCCCCATCTTGTGTTCATCTGTGGACAGCTGATTTGCATGTGCAGTGCATCATGGGTATGGGTGGCCTAACCCTATCCTGGTTCCCACAGCAGACTGTCTGTGTGGTGACATGCAGGCTCTCTGCAGCCAGCCAGGGGCTTGCTGGCAACTATATAGCTGTAGGCCAATGGTTACTTCACTGCCTGTAGAGCCAGCGGTAATGGGTTCGAGCCCACAGTGGGGTTATTTGATAGGGTTGTCCAAAGCTTTTTTTAGATTTAATGTACATATGTTGCTGCCATCAAACACACCCTCAGTGTACTGTACCCATAAGGTGCCTCTGAGGGTGCTTTATAGGGCACCCTATAGGGCACCTTATGGTTGCCGTCCATATAAGGTGCACTATACATTATCCTGTGACGCAACATATATGGTGCCCTATAGGGGACATTCAAGGGTGCCTTGGCGGACAGTGAACTTTAACATGTGCCTTATGGGCCGCCTTATGTTAACACGCTTTGTGAGTGCGTTTGCTAGTAGTGATAACTGAAATAAAAATAGATTGCCCCCTACAGCACTCATCCCCATAATACACACTGCCTCAGTGAGCCTTCTTCATTGGGCACTGTGGGGGATTGAACCCCTGATCTCTGCACCATTGGTCAGTGTCTTAACCATTGCGCTGTGGCTCTGTTCCTATGCTTGGGCATCTGCGCACCGCCTTATGCCGCCCAAACCTAACAGTGCACCGCCTTATGCCGCCTGAGATTAACAGTGCACCGCCTTATGCTGCCCAAAATTAACAGTGCACCGCCTTATGCCGCCCAAAATTAATATGCCTCCTAAAGCACTTTTACCCATTACAGTTTATGCCTCAGCCAGCCCTTTTTGTTGTGCACAATGGGGAATTGAACCCATGGCAGCTGCACCCACAGTCAGTGTCTTAACCATTGTACTATGGCTCTGCTCCTTTGTGTGTGCACATCAGGCGCCACTTAGCCTTCCCACGCACTATTGTGCCCCGCGCAAATGTGCGATCGCTTACTCCCGTTTTTTTTCTTTTCTCTGCCTGAACCGCCCACTCCTTATATGGCACAGGCACACTACCGCGGCCCCGCACGTTAGGAATGTTTAGTAAACAGACCCCTTAGAAGATAGTATATCTTTACTAATAGTGGGCATGACTCAAGGGGAACCACCAATATTTCCGACAAATATAATTTAAACATCTCCTTAGCAGAAATACCAGGCATCCTAGGAAAGCTGAGCAGATGTAAATTAGTCAATCTAGAATGATTATCCAGTTCCTCCAAACAAATCTTTAAAGCACTGGAATCTTTTATAAAGGCATCTGAATGATTTTCCAAGCAATCAGTCCAAAGGGACAAATCAGCCAATGACGTTTTAAAGGTCTCAGTCATTTCAGAATTTTTAACACAAGTCTCAGCATTTTGTTGAACCCGAACCTGAAAATGTGGAATCTGAGAAGTAATAGTTTCACCCAACTGTTTAATAGCAGTCCAAATGGCTTCTAAACTAAACTGCTCTGGTTGCTGTAAAGTGAAAGGAGACGCCAAAGCGTCTCGCACCGTGTCTGTTGTGGCTGCCGCAACCGTGGAATCCATGGGGAACAAACAAGTAGCGCTTCCAGCCACCTCTGGCAGGTTTCCTCTCCTGAGCAGTGTCCCAGACAATAGCTGCTCCCGCGGCTTGCACTAACTCCCACGTCCTGTCTGGGCGGCGTTCCCAGTGAAGAGGAGGGAGCACCAGCATCGGATGCCCCGACCACCTCCAAACCATCTGGGCGTGCACTGGGGCAGATCTCTGCAGTTCAGGAGGTGTACAATCACTGCCTGACAGAGCTGCTGAGCCGCTCAGCTTCAGTGAACTCACAGTCGGGCTTCCCACCTGCAAACTCAGGGGCTGCTGCTCCTGACACGAAAAGAAAGCATCAAGCGGACCGGAGGAGGTAAGTGTGGAGGAAGAAGGCTGGGCAGCCTGGGGAAACTTACCCTGCTTAAGTTTCCACTTCCTTCCCATTAGGCACCACCATCTTGCCTGCCACCATTTTGGATCGCCATAAAATCATTCCAGTATAACTTTACTGAGAAACATGTAGAAGGAGAACAGACAGAAAGGCAGCAGGTGGTTTTGTCTCAGTTACAAACAATTTCATAAACAGAAACTTGAGATATAACAAGATCTGTGTCTTATCCCTTAGAATTTAAACCAGTCCTGAGCAGAACATCCCTTCCTTGGGGTCTTGGGATCTCCTTAGATTCTGTGAATAGGGCAATTCTTTACTTCCTTAGAAATTCCCTTCCTAAACTGTCATGTCCTTGTCACCTTGATCAGAGTATCTTGGGAATACTTCCTTCAACTTTTTCTCCGGGTCAACTCCTTTAAGGAAAGCTTTGCACCTTTGTCTCCTTTCTCAGAGGTACCACTTAGGTAACCAAATCTCTCTCCTAACTCTTCAATTTTATGGCATATAGATACTGTACTTTTATATATGACTTTCCAAAAGTTCCTTCTCCTCACCTTCAGAAATGGAGGGGTAGATTAAATTCCTCTCTCCCATAACTGAAATAACAATAGGGAACTTGATGAACCATGAAGTGATTCCCTTCCACTATAATTCCACCTTAAGCTTATAGAAAATTAAAGCTTATAAAGACAGGAGAACTCAAAAGCTTGGATATATTAAGTTGGGCCAATAAAAATGTATCATCTACAGATTGTTTGTTAACTCTTATTTCCACATGTCCAAATGAACTAACACAGCAACTTCAATTTTTTTATTCAGGAAATTAGATCCAAATCAATTAAAGGAGTCAATAGAGTTAATGCTTCTTTCACTCATTGAACGCTAAAGCTCACCTGACATGGAGCAAGGATGCTGTATAGTTGAGACCAAAAAAAAGGGGCAATTAGCCCATACAGAAAACAGAGCTCACTGGAAAGGGAAAAATAAAATGAAACATCATCATAGTTGTAGAGGGATGCAACCCTAGGGAGACAGGCTGAGGACACAGGCAAAGGTGTCATGTTTGAGTAAATTTTTATTTATTTATTTAGCTGTATTTATATTCTGCTTTTCACCAGGTCAAAGTGGTCAATTGGGGGATACATTTAACACGAGGGGATATGACACACATATGTTAATACTTACAGGGAACATGTGCAATGGAGGGTTAAGTGGCTTGCCCAAGACCACAAGGAGTGCCTATAGGACTAGAAATCCCAGTCCCTCTGGCCTGAGATTGCTGTCCCCAGGTGGGACTTGAACCCCCAGCCCTCCAGCCTGAAGTACTTGTCTTAACCACTAGACCACTCCTCCCTCTAAAAGCCTTTGGAAAAGCCTGAAAAGGGCAGTTGACGGAATGGGGGTCTGGAGCTTTCAGATGCAGCTTGTAAGGGGCAGGAATATGCCTGCAGACTGAACAGTTAGAACAATACGGGTCTGTCAAAGGGAGACTATGGTAAATATAGAGTTACTACTGCATACGGGCATGGTATTGCAAAACTCCTGAGAGTGTAGGGAATGGACCTGGCTTGGAGAACATCAATAGGCCATCTTAAAAGTAGTTATAAGCTGGCACATGAAGCTTTTTAGCTACCTGTGCTTAAAGACCTGCTGGATGTTATAGGACAGGTACTTTTTGGCCTGCTCTGAACCAAAAGCCTGAACCAAACAAAATAGATTCCTGCTACAAATTTCTGCTGTGTACTAAGCCTCAGACCTGCTGACCAAGCAACTGTCGCCAAATGTTTGCATGTATGCATACAGAAGACTATTGTTCCTGGTCATGACTATGTGCAAGAGAACCTGCTTCTAGGGACTTTCTCAGTGACAAACTGTTCTACTGGCATTCAACATTTGCAAAACTGTATGAGACTGCATACCATCATCTTCAGCATTTCGTCTCTCACCATGGACCCTTTGTCTGCAAGATGACTACCTGATGACTATCTCATGATTCACTGAGATGCCTCGCAGTATCTCATGCCAACCAATCACCAAAATGTGGTAGGGACTCATTACAAAGAATATACAGTATGCATGAAAAACTCATGGGCCATTTTGTCTGGCTACTTTGCCTTTTGTCTTCCTTAGTGCTTCTACAAGTACAAAGACGCTCTGTGTCATTCTAAGGCTGTTCCACTAACACTCTGAGACATTATAGATTCCCACAGACACCTGTAAGGTTCTGTGCTCTCTCCTAGCTTGCCTCAAACAGCTTGAGCCAGCATTATCTAACTTATCCGCCCCCTTTGAACTTCATGCTGTTCCAGAGATTGCCTAGGACCCCAGCTGCATTTGTCCACCTGGCAGAGCTAAGGTACCAGTCTTATGTTTTACACCCCGCCCCCCCCCCCATGGGTGGTCATTTGTCAAATAGCTCTTTCCTGTGCTTTTCCTAAGTGCAGAGCAAGCCTATAACCTCTGGTTACTAATCAGTGAGTTATTGCTATTACATAATCATAGTGCTGCTACAACGTATGACCTCATTTTTCGATTGCTAGTCTGTATATTTTCTGTTTTTCTATCCAAAATAAACCTAATATATCACCACAGAATGCTGTCTCTCACTTCTGGCTCATTACCAGAGGGTCCCACCAAACTTGAGGGTGAGGGACTAATAGCAGACTTTCCCCTAGATGTAACTGAGCATAACTTATCCATTTGTCCACCAATACTCCCCACGATGTGCATGGAGTGCTACTGTGGGCATGAAGGAAATCTATTATACCTGTGAAGCAACAATGTGGGCAAAAAATAAAATGTTGATTTGCTGTAAGTTTCAGCCTGTATATAGCATTTCAGGGGACAGAGCACTAGTTCAGCACAGGGCATTAGAGGTGCCCCATGATATCACGCCCCTTTTCCAAGACATTCCAGGAGTTTATCCAAGACCTTGAAAACACTGGGGGTAGCACTGAGGCCATGTTTAATGCCAGTCGGAATTTGGGCAACGCTGTGTCGGCTCCCCCCACCCCCCCCCCCCCCAGTTCCACCCATCGACTGCCCCAGCACTATCCAGATGGTGCTGCTGAATATTGGGCTCACTGGGTCTTATCCCGTTAACAGGTCCTGCTAATTAGATAAGCTTTTTTAAATATCGCCCCATTATATTTTCCACTTAATTTTATACTAGTGTCTTTAATTGTATTCTAGTGCAATTTCCCATTACTTATAACTTCATATCAGAATATACTTCTGAACATTGTAAATAAACAACAAGGACGTGGAAATTGAATTAAAAACAAAAAGAAAGACATTGCTAGCAGAAAGGATATTTATAGCAGCACAATGGACTGCACTAAAGTGCTAAAGGGGGTCATTTGTTCCTTGAAGAGTAAGCAAGTGCTCTTTTTGAAAGGTGTGTAACTGCAATTGTTTTATTGACGATATATTTGGTTTATCAAGAAGGACAGGCCGAATCAGCCCTGGTTGTAACCCTTTGCTTGCATGGAGAGATGCCATGTTTTTAGAGATCAGAACTACATCTTCATGTATGTAATGGAGTAAAAACCCGGACTGCGTCTCCCGATCTGTTTTGACATGATGAAGCTATATGATCACTTCATCTTCCAGCACATTTTCTGATCCAGTTATAGGCTTATGCATGTCTAGTTCATTTGGGCATTCGTTTCCATTCCTGAAAATTAAGTGCGCATGCAAATTGTTTGTCCACACATATATCAGTTGTGCATGTGTTAATTCAAATTGCAAAAGCAATTTGCAGGCATAGTAAGAATGCAATTATGATGAAAAAAAAATGTGGTTCATTTTCAACAAAAATTATGAAAATCTCACGCAAGCACACACCTACCGAGGTCTGTAAACCATGTAGCTGCCTTTGAATATTGAGCCCCTAATTTCAGAGTTATGCTGCTAAATTGACTTTTTTTGAAACTTACTAGGGCTGAGTTCCTAAATATTTTCTTAAAATTTCACTAAACTCCTAAATTTAGGCACATAAAAAGTGGATGGCAGTGGGATGGATTTAGCACTCAGAAAAGACGTTAGGAGCTTAGCACTGATTTTCAGTATTAGACACCTAAATTAGGCTCATAAATCTAGTTAAATGAATGGCAGACCTAAATTTAAAAGCATAGCATCTGATGTTCAAAGGATTTATGCTCCTAACTCAGAGTTATAGGTCCGATATTTGAAAGGCATTTACACAGTCTTAGCCTAGTAAACCATGTAAATGCCTTAGAGGGGATACTTAATGGCACATACACGGGGAATGCCGTTGAATATTCCCATCTATGCCCCCTATGCGCCCCGATGCTATCAAACTAGCATCGGGTGTGTCAGGGGCGTTCCAGGATGAAGTAGAGGCGGGGGCACAAGATAACAGGGCAGCAGCAATATTGTATTCTGCCCGATTAGTGCAGAATTGCTGCTGCCCAGTTAGCTTTGGCGGCTTACGAGTTGCGCGGCAATACCTGGATATTCAATGGCAGGGCTGCATATGACCCCGGCATTGAATTTCCGGGTTTAAGGGTCGGCGGGCAGAGCTATGCACCGATGCAGCGCATAGCCTGCCCAGAAGAATATTGGGCCCTATGCTTCTAAACTAGCTTCTTGGAAAATTTACTAGAGCTACGTGCCTAAATATTTTCTTAAAATTTCACTAAACTCCTAACTTTAGGAGCATAAAAAGTGGGGGCAATGGGGGTGGATTTAGGACAGGTAAAAGAAGTTAGAAACTTAGGGGTATGTTTACTAAACCGCGCTACTGTGCGGGGCGCACTTGAGCGTGCGCTAAGGTACCTTAGCGCATGCTAATGATGTGTTTTTGTGCCCCGCACACATGCGCGCCGCACTAACGGGCACGCTCATGTGCGCGTCACGCAAATGAGTGATAGAGGCGTGGAAAGGCTCCCGGAGGGCAGAGGAAGGCTCCCCAGGGGCGGAGAGATGGGGTCAATGGGTGGAGAGTGGGAGGGGAGAGGCTCCCCGCACAGGAGCGGGGCTGAAATTCGATTAAAAAAATACCGCGAGTGAAAACCTTGCGGTAGAGCCGATTTAAAGGGAAGAGAAACCATTTCTGTCAGCAATGTACAGCAAAACCAGGGAAACCTACAAAACGTGAGCAGTGTGATACATGTGCACAGAACAAAATAGCAAATAAAAACTGAAAATGACCACAACAAAATTCTAAAAAATTATAATCCAGCTGGGCAACAGTGATAGTCATGGAAAACATAAAAAATCACTCCCAAGAAAGCCCCAAAAAATAAATATGAATTTTAGAAGGGTCTACGCTCCGTCCCCATACAAGGTGAATGATCCCACAGTGAAATTGTGCAGAGCAGGGTTTATGACTCCTCTGGCCAGGTTTCCTATCTCCAGGGACTACACTGTCTCTGTGGCCACAGTGTGGTGCAGTGAACAAAGACAGTGTGTTCAGAAGCCAAAGATCACCAATTCAAGTCCCAGCTGGGGCTCCTGCAAACCCAATCCCCATATTTTACCCACCACTAAACCATGATAGTAAAGACCAACCTTTTTTGCAGATAACATAAGCATGGTCCAAACACCTCTATTTTACCCTACAGAGCACAGACACCAGAAACATGTGCATTACCTAGACCACAGTCCCCTCAATGCAGTCCTGGAGGGCCACATATCATTCAGCTGTGATGCTGTCACCAATATAAGGCCAGGTCAGCATGGTGGCGGAGGGGTACCATTGGTTGAGGGGGCAGTGGCTGCTGCCCACAGAAGACGGTGGCCTAGCCCCCTCACGTGGGTGCAGTGCACTCCAACAGACAGGCCCTGTCTGACAAACAGCCATGGACTCCCCAGGGAATGCACTGTTTTTGTGCTAAGATGGTGGTGCAGTGAACACAGCCAGTGTCTTTAGGACCAGAAGGTCACAGGTTCAAATCCCAGCTGGGGCTCCTGCCAACCCAGTCCCCTTATTTTACCCATGAAGAAAACATGGTAATAAAAACTGAACCATTATTGCAGAGAACATACGCATGGTTAATACGCCTATATTTTACCCCACCGCGCACAGCCACCATAAACAGGGGCATTACCTAGAGCAGAGTCTCCCAAATGCAGTCCTGGAGGGCCAAACACCATTCAGGTTCCATGCTGCCTCTAATAAAGATGCCTGTGCTGCATATCTATGCACCACCCCCATGGTATGCAGATGTATCTCATGCATATTCATAAGGGACAGCATAAAAACCCGAACAGTGTTTGGCACACCAGGACTGGAGTTGGGAACCTCTGCCGTAAAGCAGCAGCCAACAGGGGCAGACACACCCACACCCACAGGCCCCATTGGCTAATGCCTCCTGGAGAGGCAGGACATTTGGCCCTGCGTGCATCTCCCAATACTAGCACTTGCATACCTTAGCAATGCCACCCTACACCTGGGTATACGGTATACAGCTATCAAACGTTTGCTATGAGTACTGGCAGATAGAAATTCCTACGTTAAGCACAGTTTGCTGATTGAGCTCCATCATAACAATCTTTCTGATGTCTGCGGTGTGTGCTTCAGGTCTGGTCTCTGACAGTGTTTACCACCCTGGGGAGTGACCCACAACAGTATTGCGTACCATATCCATGCCTGTACTGTGCCCAGGATTGGTGTGGTGGGCAGGGCTGCTGAACTCCTCTATAGTAGCACAATGCTGGCATAGGTGTCGGAGTGTGTGTCTGTCTATACAGTGTGTGGTGGCTGCAAACACCTTCCACAGCCCACACTGCCAGCACTGTTGCCAGTATTGGCCTGCCAATGTGCATAATGAGGAGCAAGGTACCATGGGTATAGCCCAGACAGGGTGGCCTGGCCAGGGTGCATCTGCACAGGGCATAGGGCACTGACTGGGACATTTTAGTGCCCGGCCACCACCTACACAGACAGAGTGACCTCAGTATGTCCTGCTGGGAGATCACTCTCACCCTGACTGTGCAGTGATGACAGCATAGCTAGGCACCCCCATAGTGCTATATAGTATTTTTGTTATGTGATATTTATTGGTTTTGTTTTGGGGCCTAGTCACTGACTTATCTGCTTGTTGTGTGTGCTGCCATCCCAGTTCTGGGTGCATACATTTCCACCAGGAACATGCACTATGGACTAGCTAGCAGACTGTTTGCAGCTGGTATGAGTCTTGATGGAGCGCCTTGCAGGGTGCAGCGGCTGAAGGCTTGCTGCAGGAGAATATCAGATAGTGGTGGGGTGCAGCTTAGCATATACAGGCCTTATGTCTGTCTGCTATTGTGTTATGGATATGTACAGAGCTGCATTGACTGCCCTGAAGGGTGTCTTTTCCACAGCAGGACTGGGGTTGATGGTCCCCTCTACTGCCACCATTGCAGGGAGGTAGAATGTGGATCTGTTGATGGGAGACCCTGTTTACCACCTGTCATGAGGTGCAGCGGTCAGAGCCCATGGAGATAGGGGATTCTGAACAAAATGGAGCTAATTTTGACAGCTCAGAGAAACACATGGCCAAAGGTTGCCATAGGAACTATACACAAGCTATTTCACGTGGTGTAGGGGAACGCCCAGACCCGAAGCTAGCTCGTGGCTCATCAGAGGATGAGGGGCAGCTGACAAGGGGCGGAGCCAACATCACAAGCTACGCAGTTAAAAATCACTCACCTGAGAGTAGTGGAGGAGCGGCTAAAGGGAGACATGCAAAAGAGAGAACTGCTGAGGAGAGACGTGCTGGCAGGGAGAGAAGTCCCGATAGTAGGAGAACTCCAAGCAAGGAGAGAAGCTGGAGAGGCAGGAGAGAAGAATCTCCATGCTGGTTAAAACCTATTGCTGACCAAAGGAGACTATCAGGGAGGTGCAGTGCTGAGAAACCCAGGAAGGGCTGTTTGGAAGAGCAGTGCACAGCTGACCAGTGCTTCCGAGAACCTTGCTACAAAGGAAGCAGAGGTAGTAGCTCTAAGGCCAGGCTAAGGCAAGACCAGTCACCCAGCACAAGGTACCAAGCAGGAGAAAACCATTATCCTGAAGATAATTTGGTGCCAAGGAGAAAGCCCAAACAGACACGGAGTGAAAAGCCTTCCCATGAGCAGAGCTGTGCTCGAGGGAGGAACGTTGAAGGGAAACTGCCAGAAGGTAACCTTATTCTTCCTAATAGGAGAAGTTAGACTATAGCAGTCATCCCTGTACTTACCAAGAATTATGTGCTGCCTCTGAGAGAGACTATAGTGATTACGGTATTTACCCATCCACCTCTAGGCTGGTGGGGGAAGGGAACTCCCAAAGCTATAGAGAGGAACTCAGCAGTCAGAACAGAAGTTTCACTCAACGGGAAACTTACCCAGATATAGAAGAGATGCAATGTGATCCGTGTGAGGAGTCTAACGGTGATATTTACATGGACTGTACATATACCTTATCTGATAGCATATCTTCTCTATGCTGAAGAGCTGTAAGAGCTAATTCATAAAGAAAACAGACAGGAAGAGTTTTGTGAAGGAAACTGTTTTCTTTTACCATTTTTGCCTCCATTGTGAAAGCTGAAGATAAGCATATCCTTGTTCAAATGTTTCTTTAATTTGGATACCAGAAGTATGGTTTTGTGTTACCTTATTTCATTGTGTGAAAATCCAACCCTGGGAAGGGAATAAATCCTGTTTAAATCCTTATCACTCCGACTACAACTACTTTCTTTTTGCTAAAGTTGTGGAACTACAAATCCCAGAGGGCATTGCCAAGCCTCTCTACTATACTCCACAGCTGTTAAAGAACTTACCCTGCTAATCCACCCATGCCTATAGCCTCTGGGAGGTGAGTGGGCGACACACCATAATCCTCCTAGGGGTCCATAGGGGCTACACCTGACTGAGACAGACAGATATACCCAAGGTGTTTCTGCAGAAACTACCTATCTCACACATTAACACTGCTTTGTACCTGCATCATGGCCTATTTCTGCCATGGAAGGTGCTGTGGACCTGGTGCTGGGCGCCTCACCGCACCCTCAGGGTGTGCACAGTACCCGCACAATGTGACGGTGTGTAGCTACTCTGTGCCAGTAAAACACACGGTCTGTACCCCCTACAAGGCCGAGGTGCTGTGGGGGTGGACATGGTCAGTTCCCCCTACCAGGCCGAGGTGTTGTGGGGGTGCATACCCCATCTTGTGTTCATCTGTGGACAGCTGAGTTGCATGTGCAGTGCATCATGGGTACAGGTGTAGTAACCCTATCCTGGTGACCACAGCAGACTGTCTGTGTGGTGACATGCAGGCTCTCTGCAGCCAGCCAGGGGCTTACTAGCAGCTATAGAGCTGTAGCCCAATGGTTACTTCACTGCCTGTGAAGCCAGAGGTCATGGGTTTGAACCCACAGTGGGGTTATTTGATAGGGCTGCCCAAAGCATTATCTCTTTTTAATGTACATTTTTGCTGCCAGCAAAAACACCCTCAGCGTACTGTACCCATAAGGTGCCTCTGAGGGCGCTTTATAGGGCGCCCTATAAGGCACCTTATGGTTACCGTCCATATACGGTGCACTATACATTATCCTGTGATGCAACTTATAGGGTGCCCTATAGGGGACATTTTAGGGTGCCGTGGCGGACAGTGCACTTTATTATGTGCCCTATGGAGTGCCTTATAGGGTGCCTTATACGGCACCTTCAATTACGGCACGTGACGGCGTGTTTGCTGGCAGCAATTAATAAAATAAAAATAAAGTGCTGCAGGAAATAAAACATACATTGCAAAGCTGATGCCTCAGCCAGCCTTACATATTAGGCACACTGGGGAGCAAACTCATGACCCCTGTATCAGCAGTCAGTGCCTTAACCATTGTGCTCCACTGCTGCTCCTCCTTGCATGTCAGCGCACCTACTTATGCTTTTCATTCCTTAAACTGCACAGTGCTGCCATCAAAAACAGTACTCTGACCTTGCGGTACCTCATACGGCACCCTATAAAGCGCCCTATAAGCAACATTCTAGGGTGCCTTGGCGGACAGTGCACTTTAAAATGTGCCTTATGGGGCGCCTTATGTTAACACGCTTTGAGAGTGCGTTTGCTAGTAGTGATAATTAAACTAAACATAAAATGACCCCTAAAGCAATCTTCCCCATAATATGTAACGCCTCAGCCAGCCTTGTTCATTGGGCATTGAACCCCTGATCCCTGCATCATTGGTCACTGTCTTAACCATTGTGCTGTGGCTCTGTTCCTGTGCTTGTGCATCAGCACGCCACTTATGCTTCCCGCGCAGCTTTCTCATGCGCTAATGTGCAGGGCGCACATGGGCGTGGCGCACATGGGCGCAGTGCACATTAGCGCATGGTTAATCCCGGTTTTTCTTTTTTCTGCTAGAAACGCCCACTCCTTATATGGCACCCGCACACTAGCGCGGCCCGCACATTACCGGGGTTTTAGTAAACCATACCCCTTAGAACTGAGTTTCAGTACTAGGCACCAAAGTTCGGCACATAAATCTAGGAAAATGAATGGTAGGCCTACATTTAGGAGCATGAATTTTAAACTCCTAAATTAGGTTGAATTTTCAGCTGAAAACGTAGGGGTCTGTTTACTAAACAGTGATTGCAGCGATCGTGCGAAATCGGTGCCACGGCTCCATTTTATTCAATGGGGATTGCGGCACCGATTTCACACCATTACCGCTATGCTGATTAAGTAAACATACCTCTAAGTGTGGCAGAAAATAGGGCACAAATTTAGGGACCTAAATTTACGAGCTCAGCTTTTTAGAATACTGGACACATAATTTTTAAGCTCCAACATTGGGATGAATTTTCAATTGAAAATTTAGGCACTTAAGTGTGGTTGAAAATAGGGCACAAATTTAGGAGCCTAAATTTAGGAGCTCAGCTTTTTTTTTTTTAAATATCAGGCCCTATGTTTCTAAACACAAAACTTCCCTTAAGGGGGTAGTTTTCAAATTGTCCACATTGAGACATAGTCCATGCATACTTTTTACTGTGGAGTTTGTGACAAGATTTAAAAAGTGTGCGCTTACTTTTATTTTGAAATGTTCCAAGAGTCCCCACAGACTTTAGCTCTTCCTTTTTGGGCGAGTACTTGTATTTGCATTTGCAACTCCAGGCACAACCCCCCAGCCCTGGAAACACTTCCTCTAAATATGGCTACAAGTATGTGTATGACAGAGGGCGGTGCTCAGGCAGCCAGTTTACACAGACAAACGGCTTTGAAAAGACTCCTCTGAAACTACAAAAGCTTGAAGATCAGAATCTGGGGTGCAGAAATTGAGGGGTGCATGCCCTGTGAAACCTGAACCCATGCGTGCTTTCCTGAGTCAAACCCATATTGGTTGGGGGGGGACCACATTTCTCATGGTCAGACGTGTTTAAAAATGTCAAGACCGTCTTCGGAGCAGGAAACATTAAGCACAATAATTTAATTTCTTGTAACTACAGACTGGTTTTTTTTTAACTGCATACCACTCCTACTGAAAAAAAAAACTATTACCTAGAAAATGTAAATGGCAAGGATGTCTATATTTTTTTTTATTTACCACCCACCTTTCCATTATTTGTATTCAAGGTCAGGAGCAATAAGTGAACAAAGATACTCTATATTAGGCTTTGCTTATCTACGGCATGTCAACTTTCTTTAGAAAAGAACAATGTCCCCTTTGACTCCCTAGTGGATAGTGAAAGATTCTGCTTTCAAAACCTGGTTAAATGTCTTTATTTTCCTTGTTCAATCTCCAGTGAGAGTCAACTATCTTTTTTTCAGACATAGGATGTAATAAATTGGGGACATGGGGTTTTCAAAGTTTTGGGTTATAATTATTATCAAAAATTCACTAACTATGTTGTTAAATGGGCTGAATTCTAATGTCATTTTTGCTGGTTAGACATCCCCGCTGTATTTCTTTATTTATTTAGCTGGTTTTATTTATTACCTTATCAAGATGTCAAGGCGGTTTACATGGAACATTTAGAACTTGAGTTTACATGAAACAGTGAGATATTAACTAAGCTAAATTAACTGAACTAATTTAGGCTAGCATGCATATAACTGGAACTATTTACTACAGGCCCTTTGTTGAGAGGGTGGGGGAGAGGGGTGTCGGAAAGAGTAGATGAGGTTGGGGGGCATTGCTTGTGTGGGGTTGAAATTAGGTAGGGCCTTCACTGAAGTGTTCCTTAAATAGATGTATTTGAGACTGTCTTGCATTACATCTTGTTAGACAGACTGCGCACGCTCAGAATAGACAGATGTGTTTTGTCCTGATTTAGCTCTTTGTTGTCTAGAAGAATAAAATGACTCTTTTAATTAAGAGTCGCCTGATTGGAAGCATATGAACAGAGGGGCACCACAAGGACCATCTCTCGTAGCAATGTTATTTCATATTTCTCTTCAAGCATTGTGTGACGTTTTTGTTGTGCTGAATTTGAATTATATGTGGACAATATTTTAATATTCTTTCCCGTTAGGGATGAGCTATTATCAACATCTGTTAAGGCGAGTAACAATCTTTTAATAATGGGTGCATGGTGTATAAGTTGGCCCTTAACCTCACTAAAACAGAGGCCCTGTATGTGGGACGTGGACAGGCAACAGCCCCCTTGAAGGATATTATTGTTGGGAATATGTCAGTCCCTTTGAGGTCTGAAATTAAATACTTGGGGATTATACTGGACTCTTGCTTAACAGTGAGTTCTCATTTAGAATCTGTTTTGACATCAGCTTTCTTTAAAAGTGCAGCACTGAGACAATGGAGACCATTGAGACCTCAGGGTGAGTATGTCAATTTTTTATTTTGCAAACAACTGACATTTGCAGTTCCTGTTTTTAGGTTTGCCTAAGAAATGCATCAGGGCTTTGCAACTTGTACAGAATTCTGTGGTAAGAATCCATTTTGCTTTGTTCAGATCAAGTCATGTATCCCTATATTTGAGGAAGCTGCATTAGTTACTGTTGAGTATCGTTTGTGCTTTAAAGTTTTCTCGATCGTACTTAAGATTCTTTGGAGCCCTAACCGTTGGCGTGGGATCTAGCACGCAGCAGGCACACTGCACTAAAAGCATGGAGTCCCACACTAAAAATTCCAACTAATTGGGTAGCATGTGGCTGGGTGGGGACTGGACAGGTTAGAGGCAGAATGTGGGCATTGATGGTAGCATGGGCATTTTTGGCAGGCACTAAATATGAATATGGCTGGCATGGGTTAATGCCACCTCAGCACGCTCTTTAGTATATATTCCCCTTGATGGGGCAGCACCAGTGTATTTGAGGTCTTTTTTAGTCCAACATCACACATTGCCCCACTGAGATCTGAGGACCAAATTTTCTTGAGGTACCTTTTGTGAAGTCCTTACACAAGGCTGAGATTCACTATACAGTCTTCTCTTGTGCAGCAGCTGTACTCTGCAGTTAGAATATGAATACTTAAGATTTAGAAGATTTGTGAAAATGACATACTTTGAAGATGCTTTTAGGGATTTTCCATGATATTATTTTATATTTTGTCTATTGTTTTAATTGTTTGGGTTTTGTATGACTGTTTTGTTATTGTCATTATTTGCTTTTTTATATAATTATTTTGTTTTTATGTTTTATGATTATGATTTCTTATGTTTGTTGTAATCCACTTAGAAAGGGCTGAGGTGCCCCTTCTGGGGGTACATACTGTGCCCCTGAATTTTCAATAAAGGCTTTTTCAGTTACCACACCTGGACTGGGTCTTCATTGGTGTTGGACTTGGGCTGCAGAGTTTTGCAGAAGGCTGGGGTGCAGAACCCAGTAGTGCTGGGTCCCTCCCCCCCTTCTTTCCTAGCCACCCCCCCCCCCCCTTCAACAGGCTCCTTCTTTCCTCCTCCCCAACCTTTGGGAGGGGGCCTGAGGTGGAGCAGTTCTTGTACCTTTAAGAAGGGTAAAAATAAATAAAAACAGCAACAGGCAAGGTGAGTAGCAGCTGCAAGCAAAAGCAAGCAGTCTTCGGAGCAGGTGGCTGCTGGGTAAGTCCTGCGATCCACGCTGGTGGGGCAACAGCGCATGGGGGAGAGTCGGCGTGTAGTACATGTCCTCCCTGGATTGCAGATGATTCATGGCCTGCGGCAGCTGCCAAGCACAGTGCTCTGACATTGGGCTGTGCCACAGCTGTGTTAAGAATAACATGAACATTGCAGAATGGTTTGAGGTGGCCTGCAGGGGCAGGAGTCTTGCAGGGCAGGAGCCCAGATGCCGGATCACACTCCCAGAAACAGTGGTGGCAGCGCAGTTTTGGCAGGAACCGCCATTTTGATATCTGTGAGTCCTTCAGTTGTTTATTTTATTTTTTTATTTATTTATTTATTTAACATCTCTTATATACCGCACTATTGTCATCAGCGCGGTTTACATGAAACAAACATATACATACAGAAAACTGTAGTGCATTTTACAAGTAACAGGAGTTTAGAACTTGGGAATAAAAGGTAAACTATTGTGGGGGGAACTGAGCCCCCAGTGCCTCAGCCTATGGCAAATCTTTCTCCTGGGGCCACAGCTGAGCTGCTCAGGGGGAGTTCGAAAAGGGGGGGTTCTCCGTTTACTCCCAAATTCATCCTCCTCCTTCATCAGGCCTTCATTTTGAAGCAGGGCTTACGTGAAGAATACCCGGTATCCACCAAGTCTCCCTTGGCTAGGGGACAGGGGCTTCCCATGGCGGCTAAGCACCCACATCGGGAGCAACTGGCAGAGGACATTGAAGTTGGCTTGGAAGGGTCAGTGGACTCCCTGGATCCATTGGAAGGGACTGCAGACCTCTTGGAGGAGAAGCTGCAGGAGGAGCTGGAAGAGGGGGAGCTCCCAGTGAGGGGAGAATCGATGGCAGTTCGGATCTCTTACCAGGATGAGCTTCCCTCCCTTATCACGGAGTCCCTGGCAGCTTTGCATTTTGCAGAGGAGCCTAGGCAGGAGCCCTCGAAGTCTGCGAAGGATCTGCTGCTGGAAGGCTTCCGAAAGCCCCCATATTCCTTTCTCGTTCACAGGACCTTGAAGGCAATGATTGTGGAGGAATGGAACTCTCTGGATGTGGGCTTGTGCATTGGTGGGAGTATGGTGAGGCTGTATCTGATTCCCCCTGAGAGTGGGAGAAGTGACGCTTGCCTTGCGTGGAAGTGTTAGGGACAGCCATCACTTGGAACACCACCATTATGGTGGAGGACGGTATGGCCTTGAAAGACCCCCCAGGATCTATGGATAGAGGCTCTGCTTAAGTAGGCATTTGAGGTATCTGCTCTAGCCCTGCAGGGAGTCATCTGTGGGGCTTATGTGGCCAGGGCCTGTCTACGGTGATCTCAAAGGATTCCCATGGAGATGTTGGCAGATTCTGCAGGCTACGCAGAGACAGCTAGGCTGGAGTCTGGTTTGGCTTTCCTGGAGGATTTGCTTTACGACTGCTTCAGGCATCAGCTAAGAGTATGGCCACTCTGGTGTCAGCATGGCAGCTTATGTGGTTGGTTTATTTATTTATTTTATTTCACAGTTTTTCTATACTGCCCCTTCCTGATATCAGGGGCGGTTTACAATGAACAACTGCAACTTTACATCGAACAGTTTTATAAATCAAACAATCAACACTTAACGGAACTGTTTACATGGGAAACTATTTACAAGAATAGCAGAATTCCAATTTTCATTGTGTAGTAGGTTTGCTCAGTGGAACCAAGGAGGGTTTAGTGAGATGTTTGCTGTGTGACATTATTCCATTATTTTCTCCGTAGTGCAGAGTGAACAGTAGCGTTTTTAATTCCTTTCTAAAAGTTTGTAAATCCTTAATGGCATGCATTGAGTCTGGGAGGGCATTCCATAATGAGGGGCAACAATAGAGAAGGCTCAGTTACTTGGGACTTGTTTTGTTTTGCGAATAATCGGTGGGATTATAAGTGTATTCTGTGAGTGTTCCCTTTTGGATCTTATATTTGTTGCATGGGTGATTAATGTTGAATGTATGATGGAGCGATATTGTTGGCTGACTTAAATGTTGTTATTAATATTTTGTTTCATATTCTGCTTGAGATTGGTAGCCAGTGTAGATTGTATACCAAGGGTATTATATGGTCACTTAGTCGAGCTTTACATATGATTCTGGTAGTTACATTATGGGCATATCAAGTAGAGGTCTAAGATGTTGTATGGTTCTTAGTTTGAAGTATATGGTTCTTGTTAATCGTTTTATGTGTGCAGTCAATGAGAATGATTGATCTAGTAAGACATAAAGGTACCTCACTTGTTTTTTCACTGGGAGTATTGTATCTTGTATTTGGAATGTAGTTGGAGGAGTGAATTTCTGGTTTCTTGACATGTGGAGGAAGAGTGGAGGAGTGGCCTAGTGGTTGGGAGTGGAGGAGTAGCCTAGTGGTTGGGGCAAGGTACTTCAGGCTGGAAGGTTGGGGGTTCAAATCCCACTAGAAGACAGCAACCTTGGGCCAGAAGGACTGGGGTTTCTAGTCCCACAGGTGCTCCTTGTGGTCTTGGGCAAGCCACTTAACCCTCCATAGCCCATGTTCCCTGTAAAATAGTTATCTCCAAGTTATAATGCCCTGTTCAATGTAATTTCAGTTTGTTCAATGTAAACCACACTGATGCAGAATAGCATGGTATATAAGAGAATGAAAATAAATAAATGTAGAGCACTTCAGTTTTTTTAAAGTTAATGCTCATATTATTCGAAGCTAGCCATGCCTGAGCTTCCATGATACAGGATGCTATTATATGTTGGGATGTGTTTAGGGTATCTATGGGGAGATATAGTATGATATCATCCACATAGGTATGGTAGTTCACTTTGAATTTCTTGAATTTATTGCATATCAGTTGTAAATAGAGATTAAACAGGAGTGCTGAAAGGGCAGATCCCTGAGGTATTCTTTGCTCCTGTTTAAATGTGGAGGAGGTTTCTTGGCCTATTTGAACTTGTTGTCTACGGTCGGAGATATAGGATTTGAACCATTGGTAGGTTGTTCCCTTAATTCTGATTTGTTCAAGTCTGGAGAGTACTGTATTGTGGTTGACATTGTCAAAGGCAGCAGATATGTCTAAGAATATGAGGATGAATGTCTGTTTTATATCGCCCATGCAGTGTATGAGGATGTCAAAGAGAACCAGTAGGAGCAATTCTACACCATGAAATGGGTGAAATCCAAATTGTTGGTCATCTAGTGGGGCATTAAGATCTATGAAGTCCTGAAGTTGAGCTTCTATGACCTTTTCAATTATTTTTGCTACAAATGGCGTCTTTCTTATCGAGTGTTTTATTTTTTACAATTGGTCGAATCATGGAATGTTTAAGTTCATTAGACATGGTTCCTTGTAAGGATTGATTGACAATTTGGAGAATGTGGGGAGCTAGCTCATTCTTTGTTGCCTTGATCCAGGCAACTGGACAGGGGTCCAGAGGGGAAGTAATAGTGTTAATTTTAGTAATGGTGTTCAATAGTTGTTTTTGATCTATTGGGTGAAAGGTATGCCATGTGTTGGTAGTTGCAAGAGGGTTTGGATGTATGCTGGAAACTGTAGTGTCTTTCTTTTTCAGTTTGTCTTCAGTGTTTTGCCAGGGTTTGGATGTTTATGCTAATGACATTTGTATCGTTATGGGTAGTCTTGGTTAGAGACTTGACAATCTTGAATAGTTCACATGGTCGGTGGAGAGTTGTTTTTTTTAGAGTGGTAGTCTTTTTTCGCCTTGTTAAATGCTTCTCTGTAATTGTTGAGTGTTGTCATGTAGATGCATTTATTTTCTGGAATTTTAGTGTGTCTCCATTTATGTTCATGTTTCTTAATTGCTTTTTCCATTTTATTAGATCTTTTGTGAACCATTTCTTTGAAGTTCTCTGGATGGCTTCCTGTGATTGTGGGTTGGGGCTGCTGCCTTTTGTATAGTGGTGTTCCAATTGTTTAGGGTGTCATTTAAATCTAATTGAGTGATGTTTAGGTTAGGTAGGATGACATTTAAAAAGGTTTCCTTATCAAAGCGTCTGCCTATTTTTATGAGGTTTGGTGTGTTGGGTTGGTGAAGGGAGGTGTGTGTGTATGGAGAAATTATTTATATAATGATCTGACCAGGGGAGTTGTTTTGATTGAGGAGGAGAGTGGAGGTCTGTAGTTGATATTGGGAGATATGCAAGATCTAGGGTATTTCCCTTTGTAAGAATGGACATCTTTATTATCTGATGATAGCCCATGTCAGCCATTTTGTCAATGAATGACATCACTTG
Source organism: Ichthyophis bannanicus (assembly GCA_033557465.1). Taxonomy (NCBI): domain Eukaryota; kingdom Metazoa; phylum Chordata; class Amphibia; order Gymnophiona; family Ichthyophiidae; genus Ichthyophis; species Ichthyophis bannanicus. Next base: position 15,800,622 of record CM066039.1, on the reverse strand, counting down.
TGGGATATTTAGTGAAAGGCAAGTTGAAGTCTTCCAGAATAATGTGTGTGTTTTTAGGGGGTATGTGCATGCAGATTCTAGAATTGATGTCGGGTTTTCATGATTAGGTGCGGGGGGTCTGTAGATTAAACATGTCAATGTTTTTGTTTTCCATTTTGAGTATATCCATTCCTTCTATGTAGCTACATACATTTAGGGGTATGTTTACTAAACTGCGTTAGTGCAATTCGCGTTAGGAGCCGCGGTAGTGAAAGAAACCCCAAATAAGGACATGGGCGGTACATCGTCACCACTGCCGCGCGTTAGAAAAATTAACGAGCGTTACCGGGCGCCGTGCCGCATTACTGCGCGTTAATCGTAAGAAGACGTACAGACACAAAGCACTGAAACAGAGCTGTAGCACAATGGTTACGGTACTGACCGCTGTTACAGGCAGCATGGGTTTGAGTCCCGAGTGTGCCTAACGCAGAAGGCTGTCCCAGGCATCACCCTGTACATCACAGAGGGAAAGAGGAGGCATGTTTTTCGTTACGCTGAGTGTGCCTAGCCACGTACGAGGTTGCGTGCATTGGTACGTGCGTAGCCTCGTGCGTAGCTGCGCGCATACAATCGTGCGTGGGTACGTGTGTTTTTACCAGTGTGGGCATCTTATTTTACAGACTCTGTAGGGTGTCTTGCACCTATGCATTATGCTAGCAGATGTACGTGTGATGGCCTATGGTTTATCAGAGCCTGTGAGCAGCTGCTGGGGTTTCACAGGGTTGGATTGTGCCAGTCACACCCATGATGCACTGCACATGCAAATCAGCTGTCCACAGATACACACCATGGGGAATGCACCCCCACAGCACCTCGGCCTGGTAGGGGGGACTGACCATGTGCACCCCCACAGCACCTCGGCCTGGTAGGGGGTACTGACCGTGTGTTGTACTGGCACATAGTAGCTACACACCGTCACATTGTGCAGGTACTGTGCTCACTCTGAGGGTGCAGTGAGGCACCCAGCACCAGGTCCAAAGCAGTGTTAATGTGTGAGATAGGTAGGTTCTGCAGGACCACCTTGGACATCTCTGTCTGTTTCAGTCAGGTGTAGCCCCCATGCACCCCCTCCCCCAGGGCTGAGGGTAGCAAGCAGGGTCTCCCATCAAAAGATCCACAGTCTACCTCACTGCAAAGGTGGCAGTAGAGGGGAACATTAACCCTAGCCCTGCTGAGGAACAGACACCGCACAGGGCAGTCAATGCAGCTCTGTACACAGCCATAACACAATAGCAGACAGACATTAGGCTGCACCCCACCACTATCTGATATTCCCCTGGTGCAAGCCATCAACCACTCCATCACAACACCTACCAGCTGCAAACAGTCTGCTAGTGCCCAGTGGAGATGCCTGCACCCAGAACTGGGATGTCAGCATACACAGCAAGCAGATACATCAGTGACTGGGCCCCAAAAGGAAACCCATATTTATCACATGAGAAAAATACTAGATAGCACTATGGGAGTGCCTAGCCATGCTGTGGTCACTGCACAGTCAGGGTGAGAGTGATCTCTCAGCAGGATATACTGAGGTCACCTTGTCTGTGTAGGTCAGGGGTCTCAAACTCAAATTGCTTTGAGGGCCAAATGAGGACTTGTAGAGTAACCCGGGGGCCGCACAAGATGCAGGCCTCATTTGCATAAGGGCATCATTTGCATAAGGGCATAAATATTTGCATAATGTTACCATACACTAACTTTTAGTAAACATGCCTCTTAATGAGTGTATGGATAAAGAAAGACTAAAAGATTTCTACATTACTATAAACCAGTGCCAACCGCCAGGCACATTAGGAACTACTAGAAACACTGCCCATTTAGAACCCATAGCAAACCTGCCGTGTCCTAACAGCACTACCAGGACTCACAAAGCACCATACCCTAACTATCAAAAGGCAACACTGCAAATATTAAATCAACACATTTCAGAGAATAACAATACATGACCTACTCGGGAAAGAGAACAAGTGGCAATGTCAAATAGTAATTACATAAACAGAATACCTCAGCTCAGTTACACATGCAGAACATACACCATCACCAAACAAGGAATCACAATTTAGAAACAGGAAGACAATTAAACTGGGAACCCCAAAAGCCAAACTTAGAATGTACAACACTGTAGAAATAAAACTATACATTGATTTCCTCTTGTATTAAATAAAGTGCAGACGTTAAAGATGCACATTTCCAAGAGCTGACATATTTCAGTTAATAAATTCAAAATAAAGAGATATTTTTCTACCTTTTGTGCATTTTTTTTTCAGTTGCAATTGTTCCAGTCACTTTCTTCTGGTTTCTTTGTGTCTTCTGCTAACTCTCCATCGTCTGCTGTCCATTTCTCCTTTCTTCTTTCCTAGTTTTTTTCCATTCTCTCTACATCTGCTTTAACATACTAATCATTCTCCTTTTGCTCTTTCCTCAGTCCTATGTCATCCACTCAAATTTTACCCCTCCATCCTCAATCCCCACTTACTCTCCCAATACCCGGCCAATTGTAGATTTTTCTTCCCTCCCACACAAAATATATTTCCCCTCTCCATTTCACTCTCCCAGCCCCATCCCATTCTAATCGTCCCCCAACATCAACTCCCTTCTAGCTCCTGCCCAACCCAGCATCCGCTCCCTTCTAGTCCCCGCATCATCAGCCCATTTCCAGTCCTAGCTCCCTCCCCTCACAGCCCATTTCCTTTCCAAGCCCCCCTCCCCACATCAGCCCATTTCCATTCCAAGCCCCCTTCCACTCAGCCCATTACCATTCCAAGACCCTGTCCCCATCAGCTATTTGCAGTTCAAGCTCCCCCTTCTACTCGGCCCATTTCCAGTCATAGCACCCCCCCCCCCCCAGTCCATTACCAGTTCTAGCCCCCCCCTAGCCCATTATCGGTCCTAAGCCCCCCAACAGCCCACTTCCAGGCCTAACCCTTCCATCGCCCCATCTTCATTCTTAGCCCCCCCATAACCCCATTTTCAGTCTTAGGCCCCCAGTCAGACCACCTCCAGTCCTAACCCCCATCTGTCCATTACCAGTCCTAACCCCCATCACCCCATTTTCAGTACTACCCCCCCCCCAGCCCACATCAAGTCCTGCTCCCCCCATCAAGTCCTGCTCCCCCCCCTACATCAAGTCCCGCTCCCCCCCCCACAAGTCCTGCTCCCCCCCCACCTCAAGTCCTGCTCCCCCCCCCCCACATCAAGTCCTGCTCACCCCCATCAAGTCCTGCTCCCCCCACATCAAGTCCTGCTCCCCCCCCCATCAAGTCCTGCTCCCTCCCCCCCCCCCCGGGAAAATTAAACTTTAAAAAAACCCCGGCTTCTGCTGCTGCTGCCGCCGCTGCCGTGGCCGGCAATAGCAGCAATATCGCAAGTCCCGCGGGCTCCCCCCCCCACCCGGCAGATCCCTTCCTGCTTGCCTGCCAGTTCTCCGCTTCAGCTTTCAGAGCCGCGAAGGGAGAGCTTCTCCCTCGTGACTCTGTTAAGCCCGCTGGGGCAGATGGGAAATTTCCCATCTGCCCCGGCGAGCTTAACAGAGTCGCGAGGGAGAAGTTCTCCCTTCGCGGCTCTGAAAGCCGAAGCGGAGAACTGGCAGCATTGGCAGGCAAGCAGGAAGGGATCTGCCGGGTGGGGGGGAGCCCGCGGGACTTGCGATATTGCTGCTATTGCCGGCCACGGCAGCGGCGGCGGCAGCAGCAGCAGAAGCCGTTTTTTTTTTTTCCCCCCTATGCATCGCGGGCCGCACAAGGGTCTCTCGCGGGCCGCGTGTTTGAGACCCCTGGTGTAGGTGGTGGCCGGGCACTGCAATGTGCCTGTCACTGCCCTATGCCCTGTGCAGATGCACCCTGGCCAGGCCACCCTGTCCGGCCTCTACCCATGGTACCTTGCTCCTCATTATGCACATTGGCAGCCCAATACTGGCAACATTGCTGGCAGTGTGGGCTGTGGAAGGTGTTTGCAGCCACCACACACTGGATAGACAGACAGCCACCCCCACACCTATGCCAGCATTGTGCTACTATAGAGGTGGTCAGCAGCAATACCCACCACACCAGTCCTGGGCATAGTACAGGCATGGATATGGTACACAAGACTGTTGGGGGGTCACTCCCCAGGGTGGTGAACACTGTCAGAGACCAGACCTGCAGCACACACCGCAGACATCACAATGATTGTTATGGTGGAGCTCAATGAGCAAAATATGCTTAACATAGGAATTGATATCTGGCAGTTATCATAGGAAACGTTTGATAGCTGTGTACCATATACCCAGGTGTAGGGTGGCATTGCTAAGGTATGCAACTGCTAGTGTTGGGAGATACAGGCAGGGCCCAATGTCTTGCCTCTCCAGGTGGCATTGGCCAATGGGGCCTGTGGGTGGGTGTGTGTCCCTGTTGGCTGCTGCTTTATGGCAGAGTTCCCCAACTCCAGTCCTGGTGTTCCAAACACTGTTCGGGTTTTCATGCTGTCCCTCATAAATATGCATGAGCTACATCTGCATACCATGGGGGTGGTGCATAGCTATGCAGCACAGGCATCTTTATTAGAGGCAGCATGAAACCGGAATGGTGTGGGGCCCTCCAGGACTGCATTTGCGGGACTCTGCTTTAGGTAATGTGCCTGTTTCTGGTGTCTGTGTTTGGTGTGGTAAAATATAGGCCATGCGTATGTTCTCAGCAATAAAGGAGTGTCTTTACTATCACTGTTTAGTGGTGGGTAAAACTATGGGGACTGGGTTGGCAGGAGCCCCAGGTGGGATTTGAACCTGTGACCCTGGTCTTACAGGCACTGGCTGTGTCTGTTGCACCACATTGTGGCCACAGAGACAGTGCAGTCCCTGGAGTTAGTTAAACCGGCCTGACAAGTCAGAAACCCTGCTCTGCAACAGATTTACTGTGGGCTCATTTACCTTGTATGCAGACAAAGGTGCACATAAACCTCAGAAAGGACCTCAGAAAAGGGGCACACACCCATAACCAAGCTGGCCAACAATGGTATCATTGGGAAACATTACACCACACGCCCAGGACAGCTCCATTACAATGTAATGCTCTTTGAAAGGGTCTGCGGAGCGTAGACCCTTCCACACATCATTTCTTTTTATTTTGGTGCTTTCCAGGGAGTGTTGTTCCTTGTTGCCCATTGCTATCACTGTTGCCCAGCTGAATTATGCTTTTTAAAATGTTTCTTGGGACTTCCGGTGGCATGTTGAGCTGAGTAGACGTGTTCGTCTCGGCTCTGGAGCCCGCGCCCTCCCCCCTGCCGAAAATTTGAGTTAATCTACTTATCTTTGTGCTACTGTGGGGGCATCGCTTTACGGAGCCTTGGAGGATCTCTCAGCTTCCCTCTTTGCCTGACCTCTGGTGCATGGCCACGAAAATCCCCCGCAGAACTCGGGCACGAGGTGGGGAAGACAAGATGGCCGAAGGTGGACAGGAGCCCCTGAGACAGCTTGAAGCCCCAGCGCTGGTAGCAGAAGTGTCGCGGGCGGTGGTGGGCGCCCTGGAGGAAAGATTGGGGGGCCTGTCCACACAGATGCAGGAGGTAGTACAAGCTGTAGCTGAATTCAACAAACGGGTCGAGCATGCCGAAACTCGCATCAGCTCCCTGGAAGATCGGCATGTACAAGACCTTGCCAGGATCTGCAACTTGGAGGCGACGTTGACACAGCACCAGGAAAAATTGGAGGATCTCGAAAACCGAAGTCGCCGCAACAACCTGCGGTTTATTGGTGTGGAGGAATCCGTAGCGGACCGGGACCTACGACACCACCTGGAACGTTGGATTACAACTACTCTATCTCTGCCGGAGGACATCGGACCGATAACACTGGAGCGCGCCCACAGGCTGGGGCCCCCACGGGCGGGTGATCGTCGGCCTCGGGCGGTGATAGCCCGGTTCCTAAACTCCACACAAAAGGATGAGGTGTTGAGGGCCTCCAGACAGCTGCGGCGAACGGGCACCTCCTCGGACCCGATACTGCTTTTCCAGGACTATTCAGTTGGGGTATCGTTGAAGCGCAAGGCCTACAAAGACCTGTGTACTAAACTTATTGACCGGGGAGTTCGTTTCACACTAGCGTACCCGGCGGTCCTGCGTGTTTACGGGGAGAAGGGGAGTCGGGTGTTTCACTCCCCTGAAGAAGCCCGGGACTACTGCAATGGTTTGGGCTAAGGCCTGGTGAGTGACCAACGTGCAACATTTTGGAGGCTTGCGGACTCCCATCTCCAGATTTAGCCGGGACTGGGGGCCTTTCGGCTCCCCTGATATTGGGGCAACAATGATTACGTTACTGCACTAACGCCCGCCATCACTGCCTAGCACCCGCGGAGAATGGGAGACAGTAGAGTTGTTACATTGTAATGGAAGGGCTCACTCTGTTATTTTGTTTCAGGCCCTGCTATTCCAACACGTGTTTATGGCTGGCTACTTTTTGAAACTCTCAATTGTTTCACTGTTACAAGTTGCAATTTTGTTGGTGCATGTTAAGAGCTGTATCTGACTGTTTTGCGGGGATTAAAGCTTAAGGGGAGGTGGGTATAATAGGGTGTACGATTGAAGGGGATTGACTGATTGATTGACTGATGGATGCTGTGGGGGGGGGGTGATATTTGTTCCGAGAGCTTGGGGAGTGGGTGATGGAAGGAGGAGGGGGGCGGGAGAGGTAGCTAGGTCACGGTACATTTGACAATGTATGTACCTTGCCTTGGTTCACTGGAGCGTGGTTTGCGGTGCTACCATGGGAGCGTGAGAAGGGGATCCGTCAATGCTCTGTGGCTCTGTGCTTTGATTATGTTAGCACAATTGGCGGTGGAGGCAAATTGCTGTTTCTCACAGGCGGGGTCTTGGAGTTTTGGCGCCGAGTGAGACACGGTAAACTCCCCGGGTCTTAGTTCATCCCATCTCAGCGCTGATTAATAATAGCAACAGCTGTTGATTGGCGGTAATGAGGCTGGGATGGGGTGGGGGGGGGCCGGTTCAGCCATAGGCACGGACTTCTTTCTCCACTATACTCTATAGGTCTTGGCAGGCTGCTGTATTGGGGGGGAGAGACTGGTTTAATGTCGGGAGCGCCTGCTGATGACGGATGAATGATGGTCACAACTCACCCCTGGGTTGAGACAGCCTTGGGGTGGTGGGGGGCTGGAGCCGACGGTGCCTGAAGTTGGAAAAGGGGAGGGCCGGGGGCCTACGTGCCATAGAAGTCTAGGTGGGGCCAGCTCAAGCTGGTGAGGGGCTGGAGGAAGTGGTAGAATGCAGGGGGGAGGGAGTGGGAGAGGGGGCGGGAGGGGGGTTCTGGGTAAGTGGGGGGAAGGGGAGGGGGATGGGTTGGGGGGGCAAAGTGCCGAGCTTGTCAGCATGTATGGGATGATGGGGGGAATAGGATTCACTGAGTGGGGGGGGAGGGGGAGGGGAGAAGTAAAATGTCTTTGTTGGAGAGTGAATAATGCCCGGAACTTTCATACCGGGTGGGCTAGAATTAGGGGAGGGGGGGCTCTTGGCTGGGGGGGCCCCTTCACTGTGACTCATCTGGCGAAGAGATTGTGGCTGTTTACTTTCCTAACTTGTTATGGCTAACACCACCCGAGTAATTTCCTGGAATGTTTGTGGGTTGGGCTCCCCGGTGAAGCGCTCTAAAGTCCTGCAACACCTGAGGCGTCACCGCGCAGAGGTTGTCCTACTGCAGGAGACACATCAATCGGGGGTGGAGCACCAGAAATTGGGCACTGGGTTCAAAGCTCATGTCTATGGGGCCCCGGACGTGGGGAAGAAGCGAGGGGTGGCTGTGCTGGTGACAAAGTCCACCGCCTGGGAGGCTGAAAGAGTTGCTACCGACCCACAAGGTCGATATGTTGGTGTGTGGGGGAGACTAGCCGGACGAAAAGTGTTCCTTTGTTCGGTGTATGGCCCTAATGAATATGAGGCTAATTTTTTTCAGGGCCTCTCCAAATTGATGGCTGAGGCCAGAGGGTACGAGATAATCCTGGGTGGCGATTTTTTTTTTTTTTTAATAGTAGTTTTTATTCAGTTTTAACATATAAAATAACAATACAAACGATCGTGATATAGCAGGATACAAGCAGATGTTATTGATCAAAATAGCAAAAGAATATAATAACTTGAACAAGACAGTACAATAACGTTAACAAGAACTAGTATCAGTCCATGCCAGCACGCCACCCTCCCTCTCTCCGTTCAATGTGGTTACAGCAGAGACCATTCCACAAGGCAGCCTCCAGCAATCATTTTCATCAAACATAATTTTGTAAAGCTGACCATTTCTTACTTAGTTTACCAGACCATGGGTTCTTGGCTATATAGATCTCTTCGTAGGTCTTATGTAGGATTAAGAGACTCCACCAATGCTCGAAACAAGCTTTGTCGAGATTCTTCCAGTGTATTAGAACTATTTTAAGCGCTATCCCGAGCATTAAGTCCAGCAGTTTACCATCCCATTTCATCAGAGTAGGTTCCAGAGCTATGGATTTATATATCACTATCCGATAAGTGATAGGAGTTTGTAAGTTGAGGATCTGTGATATGCGTTCCCAAACTCTGTTCCAATATATTTCCAGGGATTTACAATGGAACAACATATGTGCCAGTGTCCCAATTTCCATGTTACAGGACCAACATCGATTTCCCTCCTGTAGTGTCCATTTCATTTTCTTAGCCGGTGTAATATGCGCTCGATGTGCTATAAAGTACATAGATTGTGTGAGAGACGCTGCTCTCGTGGCACGTATTTGAGTTCCCCAAAAAGTGTCCCAATTTTCCGGAGGTAGATCTTGACCGGTTTCAGTAGCCCACACCGACTGTATCTTAGAACATGTCTTGTCGCTTTTGGATCGGAGAATCGCAACACATCTTGAAACAGCTTTAGCATCTGTTTGTAATTCTTGAAGTTTCTGTCGCAGTGGCCATCCTGTACGTATCAAGACAGGTGACACACCCGCTTTGCTCATGCAGGATCGGAGCTGACACCATTGGAAATAGCATGTATTAGGCAATCGGAATTCCGTTCTTAATCTGTCAAAGGTTTTAAATGCACTTCCATTGATCAGTTGTCCAATGGTGATAAGATCATGTTCCACCCATTTTTTCCATAAGACAGGCTTCCCTCCGATGATAAGGCGCGGGTTCAGCCATATGGGCATATCTGCGGCAAAGTCATCCCCTCCATCGATACATGATGCCAATAATCGACAGGCATGCTGTGTTTCTCGGATAATAGCATTATGTGGTGCAGTCTGGTCTACTACTGTGCCTACCAGTAGCCATGTGGGCAGGGGGGAATGTAGGGCCCGCTCCACACTCAGCCATCTAGGTCCTTTATCCGGGTCGTCAGAGTCGACCCATTGAGCACCCTGCTTTAAAAGAGAGGCAGTGTGTAGCCAGCCGAGATCTGGGAAATGGACACCGCCTTGTGTATTAGGTAACTTCAGTTTCCAGGCAGCTATTCGGGGTACTCGGTTGTTCCATAGAAAGGCTATCAGTTGACTATTCATTTTCTTATAGAAGGCTGTCGGGAAACGTAAGGGTATCATACTTAATATATAGCTGAGTTTTGGTACCAACATCATTTTTATCGTTTCTAGCCTGCCCCACCAGCTCAAATGAAGGGGGGTCCACTTGCAGATGTTATCATGTACAATTTCTTGACACATCTTAATGTTGATTGCGACAGTCTCTTCCAAGGTGGTGCCATAGGTCACGCCCAGGTATCTAAAGGATGACTTCTCATATTGAAAGGGGTATCCACGCATCATTTCTTCGCTGACCTGTTCATTCAGAGGAATAATTGTTGTTTTATTCAAATTTACTTTATATCCGGATATCGCTGAGTATGCATCTATGAGTTGCAGTGTTTCAGGAAGGTCTGATGGTTGTAGAAAAATGAGCAGGTCATCGGCATATGCTGACAATTTACAGGGACCATCAGCTAACTCAATTCCTTTTATGTTTTCCTTCTGTCGGAGCGCTATTAATAAGGGTTCCAGGGCTAAATTAAAAAGCATCGGTGACAGGGGGCAACCCTGTCTGGTCCCTCTTTGCAACTGAAAAGGGGCTGAGAGGTGTGAGTTGACCGCTATTCGAGCTGTGGGTTTGGTATATAACAATTCAACGCGTTTTAGGAACTTTTCTCCTATCCCAAACCACCGTAGGGATCGAAATAGAAAGGACCATTCCAGTCGATCGAAGGCTTTTTCGGCATCCAATGCTAGCCCTATCAGGGGCTCGGCCTTGGTCTTGGCAGATGCCAGTACATGTGCCAATAATCTTCCATTATCTGTAGTGGATCTGTTTTGTATAAATCCACATTGATCCTCATGTATCAAATCTTTTAAGATCCGTCCTAATCAGTTAGCAAGCACTTTAGCATAGATTTTATAATCAGAGTTTAGGAGAGAGATGGGTCTGTAATTCTCTATCTTTTGTGTATCCCTGCCCGGTTTCGGGTGAATTACCACCACAGCCTCTGCCAGGGCTCCAATCTCTGGAGATTCATCTTGCAGGCCACTGTAGTAGATCTGTAGCATGGGAGCCAATTGAATGCAATATTTATTATAGAATTCCAACGGGATACCATCTGGACCGGCGGCTTTGCCACGAGCCATCTGTTTGATCGCATCTTGTATTTCAGTTACTGAGATCTCTTGTTCCAGCGTTCGACTTTGATGACTGGTTAATGTGGGTCCTACTATCTTGGAGACAAAATCTTCAAAGGCTCTGTCACTACATTGGGTATCTGAGCGATATAGTTCCTCATAGAATTCTTTGCAGCGGTCTAGTATTTTGTCAGATCTCAGGAGAAGGCCCCCGGAATTGTCCTGCAACGCCGCTATAGCGGTCTTGCTGGTTTTTGGTCTGAGCTGCCGAGCTAAGAGGGATCCCGAGCGGTTGCTGTCATAGTAGTATATACTACGTTGTAGCTGGATGCTACTCAGTGCTTCTTTGTTGAGGAGAGCATTATATTGGTATCGCAATTTTTGGAGTCTAATCAATATCATTGAGTCAGCTCTTTTGGCTAGTAACCTTTCCCCAGCTTTTATTTGGAGTTCCAATTCATCTTTTTCTTTTTTCCTGGCTTTACGCCGTCTAATGGTGTAGGTGGTAATATGAGCTCGTATGGTCGCTTTAAAACCTTCCCACCAGCTCCAGATGGAGGTATCAGTGGGTGTATTATATTTAAAATAGGTCTCAATTTCCCCTGACAGTAGCTGTACAAAGGAGTCATCTGCTAGTAGGGATTTATCAAATGTCCATCTTGGTGGAACATGCTGTGTAACGTTGGTATTCAACACTAGGGAGACAGCGGCGTGGTCCGATACCGTTGTAGCATATATCTCTGCGGACAACACTTGGGGCATCAGCTCTGTGGACAGTAGGAAGAAATCGATCCTTGTTTGGGTATTATGTGGGATGGAATAAAATGTGTAGTCTCTTTCTTGGGGATGAAGTAGGCGCCAGGGGTCTACCAAGTGTAGCTCTGTTATGATGCCTTTAAGAATCGCCTGCGATTTGACTTTGTCTACAGCCCGATAGGGCGTGCGATCTAACAGTGGATCCAAGATGACATTGAAATCGCCCCCTAATATGATATTGGTGTGAGCCGCGGCTGTAACTTCTTTAGCTATCAGTTTGAAAAAGTTAGGGTCATCGAGGTTGGGCGCGTAAATATTGAAGAATGTGTAAAGCTGTTGATTTATTTTCATCGTCACTCTGGCCCATCGACCTAGCGGATCAATCCGTGTGTCGGTAATGGCGGATTGCAGGAATTTGCGCACTAATATTATTACCCCCCCTTTGCGTTGAGTGGCAGAGGCCGAGGCCGCCACCAGGAAGTATTTAGAGGTTACTTTCTGCGATTCAGTATCTGTTAAATGTGTCTCTTGTAAGAGGGCAATATCTGCTTTTTTTTGCTGGCAGTACGCTAAAATCTTCTTTCGCTTGACAGGGCCAGTAATACCTTTTACATTTAACGAAAGCATTAAAAGATCACTAGACATCAACGTTGGGATAAGCTGTCTTATAGGTGAAAGCTATCCTATGGATAGGCCTGCCGCGTACTTGCATTTGCGTGTATGTGGAGGGTTTTGTACTGGACTGGACTGACACAAACAACTGCATAACTGGCAAACATTGTATCGCTAAGGTGAACACAATCCACTGAAACAGTAACCAACCCCGACCTCCCGTTGCCACCCCTACATTTCAAGCAGAAATATCTGTTTAATTCAAACTATTTAGAACAACAGAAATACAATCAATGAGGTGTTTAACAAGGCTTAAGGCGTTCTAAAATTTGTGAGAACGCACGGCCGCACCCCCTGAGTATATGCTGAGTTCTCTACACTGCGTGAGAGATCAGAATATTGACCTCAGGTTTCCATACCGCATTTTTCTTGTAGGAAAGTTTTCAGTTTTTCAGCATCAACAAAATTCCTCGTTTCATTATGCAGCGTGACCCGCATGGTTCCTGGGTAGTATAGCCCGTATCTTGCCTGTGCACTTTGTAGCATGGGTCTACAGGCCAGCAACGCTTTTCTCCGATCTACCGTTTGCTTGCTCAAATCCGGATAAAGTGTTACTTTGTGTCCCTGGATTTGCAGTGATCCGGCCTTCCGTGCAGCTTGAAAGATCTGTAGGACCTGTGGGTATCTCAGTACCTTCATTATGAGTGGGCGCGGGTATCGTGTGTTTTCAGCTTTGTGTGCTGGGATTCGATGGGCCCGTTCTAGTTCAAAAGGCCTTGCAAAGACAAGCTGCAGCATCTCTGGTATGGTTTTTTCCAGAAATCCAATCGGATCGGTACCTTCAGCGCCTTCAGGGACTCCAACAAGGCGGATATTATTTCTACGGGAATGGTTATTTTGATCTTCAATCAGATTTTCTATGTGCCGGACTCGTTTGGCCAAAGGGCCCAGCTGTTCTATTGCAACGCCATGCTTCTGGGTTTGTAATTCAACTGCATTAAGTCGAGTGGTGATGGTGAGGAGTTTCTCTTTTACCTCCAGCAAGTCTTCTTGAATCATGTTCAGTGAACTAGAATTGGCTGCAATCATTTCTTTAACGCATTTCAATTCCTGTAGCACTTCACGTAGGCCACCGGCAGTCACTCCCTCCTTCTCTCCCGCGGCCATTTTCTGCGGGGAACCCACTTCGGGTTTGGATCGTTTCGCTGCTGAGCCGGATCCCTGTGGAAATTCCAGCCGGGCAGGCTTCAGGGATGCCATCCAGCTGTATTGCGGTGTTATTGATGTAGGTAGGGGGTACAAACTTCAATGGAATACCGGGATATGTTCAGGATTCTTGGGCAGCAACGGGAGCAAAAATTCAGGTGTCCATTCTGTTCAGTCCTGGGTGGCGATTTTAACATTGCTCTGGACACTGGTCTAGATAGATCTAGCCCCTCGGAGAATAGGAATTCACGAGCGCGTCGTCGTCTGCGGGGCATCTGTGAAGCGTATGATCTTCTGGATATTTGGCGGGTGATGCACCCTGGCGATAGAGACTATACCCACTTATCTAGGGCGCACGGCACTTGGTCACGTATAGACTTTTTCCTAGTTGCGGAGTCCCTTTTCAGTTGGGTTTCCCAGGCCAGTATCGGCCCTCTCGTTATTTCAGATCATGCCATGGTTGTCTTGGACTTACGGGGAGGTCGCCCTCCCTCGGGAAGGGTGTGGCGCTACCCCCTCGAGCTCTGCGGTGACGCAAGATTTGATTCCTTTTTGAAGGAGCGCTGGAAGGAGTACGAACTCTTCAATGCCTCATCGGATATATCTCCTGCACTATTCTGGGAGGCGGCTAAGACAGTGCTGCGGGGTGATATCATTAGCTATCAAAGCCACCGGCGCCGGCAATTAAACCAGCAGATATTGGGGTTGGAAAGGGAGCTGGGCCGAATTCGTCGGCTGGCGGCTGGCTCCCCTAGCAGTGTACACACGCACAGGCTCCGGGAGGTGCGGATGGAACTGGAGGCACTGCTTCATCAGCGAGCACATAAATCGCAGTTGTATTACCGCTATAAGCTTCACCGGTTTGGAAACAGGGCGGGCAAGATGATGTCGTCCCTATTGAGACCCCCCGGTGGCTCCCGACAGATTGGGGCTATTCGGCGGCCCGATGGCACCGTTACTCGGGACTCGGCCCAGATTGAGCAGGTGTTTACAGAATTTTTTCAACAGCTATATGTTGATGAGGAAATAGGGGTCTCGGTGGGGCGTTCCTTCCTTGAGGGCTGTGGGCTCCCTACATTGACAGAGGAACAACGGACAGTTTTGAATATGCCCCTGTCAGGTCAGGAGGTTCAAGTAGCAATCCGACATCTCAAGAATGGGCGTGCCCCTGGCATTGATGGATTTCGGGGTGAATTCTACAAAACCCTGAGGGAGGTGATTGTTGTTCCCCTCATTGGGTATTTTGATGACCTAGTGAACCGTGGGAAGTTTCCATTTGAACCTAATAAGGCTCTGATTACTATTCTGCCCAAACCAGGGCGGGACCCCCTTTCGCCGGGATCCTACCGCCCTATTTCCTTACTCAACGTTGATATTAAACTGTTGGCTAAGATTATGGCGGATAGGTTAGCACTCCTTTTACCATCCTTGGTCCACCAGGACCAGGCGGGGTTTGTTCGGGGGCGTAGAGTGGCCTACAACTTACAACGGATCCTATTATCTATTTGCGCCGGGCGACTGACCAGGGAGGCCTCGCTGATCATCAGTTTCGATGCCGAAAAGGCGTTCGACCGAGTCAGCTGGAGTTTCTTGCACCAGACGTTAGAAAAGATGGGCTTCGCAGGTTTCTTTGTGGACGTGATTAAATTGTTGTATGCAGACCCTAGAGGGGCTATTTTGGTTAATGGAGTTGTGTCTTCTACATTTGCTATTCAGAAGGGGACTCGTCAGGGCTGCCCTTTGTCGCCTTTGCTTTTTGTCCTCTCGCTAGAGCCCCTGCTTTTGAGCATCAGAGCCGCTTCTCAATTTAGAGGCATTAGGCTAGGAGACGGCGAATTTCGGGTTGCCGCCTTCGCAGACGACTTGCTTGTACATTTGGGGGACCCTCAGATGGGTTTGCCGCACCTGCTGGACCTTATTCGGGACTATGGTGCGCCCTCAGGTCTACGGCTTAACTTAGATAAATCCGAGGCGCTCTACCTGACTCCAGAGGGACACCCGGGCTGGCAAGGACCATTTCCGCTGCGATGGGCGACTGGGCATTTTAAATATCTGGGTGTCTACTTACCGGTGCGCCTCGAGGACCTCTATAAGCTAAACATTGGCAAGATTCTAGGTGAGATCGCAACCTGTGTAGACCGCTGGCGGGACTTACCTTTGTCACTGGGGGGCCGGGTGGCTTTATGTAAAATGACTCTCCTCCCCAAAATTCTTTATCCTCTTCAGATTCTCCCGTTGACTCTTAGGAGGACGGACCTCCGGCAATTGGATCGCCATTTTAACTGCTTTCTGTGGCGAGGGCGCAGACCTAGGGTTCGACTAGCGATACTACAACAACCTAGGTCCCTTGGGGGGATGGGCTTTCTGGACATTCGGAGGTACAATATGGCTTGCCTACTGAGATATGTCCGGGACTGGCTGTGGGACCTCTCTGATTGGACCCCGACAAGACAATTTGCGGTCATGTTGACACCTTTTCATCCCCGATACCTTTTACATGCTAGTACGCTCCGGGGAATCCCACCGATCCTTTGTGATCTTTTCCTAACTCCCTTCCGGAGGGCATGGCGGTTCTTTTGTGCGGGGCGTCAGATTTCCGCCTCTTATACACCTTACCTACCTCTACGGGGAAATGCGGATTTCATAGCCGGCCTTGGGCAGACCCGGTTTCAGTTTTGGGAGAGTCTTGGATTGGTGAATTTGGAGCATCTGTTGACAGCGGGGGGTACACTTGTGGCGTTTGATGAGCTGTGCCGGCAATACTCACTGGGGCCGTGGGATGTTTTCCACTACACACAGCTCCGGAGCTATCACCGCACGATCCCGGATGGGACGTTATGTAGTTCGGTATGCTCTGATCTTGAGCTGTCTCTTCTGGGGGGTGGTCTTCAGACTCGGGTATCGGTGCTTTACAAGATGTTGTGGGATGGGACGGCACCTAGTGCTATTGCTGCATTGGCGGCGGCCTGGACGGCGGATCTAGGAGAGCAGATTGCAGAAGATTCCTTTTTGGAGGGGTTGGTGGCCATTCCCACTGTGAGTATCCAGGTCCTCCATCGCGACACCCAATACCGCCTCATGCGTCGCCTCTATTTTGCCCCAGTTCGGGCGTGGAAAGCCGGAATTGCGGCGAGCCACTCTTGCCCCAGATGTGGGGCTGATAGGGCTACGCTGGGCCACATGTTTTGGCACTGTCCCCAGATCCAGCTGTTTTGGAATCGGGTGCAATTGTATCTTCGCCGCTGCCTCCCGCTTTTGGAACCTCTCACTGCACGTCATTTGGTCCTAGATCTCTGGGAGGATGATAGGGGGTCTACGCTAGGGGGCTGGGCACTGCGTTGGTTGCGCCTGATGCTGATGTCTGCTCGCATGACAGTGTTGCAGCGGTGGTTGGATGCAAGGGGTCCGGTTTATGGGCTTTGGCGAGTTAAAGTCCATCAGCTCCTCCTTATGGAACAGCTCGGGGCGGCAGGCGACGAGCGTCGTTGGGCCAGATTCCTGGGGGGGTGGGGACCCCATTTACAACTTCTGCCTGCTGGGACGCGTCATAGACTTTTGCGGAGTTCCTGAGTTTGTAGACTTTATTGGAGACAATTCTGGTCGATTACCTCAACTGCCTGCACGGGGGCCGGAGGGAGGGACTCCCAGGATTGGAAGCGCTACAACCGGGGGTTTGCTCCCCTCTTTCTTTCCTCCTTTCCCTTCTTCTCCACTACCTCTATTTGTTTTTCTCCCTTCTTTTTTTTTTTTTTCTTGCTTCTCTCCTGTTTTCCTCTCTCATCCCAGATGCGGACCGTGTAGGACTTGGGGGGGGGGGGGTTTGGGGTCGGGGGGGGTGGTCGGGGTGGGGGGGGTCTGGTTAAATTTGATATGTAAGGCGACAGATCTGGGAGAAGCGTACACCCTGGGTCTGTCTGTGACTGCATAGGTGCTTAGGTGATCAAGGGTTGGGTGGATGAGGGTTGGATAACTGAACGTAGTTACAGGATAGGTACTTTCTGTCTTCTCTGTGACAGGGGCACCCTTATGGCGCATGTACTATGTACTCATCGTTGGCTTGTGATGTTAACACTTTGTAACATCTGAAAAGGCCTGTAAATGGGTTCCCAGTGAAATTGTTCCTTAAATGCCTGCGCTGTTTGTTTTGCAGGGCTCCCATCGACCTGCTTTGATAACTGTATTGCCCCCTTTTCTTGTCTCCTTTATCTTCTTCTCTCCTTTTGTAGTGTAATGTACTTCCTTTTACTGTACTGTACTTCCTGTACTTAATAAAATAGATTTAAACATAAAATGTTTCTTGTGGTCATTTTTAACGTTTTATGTGAAATTTTGTTCTGTGCACATGTATCACACTGCTCACGTTTTGTGGGTTTCCCCGGTTTTTCTGTACATTGCTGACGTAAATGGTTTCTCTTCCCTTTAAATGCCTTTAACGACAGGTTTTCATTCGCGTTGGAATTGAGCTCTGAAATTCAGTGCGTTAGTATGAGGGGAGCCTCTCCCCGCCCACTCTCCGCCCATTGACCCCTTCTCTCCGCCCACTCTCCACCTTCTGCGCTGTTTTAACGCGCCACGGAGCTTTACGATCGTTAACTACTGTTAACGCGCGTAGTATGACGTTAACGGTCGTTAGCGCATCGGTACGCGCGTTATACGGCACTTACGATCATTAACGTCGTATAACGCGCGTTGGTCATGTTTACCGCACTTTAGTAAACATCCCCCTTAGTGTGGCTTTATATCTTTGTTTGCAAATTATGAGTGCTCTACCCCCTCATTTGTTATCTCTTGGGCAGTTGAAAAGGTCATAGCCATCTATTTTTAGTTGGTTTAGGAATATGTTATCTGTTTCAGATAGCCAGATTTCGGTAACACATAGAAAATCAGGTTGTTCGCCTTTAATCACATCTACAATTACAGGGATTTTATTCCTGATGGATCTAGCATTAATTAAAATAAATGCAACCGGGATGGGTATATCTAGAATGTGTTGAGTTTGGTCAATGGTTATTGGGTAAATGTGAATTAGTCTACTATGTGCCCTATTTTTTACCTATGCAATGTACATTTCTATGGTAGTGATTTGCTTAATGTCTAGTGCAGGTTAGAATGATGAATGGTGAGTGGTTGGTTTATTTCATATTTGAGGGTGTATGAGTTGTTTTTGTGCAAGTTAGGAGAATGAGGAGAAGAGCACATGAGATAATGAACCTGCACTTCATTATGGCAGAGTAGGGTAGATTGAGAGATAAAGAGGTAATTCCAATTTGTAAGGATGAAAGGTCATAGGACAATCTTATGGTGTTGCAGGTAAAGTTATTGTTTCTTTGGTATAAATTTAGTTATAGAGAAATAAGAAGGCTGAATAGATATTATAAAGGGAGAAGAGCAACTTTTTAACAGTTGCAGTGTGACTTGTTGCTATGTAACAGGATTGTTAACAATGTATCAAGCGTAAGCAAGTAGTTCAGAGGAAAGCAATAGGAGCCAAGATTAGTGGGTGTTGATTAAATAGAATGTACTGGTAGGAGAGACAGAACAATCATTGATACTTTCATCAGAGGACGAGAGATACATTTACGAGGAAGCTTGTGCTGTACTTATTGAGAAATTGTAGGTAGCTAGGATAAGATTCATAGCATGAACTAAGTCAAACTTATGTTTATCTTACTGTCTGGTAAGTAGATTAAGGTGACAAATTTGACGGGTGCATTAATTGCTTGGTATGTATGGTATTAGAAGTTCCAATGAAAGATAGATTATATATTCAGCAAAATCCTTAATTCAAACAGTGGAATCTAGAAAGTATAATCACAATAATACTATAGCAACCTGCAGTCATGGAACAGTTTTGTATGCGAGTGGCATTGAACTGTTGATTTAAGCGAGTCCCAAGAATTGTGACTTAACAATGAACTGAGAATGGTCTAAGAAAACTATTAGTATATGTAAGATTGGCTAACACAGGAATCCGTAACATGCGCAATAGGCTTATGAGCTGTAGTGGACCTGCAGATTGACAGACTATGAATATGAATACATTCTGTTAATATTCTTGAAACATATAGGGGTATGTTTACTAAACTGCGTTAGTGCAAATCGCGTTAGGAGCCGCGTTAGTGAAAGGAAAGCCATAAAATGACATGGGCGGGACATC
Source organism: Ichthyophis bannanicus (assembly GCA_033557465.1). NCBI lineage: Eukaryota > Metazoa > Chordata > Amphibia > Gymnophiona > Ichthyophiidae > Ichthyophis > Ichthyophis bannanicus. The sequence goes on along the minus strand of CM066039.1, from coordinate 15,781,248 downwards.
GTAACGACTAACGCGCGTTCCAAAAACTAACGAGCGTTACAGGGCACCGTGGCGCGTTAAGCATATGAAGGCGTACAGACACAAATCATTGAAACAGAGCTGTAGCACAATGGTTAGTGTACTCACCGCTGTTACAGACAGCATGGGTTTGAGTCCCCAGTGTGCCTAACGCAGAATGCTGTCCCAGGCAGCACCCTGTACGTTACATAGGGAATGAGGAGGCATGTTTTTCTTTACATTCAGTAGTTGTTAGTGAAACACACTCTCGCAGTGCACATAGCCATGTATGTTGGTACGTGCGTGGCTGCATGCGTTGTTACGGGCGTAGCCCTGTGCGTAGGTACGTGCGTACAATCGTGCGTGGGTACGTGTGTTTTTACCAGCATGGGCACCTCATAGTACAGACACTTTAGGGTGTCTTGCACTTATGCACTATGCTAACAGATGTACGTGTGATGGCCTATGGTTTATCAGAGCCTGAGAGCAGGCGCTGGATCTTCCCAGGGTTGGATCATGCCAGTCACACCCATGATGCACTGCACATGCAAATCAGCTGTCCACAGATACACACCATGGGGAATGCACCCCCACAGCACCTCGGCCTGGTAGGGGGAAGTGACCATGTGCACCCCCACAGCACCTCGGCCTGGTAGGGGGTACTGACCATGTGTTGTACTGGCACAGAGTAGCTACACACCGTCACATTGTGCTGGTACTGTGCTCACCCTGAGGGTGCAGTGAGGCGCCCAGCACCAGGTCCACAGCACCATCCATGGCTAAAAGAGGCCATGGCGCAGGTCCAAAGCAGTGTTAATGTGCAAGATAGGTAGTTTCTGCACAAACACCTTGCAGTCAGGTGTAGCCCCCAAGTACCCCCCCCCCCCCCCCAAGTGCAGCAAACAGGGCCTCCCAACAATAAATCCACCTTCTACGTTCCTGCAAAGGTGGCAGTAGAGAGGAACATCAACCCCCAGTTCTGGTGGGGAACAGACACTCCACAGGGCAGGCACCACAGCTCTGTACACAGACAGACATCAGGCCTGGATATGGTAAGCTGCACCCCACCACTATCTGATATACTCCTGCAGGAAGCCATCAGCCACTGCACCCTGCAAGCCACTCCATCAAGACACATACCAGCTGCAAACAGTCTGCTAGTTAGTCCATAATGCATGTGCCCAGTGGATATGCATGCACCCAGAACTGGGATGTCAGCATACACAGCAAGCAGATAAATCAGTGACTGGGCCCCAAAAGGAAACCCATATCTATCACATGAGAGAAATACTATATAGCACTATGGGAGTGCCTAGCCATGCTGTGGTCACTACACAGTCAGGGTGAGAGTGATCTCTCAGCAGGACATACTGAGGTCACCCTGTCTGTGTAGGTGGTGGCCGGGCACTAAAATGTGCCTGTCACTGCCCTATGCCCTGTGCAGATGCACCCTGGCCAGGCCACCCTGTCCGGCCTATACCCATGGTACCTTGCTCCTCATTATGCACATTGGCAGCTCAATACTGGCAACATTGCTGGCAGTGTAGGCTGTGGAAGGTGTTTGCAGCCACCACACACTGGATAGACAGACAGACACCCCCACACCTATGCCAGCATTGTGCAACTATAGAGGTGTTCAGCAGCCACACCCACCACACCAGTCCTGGGCACAGTTCAGGCATGGATATTGTACGCAAAACTGTTGGGGGTCACTCCCCATGGTGGTACGCACTGTCAGAGTCCAGACCTGCAGCACACACCACAGACAGCAGAATGATTGTTATGGTGGAGCTCACTGAGCAAACTGTGCTTAATGTAGGAATTGATATCTGCCAGTTATCACAAGAAACGTTTGATAGCTGTGTACCATATACCCAGGTGTAGGGTGGCATTGCTAAGGTATGCAACTGCTAGTATTGGGAGATACAGGCAGGGCCCAATGTCCTGCTTCTCCAGGAGGCATTGGCCAATGGGGCCTGTGGGTGTGTCTGGCCCTGTTGGCTGCTGCTTTACGGCAGAGTTCCCCAACTCCAGTCCTGGTGTTCCAAACCTGTTTGGGTTTTCATGCTGTCCCTCATAAATATGCATGAGCTACATCTGCATACCATGGGGGTGGTGCATAGATATGCAGCACAGGCATCTTTATTAGAGGCAGCATGGAACCTGAATGGTGTGGGACCCTCCAGGACTGCAATTGCGAGACTCTGCTCTGGGTAATGCGCCTGTTTCTGATGTCTGTGTTTGGTGTGGTATAATATAGGCGTATTAACCATGCGTATGTTCTCTGCAATAAAGGGGTGTCTTTACTATCACTGTTTAGTGGTGGGTAAAACTATGGGGACTGGGTTGGCAGGAGCCCCAGCTGGGATTTGAACCTGTGACCCTCTGGTCTTACAGGCACTGGCTGTGTCAGTTGCACCACACTGTGGCCACAGAGATGGTGCAGTCCCTGGAGTTAGTTAAAGCGGCCTGACGAGTCAGAAACCCTGCTCTGCACAGGTTTACTGTGGGCTCATTTACCTTGTATGGAGACAAAGGTGCACATAAACCTAAAAACAGACCTCAAAAAAAGGGGCAAACACCCATAACCAAGCTGGGCAACAATGATATCATTGGGCAACATTACACATCACTCCCAGGAAAGCTCCATCACAATGAAATGATCTTTGAAAGGGTCTACGGAGCGTAGACCCTTCCAAACATCATTTCTTTCTTTGGTGCTTTCCTGGGAGTGTTGTTCATTGTTGCCCATTGCTATCACTGTTGCCCAGCTGAATTGTGCTTTTTACAATGTTTCTTGTGGTCATTCTTAAGGTTTTATGTGAACTTTTGGTCTTTGCACATGTATCACACTGCTCACGTTTTGTAGGTTTCCCCGATTTTGCTGTACATTGCTGACGGAAAAGTTTTCTCTTCCCTTTAATATGCCTTTAACGACAGGTTTTCATTCGCGTTGGAATTGAGCTCAGAAATTCAGCACGTTAGTATGAGGGGAGCCTCTCCCCACCCACTCTCCGCCCATTGACCCCTTTTCTCCACCCACTCTCCACCTTCTGCGCTGTTTTAATGCGCCGCGGAGGTTTACGATCGTTAACTGCGGTTAACGCGCGTAAAGTACGTTTAACGATCGTTAGCACGTCAGAACGCGTGTTCGGACGTGCTAACGATCGTTAAATGTACTTTATGCGCGTTAATCACGATTACCGCACTTTAGTAAACATCCCCCATAATGTTAGGTGAGTTTTGACTGATGGATGGAGACTTGCAGTCCAGGTTTGTTTGATAGTGGATATGCGTCGTCGTCGACTTGTTCAGAAAGGCTTGATTGTGCGAAACCTGCATGTGGACAGCTATTGTGTTGCTCTAATGGTTCAGGTAGTATCTGCCTCAGGTCCCTGCCTAAGGGCCATGCCAAAGAGCCCTCTGGCAAGGCCCTCAGGTGTGTGCCCACCAGGTGTGGGAACACCTGGAGCAAGTATGCTTTTAAAGTTACCTCTGTGCCCTGATTGGGCCTTGGGGAGAGCAGGAGGAGCAAGCAGCTTCCATTTCCACCCCCAACGTCAAATCAGGTGCAGTTTAAGAGCCTGTTGGAAAGGCTTTGATCCATGTGAGCTGTGCTTTTAATTACCTCTGTGTTCCAACTGGGCCTTGGTGGGGGGAGCGGGAGGGGAGAGCAGCTCCCACTTCCACCCCCAATGCCAGATCGGGTGCAATTGAACAGCCGGTTGGAAAGAGCTGGTTGTGCAACTGGTCAGCCGATGTGGCTTCCAAGATGTGTCTGAGCAAGCAACATTTTCCAGGGAAGTTGTTGTTTGGAAAGGACTTGGAAATGTTGATCAAGGATTTGGGGGACTCTGAGGTACCTAAACTGCCAGAGGATAAGCCCGAAGGGGCTGGCAGAGAGGCTCCCTTGAGAATCTAAGGTCAGGATTCTTGTAAGTGTCATCCTGCTCAGGGGGTCAACCCGCAGAGATCCCAATTTCTGCAGCAGGGCCCTTCCTTTTGGGGTGGCTCCTGAGAGGGCTGAGGGGGATCCTCTGGAGCTTCTAGAGCCACCAAGTCTTCTCAATGAAGGTTTGGGGGCCCTGGTGGATGGCCAGCAGAGGTTTTTTTCCCACTTGGACCCAGATTACTTCAGACACCTGAGTGTTGGAGATGATGTGGAATGGTTATGCCCTCAAGTTGGCAAGACCCCTCTCGGATTCCTTCATGGTTTCTCCATGCCGGATGCCTGGTTATCAAGGCATGGGCAGTGGAGGAGACTCTTGAACATCTGTTGTGGCTAAAGGCGATCATACCCAGTGCTATGAGGATTCCATATGGAGACCTTATGATTGGTGATAGTGGCTGTCCAGCAGGGAGAGTTTAACCCTCTCTGGACCTGACCAAGGCTTACATGAACATTCTTATCCATCCCAATCACCAGCATTTTGTTCAATTTGTGGTGTTGAGGGGCATTTTCCGTTTCAGGCCTTCTTTTTTGGCCTGGCCACTGTTCCTCGGGTGTTCATCAAGGTCATGGTGATAGTCGCAGCGGATTTGCAGAAGCAGGGGGTCTTAGTCCACCCATAGATGGATGATTGGGTGATTCAGGCAAAGTGATTTCAAGAGAGTCAAGAGGCAACAGCCCTGGTTGTTTGGAGACTTCGGGAATTAGGTTGGGAGGTCAAATTTGTGATGAGCCAGTTGGAGCCCTCCCAGTCCTTGGACTATCTGGGTGCTCAGTTCAACACCCACTCATCTGGACTGGACTGGACTGGAGGGATGATTAGGAAGGTGAAATTAGACCTTAACTGCTAATTTTTTTCCTGGAGTCTCTCCAGTCCAGTCCAGTCCAGAACCCACCTGGGATGTTTGCTGGTCTGTTTTGCTGTTTGGCATTTGCTCTTGAAGAATCAGATATTTGAAGAAGCAATTCTGGGACAATAGGTTCTGGAACTTAGGATGCCCTCTCTTGCTTGGGAATTCTGTTGTGATCTTTGTTTGTTCCCTGTGTTAAGGGTCTTCACCTTTCTTGTTGAAGTTTGCAAAAAATTTAAAAAAGGAGAGCGCCCATCTGAGGAAAAACAAGAGTATTATGTTTCCTTTCTCATTTTTTGAGAAGGTGTGGCTGGCAGAGAAAAGGGGTTTGGGGCTCCGTTCTCGGTTTTGTAAGGTTCATACTGGCTGTAAGCAAGTGGCACAGGCTACTTATGGGATCTTTAGGCTTGTGTTTCTCAGTCTCCTCCTGCTGGTAGAAGAGCATAACCTACTTGTGTGGACTGGACTGGAGGGACTCCAGGAATAATTATCTAGTAAGGTCTAATCTGGGATTTTCTTCTCATTTTTGTGATACATTGTTTATGACCTGTTAGCTCTGGTTCACCTATGAAACATAATTTTGCAGTTCAAGAAGTTCTAGAGTCTATAATATGGAGAGGAATAGCCTAGTAGTTAGAGACCTGCCTAGTACCCAAGATCAAGGGTTCAGTTGCCACTGGCACATCTTGTGACCTTGGGCAAGTCACTTTACCCTCCATTGCCTCAGAAGAAAAGGCTGGCAATCTACTTCTAGTGATACATTGTGTCACACCCCCTTTCTCAGCGTATAGGCGGTTGCCTGGAAGAGTGGGAAATGTGCCAGATTATCCTTGTAAGTGCTGATGCTTGGTATCCCTGTAGTTGTGGCCCAAACGAAAGACAGCCAAGGTTTTGTGTGATAACAAAAACTTTATTTGTTGCACAGGATTCTGTCATCTACCTCCCCTAACCAGAAACAAAACGGTGGATACTTTATAAACCAAGATAAAGTCCAAATGAAATACAGTCCAACCTGATCCTTCTCAGGGTTGTCAGATTATGTACAAGGTTAATTCAACTTCTTCTCATACACGAACAACTTCAGTAGCAGCTAATCACTTCCATAGCTTTAACCATATTCAGCTGCTTACAGACATTGAGTTTCACTCCAGCAGAACGCTGCTTCTCTCCGTGCAAACTCAGTAGCATGAATTACTTATCAGCACTTCTCTCATACAATACTATTAACAGCTTCACTCTTGGCAACATACAGCACAGTCTGCTTCCATGTCAGAATAAGACCTATCTGATTTGGTTGAACCTAACGGCATGGATTCAACATCTGAGTCAGACGTCTCTTGATTCAAATCAGGGTACTGCAGATCAACAGGCTTCCATGGTTCCAAATAGTGTCTAAGCTGTTTCCACTCTCTATTCCTTTCCCTCCGTGGAATATGATTATAACTAGAATCAGCAGCCTCCTTTAAAGTGGTGTTAAAGGAACTCAACTGGCTTGCTCCTCTTCTAGTACGTCTGGGTTGCAAAGGTGGGTAAAAAGACAAGTCTCTGTTCTTGTACTGCTCCTGTTTCACTGGCACAGCGTGAGCTAGCTTTTGCTTCTCTCGTCGAAGGCTACCATCAGCTGATGAATTAAGAACAGCTGAGGTGCTTCCTAAGCTTCTGCTAGTATCTGGCTTCCTGCACTTGGAACGCTTAGGCAGCTTATCATGCAGAGTTTTATACTTATTTAAACTCTCACCTCTGTTCACAGCCTCTAGGGAAGACTCTAGGGAAGATATACTATCTCCTCTGGTTAAGGGTTCCAGCCTCTCCCCATGAGAATAAAAGTATGTTCCCACCTGTTTCTCCTGGCTGTCTGGTTCGCGTTGACCTCTCTCTCTCAGAGGAAGCTTGCTCCACTGCTGTCTCTGAGACCTCCGTGTCTCACAGCAGTCTGGATGGCAACTCTCCCAGCACCATGTGCTATCCTGGCAATGGCTGCTCCACCCTTTGCTTCTCTCTGCCTCTTGGTCAGAGTCAGGTCCTGAGTCTCCTGCCTGAACACTTCCTGTTCTCCCAGGCACTCCTCCTGCTCCTCCACGAACTCTCCTTGGATCAGAACACAATCTCCTTCTGTTACTCGATCCCTCCAGACTAAGACTCCTACTGTTAACTCTCTCTGTTACTTCCTGGTTAAGAGCATTGGGCTGTCCTATCCAGTTTGACTCCGCCCCCTTGCCTCTTACGTCAGCTCCTCTGTTTGTCCTGGAGCTGGGGTGTGGCTCTCTCACTGCCCTTCTGTGCAGAGAGTTTCTCTGGGCTTGTGCTTTAACCCCTTCCTTGCCTACCTTAATGTGTGCATTAGAGGAAAGCTGCAGTTTTAAACCCATTTTCTCTCTGCTTAAAGCCTCTGCATCATCACATAACCCCCCATTTAAGATATTTCGGGCTGGCTGGACATCTCCAGAACAGCACGAAATCCTAGCTCTCTGACCGTAACTGACAAAAGCATTGCTCTTTATATCTATATACTTAGCCTCACTGGGCGTAGGGATAGAACTGTTTGGAAGATTCTCTATTATTTTCAGCAGAGCTTGCCGCTGATACCAAGAGATTTCCTCATCTACCCCAGACAAAGATTGGGCCTTCCACTCGGCCTGCCGAGGATCAAAGTCTTTCTCTACCTTGTCCCCCTCCCTGGTGGCTGACAAACCCACTACATCGGCCTGTCCTGTGGATCCAATCTCATCCAAACCCCTTGGGTTGGTACTTAACTCAGTAACCTCTTCTATATCCGGAAAGCCAACTCTCTCCATAATGAGTTGTGCTATTCTATCACCCACAGCTATTTTAAAATCCTTTTTAGAAAAATTTAGCAGCAAGACTTTAATAGCCCCCCTAAAATCTGGGTCTATTACCCCCGCACCTACATCAATGTATTCTTTAGCGCCCCATACAGATCGCGGAGCGATCCGACAGTAGCATCCTGGCGGTATTTCAAGCTGAATGCCCGTCTCCACTAAAGCTCGCCCTTGACTTGGGATAATAGTGTCCTCAGCACTAAAGATGTCAAAACCGGCTGCCTGCTCTGATGCTCTCTTAGGTATTTTTGCATTTGGGGTAAGCCTGCAACATTTCAAGAGAAACTTTGTCTTGCTGGGAGAACTCTGGCTAGGTGTCTTCTCCCTACCTGACTTTTCTCTAGGTTTCACAAATAAAGGAGCTGGTACTATCCTTGACCTAGGCTTCTCCCTATGAGTGGATGTTCCTTGTCTTTCCTTTATCTCCCTCTTTATGGGTTCTCTCTCTATCTTCCGTGAACTAGGGTCTTTGGCTTCGGTGGAAATGGCTAGCCCTTTAACTAGGCCCTTCCGAAATCGCAGCCAGTCCCTACTTTCTACCTTCCCTGAACTAGGGTCTTTGGCTTCGGTGGAAATGGCTAGCCCTTTAACTAGGCCCTTCTGAAATCGAGGCCAGTCCCTACTTTCTACCTTCCCTGAACTAGGGTCTTTGGCTTCGGTGGAAATGGCTAGCCCTTTAACTAGGCCCTTCCAAAATCGAGGCCAGTCCCTTCCTAAGACTAGGGAATGTGGTAGTCTTGGCACTACTGCCACTGGAATTTCCTTTTTCAATCCCAGCCCTTCAACAGTAACTAAGTGTAACGGATATGACGCGGCTGCGCCGTGTACACAACGAATTTTAATCTTCCTCTCAGAGTGCCCTACAAAATCTTTACTCTGAGCTCTTATCTCCCTCCATAGGCTATCAGAGATCATTGATTGGTCAGCGCCTGAATCTAGGATCGCTTCAACCTGAATATTGTTAACCCTGACTTTAGTACAAACCCCCCCCCCCCCAACCTCCTTGGACTGGGTGGTTACTAAAACAAGCTTGGCTTTACAGTCCCTTTGCAAGTGACCCTTCTGACCACATGCAAAGCATTTACGCTGTCCTCTATAACTTTTGGACAGGGGTATTCTGGACATAGCTTTCCCTGACCTTACTCCCTCCCTCTTCTCTGGAATTTTCAAGACTGTTGACTCTGAAGTACCCATCTGCTTCTGACCGACGGCTTTAGCCTCTAAGAAACGGTCAGCAAGTGCTATGGCATCTCTCGTGGTCTTACAATCTTTCAAAATTAAGAAGGATTGCAATTCTACAGGTACAGCATCTAGGAACTGTTCTAAAACAATATCATCCAATACTGAATCAATGCTTCTCCCCTCTGGAGTAAGCCACTTGTACACTAGTGTTTGAATCCGATGACATAAGCTCTGTGGTGTTTCACCTGGGGTTAACTTGCACCCTCGCAAAAGGCGGCGATATACCACTGGAGTTAAGCCTAACCGGGTTCTAATGGCTTTGACTACTGCCTCATAGTTGTTCACAAGATCATTGGGTACCGCTCTGTAGGCTGCTAGCGCCTCTCCCGTTAGGGATGATGCTAAGCGTATAACCCACTGGTCTTTTGGCCAACTGCTCATGAGTGCAATGCGTTCAAAGACCTCCAAGTAGTCATCGATATCATCATCACTTAACAATTGCCTTATAGATAACATGCCCTTGCTTAAGGTTTCAAGACCTGTTAAACTGCCTAGTGAATTTGACACAGTCTTAATTGCCTCCGTAGTTTGCTTCTGCTCTCCCATCCATGCGCCTAGCAGATTCATCAACGGCTGTTGTTGCGCCGCAGCATCTCCGCTGTTTTCTCCTGGGCCTCCGCTGACATTTGCTGCTGCTGCTGGAACCTCTCTGCTGCCCAGTTCAATAACTGAGCTGGATCCATCGGTGTCTCAGCTGCAATAAAACAGAAAGCAAAACACCAAGTGTGGCTTTTCACACAACACCCCTTCCCTCAGCTTCCACCACTCTGCAATACCCCACTCCCTTTTAGCAGTATCCTAGGTAACCCTTCTCATCTACCGGTTACCTGCTACAAGTGGTGAGTCTCGCTCTTCAGCACTGCAGAATCCAGGAACCTCTCCAATCCGCCTCAGCTGACACTCCACTCCGAGTTTGCAGAGTTGGTAAGCTCTTCCTGAAGGTACCACTTTGTGTGTTGAAAAAAAAATAATTTCCCTCTCTTTTTTTTTTCTTTTCTTCTTCTTGGACTTTGGAAAAGTTGTTCTTCTTTAAACTTTACTGGCAAATTTGTATCAGTTGCTTATTTCTGTGAGGTGGTAGCTTTAATCCTAAAAACTACGCCAAAACCTGTCACACCCCCTTTCTCAGCGTATAGGCGGTTGCCTGGAAGAGTGGGAAATGTGCCAGATTATCCTTGTAAGTGCTGATGCTTGGTATCCCTGTAGTTGTGGCCCAAACGAAAGACAGCCAAGGTTTTGTGTGATAACAAAAACTTTATTTGTTGCACAGGATTCTGTCATCTACCTCCCCTAACCAGAAACAAAACGGTGGATACTTTATAAACCAAGATAAAGTCCAAATGAAATACAGTCCAACCTGATCCTTCTCAGGGTTGTCAGATTATGTACAAGGTTAATTCAACTTCTTCTCATACACGAACAACTTCAGTAGCAGCTAATCACTTCCATAGCTTTAACCATATTCAGCTGCTTACAGACATTGAGTTTCACTCCAGCAGAACGCTGCTTCTCTCCGTGCAAACTCAGTAGCATGAATTACTTATCAGCACTTCTCTCATACAATACTATTAACAGCTTCACTCTTGGCAACATACAGCACAGTCTGCTTCCATGTCAGAATAAGACCTATCTGATTTGGTTGAACCTAACGGCATGGATTCAACATCTGAGTCAGACGTCTCTTGATTCAAATCAGGGTACTGCAGATCAACAGGCTTCCATGGTTCCAAATAGTGTCTAAGCTGTTTCCACTCTCTATTCCTTTCCCTCCGTGGAATATGATTATAACTAGAATCAGCAGCCTCCTTTAAAGTGGTGTTAAAGGAACTCAACTGGCTTGCTCCTCTTCTAGTACGTCTGGGTTGCAAAGGTGGGTAAAAAGACAAGTCTCTGTTCTTGTACTGCTCCTGTTTCACTGGCACAGCGTGAGCTAGCTTTTGCTTCTCTCGTCGAAGGCTACCATCAGCTGATGAATTAAGAACAGCTGAGGTGCTTCCTAAGCTTCTGCTAGTATCTGGCTTCCTGCACTTGGAACGCTTAGGCAGCTTATCATGCAGAGTTTTATACTTATTTAAACTCTCACCTCTGTTCACAGCCTCTAGGGAAGACTCTAGGGAAGATATACTCTCTCTTCTGGTTAAGGGTTCCAGCCTCTCCCCATGAGAATAAAAGTATGTTCCCACCTGTTTCTCCTGGCTGTCTGGTTCGCGTTGACCTCTCTCTCTCAGAGGAAGCTTGCTCCACTGCTGTCTCTGAGACCTCCGTGTCTCACAGCAGTCTGGATGGCAACTCTCCCAGCACCATGTGCTATCCTGGCAATGGCTGCTCCACCCTTTGCTTCTCTCTGCCTCTTGGTCAGAGTCAGGTCCTGAGTCTCCTGCCTGAACACTTCCTGTTCTCCCAGGCACTCCTCCTGCTCCTCCACGAACTCTCCTTGGATCAGAACACAATCTCCTTCTGTTACTCGATCCCTCCAGACTAAGACTCCTACTGTTAACTCTCTCTGTTACTTCCTGGTTAAGAGCATTGGGCTGTCCTATCCAGTTTGACTCCGCCCCCTTGCCTCTTACGTCAGCTCCTCTGTTTGTCCTGGAGCTGGGGTGTGGCTGTCTCACTGCCCTTCTGTGCAGAGAGTTTCTCTGGGCTTGTGCTTTAACCTCTTCCTTGCCTACCTTAATGTGTGCATTAGAGGAAAGCTGCAGTTTTAAACCCATTTTCTCTCTGCTTAAAGCCTCTGCATCATCACAATTGACAAGAAAACCCAGAGGCAGCTGGATCACCAGGAGTCAGCACTGACTTGGGCATAAAAAAAGTCTGTGTTGTCATCATCCTTTTACAATCAGAAGATGCCATTTTAATCTCATAGCTATATATCATAATGAAGTCATTACAGTCTGATGACAGAAGTACATTTGGATATTTGCTGTTATTTTCTGCTACATCCCGACACCAATTGCTGAGCAGCACCTGTGGGGAGCAATTTTCAAAGTGGTGTACAAAGATTACATAGAATCGTAGACACAGAAAACAATGGCAAACAAACACCATATGACCTATCCAGTCTGCTCATTCCTAAGAACTATGAAGTTCTACAATCCCTTCCTCTCCAAGAGATCCGCTGTATTTGTCCCATGCTTTCTTGAATTCAGATACAGTTCTTGCCTCCACCACAGTGGCATAACTTCTAATGAGGGGATCCCAAGCAAACCTTTGCTGAGATCCACCCATTTTCATGGCGAAGCACCAACTCTCACATACCCTCCCTCCCTCCCCGCCCCCCCCCCCCAATGCGGCTGTTACCTCCTGGCTGAAGTCTAGCGGTGCAGCTGTTATCGTGAGACTTCGGCCCATGAGGTAACAGTTGTCAAGCCTGGTGGAAACTTAAAAAAGCAGAAGTAGTGTGGAAAACATATTAAAGTAAGTCTGCCAATCTGTCTTACTGCCGCTTGGGGGGATTTTACACCACTGCTCCATCACCTTCATTGTGAGTCTGTTCCATGCATCCACCGCTCTTATGTAAAGAAATATTTCCTTAGGTTATTCCTGAGTCTATCTCCTTTCACCTTCATCTTATGACCCCTTATTCTACAGCTTCCTTTCAACTGGAAGAGGGCCACCTCCTGTATATTTATTCAACAGAGATGTTTAAATGTCGCTATCATTTCAATTTTAATGTTAATAAAAATGCTTTGCCCACATTGAATGGTGTCTGAAAATTGCTCTCCCTCAACATGGTTAAAAGTCTGCACATTTAAGAAGAGGAGTTTCTGGGGGGAGGGGCATAGGTCAAGGAAGGAAAGTAAGAAGTATAGGCAGCATTTTCAAAACCAAATGCATTATTTTCCATGAAAAAAAATATTGGGTGGAAAAGTCGTGTAAATACCCATGGGTAGTTTGAACCCATGAAAAACATTTCAAAGGTAAAGCACGCACAAACTTTCCTTCAAGAACTGATACAAAGCCCACAAGCAGAGCTGCTGCAAGGCGATGAGATGCTCTAGGTGAACCCTTTGTGCCCCCCCCTGGCCGTCTGCCTGTCCCTCATTGCTGCCACCAGGACCTACAGTGGCGGCAAAGGATTGAAATAGCCCCATGGTGCTTATCTGCAAATTTCATCACCATGGGGATGTCTGTTTCCGCCCCTTCCAATGGCCAGCTTCCTGTGTGCATGGAGGCAAGTCATCCATCAGAGGGGTCGGAAGCAGACAGCCCCATAGCGCCAAAGTTTGCAGATAAGCACCCTGGGGCTGTTTCAATCCATTGCCACTGCTTCAGATCCTGGTGAGGGATGATAGCGGCAACAATGGGCAGCCCCCTTCCCAACCCCAGAGGGCCAGAGCACCGTCCCAGTGTGCATAGTTTGAAAACTGCTCCCTGTGTGCATATATGCTTCTGTTGCAGAACTAATGCAACTAAAGTTCATAGTAAAGGAGGGATAGTCATTAAAAAGCATAGAGTTATCATTGCATTCCCATTTGCTAGTCAAGATTTGCAGCATATCTAGTGTGGCAAAGTCAGCTATCCTGAGAGTGGGGGAGGTGAGAAGCATAGCGAATTTACCCTAGTTAAGGGTCCCCTTCTAGGAGTGCAGGGAGAGAAAGCCACAGCCAGGTTTCAAAGACAGAAAAACCCCAGCTGGAACAGGTTTCAGCCAATGACTGATAAAGTAAGAAAGAGGGATTGCAAGCACGAGGACTAAAGCCCTTACTTTAACAAGTGCACTGATTATTCTAATATCAGAAGGCAGGGGGATTGCCAACACCTGGGAAAGAAAGAGGTGGGGTTAAGACCCTGGAGGTATAAGCCTGGGTTGGATTATGCAGAGAGGGAGAGATGAGAAAGAGGGGGAGGAGAAAGAGGGAGACGAGAAGGAGAACAGCCGGGAGAGCAGCTGAGACAGAAGCAGAGAGAAGGAGTTGATTCTTGGAGAAGAGCTGAGCTACCCAGAGCTGAGAGAGCTGAATTCCCTGCAACAGGTTGGCAACAGAGGTGGGGACCAGGAAGTGGAGAAGCTTTCAGACCACCAGAGAGGTTGTCAGCTGAGCAGTCTGACCAGGTTGGTGAGTCAGAACCCATGCAGTTGGGAGAACCAGTGTCAGAGTCGGGGGAAGAAGATTGCTTTATGGATTGCTCTCTATGCCAAGCTCTAGACAGGAGGTCTTGAGGAAAAGCTAGCCCTGAAAGAAGTAATTCTCCTTGGAAGTTAACCATATGGCAGAAGTAGTGTGGAGCTAAATTCCTGTCTGCTCCAAAAGGGAAATTTACTGCAACGTAAGCCTGATCAGGAAGCTCTGATTCATGCTTGTTTGTCACCTGTGTTTGATCTGTGCAACGGCAAGAAAAGCCAAGTTAGCTGCTAAAAGAGTTTTTGCTTGCTCCTCTCCTATATGAAAAGCCTGCAAAGAGTTTTGATAATAGCTTGAAATATTTGTTTTGTTCTAAGTTTGGTTTCACGTAGAAATGCAGCCTAGAGAGGTTTTTTGAGACTGGCAGAAACCAAACTGCTGTAGAAGAATTAAGCCTGAATTTTTCTTTATGCTCTGATTAATAAGGACTAAAAAGGAAAGTGGCAGCCTAGTTTCTAAAGGCAATTGCTTCTGCAAGTAAGAGGACTTTAAAAAGCCATTTCTGAGTTCTTTTGGTTTGTTTGCCATTATTTGCTGTACCTTAAACAAAATCCTACAGTTATAATCCTGTAAATGATACCTTGAACCTGCTGTGTTTTGTGTTATGGAAATAAACCTTTCTGTTACAAGCCTTACCCTCTGTTACCTCAACTACAAACCTTCTACTTAAGACACCAACATATTTTAGCAGTACTACACTTCCCAGAAGCCAACACGAAGAAATAGGCTGCTAGGAGCTGATAGAAGGAATCCTCAACCACTACGCCCCTCGACCACTAGAGGCAAGTGGCTTTGGGCGTTCTGCTTGTGACACTAGCCAGTCAGGTTCTCATGATCACAACAGTTAATATTCATGAGACAGAACGCATTCAATGGGTTTCCAATAGATGAAGATTTACCCGATGCATATTCATTGTAGTAATCCTGAAAACCTGACCGGCTAGCTATGCTTCCAGGAGACAGTTGTGAAGCACTGCTTTCGAGTTTTTCTCACTGTCTACCACATGTTTAGCGGTTCAGATTCCATCCTATGACGCAGCACACAAAGTTTTAGTCATATTAAGGATTCAGGAAATTGATTTCCTTACCGGTTGTTGGAAGGAGCAAAGAAACAGATATCAGGACTGGCAGAAGTTCAGGTTTGGACAAACCCCTTTTATTACCCCTACGCTTTCGGCCACCGGCCTTCTTCAGGGGGATATCATGTGAGGAAACACACCTCAAAATAGATTAAAACAAATAAATAAAAAGAAATTAGAATGCCATCAAAAGATCAAACGGTAAATAAATAAATAAAACCAAATGTAAACATGCAAAATGTTATACATGAATAAAAATAATAATATGGCATTAGGCCAAATTTAAAATGAAAAACAACAATAAGTTATAAATATGTGTGCTATAAAAACATGTATAATGGAATATTAATATGTATACAGTAAAACTATTATATATAAAACATATTTGTATGTAAGAAAAGAGATGAGGAGGATGCAATATGGCAGACAGGTCAAAATAATAAATAATAATAAATAATAGTGAGCATAAAACCATTTTATTTAATTTGGTCAACATTTCATCAATTTGGTTCATATTTCATTACATCTGACTAATGGGTTTTTTTGTGATCAGTTTACATACCGGCAACATTGGCTATTGCAAGATACTTGTCCTTTGATACAGTACAACGGGATCCTAATCAAATTTATATGTTTGTAAAGTAATGGTACATTGATATTTCTCCCTTTAAAATATAATTATATAATAATTCTTGTGCTTAAGCAAATCTGTGGTTATGACCTTTGCCCCATGAACATCTACATTGTTTCGGCAGGAAAACGTCATTAAAAAGATCACGGGAGTTGTGATCATTTTTTCCACAATCTCTATACAAGATTTGTCACGCAGCAGTGGTTAAGTTACCCCTGTTCTCTCATAAAAATTCTTTCATTTTAATAAAAAGAATTGAGTAACATATTATGCTATAGACTTCTTGATAGAGTATATTTTCATGCAATTTATGGGATACATACAACATAACACACCTGTAAAAGCGCCAATGACAGTTTTTCTTTTTAACATTGCTCGCACAGGCTTCACTTTGTGCTGGATGATGCAACAATTTTGAGATGCCATTTTTTTAGGTAGCATATATACAGGTATCATTTTTTTCTTATTTCTTACACAAGGTCCACCATGTTGAATCAATAAGAATCTTTTTTTCAATTTTTTCAGTCTAAATAGTATCTGTTAGCATATACCGCTAGAGTTCTCATGGCGGACAATAATTGAACTAAATATAAAGATGCACGAAGGAGTTACAAATATATACAACGTAAAAGGCTTGCACAAAAGTTGATAAAGGAATTCATGTCATTTCCTTGCTTATTTAATATTGCTGACACAAGTATATTTAATATTTCTGACACTATTTAATATTGCTGACACAAGTAGGTTTGTTTGTGCCAATGCAATGTGAAACTTAAAAACTGTCTATGCACACATAACCATTTTGGTTGACAAACATATTCAATGCATTTATACATATTATAATTATATTTGATTTTCAATTTTGTTTTCATTTTGTTAGTAAAACGATAGTACAAAGCTTTGAGTCATTCCGTTTAGTACCAATATATACAATATTTTTGCCGCATGATTCCATCTCGGCCAAACAACATTGGTAGAGAATTTCATTATATAAATCGTAAAAAGGTTGTTTAATCAGTACTGCCTGTATGTAATGGCCTTTTTTAAAGAAAAGACGCATCTTTTTCATTATGAATCCTCTTCACATTTAATTTCTTTGGTCCATTAAAGGTCTTGAAGGTGAATAACTTTTCCACATATGTTTTTATGTTGTGACAAATCTGACAATTTTTGATGTTGGCACAAGATATTTTATTACTATTATTATTTTTATTGTACAGTTTGTACTTTTGGGAATTGAATCAATTCTGGCAGCAGTAATGTTAGTGTTCTTTAAAGAGCTTTCTAGGCAATCATGAAATCTCAAACTCTCTTGTCAAATATTTAGCAATAACTTGGTTATATTCGAGCTCCTCTCTTTTCCCAGCTTTGTTTGCTTTTAGAGGTCCCCTGAGCTTTTATGGACATTCTCATGGGAATTTCATCCAGGTGTTTTATACAATTTTAGTCGAGATACAAGTATTATAAATGTGTTTTATCACTCTAGTTCATTTAGCTGTTTTATCTGTTCTATTTTTATATATTTATTTTATATATTTTTATTCCAGTGGTTAATGTCTTTTATTTGCACGAAAGACTTTACCTGAAGGTATTGGTGTTTACATAACACATTATTATACATAATGGTTTTATGCTATTATTTATTATTATTTATTATTTTGACCTGTCTGCCAGATTGCATCCTCCTCATCTCTTTTCTTACATACAAATATGTTTGATATATAATAGTTTTACTGTATACATATTAATATTCCATTATACATGTTTTTATAGCACACATATTTATAACTTATTGTTGTTTTTCATTTTAAATTTGGCCTAATGCCATATTATTATTTTTATTCATGTATAAAATTTTGCATGTTTACATTTGGTTTTATTTATTTATTTACCGTTTGATCTTTTGATGGTGTTCTAATTTCTTGTTATTTATTTGTTTTAATCTATTTTGAGGTTTGTTTCCTCATCTGATATCCCCCTGAAAAAGGCCGGTGGCCGAAACGCGTAGGGGTAATAAAAGGGGTTTGTCCAAACCTGAACTTCTGCCAGTCCTGGTATCTGTTTCTTTGCTCCTGTGTATTTTACAGATACTTTGTTGCTTCTGTTTGCACTTACCAGTTGTTGTCCAGTCACTTCTGCCCCAGTGCAAACAGGAAGTCAACATCGTGCATCGGAGGGGGCAGAAACACAAACAGCCCAGCAGCACCAGAGGTTTAGATAAGTGCTGAGGGCCAGTTTGAAGTCATTGCTGCAGATCTTGGCAAGAGGCAGCAGAGGCAGCCCTCTGACCACTGGTGCTCTAGGTGACTGCCTAGTTCACCTAATGGTAGCAACAGCCCTGGCTGTGAGGCGTGTTTGAAGAAACCATTACAAGTTTGCATCTTGGAAAGAAGGAAAATTTGCATGTGATTTCTTGATTGTATAAGCACCTGGACTTGACTTATTGCTAAGAAAACTCAACTAAACACCTTCTGAACTCCCCTTGTAATAAACTGTAAATAGACTGTGAGCTGTTTCTTTCCAGCCTTTGACAGTACAGTAGAGAGAAGTTGTTTGGGAACCGCATGTAGGGTATATCATGTGTGTTACTGCTGGTAGTATGCAGAAGAGGGTGCAAAGAGCCTCTGCATGTCACCAGAAGGCCCAGGAGAGTTTTCTTCCTTTCTCTTTCCCCCATTTTCACATATGGTTTTATTTATGACTAATTCAGCTGAGGGGTTACAAAAAAAAAGGTAAATGATGAGTTTGTCAAATAAAATAAGCAGATCCCATCCCAAAAGATGTGACTGAGAAGTCCTGGATATCTTGGGAAAACCAAATAAATCCCTGATATATGAGCTGTTACACTGTTGTCGTCGTCCCTCCTCCTCCTCTGTTCCTCCCCCCCCCCACCCCCCCCCCCCCCACACACACATATTATCCTCACAATATGCATAAAGGTCATTATCCTTTTTTTTAATAATGCAAAGTCACTGTCTTGACATCACTGACATCTGGAACTGGACAACAACTTTTTAGACCAAAACTCCCACAAAAATATATTGTATAACAGTTTGCTTTTCCACAGTCAGCATGAAGGATGCAAACCCTGTCTGTCCCCCACACTTGGAACTCAAACAAAAGCATCCAATATTTGCATAGAGAAAACCATTTCATGATTGGTTACATCTGCATCTTTCATTTTCTCCCTTTTGTATCCCATTAAGACAAAAGACATTTGGGAACCATTTTTTTCCATCATAAAATGAAATCCCTATACATTGCATGAGGCAGTTCGAATTCAAAGCCATCTGCAGAATTAAGCATTGCAAATCACACTCAAAGCCACTTGAAGAGATGTACATAAGACATCCATATGTCTTAAGTAAATTACATCATGACAGTCATTTAAAAAAATATTCAGTACGCCTTGGGAGAGAGTTTTATCCTATAGTTTCTGGATAGGAGTCACACATCATGCATTAAATAGCAACTTCGAAGAAAAATCATAAGACCATGTACTAAAGGGATTTCCATGAGTAAAAATGTTTACAAGCATAGATTGGCCGCAGGACAAGTGATACTATTAGGCGAACTAGGTGGTCACCTAGAGCACCGGCCCTCCAGGGGGCATCATTGTCACTACTGCTACCGCTCTCCAGGGCCTACAGCAGTGGTAATAGGGGCAGGGGGACAGTGGAGGGGGCGGCAGAATGGAGGGCCCACCTAGGGCACTTCCATTCCTTGCACCAACCTTGATTGGCTGTCTGAAAGCTTTGCACCCTGTAAGTCTTCTTTATTCCACAACGCACAGAGGTTTTCTTGGGGCAGGCGCATGTCGGTTTGCAGCTTCAAAGCAATGCGTGTTGTTTTTACTGGGGGAAAAAAATTCCCATGGAAAAAGCAGGTGCAAATCTCCGTGGGCAATTTTCCCTTAGGCAATCTTCAAAGAGAAACTCAGCAAGTATTGTCACACTTGAGCCAAAAGCAGAACAAGAAAGACTAACAGAAATCTTCTTACCATCACAAGCACAAAGAAAAACTCCATTCAATCTACCTGCAATAGAGCATTCTCCATATGCGCACCGTCATTGTGGAACACCCTCTCAGAGGGCCTTAGATCCATCAAGGACATTTGGGACTTCAGAAAGCCACTAAAAATATTCCTATTCACAGAACACTATGGACACAAGCAATGACCATTCCCTCTGGTCATACCCACCAGCCCTTCCATAACCCTTACCACGCATAAACGCATGGCGCTACCCCACCCATCCCAAGGATCCTACCCCCGTATTTCATTCCAATACAATGTCCCTAACACAGTTATTTTGTTTGCCTCCAAGTTTTTGGCCACTGTTATAATGTATGTGTATTTCATGTTCAATGTAAATTGCTTTGAATCTATGATAAAACAGTATAGAAAACCCATTAAATAAACAAATAAATAAATAGGGCGGCCAGAATTGCACACAATATTCTAGGTGCAGTCACACCATGGAATGGTACAGAGGCGTCATAATATCCTTGGTTTTATTTTCCATTCCTTTCCTCATTATTCCCAGCATTCTATTTGCTTTCTTGGCCGCTGCTGTAGACTGGAACTCTACAACATATTCCACAGAGATACAGCTCCCTGCCCCAGAGAGCTGACAACCCAGAGAGCTGAGTGAGTCCCCGAGATGTTCTTTGCAAGGCTGGCATGTGGGCATCTCAAAGGATTGAAAAGAGATCTGCAGTGGAACATAATACCACAGCTCTGAATCATCCCATATGGAGAGCTGAGGTAGTCGCCCTGGGTAGAGAAATTAGTTCATTCTAATTCATTGGGTTTTCAGACTTTATTCTGATCCAGATCCCCTGTGAAGAGGAAAAACTTTAACTAAAATTCTCAGATATTCCAAAAATAGGTTTCTTTCTTTAAAGTATTTTAGCAGGATGGGTGTAATCATGTTATTGCACAGAAAGCCATAAATATTTAGGCAGTGTCTTACAGATAATTTGTAAAAAGAAGCCTGTTGCCCTTGTAGCCTACCAAACGTGGGTCTTATTTTAAAAGGACATTTGCCATAGACACCAAAAGGAAGAAAACGTTATGGTAACATTGTCAAAAGTTTGAATTGGATGTGCTTCAATAAATGAGAAAACATGTGAACTCATTTTTATTCGTCCAAACGTATGCCACATAAGTAGGGTTATTAGAGGGGTCAAGGTCATTAGAGAACCTCCCATCCTGATTGTAAAGATGCATTTCTCGCTTGTCATTTTGGCGAAATTAAAACTACCAAGCTACACATGTAACAGGATAAAACCAGGTCACATCTGGCCTGTCTTTGGTAGAGAATCCAGGATCTCCTTACTTCTAGATGACACCGTAGCAGGGATGTGCCAATTCACATCCAGCATATTGAAATCACCTATCAGTAGCACTTCTCCTTTCATGGCAATACTGCGTATGTCTTCTATTAAATCTTCATCCGCTTCACTTCCTGTGAGGGGGAGCTGTATATAACGCCAATGCAAATGGATTTCCCTTGCCTTCTTTCTAGTTTAAGCCACAGAGCCTCCTCCCTCCCTTTTAAGCCCTGCAATTCTATAGCTTTAATATTATTTTTTACATATAGTGCCATTCCTCCTCCCCTTCTTCCTACCCTGTCCTTCCTGAATAAAGTATAGCCCGGTATAATCACATCCCAGTCATGGTTTTCTGTGAGCCTTGTCTCCATAACCACCACTAAATCCAAGTCAGCCTCTTCCATTAAAGCCTCAACATCTGGGATCTTATTTCCCATGCTAGGAGAATTTATACAGACTGCATTCCAGATGTTGCCCCTTTTACCCATTTCTACAATGTTATGTAATGTTTCACTTACCTAGAGGCTTTCTTCACCCATCCCCAGTGAATCTAGTTTAAAGCTCTCTTCAGGTTAGCCAAGCCAGAACATGCGCTTCTAGCTAACACCCGTTAATAAAAGACCCCCTTAGATATTTTGTATATATTTTGCATCTGTTGTAACTTCATGTTGTGCAAAATCAAAGGTTTTAAACTCAAACCAATAGCTAAGGCAACATCAAAAACACATATCAAAAATATAAATGTTTTTTCATACACACACTAGTAGTGGAGTAATCAATGATCCATAAAATCTTTATACAGTACTCAAAAGCAGTTATGCTACCAACCGCATAAGTGCTTTTATTAAATCATCCAGTCTACATATATAGATAACGTCTACATATATGGATAACAATGACAGGTTAAATCCTAAATGAACAAAGTTATGCATTTTTAAAAAGGGCTGGAAGAAAGGTTATCGGTTTAAGAGGCAATATTCAGCCACTAAACAGATAATTTAGGAGCCTTTTTTTTTTTTTTAACTTTTTATTTATCAAATTTCAAATTTATACAACAAGCAAATCAAACTTGTACAGAAATGATGTACATTTGGAGAAATAATAAAAAGAAAAATGCATACATCTAATACTTGCCAAATTACATCTTTAGTCCACCAAAATGGGGGTGCAACCTTAGCATTAATGGGAAACCCACAAATCAAATAATATACAATGATAGGAAATTAGACAGCGAACAAACCGGACAATAATCCATATTCATTCACGAAGAGGACTTAAAGGAGAAGAAGCTGCTGCATGTGAGGCAACAAAGGAGGACAGTTCTACTGGCTGAAAAAACACAAATTTCTGTAAACGAAATTGTACTATGCATCTACAAGGGAACCTCAACACAAACGAGGCCCCCATCTGAAGCACAGCTGGCCTAAGCAAAAGAAAGGCTTTCCGTCGTTTCTGCGTTTCCCTCGATACAT
The DNA here is from genome assembly GCA_033557465.1 of Ichthyophis bannanicus. Taxonomy (NCBI): domain Eukaryota; kingdom Metazoa; phylum Chordata; class Amphibia; order Gymnophiona; family Ichthyophiidae; genus Ichthyophis; species Ichthyophis bannanicus. The sequence continues at coordinate 15,758,727 of CM066039.1, read as the reverse complement.
CAGGGAACACTGAAATTCTCTTACCCAAAAACAAACTAGCCCTCTTTTTATAAAATAATTTAAGTAACCATTCTCTATCAGAGGATATAGCAAAGGAAACAAGTAATGTGGATACAGAAACTTCATCTACCTTAGGAGACTGTAACAATGCAGATACATCCCCTCCCCATTCCTTTCCTTCCCCTTCCCCCTCTTCCCCTCCCCCCTTCTTTTCCCTTTATCCTCCCTTCCTTCTCTCTTCTTTCCTCCCCATCCCCCCCTTTCCCTCCCCTTCCCTTGGGTATATGTATTGGTTAAGATTCAATGATTGATATACTGTTTTGAGTTTGGAAGGCTTTCTCAGTAACGTTAATTTTACATGGAAGTATGTATTGTTCAATATATGTTTTTTGATTCTTATGGCCAATTTGTTAGCTTTTCAAACGCATATTAAATGAAGTTTTTTGATTATATCATCTGTATTAATTTCGGATCGTTGGATACACAATCTGCATTTTTTTAGATTTCGATCTGACAGGTAGGGCTTAGTTCGTGGAGTTTTTTCATTGAGTCGACGGGTACTCATTGAGTCCCACGTCTGGTTTCAGTGAGGGTTTTATTAATACATTTTTTACGTTGTGTTTTTTATGGTAACAGATTCATTAGGCAGCTTTTAATTTTAGTTTCATTTTAGTTTTCATCCACTCGTTTATTATACTTCCGGTTTGTCCTTTTAAATGCGCATGTGTCGGCGTCCTTTTACTCTTTTGGAATCCTCATACGGCTTGTTGTGGTTGGTAAGTTTAGTTGGTTTACGGAATGCAGTTTCCCCTTTGGCACGAGTCAAGATAATTTAGGGGGTTTTGCCGGTATTGTTTTTAGCGTATTTCAGCGTCGTTTTTAACTTTTGTTTTAGAAGGGTCCCTTTAATGTTCTGGATGCTATAATAATACAATATATGTCTCTTAAGGTTTCACGGATATTGAGCAAGAAGCTTGGAATGTACAACGTGATACAAGGCATCCCTCGGGCTTTGTAAAGGCAAGATATATGAAGGGTTTCTATGCTGTTATTTGTACTCTTATGAGCTGGTTTTGGCGGGTTTTTTTGAATCTTGATATGACTCCTCAGCGTTTTTTATGGTGCCTAAAGGTTTTTTATAGGTGGTCTCGTTTTTTTAAAATCATCTGTATAATCAACGTGGATAATTCTCTTTCCTTCGTTGTGGTTATGTAAGCCTCTGGCATTGATCTTCAGGGGTACATTTTATTTTGAATATCCTTTCACTCCTTGGAGGACTTTTAGTCGGTTAAACATGGTTTTTTGTTCAGCATTTAACATGGGTTGTATATGTGTATGAATGAAAGTTTTATCATTCATCCTTCACATCCTGACACCCCCCCTGAGAAATTAGTTTTTGAATTTACAGTAATCCCCTAGAAATTTTCTCGAATGTTTTATTAACTTATTTATTTAATTATCATTTTAATTTATCCTGCATTTAATTACTTCCCCTTTATTATTTATGTTTTTTTGTTCAACAACCTTCCATGTTTTATTATTATCATTATTATTATTCATTTCATTGGGTAATAATTTGATTTTGTAAATGTTTCATTATTTATTTTTAGAAGTTCTTTAGATTATAGCGACTTCCATTGACTCTGTTGAGCCTGGTGAAGTCCATGTACATCACACCCTCAGGTAATGTCCCCCTATTATTACATTTTTATCTTTGGTTCGGTCCTATTCCTCTGGTCTCCTCATCCCTTTCATTTTCTTGGTTTTATATGGCTGTTTACAGGTTCCCTGTATATGTCTGTTTTAGTATTTTATAATTATAAATGTTTGATCTAATATATTTTTTAACAATTTCTTTTGATCTCTAGTATATATGTTTTTGATCTTTAGTATTGTCATTTGTATTCCAAATTGCATTTTTGTATTTTTAATTTTTAATTTTTAATTTTTTTAATTATTTAATTATTTATGTATTTATATATTTATATATTTATTTATTTATATGTATGGTTATAAGTTTAAATACATAATTTGATTTGTAGAGCGGTTGTTTATTCAATGTGCTGAGTTTTATTCTAATTATATATGTATTATCATTTTAATTGAGAGATTTATCATGGGTCCCCTTTTGTGTCTAATTAATGCAATTTTATTCCTTTTTTTGAGACCCAAGTTATTTGTGATAGTCCAATTTAGCCTGTTTTTATGTATAATGTATTTTTATGTTATATTGCTTGTTTTAACCCCTTTTTTTGCATTATTATTGTTTTGATTATATTAATGTAATTTCCTAATTTTAATTTTTACAGGCATGTTTACTAAAGTCCGTTGCTGTGCGGGTCCCCGTTAGTGTGCTGGTGCCATATAAGGAGTGGGCGGGCCAGGCAGAAAAAGGAAAAAAACGGACCGTAGGTTTGTGAGTCGCGCTAATGTGCGGGTCCCACATTAGCGCGTGAGAAGGCTAAGTGGGGCGCTGCTGCACAACCAAACAACAAAGCCGTAGTACAACGGTGAAGACATTGACCTATGGTGCAGGGTTCAGGGGTTCAAACCCCCATTGCACCCAACAAAAAAGACCAGCTGAGGCATCAAATTTTATGGGCAAAAGTGGTGTAGGAGGCATATTGATTATGGGCGGCAGAAGGCAGCGCACCTATTTTTTTAAACGGCATGAGACGGCGCACTGTTTATTGTGGGCGGCAGAGGGCGGCGTGCTGTTAAGGTTGGGCGGCAGAGGGCGGCGCACTGATAAAATTGGTCAACAGAAGGCGGCGAGCCGGTGGGCAGAAGGCGGCGCGCTGATGTGTGAGGGGGCAGCCCAATAGTGGGAGGGATAAGTGGCGCGCTGATGTGCAAATAGCAGGAATGGAGCCATAGGACAATGGTTAAGACACTGACCACCCATGCAGGCACAATGGGTTCAATTCCCCCCAGTGCCCATTGAAGACAGCTGGCTGAGGCAGTATTTTAAGGGGCATGCCCATGTTGGGCGCTGTTAATGTTACGCGCCAGAAGGCGGCGCGCTGTTAATTGTAATTTTGTGCGCCACAAGACGGCGCACCAATGGCTACAAGGCTGCGCGCTGCTGCTCAAACACAGGAACAGAGCCACAGCACAATGGTGAAGACACTGAGCAATGGTGCAGGGGCCATGTGTTCAATCCCTCACAAAGCCCAGAGAAAAAGGCTAGCTGAGGCAGTATGTTTTATGTTGGGGAGAGCTGTAGGAGGCTCTATAATTTTAGTTTTATGATAACTACTAGCAAACGCACTCTCACAGCATATTAATATAGGGCCGCCCATAAGGCACATGTTACAGTGCACCGTCTGCCAAGGCACCCTAGAATGTCCCCTATAGGGCAGCATGTATGTTGCGACACAGGATAATGTATGGTGCACCCTATATGGATGGCAACCATACAGTGCCCTATAGGGCGCCCCATAAAGCACCCTCAGAGGCACCTTATGGGTACAGTACACTGAGGGTGCTATTGCTGACATCAACATATGTACAGTAAACTAAAACAATATGCTTTGAACACCTGTCTCGCAGAACCCCAATGTGGGTTTGAACTCATCACCTCTGGCTGCACAGGCAGTGACCTAACCATAGCTGTATGGAAGCCCCTGGTTGGCTACAGATAGTATGCCAGGGTAAACAGGATAGGGTTAGGCCACACGTACCCATGATGCACTGCACATGCAAATTAGCTGTCCACAGATGGACACAAGATGGGAAATGCACCCCCACAGCACCTCGGCCCTGTTGGGGGACGTTACCGGGTGCACCCACACAGCAACTCGGCCTGGTAGGGGGCACTGACCGGGTGTTTTACTGGCACAAAGTAGCTACACGACGTTACATCGTGCGGGTTCTGGCCTCACCCTGAGTGTACAATGAGGCGCCCAGGACCAGGTCTACAACACTTTCCATGGCTGATGGAGGCCAAGCGGGAGTTCCAAAGCAGTGTTAATGTGTAAGATAGCTAGTTTCCGCACAAACACCATGGATATCCCAGTCAGGCACAGCCGTAGCGCGCGCCCCCCCCCCCCCGGGCTGCCCCCAGAGACAAACATGGTCCCCCATCAAGAGATCCACACTCTACCTCCCTGCAAAGGTAGCAGTAGAGGGCAACATCAACCCCAGTCCTGCTGAGGAACACCCCCCACACACAGCCATAACACAATAACAGACAAACATATGACCAGGTATGGTAGGTTGCACCCCACCACCAGGTATTCCCCTGCAGCAAGCCAACTGCACCCTGCAAGCCATTCCAGCAAACCACATACCATCTACAAACAGTCTGCTGGTTAGTCCATAGTGCATGTTCCCAGTGGAGACACATGCACACAGAACTGGGCTGCCAGCATACACAGCAAGCAGATAACTCAGTGACTGGGCCCCAAATAGATACCCATATGTATCACATGAGAGAAAGACTGTACAGCACTATGGGGGTGCCTAGCCATGCTGTGGTCACTACACAGTCAGGGTGAGCGTGATCTCCCAGAAGGACATGCTTTGGCCACCCTGTCTGTGTAGGTGGTGGCCGGACACTACAGTGTCCCTGCCAGTGCCCTATGCCCGGTGCAGATGCATCCTGCCCAGGCCACCCTGTCCTGGCTATACCCATGGTACCGTGCACCTCATTATGCACATTGGCAGTGTGGGCTGTGGAAGGGGCTTGCTGCCAACACCCACGGTATAGACAAGCACACACTTCCACACCTATGCCATCATGGTGCTACTATTGAGAAGGTAATCAGCCTTGCCCACCAAGACCGCTCCTGAGCACGGCAAGGCATGGATATGGTAGGCAGTACAGCTGGTGGCCACTCCCCAGGGTGGTAAACAGCGTCAGAGGCCAGGCCTGGAGCACGCACCGCAAACACCTAACAGATTGTTCGGATGGGGTCAACTAGCAGTATGTGTGGAACTAGCAAACATCTCAGAGCTGTGTATCATATACCTCAGGTGTAGGGTGACATTGGTAGGACATGCAGGGTTCAATGGTTTGCCTCTCCAGGAGACATTGGTCAATGAGGCCTGTGGGTGTGGGGTGTGGGTGTGTCTGCCCCTGATGGCTGCTGCTTTACGGCACAGATTCCCAACTCCAGTCCAGGTTTGCATCACACTGTTCTGGTTTTCCTGCTGTCCCTCATGGATATGCATGAGCTACATCTACATACCATGGGTGTGGTGCATAGATATACAGCACAGGCATTTGTATGAGTGCCATCATGGGACCTGACTGGTGTGTGCCCCACCAGGACTGCATTGTGTGATTCTGCTCTGGGTACTGGCCCTGTTCATGGTGTGTGTGCTCAGTGGGGTAAAGATAGACGTATTGCCATTGCATATGTCCTCCCCAGGAAAGGTGTGCCCTTACTATCACTGTTTAATTGGGGGAAAAAGATTAGTGGTTGCCCCAGTTGGGCTTTGAACCTGTGACCCTCTGCTCTTGTATACAGTGTCTGTGTGCACTGCACCACCGTGTATCCACAGATTGGGTGATTTCCCTGGAATGTCCATGACTGTGGATCCGGTAGGGCCTGTGTTGCAGTGGACTGTGCCAGCCTGCACATGACTGGGCCTCTGTCTTCTGTGGCTAGCAGCCACTGCCCCCTGCACCACATGTCCTCGTCCGCCAACATGCTGGCATGAGCTTCTCTCAGAAAAAGCAGATGACCTGATTGCAATGTGGCAGTACGGGACTGCATTTGGGTGACTTGGCTGTAGGTAATGCCCATTGTTGTGGTGTGTGTGCGCGTTGTTGGGTAAAATATGGGTGCTCTCCCCATGCTTATGTTCCCTGCAATACAGGGGTGTCTGCGCTATCTGTGTTCAGTGGTGGGTAAAATATAGGGATTGGGCTGGCATGTACCCCAGCTGGGCTTTGAACCTCTGACTTTCTGGTTCTAGAGGTACTGACTCTGTCCGCTGCACCACACTATGGCCACAGAAACAGTGCAGCCCCTGGAGGTAGTAAGCTTAGCAGAATGGAGTCACAAACCCTGCTCTATGCAATTTTACTGTGGGCATATGCACCCTGTCTGGTGACAGACGTGCACATAAACCCCGGAAATGGCTACGGGAAATGGGGGACAAGATATCACCGCGCTGGGCAACAGTGATATTAATGGGCAACCATACCAAACACTCCCAGGAAAGCTCCAAACAAAGGAAATGTTTTTTGGAAGAGACTCGGCTCCGTAAACCCTTCAAAGGTTCATTTCTTTTTTCTGGAGCTTTGCTGGGTGTGTTTTCTGTATTTGCCCATCACTATAACTGTTCCCCAGCTGAATTACTGTTTTTAATAGTTCTGTTGTGGTCATTTTCTATTTGTATTTGCACTTTTGTGCTGTGCACATGTATCACACTGCTCACGTTTTGCTGGTTTCCCCGGTTTTCCTGTACATTGCTGACGGAAATGGTTTCTCTTCCCTTTAAATGCTTTCTACCGCGAGTGTTTCACTCGCGGTAGTTTTTACATGCAAATTCGGGCCCGATACTGTGCGGGGAGCCTCTCCCCTCCCACTCTCCACCCATTGACCCCGTCCCTCCGCCCCTCCGGAGCCTTCCTCCGCCCTCCTTTCGCCGTTCCACGCCTCTATCAGAAATTTGCGGGCCGCACTTGTACGGGGCCCGTTAGTGAGCCGCGTACCTGTGCGGGGGTGACACGCACATGTGCGGGGCGTTTAAACGCGTTTCTGCGTGTTTCAGTGCTGCGTTGCCGTGCGCTATTTTGCGGGGTGCTATTTTGCGGACTTTAGTAAACATGCCCCTTAGTGTGCCTTGATAGCCCCTGACGAAGTGACATACGAAACACGGTCCTGTGTTGGGCTTAGGCCACTTAATTGGTACTAATAAAGGTATTGGGTGGTGAATCTGCCGCTTCCTGTTTTCGTTTCAGCATTCGTATGGGCCAGCTAGGCATCACCCTAGTCCGCACTGTGGCCCAGCTGCACCACAGCATGTGCCGCCTGCGGCCCTCTGTATCCCCTTTTCCGGCATCTGTCCAGTTGCCATTCCGACATGCCTGCCCTGATGTTGCGGGACATGTGCATGCCATAGGAACCCTGTCCGATGGAGTGGAAAACCCTGAGCAGCGCTATTTCACTGTGGGCTCATTCACCTTGTATGGGGACGGAGTGTAGACCCTTCCACGATTTATATCTTTTCTATGGAGCTTTCTTGGGGGGGGTGATGTTTCTCATTAATACCACTATTGGCCAGCTTGTTTATGGTTTTTTTCCAGTTTGTTGAGGTCATTTTGTTTATGTGCCCTTTTGTTCTGTGCACATGTATCACACTTATCACTTTGTTTAGGTTTCCCTGCCTAGGCTGTACATTGCTGACACTGAAATGGTTTCTCTCCCCTGTAATGTGCATTTAACGGCAGGTTTTCAATTGCGTTGGGATTTAGCTCTTCAGATCAGCACGTTAGTGTGAAGGGAGCCTCTCCCCGCCCACTCTCTGCCCACTGACCCCTTCTCTCCGCCCTCTCTCCACCTTCTGCGGTGTTTTACCGCGCCGCGGAGCTTTACGATCGTTAATGCATCATAACGCGCGTTATGTAAGGATAACGATCGTTAGCGCATCATAACGCGCATTATGATGTGCTAACGATTGTTAACGTTACATTACGTGCATTATTTACCATTACCGCAGTTTAGGAAACATACCCCTAAGTCTCCATCCTTGTTGCGCTCACTGCCACTTGCAATAGACAATTATCTAGAGCAGAGGTTCCCAACTGTTTTGGTTGTGTGGACCCCTTATTATCCTCCAAAAGATTCAGGAGCCCAAGTTCATTGCCTTCTCTTCCCAGACCCCCCTCCCCCCCCCCCCTCAGCACCATGCCTTTCCCCACTAGCCTTCCTTATCTACCTTCCCTTTACAGTCCCCACCAGTCGCTCTCTTTCCCTTCAGACAGTCACAGACAGTCCCAATCTCTTTCTCTGTCCCTCCTTCCAACCAGTTTCCTCCAGTCTCTTTCTTTCCCCCCCCCCCCCCCACATCAATTCCCACTAGCCTCTCTTTTCTCACTCTTTCTATGTCCTGCATAGCTCATATACTGGCCTTGTGTACCCCCACTGACCACAGATTAGGAACCACTTATCTAGAGCACTTCACAAATGTAAAGCATGATTTCTTGAGTGAGTTTTACCTCCAGCATTGAATGGTTAAATTACAAATTTTATTTGTGGTTAAGTAAAGTAGCTGCATCAATGTTGTGTTATCTGTGTTTGCATGGATATTTGAGCTTCGATGATCTTAATTTTATTTGTTTTATTATGGACATAACCTCCCCCCCCCCCTTAGCAGGTGAGACAAGTGTACATAAATCTAAGTTATAAAATGTAGATAATTAAATTTCTTGGTATTTGAGGATCTTCTACCTCTCCATTCATTGTACAGATAAGTCACTTGGTCACTGACACTTTTATTATCACTGTCATTCTTCTATTTTTCTCCTGTAAGTTCAGTTTTCTTTCATCAGACATTTGATCAGTAGGAATTGAATGTCCCAGGTGATCAGAATTTCTTCATTTTCCACAGTCCTCTTGGGGTCATGATCCCAATGTTTTTCTGGTATTGCAATTCTATACCGTTTCCAGTTTCCAGTGGGTGAGCTGTGCTGTCTTATTGTGCCTTCACAAGGAGGATATCCTTTTCATGGTGCGTTAGGGTCTTTCTTGAATTTCCTTCCTATGCCTCTGTCTGAATAAGTAAGGAAGTGTTGTCCATGCAGAAATGTGAAGTGGTCAGCACATTCCTCTGTGTCTGCTCTAATGGGCTTTATTCTAATGTGAGGTCCAGATAAATAGGGTATTTATTACCACTCAAAAGGATAATTAGAACAATTCTTTCACTTTCATGGGCAACTATGAACAAATTAATAATATTTGACTATTGCATTTATACCTTGTTTTATCAAACCTAGTGGTTCCCCAAAGCAAATTACAACAAAACCTAGGAATTCATTTTGAGGGTCATTTTAAAAGGTTAAGTCGTGCTTTAACGTCTAAAGACGTGCACGCGGATGTTGAAATCACAGAGACCTCTCCTTAGCCATTCCACAAATGACATTTGCAGACATCTCCAGTGCAGAGACATCCAAAAAGGCAAGGGGGGGTGGCAGAGGCATGTCTGGGGAGGAGCAATGGACTTACACATCCCCTTTTGTTCTCAGAAACATCTGCAGGCACTCCAGGTGTGAAGAGGCATCAGGAAAGTGCTTATTTTAACCTTAAAACATCCAGAGTGTAGAATTAAGTGACTAGCCTTGGGTCACAGTGGCTCATATGGGGATTTGAAGCTGACCACCTTGCTTTTAAGCCATTGCTCTAACCATTATGCTATCAGACATCTTAGTTAGTTGTTTGATTTTATATACAGCTCTATTTTATAATCAGGGCAGTTTACATGTAATAAAAACATTGAAACATTGTATATAGAACTGGAATGTCACCTTGGAATGTTAACAGGGTTGAACTATATTACATAACGGTATAATAGCGATGTGGGCCGTCAGACTATGACTGTTGATTACATTATGGTATATGGCAGCGATGGCGAACCTATGGCACGCGTGCCAGCTGTGGCACGCGAAGGCCTTGCAGCTGGCACGCGGGCCATAGGTCCGCAAAAAAAAGAAAAAGCTGTCTCTGACTGCTGCCGCGGACGCGGCAAGGGCAGAATGCAGCGTCCCGCGGGGCCCCCTCCGCCCGCTAAGCCCCTCTGCAAGAGCTTTCAGATTCGCGAGGGAGAGCATCTCCCTCGCGTCTCTGTTAAGCCCGCAGGGGCTAATGGGAAATTTCCCATCAGCCCCTTTAGACGCGAGGGACTGATGGGAAATTTCCCATTAGCCCCTGCGGGCTTAACAGAGACGCGAGGGAGACGCTCTCCCTCGCGAATCTGAAAGCCCTTGCAGAGGGGCTTAGCGGGCGGAGGGGGCCCCGCGGGACATTGCAATCTGCCGCGGCAGCAGCCAGAGCCTGCTTTTTTTTTTTTTTAAATTTGCCGGGGGGGGGGGGGGTTATGACTGCGAATGGGCCGGAGGGGGGGGGGGGTTTGGGCTGCTAATGGGCAGGAGGGGGGGGGGTTAGGACTGCTAATGGGCAGGAGGGGGGGTTAGGACTGCTAATGGGCAGGGGGGGGGTGTTAGGACTGCTAATGGGCAGGAGGGGGGGGTTAGGACTGCTAATGGGCAGGGGGGGGAGGTTAGGACTGCTAATGGGCAGGAGGGGGGGGGTTAGGACTGCTAATGGGCAGGAGGAGGGGGGGGGGGTTAGGACTGCTAATGGGCAGGAGGGGGGGTTAGGACTGCTAATGGGTAGGAGGGGGGGTGTTAGGACTGCTAATGGGCAGGGTGGGGGGGGGTTTAGGACTGCTAATGGGCTGGGGGGTTAGGACTGCTAATGGGCGGGCGGGCGGGCGGGGGGGTTAGGACTGCTAATGGGCAGGAGGGGGGGTTAGGACTGCTAATGGGCAGGAGGAGGGGGGGTTAGGACTGCTAATGGGCAGGGGGGGGTTAGGACTGCTAATGGGCAGGAGGGGGGGTGTTAGGACTGCTAATGGGCAGGGGGGTTTAGGACTGCTAATGGGCTGGGGGGGTTAGGACTGCTAATGGGAGGGCGGGCGGTGGGTTAGGACTGCAAATGGGCAGGAGGAGGGGGGGTTAGGACTGCTAATGGGCAGGAGGGGGGGTTAGGACTGCTAATGGGCAGGAGGGGGGGGGTGTTAGGACTGCTAATGGGCGGGGGGGTTAGGACTGCTAATGGGCTGGGGGGGTTAGGACTGCTAATGGGCGGGCGGGCGGGGGGGGTAGGACTGCTAATGGGCTGGGGGGTAGGACTGCTAATGGGCTGTGGGCTGATGGGGGCTGTCTGGAAATGGGGTGATGGGGGTTTAGGGCTGGAAGTGAGTTGATGGGGGGGGGCTAGGACTGGTATTGGGTTGGGGGGTTGCTAGGACTGGAAATGGGCTGATGCAGGGACTAGAAGGGAATGGATGCTGGGTGAGGCTGGAACTAGAAGGGAGCTGATGTTGGGGGAGGATTAGAATGGGATGGGGCTGGGAGAGTAAAATGGAGAGGGGAAAAATATTTGTGTGGGAGGGATAAAAAATCTACAATTGGCCGGGTATTGGGAGAGTAAGTGGGGATTGAGGATGGAGGGGTAAAATTTGAGTGGATGAAATAGGAATGAGGAAAGAGCAAAAGGAGAAAGATTAGTATGTTAAAGCGGATGTAGAGAGAGAGAATGGAAAAAAAACTAGAAGAGAGAAGAAAGGACAAATGGACAGCAGATGATGGAGAGTTAGCAGAAAACATGAAGAAACCAGAAGAAAGTGGCTGGAGCAATTGCAACTGTGTAACTGAGCTGAGGTATTCTGTTTATGTAATTCCTTTTTGACATTGCCACTTGTTCTCTTTCCCCAGTAGGTCATGTATTGTTATTGTCTGAAATGTATTGGTTTAATATTTGCAGTGTTGCCTTTTGATAGGTATGGTGTGGTGCTTTGTGAGTCCTGGTAGTGCTGTTAGGATACGGCGGGTTTGCTATTGGTTCTAAATGGGCAGTGTTTGTAGTAGTTCTTAATGTGCCTGGCGGTTGGCACTGGATTATAGTAATGTAGAAATCTTTTAGTCTGTCTTTATCCATACACTCATTAAGAGACATGTTTACTAAAAGTTAGTGTATGTTAGCATTATGCAAATATTTATGCAAATTGACGTGCTGGCACTTTGAGGAAATTCTTTGGTTTTGTGCGGCAGTTTGGGCACTCGGGCTCAAAAAGGTTAGCCATCACTGGTATATGGTCATAGAATTGTCAGAATAAATGGGCTTTTATTGCCTTACAGAAGGTTGAGAGGTCGGAAATGGTTTGGATCGGATCTGGAGCGTGTTCCAAAGGGTTGGTGCATACAACGAGAATGCTCTATTACTGGATATTTTGCTGCTCTTTGTTATTGTTGCTGGGGTCGTAAATGTGTTTGACATGCCTCTTCTCCTTGTTCTGTTGTTTAGTGTTAGGGATATGATGTCTGAGAGGGAATCTGCAGACAGATTAATTATTTTATGTGGCTTGCTATTGGTAACCAATGTAGTTGTTTTAAGATTCATTTATTTAACAGGTTTTTTATACCGCTTTATCATTTCAGTCAAAGTGGTTTAAATTTTAACTCAAACTTGGTAATATACATTAAATAAGGGCATTGATAACTAGGATTTTTCTGAGGCAATGGAGGAGTAAGTGACTTGCCCAAGGCCACAAGGAGTGCTAGTGGGAATTGAACCCTGGTCTCTTTGTTCCCAAATCAGTGTTCTAACCATTAGACATGACATGCTCTGACCTGGAGGTGCCATGTAGGGTTGGGGCTTTAGGGCTCAGGGCCATTTGAGGTGGTTGTAATATATAGTTTGGTAGGCCTTGGAGGATGATATTGCGTAGTCAAAGTGTGGGAAGATGAGGGCTTGGAATACAGTGCGGTAGTCATGTGAGTCCAGGAGAGGGCAGAGCAGATGGAGAGTTCTTATTCTGTGGTATACTGCCTTAGTGATGTTGTTGATGTGGGCTTGCATGCTCAGTCGTTGGTTCAGGGTGATTCCGAGATAGCGCACTTCTCGTTTTATCACCAGTTCTTCATCCCTTGCATTTAGAGTAGCTGAGGGGAAGAAAGCCTGATCTTTTCTTATAAAGAGCACTTCAGTTTTCTTGTAGTTCACTTTGAGGTTGTGCTTGAAGACTCATTCTGAGACTGCATTGAAGCAGTTTATTATGTTGGTGCAGTTAAATTTATCTGTGGAGAAGGTGCATATAGCATGGCATCATCAGCGTATATGTTGTAGGATTGTGTTATGGAGCAAATAGGCTGAATGTAGATATTAAAGAGAAGGGAGGATAATGCTGATCCCTGTGGGACCCCTTGCTTCTGATTGTACATGGTTGATGAGTGAGTGCCTATCTGTATCTATTGTTGGCGATCTGTCAGGTAGGATCGGCACTAGTCTAGGGATGTGCTTCGTAGTCCTTTCTCCTGCAATCGACATAGCAAGATGTTGTGACATACTATGTCAAATGCTGAGACAATATCCATGAATATTAAGATAAATCACTGCTTTGATTTATCAATGCCTTTTAGGAGCCTATCGAGGAGAGACGCCATGAGGGTTTTGACTCAATGCCGCTGTCTAAACCCATGTTGTTGTGGGTCTAGGGGAGTGTGGGAGTCTACGTGGTGTTAGAGTTGCTGCTGAACTATTTTCTCTATTATTTTGACCAAGAATGGGAGGCTCGCTATGGGTCTGTAAAAATTCATACTAAGTGGGTCCAGCTTGATGCTTTTCCGAAGTGGTCAATTCTAGCAATGATTGCACTTAAGTCAGATCTTGCTATTTTGATCCAGCTTATGGGGCATGAGTCAGTTGGTGAGGTAGTGGTGTTGAAACCTTGTATGATATTCTCAATGGGGGTCATTCCAAGGCACAAATAGCAGGGATGGATGTCCCATAGCAGCTACAGCATCAGCAGCTGTAATTTAAAAAAACAAATCTCTTGGGGGTTTTTAAGAGACTAGAGAAACCAGCCAATGAAGAGTCGGCAGAAAACCAGCCCTTCATTGGACGGTTTTACCATCCTGCCAGCCTGCAGCTTGAAAAAAACAGTTAGTTTGCAACTATAATCACAAATAATGCATCCAAAATTATCCATTCGAGTGGCCTGGATTATTTTTTAAAGCACGTATATGGTCAGTCATTCTTCACAGTGAGGTCCATGATTCTCCCAGCTCCTCAAAGAAATGTGCAGTCAACTTGACAGAGGCACCGTGTAGACTTAAGGATTTGCTTACTCAGCAGCCTCCACAATCAGCATTGCAAGAAATGATAAAAATGCATCAGAGTAATTAAAGATGTAAATCAAGCCAGCGAAGGCCTAGCAGCCTTGAAAGGGAAGCACATCAAGGCGTCAACAGTACATACAAGCCTTTGAAAAAAATCTTGACGTAGTTGTAATAACAAAAGTCTTGCTGAGAGATGTGCTGTCAATATGAAGAAGCAGCAGACTGTTTTATCAGTGCAAATATCCAGTGGGTGTCTGGTGCACCGAGATGGAAGCTGAGCGCGTAGAACAAATAACTTTATTCAGTCTGAGCAGCTTGAACGATGTAAACTCAGTGGCAACATGCCAATTGTTAAAAACTGCAACACTTACGAAGAATTAAAAATAATGAGTTGCCTGATTTCTGCGAGATGCAGCCAAATGATCCCTGAGCTGGCCCAAACATCTTTCATCTGGCAGATGTAAGAAAGAAAATGGCATGAACTTCGTATAAATAACTTGAATTATGTGATCGTTTTTGGAGGATTTTATTGAACTGCCCCTCATAGCAGCTCCAGTTCAGTAGCTCCAGTGCAATGGGTCCTGCACCAAAGGGTTACTCGTAATTAGCATCCTTAGGTCCAGAACAGCCGGTTTTATCGGGTTCCTGGGTGATTTACATATCAAGAACTACTGCTTACCATTTCTATAGCGCTACCAGCATATGCAACACTATATGGACACATAAGATTTAGTCTCTGCTCAAAATCTATGCAAGACAGACAAATACAGACAAGTGGAACGTGCCTCGGATAGTCTGTTCCAGGCGTACGGTGCAGCAAGGTGGAACAAATGAAGTCTGGATTTGGCAGTGCAAGAGAAGGGCATAAATAAAAGGGATTTGACTGATGCGCGAAGTTGCCGAGAAGGGATGTAGGAAGAGATAAGAGAGGAAAGGTAATGAGGAGTTACAGAATGAAAGCACTTGTAGGTCAGTAGGAGGAGTTTGATCTAGATGCAGAAACAGACAGGGAGCCAGTGAAATGACTTGAGAAGAGGGGTAACATGGAAGTAGCAATGCAGGCAGAAGGTTTGCCGGGTAGCTGAATTCTGAATGGATTTAAGGCGATAGAGATGATTCAGAGGAGACCAGTGAGGAGCAGGTAGAATAATCTAACTAGGCTGTACTAGAGAGTGGATAAGGGTCTTGGTAGTGTGTTCAGAAAGGAAGCAATGGATTTTGCTGATGTTATACAGAAAGAGATGGCAGGTTTTAGCTGCCTGTTGAATGTGTGCAGAGAAAAAGAGAGACGATTCAAAGATGACCCTAAGATTGCAAGCTGAGGAAACTGGGGGGGGATGATAGTATTATCCACAGAAAGAGAGAAAGGAGGAAGGGGGAAGTGGGAAAGATAAGGAGCTCCATCTTGACTATGTTCATTTTTAGATGGTGGCAGGACATCCAGGCAACAGCGGTAGACAAGCAAGCTGAGATATGGGCCAGGTAAATCTGAAAGTCATCAGTGTAAAGATAGTACTGAAAACCATGGGAGGAGATCAGGGTACCAAGGGAATGAGTACAGAGAGAGAAGAGAAGTGGTCTCAAGACAGAGCCTGAGGTTCTCACCGACTGAAAGCAGGACATACGCTCAAGATGCAATGGGAGAGATAAGAAGAAAACCGAGATGGAATAGAGCTCCTAAATCCAAGCAAGAACAAGGAATCAAAGAAAAGGTGTAGATCAACGGTGTCAAAAGCAGAAGATAGGTGAAGAAGGATGAGGACTGAGTGAAGGCCTTGGATTTGGCAAAGAAAAGGTCACTAGAGACTTCAACGAGGGCTGTTTCTGAAAGCCAGATCTCTGGAGATACAGAATGGCTTGAGATCAGCAGAGAATCACACGCTTGAGTTATTTGCATGTGAAAGGGAGGAGGGAGATTGGCCAGTAATTGGAAGGGCAAGTAGGGTCTAGTGAAGGTTTTTTGAGGAGAGGTATAACCACAGCATGTTTGAAGACCTCAGGAACAGTTGCAGCGGGAAGAGATTGAGGATATGACAGTGACAAGGGACCACAGTGGGAGAGACAGAGTTTAGTAGAAGGGTGGGAATGGGATCAGAGGGGCAGGTCTGAAGGAGGAGAGAAGATGTGCAGTTTCCTTCTCGGTGATTTTAGAAAAGGAAGAAAGGGTGACAGAAGTTGAAGGAAGAAATCTGTCTATCCTCAATTTCCTCATGGCTCGCCTCCAACTGTCTAGTGCTCAATATTGCTAAGACCGCTGCAATCTGATTCCCCCACAGCTCCCCTACTCCGTCACTTATTCCCTCTTTTTCAGGCACCCGTATCTCTCTAGTCTCTAAACTCCGCTACCTTGGTGTCATTCTCGACAGCAACCTTACCTTCCATGATCACATCTCCCATATTTCTCGGCGCTCTTTCTTCTGTCTCTGACAAATTCGGGCCATTCGACCGTTCTTATCCTCTCAAGCCCTCACTACCCTTCTACTTTCCCTGGTCATCACTAGATTGGAATTTTGTAACACCATCTATGCTGGTATCCCCCAATATCAACGGCACCGACTACAGTTAATACAGAATACAGCCGCTCGGATGATATTACACGCCTCCCCTCGCGATCATATTACCCCGCTGTTGCAACATCTCCACTGGTTACCACTGGAATTCCGGATTTCTTTCAAGACCCTTATGTTAGTACATCAAGCCATCTATCTTTTCCAACCTCAGTACCTCTCCGATTTATTAACCTTCCATACTTCCACTCGCAGCCTCCGATCTGTCCATATCAACCATCTTCACCTCCCAGCTCCCTCCAAAGCTCACTTACAATCTACCCGGAAATCAGCCTTTTTCTATTTGGGCTCTTCCCTCTGGAACTCCCTTCTCACTTCCCTCCGATTAGAAGAATCCTACCCCAAATTTCGTTCCCTTCTTAAAACCCATCTTTTCTCCTTAGCTTTTAATGTTTCCCTATAAATTTCCTCTGACCCCTCTCTTCTCTCTCGATTGCTGTCCTTACCTCTTGTCTCCTGTACCTCTCAGATTGTTGTAACTTCTTTTTCCTTTTCTATTTAAAATTTATTTTTGTACTGTAAACCGCCCCGATGTAATGGGGGGCGGTATATCAAATGTAAGTAAACAATAAACAATAAAAAGAGGGAAGGAGACGTGGAGATGCCCTGTGGAGAACTCAGTCCTGAATTATCAATATTCAAGCAGTGGACTGACATTTAAACAGAGCCTTTCAGGTCGACAGATTCACAGACAAGTTTAGCATGCGTTAAGAACATTTCTGAGTTGGATTGCGTGCTTTCCTCTTCCTTCCAGACCTTATGATTTCTCAATGATCCACATACCCACTGGTATTTCAATGACCCACATACCCACTCCAAGTTAGACCCCTACAATCAGCATATTTATCCTCTAGGTTTTTCCAGGGATGCTGCTGTTGAATATAACTGTACCACCTGATGAATCTATGCCCAATGTACTCTACTAGGAAGACATGAGTAAACTTCCTATCACAAACTAGCCCCTTTCCCCCTGATTCTGTAGGGCTGATTGCCAATACCGTGAACACTAGGGTGGCATTTGTTTGCCCAAAAGCTATGACATCTTTTAAACATTCAATGGTGAAAAACAGACCATTAATGAGGTACCAGAGCGCCCTCTTGTGGACTCTCATCAGCCAAAGATTCTTGAAGCAACCACACAGCACAAGGCCTAACTCATGAGACAAGCGTACAGACTGCTGGTAAATGGCATCTATTAGGAGTGTGCAGGCCAAATATTTTCATTTTGTTTGGTTTCCCTTATCATTTATGGGATTTTTAGTTTTGTTTATGGGGGGGGTTTGTCTCGAGGGGCAATGTCATCAATAGCGTATACTATGATTAATAGCGTGCACTCTTTACCAATAGGCGCTTGTTGATAAATAGCGCATACTTTTGAGCAATATGGTGCTCTATCACTCAAAAGTGCCCACTGTTAATGACACAGGAAATAAAACAAAATTTCAGGTTTGCTCCTGTCATTTCAGGTTAAAAATGATATGAAACTACATGGGAAATATCATTTCATATGAATGCGCATCCCCAATACCTACTTACTATACCAGAGACTTGGCAATACTGTAGGATATGTTCCTTCCTCAGAGAGCTTACAATCTAGGCAGATAGCGGAGGTAAGGGGAAATTAGAGACCTTATCTGTGTCAGCAGTAGAAGCAGGATTTGAATAAGATCATAATAACATAAGATATGCCATACTGGGTCAGACCAAGGTCCATCAAGCCCAATATCCTGTTTCCAACAGTGGCCAATCCAGGTCACAAGCACCTAATAAGTTCCCAAAAAGGTACACAGGTTCCACAATACTCATCCTGGGGTAGACAGGGGATTTTCCGGGTCCTCTTCATTAATGGTTTATGAACCTTTCTTCCAGGAACTAGTCCAAACATTTTTTTTAAACCCAGCTACACTAACAGCTTCTTCTACGAGTACATCCTCCGGTAACGAATTCCAGAGTTTGATTACCCATTGAGTAAAAAAATATTTCTCTTATTAGTCATAAATGGGTTACATTATAGCTTCAGTGCATGTTCCCTAGTCTTTCTATTTTTTTATAGTGTAAGCAATTGATCTACTTTTACCTGTTCTACTCCATTCATTAATTTATAGACCTCTATCATATCTCCCCTCAGCCGTCTCTTTTCCAAGTTGAAGAGTCCTAACCTTCTAAGCCTTTCCTCATAGGGGCATCCTTCCATCCCCTTTACCATTTTGGTGGCTCTTCACTGAACCTTTTCTAATACTGCTATATCCTTTTTAAGATACGGCGACCAGAATTGCACACAACATTCAAGGTTTGGTCGCACCATGGAACGATACAGAGGCGTTATAATATCCTTTGTTTTATTTTCCATTCCTTTCCTTATGATTCCTAGCATTCTATTTGCTTTCTTGGCCACCGCTGCACACTGGGCCGAGGGTTTCAATGTACGCGTATTATCCACGATGACACCTAAATCCTTTTCCTTTGTGGTACTTCCTAATGTGGAATCTTGCATCGTGTAACCATAATTTGGGCTGTTCTTTCCTAAGTGCATAACTTTGTACTTGTCCACATTAAATTTCATCTGCCATTTGGACGTCCAGTCTTCCAATTTATCAAGGTCCTCTTGCAATTTTTTACAATCCTCTTGTGTCTTAACAACTTTGAATAATTTTGTGTCATCTGCAAATTTGATTACCTCACTCGTTATTCCCATTTCCAGGTCATTTATGAATATGTTAAAAAGCAGCGGCCCCAGCATAGATCTCTGGGGTACTCTATTATTCATCTTTCTCCATTGAGAAAATTGCCCATTTAGCCCTACCCTCTGCTTCCTATCTTTTAACCAATTCCTGATCCACAATAGTACACTGCCTCCTATCCCATTACTTTTTAATTTTGCCACCTGCCTCACCTTTGTCTACCTGTTTATTCATACCTTCCTTAGCTAAATACATATTGACTTTCTCCCATTAAACCATGAATGGAGAACACATGGCTCCTAATCGATTTTTCTGACCATTAGTACACTATGGTTATTTGCTTCTCTCATTCCTTTTTTTCTTGTTTCATGAAAAAAAATTTAATTCAGTGCTTTAAAAGCACTGAGATATTTCCCTAATGTTCTTCAGTTTATTGCAGTTATTATACTTTTGTAATTAGAACATAAGAAAATAAGATGTGCCATATTTGGTCAAATCAAGGATCCATCAAACCCAGTATCTTGTTTCCAACAATGGCCAATCAAGGTCACCAGTGCCTGTCAGGTTTCCAAAAAGGTACATAGATTCCATGCTGCTTATCCCGGGGTAATCAGTACATTCCCCTGGTCTACTTTATTAATGGTTTATGTACTTTTCCACCAGGAACTTGTCCAAATCTCTTTTAAACCCAGCTACACTAAAAGCTTTACTACATCCTCGGATAATGAATTCCAGAGTTTAATTACATGTTGAGTGAAAAAGCATAGTTACGCACCTGTAGCAGGTGTTCTCTGTGAACAGCAGGAATAAGTCCTCGTGTATGGGTGACGTTACTGATGGAGCCCCACACGGAACGCTCCCCAGCTTCCAAAGAAAGCTTTTGTGAGGTACACAGTGTATGTGCGCCTGTCTTCTCACCCACCATGGCACCATATTCTCCAGTAAAATATTATAGCAGGAGCCGAAAGGGAACGCCCCGGGGAGGTGGGAGAGTTGTGAGGACTTATTCCTGCTGTACACGGAGAACCCTGCTACAGGTGAGTAACTACGTTATCTCCATGAACAAGCAGGAAATGTCCTCACATATGGGATTCTCAAGCTGCAGGCTACTGGAATCTAAGGAGATGAGCAGCCCAACCAGGCAACAAGAACTGGAGAAATCAGGAAGACCAGAGAGGTAGTCCCGCTAAAGGACTCATCTGATTCAGTATCCTCAGCTGACATCGAACTGAGGGGATTTTTTAGCAGGTAGCCTGGATGGACAGAAGGATCGGTGGGTAGGAGTTGACTCTAAGACCCAAAGAGATGCCGGAGCATGGCCTGGTCAAAATTGCTGTCCCGTCAGGAGTCCCCATGCAGATAGTAGTGCACTGCGAAGTTATGGACCGAAGATCACGTTGCAGCCGTGCAGATTTCCTCTGCAGACACCAAGCGGAGGTTGGCCACCGATGTAACTATCACACAGACATTGATTAACAGTATTGATTATAGGATAAGGCGGTATAGAAATACTGTTAAATAAAATAAATAAATAAATAAATTGTGAACCGTGACATGAACCTCAAGGCTCAGCTCAGCCAGAGAGTACACATGAGCAATGCAATCCTTTAGCTAGAGAAATAGCGTACACTTTGAGATAGCCATGCCCAGCTTATTGGGGTTGAAGGAAACAAACAGCTGGGTGGACTGACGGTGCACCTTTGTGCACTCCAAAAAGAAGGCCAGTGCACACTTACAATCCAGTGTGTGTGAGACTGCCTCATCACAGTTCAAGTGAGGCCTGGGAAAGAACATTGAAAGGTCAATGGTTTGGATGAGGTGGACCACTGAGACCACCTTCAGCAGAAAACAGGGATGCGTGTGGAGCACTACCCAGTTCTGGTGAAACCTGGTATATTAAGGCAAACAACCTCCCAGCACAGGAGGTACAATCCCGTGCCTCCCTGCTTGTTCACATAGAACATTGCCACCTGGTTGTCTGTTTGAATCAGGATTACCTGATTCTCCAAGTGCACACAAAAAAGCACGGAGGGCATTCGCGATGGCCTGAAGCTCGAGGACATTGATTTGCTGGAGACTCTCCTGCACGGACCACATTTCTTGAGTGCTGAGAACATCCAGGTGTGCACCCCATTCAAGCTTTAATGCATCTGTTGTAAGCAATTTGCAAGGGGCCACCAGCTGAAATGGGAGGAACCACAGCAGATTGTCTGGCTCAAACCACCACGTCAGGGACTATGCCAACAGTACGGTATCCACTATTCTGTCTCGTAGATGGCCAGACGCTTGCTGCCATTGTGTGGACAGGGTCCACTGTGTCTGCTGCATGGAAAGGCAAGCCTGAGGAGTGACATGCACCATGGCGTCCATGTGCCCAAGGGTTCTTAACAGCTCATGGGCTGTGGTATAGCACTGGTATTACAGCGTGTCCACCATCTCGATGAGGCATAGTGGTCCACTGGTAGAAAGGCTCACGCCCACAAGGTATCAAAGAGGGTCCCGATGAACTCTAGCTGCTGCATCAGCTGGAGATGGGACTTCGGGTAGTTCACCAAGTACTTGAATTGTAAGTGTAGCAGATTGCTGGACGCCAGCAGGCGTAGTAACCTTGATCAGCCAGTCGTCCAGATATGGGAAGACAAAGACCCACTGGGTCCAGAGGAAAGGGAAGCACACGGTACTGATAGTGCCAGCCACCCAGCATGAATCGCAGGTATTGTCTGTGATGCGGGTGGATCAGAATATGCATGAATGCATCCTTTTGAACCAAGGAGCATAGCCAATCATCCTATACGAGATATGGGAGTAGCATCCTTAATGAGACAATTTTGAACTTTTCATGCACCAGGAACCGGTTGAGGTTTCGCAGATCTAGATTCAGACAGAACCTGCCAGACTTCTTGGGTACCAGAAAGTAGCTTGAGTAGAAGCCCTGCCCGAGCTGGGCCTGGGGCACCAACTCAATGACGAGGTCGGAGAGCAGGGCCTTGACCTAAGCTTGCAAGAGGCTCTAGTGCACAGGATCCATGGCGTACTCCCTATGATTGTACGGAGCTGGCAGCTGAGCGAACTGCAGCCGATATCCATTTTGAACGATTTGCAATACCCAAGTGTCCGAGGTGTCCATCGTGTACATTTCCCACTCATTTCCATCAGATTCAGTGATTTTGTTGAACTCTTCCCTTCCCATCTACCTTGTTTCTTTATGTTTGCTGAACATTTTCCATTTCCTCTCCCTGCTGCTATGCTAATCTTGGTATTGTTAAGTTGTAGTTAAATTCATGTTAACCTTGTTTTCCTATTCTCTGTAATGATGAAGTTATGTTCCATGTAAACAACCTTGATCTTTGGAAATGCAGTATATAAACTAAAATAAATAAATAAAAATAAATAAATAATGGGCGATTGGCTATGCTCCTGAGGATCCTGTCAAAATCCAGCTTGGGCTGAGGAGCAAGCTTGGGCCTTCAGGGTCTTCTCCCTCTGCTGAGCACAAGAGATTTGTTCCTTAGACTGCATCTGCAGCTGGGCTGTGAAGTACCAGTGTGGGCGTGGGTAGAAGGTCTTCTTGGCATGGTATTTCTTCCATGCTGTGTCTGTGGTCTTTCTGGAAAACCTGGTGAGAGTCAGCTGCTCTTTTGCCAGCTCCTTGGCTTTCTCTTCCACGGGCTTGCCGAAGAGGTTTTCGCTCCAGCAGGGGATGTTAGCAATCTTGTCCTGGACCCACTGCTCCAGATCTGAGGCCTGCAAACACACCATCTGGCAGGCGGCAATGCCCACCACCGCCACTCTGGCGGCGGATTCAAAGGCAACATAGGAACTGCGCACCATGAACTTCAAGCAGTCCTTCCCATGAGCAACTAAATTCTGAAAGGACTTGCGATGCTCCTCAGGAACAAGGGTGGCAAAGTTCTCCTGGTCCAGAATGACATCTTTGAAGAACATTCTTATATAGGTCTGGTAGGCCTGGATCCGGGTAATCATCATGGACCCCTCGCAATTCGGTAGGACCAAGGAGTGCGTTTCAGCACTCTTTGCGTGTTTCAGGGCTGACTCAAATACAATGGAATTGTGGGGTAACTACGGCTTTCCAAACCCCGGGGCCTTCTAGAAATGGTACAGGGAATCAAGCCGATGTCTAATGACAGGCAACATGAGCAGTGTATCCCAGAGCTGCAGCAGCAGCCACTGCAGTACGTGGTGGACAGGAACTGTCACTGCCTCCCAGGGGGCCAAAGGGTACTGGAGGAGTTCCAGTTCCTCCACCCTCAGTTCCTTCTCTGGCTCCAGGGAGAACAAAGTCTGGAAGGGCATGTCTTCCAGGGATGACTTGCACCACTCAGACAGGGGCGAGGAATCAGACGGAAGGTCCAGGGACCGAATGTCCGATGCCGTCAATTCCGCCTCTGTCTCCCATTCCAATTCAAATTCCGAGAGGAAGTCAAAATAGTGCCAAGTCTCCTTATCCCACTGGTTCTGCCGCTTGGGAAAGGAAGCATGTCGATGATTCTCCTGCTACCTGGCATGCCAATGGCAATGCCCCTGGGCCTCTGACTTCAACACACTGGAGAGAGAGATGGCTCCGGTGACTGAGGTCAATACCAATCTCCCACCCGATGTCCCAGCCTCTGCAGGCAGGGAAAGGGTCTCCAGGATAGGCTGGAAGGAGTGCATTGACGACATATTCCATGCAAGGCTTCCACCACCGCCAAATGAGCTTCCAAGGCTCAAAGGTATTCCTCCAGAACCACCACCTGCAAGGGTGCCAAAGCTGCAGCCGTGGACATCGGCGATGCCACCTGTGGTGGGGACTCCACAATGATAGGACCATCAGGAGACATCTGGCTGCCCTCCTGGGCACTGGAAGTAGACTCCACTGTTCTGGTCATCGCTGTCCGCATCTCGTTGAGAAGGGCTGCAGGGGCGCTGCACGTGGAAATTCTCCTGGTGCTCACCCTTTGACATCGATGGGGTCTCTGCAGGGAGCCTCCCCTCACCACTCAGACCTTTCAACTCTGACAGAGCAAGCTACTCTTTCCCCTTGGCTGCCTCTGACCCTTTTGCAGGAGTAGACAAGGGGGGTCGGAGCTGAGGATGCTGAATCAGATAAGCCGAAGGGGGATTCCTTTTGCTTTTCTTGACCTTTCAACCTTCTGAGCATCATCTGCAAACAGAGTTCGCAAGACTCTGGCTCATGATCAGGGCCAAGGTATTGTAAGCACCAATTATGACGGTCTGTGACATAGATGTTTTTGCCACACTCGGTGCATTTCTTAAAGCCACTAGCCGACTTAAACATGCCAAAAAAGACCACCTCAGCAAAGTCAAACTGAAAAACTGCTGTGGGTGGGAAACCACCCCAAAGGGGGGAAAAAATATGCAAAAGCGTTGAAAAACACAAAAATAAACCCTAAAAGGGAAAGAAAAAAACAGCTAACCAACAACAGGTGAAAAAATAAGTGAAAAAGCACAGTCACAAGGGCCAGAAAGAAAATGTTTTTCTGGACTGCAGGAACACGTCCTAGGGGCTCCGCAGATAAAAAAGAAGACTGGAGATGATGGTGCTGCAGTAGGCGGGAAGGCAAGCGCACATGCATGGTGGACGTTCCAAAAGCTTCATTTACAGGGCTCCATCAGTGATGTCACCCTGACGTGGGAATTTCCTTGCAGTATGCCAGGCTTCCATCACCCCCTCCTCGATTACTGCAACTCCATTTATCAAGAACTCCCCAAAACCTCCATCACATCACTGCAGCTAGCCCAGAACACTACAGCCTGCACCATTGTCGGAGCCTCCAGACATACCCACATCACTCCCATACTGAAATTCCTTCATTGGCTTCCTATTGCATCAAGAATTAAACACAAAGTTCACACCATTATCCACCAGGCCTGCAACAACACCATCTCCGAGCACCTCCAGACACTGATCAGATGCCCCAGCACCAGAAGGCCACACAGACAAATTATGCGCAACCTGCTTCACCTGCCACCTCAAGTACATAAGAGTACACAACACATTCACATGAGAGTCTTTGCACTCTACGCTCCCACCCTCTGGAATACTCTACCTCCCACACTATGGAGCTTCCAGTCATACCAAACCTTCAAAAGACATCTCAAGACATACCTTTTTGAAGAACACTATGGTACGACCCCTCTCACTGGCCTACTACTACTACTCTACTACTACTACTGAGCATTTGTATAGCGCTACAAGATGCACGCAGCGCCACACAGACATGAAAGAGACAGTCCCTGCTCGTCAGAGCTTACAATCTAGTCAGCTTCAGCAGGAACACCCACCTGTCTCACAGAACATCTCCCTTTCCCCTCCATCCAAGTGACAACTCTCCCATTTCTATGTAACACCACTTCAAGCTGTGATGTCCCAATCTGTACTATTAATTACTAAGTATTCCTATAATCGTCTTGCTGATTGTTTAAAAAAAGTTTGATGTAACCTGCATGCACCCACGTTTCTCTCATTTGTATACTGTTTGACGTAAACCGTTTTGACTGGTAGAAAAATGGTATACCAAAATCAGTTAAATAAATGGATCACTACACAGGCAATTTCTTGCCCTTTTGACTTTCAGTAGACATTAAGTTCCAATCGGTCTTCAGGTAATCAAAAACTGCTTCTAGCCAGGCCTATGCTTGTGCGAGGGCAAATCAGAACAACAACCCAGATCTCAAGAGAACGTGCCAACTGTCTAACCACAGCAAAGTGCTTTCTTAGGCTGCCCCTGTAGTATCTTCTGCCTCCTCTGCCTCCCTGCTCTCCCACCCCCGCACGATCCTCTCAGGCCAGCACAATCCTGCCCCCACACGATCCCTTCAGGCCAGCACAATCCCGCCCCCCACACAATCCTCTCAGGCCAGCACAATCCTGCCCCCACACGATCCTCTCAGGCCAGCAAGAGCTTCTTACATGTTTTTGCCTTCTCTGCTGGCTTCAATCTGAACTCAGCTTCCCTGCGCTCTGTAGTCTAGCCTGGCCCACGAGCCCCCACCCAGTTCAAGCTTCAGACTGAAGCCCACCAAAGAGGAGACAGCCACAGATGAGAAACTGTGCTTTCCTCTTGCTGTCAGAAGGGAATGATAGTATGTACTGGGGAGAGGTGAGGATTATTCCAGAAGAGCTGATTGCTGCGGGTGGGGTGGGGTGAGGGACCCCACACAGGCCGATTCACCACCTTATTGATTGATTGGTTTTGTTTTATACACCTCACCATGTTGTTCAAAGAGTAGAACTATACAATAATTCTAAAACATCAATCAACAATCAGTCCAACCCCCACCCAAAAAATCATTCCCCTCAAATAAATAATCTTCTAAAACACTATACTTATGCCCCATATGTTCAACTTGATCATGGCATCAGATTCTACACTAAAAGCTTATTCTTGGTAATTTATTTAATAATTCCTGAAATAAAATGTGCTTTTTGTTGTTAAGTGCCGTCAAGTCAATGTCGACTCCTGGTGACCCTGTGGATAGTTGTCCTAAACTCTGTTCAGTCTTCAGTCAGGCGGCATTATTGATAAAGTGGCACCCATAGCTGCTGTTATTATATCGATCCATCGCATTATTGGTCTTCCTTTTTTACAATGAACTTCAACCTTGCCAAACATGATATCTTTCTCTAATGATCTTTCTCTGCATACTGTACATATATCTGAAGTATGAACATCAAAGTCTTGTCAATTGAGCTTCCAAGGAAAGCTTAGGCTTGATCTCCTCTGGCACCGATTGATTTGTTCTTTGGGCAGTCCATTGTATACACAACATTTCTCGCCAGCACCATTTAGTGGAGGATTATTTAGTCTATATACAAGGCAGGAGAAGAGCAACAGATAATTTTCTCTTTCTTCTAGATTTCAGAGCTCTCAGTTTAACAAGGAACTGCTTTGGGCAACACTGAAAAGTGCTATTGCACACACCCAGCTAATAAATCAAATTACAGTTATTGGGAAAACATAGGCAGTAGCAAAAGCTGTGAGATTCCTTACAAAGGCCACACTGTCCACTTCTTAGCATTTGGTCATTTAGCAGATCCTCTGGCTTGCAGCCACCAAGACAATGAACTCAACAATATCTTTTTGTCACTAAGAGCAGATCGTGGTGGGACGAAAAAGGAGGAAAAAGCACTGGTGGTTTCTTATTAACAAACACTAGTGTTAAGAACAGCATGTGCCCTGTGACCTCCACCAAGGTCAGTGTTAATGGCCACTGTAGCTTCCATTGTATCCTTGTATTTCATATTGACCCATGCAGACGTTTTTTAGTTAAACTCTTCTGTGATGGTAATTATATATATCATAAATAATCCATTCTTTCTGCAGAAATATAAGGAGTGGAGGAGTAGCCTAGTGGTTAGAGCAACTGCCTAGTACACAGACAATCAAGGGTTTGATTCCTAATGGCACTCCTTGTGACTTTGGGCAAGTCACTATACCCTCAGAAGAAAAGGCTGGCAATCTACTTCTGGTGATACATTGCCAAGAAAACCCAGAGGTAGCTGGGTTGCTATGAGTCAACATTGATTTGATGGCACTAAAAAGAAAAAAAAATTGCTTCTTAACATGCATATTCCACATGATGCAAATGTAACTAATCTCAGCAGATTACAACATACACTGGACTGGTTTAACAGGAGGAGCTGTGGCATTTGCAATATCTCGACCTTCATGTCTCACCATACCTGCTCCCCGGCCCAACATTCTGCCCAGGCTGGGTCACGCCCGTCACTGCTCCCCTTTCTTTCCCTCCTCTTCTCTCTCTGTTGTGCCCTCTCTCCCCATTCATAATAAACCAGGCTCCACTCTCCCCACCCTGTCCGCTCTCCATCAGGAAAGCCTTCCACTGGTTTCCGTATGGATTTTTCCATCTGATTTTCCCTTTCAAGGAGACCTAGTGATGTTTATACACTTGGTAAAAACTTGCACATTCCAGCAAGTTTTCTCCATTTGACTTGGATTTTATTAAGATCCGAACTGCAATGTACTCATGTGATTCCTTTTTACTGGGATCCATCTTTGGCACCGAAGTATCCTGTTTCTTCCCACCAACTGTAGTTCTAGCTTAGTTCTGTCTGATTCTGGGATTATCATTTTTGCAAAAACAGGGCTGGCCCATTCATTGTGTGGGAATGTTGCCCGCACATGGCCCCGCACCTCGGGGACTCCCGCGCCTGACCGGCTGCAGAGGAAGCCGGGGAGGCCCGAAGCCCCAGCTGCACTCTGAACAGCCGCGAGAGTAAAGAGCAGCATTTGTCTTCTCTCCGACGGCTGTGACAAAAAGGCACCCGCAGGCGTGCTGAGTGCCAGGAGGATAAACAGGGGGCAGGCCAACATGCCCTTACCTCCCAGCACTCAGCACGCCAGTGGGGTCCCTTTTATCACAGCTGCAGGAGAGAAGGCAAATGCCACTCTTTACTCCTGCGTCTGTTCAGAGGTCAGCCAGGGATTCAGGCCTTTTTGGTGTGTGGCAGCAGAGGACTGGGGGGATGACAGGGGGAGACTGGGGGGAGTGGCGCAGGCTGGGGGCTAGAATGGAACGGGAATGGGGGGACTGGGGATTAGAATGAGAACAGGGGGACTGGGGGCTAGAACGAGAATGGGAACGGGGAGGCTAGAATAGAACGGGGGGACTAGGGGCTAGAACAGGAACGGGGGGGCCAAGACTGGAAATGGGCTGATGTTGGGGGATGGGGGACTGAGACTGGAAGGGAGGGAATGCTGGGAGGGGAGAGAGGCTTTCAGCATTCAGGCAAGATAGTTAGAGGGGCTGCACATCCCACTGGGACATACAGCCCTGCTATTCACCTTGCAGATTCGGGCCCTAAGTGATAACAGTTCAAGGAAGAGAAGCAGCAGTAAGAAGCAGAGTGGATCTCACCTGGAAGTAAGTGAATGGCAAGACATGTGGCAACCTGGACAGCTTATTTTCAAAAAGCATCTCTCAAGCAGGGAGAGCTAGGTGGCTGCCTAGAGTGGACAGCCCCGGTGGGAGCAGTGGCACTGCACCCCCCCCCCCCCCTCAACTGCTGCCAATTCCGTCTCGGGAGGGGGAGGTGGACAGTGGCAGTATTTCCAAAAAGTGGTCGCTTTTTGCCGCTGCCAGCCTCCTCCCCAAATGACACTGGGGGCAGCTGAAGGGAGCAGTGGCAGCTGGGGGGGGGGCGGCATCAGTGTGGGGGGGGGCGGTGTAGCCAGGGTTTCTGTCTAGGGCGGCACTGCTCTCAGGGGGGTTTATTGTGCACATATTTTGACAAGAGTGAATCTTACTTGTGACCGAGTATTCTCCAATTTACTGCTAGTGCCATACTTGCTCTTTGCCAAAGAGGGCGCCTCTTTCTGGGGTTCATAAACTGTAATATTTAAAAACGACATTTAGTAGCGTACTTGGAGGTTCTTTTTAATCTGACTGGTGGCATCCAATCGTATGGGAAATTTTCTGTATGTTTCTGCCACATTTTCTGTGTCTGATGGCCATAGACCTTTGTCAGTTCTGCAGAACAGGTTTTGCATGCTTGTAGAACTAATCAAAAACCTGCATCTGTCCAAACCACCTGATAAATGTCTTTCTTTCTCATCACAGTTCATCTGCTCCTTTTGAGGTCCCACGTCCTCCTTCTGTGAGACATATCTGTTGGCTGTCCTGGAGATGCACAGAGGGTTAGTGAGTCATGGGAAAGTGTATGGCATGCTAGAGGAAAGCACGTTGTGGTTTACAGAGAATATTTGAGAAATGCACAGAACGTCTCTTGGCTGCAGCCAGTGCCTCTTCTCCAAACAGTTTCAGTGCCAAAGCTGAGTATGGGGCGACTGAATAGCCTACAGTCCCACCGTAAGACCCGAAGGTAGGGTTTAGCCTGTGTGACTGCAGTGCTTTCAAACTCCTTTCACTCCAAAGGTAATTCCTCCAGACCCAGTTTCAGACACACTGGCAGGACGGTGGGGGGGGGGGGGAAACTAACTTTTACTATGTTCTTTTTGTTTCGTGGCTAATAGCCATTCTTTAATTTTTCTAAAATGCGGATAGTGTGGTGCACTTAGCTAAACGAGGTGCGTGAAGTGGAAAGAAGCCAGCGTTAGAATGCAGTACATGGGGGAAAGGGGATTCATTTTATGAGAGGGCACCTATATGAGAAGTCCAAAAAAGGTGCCTATCTTAAATGTATTTGATAAAGAAAACACAGACGCTTATGTATGCTTATGAAATAAGCCGCGAGAATTAGCCATAACTGTGCACAAGTGCCGACGCACAATTTACACCTGCTCAGATAGAGGTGTGTGTTTCTGTGTATACTCTGCATTTGCACAAGCACATTCTATAAAAAATGCATGCACATTCCAACTCCACTCTTGCTCTGCCCAAACGATGCCCCCAGGGGCGCCTACAAGCAGCTCATCTAAAAGCTGACAAACTCTTTCAGTGCGCCTGCATTATTTATAAGAGCCCTTTGCTGCCTGCAAAACCTGCTTTACAGATACAGAATGCTTTGTAGAATTACCCCGTAATGTCAGGTGCGGGTTTATGTGGTCCAAAGACCTCAGAAGCAAACTCTGCGACATGCAAGAGAAAGATGCATTGGGAAGAGTGGCAGCATGTGTCACGCTGTCCAGAATGAATGGGGTAAGGATCGGGGGAGAGGTGGGCTAGAACTTGGTGCATGCAGTGGTGTAAATACTGCCCATGTGACTCTGTGGTGCAGGGGGCCACAAGGAGAAAAGGGGCCCACTTGCAGCTACTCCCTTATCCTCTGATATAAACTTCCCCCTCGGGGGCCCTTTAAACATTGTTGCTTGGGGTCCCATAATTTGAATTGCTGCCGCTGGATACATGCATTTATTTATTGAGATTAAATTAATCACTTTTCTATGAATTGTCACTAGCAAGAAGCATGGGACAAACCCAGAGGATCTCTAAAGGGAAAAGGGGGACTGTTGCAGTGGTTGATGTGGAAGGGCAGACTAGAGAGGCCATGTGGTCCTTTTCTGCCGTCATGTTTCTATGCTTCTATATTAATTGCATATAATAAAAACACAAAAACCTCATAAAAAATGAATCAATCAACAGTGACCGTTCAATAAAATTACAAGTTGACAATTCAGATAATGCAAATAAAAGTTAAAGATTAACAACTAGAATGAAATCCATCAGTAATACCCAATGCTGAAGTAACCAATAGGCAAGATAAAAGTATTTTTACACAGGGACGGCCCAAGGGTGATGCGGGGCCATGCGCAGAGACTCATTGCAGGGCCTCATTTGCATAGCCACTGGACATTATTTGCATAAATTTAATTTACTTTATTTTAAAATGTATATGTTGCCCATCTAAAACTTTAGGCGGTTTTCAAAGGAGCCCTTCACAGGCCTCTTTTTTGTCCTATCACAAACAGCAAAATAACCCCTTGGGCAGACAGGTTCATCAAGCCCAATATAATATGTACCCTAAAGGTGAACTCAAATAAGAAAACCTCCCTCCTAAGAGATAGGAATATTTTTTGTCGGACTAAAAATCCCAGTACCGAAGCTACCTTTTAGCAAAGCTATGGTAAAAGAGAGTAAAAGTCTATTTTAATCAAAAAGCAGCAATTACACATTAAAGCCAAAAATTGTATTATGGCCAAAAAATCACTTTACTTAGCTGCAAATACTGGCGATATATTCTCCAACACAGGTGACCAACACGACACAGTCCTGCGTTTCGGGTTCCAACTTTCAAGTACCCTGCTTCAGGTTAAATTTGTCTGCTTCAGGTTAAATTCGTCACCACCTAGCAGGAAAAACGCCAAGAATGGATTCACTAAGGAAGCCCCTTTAAAAACCAGCGTCTGATCTAAGAGGGCTGAGCACATGTCCACTGTACGTCCAACCTGGGGCAAGAAGCACAAAATGCCGCCGCCTCCGAAAAACAGACATCACAGTAAACTGTGCCAGTCCAATTCCAAATTTAGACCTTTTGGAGCAACTGTGTTAAGCCTAAAAATCCAACGTTGTAGTCTCTGTGTTCTATTCCCTCCCAGAGTATACGAAGGTATCCAATCAATTGCTCTCCAAGAAAGTTGTTCAAATGTATGATTGTAAGTAATTACATGTTGAACCAATGGGGCCGAGAGAACCCTAGTGTGGATCCGTGATGCATGTTCTGCTAACCGAATCCTAAGGGGGTGAGTAGTGCGGCCCACATAACAAAGGCCACACGGACAACAAATCAGATAGACTACAAATGTAGAATCACATGTACAGTAGTAGGCTGTTGGAAAAGCCAGAGTTTTTTAGTAGAAGGGTCTGTCCAAGTAGTAAACACCAGAGAACCTGAACAATAGGAACAATGTCCACAAGGGGAATGACCACTATGGTTAACAATGTCCTGGGTCTTATGGGTAGTATGAACTAACATGTCCCATAAATTTTTCCCTCTTGTGAAAGCTACACATAGCCTTTTCTGAAAGCATTCATAAATTGAAAGAATCCTCCAATGTTTATGTAAAATTGAAGCAATGACTAAGGGGCATGTTTACTAAATATTAATGTGATTTAAGTGCCACTATGCCAATAGAAATAAATGGGTGTTCCTGCACTTAAAGCGCACTCATAAATGTTAATGTGCGCTAACTTTTAATAGACATATCTCTTAATGAGGGTCTCAATACCATTTGCATGGGCAGTGAGGATAAAGAGTCTACCAGATTTCTACATTACTACACTCCTGAGTCAACTGCCAGGCACATTAGGAAGTATTATAAACACTGCCCATTTAAAACCCATAGCAAACCCACCGTATCATAACAGCACTACCAGGACTTACAAAGCACCAAACCCTACCTATCAAAAGGCAACCCAGCATCAGCTCCTTTTTAGTTCCAGCTCCTCCCAGCATCTACTCCCTTCCAGTCCCATTTGCCCATCCACCAGCATCAGCCCATTTCCAGTCCTAGCCCCCCAGTATCAGTCCTCCTCCAATCCCTCCCTGCTTCTGCTCCCTTCCAGTCCCAGTTCCCCATTTGCCAGCATCAGTCCATTTCCAGTCCTAACTCCCCAGTATCAGTCCTCCTCCATTCCCTTCCAGTCCCAGTCCCCCATTCCCCAGCCATTTCCAGTCCTAACCCTCCAGTATCACTCTTCCAGTCCCTCCCAGCACAAAGCCGCACAAAGCCGCTGTGCATGGAGAGCAGGACAGGGACGGAGAATGGGCAGACATAGGTGGTACAGGCACCCGGACGTACAGGGCTGATCCAGGCCACGGCCCTGTATGTCCGAGGAGCACGGGAGGACGCCCAGCTTATTCCACCTCAGAGGTGGAATAAGCATGGGGCAGCCCACTGCATCGGCCAGGCAGTCCCCCAGGAGCAATGCAGCCATGATCAATGAGGCCCCACCGCCTGCTGCCCCCATTGAGGGTCAGATGGTGGGGAACCAGAGGTTGGCATTGTGACAGGCTGGCAGTGAGGCAGTGAGGATGTCTCTCGCGAGGCTGCAGGGGCACGCCGGGCCGTCTCAGTGTCCGATCCTGTACCTACGAGAACGTCTAACTCCCACAGTGCAGAATCAGGTACTAATAGGGCCATCCTGTTCGGGGGCATTCAGATGGCCCGGATGTGCCCCTTCCTGCATCAGGCTCCACGTGGAAATAGATTGTGAATGTCAAACTGTTTTCTCTGGTAATACAGTATAATCTTTCTTCAACTATCTTCAGAGCAAACAAAACTTCCCATCCTACATTCAACCCTTACGCAACAACAGACTACAGCAAGAAACTCCACACTCGAATGGGACACCTTCAATCCAATATCCCCAGAAGATCTCAAGCGCAGCATATCAAACATAAATACTACCACCTCTCCCCTTGACCCCTGCCCAGTTTCTTGGATCAAGATCTCAAGAACAGAGCTATCCCAAACACTCCAAAGAATTATATGCTCATTGCTATCACAAGGTTACATGCTCATCTCACTGAAAAAGGCAACAATCAGGCCAATCTTAAAAAAGTTCTCCCTAGATCCTATGACACCCAGCTCCCTTAGACCCATATCCAGCCTTCCCTTCATCGCCAAACTAATTGAAAAAGTAGCACAACTACAACTCCAGGAATACATTGACGCCCATGCACCTCTAGACCCCCAACAACATAGCTTTTGCCCCTCACATAGTGTCAAAACCCTCCTCATGACTTTATTCGATACCCTAATCAGAGATACGGACAAAGCCGAACAAGGCCTCACTATGATATTCCTAGACATAACTGCAGCATCTGACTCCATAAATCACAGTATCCTACTATCCAGACTATAAATCATTCTTATCTGACCAACAGCAACAGGTCAAAATGGGCACACAGACTTCAAAATCTTTCGCCCAACACAAAGGTGTACTTCAAGGATCCGCACTCTCTAGCCTACTATTCAGCCTCTACATCCAACCAATCTGCACTCTTATCAGAAGCTACCAAATACTCTTTCACATCTACGCAGACGAAATAATGACTTACACCCCCTTCTCAACGAAGAGCCCCGACTATTCAGATATAACATTATGCTTCAAAGCCCTCACACAACTCATTGCAAAGCTCAATCTATCTGTGAACTACATCAAGTCGAAAGTCCTCCACATCACAAGGGACACAATATTCTCCCCCCCCCCCCCTTCCCAGCTAAACTCACAATAAACGACGCAACTCTGGACATTAAACAGAAGGTATCTGGTTGTTACACTTGACCAGAATCTGAACATGCGCTCACACATCAAAAGGACCACCAACTCTGCATACCACAAACTGGGCATTCTGCAGAGCTTATGCCAAGCCATCATCTAGATAACTGTAATATACTATATCAAGAACTACCAAAATAAGGGCTTTACCTACTTCAAATGACCCAGAACACTGTCGCCAGAATCATAACTGGTTCACCCAGACAGGACCACATCGCACCCATTCTAAAATCTCTCCTCTGGCTTCCGATAATGCAAAGAATGAAGTATTAAGCAATCCTCACCATTAAGCTACTACATAAGCAAGCAGCATCCAGCCTCCAAACACTAATCAACAAAACCCCAGACACAAGGCTAAGGTGAGGCAACCAGCAGAACCTCACTACTCACCATCCTGCTCTCAAAAGAAAAAGCACACAACAAGCAGGCTACTGAGCCTTCACCCTGTTTGTGGCCACAACATGAAACGCTCTCCCAGAAATTGTTCGGTCTGCTGAAACTGTACCAGATCTACAAAAACAACTCAAAACCCACCTTTCCACCGAGTTCTTTGGAACCGACGAAATAGGTCAACCATTGCTGCCCATATGCTTACTACCAAATGTCATATTTACCTCAACCTCCATATTTAAGCCAAGTTTATCCCCCACTCCCTCCCATATAAATTACTGCTTTTGTTATTTCCTCTACTATGTTCAACACAAGTTATGAGACTCTCTAGTTCTCTGTAGCCTAGTTCTGTTAATGTTGTATGTAAACCGTTTTGACTAGTTCAATGATGTCTCAGATAAGTGGAGTCAAGTTAGTTGGAGTTGCAGGGGGAAAGAAAAATCTGTGGATCAAATACACTTCAGTTAAAATTCGAACCCTGCTTCTTCTCCATGGTGCGGGCTGTTACACAGTATTGAGTTTAGTTTGATTATTGATATTTCTTTGTATTGATTTATCTCAGACTGTGTATTTCTTTTGAACTATGTATTAGGATTGCATTTATGATATAATAAAAAAAAAAAAAAAAATTC
The DNA here is from genome assembly GCA_033557465.1 of Ichthyophis bannanicus. Taxonomy (NCBI): domain Eukaryota; kingdom Metazoa; phylum Chordata; class Amphibia; order Gymnophiona; family Ichthyophiidae; genus Ichthyophis; species Ichthyophis bannanicus. Next base: position 15,722,879 of record CM066039.1, on the reverse strand, counting down.
AAACCCTGCTCGTAACCACCAGAATTAGTGGATGACTCCAGCACATCCAGACCCAGTCAGTGCTGGTTTAACTCCATAGGATCCAGATAATTCCAATGTGTTTTAAGAAAAGCCTGACTATAATAGAAGCAATAGCTGAAGACTAGGATTAATGCAGCCTGACCTTCGAGGGTAGCCTTCAGGGGTGGTGAGTGAGACGACCACCCCTAACCTTAGCTGGCCACTTTAGATAAAAAAAAAGAAAAGTCCATGCATGTACACAGAAGGTGCTTGTAGGGTACATGGGTAGGCCCATGTGGCTGGCTACCTTGGGCTGAATGCCATGAGCCCCCTCTCAAACATCCACCGTTCCTTGGCTAAGGTCCCATGCTGAGGCATTTGTACCTGGCCCTGCATCCCTTCTCTTCTACCTTTCTGGCTTGCTCTTAGAGCAATTGCCTAGTGTGCCACAATTTTAGGGGTGATACCAGCAGAACTTAAGACTCCTCCAACCCCGCCTTTATTTAGTTTCCTCCTACCTTTTTCAGGAGGTGGGCGCTGCTGACATTCCCCCCCCCCCCTCCCTGGTCAACTAATGTCCGGCCATTGACAAGTTAAAGGGGTGGTGCGTTGGGGGGGTATGCTGATGCATAGCAACACAAGTGCACATGAGTAACATATGTGCTTTGTACATCTGCAGGTTGGAAAAGGCCCATGAGGCTCCCAAATCTGGCCTCTTGACTCTGAGTAGCAGCAACAGCAGGTAGGGCTCTGGGGAGCAGTGTGACAAGGAGGGATCACAGGATCCCTGGCTGATTCCTCTTTCTCCTGCTGCTCTCATTGCCACTGCCATATCTCTGTAGCAGTCAAAGAACTGATGGCAAGCACTAGGAAGCCTTTGAACCCATGTGCTCTTACAGGCCTGGCCGCATCCTGCCCCACAACAACAGGAAGTGAATGTCAGAGGAGCAGGACACAGCAAGGCCTTCAAGAGCACATGGGCTCAAAAGCTCCCTGGTACTTGCTACCAGCTCTTTGATTCTTACTGAGGGCTCAAAGATAGAGCAGCAGGAGCAGAAGGGAGGTAGGTTGGAGGCAAATGGATGGGGAGGAAGGGAAGAGAAAGTAAGCAATGCTGGAAAAGGGGAGGGGAGAGAGAGGGCTATGCTAGATCACAGGAGAAAAGGAAGAGAAAGGGGAGGTGCTGAGGATAGGGGTGGGATAAGGAGATGATGTGGATGGAGGTTGATGTAGGGGATGAAGGCTGACATGAGGCCAAGACCAAGTGATTGTAGAAAAATAGCAGATACTTGGGGATGGGGACATGTGGGCCAATGGAAACTCAGGGATTGGTGGAAGGGAACAATGGGGGTAGAGCAAGTGGTGGGAAGTAGGAGTTGGGAGTGAGAGATGAAGTTGTGAGATAAAGGTTGTGAAGGAGCTTGTGAAAGACTAAGATGGGGAGGAGTGGGAGTGAGTGAGAGTGTTGTTTGGAAAGTTGGGAAGTAGGCACAAAATAAAAATAGGGAGATTAGAGACTCAGAAGGACAATGACAATAAGCCATAGGTGGGCTATAGGAGGGTGGAAGAGTAAGACTGTAGGTGGCAGGGTAGCAGAAGGGCTTTTTCTTTGGGAGAGCCTAAGCTCCATCCTAATGGCAGTAGACTGCCCAAGGGGATCCCATCCCCCGCAAGCAGAAAAGAAGCTGCAATCGCAGCAAAGACCCTTCCTGTCTGCATGCCCCAGGATCTGATCTCCCGCAGGCAGACAGGAAGGGGCTTTTCTTCTTCTACTTGCGGGGGATGGGATCCCCACGGGTAGCCTGCTACCTATCATGCTGCGATTTTGGGTGGGCCCAGGACCCGTGTGGCCCACCCCTTTCTGATGTCTATGGTGGGTGGATAGTTTGCAAATCAATGAAAGATTTGGAAAACTAGTGAGGAGAAATGAAAGGGAGAGGTCAATGTCAGAGGCAGATGTAGGAAGGGAAGCGAAGAAGACAGGAGCAGACCGAAGAAATGGAAAATGGAAAGAAGACACTAGAAAATGAGCTAGAAAACTGATATGATGAAAGCAAAAGAAGAGGCTAGGACCAACGTGATTTGAAAAATTAAGGGGGGGCATATTCAAAATGATTAATGATTAATCAGAGTGAGCGAGATATTCAGGGGTAGATAGCCATTTTGTGCCACTGAATATCCCCTCTTAACCCTGCTAAATACCCCAATTTGAACTGCATAGCATCAAGGCATTTCAAGGGCATTCCGGAGGTGATGGTCAAGATAACCAGTCAGCAACGATATTCCACTATTGGTCAGTTATATTAAACCGGCTAAAGTTAGACACTTTAAAGGCTGGCCTAACTGTAGCCAGTTTAACTCACCAAGCAGCAACTGAATATCTCCACTGTCCAGTTAGCTAACACGCTATCCAGGCAGGCTGGATACTCAATGCCGGTGGCCAGATTGGACCCCAGCATTGAAAATCCATCTCTGTGTTAAAACGGCGATGACTGACTGCTCTAAATGGGCTGGCCGCCACCACTGCTTATCAGCCCCAAAATATCAAGGCAATGGTAGGAAAAAGGCACTTTATTTGCACTTTCATGATTGTAATATGTCAACTTCTGGGAAATGCACCTCTCTTTCCTGCCGGCATTTTGCACAGCGTAGAAAGAAATGCAATTCTGTTTCTATCTTTCTGAGATTGTACTGAATGCAGAGCCGGGCTTCCTACCACTACTACTACTATTCAGCACTTCTAAAGCGCCACGCACGCAGCACTGCACAGCTAGCCTACAAGAGGTAGACAACATACAAGAGACAGTCCCTGCCCATCAGAGTCATGCTCATTGGAGCTTACAATCTAGTTAGAACAGTATATTAGTTAGAACAGTAGAGAGTATTAGTCAGTTCTGCGCAAGGTACGGTGTGGTACAGTTTGGTCTGTAATTTGGTCATAAACATTGACGGGGGTTAGGGTAAGATGAGGAAGGAGTCAGGATCTGAATGCAATGGTGAAGAGGTGGATCTTCAAACTGGATTTGAAGAGGACCAGGGAGGGTGCTTGGTGCACAGATGCAGGTAGGCTGTTCCAGGCATATGGTGCAGCAAGGTGAAAGGAGCGCAGTCGGGAGTTCGCGGTGTGGGTGAAAGGCATTGATAGAAGTAGTTTGTTAGCGGAGCGCAAATTTCGAGAGGGGACGTAGGGAGAGATAAGAGATAAGAGGTATTGAGGGGCCATAGAGTGAATGCATTTATAGGTCAGCAGGAGAAGCTTGAATTGGATGCAGAGTTGGACAGGGAGCCAGTGAAGCGACTTGAGAAGAGGAGTAATGTGGGCATGGTGAGGCTGGCGGAAGATTAGTCAAGCAGCATGATGTTGTATAGATTGGAGGGGAAGGAGGTGGCTCATGGGAAGACCAGAGAGGAGTAGGTTGCAGTAATCAAGGCGAGAGGATATTAAGGAGTGGATAAGCGTTTTGGTAGTGTGTTCATAGAGGAGGGGGTGGATTTTGCTGATGTTGTAGAGAAAGAAGCAGCAGGTCTTAGCTACAAGCTGGATATGAGCGGAGAAGGAGAGAGAGGTGTCAAACATAACCCCTAGATTGTGGGCCGAGGGAACAGGAAGGATAGTAGATCCATCCACATGGATTGAGAGATGGGGAAGTGGGAGGGAGGAGTTAGGTGGGAAGACAAGGAGTTCAGTCTTGGCCATGTTCAGTTTCAATCGGCGATGAGACATCCAGGCAGCGATGTCCTTAAGACAGGCAGAGATCTTGGACTGGGTTGCCGGAGAGATATTAGGTGTAGAGAGGTAGATTTGGGAGTCGTCAGCATAAAGATGGTATTGAAAGCCAGGGGAGGAGATAAGTGCGCCAAGGCCTTGGGTATAGAGAGAGAAGAGCAGGGGGCCCAAGACAGATCCCTGGGGTACACCTACATGGAGCGGGGTAGGGGAGGAGGATGAGCCACCAGAGCATACACTGAATGAGCGATGGGAGAGATAGGAGGAGAACCAGGATAGTTCAGAGTCCTTGAAGCCAAGCGAGGAGAGGGTGATGAGGAGAAGGTCATGGTCAATGGTGTCAAAGGCAGCAGAAAGGTCAAGAAGGATGAGAATAGAATAGAGGCCCTTGGATTTAGCCAGGAACAGGTAGTTTGTGACTTTTGTGAGTGCTGTTTCAGTGGAGTATAGGGGACAGAAGCTGGATTGAAGTGGGTCCAGGAGGGCCTGGGAGGTGAGGAAGTCGAGGCAGCAACGGTGTACTGCTCATTCTAATAGTTTGGATATGAAGGGAAGGAGGGAGATAGGTCGATAGTTAGAAGGGCATGTGGGATCAAGTGAGGGTTTCTTGAGGAGGGGTGTGACAACAGCATGCTTGAAGTCAATGGGGACAGTTGCAGTGGAGAGTGAAAGGTTGAGGATATGAGTGATGGAGGGGACAATGGTGAGGGGGATGGAACATAGGAGATGGGTGGGGATAGGGTCTGATGAACAGGTGGTGGGTTTGGAGGAGGACAGGAGTGTGGTTTCTTCCTCAGAGATCGGAGGGAAGGATGAGAGGGTGGCAGAGGCAGTATGGATGGGGGAGGAGAATTGGGGGGAGAGGAGGTAGATGGGGGGTAGGGAATTGGAGGGTAATCTTGTTGATTTTGTTGTGGAAGTAGTCGGCTAGGGTTTGGGCAGAAAGGGAGGGTGGGATCAGGGGCAGGGGGACTTGGAGGAGAGAATTGAGGTTATTAAAGAGATGGCGAGGATCAGAGGCAAAGGAGTTGGTCAGATGGATTCAATAATCTTGTTTGGCAAGTGCTAAGGCAGACTGAAAGGAGCCAAGCATGAATTTGAAGTATAGAAGGTCTTCCAGGGAGCGGGATTTGGACCAAGCTCGTTCAGCAGAATGGGCGCAGATGCGTAGGTAACAGATAGTGGGTGAAAGCCAAGGTTGGGGAGTAAATCGTTTGACAGGACGTGGGGTGGGAGGGGCAAGAGTGTCAAGGGTTGAGGATAATGTAGCATTGTATGAAGATAATGCTTCGTTGACGGACTTAGAAGATAAAATGGAGGAAAAAGATGGAGAGATGGTGGAGGAGAGAGTCAGGGGATCAATATTATGAAGGTTTCTAAATAGGTCGGAGGAGACAGGACGAGGTTGGGACGGCGGAAGCTGAAGAGTAAATGTTAAGAGGTGATGGTCAGATGAGGGAAGGATTGATTTGCGGAAGTTTGAAGGAAAGGAGTTGGAGAAGAGTATTAGGTCAAGGCAGTGGCCGTGTAGATGTGTGGGGGCAGTGGAAAGTCGGAGGTCGAACGAGAAGGTAAGAGCGAGGAACTTAGAGGCATGGGGTCATAAGGGTTGTCGATGTGAATGTTGAAAATGCCAAGAATAAGAGTGGAGGAGGAGGGATCCATAAAGGCAGAAAGCCAGGAGGCAAAGTTGGAAAGGAAGGTTGATTTGGGTTTGTCCGGTGGGCGATAAATAACAGCTATTCGGAGGGGGAGTGGTGAGAGGAGGCAAATGAAGTGGACTTCGAAGGAGAAGGGGGAGTGTGATTGGGGTGGCAGGAGGGAGAGAGTAGGAGGCCAATGCCACCACCACGACCAGTAGATCAAGGTGTATGGGAGAACTGGTAGCCCCCATAGCAGAGAGAGGCAATGGATGCGGTGTTGTCTGTGGGGAGCCAGGTCTCGGTCAAGGCAAGAAGGTGTAGGGCATTGGAGATAAAAAGGTCATGAATGACAGTGGTTTTTTTAATGACTGAGCATGCGTTCCATAGGGTGCATGAAAATGGGAGAGTGGAGGGGGGGAGGAGAGGGATATGGATAAGGTTGGATAAGTTACGTGTAGATTTCTTATCAGAGTGGCGTGGGGGTCTGTTTCTAGGGTAATGCCGAGATTTAGTTTTAGAGGGAGCAGGGTGTGGGTGGGTGTGACTGGGTGATTGTGTTCTCCAAAAGGGACATGAGGGAGGGGAGATGAGGGGAAAATCGATGGTATTGGGTAGGTTATGTGAGGGATTATTTTTGGGGGTAGGGTTGGAGTTGATATCTATGGATGAGTGATTGAGGGATGAATGAGGGAGGGCGGAAGGCGGAAGGAGGGAGGAGCGGGATGTGGATGAGATTAGATGGGGTACGTGAGGAACTTTCTTTAGTGTGAGAAAGAAATCGGGGGGGGGGCAGGGTTGGGGTTGATATTACCTGATGAGAGAAGGAGCAGGAGTATTAGAGAGCGAGGTAGAGTGGAGATAGTACGGCGGAAGCGAGGGTGGGGTTGCCTTAAAGAGAGGGGGGATGGTTGAATGCGGGGGATGGTGTGAGGAAGCTCAAGAGCAGGTGCTAGGCTAGGGGGCAGAGTGGAGGGAGAAGTAAGGAAGGTAGGGGAAGGGTAGGGGGACAAGGAGGGAGGGTGTTGGTAGGAGGGGAGGCAGTTAGGGAGGATAATGAAGAGGAGGACAATGAGATGTGGGGCCATGGTAGTGGGCAGCAAGGTCTGAGCAAGCAATGGGTAACAAGTTCTAAGCAAAACAACGGGTAGCAAGTGATAGGCAAACAAGCATGCAGTAGCTAACAGTTCAATGCAAGCTTCCTGGGGTTTCCATATTTCTATTTCTAGGTTGTGGTCTCTTATTATGTATTAATGAGGATTTGTCTATGTTCCACATGTGTAGTGTGCCGTTTCTCTGCAGTGATCTTTAACAGTCTGGCTTGTTCTGTTTCCCCAGTAGGAGGCGTGTTGGGGTTCTAGAGCCTGTCCCAGCATTCCTTGCTGCCTTTTCATAGGTAGGCCTGTCGCTGGGTAAGTCCTGTGTGCCATACATATACTGTAGATTCTGTTTGTTTTTTGCACAGCAATGCATATAAATATAGGACTCAATATTCAAAGAGCAGTTACATGTTTTACAGCCCTATAAACCGTGCAACTGCCGCTGAGAGGGAAATTCAACGAATATCCCTGTTTCTGGCCCTGATGCTAACTGCTTGGCATCGGGGTGTGTCGGGGGCGTTCCAGGAAGAAGTGGAAACGGAGACGATCAATAACCGGAAAGCAGCGATATTGTATGCTGCCCAGTTAGCGACCTGCGCCTAAAAAATAGGAGAGAAAAAACTGCCCAGTTAGATACTTCAGCGTCCGGCCTGTGCGGCGATCCTCGGATATCCAATGTTGGCTCCGCATTTGATCCCAGCATTGAATATCTAGTGTTAAGGGTCAGCAGGTACAGCTATGCGCCATAGCGGCGCATAACCTGCCCAGGTGAATATCAAGCCCATAATATATATATTCCAATAAGTATTTTTTTTGTTGTGCTCTGTCTTTAAATGACCAGCTATTTCCACTTTCCATATAAAAGAATGTTAGTATAAATGCAGAATACGTATTCATATTAATGCAGAATAAATTTCAAAAGTTAATTGCATATGCACAAGTATTGTGTGGTGGGGGGTGCACAAGGCTGAAGGTTGGCCCAGGGCATCGAGTATTCTTGCCGCAACTCTGCCGGCTCTGCTGTTCCTGAAGACACAGAAACAACTAGTAACCCTACCACCCACCCACTTGACCTTGGAGATAATTCATCTATCAGGTGACTCTCATTCCTCCTAGCAGTTGAGTGGGAGGGATTCATTTATTTAGAGTTAGTTTCAATCTCACATTTGGGAGGAGAGCTTCAGAAAACTTTGAGTCCATACTAGAGTCTCTGCACTTGCAGCGACTTGCAGCTGCTAAAAACAGAAAGATTAAATGACTCCGCTTGAGTTTTTGTGGATGCTACGCCCACTTCAGAAGCATCATTCAAGTGGACATACCGCATGCGATCTGATTACTTTTATGTACTGTAAGCCACAGTGTTTGCTCTTACCTAGGCTCTTGAAGTTCTTAAGCCCACAAATATGTTGCAGTATGATATTACTCTTATCTCAGACATCTTTCCTAGGGTCAGGTGATCATCTTCAATCCCTACTCTTCACACCAGCCTGAAAGCTCTTGTCTTTCACTTAGCATCTATCATTAACTTGGCTATGTAGCATCCAGACGACTACATTTCAATGTAACCTGCTATGCTCCTCCTGCAAGGGGCCTTGGGTGGGGTTGGTCCAGTCTTGGTTATCATTCACACATCCCGACACACTTTGATGGACAAAATGTATGAGACTGCATGAACTTGAGATTGAATTAGTCACCTTTCCAAATGCGAACTCAAAGCAAGTTACAATTCTGGCACAATGGGCAATGGAGTAGAGGAGTAGCCTAATGGCTAGAGCACTGGCTTGGTAGCCTAATGGTTAGAACACTGGCTTGGTAACCTAAGAGACCAGAGTTTGATTCCCACTAGCACTCCTTGTGACCTTGAGCAAATCACTTAACCCTCTATTGCCTCAGAAAAATCCAAGTTATCAATGTCCCTGTTTAATGTACATTACCAAGTTTAAGTTACAATGTAAACTGCTGAAATATACTGTAAAAAACCTGTTAAATAAATAGGTGCTTCCCTATGTTTGGAGGGTTAAGGGACTTGCCCAAGGTCACAAGGAACAGCAGTGAGAGAAAAAGGATTTGTATCCTGGCTCTCAACCTGCTGCTCTACCCACTAATCTGCTCCTCTACCTCATTCACTTTCAATTGGGAACTGAGAGCCAGGAGAGGTGATAAATTCAAACATGTCTTCGGTTTTGAAATCTTTAAGCAAGCAGCCTTGGAATTATCCCTCTAGTTTCAGCGGTTCTGTTGCAAAGCATCTGAGTCCTCACAGACACCCGACATCCTTAAGGGCACAATTATATGTTATATATAAACAATAAGAGCAAACATCCAAAACAAAATCTTCAAAACTTTAGAGAAATAAAAAACTTGCAAAGTTAATAGGCATCAGCATTTCCTATTTATTGCAGGACGTCTCTGTTTGCATTGAATCTGAGAAAATGCTGTATCTCCTGGAAAAGGTAGACAGTATTTTGAAAATTCTTTTATTAAAGAGTGCCAGATATCCTTGCTTTGATCTTGCACTAAAGCCTCGCTGGCCTCGGTATCCTGAATAAAAACATTATCCAGAGAGCCTGATGGAAAATAGGTATGTGGCATTAACCCTATTTAATCTCTGGTATGTCTCAGTCTCTAGAGGCTGGTGAGTTCAAACTGTAAAGCAAAACAAATATTTTGTTTGCTCTGACAATATGACTGCATGGAGCCAAGATTCTGATTTCAAAGGGCTTTCTCCCTCTGTGTGTTTGATGTCAAATTCCCTTTGGGTTATAAGTGTCTCTACCTACCCCATGTTTACAAATGAAATGTGTCGTAAGTACATCCAAGGGAACAGAAGCCGTCCCGTGTTATGCAGAAAGCCATCTTGTGTCTTTTGAATGGTAAAGATGTTAGAAAGAGATTGCCAGACAATTGTGTTTAAACCAGAGGTGTTTAAACCAGCGGGGGTTCCTCCTGCCCAATCGGGACAGCTCCAGGCCAGCATAAAAGAAACGCCGTCGGGCGTGCAGACCACAGGACGCCAACATCTTCCCTGACCTGCAAGGACTTGCCAGAGCCGAATCACACCCCCCAGAGGTGTTTAAACCAGCGCGGGCTCCTCCTGCCCAATCGGGACAGCTCCAGGCCAGCATAAAAGAAATGCCGTCAGGCGCACCCGTGCCAGTGGGCCCGCGCCTGAAGGCCCTTTGGCTCAGCCCTTTGGCTGAGGCCAAGCCTGAGGCATACAACTTCAACAGGACCGGATGGAACAGAAGCAAGCCCAATAAATACACTCCTTAAGTAGCAGTAAATGCAACAGTGACCTGAAAGATTGTCTTAATCAGCTAACTGCGCTTCTCTCCACTACATTCTGCAAGTATAGCCACTGCTATTTGTTTTCAAGTATTAGTTACATGCTATTAATAACAACGATACTCTGCTACTAGTTATGCCAGTAATCTGCTACTATTGTTGCCAGTATTCTGCTACTATTGTTGCCAGTATTCTGCTACTATTGTTGCTAGTATTTCGCTACTAGTATTGCCAGTATTCTGCTGCTATTATTGCCAATACTTTACTGCTATTGTTACCAGTATTATTGCAGATATTGTTTTATGCAAGTTACATAACATCACCTACACCCATAAATTGGATCTTTGTTCTATACTACCTAGCTTAGTGACCTTAGACCAGCATCTCCCCTGTGTGCCTTCCAAAAGTTAACAGACCAACAGTCTTTTAATTAATAATTTCTTAGCTGCCTATCCATAGCTACCTGATCACAATCGCACAGTGCCACCTGTTTACAATCGCAAAGCGCTCAATCAAGATGGGTTCCCCCATCACCGCCATAGTCGGATGCTATATCCTCCTTTCGAGTTGGTTTTCCAACTCCTTTGCCCTAACCCCATCCTACAACCAGATCCCAATATTACAGAGCCATGGGAGGAGATGGGCAGGGACATCCCATAACAACTTGAATTGGGACACCCGCTCACACCACCCACATCTGTTACACATTGTGCTCCAACACTCTATGAAAACCAAACAAGACGAAAACTCCTACCCTCAAAGTCTAAAATGCCCTCATCAACGCCCGCTCAATCCGGAAAAAATGGCCAGTTGTTGCTGACATAATATCCCTCCATGACCTTGACATACTCATGGTCACAGAGACATGGCTATCCGCCGAAGACAATGTCATAATCAACCAGCTCCTCCCCCTGAATTTCACAGTACATACAAGCCATAGGCAAGACAAAAGAGGAGGAGGTGTGCTTATCCTCACCAGGACAGACCTCCATTTCCAGACGGTTGACTCCACCAGTACAAATCACCTGGAGACTGTCACCATTTCCAACAAGCGCTGCTCAATCAACCTGCTGTACAGAGCGCCCTCAACATCCCCGGATGATCTCGCCGCTATCTTTGATCTCGCCTCCAACACCCATAATCCAAACACTCCAAACTGGATTCTAGGCGATTTCAACCTGCCAACGCTGCAAGATAATCAAGCATTGTCCTTCCTTGATGCCCTTGAGAATCTTGGCTTCAAGCAATTAATTAAGGAACCTACCCATGTTAAGGGAAATATCCTTGACCTAGTCTTTGCCCCGCAGATGTCTCTTAACCCACCTCAGGACCTCGTAACATCCATAATTCCTGTCCCTTGGTCAGACCACAAACTCATCATCCTCCAGATTCCTACACACAAAGCCCAGTCAAAGAGCAACAAAATACCAAGCAACACCGCAAGACCGCCCTCCCGATGTTTCAGACCCTACAACAGAGATCTGATCCTGGCGGAAACTCAACAGCTCATCAATGAAACCACCTTGAACCTCGAGGATCTAATTACTCAGTGGAACAATAGCCTTAGTGCAATCGCCCTGCACACACCAACCAGCAGGCCCCCTAGGAAAAGAGTAAGTGCTCCATGGTACACAGCTGAACTTAGGGCATCACTTACCCATTTACGGAAACTCGAGAAACGCTGGCGCTGGTCTCACTCCATAGGAGACCAGACAGCATACAACTGTCAACTTGCTGCCCACCGCAAAGCAATCACTGAGAAATTGAAACAGTACCACTCGGACACTTTAAAGAGATCACTAAACAAACCACACGACCTTTTCAATCTGGTCAAGACTCTGTCTAAGGAACCAACCACCGAGCCCCAATTTGAGATCCACCCGCAAGTTTTCGCAACATACTTACAATCCAAGCTGTGCCAGACAAATAAAACCTCTACAATAATTGCCACCCCTGAGCAACATGGCAAAACAGCTCTAACCACATTCTCTACCCCTACCAAGAAAGGAATTGAAGACACCATCATGGCTCTTAATCTCACCACAGCCCAATCCGATCCCTGCCCAGCCTTCTGGATTAAGGAACTCCGCAGTCATTTCAGCCCAGTACTTTCCAAAATAATGAACCTATCCTTCTCAACCGGTTCATTCCCTTCAGCCCTCAAGCACACCTCTATCAGACCTCTGCTAAAAAAAACTGCAAGCTCGACCCACAAAAAGTAGAATCTTACAGACCGATATCCAGCATACCTTTACTCGCGAAGATAATCGAAAAGGAGGTTCAACGACAAATACAGGACCACATCGACACCGCTGCACCATTAGACCCCTGCCAACATGGTTTCAGGGAATTCCATGGAGTGGAAACACTCCTTACCACTCTCTTCTGCAAGATAATCACTGGCACTGACAACATCCGTCAAGGGTTTGCTCTCATCTTTCTAGATATTGCTGCAGCCTTTGACTCTGTAAGTCATGAGCTTCTCTTAGGGCGACTAATTGAGAAAGGCATCAATGGAACAGCGCTTGAATGGTGCAGATCTTACCTGTCAGGAAGATGGCAGCATGTACATTCTGGAGGGACAACTTCAGAACCTTTCCACCAAAGCCAGGGAGTTCCACAAGGATCCTCCCTCTCGGCCTTATTGTTCAACATATACATGCAGCCAATTTGCAAGATCATCCGGTCCTTCAAGGTCGACTGCATGATATACGCCGACAATGTCCTACTTTACATGCCCTTCTCTACAGAGCATTTGGACCTCTCCCCATTGACGAGCTGCTTCAATGCAATATCTGATTGGCTTCTCTCTCAAAACCTCCGAATACAACATAATAAAATGGAAGTACTCTTCATTACGAGGAATCCAAATTTTAACCCACCACAATATCTTAAAGTAAAAGAAGCTGAGCTACAATCTAAACCCACAATACGTTACCTAGGGGTCACTTTGGATCAACACCTGGACATGAAAGTGCACATAGGAAACACAGTTAGAGCAATCTACTACAAGATCCACTCACTCAGGCATTTACGCTCCCTGCTTGAACCAAATGATTTCAGGACAATCTACCAGGCACTGATAATACCTCATTTTGACTATGCCAACGCCATTTTACAAGGCCTCTCCCAAGCCACCTTGAACCCGCTACAACTCGCCTTGAATGCGGCAGCGAGGGTTCTGCATGGAGCCTCCAGGAGCGACCATGTGACGCCTCTTTTGAAGCAGTTACACTGGCTACCCATCCAGGCCAGGATCATTTTTAAGACCATGTTACTCACATTCAAAGCTGTTAACAAACTCTCCTCTGCCTCTTTAACCGCCCTCATCCACACCACATCCCCAAATAGAGCAAGAAGATCCACGGCTATAAACTCTCTAAAAGTTCCGAAGGCACTAACAAAATGCACCACAACTACAGCCAATAGGGCTTTTAGTCTCTGCGCGCCAATATGCTGGAATGCATTACCCCCAAATATTCGGGCAATCAGGAGCCTGACACAGTTCAGGAAAGCCCTCAAACACACCACCTTTTCATCAAGTACCTCATGGATAGCAACGACACAACACCCCAAGCAATCAAGGGATCCTCAACAACACGCCCAGATAGATACTCTAACTCCAAGTGGCTCATATGATTCTATGAAACCTACCTGTTCGTATGACTTTATGCAGTTTGCTTTGTAAATAGTTGCCCTTTGTTATCCAAGTTTTTTACCCTGTTATCTGTAAACTCATACGTGTTAACTGTACTGAGTATTTTTGTTCCATGTAAACCACGCTGATGCCGAATAGTGCGGTATAGAAGAGACTGTAAATAAATAAATAAAATAAAATTGTGAACCATAATGGACAAGCTGATTGCGTCCTGGTTTTGACCCCAGTGTGTCTATGGACCATGTAGGGTCAGTGCTAACCACTGGGTAAATTAGGTGGTTGCCTAGAGCGCCAACGTTTCCAGGTCCCCCAATGCCACCCCTCTCCGGGATCTGCAGTGACAGCAATGACTTTAAAACAACATCACAGCACTTATCAAAGCCTCCACCCCCTCTAACGCAAATTTTCTGTCTGCACGGGGGTGGAAGAAGTCGGAAGTCTGCATCAGAGGGTCGGAGGAGGCTGGAAGTATGGGTGGGTGCAGAGAGGTGGCAAGAATGAGATTTGCTTACAGCGCCTAATATCCTTGCACCAGCCCCGGCTCTGTGGTTCTGCTTTGATGAAGAAATTGGAACCACACATCCATAGATGTAAAGGAAATAAAACTGGCATGGACTATTTAGGACATGGAGCTATCTGGTCACCTTAAAAATAGAAATGAGCCAACCCAAAATTCGTGATTTGCAAAGCGCCCAACCTAAGAATCCAGAATTTCACACTAAACTGCAGACAGGAGCACGGAGACACATCGTTCATTGTCCAGTTGCCTGAAGTATCACAGTTAAGACGGTGCATCTAGGACAAGAAACAAGCAGCAGTTACAAGTTTAATACCGATGCCTGACAACTCCCTGAGAATGTTCCAGCAACCTTGAAAGCAATTATCTGCTTTGCAGGCAATGCTGAGAGAAGGTATTTCCTGGATGAGCAGTGCATGAAATGGTTTTATTTATTTTTTATTTATTTACAGTCTCTTTTATACCACACTATTCAACATCAGTGTGGTTTAAATGACAACAGAAAGCTTATACGGCGCCGGAATCTGCTCCACATTTACAAAGAACAGGTGCTTAAACTTGGGTAAACCGGGGAAACTAGTTACATATAGGCATCACATCAAGTCGAATCAAAGAGTATTCATAGTGCATTGGAACTAGAAGGGGGAGCAGTTAATGGTGTGCAATCGTCCGGGTAGTATTTGAGGAAGAGGTGGTGCTTCAAAGCCTTCCTAAATTGTGTTAGGTCAGGGATTGCCCGGATGCTAGGTGGAAGGGCGTTCCAGCATCTGGGTGCGCAGAACTTAAATGCCCTGCTTGCTGTTTCCTGGATGCATTGTGTTACTGCTTTCGGTGTTACTAGTGTGTTGATTGCTACAGATCTTCTGGCTCTGTTGGGGGGAGTAGTGTGGCAGAGGAGAGCCCGTTGATGGCCTTGAAGGTCAGCAGTAGGATCTTGAAGGAAATTCTACCGTGAATAGGGAGCCAGTGGAGCTGTTTCAGGATGGGTGTCACATGGTCACACCTGGAGGCACCATATAGAACTCTAGCCGCAGTATTTTTTGCAAGCTGGAGCGGACCCAGGGTGGAATGTGGGAGCCCTTGTAGAATTGCATTGGCGTAATCGAAATGTGGGATAACCAGCGCTTGAAAGATTATCCAGAAGTCGTCTGGTTCTAGCAGGGAGTGTAAGTGTCTGAGTGTCCAGATCTTATGGTATACTGCTTTTACCGTGTTGCTTATGTGCGCCCTCATGTCCAGGTGTTGGTCTAATGTGACTCCAAGGTATCGGATTGTGGACTTGGTTTGCAGCTCCGCTTCCTTGACCTTTAGGTAGGTTGGAGGGGAGAAGTTCTGATTCCTCATGATGAAGAGAACTTCTGTTTTCTTGTGCTGTATTCGGAGGTTTTGGGTCTGGAGCCAATTGGCCACTGCGTCAAAGCAGTCTGTCAGTGGAGAGAGGTCAAGCTGGTCGGTTGAGAAAGGCATATAGAGTAGCATGTCGTCAGCATATATCACTATCAAAAAATATATGCTCAAAGAGCCAGATAGACTGTTAATAACACAAAAACTCCAAACAAGGCAGAGAAGAAAAAAGAAAAAGAAAGAGAAAAAGAAAAAATGAGACAGAGATCACACTGGGAGTGAAAATGGCATAGAGGAAAAAAGGGGGGGGGAAGACCTCAGTATACCTCCATGCAGCCCCGGAAGGAAGAGTCTCACCAAGGGTACAAGACCCAATACTAAATGAATAGACTCATTTCACATCAATAGACTCATTTCACATCGAACACGACTGATTGAGCATCGAAGTCGTCTGGCTCACGCTGTGGAGGGGGCACTTCTGGTACAACATTTTCAAACCATGGGACATGTTTTTGAGGACCTTCGATGTCTTGTGCTTCAACAATGCAACTCTTTTTCTTGTAAAGACAGCCTTGACAAAACTCTATTCCGCCGTGAACAGCGTTGGATTTTTTCATTGAATACAGTGGCACCTCATGGGCTCAATGAAACAATTGAATGGATACATTGTTTATAAAAGATCATTCTGATTGACTTGGGAGTGGCGTGGTGGGTCTTAGTTTTGACAAGTTTTGACATGCTTTTCTTTCGCTGCTATGATCTTTGAGCGTTTTTGCTGTGCGTCTATTGGGGGGCCTCCCTCTGACGTCATGGAGTTTTTCCTTTTAGGGCACATGCGTTCCCCTCCTTTTTTGGCGTCTTTTTGATTTGGGCAAGACGCCATGATACAGCACAGCTCTGTGGCCTTTGTTTGCAGCATTCACAGTAAGTTATTGGACTTGATCAATTTGGTAATGTTTTTACACATGCTTCATGTTTTTCTTCTGTTTTTCATGTTTTTTATGAGACGGAGTTGTTCATTCTTCTTTTGCAGATCAGCAACTTTCTATAATTTGAGTTCTCATTGACTCCAGCTCCCTGAAGAAGCCGCGAGGCGAAACACTAAGTGTCGGGGCTCAAGTCGGAGCTCGTTCCTGTTTTTTGTCCTGCTTCGACTTAAAGATAAGCTTTAGCTTTGTTTCATTGCTGGTTTGTTTTTTTGGCTGTTTGCTGCATTTTCAACACTGTTGGAGTTTCATATGTGCATCTCAGAGGTTTTTTTGGGGGGGGGTTGGATTTGGACCCTTGATGTGAAATGAGTCTGTTCATTTAGTATTGGGTCTTGTACCCTTTGTGAGACTCTTCCTTCAGGGGCTGCACGGAGGTATACTGAGGTCTTTCCCCCCCCCCCCTTTTTTCCTCTATGCCATTTTCACTCCCAGTGTGATCTCTGTCTCATTTTTTCTTTTTCTCTTTCTTTTTCTTTTTTCTTGTCTGCCTTGTTTGGAGTTTTTGTGTTATTAACAGTCAGCAGATATCAAGCAGTCAACATTGAATGAACGGATGAGGTTACAGATGGGCTGCATGTATATGTTGAACATCAGGGCGGAGAGGGAGGAACCCTGTGGTACGCCCTGTTTCTGGTGGAACGGTTCTGATGTTGCGGACCCAGCTCGTATGTGCTGCCATCTGTCGGACAGGTATGATTTGCACCAGTTTAGTGCTGTGTCACAAATACCCTTCTCTTCAAGTCGCCTCAGGAGAAGTTCATGGCTTACTGAGTCAAATGCAGCGGCTATATCCATGAAGATGAGGACAAACCCACGACGGGTGTTATCGATTCCAGCAATTATGTTGTTGAAGATGGTGGTGAGCAGTGTTTCCACACCACGGGATTCCCTGAATCCATGTTGGCAGGGGTTCAGTGGGGTAGTGTCATTGATGTGAAGTTGTATTTGGCGTTGGACTTCTTTTTCAATTATCTTGGCTAGTAGAGGTATGCTAGATATGGGTCTGTATGAGTCAACCTTCTGGGGGTCAAGCTTGTTGTTTTTCAGCAGAGGTCTGATGGATGTGTGTTTGAGGCTTTTGGGGAATGAGCCTGTTGCGAAAGATAGGTCCATGAGTCTGGCTATGAATGGACTAAATTCGGTACGTAGTTCCTTTATTCAGAAGGCAGGACAGGAGTCGGTTTGTGCCATGGAGGTGTTGATCGTGGCAATGGTGTCTTCAATGTGCTTCTTGGACAGGGTAGAAAAGGTGGTTAATAGTGTTGGGTAGGTAGGCTCCTGCACGGTGGTGGATGCTGTGGACTTATTGGTCTGGCATAGTTTTGATTGCAGGAAGTCTGCGAATTCTTGAGGGTGGATCCCATTTGTTTGATCGGGACCTGGTTCTTTTGTTAGGTTCTTGACAAGATTGAACAAGTCATGTGGTTTGTTTAGCAATCGTTTTAGGGTATCAGTGTGGGATTGCCTCATTTTCTCTGTTATTGCTTCATGGTGTTTTGTCAGGTGAAGGTTATATGCTCTCTGGTCTTCCAAAGATTGTGATCGCCACCATCGTCTTTCCAGCTTCCTTAGGTAGAGGAGAGATGTACGCAGCTCAGTGGAGTACCAGGATGTGGTGGCTCGTTTCCTTGGTGGTTTGTTTGGTGGTGGGCATTGTGCAATGGTACTAAGGCTGTTATTCCAGCTGGTGATCAGCTCGTCGATGCTGGGTGATGTTAAGGCGAGGAGCAGTCGGGTTTTACTCAGGATAATTTCCTTGTCGAAAGTTTGGAAACTTTGTGGGGGTGTCCTGGTGGTGTTGCTCAAGCTTCCGGGGCTCCTCTAGCATCGATCAGACATGGGAATTTGGAGTTTGATGAAATTAAATAAAATACATACATACATACATTCCGCTGTATGAAATGAAAAACTTGCTACAACAAACTCAAAAAGAAAACTTTCAGATCTTGGAAACATTTGCATATCTTAACATACATAGATGCCAATGAGTGCTAAAGCTTTCACAAGCACTAATGCACATTATAATATCTCTGGACTGAATAAAACCAAGGATATTATAATGCCTCTGTATCGCTCCATGGTGCAACAGGACTTTGAATATTGTGTGCAATTCTGGTTGCCATATCTTAAGGATATAGCGGAATTGAAAAAGGTACAGAGAAGAGCGACCAAAATAATAAAGGGAATGGAAGGATACTCCTATGAGGAGAGGCTTAAAAAGTTAGGACTCTTTATTTTATTTAACAGGTTTTACATGCCACTTTACCATTTCAATCAAAGTGGTTTACATTGAAACTTAAACTTGGTAATCTACATTAAACAGGATTGATAACTTGGATTTTTCTGAGGCAATGGAGGGTTAAGTGACTTGCCCAGGGCCACAAGGAGTGCTAGTGGGAATTGAACCCTGGTCTCTGGGTTTGCAAGCCAGTGCACTAACCATTAGGCTCCTCCCCCACTCTTTTAGCTTGCAAAAGAGATGGTTGAAGGGACATATGAGAGAAGTCTATAAAATAATGAGTGGCGTGGAACGGGTAAACGTAGCTCGTTTGCTTACCCCTTCAAGAAATAGAAAGACTAAGGGACACGCAATGAAGCTACAATGTGGCACATATAAGATCAGAGAAAATATTTTTTCACGTAATGCATAATCAAACTCTGGAATTCATTACCGGAAGATGTTTGTGTAGCTGGGTGCAGAACATGTTCCTGGAGGAGAAGTCCATAAACCATTATTAGAGTGCACTGAGGAAATCCATTGATTACCCCTGGGATAAGCAGCAGGGAATCTGTCTACCTTTTGGAAACCTGACAGGTACTTGTATCCTGCACTGGTCACTGTTTGAAAGAGGATACTGGGCTTGATGGAGCTTTGGTCTGACCTAGTATGCAAATCTTATATTCTTATATGCAAGCACTGTTAATGCACACAACCTAGTTTATGCAGCTTATTCCCTTGCTAGAGTTTCAGCACAAACGTCTAAGCTAATGAGGTAATGAGATGCAAAGCTATGCAAAAGAGATCATTACCTATTAGTGAATTAGAAAAATAATGAATGTTAAAACTTACAAAAAGGAATGCAAACCTCAGAGAGTTAGGAAAAACTCACTGGCATGTCATTAGCATAAGCAGTTCACGCAAGCTCATTATTATGCATCAATGACACGCTAATCTATCAGCCTCAAAGGCAGATGAGACGCTGGCGAACTGAGAGACCACAGCAGCAGCACTGAAAGACATGGCGGGTAAGTCCTGAAGTGATGGAAACATGCTTCAGCTCTCAATGAGTGAGATTTCTGGGATGCTGTGTTTGCAGCAAGTTATCGTGGACCCTTTAATGTTGATAATAATGCAGGCTCTACTGTTAAGTATTTTGGATTATTGTAACGTGTTATAGGCGGGCTTGAAAGATAAATTGTTGAAAAAGGTGCAGATTAGGCACAATACTGTTGTTACGCTGGGTGGGGGTAAGACAAATGAGAGTGCCCGACCGTTGCTTAGGAAACTATATCGGTTTCTCGTTAGAGAAAGATTCAGTTTTAAATTGCTAGTGTTGATATTTAAGGCTCTAAAAAATGGGAAATCATTGTACTTGAAGAGCAGATTACAGTGTTAAATGCCCAAGAAGCGATTGTGCTCTTCATAGGTCAATTTATTAGACGTCCCAGATTTCATGTTTATCTGAAAGTCTACTCGGAGGATGAGGGTATTTAGCGTGGCTGGGCCTGAATGTTGAAATGATTTACCAATCAAACTGATGTTCTGAGTTTCAGAAAGGGGATAGAAATGTTATTATTCCCTGTAGAAGAATAATTTTGTGGGTGTTGACGCTGCTTTCATTTGTATCCTATCTCTCTCTTGCCACATTTTACAAAGGCCATCCTACTACTACTACTACTACTACTACCAGTACTATTATTTAAGACGTACGCAGCGCTACAAAGACACATGAACTCTATGCTCCATCCATATGGAACTCTCTACCGAGTTGTCTCCGAAATAATGCCAATCTACTATCTTTCAGAAAACAGCTGAAAACTATCCTGTTCCAGGAATACTTTAACACGACCCCCACCAAAAAAGCGCACTAACCTTTGATCTCACCCATCATGACCCCCCAACGCAAACCTGTACTAACCTGTCCATGTCCAAACTCTGTCCCATGTCCAAAGTCTATCCTATGTTGAAATCATCAATGTTGTCTCCCTGGTGATGGCCCCGCCCTAAACTTAAATTCCCCCCACCCTTTTATATGTAACGCCGCTTTGACCCGGTGAAAAGCGGGATATAAATACAGCTAAATAAATAAATAAAATAAATGTAAAAGACTGTCCCTGCTCATCAGAGCTAACAAACTACTCAATAAATAAATAAAATAAATGTAAAAGACTGTCCCTGCTCATCAGAGCTAACAAACTACTCAAGACAGACAACACAGGCTGTGAAACACTACCTCTTCCTCCTACATTACCCAGAAACCAATGAAAGCTCAGCACCAATTACCGAGACCTCACAAATCTCCTCTGTCTGAAACCATAAGAACACATGACCAGCCTGTAAATTGTATATATTGTTATTGTATATAGTTACCCTGTTAGCCAAGTTGTTCTCCTGTTCATATGTAAACACAAAGTACTATTGGAAATGTGTATGTTCGTTGTTTATTGTAAACCGCACTGATGCTGAATAGCGCGGTATAAAAGAGACTTTAAATAAATAAATAAATAAATAAATAAACACAGTAGCTGTAGACATGGGATACATCTAAAGGGTAAAGAAACACAATGGAGATCAGGTGAGTCAAGATCTGAAAGCGGCAGCAAAGAGGTGAGTTTTCAGCCTGTATTTGAAAAGGGCCAGAGAAGGCTCCTGATGTTCAGACTCAGGCACTTTGTTCCAGGCATAAGGAGCAGCAAGGTGAAAGGAGCGAAGTCTGGAGTTAGCAATAGAAGAGAAGGACACTGATAGAAGACATATGCCAGAAGAGCTGAGTTCCCGAGGAGGAGTGTAGGGAGAGATAAGAGAGAAAAGGTAGTGAGGAGCTGCAGAGTGAATGTACTTATAGGGTCAGCAGGAGAAGTTTGAACTGGATTCAAAAACGGATAGAGAACCAATGAAGTGTCTTGAGAAGAGGAGTAATATGGGCATGACGAGGCTGGTGGAAGATTAGCCGCACAGTAGAGTGTTGAACAGATTGAAGGGAAGAGAGATGATTCAGAGGGAGACCAGCAAGGAGGAGGTTACAATAGTCTAGACGGGAGATGACTAAGGAGTGGATAAGTGTCTTAGTAGTGTGTTCAGAAAGGAATGGACAGATTTTGTTGATGTTGTACAGAAAGAAACGGCAGGTTTTAGCTATCAGTTGGATGTGTGTGGAGAAGGAGAGAGAGGAATCAGACGACCCCAAAGTTGCGAGGTGAGGAAACAGGGAGGAGTACAGAGTTATCCTCAGAGACTGAGAAAGGAGGAAGGGGAGAGGAGGGATTAGGGGAAAAAATAAGTAGTTCAGTTTTGGCCATGTTCAATTTCAAGCAGCAGTGAGACATCCAAGCAGTGATGTCAAAAATGCAGGCAGAGATCCAGACCTGGATTGCCAGAGAGATTTCAGATGTGGAGAGGTAGATCTGGGAGTCATCGGTGAAAAGATGGTACTGAAAGCCATGGGAAGAGATGAGTGCACCAAGGGACTGGATATAGAAAGAGATAAGGAGTGGATCCAAGTCAGATCCTTGGAGCTCACCAACTGAGAGTGGAATAGCAATAGGGGAGGATCCACCAGAACAAACACTGAAAGAGTGATGAGAGAGGTAAGAAGAGAACCAGCACAGATAGCCCAGAGCCCTTAAAATCAAGCAAGAACAAGGTATTGAGAAGAAGGTTATGATCAACAGTGTCAAAAGCAGCAGAAAGATCAAGAAGGATGACGATCAAGTAAAGGCCCTTGGATTTTGCCAAGAACAGGTCACTGGAGACATTGACAAGAGCCGTTTCGGTAGAATGTAAAAGACGAAAGCCAGATTGTAGAGGATCCAGAAGGGCTTGAGAGGAAAGAAAGTCAAGGAAACGGCAATGAACCATATGTTCAAGTAGTTTAGAAACAAAAGGGAGGAGGGAGATGGGTCAATAGTGAAAAGAATAGGTAGGATCTAGTCTGGGATGTCCAAGCCAGAACATCTGAAAAAAAAGCAGATATGTACAAGTTCAGGCACGATTTCACAAATGTGGACAGGCCTGATAAAGATGTCTATGAAGCCATCTACATAGATGTCCCCAGTATAGCAATTAGAACTGGGACACCTAATAGCCTAATGGCTAGAGTAGTGGTTTAAGGCCAGGGTTCAAATCCCAGTGCTGCTCCATGTGATCTTAGGCTAGTCGCTTAACTCTCCATCTTCTCTACACCCTCTGGATGTTTTATGAGCAAAACAAGCACTTTCCTGATGTCTATTCGTGCATGGTGTAGGTCTAAACATAGATAGGGGTCGCAGACATCCCTGACATTTCTGAAATTGAGTAGGGACGTCTAGGTTCATTGCGCCTCCCCCCAGACATGCCTCTGCCACGCTCCCTGATTGCTTTGACTTCCCCGCACTGGAGACATCTTTGAAAGTCTTTTGTAAATGTCTCCAAGGACATCTATGTGATTTGGTCATCCACGTGCCTGTCCTCAGACATCCAAACAGAAATATTTAAAGCACATCCTGCTTATCGACTCTTGTTCATATGAAGCCACATGTGAATCGAGACTCTCCATGCCCATGCAGGCTGCACACTCAGACCAGTAAATAACTAAATATGGAAATGTTTTGATCTACTACAGTCCCTACGTCAAACAATTCTCTTTTATGCATATTTAAGAACAAAGTGAGCGTATCTTTGAATTTTGTTGTATTTTTTCATGCATGAATCAAGCAAACACTGTGGGGTAGATTCTGACCAGTGAACAGTGGGGTTGCACGCAGGGCCGGCCCGTTCATTGAGCAAGAATGTTTTTTGCACAGGGCCCTGCGTTTCAGGGGGCCCCACGCAAAAAACATTCTTCATCATCCCAAGTTTAAAAAAAAAAAAAAAACACCTGCTTCTGCCGCGCAGCATCAAGAGTGCCGCCGCAGGGCCCCCCCTGCCCGGCAGAGCCTCCCTGCATCGTAGGCTAGCGCTGAATCCCCGAACGTGGGCTTCTTTCAGAGCCGCGAGAGTTTCCTTTCTCGCGGCTCTGTTAATCCCGCCGGGGCTGGGAGCCGCGAGAAAGGAAACTCTCGCGGCTCTGAAAGAAGCCCACGTTCGGGGATTCAGCGCTAGCCTACGATGCAGGGAGGCTCTGCCGGGCAGGGGGGGCCCCGCGGCGGCACTCTTGATGCTGCCACGGCAGAAGCAGCTGGGGTTTTTTATTTTTTAATTTGGGATGATAGGGGGGAAGGGGGTTTAGGACTGGTAATGGGCTATGGGGGGGGGCTGACTGGAAATGGGCTGATGGGGGGGTTAGGTCTGGTAATTGGCTATGGGGGGGCAAAGACTGGAAATGGGCTGATGGGGAGGCTTAGGACTGGTAATGGGTTATGGGGGGGGCTAAGACTGGAAGTGGACTGATGGGGGAGGGTTAGGACTAGTAATGGGCCATGGGGGGGTGCTAAGACTGGAAGTGGGCTGATGGGGCGTTTAGTACTGGTAATGGGTTATGGGGGGGGCTAAGACTGGAAATGGGCTGATGGGGGGTTTAGGACTGGTAATTGGCTATGGGGGGCTAAGACTGGAAATGGGCTAATGGGGAGGTTTAGGACTGGTAATGGGTTATGGGGGGGGCTAAGACTGGAAGTGGGCTGATGGGGGAGGGTTAGGACT
Organism: Ichthyophis bannanicus; assembly: GCA_033557465.1. Lineage (NCBI taxonomy): Eukaryota > Metazoa > Chordata > Amphibia > Gymnophiona > Ichthyophiidae > Ichthyophis > Ichthyophis bannanicus. The sequence goes on along the minus strand of CM066039.1, from coordinate 15,698,779 downwards.
ACTAATGGGCCATAGGGGGGTGCTAAGACTGGAAGTGGGCTGACGGGGAGGTTTAGGACTGGTAAGGGGTTATGGGGGGGCTAAGACTGGAAATGGGCTGATGGGGGTTAGGACTGGCAATGGGCTATGGGAGGGGTTAGGACTGGTAATGGGCTGATGGGGGATTAGGACTGGTAATGGGCTATGGGGGGCTAAGACTGGAAATAGGCTGATGGGGGGGCTAGGACTGGAAATAGGGTGATGGGGGGGTTAGGACGTAATGGGCTGATGGGGACGTTTAGGACTGGTAATGGATTATGGGGGATGCTAAGACTGGAAGTGGGCTGATGGGGAGGTTTAGGACTGGTTATGGGTTATGGGGGGAGCTAAGACTGGAAATGGGCTGATGGGGGTTAGGGCTGGTAATGGGCTATGGGAGGGGTTAGGACTGGTAATGGGCTGATGGGGGATTAGGACTGGTAATGGGCTATGGGGGGCTAAGACTGGAAATAGGCTGATGGGGGGGCTAGGCCTGGAAATAGGGTGATGGGGGGGTTAGGACGTAATGGGCTGATAGGGGGGTTAGGACTAGTAATGGGCTATGGGGGGGCTAGGACTGGAAATGGGCTGATGGGGGGTTAGGACTGTTAATGGGCTGTGGGGGTTGCTAGGACTGGAAATGGGCTGAGTGGAAGGAGGGCTTGAACTGCAAATAGCTGATGGGGATGGGGGCTTGGAATGGAAATGGGTTGTGAGGGGGAGGGAGCTAGGACTGGAAATGGGTGAGTGGGGGGGCTAGGACAGGAAATGGGCTGATGGAGGGGCTAGAATAGGACTGGAAATTGGCTGTTGGGAGGGTGCTAAGATTGGAAATGGGCTGTGGTGGGGGTTTGGATTGAAATGGACTCATGAAGGGGCTAGAACTGGAAGTAGGCTCATGGGGGGCTTGGATTGGAAATGGGCTGAGTGGAGGGGAGCTAGGATTTGACATGGACTGATGGGCTCATGGGGGGTTGGGATTGGAAATGAGCTGATGGAGGGACTCGGATGGGACTGGAAATAGATGGGGGAGCTAGGACTGGAAATAGGCTGATGGTAGGTCTAGGATAGGACTGGAAATGGGCTGATGCGGGGACTAGAAGGGAGCGGATGCTGGGTGGGACTGGAACTAGAATGGAGCTGATGTTGGGGGAGGATTAGAATGGGATGGAGCTGGGAGAGTGAAATGGAGAGGGAAAAAATATTTTGTGTGGGAGGGATAAAAAATCTACAATTGGCCGGGTATTGGGAGAGTAAGTGGGGATTGAGAATGGAGGGGTAAAATTTGAGTAGATGAAATAGGAATGAGGAAAGAGCAAAAGGAGAAAGATTAGTATGTTAAAGCAGATGTAGAGAGAGAATGGAAAAAACTAGAAGAGAGAAGAAAAGACAAATGGACAGCAGACGATGGAGAGTTAGCGGAAGACACAAAGAAACCAGAAGAAAGTGACTGGAGCAATTGCAGCTGAAAAAAAATGCACAAAAGGTAGAAAAATATCTCTTTATTTTGAATTTATTAATTGGAATATGTCAGCTCTGGGAAATGTGCATCATTAACGTCTGCGCTTTGTTTAGTACAAGAGCAAATTAATGTATAGTTTTATTTCTACAGTGTTGTACATTCCAAGTTTGGCTTGGCCGCTATATGAACAAGCCTCGTTTACTATGCAGCCAGTGTGCAGCATTCCATCTTGTTTCATTTTAATGTGTTCTATGGCTTTACCTTGGGCACCCGATTCCAACTTGAATGCTGACAACCAGAGCCAGAGAAACAGAACCTCTGAATTTCACAGCATTTTTTGGCATGTCCATCAGAAAAACATTGGTAGCTTTACTCTTTAAATTTAGAACTACTAAACTGAAGAAATTCATTTTGGATCGGGAAAACATGCCTCGCAGTCACCAACAAGACCGAAATTAGCAGTTAATGGTTTGCCCTTGAACAAGGGAAGCTGTGTGCTCTTTAGGGGTTTATACTTTCACTAGTGAGGGCCATTTAATTTTCATAGGAATTGTTTTCTGAAAGGAGGTCTCTCATTGACACCAGACTGCATAAATGAAATATTATTTTCCTTCAGATACTTCCACTGTTTGACTGAGTGCATTGAACTCTGGTCTTGGGGGTCAGAGACTGGCGCTACAGAAATTATAGTCTACATCCTGAGAAAGCCGGGTTTAGTGGGTTTTGTTATGTTTTTAAAAAGCATAACTTTCTTAAGATAGACAATTGTGTTCTGTCCCCCAAACATTACACATTCTTTGTTATTTTACTGTGCTGGCTCCTAACTGACAAGGTTATGTCTTTATAGCCTGTTCCCCAAATCAGAGGTTTTGTGCTCGGGGCTCTGATTCCACAATTGTCCTCCACACTGCCTCTTTGTTCTGCCATCGCATGCACTCAAAATTACGACATCACTTTCTCATTGCTCACATAATCACTTTTGTTTTGTAGCGTGGAAAAGGGTCCTAGAAGTAAAATCTTCTCATTAACAATATAAGCCCTGTCTCCAGGAAAAACTCCTTTTTTCAGACTTAATGTAAGCAACCACAACAGAGATTGAGCAATATCTGTCTGTATGTGGTACAGTCTGCAAATTTCCCACAAAAGGTGATTGACAGTATTAGAGTCAATGGAAATGGTGGAGATATACGTTCCCCACAGTGCTCCGTGTGGAAGGAGATCGATTCAGCCAGACCCATTGCAAAGAAGGAAAGAGAAGAGGTTTGGAACTGTAAAACTGTAATAAGGCCAGTTTACTAAATGTTAGTGCATGCTAACGCCCATTAACGCACACTATCTGCTGCTGCATCCACAGTGGCATTAATGCATGGTAATGCCTGTTATTGCATGTTGCAGTTCATGCATGCAAAAGAACCAAAAATTAAAAAAAAGAACAACAGAACTGAATCGGCCTCTCCAGACTGACCTGGCTACGGCGATGATTTTATCGGCAGCACTGACTAAGGGTCTTCCTGACGCTCGCGTCTCTCTCTCCGCTCAGGGAAGCAGCATCAGCAGTTGGTATCCCATGGAATGTTTTGGTTTGTTTCCATAGTGTTGATTGGCCAGAAGCAGCTCACGGTGGTGCGGCCAGCCAATCAGGCGTCGAGTAGCCTAGCAGACTTACGCAGGCTGCCTCAGCTCTGTCTTTCCCCATTTCCTCGATGTGTGCAGATGGGCAACGTCGCCAACAGGCAGCCGGAAGCAGGCGGACTGCGCAGGCATTTTTAGGAAAAGATAGCTATCCCTTAGGAATAACGCTGGCTCCTCAAATGAGCTGAGCAAAGCAAGCTCAAACAAGAATTAGAAAAGGAAAACAGAAATTTAGTACAGTTACGCATTATTGTTTCATGAATTAGTATACAGTCAAGAATAGGCTTCTGAACTGTTGATACCTGGAGCACTAATGCAAGAGGACCAAAGCCCAATCCTGGAGAACACCACTCGTGCCATGAGATGATCATCTGCGCTGCATCTCATAGGCCAAGGAGACCCATCACAGACCCATCAAACCTTCTCGCGGGCCGGCTTAATAACATTTCATTAAAGGTACCAGCAGCTGAGACACTTGTTCTAGGAGTCTGATAGAACTGAATGAAAACTAGTCTGCTAAACTGATTCTCTTATTCTGAGATCTTTATATAGTGTTGTAGTTCATTAGCTAATTAAACAAATATTATGAATTATTTTTTTCATTCATCAGTATGATCTGGAAATTTTGATTGCTGCTTCTCCAGTCCCCAGCTGGGGCCACATTGGTGGATCTAGATTTTAGATTTGTTCATTCGGCTTTCCTAATCTGAGCTCAGGGTGAATCGTATACTAGTACAGGAGGGTTTACCATCTAAGTTCTGTATCTGAGGCAATAGAGGGTTAAGTGACTTGCCTAAACTTGCAAGAAGAGCTAGTGGGGGAAACGAGAATTAAACCCCGGATTCTCACTAGGATACACCTGCACTACAGAGGGGAAAGGGTATATTTTTGATCCCTTATCTGTGTCACTTCAGCTATCCCCATCCATCTACCATCCTAGTATCTATAGAACGTTTGTGTCTGTGGTACAGATTTTCCACCCCCACCATATTTCTCATTAAATAAACTTAGGGGTCAATATCCAGCAGCAGCAGTCAGCATCTTTAAAGCTCCTGGCCACTGCCGCTTTAACTAAACCCAGATAATCAGCGCCAGAACCTACCCGGCAGTTTCACTGGAAAGAGCAGTGGCCCTCGGGTTAGTGGCAACATTCAGCTGCTAACCAGAGAGCAAAACCACATAAAGTTAGGACAGCTGTTGATCTATCCTAACTTTATGCGGTTTAGCAATAAGGTTAGCAGCTGAATATCGAGGCTAACCGTAGAGCTGGGAATGATCCCGCTTCCGTCCAGAATTAACCAGGCACCTTTACTGCAGTTTATGGGGATAGTCTACAGTATTATTCAGATAGAACCACTGAGTATCGGGATCGCTGGGGTTTATGTGCTTTGCTGGGGCTGTAAACCATATAAACCCAACTGAATATCAATCCCTTAAGCTTTAAAACAGTGGTATTTCCTTTCAGTCCTCAGGGGCTACAAACAATTCAGGTATTCTTAATGAACATGCATGAAATACAGTATACAGGACATGCAAATCTATCTCATGCATAGTCATTAGGCCTGTTCTGCAAACTCAGCCCGTTTTCAGCTCTTGAGGACAGTCAGTGATTACCACTTTCAGCTCATAGCCTTTCTGTGGTCACCAAGAGCACATGTCCCTGTCAGAAAGGTCCACTGCATTTGGAACAGGTATCACAGGGCTTAAGATCGCCAAGAAGGATGCCCATAACATCTTTTTTTCTTTTTTAGCCACAGAAATAGGTCACGTCCTTGAGAAGATGATAACCCCAAGAAAACCTGGGATTTTACGTGGGTCTCTTTTACGAAGACCCTGTAGTGCAACACCGGTAATTAGCAGAGAAGCCATAGTACAAAAGAAAAGCTTACATTTCACAGGTACTGTATATGAGGCACCTTTTAATGTTCTTTATACCAGCTGACTCAGAATATTCAGGACAGGTTGATCCAGTCCTTGTTTTACTCCACTCCCTCCATAGCCTCATCTTGCTTTTCTTAGCGAAAGCAATAGAGGCATCATAAGTCCATACAAGCAAGGTAAAGCCAGGACTGGATCAACCTGTCCTGAAAATCTGGAGCCTGTTGACAAACCTGCTATTTGCTTTCTTCTCTTTTTAAATTTAAATCACTTTTAAAACCTGCACTGAAGCTTCAATGCTAGGATAACTACAGATCATGAAAACAATGTCAAACCATTGGTTCAACAGCATGGGTCATTTAAATATCATTTATGCCAAAGTGGTCTTCTGGGTTCAGTGGAACTACTGTGTAAGACTACATGCCCACAGGAGGCAAAATGACTATTTTCTAGGTAGAAAACAAATTCAGCAGCTCAAAGATTCATTCCCAGATACAAGTTTCCTCAGACTAGACCACGGATTCTCAGGATACACATAGTCAGTCAGGTTTAGGGTTGCCAACTGGCTCCAGATGCGCCCGACAGGGTCAATCCAGTCCTGGGTTTACCCCATTGCATGCAGTGACTTGTAGTTTTCCATTTCTTATGGAGTGCAGTGGAGAAATTAGAACTACATATCCCTGCATGCAATGGGGTAAACCCAGGACTGGATTGACCCTGTCGGGCGCATCTGGAGCCAGTTGGCAACCCTAGTCAGGTTTTCAGGCTAACCACAATGAAAATGCATGAGAGAAATTTGCATGCCCTGCCGCCATTGTTTATCCTGAAAACCTGATTGGCTAGATGTGTCCTGAGGACTGGGTTGAGAACCCCTAGACTAGATACATAATGTCTACATCTTCCAAATTACCCAGTTCCAGGAGTGAGATTTTAAGCCGGTCCTGGATTTCTGAAAACCTGTCCTGGCATGTTGTGGGATCTACAGCACTGATTAGCATGAGGGAAAACAAATACCACACTGCTTTGGGACTAACCAAAAGTTTCCCTACCTAAACTGGGTAATTTGGTAGCTTTAGATGTCCCTGCTGTTATACAGAGCCTTGACTAATAGCTTCAGTAAAATCAGAGTTGCCAGGTTACCCAGTTCCAGGAGTGAGATTATTTTGCCAGTTCTGGTTTTATGTTTAAATCTTTTTATTCGTTTTAAATAGCATGCATGTTAAAACATTGTAATCAGCTTACATATTGAAACATTGTAAACAGCATATATATTGAAACACAGCATACATATGAAAAGATATTGAACAACAATATTCTATCCCACTACGGGGAATATTTCTTACTTTTTCTTCTCTCCCCCCTTTGTCCACCACCATCATCCCTCCTCCTCCCCCCCAATCATCACCTCTACTCCCCCCTCTAGCCCCCACCCTTTCCATCAACCCCCCTTTCCCTTTTGAGCTCTAGTCCTAATTATGCCAACTTAAAATTTACAAACAGCAGTATTCCATTCCACAAAAGGATATAATTACTACATTTTTATATTCCCCCCATATCCTTCCCTCACCTTCACCCTTTTGCACCTCCCCCTTCCAGTCCCCTCTCTCCCCGCCAACCTCTTTTCAATCCCAACCCCTCCCCTTAACTTATCCTAACTTAGCCAATTTAAATTGTTAAAATATCATTCCTTACCCTTGCTGAAACCCCATCAAGATAAGGAGACCAAACCTTTAAAAAATAAGTTCTTTTACGCACATGTCCTCTGGCAGATACTCCCTCCCATAATATCAGTTGGTGTAATACATTTCTCCACTCCCAATATTCTGGACCTTTAGAATCTCTCCAACTCCGAAGTATACAGTGTTTAGCAAGCAGACAACATTTCCTCACCAAGAGACTATTCCCTGATAAAGAAAGTCCCATAGAATCAGGAACATCAAGAATAGCAAATCCTGAAGTCAGAATTAAAGTTTGCCTTAATATTCCACTTAAAAATTTTTGAATTTCATTCCAAAATTTCTTTACACATATACAAGACCAGAACATATGCCCCAAATGTGCCTTTTCCATTCCACACATGGGCATTCACTGTGTTGTGCAAAGCCCCCCCCCCCCCCCATGCTCTATATGGCGATATGTAAGCACGTTCTATTATTTTAAATTGCATGTCACGTAATTTTGCCCCAGCTATTTGTCTAGAGATATGCCCTATGGCCTTTTCCCAAGCAAACTTTTCAAGATTAATTCCTAACTCCCTTTTCCATTGAAAGCTCAAATGATCATAGCTCTTAGTTTGAGCTAAATTAAGTAAAGCCTTATTATATTCCGCAACAGTTATCCTCTCTTTGTCCTTAAACGCAAACCACTCTTCTAACTTCTTAATATTTTCTGATCTCAAGCCATATCTTCCATCTATCATGGTAATACTTCAGATGTAGATATGCATAAAAATGCCCCTGAGACAAACCATAGCATCTTTTTAATTCTATAAATGGTTTAAGTACACCTTCTCCATTAATTACTTGACACAACAGATGAAGCCCTTTTTCCTCCCACCTCTTGAATAAAATTGACTTTATACTTTGTTGAAAGGCTGTATTACCTTGCAGCGGCAAATAACCTGACATTTCACTTGGAACACCCAATTTTTCACAAAGCTTTTGCCAACTCCAACGAACCCCTTGCCATAAAATATTATTTCTTAATTCTTTAGGCAACTTCACTCTCGACACATGTAACACTGACCGAAGGGAATAGGGAGCAACCAATGCAGACTCAAAATCATAAGGAGTGTATACCGAAGTGCCATACAAATCTCTCTCATGCCTATTCATTGTGCTTATCCTCAAAATCTGGCTGGCTAGTTGTGTCCCAAGGACTGGGTTGAAAACTCCTGGCCTAATGTAATGCACTAAGACCAGGAAACCCAACTTCAAATCCTGCCTTTTGCATTGATGCTCCCTATTGCCTTGGACAAGTCACATTACCATCCTTTCCTTAGGCACTCGCTTCTCTTGAAAACTCTTTAGTGCAGAGACCCCTTGTACTTGCATGTAATTTTTTGTACAGTGGAAGGTGTAGGATGCTACTGCCAGTGTGTTTTTTATACCATTATGCTCTAATTGACCTAATGTATACTGTGAACCACTATATCACACTGTGAACCACATTGGTACTGCGACCTACTGTAACCTGCATATGAGAATCCAGTGTATCACTTAGTGTGGATTAACCTGAATACTTCTAAGCCAACAATACATTGAAATTACTTGATCAGCCAGTCTATAGGCCCTTATTATATCCAGCATGTCTCCCTACCAAGTTAGAGCCTGGTCTGGGCGGTAGAAATATAGCAACCTCCCTCATAGTACTACCCAATAGCTGCTCTAGGTAGTCTTCTTGTGCACCAATTGACAATACTCACCTGCTGTCCACCCTTATTTCCCTAACACATTTATCCCATTCTTACAAAGATGGGTCCCCTCATTACCACCATCCTTGGATGCTACATCATCCTTACTAACTGGTTCTCCTGCTCTCTAGCCTTAACCTCATCCATCAAACAAATCCCAATACTGCAGAGCCACGGAAGGAGATGGTCTGGTACATCCCACAGCAACCTACACTGGGACACACGCCCTCGCCACCCTCATCTCCTCCATATTACCCCTCAACATCTCAACAGAAGCAAACAACCTGACAAAACTTACCCTGACAGCCTCAAATGTGCTCTCATCAATGCACGCTCCATCCGGAAGAAATGGCCAGCTGTCACTGACTTAATTTCCACTCATGACCTTGACCTACTCTTGGTCACAGAGACTTGGTTATCCGAGGAAGACAACGTCATAATAAACCAGCTCCTCCCACCAAGATTTACAGTACATACCAGTCACAGGCAAGATAAAAGAGGTGGTGGTGTCCTCATCCTCTCTAGATCAGACCTCCAGTTCCAGACAAAGCACTCCACCAGCACAAGTCACATGGAAACCATTACCATCTCCAATAGACGCTGCTCCATCAGCTTGCTCTACAGAGCTCCCTCCACGTCACCGGATGAGCTCGCCTCTATCATCGAGCTCGCCTCCAACTCCCATAGCCCACATTCCCCAATGTGGATCCTAGGTGACTTCAACCTAGCAACTTTACAAGATAATCAAGCGGTCCCATTCCTAGAAGCCCTTGAAAACCTCGGCTTCACGCAACTAGTGAAAGCCTCCACGCACACTAAGGGCAACACCCTAGATCTGATATTCGCCCCACAGTCATCCCTTAATACATCTCTTGATCCTATTACATCCATTACCCCTGTTCCCTGGTCCGATCACAAATTGATCATCCTTCAGATTCCTTCTAGCAAAACCTTCTCCAAAATCTTCAATACGCCAGCTAACGCAGCAAGACCATCCACTAGATCTTTTAAGCCATTTAACAAAGAGCTCATCATCGAGGAAACTCAGCAACTCATAAATACCACTATTACAGATCTTGAGGACCTAATCTCTCTCTGGAACAATAGTCTCAGTACTATTGCCGTGCGTCCCCCAGCAAAAAAGTATTCAAGGAAAAGAGTGAATGCCCCCTGGTACACTGCGGACCTTAGAGATTCCCTCATCCTATTACGTAAACTTGAAAAACGCTGGCGCCGCTCCCATGCTATGGTGGACCTGACAGCATTCAATAACCACTTAGCTGCTCACCGTAAGGCAATTTCTGAGGCAATGAAACAACACCACTCGGACACCTTGATGAGATCACTCAATAAGCCACACGACCTTTTTGACCTAGTTAAGTCCCTATCTAAGGAACCATCCTCCGGGCCGCAAGTTGAAATACACCCTCAAGATTTTGCAGCACACTTACAATCTAAGATGTGCCTTATTAACAGAACCACTACAACAACTACCACCCTTGGGCGGGTCACCCCTGGAGCTCTTTCTACATTCTCTATTCCTTCTAAGAAAGGAATCGAAGACACCATTACTGCACTCAACATCACTACATCTCAGTCTGATCCATGCCCTGCCTTCTGGATCAAGGAGCTCCGCAGCCACTTCAGCCCAGTTATTGCCTCCATAATGAACCTCTCCTTTTCAACAGGATCTTTCCCTTCAGCCCTTAAACACACTTCAATTAGACCCCTGTTGAAAAACTGCAAACTCGACCCGATAAAGGTCGAGTCATATAGGCCTATCTCTAGCATACCTCTACTTGCTAAGATCATCGAAAAGGAGGTCCAACGACAGTTACAGGACCATATTGACACCACTGCTCCGCTTGACCCCTGCCAACATGGCTTCAGGGAATATCACGGAGTCGAAACTCTCCTCACCATACTCCTCAGCAAGATAATCACTGGCATAGACAACATCCGCCAAGGATTTGCCCTCATCTTTCTGGACATCGCAGCAGCGTTTGATTCAGTGAATCATGATCTCCTCTTAATGAGGTTAACTGAGAAGGGCATCACTGGAACAGCGCTTGAATGGTGCAGGTCCTACTTATCCGGAAGATGGCAGCATGTCCGCTCAGGAGGCAGAACCTCAGAACCCTTCCGCCTAGATCAGGGAGTCCCTCAAGGTTCTTCACTCTCTGCCCTTCTATTTAACGTCTACATGCAACCAATCTGTAAGATCATACGGTCATTTAATGTCGACTGTATGCTGTATGCCGATGATGTTCTACTTTACACTCCCATCTCCACTGATCGCTTGGATCTCTCCCCCCTAATAAACTGCTTCAATGCAGTTTCTGAGTGGTTGCTCTCTCAAAACCTTCGTATTCAACATAAGAAAACTGAAGTTCTCTTTATCACAAGGAACCCCAACTTCACCCCACCACAATCTATCAGAACTAAGGAAGCGGAACTGCAATCCAAACCCTCAATACGCTATCTAGGTGTCACTCTGGATCAACGCCTGGATATGAAGTCCCACATAGGAAACACAGTCAGAACAATATATTACAAGATCCGTTCCCTGAGACACCTACGCTCCATGCTAGAACCAAAAGATTTCAGGACTATATACCAGGCACTGATAATACCACACTTCGATTACGCCAATGTCATTCTCCAAGGTCTTCCTCAATCCACTTTAAACCCATTACAGCTGGCTATGAATGCCGCAGCAAGGATACTCCAGGGGGCTGCCAGGACTGACCATGTCACTCCTTTGCTGATTCAATTACATTGGCTACCCGTTCAGGCCAGAATTATCTTCAAAACGCTACTTCTCACGTTTAAAGCACTCAATAAGCTCTCTGCTCCTTCCTTATCTGACCTTATTCATACCACTTCACCAAACAGAGCAAGAAGATCATCAGCCATCAACTCCTTAAAACTCCCAAAGGCCCTTACAAGCTGCTCTTCTTCCACAGCCAATAGAGCCTTTACCCTCTGTGCCCCTAGGTGCTGGAATACACTACCTCCTGGCATACGGGCCATTGACAGCTTAACACAATTCAGGAAAGCCCTCAAATTCCACCTCTTTAACAAACATCTTATTGAGCCATTTACACCCATCGACTTCAGTGATTCCTCCCAGCTAGTCAGTTCCATGGTATCTCAATAACAGAAATAGGACGACCAATCGCTTTGTTTATTGAACATATTATTAGCACCTGTTCCTAATAACTTGTAGCCATGCTGTAGTATTATATCTGTAAATAGACTGTAAATAGTTTCCCCTGTTATCCAAGTTCCTTCCCTTGTTATCTGTAAACTCATGCATGTTATTGTACTGAGACTTTTTGTTCTATGTGAACCGCGCTGATGCCGAATAGTGCGGTATATAAGAGAATGTAAATAAATAAAATAAATAAAATATACAGGTTACAACAAAAACACCACCCAATCCATTGCCTGGGCATGCTCATAGCTCATCATACCCCAATAAAGGTTGCCAACTGGCTCTGTTCTTTTTCAGAACAGGTTGATCCAGTCTCGGTTTTACCCTACTGCTTGCTTGGAATTGTAGTTGCAGGTTCCTACTGAATTCACTAAGAAATACAAGATTACAAGCCCATGTAGGAAGTGGATCAGCCTCTCTGGAAAATCTGGAGACCGTTGGCAATCTTAGTAGCAGGAAAGATCCTGACTGGCTAAATGGTCTGCTCTTCCTGCACTGGTGATCAAAAGTAGTCAGCTGGGTTTTACGATAACGCAATTGTCAATTCTCGCTCCTCAGTGGCTGGTAGTTGGCAGGGATTGAGCAGATAAGTCCCAGCCATTTTTCACTGGGCAAACAGCCCAGAAAAGCACCTTCTAAACTGTTTTTCTTGTCCTGGAGATCTGACATGTCAGTCCCTTTTATAGCTGTAGAAAGATTTGCTAAGAAAAATGTTCCCATACTTTCAAAGTCACTGTTCCCCTAAAATGATTTTGTGTATACAGTGTGATTTAAAAAAAAAAGACTAAAAATGTGTCTGTTAGCAAAATACCACCAAGCAAGGAACAAAATATTTACCTAACTCTGTTTTGAAAACATTTGGAAAATAATCTCTTCTTTCTGTTGTTTCTGATTAAATGTGAATTGTTGGTTAAGAAGTTAAAGCTTGGGGAAAACATAGTATCATAGTCTAGGATAGTAGATGACGTCATAAGTGCCCTTCCTCCATAGAGCTCAGGTCCTGCGGGACTGAGATGCCTGTGCGTCACAGCCACACCAACTTCAACCTCGGACACAACTGAGCATTATTATTAAACAAAACATAAAGCTGATCCCACAATAAGGAAATCAGACCCACATAACTCAGAGAGGCGTCTGGGTCCCAATGGACATCCAGAGAGTAATATTACAAGCTATTTGCGAATAACAGGGCTGTTGTTGTTGTTGTTAAGTGCCATTGAGTTAATATCATGGCAGCCCTATGGATAGCGTGTTTGGTCTTCAGTCAGGGAGCTAATTGTTGATAGAGCTTGTAGAGCTAATTGTTGATAGAGCAGAAATCACCTCTTATAAAACTGTGCAACACATTGTGCGCAAAATTATATGTAAGTCGAAATCACACAAACTTTTATGTGTTAGGAATGTGGGTGTTGTTGGGCTTGGAAATGGGGATGTTTGGAATACGAACCGTGTTCCATTTTGCAAAGTACACGTCTATAAAGTCACTGAGATATGCGCCTTTTGCGGGCGTAACTTGTATGTTCAGATTTAGATATCGCATGTGCAGAAAATGAGCCTAATAGATGTTGTCTAACAGTGAACGGCGAAAGTTGTAACCTCCAAGAGAGGCCCAGCAGCAGGGCCAGAAGGAAGTTAACGCAAGAGGGAACTGAGGCAGAGAAATGCGAAAAGGAAGTAGTTCAAGAATACACGCAACAAGGTAAGGAAATGCACCACATATTCCTTCTGGCACCCTGGTGTTCAAGTATGCTTTGGGTAAGGAGCTGGTTACTCTTTTTTCTGTCACTACCTCTATCAGTTAATTGCTGGGGGGGTTTTGCAGCGAAAACACCCTATTTTCATGTCCTTTAAGAACTTCCTTTTCAAGTGTATCCAAACATACTTTAAGGCAATACTTCTCAAAGCAGTCCTCAGGGTACAGGTTTTTAGGATATCCATAATGAAATAGATTTGCATACAATGGAGGCCATGCGTGCAGATCTATCCTTTGTGTATTCGCTGTGCCAGTCCTGAAAGCCCAGTTGTCTGGGTGAGCCCCAAGGATTGAGTTGAGAACCACCACTTTAAGGTATGGTTAGATTGACACCTTCCTTGAAAATCCCCACAATTTCCCAGTTTATCCAACGTAATTCCGGTTGACAAGCCCTGGAGTAATTCTGGATAAATAAGGCTCTAAAGAAGTGCTGGAATTAGAGGATGGCAAACAGGAAAATTTCCCTGGGCCCCCATACCATGGGGGTCCCCAGCCTGCCTCATTCTGAAAGAGGAATAGCTTGAAGGTGAGCTCTGGGACCACTGCCCTGGGCCCCTGCATGTCTAACGCCAGCCCTGCTGAAAAGGTTCTAGTCTGGGATGGTCTAAAATGTCACCGCATTTAGGAAGGATTTTTTTTTTTAAAAACAACAGGGCCTGATATCTCCAAACACCTGCTTTTCTCATTACCACCCAGCCCTGAGGATTTATCACTGAAACTGTCTTCCAGGATTTCCTCCAGCCAAAGCTTCTGATAAGGAGATGTCAACATCCTAGGTCTGGAATAAGGATTGTGAAGTGGTCTGATTTATCCAGGGCTGCTCCAGACATTCAAATACCTAAAAGATATTAATACACAAACCATCGTTTTCCAAAGGAAAGGAAACTGCAGAACTAGAGACCATAGAAGGCGTGGCAGTAACCTGCATAGAGCACCATTTATAATCCCAAACAAAAAGGCACCGGGGAGTGACGTGCAAAATAGCACAAGGGTAACCTGTACAGACCGAAGGCTATAGCCTAAGGATCTTGCTCAGCAGACTGGATGGGCCATTTTGGTCTTTATCTGCCATTATTTACTATGTTACTGTAAAACGGATCCGCTGTATCCCCACAGTACACTACTAAACAGTGGAAAAATTCATTCAATAGGTTCTCAGTGGGCATATGCCAAGGGAAGTTACATGGTGAGGGGAATCCAGCAAGTACCCCATTCAGAACTGGCACAAGGAGATGAAGTGCCCTAGGCAAACATCATCCCTTGCGCCCACCCCCCCCCCCCTCCCCACAGCACACATTGCCACTGCCGCCGTCCCTCTCTGAAACAGACAGTGGCCACAAAAGCCCAGCAGCGCTTACCCTCAAGCTTCAGTGCCACAGGACTATTTGCTTCCATCGCTCTCCAAACCCTAATGGCAACTTCCTATGCAAACAGAAAATCAGCATGGAGAGGGGCGGAAGCAAATAGCCCCATGGTGCCGAAGCTTGAAGGTAAGCATCACTAGGCTGATTCAAGCAATTGCTACTGCTGTTGGTCCCAGAGAGGGGTGAGAGCAGCAGCAATGGGCGCCCCTTGGAGGGCCGGCACTCTAGGTGACCATCTAGATCTCCTAATGTTAGTGTCAACCCTGCCCACAGTTAGTACTTATCAGTGTCCCTCTGGTCACTAGGCTCATTCAGTCACTTCACACCCAGTAGATCAACAACTTCCAACTTTAATGGGACCCAACAGGATCAAGTCAACTCTGGTTAAGAGATAGAACGCAGAGGGCAGGGCTAAATGGCCAATTTTCTCAGTGCAAAAGGTGAATAGTGGAGTACCCCAGGGATCTGTGCTGGGTCCGCTGCCTTTTATCATATTCATAAATGACCTGGAAATGGAAATAATAATAATGAAGTGATCAAATTTGCAGATGACACACAATTATTCAAAGTTGTTAAAACACAAGAGGATTGTGAAAAATTGCAAGAGGACCTTGATAAATCGGAAGACTGAATGTCCAAATGGCAGATGAAATTCAGTGTGGACAAGTGCAAAGTTATGCACCTAAGAAAGAACAACCCAAACTATGGTTACACGATGCAAGGTTCCACATTAGGAACCACCACCCAGGAAAAGGATTTAGGCATCATCATGGATAATATATTGAAAACCTCTGCCCAGTGTGCAGCAGTGGTCAAGAAAGCAAATAGCATGCTAGGAATCATAAAGAAAGGGATGGAAAATAAAACTAAGGATATTATAATGTCTCTGTATCATTCCATGGTGTGACTGCATCTTGAATACTGGGTGAAATTCTGGTTGCCACATCTTAAAAAGGATATAACAGAATCAGAAAAGGTACAGAGAAGAACGACAAAAATGGTAAAGGGGATGGAAGGATACCCCTATGAGAAGAGACTTAAAAGGCTGGGGATCTTCAACTTGGAAAAGAGATGGCTGAGGGAAGATATGATAGAGATCTATAAATTAATGATTGGAGTGGAATGGGTAAACATCAAAAAGTAGAAAGACTAGAGTACATGCCATGAAGCTACAATGTAACTCATTTAAGACTAAGAGAAAATACTTTTTTACTCAACACATAGTCAAACTCTGGAATTTGTTACTGGAGGATGTAGTAAAAGTTATTAGTGTAGTTGGGTTTAAAAAAGGTTTGGACAAGTTCCTGGAGGAAACGTCCATAAACCATTATTAAAGAGGACCCGAGAAATTCACTGCTTACCCTGGGACGAGCATTGTGAAACCTGTGTGCCTTTTTGAGAACCTGCCAGGTACTTGTGACCTAGATTTGCCACTATTGGAAACAGGATACTGGGCTTGATGGACCTTGGTCTGACCCCGTATGGCAATTCTTATGTTCTTATGTTATGTTAAGTGGAAGGAAAAGGTACTTCTCATGGACATACCACTTCACTATCCATCCTGCCCAAGACCATTTGTGCAGTTTTCTTCTGACTCAACCAACCTGATGCACACCAAGCATGATTAAGTAACTTGGGGGAATATCCACATTCATCGACTCCTCTCTCTCCCAAACTGATGAAACACCGCATACCTGGGAACACTTAGACTTCCTTTGCGGCTGTCCTCTATCTCTGTGGCTTGCACTAGACTAGGAACCTGCTTGTAGCAGAATTATAGTCATTTTTGGTGGCTAATGCCAATAGTTACCTCACTGACAGATGTAAACTTGCTTCTCGTTGTTTGGCGAGTGATCACCCTCCCCATCTCAGACTCTGTCAATAGCACCAACATTTTGTAGGGTTCTTCCTGGTGGGAAAAGTTGAGATGGCTATTTTAAGTCTTCAGTCCTCAACAGCACTCCTTCCTTTCGAGAATGAGCCCTCTCGACACTTACATTATTAGTAGTATCTAGCTCCCACCTTACCAAGTGAAGATCAAGGTGAGTTACATTCAGATACAGTATGCATTAGGCACCATTCGGACACAAACACAGTCCTGTCTCTACAAATCGGTGTTCCAGTCTCGGGGCGCAACCATTCAGTGGGAAGTTTGGTCATGGAGCACAAGACATGGGACTACTCTGGGGCTTCATCAGGATTTCCGCATATCTCCACACCTCTTCCTTCACTGTACACAGTTCCAACTGGAACCTACATCCTATATCACTCCTTGGATGCATCAATCACACCCTATATCACTCCTTGGGTTCCATCAATCACAACAGACAGTGAACTAAACTTCAGCATGAAGAGAACACACAGGCAAGTGCTAAAGGCTAAGGGGGTCATTTTAAAAGCTCTATTCATGCTTTGGACATCTGAAAACGGGTGCACAGATGCCCCCGGAGGTTCTGGAGATGTCCCCACACCAGGGAAGTCTGTCTTGCACATAGGTATGGTGGAGGGCATGTTCAAAGTGTTCCAGGGACCTTAGACGTGTGCATCCAATTTCAGAAATGGCAGGCACATCTCCTCCCCTGTCAAAATCTCTACCTGCTCCAGGGCATGAATAGACACCTGAAAAGAGTTCATTTTGCTTGAAAAGTATTCAGAGGGTGTAGAGGAGATGGTACTCTAATATTCCCAACAGTAAAGGCACTTGATAAGACTCGGGGATGCCTGTTGTGTGGTTATCGAGCTGCAGAACATCTCTGCTTGCAGAATGGCAGGTTGGGACACATCTTCTGTCTAGCATATCACTGCGGGGACATCTATGTTGATGTCCTCAATGACATCCATATCAGGGATGTCCACATTTCTGAAATCATGCCCAAACTTGGACATGATCGGCCTTTCCAGGCATGTTTTCACCTGGACGTCCCCGATTGCTCCAGGATGTCCTTTCTAACATATGCCTTTAGGTGGCTACATTACTTAGGAAAGTTGAAAAAGAACATGTAGAAAACAGGCTTACCTATTAGATAAGGGGTGATATGTACTGGGGGATATTCAAAGGGATTAATGTGGTTAGCAGCTGAATATCCCTCTATCCGGGATATTCTGCGACACTAACACAGTCCGTGCTGCTGAATATTCCCGAGTGCTGCCGCTGCATGCCCCGTTGCTAATTGGTTAAGATCGGAGTGTTCCAGGGGCGGTCAGTAGGCAGTACCCAGCCATAACCAGGGAGTGGCGATATTGAGTCACTGCCAGGTTAGCTTCCTGTCAATCCAGGCAACCCGGATATAACCCTAGTATTGAATATCTTGGTTTAAGTTTCAGGGGCAGTAGCTAGTCATGTTAGACTGACTAGTCACCGCCAGTGAATATCCCCCCCCCCCCAATTATTTATAGCGTCCGGATGTGGAGAATAATTCTTTCTTAGATATTAACACCTTATCCTTTTATGCTTTCTAGTTTGACTGGACATTTTAATCTATCTGATTCAAAACATATTTGTTGGATATGAAAGATTCCATAAAGGAGAAGGTAATAATACCAGCTAAAGTGTAGGGCCTGAAGAAAAAGAAAACGATAACAGTTCATCCTTGGAAAAAGCACATCAAGAGAAAAATACAGTCATTGTGTGCGAAGGTATCCCTGATAGATGAATATCTGAAAGGATTAAGATCATCAAAAATATTAAGGAAGATCCAAGACATCAAGCTGAAGCATGCTTCATTAACAGAAGAAGACCTGAAATTTATATGTTCCAACAATAAATTAAAAGTAGCAGCAGAAGTGCAAAAACTGCGAAGATATAAAGAAAACCAAAAAGAGAGATATCAAAATAAGCTATTTAGAGAGAATCCATAACAATTTTACAGAGAATTGGGAAAGAGTGTTAAGATAATAAAAGCACCACCAACCAAAGCCGAAACAACGAGCTTCTGGAGAAAACTATTCAAGGTCTCTATAAAGCACAATCAAGAAGCAGAATAATTACCCTGCATACAGGAGCATTTAGAAAAAGCAAACATCACACCTATGGAATGGTCTGCAGTAACAGCAAACAAGCTGGTGAGCAGGTTAAAGAGGGCCCCAAACTGGAAGAACCCTGGCCCTGATGGAGTAACCAACTTTTAGCTCAAACAGTTAACATCACTCCACCCAGACCTGGTGAATTGCAAAAATCAAATGTTTACACAGTCAGGCTTAACACCACAATGGCTTACTACAGGAAGAACGTTTCTCCTTCCAAAAGGAGATCCTAATAATACTCCCAACAATTATAGACCAATAACGTGTCTACCTACAATCTATAATCTGTTCACTGCAATAGACAGTAGCATAGTAAATGACGGCAGATAAAGACCAGTATGGTCCATCTAGTCTGCCCAGTAAGATGGTAGGAGTAGGTGCACCTGCCACTCTGTGCAGGCCACCCCTCCCCATGCCTTTGTTTAGGGGTGAACCCATCGCTCCGTGTAGGACACCCCTATTTGTTGAGAAATTAGATGGTTCAGTTTATTTTGATTTTATCCTGTTGCTGTAAAGGGACCCACTGTGTCTGTCCCATGCCACTTTGAACTCCGTCACTGTGTTTGCCCTGACCACGTCCATCGGGAGGGCATTCCAAGCATCCACCACCCTTTCAGTGAAAAAGTATTTCCTAACATTGCCTTTCAATTTACCACCTTGCAGCTTCATGTTATGCCCTCTAGTTTTACAGCTTCCCCGTCTTTGGAAGAGGTTTGTTTGTTCATTATTTCTCTTTAAGTATTTAAAGGTCTGAATCATATCTCCCCTATCCCTCCTCTCCTCCAAAGTGTACATATTTAGGTCTTCAAGTCTTTTCTCATAAGGCTTCTGATGCAGACTCCAAATCATTTTGGTCGCCTTCCTCTGAACAGTTTCCATTCTTTTTACATCCTTTGCAAGATACGGTCTCCAAAACTGAACACACTATTCCAAGTGAGGCCTCACCAGTGACTTATACAGTAGCATTAGTACCGCTTCCTTTCTGCTGGTAATTCCTCTTTGTATGCAGCCCAACATCTTCCTGGCTTTTGCCACCGCCTTGTCGCACTGTTTTGCCACCTTGAGATCTACAGAAATAATCACACCAAGGTCTTTCTCCTGATCCATGCACACCAACCTCTCACCCCCTATCGCGTACATTTCTCTTGGATTTCTGCTACCCAAGTGCATGACACTGCACTTCTTTGCAGTAAATCTTAATTGCTAAGCATTAGACCATTCTTCCAGCTTTTGTAGATCTTTCCTCATGTTAACCACTCCGTCGGAGGAGTCCACTCTGTTGCAAATTTTGGTGTCATCTGCAAAAAGACATACCTTTCCATTCAGTCTTTCAGCAATATCACTCACAAATACATTGAACAGTGCTGAGCCCAGGACCGAACCCTGGGACACCCCGCTAATCACCTTCCCCTCATCCGAGTGAGCTCTATTTACCATCACCTTCTGTTGTCTGTCAGTCAACCAATTTCTGATCCAATTTACCACCTTGGGACCCATCCCCAAACTACTGAGTTTATTGATAAGCCTCCTATGAGGGACAGTATCAAAGGCTTTGCTGAAATCCAGGTAGATGACATCCATCGCATGCCCCTGATCTAGTTCTCTGGTCACCCAATCAAAGAACTCAATCAGATTTGTTTGGCAACATCATCCTTCGGTAAAACCATGTTGCCTCGGATCTTGCAACCTGTTGGTTTTGAGAAAGTCCACTATTCACTCTTTCAGGAGCACCTCCATTACTTTTCCCACCACCGAGGTAAGGCTCACAGGCCTGTAGTTTGACACTTCTTCCCTGTCACCACTTTTGTGTAGAGGTACCACATCAGCCATTCTCCAGTCCTGAGGAACTTCTCCTGTTTCCAAAGGATCTGTTGAAAACATCCTTTAACGGCCCTGCAAGAACCTCTCTGAGCTCTTTCAGTATCCTGGAATGTATCCCATCCAGTCCCATGGCCTTGTCCACTTTCAGTTTTGCAAGTTGTTCTAACACATCATCTTCTGTGAATGGTGTGGTATCTACTTCATTCCCATTTTTATATTTGGGAGTCACAGGTGGTCCTTCTCCCGGATTTTCTTTAGTAAAAACAGAGTAGAAGTATTAGTTTAGCAATTTTGCTTTTTCAATGTCACTTTCCACAAGTCCGTCCCAGCACTTCTGAGTCCTGCAATTCCACCTCTGATCTTCTTCCTTTCCCGAATGTATCTGAAGAAAGTTTTGTCGCCACATTTCACATCTTTAGCCATCATTTCCTCTGCCTTTGATTTTGCTATCCTTTTCTCTTTTTGTCTCTTGGAGTTTGATGCAGACAGAATACTCGTATGATCATATCGAATCCAGTAACATCGTGACAATAGAACAAAAGGGCATCAAGAGAGAGGCATATGGCACCAAAGACCGGTTAATGTTGAATAGGGTCATCATGGCCAGTGCTAAGAAAAGTAGAAATCTCAGTATAGCATGGATTAGCAGTAAATTTGAGAGACTGAGATCATACTCCCCATGCCCTGGCTTAGGAGTGAGGTTCATGACTGTCATGGTATGCACAAAACTCCCTACTTGGAGAAACTGCCCCGAGAAGGATTCTAAAATGCATCCCCTTTACTAAACATTTCAATGCACATTAATGAAGTTAGTGCACATTAAGTGTCCATTGCCCTTTTATGTACTTAATGCATGTTTACCTTTAGTAAAAGGACTTCTAAGAGTCAGGATATCTGGAAAATGCATGTCCAAACTTAGACCTGCTTCAGGCTTGAATAGGCAGTCGAAAAGTGCTTGTTTCAGCACTAAAACCTCTGGAGTGTGTCTAGAAGTTGGCAATACACTATTCCCAGTACTCTTCACAATGACAATGCTATGTTGCGTGTGTTTGGGAAACTTGTTTTGGGTTTATACCATCACTACATGTCTCGTAGATGTCCCTGCAGATGTCCATACCAGGCAGATCCGCATTTGTGAAATCGTGCCCGAACTTGGACATCCCAGTGTATTTGAAGAAAGTACAAACACAGAACACTTGTCAGCTTAATGAAATGTACAGAATCCAGGGTGTCCACATTCTGTGCCTGATCTATGATCTAAATGGAATTCCCTCCCTAGGGCATAGATTATCAGATCTTTTCATTTTATTTATTTTTTATTTATTTATTACAAGTTCTTATATACCGCACTATTCGGCATCAGCGCGGTTTACATTATAACATAAAGACCATAACAACAAGCTGTTTGGTTTACATCGAACAGGAGTACCAACTT
The DNA here is from genome assembly GCA_033557465.1 of Ichthyophis bannanicus. NCBI lineage: Eukaryota > Metazoa > Chordata > Amphibia > Gymnophiona > Ichthyophiidae > Ichthyophis > Ichthyophis bannanicus. Next base: position 15,676,764 of record CM066039.1, on the reverse strand, counting down.
GGAGAACCGGGTTAAACTATATACATGAGATATTTACATAGAACAGAATAGAGTCATAGTAATATAAAGAACGGAAGGGTGGTTTCATTCCCGGTTAATTTTGATTGGGACAACTCGGCACCCTCCTAGCCCTTCAAATAATGTTCCAGTGAACATATGCTTTCATATCCTCCAAGGCAGTTTGTCCTGTTTTCGTTCCCCTCTCTATTGCTGCTGATGTGCTCTCTAAATCTCCCACTGGGTGAACCACTAGTAGTCAATAAGCTCTGAGGAGTTTTATATCGTTAGCACAGCGGTACCAGTTAGTCTTCAAAATATCAAGGAGGCTGTTCTTGGCTCTTTTGCTTCCTCTTTGGAACTTATTCCTAGGTTTCCATTCTTCCGTCTCCTCCTTTATCATGTTTTTAGGGTTTTTTCAGAATAAAAGGGTATGCGTCATACATCAAAGTCGCTGCCACCATCTTTAAAAATGCGACAGGTGCTTTATCGTGTATCTCCTTTGCATACATTGGTGTCATGCTTGCCTGAGGTCTCCTATGCACAGGTGCAACAGTGAATACATGCATTTAGACTACTAATGGTGAACGCAACTAGGCAGAAGGACATAGTAACATAGTATATGACGGCAGATAAAGACCAGTATGGTCCATTTAGTCTGCCCAGCAAGGCGGCAAGAGTAGGTGCACTTGCCGCTCCGTGCAGGTCACCTCTCCCCATGCCTTTGTTTAGGAGTGTAGGTCACCCCTATTTGTTCAGATATAAGAGACAGTTATGCTTATTTTGATTTTATCCTGTTGCTGTAAAGGGATCCACTGTGTCTGTCCCATGCCATTTTGAATTCTGTCACTGTGTTTGCCCCCACCACTTCCATTGAGAGGGCATTCCAAGCATCCACCACACTTTCAGTGAAAAAGTATTTCCTGACATTGCCTTTCAGTTTACCCCCTTGCAGCTTCATGTTTTGCCCTCTAGTTTGACAGCTTCCCCATCTTTGGAAGAGGTTTGTTTGTTCATTAATACTCTCTAAATATTTAAAGGTCTGAATCCTATCTCCCCTATCCCTCCTCTCCTCCAGAGTGTACATATTTAGGTCTTCAAGTCTCTTCTCATAAGACTTCTGACGCAGGCTGCAAATCATTTTGGTCACCGTCCTCTAAACCACTTCCAGCCTTTTTATATCCTTTGCGAGATACAGTCTCCAAAACTGAACACAATATTCCAAGTGAGGCCTCATCAGTGACTTGTACAGCGGCATTAGTACCTCTTCCTTTCTGCTGGTAACTCCTCTCTGTATGCAACCCAGAATCCTTCTGGCTTTTGCCACCGCCTTGTCAGAAACAATCACACTGAGATAGAAACATAGAAACATGATGACAGAAAAAGACCACATGGCCTATCTAGTCTGTCCTTCCATATCAACAACTATAACAGTCCACTTTTTACCTTTAGAGATCCTCTGTGTTGGTCCCATGCTTTTTTGAATTCAGTTACTGTCCTCATCTCTACCACCTCCACTGGGAGACTATTCCATGGATCCACTACTCTTTCCGTAAAGAAATATTTCCGCATATCACTCCTGAATCTATCTCCCTTCACCCTCATCCCATGTCCCCTCGTAGCAGAACTTGCTTTCAATTGAAAGAGGCTCTCTCCCTGAACATTTATGCCACGGAGGTATTTAAACATCTCAATCATATCACCTCTATCCCGCCTTTCCTCTAAGGTGTACATATTAAGATCCTTCAGTTTGTCCTCATATGCTTTATAATGAAGCCCACTAATCATTTTAGTAGCCACCCTCTGCACCGACTCCATCCTGTTCACATCCTTTTGAAGGTGCGGTCTCCAGAATTGGACACTATACTCCAAATGAGGTCGCACCAAAGACTCGTATACAGAGGCATTATCACCTCCTTTTTTCTGCTAGCCATTCCTCTCCGTATGCACCCAAGCATCCTTCTAGCTTTTGCCGTCGCCTTTTCTACCTGTTTAGCTACTTTAAGATCATCAGACACAACCACACCTAGGTCCCGCTCTTCTTTAGTGGACAAAAGTACTTCACCTCCTATACTGTATTGCTCCCTTGGATTGCTGCAGCCCAAATGCATGACCTTACATTTTTTAACATTAAATCCCAGCTGCCAAATTCTAGACCATTCTTCAAGCTTAGCTAGATCCCTCCTCATGTTATCTACACCTTCCTGGGTGTCTACTCTATTGCAGATTTTGGTATCGTCTGCAAAGAGGCAAAAGGCCTAGGTACTTCAGGCCGGAAGGTCGGAGGTTCAAATCCCACTAGAGGACAGCAACCTTGGGCCGGAAGGACTGGGGTTTCTAGTCCCACAGATGCTCCTTGTGGTCTTGGGCAAGCCACTTAACCCTCCATTGCCCATGTTCCCTGTAAGTATTAGTGTATGTGTCTCATATCCCTGCGTGTTAAATGTATCCCCCAATTGTGTTGTGACCGCTTTGATTGAAGGATAAGGCGGTATACAAAACTGTCTAAATAAATAAATAAAACCTTACCCGACAGCCCTTCCGCTATATCACTAACAAAGATGTTAAAAAGAATCGGACCAAGGACAGATCCCTGGGGCACACCACTGGTAACATCCTTCTCCTCAGAGTGAGCTCCATTTACTTGTACTCTTTGTCGCCTCCCACCCAACCAATTTCTAACCCAAGCAGTAACTTTAGGGTCCATCCCTAGGGTGCTCAGTTTGTTTATAAGTCGTCTGTGAGGAACAGTGTCAAAGGCTTTACTGAAATCTAAATACACCACATCTAGAGCTCTCCCTCGGTCCAACTCCCTGGTCACCCAGTCAAAGAAATCAATCAGATTTGTCTGACAAGACCTGCCTCTGGTGAATACATGCTGCCTCGGATCCTGTAATCCGCTGGACTCCAGAAACCTCACTATTTTTCTTTCAGCAGCGTTTCCAATAATTTACTCACCACCGAAGCTAAACTAACCAGCCTGTAGTTTTCAATCACATCCTTACTTCCGCTTTTGTGTAAAGGCACCACATGAGCCTCTCTCCAGTCCTTTGGCACCACTCCCGACTCCAACGAGGCATTGAAAAGGTCAGTCAGTGGAGTTGCTAGAACGTCCCCAAGTTCCCTCAGTATTCTAGGGTGTATCCCATCCGGTCCCATCGCTTTGTCTACTTTAAGTTGAGCTAGTTTCTCACGAACACAGTCTTCTGAAAATTGTTCAAGATGTCCCTCGCTTCTGTTCCTATTTGTGGGTGTTTTCTGAGGTCCTGCTCCTGGTTCTTCATCTGTGAACACAGAACAAAAATATTTGTTAAGCAATTCCGCTTTATCCTTATCAGCTTCTACATATTCCCCTCCCCCTGCACCCTTGAGTCTGACAATACCACTTTTGCCCTTCCTCTTCTCACTAATATATCTGAAAAATGTCTTATCCCCCCATTTTATTGCATTGGCTATTTCCTCCTCCTTTTGAATCTTTGCCTTCTTGACTACTTTGCTAGCTTCTCTAAGTTTTTCCAAATACAGATGCCTGTCTTCCTCTCTCTGTGATCTCTTGTATTTCATGAAGGCCTCCCTCTTTTTCTTCACTTTTTCAGCTACTTCCTTCGAAAACCATAGCGGTCTCCTTTTCCTTTTGCCTTTATTTACCATTTTAACAAAAAGGTTGGTTGCCCTTAAAATACACCCTTTCAGTTTTGCCCACTGTTTTTCTACATCCCCCAGCTGTTCCCATCCCACTAATGACTCCCTAAGGTATTGGCCCATCTTCGCAAAGTTAGTCTTCCTAAAGTATAAGATCCTCACCTTGGAATGGATTCTAACAGCCCTAGTCCTAATACTGAACCACACCATCTGGTGATCACTGGATGCAAAATGATCTCCCACTACAACATCAGAAACACTTTCACCATTGGTAAGCACCAAGTCCAGTATGGCCCCTTCACATGTGGGGTCTGTTACCAATTGCCTGAATAGATCTCCCTGTAGAGAATCCAGCATCTCCTTACTTCTAGATGATACTGCAGCAGGAATGTGCCAATCAACATCTGGCATATTGAAATCTCCTACCAGTAGCACTTCCCCTTTCCTAGCAATGCTGCGTATGTCTTCAATTAACTCTCTGTCCACCTCCTCCTCTTGTGAGGGAGGTCTGTATATCACACCAATGAAAATAGATTTCTCTTTCCCTCTTTCTAGTTTAACACACAATGCCTCCTCTCTCCTTTTTAAGCTCTGTAATTCCAAAGCTTTAATAGTAGTTTTTACATATAGTGCCACTCCTCCTCCCCTTCTTCCTACCCTGTCCTTTCTGAATAAAGTATAGCCAGGTATAGTTACATCCCAGTCATGGTTTTCTGTGAACCATGTTTCTGTAACTGCCACTAAATCCAAGTCAGCCACTCCCACCAAAGCTTCAACATCAGGGGTCTTATTTCCCATGCTACGGGCATTTATACACACTGCTTTCCATATGTTAGCCCTGTTACCCATCTCCATAAAGGTATTTAATGTATCACCTACCTGGGGGCTTTCATTTACCTGGGGGCTTTCTTCACCTATCCCCAACGAATCTAGTTTAAAGCCCTCTTCAGTAGATTAGCCAGTCTACTACCAAAGATGCGTTGACCTTTCTTGGACAGATGGATGCCATCTCTGCTCTACAACCCTTGGAACAGCATCCCATGGTCTAGGAAACCAAAACGCTCTCGATGACACCATCCACCATCCATGAATAGACCAGGAGATCCTTCTCCTGGTCTATTCACACCAATCTCTCGCCCCCTATCGCATACAATTCGCTTGGATTTATGCTTCCCAAGTGCATGACAATGCACTTCTTCACATTAAATCTTAACTGCCAAGCATTAGACCATTCTTCCAGCTTTTGTAGATCTTTCCTCATGTTCCCTCTGTTGCAAATTTTGGTGTCTTCTGAAAAAAGACAGATTTTTCCATTCAGCCCTTCAGCAATATCACTCACAAATATATTCAACAGTACTGGTCCCAAGACCGAACCCTGGGGCACACCACTAATCATTTTCCTTTCATCCAAGTGAGTTCCGTCACCTTCTGTCATCTGCCAGTCAACCAATTTCTGATCCAGTTCACCATCTTGGGACCCATCCCCAAGCTGTTGAGTTTATTGATAAGTCTCCTATGAGGAATAGTATCAAAGGCTTTGCTGAAATCTAAGTAGATCACATCCATTGCATGCCCTTGATCTAGTTCTCTGGTCACCCAGTCAAAGAACTCAATCAGATTTGTTTGGCAAGATCGTCTTTTGGTAAAACCATGTTGCCTCAGATCATGCAACCTGTTGCTTTCAAGGAAGTCTACTATTCGCTCTTTCAGGAGTGCCTCCATTACTTTTCCCATCACCGAAGTAAGGCTTACTGGCCTGTAGTTTGTCACTTCTTCCCTATTACCACTTTTGTGAAGAATTACCACATTAGCCCTTCTCCAGTCCTGAGGAACTTCTCCTGTCTCCAAGGATCTATTAAAAACATCGTTTAACGGCCCTGCAAGAACCTCTCTGAGCTCTTTCAGTATCCTGGGGTGTATCCCATCTGGACCCATAGACCTTTCAACAACGTTAAATTCTTCAAGATTGCAAGGAAATTAAAAAGGGGGGAATTTAATATGTTTCTTTCTGAAATGTCAAAAAATGGTTGTTTGCTAGTGCTACTGATTTTCTGGTGCTTTCAGTTTTGATTCAAATGAGAATGGCCTCTCTGGGCAGACTCCCAGGTGATGTCTGCATAGCAGTAGCTTTTGGAAGAAGCTCCCATAGATACCGGACTACTGCTTGGTTTTTCCTTTATTGTTATCTGTTTTTTTCCTTAAAATTATTAAAAGGAAAGCTAAGTTGAGGAATTGCTTTTCTGAGCCTCTGATGCCAGTTTGTGGTCCTATGGATATCTTTGTAGGTCCTTCTCCAGCTTCACAGTTGAGTGACAATGCCGTTAAAGGGATGCTGGAACTTTGTATGGGATGCACCTCTCATGCAATTAAAACTCCATAAATCTGTATGCAGAAGGCTACTCCAACTAAGTGCCCTACTGGCATCTGGCATGGATTGCTGTGACTAATCGTCTCGTGTGCTTAGAGGGGTAGATGCTGAAAAAGCAGTGTCCAGAAGCCTGGAACTAAGAGGGAGGACAGAAAGACAACTGTGAAGAACTTAGACCTGACTAAAACTATTCTATACTGGTCTTGTACTTACTTAAATCTCCTTTTGAGGTCAAAGACACATCAAAACGGTTTACATGATAAAACTAGGAGAAAAGGACAAAAAAGACAGGAGAAAACTTGTTTCTACTCCTACTCACACATGCCCAAATCGGTTTTTGAATTGGTTTTCAATGTAGAAAAAACAAGATTCAGATCTGAGTTCCAAGCAGAAGTTCCCAACTCCAGTCCTCGGGGAACCCTAGGCCATTAGGGTTTTCAGGATTCCCACAATGAACATGCATGAGAAAGATTTGCATGTTCTGCCTTCATTGTATGCAAATCTATCTTATGCATAGTCATAGCGGGAATCCTGAAAATCTGACTGGCCTAGGGTTCCCCGAGAACTGGGTTGAAAACCTAGAGGATCAAGAAGACCACACACCATGTGGATTCCAAATGCATTCAAAATTCATTCGGAGCTACCAAAAGAGGCAGGCATCCAAAGGGCAAGCTACTTAATGAAATTTCGTTATATGGTTTATTTGTTTCAGATGCAAAATGACACCAATGATATTTCCTTATCTCTCCAGTCCAGTCCTGGAATCTTTGGGGATATAGGTTCCTCTAGCAGCTTGGAGACTGAACAATGACATTCTTTGATGTCACCAGTACAAATACCCGAGGGACCGCCTCCTTGCTCCAGTTTATTTTTTCATTCTTCAATTGAGTTGCAGTGGCTTAGGAGTTCAGAGGTGTGCCCTCCCTCTCTCCTTTTTATTTCTTTTCTGACTGCCAAGAGTCACGTTTATTTGTTTATTTGGATGGCTCAGTTCATTTGACAAATTTTTTGTCTCCCGAACCTACTTACCTTAGGTGAGGAGCGAAAAGAAAGGCAGATTCATCATAGCTGAGAGCTGTTTTCTGAGAGCCGCACATGTGATCGTACTGCCAGAGCTGATTTTACTTTCTTTTAACTGCTTTGTTGCCCGGCACTTCCCATTTCTCCCCTGACGCTGGAACTGCTTTGCGTGGGGAGAACCGGTTATCCTAATGTGATTGGGGGGGGGGTTCTCCTTACTGCAGCACTGAGATAGTAATTCTCTGCTGCGCAGCTATTAAGAGTTGGCAGTTGGCTTCTCTGCAGGCCGTGCTGTTTGGCGCGTGCACGATGAAACGGCAAATAGTAAGTGAGGTTTCTTTGAAGGCAGGAGCTTCGTTGTTTGACTTTTCTTTTTAAAGGTAATAGTTTTAATTTCATTTTATTCTCATTTTGAACTGTGCTGAGTATGCTCATGTAAAAAAAAAAAAAGATTTTTTTATTATTGCAAATTAAGTCAGGAGTGTTTCTTTGGAGCTATAGTGATATAATGCTTTCTAAGCCACAATGTTTGGTTTGTGGCTGTAGGAGAGGACCTTTATCTGATTCAGAGGTTTGTAAGTCCTGCGTTCAGGAGACTCCAGATATGGAATAGGTTTTAGAAACCACTGCAGTGGGGTCTAAGCTTGCTTCCTTATCTTTATTGGATGTTAATTCGCCTCCGCAGCTCTTGCCAGGGCCTTCTTCCTTTCCTGATGTGCCACAAGTATCATCAATATTTTCTTCAGGTTTGGCGGCATTGTTTTCGCAAGATTTTGTATCTCTGCTTCAGCACTGGAAAAGTTCCTCTACCTTTTGCAGGAGGGGATCTCGGGAAGAAGCGGCCGGGTATTCCTCTGGGTGCTGTCCCTGGTAAGAAGGTTAAAACAGGGAAGGATCCACAGGAGCATTCGATAACCTCTGAAGAGATTCACTCGGATCTTTTGGATCCAGATTTGGAAGTTGATGAGGAATTAGAAGAAGGAGAGCTCACAGATCAGGAGGACCAGGCGAGAATAGTTCGTGTTTTCCGCAGAGATGAGTTGCCCGCATTGATTATGGAAACTGTTATAGCTCTTAATATGCCAGTTTCTGGCCCAGATGAGGACTCTACTTTGGAGGATCCTTTGTTGCAAGCTTTTAGGAAAACACAAAGGGCTTTTCCGTTACACAGAGTTGTAAGGGAGATGATTCAACAGGAATGGGATATGCCTGAGGCTGGACTAAAGGAGTCCAGGGTCATGTCTCGTTTATATCCTTTACTGGATCAGGATCGGGAGTTGTTTAAGTCTCCCAAAGTAGATGCAGCGGTATCGGCTGTTACCAAAAAGACTACAATCCCGGTGGAAGGTGGTGCCGCTCTTAAGGATAGCCATGATAGAAAGTTGGATACATTGTTAAAACAGGTGTTTGATGTCAATGCCTTATCCATTCAGGCTTCACTTTGTGGAGCATGGGTAGCCAGAGCTTGTCTTCCATGGTCTCAGCGAGTACACAGAGATAATGTGGAAGACTCTGCGACAGAAGCATCCCGCTTAGAGACTGGGGCAGCTTATTTAGCTGATATTCATTATGACCTTATTAGGGGTTTGTCTAAGAGTATGGTCTCGGTAGTTGCAGTGAGGAGATATTTATGGTTGCGTAACTGGGCGGCAGATGCTTCTTCTAAAGAAGGCTCACTAAGCTTCCCTTTAGGGGTAAGCTACTTTTTGGTGAGGACTTAGATAAATTGGTAAAAGACTTAGGGGAGTCTAAAGGCGGCAGGCTGCCAGAGGACAGGCAGAAGCTAGGGCGTCCAATTCAGGCGTCTAGAGGTCAGTTCAGAGATTTTCGTCGTTTTCGTTCCACACGTTTCGGACAGTTTCAGAGAGGACGTCAATATTTTAGAAGTCAGGGTTTTCGGGTTTTCGAGGAGCAAACAGGGGATTTGCAACTTCCTCTTCTTCAAACCCTAGAAAATCACAATGATGTAAGGAGGGCCCAGGTGGAATTTATACCCGTGGGAGGTCAGCTACAGGAGTTTTATTCAGCCTGGGTTCAGATCACATCTGATCGCTGGGTTTTGGAGATCATTCGAGAAGGATATGCTCTGGAGCTTCAACACCCGGTGATCGATTTGTTCATTCAATCTCCTTGCAAGGCACGCATCAAGTGTACAGCGGTGCGCGAAACCTTGCAAAGACTTCTGAATCTCAAAGCTGTTGTTCCGGTTCCACCAGGCCAACGCGGTTCAGGTTGCTACTCCATTTATTTTGTGGTTCCAAAGAAAGAAGGGTCTTTTCAACCAATTTTGGATCTTCAAAAGGTAAATCGTTGTCTTTGGGTAACTCATTTTCGCATGGAAACACTGAGGTCTGTAATAATGGCAATAAGAAAAGGGGAGTTTCTTACATCTCTGGATTTGACAGAGGCGTATCTACACATTCCCATTCGTCAGGAGCATCAGAAATTTTTGAGATTTGCAGTTCCAATGGGTCATTTCCAGTTTCAAGTGTTGCCGTTCGGTTTAGCAACGGCTCTGCGAACATTTACCAAAGTAATGGTGGTTGTTGTGGCAGCATTGAGAAAGGAAGGAATTCTAGTTCACCCGTATTTGGACGATTGGTTGATTTGGGCAAAGTCCGAAAAGGAAAGCGAGTTGGCAACAGCCAGAGTAGTGGAATTTTTACAGAGTCTTGGTTGGGTTGTCAATATGGCAAAGAGCAAGTTAATTCCGTCACAGAATCTGGAACACTTGGGAGCTCAATTCGATACAAGAATAGGAAGGGTATTTCTTCCTCAGTCGTGAGCCCTAGCTTTGAGAGATCTGGTGTGAAGTTTCTTGGCCAGAGAAAATCCCACTGCATGGTATTATTTGCAGTTACTCGGAACCATGGCAGCAATGTTAGACTTAGTTCCATGGGTGAGAACTCATATGCCACCATTACAGAGAGTGTTACTAAGGAGATTTATTTAGATTTTATTTATTTATTTAGAAGGATTTAGTATACCGCCTTATCGTTAAATCAAGGCGGTGTGGCACATCAATCAAAATCAATAATAAAGTGTGGTTTGTAGCATGCAGTGTGAGAACTGAGAAGTGTAGTGTGTGGGGCGGTGCGTTAGATTATATCGGTGAACTATTTACATAATGAGCTTTATACATATATACAAAATGGGGCTGTTTGAGAGGCGTGCTAGGATTGAGATTCTGTAATGTCTTGGGGGTAGGATCGTGATCCTGTTATGTCTTGAGGTAGAAAATTTATGTGAGGTCCTTGAAATGTACTGTAAATAGATCAGTCTTAAGAAGTTTTCTGAAGTCCTTGAGGTTCTTGGTTGATCTTATGTGGTCTGGGAGAGAGTTCCATATAGCGGGTGCTGCCAGGGAGAGTGCCCTCCTTGATGTGGCCAGCCTTGTTTTAGCAAATTCTTTTGGTGTTCTGATGGTGTCTGAGGTTCCTTTTCTTCTTGGTCTCCTGTTGTCATCGGTTTTTATGAGAGGGCGTAGTTGTCTGCTGATAGGTTGTGTATTATTTTAAATATGTGTAGAAGTACTTTGAATTGGATTCTGGAGCTGATTGGGAGCCAGTGTAGGTGGTACAGTATGGGGGTGATGTGATCGTGAATTGTGTGATCTGTCGTGAGTCGTGCGGTTGTGTTTTGTGCTAGCTGTAGTGGTTTTATTGTCTTTTTAGGTAGTCCTTGGTAGATGTGATTACAATAGTCTAGGGTTGGAGTGATGATGGCTTGACAGACTGTTCGGAAGTGTTCATGGGCGAGGATGGGTTTGAGCCTTCTGACTGTCCTCTTTTTGATGTAAGCGCTCTTTGTTATTTTTGCAATGTGGGACTGGTCGCATCAGAAAGATCCTCTCTCAAGGAGGCTACCCTGCCTTCTGGAGACGCGTCAAGCTGTACAATGATGGATACAACCGGAGATTCTAGAGGTGGGAATACAGCTGGAATTGCCAGTTTGGATTCCTATTACAACGGATGCCAGTCTCATGGGCTGGGGAGCTCACTTCGAAGGAAGGTTTGTTCAAGGTCATTGGACCAATCAGGAGAAAGTTTGGTCAATCAACCGATTGGAGTTGAGGGCTGTAACCTTAGCTCTACAAGCATTTCAATGTTATCTTCAGGGGAAGGCGGTTCGCATTCTATCAGACAACGCAACCGCGGTAGCTTACATCAACCATCAAGGTGGCACAAGCAGCGTCTCTCTGGAAGCGGAAGCCGAGCAGCTGTTCATGTGGGCCGAAAGGAATTTGGAAGCTTTGTCTGCAGCTCATGTAGCAGGAGTGGACAATGTGCAGGCCGATTTTTTAAGTTGGGTAAGAGTGGATCCAGGAGAGTGGATTCTGCATCCGCAGGTATTCCAACTGATAATAAATCATTGGGGAGTTCCGGTAATGGATTTCATGGCAACCTTCGAGTCGGCAAACGTCAATCGGTTTTTCAGTCGAAAGCAGGAGACACTCTCATGCAAAGATGACCAGAGGGACTACTTCTGTACGTCTTCCCTCCATGGGTATTGATAGGGCGTGTTCTTCAAAGAATAGAACAGCACAACGGGATAGTAATATTGATAGCGCCGGATTGGCCAAGACGACCATGGTACGTGGATCTCATAAGGTTGTTAGTAGACCGGCCATGGCTCTTACCAATGAGAGAAGATCTATTGCATCAGGGTCCACTACACATGCCACAGGTGGCTCGATTCTCGCTTACGGCTTGGCTCTTGAAAGGGTGAGGTTAAGGGCCAGGGGTTACTCTTCGGCTGTGATTTCCACTTTGTTGAAAGCAAGGAAGAGGTCTACCTCTTTGGCATATATTCGAATTTGGAGAATATTCGAAGCATAGTGTGAAGATAAAGGTTTGGATGCATTAAAAGCTTCTATTTCTCAAATTCTATCTTTTTTGCAAGATGGGTTTGAGAAAGGTTTAGCAGCTGCTTCATTAAGAGTGCAGCTGGCCAGGGCCGGATTTACGTATACGCCATGTACGCCATGGCGTAGGGCCCACAACCGGCAGGGGCCCACAAAAAATAGAACCAGTTTTTTTTTTCTTTCAACTCGATTAAAAAAAAAACCTGGTGGCTGCCGCCGCGGGGCCCCCTCTGCTGCCGCGGGGGCCCCGTCTACAAGCTGGTCTGGTCTGGTCGGGTCGGGTCAGGTCTCGTCTCGTCTCCCTCCCTCCCTCCCGGCTGAGAGAGACTAGAAGATAGAGCGTCTCCTCGCGTCTGTGTTATGGCCGCAGTGGATGATTGGATTTCCCATCAGCCCATGCGGGCTTAACACAGACGCGAGGAGACGCTCTCCCTTCGCGTCTCTCGCAGCCTGCAGCGAGGGAGGGAGAGAGACCCGACCGGACCCGACCCGACCCGACCCGACCGGACCGGACCCGACCAGCTTGTAGACGGGGCCCCCGCGGCAGCAGAGGGGGCCCCGCGGCGGCAGCCACCAGGGTTTTTTTTTTAATTAAATTTTACTTTAGGCCGGGGGGGGTAGGAGACCTACCCCCCCCCGGCCTAAAGTAAAATTTAATTTAAAAAAAAAACCTGGTGGCTGCCGCCGCGGGGCCCCCAAAGCTGCCGCGGGGGCCCCGTCAACAAGCAGGGCGGGTCAGGTCGGGTCTGGTCGGGTCCGGTCGGGTCTCTCTCCCTCCCTCCCTCGCTGCAGGCTGCGAGAGACGCGAAGATGCGTCTCTCGCAGCCTGCAGCCTGCAGCGAGGGAGGGAGAGAGACCCGACCAGACCCGACCGGACCCGACCAGCTTGTAGACGGGGCCCCCGCGGCAGCAGAGGGGGCCCCGCGGCGGCAGCCACCAGGTTTTTTTTTTAATTAAATTTTACTTTAGGCCGGGGGGGGTAGGACTGGTAATGGGCTATGGGGGGGGGGTAGGACTGGTAATGGGCTATATGGGGGGGGTATGACTGGAAATGGACTAATGGGGGGGGTAGGAATGGTAATGGGCTATTGGGGGGGCTGGGGCTGGAAATGGACTGGGGGGGTAGGGCTGGTAATGGGCTATTGGGGGGCTGGGGCTGGAAATGGGCTGGGCTGGGGGGGGTTAAGGCTAGAGGTGGGCTGATGGGGTTAGGACTGGTAATGGACTGTGGGCTGTTGGGGGGGGGCTTAGAACTGGCAATGGGCTTTGGGGGGGGTAAAGACTGGTAATGGGCTGTGGGCTGATGGGGGCTGTCTGGTAATGGGCTATGGGGGGGGCTAGTACTGGAAATGGGCTGGGGGGTTAAAACAGGAGGTGGGCTGATGGGGTTAGGACTGGTAATGGGCTGTTGGGGGGGGTTAGAACTGGTAATGGGCTTTGGGGGGTTAAGACTGGTAATGGGCTGTGGGCTGATGGGGGTTGTCTGGTAATGGGCTATGGGGGGCTAGGACTGGAAATGGGCTGGGGGGTTAAAACTGGAGGTGGGATGATGGGGTTAGGACTGGTAATGGGCTGTGGGCTGATGGGGGGGGTAGGACTGGCAATGGGCTATGGCGGGCTGACTGGAAATGGGTTGATGGGGTTAGGACTGGAAGTGGGCTGATGGGGGGTTAGGACTGGTAATGGGTTATAGGGGGGGCTTAAACTGAAAATGGGGTGATGGGGGGTTAAGGACTGAAAATGGGGTGATGGGGGGTTAAGGACTGTAAGTGGGGTGATGGGGGGGCTAGGACTGGAAATGGGCTGATGGATGGCTAGGACTGAAAATGGGCTGATGCAGGGACTAGAAGGGAATGGATGCTGGGTGAGGCTGGAACTAGAAGGGAGCTGATGTTGGGGGAGGATTAGAATGGGATGGGGCTGGAAGAGTAAAATGGAGAAGGGAAAAATATTTTGTGTGGGAGGGATAAAAAATCTACAATTGGCCGGGTATTGGGAGAGTAAGTGGGGATTGAGGATGGAGGGGTAAAATTTGAGTGGATGAAATAGGAATGAGGAAAGAGCAAAAGGAGAAAGATTAGTATGTTAAAGCAGATGTAGAGAGAGAATGGAAAAAAATCTAGAAGATTGAAGAAAGGACAAATGGACAGCAGACGATGGAGAGTTAGCAGAAGACACGAAGAAACCAGAAGAAAGTGGCTGGAGCAATTGCAGCTGAAAAAAATGCACAAAAGGTAGAAAAATATCTCTTTATTTTGAATTTATTAATTGGAATATGTCAGCTCTGGTAAATGTGCATCATTAACATCTGTGCTTTGTTTAGTACAAGAGCAAATTAATGTATTGTTTTATTTCTACAGTGTTGTACATTCCAAGTTTGGCTTTTGGGATTCCCAGTTTAATTGTCTTCCTATTTCTAAATTGTGATTACTTGTTTGGTGATGGTCTATGTTCTGCATGTGTAACTGAGCTGAGGTGTTCTGTTTATATAATTCCTATTTGACATTGCCACTTGTTCTCTTTCCCCAGTAGGTCATGTATTGTTGTTCTCTGAAATGTATTGGTTTAATATTTGCAGTGTTGCCTTTTGATTGGTAGAGTATGGTGCTTTGTGAGTCCTGGTAGTGCTGTTAGGATACGGCGGGTTTACTATGGGCAGTGTTTGTAGTAGTTCCTAATGTGTCTGGCAGTTGGCACTGGATTATAGTAATGTAGAAATCTTTTAGTCTTTCTTTATCCATACACTCATTAAGAGGCACGTTTACTAAAAGTTAGGATATGGTAACATTATGCAAATATTTATGCAAATGAGGCCCCTTATGCAAATGAGGTCCGCACCCCCCTTGGGCCGCCCCTGCTGGGGGCCCACAATTTTTGTTGGCGTAGGGCCTCACTCAAGGTAAATCCGGCCCTGCAGCTGGCGAGTCTCTCTTGTTATAGGGGAAAAATAAATGGTGAGGTGCTAGATGCACATCCGGATGTGAAGCATTTTTTGAGAGAGGTTTTACTATTGAGGCCGCCGTGTAGACTAAGCGTTCCGTCTTGGGATCTACATTTGGTGTTGGAGGCTTTAGTATGGGAACCGTTTGAGCCGTTGTCACGAGCGTCATTAAAGGATCTTTCGCTCAAGGTAGTTTTTCTAGTAGCTATTTCATCGGTGCGTAGAATTTCTGAATTGCAGGCATTGTCTTGTAGAAAGCCTTTTCTGTTGTTTTACGAAAAGAAGGTGGTTCTCAGACCAGTACCTTCATTTCTACCCAAAGTGGTGTTGGCTTTTCATGTCAATCAGGAAGTTTCTTTACCAGTATTTCAAAGTACTGCCAAGGAGATTCAGTTCAAAAGATTGCATCTTTTAGATGTTCGGAGAGCTTTAAAGACGTATTTAAAGCGTACGCAGGAATTCCGTAAGACAGATAGACTGTTTGTTCTTTTTGGGGGTGCAAGAAAGGGATATGCAGCTTCCAAAGCATCTATTGCCAGGTGGATCAAAGAAGCTATAGCTTCAGCGTATTTGTTGAAGGGTAGGACAATATGGGATGGGCTTAAAGCACATTCAACAAGGGCGCAAGTTGTGTCTTGGGCTGAGTACAGTTTGGTACCGCCTGTGGACATCTGTAAAGCGGCTACTTGGTCTTGGTTGAATTCCTTTGTGAAACATTATCGATTAGATATACAGGCAAATAGAGATACCTGTTTTGGATAAGCAGTGCTTCAGGCTGGTTTAGCAGGTCCCACCCATTCAAATTTTTACTGCTCTGTTACATCCCCAAAGATTCCGGGACTGGACTGGAGAGATAAGGAAGGTGAAATTAGACTTACCTGCTAATTGTTGTTCCTTGAGGAACTCCAGTTCCAGTCCCGCATCCCTCCCTTGGCTGGATTGCAGTCCTGAAGCAAAGAGGTATAGTATGGTAATGGTTTGCTTAATGACCCATATTGGGAGGGAGATTCTTTTGGGGGATCTTTGTAAATTATTATTTTTCTGTTGAGATGGAGGGCAGGCTATAATAGGAATGTTATAGTGTTACTTTAAGGGCAAATATCTAGTGTCTTAGTTTATAATTAAAACTTCTTAATGTTATTATGGTTTGTTAAAGTTTAATATCTTTTTTAATATCTTTGTTAGGTACTTAATTGTTGCTCTGGTGAGTCTGGTTTGTCAATAGGTAAACTGGAGCAAGGAGGCGGTCCCTTGGGTATTTGTACTGGTGACATCAAAGAATGTCATTGTTCAGTCTCCAAGCTGCTGGAGGAACCTATATCCCCAAAGATTCCGGGACTGGACTGGAGTTCCTCAAGGAACAACAATTAGCAGGTAAGTCTAATTACACCTTTTGTGCTGTTTGCAGATGAAAGCACATCGCTAATGGACAGAGACCTTGGTTTGCACCTACTTTTTTAAATTTAAATATAATTATCCCAAAAGCAAGGGCATTCCTGGATGTTTCGTCAACTGAAGCTCATAGGAAGGTTATTTCAGTGGGTGCTATGTATTTCATGAAATATCACTCATTTGACATT
The DNA here is from genome assembly GCA_033557465.1 of Ichthyophis bannanicus. Taxonomy (NCBI): domain Eukaryota; kingdom Metazoa; phylum Chordata; class Amphibia; order Gymnophiona; family Ichthyophiidae; genus Ichthyophis; species Ichthyophis bannanicus. Next base: position 15,660,352 of record CM066039.1, on the reverse strand, counting down.
CTAGCATGCACTAAAATGACAGAAACTACCAACATTTTATCATTGTTTGAATCATTTTGGAATGATGGAATACAAGATGGAAAAACATGTTATCATTATTTCCCTCTGATTTTCTAATATGTTTGGTTTATCCAGAACATTTAAAAGATTTTCTTGAGGATAAATGTGCTGGGCCCCCTTCAGCAGCTCCAGAAGAAAGTCCTTTGCTTCCTAGCCCTTTTGGTGAATTCTACTGTTGACTTTGTCCTTCTGTTGTTCCATGCACCTTCTTGTCTGTTATTTTTGTTTTCTCTCTTCCTGTGGATTCTCTCCCCCTTCTGGACTGGTTGTTACATCTCCATGTGATTTTTCATTCTTTTTATGTTTTCTCTCTATATTACTACTATTACTATCAGGGCCGGATTTACCTTGAGTGAGGCCCTACGCCAACAAAAATTGTGGGCCCCCAGCAGGGGCGGCCCAAGGGGGCTGCGGGGCCTCATTTGCATAAATATTTGCATAATGTTACCATATCCTAACTTTTAGTAAACGTGCCTCTTAATGAGTGTATGGATAAAGAAAGACTAAAAGATTTCTACATTACTATAATCCAGTGCCAACCGCCAGACACATTAGGAACTACTACAAACACTGCCCATTTAAAACCCATAGCAAACCCGCCGTATCCTAACAGCACTACCAGGACTCACAAAGCACCATACTCTACCAATCAAAAGGCAACACTGCAAATATTAAACCAATACATTTCAGAGAACAATACATAACCTACTGGGGAAAGAGAACAAGTGGCAATGTCAAATAGGAATTATATAAACAGAACACCTCAGCTCAGTTACACATGCAGAACATAGACCATCACCAAACAAGTAATCACAATTTAGAAACAGGAAGACAATAATTAAACTGGGAATCCCAAAAGCCAAACTTGGAATGTACAACACTGTAGAAATAAAACTATACATTAATTTGCTCTTGTACTAAACAAAGCACAGACGTTAATGATGCACATTTACCAGAGCTGACATATTCCAATTAATAAATTCAAAATAAAGAGATATTTTTCTACCTTTTGTGCATTTTTTTCAGCTGCAATTGCTCCAGCCACTTTCTTCTGGTTTCTTCGTGTCTTCTGCTAACTCTCCATCGTCTGCTGTCCATTTGTCCTTTCTTCTCTCTTCTAGTTTTTTTCCATTCTCTCTCTACATCTGCTTTAACATACTAATCTTTCTCCTTTTGCTCTTTCCTCAATCCTATTTCATCCACTCAAATTTTACCCCTCCATCCTCAATCCCCACTTACTCTCCCAATACCCGGCCAATTGTAGATTTTTTATCCCTCCCACACAAAATATTTTTTCCCTTCTCCATTTTACTCTTCCAGCCCCATCCCATTCTAATCCTCCCCCAACATCAGCTCCCTTCTAGTTCCAGCCTCACCCAGCATCCATTCCCTTCTAGTCCCTGCATCAGCCCATTTCCAGTCCTAGCCACCCATCAGCCCATTTCCAGTCCTAGCAACCCCCTAACCCAATACCAGTCCTAGCCCCCCCATCAGCCCACTTACAGTCCTAACCCCCCATCACCCCATTTTCAGTTTAAGCCCCCCCTATAACCCATTACCAGTCCTAAACCCCCATCAGCCCACTTCCAGTCCTAACCCCATCAACCCATTTCCAGTCAGCCCCCCATAGCCCATTGCCAGTCCTAACCCCCCCCATCAGCCCACAGCCCATTACCAGTCCTAACCCCATCAACCCATTTCCAGTCAGCCCCCCATAGCCCATTACCAGTTCTAACCCCCCCCATCAGCCCACAGCCTATTACCAGTCTTAACCCCCCCCCATAGCTCATTACCAGTCCTAACCCCCTCCCAACAGCCCACAGCCCATTACCAGTCCTAACCCCATCAGCCCACCTCCAGTCTTGACCCCCCCAGCCCATTACAAGTCCGAGCCCCCCCCACAGCCCATTACCAGACATTATTTGCTTTCCTCCCCACTACTCTGCTCCTCGATCTCCACAGACGCCGCCTCCTCCTCGTCCTCACTGGGTCGGATCTCGACTTCCTGTCCACCATTTACATCAGGATCCCGCTGCTCTAGGGGCCGCGCCAGGTGGGCCTTGCTATTTTCAGAGAATGGCTTCCGGCCCTCTGGCTGCCCATCTCCAGTTTCCGTACTCAATCCAGGTTCCCCTACGCCTACGGCATGCCCTGGTTTCCGGGCTTCCGGCTTCCCTGCGGCCTGTTCCGAGTTCTGTGCTTCTAGTACGGCCTGCTCCTGCTTCCGGTTCTCTGCAGCCAGTCGAGGAGCCAGCTCTCTGAGCACATAGCCGGCCTCCTCATCAGCATCTTCCCCTGCCGTGCTCTGCTCCTCGTCGCCCAACTCCTCGTCCATCGGGTCTCCGCCGACACCCGTTGTTGTCTCCTCCTCCTCGCCGGAATCTCCCGCTAGTATCTCGGCGTCTAGGGCTTCTTGCAGCCGCTGCGTCAGTTCAGCCTTTAGCCCACGGCAGTCTAGGCCCCGGCGCTGGAGCTCGTCCCGCAGGTTGGCTACCTTTAGCTTCCGGGCGTCCAGCGTGCTCATGACCACCACCGTTTCCCCTCCGCGTGTGGTAAGGCGTCGTCCCATGCCGCAGCAAAGAGAAGTGGAAGCGTGTTCCAGGCCCCGTCGCGGACCAGGGGAGGTTATTCCGGCCTATCTCGGCCTCCGTCGCTGCCAATCTCTCCCAGTATCTTCCTCCCCTTTGCACCCCCCGGCTCACTCCACCAGCCTTCACTCGCTCTCGATCCCCGCAATCCCTCGCGCTGCTTCCTCTAAGGGCGCCCGCGAGAGGTGCAGTTCCCAGACATGATAGACTAGTCACCGATCAACATGGGCAGTTTGAAGAGATAGGCACTCGATTTAAAATAGCTCGAGGCGTCCTACCTGAGTCTTTGAAAGTCGATCAGAGCGAATATTAGACATGGCGATCGGAGAGTAGGCATTCGATTAAAGAGCTTAAACACCTCTGGCACGGTGAATCCTCTGGATAGGCGCTTGGTTGTGTAGCCCTGACTGGTTCAGGTGAGGGCACCTAAGGTGTGGCCAAAAGTAGTGATAGCTTGGAGCTTCGGGTGTATCGCCAGCCTTTTTGTTCTTCTCAGTTCCGTCAGCGGAAGTTCCGAGCTGTAGAACTGAAGACGCCGTATTGTTGAAATTTTTGTGGGCCCTTGCCAGCTGTGGGCCCTACGCCACGGCATAATTGGCGTATAGGTAAATCCGGCCCTGATTACTATTAAACATTTATAAGGCGCTACAAGGCATATGTAGCGCTGTACAAACACAGATAGAGACAATCCCGACTTGTTAGAGCTTACAATCTAATCAAGACAGACAAGACAAAAAATAAGAAGGATAGAATAGGGAAAGGTAAGGAGACACAAGGAAACAAGGGATCAAGATCCAAAAGCATCCTTTAGCATAGATTTGAAAAGGGACAGAGATGAAGCCTGACTTAAAGACTCAGGAAGTCTGTTCCAGGCATAAGGAGCAGCAAGGTGAAAGGACCGACATCTGCAGTTATCAGAGGTAGAAAAGGGCAAAGAAAGGAGCAAGCCAGTAGAAGAGCGGAGTTCACGAGGAGGGGTGTGGGGCGAGGGGAGAGGAAAGGTAGTGAGAAGAAGAAGAATGAATGCATTTATAGGTCAGAAGGAGGAATTTAAATTGGATATGAAAACGGAAGGGAAGCCAATGAAGTGACCTGAGAAGAGGGGCTATATGAGTATATCGAGGCTGGTGAAAGATTAGTTGCACAACAGAGTTCTGAATAGATTGAAGGGGAGAGAGATGACTGGGAGGGAGACCAGCAAGGAGGTTGCAATAGTTGAGACAGGAAGTAATTAGAGAGTGGACAAGTGTTTTAGTAGTGTGTTCAGAAAGGAAGGGGCAAATTTTGTTAATGTTATAGAGAAAGAAACGATGGGTCTTAGCTATCTATTGGATATGGGAGAAGGAGAGGGAGAAGTCAAAGATGACACCAACGTTACAACCTGAGGAAACGGGAAGTGGAATAGTGTTATCAACAGAGACAGAAAAAGGAGAAAGAGGAGAGGAAGGTTTAGAGGGAAAAATAAGAAGTTTGGTTTTGTCCATGATTAGTTTCAAACAGCAGTGAGACATCCAGGTGGCAATGTCAGAGAGACAATCAGAGATACAAGCCTGGAGTGTCTGAGAAATATCAGGTGTAGAAAGATAGATCTGAGACTCATCAGTATAAAAATGATACTGAAATCCATGGAAGGAGATGAGAGCACCAAGGGGCTGGGTATAGAGAGAGAAAAGGAGAGGGCCTAGAACAGACCCTTGGAGTAAACCAACTGAGGGTGAGATAGCAGTAGAGGAGAAACCACCAGAAGAAACACTGAAAGAGTGATGGTAGAGATAAGAAGAGAACCAGGACAGCACAGAGGCCTTAAAACTAAGTGAGGATAATATGTCAAGGAGAAGGTGATGATCAACAGTATCAAAAGCAGCAGAAAGGTCAAGTAGGACAAGGATAAAGTAGAGGCCCTTTGATTTAGCCAGGAACAAGTCACTGGAGACTTTGGAAAGTGCTGTTTCAGTAGAATATAAGGGGCAGAAGCCGGACTGAAAAGGATCTAGATTGGCTTCAGAGGAAAGAAATTCAAGACAACAGTGGAGGACTGTGCGCTCAAGAAGTTTGGAAGTGAAGGGAAGAAGGGAGATGGGACAATAATTAGAAGGAAAGCTACAATCAAGAGGTTTCTTGAACAGGGGTGTGACCACAGCATGCTTGAAGGCTGCAGGGACAGTTGCAGTGGAGAGCAAGAGGTTGAGAATATGAGAGATGGAAGGGACGACAGAGAGGAAATCAAGTTAAGGAGATGGGTGGGGATAAGATCAGAAGAGCAAGTAGTAAGTTTGGAGGAGGAAAGAAGATGAGAGGTTTCATATTCAGAGATCATAGAAAATGATAAAGGGGTAATAGAGATTGATGGGAAAAGTTGGTATTGAGGAGGGGGGATATATAACTATGGTTGGATACATTGTACATTTATTTCCTGCTATTTTCTAGACTTGACTGTTAATAAATTATAACTTATTGGAGTGAGTACATTTTCAGTAGGATAGGTGTCAGGCTCCTGCTGCACTTTCCATTTAAAACTAGACCCCACTAGAAACTTTTTACCAAAACTAGTATGCCTCTAGTTAGACAGACAGATGGACTGAATCACAGCTATAGCACTAAAAAAGCCAGCGATTTGTGGCTACTTCTATCACTTTTCACTTATTTACACACAAAGGTAATTGTTCTGTTTTACAGATGTAAAAGGCTGGGAAAGGGTAATAGAGGAAGTAAAGTAATACAATACTAACTCCTGGCCCCTGGGTTTTCTTGGCAAGGTGCAACCGGCTTAGTAGTGTATAAATCCTACTCTCAAGGACCATAAGAAGTTTTGGTTTTCAGTTTCTCCCAATGCGTTTGTTTTGTGCATAACATGACAGTAGTAAACCTCACTCTTAAGTCTGATCTTCGTCTCTCAAATATACTTCTAATGCTGAAGTTCCTAAGATGCAACAAATAAGGGCAAGTTCTCAAGGTGCACTTTTTCTGCATTAAGGATACTCTAAAAACCAGGCTGCTTTGCGCCCCTTTGCATAGACAAGCCTTCAGTGTTTGAGCCACATTCCCTCGTTCTTCAGATCAAATCAGTTTTCTTCTCCGGTGTATCTTCTTAAGATTAAAAAAAGAATTATGATGCATTTTTTCTCCATTCACACATAAAAGATAAAGCAGTCTCTGTAGAGAGCATTAAGTCTGGCCTGGAGTGGCTTTAAACGGTTGGAAAATCTGGTACCCTCTCGACATTAGGAGCTTATGCCGTGGTGCAGCTGGGTTGTGTAGGAGGTGGGTTGGGCTGCATTGGAAATCTTTGTTCCTCTCTGGAAAACCAGCTGTGGAGTCCTTCATAAGCCTGTGGCAAAGGCAGGAGGTAAGGTCAACCAAAAAGTCACTTCTACTCTACAGTGGTTGTGTGGGGCTCCCAGGGGCTGTGGGATAGCTGAAGACTGGCAAAAGACCAGTGAGCTCATCTAGCAAAGTATGGAAAGTTACAGTCAGACAAGCAGGAAAGAAGAACAAAAAAAAATGATGTTCCCAAGAATATGTTCCCAGAGTTTGTGCCATACTGCATAACAGTTTCTACGGTATTGATGGTGGTCTGTGTTTGTTCAGTGCTCTGTGGTGTGGGTACTGTTGTTACAGTGAACAGAAACCATTTGTATAATTCACTAAAAGCAGCTTTTCTAAGCATGTAATAAACTACGTGTCACATGTTCTTTCTTTTCTGTTTACTTTTAGTTTAAAATTTGTTTCCCCAATTGGCAGGCCTCTTCCTTTCTCCCATGCTTCCTTCTTTTGGGAGTGACTCTTATCTACGAGTATGAGCTCTGTTCCTTTCCTGCATTTAAAGCAGAGCAATGCATGCCACCAGCACTTCAGCTGGACCGATGTGTCACTAAAGGCACCAGCAACCCCTGTGCGCTTGATCTCCTTCAAATGTATACGAGATTGACGAGGCGGTAGGGTAGAGATGATGTTGGAGCCCATTCATGATGTTGCTTTCGATTATTCCATCCTCTTCAGCACTTTTAGGCTGACTTTAATTCAATCAAACTAAAATCAGAGGTATCAAGGAGACCTGGTAAGGTGAGCCCAGATACTTTCATGTCCAAAGGGGCAGACTGATCCAATCCTGGTTTTTTGACATCCACAGAAATAAAGTTGAAATTACCATCAGAAGGCGGGAACTACAACTCCCTGCATGCAATGGGGTGAAATCAGAATTAGATCAGCCTGGCTTCCTTATGACACAGAGAAATCTGTTTACCTTAGGAGTCACATTGTGGAAAGTTACAGTGCAATCAAATTGTGGGTCTGGGAAAGATAAGCCAAATACATGAATTTGCCATTTTTATGAGATTGGGGGGGGAGGGGTGTCTTTTAATAATCAGCACCAATCCCCTTTCTACTACCTCCTTTCTCCTTATTAACTCTCCCAATTAACTGCCAGCTATTACTCACAGCTGGCTGTATATAGTTGTCTGAATTGGTATTTGTATATAGCTGCCTGCGTTGTTTGTATAGATTACCTGTACTGTTATTAACCTGTTCCTTGTAAATCGTCATGTTCTCTTCTTTGTAAACTGTTTTGCCTTGTAGAAAAATGGTATATTAAAATCAGTTAAATAAATAAATACCGTTGTTGTACTTAACATTTGATTAGCGTCGAAACCATGGCACATTAAATGCAACTACCCCAGGTTAACTGTCGGGAGCATGGAAAGCATTTCCCCAGCAGTTAACACGGAGCCCTGTCCCATAGCACAAGCTGGATTACGCTAATGCAGTTATTGTGCGGCATGAACATGGAGCTCTCCACTCCTACCCCACCCATTTGCGCCTCTAACGCAGGTTGCACAGCCAGCGCAGAAATCATCCTGCACAACCTGTCATGACCCTACTCTACCTGGCAGCATGCAGTCCAGCGTGCCTTTAGCACACGCCAGAATACTCGCTGCCAGGTAGCGCCTGTTACTAAAAGACCCCCCTAGATTGGATTATTTCCTTGTCTAAACAAAAAAAATCTAGAGAGCAGTGCAGTTTTAACAGGTTTACTGACTAGTTATGACATTAATCTCATTGAAGTTAGCTTACGGTTTCCAATTATTGGAGCAATTCTGTTAAGATGAAACCAATAGTATTAAGGAAAAATATTAGATGTCACTGAGAGGGAGATCATTGAGAGTCCCCTTACTGATTTTCTTCAAAAGAGGTGTTAGTTATGCCCACCAAATGGATCCAGGTAAAAGACTGCATAGCTATGCTGATTGTCAGCACAATATTGCTTGATGAATTAATTTCAAATTATAATAGGAGTTGGATTAATTTATATTGTGTCTCTGACACTGAGCAGGTAATTTTCAAAGCCATTTCTGTTAGTATAATGGTGCTATACCACATAATTGTTGCCAAATATATGAGTGAAAGGATGGGCAAAAGGTCATTTTAATACACATAGGGGCATGTTTACTAAACATTCCTAACGTGCGGGGCCGTGCTAGTGTGCCTGTGCCATATAAGGAGTGGGCGGTTCAGGCAGAAAATAGAAAAAAAACGGTAATAAGCAACCGGACGTGTGCGCGTCGCGCTAATGTGCGGGGGTCGACATTAGCGCGTGGAAAGGCAAAGTGGCGCGCTGCTGAGTATACAAAACAACAGAGCAGTAGTACAACGGTGAAGACACTGACCAATGGTGCAGGGGCCAGGGGTTCAATCCCCCAGTGTGCGCAACGACAAAGGTCAGCTGAGGCAGTAACTGTAATGATTAATATTGTTCTAGGAGGCAAATTAATTTGGAACGGCATAAGGCGGCGCACAGTTATTTTTGGGCGGCATAAGGCGGCGCACAGTGCATTTTGGGTGGCATAAGGCGGCGCACAGTTATTTTTGGGCAGCATAAGGCGGCGCACTGGTCCCCTTGGGCGGCAGAAGGCGGCGCGCTGATAGGCACAAGGCGGCGCACTGATGCACAAGCACAGGAACAGAGCCACAGCACAATGGTTAAAACACTTACCAATGGTGCAGGGATCAGGGGTGCAACTCCTCACAATGCCCAGTGAAAACTGCCTGCTGAGGCAGTATGTATTATGTTGTGGAGTGCTGTAGGAGGCTGTATAATTTTATTTTGTTATCACTACTAGCAAACGCACTCTCCCAGCATGTTAACATACGGCGGCCCATAAGGCATATGTTACAGTGCACTGTTCGCCAAGGCACCCTTGAATGTCCCCTATAGGGCAGCATGTATGTTGCGACACAGGATAATGTATAGTGCACCCTATAGGGATGGCAACCATAAGGTGGCCTACAGGGCGCCCTATGAAGCACCCTCAGAGGCACCTAATGGGTATAGTAAGCTGAGGGTGGTCTTGCCGGCATAGACATATGTACAGTAAATAAAAATAAAGCTGTGGACAGCCCTACCAAAGGGCCCCACTGGGAGTTTGAACCAATGACCTCTGGCTGCATAGGCAGTGATGTAACCATTGCGCTACAGCTCCATAGCTGTAAGCAGGCCCCTGGCTGGCTGCAGATAGCCTACACGTCCCCTCACAGACAGTCTGCTGGTGTCAACAGGATAGGGTTAGGCCACCCGTACCCATGATGCACTGCACATGCAAATTAGCTGTCCGCAGATGGACACAAGATGGGGAATGCACCCCCACAGCACCTCGGCTCTGTTGGGGGAAGTGACCGGGTGCACCCACACAGCACCTTGGCCTAGTAGGGGGCACTGACCGGGTGTTTTACTGGCACAGAGTAGCCACACACCGTTACATCGTGCGGGTACTGTGCTCACCCTGAGTGTGCAATGAGGTGGCCAGGACCAGGTCAACAACACCTGCCATGGCTGATGGAGGCCAAGCGGGCATTTCAAAGCAGTGTTAATGTGTAAGATAGCTAGTTTCTGCACAAACACCATGGATATCCCTGTCTGCCGCCATCAGGCGGCACCCCCCCCCGGCAAAGGGATCCACACTCTACCTCCCTGCAAAGGTGGCAGTAGAGGGCAACATCAACCCCAGTCCTGCTGAGGAACACCACCCCCCCCAGGCAGGCAGCTCCATACACAGCCATAACACAATAGCAGACAGACATAAGCCCAGGGTATGGTAAGCTGCACTCCACCACCAGATATTCCCCTGCAGCAAGCCAACAGCCACTGCACCCTGCAAGCCATTATAGCAGGACATTTACCAGCTACAAACAGTCTGCTGGTTAGTCCATAGTGCATGTTCCCAATGGAGATGCATGCATGCATGCACCCAGAACTGGGCTGTCTGCATACACAGCAAGCAGATAGATCAGTGACTGGGCCCCAAAGAGAAACCCATACCTATCACATGAGAGAACCACTATACAGCACTATGGGGGGGCCTAGCCATGCTGTGGTCACTGAACAGTCAGGGTGAGCGTGATCCCCCAGAAGGACATGCTTTGGCCATCCTGTCTGTGTAGGTGGTGGCCGGACACTACAATATCCCAGCCAATGTCCCTGCCAGGGCCCTATGCCCAGTGCAGATGCATCCTGGCCACGCCACCCTGCCCTGGCTATACCCATGGTACCTTGCACCTCATTATGCACATTGGCTGGCCAATACTGGCAACAGTGCTGGCAGTGTGGGCTGTTGAAGGGGCTTGCAGCCAACACCCACTGTATAGACAGACACACACTTCCACACCTCTGCCATCATGGCGCTACGATTGAGGGGGTAAGTAGCCTTGCCCACCAAACCGGTCCTGAGCACGGCAAGGCATGGATATGGTACGCATTACAGCTGGTGGTCACTCCCCAGGGTGGTAAACACCGTCAGAGGCCAGGCCTGGAGCATGCCCCGCAAACACCTAGCAGATTGTTTGGATGGGGTCAACTAGCAGTATGTACGTAACGTATGGATATCTGCCTGCCTGTGCTCCTAGCAAACGTCTCAGAGCTGTGTACCGTATACCTCAGGTGTAGGGTGACATTGGTAAGTTATGCAAGTGCTCGTTTTGGGTGCTACATGCACGGTCCAATGTTCTGCCTTTCCAGGAGACATTGGCCAATGGGGCCTGTGGGTGTGGGTGTGTCTGCCCTTGATGGCTGCTGCTTTACGGCACAGATTCCCAACTCCAGTCCAGGTTTGCATCACACTGTTCGGGTTTTCCTGCTATCCCTCATGAATATGCATGGGCTACATCTACATGCCATGGGGGTGGTGCATAGATATACAGCACAGGCATGTGTATGAGTGTCAGCATGGAACCTGACTGGTGTGTGGCCCACCAGGACTGCATTTGGGTGATTCTGCTCTAGGTACTGCCCCTGTTCATGGTGTCTGTGCTCAGTGGGGTAAAAGATAGATGTCTTACCATTGCATATGTCCCCGCCATGAAAGGTGTGTCCTTACTATCACTGTTTAGTTGTGGGAAAAATATGTGGGCAGGATTGGCAGTAGCCCCAGCTGGGTTTTGAACCTCTGCCCTCTGCTCCTAGAGGTAATGACTCTGTCCGCTGTACCACACTTTGGCCACAGAGACAGTGCAGCCCCTGGAGGCAGTAAGCCTGGCAGGATGGAGTCACAAACCCTGCTCTACTCATTTTTACTGTGGGCATATGCACCCTGTCTGGTGACAAACGTGCACATAAACACCAGAAATGACCACGGGAAAATGGGGGACAAAATATCACCACGCTGGGCGACAGTGGTATTAATGGGCAACCATAGCAAACACTCCGAGGAAAGCTCCAAAAACGGAAATGTTTTTCGGAAGAGTCTCCGCTCCGTAGACCCTTCCAATATTCATCTCTTTTTTCTGGAGCTTTGCTGGTGTGTTTTGTATATTTTCCCATCACTATAACTGTTCCCCAGCTGGATTACTATTTATAATAGTTTTGTTGTGGTCATTTTCAGGTTCTATTTGCAATTTTGTTCTGTGCACATATATCACACTGCTCACGTTTTTTAGGTTTCCCCGGTGTTCCTGTACATTGCTGACGGAAATGGTTTCTCTTCCCTTTAAATGCCCTCTACCGCGAGGGTTTCACTCGCGCTAATTTTTACATGGAAATTCGGGCCCGATACTGTGCGGGGAGCCTCTCCCCTCCCACTCTCCACCCATTGACCCCGTCCCTCCGCCCCTCCGGAGCCTTCCTCCGCCCTCTTTTAGCCGTTCCACGCCTCTATCGGACATTTGCGGGCCCGCACTTGTACGGGGCCCGTTAGTGTGCCGCGTACCTGTGCGGGGGTGACACGCACGTGTGCGGGGCATTTAAACGCGTTTCTGCGCGTTTAAATGCCGCGTTGCCGTGCGCTATTTTGCAGCGCGCAGATTTGCGGACTTTAGTAAACATGCCCCATAGGCTTGCACTGATGCACAATCTTCGGGATTTTCCAAAGTATGCACGTGAATTTTCCTCCCACAAAACTCTTTGCACATATTATCATCTGTAATTGTGCATGGGTAACTCTGATGGGATAATTTTCAAAGACAAAGCATGCATCTGTTTTCCCCTTGAAAACTGATGTAATGACCCTCAAATCTAGGCAGACATGCAATTTGTGCCTTCAAGTCAATGCTAACTCCTGGGTTTTCTTGGCAGTGTGACCGGAAGTAGATTGCCAGGTCTTTTTTCCAAGTCCATAGAGGGTTAAGTGGCTTGCCCAAGGCCACAAAGAATTGAACCCTTGTCTCTTGCCTCCCCAAGGCATTAGGCTACTCTTCCACTCTAGCTAGGCTTTTACAAATTAGTCCCTAAAAGACTCGTTGAACATGGGCCATCCTAATAGCTTAATAATAATGCTATGTACTGTACTGTCATCCTTAACATTTGTGAATGATTTGTGAGTACAGTTTCTGCGTCTCGGGCCATCTAGAGCTGGGGATGCCATGAAGGTAGTAGTCACAGGCCTGAGGTAAAAAAGAAAGGAGTCTCATCCATTGCACAGAGGTGACACCTAGTGGCCAGTGTGTATAGGAGTGCATCTCAGTCTCTGGCTCTAATCCGAGGAGTTAGACAGGAAGGGAGAGTTAAATCTGGGAAGGGAAGGGGCAGGGCTGGCCCTGCCACTAGGCAAGCTAGACGGTCGCCTAGGGCAGCAACCTCTGGAGAGCAGCAAAAACAGGCCATTCGAAGCTAAATAATAGATTTTTGCAGCCAGAGGGTGTGCAAAGCTTGAGGCCCACCTAAAACCTGCCCTGGGGAGTGGGGAACCTAAATTGATGTAAATGAAGGTTCATGGCATCACAGCCCAGTAAAAGCCAATTCCAATTGAACTGGAAGTCTAAAGGACAAGTGAGAGCCAAAACTACAAAGGAAAAAAAGTAGGTGATCCCTGCTGAATAGATCTGACTATGCCATGAAACTCCGCACCATACGGCACAGCAAGATGAATCATTCTCTGCTTTCCACACACATGCACCGCAGGGAAATATTCTTCCGTAGAATTTAAGAGCCACGTGCACTGTACAGTCCTGATGGGGAATCTTGCTATGGCAGTTTCAGAAAGATCTAACAGAGACCTGATAATAGTTTCATTTTTATGCTGATGACTCTCAAATCTATCCAGGGGTGGCCCAAGGGGAGTACGGGGCCATGTGCGGAGACTCGGTGAGGGGCTTCATTTGCATAAGGGGCCTTATTTGCATAATTTTTTGCATGTTAACATGCACTAACTTTTAGTAAACATGTCTCTTAATGAGTGTCTAGATAAAGAAAGACTTCCAGATTTCTACATTACTATACTTCAGTGCCAACCGCCAGGCACATTAGGAAGTGCTACAAACAGTGCCCATTTAGAACCCATAGCAAACCCGCCGTATCATAACAGCACTAGCAGGACTCACAAAGCACCAAACCCTACCTATCAAAAGGCAACACTGCAGATATTAAACCAATACATTTCAGAGAACAACAATACATGACCTACTGGGGAAAGAGAACAAGTGGCAATGTCAAATAGGAATTACAAAAACAGAATACCTCAGCTCAGTTACACATGCAGAACATAGACCGTCACCAAACAAAGAACAAGGGATCACAATTTAGAAATAGGAAGACAATAATTAAACTGGGAAACCCAAAAGCCAAACTTGGAATGCACAACAACACTGCAGAAATAAAACTATAAATCAATTTCCTCTTATACTAAACAAAATGCAGACTTTAAAGAGGCACATTTCCCAGAGCTGACACATTCCAGTTAATAAATTCAAAATAAATAAGAATTTTTCTACCTTTTGTTGTTTGGGCATTTTATTTTTTAGTTGCAATTGCTCCAGTCACTTTCTTCTGGTTTATTCGTGTCTTCTGCTAACTCTCCATTGTCTGCTGTCCTTTCTTCTCTCTTCTAGTTTTTTTTTCCCATTCTCTCTCTACATCTGCTTTAACATACTGATCTTTCTCCTTTTGCTCTTTCCTCCAATCTCTTTCTTTATTCCTTTTTCATCCACTCAAATTTTACCCCTCCATTCTCAATCCCCACTTTCTCTCCCAATACCCGGCCACTCGTAGATTTTTCTTCCCTTCCACAAAAAATATTTTCCCCTCTCCATCTCACTCTCCCAGCCCCATCCCATTCTAGTCTTCCCTCAACATCAGCTCCTTTCAAGTTCCAGCCCCACCCAGCATCTGCTCCCTTCTAGTCCCCTTATCAGCACATTTCCAGTCCTATCCTAGCCCCTCCATCAGTCCATTTTCAATCCCAGCCCCCATCACCCAATTTCCAGTCCTTTCCTAGCCACACCATCAGCCCATTCCAGATCTAGCTCCCACCCCCACTTAGCCCATTTCCAATCCTAGCCCCCCTTCAGCCAATTTCCAATCCTAGCCCTCCATCAGCCCATTTCCAGTCCTGGATCCCTCCCCACTCAGCCAATTTCCAGTCCACACCCCCACTCAGTCCATTTCCAGTCCAAACCCCCCTCCCCATCAGCTATTTCCAGTCCTATTGCCCCCCACTCAGCCAATTTCCAGTCCTATCCTAGCCCCTCCATCAGCCCATTTCCAGCCCTAGCCCCCCCCCCCATTTGGCCCATTTCCAATCCAAGCCCCCCTATGAGCCCATTTCCAGTCCTAGACCCTCCATCAGTCCATTTCCAATCGAAGCCTCCCCATCAACCCTTTTCCAATCCTCGCCCCTCCATCAGCTCATTTCCAGTCTTAGCTCTCTCCCTCAGCCCATTTGCAGTCCAAGCCCCCCTCCCCATCAGCTATTTCCAGTCCTAGCTCCCCCACCCACTCAGCTCATTTCCAATCCAAGCCCTCCTATGAGCCGATTTCCAGTCCAATCCTAGCCCCTCATCAGCCCATTTCCAGTCCTATCCTAGCCCATCCTTCAGCCCATTTCCAGTCCTAGCCCCCCCCCCCACTCAGCCCATTTCCAATCCAAGCCCCCTATGAGCCCATTTCCAGTCCTAACACCTCCATCAGTCCATTTCCAATCCAAGCACCCCCATAAGCTCATTTCCAATCCTAGCCCCCATCAGTACATTTCCATTCCTATTCTAACCCCTCCATCAGCTCATTTCCAGTCGTAGCTCCCCCCTACTCAACCCATTTCCAATCCAAGCCCCCCATGAGCTCATTTTCAGTCCTATTCTAGCCCCTCCATCAGTCCATTTCCAGTCCAAGCTCCCCCCCCCCCTCAGCCAATTTCCAGTCCAAGCCCCCTTCCCATCAGCCAATTTCCAGGCCTAGCTCCCCCCCCCCACTCAGCCAATTTCCAGTCCAAGCCGCCCTCCCAATATGCAATTTTCCAGCCCTTGTACCCCCCCCCACTCAGCCAATTTCCAGTCCAAGCTCCCCCACTGAGCCCATTTCCAGTCCTAGCTACCTCCCCACTCAGCCAATTTCCAGTCCAAGCCCCCCCCCCCCCACTCAACCCATTTCCAATCCAAGCCCCCCTCTCCATCAGCTATTTCCAGTCCTAGCTCCCCCCACTTAGCCAATTTCAAATCCAAGCCCCCCACGAGCCCATTTCCAGTCCTAGCTCCTCCAGCAGTCCATTTCCAATCCAAGCACCCCTATAAGCCCATTTTCAATCCTAGCCCCCCATCAGCTCATTTCCAGTCCTATTCTAGACCCTCTATCAGCCCATGTCCAGTCCTAGTTCCCCCCTACTCAATCCATTTCCAATCCAAGCCCCCCATGAGCCCATTTCCAGTCCTATCCTAGCCCCTCCATCAATCCATTTCCAGTCCAAGCTCCCCCACTCAGCCAATTTCCAGTCCAAGCCCCCTTCCTATCAGCCAATTTCCAGCCCTAGCTTACCCCCCACTCCAGTCCAAGCCCCCCCCCCCACTCAGCCCATTTCCAGTCCTAGCTCTCCCCCCACTCAGCCCATTTCCAGTCCAAGCCCCCTCCCCATCAGCTATTTCCAGTCTTAGCCGCCCCCCTCCCGAAGAGCCCCGCGGCTGTCTAAAAAGCTGTAGAGGTAGCCAGAGAGGCCCTGGCTCACCTCTAACAGCCGCCGAAATGAAGAGTGCCTTTTTTCTTCACTTCGGCAGCTGTACTGTAGTTTACGATGCTGGTGCACTGAGGTCAAAGGGGACTTCCTGTTTCCCAGCACTCAGCACGGCAGTGTCCTAAACTAGAGTACATCTGCCGAAGTGAACAAAAAAGACGCTCTTCACTTCGGCAGCTGTTAGAGGTGAGCCAGAGCCTCTCTGACTTCCTCTAAAACCGCCCTGCCTGCCGGCGCTGAATGCGGAATGTTGTTGGCACGGGGCCTTGTGCGAACAACATTCTCGCACAATGGACGGGCCGGCCCTGGATCTATCTATCTACACCCGATATTTCTATGTCATTCCAGGCCTGCATCTCTGCCTGCCTATCCAACATCGCCACCTAGATGTCTCACCGCCGTTTGAAATTGAACACGGACAAAATCGAACTTCTTATTTTTCCCCTAACCCCTCCTCTCCTCTTCCTCCTTCCTCTGTCTCTGCAAACACTCTTCTACTTCCTGCTTCCTAGGCTCGTTACCTTGGGGTCATCTTTGACTCCTCCCTCTCCTTCTCCACACATATCCAACAGATAGCTAAAACCTGGCATTTCTTTCTCTATAACATTAACCAAAGTCACCCCTTCCATTCTGAATACACTACTGAAACACTTACCCACTCTTTAGTCACTTTCCGTCTCAACTATTGCAACCTCCTTCTTGCTGGTCTCCCTCTGAGTGACCTCTCTCCCCTTCAATCTGTTCAGAACTTTGCTGCGCGACTAATCTTTCGCCAGCCCCGATATACTCATATAACCCCTCTTCTCAGGTCACTTCATTGGCTCCCCTTCTGTTTCCATTTCCAATTCACACGTCTCCTTCTGACCTATAAATGCACCAATTCTATTGCCCCTCACTACCTTTCCTCTCTCCTCTCTCTCTACACCAGGGGTTTGCATATAAAGGAGGCAGTGTATGCAAATCTCTCTCATACATATTCATTGTGGTTATCCTGAAAACCCGACTGGCTAGGTGGGTCCCGAGGACAGGGTTGAGAACCCCTGCTCTACACCACTCCTCGTAAATGCCTCTCTTCCACTGGCCTGTTTTTCTCTATGTCCTTTTCTTCCACTGCCAACTCCAGACTTCGTTCCTTTCATCTTGCTGCTCCTTATGCCTGAAACAAACTTCCTGAGTCTGTAGTCAGGTTTCATCTCTCCCCCTTTTCCTCTTTGAGGCTGTTTTTGGATTCTGATCCCTTGTTTTCCTTGTGTCTCCTTACCTTTCTCTATTGTACCCTTGTTCTCAGCTATTGTATTTATCTTGAATAGACTGTAAGCTCTAACGAGTAGGGACCATCTTTTATATGTATCTGTACTACGCTGCACATGCCTTGTGGTGCTATATAAATGATTAGTAGTAGTCGTAGTAATAGACCATCAGCTTTTTATCCTGAACTGAACATTGGGTACATACTGTCCTGACAAGCAAACCTCTCTCTGTTGTAGTTCTTGAGAAGAGTGATGAACCATACAGAAGACTATCACCTCCTGAAACTTGGGCTACCAATCTGCCAAAGAGGCCAGCACCTTGCAGGAACTCATCGGCTCCTCTGTCACTACACCTGTACTTGCCAAATCTGTCTCCAGAAGAAGACGAAGAAAAAATACCAAACAAGTATGTCGGTGCTGATTCAAGTGACATCAGTTCTATTGTTTGTTTGTTTTTTTATTAAGCTTTTTAGTGAAATTTACACCAAATCAGAAAGGTAAATCAGATACAAAACAAAATACCTAAAGTACAAGGAAACATGATACAATGATATAGTCCACATCAAGCAATTGTTCCTGCTATATCAAATCTTACCGCTTTTCTGGAAGACTCTACAGATAATATTACTTCTCGCTCCACTTTATTGGTTACTTTTGCCTCCACCGAAGTTAAGCTGCGGATTCTTCGAGCCTTTTTTAAAAAGAAGTCTGTCCTGTTTAGTGGTCAGGCTATCAATATTTTTCCTGATGTCTCCTGCAAGGCTCAGCTTCGGCGAAGGCAATTTCTGGCTCTTAAACCTAAGGTTGTGGCCTTGGGTGCCACTTTCTTTTTGCGTTTCTTTTGGGTTTCCCCTCTTATGTTTTTATGGATGTGACTCAGTTGGATAAATTTGTTAATGATCGCTCTGGTGTGGTAATTGGAATTAAATCTGGTTGATGGAAGGTTCCTCCAATTAGTGTAAGCTTAAAGCCTGGTTTTTTAATGCTCTGTTTCTTATATTCAGTTTTTTGCCTGCATCGCTTGATGTGGACTATATCATTGTATCATGTTTCCTTGTACGTTCTATTGTTTTTAATGACCAGGTTGGGGACAGTTCAGACAGGTTCCAGGTGGACAACCAAGATTCCAGTTGGCGACCTGAAAGACAATTCACACTGGTTACATGTCTCAATCCGTTTTTATAATACACTCCATTTAATTATTTAATTATTTTTTATTTCCAAATTCTATTATATATAGGACTAATGTTCTAAGGTATTTATAAATTATGATTTGTGTCACAGAAAATGCACAAAAATTGAGAGTAGTAGGGGAAATGGTGTCTATCCAATAAACACCTATTTTAATCATTTAGCCCCAGGCTGTTTTATCCCCAACCCCAATTATATTGACTTCCTTAAAACGGATGTGAAACTGGTTTGTAATATCATTGCGCAGAAATGTAAAATGAGGTCCTGGGATGGTGTCCTGTTGGTTTAAATGAAAACATAGCCACACTAGATTTTTTTTTCTGCTACTTTTTATGAAGTTGGCTTTGTAATATTGCACCTCCTTATTTAGAGATAAATAAGTTGGAAAAGGTACCTATACAATGTGAAACAATGAGAATTTCCTCTTCCTCCATTTGAAGAGTCAAGGTTGGTATATGTGAGGTTTGTGATAGTGGTTGGATTGTGTATGTGGAGTGGGTGTTTGAAAGATTCTCTGTGTGGGGGGGTTCTGTGCTAAGGCTTTACAAGTGTATGTGTGGCAGGAACATTAAGGAAATATGTGTATATGGGGAGAGGCAGCAAGGGGCATTTGGATGTACACTGAGGAGGGGAGAGAGTTGAGTGTAGGGGGGCTATGTAGGGGAAATATATATGCAAGCTAGACAGGGGTGTTTCATATGTTGGGGAGAGGGAGTTGGGGGTGTATGGTATATGAGGGGGCTTGTGTGTGTGCAAGCAGGACAAGTTGTTTCATATGTTGGGGAGAGTGAGGTGGGGGTATGCATGGTATATGAGGGACCTTGTGGGTATGCAAGCAAGACAAGAGTGTTTCATGTGTTGGGGAGAGTAACTGGGGGTGTGTATGGTATATGAGGGGCTTGTGTGTGTGCAAGCAGGACAAGTTGTTTTATATGTTGGGGAGAGGGAGTTGGGGTGTGTATGGAATATTAGGAGCTTGGGTGTGTGCACAGGACAGGGTGATTCAAGTGCAGAGAATTACTGTGTGGAGAGGCGTGGCAGGGCACATGCACATGCAGGATGAAGGTATTTGCTTGTAAGGGAATATGAGTGGGGTATGCAATGTATACACATAATGGGGGTTATTCTGAGCCACGAATAGTGGGGATGGACAGCCCGACGGGATGTTCATCCCCGTTATTCATGGTTTCACCTGCCCCTGACTAACTTCCCTGCCAGTTGTGCAAGGAAGTTAGACAGGGGCGGGGAATGGGTGGCATGGGGGCGGAGAGTGAGCGGGCAGTAGGCGGTCACTGGCCCTAGACGTACAGGGCCGATTCTAATGTCAGCCCTGTATGTCCAAGGCCGGCGAAATGTCCAGAGAAGTTATTCCACCTCCGAGGTGGAATAACTTCCCTGGATGCTTTTATTGATGGCCCGGGGCACAGATGGGGCAGGGGGGGCCAGGGTTTATTCCCCCACAGTCCGACTCTGGCCTTAGGAGGCCAGATCAGGGGTTGGGCTGCGGGGAATAAACCCTTTTTACTGGCGGCCAGCACTATGGCTTTTAAATGGAGCCGCGGTGCCATGGCAACATGACGCCATGGCGCCACGGCTCCATTTAAAAGCCCTGACTGAGTTTGCTGGGTGCAGTCCTGCACATGCAGGCTGAACAGATTCACTGTCCCAGCCTGCACGTGCAGAACTGTTCGCAATTCTGATCACACGGGGCTAGACTTGTCCCTCGGGATCAGAATCGCGATCCCCTCTGTGCATCTTGTTCAGACCAGATGCACAGAGAGGATCTATGTCTGGGATAGAATCGGGCCCAATAGGGGGATATTAAATGTGTAGTGCTAGTAAAGGGTGTGTAGGAAGGTTATGAAGGGATTTCAGGGATATGCAGATGCACATAAAGGGCAAAGGACAGGAGTGTTGTATGTGAGGGGATGTAGAGGGAGGTGCATGTGGAATGCGTATGACTATACTTTCCCCCTTCCATTCCACTTTTTTTTCACGGAGAGATTGATGTGAACCTAGCCTTCAGAAAGGGAAATAAAGTCCAAAGGAAGTGAGCGGAGGAAACAAGTTACAATTACAAACATCATTAAAAGAAGTGGGCAAAGACGTCAAAATAATGACCATAAAAAATCCGAAGCAGAAGAAGAAATTTGAAGGATGAGAAAGTAGTCCAGGAATAATAACAGGGCTGGAATCTGTCCACAGACGAACCATTTTCAGATATAGTTGTGCTCAACATTATTGGCACCCTTTCATTTTAGATGTGTTGTGTACAATATCTTGAGAAAGAATTGGAAATATTCCAACTGTATGTCATCAAAATATTTTAGTATGTTCAAAGGTATACAACAACAACAAAAAAAAAGATGTCTGTGCAACTCAGACGTAGTAATTTCTGAGAAAAAAAATATGACCTGGAAAGGGTTAATGGCACCCTTCACTAATACTTCATTACACAACCCTTGACAGTGATGAGAGCCTCCAAAGGTTTCTTGTAGCCATCTATAAGTTTTGTCCACTCTTCAACTGTCCACTCTTCAACTGTGATTTGTTCCAGCTCATGAATCTTTCCAGGACTCCATTTACCAATGGCAGATTTTAGCTCTTTACAAAGGTTCTCAATTGGACTGAGATCAGGACTCATTGCTGGCCAGTTTAAAACAGTCCATGGTTTTTTTTTTTTGGGGGGGGGGGGTTTAACCATTCTTTTGTACTTTTAAATGTATCACTGGTCTGCATTGCCAAAGAGCTCAAGTTTGATTTCATCTGTCCTCAGAACATTTTCTCAGAAAGATTGTGGTTTCTCAAGGTGGGTTTGGGCAAAGATCATGCGTGCTTTTTTATGTCTTTCTTTGAGCAGTGGGGGCTTCCTTGGCCTTTGCACATGAAGTCCTTCTTTGTTTAGTGCGCAGTGTATAGTGCAGCTTGAAACCACCACTCCAGATTGCTCCAGGTCAGCCTTAAGTTCTTTAGATGTTGTATGTGGTGTTTTTCCAGCAGTTCATACTAACCTTCGAAGAGTTCTTGGATTAATTTTCTTCTTCCCACCACGTCCTGGGAGGTTCTTGATAGTTCCATGAGCAGAAAACTTCTTAACAACATTACAAACTACAGACACAGGAATCCCAAGGTCTTTGGAGATAGCCTGTACCCCTTTGAAGTTTGATGTTTGGCAATAATGGCTTTTCGGACACTTTCAGGAAGCTCTCTGGTCTTCACCATTTTGAAAATGGAACAGGGAGTGAATGTGGCCATTTTAAACATTGGAGCCATCATGCATTGGTTGATTCAAGTCATGTGAGTACTTAATTGATCGCAGGTGCGTCTAATTTTTCTGCAGTGGGAATGTGGTTCTTCTGTTCAAACTGATTTGAATTGTTTATCAGGGTGCCAATAATCATGTCCTGCAAAAAAAACCCTGAACTGCTGAAAACCACTACTAAAATTCACAAGAAAGAGATATCAGCTTGAATAATGCAATGCAATTTGTGCCTTCGAGTCAGTCCTGACTCCTGGCGACCCAGAAGCTCCTGGGTTTTCATGGCAATATCACCGGAAGTAGATTGCCAGGCCTTTCTTACGAGGCAATGGAGGGTTAAGTGACTTGCCCA